>OU862871.1:45633470-48097587 GCA_917880715.2 Matsumyia berberina | reverse complement strand
ACTTTAAACGGATGAAACACAACTGGAGTACTTTTTTAAGTTTTACATACTACTCTGTTATGTTCCGTTTTGTCTTTTCTTTGCGCTTTGCTAAGAAACAAAATAAATATAAATCATTTTCCCGCTTATCCACTATGAGGGTTGCGGGTTCTTCCGCCATCGACTAAATCATCAACGGCTACCATCATACAGAAAGAGGTGATATTTCGGACTTGGTCCAACCACTTTACCCTGGGGCTACCCAGGAAACGCCTACCTGATGGCACGAAGTTCATGGCACATCTTGGAAGCCGAGTTGGGGGCATGCCTTTAAGATGCCCAAACCATGGATGTATGGACCCCTCCGTTCGAAGAAGTACCTCGCTCGACAATGAGTATCGTGTCTACCTGATGGCACGAAGTTCATGGCACATCTTGGAAGCCGATTTGGGGGTATGCCTTTAAGATGCCCAAACCGTGGATGTATGGACCCCTCCGTTCGAAGAAGTACCTCGCTCGACAATGAGTACCTCGCGTATTGCTGTGTTCCTAAGTTTATAAGTGTATGTGTAATTTTAAGCTTGAATGCCATAGACAGATATTAGTATTTTTCCGTGATTTGGTCGGATGACATCAGGATGGGAAGAAGAACCGCGATAGCGATTGCGATAGCGATAATCAACCGACCACATCAGCGCCATAGCGATTGATGTCGATAGGGATCCTTTTCTCAGTTTCATTTGTGTTGTCAGAAACTGAAGTACTTACCTAAGTATATTGTAAAAACGTGTATTTCAAGTGACGAAGAAGAAGTGCTTTTGTTGCTTGACGAAGAAAACAATGTGTAAGCCTAATATATACTATGCTTGTATTTAAATTCAGCTTATTTTTAATTGTTTTACAGAAAAAGAATGTGGTCGCATGAATTAAATTTTAGTCGTGATAGTCGAGGAGAGTTTTTATTACATTATTTGAAAATTGTAAAACTGATGGAGAGCGTTTTTACCAGTACTTCAGAATGTCGTTCGCATGTTTCTCAGAGGTACTGGCATTCATTGAAGAAGATGTTCGGAAAATGGATACCAATTATCGATGTGCTATTACGCCAGTAGAACGTCTGGCAGTAACTCTGAGGTAAGCTCACAAAAATGCTGATAAAAGAAAAATATTAGAAAAAAATTAGTTTTTAATTGTAATGCCGTAATAACTAAACATCATTGTTGTATGAATCAAAAGAATCGTAAAACTGGGCTGTTGTCGGCAAACTCTCTAAAGATGGACATCATTTTCTGGACAACGCAGTATATCTGTCGATTCACTGCTTTCATTGAAATCTAGTTGTACATTGCTTTCAGTCTGAGCAAACTTTAGATAGAGTTTGAATACTTCCATTTGTTTGAATACTTCCATTTGTTTCGCCCATGGCCAATTTTTCTAATAACGAGTGGATGTTGCAGCTTGGCCGGTTTTGGTCTTCTCGCTTCGTACATATTTGGGATAACAGTTCCGAAGATTCTTCCATTTTTTTTTTATTTCATTCCCTAAAATTAAATATGTTCATAATGTTAAATATCATACATACATAAGTATGTACAAAGTACATATGCATGTAAGAGAATCCAACACTTTTGTATTTATTTACAGATTTTTAGCGACTGGTGACAGTTATGTGACGGTTGGTAATAGTTACAGGATGGGATTTTCTACTGTTGGGAAAATTATTAAAGAAGTATGTGAAATTCTATGGAAAAAATTGCAACCGACTTACATGCCTGAGCTTACTATGAAAATATGGGAAAATTCCGAGCGTATGTACAGGGAAAAGTGGAGATTTCCTTATTGTATAGGTAGCATCGATGGCAAGCATATCACCATAAAAAGCCCAAAAAATAGTGGATGGACATATTTCTCGTATTTAAAAAAGTTTTCAATTGTTTTATTGGCTGTAGTCGATGCTGATTACAAATTCATATGTGTTGACATTGGAGGATATGGAAAAAATGGAATACCTACATAATATACAAGCGCAAAATTCCAAAACCCCAAAATCCCCACCTTCTGAAAAATACACGATTTTATTATCCCCCACCTTTTGGAAAATACACGATTTTATTATCCCTAAGGATAAAATCCCCAAATCCCAAATCCCCATACGTAAGTTCATAAAAATACTCGAAATTTTGGGAATGGACTTTTTTTTTAACTAATCCTTCTCCAGCAGCAGCAGAGACAATCACTGATTTTCCAAAATTGAAAATTACTTTGAATCAAGTCCGTAGATCCTAAGCTCTGTGTTTATCATATCCAATTTCTTTAGTGTGTCTGCAGTGAACTCCGTGGCTAGTACGTTGGACTGCTGTGCGAGCTGTGTACGTTAAAGCCTCAGCCATATCCATCGAACCTTTTTCGCGGGGAAAGATAAACCTCCGAGAGAAGTAATAACTTCTCATGAAAAAAAGGTTCTCAATTCGCAGTTCTGAGTTGGCAATAAATTATAGGTCCCTTCCATCCGTCCGAAAAATGGACCACTGCACATAATGAATGCTTGCGAGAAGCTAGGCCTTGGCGCATCCCGAGCTGTCACGCCAGCTACCTATTTGTTTTAGTGTGTCTACATCCCCACCTGGATGAACTCCTTTTTGTTGTAGTTTTGAAGACCTTTGCAAAAGGTTGGAAATAAATTCAACTTGTAATATTACAATAGTAGTTAGCAACTTCAGTAACTGGAAAGTATGTTACAATTTAAATACATTTACAAAGTCCTTAAACACAGATAAGTTCTTAGATACACTCGAAATATTGGGAATAAGTGCCAAAATCCTTGTGTTTGGGGATTTTGGATTTGGGGATTTTGAGTTTGTGGATTTTGGTTTTAGGGATATTGACTTGGGGATTTTAGTTTGCGGATTTAAGTTTTGGGGTTTTCGTAGCCAACCCGAAAAAAATAGTGACTCTGGTATTTTTGAAGCAACTGCTATGGGACAGCGCTTTGAAAGAGGATCATTTGATATCCCAAAAGAGAAATGCTTGCCTGGTCAAACAGTATTGACACCAAATGTGTTGATAGGAGACGAAGGATTCGCTCTAAAGACCTATTTAATGAGGCCGTTTTCTTACAGAAAGGCGAGACAGGACCATGCCAAAGAAGAATACAACCGGGTGTTGCATGGCTAGGCGTGTTGTGGAAAATGCGTTCGGGATTTTATCTCAAAAATGAAGAATATTTTTTAGACCTCTAGCTACTGATAGTGAAACCACTGTAAAAATCGTCAAAGCAGCTTGCGTCTTACATAATTTTCTCCGAACAAAATCATCGGCCGAAGAAGACATAATGCACGAGCCTTTGGATGCGAACGAACCACAAACACCGGCATTCACCAGTTTCAGTAATAATGGAAGAAGACCAGCAAATGAAATTCATAAAATTCGTCAGAATTTTGTTAATTATTTTAATACCTATATAGAATTAAATTTAATAGACTATTAAAAAAATAATATTCTAAAAAAAAACTGTTTACTTACCACTTTCCTTTAGCTGTAAACCAATTTCATCCCACATTTTATCTTTTTTCTCTACATTTTTGTAGTCCTTATGATTCAGATCATACAAAATTGTATAATTTTTTACTGCGCAAATTAATTTCTCTACATCCATTATTGCGCGATAGAGCGCAATCTATCGCGTCAATCGCCGATGTGTATCGCTTTCGGTGTGCGTGATCAAACTTGAATACACGTGTTGCGATAGATCGCTATCGCTATCGCTGTCGCGGCGCACAGTGGTTCAGGTCATATGGGAGCGCAGAAATAATTCATTATCTCTAAAAGTACTGGACCGATTTTAATAATACTAAAATAAAAAAAAAATAATTTTTTTAAATAATTATTATTTTTTCCCTAAGTGGTAGTATTTAGAAGAACGCCAATCCATATGAGAAACAGTCTCGCTCTGCTTCCAGTAGTATAAGATTTTCCTCCGTCCTCTCCTACTCACTAGAAAGCCACTTTAATTTACCTGAATAACAGCTAAATAGCGCTGCACCAATCAAATAATTTGCAAAAGTGAATAAGTAGAACCCAAAGTGATTTATTTGATCCTGAAGCCGAACCCGCAGGTCTTTGCAGCTGGAATCTGCTTGCTAATATAACTAATAACGCCGTGCATTAATGCAGCCATGAATCAGGTCACTGCTTCCCGCCGCACGTTTTGTACAGTTAACAAAAAACAAGGCTTGTTTTAAAAAGGTACGCCTATGTTTAACTCTCACAGAGCAGAAAATGGTTCATGGTATTATTGACTTCTTGCTTAAAATAATTTATTTATTATCTGCTTAGTAAAATATGATACATTTTTTTTTTCTTAAATAACTTCAACTACATAAAAATTTTCTTCATACATCATGCAATTATTTTGTGAAATCGATGGATTTTTTTTCTTTTTATTTCAGACCTATTTTTTTCTGCAATGTAACGGTACTTTTTCATGAAATTGTAATAACAAAATAACAAATATTTCAATATAGAACATTCGAAAATTTGATTTCTTTCCGTCCCTGAACCACTCTGCGGCGGTGTGTGGAAGCCTTCAAGCATTTAGGTTTTTTTTTTTTTCATAAGCGGACAAACTTCGTTTGACCCTCAGTGTCTGCTTGTGAGAGAGTTTACTGTTATGTATATACATGTATATATTTTTTTACGGACTATGAGTTTGGTGTTTGGGATATTAAAGCAAAGTGGCATTCAAATTTTCCAACACAAATATCCACAAAGCAACGCAGAGCGCAAAGAGAAGAGGAGAGGAGTGGCTGGTTAGACAGTAATGAGGTAGTAGTTTTTTCATTGTAACTTAGTCTTTTCTGGTATCCGTGCACCAAGAGAAGACTAAGTGCCCTGAGTTTGATTTCTAAATCTTTGTTGTCCTTCGTTGCTCTTAGCACACGCGTACTATTTAAGAACTGAGATATTCTCAGTGTGTAAGTTCCTTCCTAATCTTTTGGTGTATGAATTGAGTTTTAGTTCTATACAAGACGTGACATAGAGTAGATAATAGAATTATGAGTTGTGTGGATCACAACTCCGCTACCTTGGTCTTTGTGACGCGGTAGGAAACCCACCTTTACACTTGTTTTTTTCGAGTTCCATCGAGGGTCCAATTTTATATATATCCTTTTCTTTACCAAAGTTGACGGTTTAAAACTGGAATTTTAATGCACTTGGCCAACTACACTAAATTTTTCCTACTTATCTCGAAGACCATTCGAACTGATGTCGATTTTCCAGTTCCTTTTTTCTTTCGGTTGAAACCAGGATAGCATTTCTTAATGGAAATGTATGCGACCACCCCATAAATACTAGAAGTGTAAGTGGGTACTCGTACAATCACAACATCATTAATGAAAAATACTTTCGATAAACATTGACGTCGTTGAAGTTTGCAGAATATCTTTACCACATAAAGTTCCGCAGAAGGAATGTTCTTCGTCGCATGCTTTGTATATGTAGGAATATACAAACTTCCCTTATTAAAAGCGGATGAATATTTTATGCAGAAATTAATGAGATATGCGCTGAAGTTTATTGAACATCTATTTTCCAACAGAGGAAGAATGTGGTCTCAAAATTGTTCAATTAGATCCCCACATACCCCATAAAGTGCCATCGATATGTACTAATACGATTAAGATTTGCTTCAAGCTGAAATACTTTCTACCGGTGCAGTATAGACAGAAGTATAGAGAGAAGCATATTTATCCTCTTGGATTTCTGCTTTAAATCTTTGAAAGAGCGATAGCAGTTTTTGATCAGACCCTTACCTATGGTCACGAGGTCAACGATTATCAAAGATGAAAAAGTAGCATTGGCAACCCGCCTTGACTAATTCATTCAATTCCTACAAATCTGAATGGATTGAAATCATGCGTAACAGCAGAATCGTCAACTCAGCCGTTGGGCCAAGTTCCACGAGGAAAATGACAACAAGAGGCACGCCACAGGGAGGAGTTCTCTACCCTCTAATATGGCTTCTTACCGTCAACAAAATCCTCAAAAGTTTTGCAGGGAAATATATAAAAATTATAGCCTATGCGGATGACTTAGTTATTCTGTTCAGGGGCAAATTCCTGCCATCGATCAGCGAACTTATGGAATCCGCTCTCAAAGAGATCTCCAGGTGGGCAAAGCAAAACGGTCTAGGAGTCAATCCGCAGAAGACCGAGCTAGTTCTGTTCACTAAAAAAAGGAAGATACCCAGCTTTACTCTGCCAAAGGTGGACGGTATCACAATAGATCGAGGCAAAATATCTCGGCGTCATTCTTGACTCCAAGCTAACTTGGAAAAGGAATATCGAAGACAGGATGAGAAAAGGAATGACTGCACTCTACGCATGCATGACGACATTTGGGAAAAGATGGGGCTTGCAACCAAGTATTATCCATTGGATATACACAGCAATTGTAAGACCTATCATCTCCTATGGGTGTTTAGTATGGTGGAGTGCATCAGAGACCAAGAGCTATCTTAACAAACTCTATAAAGTACAACGGCTAGCTGCACTTTGCACAACGGGAGTAGTAAGAAGTTCACCGCAAGCAGGTTTGGACACGACCTTTCATCTCCACCCTCTAGACCTGTTCATAAAAGGCGCTTCTGCAAAAGGTACACTCAGGCTGAGAGAATCCAACCTGTGGAAGCAGACCACCTATGCCCACGCCAGAATACTGGATACAATCAAGTTAATGGGCGAAAAATATAACTCCGAAAGCCTCACAGCCACATTGGACTACCTAATCTTCTATAATGACTTTAACACTGATCTTACTATTCTATTCCCAACCCGAGAGGACTGGGAGTCAAACAATGTAATCAAAGACCACAAAATGGCGATTTACACTGACGGATCAAAAATAGAAAGAGGAACCGGAGCCGAAACTCTACAAAAACAGGAATCTTTTAGATTGCCGGAAACCTGTAACGTCTTCCAAGCCGCGATCCTGGCAATATAAAAAGCTGCAGGCTGCATAAGACATTGTCACCTTCCTCCATCGGATATTACCATCTTCGTTGACAGTCAGGCAGCTTTAAAATCGATGAAATCCAACCATAAGACACCATACTGTCAAACTCTGCTGGGTTCCTGGACATAATGACATAGAAGGAAACGAAAATGCCGATGAATTGGCAAGATTGGGGTCGGCCATGAACATTAGCAAAGCCGACACATCTATCATGCCACCGATAGGGGGATTGCATGGGATAATATACAGCATAATAGAGACCTTCAGGTCTCCGAGTGAAAGTGATAAGACCTATCCATCCTTCGTAACCTAACCTCAGTTCAGTTCGAACCTCCAAGCCGTCAAGTCGTGTTTGCCCCTCTCCGACTGTGATTTAATTTTAACCTCCAACGTCTGCAATTGCCTATTTTCTCATTTCGCCTCAACTTTTGCAATTCGCGCACTTTTTTAAATTTCGCCTCTTTTCTGTGTCACCGTGTCACCGCGTCCTTATTCTAATTTTTGTATTCGCGCAACTTTTTTCGCCGTCGCAAATTCGTGTCATAGTTACCGAATTTTGAACAATCATGCCCACCTGTGGTTCATTGAATTGCTCCAATTCTACAAGCAATGACACAATAAAATGCAAAGGAATTTGCAACAAAGTATTCCACCCAATTTGCATTGGACTAAGCAGAAACGCCAAAGCACATATACAAGAATTCGCCAACGTATTTTGCTTTCTTTGCGAGGAATGCAAAACAATAACGTTATCACACCTAATTCTAGCGATTAAATGTAACAACCAGCAGCTTTCCGATCTCTCTGACTCCGTCGCTGAACTCAGAAACGAGTTTCATCAACGAGCTACAAAGACGACCAACCTCCTATCAGATATGTCAGATACATTCAACACGGCCATCGAAACATGTGCTACGGAGGGCAGAATATCGTCTCAGCGGCTTAACGATACTCTGCGGAAAAACGCTGCAAGCTGCGAGCACATTTTTTCGCTCATCAACCCCATTCATACTGTGATCGATAAAATCGCCAACAAAAAGGTCAACGATATCCCGAAGTGCTCTTTTCCCTCACCAATTCTCCAATCCATCCACGATGATTTGTCGCTCTTATCTAAGGCACTCTCCGGTCATCCCTCCAGCTTAAAATCCTTGGATGCAAGACTGGCAAACCATGAGGAGCGGGTAGCAGAAATTCAGCCGATGCTGAATTCTCTCGATGACAAGTCGACAGAAACCCGGCATGTAATTAGCAGACTGATCGAGGAAATAAAACTAGTCTCCAGCAAATTAGATGCCACTGCTTTTCCCGACAAGCCAACCAGCGTGAACTCCCTTCATGACGAGTTACATATTGCCCCAAACTTCATCGACCTCACCAACAGTGCTACTCACTTCCCGAGCACATCATCCCACCAAGAATCAGGTGGTGGGATTTTAGGTTGTATCCCTTCGTCAACCGCAACCACGGAGTCTATTGCACCCACCAGCGACCACATACCACCCCCATCTTTAAAACCCACAGCCGCCAAGCCGTCTACCGAACCTGATAACAAAATTGTACGTTTCGGAACTTTGTGGTCTCAACTCGAGTGGGACAACCGTCTTCGTAAGCTTAACAGCAGCAACAAAATGAATAACGATGACTTCACTGCGTACATCCTTAAGGGAGCTCCACATAATGCTGACTTTTCCTGGGTGCGTAATTTCTTCCGTCAGAGGCTTGCCATCAACGAAATCAAAGGTTTCAAAATTAAGTATTATAGTTTTAAAGTTTACATCCCCTCTAAATACGATTGGCTTTTTTTAACTCATTCCAACGTCCCCTTCACCTTAGGTAAAATTAAGATGACCAAATGTAAGACAAACTCACGGTCACTAACAAATGTGAATAGGTCCAAACCCAAATTAAAATCTTCCGATAAGCCCAAAACCCCAACAATTTCTCCTCCCACTCATATTCCTTCTAACTCTGACCCAAACTGGCAGTTCAAAGTTGGAATTTTTCCTAATTTTTCCCCACAGTTCCTTGCACCAACCCCCGTTTCTCGACCTATTATCACATGCCATAATGCTACCAAAGCCCCCTCTAACCTGCCGAAACGAGTGTCTTTTAATCTTGCACCCGTTCCCCTCCCTTCACCAAGCCAGACTCCAACATCTAACGGCACCCCTCCGTCTCCTGATGCCAATGCTAACTACCCTAACTTCATTCACTCCCATACTCTCAATCCTCAAGCCCCATCCACATCATCAACCGCTCTGCACGGTCCTAACAAACCATTATCCTTTTTAGATCCACTGCTCCCCCCAACAGTTAAACTCACTAAGCAATTAGCAGACGTCAGTGTTGATGGCCAATATGTTTTATCACGTTTGAGAGATCGCAGAATCTATGAAAACGTCCGTCTGTATCTTGCCTACCTTCATGATAAACCTGACTCTATCTGCATAGATGGCATAACGAAAACCAATATCATGGTCTCAATCCATCAAGAAGGCCTTCCAATCGACCCTAAAGAGCTGAAGCAAATATTCGTTCACTATCATGAAAGCTTTAATATTTCAGCAAATGATGTAGCTAATGATCTTGCCACTTTTGCCTCCCATGTCAGCTCAAAACGTCTATCCCACCTGCAAAGAACTCGCTCCAATTTTAAAAACTACTATCGTTCCTAACCTTCCCCCCAATACAGCTGCTCGTCGACCTAACCCATTAAGACCCTCTTTCAAGTGCTTATCCCTTTACTACCAGAATGTAAGAGGGCTGCGCACTAAAACCTCCACTGTTTTTCTAAACTCCCAAAATCTCCCCTACGATATATTCGCCTTAACCGAAACTAATCTATCCTCTGATTTCAATAACAACGAGCTGTTAACTTCAGACTTTAATATCTTTCGGGATGATAGTCTTGAGAAAGAGGACAATTCCTGCGGCCGCGGTGTTCTACTGGCAATACACAACTCTTTCGACTCAACACTTTTTAAAACGTCACACACCGCTGATTTTGAGTTTATCTGTGTAAAAACGACTATATCCAAACGCAACCTATACATAATGTGCTGCTACATACGACCGTCGCAACCAATACAGGGTTACCAGCTTGCCGTAGACGCAATCGACTCTCTCTGTGAAGCTGTGGATCCATCCGATGATGTCTTGATTTTAGGTGATTTTAACCTTCCATATCTTCAATGGATTGAGTCCGATGACATGTCCCACTTTATTGCCTCAAATCCCACGTCAGAAAAAGAGGTCCTTTTTATCGATTGTCTCTCCGACTCCGGCCTTTACCAAATTAGTAACATCACTAATAATCTTGGTAGACAACTGGACTTAATCTTTACATCCGATGTCGACAACTGCGTCGTCACAGCGAGTAATCATCTCCTATCCACATTAGATATCTTTCATCCACCATTATCCCTCACTTTTTCATACGAGAATGATTCTAAAGCCCTTCACTATGAAAATTCGTTCTATTTTAATTTTCGCAAAGCAGATTTCATAAAACTAAATTCTCTGCTTAGCAACGTTAACTTCAGCCCCATCCTAGACAATATTACTACCGTCACAATCGACAATGCCATTGCCCTTTTTTACACCGAAATTCTCACCTGCCTCATAAAATCAGTCCCTTATTTGCCTCAGAGGAACCCCTCGTCATCACCACCCTGGTACAATAAAGAACTTCGCTCACTCCGTAATCACAGAAACAAATTGTGGCTAACTTACCTTATTTCTCGATCTGATTCTGACTATTCTAACTACCAGCGCGCATATACCCATTTCTCTGAACTTTGTGAATTCCTTTACCTTGATTATCTCACCCGAATGCAATCTAACCTGATTTCTAATCCTAAGCGTTTCTTCCACTTCATAAACGCTAAAAGGAAATCTGATAGCTATCCATCCACTTTAAACTTTTTTAATACATCGTCAGCAGACCCTAAGATTGTTGCAAACTTGTTTGCTCGTTTCTTTAGCCAATCGTTTACCGACCAAGTCTCGGATTCAGATTACGACTACTTTTCTTATATGAACAACTGCGCCCATACGTCTTTAGCCTCTATTCATATAACCTTGCCACTGGTTAAAGAGAAGATAAATAAACTAAAGGACGACTACTCCCCCGGTCCCGATGGCTTACCGGCCATAGTCTTAAAAAAATGTGCAAACTACCTGGCCCAACCCCTCACTGCCCTTTTCCAAAAATCTATCTCACAGGGGATTTTTCCTCAATTGTGGAAAAACTCATATATTATTCCCATCCACAAAAATGGTCGTAAGAACGAAGTATCTAACTACCGCCCCATCGCCAAACTGTCTTGTATACCCAAGCTCTTCGAAAGCATTGTCTACGACTCAATGTTTTTCCACTGCAAGTCCATCTTTTCCCCAAACCAACACGGCTTTTTTAAGGGTAGGTCAACAACCACTAACCTAATCGAATTCGTTTCAGGTACTCTGTGCGCCTTAGAAGAAGGCAAAGAAGTCGACGTTGTTACCACCGACTTCAGCAAGGCGTTCGACAAAATCTCGCACAGTATAATCCTTCTAAAACTTAAGGCTCTTGGTTTTCCACCACGGTTTATAACATGGATCAAATCGTACTTGGAAAACCGCCAGTACAAAATCCTCTTTAGATCTTCCGTTTCTGACCCTATTAAAGCCACCTCAGGAGTCCCCCAAGGTAGCCATCTTGGTCCATTGATCTTCATCTTGACAATTAATGATGTCGATTGTATCATCAAAGACTCCTTTATACAGGGTTTTTCAATAAGAGCCCTACAAAAGTTTTTTTAAATAAAACAAAAACGGTTTTGGATATCAATGAAATTCTTTATTCCTGTGAAAGTACGTTCGATGCCATTATGTATGGAACTCGATTTCTTTTGCATGGCCACCACGGGCACGCTTGCAGAAGTCCAGACGCTGAACCCAATTTTCGACGGTTTTCAAGCATAAATCGGCCGATACTGCTGCAACGTTCGATATTCGTACGAAGTTCATCAATCGTCGCTGGCTTGTTGGCATAGACCATAGACTTGACGTAGCCCCACAGGAAATAGTCTAACGGCGTCAAATCGCACGACCGAGGCGGCCAAGCGACTGGACCATTTCGTGAGATAACACGTTCTCCAAACTTGGTTTCAAATAAATTGATAGTGACATTCGCTGTGTGGCTTGTGGCGCCGTCCTGTTGGAACCACATGTCCTCCAAGTCCATATCATCCAATTGGGGCCAAAAATATTCGGTTATCATTGAACGGTAGCGATCCCCATTCACAGTAACGTGCCGGTCTTGATCATCACGGAAGAAGTACGGCCCAATGACGCCGCCGGCCTATAAACCACATCAAACCGTAATTTTTTCGGGATGCAATGATGACTCATGGAGTACGTGTGGATTGCTGCCTGACCAATACCGCATATTTTGTTTATTGACGAAGCCATCCAGCCAGAAATGAGCCTCATCGCTGAAGATGATTTTTCGATGAAAATCCGAATCATTTTCAAGTTGTTGCTCAGCCCAATTCACGAACATACGACGCTTCTGGTGGTCAAGCGGCTTCAGTTCTTGCGTCAATTTAATCTTGTAAGGATGTAGGCCAAGATCTTTTCGCAAAATTCGCCACAACGACGTCACAGAGATACCCAACGCTTGAGAACGACGTGTGAGAGGCACATTTGGGCTTTCTGCAACTGAAACCTCAGCGGCAGCAATATTCTCGACACTACGGGCACTTCTTTGTCTCACTGGCACGGGAACATTTTGTACTATGCCTGTGGATTCAAATTTTTCCACTAGACGCTCAATTGTTGATCTGCTAGGACGATT
This sequence comes from Matsumyia berberina, assembly GCA_917880715.2. Lineage (NCBI taxonomy): Eukaryota > Metazoa > Arthropoda > Insecta > Diptera > Syrphidae > Matsumyia > Matsumyia berberina. The sequence goes on along the minus strand of OU862871.1, from coordinate 48,084,752 downwards.
ATGACGACCATAAATTGGACGTAGCGCTCTTAACGTTGAGGCCACTGACTCCGAATTTCGGTAGTAAATTTTAATAATTTCGACTCGTTGTTGGCTCGTATATCTTTCCATCATGAAATGGCAAATCTTACTGAAGAGAAATGTCAAAAAACCGCAAGAAAAATATGGCGTCGTTTGCTGTCCCTGTCGCTCTACTTTTGTAGCGTCCCTATTGAAAAACCCTTTATCTGTTTATGCTGACGACATGAAAATTTACAGGCACATATCATCTCCCGCTGACCCCCGGTCACTTCAAGATGACTTAAACAGATTTTCAACCTGGTGCCAAAAAAACTGTTTGCAGCTTAATGTGAGTAAATGCCAAGCTATCACATATTCCCGTAAGCGCTTCCCACCACCTCCCAGACTATACTTTATCTGCAATGAACCTGTGCCCCTAGTCACCTCATTACGTGACTTGGGTGTTATCTGCGATCTGGAACTCAATTTTCGGTCCCACATTGATAGCATTATTCGTAGAGCCAACTCTGCGCTCGGTTTTGTAAAGCGTTGGTCCAAGGAGTTTTCAAACCCGTATGTCACGAAATCCCTGTATATCACTTTCGTAAGGCCTCTGCTTGAATACGCTAGCCAAGTATGGTCCCCTCATTATGATATCCATATCAAGAGAATTGAAGCCGTTCAGCGCAGGTTCATTCGCTTTGCCCTACGTGGTCTTCCCTGGGTAGACACCCACAACCTGCCACCCTATAGAGACCGCTTGAAACTGATCAACCTGGAATCTCTTGAAAAACGTCGCGATGTTGCCGATGTTCTATTCGTTCATCAGCTATTAGCCGGCAACATAGATTGTCCATCGTTGCTTCAAATAATTTCTCTTAACACCAATCCCCGCAACCTCAGGTCTGTTCCCCTCTTTCGTCTTGTCCCCCACCGTACCAACTATGGTTTGCATGAGCCCATGTCCAGAATGCTACATAAAGCGAATAACATGCATGATGACGCTTTCAATTTCCACTGCAGCAGAATAACACTGCGAAATGCCCTTTACACCCCCTCTACCTCCTCTTAACCCACTCTCATCTACCCTTCCATCTCTTTTCATAGTCTTAAGCTTTTAATTGTTAGTTAATAAGATCTAAAAAAAAAAAAAAAAAATTGTACAACTTCCTGCCCTTACCTTAAATGCCTGTTTTTCTTAGATTTAAGTACCAGCTTGTATTAAGTTGATATATAAATAAATAAATAAATAAATAAATAAACTAACCTATGGTCACGAGGTTTGGGTAATGATCGAAATAACAAGATCGCGAATACAGCCTGTCGAAATGAGATTTCCTCGTTGTATTGCTGGGGTAATTCGTCTAAATTGAGTTAAGAAAACCAGAATACACAAGGCACTCAATGTAGAGCAGATACTTCTTTGAACGGAGAGGTCCATGCTTCGATGGTTTGGGCACGTTAAACGCATGTCCCCAACTCGGCTTCCAAGACGTGCCATGGAATTGGGGCCATCAGATATGCGACCCCAGGTATGGGTAGGCCCAGCATGTGATGGTTATATCAAGTCAGAAATTTCACCTCACCCTTCGATAGTGAAAGATCGAATTGTATGGAGGGACCACTTATGCACCCAAAACCCGCTACCCTCATAGTGGATAAGCAGATCTTTAAGAATATGATGATGATCTTTGAAAGATTTGTGGAAATATTGCGTGCTTTCAGAACAGTTTAATGATTACAAATGCTGATACCTGTACCAAATCTTTTTATAAACCAGTTGCCAATATTTCCACGCGAATCCAACCTACACTCTATCGCCCAAATCAAATAATATATCCGATTTCAAAAGTCAGAACAAAGGGCCACCATCTATCAATTTACAATTTAATTCCTCAATAGTTCCATCATCCCTGTAAGCTCTCAGAACGGCTACATGGAAGAATATTAATCAAATTCTTTACCCCACAAATTTGCATAACAGGACAAGCACTATGGACATCCAATTCGACAACATTATGCAACTACATACATAATTGCAGAAGAGCCAAGAGTGACCGGTACGCAGATTGTATGTATAGACTTCATAATTGAATCCGTGTCCAGAATTTTAAATCGCTAGTCCCACATATTCAGCTTCTGTTTGAGAGGCAACATCTCCAACGAAATCAAAGTGAGAGATGAGGATAAATTGGGTTCTCGCCCAGAATTCAATTTATTAAGGACATCAAATTGACTAATTGGTCCTTAGACTCGGTGAGTTCATTCTTTCTGCGAAGAAGGAAACGTCTGTTGGAATTCCAGGAACTAAATTAACACTTGTTTTCTTGTTTTTTTTTTTAATACCGTTCTGTGTACGAATATTTCGCAGGAAAGGTATTCCATTGTAATTTATTATGTTCCCCCTTTACACTAAGTAATTAAAAGGGAACTACGTGTAAAGTGTTTGAATTCTTTTGTTTTAAACAAGCGGTTCGGGGCGGTGGCTGACTGGCTTTGGCAATGCGTCAACGTGTAATCATTTCAACCGAACTGGAAAATTTATTGAAATTTTCTCGACCTTCGTCATGAATCCTTAATTATATTGAAATAAGGGTAGCGTCGTCCTTCCTCTTTCTCCCACTCTTTGCTGTGAAATCCTTTTGGATCGCGTTATTTTAATTATTGGCCATAACTCAATGTAAGTTCTTTCCCTTGGAGCTCAACTGTCTATAGTAAAGGAACATTTGAATATGTTATGGTAACCTTTTGGGAGAATAAGCTTTATGTGCTTGAAGACAGACGGGTTTTAAGGTCAGTGGCAGCTACAATGCCTTCATCAGACATCAATCAATAAAGTCTGACAAATGTGTAAGACGTGTTCAGTGACGGCATTTACTGTAAAGGCATGGAAAACGAAGTCGTCAGACTTTTTAAATTAAAACAAGAGGCAGTATGTATTGAAAATCAATTATGTACTTATTTTGGTTCTTTTCCGTCTTATGCCTTTCAGGACAACTGTCCGGACTACGTACCATTATGTACGGTTTCTGATAACTCATCCTGATGTCCCTAACTCGTCCCTAACTGATGTGATTCCTTTTTAACTTCTCTGTCGTTATCGCCCTTTTGTCGATTGTGCCCAGTTTATTGCTACTTTCACTATACCATACGGCTTTCACATGTATTTGTACATATATATGTACATATGCATGTAATCAAAAAAAAAAAAAAAATTGAGCAATCTCCTTTAATCTCCTAGAAGGAATGATTAATTTACAGGGTTCTGTTATGTTCGGGGAGATGGCACTCCTGATTGTGTTTGTTTCTTAATAAAATCAAATATGTACATACATATGTAAAGATAAATAAAATTGTTGGTGAAACCAAAAGTGCACACGCTGATATGGCTTTTCTCTATAAGTAATTAATTATAGGTAAAATATCTTCTAGTCCTGCCGACTCACATGCAACACAACCTTCATATTAAACGCATGCCAAGTTGTGTTTATCCAATGAGGTCGAACCTATCCACCACTGAAAAAGTTTTCCAAATCCGACCACTGGTGCATAAGGTTATACATAAGGTATAACCTTATGCTTTTCATAATCCAAATCAAAATTCAACGCGCACTAGATAGGTTCGTCTCCCTCTTGAAGCTGGAATGAAGGTAAACCTGAACAGAGGTTAAAGTAATTCTTCGAATGCCTGTGCAATGCACTCTACATGTTAGTGGAGTCCTATTGAAACAGGTATCTCGAGGTCCTTTTCACGAGTGGTGGAAGGAACAAAGAACAATACTGAGTTATGCTGTAGGCTGGAGCAGTTTTGAGACATCTTGGTCAATCTGTTATCAGGAGTGCCGAACTTAGCATCGAAGCTAAGCTAACGTTTTTTAATTCAGTGTTCGTTCCGACGGAACGATCGCGGACACAAGCTGCCGAAATGAGATTTGTTTGCTAGGGTGACTTGCCGAGATCGGGTTAGGAACACCAGAATACGCGAGGTACTCATTGTCGAACAATTACTTGTTCAAACGAAGAGGTCCATACATCGATGGTTTGGGCACGTTAGACGCATGCCCCCAACTCGGCTCTAAGGACGTGCCATCAGGTAGGCGTCCTCTGGGTAAGCCCAGGATAAGATGGTTGGACCAAGTCGAAAATCTGACCTCTACCTGGTTATTCAGAGTCGATGACGGAAGATCGGGAGATGTAGAGAGTCCATTTAAGCACCAAAAACCCGCGGCCCTCACTGTGGATTAACGGGCCATTGGAAAATGATGATGATGATGATGAATTTAAAACATTACCCAACATTTTACAAAGCTATTATACACGATATATCAAAAAATAGACATTTCTAAAGACGTTCAGAATTGAGGGGATTTTCTTCTTTTTTTTATACATATTGTAAGGCCCTAAATGTAGTCCTTCATCATACTGGTATCCCATTTGCCATGGTACCGCTTTTCTATTGCTGTGATGAAGGCACTCAGCAGCATACCTACTTCTCCTCTATTCACTCAAAAATCTAAAGAAAATTTAATTTTAACGATTTTCTGCATCCTAACCCTAGAATGCTCTATGCTCTATGGCATTCTATGAAATATTGCTCATGGAGACCACAAATAGTATGCCATGAAAAATTACATTCTATGTATTACTTAGCTCATATCATTCTATGGGCTGTCATTTTAAGTTTAACATTTGCGTTTTTTTCAATAAATGTTCCTCCAAATTGTATAATTCCCTTTTTTGTAGAAATAGGTTCACCCAAAACTTTTGCTTTCTTTTCTGCGTATGTTTTTGCAATTATTTAAATTCTTTTAATGCCGCTAATGCGAGAACACATCGAAATGCTTTGCTCTGCGACATTTGCACAACTGAAATAATAATCTATGAAATGCCCACCCTAAATTTTATATAATTCTATCTTTCTTTTTATGAGAAGTGACAGACGGTAATCCATGAAATATTGCTCGTGGAGACGCGGTGTAATGTTTGAAATTTGTGCATCAAATTTTCTATCAGCTCTTTATATTTAGTTTCAATTTTTTGTGTCACCGTTCAACTAACAGTTAGAATAAACGAATAGGTTAGGTTAGGTTAGGTTATGGGGGAAGTGCCCAGTCCAATGATTGAGCTTTCACGGGGGCCTACTGGTCCATTGTGTTCCCCTTTGTGTTGTGGGCAATGTTCCAACCTTGGGTACTACCCTATACTCTTAATGAAGTGGAGTATGGAGTGGAGTATACGAATAGGTACTCAACGTTAAATGAAAACAAATTCTTGTTGCACTGTGTTCATCGTAGTTCATCGTTTGTCCTCTTAGCTGAAGACGTGGTACATATGTATGTGGGGTTTCAAGATCTAAAAAATTTGATTGCCGGACATTTTCACATTTGACGTGAAAAAAAAGCGAATGCTTACTTTATAGGAAATTCAGGAAGGAACACACATAGTTTAAAATAAAATAAATGTTTTAATAAATAACAAAAATAAATATATAATTATTGGAAGCTGTCAATATGCTAAAATTTAAAAGCAAAGTACCGCTTCCAGTGTTTATGCTTTCTTTTGAGCACGATGAAAATATCAAAAAGATATACGAAATTAAAGATATCCTTGGAATGAAGGTAGAGATTTTATTTTATTTTATTTTCAATCAAATCAAATGAGTACATCTACTGTTCTCGCTAGATTACTTAATACAAAAATATACTTAAAAACGACCACCAAAGCCTAGCAACAGAATTAATTTATTTTTAAATGAATCCCTACTAAGATGAAAATCGAATATGTTACAATATTTATTGGATTCCCTGAGGCACCTAGAAATTGGTTCATTGTATCCATAATTAACTCTATGATAAGGTACATAAAATAAAAGATGATTTCTAAGAGCTCTCGAAGGAGCATACAATCCAATTAATGATAATAGGAAAGGGCAATCGATATGACCATTTATCAAATCACGAATAAACACAATTGAAAAATATTGCCTACGTTTAAAAAGAGGTAAGATACCAAATAGTTTGCACCTCGTCTCGTAAGACGGCATTTCAATGTTCCATCTCAGTCTACGTACGGCTACTCTAGTAAGACGCTTTTGGATTTTCTCTATTCTAATAGAATGTACTTCATAGAATGGATTCCATACTATGCTGCAGTAGGTACTCAAGATGAGATCGGACAAATGCAAAAAATAGACAGTTAAGAGTATGTGGATCTTGAAAGTCTTTCGAGTTCCGTAATATAAAACCTAACATCTGATTACCTTTGGCAACCAGAGACTCAATGTGCTTGCAAAAGCTAAGTTTTACGTCAAAAATTACTCCAAGATCTTTTTTTGATGAAATAATGGACAGAGGGGTATTATGGATTACGTACGTAAAGTGAACTGGAGAGAGGTTACGATATTTGACATTTAGAGACATTGAGATGAAGGTCATTATTATGACACCACATGGAAAGTCGTTCAAGATCCCCCTGTAAAAGAATACAATCGTGAACTCAACGTATAGGTCGGAACACCTTCAAATCGTCGGCAAACATAAGACACTGGGAACTCAAAAACAAGTCAGGAATGTCATTAATAAATAAAAGGAAGAGAAGAGGGCCTAAATGACTTCCTTGAGGTACTCCAGAGGTAACATAAACTGGTGACGAGAACGTGTCATTAATGCGAACATACTGGATACGATCAGTTAAGTAGGAATGAATCCACTTTAGGAAATTGGAGTGAAGTCCTAAGCCAGTTAGTTTGGAAATTAGTATATTGTGGTTAACGCGATCAAACGCTTTAGCAAAGTCCGTATATATTACATCACATTGCGAGCCATTCTCTAGGTAATTCAAGACAGAATTGCAAAAAATTTAAAGATTAGTGGTAGTTGATCTGCCTGCGACGAAGCCATGTTGAAACGGAGATATAAATCTCTTTAAGATAGGTGTGAGTTTGTCACAAATTAGTTTTTCAAACAACTTAGGAATAGTAGAAATCTTACAGATAGGACGATAGTTCGTAATATCATGTCTCGATCCAGACTTATATATGGGCGTTAAGAATGAGATCTTCCAATTTCTCAAAAAAATTCCAGACCGGAGAGACAAATTAAAAACTAAACACAGAGGTACTGAAAACGAGAAGGAGCACTTTTGAAGTAAAATTGGCGGGATGCCATCTATACCAGGACTTTTATCTAAATTTAATAAGGAAAGAGCAATTTGAACTTCAGGGATTGAACACTCTAAGTTCCCGATATTAAATAAATCACAGGACATTGAGGTATTACTAGAAACTATAGGTGAGGTAGTACCACAAGAATATACAGACTGGAAGTGGTTAGCGAACATATTACAGATGGTTGAAAGATCAGATGAAGATACGTTATTAAGACGCATACAGTTAGGAATCCCATTAGATTGTTTTTTGCTATTAATAAAGCTCCAAAAGCGCTTACTATTTGTCTTTAAATTAGATTCGACAGAAAGAACATAGTGTCTGTAGAGAAACTTATTTAAAACATTAAATTGTTTTTGGAGTATCCGATAAATTGTCAAAAGTTCCGGGTCGTTATTACTATTACGGAACCGCTTATAGGCCTTATTTTTCCTATTATTTAAGTTGATGATTCTATCATTAAACCAAATGGGTTTATTACCCTTGACAGACTTCATTTTAGGTGTAAACAAATCGATTGCCATTTTTACAGTATTCATAAATAAATGAAAAGAATTATCTAAATTACAATTATTAAAGATATCTAACCAATTCATGCTATCTAAATAGTTTGAAATATTGCTGAAATTGGCTTTTGCATAGTTATATTTAAAATAAGTGTCACCGGAACCTGGTTTAAAAAATTCATAAAATTCAAACTGCATGGATAATGCTACATGAAAAACGGAATTACGAAAAAGTGGAATGTTGGAGTTGTTGATACTAATGTCGAGCTCGGAATCAACAAATACCAAGTCAAGGATGTTATTAAATTCATTAGGAAAATTATTTATCTGACGAAGGTCACGCTCGTAATCTAATTTAACGTTAAATGGGAGAAGTCTAGAATCATCGCAATCAAATGACCAAATTAAGTTAGGTAAATTAAAGTCCCCAAGAAGGATAACGTGCTGATGATCTTTTAAATTATTTAAGATGAAGGAGCAATTCTCTATGTGTGCTTTATATAATAGGTAACGACTCCTTGGTGGTATATAATTTACAATAACAATAACTTCAGTTCCAGCAATGAATTTTATTGAGACTGCAACTTGGTCAACATCTAAGCCTGCTGCTGTTGGAGGTAGATTGATTTCATCACTGCGCAAAGAGGCCCGAACCGAAGTTGAGTGAAAAATCAAAAGCTTCAGTGGCAGAACATCCACTAATAATTGAACTCACCGGTATAAAATGAATTAGGAAGAGACAATTTCGCTATGATTTAGACTCAAGTGGGAGGAATTTCTCCCATATAAGTATATTAAATTAATGTGTGGAGTAAAATTCACAAGGCACACTACAAATTTAAGCAAATTGAATTAGTTTAAGAAGATAAACAGTTTAAAAGTGAGAGCCAAAAAAGAACACGTCTTTATACACCGTCTATGCAGATGGGAGAGATGCAGAGATTCATGCTATGAGGAAATCAAAATTAGTCCCACAGTGCAAGAATTGCCAAAAGTATGGACATACACACAAGTACTGCAGCTCTCACCCAAGATGCGTTAAGTGTGCAGGAAATCACCATACGAAAGACTAGGTATATAAAGAAAAAAGAGTAACCAACAAAATGTGCCAATTGCAACGAAAAGCATCCAACCAACTATAGAGGCTGCTTAGTTGCAAAACAGATTCAACTGGCAAAAAACAAAAAAATATAAACAAACACAACCAAACTCAGAAAAGGACGTACCTAAAAGAATAAAGGACTTGCAACCGAGAACGTCAACAGAAGTACCCAAAGGCCAAGAAAATATCAAAAAGGACGTAAGACCAAAGACAGGGACGGGTACAGAAATGACATATGTATGTATGTATGCACAGGCTGCATTAAAAAAACACAGAAAAAACAATAATCACAACAGAAGTAAAATCAAGTGTTAGTATGAAAACTCTCATGCAAAAAATCCTAAACAGAATGGAAAATATGGAAAAAAAGTAATAAAGCTATCCTAGAAAAAATATTGTTCCTTGAGAGGAAAACCAGCAATAAAAAGGCTGCACAAAAAAGCCAAACATGAAAATTAGATTAAATAGAATGGAATGCTAATGGTATCGAGAATCGTAAAGAAGAAATTCAAGTAATTCTCGACATGAACCAAATAGATATATGTCTTGCCTCAGAGACAGACTTTAAAACCCAGACAAATTTCAAACTGCAAGGGTACGAACTATATCACTTCCCACATCCCCATAATTCGGCTAAATGCGGGGCTGCAGTTATAATAAAACAGACGATTGATCACCATATAGGAGCTAAATTCTAATCATGTGCGATTCAAGGAATATCTATAAATATAAAAACAAAAATTAAGCAAATATCAGTGGCATCAATTTATTGCTCTCCCAGCTATAATCTAATAAAAAAAGTGATTTTAGAAGATTCTTCCGCATAACAAGACTTTTTTGTAACAAGAAATATCTCGTCGAACAGTATTAAAGTAGAAGAAGGGCCAGATCTTGACCCATATCGTTCTACAATACTTTTGACACTTGGCGACAAAATCATTAACAAAGAGAATAGACCAAGACTAACTAATAAGCTGACTGATTGGAACTACTTCCGACAGAATCTTGAAGATAGTACTCATCTCTTAGAAACTATTGAAACAAAATATCAATTGGAAGAGGCAGTACAGACACCTACAGTTAAAGCTGCATGGCCTGCAACACCTAAAACTAAAACCAAATTACAACAAAATTCTTATCCTAGAGAACGTTGGCAACAATCAAGGGCGCCATGCGACAAAACAGTACTCAATAATCTAGTCGGTAAACTCAAAAGATCGGTGAGAGATCATAAAAATGAGTCTCTTAAAACCTACCTCTCCACTCTTACGAATGACGCTAGTCCCGAATACTCACTCTGGAAGGCAACATATAAAATGAAAAGGCCAATAGCACACATTCCACCGGTTAAAAACAAAGATGGTAACTGGGCAAAAAGTAACAAAGAAAAAGCGAATCTATTTGCTGAGTACCTCGAAGGCGTCTTCGAACCGTATGAAGACAAAGACTGTCAAGAAACGGAAGAAATGTGTGAAGAGGAAAGACATATCCTACCAGTTACTGCGAAATAAATTGCCAAAGAAATAAAAGAAGGCATTAATACAAAAAAAGCCCCGGGATTTAATTTAATAACGGGAGAAATCCTAAAACAATTCCCAAAAAAAGGCTTGAAGAAACTAGTACAGATTATAAATGAGTATAGGCATGTACGCCATGGATTCTTTTTTTCGAAAAGAGGACGTGTCGGTGGGTGGATTTTGAAATAAAGTTCAACAACTACTGTATTTTGTTCGTAAGAACTGATATTCTAAGGAAATCAACAAAAAAAATATATTTTAAGGAAAGTGCTCCTAAAAAGTAGGCGTGACTATACATAATGGAAGGATTATTTGTGGAGTAAATTAATATCTACAGGTTTGCTTAAGTAAGTTTTTTCGAGTTCCTTGCAAAATTGCTCAAAAAAGTGCGTTTTTCGAAAAATGGTCGTGGCAGTGGGAGTATTTTGAAAATGTTTAGCCAATGTTCATTCCCTAGGCTTAAGCTATCACCGTACCAAATTTCATCGAAATCGGTTCAGTGGTTTAGCCGTGAAAACGTAGCAGACAGAGACACTTTCGCATTTATAATATTAGTAAGTAAAGTAAGTAAAGTAAGTAATAAGTAATGAGTATTTATTAGTAAGTATGGAGTATGGATTACTCAATAATTGATGTAACTTATTTATTCATAATCAAACTATTATTCCAAATGTAATGATTACTATCCATCACTGTATGTATTTATGTACATATATGTGACAACATAGAATAGCTGACTAGCATGCATTGGTGCAAACGACGCATTTAGTACCACCAGTCTTTATGTTATTCTTAATATTCTCCCGTTGTGGCTTTTTAAACTAAAGTCTTTATGTAACCGTGCAGTTGAAAGACGCCTCCGCAGTAAGTAAAGGCGTTTGTTAAGGCTTTAAGGTGAAAACTAGCCAATCCGCACCAGAACATTTTCAGAACAAACTTTTGAATGATTTATAGAGTCTTCATACACCATATAAATTGTAACTTATTTCGGAACAATGTGCATAAAACACATTCCAGCGGCCGCTCTTGACCCTGCTTCCCATAGATAACACACATTCTGTAGATTTATGAGGAAACCCCTTTTAGATTTTCCACTGCAAGCCTCATAAAGGAAAAAATACAATTTTCATGGCTATGCAAGCAGGACATACTCACGCAGACTCTCTCTCTTTTGAAACTTTAAGCCTTTTCCCAAACGATAATACAACTCTGCCCCATATTCATATTCAAATTTAATTTTCAACTTGAATTACTTTAGTTTTTTACTAACCATGAAATTGATCCCGAGATTGCGCCATTGCCAATCGGTATCAGGGATAAAGAAAAAAAAAGTTTTGCATTTAAATTACATTTCGTCCTGGTTGAGCTGCAACGCAGTAGGACATAAATTATCATGAAAGAAGAAAGGCACACGCAGGCACACAAACAGTGTTTCTTTTTTCTGTCTGGAGAAGGATACTCGTTTACCGTGGTGAATTGATTCTTAAGCCGTTTTTAACTTCGAAAAAAAAACTTTTTTTATATTTTCATAATAATCATCAGGGCATAACAAAAAAAAAAAGAAGAAAATGAAAACATATTTACCAATGATTTGTATTCGTAAACCATTTTGACTCAAAAGTAACGCAAAACGAGCAAAGTTTTTGGATTAAAAATGTTTAAGTGCCATAACGAGAATGTTTTCGAAATAAACGAAACTTTTTTCGAAACTTATTCTGCTTCTGGTCGGCTGATGTCTAAACAGTTTATTTACGGAAATGGTCTTAAGGAAAATGACTTCAAAAGCACTCATACATGATTGTAAGCAGGATAAATACCAATCGGAAATGTATTTAATGATGCTCAATTTAAATTCAATGGCCGATAGATTTGGAAAGTGCTACGCGAGGAAAACATATTTTAACAATCTCTTGATAGAAAGCGAAGGGAATTTGGGTGGTTTTTAAAGCTATTAAAGCTCAGAGCTTGTGACCGGTCTGGAGAGATTATTTCTGGACCGATTTCAAAGATGCTAACACTTATCCAAAGCTTATTAACTAGAATATCAGTAATAAAACTTTTGAAAAAGTACATATGAGTAAAGTAAATTCCAAATATTTTTTTAACTAAAATGGTGTCGAATTTCTGCCGCCGGGAAATGTGGTTTTTAAGTTCTAATTCCAAACCATTTTTAAAGAAAATTGTTGCAAGGAATACTTGTTCCAGAGAGCATCAACCGGATCAACAAATGAAGATAATGTTTTGACCCAATTGTTTCTTAACTTTGAGCAAGATAATGAAAACATTTCCATTATTACATGCTATGAGACTACTCGAGATGTTAATGCTCTCAAGAATAAGAATGGTCCCAGAAGAAGGCTACGCTGTCATATGATTTATTTTTAACTTGAAAGAATTGTGCAGAACACATACATACATACGTCAACACCAGACCTTTCAAAAGTCCGTTTAGTTATTCGCAAGGGTCGCCGATATTCGACATTATTGGAAAACTTTCCGTGATGTCAGCAGCGCGTTCGAAAGTGTTGAGACGAAAGCGGTATAGGTAACTTTTTTGGACAACGAACGCAGATAAACACGCGCGAAAATTGTTATTTTTAAAAATGCTCTTAATAACACAACCACCATCTATCAATCTTAAACACAGTTCCTTTATTAACGAAAAATTGATATGTCTTACACTTTCGTTTCAAAATGTTTCTAATAATCCGTTTCTATCAGAGAAACTTTCAATTAAATAAATCTTTTCTACTTGTACGTTCTTCTTTGATTCGGTCCACACTTTTTTGAATACCTATTTAGAACACGACTTGAAATTTCTATAGAAATCCTCAAAAGCTTCGTTCATGTAGAAACAATTTTGACAATTCAGCAATTAAAATGTTATTTTTGTGATACAATGACAAATTAAAAGTATTTCGTAGTAACTATCCTCAAATCAAAAGGTATTGTAGTTCAACAATTCGAATCAATTCGGATAACGATGGTAAAGTAACGATTAATTAGATGCGGTGTCAAAGACGAAATGAAAGTGTCAAACCAGAGGTTCAGGAGGACAGAAAAAGGAAGAAGATTGTGTTGGTTCGACGGAGACGAAAGTTCAACAACTCGTTCAATACAAGTGTTTCAAGGCGATCGAAGAGAGGGAATCAGTAGAACTAAAAAGTTATAAAAAATAAATCTCAAGTGATGAGAAGGAGTATTGGTTGAGTGCCATGAAAGAGGACGACGAGTCCTTAGAGAAGAACGAAACGTGGGAGATAGTCGACTTACCGACAGGAAAAAACAGCGATCGGAAGTAAATTGGATTTCAAGATAAAAACAAACTCAGATCAGGCAGCAGCTAACCTTACAACAAGGCGAGATTTGTAGCACAATCGATGGTCGAATGGAATTATACAGCCATTGCAAAGTGGCAGAAAGTTAACTGTACGTTAGTTACAGAAAGTTAACTGGATGTCTACCACGTCATTTCACTGGCTGACGCGGCAAAAGAGGCCGATGGTTGCGACAATGGCTGAAAGACCTCTATATGAGTATATATTTACTTAAAACTATCTTGGACGACAATGTTACGTTCAGGACAACCACGACCAACCACAAGCAAAACGCTACTTCTCTTCTTGAAGTATCAAACAGTAATGAGTTTACTTCTCTCTTCTTAAATCTTAAGTTCTTATACTAAAAACTAAGATACAACAAAATAGCAAAACATAAATACATGTGTGGGTGTAATATAAAAGCAAAATAAAAAAGTTTGAGCTGACCCAATGTAAATGTGATATGATCTTACAATAAAAGCTATGTTAACAATTTTGATAAGCAAGAAAATAAATGTAATGGAGATCATTTAATACTAAATAGAATGCGTTGACGTTGTGGAATGCGGTGATTTCGATGCTGTATCTTTTGATGCGGGGGCGTTCAGTGTAATGGAGAGATACATAACAACAATCAGGCCGTTTCAAATTGACGAATGATGAATAATTTTCATGTAAGATGGAACATATTGACACGAAGTATAAGGTGGTCAAGGATCTCATTAAAAAGGGGCCAAATCTTAACGCTTACGTTACATATGTCATTAATCCACTGTACAATTTTATTTGTGAGCGGGTTCTTTTTATTATAATTTTTAAGAGCTTTTCATTTACCAATGTGGGCAACTTGGCCGTCCTCCACCTAAAGTCCAATTGGGCCCCTTGCTTTAGCATGATATTTGTCCCATTTTTCTTTATTCTCCTTATTTTCGATTTCCCCATTCGAAGAAATTTGTATCTTGGGTCGCCCGCCGATAATCACTTATTTCCTCAAATTATGTTTCTGCAGCGGCAACTTCCATAATTGGAGTGGTTTAGCTTTACGAACTTTGGTTTTGTCTCCGCAATTTTATTTGCATAATGAGATTTTTATATTTCACGACCTACCTACTCGCATATATGTATGCGTTTTGTCTTTGTTTACTGGAATTTTGAATTCAAGAACAATGGCTACGTATACAATCCATTGCCTCAAAGACTTCAAAGACAGCGCGAGAATATATGATGCTCTACAGAAAAGAGTATCTTATACTTATACTTATACACAAAAGAAATACTCACCTCAGGCCACAACCTAGTGGTGACCCATCTAGGTTAGGTTAGGTTAGGTTGAAGTGGCTGCCAGCCAAAGCCAACACACTTAGACCCATGAGGGGTCCGTTGTGATACCACCAAGATCTCGAAAAGATCTCCTGCCTAATCATTGAAACCAATTGGAGCCTTTTATGAAGCGTAGAAGGCTACTGACATCAATGTTAATTAGGTCGCCTAAGTTTGTAAAGAAGAAAGCTCCCAAGTGGAGTTTCCTTTTGCGGGAGAGAGCTGGACAGGTGCAAAGAGGATGGAGAATCGTCTCCTCCTCCTCCTCGTCCATACAGCTTCTACAGAAGTCATTTGCGTAAAGGCCAAGCCTAGTAGCATGCTTGCCTATTAGACAGTGTCCAGTAATGACACCTATTATAGTGCTAATATGCAATATATTTAGAGAAATCAAATACTTAGAGCGTTTCAGATCCAGCTTGGGCCAAATCTGCTTTGTCGCTAGACATGTTATAGCACTTGTCCACCTAAGATTTGTTCTTTCGATAGCATCTAGCTTTAATTTGAGTTTGCACGTAGCGATCGGTATACCTAAGCTGCCCTTATCAGGCCCAATAGGTAATGTTGTTCCATATCTGGCGAGTTCATCAGCCTTGCAGTTCCCTGGAATGTCACTGTGCCCTGGCACCCAACAAAGGTGTATATTGAACTGCTCCGACATCTCTATAAGAGACGATCGGCAATCTAGGGCTGTTATTGAATTTAGAGCAACTGATTCCAAGGACTTCAGTGCCGCGTGGCTGTCCGAAAAGATGCGGATATCCGTGGCTGATATCACGTTTTTCTGCAGCCAAGACAAGACCTCTCTGATCGCCATGATTTCCGCCTGGAACACGCTACAATGATTCGGGAGACGGAACGCTAGGCTGAGGTTCAGCCTGTCGGAGAAAACACCACCCCCCACCCCATTGCTAGTTTTTGAACCGTCGGTGTAAAAATGAACCGACTTATCTTCTGAGAATCCATCGCCCCAGAATGACCTGG
Organism: Matsumyia berberina; assembly: GCA_917880715.2. NCBI lineage: Eukaryota > Metazoa > Arthropoda > Insecta > Diptera > Syrphidae > Matsumyia > Matsumyia berberina. The sequence continues at coordinate 48,068,838 of OU862871.1, read as the reverse complement.
AAGGGATGGTTACCTTGAAGCTCTTGTCAAACCTTAGCCTGAGAGTGGTTTAATCTATGTTTTGGGGAGAAATTTTGAGATTTTTCAAAATGGAGGCGTGGCCATAGTCTTTATTAGACCACTGTGAGGTTGCTTTGAGGCGGATGGCTGCACTAGCTGCCATTTGTCTGCCGAAAATGTCTAGGGGTGATAAGTGAAACAGAATGTCCAGTGCTGCAGAGGGAGTCGTGCGAAGAGCTCCACTGATACACAAGCAAGCTGTTCGTTGGACTTTGCTAAGGTTATCGCGGTTTGTGGCTATATCCAAGGCGGTCCACCAAACCATCACCCCGTACGTAAGTATCGGTCTTATTACCGAAATATAGAGCCAGTGTGTTATGCGGGGTTGCAGACCCCATTTATTTCCGATGGCTTTCTTGCAAGAGAAAAGGGCTACTGTAGCTTTTTTTATTCTCTCTTGAATGTTTGGTTTCCAGCTTAATTTTCTGTCCAAAATAAGACCCAAGTACTTTGCTTCGTTGGAGAACTTTAAGCTTGTACCACCAATAGTAGGAGGGTCTATATATGGGATCTTATACTTCCTAGTGAAGAGTACCAGCTCAGTTTTGTGGGGGTTCACACCCAAGCCACACCGAGCTGCCCATTTGGATAGCTTGTTTAGAGCACTTTGGAGGAGTTCTTTTAAGGTGTCAAGGTGCTTTCCCGAGACGGCTATAGCAACGTCATCAGCATAGGCGATCACTTCGCAGCCCCCCGCTTCCAGGATTATCAGTAGTTCATTTACCACCAAATTCCAAAGAAGAGGGGACAGGACCCCACCCTGTGGAGTGCCTCTGCTGACAGATCTTCTGGCAGATGAGCCACCCAGCTTTGAGTTAATAATTCGACTGGTGAGAAGAATGTTAATTAACTCGCAAAGTGTACTATCTACCGACAGGCCTGACAGTGCATTTATGATCGCTGATGTGCTAGCGTTGTTAAAAGCGCCCTCTATATCCAGAAATGCTACCATTGTGTACTCCTTATGATGCAGGGAGTATTCGATTTTACGCACTAACGTGTGTAAAGCCGTTTCCACTGATTTACCTTTGCAATATGCATGTTGAGCCGCAGACAGCAGATGTGAGTCGATACTGTCGCGTAAATGGATATCAATCAATCGTTCCAAAGTTTTTAAAAGGAAAGATGATAGACTTATGGGTCCGAGGTCTTTTGGGCTTACATGGGAGCATTTGCCAGCCTTGGGTATGAAAACCACTTTAGCTTCTCTCCATGATTTTGGTATGTATACCAGATTCATACAACTTTTCAGAATCATCTCTAACGAAGGCAGGATGATATCCGATGAATTTTGTAGTTCGGCAGGTATGATGCCATCTGGACCTGCCGATTTGTACGTTTTGAAGCTGTGTAGCGCCCAAAGGAGTTTGTCCCGAGTAATCAGACCTAGGGAGTTGGTTTGATCCGTTGACCGGAGGTGTGCTTGATCCGTTGGGATCGGCACAGCTTACAACTTGCTTGCTGCCTGGAAAACGTGTGTCCAGCAACAGATTTAGCGAGTCGTCGCTGGAAGTCGTCCATGAGCCGTCCGCTTTTTTGAAGAAGCTAGGCATTATTGGATTAGTGGAGAGAATTTTTCTTAGCCTTGATGCCTCAGAGGATTCTTCTATTTTGCCACAAAAGGACCTCCAAGATTTGCGTTTGGCTTTTCGTAATTCTTTTTTATATATTTTTAGGGATTCTTTATATAAGTCCCAGTCTGTCGCTGTTCGTGAGCTTTTGGCATTGTTGAACAGTTTCCTACAGTTATTTCTAAGGCGACCCAGTTCTGCGATCCACCAGTGTGGCTTTTTCTTACCCCTAGGTTGAATTAGTGGGCAGGAAGAGGACATTGCAGTATTGAGAGCTAGCGTGAGATTTTCAACCATATCGTCTAGTTCTTGCGAATTCGAAGGGGGTCTATCAGGGTTTAGGGATACCAGTTCTTCTAGGGTTTCCCTGTATTTGAGCCAATCAGTTTTACGATAGTTTCTGAAAACTGATGGGCGAGAAGGAGCATCATTTAGATTGAATTGAATGTACCGGTGATCAGAAAAAGAGTGTTCGTCTGACACCTTCCAATTCGTAATCATTTGAAAGATGTTATCGGAGGCGAGGGTTATGTCTAATACCTCTTGTCGGTTTTTGGTTATGAAAGTTGGTTCATTACCTATATTGCACAGAATAAGGTTTGTACTTAGAATATAGTCAAAAAGTAACTCACCTCTGTTATTTATGTCGGAACTACCCCATGCTGTGTGATGGGCGTTTGCGTCACAGCCGATGATAATTCCGATTTTCTGCCTCCCCGCATCTGCGACCAGTCTTTCCAGGTTATTCCCAAAAAGAGAGTCCATGTGATCATGGGCGAGATACGCCGAAACCACAAAGTAAGCTCCTTTGGCTGTCTCCAATTTGGCTGCGGTGGTATCTCGATCGCTATAATTGGGGAGTAAATTTACTGTTAGGCTACGTTTTACCAGTACACAAGATCTAGGTTTACCTTTGTCCTGCGTATACAGGATATTGTATGCAGGAGTCTTCAGTCCACATACCAAGTTGTTAACAACCCAAGGTTCCTGGACGAAGACTATGTCTTCCCTGCCTCTGGAGAGACGGAGAAGTAGGCCGGCAGATGCCGTGATAGAGTGGTGGAGATTAATCTGAACTAACTGCAGCATTGGAGCTACAATCAGGCAGAGTGGTCTCCACCACGGTAATATTGGAAGCTTCCGAGTCGGAGGACGAGGCTAGAAGCTCATCCTCCCTCAAAAGCTCCGTGTTACGGCAGTCTTCCACCTCCATGTCCGACAAAGTGTCGTTAATGACTGAAGGTGGAAGAGATAAGGTCGACTGTTGGGAGTCATCACTCTCCAAAGATGGAAAGGAGATAGATGCTCCGGGGTTTATGGACTCAGGGGTCGAGTCAAAAGGATGGGGGGGCATTTTATCCAGGTCAAGCTCATCCTTCTTATATACTTTAAGGGTAATAGCGTCAAACCCGTAGCTAATCAAGCCGGCAGTCGCTGCCAAAGGAGCAAGGGATTCTTTATTGATCACAATAAGCGCGCATCTATAAAGACCCCGTTATTCCTCCAGCTTGGCGACTTTCCAGTTGCTAGTTGGAAGTGACGGGTTACTGACTTGGATGATCTGGAGTATTTTATCCATGTTTGAGGGCTCGGCTGGGATCCAGGTGCGAGTTCTAGGTCTGCTCGGGATATCCTCCCTCGCAACAACTTCGAGTTTTGCACCCGGCCAAACCTCACCAAGCTTGCCTATGGCCAATTTATAGAGATCGCAAGATCTCCGATCAGCACAAGCGATCAGCTTTACGTGGCCTTGATGCCACCCGCCGTCGCGACAAATAGGAGGAGGGCCCGGATTTTCCTTCATGATCCCAAGGAAAACTGTTGCCAGTTTAGCTGGGATCATTCTCCATTTCTCAGGAGCAATCGTCCCATCGACATCGCTTCTGTCGATAACCGCCAGCACGAACTTGTCTTTAAGGACCTCGCTGTAGGACTTGGATGGGACGTTGGAGGGCCTGGAAGAGGTGCCGGTGTTGTGCACCTTGGCTCTTTTCGATTCCGAGACGGAATGGTCCAAGGATCTCGGTCGCTTTGACGTTAAGTCGCTGCTCGTCCCAGCGGGTTCACTGCTGGCGATTTTCCTAGCCCAAGCTAGGTTCTCCTCCATTTTCGCCGTTCTTTTTTCCTCCGGAATACTTCCAAAACACTGGAGGATACGGCTCGCTGTGCGGCGCTTTTTGTACGCCTTTTTTGAAGGGGCATTTTGCCTTGCCCTTTGAAGGTCCTTTCTGGACCGAGGGTGGGTGGATTTTCCCTTGGGCTCCACGCGGCTATTAGCAGCAGTTGGACCATGTTTAGCCACAATCCTTCTGCTAGCTAGCTCTTCAGGAGCACTTCCAGTAGACAGCTTGGGTGCCGTACTACTGCCCGGTTTTAAAAGAGAACCGGTCTCAATATTTTTTTGCTTTATGCAAGCAGCATTCTTTTTTGTATCCATAAAAGATCCCACGAGTGGCGGAGAAAAGAGGTCGATCTGTACAGAGATCCGCTGTATACAGACAAGGCTAGCTAATTCGGAGGTCGCCAGGTATCCGAATACTCCGTTCGAGACTGAGCTATTTTTTAAAATGGGCCCCCAGCCAAGTTGATCCTCGGCACGGGTCGTATAACACCTTGATCCAGCCCATCGGAGAGAGGAGGGGAATAGAGATGGTAATGATCCATGGTCCGCGGAGACAAAAGCCTCTTCTAAATGAGACTGGAGAATCGGATTGAAAGAGCACGCATCGTACGCCTTGTGGCGCCTGATGTGCACTCCGACTATCCAACACTCCTGACCACATTTAGATTATCCCCTATCCGCCACCTTAGGGACGCGCCGGATTGCCTGGAAAGCACTTATTTCCCGGGTGACCCATCTAAGGAGAATGCGACTAAGCTCGACCGGCCTCTGCAAAAGTTGTGACGACATAGGCGCGGAGGACGACACGACGCGCTTTCTCTTCGACTGCCCAAGCCTCAGCAGAACCAATAAAACGACCCTATACGTTAACGTCGTTAGCGATACAGGCCAACTGTCCACCATGCCACCGAAGCCTATCTAAAAATTCATGGTAATTTAGGAAAGCGAACAAATCATAAGAACTAACCTCTTCTTGCTTCCCAACAGATCCATGCTTGTAGGATCCTACAACGAGGAACGCAATGGACATATGAAGATCCGAGTGAGACGGAGCATAATATCAAGCCGCCACCCCTCTAGCCTAACCTAACCTAACCTAGCCTCTATCCCAGGCATTGACGTGGCGGCTATAAATCGTTAAAACTGACTGTTTATTGAAGAAACAAATTCAATGTCGTTAAAATTGCAATTGAAAGTGACCCTAAGTAGCCTATGATACAAATTCCTGGAATTCCTTTTATTTGATCAAAACAATTCTTTCAACACAAACAACAGCTTTATCTTTTGGAAAGAATTCGAAACGAAAAAAGAAAACCAAAATTAGGAATATCCTTGATAAACAAAAGAAATCGCAGACATTATAAATGCAGATCCGAGTGAGAATTTGCATATTTTCCGGTTTGTTAAGTTTTTCCGGCTAGCGTATCCATCGTTGTTGTCGCGTCGCATCTGCATCATACACAAAAAGGGAACCCCTAAAAATACAAACACAAGAGCAACAAACACAAAATGAATTTTTTCCCATTCATTCCGTGTCCCTAATTAAAGTTTTCAATTTAAATTTCGAATACAATTGCTTATAAATTTTTTAGCGCGGGTTTGAGCCACCAACGAGTTGTTTTTATTTATGGTCTGCTTTGTTTTGTTCGAAAATTTATATTCAAAGGGATAAACGAGTTCGTCCGGATTCTTTTTTCATGCTTATGATTGTCTTGTTTTCGTATTTTTTTTTTCGGAAAAGATATCTTTAACTTTTTTAATTATGATTTTATAAGAAAAAGTTTAAGTGTGTTGTGTGTCAAATGACATAGTCTGGGAATAAGATCTTCTTTTATGCAACGAGATTATTAAACCACTCAGTTTAGGGTTTAGGGAAGCGGCTCGGTGTGGCGACTGGTGGTGAAAAAAGTATTGCGTGGTTTGGAACACCCGGAGTTCAAGAAGCCATCAAGCTGTGATCGAGTCCAGGTCGGCCGATGAGCAGTGGGATCCTTGTCCAGATAGAATCACAGCCAGCCAGCTATTCACTCTCAGAATGGTACTTGAGAAGCCCTGTGAGTATGCCAACCCTATCTACAACTGTGTTGTGGATTTGGAGAAAGCCTATGATCGGGTCATTCGAGGTAAATTCTGGAGTGTTCTGCAGGAGTATTGGATTGATTGTAAGAGCTGTGTTTGGGTAAGCGTCGACAGAAATTATCGATTTTACGGCCTTAAATCAAATTTCTAATAATTTTATAGCTTAAATTGCCCGACGAGAGGTGGTGCCGCGAAAAATGTTCGGTAGACACGGCTGGGGCTTGAACCCACGCAGGTTGTTCAGGAATCCAACCCCCTAACCACTAAGCCACGGCGACCACAAATCAATTTTCTAATGTTAAAAGTAATTTAATTTTTAGTCATTAGAGAAATATTCATACATAAAAATATGATTTTCTGACGGGAGGCGAAATTATGTATATCGACGCTCGATTCGAGCGATTTTGCAACTTTGGCAGATAATTATATCTGATTCAGTCGCTCTATAGTCAGAGACTAGCTATAACGAGATACTAGTCTTTTTAGCCTATTTTCCAATGTCTACAAGTTGCTTTCCCATAGAATTCATACATTTAACCATATTGTCTCATTTTCCTAACAAATGTGCGTATCCACAACAAAATGGCGGCAAATCGAGGAACAAAAGGAAAAGGTGGATATTCACCACAAAATGGCAACATCGAAAACTTGAGGGCGGGCTTGTTCAACAACTATTGTCGTTTTTAAATATTTGAATTTAACGGAATATTTATACGAACTGACAAATATGAATTTGTTAGAATTATCGTATTAGAAAAAGAAAGTTTTGTAGAATTCTACTTCCTACTAATATTATAAATGTGAAAGTTTGGATGTTTGTTTCAACGTAACGCCAAAACGGCTAAACGGATTTGGAGGAAACTTCGTGAGGAGATAGTTTGTATCCTGAGTTAATATAAAGGCTAATTTTTATTTTTAAAAATGTATACTTCCTTAGGAAACAGCATAGAAGAGCAATGAAATTCGCAGTTCAACCGGCATCACATCGTATGGATCGCAAATCTTGATCTTGATCTTGATGTGTTGCTTCTGTTTTGGTTAAGGGTGCTTTTTCCTTTTTTTTTTTGTTGCTTTTATTTATTTGTGGTTGGTATGCGTATCTTTGCCTTTAAATGATCGTTTTCAATAAAGTGAGATACATCCCCCAGCTCGGCAGAAGCGCAATCGATCCAGCATTTCACTCTCAGAATGGTACTCCAGAAGGCCTGCGATTGGGAGTATGCCAAACCTATCTACAGTTGTTTTGTGGATTTGGAGAAGGCATAGGATCGGGTCCCTCGAGGTAAATTCTGGAGTGTATTGCAGGAGTATGGGATAGACGGTTCTCATTTGAACGCTATTCAATCTCTATACACAAACTGAAAGAATTGTGTTCGGGTGAACGGCGTTAAATCGACAACTTTTCGCTGTAGGCGTTCGACTTCGCCAGGGATGCGTTTTGTCACCCTTCCTTTTCATAGTGTATATGCATTGGATGTTACAGCGAAGTCGTGGAAGGGAACGATTCGAATTCGGGGACTTACGCTAATGACTTAGTCATCCTGGGGCCCACTCAAATCGACCTTCAGCGTCGCCGTCTGTATTGAAGCTGGGATGAAGGTAAACGTGAGTAGAGATTATAGTAGTTTCCCGAATGTCTGTTTAATGCACTCTATATGTTAGTGGAATCCTATTGAAACAGGTGGAGAAGTTTAAGTATCTTGGGGTCTTATTCACGAGTGATGGAATGAGCAATACTGAGTTATCCTGTGAGATTGGTGAGGCAAGAGCAATTTTAAAACAGCTTGGTCAATCTGTTATCAGGAGGTCCGAATATAAGAGGAACTCAAAGTCGAACAGCTACCTTTTCGAACAGAACGGGCCATACTTTAATGGTTTTGGCACGTTAAACGCATGCCCCAACTCGCCTTCCATGGAATCTGTGCCATCAAGTAGACGTCTCTGTGTAGGCTCAGGACGAGACAATGTTTTACGTTAATATATTTTTGTTAATTAAAATAAGGCTATATTAAAGTTAAACATACCAAAAAACAGCAATCAAATAACTTAGTAGCTAAACTTTTCAAACCGAAAACAAATGAAATTTTATAAAAAGGAATTAATTTTTCAATAAAAAATGTGTCAAACTGACGTACAGGGATGCGATGCCGCTGCCAAGGGATTATAGGCGTTTATGCGGAAAACTGAATGAATGTAAATTGCAAAAATATTGGGATGCTTGTACAACACACACCATAACCCTAGTAAGGCATGATATTCCGCGGCTATAGAAACAGAAGCTCGATTTTGGCACGTTCAAGGTTTAAAAGGATTAACAGCTATGCGGGTGCAAATATTTTCGTGTGTGATGCGATGCGATGATGAGATTATTAAATCGTATTCAATGCATCGTATCCCAGCTTTGTTAGACGCAATCCCTGGTTGTTTATGGGTTAGGACTACTCGTATGATATACATACATATATCGCTGTTGTACATATGTCAACTTACAAGCTGTCAACTATTGCAAGACGGTATGTGAGTTTAAAACTTGGCCATATGTACATACATATGTATGTATGATCATCCAAACTATCATGGCAACCTCGCGTCACCATATATTGTAGTAATTTGGCAGCACTCTACCGCCACGCTTATATCAAACGACAATTATAAAGGAGCGTGCAGATTACACAGGCCTGCAAATAATTGGGTCATGTCAGTTGTTGGTAAGCTGAGGGTCATTTCCGAAGTAATTTTTTGCGCAGAATCCGAATCCGGTATCAGAATTGTCCCATCACGTCAGGATTTTGAGATATTTGAGGTTATGTACTCAAAAAATTACCATTTTGGCTAACTTTGAGGTTATGTACAGGGTGCGCAAATTTTTTCTGGTCCCTATCTCCAGTTACATCATGTAGTACTACTGCAACTCTTAAATTTAAGAGTTTGAGAGATCGATTTAGATTTTTTTTTCTCAAAATTACGGCGCATCACTTGTGCTTATTTTATATCCTCGCGGTAGCCATTGGGTTCTGGTTGTTGTCCCCCGGACTCAACTTGCTGAAATTATAGGCGCGAATGTTGACTACATCGTATTGCATTCAATGAAGAAGATACAATTTTACAAGGACTAAAAACACTCATTAACGGTCGAGTTTAATTAATATTATTTTTTTAATTTTTTTTTTTTGCATAAACAAGTGGATAATCAATTTAATGACAAAGAAAACACATTTTTAATTTCCTCAGCAATTGTTGCACAAAGAGTTGTTGCGCGAACACGCGAAAAGAAAATATTTCTTTAATTTCATCAGCATCCCCTAGACCGACTATGCTCAAAATCTAATCAGTAATAAGTTTCATGCTGAAAAAAATAATAAAAGAAAGCCGCATGATCCTACGTTGTTTCGCTCTCTAGATATCGAAGACTAACAATTTGATTACACACACACACGCACACAAAGACATCATTTCGAAAATGGGTGCAAACAATTTCTAGTGTATGGTAGTGTGAAGCCCTGTTCATATTTCGAAACATTTTGTTCGTACCGATTGCAATACTTCCCCTTCCTAGGTGAGAATTAAACATGCAGCACTGTGGCGTGATAAATTTCCAGAACGGAGACAGCGTCTTATCTGGGCTAAAAGGATTTCCAAGACTCAGTTGGGGTCTTGGAAAAGATATGATGGCGGATGAGCCCGTAAGAGAGCAGCGGCAGCGCTGACATCAGTGAAGTGGGTTACTGACATGAGTTAAATCGGCCCGTCGTCGTAGGTTTATATATAAGGTTGGGGGTTGTGCGCCGGGATAACTGCCCGACCACGAAAAAAATTAGTTACGAAACAAATTCAAGCCTTGGAAACGGACGGATTAACTGATGACGAACAACGCAATAAGGATAACATTCTTCGGATCTGTACGTGGAATATAAGGTCTCTTAACAGACCGCATGCAGCCAAACAATGAGTGGAGGCACTAGACTCCTGCAAAGCAGATATCCAAGGAGAGCGAGGGGCTCCCCCATTCGGAGATCTCCTGATCAATCAACCGTCAATCAGATTGACCACATTGGCATCGATGCAAGGCACTCCTCCAGTATTATGGATGTCCGAACGTTCTGAGGGGCCAACATTAACTCGGACCACTGACTTTTCCCAGCCAAGGGACATCCCGAACACCGCCAAGACAAAGAAATACTGTGAGGAAATTCGACGTCGCGACGGCTGCAATCGCAAGAGATCACCAGATCCTTTTCCGATTGAGTCTGTCTCAATCTCTCAAGAGGTCCTATGCCGCCAGCATCAAGTATTGAAGACCAGTGGCAACGTTGCCAAAAAGCGATCAGAGATGCCGCCTCTGATGTGCTGGGTTTCACACGGACTCCACAACGAAATTCCTGGTTTGACGATGAGTGCCGGCAAGCGCATGCAGGGAAACAAGCGGCATACAAAGCGGCGCTGCATAAAAAGACCAGAGCTGCTCGCGAGCTCTACGGGCAAAAGGGGAGAAAGGAACACCGGAAAAGTCCAAAAATGTCTACCATCGACCAAATATTCACACTGCGGCAGATCTTGGAGAAAATCCAGGAATTTCAAATCGACACACACCACGTTTCATCGATTTTAAGGCCGTGTAAGACAGTATCTATAGAGAATGGAGGAGGAGATACAACGTCGAACTGTATGGGCTGTACGGCGGCATCGACCTAGCCAGAAGAGTAAAGCTCCAACGACTGAGGTGGCTGGGGCATGTAGAGCGGATGGACACCAACGCTCCGGCTCGGGAAATCTTCGAATCCACACCCGAGAGACGGCGCAGTAGAGGAAGACCGCGAATCAGGTGGCGCACGCAAGTGGAAGGGGACCTCAACCAACTTGGCGTGCGAAACTGGAGGTAGCTGGTTAAAGATCGAGTTGGCTGGAGACGCTGAGGCCCAGGACCACCCTGGTCTGTAGCGCCACATTAAGTAAGTAAGTAAGGAAGAAGAAAATCCAAATGTCATCACATGTACCTAAGCATAAATAAACTAACTATTGATTTGCGTTTTAATGTTTGTTCATTTTCTGTGTCTAGTAACTATGAACGTAATAAAGGTATTTCAATAATTTGGAACAAACATCAAACTTCTCATATTTTGCTGAAATATTATACTTTAACTTTTAAACGCCAAAAAAAAAGTTTTTATTTTTTATCTAATTCATGAAATATACATTAACATTACTTCCCATATTTTGAATAATTTATTTAAAAAAATAAAATAATTAAAACAAAAAAGATTTCAAGAGAAATGTACAGGTGTCCCGATTTGAAAGGAAAAAATTATTTATTTTTAGTTTGGACATGTTGTTATTTTTATTTGTAATTTAAAGTTTTCTTCTGACATTAAAGCAATATTACATAGCATTTTCAAGATTTATAATACATATTTATGGCACTTATGTAACTATTACTATGTTTTTAAATAGACAGCATGCGAAGACATGCAGTGATTACAAATCTTCTTTTTTTCCGGTTTGTAGCAAATTCTGCACGACTTTATCTTTCCCGTTGACGTTTGGCTACCACTGAAGTGTATGCGGAGTTTCCAAATGATGATTCAGCATTGTCTACATGTTCTGAATGGGAACTGCTTTATCTGCCCTTTGTCATTCTAGTCGATTTCATTCGATAGCCCAAATTTAGTTTCGCGATATCATTGCTCAGCCTGGAGGGCCAGGCCCTTTGTTAAACCCCTTGGGCTGAAAGGGCCGGATAATCCGGTCCTCATTCGCCTTTAATCCGGTAACGTCGCAGTAGCCCGAATGAGGTGTTCACTAAGTAGATCGATCGAACTGGAACTGTAGACTCCACCGTTGATTCCATCGTGGGAGTTCTTCCGCTGCCGTCCGGGTGCAAGGGAGAGTGCCTTAGAGTGAACACCCTCCTCCCTCTCTCGTCAGCTGCCACCAACAACCTTCCACAGGGGTTTGGAACTCATCTTTAGTTGATGTACTAGGCACCCGGCGTTCAACCCGAGAAGATGAGAGTAGAAGTTCGTAGACAAAAGTTGGTTTGAGACAAACCTGTGGACGCTTGTGTCTTCTTGAATGCACATATCTACCCTTTAAACAGTCAAGGGTGTCTAATAACTAATTAAAGGGCATTTAAAGTTTTGTAAGTATGTATACGTTTATTCATTAAACAAGAAACAAGAAATGTTACGTGTAAATTATTTATGAGAAAATCGGGAATATCCTTAAGTGATAATATTATGCGAATGATATTATTAACCGTGATTAGCGGCTTGCACTGTAATTGAAACAACACTCGGTGGTGCCAATTAATTTATGTTAATTTTCTAAAAATTTTATTAGACTTATCTACTCTGAACATAACTTTTTCGTTTCATTAAATTAACTGATGGATGGCCAAATCAATTATAACGTTTTCGAACATGAGATTGTATTAGAAACACGCATTTTAACATTTCAGCAATTTTCACCCTTATGCTAATTTATTAAAAAGATAATTTTCTAATGTCACGACGGTGAAAGGCAATCGCGTGACATGACCAAATTTGAAGACCCTTACACTTAAGTTTCGGATTTTTATCACAAATTAATATTGAAAGGATCACTCTGTAGGGTGCGATGTCGTAACCTTCATAACTTTCTTATTGTATTTGCTCATATTCTTCTTTTGCTTTAGATGACAAGGCACGTGTAGGGATTTTATGAACAGTGAACAGTATGTAGAATTTACTAAAATTACAGTAAACAACACACAAAACAGTAATGGTTTCTAAAAGAACAAATCAAAATGATTCATTACCACATCAATATTGTTTCAAGAAATCATTTAGAGATAGTTTTTTAATACTCATTTCCATATTTTTAGGGGCATCAGTTGTTGTGGAGTTCTACCCCAATATGTAGATATGTCCCATCAACAAAAACAACCACATCCTAACAGAAAGATGATGAAAATTTCTTGGTCAAATGGAAAGGGGGATGCTGATGACTGCGTACATCATTGGCAATATTGTCATGACATCATGAATGGTAATGGCATTGTATTATGGCCCCATTCATCTTTTATTATTATTTTATTGTTCAGATGGAACTGGATTAACATAACGTAAAGGAAATGGATAACCAATTGCCGGGGCATAAAGGAAAGATGTTGCTGGCGAAACATTTGTCATTATGTGCGACTTCTGATGGTTGTTTTCGTAAAAAACGAAATGACGAAGAAATCCAATGAAAGCAAACAATTTTTCATTAGAGATGGTCGGTGGAGGTGGAGGTCTTTTCTATTCATAAGCAATGGGTATTATTTATTTTATTTTTTTGTTATACCAATGTTGTGCCTTGTGGGTGTTATACGTTTAAACAATATGCGGAGGCGTGAGATGACAAATTGGTATTTTCTTAAAACAGAAACATCCTTAAAGGCAAGTTCTGATTTGTCTTGAGGAGAATGAGCGGCTGAATATCGGGACTCGAGGTTTATTTAAACTAGCCATTTCGTAATAAATGCTTTCAACACCCCTTCGGGTAGGGGTTAGAATATACCCGAGGTAAGCATGCCTGTCGAAAGAGGCGACTAAAATCCACCCTCCGTATACCGAGGATATAGGAGTATACAAAAATGCAATGAGTAAAACAAAAAGAGTTAAAACCCCAGGTGGCACTTCAGATTTACTGGAAAATCCACCCTTTTCGGAGGACGGCTCTACGGATTCTGGGGAGAGCTATTTATTGCAATAATGTAATCTTTTTACAAAAAGTTCAATGGTATTGCAATCACAACCACCTAGATCGAATGTCTCTGGAAAAAGAAGTCCACTGGCAGCGCTATCGCGTGATAAACAGGACGCAGTGATATGTAAAATCCTCGAGGAGGAAAACAACGAACTTCGTATGAAGCTTAACGAAAAGGAGTTACTCTACCAAGAGCTTAGGAAAGAGGTAGATTTACTTGGAGAAGAAAACAAGGCTCTTAGGAACCTAAACCCGCCAAGAGAATGTGAAAGTAGTCAAAGAAAAGACCCAGCAAGAAACGAAGAGCCGGTTCTTCGCCCGAAATCGAGCCACAAAAAGAAAACAAGCGCCTGCAAGAGACAAAAAAATTAAGTCCCCCGCCTCCAATAAACGTCATCGGGATTACGGACTATACTAAGCTGTATTGCCTCCTTAAAGGAACGTTGGCTTCGAAGCTTAATGTCACCTCACTTCGCAATAACATGTGGAAAGTAAGCGTTGATGACTCGGACGGTTACCGAGCATTTTCCCGAAACTTAATTCCGAGCAAATCCAATGGTACACTTATGAAAATAAGTCAGAAAGACCACTGCGAGTGATAGCAAGAGGACTCTATCCTTCATGCACAAAAGACGACGTTATGGACGATCTTCAAGCAAAAGGCTTTAAAATTCTCGACGCCGTAAATATTATCAATAGGGACAAGCAAAAAACGAGAACAAGAAGGATATATACAATATTAAAACAATTTTAAATGTTGTGATCAATATCGAACCGATGCGTAAGAGCAGAAGATTAATCCAGGCAGTGTAAACGCTGTCAAGTTGTCAACCATACGCAGACATACTGCAAGAAGAGCCACGATGCGTGATTTGTGCCATGTTGTGAGGCTATGGCAGGGCCACGGGAGCAACTTCGGTGCAAGGAAGGAGGACGGCGGCATGCTCGACAAATGTATTTCCATACGCATCGAAATAAAAAAAGAAGACAATCTTTATTATCGACTACTTTATTGTAAGGTTAGGTGTAAAGGTACAGAAGGCGAAGTTAAAAGTTTCCGATTGCAAAAAATGGAATGTGCACAGAAGGTGCACAACAAACGTTTGTTATTACAATTGGAATGTGCACAGAAGGTGTATAACAAAAGTTTACTATTACAATTTAGCATTTGCACAGAAGATGTCAAAAGAAGGTGCACACAAATTTACTATTACAATTTAGTATTTGCACAGAAGGTGCCAAAATAAAGTTTAGTGTTACAGGCATTTGCACAGAAAGTGCTGACCAAGCCCAAGCGCAAGTGCAGAGTGCATTGTCCATTCCACCATGCTCACAAACATAATCTCATGCCATTTTACTTAAAGAAAGGCGAAGATAGAAGACCCTAAGCAGACGTCGGACGGACTTAAAAGACAGACGAGAGAAAAGAAAGAGAAAACAAGAGAACACACACGAGAACCACACTCAGGAGAGAGAGAAGAAATCTTATCGACTACTAAACCTAACTAGCCTAGAACTAATCCTACGCTACTATAAAACTTAAAATAAACCCTTAGCTATACCTACAATAACTTAAATCTAACCTAAACTAGCCCCAACACTAAACGACCGATTTCATATGTTTCTCTCAGATAAAGGTTCGTCGAGAACCGGAAGCCTCCCAAATGGTATTGGCCAGCCCACTCTTGCGTCTTGCGACACATCCGTAGCTATTCCTCTTGGCGGATTTACTGAGAAATAGCCCCTAAAGTTGACTCCGGTCACACCCTAATTTACGTACTGTAAACGAAGTCGGTCGTCACGAACTCATGTCTTTGTCATCGTCATTTTCGTCCTAGTCATTGTGACACTACAGAAGGACGCCCTGTCCACTTCCTCCACACAACACATGATGCGAAATTAATCAAACATATTGTTTTAACTCTTGCACTTCATTCATTTTTTTATTTCATACATATGTAGGTGTAGCGCAATTAAAATTTTACAATTCTATGGAATTCACTCAAATTCAATGTATCTCAAAGTACAATATTAAACCTAACCTGCTTTATTTATTCTGCGTACAAATATAGATAAGTGTATAGATAATCACTCTTTCACTGTACTCACGGTTTTGAGATCCCTCGTAGTCCTGCCGCCAGCACCTGATGAGGGCTGGCTGAAGTTTATGAGCCTTTCTGCTCTCCTGTTTTCTTTGCGCGATCAAAAAAATATTTGGACACAAAATAATCACAAAAAAAAAAAAAAAATTATTTCAAGAAAACGTATTTTTTTTATTTTCTCTGAAGGAGAATAAAGCACTGCGCAGAGGGGTTCCAAAAAAAAAACACCTTATCCTTGGGTGCACCCTGGTTGAAGTGGATGCTGATGTTATCTATTTGACCTTTAATCTTGTTCGTATGAGGGAGGCTCTGGGTTTTTTTTCCCTACATGCCTTGGATGGTGTAGTGTGCGGCTTTGACAAGCAGCCGTTGCCGGAGCGGTATTTGGCCTTCGGCGTTAAGTGGGTAGCCGTTAGCTCGGTACCGCTGTGTAGTGCGGTACAGTTGCCGCCAATAAATGTGACTACCTAATAATGCTATCCGGTCACCAAAATCCATTTTTACACACCTGCTTTCCTTGAGACTTCCTGCCAACTTGATTGAATATGGGCCTTTTGGGATCCTGGTAAGATTCTGCGGGCCTATTAATATGGGATATGTATGCCTATTTTATTACCTGTCTGTATCTCAATTATTCCTCTCACTTATTCCTACAGGACTCCTAGCTTATGTTTCTGATATGGTTTGAATTGTTCTGAGTTCTTAACGGCTGCGGTCATTTTTGTCTAGTCCGAAGAAGAATTTGTCTAGTGGTCTGTCTCTCGTTTCGTCTCCCTTACTGGCACTCATACTTAAATTCTTAATACTTAACCTAACAAATAATAAATTAACATTAATGACGATAGACTTAACACAACTTAAAATAAATACTTTAATCCTCGCCTTTTACCATTGGTTCAACACACGACTTGGTTTCGGGTGTCGTCTTTGCTACTATAAAAAAAAAAAAAAGAAAAAAAAAAGGCGCTAGATCGCAACAAATTGTTCCAACCCTTAGCGAGCAAATGGAAGGGGCACTAAAGACCTTGGACGAAGAGATGTGGATTTACAAACAAAAGGAAAATACCACAATTCACAACACCTTCTATTGGGGGTATCCCCCCAGGCCAAATACCTGGGAATCGTGCTAGATAAAAAGCTTAGTTGGAAGCTGAACATCAACGAAAGAATCAAGAAGGCCACAATCAGCTTTTACTCGTGCAGAAGGATATTTGGGAAAACCTAGGGACCTAACTCGAAGATTATCCTGCTATTATAAGACCCATACTAACCTACGGCGGCCGTTATTAAAATCACTAACTTAAAGGGCATCACGAAGGTACAAAGACTGAGTGCCTTGGAGATACTAGTGCAATGAGAACAATACCAACCGCAGGACTTGAGGCTATCCTCAACCTACTCCCGGTGGATATCATTGTTCGACTCTCGGCGGCCATCAGTGCATTGCGAATAAGCCAGTCTGACTGTCGAAGACCCAATGAAAAAGGTCATACTGCAATTCTATAGAAGTATCTAGGCAATGTATCGACAACCGGCTACATAACACCATACCTAGATTTTACAAGACCATAAGGAAATAAAATCGAAACTTGTGGGGTGCTGTCGCGATGAGCTCAAGGTTCTTGAAACACAACACAAGGTGACACTCTGTTGGGTCCTTGGACATGAGGGAATACCAGGCAACGAAAATGCTGGCGAGAAACGGCTCGGCAACAAGCCCAGAACAAGCCGAGACTTCGGTGAACATCCCGCCTTGTACACTTAAGCTTGAAGCAGGGAATAAAGCCTTAAGGGAGGCTAACAACCGATGGGCCTCCCTTAACACTTGTGCAACCACAAAGAAGTTATGGCCAAAATTCGTTAAGGCTAGGACCGACAGACTTCTGCAGATCGACAGAAGATCTCTTATAGGAGTGATCACAGGGCATAATACGCTGCGATAGCATATGAAAAACCTTCGACATTCAGAAGAACCCCTTTGTAGGGGGTGTGGCGATGAGGAGGCCCACGAGGATACAACCCACTTCCGCTGCCATTGAACTAGTATCTGCCATCTAGGAAATAAGTTCCTCGGACGGCACTTTTTCGAAGACATTGAAGAATTATTCGATAGACCGGTCGACCAAGTAATGAGATTCATCAAATCCACAGGGTGGTTTGTATCACAGACGCAGTAAGTTGATCATTTTCTACTAATGTCTATATACAGTGTACTCTCTCCTTACGGACACCCCTCATAAGCGGACGTTCCTCATAACCGGACAAATTTGAAAGAACGGAGAAAAATATCTTATTTTTGTTTATTTTCTCACAAGGGGACACCTCTCATAAGCGAACAATTTTCTCGGAACCGTCGGTGTCCGCTTATGAAAGAGTACACTGTATATGTGTGAAACTAACTCTTACAGGTAGGGGACACTTTCATCCCCCAACGGGTATCACAATGGGTCTGAACTGACCTGAGTGTGGCTATATGGTGTTTCCTTTCGCTTGCTCACTAACCTACCCTAGCCTACATATTACGTGTTGCTGGAGGGGCTTGTTTGTTGAGGCCCTGGTTCACCCCGAAATATATCACCATCTTAAAGATGTCATAAGATGTATAAGATGTAGGAGCTCTGCTAATGGATATGCATGCTGATCTTTGCACTTTCCCCAATAAGTTACGGTGTAAGGCCTTTTCTAAGGCCGTTAACCAGACGTTTTTAGGTCTACTCAATTATGGCACGACCGAACTAGATTGTTGTACCTATTACGGAATACAATATTTTTTAGTAAGAACTTCTATGTCCTCCATTTATTCATTTCTTAAGTTCTGTTTATTTTTTGTTTAAAAATTAACGTAATCATATTCGCGAATCATGCGGCATGTCAGACAAAGGGTCTTCTTCTCTGTGTAGTACTTGGCCGAACTCTTATCCGGGTTGATTGGATGCATGAGTGGTAATTTGAGTCTGTACACTGGAGTGCCCAAATCGATTTCCTTTTCTGTCACCGAAATATCCATTTGATGCACAGCAACAGTTTCCTCTGGCAACTGGATTTCAATAATCATGTCCTCACAGCTACTTGATGCACCTGTTTTGTTTCCCATCTATCGAGCAGATAAATAGTTTGTGAATAGAAAGGAACGGATTCAAATGGTAACCTGTAAGAAGACGTCTTGTGTTCCCACTGCTTGCTTGTAACTAATAGTGTATTCCGGTCGTTTACGATCTTCCAAAACATCATTGTCCTGCTTTTCTTGTTCCTCCAGCCATTCATCGACTGTAATATCCTTTGTCGGCTCTTCTTCTGTCTTCTCGGTTTTTTTGGTTGACTTATTCGGTTGGGGTTTTGACCCAATTTGCGATGGTGCTAAGGACATTAATTTTTATTATTTACTTGGAAGATATTTTGTAGACTTACTAAATTTTCTGCTTTTCTTTTGGTTCTCATCTTCGGAATCCGAACTGGAGCCATCGTTTTCATTTGGTTGAAGAAGTTTTTGAAGCAACAAAATGCTATCGGGATTGTCGAATATTGACATGTTTGTTTAGAAAAAGATAATTACGCAACTTATTATTTGAAGAAAATATTATGCTCTGTACAGAACTTATTGATCAAACAAACTGAAATTGTTGGCGAGGCAACTTTGAGGGAAATCTGTTTCTAAGGTGAACTCAGGTGAACTAATGGAGAGCGTTTAGATTTATAAACAAATGCCAGATTGGGTAACCAGGTTGTTGTATTTTGATATCCAAAAAAATTAAAATTTAAGACGTATGCCGAATGTCCAAAGCCTCTGTAACACTATTGTCGACAATTTGAAAGGTGTAATGGTGGGAAGCCTTTGGTTTTACATCGCTAATCTTAGACCTATTTCCCAAAACCTGTGTTTCTTTCTTTAAATAATCCCGCAGATTTTTCGGACACTGCTTCCTTAAAAATCTGTTGTGTCGATGTTATCAGGCCCGGTATCTTATACTGCTGTATCAGTGCAAATGCTGGGCTGCGTTGATAAAACCAGCGCAATAAGAACCAATCAAAACTGCAGCTCGAGCAATTGTTTCCAAAATTTGTCTGTGGGATCTCTCAACACAAGAGTATGCGAATTAGGCGAAAGACGTCAGCACTTATGCGTTGAGGAGAGACCCAAAAGTCTATAATAAACATCATTAGTCGCGTTTGTCTTTTCAGACAAATGGCTCCACATCCGTCTTCTTTTTCAAGGATACTGTCCTCTTTTGAAGGGTGTCCAGGGATATCCGCCGAGGTTTATAAAACGTATCCGGGGTTTTTAAGAAGTTGCGATTTTATTACTATTAACGGAAAACTTAAATACATCATATGACGAAATGGTGGCTTGCAGACGAAGCGTAGATCGTGACCGATGTGTGTATCATCAATGCATAGTCCTCCACAGAAAGAATTGGAAAAACCATTCCCCCGCTTATTTTCAATATTTGTTATTTTTCCAGAGTTATGGACGCAATGTCCGGAGTTTTATGCCCACGACTTCTAGTTTCATTAAATTTCGGATGGCAACCCTATGCATATCTAGTCAAACGTATTATGGTAAGCTTAGGGCCTGAAAATCAACCAAAGATTAAATAAATTTTTGTGAGGTAGGGAGGAGATTTTTAGTCAAAAAATTCTTGCTGCGTTTGTAGACAAAGGGAGAAATGTCATAAACAGCTGAGATTTCAAAATATTTTTGTATTTTGAACGAACTTCGTTCCGCCTAAAATTTATTAAATTTATTAATGTCTCTTTCGAAAGTCGAGCCTCTTTAACTCAACAACTAACCGGTGAATAGGGATACCATTTTAATTTGAAAATGGTAACCATCATAGCCTTCCCAAAACATTACCGAATATTGTAATGCGTCTTATGACCGGTGGGCCTCCATGACGCGTTAAAACTGTCCATTATCACGTCGCTTGAGGGCTAAGTCGCGTGATTCCACGTTTTCGCCAACAATCACCACTGCTAATACGTTACCTGGTCTTTTGTCTGCGCTGATGATGATTTTGTTATTATCAGAAGGCATCGCTTTCTATGCAGTTTTGAACACTTTAACCAACGCATCGCGTTCATGTAGGAGTTGTTGCAGTTATTCGATGATCTCACGTTTCAACGCACGAAAAATCGCACAACGCTGATTGAGTTCATCATTTAAATTTTCAAATAAATCTGAGGGAACTTATGATCTTCATTCAATTACGGCAACCGAGCTCCTACATGATGGTGGATTTGTCCTTGGATCTGAATAGTGGAAGAGGAATGGGACAATTGATCATGGAACATATGGGACAGTTTGTCTGACGACATATCCTTCACGGTGGGATTGTAACCGCGTTCTTCGATAACAGTGGTAAATGACGTCAATTGGAAGCAGTCGTTTTATTGTTGGGAGTGAGCGAGGAAATGGCGTGAATGTGGTGTATCTTCATACAGAAGGGACAGCAATGGCTGCGGTGTCGGTGCCAAAACGGGTAAATTTAATTTTCCTCCTGCACAGCACAACCCAGGCAATGCTGACGGATGACATTCAGTGGCCCAATATTAATGTACGGAAGATCGTTGTGAGTGCGGAATCATAGCGAAATGCAATTGAAAAGAGACGCACGTGTCCTTCGCTCTTCACGTCGATTGAGGTTACGTTGATCTTGATCATCCTTTACACGGCGGGTGGCTCTTACTGCACGATCTGCTTCCACATGATCGGGTCTTTCTTCTTGCGAAAACGCGCCACGCATGTAAGCCATTCGTAAACGGGCTTGTTCATTGTGATGTGCACGCTGTTCATCCTTTTCATTCGCACATAGATTAGTCACCCGTCTCGTAGTTTTATTGCGAGCTCCAATGTTTGCTGGCCTTATCGACGGCAACACTAACACAGAAAAGTCCTGAAAATGCCACCACAGTCAATCAATTGCATTCAACACGAATTGGTCGTTGACAAAATATCTTATTGAAATTCGTTCTCCCCAAAAATAACGAATAATTTAAATTTGAATTATCAACTCGCAGAAAAACAGTGGATGAATAAAGGGAATTTTTAAATCACCGTCCACCCCTGAAAGTATGCAATTTCGGGTTTTCACGATTTACCGATTTTCCGGTCATTTTGAATTTTCGGCTCCGCAGTGTAGTTTACCTGGTTCAATACGAATCCTCATGCAAATCGGATGATGTTCCGCTGAGTTATGCGCGTACGAACCGACACCAATTAATTTTTATAGATATAGATATACTAGAAAGAATATTATTCCTTGAGAGGAAAAGCAGCAATAAAAAGGCTGCACACAAAAGACAAACATGATGGATAACATAAAAATTCTAGAATGGAATGCTAATGGTATCGAGAATCGTAAAGAAGAAATTCAAGTAATTCTCGACATGAACCAAATAGATATATGTCTTATCTCAGAAACACACTTTAAGACCCAGACAAATTTCAAACTGCAAGGGTACGAACTATATCACTCACCACATCCCCATAATTCGGCTAAATGCGGGGCTGCAGTTATAATAAAACAGACGATCGATCACCATATAGAAGCTAAATTCCAATCATGTGCGATTCAAGGAATATCTACAAATATAAAAACGAAAATTGGGCAAATATCAGTTGCATCAATTTATTGCTCTCCCAGCTATAATCTAAAAAAAAATGATTTTAGAAGTCTCTTTCGCATATTTCACAGTAGATATATCGCAGGTGGATATTTTAATGCCAAAAACAAGTACTGGGGATCTAGATTGACAAATACTAGAGGAAGAGAACTATATTAAGTGATAAAAGAAACTGGCGGCAAATATCACTCAACGGGAAAACCTACCTATTGGCCAACAGATAGGAATAAAACCCCAGATCTTGTCGACTTTTTTGTAACAAGAAATATCTCGTCGAACAGTATAAAAGTAGAAGAAGGGCCAGATCTTGACTCAGATCATTCCACAATACTTTTGACACTTGGCGACAAAATCATTAACAAAGAGGATAGACCAAGACTAACTAATAAGTTGACTGATTGGAACTACTTCCGACAGAAACTTGAGGATAGTACTCATCTCTTAGAAACTATTGAAACAAAAGATCAATTGGAAGAGGCAGTACAAACACTTACAGTTAACATCCAAAAAGCTGCATGGGCTGCAACACCCATAACTAAAATCAAATTCCAACAAAACTCTTATCCAAACAAAATATGTGAAATTATTGCGGAGAAGAGAAGAGCTAGAAAACGTTGGCAACAAACAAGGGCGCCATGCGACAAAACAGTACTCAATAATCTAGTCGGTAAACTCAAAAGATCGGTGAGAGAACATAAAAATGAGTCTCTTAAAACCTATCTCTCCAGTCTTACGAATGACGCTAGTACCGAATACTCACTTTGGAAGGCAACGAAGAAAATGAAAAGGCCAATAGCACACATTCCACCGGTTAAAAACAAAGATGGTAACTGGGCAAAAAGTAACAAAGAAAAAACGAATCTATTTGCTGAGTACCTGGAAGGCGTCTTCCAACCGTATGAAGACAAAGACTGCCAAGAAATGGAAGAAGTGTGTCAAGAGGAAAGACATATTCTACCAGTTACTGCGAAAGAAATTGCCAAAGAAATAAAAGAAGGGATTAATACAAAAAAAGCCCCGGGATTTGATTTAATAACGGGAGAAATCCTAAAACAATTCCCAAAAAAAGGCTTGAAGAAACTAGCGCAGATTATAAATGCTGCATTCAGGATAAGGCATGTACCTAGCATGTGGAAAGTTGCAGAAGTAATTATGATACCGAAACCAGGCAAACCACCTAGTGAAGTCACCTCCTATCGCCCGATATCAATTCTACCTATGTTGTCCAAACTATTTGAAAAGATGATAATTAAACGTCTGCATAAAATAATCGAAGAAAAATCTCTAATCCCAAACCATCAATTCGGATTTAGAAATAATCACTCCACGAATGATCAAGTGCATAGAATAACTGATAAAATCGAAAAAGCATTTGAAGAAAAAAAGATATGCTCTACTATATTTCTCGATATAGCACAAGCTTTCGATAAAGTATGGCACAAGGGACTGATCCATAAATTGCAAAAACATCTTCCTAAGCAATACGCAGAAATTTTAAAATCTTATATATCACAGCGATATTTTAGAATTAAACAAGAAAATGAATACTCCACGACTAGGTGCAATAATTGGTGCAAGGCTGGCTTCTCCCCCACCTGTGATGAAATGCCAAGATGGCCGTACCGCAGGGATAAGGGGAAGAAGGGAGAAGGGGTTAGTGGGTAAAAATCCCACACTGTTACTGAGTACGGGCTCAGTTTCGTCTTTTGAAGATTACCACCTCCCAGCGTAAAAAAAAAAAAAAAAAATAGATATATGTACATAGATAGTAGTGATAAAAAATATATTTTCTTCTTCTGATGTTCGTCTGATGCTTGCTGACAGTCCGAGGTTGACCAAGGCACAGTTTCTGGCATTGATTTATACTGTGCAATGACAGAACTCTGAAAGCTTAATTAGTCATGAAAAAGCTTCCCATTTTGAAATGTATGCATACATTCGAATATGTATAGATACGTGTGTACACACATATGCATATGTACATATGTACGTATATAGTCCATATATATATATACTCCCATGATATCTACTGTCACAAGGTTCCGTAGTTAAAATACCCTGCAGTTTTCAAAAACAGGACTTTTGACATCCAAAACGAAATGATTTACAAACAGAGCCCGTGCCAGTACTAATCCAAGTACAATGCAAATATGTCTATGCATTTCACAGAAGCATGCACGTAGGAGTGTGTAAACAAGCAAATAACTCACAAATTCTAAGATACGCCGGTGGATGTTGTACAACTCTTTGGGAATACTGGCACCACACCTGTTTCCGAGGCAAGCGACTGAATCATTCAGGAGTTGAGTTCATCAGAATGGGAAATACAAGGAAATTTTGCCAAGATACACGCTGAGAAATTTATTTAATTCCACTTGCATACACAACACACAGAGAAGACACGAGCGAAAGCGAATTTTTAATTTTCGCAAACATATCCTTCGACTTAAATTTGCAGTGAATGCATGTTCGCATACCGGCTGTTTGGGTGGAAGTGGTTCCTTTGCAAGAAGGAGTGGTTTCTAACAATATGTAAAAGGAGTGTTTCGGAGGAGAATTTGCTAAATGAGGACGTGAATGCCCTGATCGCGCTATATTTGTTCCTTTTCTTGTTCTTACCGTATCCAAAGTTCCATCGCAATCGGACGAACGATGCGCGAGTGCATAAAAGACGAACACACAGAGAGTAATTTTTTTATATATAGATATAATAGATAGATAGCTAGATGTTTTTGTTGTTTAATTGAATTTAATGCATGGTTCTGCCATTTAAGCTTAAAAATATTATATAAGGGTAAACTCTCTGTCAGTGTTTAATTTGATGAAGTTTCCAAACTATCGGTTAAAATTTCTAGAAGCTAGAATATACTACATATTTGCCTTATTAGCTTTATATTCCATTACAAACATCTTTAAATCTTTAAATAGATTATACAAAATAGTAAATTTTGAGTTTTTTTAAAAACACCTCAACTGGTTCAGTGCGTACTAAAGTCAAAATCAGGATTACGCTTTCATAAACTGTTTGAAGAAGATATCGATTTCGTGTAACGGAATCTTCATTACATCGTTGTCTATTGACATGTAATACTTAGCCCGAGCAACGCCGGGTTTTCTTCGGCTAGTTAATAGATAATATTAAACAACATTTTAGGGTATATTCAACAAATCTCGCTATGCACACTACTTTTTCAAATGAAATAGAAATTAAAAATAGGGTTACTGATTTACTTACCAGTAAAATTCGTATTGACTTGAGCACAACCAACACCGACGATCTCAAAATTTCAACTGTCAGGTGAATTCAAGAAACATCGAAGTGATTGCTTTTATCTTTGTTTCGTTTTTCTCTTATATGTAAACAGGGATTCGGAAAAAAGATTCACTGTGGGATTGTTTACCCCATTTAAAAAATAAGATCACCAATAAAACTGTACTTTACTTCACTTTGAGATTTCAAGTGCAAGGCTTTTTCTTGAAGTCGTCTCAACGTGGGCACGTCAGTCATATCAACATCGACTTGCTTTGTTCATCATAGGACATTAGCTAAGAAACGTACTGCTTCATCTTGCTTAACTGGGACTTCAATAATATTGCTGCCATTACCTAGCTTATCTTCGCTTGCAGAGTTTAGTTTTAAGTGTCATAGCACGATTGTTCTTGTAAATTAGCTTCAGTATTGTATGGGAACAAGGCCAGACGTGAAAAAAAATTTGTAGTCATTTTTAGAGGTTTTCATGTATTTATTCATGCGTTCTTTATATCGGATAGCAAATAGTTCGCTGTATAGAGATGGACTATGCATGTACCTATATGGAGTATGTACATACATTTCTAACGATCGTATCCAATTTTTTTTACGTTAAGATGCTACAAATTTTTCTACAAAATATACACTGTCTACGTTTATTAAGGAACAATATCTAATGGACATTATGCAGGACAATTTGGGACTAGGTGATGTAAAGTGGTTTGATGTGTAAGCATTTGAATTCCAAACTAGATCTGATATTGAAGTTCAACTATATACATCATCACCTGACTAACATTAACTTACATCAGCTTTAATAGTGCAGTAGATCCTACTTATTTATTAACTTGAGTGGCGCTACAGTTCGGAGTGAACCTGGGCCTCAACCAATAAGCCTCTCCAGTTAGCTCCGTCCTTAGCTTACTGCCTCTAGTTGCGAAAGCATTGTCTATGATACAATATTTTTTCACTGCAAATCTATGTTTTCTCCCAACCAACACGGCTTTCTTAAGGGTAGATCAACAACCACTAACCTCACAGAATTCATGATTGAGAAGGCTTCAGGAAAGAAATCGAAAAGAACACTGACTTAAGAATACCACTTAAGACGCCCTATGAACTCGAAATCGAAGTTGATCGCTTCGTCGAAATCGTGCAGTGTGCCGGGTGGAATAATAAAATAAATAAAAATAAATAGTTGGCGCGACAGCTCGGAATGAGCCAAGGCCTAGCTTCTCGCAACCATTCATGTTGTGCGTGTAATATTGTTTGCACGAATGGAAGGGACCTACAATTTATTGCCGACTCCGAACGGCGAAGTGAGAAAGCTCTATCATGACAGATTATACTCCCGGAGGCTTGTCAGACCCCGACGAGAGGTGGTGCCGCGAAAAATGTTTGGTGTTTTCCTGGCTGGGGATTGAACCCACGCCGCTCGGTCAGCAGTCCAACGCACTTACCACTGAGCCACGGCGCCCACGGGTGGAATAATACTTCCCACGAAAGAAAGAAGCACACAAACTGCGCCTTAAAATATCCACCGGAAATAAAAGAAATGATAAGGGAAAAAAGGAAAGCGCGTAAGAAATGGCAACAAAGTCGTGCTCCACAGCATAAAGTGGACTTAAACCGACTGAGTAATGTATTGAAACAGTCTATAAGCAATTTTAAGAACCATGCAATAGGGACCTACCTCTAAAACTTAACCCCTGAAAAAGAATCCAATTATTCGCTTTGGAAAGCTATAAAAGGCACCAAAAGGCCAAAAATCCCTACGCCGCCAATCAAGAATAGTAATGACGAATGGGCGAAGGGAGACAAAGAAAAAGCGGATATTTTCGCCGCCCATCTGGAAGACACATTTAAGCCATTCGATGGCCGAGCACTTATTCGAAATACCGAACGCGAGATAACACCTGACCTTTACACAGTAACAAGTGCAACGCTAGCGGAACTCACGCAATAAATAAAAAAACTAAAACCCAAAAAAGCTCCTGGTTACGACCTAATAACGGGGGAAGTCTTAAAAATGCTGCCTAGAAAAGCCTTAATCAAGCTTCTCTATATTATTAATGCTGCGCTTAGATTAGAATATGTCCCGAGCCAATGGAAAATTGCGGAGGTCATAATGATACTAAAACCAGGAAAACCGCCGAGTGACAAGAAATCTTATAGACCTATTTCGCTGCTCCCAATTATTTCTAAAATCTTCGAGAGAATATTGCTCAAGCGATTACAGCCGATCATCGAGGAACAGAATCTTATCCCTGATCACCAGTTTGGGTTTAGAACCAAACACTCAACTATTGATCAGGTGCATAGAATCACTGACGAAATAGAAAAAGCTCTTGAAGAAAAGAAGATCTGCTCAAGAGTATTTCTTGATGTCTCGCAAGCCTTTGATAAGGTGTGGCATGAAGGCTTGAAGTTTAAATTACGTCAGGTTCTGCCTGCACGCCTATATAATATACTGACAACATATCTCGGGATATTTCAGCTGGCGTACCCCAAGGAAGTGTCCTTGGCCCACTTTTGTATCTTCTGTATACCCGTGATATACCGCAAGAAGAAGACACCGTTCTAGCTACGTTTGCCGATGACACTGCTATTTTAGCAATTGGCAAAACGATCGGAGAAACAACAGTTAAACTACAAAACTCTGTGAATAGTGTAAACGAATGGACAAAGGCTTGGCGGATCGCCCTCAACGAAACCAAATCTTTCCATGTAAACTTCACTTACAAGAAAACGAACAGTTTACCTATCCTTATAAACTCGGTTCGTATTCCCTTCGCAAACGAGGCTAAATACCTCGGAATGACCTCGACGCTAAATTAAAATGGAAGTCGCATGTGAAAAAGAAACGTAAAGAACTCGATAACAAGTTCAGAGAAATGTATTGGTTACTTGGGAAACATTCCAAGCTTAATACTGAGAACAAGCTGCTGATATATAAGCAAGTGCTAAAGCCGGTGTGGACATATGGTATACAACTCTGGGGTTGTACCAAAAAAACAAACGCCAATATTTTACAAACTTTTGAAAATAAAGTGCTAAGAGAAATTGTCAATGCACCGTGGTACGTAAGAAATGATGATATACATAGAGGTCTCGGAATTCCTACAGTCGAAAATGAAATTAAAAACTTCGCGCGAAAGCACAAAAATCGAATAAGCGAACACGTAAATAATACAGTCCTACAACTTCTGGACGAAAGAAATGTATTGCGCCGTCTACAAAGGACCAAACCTTTTGACTTAGCACGATAAAAATTAACCGTGCCTAAATAGCGGAACATGCAGGAACTTTCATTGGAGAGGCACCTGCCAAACGTCTCTATTTCGTGATAAAAAAAACGTTTGATAAGTTCTTACTTAGTTGCAGTAACTAACAAGTTTATATCGAAGGGAGGTGTTTTTTAGTGAGTAAGAATCTCACACTACTATGAGCACGCGTCTGCGGTCCTCATAGTGTCTATGCAAGATTTTCACCTACCCACGGGAAAAAAAAAAAAAATTTTTTTGTTTGCATTTTCTCAAAGTAAAATACTTCAAAAGTATTCTCTGAAAATTTCAGATAAATTGGACTGTTATTTATGGAGATAAATAATTTTGAACGGAGCCGTCTCTAGTGCATAACTACTCGTACTCAAAACTTTAAACGCGTTTTTCTCGAAACACGATTTTTCAAAACGGCACGCAGCATTACTCCAACAATTTTCATTCTTTTCATTCGAATTTGTTACAATATCTTGAAAATAAGATTTTGAAGAGAAATACGTAGGGGATTTTCGATAAGCTAATTTAATCATTATTTATTAACAAAAAATTTTTTTTTTTTTTTTTGCGAGGGTAGGTGAAAATCTTTCATGAGACACCATGAGGATCTACCGCACGTGCTCATGGTAGTGTGAGATTCTTACTCACTAAAAACACCTCCCCTTTTCGTGTTGACTACGACTAAGTACAAAAAAAGCCTTATCAAGTAGTTTAGCTTTCGACAATAAAAGTTCGCGTTGTGCAGGTAGCTTTCCAGTGAAAGCACCTACTAATACCGTCATTATATGCGGATATTCCTTATTGCGCTAAATCGAACGGTTTCGTTCTTTGTAGTCGGCGCACAAGGTTTGTCGCATCCAGAATTTGGAGTACGGCGTTATTGCAATGTCCCTGAAGGCGAACACGGAGTTTGCGTGCAAAATTTGTTATTTCATCTTCGACGGTAGCTAAACCGAGGTCTCTATGGATATCGTCGTTTTTAATGTACCACGGCGCATTAACGATTGTTCTGAGCACCTTATTTTGAAAGGTTTGTAAAATATTTCTATTGCTGGTTTTGGTACAACCCCAAAGTTGTATACCATACGTCCATACAGGTTTTAAGACTTGCTTATATAAGAGCAATTTGTTATACATGCTTAATTTGGAATATCTTCCAAGCAGCCAATACATTTCTCTAAATCTAATTTCGAGCTCGTCGCGTTTCTTTTTAACGTGCGGCTTCCATTTCAGTTTCGCATCTAGTGTCATTCCTAGATATTTTGCTTCGTTTGCATACGGTATTTGTACCGAGTTAATGAAAACGGGTAAGTTGTTTATTTTCTTGTTAGTAAAGTTAACATGGGTAGATTTGGTTTCATTGAGAACAATGCGCCAAACCTTTGTCCACTCGCAGATTTTATCCAGAGCTCGTTGAAGCTTTACAGTTGCTGACTCGACTGAATTATCTGTTGCCAGAATAGCCGTATCGTCCGCGAACGTAGCAACAACGGTGCCTTCTTCTTGGGGTATATCTCGAGTATAGAGCAAGAACAAGACTGGACCAAGAACACTCCCATGTGGAACTCCCGCAGCGATTTCCTTGAATTCCGAGTATTCGGCTCCGTGCTTGACACGGAAGAGTCTATTCTCCAAATACGACTCTAAGATCTTGTACAACTCTTCCGGAAGTACCTGTCTAAGTTTATAATTCAAGCCTTCGTGCCACACCTTGTCGAAGGCTTGAGAAACGTCAAGAAAAGCGCTAGAACATATCTTTGTCTCTTCTATGGCCTTCTCAATTTCGTTGGTTATTCTATAAACCTGGTCAATTGTGGAATGCTTGATTCTGAACCCGAATTGATGATCAGGAATCAAACGTCTTTCTTCAATTACCGGTTTTAACCGTTTCAATAAGAGTTTTCCGAAAACCTTTGATATTATCGGCAGGAGCGATATCGGTCTGTACGACTTTTTGTCGTTTGGCGGTTTTCCCGGCTTTGAAACCATTATAACTTCGGCGACTTTCCATTGCCTTGGAACGTATAATAGTCTTAGCGAAGCATTTATAAGGTAAACGAGCTTTATTTAAGCTTTCTTTGGAAATTCCTTCAGGACCTGCCCAGTTATTAGGTCATATCCAGGAGCCTTGTTATTCTTTAGATTTTTTATTACCTCACAAAGTTCGGCTAGTGACACGCTTCTTATTTTAAAGTTGTCTGGAGTCATAATAGTATTATTAATATTTTCTATTAACGTTTGCCCGCGAAATGGCTTAAACGTTTCTTCTAGATGCTCAGCAAATAAGTCGGCTTTTTCTTTATCGCCTTTTGCCCAATCGCCATTACTTTTTCTTATTAGTAGCGATTGTATTTGGGGTTTTTTGACACCTTTTATAGCTTTCCAAAGAGAGTAATTCGAACTTTTTTCAGCAGACAAGCCTTCGAGATATGTAGAAATCTCGCGATTTTTAAAATCCCGTATCGCTTTTTTGAGCTTATTGCATAGGAAGTTCGAATGGGTTTTGTGCTGGGAAGCGCGAGTCTGTTGCCATCTTTTGCGTGCTCTCCTCTTTGCCAGCATCAGTTCTTTTATTTCCGGCGGATATTTAACTTCGCTATTTCCGACTACTTTCCTTTTATATGGAGTGTTGGTCCACGCGGCGCTTTGTAAGACTTCAATAAATCTGCCGACTTCATCCTCTATTTCGCACGGTGTTCTAAGCGACACATTCAGGACAATATTTTCTTCACAAGCTTTCCTAAAGCCATCCCAGTTAGTTTTGTTGCTAGTTAATCTGGGCGCTCCTTCTTTTCTCATTAGGCGTTCGCTTATTATCAATATGACTGGTGAATGATCTGAGGAGAGATCAAAGCATTCCTCGATGTTCGTTAAGTTTTTCACTACCCCTTTTCCAATAAAGAAGTCTATGAGGTCAGGCCGTTTTGCTATGTCGGAGGGCCAATAAGTCGGTTTCCCCGTCGAAAAGAAGTCAACAGCAAATTGCATGCCGGTTTCGTAGAGAAGTCTGCAATTAGGTGAAATGCATCTCGAACCCCAAAAGGTGTGTTTCGCGTTGAAATCGCCACCAATAATAAATTTCGGTCCAAGTGAGTCAAATAGACGTATTAAGTCATTCTTTTCTATCGTGTATCGCGGAGGGCAATAAATGGACGCGATGTTGTAATACATATTTTTATTTTTTACGCGAACTGAAGTTATTTGCATTGCATCGAGTTCTACCGGTGAATTCAAAGAGTGCTCAATACAATCTTTAATTAAGAGCGACGATCCGCCCCTAGCCCTTTCGGATGGGTGGTATGCGTGATAAGCATAGTATCCTCTTATTTTAACTCGAGATTCCTTTGTCAGATGGGTTTCAGAAATCAAGCATATGTCAATGTTCTGTTTGCGTAGGGATATTTCCAGTTCGTCGATTCTTTGCAGAAGGCCGTTTGCGTTCCATGTTAAGATTTTAAGTAACTGGTTCATGTTCATAATTTCGTTCGTTGTTTGCGAGCGTTATGCTCGAGGTTGCTAAGTTTTTCGAATATGAGCTTATTTGTCTTGTTTTGCTCCTCGAGTTTCGCGAGAATTATAGAGAAGACCTGTTGCATAGGATCTAGCGCAGGCCTATTTTGCTTGGTTGCTTGCGATGCGGCTTGTGCGTACGTTTGCGCATCAGCAGATGGCGGTTTTTCCTGAACTTTTTTCGTTTTTTCCTTGACGGGTTTGCTTTCTTTCGCCATCAATTTTTCGGATTTATTTTTATTCGGTTTCGGTAGCGGACGAATGTTCTTTTTAAGCGTATCGCGCCTTTTTTGAAGTTCTTTGGCCACTTCGCAACCTCGATAGTTCGCTGGGTGCTTCCCCTTACAATTTGTGCAAGTCGCTGCCGTCTGCTTGTTTAAGTGGCACTTATTCGAAAGATGTGTACCGGCACATTTCACGCATCGTGGCTCTTTTTGGCAGTATGTCTGCGTATGGTTGAAACCTTGACAGCGTTTACACTGAGGGATCGATCTTGTGCTTTTACGCATCGGTTCGATTTTGATAACAATATTTAAAATCGTTTTAATATTGTAAATATCCTTTATATTTTCGCTTTTATCAAAACTGAGCATAAAAAGCGGAAGACCACGTTTAACCAGGGTTTCCTGTTCTTCTTCCATTTCTTGCTTTTCCTTCTTGATAATATTTACGGCGTCAAGAATTTTAAAGCCTTTCGCTTGAAGATCGTCCATAACGTCTTCTTTGGTGCATGAAGGATGGAGTCCTCTTGCTATAACTCGCAATGGTCTTTCTGACTTATTTTCGTAAGTGTACCACTGAATTTTCTCGGTATTAAGTTTCCGAGAAAATGCTCCGTAATCGTCGGGGTCATCGACGTTTATTTTCCACACGTTGTTGCGAAGTGAGGTGACCTTAAACTTCGAGGCAATACAGCTTGTTATAGTCCGTAATCCCGATTACGTTTATTGGAGGCGGTGGACTTAATTTTTTTGTCTCTTGCAAGCTCATGTTTTCTTTTAGTGGCTCGATTTCAGGTGAAGAACCGGCTTTTCGTTTCTTGCTGGGTATTTTCTTTGAGACCCACGCCGTTTCCCGTGTTAGCTCTTTTTCGTCCGTATGATATTCGCGAACAGTTGAGCCAGACGGACTACCGTCTTTTGGAGGCTTTACGTTTCTCAGAGCTTTATTTTCTTGTCGAAGTAAATCTACCTCTTTCCTAAGTTCTTTGTAGAGTAACTCCATTTCGTTAAGCTTCTTACGGAGTTCGTTGTTTTCCTCCTCGAAGCTTTTACATTTCGCTGAGTCCTGTTTATCGCGCGTTAACGCTTCCGGCGGACTTCTTTTCCCGGAGACATTCGATCTTGGTGGTGGCGATCGAGATACCCTTG
Source organism: Matsumyia berberina (assembly GCA_917880715.2). Classification (NCBI taxonomy): domain Eukaryota; kingdom Metazoa; phylum Arthropoda; class Insecta; order Diptera; family Syrphidae; genus Matsumyia; species Matsumyia berberina. Next base: position 48,035,150 of record OU862871.1, on the reverse strand, counting down.
CACTTTTTGTGAAAGGGTTACATAATTGCAATAAATGGCTCTCCCCAGAATCCATAGAGCCGACCTCCGAAGAGGGTGGATTTTCCAGTAAACCTGGAGTGCCACCTGGGGTATTGAATCTCTTTGTTTTGTTTATTGCATTGTTTGTATACTTCTTTAACCTCGGTATACGGAGGGTGGATTTTAGTCGCCTCTTACGACAGGCATGCCTACCTCGGGTATATTCTAACCCCTACCCGAAGGGGTAATTTATTAACAAATGATTATCTTTTTTATTAACAAATGATTATCTTTTTTTTTGTTGAAAATTTAACGATTTAATTCAAATACTCGCCAATCACACAAAAATCAATATTTTTAAAATCCCCTACGTATTTCTCTAGCTATAAGCATGTACAGTAAGCGTTTTTTTTTTGTTTTTTTCTAGATCCAAATTTGCAGCAGCTACACTGCGTGCCGCAGAGCGCCTCAAACTCTACGTGCTTCGCGAAAATGGCTGTGGTGCCGTCATTTTTGAATATTTTTTTATAATAATTTTCTGTTTTGTTACTTAAATATACGCTAAATAACTTTCTCCAATATTATAATTTTATTACCTTTCCTTCCACCCAAAAAAAAAATGACAAAAAAACACGTTTTTTTAGGCTGTTACAGTGGTGTAAATAGATTCTCAGTATAGTGCCATAAAAATTTCTTGCAGCTCAACGTGACTAAATGCCAAGCAATCACATACTTACGCAAGCGTCTCCCATCACCTCCCAGACCCTAATTTGTCACATCTTTACGCGATCTAGGCATCATCTGTGATAGGGAACTTAATTTCCGTGCTCACATAGATAACATCATTAGTAGAGCCAATTCTGCGCTTGTATTTGTGAAACGTTGGTCTAAGGAATTCTCTGACCCCTACGTCACTAAATCCCTTTACATCACCTTCGTAAGGCCTCTCCTTGAATATGCCAGCCAAGTATGGTCCCCGTTTTACGAAATCCATACTCTACGAATCGAAGCTGTCCAGCGCAAGTTCATTCGGTTTGCCTTACGCGGCCTTCCTTGGATCAACAATTTCAACTTACCGCCCTATGTAGATCGTTTGAGACTGATTAACTTACAGTCCCTCGAAAAACGTCGTGATGTTGCCGATATACTCTTTATTCATCAGTTATTAGCTGGTAATATCGACTGCCCCGCACCACTTTTTGATTTTTGATTTTGATTTTTTTAGATTCTTTATTTCTCTTAAAACGTTACATTAGTTTGATTTACCCGCGAAGCTTATTGCTTATCTGCAGGTGGTTACATATTCCGTGTTTTTAATTTTTTACAGTTCAACGCTGTGGATTTTTTTAAAAAGTAATTACAATTCATTTAGTAGAAAGTGGAGGAAGGTTTAAATACAATTTTTGGGAAAGTTTAAATACAATTGTTTTCAAATTTTTAATACCTTTTAAGTTACGGGATGGATGTTTAATAGATACATTTTTAAATCTTTTTTAAGTTTTTTGAAATTCACTATATGTTTTAGATTTGCTGGTAGTTCATTCATTATTGATGGAATGGCGTAGCTAGGATGTCTTCTCCCATATATGTTGAAGGTTTCTGGTATTTCCAGCAGTCCCTGAGCTCTTCTTCTTGTATTACAATTATGTCGAATATTTTGTTGGTATTTTGCATCATTATAGTATTGTAATACAGCTGTCATCTTAAATATGCCGTTAACATCTAAGACCTTTAAATTAAAATTGTTAGTGTTGACTATTTTACATAATCGATGCTGAAGATTTGATATCTTATCTAGATGCGTTTTCGACGCATTTCCCCAAGCTAATATCCCGTATCTTAAACGGGATTCAGCAAGTGAAAGGTACACCTGTGTTTGGACCTTAGCACTAGTATATCTTTTGAGATATACCATTGCAAAAAGGGCACTCTTTAGTTGCATCCGTATTTTATTTATATGTTCATGCCATAGGAAGTGATCATCAATTATAACTCCTAGATACTTAATTGTTTTGACCACTTCAATGGCATCACTCTTTGTCGTCGTTGGGCAGTCTTCGTTTTGGTGGTATATGCTGATAGGAACTTCGGGTTGTCGTGGCATGCGAATGTGCATCATCTTTGTTTTAACTGCATTTATAACTAGTCCTTGGTCATGGCACCATCTTGAGACTTTATTAAATTCATCCTGCATTATTGCTACTGCAGCATCAAGGCACTTGTGCTTGACAATAATTGCTATGTCATTGGCGTATGCAAAAGCTGTACTGTTTTTGAAAACACGGAGAAGTTCATTGGTGAACAAGATAAAAAGAATTGGTCCTAGCTTTGAACCTTGTGGTTTACCATACAAACTCCGTTTATTTTGGCTAAGTGTATTTCCCACTTTTACCCGTATTGTTCTTTCGGAGAGGTAATTTTGTATCCACTTCGCTAAAGTCCCTCTTACGCCAATTTTATTTAGACTCTCAATGATTTTCTCATGGCTCAATGTGTCAAAGGCCTTGCTAAAGTCTGGAAACATAACTAGAACATGATAGTTTTTGTTGAGGCCTGTGTTTATTACACTCGAAAGTTCTCCCAATAGTATTCCTGTACTCTTCTTTTTTTGGAAACCATATTGGTTTGGTTTCAGAAATTCGTGCTTTTTTATAAACTTTGTTATTCTCCGTACTATAATTTCTTCCAAACACTTTTCTACAACAGGCAGAATGGCGATCGGTCTATAATTTTTGATTTGGCTTTTCACTTCTCCTTTGTAAATTGGTCGGATTATTGATGTTTTCAGTAACGTTGGAACGTGACCTTAGCTTATACTCCGGTTTATAATTGTTTTAATTACAGGCGTTAGAGACAAAGCGTTCAACTTCAGATCGATGGGTCTAATATTATCTGCTCCGGGCCCCTTGTCGGACTTTAAACTGCAAGAGATCTCGTTCAACACCAATCCCCGTAACCTCAGATCCGTACCCCTCTTTCACCTTTTTTCCCATCGCACCAACTATGGTTTCCACGAACCAATGTCCAGAATGCTACGTAAGGCTAACGGCATGCATTATAATTTTAATTTTCACTGTAGTAGATCCTCTTTGAGAAACGCCCTCCACAGTCCCTCTTCCCCCTCTTAACCATATTTCGGCCCGCACACTCCCTCCCACTTCTCTCCACAGCTTAAGATTTTAACTGTTACTTTATAAGACCAAATAAAGAAATAATCAAATCATTTAGCCTCCTCCTCCCCACTATCTTATTATTATTAAGTTTTTTTTTAGAATTAAGTGCTATGTAGCTAGTATTAAGCTAATTAAATAAATACACACCAAGTGGTTGAGGTCCCCTTCTTTGGAGTTTTCCAATAGGGAAGATTAGATGTTAAAATTGAATAAAACACGTTGTGTGTGAGATATCAACGAATTTGTTATTTTATTTGAAAGGCATATCAATGGTATTGTGTGTGGAATATGACATCGTTAAAATGGCTGCCGTGACTTCGCTGAGTGGTGCGCATCCAAGAGGTCCAATTTACGAGGACTCTAGCGCATAGATCAGGCTGAATTTGAGCGATGGCACAAGTTATGTTGACCTTGAGGGCACTTGTCCTTTGCGGCTTATTGGCATGGACCTGCGACTTCAGGAAACCCCACAAGAAATAGTTTAGCGAAGTCAAATAGCAAGATCTCGGTGGACAGTTCACGTCGCTTCTGGGTGAGATTACCATGCACTTAAATTGCACGTGCAGAATGTCCATTGTGGCATCATCTGTGATCTGATTTATACGTTCTTCTCTAGTTGAGTTCTACAAGAATTTGGCCACAGGTATCTCATCACTTTTTATGGCTAACATTTAAAATAAGACCTCGGCCTTTTTTAGAGTAATGTTCTTAATGGACCCTGTTCACACAGGAGCAACGGACTGGATTTTTTTGACGTTTACAGGGGGGGAAGCGGAGAGGTGACATGTTACGCCACTCCGGATTTTTAGATTTTTTAAAATTCTTGGATTTTTTTTGACGTTTGTAGATGTCAATCGGCAGTCACTCGACAAACGTGTAAAAAAATTGTTTTCGTGAATAAAATTGGCCTGGAGGCTGATTGCATTTGTGTTATTCTTTTAAATTGTTCTAAATTTCGTGAAATAAGCACGAAAATCAAATCAATTTGGTCGACACTGACAATAAATATGTCAACAAAAGTCCGCGGAAGTGTTCAGACAGGACTATCAATCTGAACACGAAACGTCAAAAGAAAAATCTAGTCCGTTGCTCCTGTGTAAACAGGGTCATGAGATTTTCGGTACGTCAACCGGTGCGTTGTCTCACTGGGACAGGAACATTCCATAATGAATAAGTTGCGACCACCGACTCAGAATTTCGTGAACTTCACCATGATAAAAATATAAACCTTGACTGACGTTTTGACATTGACAGATCATAAAAAAAGTTTGAGTGCTTTTGAATTAAAATACAAAATTTTTATATCCCTATTGAAAAACCCTTTATTACTCTTATCTTTAACATGGGTGGCTGTTATGAAGCTGATCTTTTTGTGATAAGTACCTTGTAAAAGTATCCTTTTGTACTTATTTGCGATGACTTAGGTTAGGTTGAAGTGGCTGCCAGCTAAAGCCAACACACTTAGACCCATAAGGGGTCCGTTGTGATACCACCAGGATCTCGAAAGGTCTGCTGTTTACTCATTGAACCAATTGAAGCTTCTTATGAAGAGTAGGAGGCTACTAACATCGATGTTTATCAGGTCGCCTAAGTTTGTATAGAAGAAGGCTCCTAAGTACAGGTTTCTTTTGTGGGAGAGAGCTGGGCAGGTGCAAAGAATATGGAGAATAGTCTCCTCCTCCTTCTCGTCCATACGACTTCTGCAGAAGTCGTTTGCGTAAACGCCAGGCATTCTTGCCTATTAGACAGTGTCCAGTTATAACACCTATTACATATAGTGCTAATATCCGATCTATTAAGAGAAATCAAATTCTTAGAGCGTTTCAGATCCAGCTATGGCCAAATCTGCTTTGGTCTTTCTATAGCATCTAGATTTAGTTCAAGTTTACAAGTAGCAATTGGTATACCTAAGGTGCCCTTATCAGGGCAAATAGGTAATGTTGTTCCATATCTGGCGAGTTCATCGGCCTTGCAGTTCACTGTCACTGTGACCTGGCACCCAACAAAGGTGAATATTACACTGCTCCGCCATCTCTATAAGAGACGATCAGCAGCCTAGGGCTATTAGTGAATTTGAAGCGGCTGATTCCAAGGAATTCAGTGCCCTTTGACTGTCCAAAAAGATGCGGACGTCCATGGCTGATGTCACGTTTTTCTTCAACCAGGATAATACTTTTCTGATCGCCATGATTTCCGCCTGGAACACGCTACAATAATTTGAAAGACGGAACTCTAGTCTGTCGGAAGAAACACCACCACCCACCCCGTTGCTGGTTATTGAGCCGTCGGTATAGAAAAGAATCGACGTGTCTTCTGAGAACACATCTTCCTAGAATGACCTGGGATGGATGATTACCTCGAAGTTCTTTTCAAAAATGTCCAGTGCTGCAGAGGGAGTCGTGCGAAGAGGTTCGCTGATCCGCATGCAAACTTCGCTTAGATTATCGCGATTTATGGCTTTAAGGCGATGACTTAATACCATATAATTCAAGAAGAAATAAGCACGTGATCTTCAGATTTGTGTTTTGAAAGCTTAAACAGACACCCAGTAATAATACTGCCAAAAATGTCCCCACTCATCTATAACTCATTTAAATTCGTCGCCATTTTAACCTAAATACGTTAACTAATACAAATTTAATGTCCCTTCATCGCACGCACTAAAATCCAAACAATAAAACACACAAACTGCACCCTGCATGCACAGTGGGTGGGTAATAAATATTTTTTATTTTATTGGCTCATCGTCTATTCCCCCCACTCGTTTGTCGGGAGTATTTTGTCATTTTCACATGTTAACGCCTTTGGCAATTTATTCCTTCGAAATCGGAAAGTACTACTTAGCGAGTATTCTGCTTCCGGCATTGGTGGCACCCTCCGCCGCCATCAACAACGACAAACAATCTCTTTATGATGCGTCTACATATCTGGCAGAATTCCCAATTGAGGTATTAATCATCCAAGGACCAACTTTGCAGAGGTTATAAAAAATCATAAAAAAAGCAAAGCACAAAGGAGTTTAGGGATACGTGTGTGTGTGTATGAACGGAAATGTGATGTCTTTAAACGTACTACGTACGTGATGGTGCTCGTAAATATAAACTTTTGCTAATAATTATACTTTAACTGCGAGTTTTTACCACCACCTAAGTGACTTGCTGTAGAAATAACATCAATTTCAATGCTTTAATAGGTGGCAAGATAGTTGCCGCTGGTTTGGAACTTGGCTGCATTTTAGATGGATTTAGAAGAAATATCGCCTATTGCAGACGTCCTCTTGATGCGACTATCATAAAATTTGAATGCCATTATTCTACTTTAGCACCCCCAACACCAACCCCATAGTCTGTTAAAAAATGTATGTATGTATGTATGTATTGTAGAATACATATGGATGTAAGAGTTTTCCAATAGGGACCTTTGAACTTTGACAGTTGATAGCGGCCATATTGTTAAAGCTACATCTGTTAAATTGACTGTCATTTATTCAGGCTGTTTTGCCAAATCACCATGGATGGATATAGCGTTCAACAAGACGTGCAAATAAAAAAATTGTTTTATCAAAATGGGTGTTCTGTTCTGGCAAACGTTCCGCTCGTTTCGTTCATTTTACGGTCGCCATAATCGTCCTTCCGAGAGGACTATTCGCAGTCTGACGGATAAATTTAAGTCCACTGGTTCAGTAAACGATCAGCCGATACCCGTATGTCGACGAAACGCAAGATCTGCCGAAAACATCGTCGTTGTCCGTGAGAGCATGCAGGAAAATCCGGGGCAGTCAATATCGAGTCTCTCACAAGAACTCGACCTTTCGCAAGCCACAACTTCGCGAATTTTGCGTCGTGACTTGAGCCTGCACCCGTACAAAATTCAACTGATCCCAAATACAATCGCAACCAATAAGAAAAAGTAATGGCGAATGGACAAAAAGCGGACTTATTTGCCGAGCAGCGGCAAGAAACGTTTAAGCCATTTCCCGGGCATGCATTAATAGAAAATTTTGGTAATACGATTACGACCTTAGATAACTTTAAAATAAGAAGCGTGTCATTGGCCAAACTTTGTGAGGTAATAAAAAATTTAAAAAATAACAAGGCTCCTGGATATTACCTAATAACCGGACAGGTTATTGCCAAAGAAAGCTTTAATAAAACTTATCTACCTTATAAATGCTTCGCTGAGACTATTACACGTTCCAAGGCAATGGAAAGTTGCCGAAGTTATAATGGTTTCAAAGCCGGGAAAACCGCCAAACGACAAAAAGTCGTACAGACTGATACCGCTCCTGCCGATGATATCAAAGGTATTCGAAAAACTCTTATTGAAACGGTTAAAACCGGAAACCAAATTTAAAATAAACAACTTACCCGTTGTTGTTGTCATTAACTCGGTACAAATACCGTATGCAAACGAAGCAAAATATCTAGGAATGACACTAAACGCGAAACTCAAATGGAAGCCGCACGTTAAAAAGAAACGCGGCTCCGCTATAAATTTAAACAACGACACCAGCGCTAAGATTAAACGAAGAATAACTGTTTATTTATTTATTTATTTACCATCTATCGAGTACATAGCTCTCTTAGACTAAACATTATTAATATATCTATACATATGTACATAAATATTATTATCTTAATATAAACAATAAAAACAAAAATAAATAAGAAAAGGAAAATTCCAAAAAAAAAATAATAATGTTGTTTTAATAATAATAAAAAAAGAACAAATTCAATAATAAAAAATGCTAAATCAAACTCAATACACGCATTTTAAAAACTTCCCTGCTTAGATACAAGTCAATATATTGACAGAGAGAGTTAAACTCAGAACTGGATCTGGAAATTGGATCAGATCTACCGTAATTAGTGTACGAATGGGGAACAAATAAGAGTGTTTGTCTCATCCTTAACGGCCGTGAGGGAGCATATAAAAAGAAAAGAGAGAGCAGTTTAGGACAATCGATACGATTACAGAAAGTATCTCTAACTAGCATTATAAGATAGTACCTTCTTCTAGCTTCAAGAGACTTTAAATTTATCAAAAGACATCTGTCACTATATGAAGGCAAAAGATTGTCAGCCCAATTTAGTTTTCTCAGCGCATATCTTGAGAATTTTCTTTGTACCAATTCAATGCGATTTACATCTACCCTGTAGGATGGACACCATATACAACAGGCATACTCCAAGGTTGACCTTATCAAGGATATGTACAAAGTTTTCAGTGTATACGGATCAGAAAATTGTCTAGAATTGCGCATAAGGAATCCTAGTAATTTATTGGTCTTTGAAATTAGGTAGTCTAAATGTAATTTAAAGTTTAGCTTTGCATCAAAAATAACTCCTAGGTCCTTCTGATTGTACACTACCTGAAGCGGTAAGTCGGCTATGCGATATGCAAAACTGATTGGCCCTAGCGATCTTGTAAATGTAATGCTTTTACATTTAGCTACATTCAGGTATAACTCTTGCCAATCGCTGTACCTTTGGGCTGAGAAGACAATTGAGTAGCAAAGCCCTCTCCCGGACAACTAAGGTGACCCTGTATATGATCTTAATCGTCCCATTCCTGCTCTACGGCGCAGAGGCATGGACTCTGTCAAAAGCGGATGTGGTTGCTGTTGGCTGTTTCGAAAAGGAAAATTCTTCGGGTGATTTTCGGTCCCGTCTGCATAGACCGGGAGTGGAGAAGGAGATACAACGACAAACTGTACAACGACTCAACTGTGCGAAACTGGAGGCAGCTGGCTAGAGATCGAGCTCGCTGGAGACACTTGTTAGTTGAGGCCCAAGTCCACCCCGGACTGCAACGCCACCTTAAGTAAGCAAGTAAATAAGATAAGGCTTTTTTGCACTTTATCGTAGTCAACAAGAAAGGAGGAGGTGTTTTTAGTGAATAAGAACCTCACACTATTATGAGCACGTGCGGTAGATCCTCATCGTGTCTCATGAAAGATTTTCACCCAACTTCGTAAAAAAAATCAAATCAAGGCACGGCGATACATAGCGTGAGAGTTTGCCAATCAGGCGAGATTTAGTTTATAGTGTTGTCAAATTGAAGCCTTGGAAACAAATTTTTATAGAATAAAAACACAATTTAACTTTAAAGAAAAAAAAAAATTGTGTGCATACATATGTATTTACATATGTAGATTAAATAATTCAGCTAGTTACAAGCAATTGTACTTTATTTGAAACTAGCTGAATAATACCCGGCGTTGCTCGGGGTTATTACATTTCAATCCAGAAATCGATATCTTCTTCAAACAATTTATGAAAGACTTATCCTGATTATGTAATATGTACATATGTACATATATCATAATCTCATCTTAAATTTGAATCGCAATTTTATATTCAACCCAATCAACTGTATTTTATTCTGCCACTTTTGCAAATGTAATCAAATTCTTTAAGTCGATTTTCCTTCTAACTCGAGTTTCACTCTAACTCGAATTTCCCTCTAACTCGAGTTTGTTCACCTATTGCCCCCCGTCAGTTTTCTTTCGAAAAGTCATCCTCCAAGTCAAATTCATTCTAAATCAGAAGTCCTTGGAATTTGAATACATTCCTTAAATAGATATGTACATACATACATCCATACATACATCCTTTGCAAAAAATAAAATCAAAACAAAAAATTCCCCTCCCGCAACTGGCAATGTTATACCTACATCAAGCACACACAATCCAGCCTGTCGCGTCGCGTCGGCGCGCTATTCCTTTATCTACCGAAAAAGAGAATCCATAAAAAAAATTGCCAGGAAAAATGTGTAGACAATTGCGCATATGTATGCGTAAAAAAATGAATAATCCGGCTGACTCGAAAAAAAGATGATGTGTCATCATAACAATACCAAAGTTCACTCGCCCACAAATGGAACGGGCAAACTGATCCAACTGCGCTATGACCTTTTCCCTCATTAATTCAATTCTCCAGAGTTAATTGAATTTGATAACCTGTTTATGTAAATACATACGTACATACATATGTTAATACATATGGAATGTAATAAATCACTATCGCTACTAATATTATAAAAGTGAAACGTTGTCCGTTTGTTTGTTTGTTTGTTTGTTTGTTTGTTTGTTTGTTTGGATTTTACCTATGCGAAAACTACTAAATCAATCAACCTCAAATTTTGCACACAGAATGGTTGTACATCGGGTCACTATCGAGATCTTTTATATCTTTTATATCTTTTCGTGTGCGGCAAGAAATTTCTTCTGACTTGCTCCACGTTTTTGTTAACTGCTCGGCTCTTGAATAAGATTGAATAAGATAGCGTTATAAAACATAGCCTATTATATGACCCGAGGTACAATCATTCTGTGTGCAAAATTTGAGGTTGATTGGTTTAGTAGTTTTCGCATAGGTAAAATCCAAACAAACAAACAAACAAACAAACGGACAACGTTTCACTTTTATAATATTAGTAGTGAAGTAGTGATGAATACATCATAAATATCTTTCATTTGAAAAAATTTAAACAGATATTAACTTTTGGCTGGACTTTTCGATAAAACAAGGGAATAGAGGACAAAAAGGGGACACACAAGAAAAGCAATCTTAGAGAAGAAAAAAAAATGTGTAAAAAAGATCGCGGAAAATAAAGAGGACATGTTGCTTTAAAAGCGACGCTCTGGGAAATTCAGCTTATGGAGTATAATCTTATGATTTACCCTGTCAAACGCTTGATTAGAGGCTCTGAAAATAAAATCTATGAATGTGTGCATATGTAGATTATTTTTAAATTTTGATAGTACGTAATTCAGTAAAAAAGACGAATATTCACTAACAACAAAAAAGATCCTGTTCCAAGCAATTCTTTTAAACAAGCTAAGAATACTTGAGATCTTGGAAATTGATCCGAAATTCGTTATATTTTGTGTGTGTGGCAGACAAGAACGAGACTTTCCACTTGTTCAAGAAATGGCAATTCAACGTTTCTTACATAACGTTATATTGGCTGGGCCATGATAATATTCGGTGCGGACTTTATGTGCCGCGAGATTTATGTGCTTGCTCTAAACTCCTCAACATCGCCTACAAGTTCGTATCTATTGTACTGTGCGTTAAAACGTTTTGCCAATAAAGTGACTGGTTCACCACCGAAACTACATCCATTACGGAAAAGAAAACTCATGAATTCCAAATCGATACCCCGATTACCTACATATTTATTGATTTCAAGGGCGCACATGATAGAATTTATAGATCACTGCCAAACGCATTTGATTCTGCATGGAATATTATGCACGCTGTTCAATCAAGGTCAATAAACGTCTCACCGCGACTTTTGATGCAAAAAGGGTATGAACAAGGTGACTCACTGTCATGCGATTTATTTAACATCGTTCACGAAAGAGCTTCCCCAACATCAGAAGCACATCGAAATCGCAAATTCGCCTACACCGACTAAATTGACATTATCGAGTGATACCAATAACGCGTTCGTCAATATTGAGACAGAAGCGGCTAAAATAGGATTTACGGTCAACGAGAGTCAAACAAAGTATGTACATGTTGTCAACAAAATGAAACACGCAACTCTATGACACTCGCAAAGAGTAAAAGTAATTTCATGTAAAAGTACTCCGCTTAGCACCGACCCCCATCATATTTTCATCGTTATCAATTACATTGGGATTTAATTAGTGAGCGCCAGTTCTGTAAGTCAAGTAGATTAAACTCAATGAGCAACGATAGAGAGAAAATCAATTGACGTGAGATAAATGATTGTGTGGTCTTGGTTAGTATTGTAGTTGCTTGGATGACATCCTCCTTCTCGTATATATACACATATACATACTTCTATATTATGTAACAATGTAGGTGAAGTGGATAATCAAAGGAATTCTTCTATCGTCTAAATCAATTGGTCAGATGTTATATTTATTCGCTAAGGACCTTCTCAAGTGCAATGGCTTGAGATTACAGCAAACAGAATCGATTTTCATTACAAAATTGAAGAGCACCACTTGAAGAAACTGTTCTCGACCTAAATTCTACCATGATGCTGCTGCTCCTGTTTCGGATGTTCAGTTAACCCTTCTGTAAGAGTGACCATGAAAATTCTTTCAGCCAAAGTCATTTGGTGGCCCTTTAACCCTTATCTTACTTCAAGTTGAATGATATTGGAAAGTACCTATCTATCAATTAGTGTGACGTGTGCACAGTCGGATGCCTGTGGTATTGACCGATAGATATTAAATTTCTGAAAAGGAATTTCCTATTTTCCCTTTTCACCTTTATTCGTCAGTGCTCGTGACCATACACAACACGAGAGGTTCCTTAGTTTTTACTCATTTTCAGGCTCCTATGTTACGCAATATTTTTATTATACAAAGATTGGGATGCTATGACGAAGGATGAATACATTATGAAAGGTAAACGAAATTTATTTTGAGCTGCCTATTTACATATGTGTGGCATTTGCCTTCGTTGGATACCACACGCAGGTCCTTATCAAGCCACTTCATTTTACTCTTTGAAACTATACACTGGACAGCCTCCATCGCATGCTTTTTGGTTGACCATTGTGGTATGTACTGTCAGCTTTAATGTCCAATTCTACCGTACTTTTGAGACCCTTATTTAAAATAGTATACCTGTGATTCACTATTTGACCCGGTTACCTTTTCGAAGTCTTACGAAGTGAGTAAGGACGAAACCTATGCTTTTCAAAAATGCATAACCTCACTCAAGATGGTTTATCTCAATATATAAAAGGAAAAGTCCTGACTCACTCAGCCGAAACCCTTGGACCTAGAAAGCTGAAATTTTGCACAGAAGTTCCTTTTATGATGTATACAAGGAATAAGGATGGACATTTCGAAATTCAGCTTCTACAGGGTTTTACAGGGTGTTGAAGTTTGTATGAAAAAAAAAATGTTTAATTGGATTTGGGAGTTGAAATTTGGTGAGTATATTCTAGAACAGAAATAATTAAACACGTATTTTACCGTTTTCCAAAATTATAACTGTGGGCCAAAATACAGGGCGTTAAAGCCATTTTTAGTAATGCGCAGCTATAGTCAGAGGCATTGCCGTTGCCATTGCTTCCTCAGGTACTGCAGCTACCCTGGTTAAAGAAGACATGACGAGTCACTCCACCTTTTCAAAGCATCGCAATCTAAGTCATTCTGAGTCTACACTTTGTAACATGTAACAAGGAGAGTGACTTGGCTCAGGTGCTTCGAGAAGCCAAAGTTATAGTGTGGGATGAGTGTACCATGGCTCATAGAAAGGTATTGTGTATCGAAATAGGATGCTCCGATACTGCTTTTGAGTGGTGGTTTCAGACAGACCAAGCCTGTTGTGCCACGGGGAACACAGCAAATGGAGTGAAGCCCTGTCTCAAGTCATCAATCTGATAGTCTAATGTCGAAGTCCTTTCTTTGAAAGTTAACATGCGTATCAATCTTCGACGTGACTTGAGAGAAGTATTTCTTGATATTGGTGATGGAAAGAGGAGGAAAGAATAAATGTACCGTGTAACCCATGCAATGTTATGGTAGATCTGATTGGTTTTTCTGACAGAATATATGTAATTTACCTAATTATTCATCATGCTGGAGGGGATTGCGTTTCCTGAGTGAGGGAAAGAGCTATTTTCACTTTAATACACGACTCAGCCAACAGCACCAATAATTGTCTGCAGAAGAAGTGGATGGTGTGGACTGTTTCTCCCTTAGCGGGCTCAGAGTCAATTGACCTGATAGGCTGTTCATTGTCGAGCTAGAAAGAAAAACCAAGAATGTTGTTTACAGGGAGGTCTTGCAAAGTTAATGTGAGAAATTGAAAGTCTATAATTACTCATCAATGTTTTGAAGCCCGGAAAAGGACATGGGGTATAATGTGACGTCTTTCCACGCGAACGTGGTCGCGGGTGTCAGCTAGTATACATATTTTTTTTTTGCGATTTTTTTTAACGAACTACTTTTCTGCAGAGATTTAGTTACCATCCAGAAGTCTTTTAAGTGGCTTGAAGGTGCTGAAAATATGAGCCTATCTTTGCAGCTGTAATTTTTGCCTTTGCAGTTTTTAATTTTTGGCATTGTGTCATTGAAAGGATTGATTTGTTTCTCTTAAGGAAGCCAATAATCCAGTCGACCCCAGGCAAATTATTGTCTCCAAAAATGCTACCATTTCTTCCTGCAATGTCTTCTTCGCCAACAGCCGCACCATTTTAGAGTCGAATAGAAAATCCCACCGCTAACAACTAGCAGGCTATCAATAATAGCCTTATTCCCTTTTTTGCTAAACGCTGTTGGTCTACCAATATCATTGGTGTGGTAGCTTCTGAGGCGATTAATCAAAATTCCCTTAGCGATTCCAAACTCTTTAACACATTTGGTTATCGACTTTTTTCCGGTTTTTATTAGGCTAAAAGTTATATCATTATTCTTCTCTTTGACACAATTGCAACGCCTTTTGGAATATTTTTTGGAGGCATTTTTCTTTTCCTGCCAGAAAACGGCAAAATGTAGGAAACGGCCAATGTAGGAAATAAGTTAGGTGAAACTTTGACCACCCAGTCAAAGTTAAATTCACACTGTTCAAACTTACCCTCAACTATGTGGGTCGCGGGTTTAGGGTGCTCAAGTGGACTCACTAAATCTCCATATCTTCCGCCAACGACTCTTAATCATCAGAAGGTGTAATGGCAGGATTCGGACGTTCAACATTTTGCCTTCTTCCTAAGCGGAACTGGCAAGTGTAGATCCTGGGATTTGATCGGCCGCACGAATAATCGAGCGATCGATTTTTTTTCTGGGTGTGCGCTTGCCTTGTTGTTTACGTGTTCCCAAAGCCATGCTTCGCCCATGGATCCGCTACCTGATCTTGCCATCAGTGGTCACCCACATTGGATCTTGCACATCATGGTGCGAAGGCAGATCGGTTGTTTATGTTTTTTTACATGGGTAAAATCGCCCCACACATCATGCGATGAATATCAGGCGAGGAACCCGTAACCGATCTCGCGGATGCTTCATGGTGTGACCGGATCTGGTGTGGTGGCTCCTGAGGGGAGCGATCATGCGACGGGTCTAAGGGAGGCCAGCGGACCAGCGCACGCCGAGGTGATCGTGCGAGAATTCCGTTTTTTTTTCGTACGATCGCCGAATCGGTCCAAACTTGCGAAGGGTCCGATTGTGCTGAACCGGTTTTGGGACACGATCGGCATAATGCTGGGAGGGAGGCGAAAAGGCGGACAAAATAGACTGAGAACGGGAGTCGAATTTGGAAAGCAGACCGGATAGGTCACCATTGCCGGGATTTGAGGGAAAAAACCCCTAAACGTGATTGCGGAAGTAGTGTTAACACAATTGTTCATGAAACACAAATTGTTTTGTGTGCGATTTGTTGGGAATATACGAAACCTAAAAGTTAACAATCCGCTTGTATATATAATATAGAAGTGTAAAAAAAAAACAAAATAAAAAAATCAACTTTGCTCGTTTCCGCTCGTGCCTGGAGCTTCCCGACGTTTTTACCGGGCCAAAGTTTCCACTGTTGCAAAGACCTGTGAAGTGCAAAAAAAATAAAGGGTCGATTCAGATCGATCTGGAAAAAAAAATAAAAACAATCTGTGCGTCAGTGGAATGCCGTCGGCAAACCGGCAATAATTCCCAAGCTCCCTCCCCTGGTGAACCAAAAACATCAACCAACAAATCTTGCGAGAATCACCCTTATCCCGTGTAATTCCCAGAAAAAAAAAAAACTGCGCGAACTATAAATCGTGAGCCGCAATTCCCGACAAGTCCGGGGATCGTACCCCTTAACACCTGCTGTGACCCAACTGCAGATCCAGTAAGGCTCACCTCGCCAAAACCTGTTTGAACCCCCTCCTCCCAAATCAGCCGCGACGCCTTGGGGGAATGTCTCACCGCCTACCGCTTCCCTGCTCCAACGACCCAGTTCAGAAGACCCAAAACCGTTCCGGATGATCCCGTAACACCGGCGTGATCCGGTGCTCCATACAATTTTATTTTATTTTTTTTTATATTCTTTATATTCTTGATGATTTTTTTTTTCTTATTTTAACTTCACTCTTCTACCCCCCTTTTTTGTGAAAAGTGCAGTGTGCCATTTGGACGTTATTTTTTTTTTATCGCATAGTATACAAACGTATATATGTATCTATATATGTATGGTTCCAACCCATACAAAAATAATAAAACAACGTAACAGCATACGCGGAATCCACTCAACAGGCCTGTCGACGAGGATGCCCAGGTAAGCGGTAATTTGTTTTCTTTATATAGGTACATATGATATAAGCATCTGTAATTAGTTTCTGAAACGTTAACTTTGCCCAAATAGCACACTTACCTTTACTTTTTTTTCTAGTTTTGCTTTGACGCCTTAAAGCTATGTATATATCTAAACTAAAAAAATTTTATCTTAACGTAGAATGCTTAACCTAAAACTAGGCGTCTTCACATTAGATTAATTTATCCATTACATTGTTTGATTGGTATCTAAGTATGTATCTTTTTGCGATTTCTTTTTTTTCCGAATAATAAAATGAAATACTTAACTATGTTAGTTTAAATAAATAACTTGTGTCTCATTTCGATGGCGAGGTTTCTTCGGTCCGCAGCTTGAAAGCAAAGGGCTTTCAGTAGGGTGCCAGCAACATCAGCGGCTACTGGCACAGGTAGGGTGGGTATAGACCCGCTAGGAGGACGAACATCTGTTCCTCCCTGGTAAAGTTAGAGTGGTTTTTTTTCTGTTAGTTTTCTACCGGTTTGAATTCAGATCAGATAGTTTTGATAGATTTTCTTTTTGTTTCGATTTCGCATACGCATGCAATACTTTTGTGTAATGGTGATATTTCGGGTATTTTGGGAAGCAAGAACCCACCCTCCGACGAGCTTTAGTCGAAGACAAACCAGGCATGCACCCGCTTCCGGAATCCCGAACTCCCTTCGCCCGTTCCTTTTCCGCCATCCATACCCTTAGTCCCATAACCCAACAAATTTCATCCGTCTCTTGTAGACTCTTTCTCTCCCCTCACCTCCTCATCACCACCGTCCATTACATAAATGGCGCCCAACGTGGGGCCTGCAAGCTTTTGCAGGTCCAGATAGTAGTTTCAATTTTTTTTCAGTATCTTTCAGTATTTTTTTTTTGTCGCCCAAACTTTTTTATTTTTTCTGCTTTCATCTTTTTTTTTGCTTAAACTTTATTTAACTTTGGTACACCGCTAGCTACATGTTGTTTCGATAATCAGATCACACCTTTGGAATTGCGTTTACAAATCAAACATTTGATGGTTTAAAACGACCAAGGTCAATAATCCGATCCTTCGAACCACATTCCACATTATGATCAATAGTTTTTTTTTGCCATTTGTCTTGGAAATGCGGCACATTGTGTCGAACCTTTTGGAATTGCGTTTAAATCTGCGATGATTTAAGTCGACCAAGGAACAATGCGCGGTGTAGCGACCTCGACAAAGTGCAAATAACCCAACCACCAAATATTAGTTTCAGTTAACCTTTTAGTTTCCGTTTATCTCTCTCTAACATTACCCCAAGCTTTACGGACCACATGCAGCTAAGCCATCGAAATGAGACCACACACATATGAATAATTTCATTAATCCTATCGTCATAATATCTTATATCGTTATATCTTATATCAAATATTTTACCGTAAATCGCTAACTTACATCGTATATCTTCTATCGTATATCGCATCTTATATCTTACATTATTTTATTCCGTTATCGTATATCTATTATAATTACCCTGCTAGACCAGAATTTGAACGTTAAAATACCTGAACTTACCCCAAAAAATTACTTTAAAATGGCAGTACGTCGTAGCACAGAAAACTTATCACAGCTCCCGGATGAGCCAGTTGATATAACCTGTGCCATTTGCCAAAATCTCTTTTCTCCCGGATGTGATTTGGAGAAAACTCTCTGCGGTCATATTTTCCACAAGGCTTGCCTTACCAATTGGCTAAAGGAATCGAGTTCCTGTCCAGTATGCCGCAAAAATATTAGCTTTACGGAGCCTGATTTACAGGACTCAACTCATGCCTTTTCACCCCGGAGTAGCCAACGTAGCAGAGGTGCAGTCCCAAAGGGTCATCGTCCTGCTACTCGATCAATGACGCAACTCAGTGCTGTGGACTGGAGCCTTCGAGATCCGAGCATCATAAATAGCAGAGTCTCTTCGGCAAACAAAAGTCTCACAACACACCCTGACGTATCTTTTTCCAAAACTCAAGAACCAAATAAATCTCGCGCCAGTTTGTCACTTCCACTCGAGCAGACTACTCAACACCCCGACGACATTCGACAGGTTGTTAGAGAAGAAATGGAAGAAGACAGACGGAGGAATATGAATTCCATAAACAACACGATAGAAAGTCTGTTTCACAGATACTTAAGTCAATCGACAAATGTAGCGCCTCCGAACACCCCTATGACAGACAGAACAGGTTACACTCAATCAAATTTTCAACCTCCGCCTCCGACTTCTCATCCAAACCCAAGTAGAACGTTTTCTAACCCCATTTATCAAGGCAATGCTCTAAATCCTCAAAAAGTATCCAGTATGATGTTGAATTGGAACGTTAAATTCGATGGATCGAGAGATGGTATCACAGCAGAAGAGTTCATTTATCGCATTCAGGCCCTAACCAACCATACTTTGAATGGGGACTTTCTGTCGCTCTGCCAAAACCTCCATATTTTGTTCGGCGGAAAAGCAAAGGACTGGTACTGGCGGTACCACAGACGAGAACAGTCCATCGAGTGGAATTCTCTCTGTGAAGCACTGCGTGTCCAGTACTCGGATCCTCGCACTGACTTCGATATTATTGAATTGATCCGGAATAGGAAACAGAGAGACAGGGAGTCATTTGACGATTATCTCGACGTAGTCACCTCCATAGCAGACAGGTTAGCAGAACCCTTATCCGATAGACAGTTCCTGGAAATCCTGTTTCGAAACCTCAAACCAGACCTTCGACACGAGTTGCTACATCTGGATATTTCCTCTGTAGCGGAGCTACGAAAAGCATGTCATAGACATGAAAATTTCATGCAGGAAATACATCGGGGAAATTTTAGCCGAAACATTCCTCCACGAAAATTCGTATCCGGAGTGGCGTCCGAGAATCCTATCGAGGAAGAAATATCAGAGCTAGATCGACCAAAACAAGCTCTCTCTTGTTGGAACTGTGAAGCAGTAGGGCATACGTACTTCGATTGTTTACAACCACGAAAAATATTTTGCTACGGTTGTGGTGCGCGAAACGTATTTAAACCAAAATGTCCTAAATGTTCCCCTTCGGTAAATTTGAAGGCGGATGTGATCAGCAACACCAGGTCACATCCCAGGCTGAAATAATTAAACATGACCAAGCAGTGCAGACTCCCGATCTTCATCCCCCCCCATCCGTAAACGAACAGTCTTCCACAAAACCAGCTGGTATTGATCCGTCCAAGCCGTTTCACCAGAGATTGCGTGAATACAACCAAATTCGGTCGAAAATCTTTGCGGTTCACAGTATAAGTAACACCATAGTCGCTAAACCAAAAAGATCGACGACTCGTTTGCGCAATTTTTGGAGAAAGGTGCGGAGGACGAGAAAACTTTTAATGAGTTCAGTCCTTAGTAGGGATAGTACGGATATAAGACCCTACGCTACAGTAGAAATACTAGGGAAAACAGTTAGTGGATTGTTGGATTCGGGAGCCACTGTAAGTTGTTTCGGAGCAAGTGCTGCTGAAGAAATTCTGTCGTCTGGACTTAACGTGCAAAAGTATCAGGCCTTCGTAAAAACAGCAGAAGGTCGTTTGCAAACCGTACGTGGTAGTATTACTGTGGATGTTACTTTCCGCAATGTAACAAAACCCCTGAAAATGTTTATCGTCCCTTCACTCAGTCAGAATCTTTATCTGGGAGTAGATTTTTGGAGAAGTTTTAACATTGCTCCGGATATAATCGGAGAAATTGACATCACATCGTCTTCGGAACCACCTGTACATGCGCTTAGCCCCGACCAGCAGCAACGACTATCGAGCGTTAAATCCCTTTTCCCTTCGTTCGAGAAGGAAGGCTTGGGAAAGACGAGTTTGCTCGAACACCACATTGAGGTCGGAAACGCCGCACCCGTAAAGCAGCGACACTATCCGGTGTCACCCGCAATTGAGACACTGATGTTCGCCGAGATAGATCGAATGCTTGCACAAGGAGTCATTGAGGAATCGACGAGTTCCTGGAGTTCTCCAGTTGTCCTCATTCGAAAACCGGGAAAGGTAAGGTTCTGCATTGATTTCCGGAAGGTAAATGCATTAACTGTTAAAGATGCCTATCCACTTCCGCAAATTGATGGCATTTTAAGTCGTTTGCCGCGAGCCGAGTTCATTTCAAGTATAGATTTGAAGGATGCCTTTTGGCAAATTCCTTTGGGAATGAACTCGCGCGAAATGACAGCATTTACAGTTCCAAATCGTCCTTTGTATCAATATAAAATGATGCCGTTCGGACTCTGTAATGCTCCGCAGACGATGTGCCGCTTGATGGATAAGGTCATTCCACCTCATCTGCGTGAACAAGTATTCGTCTATCTCGACGACCTGTTAGTGATCTCGAAAGATTTCGAGTCTCACATGCGTGTTTTACAGGAGTTGGCGTTGCACCTCCGGTTGGCCGGCCTGACTATCAATGTTGGGAAGAGCAAATTCTGTCTGAAGGCTGTGAAATATCTTGGATACATCGTTGGGTACGGCGCTGTACAAACGGATCCCGAGAAAATTAGCGCGATCATCGATTTTCCTCCTCCAAAGTCTGTGCGTCAGCTCCGACGTTTTCTTGGCATGGCAGGCTGGTACCGCAAGTTTATTCTCAACTTTGCGTCCCTCACCACCCCACTCACCAACTTGCTTAAAAAGAGCAGATCCTTTGACTGGCACCCGGAAGCGCAAGAGGCCTTTGACGTATTAAAGGCAAAACTAACTTCAGCTCCAGTGCTAAGAACACCTGATTTCAACCGCCCCTTCATAATCCAATGCGACGCCAGTCAATATGGTGTCGGTAGCGTGCTGGCTCAAGTCGACGAAGAGGAGGTGGAACGACCTATCGCTTATATGAGCCAGAAGCTGAATAAGGCGCAGCGAAACTACTCGGTCACCGAACAAGAGTGTTTAGCCGCAGTGCTGGCCATTAAAAAGTTTCGCCCATACGTCGAAGGTCACGAATTCACCATTATAACTGACCATGCCAGTCTTCAATGGTTAATGCAGCAAAAGGATTTGTCAGGTAGATTAGCAAGGTGGGCCCTTAAGCTACAAGGATTTGATTTTTCTATAAAACATCGCAAAGGTACGAACAACGTGGTGCCAGACTGTCTGTCACGAAGGGACACAGACGATCTAAGCGCACTCGAAGATGTTTCTCCGATTATAGACTTAAATTCACAGTGTTTTCTCTCAGATGAATATAATGCCCTGAAAGCCAATATTACAGCCAACCAATCTAGACTTCCCGATTTAAAGATTTCAGATGGGTTGATATATAAACGCACAGCTTATTCCACAGGTCTTCCAGAGCAGGAAAGCGAGTCCTGGAAGTTATGGGTTCCCTCCGGCTTGGTGCAAAATATCCTAATTAATTCCCATAACCCACCACAGGCAGCTCATTGTGGAATTGGCAAGATGGTTGAAAAATTGAGGCGATATCTCTTCTGGCCCACTCTGGTAAAAGACGTTAGAGAATACGTTTTGGCGTGCGAGACTTGCAAGACAACCAAAAGTCCAAATGTTGTCCTAAGACCTCCGATGGGGCAACCCATTAAAAGCTCACGGCCTTTCCAAAAACTTTACATTGATTTGCTGGGACCCTATCCTCGTTCCAAATCCGGAAACATAGGTATATTTATCGTTCTAGATCACCTCTCCAAATTTGTCTTTTTGAAGGCTTTGAAGAGGTTTTCTACGAAGCCTATAACTGACTTCTTAGAAAAGGACATTTTCCATCTGTATGGCGTTCCGGAAACCATCATAAGTGATAATGGGTCTCAGTTTAAATCAAGCGAGTTTGAGAGCTTCCTGACAAAGTACGGGGTCGGACACATGTTCACGGCAATTCACTCGCCACAATCGAATGCCTCTGAACGGGTTAATCGCTCCATAATAGCAGCTATCCGTGCCTATGTGGGCAAAAATCAGAATGAGTGGGATCTACATTTGAGCAGTATCGCCTGTTCATTGAGGGCAACGTTGCACACCTCGATAGGTTGTAGCCCCTACTATGTCCTTTTTGGTCAGAACATGATCCAACATGGCTCTGATTTCACCCTTTTAAAACACCTGGGTATGATGAATGGTGAGGGTGTACCCCTTGAGAGAACAGATAAGTTATCAGGAGTGCGTGAGGATGTTAAGCGTAACATCCAGACCAGTTTCCTGAGAAATGCCAGCAACTACAACATAAGGACGAAACCAGTCGAGTTTAAGGTAGG
Source organism: Matsumyia berberina (assembly GCA_917880715.2). NCBI lineage: Eukaryota > Metazoa > Arthropoda > Insecta > Diptera > Syrphidae > Matsumyia > Matsumyia berberina. The sequence continues at coordinate 48,012,483 of OU862871.1, read as the reverse complement.
CGACGAGGTCTTTCGAAGGAATTTCGCTCAGAGCAGCTTCGAAAAGGGGTTCAATGCTAAACTGGCTCCCGCTTTTCTGAAAGCGAGAATCAAAGAGAAGCTAGGATCAGCTTACTACGTTTTAGAGGATTTAGCAGGAAGGTCACTAGGGACATATCATGCGAAGGATATTCGCCGTTGAGATTTTCAAATTAATTTTTTTTTCAGCTCAGGATTCCGCTCAAAAGAGCTGTACCTGACCTGTGGTGTAATGGCAGGATTCTGACGTTCAACATTTTGCCTTCTTCCTAAGCGGAACTGGCAAGTGTAGATCCTGGGATTTGATCGGCCGCACGAATAATCGAGCGATCGATTTTTTTTCTGGGTCTGCGCTTGCCTTGTTGTTTACGTGTTCCCAAAGCCATGCTTCGCCCATGGATCCGCTACCTGATCTTGCCATCAGTGGTCACCCACATTGGATCTTGCACATCATGGTGCGAAGGCAGATCGGTTGTTTATGTTTTTTTACATGGGTAAAATCGCCCCACACATCATGCGATGAATATCAGGCGAGGAACCCGTAACCGATCTCGCGGATGCTTCATGGTGTGACCGGATCTGGTGTGGTGGCTCCTGAGGGGAGCGATCATGCGACGGGTCTAAGGGAGGCCAGCGGACCAGCGCACGCCGAGGTGATCGTGCGAGAATTCCGTTTTTTTTTCGTACGATCGCCGAATCGGTCCAAACTTGCGAAGGGTCCGATTGTGCTGAACCGGTTTTGGGACACGATCGGCATAATGCTGGGAGGGAGGCGAAAAGGCGGACAAAATAGACTGAGAACGGGAGTCGAATTTGGAAAGCAGACCGGATAGGTCACCATTGCCGGGATTTGAGGGAAAAAACCCCTAAACGTGATTGCGGAAGTAGTGTTAACACAATTGTTCATGAAACACAAATTGTTTTGTTTTATAAAATCGTGCGATTTGTTGGGAATATACGAAACCTAAAAGTTAACAATCCGCTTGTATATATAATATAGAAGTGTAAAAAAAAAACAAAATAAAAAAATCAACTTTGCTCGTTTCCGCTCGTGCCTGGAGCTTCCCGACGTTTTTACCGGGCCAAAGTTTCCACTGTTGCAAAGACCTGTGAAGTGCAAAAAAAATAAAGGGTCGATTCAGATCGATCTGGAAAAAAAAATAAAAACAATCTGTGCGTCAATGGAATGCCGTCGGCAAACCGGCAATAATTCCCAAGCTCCCTCCCCTGGTGAACCAAAAACATCAACCAACAAATCTTGCGAGAATCACCCTTATCCCGTGTAATTCCCAGAAAAAAAAAAAACTGCGCGAACTATAAATCGTGAGCCGCAATTCCCGACAAGTCCGGGGATCGTACCCCTTAACACCTGCTGTGACCCAACTGCAGATCCAGTAAGGCTCACCTCGCCAAAACCTGTTTGAACCCCCTCCTCCCAAATCAGCCGCGACGCCTTGGGGGAATGTCTCACCGCCTACCGCTTCCCTGCTCCAACGACCCAGTTCAGAAGACCCAAAACCGTTCCGGATGATCCCGTAACACCGGCGTGATCCGGTGCTCCATACAATTTTATTTTATTTTTTTTTATATTCTTTATATTCTTGATGATTTTTTTTTTCTTATTTTAACTTCACTCTTCTACCCCCCTTTTTTGTGAAAAGTGCAGTGTGCCATTTGGACGTTATTTTTTTTTTTATCGCATAGTATACAAACGTATATATGTATCTATATATGTATGGTTCCGACCCATACAAAAATAATAAAACAACGTAACAGCATACGCGGAATCCACTCAACAGGCCTGTCGACGAGGATGCCCAGGTAAGCGGTAATTTGTTTTCTTTATATAGGTACATATGATATAAGCATCTGTAATTAGTTTCTGAAACGTTAACTTTGCCCAAATAGCACACTTACCTTTACTTTTTTTTCTAGTTTTGCTTTGACGCCTTAAAGCTATGTATATATCTAAACTTAAAAATTTGTATCTTAACGTAGAATGCTTAACCTAAAACTAGGCGTCTTCACATTAGATTAATTTATCCATTACATTGTTTGATTGGTATCTAAGTATGTATCTTTTTGCGATTTCTTTTTTTTCCGAATAATAAAATGAAATACTTAACTATGTTAGTTTAAATAAATAACTTGTGTCTCATTTCGATGGCGAGGTTTCTTCGGTCCGCAGCTTGAAAGCAAAGGGCTTTCAGTAGGGTGCCAGCAACATCAGCGGCTACTGGCACAGGTAGGGTGGGTATAGACCCGCTAGGAGGACGAACATCTGTTCCTCCCTGGTAAAGTTAGAGTGGTTTTTTTTCTATTAGTTTTCTACCGGTTTGAATTCAGATCAGATAGTTTTGATAGATTTTCTTTTTGTTTCGATTTCGCATACGCATGCAATACTTTTGTGTAATGGTGATATTTCGGGTATTTTGGGAAGCAAGAACCCACCCTCCGACGAGCTTTAGTCGAAGACAAACTAGGCATGCACCCGCTTCCGGAATCCCGAACTCCCTTCGCCCCTTCCTTTTCCGCCATCCATACCCTTAGTCCCATAACCCAACAAATTTCATCCGTCTCTTGTAGACTCTTTCTCTCCCCTCACCTCCTCATCACCACCGTCCATTACAAAGGTATCCTCATATGGGTATAGGTGAGAATTCGGGCTTGGTCCAGCCATCTCATCCCGGGCTTACCCAGGGCACGGATCCAATTGCACATCTTGGACATCGAGTTGAGGACATACGTTTAACGAGTCCAAACCATCGGAGTATGGACCTCTCCGTTCGAAGAAGTAGCTAATCTACATTGAGTGCCTAACGAATTCTAGTGTTCCTAACTCGATCTCGACGAGTTACCCCAGCAATACAACGAAGAAATCTCATTTCGGCAGCTTGTATCCGCGATCTTATCGTTATCCGAATCTCATGACCATAGGTGAGGTTCGGAACAAGCACTGAATTAAAGACCGACAACTTAGCTTGCTCCAGCCTGAGCAATCCTATAGGATAACTCAGTATTGCTCCTACCATCACTCGTGAATAGGACCCCGAGATACTTAATCTTCTCCTTTATCTTCTACTTAGTGTACAGAGATTGAATGGTCCTCAGAAGAGAACCGTCAATCCTATAATGCCACGAGACACTCCAGAGTTTACCTCGAGGGACCCGATCATAGGCTTTCTCCAAATCCGAAAAACAACTGTAGATAGGTTTGGTATACTCCCAGGCCTTCTCAAGTACCATTCTGAGAGTGAAGGTCTGGCCGGCTGTGCTTCTATCTGGGCGAAAGCCGCACTGCTCATCGCCCAACCGGGACTCGACCACAGCTCTGGAACGCTCTTCCAACACCTTTGCAAAGACTTTTCCCGGGAGACTTAAAAGAGATATACCTCTATAATTGGAGAAATCCCTCTTATCCCCTTTCTTAAAAAGAGGAACAATCACCCCAGTTTGCCAATCGCTAGGTGTTTCACCGCATTCTCAGGTCATTCCACTCTCTCTTTACCCAGAGCCTTGTCCTTCTCATCGGAAAGAAGTACACCATCTTTGGATTTGACTCCTTCGATGATATTAAACTTCCTTCCTCTGAGACGGCGGATGGTCTGCCAGAACACCTTGTTTGCAGATCTGTGATCACGGTCCAATTTTTCACCGAACTCCTTCCAAGACTGCTCCTTAGCTGCTAGCTTGCAAGTTCTTCCCGCCTTCATGTATCGGTTTCGAGAAGCTGAATCCCCCAAGATTATCCACACCTTGAAGGCTTTCTTTTCTGATGGCTTCTTGAACACCGGGTGTTTTAAACCACGCAGTTCTTTTCTCACCACCAGCCGCCACACCGAGCCGCGTTACTCCGCAAACATCTCCTGCAGAGGCAATGACTGCTGTTGAAAACAACCGCCATTCTTCCTCTACATTTGTCGGAACAGTTGGTATTTGTTCAAACCTTTCGAATACCTGTCCTGCAAACTCCTCCCGTATCTTAGCAAACTCTTCCACCAGCATTGGTCTACGCTTTGGTAGGAAAGGTACTTCATCTTTAAGATACAATTTGCACAACACGAGGTGATGATCAGTTGACAGTTCAGCCCCTCTCACAACACGAACGTCACAAACCATCCTTTTGACACACGATGGTACCACAAAGAAGTCTATCAACGATTTTTGCTGAAGACTCTGACGGTACCATGTGTATTTATGGATGTCTTTGTGCGGAAAGAAGGTGTTCATAATGGACATGCCGTTTGCACAAGAAAAGTCCAAGAGCTTCTCTTCGTTCGCATTCTTATCCGAGTCACATTTCCTCTCAATCACACTTCCTCATGTCATTACGTAACTTCTACTTGCAGTTAAATAAATACATATTTTCTTTCCACATTAGATCGCTTGACCGCCCGTAGTTTTTTACTTTCCATCAATTTGAAGTGCCATATTAGTTCCACTATCTTGCTGTTACATGATCTCAAAGCAAGAGCCCTTCGGCCACCTCAGCCTATGTGTCACGGCAGTACTATGTCTTCGGGCGGCGACAGAAAATAAAACAAAATTCCGCTTTGATGCTAAAAAGTCAAAAATTAGGAGGTCCACGAATTCTACGAGGGCTTGAAAAACTCTTTAAATTTACCATTTTTAGTTGATGATCCCAAGTTTATAACTGATTCATCCATCGGTGTTTGATAGAAATTCTTTGTTCATGACAAAATTTTGCGATTTTGAAATTTTTTATTGGAACTAGATGCTTAATTATCTCCATGATGGAGTTATAATCAAAGGGTTGTGCTGAAATCCAGTTATTAGTGATCGGTCTACCAGAGGACCATTTAACGATTTTGAGTTAAGCAACCCAGTTGAGCAATGGCTCCTTTAAAAAGTCTCGACCAACCTAAAGTCGGTGAACTAAATTATATGAGTGTAGGTTGAATGAGGCTTTGTGAAATGGCTATCCTAATAGAACGGAACGGAACCGGAATTAGGTAGTCCCAGCCAACCCAAGATCTACTGGCTGTATATTGTCATCATCAAATCAATGATCATCGACACGTGAATCTCTGGCCGCTGAGCCTGGTGGCTATAATTGGGGCAATGAAAAGGGCTCGACGGAAGACTTAGGAGCAAATCTTAGTCGAATATCGCTACACCTAAGTGAAGAAAGAAGCTATTGTGTTCATAGGGTGCCCTGGATACCGGAATTCAAAGGTAGCAACCTCATATGCGTGCAACATCACTTGGATGGTTAGGTTCACACAATGGAACGATGTACAACAATATACATATGTATGTATGTAAATGGGAATGCCTGCGGAGGAAATTTAAAGAAACGCGTATCTACTTCCTTTCAGACAGAGAGACAGGATTACGGGTGCTTAAGTCCTATACGATAGGGTCAAATCTTTTCTGGGGCTGTCTCAACCTACTCGAAGACCCACAAACAAGGTTAATGTAGCCTGGATCCCTGGGAACGAAGGTTTCGAAGATAATGAACGGGCGGATTTTTTGTTGAGAAGAAACGCTTGGCGCCCACTTTTGGGTGTCAGCAATAAATTTTAGGTCCCTTCCATTCGGCATTAAATTGTAGATCCTTTGCATTCGTGCGAAAAATGGAACACGCACATTATGAATTGTTGCGAGTAGCTAGTCCTTGGCTCATTCCGACCTGTGGCGCCAATTGTTTCTTCATTTATTTTATGTATATAGCAAAATATTGGAATCAACCCCAACTAATGGCAAAGAACTGGAATAGCGTTTAGAAGATACATATACAGTCGAAACCCGTGGCTCTTGTTAACCATTCGAGTGCAAGATCTTACTTCATTGATTAGGAGTTTCTGCAACGTCTAAGTTCCAATTTAGACAGGGTTTTCTTCAGTAAGTATATGTATGTACTTATTTTCCACGAACTCATCAGGTGTTGAGATTGATTTTTTCACGTTCTGCGAACATTAACAACACGTTATTAATGAAATCAGTGCACTACAATACAGAAGTTAATGACGCAAACTATCATCAATCGAACATCAGCAGCCATCACATTTCCTTCGTCATGTCCCTCGCAAAAAATCATCGGAACAATCAATTAAATTTTTCAATCAATCATTAAATCCATCCGTCACGCTGCGTAACTGCACTAGAGTCCATAACACTACTATTAAATGCAAATTGCTCAATTGTTGTAAAAGAACATTAAACTGAAAATCTATTAAGCCCGCTCCCAGTTGCCTTATATACATCAGCTTGAACCAAATTTCCATACGATTATGCAAATTTATTGCAGTAAACTCTATCAATTACCACCGATAATTGTCAAATAAATTCTATCAGACGATGGCAAGACGTCAAACCACCTGTTAGGCTCGGCTCCTCCAGAATCGCTCAGTTCTCCTGCTTCGTCCTACAATTTTCTTTACATTATTATATCAGAGATCAAAGAGACAGGACTTTACAGTGTGTTTGGGTATGATGGTGGTCTGATGGTTTTGTTGGTAAATGCAAATCACTGATCTTGCAGATAATTGCTGAATCACTGTGTTTCAAAGGATGGGCCAAGAAACAAGAATTAACTGGTTTATTGCGATGACGTGTGCGTGTGGTGTACCTCAGCAGCTTCTTAATCAATATTGAACAGTAGGCAAGATGAGGAATACATAGCGATAAAGTAATTTCGCCCGAATTAATGGGCTTCTAGCGGACAGAACTGTTCAGCAAATAAGGAGCTATGCGGACGCTCATTATCGCAGCAAATTAATTCTGTGTGTGTACGAAATATGTACATACGTACGTATAAAGATGCACTTGGATTTTCAGAAACGAAAAGGATAAAATGAAATATGGAATAACTAACGCCGAAGGCTACAAACCAAAGTAAAAATGCTTCAAATCTTTCGTATGTATGTATTTTGTTTTAAATATTGATTAAGGTCATGATGCATTGCCGTGAATGCACTGTAGTTGCAAAAAGTAAATCAACAAAAAGAGAATAAAATGAAAGAATTTTGTTCATGTAATGATTCGAAACACAGGTGATGTTATGATTAAATGTTTAGACTAACTGGAGAAATTTGCAATATTTTGACATTCACGGTGCCTTTTTTTCAACCTCCTGATCCCATCATCATTATCAGTTCAATCAACTCTTCAGGCGAAGACCACTCTACTAAAAGGGTTGTGACTTTGCAGTAGATGCCCAGCTTCTAACATAACTGCTGTTTTTGACGCTTTGGCTCGACTAATGCCAACAGTTGATGCGTCATAATTTTGCTAATGTCGTTAAAGTTCTGCGACTTTAACTGAAGAGTTAACGTAGGGTAGAAGACCTAGACTCCTATTGCAAGTGTCAAAAATAAACGATACTTATCAAAAAATTGTCATCCACAAAAATGCAATTGACATTTATCAAAAAAAATGATTTCAGTTACAATCTTATTGTGATTGTAAATTTTTTTGATAAGTACCGTTTATCGTTTATTTGTTGACACCTGCAATAGAGGTGCTAGTCAGGATCAATATTTTTACGCAATATGTGTTTGATATTGCACAATATTATTAATCGTCTTTAGACAATATTGCAGGTTGTGCAATATGTTGTGTAAAAACAAAATGGACTTGATATTTACTGCGCAATATAGAAAAATTTTAATCGTCTGTGTTCTGATGAGGGAGGGGGGCGGGGTATATTCACACTAAGGCACTCTCCCATGCATCCCACGATGGAATTTACGGTGGTGTCTACAGTTCCAGTTTGGTAGAACTACTTAGTGAACACTTCATATGGGCTACTCCGGCATAATCGGGTTATAGGCCAATGAGGACCGATCTACCCGGCCCCGTAAGTCCAAAGGGTTCAATAAAGTTCTTGGTACTGCAGGTTGGGGGTTGTGCGCGGGATTACCGGCGCCACTTTATAAAAACTTATTGTTACGAAGCACCCAACGGCCTCGGATAAGGAAGGATTTACTGTTGACGACCCGGCAAAACGAAAAAAGGACGACTTTCAGATCTTTCAGGGTCCGAACATTCCACGAGCAGCCGAGCAATTAGCGGTAGCCCTAGACCGCTATAAAGCTGATATAATCGCCATCCAGGAAATGCGATGGGATGGGTCGGGAAAAAGGAGAATGAAAAACTGTGACGTTTACTACGGTGACTGCTGCAGAGAGCATAAGTAGCGATTATTCGGGTGCGGGTTTGTTATAGGCGGTAGACTTAGGCAAGAAGTCTTGAACTTTCGACAAGTAAGTGAACATCTTATAACAATTCGCAATTCAAATACAAAATCTTTATACATATGCGCTCACGCCCCGACAGAAGAAAGTGACGACGCTACCAAGGAGTGTTTCTATGAGCTCCTCGACAAAACATACGAGCAATACCCTAAGTTAGACGTGAAAATTGTGTTAGGCGACTTTAACGCAAAGATAAAAACGGAAGACCTCTTTGGTGGTATGATCGGTAAACATAGCCTGCATGACGTCACGTCTGGAAACTGGCTTAGGTTTACGGGATTTCCACACTTTAATATCCATAAGGGGACATGGCGGTCTCCTGATCAACGCACCCTCAACCAAATTGATCATGTTGCAATCGACAAAAGCTACATTCGCAACAGACCGCCAGAGTCTTTGCCGATCAAAGTTCAATGCTGCCAGCACCAAATGCCGAAAACCAGTGGAAATGCTGCCAACAAGCCATCAAGAAAGCCGCAACTGATGTGCTGGGTTTTGAAAGACCACCACCAAGTAACTCCTGATTTGACGAAGAATGCCGGCAAGTGAACGCAGCAAAACAAGATGCATACAAAGCGCCTCTGCAAAGAAGGACGAGGGCTGCTCGCGAGCTCTACGAGCAGAAGGGACAGGAGAAACATTAGTTTCTCCGAAAAGGAGAAAAGAAAGAGCACGAGAAGCACGTGATTGAGAGCATAGAGAGGTGTTACTACAGGAATGATGTTCGGAAGTTTTATCAAATGGTAAGAAGAACATATCATGGCAAAAAGGTCCGAACAGAAACCTGTAGAGATGAACAGGGAAATATTGCAGCAGAGTCACAGTCGGTGCTAAGAATTTGGAAGACTGTTTAACGGCGATGAAGACCAACATCTCGCTGTCAGGCAGAATGAACCATTCAACTCAGATGCTGATAGCCAAAAACTTCCGTCCACCTGACCAAAATGAAGTAAGAATGGCAGTATCGAAATGTAAGTCCAATAAGGCAGCTGGCCCTGACGGCTTATCTGCCGAACTGTTTAAAGCAGCTTGGAGGGCATACATCAATTCGGTTCAACAATTTGGTCGGATGAATGTATGTAAGAAACTACGTCAATCGGCTTACGCACTTTTTCATCTAAGCAATCTCTACATACAGTGCTTAATCAATGCTACTTCGGATTAGTTAAATCACATCTGAGGTACGGTATACTAACGTGGGGTAGAGCGTCGCAAATGCAAACCCTACAACGGTTTCAAGCACAACTACAAAAAATAGTGCAAAGAGCAAGGCACAACAGCGAAGAGCAGGACCATAGATACCAGACGAACAATATACTCAACATCTCTTAAATTTCTACAACGACAACACTTATAGAAATCAAACACAACAGACAGCAAACACGCGAAGACGACAACAGCAAGTTTATGAAATTTCGAGGTACTGGACCGAGTATGGCCGAAGGACGTATAATGTTGTAGTTCCAATGATACTAAACGAACTACCACGAGAGTTTCGCAACCTAACGGAAAATGAAGTATTGAAGAAAGTCACGTGCATGAATGTAAAAATTCTTTGTATAATCTTTATTTGTTAATTTATTGTATCAATGTAGTCAGATCAGTACGTTTAATTGTAACCCGAATTGAAATTATTAATATAATTATAATCTGTCTTCTGCAGACAAGTCCATCCGGCTTTGCAGATAAACAAATGTATACAAGTTTGAATTTTTAATACAAATAAAGTTGAAATTGAATTGAATTGATTGAATTGTCTGATGCACCGTTTGCCTGAACCACAAGAAAGGAGACCCCCTTAGCTGCGCCACTTACAGAGGAATTAGTCTGGTAAATGTCGCATATAAGATCTTATCTGCCATATTGTGTGATTGCCTGAAACGCTTTGTCAACAACCAGCCAGAAGAGTGCACAATCGATAAAATTTTCACACTTCGGCAGATCCTGGAGAAAACCCAAGAAGTCCAAATCGATACCCACCATTCATAGATTTTAAGGTCGTCTATGACAGCATTTTTAGAGACGAGCTATACAGAACCAGTTTCTAGTTTCGGCATCCCTGCCCAACTGTGTCTGTGCAGGATGATGATGGAGAATGCACGCCGCTCCATCATGGCCGGTCAAGACCATTGATGTCAAAAAGGTGACGCGCTATCATGCGACTTCTTCTACATCGTTCTTGAAATAAAAGTGCAAAACTCACGCGCACAATCTTTCAAAAGTCCGTTCAATTACTCGCATACGCCGACGATATTGACATTATCGGAAGAACGCAGCGTGATGTCACTGGCGCGTTCGCGTGTATTGGGACGGAAGCGGTGAAGATGGGTTTAGCGGTCAATAAGGGCAAAACAAATTATATGCTGTTATCAAGAAGGAAGACCCAACATGGATGTATCGAACAGAACGTCACAGTGGACAGCTATAATTTCGAGGTAGTTAGGGACTTCGTATACCTCCGTATACATCTGATAACGACACTAGCGCAGAAATCAAGTGAAGGATAACTCTTACCAATCGCTATGCTACTTCTTCAAGCTAAAAGGCAATTGAGTAGTAAGGCACTATCCCGAAAAACTAAGGAGACTCTATATAAGACCTTGATTATCCCAGTTATGGCGCTGAGGCATGGACTCTATCGAAAGTGGATGAAGATATCCTTGGTTGCTTCGAGAGAAAAATTCTTCGTAAGATATTCGGGCTTTGGAGGAGAAGATTTGGCGATGAACTGTACGAGTTGTACAGCGACATCGCCCTAGTCAAGAAGATACGTATCCATCGGCTCAGATGGCCTGTGCATGTGGAGCGAATGCACACTAATGCTCCGGCTCACAGAGTCTTCGAGTCTAACCCGGAGGGACAACGCAGTAGAGGAAGACATCGCCTAAGGTGACGCGCACAAGTGGAAGGAGACCTGAACCAACTTGGTGTGCGCAACTGCAGGCAGTTAGCTAATGACCAGGCTAACTGGAGAGGCTTGTTGGTTGAGGCCCAGGTTCACCCCGAACTCTAGCGCCACCTTAGTAAGTTTGGACAGCATTTGTGGGTAATATAGTATATTTAGCTATCAACTAAATTATTGCACAATAAAACTGATCGTCTAGAGACCACTTTACTAACACTTTTGTTAAAAAAAACTTTTTAACTGCTGTAAATTTCAGGCTCTGGTATCACGAACGCTATCACGAACCATTCTGCCTATCGTCTGCACTAAACTGGAAGTTGACTATTTTATGCACTTATCGGTCGCCTGATGCGCCTGGCATAGCATCTTATGTTAAATTTGAATATCATCTTAAGTAGACTTTCGATGATTTACTTTTTAACACATCTGACGTAGTTACTTCCACGGAAACGCTATTTTATATCGACATAACATGTTTTACATTTTCAGGAAATGCCAATTATTTTTTGAACAAAAAATCTTAACTGAACTAAGGCGCTTTTTCACGAGTAATATATCATCTTTTAAGGACTTATAATATTTAAGCAAATGTTAATAAGAATTTTTCGGATGTACGATGAAATACTTTTTCAAAAAAATCGGGATGCAAGTTTGATACAAACTCGACGTTTGGATACAACTACGCGTATTTAAATGGCAAACACAGTGCAGTAATTCACACAAGTTGACTGAAGATAGTTTACCTTTTAGCAGAGATATGTACATATGTACATATGTGTCTGGTGGCAAAAATGAAGTAGACAATTTTACCTTTACGGCTTCAGGAATTGTTGGATAGCAACATGATGCTTAAACTCTGTCAACATTTCGAATTTTCACTCAAAAAATGTGACCAACAACAGTTGGAAAGCCTCTGGGAAGAGTTTCTTTTCTGAATGTAATGGCTTTCTCACTCATGTTTGGAGTTCATAAACATGAGTTGTGTTGCATAAGGACTCGCAACATTAATACGTAAGAGCAGCATGCCACCTGTATTCTATCAACTATGTTCTTCGATACGTCCAATATTAAATAGAAAATGCAGACGCTTGTATATAATGTATGCACATATGCAACTATGTACGTCCCTAATTTTAGAATATTTACCACAAGAAATTCGGCAAACTTCTAGAATTTTCGACTACCCGTTTTTAATTTTTTTTGGCTTAGTTAACAAAAAGTTTTTCTCGCATAATTAGTGCCTATCACAGTATTGATATACGGTGGGTGAATATACCCTGAGTAGTGAGTAGTGTTGAAAAATGTTGGTTGAGTAAGGGAAAATTACTGGAACCAAAGTACTAATTTCTACGTGCCCATACTTCTTATATCGCCCGGATCTGCCCAAGCTCCTACAGGTCGAGTGACTCATTCTGCATTAGCAAAAATACAGTTTTGTGGAGGGCAGCTCAGTCAAGCTGTCAAATATGTACATACCTATCTGTAGATTTGCTTTTCTATATTGAATGAGAGCAGCCGCCGAAATCTGTTTTACTGATTTGTGTCGTTATGTCCTTTGGACGTCTACTACAGCTATGCATCGTTTTATGCGGTTTCTAGAAATATGTAAATGTATGTACGTATGTACATTATGTATTTAAAATGCTTCATCCTGACTAACTGATAAATAAGAAAGAAACATCAAATTTGGACAGCAGCTTCCTTTTGTGGCGTAGACACTCGCTAAGAAACGATTTTTTGAAATTCAGCTCTTAAGGGTGTTACAGGGTGTACGTATGAAAAAAAGACATGGCGGCTCAATCTGCCTTCTCAAAACTTCTCGACCTAAATCATTCTGAATCTGCACTTTGTACCATCTCTAAGGAGAGTGACCTGAGCTAATCAGGTGCTTCGAGAAGTCAAAGTTATTGTATGGGATGAGTGCACCATAGCTCATAAGAAGGGTATTGAGGATTGAAATAGGACGATCCACCAGAGCTTTTGACTGGCGGCTTCCGGCGGACCAAGCATATTGTGCCACTGGGGACACGACAAATGAAGTTAAGGCCATGTCATCCATAACATACACAAGTCCTGTCAACATACATATGTTATATATATGTACATATGTACATACATGTCCACCTTCAATGTGACTTGAGGGCAGAGGAGCTTACTATCTTATTTCTTGATATTGGCGAGGGAAAAAGGAGGTAAGAATCAATATGCCGACTAACCCGTGCGATGTTTTTGGAGATCTGATTGGTTTGCACAGTGGACCATCCAAGTACTCTTTGATGCTCCGCGAATTTTCGTTTTTCAGACTTTAGGTCTAGACGCGCGGGTTACATCGACCTCACAGCAACATCACCTCACCAAAGGGCATTCGCCCAAAATTCCAATCAATTGGTCAACATAATATCTATTTCATTTGATTTCTTTACAGAGGGCACCCAAAGTTTCATTCAATTAATTTAGTAATTCGAGCATCTGATTTAATTTTCATATGCTTCCCACGGTCATCGACCTAGAATGCATTGGCTTACCGAATGCAACACAATATAAACAATATTGCATAGAATGCAATTTCTATTAATGAGCAGGTTACCTTTAAGGTATTGACAATGAAATAAGTTAGTCTTTAAGTTGAATCAATGAAGTGTGCTTAAAAATTAAAATTGTTGTTTTCTTATCATCTTCGCTCTGTAAATCTACGCCTGCCTGACAGTTCTTGTTCCGTTAAACTGCTTCCGGCATCTTAAAAGCCGACGTTTTGAAAATCGACTTTTTGATCAATCGGTTTCGAAAAGTCAGCAAATCGTACCCAACCCGTGAATAGTGGAGAAGAGTGCCCTTGTAGGGCACCGCTTCGGATCTTAACGCAGCAGGACTCAAAACGGAAACCTGCTTTATTATCCAAAGAGCTTTCAAGGTGTTCCTTAATAAGTTCGAGAGTTATCCCAGATATTATTATAGGAATGGCGAGAAGTGCAAATATACTCCACTCTGTTAGGTTGGCTTTCTTTGGGAGCGTGGGGATAATTCCCATCATTACTTGACAAAAATGATGAAGTTGATGCAAAATGTCTAGCTATATTGTTGGTGAAACAGAGGTCTCTGGACCTCTCTTATCTTTATAAAGGGTGCTTAAATTTTAAGGGCCGATGTTGATTTTGAATAAAACGCAAATTATTTAGGAAATTATTGTCATTTCTTTTTATTATGATAATATTGGTATGGTTCAATTATGTATGGAACAAAATATCGGCCAAATGGCCGCCGCGACCTCGGCGGCACACCTCCATCCGATGGTCCAAATTTTCGATGACGCTGAAGCATAATTGAGGTTCTATGCCGTTAATGTGCCGAATTATCTCATCCTTTAGCTCTTGAATTATTGCTGGCTTATCGACGTAAACCTTTTCTTTCAAATAACCCCAAAGAAAAAAATCCAACGGTGTCAAATCACATGATCTTGGCGGCCAATTGACATCGCCACCACGTGAGATAACACGGCCATTTAATTTTGCGCTCAAAAGAGCCATTGTTTCGTTAGCTGTGTGGCAAGTGGCACCATCCTGTTGAAACCACATATCGTCCACATTCATATCTTCCAATTCGGGCCATAAAAAGTTCGTTATCATTTCACCGAAAAAATCACGAAGTGCACGATATGCATTTTGATTTGAACGCCCATTTTCATAATAAGCCTGAATAACTTTTACGAGTTGCTCGATTGTGTATCTTTCCATGGTTCAAATTGAGTTAGTCTGAAATTGAGAAATGACAAATGAAATGCAGAAAAAAACTTGACGTTTAGGTGTGGTTCACATTCAACATCGGCCCTTAAAATTTAACCACCCTTTACAATACTAAAACTCAAATTGGACTCAATGGGATGAATTGTCGCAATCGTTCATGTTGCGTGTGTTAAATTTTTTGCACGAATGGAAGGGACTTACAATTTATTACCTGTTGGAGGTTTGTCATTCCCAGACAAGAGGTGGTGCCGCCAAAAATGTTCGGTGGGCATGGCTGGAGCATGAACCCACGTACCAGTCCAATGCACTTACCAATGAGCAATGGCGACTTTTCTGAGTAGGCCGTCAGATACTTGCTGCAGACAACCCCGAGCTATGGCCCCATTGCGATCCCCCCCCTCATTGCTGCCAGCATCTGAGATGCAGGAACAACTAATTGAACCAACGAGAGCTCATAAGGCAGAGGATACTTTTAAATGAATACCTTACATCTCTTTGTCGAAATTATCAGAGCATCTGGTGAAACTGAATTGTCTAATGCTGGGGAGGGAGTTGTTTTGAGTGCACCGATGGCGCTTATATACATGTATGCGGATCTTTGTACTTTCTTTAGAAGATTGAAGTGTTTGACTTTCTTGAGGGTAGCTACCAGATGATCACGCTATATTGATAAAGGTCTGATAACGGAAAATTAGAGCCAGAGTGCGATACGGGGCTGAAAACGCCTTGCTCTTTGCGATGACATCGTAAATGACCACTATAGTGATTTTTGATTGATGCATACTAGTGCAAGACGGTCTTAATCGAAAATACGCAATTTGGGACGCCGATGGCATGTTCGGGTTTGTGCTGGACCATATCCATCCGGAT
This sequence comes from Matsumyia berberina, assembly GCA_917880715.2. Taxonomy (NCBI): domain Eukaryota; kingdom Metazoa; phylum Arthropoda; class Insecta; order Diptera; family Syrphidae; genus Matsumyia; species Matsumyia berberina. The sequence goes on along the minus strand of OU862871.1, from coordinate 47,996,731 downwards.
ATCAACAAATCTCTTCAAAGTTCTCTTCAAAAGGAACGAGAATGATAGGTCGGAGATCTTTTGGATTGACGATTACCTCCACATCCGTTCATAGCTTAAGAATGTAGACAAGTTCCCTATAACCTGTCGATATAATTTCTAACCATGAAAGGAACATCATACCTGTAGCAGATATCCAAAAGACAAAAAAAAAAATCGATTGATCGGGATATGATTAATTTGGTTAAAACCTCGCTGCAGGTTTGCCGAAACCCAACAGACCTCACGACTTTGTGTTGATATCTGGAATACATACCAAAATCATTGAGAGAAGTTAAAGTGTTTATCATACCCAAGATTTGCAAATCGTCTTATGTAAGCCCCAAAGACCGCGGACCCATAAGTCTTTCCTTCTAAAGTTATTTGAACAATGCAGATGTTATTCAATTGTCAAAGTCTGCGGCTCAACATGCATATTGGAAAGGCAACTCAGCGCAACGGCTTCACAACGTTAGTGCATAAAATCGAATAATCCCTGCATCACAAGAAGTACACAACGGAAGTATTTCTGTAAATAAAAAGGCGCTTGTAACAACGCCAACAAATTAGCAGTCATAGGATGCACTGTCAGATCTGAAGGTAGATAGCACTCTTTGTGAGTTAATCAATTTTCTGCTCACTAGTCGAAATATCTACTCAAAGCTGGGTGGCCCATATGCTAGAAAATCTGTCAGTAGAGGCACTCCACAGGGCGGGGTTCTGCCCAATTCAGTAGCACAAATGTATGTAGAAGAATTGAGATAAAAAAAACCCATGTTAAAAGTAAAAAATTTGCAGAAAATGTTGGGATTTGCACATGTTTCTTCAAAGCAACATCTACAAATGTCAGAAGTTTGCAAATACGTGTGGGCAAATGTGTGCAAATGGTCCAAAAAGGGTGATCACGACGACATCTGCAAATCGCCCACAAAGGGCTTTGTCAAAATATTTGCTGGCAAACATTTGTCAATCACACGATTTGCGGACGTTAAGATTTCACAATAATTCTTACAAAGGCAGATTTAACAATCTTATAAAGATTTGGAAGACTTAACAGTTATAGGTACATAGTATGTTATATAAAAAGAAAACAAAAAACAATGATTAATTGAATATGAACTAAAGAGTTATTAAAATACAAAGAGAATAGAAAAAAAAATAACAATAAATATACTCTATTCCAAGGACAAATGCTCAAGAAGAGAAAATTTAAAATTGTTCGTGCTACCGATCCTTCTAAGACTCTGGGGTAAAGAATTCCATTGTTGAGTGACTTGAACGAAATACTGCCTTTCAGAGGCAAGATAAGAATATCTGGGTTGAACAAGCTTTAGTGATCTATGCGATTGAAACAATTGTAGCTTTCATAGAGATAGTCTGGTTGTCGCGACTGCATTATATTATTTAAGAGGCACAGGGATCTATATTATTAAAGATTGTCGAACGAACATCCACTTATCTGTTTAGAGAAACAAGAAACATGATCACCTCTCTTTAAATGAAATATGTAGCGGGCTATGCAACGTTAAATTTGCACCTACTGTTGTAGTCTGGGTTAGTAAAAACCTCGCATCCATAGAGAAGGACTGCCACAAGAAGAGCTTTTGCCAACAACAATCTGGTATCGATTGGTAAAAAGTGTTGGTTTGCTCAAAGAGTATGTAGCCCACATAGACCTTGCCGATACAGGTATTTATATGGTTATCCCAAGAAAGGGTACCAGTAAACACCATACCAAGATTTCTAGCCGAAACAACCCACTCTATTGGGCATTGTGCAAGTTGGACTGCAGGTAGCACGGTGGTGACAATTGTCTTGCGATGTATGAAAAATGCTTTTGACTTTGTCGGTTTTACCCACAGATTATGTTTTAATGACCACTCGCATACATATGTGCAGAGCTCGAAAATAACTCTCAACCTTTTCAAAGGTTTTAAATTACTCTCTGTTGTTGAGATTTTGAAATAAACTCACTTAATAACCGATTTACATCATCATACTTTTTTCGCTCTTGGTCGGAGGGAAACCTTTACTTTACTTTTTTTTAGGTTCTGGTCAATCAATGACAGATATCACTGAGAGAAAAAAATAAATCTCCTTTATCATTGTCGCTTAGTTAGCAAGCAGTGCATGCGGAATTGCCGTTAGTGATTTGATTAGTCATCGGTAAACACTTGTCTAACAAAGTTCTTCTATATTGATAATACATACATATGTACATGTGAAATGAACACAACAATTGAATTCTATACATTGAAGACTTCTGATTTATTCTTGACGAAAGAGGTTTTAGGTTAATCATTTCTATTTAATTTTTATAAAAAAAGTCAACAGAGGAGTGATATATTTCAAATTAAAAAAATAGCTCACAAGCGAAGAGCGAAAAGATGAGTATATATAAATATATCTCGGAGCGAGATCTAAATGTCAGTGCCCAATGCAATATCTCTCAGTGAGAAACCAAATGAAAATAAAGGTTGAGAGTTATTTTCGAGCTCTGCATATGTGTGTATCGAGCAATGTTTTATTATTTTGGGAAGCTCATTTACGTAGACTGAGAACAGTAAAGGTCCTAGAATACTTCCTTGTGACATCGTGAGTATTGAGTTAAATATACCCATCAAAAACATTACTGTTAAAAAAAGGCCAAGTTCTTATTTAAAATGTTAGCCAAGTTCTTGCAGAACTTTACTAGAGAAGTTAATCAGATCAGTAAATTAGAGCTTTATGCGTGGAATTGAGTGAATGTATCTAAAACAACTCTAAACTTGGCCACTGTTTTGTGTGTAACTGTGTCACTGTAACTGTTTAATTAGAACATGTCATCGCCAGTTAGGCAAAATCTACCTCGAAACGGAGGATAAACATATTTGCCACCTCACTCAAAGACATCTTTGGATTCATCTCGAAATTAGGTATCAGGTCGAGTTTTATTTGGAGGAAATCACGATAGCCATCGATGGCCGCAGTGATAACTGATAAGGTGACAAGGTCCAACCCCTAATTACAATCTACAATCTATTGTAAGCGATCGCAATGAAGGATAAAAATCAATACGTTTGACCTGCTTTCGCTTATTGTACGTTTTTGTTGTGCATTTTGCTTTGGAATAGTATAAATGCATATGTGTAGAGAGTGTCCCTACCAGAGATAAACTATAAAGAGATGTTCAACTTCCGTCCCTCTATCCCCGCGACACCCATTTGTTTACTTGTTGTAGTTGTAGCGCCATATTGCTTTTCCTCGCTGACAGCTCTTGTCTGTGAATACGTGTGAGGACAAAGCAACAACAATTTCTACGGTCCCTTTAAAAACGATGCGGTGGATTTCTCTTATGCCACAATCATATGAACAGTTTCTGATATCTTCAAATGGCCTCCATGGACACATTTTTAGGATGATGTACCTGGTTGTACCCCTAGCAGCTTAAGATAGAGTTATCCTTTCATTAATTGACAGAAATTAATCTGCTAAATTCAGAAAACTCTTGAAATGTTCAATTTTAAATTTACGGCTGAAATTTTTCAAATTTTTAATTCCCCACAACAAAATGCGATCAACAAATCAGCTGTTGTGTTCGTAAAGTACAGCAGTTGGTGAGTTGAGCTAACATTCCAGTCTAGGAATCACGTAATTATTATTATGTTTTAACAAATAGATGCGTTTTGTAAAATAATAATCAATTTTAGTGTGTACAAGCAAAAGTGTATGTGATATTAAATGTTGTAAGCATTTGTCTTTACTGAAAAGTAAGATTGCAAGGTCAAAAAATGGAATAAAAATTTAAAATTATTCGAAATTGCTTCTAAACAAGAAACATCCATACGGTTCTAAGCAAAATAATTTTTGGTAAGCCTTTTCTCAAAGTTTCTATCGCAAAGGATGCAGAAAATACGAAAAAACCAAGAAATGCTTCTCAACATGAACAAAAATTATGCACTGTTAATGGCTTCTAAAATGCAAAATTTGCTTAGATATTAAAAAGTATTGGTAACTACAACAATGTTTTGTTTTCTATCATGATAACTCTTGCATATTTTGTTGTCGTCGAGGAAAGTTTCAATATTTAAAAATATGACTATGGTTATTGAACAAACATGCCCACCTTTCCAATAATTCTGACATTTGCCGCAATTTTGGGGTGAATTCGTTAACTTGCCGCCATTATCAGGGTGAATTCATTAACTTGCCGCCATCTTGGGGGGAATTCGTTATTTCACGCATATTTATAAAGAAAATGAGACAGTATTGGAGAATATTAGAAGTTTTTTTTTTTTTTTCTTTTTTTCTTGAAAGGCTTGTGGGCACTGGAAGAGGGGCTGGAAAGACGAATATCTCTTTATAGTTTATCTCTGGTCCCTACCCACTGTAAGTAAATTTACTCTGATCGTAACCGCCCTCGAACAAATACAATCATCGCTCCTGAGAAGTATGTTTTACCTAAATCGAAATAAGGCAGTTTATGTATACCAGTTGTTTCCTGGTGTGGATGTATGTAGATATTATATAGGTAAGTGAACCCCCCATCTGCTTGAGGTAGAGTGGGACAGTCGAACATGTATTGCGAGCGAATTCCCAGCATTCATTGTCAAATTTGAAATTTCGGTGTAATGCGTACTACCATAAACATTATAACTTACATTTTCAATCGTTTACTTCAAACTTCAAAGTTTAAACGATTTGTATGAATAAAATACAATACAAAAAACAACTCCATCCTTCCGATCGTATGCTGCTGTGCTTTGTGTCCATTACCATCAAATGCACAGCTGAAAGCATGCAGATGTGTATTTTTACTGTTCGCAACCAGCGCTGCCACTTCTACTACAAAGCTAGCCGATCTACTAGCTTTTAGGTCTTTTTACTATCTACTAGCCTCCTCCAGAAATCTACTAGCTTTTACCTCATCAACAAACTTCAATTCGATTAAATGTTGAATTTCAATTCAAGCCTTTGTTGATAGATATTTTCGAACATTTTTCTTTGCAAAGAGCGTTTGGAAGGCTCTGTGATCTTTGAACCAACAGATGAACTATACATTTATTTATTTGTGTTAATTTTTTGTTGTATTTTGTTTATTAAGGGAGAGTATCACAAAGATGAATTAATTTATTTTTGTTTATTACTTCTGTTTTATAATTTTTTTATACCATTTTTCGTATAAACTTTAAAAAATAAATGAATTATATTTTGATGATACATTAAAACTGATCTGCTACCTTTTGTGTGAATCTACTATACTCTGTCCCACAAAAATTGTCAGTACAGACCTTATGGGGGAGCTTTTTTTCAAACACTGGTGCCGGTAGATGTTTTCCGGGCACTCAATGAGATAATTGCCACTGAAATACAAACCAAACCACTGACTTACACAGATTTTGTTTGTGTAATTCTCCCAAAATTCGAGTACATCCCACCATAACCAGTCTGCCACACAGCGGAGGGCAGAATGATCGTGTTGTCGTCATCAACTCTCGCTGTGTATGCTGAAATTATGTACATCAAAACAGAGTTACCGTTATCCAGCCAACGCAAATCGTTGCAACTTTTTCTGTGGATTTTGTCAAAGAGCTTTGAAATTTTATGCTTTTGAGAACAAATAAATTAATTTGAGTATGTGAGGGTGTTGCCGCTTAATATTTGGTTTTAAAATGCAGTAACATTTTTTTTCGGTTTTTGTGCTTTGTAATGAAGATTTATTCGCGCGGGATTTTGAAGCATTCAATTCAGTCACAGTTCTATAAGTGATCATATTTATTAGATTAAGTGCGTTATAGTGATATTGTGATACATCAAAATACTTAAAAAAATACCTTCTACAAAATATTAAAATTTCACCAATTTTGAGTCGGTGTTCATTTTGTAAACAATTATTTTTTTTTTCGTCAACAAATTGTTTTGTTTCTAAATGGTAACCATATGGTTGTTACTCTCCGATTTCTGGCAATTTGTCGTGCATACTACGGTAACCCTGAAAGAGCTTTAAAGAGTGACGGATTTATGTAAGCTCTTGCAACCAGAGTGAGAGGCAAACGTCCTATCTTCCCTGTACTGACAATTTTTGTGGGACAGAGTGCTATGTGTGAAGTGGCAGCGCTGTTCGCAACCCTTATCGTCATACATAAAACAATCACAGCACACTGGAATGAAAAATTGAAAAAGCGATAGCGAACCCAGGATCTCAGTTTTGTTTGTGTGATTTCTTTTTTCTTGCTGTAGTAAAGGTTGCACCATATAACAGACGCGCCACACGACCGCGTGAGCTAAGGTTCGACTGCTTTAGTTCGAACAAAAGGTTGGAACTGGGACGTAGAATTAAATCCTAATCAGCTGAAAATGTGTCATATTTTTTTCTTTGGCGTGCGATATCTATGTGTAGGCACAAGGCAACTTGTATGAAATGATTAAATTAGGCAAAAGAGTTCGCTGTATTCATGGTTAACTACACAATACAACTGAAATGTCGATGTGTACGAATGATACTGTACGGCGAACGAAGGGTGTGATCAATGTATGTGAAATCCAATATAACACATATCAATGGGTGTGTAAAATAATTGGTATACATGTGTATTAAATAAGTTTTTATTTATTTAAACAATTTCCAAGCGCAAAAATGAAAATTTTAGATTTTTCCCTTAATATGCACAGTAAGTACTACATGTGTACCAAATTTCAAGTTTCTAGGTCTGCTGGAAGTGGGTGATAGGTTTTTGATGATCTGTCAGTCAGTGAGTCAGCTACGAAATTTGGAATATGTTGTCATATGGCGCTTCTCTCCTCTGGGCCAGAAAATCAGACTTCCAGCTACTAAGGGAGCTGAGTCCCCAGCGACGACTACCCACCTTGCCGAGGTGCTGGGGCTTAAGTAGGGCTGCTGATTCCGGAAGCTGGCCAGCGAGTGCTGTGCAGTGTCTGGATCAAACGTCCGAAAACCAGGAGGTAGTCACCCTAATTCCAGTGGTGGTGTGAGCAAACAAAAACCGTGCCGAAGGATGAAAGACTGGGGGGTAAACCAGCCATTTACGAGCTCCCACAGATGCGCAGGCAAGATCTGTGGTAAGTTGTGCCTTACCCCGACATGGCGGCTCTGTCGGGGCTGACCTTTATTTCCGGCCCTACTCGTGGGAACAAAATTTCTCAAAAAAATAACAAGGATGCTAAAGAAGGAAGTTCGGTAGCCGACGCACTATCTGCGGGCGCCGATAAGGAAACACCTCAGTTGGGAACAACTGACGAGGAGATCTCTATGGAGATGGAGGAGCAGCTACTTGCGGATCCACCCGAGAGTCCCCAAAAACCGGGTAGGAAGAAAAAGATCTCTCCAGGTCAGATGAGACGGCGGTTGTTCTGCAAAGCGACGCACGTCAAAAAGATCCTGGACGCAAAGGATCCTTCTTCTCTCTCGGAGAAAGAAAAGAACTCCCTGGCTTGGGCTATGGACACCATAGCAAAGGACGCTCTGACGAGGCCTTCGCCTAAGACGAGCGCCACCAAGACCACCCACAAAGTCGCTGCCGTCAAGGCGGAACCTAGTGGAAAAGGGGGTGGCGTGGGGGGTATTGGCAATGCTCTCAGGTTGACCGCTGCCGCTAAGGCAGGTCCCAACGGAGAGCAGCCCGAAACCTCTAAGGCGGCTGCTGAACGGCGTCAAAGGATGGCCGAAGCCAAGAGGAAGGAGCTCGCTTCGAAGAGACCTAGGTCTGTAGAAGAGGCAAGCAATCCCTCCAAAAGGCCGAAGGCTGATCCTAAGGCGCAGTACAGCGGGGTGATCCGAAGCTCTTTGCAACTAGCTGTTGTAGACTTCGGAAAGCCTAGTGGCCAGTATTCGCCCGAACGTGGTCAGTTGATTGAGAAGGCTCTTGCCAGAGCAGTCTTTGACCATATTCGGGGAAATGCCGGTTCGACCGCTCCCACGTTTGGAAGAGCGAAGCGCTTTCGCGGGGTCATTCTGATAGACTGTAAAGATCAGTTATCGTGTGAGTTCGTGAAGGTTGCAGTTCGCGGTATGAAACTCTGGGAGGGGGCTGCACTGCAAGCAGTACCTCCTGAGGAGATTCCGAGTAGACCCAAGGGACGGATTTGCGTTCCGGACTTGGGGGTTGAAAAGAAGGAGATCCTCAACTTCCTTAAAGCCCAGAACCCTTCAACTGATATGAAGAGCTGGGAGGTTGTTGGGGAAGAGGAAGCCAAAGATGGCAACAAGGGGTTCATCATCGTGATGGATGACCCTCCGGCAGTGCTTGTGAAAAACAGGCGGATGGGTCTGTGCTATGGGGCTGGGGAAGTCACCCTCAAGCTCATTAAACGGACACACCCAGGAGAGAGCACAGGGGCGACTGACGCTATGGATGTGGAGATTGCGACAACCGATGCAGGTAGTGCAAATCAACCTCCATCATAGCACCGTCGCCTCCGACAACCTGAGGCTGCTCCTTGAAAAGGAGCAGCTGGACATGGCCCTAGTCCAGGAACCGTGGATTCATAACAATCGCGTTCTTGGACTAGGGTCTAAAAACTACAACATTTTTTATAGAAGCGACGCTGGCAAGGTTAGAACTTGTATCGTGGCTAGAAAGAACCTTCATGTACTAATGCTATCTAATTTCAGCTCTGGCGACTTAACAGTAGTGGAGGTTGGAGGAGTTAATGGCGACTGCACTGTGGCGTCTGCATACCTGCCATATGATGACGGCACAGACGTTCCCTCGGATACCTGGAGGTTGCTCATATCAGCATCTCAACAAGGTAAGAAAAACTTAGTCTTAGGATGTGACGCTAACGCCCACCATACCCTGTGGGGTAGTTCAGACATCAATGCTAGAGGCGAGGTTTTGTTTAATTTCATCTTGGAAGCCAATTTAGTTATATGTAACAGAGGCTCTGATCCAACCTTTGTAACGGTAAATAGAAGGGAAGTCCTAGATGTAACGTTTACTAGTGCGCATAGTTCCATTGAGGTCGTCAACTGGAGGGTCTCCAGCAGAGCGTCCCTATCTGACCACTGCTTGATACTCTTCAGCTTACAACTGAAGACTGGTAGGGAGGGAGTTTTTAGGAATCCGCGTAGGGCAAACTGGCATAGGTTCAATAGAGAACTTAGGAAATCAGCAGGAATCTGTCCAGCAGAGGACCTCACCTCTATTGAGGCAGTCGACGATGCAGTCGATGCATTTACCGGCTCCCTCACCCGTTCCTTTGAACGATCCTGTCCTGTCAGTAGCGGCAGAGGGAAAAAACATCCACCCTGGTGGAACACTAAAATTGCGACACTTATTCGTAACTCTCGAGCAGGTTGGAACCTCGCTAAAGAGGGGGTCATAGACTGGTCCACCTACAAGGAGAGTGTAAAACTCGTCAAAAAAGAGATCAGGTCTGCAAAAAGGAACTCTTGGAGGAACTTTTGCGAGACTATCGAATCTACCAACGAAGCGTCCCGTCTAAGGAGAATCCTAGCCAGATCACCGGCGCCGGCATCCAATATCAGGAAAAGTGACGGTACTTGGACGGACTCTCACGAAGAAACGCTAGATACGCTAATGAGCACCCACTTCCCTGGTTGCACTAACGTGACGATTTCCGGAGATAATCTATCTATTCTGGAGAATACGGAAGGGTTGGATGCAGGTGAAACCGAGAAAATAATCGATGAGCGAAAGATAGCATGGGCAATCAGATCCTTTGCTCCATTTAAGGCACCAGGAATGGATAACATTCGGCCAGTGATGCTGCAGGAGTCGATGGAAACTGTTATTCCATGGCTCAAGCGGATCTTTACTAGTTGCCTGAAGCTAGGTTATGTTCCTAGAGCCTGGCGGGAGGTACGTGTTATTTTCATTCCCAAAGCAGGGAAGGTAGGCCACACGACCCCGAAGGACTACAGACCCATTAGTCTGTCGTCCTTTTTGCTGAAGGCACTGGAACGATTGATCGACGTATACGTCAGGGATGTGATCGGCGATAGCTATATATCAAAATCACAGCATGCGTATATGAAAGGTAGATCGGTTGACACTGCCCTTCATGGGGTAGTATCGACTATTGAGAAATCTCTCCATCAAAAGGAATTTACTCTTGGGGCGTTTCTCGACATCGAGGGCGCATTTAACAACGTAAGCGCCGACGCGATCATCAGCAGCCTACAGAGAGCCCGACTCAGTACCGGACTTTGTAGCTGGATTGTGCTGATGCTTAAATCGCGTGTCATAAACTCGACCTTGGGAAACGCAAAAAGTAGGAAAAAGGTCTGCAGGGGAACTCCTCAGGGAGGAGTCCTTTCTCCCCTAATATGGCTTCTTGTGATGGACGAGATCTTGGAATTACTCAGAGACAATGGCTTCAATGTGACGGCCTATGCCGACGATGTGGTCATTCTGGTAGCAGGCAAATTCCTTCCAGTTCTAAGCGAAAGGCTCAACTATGCGCTACTACTAGTCAATACTTGGGCCAGCAGCAAAGGGCTGGGAGTCAATCCCACAAAGACAGAGGTTGTGCTTTTCACTAAGAAGAGATCAATCCCTGATTTCAAACCTCCGAGCATCGGGGGTGTTGAACTTAGCCTTGCGGGATCAGCGCGCTACCTAGGCGTTATTCTTGATTCCAAACTAAATTGGAAGGAGAACATTGATGAACGCATCAAGAAGGCATGCGTAGCCTTCTACTCATGCAAAAAAGCGTTTAGTAATACCTGGGGGTTCAAACCGGCTGTGGTACACTGGCTGTACACGGCGGTTGTGAGACCCATTCTTACATATGGCTCACTAGTCTGGTGGAAGGTGCTTGAGAAGCAATATCAGCTTTCAAACCTCACTAAGATTCAGAGGGCAGCCTGTATAGGAATCTTAGGATCAATGAGAACAACACCAACAGCGGCAATGGAAACCATGCTTAGTCTCGTTCCGCTGGATCTGTACTGCAGCAACACGGCAGCTAAAACTGCCTTGAGACTAAGGGAGAGCCGACAGTGGAAACCAGCTTCCTACGGTCACGCCTCAGTGCTGTCTCGTTGGGGGAATGCCGACAGATCGACAGAAACAGATCACATGATCCAGACTCTGGCATTTGACAGGAGATTTAATATCAGAATTCCTGACAGAGAAGACTGGAGGAACAACAAAGTTAGTAATAAAAAGGAACTGGCCTTCTACACCGACGGTTCCAAGATGGATGTTGGTACAGGCTCCGGGGTCTACTGCAAGGCCCTTAGAATAAGCCAGTCCTTTAGATTAAACGACGATTGCAGCGTCTTCCAAGCCGAAATTACAGCCATCATCGAGGCCTCGAAAACTGTCCGAGACAGGGGCATCATCGCGAGGACAATCACGATCTATATCGACAGCCAGGCAGCCGTTAAGGCTCTGGAGTCTGCGATAACTAGGTCAAGGCTTGTAAAAATCTGTAAAGATCATTTAGATGAGATATCGAGAGCCAATACGGTGACCCTATGCTGGGTACCAGGGCATATGGATATCCCAGGTAACGAAAGAGCTGATGAATTGGCACGAAGGGGGGCAGCGCTGCATGCCTCACAGGCTCTCCCCTTTGCCAGAATTCCAATAAGCTTGGTAAAAAGGTATATTGATGACGAGGCAATAAGTCGAGCCAATGCACGGTGGATCCAGCTAGATACATGTGCAACGGCTAGGAACTTATGGACAAGTTATAATAAGAAGAGATCTATGTCTCTGGTCAAACTAAGTCGTCGTGAAGCGAGAATAGTCTCCGGCATCATTACGGGGCACTGTGCAATTGGTATTCATGCGGAACGACTCGGTATACATCACAACGACTATTGCAGAAGCTGCAGGGATGAGGAGGAGATCGAATCTGTCCGACACCTGCTGTGTGAATGTCCTGCCCTCGCCAGTAGAAGAATGAGGACTCTTGGTAGTTACTTCTTCACGGAACTGGAAGACTTGGGTGATGTCGAGCTGAGGGACCTCCTGAGATTCATTTCTTTATCTGGGTGGTTTTAAATCAGCGGTCTCTAACCCCTTTTCTCGTTACAGGTTCCCGGAGTTAAATTGGAAAATGGGCACAATGGACCCTTTGTTGGTCTAAGTGAGCAGTGACAATGTCACAAGGCACCCATAAACCTAACCTAACCTAAGGGAGCTGAGTTATAAGGCACTGAAATTTCGGCGAAGTGCTAGCGGTAAAGGATGCCTGTAGTGAACTTGGCGGTGCACTATCGTGCACCCAGATGAGTAATGTATGGTAGTATAATGGGTAGTAAAATTTTTACAAACTTCAGATTTATGTTGTCGAGTCCTACAGCACCAGATTTAACAGTCAAGATTGCCTGTACGACGTCCTCGTTGCTTATCATTTGGAAGTTGAACGAGATTTCGTGTTCAACTTGGTGCAGTTCGTTGTCAGGGATATATCTCGAAGGCGTTTCAGAGGAACTGACGAACTGGGCATTTAAACTTTCGCAGTCGATGTCATTTGCGGTAGTAGAGGTTTGTTTACCAAGACCTAGTTGCCGCAGTCGTTTCCAAAGACATTTTCCTGACGTGGAGGGGCTAAGCTTTCTGCTATTATGAACAAACTTAGCAGACTTGATTTAAGAAACAACTGTTTTTCGAAGTGGACAATAAGTTATCAGATATTCATCTAAACGATACTTTTTCCATTTCTTATAGGCGGCATCGCGCTTTTCCATTAGAATAAGTATATCTGATGATGACCATTCCGGCCTTGAGCTAATTCTTTTCCTCGTCTTAAGTGAAACATGTTTATTAAAAAGAAGTGAAGTCTGTGCCTGTAAGAACATAGTCTGATCATCCACTGAGGTCATGCAGTATATTCTTTCCCAACTAATTTGCCTAACATCATGCGATAAAGCATAATAGTGGATGTCTCTGCACTGGAAACTACATTCGTCGTCGTTTTTAGTAAAATCTATAGATAGATGTATAAGATCATGCTTCGAGAAACCAGGAGCTGAAAGCTGACTGTAAAGCATAGCTCTCTCGATATCGCTCAAAAGAAATACATCGAGAATAGAGAATTCGAGCTATTGTAAAAATGAGTGGGGGTGGATGAATTGAAAAAAGTTAGATTAATACACTTCATATGGTTCAAAAGAAAAGTCGCACCAGCTTCATCTTAGATATTACTATTCAAGTCACCATCATCATCATCTTCCAATAGCCCGCTTATCCACTATGAGGGTCGCGGGTTTAGGGAGCTTAAGTGGACTCTCCACATTTGCCGATCTTCCGCCATCGACTCTAACTCATCAGGGGCTATCCCCAAACGGGTAGAGGTGAGATTTCCGACTTGATCCAGCCATCTCATTCTAGGCCTACCCAGGGGACGTCTACCCGATGGCACGAATTCCATGGCACGTCTTGGAAACCGAGTTGGGGACATGCGTTTGACGTGCCCAAACCATCGAAGTATGGACCTCTCCGTTCGAAGAAGTAGCTACTCGACATTGAGTGCCTCGCGTACTCTGGTGTTCCTAACCCGATCTCGACGAGACACCCCAGCAATAGAACGAAGAAATCTCTTTTCGGCAGCTTGTATCCGCGATCTTATTCTTTCGGTCATTACCCAAACCTCATGACCATAGATGAGGGTCGGAACAAACACTGAATTAAAGACCGACAACTTAGCTTCGATGTCAAGTTCGGCCCTCCTGATAACCGATTGACCAAGTTGTCTCAAAATTGCTCCAGCCATTTATTTATTTCTTTAAAAACATTTAAATGATCTGTATGAGTCATTCTTAAACATTTATGAGGTTTTATCAAGTTGATCAAGTTTACCTCTTTGCATAGACCTTACAGCTTGGGTAGTTGGTCGTGGTGATTATCTCCACCAGTTCAAGTAAGTGGACAAGGGAGATACCAAGGGAAAGTCACATTACAACAAACGTATGTGTTATGAAAATAAGTGTCAAGGCAGTGAATTTGACTGTTTTTCTTTTTGTGTGTTTTGCATTCACTTCCTTCTACAATTGTTTTCATCGACTTATTGACATCACTATGAACTTCCATGTGATTTTTCCCTTCTTCCAACCCATTTTCACTATTCGTACCATATCACATGAGCCTCACAAGTGGTTCGCCTCATAAAAAGACACCAAAGTACACAAAAGTTCGCGAAGAAAAATTCCCAATCCTTGGAAATGTTTGCAACTACATATGTATGTTTGTATGTACATATGTACATGTACGTATATCACTTTATGATTTTCCGTTGTTTTTGGTTCTTCAGGGACAGATCCCGTTTGGGAAAAAAAACGGTTTAGCGCGAAAGGTAAAACTTTTCGTAAAAGTTGTTTATTTCAACTTTAGCCACAAGTTCCTTTTGTCTATAAAAAAAATTGTTTGCTCCTTTTCGTTTACCCTTTACCCGAAGAGAAGTAAATGGGAAAGCATCTGCTCTCTTATGGGCTATGTACGGCATGGAGCTCGATATGGAAGTTTCCTGTTACACAGGTGCACCTTCGGTTATTGTTATTGCTAAATAAATGGTGTAATGGGATTATGATACCGACGAGCAGGCTAATCGGTTTATGGAATTATTGAACACGTATGTATTTCGAATAAATTGAATCTATACTTGCCGGCTTTATATCCTTTTGCAAAATTTTGTATTTGAAATGGACGTTTTGAATGGGATTTATTGCTTTAGTATCATGTATGGATTGGTTGTAAGTGCAAATAGTCATTAGATTACGGATTAGATGTTAGAGTTAGTTTGATAATGGTTATTGCCGACAAAAAGGGACATCAGTGGCTTCAAAAACATTTATTCAAAATTTAAAATACATTTCCGGTAATTGAGGATTCGTTGCAAAGCGTTCGGGTTTTAGTGATTCAAATTTTTAGAAAAATACGTAACGGCTGCCGATGCATTTGGGTAATGATTAGATTGGATATATTCCGAGTTAGATTGCGAATATAAATAAACTCTATGAATCTATAAAAAGAGCGTGACAGCCGATTTGGAACTCCATAAAGAAAGAATTAAGTTTTACCAAAGAAGTATTAAAAGAGCAGATAATAAACGGTTTGAACTTCTTTATCGTGCTTGCAGCTTTATCAATAGTGTTGCTTTGCTAAGAATAAGATCTCTTTTGAACAACAGTCAGCCAGAATATTCTAGCTAATTGTTCCGGACTAGATCCTTACAATATTTTCATTACTTATAGCTTCTTTATGGATTTGCTTTTCTTTACAACTGAATGTAATCTTCACAAACAGTACTTTGGAGGGATGCAACTTCATCAGTGCCTACAGTACCTTTCCTCGTGTTAATGTTTTAAAAAGATATGTACAAACATGATTTTGACAGGATTTTTATTTCTTCGCTATTAACACTAAGAAGTGTTAAGTTAACATTTTTATACCGTTGACCCAAAATTAAAGCCCCGTATATTTTACATGATCCTTCACGGAGAAAAAGAAAATGTTGAAATTACCGAAAACGACAGTCAATTAAACGTTTTCCGATCTTAATTTTCAGCTAATAGCATAAAATGTTAAATTTACGTTTTAGCTTAATTGTTAAATCAACAACCAGTTTGTTGAATTTACAGTGCAAACTGCTTAGCAAGCTAATAGTATTAGCAGTTGTTTCAACATATTTCCGTGTTGATAAAACAGCTTCTCCTGTAAAATTAACTATTATATAAATGTTAAATTTACAAGTTTAAAAACCGTAGATTCAACAATTACTTTTGGTGTTTTCACCCTTGTCAGCAACCCTAAAAATCTTGGGTTTTAACCCGAAATCTATTGCATTTTTTATTTTTTTTTTTTTCAGAAAAAACACATCCAAATGCATATTTGTTCACCCAATTTATTTTTATGATTTACATAGATGAGGTTAACATTGCTTTCAAGAACAATTAGCCCTTACTTTAGTTTTACTCACTTCTTCTACACAGCTTTTCTCTCACTTTATTTCGTGGCCACTAGGAACATAAAATTAATTGATGAGTCTTGTATAGTGTTGGCAACGCGATTCTTCTTTTTTGTATGTTGGCATAACCTGATGGATATCACAACATATAGAAGGCTTGTATATTGAAGAGCCGGAGGATACTTTAAATTTATGTCCGTTTCCTGGTAGCAGCAGGTAATGCAACGCTTCAAATGCCTTAAAGTTGTTTAAATCTACAAGGGAAAAGAAATGTAGAATATGTAAACATGTACACATGTGTGTATCACTTTGTGGGCACGCATTCTTACCTGCATTATTGTTATTTTCTAAAATATCTAGTTCATTTAGTTCTTACAGCATGGGCAATTATTTTGCCTTTTATTCCTCCACTCAGCAGAATATAATCTGCTGACTGCATCATTATGCGCACAAGTGGAATCTATTTTAATCTCAGAAAGAGAAATATGTATTTAATTCCAATAATTTTGAATGCCCAATAACTTGAAACATACACTTTTGCGACATGCCGACGGTATTAAGAAAAGCATTATAAAGATTACTTACGTGTTAATTCATTGCATTGCAATGGTTCTTCATTATCAGCTACGTTAGGAACCATTTCCGATTTAAAATATTTACTAAAGATGCTTTATTAAATTTTTCGTCCACTTTATTTATGTACGTACAAAACACGACTGAACTCTTTAAGCGTTTCGAAAAACTAATGCGTAAAGGTAGACAAGAGACTTAACAACGTAAACTAACGGTGATCTCATAAGAATCTTGCAGATACTTCGGCAGGAACAACTTACAGACCTGTAGATTTTACTGATTCAACCACTGGCACAAAACAAAATCAAAAAAATTCTTACACATTACAGGAAGGGTCCTGCACAAAAAGAAACTAAAAAAAAGGTTGAAATTTTAACGTTCAACGTTTTGGCGGAAAACCTTTTTCGATAAAATCAATAAAGCCTCCGTTGATTTTACAGAGCTTACTGTTATTGAAAAATATCCCAAATCAACCAATTCACCGGCTAAATTTATTTAAAAATGACGATTACAGCAGTTTTTGCTATTGATACATATTTTTGAATGAACTTTGAGCTGTTGAATTTACAATTTTTTTTCTCTCCGTGTTGATCAAATTAAAATTATTACTATTTTAAATGTACATGGAAACCTTGTTTGTTTTTATTGAAACGTTTTAAAGTAAATAAGTTTATTAAAGTAAATAAGTTATGTATGTTTATAAAATTAAAACGTTAAGCTAGCCGCAAAGTTCGTGTGGTTTGATTCGCTCTTCGGGTCGGTCCAGTGGTATTACTCAGGATTGCTGCTTCTTGGTTGACGTGTTGTCTCAGCCATAAGAAGTGCATTCTCGCATATTTGGAGACAGTCTACCGTTTTGAGGTTAAGGTCGAGGTATAAGTCGGAATTTCTTACATACCAGAGTGCCTTGACGATGTCCCTTACGATTTTTTTTGGAAACGTTGGATCATAGCAATCTTCGGTTTGGAAGTACACCCCCATAGTTGGATAAAGTATATAAATCAAAAGTTTGTTTTGTGTCGATAGTTGCGAGCCAATGAGCCAATTAAGTTTTCTTAGTTTGAAATTAAGATGGAAAACTTGATGAACTACCATAATTCACTACAAAATTAACAACGCTCACCTTTTTAATCTATATGATCAAATTGATTTCAGTAATCATGTTAAGTTTACGTTGAAACACCGACGAATTAACAAAGTTCATTGGAAAATTAACACTATTTCAAGTCATTTCGTACGTACGTACTGGTGTACACCCCGACTGATGACCATAAATCAACTGTGACTGCGAATGTGCGTTAAAAATGTTCTTACTTGTGTTGAAATGAACAACTCTGCAATCAGATTAAGGGTAGATAGAATAACTGTACATTTTATATACCAGCATGATGATTTTTTTAATTGTGTTGAAATAAAAAGTTACAGTGTACAATTAACACTGCGATCAGGTTAATTATACCCATGTTAATTTAACATAATGCATAATTATAAACATTTCTAAATTTTTCGTCACTTTGTTTGGAAGAGTCCATATTGTAAATTTAACAGGAACCTTGTCAATTTTTTACATGGTGTTGTTCTCTGAGTCGGACGACAACTGAATTAACTAATTTTATTTAACTTGCCGTTACAGTCCAGCCTCTTCAACCAGCTCGATCCTATGTAACCTAATCAGTTGTTCCTAATTGCTGTATAGATCGTTTTACTCGTCGTTAGATCATTTTCTCCATTCTTCATCATTACACATGGAACCAAATTGTTTCTCTCAAAACGTCCAACTATACACATCTTAATCCGACTCTACTCATGTCCATACTTCTGTCCCGTAAATAAAGGCCGGTGCCGGGACTCGCCTATGGGAAAATACAAATACAAATAATTAGAGGTGGGTCGTAATTTTGTCACGTTATTTTAGAGGAACGTTCTACGATAGTGAAATAACTTACGTTACGTTATAAGATAGTGAAATAACTCGTTCCTCCGTTACAGAACTACGCTGATTTTCCGTTTGTCAGAATTTCCCCTTTCTCTCTACGCAAAAACAAAAGTGAGGATTACAACAACGAATTTTTTTTTAAAACGCACATATGTACATATGTACATAAGTACATACATATATGTCGCCATACACAAAAAAAATCTCCACAGCATATTCCTCGCAAACTAACAAAAGCGAAGATCCCAACAACGAAAATATGTAAAAACGCGCATACACATGTCGCCATACACAAAAAAATCTCCGCAGCATAAGCATTGCAAATCCCATCCTCGCTGCGATGGCTGCACCCTCGCCATATATTACAGGGTTTTTCAATAAGAGCGCTACAAAAGTTTTTTTAAATAAAACAAAAACGGTTTTGGATATCAATGAAATTCTTTATTCCTGTGAAAGTACGTTCGATGCCATTACGTATGGAACCCGATTTCTTTTGCATGGCCACTACGGGTACGCTTGCAGAAGTCCAGACGCTGAACCCAATTTTCGACGGTTTTCAAGCATAAATCGGCCGATACTGCTGCAATTTCACGTTCGATATTCGTACGAAGTTCATCAATCGTCGCTGGCTTGTTGGTATAGACCATAGACTTGACGTAGCCCCACAGGAAAAAGTCTAACGGCGTCAAATCGCACGACCGAGGCGGCCAAGCGACTGGACCATTTCGTGAGATAACACGTTCTCCAAACTTGGTTTCCAATAAATTGATTGTGACATTCGCTGTGTGGCTTGTGGCGCCGTCCTGTTGGAACCACATGTCCTCCAAGTCCATATCATTCAATTGGGGCCAAAAGTATTTGGTTATCACTGAACGGTAGCGATCCCCATTCACAGTAACGTGCCGGTCTTGATCATCACGGAAGAAGTACGGCCCAATGACGCCGCCGGCCCATAAACCACACCAAACCGTAATTTTTTCGGGATGCAATGATGACTCATGGAGTACGTGTGGATTGCTGCCTGACCAATACCGCATATTTTGTTTATTGACGAAGCCATCCAGCCAGAAATTATGACGACCATAAATTGGACGTAGCGCTCTTAACGTTGAGGCCACTGACTCCGAATTTCGGTAGTAAATTTTAATAATTTCGACTCGTTGTTGGCTCGTATATCTTTCCATCATGAAATGGCAAACCTTACTGAAGAGAAATGTCAAAAAACCGCAAGAAAAATATGGCGTCGTTTGCTGTCCCTGTTGCTCTACTTTTGTAGCGTCCCTATTGAAAAACCCTTTACAAATCAACCCCATTATCCAGAGAGCGAATAGAAATAAATAACTACAAAAACAAAAATCACACCGCATACCAAAATGACGCCACAAGCAAAAATCACATAACACACCAAAGCCACTTCCCTACTACGTTCCAAATAACGTTAACGTTAATAACGTTATTTGGAACGAATTCTCTTGGATAGAACGTGTAAAGTCGTCGTTACAAAATAACGTTCCAAAATCACGTTACAAAATAACGTAAAACTTTCTAAGTTATTTCACATGAAGTTTCTTGGACGGAACGAATAACTTCGTTACAAAATAACGTGATTTTGGAACGTTATTTTTTTGGAACGATAACGTGTGGAACGTTATCATAAAGAAACGGTTATTTCCATCTCTACAAATAATTGCGTTACCTTATTTGTATGCTGCTTTTAAAGTTCCATCTTACAAGTACTTTAAATATATTTTTGTGTTTATTTCTAAGTTCATTCATTGTTCCACGTTATATGTAAACAATGAAGATGACATGCACAAGTTGGATTTCGATTTGACAGTGATCGGTTTCATATCAGTGCACTTCATTCCAATGGTACTACACTGCTTTACAAATCTAAACCTGATAACGCTGCTGTGAAAGGTCTATTACTTTAAGTTTGATGGGAATGTCGATTTTGAGTATAATCGGTCCAGCATATGCTGAGGAAATTAAAAAAATGGTTTCTTTGTCATTAAATTGATTATCCAATTATTTTATGCAAAAAAAAAAAAGAAGATAAATAGGTAATATATAATTCAACTTGAGCGTTGTTGTGTGTTTGTTTTTGTATGTATGTTTTTTGTATCTTCTTGATATAACGCAATTTAAGATGGGTATAGATACATACATAGAACTGGCTTCCCAGTCGAAGTTTTTAATTCGGCACTAAGGAATGCATATGTTACCGAGCTGGAGCACATTGTTTTTAGTCTGACTGAAATGTTTTTTTAATGTATGCGCATATGTATGAATATATAAATACAAATAATTAGTAAAATAAAGCATGACCATTAGCCAGGTAAGAGAGAAATTACAATTAACAACTTACAATACAATGATCAATATTTAAAATATTAAAATGCTTCAACTTTTTTAACGTATAATTCTCAACAGAATCTACGACTAGACGGTAGTCAGACCCGACCAAAATGTCTGGCAATGGTAAAATGTGACAAGTCATTAGGTCAACTTCTCATATATTAAAATTTAGCCTTGGCCATATGACGTAACCGGGTCGCTTTTCTTGACATCTTTACCCCTCCACCAGCTCCAAACACACCAGCAGAATACGCCAGACGTCGATTTTTGTGATCATTAGCTCCAGCTTAACAAAAAAAATGTATAAATTTCCTTTGCGTAAATGACGTAGCCAAAACGTTCACCAGCTCTTAGACTATATGTATGGACATTCATCTTTCACTAAAACTTGCATCGCATCAATTTCTCTTTAACAGCCACGAACTAATTGGTTTAAGCTTTCTTCCAAAGTCTCTTTTTAAGATTTATTTATAATTATGTCGGTTAGGTTTTTACGTCCCTTCAATCCTTAAATCAAATAAAATGTGTAAGAGAGCATCATACAGACATAGCCTTTCATTTAAAACCCAGTATGCAAATGCGATACTTACATCAACATCATGTCATGTTCCAACACCTCTTACTTCGGTTAAAGTGCGGACACACAACGAACGCGATGTCTCACTATCCCTTAATCATCAATCAAAAGAAAAATTTCATAAAATGACAGGCCAACTAAAAATGAATAATAAATGGAAATTGTAGACGTAAAAGCGCAAAAAGAAAAAAATAAGCCCGCTCGACGCCTCTTGAGGCTGCTTAATGGTTCCACACTCCAGAGAGAGAGAGCGACACGTTGTGCACTGTACTGCTGCTGTGAGACAAATTGGACTTTGATTTATGAAAATGGAATCCTTTTCCCCGTCGAAACACCAACTCACTCGCTAAACGTCTTCATGATAGGGGATCTCTTAAAGCGTGCACACTTATCTGTTTCTTTTTTGCTTATTTATGAATGGCAGGGTGTCAAAGTGATGGATTTGTATTTGGAGGCA
Source organism: Matsumyia berberina (assembly GCA_917880715.2). Classification (NCBI taxonomy): domain Eukaryota; kingdom Metazoa; phylum Arthropoda; class Insecta; order Diptera; family Syrphidae; genus Matsumyia; species Matsumyia berberina. The sequence goes on along the minus strand of OU862871.1, from coordinate 47,974,933 downwards.
AACAGATACACAACACACAAGTGTAAGTAAGACGCGTTTACTTACACTTCAGACTGTCGGCAGACGGAGGGCCTCAAGGTTCCCACTACGCTGCCATAATATATTGCGTCAGTTAATCATGTGACAAAATAATAGATTTCTTGCTTATGCATCTGTCAGGTGCGAAATGTCTGAATTGCCAGCGTGGATTGCTCGAAGGAACTATTTAACCAGCACTAGGAGGAATTGTCTTTCCATTTCTATGAATCAAACACACCGAAGCGGGACTCTATGAAGAGATAATCGAGGATGTAACCATGTCCTGGTTGTAAAAGGTGGTTTATATTCCTTTTGCAGAGCATGTTGTATATAAATCCCATGAGAACATGCCATGGAAACCGTGAAAATCATGAGACACTCCGCACAGGAAGAGAGTTGGTTTTTTTTTTCGCGCACGTTAAGTCGGAAGGATAATTCTTTTGGGACTTTTCCCATCCAAGTGGGTTTGTTTTGAGAAATATTTATTTGATAAAATCTAAAGTGTGTCGGAATGACAGAGAGCTTTATGATGGCAAGGGATTACTGTACAAAGGATGAGGGTAACTATTTTAAAATTTTGTTCACGTTTTTCAGTTCCTGGAATGGGGGAGGGAAATGTTTATAGGAGATTGTGGCTGTAAAAGCTCGAGAGGAGGTTATTTGATGAAGTTTTGTTTTCATTTTGTTTGCAATGTCTTTTAAATACACTTGGGAGTGCACTTTGGCTATGTCTGCGAAGGGGTGCAGTCGACTTTCGAATAATGTATGGGTTGGAATGCATCAAAATTGCATCAAAGGTGCTGGGATAACTCAATTACTTAGGTAAATGCAAAGTGATGCAGGAAATTTGGACAGAGTGATCATTTTTTTGGTTTTCCTTGGGGGTGTCCTTCTCTTTCTGTGGACCCTTGATGAGTGGAGTATGGCATCAAAGGATAACAGAATTTAAACTCAGAAAAATCTCATGCCGTCTCGGTATAATTTAGGATAAGAATTTTAAGGCATTCTGTGAGTTAAAAAGAGACAACGTATTAAAAAAAAACATACGAATTGTACATTTACATCCGATCGAAAAAAACTTTTTAATAATATTTTAGTGTTTGAAATCATCAGATGTACGACTTAGCCCTAAACATATTCTTCAGACTGGAATTGAGGAGTTAGTTTGATTCTTAGGTATAGTTTTGTGGTAGATAGGTAGGTAGAGTGGTGGTTCCTGACAACCCAATTAGCGCAAGGGGTGTGCCCTTTTTGTTATCACAGAAACTCGTTCAAATTTATTTGTGTGTGAGTGTTGATTGGTTGTGTTGGGGTAATGTGGTCATGTCCAGCCAGTGGAGTTCAGGTACAGGTTTAGTTCTCCGCTCCTTTTTTTCAGCTATCTCGCTGAGGTCCACGAGGCAGGGTTTGCTGCCTGGTCCTTGCTAGGGCCGGACACCGGCAAAGGAAATGAAGCAACTCTTTGACTTATGTTTATTCTAATTAGGTCATGCCTTTCTCGAAATGGGGCAGTTTATATGGATAAGGACATATTTCGCTAGGGAAAGCTGTCGAGATGTACTACGCAGTTCTTTAAAATATTTACTAAGCAGTATTAAAATAAAATCGTCTTCCAAGGTAGAGATAGGTACACACATGGGAATGTACCTAAGATAATAGCTTCTTAGATAGATGGTTTTTTGAGGTGGGACTGAGTCCTTTATGACTGTGGCGTCATATGCGCCTATTGTGAACTCCTCTTATTTAGAGCTCATCAATGAAGATGAATAATTATGTCTTTCGCCATGGTAATTCTTACCAAGAAAACGAAGACGTGTTCTAATGCGGTAGTACAGTTAAACAGTGTGTGTTCTACTAATTCTTTGTTTTCGCTGCTTATCCTGCATGTGTTATTCTGTGCCATTCCCATGGCCATAAGGTGTCTTTTAATCCAGCAGTGTCCAGTTAGAAAGCATGCAACTATTAGAATCTGGTTTCTAGTAGAAGTTATTTCGCTCGTTCTAATAAGAATTTGAAGAATTGAATTTGATTATATTTTTTCGATTATTGCACTTAATAATAATGCAAATCAATATATAGCATGGCATGATTGATTATACAGCAATCATACCAATATATCGTATGGCATGATTGATTTATATTTTTATTAAGTGCAATAATCGAAAAAATAAAATCAAATTCAATTCATTTCCATTAAATTTTAGAATATATTTCCTATGCCACAAGAACGTGGTGGTCTCTTAATTTTCTAAGCAAAGACGATTATGCTATTTAGACGAACATTATCTTCGAATCTCGTAAGTAAGCTTATTGTTTACGAGATTGTAAGGGATCTGAGTTTGACAATGTCCATTTTATTCATATGTACATATGTACGTATGTATGTATATGAGCCAGTTCTGATTGTTCAAAATTGGAAGGTCACAAACCACCTCTAGTTAGCTTGTCCTTTTTGTTATCTGCGATATCTTTATGAACGGGCACCCAAACAAGTGTGATTTTGGAGTGATCAGCCATTTTCGCAACGACTCCATTTGTCTTGCCTGATGCACCGATGTACCATGTTGAGCGAGAAACATCAGGATATCAGGTTGGACATAAGCAAACCACTGCTGTACATTCTTTATAACATGGTCCATTGCGAAGAATGGCAATGTGACTTCTGCTGGGACATTTGAAATTAAAAAAAAAACCTTCCGGCAAGAGCCGCAAGGTGGATTTTGTTTGTCATCGCTAAGGCTCCTATTCTTATGGCGGAAACTTAATGGCGGACAAAAATGTTCACTTTAAAAACGAATTTGTACTGATTCCCTCGAGATGTGTAAGGATTTTCAATTGCAACGAAATCGGAACAATTTTGAAGAATTTCAAGATGGCAGATCAAAGATGGCGCCCCAATAGGTAACAGGCGGACACCTTTTACTGTAACAAACCAGGTATAATACGAAAAAAATCAAAACCGGCATTTCAGATTTATTTGAATTGGAAATTGTACCTTTGCGGAAATAAACGGAAACGTGTACATTAAATTTTATTTCACTTCAGAATTTCGGGCTCAATCGTGTCTATACTTACTTACTTACTTAACGTGGCGTTACAGTTCGGGGCGGACCTGGACCTCAACCAACAAGCGTCTTCAGCCAAGTTGGTTGAGATCCCCTTTCCACTTGCGTGCGCCACCTGAGTCGCGGTCTTTCGCTACTGCGCCCTCTCTCGGGTGTGTATTCAAAGATTTTTCGGGCCGGAGCATTGGTGTCCTTCCGCTGTACATGACCCAGTCACCTCAGTCGTTGGACCTTCACTCTTCTGGCTAAGCCGATATCGCTGTACAGCCAGTACAGTTCGTTGTTGTATCTCCTCCTTTTATTAAGACGGGACCGAAAATTATCCGAAGAATTTTGTTCTCGAAACAGACTAGAGCAACCTCATCCGGCTTTGACAGATTCCACGCCTCTACGCCGTAGAACAGGACTGGGAGGATTAAGGCCTTATACAGGGTCACTTTAGTTGTTCGAGAGAGGGCTTTGTTATTCACCTGCCTTCTTGACCGCTAAACTTGTGTTATTATTGTTACTCACTAACGCGCCAGTGATATTACTCTACGTTCTTCCGATAACATCAATATCGTCAGCGTATGCGAGTATTTTGATGGCCTTTGAAAGATTGTGCCTCTGGTGTTACCGCGTGAGCTTTGCACTATTCTTTCAAGAACGATGTTAAAAAAGTAGCATGACAACACGTCGCATCGTCTTGTGCAGTATGCATTCTCCATCATAATCCTGCACAAACAGACGAGTTTGGCTCTGTATAGCTCGTCTCTAGGCGGCTTTAAAATCGATGAAAAGGTGGTGGCTATCGATTTGAAGTTCCTGGGTTTTCCCCATGATCTGCCGCAGTGTGAATATTTGGTCGATGGTGGACTTTCCTGGCCTGAAGCCACACTGATATTGACCGACCAGGTTGTTGACAAACGGCTTCAGGCTAACGCACAACAAGATCTTGTAAGCAATATTAAGAAGACTAATGCCTCTGTAGCTGGCGTAGTTCAGAGGGTCTCCTTTCTTGAGGATCGAAGAAACGATGCTGAGATTCCATTCATCGGACATACATTCCTCCGACCATATTTTACAGATAACTTGGTGCATGCTCCTTACCAAGTCATCGTCTGCCGCTTTGAACAGCTCGGCAGCTAGGCTGTCAGCACCAGCAGCTTTTTTGGACTTGGGCTTAGATATAGCTATCTTCACTTCGTACAGGTCGGGTAGACGGAATTGTTGGCCTTCGTCGTCCAGGTTGAATGGTTCATTCTGCCTGACAGCGGGGTTTGATTCGTCGTCGCCGTTAAATAGTCTGCAGAAGTAGTTCTTCCGTCTGTGTCTTGTTTCCGCCTTAAATCATTATCCTTACCTTATCGAACTTCACTTTTAGTAAATCCATTTTTCCTTCTCATTTAGGTGGATTTCAAAGAAATACCACCTATTGAAAAGATCCTCATGAAGCAGAGAATTTATTTAGAGGTTTTCTCAAAGTTTTCTTTAAAAATACTGCAAAGGTGAAAGAATTCTGTTCATCTTTCTGGATTGTTTATCCTTTAGAACAGTTCATTTTTCCGAGATTCTACTGTAGGTACATGCAATATGTACAAGGGATTTTTGTGGATACGATTCAGGCCGCAATTATGAGCCAAAGAAAATATATATATATGTATAAATAGCTAGCGCGACAACTCGGAATGAGCCAAGGCCTAGCTTCTCGCAACCATTCATGTTATGCGTGTTGTATTGTTGTATTGCAGGAATGGAAGGGACCTACAATTTATTGCCGACTCCGAACGACGAAGTGCGAACCTCTTTCATGACTCTTTAGCTGGCGTAGTTAATGTTATAAGATACAGAGGAATCAGTCTTCTTAACATCGCCAACAAGACCTTATCGGCCGTGCGGATGGACACCAATTTTCCGGCCCGGAAAGTCTTCGAATCCACACCTGAGGGAAGGCGGGAAACTGAAGGCAGCTGGCTAAAGATCGAGCTGACTGGAGGCGCTTGTTGGTTGAGGTACAGGTCAGGATTATAGCGCCACCTTATGTAAGTAAGTAAGTCTTTCGAGGTCGTGCCGGCAAGGGAGACTTTATGACACTGACGGTTTTTTTTTTAATGCCAGATACCAGCCCTTGGATTTTTTTTAAATTATTATAATAAAGGAGATTAACTCTTTCAGTCCATCTTTTTTATTATAAGGGCTAAAGTTTCAATTTTTTCTTTCTGTTGTTACTGAGGGTCTTACTATCAACATCGAGCAAACAATTTTGCTTATTATTGGCTCTAAAGTGGTTTTTGGCGACGTTGCCCTATTTCAAGGAAAATGACGTCAAATCCAAAAGACTCAACGTATACGCTTATTTTATTTTTTTAATTGTACCTCTGTTATTTATCTAAAAATCTAATTAAAAAATCCAAATGTATTTGGCGATTATCCAAATAAAAAAAATTTTTAAAAATAATCTTCTGTCAAAAAAAATCTAATTTCATTGCAGACTTTTCTTGCACTGAAGAGTGACGGCAAAGGGCAACCAATTTTTTTTTGTCCCAAATGTTTGCACAGATACCGTAAGAAATAGAAAATGAAACTAAAATAAAGAAATTAATCACAGAGAGAAAATGAGCGTTATAAGTATTAGTGTTACTAATGGTAACAAATGACTGAAAGGGTTAAAGAAGAATGGATAAGATAACCAGTTTCGAAAACGTTGATCTGGAAGTTCTAGACACCTGAACTACATTCTAAACTCCTGTAGTCTACACCGTCGTGTGATACGAAAAGTTATAAATCAACTGCATGGCATTCAAAAAAATATAAAAATATTGAGATGACATAATTCGTTGTATATTAAGCGTTATCTCTGGCAGTAAATGGTTTTTGAAAAAAAAAAAAAAAAAAAGTAAATAAATAAATCCACTTAAACAAAATGAAATAAAAAATAACACATCACGTACGAATTCATTTGGTAGTAGACTTGCTCATGAAAGTTCTATTCTTCCCTTTCCTTTCGAATGGAAGGGATTGTATTAAAAAAAAATAAAAACTAAGTCGACTTAAAAAACGTGACTGCGTCGTCCAAGAGAATACCCGTATCTACAGCACGCTGAAGACGGCAGTAAAAGGGATGTGAGAAAGGTTTTCTGTTTCTAAAAAAAAAAGATTTCTCGTATTGAAATTCTTAGGACGTAAATCCCTATGGCTATGCGGTGTGATGGGAATGAATCTCGTTTATTGGATAACTACGTGAGCATACGTTTTTTTTTAAGGCAACTTTGCCAAGTCACTGTGATGCACTATTTACAGCAATAATATTACTGGCATGGGATTCGAAATACTTTTTGACTATCTCAGGGAAGGATTGTGAAACCTTTCAGTTACACTGGTCCTTGCTATTGACTCTAAAATAAAGCGGTACGATAGTATTTTTTTTTTATATTGATGTTAAATGATACGTCAACTTTATTGGCTATTACAATTAAAGTCCTTTCTAAGAATGGTCAAAACACCAGCAGTTGTTTTCTTTCTTGAATGTGCGGCCTAAATTGAATGTGCACATCAGATAAGTTGTTCATATATGTATGTTGCCATTGTAATATTCGTGGACTTTATACTGTCTTGTAATAGATTATCGTGCCTGAAATAATTTGGGATATACAAGCCCCGTACAACAGGCATGCAGTGGATGTTAGATCATTTCAGATGATATACATATATATGTATGTATATACTTTCGTCAACAATAGGGAGGCTTGACTGTGTCAGGATAATTCGCTTGTCGTTTCACGTTAGTTTATTTCTAAGAATTATGTCATAGGTTAGGTTAAGTTAAATGGGTGGCGGCTTGATGTTAGACACCGCCTCACTCGGATCTTCAAGGATCCATTGCATTCCCCGTTGTGGGACCTACATGCATGTGCCTGCCGTGTAAATAATAGATTATTTATTGATCTTTAATTAGCGCCCCTAAATTATCATGAATTCAATATAAATTTCACGATGGCATTCGGTGGCATGGTTGAAAGTTGGCCGGGTCATTGAAGAAGTAAGCGCCTAGAGAAAGTGCGTCGTGTCTTTCTCCGCGTCTATATCACCATATCCTCTGCAGAGGTCAGTCATGTTTAGTCGCATTCTTCTTATACCCTTTTTCCACCAGAATGAAAACTGAGTTTTCGCCAAAAACTCACCAAAACTACATCCAAAAACGAAGTTTTGCCATACATTTTTAAATTTTCGTAAACTGAGTTTTCGGCAGTTTCCGCTGAAAACTTCACTAAACCATCTCGCAATGAAAAGGGAGTGTTAAGGTCGTCAAACCAAACACACCTTTTGATACATTCAGCAGAGCAAATGAGAGAAAGCTGTCAAAAACAGGTGTTTGTTTTCCTTGGATGTGTTGAAATTTACTTCTATATTTTTATATTTGGATATTCGCACGTACGCAGAAAATATCAGAGTCAATTTTTACTTCCCACCTTGGTAGGGGAAGTATTGTAATCGGTCCGAAAAAAATGTTTCGAGATATGAACAGGGCTTCACAATAAGGTACACTAGGAATCGTTTGCAACCATTCTCCAAATAATGTGTCTGTGTGTGTGTGTGTGTGATCAGACTTTCCGCCTTCGATATCTGTAGAACAAAACAACGTAGGACCATGCGGTTTTTTTGGTTTTTTTTTATCGTGAAACTTAGAGCTGATTAAATTTTGACCATAATCGGATTGGCGGATGCTGAGGAAATTGCAGAATTTGTGGAACAATTGCTGACGAAATTGAGGAAATGTTTTCTTTTTCATTAAATTGATTATCCAATTATTTTATGCAAAAAAAAAAAAAAATAAAAAATAAAAATCTATATATATAAAACTCTTTGTCCTGACTGACTGACTGACAGACTGACTGACTGACTGACTGACTGACCCAGAGATAGGCGCCCAGCCCAAACCGCTGGTGCTAGAAACTTGGAATTTGGACAGTAGTTTCCTTTTGTGGAGTAGACACCCACTAAGAAGGGATTTTTCGAAACTCAGCTTTTACAGGGTGTTACAGGGTGCTCAAGTTTGTATGAAAAAAAAATTTAAATTGGAGTTTGGAATTGAAATTTGGTGGGTATATTCTAGAGCAGAAATAAACAAACACGTGTTTTACCGTTTTTCAAAATTATGACTGTGGGCCAAGATACAGGGCGTTAAAGTTTTGCCATTTATAGTAATGCGGAACCGTAGTCAACAGCACACATCGTGTTGTGATCGTGTGTTGTTTTTGTTTTGCCCAGTTGTACAAGGGTAGTTTTTTTTTTTTTTCGTTTTTCTTTGGCTGCCTTCTGCACTCATCACGATATCTATATACATATGTGCGTACGTATATATTTGATGGAAGAATTTTCTGTTGTTGTTGGATTTACTTGAAATTGAACGCAAATATTGAGATTTGATACGCCAGATACATCAATAAGGTACAGGGACAGAGCTTGAAAGTGGACAATTTGGATCTGAGGAATAATTATTTCTCCCATAGCGCCCTCAGGGTCAATTCACCTGATAGCCTGATCATCTCCGAGCCAGAAAGAAATAACGGGGAAGTTGTTTACAGGGACGCCTTAAAAAATTAATATGAGAAATTGCAAGTCTATACCTAATCATCAATGGCTTGAAACGCGGGGAAGGATATAGGGTATAATATGACGTCCTTCCACGCGGGCGTAGTCGCGGGTATCGGCTAGTAAATAATATTAATTCAACTCGACCGTTTTGTGTGTGTTTTTACATGTCGCACAATTTTATCTTCTTGATACAATGCAATAAGAAGTGGGAAGTATGGGACTGGCTCCCCAGTCGAATTGTTCTTTTATTGAGTTTTGGCAAAATTTTTCTTGACATGCGGCATGACGGCACTGTGCTCTATCGCTCATCGGCAAGGCTCCAGACGTACAAGTGTATTTCTTGCTTTAGAAACTCCATAGGGGTTAGAAGCATTTGATCGACCATTATTTGGTTCAGTTCTGATCCTTTTCTTGCCAGTTCAACGGCCTTTTCATTGGCATCGATGCCTCGGTGCACCGGGACCCAACAGAGTAATAAATTATGTCTTGAGCCTAGGATCCTAAGCTGGCTGTGACCACTGTTTGCTACAAGTGATTTGTAAGGAGTCAGGGTAGACCACGGAGGCACCTTGGAGCAGGTGAGAGGGACAGCGGCACGCTCGCGGTTGCACGGCTAGGCTCGTCGGAAGGGGTAGTTCTTGTCCCCTCACCATACGCCTCCTGCTCAAACTTTTTATATCGTGCCTATCGTGCCTATGCTAGAAAAGAAGAAGTTCCCTAATATTCTAATAAGACTACGGACGGACATCAAAAGATAGGACCGAAAAAGTAGAAGAAAAGAAAGAAAAATTGCTTCAGCCCAGACAACCTTTGCCGACACCTAGCAAAGAGGACGGAAGTGGGGACATGAACTAACCCTAACTAGCCTAAACTGAACCTAGACTAATCTATGCCTTAAGCTACGACCCTATTCTAGACCTATACTACTTAAAAATAACCTAACCTATTTCGTAAATGTAAACGTCCCCTCACGTTGTTACTCCCGGGTATCGGTTCGTCTCGTTCCAGAGACACGCCAGATGTTGCAGCGTTATGGCCAGCCCTCCCAACCGTTGCTTTCTCCCTTGGCCAATTCCTTGGGAGATAGCCCCTTGACCGGATCCAGTCGACAACCTGTCACGTCGCGTAGAGGAAGTTCGCTTGTCGTCGGGTCAGTTTAAGTCATCTGTAGCGTTATCCGTCATGTCAACGTCACGCTTGAACCGAGGAGGGACGCCCTTGCCCTTCCTCCACACACCAAAAGAAATCGACTAACTACACAACGTTTTAAATTATACATGCTAAATTAATTTTAACCTCAAACAATTTATTTATTCATTAAACTTAACCTAATCTAACCTCTGCTCTTAAAGATAAAAATTCAAATTTAAAATAAAAACAAAATTCAGAACAAAAATAAAAATCAGACGAAACGGAGAACACGGAACGGACTCACCGATTTCAGGTCACTCCTGCCGGCAGCACTGATGAGAAGTCCTGTTGAGAGAGGGTAAACGGGGGTTAAAAACCCTTTTTTCCGCGTAGTTGCGTCGCGCACCTTTAAGGGCAGAACACTATACAAACTTATCATAAACTTAATATCTAATGTTTCTAGAAGGGAAACTTAATAATTGTTCCAGATGGGAAATCTAATAATGATTCCAGTTGCCTATTTCACCAAACTACAAATTACAACCACAAATTTGGACTTGCGAATCACAACTACAAATTTGTAATCACGTTTTTTGTTTCACGAATTAAAAATATGTAATCCACAAATTTGTGATAAGAATGCAAAAAAATTGTAAGAAAAAACTTGTTGACCACAAGTGTTCAAGATTCCCGTTGCACCGGATTTTCGATTGACTTGTAATCTACAAGTGTTTTCTCACAATTTTGTTGAACGTCGTGGCGAAAACATTATGGCGATGAATAAACAGAATAAAATCTTTGCTGCGTCTCTAATCAGAGATAAGAAAGACATTTTGTTTGGGAAATTTTCAAACACTCTAACGCACGATATGAAAATGAACGAGTGGAAGAATATTTTAAACTGCGTAACGTCTCAAGGTGTTTTAAGCAACAAAGACTGGAAATACCTTCGAGACATTGCGTTTCAAAATTTGAAGCGGGGAACCGTGGTAAGTACCTATATTTGCATTTCATATTAGAAAATAACTTCAGCCTTTGGCTATAGTTGTATCTAATAAGTTATTGTTTTTGTGCTGTTAACTTGTAACTATTACATTATTACAGGTTAAAATAGATAATGCAAAGAAAACTGATTCCGCAGGTGGTTCGAACTGTATATTTTCGGATCTCGACAATATCATTATTAATATAATCGGTAAGGATTCGTCAACGATAAGTGAGATTGATGATGATTCCACTTCAGTACCACTGGAAAAAGACCGGTTACCTAAGTCTGGAAGTATAGAGCGTAGTATAAGCGAAATAAGGTAAGACAAAACGTTTGTTCTTCATAAAATTGTTTCTTCACAAATACAGGGTTTTTCAATAAGAGCGCTACAAAAGTTTTTTTAAATAAAACAAAAACGGTTTTGGATATCAATGAAATTCTTTATTCCTGTGAAAGTACGTTCGATGCCATTATGTATGGAACTCGATTTCTTTTGCATGGCCACCACGGGCACGCTTGCAGAAGTCCAGACGCTGAACCCAATTTTCGACGGTTTTCAAGCATAAATCGGCCGATACTGCTGCAATTTCACGTTCGATATTCGTACGAAGTTCATCAATCGTCGCTGGCTTGTTGGCATAGACCATAGACTTGACATAGCCCCACAGGAAATAGTCAAATCGCACGACACGTTCTCCAAACTTGGTTTCCAATAAATTGATTGTGACATTCGCTGTGTGGCTTGTGGCGCCGTCCTCTTGGAACCACATGTCCTCCAAGTCCATATCATCCAATTGGGGCCATAAATATTCGGTTATCATTGAACGGTAGCGATCCCCATTCACAGTAACGTGCCGGTCTTGATCATCACGGAAGAAGTACGGCCCAATGACGCCGCCGGCCCATGAACCACACCAAACCGTAATTTTTTCGGGATGCAATGATGACTCATGGAGTACGTGTGGATTGCTGCCTGACCAATACCGCATATTTTGTTTATTGACGAAGCCATCCAGCCAGAAATTATGACGACCATAAATTGGACGTAGCGCTCTTAACGTTGAGGCCACTGACTCCGAATTTCGGTAATAAATTTTAATAATTTCGACTCGTTGTTGGCTCGTATATCTTTCCATCATGAAATGGCAAACCTTACTGAAGAGAAATGTTAAAAAATCCGCAAATATGGCGTCGTTTGCTGTCCCTGTCGCTCTACTTTTGTAGCGTCCCTATTGAAAAACCCTTTATGTTGTCTGTTTATTTTTTAAGCCTATTCATACCAGCAAGAAGGACATCCACCAAACGGAAGGCGGCAAAAACATCCGACGAGGAAGATTTCATTGCTCTAAAGAAAAAGAGGCTGATGTGGAGATTTATAATTTGCAACTGGATGCCCGAAAAAAGGAGAGTGATCTAGGGCTACCAACAAGCCGCCTAACTGCGGATCTGGAGAAGACATCTCAGAGTGTTGAAAATTCAGAGTCTGAAGAAAGAACAGTCAGTCTTAGTTATTATTGAAAAAATTAAAAAAATTAAAATCAATCTCCTTCAAGATTCCAATAGTGTTTTCTATAATTCTTTGAGCTGATTTATATGCTCTATTGTATCGATCAATTTTAGGAGTTGAGTTTCTCAATATCGGTGTAATTAACCAATCCTATAACGGATATCCCGTATCCCCAAGTAAAACAGCATGAGGATAAGGTCGAAAGCCGCTTTCAAATTTAGAAAAAAGGGGACTTCTTCGCAACACTCTTGAATCGTGTACACTTCCAGGCCAATTCACGTATGCATTGTAGAAGTTATAGTCAGGCCCGCATACCAGCATACATATTTTTTTTTTTTTTTTTTGCGAGGGTAGGAGAAAATCTTTTAAAGACACTATGGGGACCGTTCCCACATAGCGAAAGGGATTTTTACACTTATTCAGCAGTTTTACTTTCTTGATTAAGACGCGTTTGGCAAGAGATTCTCCACTGAGAGTTCTTGCTAATACCGCAGCTAAGCGCGGGATGAATTCACCGTGCTAGGTCAAGGGGTTTGGTTCTTTGAAGACGGCGAAAAACGTTACTTTCGTCGAGAATTGGAAGGACAGCAGAGTTTATGTGCTCTTCCAGACGACGCTTGTGCTTACGAGCAAAATTTTTAATTTCATTTTCAATTGATGAAATTCCTAGATCTCTGTGGATATCGTCGTTTCGTATATACCAGGGTGCGTTGACGATGGTTCTTAGTACTTTATTTTGAAAACTTTGTAGTATATTTTTATTACTTTCTCTGGTACAACCCCATAGTTGTATACCATACGTCTAGATGGATTTTAGCACTTGCTTGTATATAAGCAATTTGTTGTCAATACTTAGCTTGGAATATTTTCCAATAAGCCAGTACATGTCTTTATACCTTAATTGAAGCTCTTCACGTTTCTTTTTGACGTGCAACTTCCATTTAAGCTTTACATCGAGAGTCATCCCGAGGTATTTCGCTTCATAACCGAAGGGTATTTGAACATTAATGATAAAAACGGGCAAGTTATTCACGTTATTATACGTAAAATTAATATGTACGGATTTATCTTCATTAAGCTCAATACGCCAAATGTTCGTCCATTCGTGTACCCGATCCAAAGAACGTTGCAATTTTCTAGTCGACTCTTCGACCGTTCTTGCGGATACCAAAATGGCAGTGTCGTCAGCAAATGTGCCTAGCACGGTGCCTACGTCCTGCGGTATATCGCTGGTATAAAGTAAGTAAAGAAGAGGACCAAGAACACTTCCTTGCGGTACTCCATTTTGTATAGATTTAAATTGGGAGTATTATTTCTCATGTTTTACACGGAAGATTCTATCAGATAGATAGTTTGATAAAATTGTGTAAAGTTTTCTCGGGAGGAATTGTCGAAGTTTGTGTTTCAAGCCTTCGTGCCAAACCTTGTCAAAGGCTTGCGAAACATCGAGAAATACAGCTGAGCAGACGTGCTTTTGTTCAAATGACTTTTCTATGACATCAGTTATTCGATGTACTTGGTCAATAGTCGAATGCTTGCTTCTGAAACCGAATTGGTGATTAGGAATAAGTCGACTTTCTTCCACAACCGGACTTAAACGTCTAAGTTATATTCGTTCGAACACTTTAGACATTATTGGGAGAAGTGAGATCGGTCTGTAGGACTTTTTTTCTGTTGGGGGTTTACCCGGCTTAGGTACCATTATTATTTCCGCCACTTTCCACTGACATGTTCTAATCTAAAGGCGGCGTTAATAAGGTAGAGAAATTTAAGAAGCGCTTTCTTAGGTAATTCTTTCAGAACTTCTCCGGTGATTAAGTCATAAGCAGGAGCTTTTTTGGGTTTGAGCTTTTTCAATTCTTCTTTAAGTTCTGTTAAAGTAGCATTTCTTAAAGGAAAGTTGTCAATATTTACGTCTGAACCGTTGGAGTTTACTGAAAGTGGTTGTCCATCGCGTGATTTAAACGTTGCTTCCAAATGATCTGCGAAGAGATCCGCTTTCTCCTTATCTTCTTTTGCCCACTCGCATTGATTTTTCCGAATTGGGGCCGCATGTGGTTGGGGTTTTCTTAAACCGTTAGCTGCTTTCCAGAGAGAATAGTTGGTATCCTTTTTCGCGGACAAGCCCGCTAAGTAGGTATTTAGGTTATTATTTTTAAACGACTTAATTTTCGCCTTCAGCAGGTTACACAATTGGTTGAGGCGAGTTTTATGTTGCGGCGCACGGGTCTGCTGCCATTTCTTACGAGCTTTACGTTTCTCACTTACTAATTCTCGTATTTCCGGTGGATATCGTAATACATGTTTTATCGTCGTTTTTCTAGCGAGAGGTGTATTACTCCACGCAGCGCACTGTATCACATCTATAAATTTATCGAGTTCTATTTCTAAGTCGTATGGGGTTCTCAGTTGTACTCTAAGTTCGATATTGTGTTGTAGGTATTTTCTAAATGCTTGCCAATTCGTATGTCGATTAGTTAACGTAGGTGGGACTTCCTTTTTTACAAGGTTATAATTTATACATAGTACAATGGGAGAATGATCTGAACTAAGATCAAAGCTTTCTTCCACTCGTAAGTAGTTTCGAGATATACCTTTTATGGCAAAGAAATCTACGACGTCAGGTATTTTTGTAGTATCCGAAGGCCAATAAGTTGGTTTTCCTGTCGAGTAAAAATCACAGTTTAGTTTTATGCCAGCTCTGTACAATGTTCTGCCTTTTTGCGAGATACATCTTGATCCCCAAAAAGTGTGCTTGGCATTAAAATCTCCACCAATTACAAAATTTGGGCCAAGAGTATGAAAAATACTTTCGAGCTAGTTTTGATCAATTATACTACGCGGAGGGCAGTAAATGGACGCGACGTTAAATGAATAATATTTGTTTTTTACACGAACCGTACTTAATTGTATTGAATTGGATTCTATACTTATTCCTATTAAGTGATCTATATCTTCGCGTATAAACAGGGATGATCCGCCTATTGCCCTTTCTGACGGGTGGCAAGAGTGGTAACCACAGTAGCCTTTTAAGTTTACACGGGATTGCTTCGTCAAGTGTGTCTCAGAGATCAGACAAATATCGATATCTTTTTCTTTAATATATTATTCTAGTTCGTCAAGTTTTTGTAGCAGCCCATTCGCATTCCAATTTAAAATTTTAATTGACTTGTTCATGTTGAGGTATGCTTGTTGTTAATTTTATGTTCGAGGTCGAGTAGCCTTTCGAAAATAAGTTTGTTCGTTTTGGTTTGTTCTTCAAGTTTCTCTAAAATAATATTAAATATATTTGAGACGGGATCTGATTGGTCGCATCTTGTCCCACTTGTAGATGCTACTATTTGGGCGAAGGTTTTGGCTTCGCCGTGCGATGATTTCACATTAGTTTGTTTAGTTTCTTTAATTGTTTGGGACGCAGGGATAGTCTGCGTTTTTGTTTCAACCGTTTTCGATCTTGTTTCTATTGGTTTCGACACGGCTTTTACAACAACATCCTTTGTTGCCGATTTTAGTTGTTGACGGAGCTTCGCATTGATTTGATCACGTCTTTTTTGAAGCTCTTTTGTTACTTCGCAGCCACGGTAGTTAGCTGGATGTTTTCCTTTACAGTTAACACAAGTAGCTGGTGAATTCTTATTTCCGTTACATTCTGCCGATAGATGTTCACTGGCGCATTTGACACATCGCGGATCTTTCTGACAATACTTCTGTGTGTGGTTGAATCCCTGACAACGTTTGCATTGCGGTATTGATTTCGAGTTTTTGCGCAAGGCTTCAATTTTAACAGTCATATTTAATATTGATTTTAAGCCATATACTTTTTCTATGCTTTCAGATTTGTCGAAGCTTAGCATAAAGAGAGGTAACCCGAGACGTGTCACAGTTTCGGAGCCATCTGCCTGTTGTTTCCTTTTTGATAGTAAATTGGCTGCGTCTGCTTTTTTTAGGCCTTTAAGTTTTAAGTCCTCAATAATGTCTTCTTTTGGACAAGACGCATGGAGTCCCCTGGCTATGACACGAATAGGTCTGTCGGATTTATTTTCATACGTGTACCATTGGATTTTTTCCGCATTCAGTTTTTTGGAGAGTAATCTATAACTGTCAGAGTCCTTGACAATTATCTTCCACGCACTGTTATTGATCGCTTTTACTCTTATTCAGATCGTATTGTTAACTTTAAAATAGAGTGTAACTTGCTGTGAGGAACCGGCCTTTCGTTTTTTGCCCGGTCGCCTTTCTGTCATCCAGTTTGTTTCACGAACAAGTTCTTCCTCATCCGTATAATATTCGACGTTTTTAGATTCATTCGAGCTCGGTTATTCTCTTGTTTTTCCATTTTTTCTGCCCTTAATTGACTAAGTTCGTTTCTTAGTTCTTTACAGAGGACTTCCATGTTAGCGAGTCTAGTCCTTAATTCCGTATTTTCCTTTTCCAGACTTTCGAATCTCGCTAGAGCCTGTTCTTCGCGTGTAGGCGAGTGTAAACTCATTGGAGTTTTAATTACTTGCGTTTTAGACGCAGTATTTTTAATTGGCGGTGATCCGCGCGTGTTTTTTATAGATCCTGATGGTGGTGATCTAATTACCCTTGAACGTTTTTTAAAAGGGTCCGAATGCAATAATTTGCTCACCCCAGAATCCGTTGAGCCTGACTCCGAAGAGTGTGGATTTTCCAGTGTGACTGGCATTCCACCTGGGGTAATATTTCCATTGTTTTGATTCATTGCATATTTTTTTGTTTCGTTTGTCCTGAAACAAACTGTGGCTTTTAGTCGCCTCTTACGACAGGCATGCCTTACCTCGGGTATATTCTAACCCCTACCCGAAGGGCTTTGCAGATTAAATGTCCCTGGGAGCGGGTCTTGACCCCCATTTTCTCACAAGGATTCTTTTGCATGCATAGAACGCGAAAGTAACTTTCTTCGTTCTTTCTTGGGTATTTTTCCTTTCAACTCAGCTTGTGGTCTTAAATGCAGCCAAGGTAGTTTGCACTTTTTGAGATTTGAAGCAGTATTCCGTCGTCGGCGTATGTTACCACTTAAGAATTATGTCATGGTTTTAAATTATGTCCATTCGAGTTGAGGTTCTTTCGACAAAAGAAAGTTCAGAGAGGGTGGTTGATACTTGGAATGTCTTTCGTTATGTCAAGTTAGGTTAGGTGGCTAACCCTGCTAAGGCATGGATACCTTTAGACCAAGTGTTGGTCCATTATGATACCACGTAGAGCACCGGGAACCTTTTATGATGAATCCCTTCCTTTAAAATACAAAAGATTTGATGGGGCCTGTATCGGCGACGACAGAAATTTCGAGTTGGTCTTCAAAAAAGGCTTTGCACAGCGTGAAGTGCTGGTCAGTCAGTCAGTAGTTTGTGTCAGTCAGTCGCAAAAAAAGTTTATTGTTTTTCCTCTGTATGATTACAACTACAGCAGTGAGTGTTTAAGGAAATATCTAACTTGAAAGCCTGTTCTTTCTGACTTAGTTCGGGTTCCATTGATAAGGTCATGTGTCCTGCTTTTGTTATAGGTGAGCCATGTCTTTCTGGAAGGCATTCTTATTCCTCTCTATGTTATAATCACCGGGTGCTCAGAGAACTGAGCTAATTTAGAAAACGTGGCGTTTGATTGGAGCGCTTAAATGGCGGCTTGTTAATCAATAAAGATTGCAATATTAATGGTTGTGGGACTAAGGTTGAAAACCTTATAGGCCTGTCTGCTCGCAAGCAATACCGCCTGGAATACGCTAGCTAGAGAAATCTAAAATTCGATACGATTTGATTACATTCAGTTCAGCTGTGTCTGAGTAGATACCCCACCGAACACCGCATTCCATCATAGAGCCATTGGTGAAAATTGGTGCCATGACATAAGGCCAAATATTGATATTGATATTTGGCCTTATGACACTTGCAAAAAGCGTCATAAGGCCAACATTTCTTGGGACATAACACCAAATGTGGTTTTTTATTTTTCAGTAACAAAACCGGCTTTTGCCGTTCGATTTATGATTTTGAGTGGGAATTGTCTGTAAAAAATTTGCACGGTTCTCATTCGTATACCTTTTAAGGCCTTTTTGGTATATTTTAAATGACAATAGATAGAGAAGGGAAACTTTAATTCATTGTTCGGTTTCAAAGCCGGGAAAACCGCCAAACGACAAAAAGTCGTACAGACCGATATCGCTCCTGCCGATAATATCAAAGGTTTTCGAAAAACTCTTATTGAAACGGTTAAAACCGGTAATTGAAGAAAGACGTTTGATTCCTGATCATCAATTCGGGTTCAGAATCAAGCATTCCACAATTGACCAGGTTTATAGAATAACCAACGAAATTGAGAAGGCCATAGAAGAGAAAAAGATATGTTCTAGCGCTTTTCTTGACGTTTCTCAAGCCTTCGACAAGGTGTGGCACGAAGGCTTGAATTATAAACTTAGACAGGTACTTCCGGAAGAGTTGTACAAGATCTTAGAGTCGTATTTGGAGAATAGACTCTTCCGTGTCAAGCACGGAGCCGAATACTCGGAATTCAAGGAAATCGCTGCGGGAGTTCCACAAGGGAGTGTTCTTGGTCCAGTCTTGTTCTTGCTCTATACTCGAGATATACCCCAAGAAGAAGGCACCGTTGTTGCTACGTTCGCGGACGATACGGCTATTCTGGCAACAGATAATTCAGTCGAGTCAGCAACTGTAAAGCTTCAACGAGCTTTGGATAAAATCTGCGAGTGGACAAAGGTTTGGCGCATTGTTCTCAATGAAACCAAATCTACCCATGTTAACTTTACTAACAAGAAAATAAACAACTTACCCGTTTTCATTAACTCGGTACAAATACCGTATGCAAACGAAGCAAAATATCTAGGAATGACACTAGATGCGAAACTGAAATGGAAGCCGCACGTTAAAAAGAAACGCGACGAGCTCGAAATTAGATTTAGAGAAATGTATTGGCTGCTTGGAAGATATTCCAAATTAAGCATGTATAACAAATTGCTCTTATATAAGCAAGTCTTAAAACCTGTATGGACGTATGGTATACAACTTTGGGGTTGTACCAAAACCAGCAATAGAAATATTTTACAAACCTTTCAAAATAAGGTGCTCAGAACAATCGTTAATGCGCCGTGGTACATTAGAAACGACGATATCCATAGAGACCTCGGTTTAGCTACCGTCGAAGATGAAATAACAAATTTTGCACGCAAACTCCGTGTTCGCCTTCAGGGACATTGCAATAACGCCGTACTCCAAATTCTGGACGTGACAAACCTTGTGCGCCGACTACAAAGAACGAAACCGTTCGATTTAGCGCAATAAGGGATAACCGCTTATAATGACGGTATTAGTAAGTGCTTTTACTGGAAAGCTACCTGCACAACGCGAACTTTTATTGTCGAAAGCTAAACTACTTGATAAGGCTTTTTTTGTACTTAGTCGTAGTCAACACGAAAAGGGGAGGTGTTTTTAGTGAGTAAGAATCTCACACTACCATGAGCACGTGCGGTAGATCCTCATGGTTTCTCATGAAAGATTTTCACCTACCCTCGCAAAAAAAAAAAAAAAAAATAAAAATTGTTCGCGTAATACTTCTCTCGATTCTCGAAAACAAAATGCTATATACCTCTTACTTACACACAGATTTTTTTAAGACTGACTAATGGAATACAAATCATGACAGCGTTTTGTTTTTGAAAACTTGAGAAGGTAATACAGTGTACTCTCACATAATGCTATATATTTTTTATACACAGCTATTTTTAAGGCCGGCTGAATTCTCAAATTGTTTTACACTGCTGTCGGAGAACTATTGTACATGATAAATAATACCCCTCTCTGTCAATTTTATTCAATCTTATGTGTTCTCTGTCAAATTTGTAGACAAATTGTTAAAAACAGTACGCACATCTTCTCTAAGACACCTACGTACAAATGTATGTAAACACATGTACTCAACATCGTAATTTTATTATGGTTTAATTTTTATATTTTTTGAAATAATATTTGTCATATTGTAAATTATTTCTAACATGGATTTCTTGTTCTCATTTAACCAAAATAAAAGATTTAACGCTATTATAGTGCTATTTACGCACTAAAATAGCGTTAAATCTTTTATTAAATGGATTTTTCCGTAATCCGATCAGGTAAAGAAATATATTGGAAAGTGACATGAAGCCAAATTGGCGTCATGTGCCTTATGTCACGGCACCGTCAAAATTGATACCAAATATTTTGATATACTGGACTTAGACCATGTCTTCTCTGCCTCTGGAGAGGCTGTTAAGGGGTCCAGCAGGGGTAGATGCAGTAAATGCTTAGATGAAGTGTTGTTAGGAAGTATACATGAAACTGACAACCAAGACTCGGTTGATAAAATCGTGCTCCACGATTCAAATATCAACTTTATATAATCCGTCCGCAAAAAAACATTCAGTATTGATGCTGGTCCATGTTTTAAGAGTACAAAAGGAGCCAATAAAGAGCAGTGAAAAAGCCTCTATTAACTTTTAGGCACCATTAAAATAAATATACGCTATGTTTTGTGATGAGAGCAAGCTCAATATTTTATCTTCAGACGGTATTGCCTACGTTCATCGTCGGAGTTAATGGTTTGGATTGGCCTTTGCCATTTAAAACCAAATAAAAAAATTCGACTGGGGAGCCAGTCCTATACTTCCCACCTCATATTGTGATGTTTCAAAAACAGTAATATTATAATTTATTTAACAATTAAAGAAAACATTCATCGGAGGCGAACAATTTGAATACACACTTATTAATTGCTCCACAAAGAGTTATTGTGCAAACTTGATAGAAAACATTTCTTCAATTTCCACAGCATCCGCTAGACCGATTATGCTCAAAATCTAATCCACTTTACGTTTCATGCTGCCAAAAAAAAAAAAAAAACCGCATGGTCCTACGTTGTTTCGTTCTCCAGATATCCACAAAGAGTAGTTGCGCGATCTCTAAAAGAAAACATTTCTTCAATTTCCTCAGCATCTGCTGGACCCATTATGCTTAAAAGCTTATCAGCTCTAAGTTTTACGCTGACAATTAAACAAAAAAAAAAACCGCATGATCCTACTTTGTTTCGTTCTCTAGATATCGAAGGCGGAGAATATAGTCACACACGCAGACACATACATCATTTCGAAAATGGGTGCAAACGATTTCTAGTGTATAGTAATGTCAAGCCCTGTTCATATCTCGAAACACTTTGATCGGACCGATTACAATACTTCCCCTACCTAGGTGGGAAGTAAAAAAAACTTAACAGAAGGCTGGAGATGCTATGGCTTTACAGCTGGCTTATAATTTTAATTATCGTAAGAGTAATAATTTTAATTATAAACAAGACGTTACTCACTCGACTGGTCTAATGGAGAACATGTATGAGACCCAGCATGTTTGGTATGGTTTATCGACGGATCAAGAATGGCCTCCGGAGTGCGTTCTGGCATCTTTGGACCCAACACTAAAGTCTCGGTAACAATGGAGATGTACCCCAGCGTGTTCCAAGTTAAAATCCATACTATTGAGATCTGCGCCAGGACGAACCTTGCGGTATTAGGGGCGCAAAAATACATATCTATTCAGATAGTCTGACAGCGGTTAAAGCATTGACATTCCACTTCGTGGAATCAATGCCAGTCAAGTCCTGCTACGATACCCTACAATCACTTGCCAGGCACAACAAGGTCAAGCTTGGTTGGGTGCCCGGCCACCAGGGAATTGTAGGAAATTAAACTGCGGATGAGCTGGCTAGGTTCGGCTTCCGTGCTCTTGGGACCGGAACTCTTCAGTGGCGTTGCTACCACCACAACTTTGTTAAACAACTGGGAACACCAACTTCGCCTAGACTATTGGGAAAATGTTTCTTACACGGAAATTCTAAACCTTACACAGGAACAACATGAGGAAACTAGTGGGCTTCTTACCGGGCATTGTAGCCTATGATATCATGTCAGCAAACTAGACCTTTGTTCAGAAACAGAGTGTCGGTTCTGTTTGAAAGAGGAGGAAACCTCTGAGCACGTTCTCTGTGAATGTCTGGCAATGTACTGGCTGCGTAGACAGATCTTTTATAGAGAATTCTGTTCGTTGGCGGAGTTTAGAAACTCGGCTACTAATGACATACTCACTTTCATTAGGAAGGTAGTAGCCCTATTAGGCTAAGTCGACTGGAAAAACAATAGATCTTGCTAGGTCGCAGTGTCAGCCATAAATGCAGGTTCTTTAAAAGAAATAGACGAAACTCAAAATTAATATGTAATACATAATAATAATTTCAAAAAATTAAGGGTGCATGTAATGGATCTAGAACATGAAGGCCTCAAGGGTAATGAACGGGCTGATTGCCTGTCGAAAAGAGACGCTTGCCACCCACTCGTTGGTCCCGAACCCTATACTACCCAACAGTACCTACTCCAAGCCAACACAATGGGAGATCAACATACACGCCGACTACTGGGCCAATCTCCGGGGGCTTAGACAAGCGAAATAGTTCATCAACCCCAACTTATACAAGACCAAGACTTTAGATGATCTCACCAAAGACGAGTTAACCTTAACGGGCTATCTAACAGCACATTGTCCACTCAGATACCATCTGCATCAGTTACCGTTATTTGCCAGCTCTGTGGAGAGCAGAAAGAGACCGCTGACCATATTCTGTGCGTATGTCCAGGAGCCACAAGGAAAAGATTACTCCACTTGATGCGGGCCTCGGTCAACCCAGCGGAAATTCGGAAAATTGAACCTAAGGCTATACTGACGTTTATCAAAAACTTCAATATAACCTCTGATTAAACCATATGGGCTACCAGAAAAGACCTGATAGGTCGCAGTGCGCATTTAGGGCCCCTTATACAGAATACAGAAAGCAACACCTTTGACTTCAAGTTGGGTTCTAATGATCCCTTCACAGCAATAATGGGTCCATAAATCACATTTCAGGCATAGCACGCGGTAAAATTCTATGTATTTGTGATGGGCCAACAACATGGGTGGTAGTGTGAAACAGGAGGCTTACACCCCAACTGTTCGTAAAGATTCACAGGCATAATGAAACAACATGTGTTGAACCCTACTGAAAACTTTTTGTTAGTAGAAAAGTTGAAATTTCAGTCATAGAATAATTTTCGCCTCCTACCGTTGCTTCAAAGCAGGTGTGGTTACCCATCATCTCAATCAATCAATTGGTTTCTCAAATTAGTAATGGCATCTAGCAATGTCGAAATGCAGTGTAAGGTTCTTCAAGATATTTAAGAACCTTTATGAGGGTAGCCCAATTGACTGCATCTTCCTCCAGACATCGAGACCCAACTTCACAAGAACACCCCTTAAATAACAAAGGGAAAGCCGTCACACTTACTTTCCCGATGGCACCACCCGCATACCTCCGCTCATATCTTTCATAGCTTCCAGTGTCAAGCAAGTCACACTAAAATTCTCCTCACGCAAGCCAGCAGCAGTTCCCGATGAGAGGTGGTAACGATGACAACGACGACGACAATGACAATGCTCACCACAAAGTATAAAGAAAATCACAGACATTTCGGAGCAGCACCACCAGCAGCAGTGAATGAGGAGGCAACGGCGGCGGCTGTGGTGGTGGTGGCAGAAACCCCTAGGGCTTTAATTAATTTCGCAGTCAGAAACGCAAAGAGTGAAATGACGGCAAAGAAGAAGCACAAGAAGAGTGTCTGTCCAATTTGTCACAATGAATTGTAAACATTAAAAGCCAACGCAAGCACAGAACCAGATTCAGCAGCGCAGTTGATTGCTGTTTCCACTGCTGCGAATGGAAGGACCTTAACTCAGATGAACAACGCCAAACACAAACGACTAAGGACTGCTCGACACAGTCGACTCTGTGTATGTGCAATCATATTTCAAGAAGAGCCCATCATCCTATCGCAGCGGTACTTCTTCCACAAGGATTCTTCCATCTTTTCCGCTTTGGCTCCTTTTATGCATTAAGGATGAGCGGCGTTCGCCTCTCCTGAGCCAAGACAATTGCCTAATAACAGTGCTCCTCAAGAAATTGTGATTCCTTGTAGTTTTTTGCATTTAAATTGGTAATTAACGTTGAATCTGTGTTTTTGCGGTAATTACCGCTTGATTTATTTGTCGTACCGTTCGAGTGAAGTGAATTTACTGCCGGCTGCAGGAGGACGCGCTCGTTTTGACAAAAGTTAAGCGCGACGGATGTTTTTGAATTTGAATGGCACAAGATTGTTTTATGAGATTCAGGAATGCGGAACGATAAAGGAGGGTTTGTTCTTCAAGAGCAAGTGGAATTATGGAAGCCACTTTGTGTGTATATATCCTGACGTTGATGGAAATCTGTCAGTCTCAGGCAAAGACAGTTCGTGAACGGCGAGTCCAATAAATAAGAAAGCATGTGCTTATTTTGCCCTGAACATGGGTAGTAATGTATTCATCAAAAGATGAAAATTGTAATTACATACTTGTTCGTTCTATGAACATCTGCTAGAGAGACCGAAAAGGACCAGCTGATTGTTGAAAAAAAGAGGTTTTATGTCTAAAAATGTGCGCAAATTTTCAATATCTCAGTCGGTTTGCTTGTTAATTTAACTTTTTTCCTTTTTATATTCAATGCCAATGTTCAATACATATGTAAACTTAAGCCTTTAAGTCAAAATTAATTATTTGAGTCTATTTGGATGTACCATATACATATGTATATGTATGGATGAAGTAAAAAATTTCTTGAAAGAGACTGTCCGTTCGTCATCAATTCCACCAATTTTAAAATTAGCTACTGCTCTTCGATTCTTATCCGAAGGAAGTTACCAAAAGTGTAGTGGAAATTACTTTAATATAAGGCTAGCTTAACCGACAGTCTCAGTGGTACCGAAGTACTGTACGAAGTGCTTCAAGATCGTATATGTTCAAAATGGATAAAAGTCCAATTGTCAGAAGAGGAACAAAGTGAATCGGAGATATATTTTTATCAGAAGACTGGAATAATCGGGTGTGTAGCCGGGACACATGTTCGTATTTTATCTCCCAAAAAGGATCTCCAGCATCTATAATTGAACAGAAAAGGATATTATAGCGTAAATGTTATGATGGTAAGTAACTGAATCGCAATCACTGATAAAAGTTTTCGATTAAGGTCTGTGACTACAAAACACTATGTTGGCGCAAGATATCCTGGCTCAAACCATGATTTTTTTATTTGGAATATAAGTGACTACAAAGAATTTTTACAAACAGAAAGTGAACACAATTCGTGGATTTTAGATCGTATACCTACAAATTTTTAAATCAATTTCTGTTGAAGATCAATTTATTTTTCAGAGGATGCTGGGTACCAATTGGAGGCAACCCTGATAACTCCTTTCCGCATGGCTGAAAGTGGAAGTCCGGAGGCTCGATTTAATACAACGCATGCAAAGGCAAGGAGAATTATAAGAACAAGTTTCGCTGTCTACTTTCTGCTCGAGGACTGCACTACAGTCCAGAAAAAGCCTTTCGTGCACTACATAACGTAAGCCAAAATTATAAAGTGGAAGGTCTGGAAATATTTGCATGTCCAGCATTTAAATTTTTTCTTCATTAATTAGTAGTATTCAACTTGTAAAATTCACTGGCTTCGGAATTTTTAATTAAGATCATAATTTTTCGGTTGAGCTTTTTCCAGTTATGCAATCTTTCTAAAATTTCCCGTTGGTTTCCAGTTTGTTTGTTTGTGAATGGATTCTAATACCCTTTTCATACCGGAACGAAAACTGAGTTTTCGGTAAAATTTTTACGAAAACTCTTTACTAAACTATTCCTATCGAACATACATAAACGTGTTTTCGCTTGACGTTTTCATCATTTTGCTACTAAATTTGAATTTTTGTCTAGGCTAAAAACCTTAGCTTTGATAACCTTTGGGAAATTTCTCATATCACTACTAATATTATAAAAGTGAAACGTTGTCCGTTTGTTTGGATTTTACCTATGCGAAAACTACTAAACCAATCAACATCAAATTTTGCACACAGAATGGTTGTACATCAGGTCATATAATAGGCTATGTTTTATTTATAACGCTCATCTTATTCAAGAGCCGAGCAGTTAACAAAAACGTGGAGCAAGTCAGAAGAAATTCCTTGCCGCACACGAAAAGATATTTTCTCGATCGTGAGCCACATCGGTTGATGAGCGTACGTGTTGTTTTTGTTTTGCCCAGTTTCAGAAGGGTAGTTTTTCATTTCCTTTTCTGCTGTGTTGTTGTTGTTTTTTTTTTTGTTCGTTCTTTGCTTCTATCTATTTGTGTGTACAGGGTAATGATTTGATGGTTGGTACGGTAGATAGCTATATATACATACATACATCGGATGTACATCTGTACATTTGTATTTATATATTTATTACATTACATATTTATTAACATATGAACGTACATATGTGCATACACAGGTTATCAAATTCAATTAACTCTGGAGAATTGAGTTAATGAGGGAAAAGGTCATAGCGCAGTTGGATCAGTTTGCCTGTTCCATTTGTGGGCGAGTGAACTTTGGTATTGTTATGATGACAGATCATCTTTTTTTCGAGCCAGCCGGATTATTCATTTTTTTACCCATATGCGCAATTGTCTACACATTTTTCCTGGCAATTTTTTTTATGGATTCTCTTTTTCGGTAGATAAAGGAATAGCGCGCCGACGTGACAGGCTGGGTATGGGATTGTGTGTGCTTGATGTATGTAGGTATAACATTGCCAGTTGCTTGAGGGGAATTTTTTGCTTTGATTTTTTTTTGCAAAGGATGTATGTATGTATGTATCTATTTAGCGAATGAATTCAAATTCCAAGGACTTCTGATTTAGAATGAATTTGACTTGGAGGATGACTTTTGGAAAGAAAACTGACAGGGGACAATAGGTGAACAAACTCGAGTTAGAGGGAAAATCGGGTTGGAGGGAAATTAGAGTTAAAGGAGGTTCGGTTCGACTTAAAGAATTTGATTACATTTGCAAAAG
The DNA here is from genome assembly GCA_917880715.2 of Matsumyia berberina. NCBI lineage: Eukaryota > Metazoa > Arthropoda > Insecta > Diptera > Syrphidae > Matsumyia > Matsumyia berberina. Next base: position 47,947,648 of record OU862871.1, on the reverse strand, counting down.
TGCCAGAATAAAATACAGTCGATTGGGTTGAATATAAAATTCCGATTCAGATTTAAGATGAGATTATGATCTATATATGTATATAAAACTCTTTGTCCTGACTGACTGACTGACTGACTGACCCAGAGATAGGCGCACAGCCCAAACCGCTGGTGCTAGAAACTTGGAATTTGGACAGTAGTTTCCTTTTGTGGCGTAGACACCCACTAAGAAGGGATTTTTCGAAACTCAGCTTTTACAGGGTGTTACAGGGTGTTCAAGTTTGTATGAAAAAAAAAATTTAAATTGGACTTTGGAATTGAAATTTGGTGGGTATATTCTAGAACGGAAATAATAAAACACGTGTTTTACCGTTTTTCAAAATTATGACTGTGGGCCAAGATATAGCGGGTTAAAGTTTTGCTATTTATAGTCATGCGCAACCGTAGTCAGGGGCACATATCCTTTCGTGATCGTGTGTTGTTTTTGTTTTGCCCAGTTGTACAAGGGTAGTTTTTTTAATTTTTCTTTGTGCTGCTTTTTTTCACTCAGCACGGTATCTATTCATGTATGTATGTATGTATTTGACGGAAATATTTTTTGTTGTAGTCGCATTTACTTGAACACAAATATTCTACGATACATAATCCTACCTATTTGGCAGAAAATCATTTACACATGCAAGTACATACACATGTATATTTGTGTGTATATTCTTGATCTGAAAGAAATACTGCCGTCGCCAGAAATGTTGTTTACGGGGACGCCTTGAAAAATTAATATGAGAAATTGAAAGTTTATTCCTACTCATTAACGGCTTGAAACGCGGGGAAGGATATATAGTATAATGTGACGTATTTCCACGCGGGCCTAGTCGCGGGTATCGGCTAGTATATTATATAATCAGGATAAGTCTTTCATAAATTGTTTGAAGAAGATGTCGATTTCTGGATTGAAATGTAATAACCCCGAGCAACGCCGCGTATTATTCAGCTAGTCATGTATAAAAAAGAAATGACTTCGGATCTTTTTGGCGAAAACTCGGTTTTCGTTCCGGTGGGCGCAACGTTATAGCGCGAAGTAGAGCTGGAGCCTATAACAAAATACTACAAGTACTTGTACAACAAGTAAAATTCCACAAGTGTAGCATATACGTGTAATACAAAACGACAAGTCAACGGAAAGTGGTATGGTCAAACTCAACAAGTGGAAATATTGATAATTTCCCTCTGGAAGCTACAAGTGAAGAAAAAAATAAAACGTCTGTGGTTGAATGGTTGATCAAATCTAACAGGTGATTTAAGACTTGTAAGAATGGAAAAGTGAGCATTTAGTCTAATAGACAAGGAAGAAAAATCGGAGTAAAAAAAAAAAAAACAAACGAATCGGACAGTAATAGTGATGATTTTTAAAATAGAGTTAAAATTTATGAACACAGGACAATCTTTGCAGTTGAGGAAATAATTGTTTTCAAAATAATTTCGAGAACAATATGCCGTCGTCGAATATATACATGAACGAATTTTGCATAAGTTACGGTCACCAAATAACAAAAGCAAAGCGCTGAGCGTTAAAGAAAAGATCTTGATTGTCTTGCATTGGCATTATCCATGGTGTCAGTAAAATGACAGTATGCCGCACAGTGCTTCAGGTCGTATGGGAGCGCGGAAATAATTAATTATCTCTAAAAGTACTGGACCAATTTTGATGAAATTTTCACCAAAGTGCATGTTATTTACTGTAATTAATATTATTAAAATAATAAAAATTTTTTTTTAAAAAATAATTTTTTTTTTTTTTTTCCCTAAGGAGTAGTAGAAGAATGATAATGCGCACGAGAAACAGTCTCGCTCTGCTTCCAGTGTATGAGATTTTCCTCCGTTCTCTCCTAATTACTAGAGAGCCACTTTAATTAACCTGAATAACAGTTAAATAGCGCTGCACCAATCAAATTAATTGCAAAAGAAATAAGTAGAACCCAAAGTCATTTATTTGATCTTGAAGCCGAACCCGCAGGTCTTTGCAGCTGGAATCTACTTGGTAAGATAACTAATAGTGCAGTTTATCAATGCAACCATGAATCAGAGCACCGCTTTCCGCCACACCTTTCGTATAGTTAACAAAACATAAGGGTTGTGTTAAAATTGTATGTCTATGTTTAACTCTCGCAGAGCAGAAAATGGTTCATAGTATTATTGACTTCTTGCTTAAAACAATTTATTTATTATGTCCTTAAAAAAATTTGATCAACTGTTTATAATTATAATTTTATCATATCATATAATTTTTCTTCATACATCATGCAATTATTTTTTAAATCGACCGAATTTTTTTCTTTCGACTGCAGACTTAGTTTTTTCTGCAATGTAACGGTAATTTCAGAAAATTTCAGTCGATTTTAATTCCCTGACTATTATATCATGAAATTATAATAAAAAATATTTCAATATAGAAAATTCGAAAATTAGATTTTTTTTCCGTTCCTGAACCACTGTGTGCCGATGCATTCTGCATTAAACGAGATGGAATTACAAAGACAAGTTAGTTGGCCAGAAGATTTAAACTTTTTTTGAAAAAGGTGGTATGACAGATAATTGTCAATAGTCAGATAAATAATGAAGCACCTTTCGTGGATCGGCATTGTAAACACTGTAGTTTATGGCAGTGTGTGGACTGGACGAATGGCGACCTCTTCCAAATGCCGTTATCTTAGGAGATAGCGCAAATCCTTTGAAAACTCTAATCTAGGGGGAGAGTAAGGTTTTGCGAGTCCGCTGAAAGATTCTTTGGAGAGCTTGATGAACGGAAGTTCAACAACTTTCTGGATAACGTTTGAATTTTTAAAAAAGTTAATCACATCACCGATAAAGATGCTCTCATAGAGTTGCCATTACTTATAAAATATGATGCAGCTACGTGTTGGAAGGGAGTGCAATCGGAAGCAACGACATGGACGGAGCCCGAAGAAATTATGAGGGCACACCCGCATATTTGAACTGGTGTTCCAAAAGAAGCAGAAAATTACTAAAGCAGCGGTTCAGTTCATAAGCAGCAAGAGAGCCTTACTTGCCGAGCTACCACCTCCTGCTATACCGGAAGTACACCTAATTGATATGGTCTATAGCTTGCTGCATGACAATCTTAAAAAGGGAGTCCAGCGAGGCGAGTTTAGAACCTTCAGGCATCTCCTTGGTCAGAGAATACGAAAGGATGCACCCTATAGCGAAGAAAGAACCACCGAAATGTAGCCATTGCCATCATATTGGCCACCTGAGGGAAGAATGCCGAAAATTTGCCAAGGAAAAGCAAAAATCTGGACAACAGGTGCAGCTACAGGCATCAGCAGGACTTACATACAAAAGTCCAGGAGATCAACCTGTGTGTTTCGAATGCGGTAAAGTTGGTTGCATCAGAAGGGATTTTCCGAGTTGCAGCCAAAGTACAGGTCCAAACGGAAGATTCAATGCATTTACAGATACATTTTTCCAGCCTGCAATATATCGATAGTGGAAATGTACGTAAATGTGAAACACATAGCTTACCTGGATATGGCAGCTAGAACAAGTTTGGCAAGTATACAACTTTACCAACAACTAGCAGTGGAGAAACACCCGTTTAAAAAGAGGAAAGCTGAGATAATGCTCGCAGACGGTGTATCACGATATCGCTATATAAAGTAAGCATCTACAGAAGTGGAAATGGCCAATAGAAAAATGAAGCTTAACCTTATGTTTATGAAGTTAAAACGCAATTAAACTAAATTTGTTCGATTACGAGTAGAAACCCGGTCTTTTTCTCAGTCTAATAAAAGCAAGATATAAGACCAAGACTTTGCCTATCCTTGTGTGCGCGCTCCAAATAGTTATTTGTTTCGACCAAGACTTGACCTTACATTTGAATCTACAGCGTAGTAGGAGTAAACTTATTACAAATGTGTGTATAGTGTTTTCCTCGACTTTAAACAAGCCTTTGAAACAATTGATAGGGAAATACTTATAATTGTAATAAAACTGTCATGCCGTTAAAATCTAAGACCTTTAATTTAAAATTGTTTGTATTGACTGTTTGATTAATTGATTCATTTATTTAGTACTGATTGAACGCTGTTACACGCACTTTATACAAATTTATTTTACATCATGGATTTAACGTTTAAACATAATTCTATCTTAAAACTTGATTTTTACAAATTCCATTGTAATGGTTTTAAATGTTTTTAAGTTGGTTTCAATTTTAAGCAAAGGTAGCAATTCGTTAAAACTTCTTAAAGGCTTTATAAACAAGAGCGTTTTGGGCACTTACTGTCAAAAAAATTGGTAGTGTTAAGTGATATATATTTCTTAGAGTACATACTATATGTGTGCATTTCCTTACTATATTTTACATGTTTCGTCGAAATACCAGAAACCTACAACATCAATGGAAGAAGACGCCATACCAGTAAAAATGAATGAATTACCAGCAAAATTAAAAAAATATTATGAACTTTAAAAAACGTAAAAAAGATTTAAAAATGCATATTAAACATCCATCTCGTAACTTGAAAAATTAATAAAACTTTCCCTAAAAAAATGTGTTTAAACTTGTTTTCTTTTTCTATTAAATTAATAGTAACTACTTTTTAAAATATCCACAACCGTTGAACTGTAAAAAAACTGTAAATATGTAATGTGCAATCACCTGCAGATTAGCAATAAGCTTCGCGAGTAAATCGAATTATTGTAACGTAAATAAATTTAAAACTAAAAAAAAAATCTTAAAAGTTTTAAGAGTTGGCTTTCTTTGTAGACACAAATTGGGGCTATAATCTAAAATCTGAAGGTTACTGCGTAAGGCTTCATTCGTTCTCGATTAACCCTTAAGTCCCATTGCTTGTTAACCCTTCTAACAACACAGAATTTTTATTGTTTAAGGATTTCGTTGAAACGGACATTGTATGCAGACTTGGACCAACGCACTTGTTTTTCTTTTATTCCGTCCTAGGTACAACCGCATAATCCATGTCGTAAATCTCTCTAATGAAGAGACGACTTTGCATAACGATTTAGTCGGTTGGTTATCCATTGTTCTCAATGTCCTTCGTCATTGGCATTGATTGCGTCGCCGTTGTCCACTAAATACAGCGCTTCAGGGCAACAGCGGTTGTACAAGTACATACATTAGTCTGCGTTTGTCGGTTTACTCTTCAACAATAGGAATTCCACCTGCAAGCCAACATATTCACCATTTCCAATGGTAAGTCTCCTTGAATACAACATACGTCCCATTGTTATTTGCAGAGCATACCCCGACGCTGCCATTATTTGGACCGCTAACACTTGTTAACAGGAATTCCATTTATTATCTCACACAATCCGGTGCACAAAACGAGAGACACCGATAATCAGGAACGGTATCCTGCATCCGTCGGGACAAATTACCAGGATGAACTTGATGCTGTTGTTGGCCAGCCGTTGTCCATTTAAATTAAATTGTTTGTGTTAATGGTTGTTCGATGTAGCCTGTGAGAATGACAAAGTCTTAAAGACGACATTCTTTTTCATTCCAATATGCGTTTTCCTGTTTTCGATTTCATTTTTATTCATTTGTTTATACCTTCTGCTGTACAAACTAAAATTACATCACAACCCAATCCCTTTAAATGAAAAAGTGAATAATCTGCGATTAATTAAAGCAAAACTCATGGACGCTTGTGGCACACGGATAACATCAATCAAAATCGTACCTCCATGCGCCGCAACCCGCCCAAAAATGTCAGAAATATAAATCGGGTCACTTGAAAATGGTTCCGCGCACACACAGGCACACACATTCTTGTAAGGGAGTATAACAAAACGCAACATTCGCATCAATTTACTATTTGCTGCCAGCTTCGTCATTCATTCCCTTCCCTGTTTAGAGTTAGCGCAAGCCCGACAAATCCACATTTGTTGGATTTAATTCAAAAATAAAACCAAATTCGTCGTCCTCCTCCTCGTCGACCAATTAATCAACGTCCTTATGAGGCGTAAATCCCGCTGAGAGAGTCTTGTTTGCTGGGGCTCCAGAAAATAAAACCGAGAAAATTGGATTAATAAGCGAAATTGCCAGTGGCAATGGTAATGCGTCTTGTTGTCGCCAACACTTAGACGACACAGGGCCATTGTGTGCAATTGAGGTGGGTTCCGGAGTTTCGGCGTTTCGGCGCTCTCCACTGATTCATGTGAAATGTTTTGATTAAATCAGAAGTTGTACAAGAAAGATGCATCAAAATAAATTTTGAGTGGAGTGACATTTAAGACATGCAGTGCTTGTAGACTTCCCAATTATTGCGATCTTAATCAGTTAGCCTACTGATTTGGTTGGTTTCGTTTTAGATGGATGTACAGGGTGACAGACAACAAAATGTTTAAAGCTTTGAGAGGATACATAATTTTCTTAAAATTGAGTGCATGAGTGCTGGCAAAGTCTGATTAATTTATTATAATTTACAATTTACCTGTCAGTATGGTCATGCTTCCATTTTAATTTTATGGACAACCACGAAGAAAGCTGCAGATACCGACTGAGAGATAGGACTGTGATGAGAGTGCTGTTTGTATCGAATAAGCTAGGTTTAAGGACGTTGGTGCTATACCCGGTATCTTCCGTGGGTCTAGAAGTGCCAATAGATTCTCAAGAAACGGCTGCATAGTTCTTAAAGTCTTGATAATTGCCATTTTACTAGCCGCTTAACTAATACCGGGTGAGCCATTTAAGACTTCGTGATGTTTTTTGGTAATAATTGAAAAAAAAAAAAAAAAAATTATTGCTGTGAAGGTGAACTCATTTTTCGTTTATTCTGAACCTTGCAAATCTGTTCTGATCACTTTTTAAATATGATATCGCGTAAATGGTCACCGCTCGAGGGAATGGTGCAATGTACTCGTTTTTCGGCATTTCCTATCACATCTCGAAGTGTTTCGGGCTGAATAGCGGCCATTTCCTGTCGTATATTTTCTATCAAGGCTTCTAGGTTCCGTTGCTTGTTGATGTAAACTTTGGACTTCAAATAACCCTACAGGAAGAGGTCTGGAGCCCCTAAGTCCGGTGATCGCCATTTTTCGAAATTAGCCATGTTCACCACAAAATTTGCATAATCCATGCGAGGTGGCTTGTCAATCAGCAAAAGCCGTTGCGTTAATTGAATTTTGTACGGGAATAACTTAAAATCAGACGAATTAAACATCGGAGAGACTTTCGAAGGGTGCCCAACTGCAAAGAACGACGACGACTCGATGTTGTCAACGCTTCTTGTACAGCCTCAATGTTCTCATCGGACCGCGGTGGTGCGGTCTTGTTATTTTCGGCTCTCCCACTCTTCTACCATAAGTGCTATCATATTTGATAGCTGATTTCAGTAAACACCTAAGATTTTTTATTTCTGATTATTTAGGTTTTCAAATTTGCAGACCTAACTGACTACATTTTCTTCTGAGGTGTAAGTAAGTCTTACTTTCTTAGGTGGCGCTACACTTCTGGGTGAATGTTATTTCTACTTGTTCCCCATATCCCCAAAACGCCATAAAAAATATTTTGTGACAAACAAGAGCTTGACTTCTTGAGCCGTATACATTTTTTTAAAAGCACCATTCCCTTTTTCAGAAGCACCCTGTTTCGTAACGGTTTCGGTTGATGAATTTTCCTGATCCGATTAATTAAATGCGAACGATATCCATTTTAATGGTATGGGATACATCTTCCCCATTGAAGTACTATTCGTAATTTTTGATTGGATAACATGGCCGTCATTTATTTTAGGATACATGGGCAAATTATCATAAAAAGCGTCCTGTGACAACTTTGTGTGTGCCTTAGGAAGTAATACCGCTTACTATCTCTGCGATACATTTAAATCCGTTAATGTTCCATTTTATGCTTGACCTTGAATTTTATTCGCTAACCATCATTCCCTGAACTCGTTGTTCTGCCTCATTTGCATTTCACGGCACATCTTTAACGCCAGTGGCCAGAAAATAAAATTTAATTATAATTACTAGAGTATAATGAACCTACCTACCACCCACACCAAAAGATGGTCACTTCTTTAACGTCCTCAGCCCCCAATAGTCGTTCTCGTCTAATTTGCATTCAACGGTGTATTGTGCGTGTAGCGTTCACAAAAATGATAACGACAACATGCAATCATTCCAACCGAAAACATAATTAATTACTCACTTAGACTTCGTTACCCCAAGGGACCTGATTAATGTGCGACTATACCTTTCTTCACTTCATTTAAACGGCCCCGAGACCGGCCACCCACTTCCAACACCACCACCTAGTTTGCATATTCCTTCAAGTTAATCGCAACGCAACGTTCGCTTGCTCTGCCCGGCTTCGCTCATTACAGGCAGGCGAGTGTATTTTCCATCTTGTCAACCATAAAAACTCAAATGGCGGATAAGACTTGCATAAAAACGAAATGTGTGTATAAAAATATTTTCCTTTTATTTCTTGTAAATTCGCCGCCAGAAAATGGGTCGAAGTAATTTTTCTTATGCGCTGTTGTTCTTCTCGGCGTTGTTGTGTTGCAGGAAATGTCTTTGTGAGGCGAACGACATAACCGTACACCTTTTGATGGAGGCGCGTTGGTGACGGTGGTATGCCCTATGATGACTTGAATAAATGAGGGGGTGGTGTGCGCGCCTCGGTGAGCACACGGCCAGACGCCAGTAGTCAACAGCTCGTCGGTCATCAATCAAAAGCAGAGAGGATTGCAAAAAAAAAAAAAAGAAATGCTCGAATCTAGGGAAAAAAAAATAAAACGCCCATTAGGCAGACGGTCTTTGGCGGTCGTCGTCTAGTGAAGGATGTCATTGCCATACCGCAGGAAAAAGTATGGGACTCAATCCCAATGACGTCATTATGGTAAAGGAAGGTGGACATCTCCTGTAAGCATTACGACCATTTTTCAATCCACAACAACAACAAGAAGAGGGATGAAGGCACGAAGAAATAGTAAGTCGTTGTGTTGACAGCCGGAGGAAAGTACACGCTGATGACATTTATCATGACAAACGAAGGCTGCTCTACTGCTGTGTGTTGGGTAAATGTGATGTCTTCTCCAAGCCGATGAAATGAGTGATTTGATGATCTAAGATGGTAATGAGATGTCTGAGCCATGCTGACAGATGAGTTATTTAGAAGATTTTTTTTATAGAACTTTGAAGGAGGTAATGTACCAAGAATTTAAGTAGATACTGTAGCTGTAATATCCGAAAATGACCATTTAAACATGTACTAGTACCCTGCTCCTGAGTTAACTTAGATTAGTACAACATTGAGGGAACCTTTTAAGAATAACACTTCGAGAATAAGACTCAATTTTCCATCGGTAGTTGGCAGAAACTGTGTGAATGATTGATTATTGTTGGTAGATTTCGAACTGGATAGATCTATTCTCGGATTATAAGAAATCCTCCAATTTGGATTTCTCTAGAATCTAAAGAATTTGGAGTGGGTCTAGCAAAAGAAAGCTCTCCTTTCCTGATGTCAGCCATATTACTGAATATGATGTGATAGAGGGTACCGCATTCACCTAGAACGTATTCAGGAGTTTCCTTAGCCTCATTATTCCTTCCCGAGAGGAGTGGAAAAGTAGGTGACGCTCTATACCAACGATTCCAAAACCGAAAACCCAGTAAGGGGTGGTGTTTTCTCCGATATACTTAATCTGACCACTGTAGCGTTTTTCAGGCGGAAATTATGGCGATCAACGGAGCCCTATCCTGGCTTAGGCACAATGTGATATCCTTCAGAGATATTGCAATTTTTACCGAGAGCCAGGGTGCTATAAAATCCCAGGAATCGGTTACATGTACATCAAAGCTACTTCCGTCATTTAGACGGCAGAACATTTTAACATTCACCTATGCTGGGTATCCGCTCATAGGGACATTCCAGAGACCTGTAAGGCCGATGAACTCGCCAAACGTGGTACTACTCTGGGCATCTTTTGGAACGAAGGAATCTGGGTATTCTACTTGCTACATGTAAACTTCGCTTTGAGTACGACGCGATCAGTAAGACAAACCAAAGATGGAGGAATGATACCACGTGCCGTACTTTCAGGGAGATCTGGCCTATGTTATATCTCACTAGATCTAAAAGTCTGATCCTGCTTAATAGGTCACTCATTATCACTTCAATCACTCTCTCCGCGGAACTGTCGCTATCTATTACTACCCAGGGCTGATTAGCAATTTATGCTCTTCCTGCTGTGTTTGCTTCCACTTTGGGTCTAGCGTTAGGCGTTCCTTATTCCATAAAAGATATCGTCTGAGACGGGTTTGATTGTTGTTCTTCATGGCTTCTTCCAACGTTCCCGTGTGGATTCAAGTCGCACCCATGCCCACCGAAAATTGTTTGAGGCACCACCTCTCGTCGGGCAGTAATAAACCTCCGGGAGTATTAATTCTTACGCGACTTCATTACTCCGCTAAGGGTATGTTAACAACTGTCGGGCAGGCACTTTGAGCTAACGTCTGAAAAATTAAAGATTGCGAAGCATCAAACAGTACTTGGGTTAAAAGGATTTAACCCTTTTATCCACCTAAAAGAATAAAAGACGGCCTTCGACCTCACATGCAGGTTTTCAGAGCACAACCATTTTAGCACTTTACATTTATTTAATCTATGTACCTCTCGTTTTGTACTTTTCTTTAAGAGCGAGATTTTGATAATTCGAGATTTTCCTGTATTTGTAAGATTTCTATTTTTCAGAGCGAAATTTTGATAATGCGAGATTTCGAAAATGCGGAATTTTCTTATTCGGGACCTATTTAAAAAATGCGAGATTTCGTTATTAGAGATTTTGGTTTGAAGGCAATCGTACCGCTCCCTTCGCACTCGGGAATAAATTGTAGGTCCCTTCCATTCGTGCGAAAAACGTAATGTAATGAATGTTTGTGAGAAGCCAGGCTTGCCCCGAACTGTAGCGCTAGCTATTTATTTTTTAAATTTTTTAAGTTCCTTCAGTATTATTGCTGCAACTTGAGTTCATGGTCCCTGCTAAAACCGCTGAGGCAGCGTTGGTATGATTAAGGTTAATAAGACTTGTTCAGGCTTCGGTTGACCGCTGGTGAAACCTTTGGTTGATTTAAAAAATGTGATCAACTTACCTCAGCTTGGCTTTGGTTACCGTCCTAAAAACTTTTTAAAACTTTATTTTGCAAACGTAACGGCATCTGCAGACTGAGTACCAGGAGTATACGCTTTTGCTACCCAGGTTTGGAGGGTCCATCTCATACTACCATGGCAATCTCCCAACAGGAAGTTCAACCCATAATTTCAATTAATCATGTTCCTCAGTTAGCATGTGCGTTGTTTATTGGAAGCCACTCTGGCTTGTACAAATGGCGCAGAAACCTGACCTGAATGGTGGTGATGTCTATTAGTTTCTGTTTTTAACCTTAAGGTGAACCACATGAATATCTTTATACACCAGAGGAACAAGAAGCAGTATCTTTGTGCTTGTTCTTGGTTCCACAAGGGTAATGTCATATGCAATATAGTATAGCATAGCAGATAATGTGGGTGGCTGTAAAATAGTGGTAATATCTTTGCTTGTCACGTTGAAACTTCTGGATGTCGAGAAATATTTATTTCATAAATAAATACAATCGATCAATTCTGAAAGCTGATGTTGATTCTACTACAAAGACGTAGCACTGGTAGTAGATTGGTCAGGGCTTGAAGATTTGATCGAACCAATCTTCTTCCCGACTTACGTCGCGCAGCTGTAGCGCAGTAAGCGACTTTGTTCTAGGCGTAAAGCAATATTTACAGAGAAAAATCTCTTGTTTTAACACGAGGGATTGCATAATAGTGAAAGCAGAGTTGGCGATTTCCGTAAAATGGAAATGTCTACCAGTGATGCAATGCGGTCCTCGAAAAGTGGTTTCAATTCGTTACGTCGTACGATAGGTCTGCCCATCCTGCACAGGAGTTTAATCAGCTGTAGACTGACAAATGATGTTGAAGTTGTCATAGCGTCCTGCGTCACGGCGGTACCTTCATCCATTACAAGCGAGTGATTCATTTGGGAGCTGACATGAGAGATTAGGGTTCTCCACATCTCCAATTAAGTTTTTTGTATTGACATTCTTTATATAAGCCCTTATGGAAGCTGAGAAAAGAAACGCCATTCACAACGAGCTTCAACAAGTTCCTATAAAATCAGAGAGTCCCTGTTTTTCGGAGTAAATATCAACTCGCGATTTAAAATAAATATAGCATTACTAGCTGATACCCGCGACTACGACCGCGTGGAAGACGTCTCCTTATACTCTATATCCTTTCCCAGGTTTCAAGACATTGATGAGTAAGTATAGACTCTCAATTCCTCATATTAATTCTTTAAGGCGTCCCTGTAAACATCATTCCTGGTTTTTCTTTCTTGCTCGAGGATGACTAGGCTGTCAGGTGAATTGGCTCTGAGTGCGCTATGGGAAAAACAGTCACTCCTCAGATATACATTATCCGCTTTCAAACTCTGTCCATGTACCTTATTGATACTCATGGCGTATCAAACCTCAACGAAAAATTGCAGACGTTTAAACTTAAAGTGGTAGTCTGATGGGATCAGAGAAATGTGGGGGATGAAGACGTTTTTTTTTGATTCAATCCTGTGAAAATCCTGGCTTCGATAACGTGGTTCTACAAAGTCTTCACCTGCACAGTTTTAGAGGGTTTAGATTGGGCAACAACTTTGTGGTTGACGATGTGGGGTGGGTGTTCTGGTGGATCGAAAGTGTGAAATAGCTATTAACCTGTAAAGCTATTTCACACTTTCGAAGGATCCTCGAGTTCCATTTTCGAGTCCAGAGATTCATGCTTAATATTCTTAGTTGGCAACTTCTCCAGCAGAAAATTGTTGATGCTGTTGGATGAGACATTTATTTGAGTGAAAATCGGTCTGAAACAGCTCAGCTATGAACTCCAAACTGATGAACGTTTAGGTACATTATATTCTGTCAGTTAAACTAATCATATCTCCCATAACATCGCATCGGTTACTTGGTATATTTATTTTTCCCTACTCTTTCCGTCGCCAATATCAAGAAATAAGTTAGAAAACCCCTCTGCCCTCAAGTCACGTTAAAGATGAACATGAATGTATGTATGTTAACTTTTAAGCACAGGACTTTGATATAAGGCTATCAGATGGATGACTTTAGACAGATCTTTATTTCATTTGCCATGTCCCCCGTGGGACAACAGGCTGCTTGGTCTGTCTGAAGCCATCAGCCAAAAGCACTGTCAAAGCGTCCTATTACGATCCTCAATACCTTTCTATGAGTAATAGTTGAGCATTACTTTAAATGGCCAAACTTTAACCCCCTGTAACTTAGCCCACAGTATAATTTTGAAAAACGGTAAATCTTGTGTTTTATTATTTCTGTTTTGAAATATACCCACCAAATTTCAATTCCAAAATTCAATTTAAATTTTATTTTCATACAATCTTGAAAACCCTGTAACACCCTGTAGAAGCCGAATTTCGAAATATCCTTCCTTATTCCTTGTACACATCATAAAGGGAACCTTTGTGCAACTTTCTAGGTCCAAAGGTTTGGGCTTGGCGATGATGAGTCAGTGTTCGTAAGAACTTATATTGTAAGGAAATCGACAAAAAGACGGTTATTTTAAGAAAAGTTCTCCTGGAACTAGGCGTGGCTATACATAATGTAAGGATTATTTGTAGAGTAAATGAATATCTACACGTTTGCTTAAGTAAGTTTTTTCAAGTTCCTTGTAAAATTACTCAAAACAGTGCGTTTTTAGAAAAATGGGTGTTGCAGTGGGAGGATTTTGAAAATGTTTAGCCTATGTTAATTTCCTAGGCTTAAGCTATCTTCGTACTTCGTCAGCGGTTTAGCCGTGAAAACGTAGCAGACAGAGACACTTTCGCATTTGTAATATTAGTATGGAAGTATGGATGTTGTTCGCAGTTTCATACATATGTATATATGTATGACAACCGTGCCTGCTTACGCCCCTCTTATGTCTTAAGGCTGCTTAGATGCCAATACGCATCGAACGGCAAGCAAAAGATAGCTCATTCACGGACGCAACCTTGAAGTTATTGTAATTGCGCTAAAACTGTGCCTCATACCCATATAGGAAAAAGTACGCAGTGACTAGTTTGGTAGTCTGTTTTTGGTGTTGTTATAAGCTGGATTCGTATAAGGGTTCTAGAGCCTTCAAGTACATTGAGCTCTCATTCCCAATTTTAAATAGGTACCAGTATCTCCGATAAATACAACAACAAAGAATGAAACATGTACGCCTGATCACACTCACCACACTCCAATCAAGTGAAAAGATTTGAAACTTCAGATATGTACGCATCCCTCCGTAGATATCTGTGAAACTCCACCCGAAAAAAAATGACACACCTTTGCCAGTTTGCCACTTAAAATGCGAAGCAAGGATATTTTCTTTTCATTATTTCCGAATGTGAATCTCTCTCGGATACATCAAACCGAGGAAAGGGAGCGGATAGCGTACTGAATTTGCCATGAAACGAGCGTAAAAAAACTCATTTTGAACATTTAATCAATTCTTTCAATCTTAATCGGGGAGTCACTCGACGTGATGCGCGCTAAAGGCGTTTCGCTTAATTAAACTTTCTGTTACAATCGATGACGATCTATGAGAGTGAATTTCCTGACACAAGGATTCCCTTGATTTGATTTTTTTTTTATCAAAGAAGAGAACGAGAATGAAATTTGCATTATCTTCTTAGGCTTATACAATGACACTTATTGGCATTGTCGTGGGTCGTGAGGGCGTTTAAGGAATCGAACTTGTTCCGCATAATAAGATGACGTGTTACGGTTGTAGCTTTGTTAATGATTCAGAGGATGCTATGGGGTAGACGCTTCTCATCAAGGAATTAAATTTAGTTGAAACTTTACTGAGACATCAAACTTTTGAACCTAACTAACTTAGGGGATTGGTCGACAAGATTTAGATTTTTTATTGAATTTTTCTGAAGGACTTAAAAGAAAAATTAAAGCTTCCAAATTTATGAATGGTGGTCGCCATGGGTCAGTGGTAAGTGCGTTGGAATGCTGACCAAGCGCCATGGGTTCAAGCCCCAGCCAGGAACACCGAACATTTTTTCGCGGCACCACCTCTCGTCGGAGAATGACAAGCCTCCGGGAGTATAATCTGTCATGAAAGAGCTTATCAATTCGCCGTTCGGAGTTGGCAATACATTGTAGGTCCCTTCCATTCGTGCGAACAATACAAACACGCACAACATGATTGGTTGCGAGAAGTTAGGCCTTGGCTCATATCGAGCTGTCGCGCCAGCTATTTATTTATTTATTTAAATTTATGAATGCGTTTACACTTTTGGAACATGAAAAATTTCACTTGCTTTTCGGCGGTTGTAAAGTATACACATCCATACATACATAGGTACGTGAATTTTTAATGTGGATTATTGTGGTAGGCAAAAACTCCCAAGAGTAAAATTCTTACGCGGAGTTAGGTTAGCTGGTCGATGAAGATGATGAAACCGGCTTCATGTCACCTAGGTCAATGTAGACCCGTAGTGGTACCCATATATTTTAGCCGCTATTTCCTACTGCGTGATTCTAAAACCTGATGACAGCCACTTGGTGAACCATCAGATAGCTCCTCGATGTTATCGAAGAGGTATCTGCCCAATGTTCTTTTTCTAATATTGCAGAGTCTTGAGCAATGACAGAGAAAGTAGGAAAGTGTCCTCATGCACGTCTTCATCTCCGTATCCGCTGCATAGGTCTCCCTCGGTCAGGTGTAGCTTTTTGCATATTACTTGAGCATATTGTGACCTATAATTAATCCTACTCGTAATGATAGTCGTTTCCTGTCCGTATATAGGAGCTTGAACGTTCTGCGGAACTAAGTGATAGGTTTATGGTAAGCTCAGTTCTATATATGCATCAACCAAAAAATGAATGAAAGAATAAAACCATTTTATTTTTTATCTTTAAATCAACAAGAATGTTTCCCATCTGAATTTCCAACGCTGAAGAAAATCGAACGTTGATTACAGAGCCATCAGGTCTGTCTCAATAGTAACACACTATTATTATGGAACAGTGGACCGTGGTTCGAAATATGTATATTTAAATGGAGATTCCAAATTGCCAATCATTTTGGGTTTCATTACCGAAATCTTTCTTCGAACCATGGGTATAGAGGGCTGGCTATAAATTTGTATCCAATTTGGTGGCCTTATGAATCAGCCTGGTAAGTGTTTTCATATTGTAATTAACCTTCTATGATAAGAGTAGTCGCCGTGGCTCAGTGGTTAGTGCGTTTGATTGCTGTGCAAACCTGCGTAGGTTCAAGCCCCAACTATGTCCACAGAAAATTGTTTGCGGCACCACCTCTCGTCGGGGAATGACAAGCCTCCGAGAGTATAATTTGTCATGAAAAAGCCTATCAATTCGCCGTTCGGAGTTGGCAATAACTTGCCCCTTCGTAAGAAAAATGTATCACGCACAGCACGAATGGTTGCGAGAAACTAGGCCTTGGTTCACTTCGAGCTGTCGCGTCAGTTATTTATTCATTTATTTTTATTTTATGATACGTTGATTTTTCGTGCTTTTCCCCAAGGCCATTCACCGGCACAGTATTAATAAGTGATTTTAAGCAGTTGATAAACGCGTCCTTTTTGAAAATTTTGGCAATTGATAGAAAGTGCTGAATGACGGATGGGTTGGAGAGTACACTACCTCCGCAAGGAAACTATCAAGGGGTGAGCTCCGTATAGCTAGCAGAGTGGAATCAATTCATGTGATGGGCTACCTACACCGAAAATAACTTTTTTATGTAAGAATGAATTATTAGTGCATAGAAAAACCATATTTGACTTTTTAAAGTTTTTTTATTTTTGAACATATGATTTTTAAGCTTCGAAAAAAGGGAAAAAATTCGAAATTCAAAAAAAATAAAACAACAAAAAATAATTCTAAATTTTTTTCGTTTTACGTCTTTTGAAACTATGTGTATTATAAATAATATAAATTGTTTAAATTTATTTGCATACCTTTGTTAAAAAAAAAAGTAAAATTCAGATTCATCTGATAAACTCTCATTTGCTTAAGTAGTCGATTGGGAAAAACTGAATAAAAAAAAGGAGTACACATGAGTACACATACACAAGAAGTCGAGCTATGTAAACAAATAAAAATATCCGTGCGGAAGCGTGTGGAAATCTACTTTTGCTTTAGCAATATAAAAAATCACCTTAAATCTGGTTGAAAGTTTAATGCATTTAAAAAAAAAAATTTTTTAGAATTGCTCGTACAGTTTTTACATAAAAATAAATTTTATAAAGTTATTACATACTTGAAGCTATCGATTCCATATAAATGTTTAGCTTTCACGTGATTTAAAAAAAATTACAGCTACACAAACACTCGCCAATTGAACCACTTCCTTTTTTTTTTTTTATAATCCACGCGCGGATCAAGGGGATATGAATACTCTTATAATGTTATACACACACCGCGAGCCAGGTACAGTGGTTTGAAACTCAGGTTTAAGTTTTTTCATTGGCGTCCAAGGGCGGTGTCCAGGCTAGCTGGGGACATTTGTGATGTTTTTGTCATTGCTTTACTCACAGAAATTTTTTCGAATCCCCTGACGTCATACTCAGTGTTCGCTCAATCAACTCTTCAAGCCAAGACACTCTACTGCCAGTGTTATGCCTTCGCAGTAGAGTCGCCATCAGCTTTCACAGTTGATTGATTTTTATTTATTTATTAAGACACACATTGCAAGAAGAACTAAAGTGTTATTTTCAATTAGACCATACGGAGTGTCAAGGCAAGTAGAAAATATAAATGTTTTTGGGTGTGAAGGTATAACCAAATAATTAATATACATATGATCGTAAAGTACTCCAAAATATAAAGTCAAAGGCATTTTTTCGCAGCTTAGGTTAGTAATAGTATACTAAAAATGTGATTTTTTCCAAAACCTGAATTTTTGTTATAACCACTTGAATCTAGTATTAAACGAAAGAACCGAACTCCCTGATCACGAAAATATAGGTCCCAGACATTTTACGCGTAGCCATACCGTTGCCGTTACCTTTTAAATAAAAGGTATAACCACATGATTGTTACACCAAAAAATTCTTGAGAACGTCCTGATTACAAAAATATAGGTCCCAGACGTTTTACGAGCAGCCAGACGGATTTTCAACGTCGTCTTCCCAAATGAAATGAGTTTCCTTTCGCTTGTTGATCTTGATTTGAATTCTCTCAGCAAATTAATTCTTTCTGTTCTCATGGATTGATGTCCTTTGAGCGAATTCCTTTTTCGGTCAAACTTACCCACAGAAATTTTGTATAACTGACACCTAAATTGCTTAAGCTCTTGTGATAGTCAATTTATAAACCATCGATCTAGATAAAACGGATCACTGCTTGGGATGTCATAGCAAAAACAGGACCACAGAAAAAAGAGCAGCATCAACCTTGAGTGCAGATGCGCCAATTATTTGGTAACTAGGTTAATAGAGAAGTTCTGGAAACGTGTCTTTCAATACGAACATAACAATTTTCTATTTTAATACAAACGCACCCTTAAACTTTTTTTTATGATTTGTCAATGTCAGAAATTCAGTCATGGTTTACATTTTTATGATGGTGAAATTCACGAACGAGCAACTTTTGGAAATTGTTAGAAATTACTACCGAAATTCTGAGTCAGTGGTCGTAACTTAAAGAGCGCTTACTCCAATTTTTGGCCGTAAAATCGTCCCACCAGACAGGCTGTGCGTTCTATAGTAGATAGATTCCAGTCAGCATATTAACTATTAAATGTTCCTGTGCCAGTGAGACAGCACTGAAGTACTGAAAATATCGCGGCCGTAAGTGCTTCAGTTCAAAATAAGCCAAATTAGTCGATTCCACGTTATTCACAGGAATTGGAAATCTCTCAGTCAGTCCACATTGTGGCAAATTTTGCGTAAATATCTTGGCCTACACCCTTACAAGATTAAATTAATTCAAGAACAAAAGCGCCGAAACTTCTCCGATAGGGCTCAATAAAAATTTTAAGAAAATCCTCATTTTTGATTGAATGGCTTTGTCAACAAGCAAAATACATATGCATATTTAAACAACAACAAATCCACATGGGCTTCAACAGACTCCATTGCATCCGCGAAAAATTACCATGCGGTGTTGATTTCATGCTGGAGGTGTGACCGTATTTTTTCAGCGATGAAAATGATCACCATGCTACGCTCAATGGAGTTCGCTATCGTGCCATGTTGGAAAACTATTTTTGACCAGAGTTGGATGTTCTTGACATCAGTGATATGTGGTTCCAACGAGAGGTGCCGTATGCTACAAAGCTGGTCAAACAATTGAACCATTAAGGAAGAGTTCGGTAATCGTGTGATCTCGAGAAATGGTCCGGTTGAATGACTACCTCGCTCATGCGATTTAACGCCATTGGATATCTTTTTATGTGGTTAATTTAAGTCGTTGGTTTATGCCAACAAGCCAACAACGTTAAAAGAGCTCAGGAAACACGAAGTTTCCATCATTCCGGCCGATATGTGTGGAAGAGTGGTGGACAGTTGACTCCAAAGAATCGATCGCTGCAAACGTACTCACGGTGGTTATATGAACGAGATTGAATTTCATACTTTAATCAACATGTGAACTACAATAATAAAAGCCCGATATACGGTAAAACGTCTGGAACCTATATTTTCGTGATCAGGGAGTTCTGTTCTTTCGTTTAATACTATATTCAAGTGGTTATAACAAAAATTCAGGTTTTGGAAAAAATCGCATTTTTAGTATACTATTACTAACCTAAGCTGCGAAAAAATGCTGCCAGACTGCCCCCTTTGACTTTATATTTTGGAGTACTTTACGTTCATATATTAATTATTTGGTTATACCTTCACACCCAAAAATTGCTGTGGGCACTTGGTCTACTACATGTTACCATTACCGGGAACCTGAGTTTCTTATAGGCCTCTCAGATGGCTAATACTTCCGCCTGCTATGACGATAGTGTTTCTCAAATCAGAGTTCAAATTCTCTGATTCTTACTGCGCTACAGAAAATGATGTATTTAATATTCAGGTCCAGAGGCATAATGTTTTTAAGAGTACGTTTAGTACTTCAGTCGGGCTTGAACGCAGGAGACTTATCGCACCGAATCTCCTTTTTTTTTTTGTATAATCGCGTTTCAGGGGGTTATGAATATTATGAAATTAAGTTTTCCATGCCAAGCTTCGTTAGAGTTTCTTGAATTAATTTAGTACGCACGTTGTTGAAGTTCCCTTCTATATCTAGAAAGGTTGTTATTTTATACTGTTTATAGTGGATATACAAACATATTTGTCAAACGTCTGCAGGGCTACTTTCGTAGACCTATCTTTATGGTTGAGGCAGTGAGAAAAAAATGTTTCTAATAACAAGCTATAGAAAGCAAGAAAGGGTAAATCACAGGTTCCAAGTGATTGGAAGCCCAGAGTATTCGACAGATATCCTCTGAGAAACCGACAGGTTAGCAAAGAATTTAACAGAATTCCAGAAGGCATCTTATACTATTAGGATAGGTCGCTGCAAGGTAAGAAAAAATGGCACCTATTATTTCTATCTATTATTTTACCAGTTTTTAAAGCTCTTTGGGATTTCGATTTACCATTAGTATTCAGCAAACTACATGGCGCTCGTATCCGATTTTTACAACAAGTTTCTCTTTCCAACGTCAACGGTGTATTTTAAACAGTCGACTTATATGTATATATTTGCTGCTGATTGAAATAACTTCCATAACTGCATGATTGCTGTAAACCAATTCATCTCCTCTTTCTTTCTGTTACAAATACAATTTGCAAATAATTTGAGGAGCTGGCGAAAAAAGCGGACAAGTCTAATTTAAACTTTTTTACAGGAGAGCCCAAAAACTGATTGAAGCAGACATGAACCCATCTTTTGTTTATCAAAACATCTAGCCATTTGTTTTAAATAAACATATCCGGTTTTAAATAAAAAGTTTAACTAAGTACAACTATAAGTCGTTTGTCGCCATCCCCCTCGGCAATCTTTTGCTTGTGTTATTGCGTCGCGATTTTCTTCCAATAAGAAGCCGCAACAACAGCTGGTACTGCTCCCCTACAACTTGTCTAATGCATAAATCATGCGATAAATATCTTCCCACAGTGTAAGTGTGCACCACACTATGGTTAGACGTAGGTGGATAGATAGAACAAAGTAAGATGAAATATTTAATATTGATTCCATTAAATATGCATCATTAGGTGTATCTATCGATATTTGCCACTGATTTATCGATTTTTCGGATGGAGTAGGTCCCAAGAGACCATGACGATGTGTCGCTAATGTTACTATCTGTCTTCCGCATCCTTCGCCTTCTAACACATCGTAATCGTAAGTGTTCGGTGTGTATGTGTGTGTATGCGAATGAATTGATAGCATAAGTTATTGCATTTGTATCTGCAAGATTCATAAATTGAAGGCGATACTCGATAGGTGTACCGACTGTGTACGGTTTTTCCCACAACGCGACGTGTCGTCGATAACTATGATGAAAGTCAATTTACTTGATGTTGATGTTGAAGCAATTCTCTTGTTATTATTGAGGTTAAACGTAACTTTAACTTGAGTTGGCAATTATGCAAATTGTTACGACGCTGCCGGGGGGTTTTGATTTAATAGAATTTAATTCTGAGACCATGTCAGGTTGGCAGGATTTTCAATCAGCCATGGCTTTGGGGGTGAATATCATTTTGTAGTTGAAGTTAAAATTAATAAAAAAAATTATCAAAATGCCATCTTTGGGATACCAGTGGAGTAGTAGGAGTCTCAATCAAGATCGTTTTCTACTAAATAGTGATTTTGATTCACTTTACAGACAATTCAATCAGCTAATGATATGCAAAATAGGGCATTGAATCAGTATTTGAACTACAAACACCGTCTTACTTCAATTTTAAATGTATGCATCTAAATGTTAAATCGAAACAACGGTTTCTATTGATAACTTAAATCGTTTTCCTACACGTTCATTTACATACAATACCCCACAAAATGTAGAGATATTGTTAGACTAGGTGGGTCGGCAAAGATCGTTTGCCTTTTTAAGATTAGCCTGCACTATCTTGGCGAAGAATCTGGACAGGGAAAGTAACAAAACGTTTAAGGATATAGAGATGCAAAGAGAAACAAAAAATTTACACACATATGTACATAAAGGTACATATATAGCAGCGATAGGATAGTTAGCATTAGCAAAGTTAATACACGTGGAAAAAATTATTCGCATTAGCTGTCTGAAATGTATTTCCTAAATTTGATGAAATGCTAAGCTATTTTTCTGCAGTATGTGTTGCGACCACAGCGATGAATATTCGTTGACAGTGTTAATATTAAATGAAATAGCATTATCTTTACGAAAATATACTATTCACTTCAATCGAAAAGGATTGTTCCTTCTTGCGATTTCTTATCTATTTTATACCAAATTTCTTATGTTTAAGAGATTACTCGTAAGTCCGCTTTTAATTAGTTTTAGTTAATTGGGACACACCCCACTTTATCTACCTCTGTCCAAGCCTTTTCCTTCAGGATATCGAAAAACTAGTCCATCAAGGATATTCGTATGTTCATCAAAGCTTCAAGGTGGTGCGAAACTTAAGGGCGATGGGCCCCATTGGTAATCACAACACCAGCGCTGAGATCAAAGGAAGAAGAATTCTTGCCAACGCTGTTTCTTTGGGCTAAGAAGACAATTGAGTAGCAAAGCTCTCTCTCTCGAAAAACTAAAATGACGATTATAAAACGTGAATCATTCGAGTCCTGATTTACGGCGCATGGGCATTGATTTTGTCAAAAGCAGATGTGGTCGCTCTTAACTGTTTTGAGAGATAAATTCTTCGGTTGATTTTCGGTCCTGTCTGCATAGACTTTGAATGGAGGAGGAGATACAACGACGAGCTGTACGGGCTGTACAGCAACATATACTTAGCCGGAAGAGTGAAGCTCCAACGACTGAGGTGGCTAGGTCATGTAGAGGAGATGAATACCAATGCTCTGACCCGAAAAATCTTCGAATCCACACCCAAAGTACAGTGAAGACCGCAACTCAGGTGGCGAATGGTAGTGGAAGGGAACCTTAACCATCTTGGCGTGCGAAACTAGAGGGAGCTGGTTGGAGACCCTAGTTGGTTGAGGCTCTGGCCCACCCCGTACTGTAGCGCCATCTTAAAAAAATTTGCACACACAGCTACAATCGACCGCTGCAATCTTCACATCTGCAATTCCAATTAGCCATACCTTTTTCATGTAATAACGCAAAATATATCAGGATCTCCAAATATTTATATGCAAACATTTTCAGACAGGACGTTTGCTGACGATTTACAGAAGTCATCCGCCTATCGGGTAATCTCCCTTTTGAGACCTTTTGCACACATTTGCAGACTTTTTGAGATTTGCGGGCTTGCAGATGTGAATTTTAAGAAACACAAAAAAATTTGCAGATTTGAGACATACTCCGCAAATCGTGTGATTGACTGCACTTGTCATGGCTGCAACCTCGCTTTAGTGGATGATTTGCAGACATTTGCTTATGTGTAAATTTGTCTGATCGTAATTTCGGCGTTGACTTATGCATATACTTAGAGCAAGTATTGAGTTCCTATATATTTGTTTTATTTAGTATATGGAATGCAAATAGAAGGATTGTTCAAGACACAATGTAAAAACTATGGAAGCGATTCAATGTCCCAGTCCTTTTTTCTGCATTTGAAAAACTTTGTAATTTGGTTAACGTAGAAACAAAAAAACCAAATGAATTTTGTTTGCTAATAAATTTAATGGTGACATTCCAATCAAAAAAATAACCCTTCGACAATTCCTTCAAGAAGTAGGTGGATTTCTTAAGTTATCGCAAGGGCTTCTATTTTGATGGCGGGAACTAAATGGAGACGAAAATTTCCAATTTAAAAACGAATTGTTACTATTTGCCTCGAGATGTTTAATGATTTTTAATTTCAACCAAATTCGAACAATTTTGAAGAGTTTTCAATTTATTGTTATCTATCTGAATTGTACCTTTTCAGAAATAAAAAGGACCGTTACCCGCCGCCCCTTCTGACCGATTACGCTCTTCTATTTGCCATAAAAATGTGTTCATCACATTTTATTCAAATCACAGAATTGCGGCCTCAATCGTGTCCACAAGAATCCCTTATATTGCATACAGATGTATATGTATAAATTTATATAAGTATGTACATATATACATACATATGTACATATATATGTATGTACAAGCAATTCATTTTTAAACGGGCTATGAGGTTGGTGTTTGGGATGCTAAAAATGGCATCCAAATTTTTTGAAAGTCACATCATGAGGACCTCTTCAATAGGCAGTTTTTCTTCGAAATCCACCTAAATAGTGGAATAATTTGAGTAAGTAATACATTACCCAAGAAGTGCAGAAAGTTTCTGCCAGAGACTTGTGATCCCAACGAGTTAAACAAATTGTTGGCAAGTGCTTCTGCTTATAACTCGCCTGCAGCAAATTTGCCTCAATTAACCCACAATGGCTCGACAAATATAACTGTTTAATTTGGGTTTAGAAGATTTGGACAATATGAGCTATTTAAGGCAGTATCTGGAATTCGCTCCGAAGCCATTGGTCTGGACACCAGAGATTTTCAAAGATTTTCTTCCTCAAATTCTGCCATATCGTAGTTACTCATTATGTACAATCTTCTGTTTTGCGAGTTAAAAATTTAAGCAGAGTACTAAAACCACCATCTTTTAATGTCAATATTTCTAAGTATAAAAGGTTTCAGTGCTTTGTCTATCTCAACAGTTTTCGCTATTCAAAGTATTTAAGGAAACTAAATAATAGCAATTTATTTAAAACGGAACTTTTGCGATACTTTAAGAGCTAAAACACTAACACTTCTTGTAAACAAATGCGAAAAATATATTCTATGTCCATCTCCTTGAGATTATTTAAATAACGGTAAAAACTGCATCAAAATTAATTAAGTAATTTTTGAGGTAAATCCTTTCAAACAGTAACCACGTGAACAATTTTATATATTAGTTTAGATAGATAAATCAATAAACTCTTTTTTTGGTAGACCTTTGCAGATCAAAAGTATCTCGTTAAAAACAAGTTTCGTTTAATAAACCATCTAGGATGAAGCTGTGGTCCTTTTGGGGAGAAGTTGCTGAGTCAAGCTGATGAACTTTTACTAATAGCAGGTGGGCTAGATGCTGCATATGTATCAGCATGAACCCTCGGAGCCGTGCTCCTAAGTTTCACAACACAGCCACTTCAACATCGTCTGCAACAGCGAATAATCAACCCTCTCACGCAGAGGGGGTTGATTTTGTGTCAGAAGCCAGCAGCAACATTTGTGCATTTGCGGATTCTGGCTCGGACTTAGAAGCACCACAGACATCGCCAATGCAGAAAAAAAGGAATTCAAACAACGGAGATTCAAAACTTGTTCTGTTGTAGAAAAAATTAGTAGAAGAATATTCTTATCAGCAAGTTATAATTGAATAATTCGACAAACATTTAGACTTCGAGGAACGGAATTTAACAGTACAGGGAAGGCTTTTAGAAATGGAATAAGAGAAGCATCGATTTTTTTAAACTTGAATGAAATAAAAATGAAGATAAAGAAATCCTTCAAAAATCCTAATATAAACCATTAAGAGGCTAATAATAATAAATAACTTGTTTTTCTTTGGAATTAATGTTTTGATTTTGTTTTTTAATGAATGTTATTTTGTTTTAATGAAGTATGTAAATAAAATGAAGTTTTTTATTTCAGAGAGTTTTTAATGTACTTACGAATTCTTCACCAGCTGAGGTAAGATTTTCATTACCAGTATCAATCACTTCAAGGGTAGTACCTGCATCACCGGTGTATGGATTGCTGAAGGGAACCTTAAAATCAATACATACATTATGCAATGCACAGCACACGTTTTCAAACCGTGCAAGTTTTTCATGAGGATATCTTCCTCATTTGTCACAAATAAGCAGTAATGCACCACAGTTCCAAAGGATACCCAGAATTGCCTGGAAATTAAGAATTGTAAGAACTGATTTCTTTGCAGCATTTCACAAATATTTATGATTACTACCTAGAAGCCATGAGTTTTCATTTGTGGCCTCTGGTCAAGTAAATGCCTCATCTCGGAATGCTTCCTTAAATATGAATCATGAGCTGCTCCTTCATATTTGGAATCTATAGCAAGGATTTTCAGTTTGTGATAAAAAATCTCAAACAGAAAAATTTTTATTAGGCTTTTTGTACTAGATAGGTAGGTATTTTTCTTAGTATCATTGAGCTAAGTCTGTGAAACCCTTTTCTGTTGAAAAACTTGTGCTCACTCATTTGCGCTGAGTTTTTGCAAGCCGAAATGTGTTCCGTCTTAACTTACTCGTTAAAAACAAATGTTGGAGTTTAGCACATTTAAACAGTTCAAACCTACCACCTGGTATTTTGTACTTTTGGAAAAAATAATTTTTGAAGTTATTCTTTCCATAGTCGAATGCTATGGGGCACAGTTTCTCCTCCATTTCCTATATAACTCTCGATGTTATTTTTGAAATGACACTTTGACACTTTCCAATAAGATAATCGTTGCCTAAAAATAAGAACATGTACTATGTATTGCTAAAGCGTTGAATATACTCTTACATAGCAAGAACTTGGCTACTGAATGTTGGTATCCACCACTTCCCAATAAGGAAGCAGGGAGTACGACAGTTGACATATGTATGTCCTTGTATTTCAGGGCTTTGCAAAATGTGGTTGAATACATCTTTATTACCCCTAAATCTTTTGATAAATCTGTGGTACACTCCATTTTTGTTTCTTTGCTTTAATTGCGAAGCGAACTTTTTTTTCTAAAAAAGGATCCAGCTGAAATTTCTAATATATATTTATTTGATCTACATATACATATGGTGGATCATGCAAATCTAAGTACCTATCGTGTCGATATAACTATATGAAACTATAAAAAAATTGCATTTTTTGATTGGCCCTCAATTTGTTTGATGTGTATTTGCTTTCAACTTCTTGATTTCCATTATTCATGTTTTCTTTGTTAGGTTTACTAATGAATTTTTTTATGAACTTCTACTTGATATTATGTGTAATAAACATTTCTTTGATGGAAAAAAAAACAAATTAAGTTTTAGCCATCAAGTTTTAATATAGCTTCGGTACGAAAGCCGGTACGAAAGTCGGTACGAAAAAGTAAGATACGAAACTAATCGACACACATGCAGTTCACGAAATGGTACGAAATGTAACACACAGTTTCCGATCGGACTGGTACAAAACTGTGCGTACGCAAGTGAGTTTAGTTTCGTACCGGCCCGAAACTAAACCAAAAGTTTCGTTCCAGATCACATCCTTATATAGCCAGAAAAATCGGAGGAAGTGATCATTGTATCCGAAATTATTTAGAAAATCTTGAATCTTATGGCAAGAACTACCGGGGAAGATCTGTGAAAGCTTTAACACCTCAAGCACCAGAAACATCAACATCGGAAAAAGTGAATGAGTTGCAGCAAGACGTACCTAAACCGGTTCCGAGCATACCTAGCGGACCAACCGTAACTAGAGCGGGAAGAGTTGTAAGGGCACCTGACAGATTAACGTATCCAGTTTGATGGTTTCTCAATATTTCTTTATGAATGATAAAAATTATTTGAATTGGATTTAAATTTACTCTGAACTTACTGATTGAAGTTATTATCTGAATTGTGTATTATTAAATGTTAATTTAGAGTTGGATTTTTCGATATAAAACAAAAATGTATCATTTAACCTAAAAAGGGAGACGTGGAGTATCTGGGTGCACGGTAGTGCACCGCCAAGTTCACTACAGGCATCCTTTACCGCTAGCACTTCGCCGAAATTTCAGTGCCTTATAACTCAGCTCCCTTAGTAGCAGGAAGTCTGATTTTCTGGCCCAGAGGAGAGGAGCACCATATGACAACATATTCCAAATTTCAAGTTTGTACCTATTCCGAGATATTTGATTCGGAAAATCGCCAAATTGTTATAATTTCGTAGCTGACTCACTGACTGACAGATCATCAAAAACCTATCACCCACTTCCAGCAGACCTAGAAACTTGAAATTTGGTACACATGTAGTATATACTTACTGTGCATATTAAGGGAAAATTCTAAAATCTTCATTTATGCGCTTGGCAATTGTTTAAATAAATAAAAACTTATTTAATACACATGTATACCAATTATTTTACACACCCATTGATATGTGTTATATTGGATTTCACATACATTGATCACATCCTTCGTTCGCCGTACATTATCATTCGTACACATCGACATTTCAGTTGTATTGTGTAGTTAACGGTGAATACAGCGAAATCTTTTGCCGAATTTAATCATGCCTTGTGCCTATGCATAGATATCACACGCCAAAAAAAAAATATGACACATTTTCAGCTGATTGGGATTTACTTCTACGTCCCAGTTCCAACCTTTTGTTCGAACTAAAGCAGTCGAACCTTAACTCACGCGGTCGTGTGGTGCAACCTTTACTACAGCAAGAAAAAGGAAATCACACAAACAAAACTGAGATTCTGGGTTCGCTATCGCTTTTTTAATTTTTCATTCCAGTGTGCTGTGATTGTTTTATGTATGACGATAAGGGTTGCGAACAGAAAAAAAAACACATCTGCACGCTTTCAGCTGTGCATTTGATGGTAATGGGCACAAAGCACAGCAGCATACGATCGGAAGGATGGGATTCTTTTTTGTATTATATTTTATTCATACAAATCGTTTAAACTTTGAAGTTTGAAGTAAACGATTGAAAATGTAAATTATAATAATGTCTATGGTAGTACGCATTACACCGAAATTTCAAATTTGACGATGAATGCTGGGAATTCGATCGCAATACTTGTTCGACTGTCCCACTCTATTTCAAGCAGATGGGGGGTTCACTTACCTATATAATATCGACATACATCCACACCAGGAAACAAATGGTATACATAAACTGACTTATTTCGATATAGGTAAAACATACTTCTCAGGAGCGATGATTGTATTTGTTCGGGGGCGGTTACGATCAGAGTAAATTTGCTTACAGTGGGTAGGGACACTCTCGACATATGTATGTATATGCGTTTCTATTATTCCAGAGCAAAATGCACAATAAGCAAAAGCAGGACAAAAGTATTGACTTTTATCCTTCATTGCGATCGCTTACAATAGATTGTAGATTGTAATTAGGGGTGGGACCTTGTCACCTTATCACTGCGGCCACCGATGCCTATCGTGATTTCCTCCAATTAAAGCTCGCTCTGATACCTGAATTCGAGATGAAACCAAACACCTCTTTGAGTGAGGTGGCAGATATATCCTCCGTTTCGAGGTAGATTTTGCCTAACTGACGATGACATGTTCTAATTAAACAGTTACAGTGACACAAAATGTGTTCTGCTGATTCTTAGTCTTCGTTGCACATTCTGCACGTTTTGTCTTGTACTATTCCCATAGTCATTAGGTGTTATTCACTCGACAGTGTCATATTAAGACTCAAAGATTGACTAGCATCGAAAACAAGCGATTGAGAAGTAAGATGGCTGCAGTCACTACAAAAAGAAGTGAGATCCCATCAAAAACATTACTGTTAAAAAAATGCCAAGTTCTTATTTTAAATGTTAGCCATAAAAAGTAATGAGATACCAGCGGCCAAGTTCTTGCAAAACTTTACTAGAGAAGTTAAGCAGATCAGTAAGTTAGAGCTTTATGCGTGGAATTGAGTGAATGTATCTATAACAACTCTAAACTTGGCCGCGGTCGACAGTTTTCAGAATTGTTTATCGCTCCAACGGGTAGAAATACAAGAAGAGACAGGTGGTGTTTCATAGTGCGCATTTTATCATAAAGCAAAGTAATAGTGGCTAATGTGTTGGGGGTTGGACGATTTTGTGCGCCGCCAATTTATTGATTTAAAGTAATAACGTGTGCATATGTATACACAGTATTAATTTCTTAAAATGTTATAGATACATTCACTTAATTCCACGCATAAAGCTCTAACTTACTGATCTGCTTAACTTCTCTAGTAAAGTTCTGCAAGAACTTGGCCGTTGGTATCTTATAGCTTTTTATGGCTTACATTTTAAATAACAACTTGGCCTTTTTTTAACAGTAATGTTTTTGATGGGATTCTATTTACTTCGTGTATTACATGTGTATTACATGTATTTCCTAATCTCTCTCTCTCTCTCTCTCCCTCTCTCTCTCTCTCTTAATCTTTGTCTATAGTCAATCAATAAATGAACTTCGTGTGAAACGGTCGTGTTTTATTGAACATCACAAGATTGACTTCCAAACAAAATCAAGTTGTCAGCTGGTGTTAATGCCAGTAAATCAACAGTGCGTCGTGCGATTTTGAGTGCTCCACATTTAGAATTCAAGAAGCTTAAAAAAAAGCCGCCACTTAATTCTACACGAAAGCAACAGCGACTAAAACTCGTTAAAGATCAAAGCGCCATAAAAAAAATTGCCCCCCACACCATAACTTCACCTTGTCTAGAATGATGACGGGTCAACAAACGTTCTTCTTTTCGGGGATCGTGAAAATAATAATTCTAGCCGTCTGTCCCGTCCAAATGGAATTTCTTTTCATCCGAAATGTCAACTTTTCTCCAATCATTGGCCCAGATACTATGTATATATATAATCTATAATCTTTAGTTTTGAGCAGCTTTTTTCTCCATTTGAGAGTTATTTTATCTGAGGAAGTCTAACCACAGATGGCAAATACAGACACGCTTTGCTGACATATTAACTCAAAAAGCATCTCAGAAGCTACTGCAAAAGTTTATAATTCCTCTGATTAAATATACAGAACTGTTGGGTGTCCTATATAAGGGGATTTAATATATTGTTATAGTTTAAATTTTAAACAAAACACTGGTTTTTGTTAAATTGTTGATGTTTTGATAATGAATAAGGCTTAAAGACATTGTTCTGATAATAACTGTAGATGTCATTGCTCATTCTGGACAGGTCACTTTAGTACATGCTATTGTTAAAGGAGATCGTTTATATGAACATATGCATGTATATATGTGTGTATGTAAGGCTATTTATAAAAACGATTCTAAACATGCCTATCTGTTTTCCTCATATCGCTACAAACATGTGTACATGTTGCAAATATTCATATGTACTTAACCAAGCCATACGCAATATGGCCTTTTTAAAGGTAATAGGTAGAGGTTTCTAGAAAATTACCCCGTTAGGTACTATTAACCTCGGAAAAAATTGTATAATTAAATTTCGTTTTCCCGGGATAGACCCTCCAGCACTTTATCACGAGGTGAACATCAATATCCTATTCGTATCGGTTTCCCTTCGCCTACACCGCAACAGAATAATCCTGACAATTCTTGTTGGAACTCCAAGGAACCGGGTTCATTATTATAATTACTTATTTGTCTAATTGCCGAGCAAATCTTAGCAACTTGGAGATTAATTAAAGCGCTGCTGCCGTGCCCGTGCCTGGATGTTACGTACTTCTTGCTGCCAGGACAGCCTTGCTTCTGATTCATCTCAATCCTTGAAATCATTGCCGTTTCCGTTTTAATTTTCTGTGCCTAATGAACGCAATGTTCTTGTCATCGTTCGCTTTTGGTGTACATAGTCTCAGCCCGGAAGATATGTATCTACTAGATACGACGTATTCCTGTGTTTGGGATGATCCTTATTTTTTTCTATTTTTTTCTTCCTTTGTTTTGTGTGGCTGTGTTTGCTTTCAACTATAATATATGTATGTTTGTATGAATAGCGAACAGGAAAGGATGCTTGGGATGTCCTTTCTGCTTGCCGTCGTCGTTGTCGTTGCTGTTTAAATGGGTAGATGTCTTCTTCATGGAGTTGGGCCACTCCTACATCCAGGAATGATGACAGCGGCTTTGTGTAATGTTTTGTTTCAATGATGTCTGCAAATCAGTTGTGACGACGACGAGCTTGGTTGTGCTTTTGTCGGATTAAATGTTGTCGTTGTTCGTGTGTAGGAATGAAAAGTGACGAAACATTAGCGCCAATTTAAAGTTCATTCAACTGCTTTATGAGTGTAAAACGACAGTTTATGGGCATTTCCCAAGGCGACTATAACAGTTTTTTTTATTGCCAGCATGTGGTGGGTAGATTTTAATTCGAAATAACTGGAAATGGATTCTACTGATTCGACAGGAAAACTTAAATCGCATAGAAACCGAAGTAAACTTAAAAAGCTCTACATATTCATGAATATTCCTACGAACGGCAATAGTGGCAGAAGTGGATGCATAGGAGGATTTGAGATTTAAGTGGCGTGAAAAAAATTTGATGCACTTCGCACATAGGTGTAGGTATTTGCCACGAAAATTTTTCTTCATCTTCACTTTCATTGGATATTGTAGTCTCGTCAAAATTTTGTAAAGATGATGAGCCAAGAATCCCGGAAATCAGCGTTTCTAAAGCTTGTTTTGAATCAGAAGTGCAATTATGGGCAGCATTTTTTTTTTGCTACTGCTTCCTGACATCTTTCTCTATAAGCTGATGCCACAGAAGTTACCGAATAACACCGAATAATACAACAGATGGGCAATTAAAAAAAAAAAACATTCCCATTTGAATATATTATGTTTCAAATAAATCCTATATCTATTAATTTAACGTTCCAATAATTATAAGAATAGCTTCGTAATAAAGTACACACCTGTAGCTGTTATCTAGTAATAACAGGAATAGGCGAAAGCAACACGTGGAGCCATAGTTTTATGAAGAATGTAGAAGGGCACGGCAGCTTTCCTTTGTTTGTTTAAAAGGATTCCACATTCAAGTAAAGTCCTTTTTAAAAATAAACAGTATGTGGAAGCAAAACGTTACTAAAAAGCGTTATAATTGCGTACTTCGTAACTGATTCTCGGCTGTTATCACGGTGCAAGTGGAGGAGAATTTTGAAAGCAGGTGGCGAAATCGAATGTCAAGAAGTAGTAAAGAAATCCAAATCCTACTAATATAATAAAGAGGAAGAGTTTGATTGCTGGCATCAAAATGCTTTCGGGATTAACGCAAATACTACTAATGCGATTGACATAAAACTTTCACAATATGATAGCTTTTAGGTATAAGATTAACATAGGCCATATAGTATGCACATATGTTGTATAGTTATTGAGGTTTTAAAGTTTGACCATTTATAGAATACGCTGCTGTAGCCAACAGCACATCGGTTCGTGATCGTGATCGTTCGTATGTTGTTTTTGTTTTGCCCAGTTGTACAAGGGTAGTTTTATTTTCATTTTTTCTTTGTTTGTATCTTTGGTTCTGTGGAAGTACATTATGTATTAGATCCGTAGGGGAGGAAGAATTAAAAGGTTTTGAAAGTAAATAAAAGGGTGTACGTATGTAGGAATGTGTATTGTGATGACGATCGGTGCGGTGTATTGGCGCACGTAGAGGGGAAACGGAGATAAGAAACTTTCAGTTGCGTAGGTGAGGATTTACACAAGAATGCTTTTTACATTAGGCGTGTTTTTTTGAAACCTAGCCAGCCAGTAGTTAGTTGCTAGCAAAGTCAAATTTTATACGTAAAACAAATACAACAACCAGCTGGCTACAACTCTTGATTCTATCCCCAGTCAAAAGCAACTGGCTAGGAATTTTACGATATCCCATGGCCAGGGGGCGTCGAAAGCGATGTTTTTCAATTATACCGTTGGTATCACTGCCAAATTGCTCTGTTTTTTCGACATTTAACTGTCATCAGTGTTGCCACGAAGAAAAAAAATCCCGTATCAAATTTGCGTAGCAAAACTAAATTTGCGTAGCAAAAGCCAAGTCATTGAAATTCCAGTGGAACTCCAGCCAGCATCCAGTCACATTTCAAACATATCCGAAGAAATATATACTGCTTGTGTAGGGTGGGGTAGAACAGTAACATAAATGGGAGTCGTGAAAGTGATTAGTTTGAAATTACGTCCAATTAATCTTTTTTTAATTTGTGATTGTGATTGTGAGGGGTCTAAAAACTACTAGATTCTTGTTAAAAGATCGTGTTTCACAAAAGCGTAGCAAAAATTGGGATATTAGGGAGAGTGCGTAGCAAATTTTACTTTTTTGGAAATCGCGTAGCAGTTTTGCTACGATCGTGGCAGCACTGGCAACGCTGGATGTCATAGGAACGAAATCACACTTACCAACTTGACGGTATAAAAAATCGACTGGGTTTGGCTGGCTGGGAATCGTCTAAATGAACGACTGGTTAGCTAGGTTTAAAAAAAAACACGCCTATTGGATCGAGATCACAGATGTGCAAACAAGGAGTTCTGGCAGACCATACGTCGTCTCAGACGATGGCAGTTTAATATCATTGAAGGAGTTAAGTCCAAAGATTTTTAATTTATTTCCGATGAGAAGGATATCTTGCGTAGATGTGGTGAGCATTTTTTAAAGCTGATCAATCTCGAACATGGATTGGATGGCAGACTGCGTAGGACGGAGAATAGTCCTACAGCGTTGTAGAGCAGGTGACTTTTGCGATCAAATGTGCTGAGGTTTATGAAATCTGGCCAGAAATGCACAAGGCCATGGTGGAAGAGGAAGTAAAACGGCTCTTCATTAAAGGCCTGGGAGTGTGTCACGAGAGTAATGATCTCATTTGGAGGCCATTCGATCTCTATACTCTTCCACTGCGAGTGTTGGCCTTCGTCAGGAGTGCTTTTTGTCACCTCTCCTTTTCATTGTGTTTATGGATTGGATGTTACAGCGCAACCGTGGCGAGAAACGGTTCGCATTTTGAGACTTAAGGACAAACCATCTGCTTTTCGCTTGGATCCATTTGAGCTGAACTTCAGCGAGCGCTTGATAGCTTCGTAGCCGTAGCTGTTTTACGTTATTATATTTTTGTTAATTAAAAAATGGCTTTAATAAAGCGAAACATACCCAAAAACAATAATCAAATAAATTAATTGTACTCGTGCAAAGCCGGGGAGGGCCGCTAGTAATAAATAATGCGCGAAACAAAATTCTCGAATTAAACAAAGGCAAATATAAGATGGTCGCCGTGGGTCGGTGGTTAGTGCGTTGGACTGCTGACCGAGCGGCGTGGGTTCAAGCCCCAGCCAGGAACACCAAACATATTTTCGCGGCACCACCTCTCATCGGGTAATGACAAGCCTCCGAGAGTATAATCTGTAATGAAAGAGCTTCTCACTTCGCCGATCGGAGTCGGCAATAAACTGTAGGTCCCTTCCATGTGCGCGAAATATGTAACACGCACAGCATAAATGGTTGCGAGAAGCTAGGCCTTGGCTCATCCCGAGCTGTCGCGCCAGCTATTTATTTTTTTTTTAAATATAAGATGCGCGTAAACCCGATTTTCCAACACCTGAAGTAAATATCGTTTGCTGCCCCAATAGCTGCTCAGCTGGGAAATAGAGAGATATTAGGGTGGGTTTAGAAAAGAAAAGGGTTTAATGACACCACACAATTTGTTTAAGAAAAATTAAAGAAAACAACTATCCCTGAGAAATCAGAGAACTTATTGCGGATAGAAGACGAGTAAGGAAAATATGGCAGCAAACTAGAGCCCAAGACAAAACAAAATTGAACAATCGTAACCAACAAACCAATATTATCTTAGAGTATGAACTAACGAAAAAACTACTCAATTCTCCTTATGGAAGACAAACAAAAAGTATTATTACCATTGGAAGACATTTAGGACATCGGCAGACTCATTGGATATTGTCAGACGTGCAAAACTTGAGACATCTGACAATTTATTTACTGTCAGGTAATTCTGTTGGAAGAAAAAATTATTTTCGAAAGAAAAAAAGTAATGCCGACGTAGAATGAAGAAGAAAATGGATTTCAGTACCAATTTTTTATCGTTCACAAAGGTTCGTTATTGCAAGGCTTATTGCATTATACGGGATTTTTAATGTTGTAGATTTTAAGTTTTTGTAGCCTGAATTATTGAATGAATGTTTTATGGCAGAGGGTAATATTTCAACAGTTATTTTACTACTTTTACATTTATGAAATCAAATAGTAAATATTTGAGTGGACTACTTCTGGGGTCTATTCAGAGACTCAAGTAGGGCTAGTGCGCCGTTTCGATACCACAATTAATATTTCCTTAAATGGGGTTACTTTCTAGATCCATCCTGTGATATTAAAAAAATTAATGATGCTACGGAATTTTCTGATATATCTTCAAAGAAAGCTTTTCCGAATGTATGTTCCCTAGTTCTACTTAGTGCCGGGCAGTCGCAAAGGAAGTGGAACAGAGTTTGCTTTTCCTCGCGGTAATATGTATGTACTGCAGGTTGTTATTTTGCGGGTTAATGTACTCCGGCCTGTTTAGAAATATTGCGTGCAGTAAGCGTATTGTCAACACAAGATCAACCGCCGAAATGCTCGCGTGTATTTCCGTTTCTTCCTTTTGGATATGCGGAGTTACCAAAGCAAGGAGATTGTCGAATTGTTGAGATTTCATACGCAAAAAATTGCAATACAGTTCCGGCTCTTCAGCTCGCAATTCGACGAGCAATTTCGCGTACAATCCTTCCTGCTGACGGCGGCGGCCCACCCAATCCTTCGTCAAAACACTACGACAATTCTTCTTCATCGTCACTGCTTTCTAATACGTATGCCGGCAAAATCATCGCAAGTGCCTCTTTTTCCTTCATTTCAATCTGTATTTCTCTATTAAATACAGCACAAAGAAAAAAGTTCTGTCAAATTCTGTAACAATGTCTGACAATTTATCTGGCAATTTTTCGTGAACAGAAACCTACTAAAGTACCAACCATGTGAACTGACAATTTATTGTCAGACAACGTTGTAAGAAAAAGTATTGTCAGGTTATTGTAAGGTCGCCATCTGACAACGAGATTGTCAGAAATTAGGACAACATCTTACAATCGTGTTGTGTTAGCCACATTTGCAGATGACACTGCAATCCTTGCAGTAGAAATAAAATACGTAATGTAGAAGCAACACGGAGACGGCAATCAGCTGTTAACACAGAAATTGCAACCAAAATCTTTAATTGATTAACAGACGATTGAATCAAACTCCGGTAACTATCAACCAAAAAATAGTGCAATATACGAAAACAGCAAAGTAACTTAAAATGACCCTAAATGCCAACTTAAGATGGATTGAGTATGTACAAAAAAAAAGAATTCTTCACTACAAATCTACAACAAACTG
Source organism: Matsumyia berberina (assembly GCA_917880715.2). Lineage (NCBI taxonomy): Eukaryota > Metazoa > Arthropoda > Insecta > Diptera > Syrphidae > Matsumyia > Matsumyia berberina. The sequence goes on along the minus strand of OU862871.1, from coordinate 47,910,332 downwards.
TTATTATATAAACAACCATTGAATATGCACAAATGGCATTCGGCTATGGGGCTGGACCAAAAAGAGCAACCTAAACATCTTTCAAAAATGGCAAAACAAGGTGTTACGGAACATCTTTAATGCATCATTGTACAAAAGGAATACTGACCTCTACAAACATTAACGAAGTGGAATGCGTCACAGATGAAATCAGGAACAATGCGCGAAGGCACCAATCAAGGCTTCAGTAACACTCATATATTGAGGTAATACAACTTTTAGACAACGAAAACATATTGCGAAGGATTAAATTGAAATTAAATTGAATTGAATTGAATGGGAGGACAACAACGTCTTGAGAGGATTAAATCCCACCTATGTTCTGTGCACTTACTTATATGCTTGTGCAAACATTACCATCTGTCGAAAGGCGCTGATGGGCGGAACTCTCGAAGCGACAAAAACAATTTTACAGATTAGGTCAGAGAAAAATTGCTAATTAGTCCAGGTGACTAGATCGCAATCGGAGGGTACAGAACATGGACTGTGTATCTGTATTTCCATAACTTAATTTGCGGCCGTATCAGCAATAAAAACCCAAAGGCGATTTCATTTACTTAGCCGCCCTCTAATAGCGTATTACCGTATTATTGTCGGTGTCTGCCTCTGCCAACTGTTAGCATACTTAGTTGCACGTTCAAGTAAGGAAACTCTTTTATGATACACAGATTACAGGGTACTCAAGCAATAAACACTCAACAAGTCAACATAAGCCGCCATTGCAATTTCATGTTAAGATGCAATTTTATCATAAAATTTTAATTATAACTCGCGTGGTTCAGCTGAAGTGACCCTGCTAACCGGTCAGTGATATTTTATTACTGAGGATTGCAGTTTTCACATGCAATGCATCTTGGTGTGTATGTTTGCTGACTTGTGCCTTTAGGCAATGGATTATACATATTGTTTGTTAAGTGAAAATGTGACGGAGTTTTGAGAGAGGGTCCATAGATGTTATCTTGCTTTGTGCATTGAATTCTTTTTAGCAATTTCGTATAAGCGCACAACTTTGAACGGAAATAAAAAACGATTTCAAATTGGCATGAAGTTAAAGTATGTACTAAACTTAAAATGGACTGCTGAAAAATGGGTTGCATCAAAGGAGTTAAGAAGGATTTACTTTCCAAACTGGAGCACGCAAACATGAAGATAAAAACATCATACTTTGTGAATAGAAATTTTATAAAAATGACAGCATATTATACCCCCCTTCGGGATAGGGGCTTGAATAGAATATACCCGAGGTAAGGTATGCCTGTCGTAAAAGGCGACTGAAATCCAAATCGTTTAAACTTTTCACAAAAGTTATTTAAAAAATGTAAGCAATGAACAAAACAAAAGATTTTAATACCCCAGGTGGTACGCCATGTAAACTGGTAAATCCACCCTTCTCGGAGGTCGGTCCCACGGATTCTGGGGGGGACCATTTGTTGCTCATCGATAACCCTTTTGGAAAAGGTAAGAGGGTAGAGAGAACACCCCCATCTCATACAATAGACGAAAACAAAAACCTAAAGGCTAAATATTCTAAAGCCTGCGAAGAAAGAGATGGATTTAAGCAACTAAGCGAGACATTAATTAAAGAAATTGATAGTTTAAAGCAAGAGTTGCAAATGTTGAAACAACAGATCAACAGTGAAAATATAGAAAAAGCTAAAGTTGTAGAGTTTTCAACTGATGAAGAAGAGCTACTTAGAGAGACAGAAGGGAAACTTAAAAACGGGAACAAAAATAAAAAAAGGAAAATGAGTTCATCACCAAAAATCTCATCTCCAAAAGAAACCTACCAAGTTACGGAATATGTCTCAAACAAAGAAAATATAACTCAAAAGTCAGCCAAACCTCCACCAATTATTGCACTGCAAATAACTAAGTATGAAAGCTTAGTTAGGTTAATGGAGGAAAATAAAATTAAAGCTAATACAGCGTTATTAAATAGTAATGACATTAAAATTAATGTAGCTGAAGAGGAGTCCTATAGGAAACTTACAAAATTACTTAACCAAAAAAGGGTGCAATGGTACTCTTATGAAAGCAAACTAACAAGACCAATTAAGGTTATTGTAAAAAAATTACACTTTTCTTGCTCACCAGAGAATAAAGTAGCAGATCTAAAAAGGAAAAACTTTAAGATACTGGAAGCTGTCAATATGCTAAAATTTAAAAGCAAAGTACCGCTTCCAGTGTTTATGCTTTCTTTTGAGCACGATGAAAACATCAAAAAGATATACGAAATTAAAGATATCCTTGGAATGAAGGTAGAAATTCATGCTATGAGGAAATCAAAATTAGTCCCGCAGTGCAAGAACTGCCAAAAGTAAGGACATACACACAAGTACTGCAGCTCTCACCCAAGATGCGTTAAGTGTGCAGGAAATCACCATACGAAAGACTGTATGAAGAAAAAAGAGGAACCAGCAAAGTGTGCCAACTGCAACGAAAAGCATCCAGCCAACTATAGAGGCTGCTTGGTTGCAAAACAGATTCAACTGGCAAAAAACAAAAAATATAAACAAACACAACCAAACTCAAAAAAGGACGAACCTAAAAGAATAAAGGACGTGCAACCGAGAACGAGAAATATCAAAAAGGACGTAAGACCAAAGACAGGGACGGGTACAGAAATGACATATGCTAAGGCTGCATTAGAAAACGCAGAAAAAACAATAAACACAACAGAAGTAAAATCAAATGTTAGTATGGAAACTTTCATGCAAAAAATCCTAAACAGAATGGAAAATATGGAAAAAAGTAATAAAGCTATACTAGAAAGAATATTATTCCTTGAGAGGAAAAGCAGCAATAAAAAGGCTGCACACAAAAGACAAACATGATGGATAACATAAAAATTCTAGAATGGAATGCTAATGGTATCGAGAATCGTAAAGAAGAAATTCAAGTAATTCTCGACATGAACCAAATAGATATATGTCTTGTCTCAGAAACACACTTTAAGACCCAGACAAATTTCAAACTGCAAGGGTACGAACTATGTATATCACTCACCACATCCCCATAATTCGGCTAAATGCGGGGCTGCAGTTATAATAAAACAGACGATCGATCACCATATAGAAGCTAAATTCCAATCATGTGCGATTCAAGGAATATCTACAAATATAAAAACGAAAATTGGGCAAATATCAGTTGCATCAATTTATTGCTCTCCCAGCTATAATCTAAAAAAAAAAAATGATTTTAGAAGTCTCTTCCGCATATTTCACAGTAGATATATCGCAGGTGGAGATTTTAATGCCAAAAACAAGTACTGGGGATCTAGATTGACAAATACTAGAGGAAGAGAACTATATGAAGTGATAAAAGAAACTGGCGGCAAATATTACTCAACGGGAAAACCTACCTATTGGCCAACAGATAGGAATAAAACCCCAGATCTTGTCGACTTTTTTGTAACAAGAAATATCTCGTCGAACAGTATAAAAGTAGAAGAAGGGCCAGATCTTGACTCAGATCATTCCACAATACTTTTGACACTTGGCGACAAAATCATTAACAAAGAGGATAGACCAAGACTAACTAATAAGCTGACTGATTGGAACTACTTCCGATAGAAACTTGAGGATAGTACTCATCTCTTAGAAACTATTGAAACAAAAGATCAATTGGAAGAGGCAGTACAAACACTTACAGTTAACATCCAAAAAGCTGCATGGGCTGCAACACCCATAACTAAAATCAAATTCCAACAAAACTCTTATCCAAACAAGGGCGCCATGCGACAAAACAGTACTCAATAATCTAGTCGGTAAACTCAAAAGATCGGTGAGAGAACATAAAAATGAGTCTCTTAAAACCTATCTCTCCAGTCTTACGAATGACGCTAGTACCGAATACTCACTTTGGAAGGCAACGAAGAAAATGAAAAGGCCAATAGCACACATTCCACCGGTTAAAAACAAAGATGGTTACTGGGCAAAAAGTAACAAAGAAAAAGCGAATCTATTTGCTGAGTACCTGGAAGGCGTCTTCCAACCGTATGAAGACAAGGACTGCCAAGAAATGGAAGAAGTGTGTCAAGAGGAAAGACATATTCTACCAGTTACTGCGAAAGAAATTGCCAAAGAAATAAAAGAAGGGATTAATACAAAAAAAGCCCCGGGATTTGATTTAATAACGGGAGAAATGCTTCAACAATTCCCAAAAAAAGGCTTGAAGAAACTAGCGCAGATTATAAATGCTGCATTCAGGATAAGGCATGTACCTAGCATGTGGAAAGTTGCAGAAGTAATTATGATACCGAAACCAGGCAAACCACCTAGTGAAGTCACCTCCTATCGCCCGATATCAATTCTACCTATGTTGTCCAAACTATTTGAAAAGATGATAATTAAACGTCTGCATAAAATAATCGAAGAAAAATCTCTAATCCCAAACCATCAATTCGGATTTAGAAATAATCACTCCACGAATGATCAAGTGCATAGAATAACTGATAAAATCGAAAAAGCATTTGAAGAAAAAAAGATATGCTCTACTATATTTCTCGATATAGCACAAGCTTTCGATAAAGTATGGCACAAGGGACTGATCCATAAATTGCAAAAACATCTTCCTAAGCAATACGCAGAAATTTTAGAATCTTATATATCACAGCGATATTTTAGAATTAAACAAGAAATACTCCACGTTGAGGGAAATAGAAGCTAAAGTACCACAAGGTAGTTTGCTAGGGCCTCTTTTATACCTTCTGTTTACTAGCGATCTGCCAGATAGTGATGGAACAACCGTGGCAACATTTGCAGATGATACTGCTATCCTTGCTGTTGGCGAAAATGTTGAAGAAGCGACAAAAAAGCTGCAGAAGGCTGTAAATAATATATCGAAATGGACCAAAAAGTGGCAAATTAAACTAAATGACCTAAAGTCTGTTCATATCAACTTTACGAATAAAAATGTTCAGCATATCCCAGTATTTATAAATGGTAATGAAGTAGAATATGCAAACACAGCCAAATATCTAGGGATGACCCTAGATGCAAAACTGCGCTGGAAAACGCATGTGAAGAAAAAAAGAGAAGAACTAAATATGCGCTACAATAAAATGTATTGGCTAATCGGGAAATACTCTTGTCTGTCCAACTACAATAAATTACTGCTTTATAAGCAAATATTAAAACTAGTATGGACCTACGGGCTTCAGTTGTGGGCATGCACATGCAAAACAAATTTACAAATAATACAAACATTCCAAAGTAAAGTACTACGTATCATAGTAAATGCACCTTGGTACATAAGAAACGCTGATCTACATAGAGACCTTAAAGTTGAAATGATTGAAGAGGAAGTAAAGAAAGTAGCCAATAGACATAGACTTAGGCTTTTCAGCCACGTTAACGTAGAAATGACAGAATTATTAAATACTGACAATCTGACTAGAAGATTAAGAAGAGTAAAACCTTTCGAACTAGCTAGTTAACCAAAAAAAAAATAAAAAATTAAAATTAAGTAATTAAATAAATAAAACAATAGTTAACCGTCCACAGGCGATTAACATAATTAACACAATCCATTGAATACATATTTATGCATACGAAAGACAAATTGCTGATTAGTCTAACGACTAGGTGCAATAATTGGAAAGGCTGGCTTCTCCCCCACCTGTGATGAAATGCCAAGATGGCCGTACCGCAGAGATAAGGGGAAGAAGGGAGAAGGGGTTAGTGGGTAAAAATCCCACACTGTTACTGAGTACGGGCTCAGTTTCGTCTTTTGAAGATTACCACCTCCCAGCGTAAAAAAAAAAAAAAAAATATTATACCAGTGCAATCACATTTTCTACCTGAAATCAATGTAACTTTCTGCCTGAGAAAGTGTGCCACCAAGTAACATTGCCAGTGCCATATTCTGCCTTTCAATAGAATTCCAATATTCTCCAATATTGTCGCATTTTTCTTATAACTCATTCGACCCCAACGTTGCCTGAGAGCAATTTCGATGTTTATGGGCTTACCATTGGCGTTTTTTTTGTTTTCGTTTGATTAACCGTAATGATAACGGTAGTCAAATGTGCCTGCACGAAGTGTGATTAAATACTAACGCATCAGTGTTGGTGAACAAAATTTTCTGGCTTCAGGAAGACGTTTTTAAATACATATATGATTTAATAATTATAATAAAAAATATAAATGTGTGAATTAAACAGTTTTCAGCAAACGTTAAATTTAATATTTTTAAAAATTTATCTGTTCAATTTAAAGTTGTCAAGTTGCTTTTGGGAAACTTTGGGCAATTGTGGTGATAAATTTATTTGCTTTTAGTTATGAGACCACAAGTTAAGAATTGTCAAAAGAGGACTTTATGTACTTACAGCGAATTTCAGACTCGATTGGGATGTTTCTACTGATGAAGAAAGTGGAGATGTGATGGAAGATGTTTCTGCAGTGGTGAAGCAGAATTTGGAAGGGGTTTTGGAAAGAGGTGATAGTATATAGATCGGCCATCTTGACAATATCATTGTGAAAGACGACGAGCAAGAACCTTGCCTTGTTGAAGATACCTGCTTCGAAAAAATTGATGTGAAGACACTCAAATGAAGATCAAAGCTATTTGAAGCTCCAGAAAGTATTTGCAAAGAAGATTATGTTCTGGAAGTTGATGACGTCATGATACCAGTAGACTATTTCTAAAATTTTTTTGATACTCGAGCTGTAGATTGGACCACAAAGCAAACTGATTTGTATGGACTGCAAGAACTGGGCACTGAACTTGAATGTATTAAGGACGAAATTAGATGATATATTGGTACAATGTTACACTTAGGTTTTTTTGATATTGCCCCAATTTAAAATGACATGGTCCCAAAATATGAAGCCTACAGGTAGGATAGACTCAATACTTCGCGACAGGTTTGAAGAATTTAAGCAGTGCTTACATTTTAATGATAACAGCTAATAACTTAAAAAGGAAGATTTAAACTATATCAAGCTTTATAAGATACGCCCTTTAATGGACATTCTCAGGGGAAACTACAAAAAACGAACTCAAGAAGAACATCAAAGTGTCGATGAGCAAATAATTGCGTTCAAAGGTATGTACAGGGTTTTTCAATAAGAGCCCTACAAAAGTTTTTTTAAATAAAACAAAAACGGTTTTGGATATCAATGAAATTCTTTATTCCTGTGAAAGTACGTTCGATGCCATTATGTATGGAACTCGATTTCTTTTGCATGGCCACCACGGGCACGCTTGCAGAAGTCCAGACGCTGAACCCAATTTTCGACGGTTTTCAAGCATAAATCGGCCGATACTGCTGCAATTTCACGTTCGATATTCGTACGAAGTTCATCAATCGTCGCTGGCTTGTTGGCATAGACCATAGACTTGACGTAGCCCCACAGGAAATAGTCTAACGGCGTCAAATCGCACGACCGAGGCGGCCAAGCGACTGGACCATTTCGTGAGATAACACGTTCTCCAAACTTGGTTTCCAATAAATTGATTGTGACATTCGCTGTGTGGCTTGTGGCGCCGTCCTGTTGGAACCACATGTCCTCCAAGTCCATATCATCCAATTGGGGCCAAAAATATTCGGTTATCATTGAACGGTAGCGATCCCCATTCACAGTAACGTGCCGGTCTTGATCATCACGGAAGAAGTACGGCCCAATGACGCCGCCGGCCCATAAACCACACCAAACCGTAATTTTTTCGGGATGCAATGATGACTCATGGAGTACGTGTGGATTGCTGCCTGACCAATACCGCATATTTTGTTTATTGACGAAGCCATCCAGCCAGAAATTATGACGACCATAAATTGGACGTAGCGCTCTTAACGTTGAGGCCACTGACTCCGAATTTCGGTAGTAAATTTTAATAATTTCGACTCGTTGTTGGCTCGTATATCTTTCCATCATGAAATGGCAAACCTTACTGAAGAGAAATGTCAAAAAACCGCAAGAAAAATATGGCGTCGTTTGCTGTCTCTGTCGCTCTACTTTTGTAGCGTCCCTATTGAAAAACCCTTTATATATGCATGTATGTATGTATATATGTATGAGGGTTCCTCATTTGCCATTGTGAAGCATTCGCTAAAATACGAGCCTTTCACAGTCTCACATTGACAAAATACAAGCAAGTGCGAATCATGCAAAAAATTTAAACACAGCTCACTTCGTATAATAATGAAGATTCGAATGCTCATGGTACTCAGGAATGTTTGAATGCGTAGTAGGCTTGCACTCGAAGTATTCATTCACAACAGTTGTGAAATGTGTGAATGATTCACAAGTCTTTAATTTGGGAAGGCAATAGTTCAAATTTCGCGCGAATGTTAAACTACGTATTACCTTCTCGAATTCTCGAAAACAAAATGCTATCTATTACTTATACACAGTTATTTTTAAGGCTGGCTGAATTCTCAAAAAGGTTAACACAGTTATCGGAGAGATATATGGAAAATAATACCCCATTTCTCTGTCAAATTTGTAGACAAACTTTAAAAAACAGCACGCATATTTTCTCTTAGAAACCTACGTACATATATAAATACATGTACTCAACATCGTTATTTTTTTATGGTTTAATTTTATAATTTTTTTAAAAATATAATTTCTTAAATTGTAAATTATTTCTAAAATGGATTTCTTGTTTTCATTTATTTAAAATAAAAAGATTTAAAGTTATTATAGTGCTTTTTACGCCTTGAAATTTTGGAACTTTTTGGAATGTTGAATAGGGTTTTCCGTAATCCGATCAGGTGAAGAAGATATATTGGAAAGTGACATAAAACCAAATTGGCGTTGTCACTTTGCGAAAGCGACATTAGGTCAAACATTCAAATTTGCCCTTATGTCGCTTTCTTAAAGTGTCATTAGGGTAAATAGGTAAATAGGGCCAAATATTGAAATATGCCACTTGGCCTTCTACGATCTTCGACCAAAAGTGTTGGCAACTTTATGGTCTTCCTCTGGTCTACACAGAGAGTCTGTAAGGCTTATACGAAAATCACACAAACTTAATGTGGTTTCACTGCAAAGTAAGCAGACTCTTTTATTTACCACTGTAAGGTCGACTGAATGGTAAAATATTCTTATGTACCACTTCTTCGATCGGAGCTTTATTCGGTAGCGACCAATCTAACTGTCTGTCAAATCAAAGTCACCCATATGCTTATTGTATTGTTTCACGATGTTCAGAGTAGACAGTCTATTTCCACTTGCTGTGAATTTGATTTATCAAATCGCTTAACGGTCGTCATTGGGCCGGGGTCAACAAAAGCTGACAGTTAGTTAACAGACTTATTGTCTTTCCAACAGAGCTTACAGACTTCAATGTTGTCAATTTTTGTAAAAAAATCGAATGACTTCTCACGGGGTACCTTCTGGAAATCATTTTCAGTGAGAAATTTATTATCGACAAGCCTGTTTCGACGAAGGGTTCACACGGAGTATACTGTTTTGTTTGCTAGTTCGGTAACTAGGGAAAGTGTTGTATAAGAATTGTCGAAGTACAATTTGTGACTCACATTTTCTTGGACAGATCTGGCCAATCTTATAACCACGTTAGCACAAATTCCCAGATAAAACTCTGTTGGCAAAATTGTTTGCTTCTTCTTCTTTTCCGATACGGATTTCGAAATTGTATGAAACTCCACACAATACAAATAGTTTAAGTCTCAATTTATGAGGCTTATCAGGCATATACTGGTTTATATAGCTACGTGCCTTTGTGGCACACAAGCACTCCTTGTGTGGAATTGATGAACATTTTTGGGTAACGTTGTTGAGGAACGGGCTTACTTTATGAGGCCTGCCACGATTTGGGCGACGACATAGAAGTATGTCAGTATTTGTGATAACATGCATTAATCGGCGAATCTTTTCGAACTCATTAATGTTCATCGTGTTCCTAATAGTTTATTCCAGGACTTCAATAGCGGCCAATATTTGGCACTTGTACTACTGATGTTGAAAAACATATTCCCAAACAATATTTTATATGAGCGTTTGTCAGTGCCATCATCAATACACCATTGATTAGGTTACTATATTACTAATCTGCCTATCTATGAAAAAGTAATTAAGATACTTTAGTCTTGAATACAACCTTTTGTATTTTTAATTTAACTAATTTTTTTCATTTTTTACGTTCCTGGTGAAGATAACGGCGAAGTTGGATTCCAACACACTTTTAACTCCAGAAAACATTTTATTTTAACAGCATTTTATATATCAGCTGTGGAGGTAGGAGCTATAGTCTGCCATCGTGGTACAAAAATAAAGTTCCCGCTAGAATTAAAGTGTGTAAGGAACGCGGGGAATGACAACCCAAATCTTAACTAGCTACAGAAGATCAATCTGCCTTCGTAGACAGTTCAGTCCTTGTTGATTGTGTGCTGCCTCCCTTGTAACCGAGAGTGTTCATTAAAAATGTTCACATTTGCACGTCTTTACCCCTTACAAACTCGCTGGTCTACAGGGATTCCCTCTCATAACTCGGAAGAGGTGTTTCCACTCTGGAAAAACCACTGTTGAAGGTTTTTAGAAGATCCTACTGCTTCGATTTATTTCAGAATATGTACTTAAAAACCGCATTTTTTCCTCTTTCCGTTTTCTTTTCAACTACGGCGTCTCCATTTGTCATGAAATGCGACTTGATTTTATTTCTTCTCCTGAAATCATTATCAGCTTAATCAACTCTTCAAGCCAATCTACTGCCAGTGTTATGCCTTTGCAGTAGAGTTGGCTTCAGCCGTCACAGTTGATGGAATTTCAATGTGGAATTTAAAAATACATACTAAACTGGAAAAAAATATATTATGTAATGGTGACTGCGGTTGGAGTCATTGACTGTGTTCTAATAAAGATGGGATACATCGAACTTCATTAAATTGGTTTTACCCTCAATTATCAGTCATCTTACCTCCATTTTAAACTGCTGCATAATGTCTATCCTGCATGATATTAGAGTTGATATTGATAAGGGCTCTGTTACGCTACTTTGTTTACTCGATTTCTTAAAGGCTTTCGACAGCCATGAGATTCTTTGCTGGTAACTTAAAACTTTTTACGGCTTCTGTGAAATGGGTGTTAATCGAAAATTATTGTATTAAAGAACTCAAAAAGTTGTGATTGGGAATCGATGTTCGTCAATTAAAATTTTAAAACAAGGTAGATAGGATCAATTTCGTTTTGCATCTTTATTAAGGATCTGCCACCCGTGTTCAAATTTGTTTCAGTGCGACTTTACGTTGCAGACGTTCAACTTTTTCTTGCTCTATCCATGTCCAGAATAGCTGAACTTGTTTCTCAGCTGAACGAAGACTTGTCAAAATTTTGTAATTGGGCAATAAAAAACGAGTTATCCCGAAATTTCTCCAAATATTTGGTTCTTCCAATATCGAATAAGTTATTTGATACTAATATTAACCCTATGGCTACCTAGAAGTGAGCTAAAACTCAGAAACACTGCGAATTAAATAGGCTTTGTACTCAACTGCAGTCTCTCTGGATATAAACACACCAACGTTTTAGTTATTCGAATGTACGAGTGTTTTCGCAAACTTTAGATGACTGCTCGTTTTACTCAACTAGAAATCCGACGAAGACCCGAAAGCATCTAAATGTACACGTTAAAACTTACGCAGAGGTTGTTGGAAATTTGAGGCAGTGATGAGTAGTAATCATTACTTTTGTAATTAAATTAGTAATTAATTACTTTTGTGAGTAATTGCGGTGTAATTAAGAACTTTGACATTACACTGTAATGGTAACTGAAAAGCGCTAAAAGTCGGCAAATCTGCTGGTGCGGATGAAATCCGACCAGAAATGCTCAAGGCTTTGGATAAAGAGAGGGTGAAAAGGCTCTCTCGTATCAACAAAGTGACCAGGGAATGCGGTGAAACAAATAGGTATTGGCAAACTGGTGTCATTGTTCCGGCGGTCATTGAACGGCGTTAATTCGACTTAATTCGATTGTAGGCGTTGGGCTTCGCCAGGGGTGCGTTCTGTCACCTCTCTTTTTTATAGTTTATATGGATTGGATGTTACAGCGCAACCGTGGTGAGGAATGTTTCGAATTGGGAGACTTAAGGATAAGTCATCTGCTTTTCGCTGATGACTTGGACTTTATACATACTCGCATATGGTCTTTGCTTGTACTTAATTATCAACATTGCTGGTTTTCAACGCTATCTTAACGGACTTATCTCGTACATGTACATTTTCTAGTCGTTGACCTGCGTATGTAATTGTTTCTCAAAGATCTTTGAAAAGATGGACCTGAGACTTATGGGTCGACTTGTCGTTGGACGGCTGGGTCTACCCGCTTTGGGAATGAGTACAACCTTCACCCCTCTTCATACTCTCGGAATGTAGCCACATCTGAGACCGCTTAGAAAAATTCTTCCCGGAATTGGCGCTATTGTAAAAAATATTATTTGCTGCTTAGAAATAATCAATATTTCCGACACACGCGTGCCTAAATATAAATAATCAACAAGTCCTAATCTATTTCTGGATCTCGAATTTCTCTGATTAGGTGATTAACATTGTTTCCATGAAAAATCAATTTACCCCCCGTTCCGCGTCATCGTTGCTCTCGTCACAAATCCCTTTTTCTTTTCCTAAATCACTTTTTAATCGAATTTCATTTCGCTTGCTAATCGTTGTTCGTTTGTTTTCTTTTGTCTCGTCTGACATTGTAGTCCAATGTTTTCTTAAGAACCCGAACTTGATGCACACAAATTGGCAACAGGATATGCGGTACATGGAGAGCATACCCACACTACATAACTGCCTTGCTTGACAGACGTTTTAGCATGAAATAAACATTCCAACAACTTTATCAGCAGACTAACGAGTTACCAGTGACCAGCGACCACGTCTGGATCCTGCTCCCACGTTATCATCCAGAATTTTTTTTTCTAGTCGTTTCGTATTTATTTGTCCTTGTGATGATGATTTTCGGTAGGTACCCTCCGTCCTGTACCGTTCTGTGGCGTCGGCGATATGCAACATTCGAATGTAAAATGTTTAATTCATGAGAGTTATTAAAATTCTCGAATAAATTATAACGACGACAGCCGCATGGTGGCTTCTATACAGAGCTATAGTCTAATAGGCTACACGGTTTAAATACGATTTTTATGAAAATCTGCGATATCAACAAGATTCAAGCTCAAGTTGTGGTTAATTCAGCTGACAGAATAACAATGAGTTGCAGTGTTGTTGATTCTTGGTCAACCGTGTGTGGATGACTGGAATATATTGAGCTTGTCGAATGTACAAACTTCTTTATGGATATTTGTCATTGTCATAAATTGTTTCCGTATATGAAATACTTGAGCGTGGGAAAACAATTATTGTCACAGATGTGAGTGTTAGTAGAGACGGTGGTTTTAGTGAGACAGGTAAGGCATTCAACACAAAATAACCGTAGATCGAGCTTTAAAAAAAATAAAGAATCCCTTTCAATATTTTTGATGTATACATATGAGAAACGCTATAAAAAAATGATTTACTTCAAAAGTTTTACATATGTACATTCATATTATACATACATATGTACATATTTGTTTGACCATAAATGTCTTTTAGGAAAATAACATTTTACAGGGGCAAGTGGTCCATTGCACTACAAGAAAACAGAAGCCATTTTTTAAACTGGAAGTGCCTTGGATGTCTTTGACTTGACATACTTTGCCCAAAGAATTCGATTGGCTTCATCAGAGATCTGGATAGTGATGCCCTTTAGCACTGGCTGATTCAGACCGGTTACGATCCTCTTTCCTCCTAGTGTACCATTCATCGATTATGTCTAAAACCATCTGCACGTTGGCACAGACTGTTCAGACATGACCCTCTCCATCATTTTCAGCAGAAAGAAAAGCCATTCCAACCGTTCATCAGGATGTGGGAATATATGTAAATTCGTATGCTAGTGCCAAACCGGCTGTGAAGATTCAGACTTGGGAGCAACTGGTTTATAGACTGTTGCATCAGGGCTGGGTATACTCCATCAGCGCCAGGCAATTTAATGCTATCAAATGATGCCACAACATATTTGGATGCCTCCTTTTTTACCACGGCCGATGCAGTGTAGTAGCTACGGCGAGTTTTCCAATTGAGTCTGTGTAGGCAGGCCTAACTGTGACCCAATCGTTAACTGGTTAGTTGGAAAATGAGATTTTAGCCGAAGACTGAAAGTCCTGCTTTCATCTCAGTGGAGGTACCATCAGATTTTCTAAGTGACTCCGGATTGGTTGGTTTGCCTATTTTGAGAACTTTGACCAACCTCCTGAAAAATCTCTATATGAAGCACTTTTCGGCAAGCGAATTAACTTCTGCTTAGAACTGAAAATACCTCAGTCTTTATACAAACTTGTCTACTGCATTTACATACATATGTATTGCAATGAAAAAATGTTTGTTTACTTTTGTTTATGCCTAAATGGTACCATTTGCAACATATTCCGCTCGTGTTGGGTGCTGATGCCGTCTTCCGTCTCTTTGACTCTGGCGTTTGTGATCGGGATAATAAGGACAATCATTGCCGAAATCAACACTGTCATGAGCATTGAACATAAGCACCTAGAAAAGCAGTTCTTGGGGTATGAGAACGCTGCTGTGTGATGACATTTTTTACGAAAATTGTGCAAAAATATTGAAACAAATGTGGCAAATTGTGAACAACACAAAAGAAATACTAACTCATTTGAATAACGCCCAACATATGAGTAAACATGGCTGTGTCAAAGGCTATGCATGTAAAATGTTATTTGTATCAAAAATTATACAAGGATAGGATTATGAAGTTTGCACTTTACGAGGAGACTTCTTGGAAGCTTTTCGAAATTATGTGAAAAACAAAGAGCACAAGAAAACAGACAAAGTCGTGAAACATGAATTTAATACAACTATTCAGAAAAAAGGAATGAACAAATAAAAATCAAAAGATATAATTTTTGATACAAAGCTCGATCTACGGCTGAGTGGAATTTTTACAAGTTGGTAACGCTGAAAACGAGTTTCTGCTCATCTTTTTCCCTTCCCTTTTTTTATTTTGCGAAAATGGTATTTATATTGAAAGGAAAAAAAACACAAATGCGTTAAAGCTCTGTGAGTGAATGAACTTTTGAGAGCAAAATGATATTAAAAAGATCGGGGTCGTCTTATAGGACCGCACCAAAAATGTCCGTACAAGGAATTTGTATGGTTTGCACTATCTTGGTATTATATGATCCTCACAAAAGAACATGGGGATCTCCTGAATCAACCGTCAACAGGTTGACCACATTGCGATCGACGCATGACACTTCTTCAGTATTATCGATGTCCGAACGTTCTGAAGGGCTAACATTGACTCAGACCACTACTTTGTTGTAGCCAAGGTAAGTCTTCGGATATCCCGAACACCGTCAAGACAAGAAAATCCTGTAAGGAAGTTTGACGTTGGATGGCTGCAATCGCAAGAGATCCTTTTCCGATCGAGATTCTCTCAATCTCTCAAGAAGTCCTATGCCACCAGCATCAAGTATTGAGGACCAATGGCAATATTACCATAAAGCCATCGGAGATGCCGCCTCTAACGTGCTAGGCTTCATTCGGCCACCGCAACGAAACAACTGGTTTGATGACGAGTGCAGTCAAATACATGCAACGAAACAATAGGCATATAAAGCAGCGCTGCACATAAGGACCAGAACTGCTCACGAGCTCTACAATCAGAAGAGAAAAGACGAACACTGGCTTCTCAGGAGGAAAAAAAAAGCATGCGAAGCGCGCGATCGAGGAAATAGAGAGATGTTACTGTAGGAATGAGATCAAGGCTATAGAGGCCGAAAAGAAGCCTGCAAGGATTAACAAGGGAACATCGTAGTCGTAGTAGAATCGCAGTCGATGCTGAGGATATGAAAGAACTACTTCTGCAGACAGTTAAACGACGACGACGAATGAAATCCCGCTGTCAGGCAGAATGAACCATTCAACCTGGATGAAGAAGACCAACAATATCCTCCAACCGACCAGGACGAAGTAAAAATAGGCATATCTAAGCTTAAGTCCAACAAAGCTGCTGGAGCTGACGGCCTAGCTGCCGAGCTGTTCAAAGCAGCAGCCGATGACTTGGTAAGGAGCATGCACGAACTCATATAAATAATATGGTCGGAGGAAAGTATGCCCGATGAAAGGAACCTCAGTATTTTGTGTCCGATCCTCAAGAAAGGAGACCCTCTGAACTGCGCCAATTACAGAGGCTTCACTTGTCTTAACATCGCCAACAAGATCTTATCTGCCGTGTTGTGTAATGCCTGAAGCGGTTAGTCAAAAAACGGTCCATAACAATCTGGCTTCATAATCTGAAATCACACTGATAGGGACCGAGGTGCAAAAGTTTTTTTTTTTCACGCCGCTTTTTCTTTAAATGTTTTCTCGGTCCTTTTTTTGTAACGCCCGCGCACCAACCCGAACTTGGGAACGTTCCCCTGGTTGTTTTTTTTTCTTTTCTTTCAATCCCGAGGCAGTGGCTGATCTCACCGGTTTCTAAACGTTGACTGACTCAACTCGTCTCCTTTGCTGCGGCTCAACGCCCTCATTCCACCGTTGTCAACCTGGTGTCCCAAAATCGGTTCGGAAGCATCACCCGTTTTTCCGCTTCGTGATCGTGCAAAAAAAAATAAAAAATAGAGTCTTAGCGGAGTTTTCGCACGATCACCATGGGTGTGTATTGGTTCGCGACCCCTCGTGGACCCGTCGGATGATCGTCCCTTCAGGGGCCACCACACAAGATCTGTCAAACCACCGACGCGAGATCGGTAGCGGGTTTATCGCCTGAGAGGTCCGTATGAACATTTTCTATATGCATTGGTACACAATGCCAATGCTAGCATACGCCTAAATAGCCGATCTGCCTTCGAACGATCGTGGACCGGATCCCGCGTGTGTATCGCCCGATGGCACGATCACTTGCCAAACCAATGGATGAACCTGTAGAATGCAAAATGTATAGCCAGACAAAAACAATCGATGGCTGGATTTGATCGGGCGGCTGATCAACTTGTAGGATCTACATTCGCCAGTTCTGCTTGTGAGATGGACGAAAAGGCGAAGCATATAATCTAGCCATTACAAGTGGTCCATTTCAGATGGTCCATTCTGTGGGTTCAATTTTCGAGCACTCTCTCGAGCATATCGGCCGATATTTCGTTAATACCGCGTATTATATTCCCCTCCAAGGCATCAATCGATTGTGGTTTATCAACGTAAACAAGTGATTTCACACACCCCCACAAAAAATAATTCAGCAGTCAGATCACACGATCTTGAAGGCCAATTCACAGGTCAATTTCTTGAGATGATGTTTTTGTGAAAATTGTCTCTCAATGACTGGATGGTTTCGCCCGCTTTCTGGCACGTTGCATCATTCTGTTCAAACCAAAAGTTGGCAACAAAGATTCACGGATCATTGTTCTGTAGCGTTCGCCATTGACGGTTATGTAGCTTCTATCCCCGTTTTTCAAGAAATACGGTCCGATGATACCGCCTGTCTATAGACCGCACTAAACAGGGCATTTTTTCGAATGCATTGGTAGCTCTTGGGTCGCTTCTGGCTGCTCATCAGCCCAAACAAAACAATTTTGCTTGTTGACATATCCGTTAAGCTAAAAATGAGCTTCGTCGCTGAACAGAATTTTTTGATAAAATAACGGATCAATTTGGAGCTGTTCCAAGGCCCAATTACCAAATTCACGACGCAAACGAAGGTCAGGCCAATGAATTGAGTTGAAATGCCAATAAATACTGAACAGAAATATCACGCTTGATATTTCTGAGAATCCCTATTAACAACAATCCCTCGTATTTGATCCCCCTTTATTATCCGGACTGACTTAAAAATACGTTTTATCGTACAAGAGGTGAGAAAACATAACCAGGTTTACATCCAAGCTTAGACAAGCTAACCTGGTTTCTAAATAACTTTGAATTCGTTTGAATGGATGATCGCAAAGCCATTAATGTCAGTTTTACAGTAAAAATGTGTAATAGCTTACAAGTAACCAAATAAATGGACAGATAAATCTTCTTCAACAGTTTATCAATTTGAAAAGAAATAAAAACTAAATAAAATCAATGTAATCAATTAGCCCACGCATTACAGTGCCTGTGTGGGTGAGGATACACGCTTGAAATCAAATTGACCGAATTCATTGGCCCAATTTGTCATGGAAATCGTTGATATATTCAAATAAAATCACGAGAAACTTACATGGCACTAACAAAGCCAAATGATAGATATAGAACTGGTTTGACGGAATTGTAAGATGTTTTAACGAACAAATAGAAAATTGATTGAGAGAGATCCGTAGGTGGTCTCTTCAGCGATTTTTAGGTCATAACGACCAAAATTATCTGCTAACGATGTTTTGCTTATTGGACTAGATAAATTAAATGTATTTTTAGCATCGGGGGGTCTTCCACAAAAAACATCCGAGCATAGTACATGAAATATTAACTGCGGGATTGAGCACGAGTTCATGTGACTTCTCAAGCGTCCTCACCCTACTTGTCACTATTTTCCTTAATTTCCGTGTTAGTGCTTAACTTGTAATGTACTGATAAGTCCCACATACCATCTAGATAAGTCTAAGGGGGTGTGATACAGGGAACACATAATAATTTTGTATGTTTTAACAAATTATCAAATTGCATTAGCACGCATAATATCCTGTGTGGAAAGTTTTTGTGCAAAGACTTTCAGTTTACACTTGAGTACAATGTGTTTAGTAGCGTGCTGAATTGAAGCCAAACCCTTAAGTTGAAGTACACACAGCGACACAAGTCAATGTGGCAGATAGGTGCGGCATTACTTGAACACAGAGGGGTAGATTCTCTGATGAATGAGGATAGATAAACTTGACTTGTAAAGAATTTAATGGCTTGTGCAACGCAATTTGTTTCAAATGCTCATTGGAAAAGTAAAGTAAATTAGTGAGTCGTTTGCTTTGAGAGGTATGTTCTAATAAATATATATGTATACAGTGGTGGTCCAGTACAACGAATGCCGATACAACGAATGATCGATATAACGTACACTTTTTTGAAATGCATTTCTTTTTCAAAATTAATAAAAGGAAGAAATAAATGTTGTTCCAGTTTCTTTTATCTCCTTTCCTATTTTTTAACTACGAAAGTAGAACCTGTAATCCATAAAGGAGATTTCCTTTCGAGATTTTTAATCTCTGTGAAGATAATTAAAACTCACCGGAATCCATGCAAAACATAAATATAAAAAAACTTTGCATACGCCCAAAGTCGCACCTACCCCAAATCCTACAGTGATCCAAGGCAGGGGGGTTGCATACATATTCCAAGGTTTGTTATAGAAACGCTGTGAATTTTGGCATTCGTGATTTTTTTTTCTAGATTTTTGCTGTTCGAGATTTCTTTTTCGAGATTTTGTTTCCTCTAGATTTTTTTTTCGAGATTTTGTTTTTCTAGATATTTGTTTTCTATATTATATTTTTCTAGATATCGTGGTAAACCCGGAAAATTTAGAAATAACTAAATAAATTTAGAAATAATAATAATAATGTGACTTGATCACAGACACAGTGGGCGAAATAATTATACAGACACGACTGGCCCCAATGTTTTATTTGATTATACCACGAAGTGAGACAAATTTAAAAGTATATTAGTTTATCAATCACCATGGATATTTTTTAAGGTTTATCGTTAATGACCTACAAAAACATTGATTTTTCCTGCAAAATAAGTAAAAAGACAGAAAGCATTTGAAGCATTAAAATGAGAAAGTTTGGATTTTACTATTGTATATGAAACTAGTTTTACTTACCTTTGTATATGAAACTAGTTAGTTCTAAGTACATGTATACAATTGTTTTACCCATCAAACTTTAACCTAGTATTTCATACAGCCTCCTCAGTATACAATAACTTCAAAAATTTTACTCAGCACAGAATTTATTGCGCTCTGCAAAAGTTTTCTATTGATCTCGTTCCATACCTATGTTATATGTATGTATGTGTTTTAGCTCTTTCGCATGTCTGTACTGACTGAGTCAGTCAGACTCTGATTCAAATAAATCTTTCTTACCATGATCTCCCATACTGTCGGTTGGGTTAAGATCAAGATTACATGATGGCCACGGGTTATACATTTTCCTCTGTCTTCAATCCATTCGCGGAGTATTCTTGCCGCGTAAATCGGAGCATTATCTTGTTTAAAAATCAAAGTTTTTCTCGGCAGGAATTTCTTCAAATTTGTTCAGTGCTTATTCGAGAATCTCTGCATTGTTCTAGGACATTTTAGGCAGTAATCACACCAAAAGAATGCTTTCGTGAAAGCCAAAAGTACCACAAACAATCACACTTTCATTTTCGGAGTGGAAGGACCGTCTAATTTAATATTTTTATTCGCTAAAATAATGGATTCCCAGCCTCTGCTGTCATGTGATCTCTAGCGATCTACGGATCGGATGAGCTCTGGACTTATTATGCAACCAACGGGTGCTCTACGCACAACTCAAAGAGCTCCACTATACAGATTTTACACTGAAGTTTTGGGAAATTAGGATCAAGTTTTGCACCTTTCCTATCACGTTCGTCCGTTATCCCATTTACTGATACGTATGTAAATATTCCTTGTGACCCAGCATAGGGTCACCTTGTTGATCATTGATATATGAACTAAGATTGACAGGTAGGTAGAGTGGCTGTCCAAGTTTAGATTTTATCGATGTTTATTGCAGGGACTAGATGGCCGCATATAGCGACAATGTTGTACTTTTTGATTAATTTTGCAGCCTGTAAAACGACCGTTATCTAAGCTTGAAAAATGCTGCAATCGTCTCCGATTTTAAAGAAATGATTTATCCCCCGGGATTTACAGAAGATCCCGGCACCAGTACCAGCATCCATTTTCAATCCGTCACTGTAAAAGGCTAATAATTCTTCTTCGGTATAGGCTGAACTTTCATCCCTGTTCTCTCTTGATATTAAATCTCCCATCGAAGTCTGAGGTTGGAATGATGTACATAGTCGTTTTTTGAACTCTCCTTCATTGTAGTCAATCGAATCAGAAGGAAGGCCTGACAAAAGGCGTTAGTTGTCCATAGATCTCGTTTCCCTAGTGTGAGTGATATTTTTGCCGTTTTACTGCTTCAGTGGATCTCTACTGGAATCAGGTTCAGCATTATTTCAAGTCCCGCTGGGTGTTATTCTTGTTGATCCTGTTAAGTCCACGGCATTTATGTTTAGGAGCAGGCTCTTTGCTTAACAAAACTTCAAACGCCAAAGAAAAAGAACCGCAGTAGTTTCTAAATGTACAAGAACTTAAATAAATCTATTCCGTTTTCCAACACCTTTGGTCATAACGCTCTTCATCGCTTACCCCCCTGCGTTCATTCGAACTCACTTAAGCGAAGAGAATTATCCATAATAGCCTTCAATTTTGCCCTCTCAGCCAATTTCAACGGTGTCCATTGTAAATCCCCTAATGTCTTCATTTAAACTTCCGTTTTTTTTTCGCCATACTTGAAGGATCTCATTTATTTTGACTTATTTCCTTCTGGTTGCCCTCTATCATCAGATATGATTCTGGTCACTGATTTAAGAAATGAGAGACATCCCCATAAAAAAAAGCATCACCTAGTCTTCTCTTTTCATCTTGATGAAGATTTCTGTCCGCTTTTGGTTGATATCTTCATTTCACCATTCACACACGCTTAATGCACTCAAGTCGTTTATCCTCAAATGACCATCCGACAGAAATCCTTAAAAGCGTTTTGGTTTTGTCCACACATGTGGAGCAATTGAATGAAAAAGATTGTTAGTTGAAGATAATGTGTGACTGGATTGGATAACTTGACTCCATAGATACAAGTTAACGCCAGAAACATTTCATCATGCAAACAATGCATGATACAGTTCCCACGAGCAACAACATCAACTCCGTACGTGATGGAATGCAGCGAATCATATTCAACCGGACACACGAGGCATCGACAACGAGCGGATACTTGAGCCACCAACAGGTATGCTGACCTGTCGTCTGGCAGTATGGGATATGCACTTAGTTTTAAGATATGAAATATTTTGTCATTCAGTAATCATAAGTAGTTCGTAAGAAGTAGTTCGTAAAGAAGTAAATAAAAATATTTTTTTTAAGTAAATCTAGCTTTAAATAGTTTAATTGGCGCCCAACGTGGGGCCCAGGAAAATCATCGCATCAAAGTGTAATCGCGTCGCGTAAAGTGCTCTGTCGTAAACGCATAAGTCGACCTCAATTAAGCTCGCCGCGAGTGCAGTGCGCGTACTTTGAACATCATTACCGTAAGACGACCTTTATAAAAGCTCGCCAGCGTGTGCGTGGTGAAAAACCTGGGTTCCGGACAAAGAAGAAGCAGCATCTGTAGATTCTGCCGCCAACGAGGGAGTGTGGAGAAAGGCCCCCAAGTAACTACGAGTAAAAAGGAATGCAGCCCCTTCACCAGCGTTGGTTTATCCTAATGTAAGCTAAATTTAAGATTTATATTTCTTCACATTGAGATCGATATATAGTGTAATAGTGTACTAAGCGTAATAGTATAAAGTGATAGCCCTAAGACATAATTATTAATCAGTACGAAAACGAAACATTTAGAAGTCATAAAGAATAATCATATTAACCGTAGTTGTAAACCAATTAAAAATATCCTTCCCGTTCCTTTCGAAAACCTTTAACGTATCTATTTGAGTTCTTATGTCTAAACGTCCTGCAACTATGACCGATCCAATTTTGCGTCCACCGATGTTGAACATCGAAAATCCGACTCCATCAGTTTCTAATCAAAATTCATCGATTTCGAATCCAAATGCGAGGATTAACGCAACTCCAGAACTAGAATCGCTAATCGCAAGCATTGTAAGTCGCTTCTGCATGACTGAGTGCAGAAACCTCGTTCAATCTATAGTAAATCCTGATAATCAGTTTCATAGGGGAACCGATGAAACTATTCATGAACATCTGCGCACGAACTTAAGCGACCTGGACAAGGTACCAGACGTCGTGAGATGTTTAAGAGAGTTCTCCGGAACTCCCGGCGAATTTAGTTCATGGCGCAAGAGCGTTGAAAGGGTTTTAAGCATCTATAACCAATTTAGAGGAACACCAAAATATTTTGGTATCCTTAACATAATCCGCAATAAGATTGTGGGTAATGCGGATGCCGTTTTAGAGTCATATAACACCCCATTAAATTGGGAATGTATTTCGAAATGCTTAACGCTTCACTATGCGGATAAGCGTGATCTGGGAACATTGGAGTACCAGATGACGACTCTTATTCAAGGCAACAATGGCTTGGAGCATTATTATCAGTCGGTATACAATCATTTGTCATTGATACTAAACAAAATTTCGAGTATGGACTTACCACCTGATGCTTTATACCACCTTACATCGTCATACAGAGCCAAGGCCTTAGATACCTTTATAAGAGGTCTAAGAGGTGACTTGCCCAGACTCTTAGGTATAAGGGAACCGCAAGACCTTCCTACAGCTCTTAATCTCTGTTTAAAACTCGAAAATCAGCAATTTAGAGCCAACTATGCTCACCATAATATCAGCCAAATTAGGAGGCCACCACCTCCTCCTCCAATTCCTTCACGGAGAACCCGAGAACAGCAACCTTTCTATCCACAACTTGCATATGTACCCCAATCATCACATTTTCCACCGCGTCCCCCACCGCGTCAACATTTTAACCAACGACCTACATACCCCCCAAATCAATTTACCCAACCATCGAATTCTCAAATAAATCCACATCAATTCCGAAGGAATCCTCAACCAACTAGTAACTTTTTGCCACAATCTGTTCAAAGGCCTGAACCAATGGATGCTACAACCATCCGTACACACAATGTAAATTATATGAATCGGCCGGTGATGAAAAATTTCCCACCAGCTCCAAAACGACCTATGGTTCCTTCACGAGAATATCCAAATCCCAACAAGATGCAAAGAAATTTCCACTTGCAATCTTCAGAAGTTGACCCCCACAATAATAACACATCCATAGAATCTCAAGAAGTTAGTAACTATAATGCTATGATTTCGGCTATGAATAATCAGAAAGAAGATGACCAAGATCTTAATCAGTACGTAGTTCAACAAGGAAGCGGAGAACCGACAGAAACATTTTCTGATTTTGTCGACGTTCATTTTTTAGACTGACGAACTCGTCACTACCTTATTTTGAATGTAGGACGAGAGAAAATAAAATCCTAAAATTCCTAGTAGACACAGGGTCGAATAAAAATTACATACAACCAGATTTAGTTCGAAACCCCATCCCAAATCAAAAAATATTTAATGCAAATTCAGTCTGTGGTGCTATAGAAATTACTCATCATACTATAATAAATCTTTTTGAACCAGGCACAAATATTAAATTCTTCCTTTTACCCTCACTACGATCTTTTCATGCAATTCTTGGCAATGACACCCTTAAAGAACTGTCAGCTGTCATCCATGCTAAGGAAAGCTATATGACTGTAAACAAAAACATTAAAATTAAACTGAAACAACAAGTATCAGAATCAATCCATAATGTTAATCTCAGAACGCAGCACTTGTCGCAAGAACAACGACAACAACTTAATCGCTTAACCTTGAATTACGCCAAGCTTTTTGGAACACCAAATGAAAAATTAACTTTCACTACGAAAGTCAAAGGTAGAATTCGCACGACGACGGAAGATCCCGTTTACTCGAAGCATTATCCGTATCCTATGGCGCTTAAAGGAGAGATTGATAAGCAAATCAATCAGCTACTAAATGATGGAATCATTCGACCTTCACGGTCACCGTACAATTCTCCGGTATGGATTATACCAAAAAAAACGGACGCCTCTGGTGAAAAGAAATACCGTATGGTTATTGACTACCGAAAACTCAATTCGATAACAATACCAGACCGTTATCCGATTCCTGAAACTAATGAAGTACTAGCGCAACTAGGGAAGAACAAATATTTCTCAGTTATTGATTTAAAAAGTGGCTTTCACCAAATACCTCTACACGAGGACGACATCGAGAAAACTTCATTCTCGGTAAACAATGGAAAGTACGAATTCGTAAGACTTCCCTTTGGTCTGAAAAATGCACCATCTATTTTTCAGAGAGCTCTAGACGACATCTTGCGAGAACACATCGGTAAGATATGTTATGTCTATATTGATGACATAATTGTGTTCAGTGAGAACGTTGAACAGCACTTTCAAAATTTGGCATCTATTTTCGAGACTCTTCAAGAAGCCAACCTTAGGGTGCAATTGGATAAATGCGAATTTTTAAGGCCAGAAATTGAATTCCTCGGATTCATCGTATCTTCGGATGGTATAAAAGCCAACCCAATCAAAGTGGAAGCGATTACCAAGTTTCCATATCCACGAACTTTAAAAGATCTGCGATCATTTCTTGGTCTGTCGGGATTTTACCGCAGATTTATTAAAGATTACGCGAAGCTGGCAAAACCCCTTACAGCCCTTTTAAGAGGGGAGGATGGGCGTACGTCTAGACAAATGTCAAACGAAAAATTCATACATTTGGATAATGAGGCCATGGATACTTTTGACAAAATTAAAAATTCACTTACTTCAGAAGACGTTGTTCTAACTTTTCCAGATTTTAGTAAAGAATTCCATTTGACTACAGACGCTTCGGACTATGCTATTGGTGCGGTACTCGCTCAAGAAAATAAGCCGATAACCTTCATCTCTCGAACTCTATCGAAAGCCGAAGAGAACGATGCCACAAACGAAAAAGAAATGTTGGCTATAGTATGGGCTCTAAAAACTTTGCGAAATTACCTTTACGGTCCTACGATTCTGAAAATATTTACTGATCATCAACCGCTGACATATGCATTGAGCAATAAAAATTCCAACAACAAATTAAAAAGATGGAAGGCTATACTCGAGGAATATAATTACGAGTTAAGATATAAGCCTGGTAGATCGAATGTCGTCGCAGATGCTTTGTCAAGGCCACCCAGAACCATTGAAGTAAATAGTTTAACAGCAACCCAACATAGCGATGAGAGTTCCGGTCAATATCTAATACCTATAGCAAATGAGCCGATCAACGTATTTAAAAACCAGATTATCCTTTCCCTTGGAACAACGCCATCCTATGAATTTAAAATTATTTTCCCTACCTATCACCGTCATGTAATAGTTGAAACTGAGTTCACTGATCAAATTTTAACTGACATTCTTAAACGATACCTTAATCCATCCGTTATTAATGGTATCAAAACTGATGAAAGAATTTTAGGCAAACTTCAAGAAATTTACCCGACACATTTTAGCCAATACCGATTACGTTTCGCAAGAAACCAAGTCATAGACTTAATCGACGAAACACAGCAGGAAACCGAAATTATCAAGGAACATAATCGTGCACATCGCAACTCCCGCGAAAATAAAATGCAATTATTGCAAAAGTTTTATTTTCCACGGTTGAGAGCCAAAATAGAGAAAGTCACAAAACAATGCAAAATCTGTAAAGAGCATAAATATGACAGACACCCGAACAAGCATGAATTACAACCTACACCTATCCCCGAATATCCCGGACAGATTATTCATATAGATATCTACTTCACTAACAAAAAAATTATCCTTACTGCAATTGACAAGTTCTCTAAATATGCCCTGGTCAAAATCCTAAGATCAAGAGCTTCAGAGGACATAAAGCAACCTCTAAGAGAACTTATACTGGCTTTTGGAGTACCCCAAACAATTGTCATGGATAATGAAAAATCCCTAGCCTCTAATTCTATAACATTCATGTTAGAGAATATGTTCAATATTAAAGTTTTCAAAGCACCCCCCTACACAAGTTCCGTCAACGGTCAAGTGGAGAGATTCCACTCCACACTTTCAGAACTAATCCGCTGCCTTAAGACAGATAATGTTCATACCACCTTTTCAGAATTACTAGATCGATCAATCTATGAATACAACCGATCCATTCACACCACTACAGGCAAAAAACCCATAGACACATTTTTCGGTAGAGAGCTACTAACCAATCCAGAACAACTTAGACAAGAAAGACAAGAAAACATGAATAAACTACGCGATAAACAAGAAGCAGATTTAAAATACCATAATGCAAGAAAGAGTCCACTTAAAACATATTCTATTGGCGAAACCATTTACGTAAAAACTAACAAAAGAATAGGAAATAAGCTCGATTCTAGATATAAAAAGGAGACAGTTGCACAAGATAGAAATACAACAGTTATTACCCAGTCAGGAAGAATCATTCATAAAAATCTTATAAAAAATTAACTTTTTCAATAGAACATTATTACCACTCTGCAATGGCGAGGCACAAATTCTGGACTACTCGAATTCACAGCTAATAAAGATCAATACAGGTCGCGCGAAATTGCAGAACGGATCATTCAAGATAATACACTTGATCGACATCGAAGCTTACGAAACAACACTTAACAACTTGGAAGCTACGTTAAAGACATCCATTACTATCAACCATATCCTAACTCCTGTCCTTTCCTTTGAAATATCCCGTATACGAACTTACCTAAATAGACTTAAGATAAATAATAGAAGTAAGAGTAAGAGATCATTAGATTTTTTAGGTTCAGCGTGGAAGTGGATTGCGGGTAGCCCGGACCACCACGACTATGAAATAATTACTAATAAAATGAATAATGTATTAAGAAATAATAATAATCAAGTAATAATTAATAAAATGTCATTAGAAAAGATCAATGAATTAACGAACATTACAAATAAGATTATGAAAACATTCAAAGAAAATGAACTTAATAATAGTGAATTAATTACAAAAATTAAATATAAATTAGATATAATTAAGGAGGAAATAGTTAATGTAGTTTATGCCATTCATTGGGCAAAAGTAAATGTAATAAACTCTTTTATATTATCTAACACCGAAATAAATATAACAGAAACAATTATGAAAGTTGAAAATATTCCCTATGTGAATGTAGATGAAGCATTAGAATTTGCCGAGATAAAAATCGCTTCAAATGATAATAACTTAATTTATATTTTAAGCATTCCAACAACTACTAAAGAACTATGTAATTTGTCATTAATAAAACCTGTTAAAGTAAATAAAATAATCAATAAAATTAAATACGATTCAATACTGGAATGCGATACAGACATTCATGGCATTACAAACAAATGTAAAACATATAATAGTCTTTCTATTTGTAACGAAAATAACATTGTAAGTTTAAGAAATTCATCGTGCATCCCAATGCTGATAAAGAGTCAGAAAGCAACATGTCCCATCATCAACAATGAGCACATCCCAGATGTAGATGAAATAGCTCCAGGAATCCTACTACTAAATCAGTTTAATGGCCCAATATTCATCAACAACGATACTGTCATGCTCAAGGGTACGTTCATCATAAAACACTTCAACACTACCATTCAAGTTAAAGGAAGAACGATCATGTCAAAAGAAGTCACAAGTCATCAACCTTTACCAGCGATACTCCAACCGTCATATAAACCTGACAAGATAGAAGAAGTATTGTCTCTCGAGATGATCAAGGATCTTTATGTTAATCGAACGAAGGAAATCAAGCTGCTTGAAACGAAACACGAGATCAACTTAACCGTGAACATCATACTAGTGGTTACAGTCTTAGCCATCGCAACCTTCGCATACAAATTGATAAGAAATAAAGGCATGACTAAAAACGAACAGTCTAATACCAACATGCCATCATCATCATCAATAACCATAGGACTTGAAGACATCCCTCACCTAGTGACGTCAACAACATCTCACGAGGACGTAAGATTCTAAGGGTGGAGGAGTTAACGCCAGAAACATTTCATCATGCAAACAATGCATGATACAGTTCCCACGAGCAACAACATCAACTCCGTACGTGATGGAATGCAGCGAATCATATTCAACCGGACACACGAGGCATCGACAACGAGCGGATACTTGAGCCACCAACAGGTATGCTGACCTGTCGTCTGGCAGTATGGGATATGCACTTAGTTTTAAGATATGAAATATTTTGTCATTCAGTAATCATAAGTAGTTCGTAAGAAGTAGTTCGTAAAGAAGTAAATAAAAATATTTTTTTTAAGTAAATCTAGCTTTAAATAGTTTAATTTACATTCTGTGGGGTGTGTCGGAGGATGTCTGCTGTTTGCCTGTGCACAGTGGTTTAGATTTTCTGCGGTTCTCCACGATGGCAATGTAATTAATCTTCTTTCTTTCTCGCTGGTAAAGCGGCTGCTCTACACTAACTCCGTCTAGATTTTTTTATTTTATTTTTTTCAAATGTAAGCATGGATAGTCATTTGGACAGTAATCAGATTGAAATTTACTCGTTTATCGAGATAATTTAGAAACAGAGGTTTCAGGATTGCGGAAGAGAGCGGAGACTAGGAACAATGTAGATAATTACCGGATTAGAAAGAAAGATGCAACACAGTGTAGAAAGAAGTGTGAGGGTCAATAGATAACTGACGGTTTAAATGGCAATTTATTGTAATTTGAAGATGAAATGGTTGAAGACAAGATTAGTGGATACCGCAGGCCACTTGCACGTGCTGGTGAAAAGTAAATTTATGTCAAGTTTTTAGATGTCGACAAAGTTATCTATGTTAATGGGTAGTTGAAAGGTTATATGCCTCATTATTAACGCAACATGAACATCAATCAGAGTCGTTGAGGCTATTTGAAGCTATCAATGGGCCTTCCCTGTGCTTAGGCTCATGAAACTAGTCTGTTACAAAAATAAACACCATTATAGAGCACATTTTAAAAGTATTGCAAAATCCTAAGCACTTGCTTTCCTTTCACAACCAAAAAGTCTGTTTTATTTAGTAAATCATCCATCCTCTGGATTGTTTAAAAAGTGGTAGCCTGAAAATTTCTAGACTGTGAATCCCAACTGACGCCACTCATTGCTTTGTTGATAGCGACGTTCAGCAATTTTACATACTTTTAGGCATAGCCACCCTCACACCTTATCCACCCCACAACAATAATTTGCATACAATTCATCCAAATGCCCCCATTAGGTCGCAACCTAGACAAAAGCTATTAAACCCAAAATGGCTAAAGCATAATTAAAAACAACTGTCTATTAGCACCTCACCTCTTCTCTCCGCCCACTCCATTGTTTCTTTTCGCCTCTGTTTACGGGGAAGCCTCACAAATGACTATTTCACCGGTACCAAGGTTAAGACTATACCCACATACGCTTAACACTGCAACCATTTTCATTACATACAACACTTTTGTAATCCTATTTACTATGTCTTTGAAAGGATATTGCGCCAAGGAGCACACGGAACAAATTGCTTTGGCTCCTTTGGCGCATATGCGTGTGTGTGCGAGTTTGCTGGCAAAGTGCAAAATAATTGTACGCATTAGTGGAGCGGAAAATTTCGTAAAACGATTCACTGTTGGAAAATTCTAAAACTCAAACTGTGCTAATTAGTTTTGCACTTCGTTGTGGCACACTGGTTGATGGGGTGGTTCAATAGGAAAAGGATTGGGCCTCGATATGGGTGTGGGCGGAATGTCCTTTGCTTATGTAATTAAGTGTCCTGTGCTGTTGGAATAATAACGGTTATTAATAAACTTTGATGGGGTGTTTATGGAATTAATTGTCGGCAATTCATTACGAGGCGCTCGTTATCTATTTGTAATCAAAAGATTGAAAGCAAATTATTGTATTAGGCAGGGAATCGGGAAGGGGCTGGTATTAGATGGTAGATGCATGTTTGATACCCTTATCCTGTAATTTCGGTAAATTGTTAGGAAGTAGGAATAAATGGTAGTGCAGTCCTTTTGGGCGTTCCACTACTTTAAAGTGTGCAAAATTTTTTTTGTTATTATAATACAACTGTTTCTTTTGTGAATACAACTTGCTGATAGGCTAATAAGAATCTCGATGTATGTATGTATTAAGACTACAGTTTAACATTCTCTCGAGATCTGGTTGGTTGAGTCGTTGAAATCGTTCCTTTTGCCTTCAATACATTGAAAAGTTTTCAGACTGCAGCTTTATGTTTCATGCTCTTCCAATGACAAAGGAATCTTAAGCTGTAAATCAATGTAAATCATCTTATATACCAGCTGTAACATGATATAAAAGGGCAATTCGGTTTTAGCAACAGTTTACATGCATTATATCGTTCTTTTAATAAATATTAAAAGTTAAATTGCGTTTTGTTCTTTTGTACTCTAGCTGTCCTACAAATTGAGAACTGAGATAAAAAACTATGTGTGTATGTATACTGTTTCATGTTACTAAATTCACGCGGAATTGGAAAATATTCTTACGGAATATCTGTCTATATAAAACAAAGTCAGGTTGGTTACACCATTTGTTACTCAAGAATGACTGGACCGATTTCTATGATCTTTGATTTGTTGGATTTGTCTTCGCCCCAAGGAGCAGAATAACTATTAAGAAAATTAATTTTCTCATACATTTTGTATGGAACTGCTCTTTTGATGATATCTCGAGAACGGATTGACTGATTTCTATAAATTTCTTTTTTTTTTTGTTCGTCTTGGCCTCGAGAAGTTTCTTCGCGCATTGGAAAAGTGAGAAAATCACAAGAAATAAAAATCTATACACAACGTCATCTCTACTGTCCATGGTGTAGTGTGCCCAAGATTTCGTGCTGCATGTCAACAGCTCAATTTGCTTGAAAACGATACTCATTGGGACATGACAATCGCTGAAGCAATTGTATCTCCAGGTCATTGCATCTCCAGGTCAGATACGCACATTATTTGCTAACATTATTTCGACTTGGTTCCCATCGAATCCACGTGAACTGTGGAACAAGTCCAAAGATGATATGTCAGAAGACATTTTAAATCGAATTCGTGTCAGTTCAGGTGAGTGATGAGATACATAATCAGGCTGTGCTTTTGATCGAAGATTTGTAATACCTCATGTGCGGCAGTTTGTTAGTCAAGTTAGGAATACCAACGCCATACCGTGGAATGAACGACGCGTTCACGAATTGGAGCGTGAACGTGAATACGATCGAGATGCATTGAACCAATCAGTTCGAACCAATGTATCACTGTTGAACCCTTAACAGAAGGAAGTGTACAATACGTTAATGAAGGCAATTGATGATGGAACTTGGAAGACATTCCTCATGTTATTGATTTTGGCCACTGTTCGTGCAAGATCCGAAATTGCTGTAGCAGTTGCTTCTTCTAGGCCAGCGGTTACGTTGTCAGGAGAATGCCGACCGGCTCATTCAGCGTTGAAATTGCCGTTCAACCTTCAAACGACTGAAAAACCGAAATGCAACGTTGCGAAATACTCAGCAATAGCCAAAGTTTTGAGTAAAATTATCATCTGCGATAAATGCACAATGGCACACAAATGCGCTCTGGAAGCACTCAATTGAACTATGAAAGATCTGCGCAATGACTCAAGATGTTATGGAGGCGCAATGATTCTTGTCTGGCGATTTCCGTCAAACACTACCAGTCATTCCAAGATCGACCGCTGTCGATGAAATAAACGCTTGCAGCAAATCATCGATTTTGTGGCGCTATGTAAATAAACTTCAGCTGATGACAAGTTGCATTGCTAAACGATCCATCTGCCGAAGATTTCTCCAAACAGTTGCTGACTATCGGTAAAGGCCGGGTTCCTGTCGACGAATCGAACGGATTGATTTCGTTTCCGCCGATTTTTTGCAATTTCCTCTCAACGAAGGACAAGTTAATCAACAAAGTGTTCGAATATCATTGCTAACCACAAAAGCAATTGGGTGAGTGAACGAGCAATTCTTGCGGCAAAGAACAAAGATGTGGATCACTTAAACTTCACAATTTAAAACCAAATCGTTGGTCCACTGCATTCCTTCAAATCTGCCGACTGTGTAACAAACGAAGACGAAGCAACCAACTATCCAACTGAATTTTTGAACTCATTGGATCTGCCCGACTTGCCACCGCACAATTTACAACTGAAGGTTGGCTCGGTCATCATGCTTCGAAATCTGAACCAACCAAACCTATGTAACGGAACGCGTTTGCTGGTGAGAAAACTCATAAGCAATGTAATTCACGCGACGATGCTCAAAGGAAAGTTCAAAGGTGATGAAGTTTTCATTCCGAGAATTCCGATTTCATTTGGATTTTTGTATAATGCATTTATTGAACTTAATAAATTTTGAGCATTAATAAAAAAGTGAATTTAATTCAGCGAATAAATTAACACAACAATTATTGATACTAATTCATACGGAATAAAAAATAATATCGTGTACGGTTTTTTTTCGAAAAATCTACTACAATATGTGTCAATTTAAAGAAAAATTAAGCGATTTAAATTTCTGGTAATAAACATGCACTCGTATTACGCCTACAAGAAGCATGAAAACGCGCCTAAGATAGCTGCAGGAGACAAAACATCCCCCTCTCTGGCTCCGAAGAAAATATTATTCCGACCGACGCACATAGAAGTACAGGGTTTTGCAATAAGAGCGCTACAAAAATTTTTTTAAATAAAACAAAAACGGTTTTGGATATCAATGAAATTCTTTATTCCTGTGAAAGTACGTTCGATGCCATTATGTATGGAACTCGATTTCTTTTGCATGGCTACCACGGGCACGCTTGCAGAAGTCCAGACGCTGAACCCAATTTTCGACGGTTTTCAAGCATAAATCGGCCGATACTGCTGCAATTTCACGTTCGATATTCGTACGAAGTTCATCAATCGTCGCTGGCTTGTTGGCATAGACCATAGACTTGACGTAGCCCCACAGGAAATAGTCTAACGGAGTCAAATCGCACGACCGAGGCGGCCAAGCGACTGGACCATTTCGTGAGATAACACGTTCTCCAAACTTGGTTTCCAATAAATTGATTGTGACATTCGCTGTGTGGCTTGTGGCGCCGTCCTATTGGAACCACATGTCCTCCAAGTCCATATCATCCAATTGGGGCCAAAAATATTCGGTTATCATTGAACGGTAGCGATCCCCATTCACAGTAACGTGCCGGTCTTGATCATCACGGAAGAAGTACGGCCCAATGACGCCGCCGGCCCATAAACCACACCAAACCGTAATTTTTTCGGGATGCAATGATGACTCATGGAGTACGTGTGGATTGCTGCCTGACCAATACCGCATATTTTGTTTATTGACGAAGCCATCCAGCCAGAAATGAGCCTCATCGCTGAAGATGATTTTTCGATGAAAATCCGAATCATTTTCAAGTTGTTGCCCAGCCCAATTCTCGAACATACGACGCTTCTGGTGGTCAAGCGGCTTCAGTTCTTGCGTCAATTTAATCTTGTAAGGATGTAGGCCAAGATCTTTTCGCAAAATTCGCCACAACGACGTCACAGAGATGCCCAACGCTTGAGAACGACGTGTGAGAGACACATTTGGGCTTTCTGCAACTGAAGCCTCAGCGGCAGCAATATTCTCGACAATACGGGCACTTCTTTGTCTCACTGACACGGGAACATTTTGTACTGTGCCTGTGGATTCAAATTTTTCCACTAGACGCTCAATTGTTGATCTGCTAGGACGATTATGACGACCATAAATTGGACGTAGCGCTCTTAACATTGAGGCCACTGACTCCGAATTTCGGTAGTAAATTTTAATAATTTCGACTCGTTGTTGGCTCGTATATCTTTCCATCATGAAATGGCAAACCTTACTGAAGAGAAATGTCAAAAAACCGCAAAAAAAATATGGCGTCGTTTGCTGTCCCTGTCACTCTACTTTTGTAGCGTGCCTATTGAAAAACCCTATATTAACATTCTAAATTGAATTTTGGAAATACTATGCATTTTTTTTGTTTCAATTCGGGTTCAAAACTACCTAGCAAAAAGTTATAGTTTTTTGTATAATTTTTCAAGTTTTAGATTTTGATATAGTATACCCTGCTATTCTGCATTGGTTTGGAGCTTTTAAGTTACTTTGAATGTTTTTTTAACCAATGCAACAAGAAATGGCCGGAATAAATTGCAATAATAAACACTCTGGTTGAATGAGTTTTTCAATTTTATGCAAAAAAAAGCTCATACGCCATACATTATTGCTTATTTCTGGATTGAGAGTCGTGCCAAGCTGGTTTTTGTGTGACTTAGCGAAGGAAAATGTTGGGAAAAATATGAAAGAAGAATCATCCCACTCATTTAAACAGAAATTTAATTTATAAAATCATTTCCATGAAAAAAAAATTAAAACTTTTTTTCTCAAAAATAATTTTTTAATTTTTTTTTTTTTCAAATTTCAACAAAAAAAATTAAATAAAGCGACTGCTTTATT
Source organism: Matsumyia berberina (assembly GCA_917880715.2). NCBI lineage: Eukaryota > Metazoa > Arthropoda > Insecta > Diptera > Syrphidae > Matsumyia > Matsumyia berberina. The sequence goes on along the minus strand of OU862871.1, from coordinate 47,874,951 downwards.
CGGTTTTTTTGTCTGTTTTTTACTTTTTTTTTTTATAATTCACGCGCGCTAGAGGGTTTATGACAAGCCTTAAAAGAGAGGATGGATATTAGGAAGAGAGACGAAAGAGACACCGATGTACTGTACTGCTGGTCTTAAATTCTTGTGAGGAGTAGTGGTGAGGAAACACAGAGCTATGTAGATTGTTGAAAAGTTTGCAGATCGATGAGGTACAAGAGTAGTTTGCACGGTTGTTATTCGAAGAGGTTAAAGAAATTCCAACTATTCTGACGAGTAAAGGAAAGATTTCAAACAGCAGAAATGGCCCTTGCAGCAAATCTAGAGTGATGTGTTTCTCTCTTACTAACGAGTTTTACATCCAAGGAGTTGGTCTACATGACACAAATTGCGATCAACATTACTGCAATGATTCCTGCATGCTGTTAGAATCCGTTTCTGAATTTAGATATCTAGGAGTTACCCTAGATTGCAAACTTACTTGGAAAGCACATATTAAAAATTTAAAAAAAATGTTGCCTTCAATAAAATATTTCACCTACGTAAGCTGGTGCCACAAAACCTACTTACCTCAATTTACTATGGATTGATCAATTCTCGTAATGTTGTTCAAATCTAGATGGGAGCCATCATTTCCACTATTTCAACTAACCAAAGTTCTGCTAGAACAGAACATTTTAGACGTTCTTTATCTGTTATAGCGCCATATACATATGTATAACAAACTTTTTGAAGATATATGCAATAACGTTGAAATTTATAAGTTAACTAGTGGCCCGCCTTGACTTCGTACGGGTAGAATTAAGTTATTTGCTATTATAGCCTTATTTCAATTAACAAAAATATAATTACGTAAAACATCATATCGTCCTGAGCCTACACAGGGGACGTCTACCTTATGACACGGATTTCATATGTACAGTTCCGATAGAACAAACGAATACCTCGAAGAAATCTCAGTTCGGTAGCTTATTCTTTCGGTCATTACCCAAATCTCATGACCATAGGTGAGGGTCGGATCAAACACACAAAATTGTTCCAGCCTGACCAATCCCACAGGATAATTTAGTATTACTTACGATTTGTTCACGTTTATCCAGTTTCAACATAGACGACTACTAAGCCATCAAGCGGTCGCTGAAGTTCGGTCCAGATGGTTCGAAGTAAGTCATCAGCAAAAAGCATATGGCTTATCCTTTAGTCTCACAATGCGAACAGTTCCTCGCTACGGTTGCGCTCCCATTGAAAGATGTTTTTTGTAACGCCATTCACCCGAGCACATCTCCTAGAGTTCGTGTGTATAGATCGAATGGCCTTCAAATGAGAACCGCCAATCCCATACTCCTGCAGTACACTCCCAAGTCTTCTCAAATACCGTTCTTCGAATGAAGAGCGCTTTGGCTGTGCTTCTACCTGGACGAAAGCCGCACTGCTCATCGGCTAAGTTGGATGCGACCACAGTTCTGGCACGCGCTTCCAACACCTTAGCAAAGATTTTTGCAGAAAGAGTTAAAGAAAAATGCCCTTATAAATAGAGCAACCACTCTATCCCCCTTTTCTTAAAAAGAGCACAATCACCATAGCTTGATTGTCGCTAGTTATTTTACTGCATTCGCATGCCGCTCTAATGAGAGAGAGAGTAACCCTCTTCCCCCAAGGGCTTGTGCATTTCTGGCCAGATTTAATAAACATCAGCATATTTGATCGCCAAAGTCACCTGCTCTACAATGGGACTATTCTCCGCCCTACTCAGTCTGGCATCCAATCCCTGTTCGGCATTGATCATCTCCAAAAAGTGCTCACCACATCTGCGCAACATATCCATCTCATCCCAAAAAAAGTAAACCATCTTTGGATTGGACTCTGAGACTGAGATGGTCAGAACTCCTTCTTTGCAAAACTGTGATTTCGGTCCAATGTGAAAAGGATTCTTTGCGTAAATCCTCATCTACGCTACTGAAAGTTTCTCTTCTCCGTTTCCGCTTTACGTGCGCAAATATACGGCACCGATCGTTATCACAATACGCATTCCTTTCCTACGTACTTCTATTAGAAAAAAAATTAAATCTCTCTCAGCTACAGATCCAATACATAATGTATTTCCAAAAAACCAAAGATACGAAGAAAGAAAAATGAGAATGAAACTACCCTTGTACAACTGGACAAAACAAAAACAACATACGATCACGAACCGATGTGCCACAGTGAGGTCACCCGCTGATACATGGCTGTTGGCTACGATCTCCACTGATGGAAAATTGTTGGGGATGATTTTATGAATTGTTTTGACCACAGCTCAGCTTCAGGATAACGCAAAAGGATGATTTATAGCTCAAAAGAATCGTAGAGGAATTTACTAAAAACATTTTTTTGTGTTTTCAAATCCAATAAGCCGTTGTTGAGTTAGTGCTGTATGTATCTAATTTGGGCTAAATCCCCTTTCTGCCACTTAAACCTTGAATGCTCAGCTCCTATAAGTAACAAAGCATTTTTAATACGTTTTATCCTTCCTCGGGAAATGCATCATAACAGTGAAAACCGCATCCAAATCCGTTCAGTGGTTCCTGAGATTAGTCCGTGCTCATTGTAGTAATGCCCATTTTCGAAATACAATTCTCATTGGTGGTGTTTAGTGTACTCCCATACAAAACGCAAATTTCGATTTTTTCGATTTTCCGGCTTTTTCTTTGGGTTTTTCCGAATTTTCTTTTTTCCTAAACCACCCCTGAAAAAATACAAACAAAACAAAAAAAGAATCATCCAAATCAGTTGAGCCCTTCCTCGAGTTTAAGCGAGACTAACGAACAGCAATTCATTTTATATATAGAGATTAGAAATCTCAGAAACTGGCTATTATCCAGATCAGGTGTAGAGGATTTGATTCTAGTGATAACTTAAAAAGATATTTCTGCTTGTTATAAATTACTGAGACTGTTCTATCTGCGAGGCGGTTATTAGAATTTAATTGGTAATAATATATCCTATTCTCTTAGGTCAACAAATAATGTCCCTCTGAACTGCGCCAACTAGGGCCAAATATTTACACTGCGGCAGATCTTGGAAAAACCCAGGAACTTCAAATCGATACCCACCACCTCTTCGAAGAAGTATGGAGAGGAATTGGTCTTCTAAATGTCGCATATAAGACCTTATCTGCTCTACGCCGCAGAGGCATGGACTTTGTCAAATGCGGATGCGGTCGCTCTTGGCTGTCTCGAGAGGAAAATTCTTCGGGTGATTTTCGGTCCCGTCTGCATAGACGGTGAATGGAGGAGGTGATACAATGTCGAACTGTATGGGCTGTACGGCGGCATCGTCCTAGCCAGAAGAGAAAAGCTCTAACGAGTGAGGTGGCAGGGCCATGTAGAGCGGATGGATACCAACGCTCCGGCCTGGAAAATCTTCGAATCCACACCCGAGGAACGCCGCAGTAGAGGAAGACCGCGACTCAGGTGGTGCACGCAAGTGCAAGAGGACCTCAACCAACTTAACGTGCGAAACTGGAGGCAGCTGGCTAAAGATCGAGCTGGCTGGAGAGACTAGTTGGTTGAGGTCCAGGACAACCCCGGTCTGTAGCGCTACCTTAAGTATGTTAGCCGATTGAGAATCTAAAGATATCATGCAAGCATCGTCAAAAATGTCCGATTCATCAGTATCACCATCACCACCACCTTCAGGCACATGCTGCTCCGATCTAACCTCTAATTTCTTGCTGACTGTTCGTGACCGCGTTCTCATTCTTATGCGTTCTGCTTCTTCTGAGCTATTTCTATCCTCATTTTCATTCCAATCCCATTGTCTTTATCCATAAACAATTCAATCTTTTTGTTTTCAACTTTATCCTCCTTGGTTTCATTAACTTTGACTTCTTTTGTTTCATAAGCTATCCGATTTTTTGTCTCTTCATTTCTATCATGTGGCTCCCATAGTATTGAGTATAGTTTACTCGATAAAACGTTTGAATCTTGACCATCATACATAGTTTGTTGCAAACACACAACATCCCTGCTTCTGATTATTTTCCTAGTAAACTAGCAATTATCTAAACACCAATTACGGTTCTTGATGGCAAATTCTACTGATAACACTTCGTCACTTGCTTGCTCGATCAAAAATGATTCGTCCCCTATAGCTGATTTGTCTGGTGTGTTGAACCCAAACGATCACAGCGATAGCACTTTATGTTGGATGAATAATTTCTCCTACGTTCGTGCTCAGGTCGTTTCCACTCAGAGCGTTTGCCGTCGTTTTGTGTATACTTTGTGTGCATGTTACCTGTTGGTTTGTATGACAACATATGTTGTCTTTGCCTTGCGAATAATAAATAAACAAATAACTGGCGCGACAGCTCGGGATGAGCCAAGGCCTAGCTTCTCGCAACCATTTATGCTGTGCGTGTTACATATTTCGCGCAAATGGAAGGGACCTACAGTTCATGGCCGACTCCGAACGGCGAAGTGAGAAGCTCTTTCATGACAGATTATACTTCCGGAGGCTTGTCTAACCCCGACCAAAGGTTGTGGCGCGAAAAATGTTCGGTGTTCCCGGCTGGGGCTTGAATCAACGCCGCTCGGTCAGCAGTCCAACGCACTAACCACCGACCCACGACAACCTTGCGAATAGTGCACCGTTTTGATCCCTTTCTTAATTGTTTCTTACTTGAAACTCTTCAATTATTTCAATTTTTGAAGTTTCTGAGTTGGGAAGTTTATCTCTTGATTCGATGTCAATCCTAAATTTTTCGTACGATTCGGGTAGACTACATATATAATAAAAGAATTGAGAGCAAATCTATCTACTGCCGACCAGAACTTAGATATGTGGTTATTTACATACATATATCCTCAACTTCACTCATTTTACTTAAGATAAGCTGTTTTAACACCGTTGCCTTTCTTGCAGGTCCTTTCGATTGGTACACTTTGTGTAACTTCCCAGATGTCATTTGAAGTGAAGAGTTTTATTCAGTGTGAATTTTAAATGCTAATAATGTAATAGATTAATGATTAATGAATATAAGAGGAACTCACGCACGTTAAATGTATGGCCCAACTCGGCTTCCAAGATGTGCCATGCAATCCGCGCCATCAAGTAGACGCTTATGTGTAGGCTCAGGACGAGATGATTAGTGTCCTGTTTAGACCTGTTTTGTGACGCATAGTGCACTTACACTATAATTTTGGCTCCCCGAAGCACTTGAGTCAATAAGGATAGCTGCAATACATACCTGAGGAAGCAACATTAACGCCGATATTCCTTCCACCCAAAATTGGATCCAGCAACAGATTAATTAAGTACATATGTATATGTACATACATATTATATTCAGCAAACTTCTGGAAAATAAGTAGCATTATTTATTGTAGAATATTTTTGCTAAGTTTCAAGTAAATCCGACCAAACAAAATATTTTCCGCCATATAAACTTACCCTGTTAGTGGTTGAATAATTCCCCTCTGGGACGTATACATAAATACTACATTCAAAGATTTTCGGCAAAACAAGGTTTCATTTGTATCCGAAAAGTTATTGTAAATAAAAGCATTCCCTTCCATAGGAATAAAATGTCACAACTCTGCTCTGAATTTTTAAACAAATCAACTCTGATTTAGAAATCGAACTCATAGCTTAAACAATGCTCTCTATTAACAGGCCATTAAGCATCTTCGGATGGCAAAAAATTCCTGTAAATAAATGTCAAGATATTGCCACTAGAGCACAGAGTAATCCTTTACTCGCCCTCGCCATCCATTCAGCTTTCAATGACATACCACAGTCAAGACTTCAAGCCATCAACAACGTGTGCGTCCAACCCACACACGGGGATCTCCTTTAGTGTAATTAATTAAACAATGCACCTCCAAGAGTTGACTAATTTAATGCTAATTTAATTGGGAATTCACCAAGATGTCTCCTCCACCACAGCCGTGGCCACCACCTCGATTCCGTATGCAACGCAGGTATTCATCTTCTGAAGGCACACACGTTGGCACCGCGTGTGGACCTCTTGAAGAGACAGCTTGCCTGGCCGCCATGTGTGTAGGTTGACTTTGTTTATGGGCCCTTCCAGCCGGTGAAGATAATCTTAATGAGGTGTCATTTGAAATTGCTCAACGAAAACCCTCAAATCCACTGGTGACATAAATAATCACGCGGCTATTTGTCGTGCAGCTAATATAAGGTCGTGGCAGTGGCTTCCCTGAACTGCCTACACCTATTAGCAATGAGCGAGATCGTAAATTATAGCGCCAATGGTGTACGCCTTGGAAAGCGCTTTAAATGGACCTCGCACGAAAGAGATAGTGTCGCAAGAGGCGTTGTAACATTGAGAGATGTCAGGATTAAAGCCGAGAAAAAATGGCTGCAACAACAAAAATCAATTTGCGAGTAATGGAAATAATTAAGATTAAGCGGATACGAGGTGTTCCATAACTTCATTAAAATGATAGGCTTTCATTTGGCAGGAAGATAACCACTCGAGGAGTTTTCATGGAATCACGTTTCTCATTCTTGTGTTGTGTTCTTATGTATGTACATAGGTCACAGTAAAGTAAATCCAAGAAAAATGGGTAGATAGGAAAATGCGTAGATTGTGTGGTCCACAAACCGGAGGAAGCACCGGTCCAGCCCCTCTATGGCATCATGTATCTGTAACAGTGAACTGACCTAGAGTGTTTGTAGGGGTGTTTCATTAAAAAATGTGCAGTGGTTATACACTTTGGCCTGTGGCTTGTGCTAGTGGCTACTATTCTTGCAATAGCTAAGTTATTAAGGCTATTCCACTCTTGGTTAACCAACTTTAACAAGAGATGGTGTTTCTTGTCCTTTACAGCTCCTTGAGAAATATGGACTCTTTTTGCTAGTGAGTTTTTAAGGGCTGACCCCCACCTGCCCAGTTCGTCAGCTCATTCCTTAACCTCGACTTTGCTTTGTCGTGGGACCCAGGTGAGAGTTGCTCTAATATTTAGTTCAGCTAATTTTTGCATTGCCCTACCAATTTAGAGGGTTCAGTGACCGAATGGCGGTTTGGCTCTCGATAAAGATATGTATCAGTGTTGTAAAATTGTTTAGCATGCGAGGCACATCACGGATGACAAAGAGCTCTGCTTGGAAGTCCGGTAGCCTGTATAGATTTCGATACGATCTGGTTACAAAAGAGTTAGAAATAAGGAACATATTTGGTTCAGACAATTGGTGTCTCACTGTCAATTTTATAAGCCATTATTAAGCATGCATGAGATAATTTCTACATATATACATATATTTATTTACAGGACGTTGCCGGACAAAGAGAATGGCAGTTTAGTTTTTGGCGGAAGATGCGTGCCATAGGTTTGCACAGGGTTCTCCCTTACAAACAGAAGTGTTGCAACCAAGATATACCGCCTATTTGAAGTTGGCGTTTGTTAATTGATGTACGCCTAAAACGCCGATTTTATTATTTCTGTACGACGTCATAGGTCAGAAAAATCCAGATCATTTTTTTCAAGACAATCGTTTGTCCTAACTTTGAGGTTCTCAGCTTGGTATTGAACCTGCAACATGAGGGTACGAAGCAAAGATGAATAATATAGACGCCCATACCGAGCTAATTTTTCATTTATGATCAGGTACATTTCATTTCGATCGCTGATCATTGGCGACGTGTCCACAGTTATTTAAACTTTTCGGAAATAAAATGAAAACGAATGGCCTAAAGTAAAAAACCCAAGGAGTGTGTTTACGTCGTATTGGTCTTTCCCTTTTTTAAACCAATGCAATGAGGATCAATCGATATAATACACAATTAGTGGTCCTTATTTCATTGCCTAATGAATTCATGATCTACAAAAAAGGAGAAAATTTTAACTGCACTAACTACAAGGGTATCAGTCTCCAGAAGGTCGCGTACATGATCTTATCTGCCCTACTGTGGAAACGGCTAAAACCTTTCATCAACAACCTGATTGGGCCCCATCAGTGTGGTTTTTTCACACTTTGACAGATTCTAGAGAATACACAAGAAGTTCAAATCGATACCCACCACCTCTTTAGATGAGCTATTCAAATCCATGCCAAGTCTTGCCATCCCTGCCAAACTCATCCGTCTGTGCAGGATGAGGATGGAGAATGCACGCTGCTCCATTAAGGTCTATCAAGACCTCACCAAGACCTTTGATGTCACAAAAGGATTTAGATAAGGCAACGCGCTGTCATCTGACTTATCCAGCATTATACGAATGGTGCGAAATGCTCAAGCCAACACCACAGACACAGTCTTTCATTTATCTGTTCAACTGTTTGCGTACGCCGACGATATTGACATCATAGCCAGAACTCAGCGAGCTGTCACAGGTGCTTTCGCAAGTATTGACACAGAAGTGGCCTAAATGGGTTTAGCGGTAAACGAGGGCAAAACTAAGTATTTGCTGTCAACAGGAAGGGACACCCAACATCGGCGAATTCGGCAGAACATAGTTGCCAGCTATAACTTCGAGGTAGTTAGCGACTATAGTGTAGCGTCTTCCAGGCGGAGATCATGGCGATAAAGGCACCCTGTCTTGGCATAGGTGGAATGTAATATCTGCATTTTCACAGACAGCCAGACCGCCATTAAGTGCCTGCAATCAGTCTCTGTCACATCAAAAATAATTCAAGGCTGCCGATCATCTCTCGTCTAGAGGGCAGAGCAATTCAACATACTCTGGGGAAGGTAATTAAACATGTAAACAAGAAATAAACAGGTAACAAAAACTTTACGTATTTATTTCAAAGAATGTGAAATTAAACCTCATAATTTGGATGTGTTTTAGGATGGAAGTGATTTTATTTATTCCTTTGAGCGATGGGTTGTAACTCGACATTCCAGGAAACTGCAAAGCCGATGAACTCGCCAAGAATGGTTCTACAATACAGGTTCTTCCTGAAAAAGAGAACCTCGGAGTGCCACAAGCTGCATGCAAATTGAAAATAAAGGCAGATGCAATCAGCAAAGCCAATCTAAGGTAGTCCAATGGCACCACCTGCCAAACTAGCAGACAAATCTCGCCCTCAATAGACCACAAGCTAAGTAGACGGCATCTCGGAGCTACTATAGGTGTCATCACAGGACACTGTCACTTACTTGGACGTTCCTGCAAATGATTGCTGCAGAAGCTGCAGGAACGAAGAAGAGGAAGAGACGATTCTCTATCTCCTCTGTACCTACACCGTGCTCACTCGCAAAAGACGCAATCATCTCGGTGCCTTGATTTTTGATAATCTTGGCGACCTAGCACTCATTCCACGATTAGAAAAAAATTATTCCTCATAGATCCTGAGGCATCGCAATGGACCTTCTGTTGGTTTAAGTGCGTCGGCTATGTCGACAGCCTCTCTAAACTCCTTTATTGAAGCATGTATTCTATCGAAAGCGGATGAAGATCATTGGTCGTTTAGAGCGTAAACTTCTTCGGAAAATATTCGATCACGTTTGCGTTGACGGAGAAAACTCAACCACGAACTATACGAGCTGTACATCGACATTAACCTAGGCAAAAAAAAAAAAACTGCGCATTGGACGTTTGAGGTGGCTAGTTGAGTCTTCAAATCTAATCCGGAGGGACAACGCTCGCTAAGTTGGCGCGCACAAGTAGAAGTGGAGCTCAACCAACTTGGTGTGTGCAACTGGAGGTAGTTAGCAAAGAACCGGCCTAACTGAACAGGCTTGTTGGTTGCGGCCTAGGTTCACCCCGAACTGTAGCGCTATCTTAGTAAGTAAGTAATTTTGACTTCACTCTGAGCATGTTTATCCGGCCGTGACAAGGCCTAACAAAGTTTGAATACCGAGAACAAAAGCATAAGCGTCAAAGCTATCAACTGGACCAAATCAGCTTTTTCTTTATGCTTAATAAAACAGCTTAGCCTTTGGGATGATTTGGTAGTGGACTTATTTTCTGTCACGCTAAAGAGCCCAAGAGTACATGAAATAAATCTAAGTTCCTATGAATATTTTTGAAGCTCAATAGGTCTGAATTTGCAGCTTCCCAATTTATTTGTATAAGCTATTTGAAATAGAAGCCTGATAAGCGAGCTAAGTAGAAATTCACAAATTGTAAACATAACGAAATCATTCAGTACAATCGTACGACATTATTCGACTGACTTATGAAGGTCACCATAGACTTTCTACAAATAAAGAGCACCACATGATGTAAAGGGTTTATGGCCTTTTATTTTTGTTGTTATCTTGTTTCATTTCAACAAAGCCTATATACACACAACTGTTTTAATTGGCACAAGAATTATCTCCTTTCGAACTCAATAAATGGAGGAAATCGAAACACAACCCAAAAATATCCCATTTGCAAAATAATTAAACTGCTGTTTGTCGGACATGTTTATTGGTCAATAAATAAAACAAAGATGGGTCCTCCGTATGAATCTATATCCTGCTGACATAATTGAATTAATCCAATCCAAAATGTAACGACAAATAGCCCGACATAAAGGAACCGATTTATGTTCCCTTTTAACTTTTATTGATACTCGTATCATTTTTGGGCCACAAAAACACAATATCGATGACATCGGCTCCCCACTGATGGGAAAAACCGAAATGACTGTACAAATTGGAAAAACGTTTTTCGAACTTTTTTGCTTTGTCTATTTATTTAATTGCAAAAAGTTTTGTTGGCTTTTTTTTTGTATACATATACGTTATAAATACGTGTGTTAGTCGTTTAGATGGACAATGTTTGCTATTTCGATGTTAAAATGTTGGCCTTTCATTGTGATATGACTATAATCATACTTGACTTTGGCGTTTTTATGGTTGGGAGCAAAATGTCTGCTAAATGCTGTCTAAAAAACTGACCAAACATCGGCTTGTCAACGAAGCGTCAGTCTTTAACACTAGAAAGACGGGAAAATCTTCTTACTAAGAAAGACGGGAAGGGCCATACAATAAAAATGTAGATCTTGATCTAGTAAATCATTTAAAAGTGCTAATCAATCAAAGAAGAAATATTTAAACTAAAAGTGATCATATTAACGTTTTTAATTAAGAAGAAGTTTTTTTTTTCTTACTGCAATCATGACAAATAATTGCTTTTGACTGATTACGTTTTCCACATAATGGATTTTGCAAATATCGCACACATAACCAGATCTGGGTGCACGGTAGTGCACCGCCAAGTTCACTACAGGCATTCTTTACCGCTTAGAGTTCGCGGTAATTTCAGCACCTTATAACTCAGTTCCTTTAGTAGCTGGAAGTCCAGAGGAGAAGAGCGCCATATAACAACATATTCCAAGTTTCAAGTTTGTGTCTATTATAGTTTTCGAGATATTTGATTCAGAAAATCGCCAAATTGTTATAATTTCGTAGCTGACTCACTGACTGAAAGATCATCAAAAACCTATCACCCACTTCCAGCAGACATAGAGACTTGAAATTTGGTACACATGTAGTATTTACGGTGCATATTGAGGGAAAAATTTAAAATCTTCATTGAAGCGCTTAGAAATTGTTTAAATAAATAAAAACTTATTAAATACACATGTATACCAATTATTTTACACACCCATTGATACTGTTCTATTGGATTTTGCACCCATTGATCACAGCCTTCGTTCGCCGTACTTCATCATTCGTACACATCGACATCTCAGTTGTATTGTGTAGTTAACGATTGAATACATTAAACTCTTTCGCCGAATTTAATCATGTCATAGAAGCTGCCTTTTGCCTACACATGTAAAGTAGAACACCTCACATCGTAATTTCAAAATCTACGATGATTGCTGCGAATTCGCTCGCTATACGTGTTCGGACTGTCCCACTCTACGTCTACCTCAAGCAGAGGAGAGGGGTTCACGTACCTATGAAATATCGACAATGTCTCACTTTATTGAAAACGATCATTAAGAAGCAACGATCATTTAGAGGCAAAATGAGAAATAAACAAGCAACAAAAAAAAAAAAGAAGGAAAAACCACCCTTAAGCAGAAGCAACACACGATCACGATTTGCGAACGATCCGATGTGCTGCTGGCTGAATGGCACAGGTCAGTGGTTTTCTATGGACACAAATAAATGGCTGTTTCCTAAAAAAGTATGCATTTTTAGAAATAGAAATTAAACTTACATGTTAAGTCAGGATTCAGAATATTTACTCACGAAGTTTCATGCAAATCCGTTAAGCCGTTTAGGCGATACGTGGGAACAAACATCCAAACATCTAAACATCCAAACTTTCACAATTATAATATTAGTAGGATAGGATAGGATAGGATAGGATAGGATAGGATAGGATTAGTAGGATAGGATTTCGAAATGTATATTTACACATCTCGCGGGGATATTTTATGTAAAATATTATTACAAAATGCCAGATATTTAAATAACTAAATATTCCCTTTAAAGTCATAGGAAACATTTGTGTTTAATTTTGATGGTTTAAAAACTAGTGAGTACCTATCTTCTTATTCAGTGAAACCTTTTTGGTTCTGATTTTTTTTTGCCGCAGTACACTTTTCTTCGACAACTAAATTGATAATGAATTCTTATAATCAGAAAGCTTCCAAAATACATGCCACCCACAGTTATTTCAAAGGTCGTTGTAGCCCCCTTCTACTTAGCGAAAGCAAATATTTTGTAAACCAGTCCATTTGTAACATTCCAAAACCATTTTGAGCGCAAAAAAGTCCCACGCCCTCGTGCAACAACCACTTTCAAATCGCGCACCCAAGTGCTTGTCCTTGTCGCATATCCATATAAACTAATACTATGTATACACCCACTATGAAAATTTTAAGGTAAATATCCGTTTTGAAGTGCAGTTAATATCCAATTTACGTTGTAGCTCCTACACAGCCCCATTGTGTTACCATGCACCGGCTAGAGGATAAGTGAGAGCGAATTGAGTGGCCCTTGAAGCATATTCGGGGTCGATTCGATGGTTTGTTTGCCGTCTGGTAGCCTCAGGCAATAAATAAAATTGCAGCACAATAGCAGGCAGGACCTTTTCCCAGGAGAAGTAAAACCGAAAACCCTGTGGGTGGGGGTTGTCTGAAAAAGGCAAATATTAAATGGATTTTCAGGAGTTCGGAAAGAGGTCCTTCTATCAATTTATAGAGAGAACACAATTTGAACTTTGTTCGGGATTTTTGGGTGGACGAGGTTCTCTTTGGAATCGATATGGGATAGGAAGTGCCTATGTTACAACAATGGATATCCGGAAATTTAAAAAAAAAAAAATTAACAACTACTCGTATCGCGAAGGATATGAAACCCTAAATAAAGCGCGATACATGTATTGACAAGGCTTTCTGTTCCTTTTTTGGAGGCACTCGCTGAATTAGTCATGTTGCTATGGGACATTTATAGCGGGACTATATGCCATTTGAGAGTATTTTTTAGTTGTGGATCGGTTGAAGGCTTTGTAGGCTTTCATTATATTTTTGGTGCATTTTATTTCAAGGGTGAGGAGCGCTAGAAGTCATCCTACCTCTATTGAGTAAATAATTTAAAACAGTTAAGTAGAAACAAAATCATTTATAAGGATATGGCATGCTAGATAAGCTCAGGTTAGGGAAGTGGATTGACGTTACTGGAGACTCTTTCCAGGTCACATTTCGATCAATGTACCAAGATTTAATATCCTACAAACAAATTAGTGAATAAATTTTCATCCAATTTTTTTAAACTTGTGCACTATTGATGTAATCGGCAAATGTAGGTATTTTGACTTTGCAAATAGTGTACATCGTTTAAGGAACGTAATCGGTAACAGAGGTGAAAAATATTAACAGCTCATCAAAATATAAAAAATGTGTGGAAATTAATGTGTTGCGCGCAGGCAAATGAAACTCAGTGAGGACCAGAATGTTTCCTCGTTATAATTTTTTGGTGACATTTTCAGCAACGTCTTATTTTATGCTAAAAATCATCCCTGCAAAATGTTTTTTTTTTCGTATCTAGTTAACTCTGTGTTTACCGTGTGGCATAATATGTTTGACTTTTTTTTTCTGTAAAATTTCTTTCTTTGTAGATGGTAACTATTCAGATAGGTATAGGGGAAGGTAAAATTGCAAAGTAAAAGTAGGCAAATATAGTTAAGTACAGATAAGTAAAAAATGCGAAATTTAATTAGTTTCAAAGATGTATTTGAGAAAAAATATTAGAATTTGCAATTACTTATGTAGTTATTAAATTTATTTGAGCTTTTGTCAGCGACGGCGGCGGTTTTGAGTTCTAATTTAGACGTGCATACCGCTCACACGTTGTAAATTGCTCGGATGGTAAACAACTTAGGTGCACTATCCGCTTTAAGTCTAACTTAACTGAGGCATCGGTTTTGGCTTGATAGAAACAGCAACGAAGCAATGTATTTTCCATGCATTTATCGCAGCGCTATCCATACACTGTACCCATAATGGCCACCACCATTTTTTACCTCTTATGCCGATTCGATAATAATTAGCGACCTTATTGCCGTGCCCGCCCATGTATTTGTTGTAGCTGTTGAACAAATTTGCCTGTGGAACACCAATCTTTTTGTTTTCCTGGTAAAGCGTTGGTTGGGATGGTGACTTTGGAATTCCCCATGCAACGAACTATAGGGTCTGCCTGTTTTCAAAATGCCACCAGCAATATCCGGATGCCCAGAAACCACGTTCTTTCAACAAGCATGACAAATAGTGGGACAGAAAGAAATTGTCGAAATGAACTGTGTGTTTCATTGGTTGCTCACAATGGCTCAACAATTCCATAATGACGGATGCGCCTAGTCCCAACTAATTATCGTATTTGTCGGATGCAGCGGAATATGGCCGAAACCACCATTCGAGCAAAGGGCCCACAGCTTGTACCCAAAAGGTATTGGTTTGCAGCGAATAAACATTTTGACGACCAAAATACGGAACCATGGTTTCATCGATTAGCAAATGATCCTCCCAGACGCCCAACTATATCTAACGATCATTAAGAATCGTCAACGTGTTTTAGCTTTGTTCAATGAGGCTGTTCCGACCAGTTCGGAACAGAGAAGTACAAGAATTTGTGTTCAACGAGAGAATTTTCTGTCCGAAACTGTTCTGCTTTGTGTTCAATGAGGTTGTTCCGAACAGGTTAGAACAGAAAATTTTGCACTTCCTCTTGAGGTAGAAAATAATTGTGAAAAATGTCGAAGTTAGCTGTGCATCTCAATTTGGTATGTTTTCAGCATTTTATTTCTGCAAATGACATTTTTCAATTTTTGATAATTATGTACATACATATGTGTAAGCTCTTCATATGTTGGGGCTGTATTTTTCTGTTTTAACTTGATCTGACGTTTTTCACAAATCTATTCTGTTCTGTTCTGGCACTGGCATTTAACAAAGCTATTGTTTGCGATGTGAAAATTTTGATTCCAGCCGAATGAAAGTATTCCGAAGCATTGTTTGTTGTACGATTGGCATCCCAAATGCAGGATCCGTACTCCAAAACAATTTCACACGTGAAACATATCTCGAATATTGGAGTAGGTATTCCGATGAAATGTTGAATCAAATTTTAATCGCACAATTTTACAATATTGCGTTTTATAGCATAACGATTGATCTCCTCCACAATAATTTCAATTATGTATATATGTGCAAACATATGTACATTACTATCAAAAAACATTTTAAACAATTTAAATTGACTCTTTTCACTTGTTAAATATGTTAGAATCTGTATATATGTATGTATGTATAAAACAAAGTCGGGTTAGTTACACCATTTATAACTCAAGAATGGCTGGACCGATTTTTATGATCTTTGATTTGTTGGATTTGTCTCCGCCCCGAATAGCAGAATACATATTAAAACATCGGAAAAGTTCAGGAAAAAAAAAAATATTATTGAAGAAAATTCATTTTCTCCTACATTTTGTAAGGAACGACTCTTTTGATGATATCTCGAGATCGGATTGACTGATTTCAACGTAGGACCATGCGGTTTTTTTGTCTTATTTGTAAGCGTGAAACTGATAAGCTTTTGAACACAATCGGTCCAGCAGATGCTGAGGAAATTTAAGAAATGTTTTTTTTTCGATTTCGCCCAACAGCTCTTTGCGGATATCTCGAGAACGAAACAATGTAGGACCATGCGGTTTTTTTGTTTGCCAGCTTAAAACGTACTCGTGATTAGATTATGAGTATAATCGGTGTAGCGGATGCTGTGGAAATTGAAGAAATATTTTCTATCAAGTGCGCGCAACAACTCCTTGTGGAACAATTAAAAAGTGCTTATTAAAATTTTTCGCCTCCGATGAATGTTGTAACTGTTTTTGAAACAACACAATACGAGGTGGGAAGCATGAGATTGGCTCTCCAGTCGAATTTTTTCAATTTGGTTAGAAATCACTATTGGGACGGTCTTTTTTTCGCCGGCGGCCTATGTTTCAATGTTGATGGTTGTTGCTCTACCACTTCTTCAGGTCCATCATAGTCCTCAACATTTGACTTGTAAACAACCTTTACCCGGCGAGAATGTTGTAACAAAATGACTACCTATGTGGCTGGGTATGAGATACCCACATACAAAATTGCCTGTAAATATTGTTACAATAAATATTAACATTAACAAACGGTATTTTATTGTAATAGGGTATGTAATAATTAATTGCAAATGAAACACATGTAGTATTTCAAGAATTTGCATATTAATACTTGAAAAAACGGAATTCACTAAACTTTTACAACACAAATTGGGCACTTTCGAAAATGCCGCTTAAATACACATGTTTTTATTCTTATTCAGTCAAAAATCAGCAAAATCTTCCAGCATGGATCTAAGTCGCCTTTCTCTAGTTTCGAAATCCATTTTTAATCAAAAACTAAAAAAAAAAAAATAAAACAACCAAAAACAACCATAGGAAATTTTGGCACGAAATGCATACGCCAGCTATGTGGCTGGGTATCACATACCCGACAGATGTTTGCACACGGATATCTCGACCGACGGCTACCGTGACACTACGATCACACCACTATCCCCTCCCCCATACCTTTAACTCCAGCTACTCGAAACAACAAAATGTTTGTGCGAAAATTACAAAAAATACAAACATGTAAATAAGAGGGTGGGTATGTCATACCCGGCCACACACTCGCCGGGTTAAGTGTACCTGCACATACGCACACAATGAAAAAATGCACAACACAATACTTACCGGCAACTTCATTCAACGGGTTCAAATCACGCACAATATTTGTTGATATTTCATCATCATCGATCAGTTCATCATCCGATTCTCCAAAAATATTATCAGGTGACAAACGAATCACCTTTTCAGTTGTTAATGGCGTTCTAATTGCCAATGGCTTTTCCTTTCCCAAATGCGGGGCATAATCACGCTCGTTTTTGCTCCAATTCTCGATAATATCCAATAATTCCTGATTTGTAACGTACTTTTGGCATGACATTTTCATTTTACTCACACTTTTGTTTTAAAAAAAAAATTGTATTTAGCTCTTATGTCACAAACAAGCTCTGAATGACGCGCCAAGCAATCAAATGTCAAAATGTGCACATAGTACTATGAGACCAAGCGTGTGGTCAACCACACGTTATTTTTCGGCGACACCTGGCGGCAAGTGAGTGCTACCTCTTGTGTCGACAAATACTACCAAAATTATATTTCGACTTTTACCAACACGCGTCACGTCGTTCACATACATTCACACCAACTATCAGTTATAATTCCATACTCCCCTGGTTTTTCAAATTTCAGGATTCCCCTTTCATAACTGAATAACAGAAATTAAAAATTTCAAAACTGAATATGACACACGTTCGTACATATGTACATATAGACAAATATGTGTACGTATGTAAATCCATTTTGTGGTTCCAAAAGTAAATTTAAATAGAATACATTTATGATTTAGATTTCGATCAAATTTTTATTTTAATTAGATTGTTTGGATCCTGCTATTATGAATGAAATATAATGTCCTTCAAATGACCTCCTTGGGACTTCTTGAAGGACTCGATTCTGGCAAGGTTATTTAAGATTACTTTTCGACACATATCGGGCAATAACTCAACCATAACTTGACGAATATTCGTTTTCAAATCGTCAAGAGTTTGCGGATTATGTGCATAAAAGAAATCCAAAGGCGACAAATCACACGATCTTAGTGGCCAGTTCACATCACCAAAACGTGAAATAATCCGTTCAAGGTATTTTTCTTTCAATAAAGCCAAAACGGGTCGTGTTGTGTGAGATGTGGCACCGGGTGCCGTGACATAAGGCCATGTGACATAAGGCCATATTTTGAAATATGGCCTTATGACACTTTCACAAAGCGACATAAGGCCATATTTCTAGGTATGGCCTTATGTCGCGGGCAGCATGCCCCCCCATACATATTTCATGGTTTATTATAAAGGGTTTTTCAATAGGGACGCTACAAAAGTAGAGCGACAGGGACAGCAAACGACGACATATTTTTCTTGCGGTTTTTTGACATTTCTCTTCAGTAAGGTTTGCCATTTCATGATGGAAAGATATACGAGCCAACAACGAGTCGAAATTATTAATATTTACTACCGAAATTCGGAGTCAGTGGCCTCAACGTTAAGAGCGCTACGTCCAATTTATGGTCGTCATAATCGTCCTAGCAGATCAACAATTAAGCGTCTAGTGGAAAAATTTGAATCCACAGGCACAGTACAAAATGTTCCCGTGCCAGTGAGACAAAGAAGTGCCCGTAGTGTCGAGAATATTGCTGCCGCTGAGGCTTCAGTTGCAGAAAGCCCAAATGTGTCTCTCACACGTCGTTCTCAAGCGTTGGGCATCTCTGTGACGTCGTTGTGGCGAATTTTGCGAAAAGATCTTGGCCTACATCCTTACAAGATTAAATTGACGCAAGAACTGAAGCCGCTTGACCACCAGAAGCGTCGTATGTTCGTGAATTGGGCTGAGCAACAACTTGAAAATGATTCGGATTTTCATCAAAAAATCACCTTCAGCGATGAGGCTCATTTCTGGCTGGATGGCTTCGTCAATAAACAAAATATGCGATATTGGTCAGGCAGCAATCCACGCGTACTCCATGAGTCATCATTGCATCCCGAAAAAATTACGGTTTGGTGTGGTTTATGGGCCGGCGGCGTCATTGGGCCGTACTTCTTCCGTGATGATCAAGACCGGCACGTTACTGTGAATGGGGATCGCTACCGTTCAATGATAACCGAATATTTTTGGCCCCAATTGGATGATATGGACTTGGAGGACATGTGGTTCCAACAGGACGGCGCCACAAGCCACACAGCGAATGTCACAATCAATTTATTGGAAACCAAGAGAACGTGTTATCTCACGAAATGGTCCAGTCGCTTGGCCGCCTCGGTCGCATCCTGTGGGGCTACGTCAAGTCTATGGTCTATGCCAACAAGCCAGCGATGATTGATGAACTTCGTACGAATATCGAACGTGAAATTGCAGCAGTATCGGCCGATTTATACTTGAAAACCGTCGAAAATTGGGTTCAGCGTCTGGACTTCTGCAAGCGTGCCCGTGGTGGCCATGCAAAAGAAATCGAGTTCCATACATAATGGCATCGAACGTACTTTCACAAGAATAAAGAATTTCATTGATATCCAAAACCGTTTTTATTCTATTTAAAAAAAGTTTTGTAGCGCTCTTATTGAAAAACCCTGTACAAATGCTGTACCAAAAGTGAAGTTTTTTGTCGTTGCAAAACCCATATGGTCTAATGTCTCAAAATTTGACGCTTTCGCAAAGCGACATAAGGCCATATCTAGAAATATGGCCTTATGTCGCTTTGTAAAAGTGTCATAAGGCCATATTTTGAAATATGGCCTTATGTCACGGCACCGTGGCACCGTGTTGCTGAAACCACATGTCTTCTAGATCCATATCTTGGATTTAAGGCCAAAAAAATTCGGCTGACATTTGGCTATAATGATGAGAATTGACGGTGATGGTTACACCTTCCTCATTTGCGAAGAAGTATGGAGAGGAGTTGGTCTTCTAAATGTCGCATATAAGATCTTATCTCCCATATTGTGTGAACGCCTGAAACCCTTCGTTAACAACGTGATCAGTTCCTATAAGTGCGGTTTTAGGCCAGGAAAGTCTACAATCGAGACCAAGAAGTCCAAATCGATACGCACCACCTCTTTATCGATTTTAAGGCCGCCTATGACAGCATCTATAGAGACGATCTATACAGAGCCACATCTAGTTTTGGCGTCCCTGTCATGCGTTTGCGCAGAATGACGATACAGAAAGCACCTTGCTCCATCCAGGTCGGTCAAGACCTTACCGAGACCTTTGATGTAAAAAAAGGTTTTAGACAAGGCGACGCGCTGTCATGTTACTTCTTCAACATCGTTCTTGAAAGAATAGTGCCAAACTCACGTGCCCAAAACCAGAGATACATAATCGGAAGAACACAGCGTGATGTCACTGGCGCGTTCGTGCATATTGATATGGAGGTGGCGAAATAGGTTTAGCGGGCAATGAGGGCAAGATGAAGTATATGCTGTCAACAAGAACGGACACCCAACACCGATGTCTCGGACAGATCGTCACAATAGACATTTATAAATTTGTAGTTTAGTACATTGTCTACCTAGGCTCCATTATATACTTAGATAACGACACCAGCGCTGAGATTAAACGAAGAATAACTCTTGCCAATCGCTGTTTCCTTGGGCTAAGAAGGCAATTGAGTAGCAAAGCCCTTTCTCGAATAACGAAAATGGCTCTGTATAAGACCTTAACCATCCCAGTCCTGCTCTACGGCGGAGAGGCATGGACTCTGTCAAAAGAGGATGAGGTTGCTCTTGGCTGTTTCGAGAGGAAAATTATTCGGGTGATTTTCGGTCTCGTCTGATAGACGGTGAGTGGATGAAGAGATACAACGACGAACTGTACAGCGACATCAACTTAGCCAGAAGAGTAAGTGGATGGACACCAATGCTCCGGTCCAGAAAATGTTCGAATCCACACCCAAGGGACGGCGCAGTAGAGGAAGACCGCGACTCAGGTGGCGCACACAAGTGGAAGGGGACCTCAACCAATCTGGAGTGCGAAACTAGAGGCAACTGGCTAAAGATCGAGCTGGTTCGGGAGCAGGTTCAGGTCCAACCTGGACTGTAGCGCCACCTTAAATAAATAACTGGGTGTTAATAGTGTGTGAAGAACATGCAACTTCTTCGAAATCTGTCGCCTGTTGCTATTCAGGTTCCATGAGCTCTTCGTTGTTATTGTCCGCCTGACATTTAAGTCCATAAGCAAGTTGATGATGTCGCTATTTAGTGTTGAGTTGGTTGCAAAACATAAAGCTTTTATGTGAGTTCGGGGGTTATAAGCATGCCTACACGAGGTTCGCGTTCACTTCCAGACTTTTCCCGAACGTTTTAAGATAGTGCTACGCGTAAGTGACTGGAATTTAGGAACAGTCGAACATCAAACCGCCTTATTCCGCTTTGTCCAAAGATGTCCACATTATAGTGTATAATGTAATTCTTTTGATGGCAAAATATGGCCATTTGACGGCCCTCTTCGGCAGAGTCAAGGCATGCGGCTCACATCGAATTTCATCAAATGTACATGTGCAACCATATTCGGAGTAAACATTTGAAGAACATTTTACTTTAAAATTACTTGTAGCTTATTTACTTCCTAATAAAATCGCTCACTAGAAACATTTGGACACCATCTTAATGAAACATTTTTTATTCCTAGACACAGTCGGTCCGTTGTTATGATATTAACAGAACTACAAGTATGTTTTAAGCGTTCGCTCAGAAGGAACTTCCGAAAAATCTTTTCCCATTCATAAAAATGTAACCGTTGCCATACAGAATGAAGGATTCCTGTTCTTTTACTTTTAAATAACATTTATGCACAATATAGTGCGGTTATACATATATCGGGTACCATCAATCATAATTTTATTAAAATAGAGGAAAATGTGCACAAAAACCCAAATCTTTCATTGGCAGGGGCTATACATATTTTGTTGCGGTTAAGCAATTTTGTACAAAACAAAAAATAAAATAAGAAAACAGACAAGTTAAATATTGATTTATGAGATGAATCCTTTTCGTCCAGACGCAATTTCACGCAAAAGGGTCACCACACAGATGGCACCCTGTCAATAGTGATGGATACGTTTCAGTGTTATTTTTTTATTTATAAGTGAATAAAGAAAAGGGATTTTCGCTGCTAAGAGCTTTTAAGGAAATAATATTAATTTTCAATTTAGTATGGAATATGACAATATAAGTTTTTTTTTTAATTTATTTAGGATGTCAAGTAACTGTGCCATAGTCGTTAAGGGTTGACTCATAGACATTGATTGAAATATGTTTTTTTTAAATAATCTCTTAACGTTAGAGTGCAAAATGAGCAATAAACGAACTACCCAAAACCACAAAATGGACAGCGATCTTAGAATATTAAGAATATAAGCAGCACCTACAAGATTTGCAAGCAGTTCTCGATATACAGAAGATTGACGTGTGTCTTATATCAGAAACACAGTTTATTAACCAATAGTTTATAAAATGTAGGAATTTTACTAGATATCATAATAATCATCCCGAAAATACTGCTAAAGGACGAAGTGCAGTTATAATAAGGAATAACATTAAACATCATGAGGGATTAAAATACATAGCCGAAGAAATACAAGCAGCATCTGTAAATATAAAAACAAAAAATATTATTCTATTAATTTAGTAGCAATCTACTGTCCACCAAAACATTTGCTAAAAGTAGACGATTATCTGAAGCTTCTAAGAAAACTTGAAAACAGATTTATAGTTGGAGGAGACTGTAACTCAAAACATATCCACTGGGGATCCAGATTGATGTCAACAAAAGAAAGAGAATTTATTAGGACAACTAGAATATACAAAAGTGAAGTCCTGTCTATACCAGACCTGCGAGATTTTTTTAAAAAACATATGTTTAATACGTCTCATAGTTCTAAGTTAGATCGTAAGTTTATCGTAAGACATTACGCTGTTAGTAAGTAAGAGCTAATTTCGGCAGTTCTGTGCCGTCCACGGAATTATAAAGACTACTAAGAATCGACTGGCTTCTTTTATTTTGGAGCCACGTGGCTTACGCTGGAAAAGTTTCAAGGAGATCTTGGAAGACAGGATAAAATTAAGTGTGGCTATTTGCCATGCTGAACAACTTGAAAGAGAAGTGGAAACATTTGTTAATGATGTATAACAATCATGTGGATAGAAAACGAGGAAGGAAAGTATGGCAGCAGACTAGAACCCTCCGAGACAAAACGAAATTGAACAATCTTACTCAACAGTTAAGAAAATAAATTAGAGCACTAAGAAGATCTTATCTTTGAGTATGAACTAACGAAAAAATACTGATTACTCGCTACGGAAAGCAATGAAAAACATTAAAAGACCTACTATGCCATGGTGTAGTGATTAGCATCATCGCTTGTCACGCTGAAAGTCTGGATTCAACTCCTGGTGTCGGAAAAACATTTACCTGAAAAATATATTTCAACCACACACCGATCAAGATATAAACACACATATGAAAACAGTCGGCGAAGAAAGTGAAGAAATAAGACTAATTACTCCATCCGATACTAAGAAATAAGACCAAACATAACATCAATCCAAAGCAATCTTCTGGTTATGATCGTATAATCAGTGTAATATTGAGGCCGTTATCAAGTAAAGCTAATGAATTTAATCAATGCTGCTCTAAGAATAAAATATGTCCTTAGCTTATGGAAAGTCGCTGAAGTAATAATGATTTCTAAACGCGGAAAACCCCAAACGAAGTGTAATCATACAGAACAATCTCAAGTCATATTTAAGCTATTCGAACAACTACATGCTAAACGGCTTAACCACATTACTGAACCAAACAAACATAGATCCGGATCATCAGTTCGGATTTAGAAGACAACATTCAACAATTGACCAAGTCCACAGAATAATGAATATCATCAAAAAAGTATTGGAAGAGACAAAAGTCTGTTCTATGGTATTTCTCGACGTAGCCCAGGGTTTTGACAAAGTTTGGCATGTACGATTCCACCATAAACTGAAGTGTTTTCTGTCAAAACAATCTTAGAATCATATCTAAGCGATAGATTTTTTAGAATAGAACAGGAAGATCCGTACTCAAAACTAATGGAAAGTAAAGCAGGAGTTCCATAAGGTGTGTGCTGGATCCCATTCTGTAACTCCTTGATACTAGCGATCTAGGAAGTAGCACTTTAGCCACCTTTGCAGATGACACTGCACTCGTTGCAGTAGGAATTAAATACATAATGTAGAAGCACCACGGAAACTGCAATCAGCTGTAAACAGAGAAATTTCAATTAGCTGTAAACAAAATCTTTAATTGCCTAACAGACGATTGAATCATACTCCGGTAACTATCAATCAAAAAATTTGACTGGGGAGCCAGTTCTTTACTTCCCACCTCATATTGCGTTACAACAACTCTTTCCCAACTGCATAGGGAAAGTATTGCAATCGGTTCCAACAAAAGGTTTTGAGATTTTAGCAGGGCTTCCCATTATGATGCTGAGTAAATTGAAGAAATGTTTACTTTGCCATTAAATTGATTATTTAATTATTTCCTTCAAAAAAATAAATAAATAGTAATAATATTTCAACTCGACCGTTATGTGCGTTATTCCGCAAAATTGTATGTTCTTGGCGCTACGCAATACGAGGTGGATGTAATTTTGTCACTGAGAGTGTAAGACGTGTTTCAAAGTTGCTCGACGTTAGCATTCAAATTATTGCGTTTTTCCTAACTGATAAACTGTTAAAGTGCGCGAAATAGCTAGCTTAAACAAATTGAAGTGCTTATTTAATTTAAAACAGTTAATCGAGTTTTAAGAATTTAACAAAATTTAAAAAATAACAAGTAAACTCTTTCTATTTGGCGCGCTTAAATTCATACCAACACAAATACGCAATGTCTTCTCTCTGCTCGGGAAAAACTGTTTTCTTTTAAGGCGAATAAATTGATCGTTCGCAACGCAAGCCAGTCGTTATCCAAGTTTGACCACACTGCCATCCTTTTTTTAAGATTTTATTCTCTCTTAATGTAAACACATTTTGTGTATTTCAGGGAATAAGCAGCACTGATCAGAGTTGATGAAAAAACTATTCCTCCCCTATGTCGGGACATCGAGTCACATCTCATTTTCATTTTCACTGTCGTCAATATTTGAAATTAACTCATTCACTGCCAAACAAAAATTTAAGAACTAGCCAAACATGGCACGTCAATCCATTTATGTATTGTTATCGTCGGACCATGTGAGTCCGTCCTGCTTATCAATATTGTTGTTGTTTCATAAGATAATATTTTGTCTTCATGTAATAATGTTGCGAAAGTTGTTTTAGTTTTCGTTTTGCATCATATCTCTAAGTCCCGCTATTCTTTTTTAAGCAAATACAAATAGTAAAAACAAAAATATGTAGTACGGAACATTTTACGTTGGCGGTTCGACGCGTAGCTAAAGCTATGTTCAGACAATTGTAAGATCTTACAATATTGTCAGGTCTTCCAATGTGCTGACAATTAGCTGCCAATAAGCTGACAACCTTCCAACGCGAAATTGTCAGTTCATATGATTGTAAGATGTTGTCCCAATTTCTGACAATTTCATTTTCAGATGGCGACCTTACAATAACCTGGCAATACTTTTTCTTACAACGTTGTCTGACAATAAATTGTCAGTTCACACGGTTGGTATTTTTCTGTTCACGAAAAATCGACAGATAAATTGTCAGAGAATTTGACAGAACTTTTTTTTTTGTGCTGTATTCAATAGGGAAATATAGATCGAAATGGAGCAAAAAGAAGCGCTTGCGACGATTTTGGCATATTAGAAAACAGTGAGGATGAAGAAGAATTGCCACACAAATGCCGTACTGTTTGGACGAAGGATTGCGTGGCTCGTCGTCAGCAGGAAGGATTATACGCGAAATTGCGAGCTGAGGAGCCGGAATAGTATTGCAATTTTTTGCGTATGAATTCCTAACAATTCGACAATCTCCTTGCCTTGGTGACTCTGCATATCCAAAAGGAAGAAACGAAAATACGTGCGGGCATTTCGGGGTGTGAGAGGCTTGTGTTGACATTACACTTATCTGCAGTATATCTGTGGTCACAAGGCAAAACTGCTTAACTCTCAAAATTAAATTTTCAGAATAAGAACTTTAAAGCTTTATTTTCGGTTTGGAAAAAAATGTCTTTAAATAAGCATATTTGTGTACATTAAGAAAATATTTAATTTTTGTCTTTAGTCGACTTAAGCTGTTTTACCTCACGACCCCCCGACACCACCGCGAGTGTGAGTGTCTGGAATCCAAGTAGCCACTTCCATCTATCTTCATCTTACCGCAGACGCAATCCACTCAAATATTTACTATTTGATTTCATAACTGTAAAAGTGGTAAAATAACTGTTGAAATATTACCCTCTGCCATAAAGCTTTCATTTATTAATTCAGGCTACAAAAAACTTAAAATCCACAACATTTGAGATTCCGTATAATGCAATTAACCTAATTACAAAATAACGAAATTTTGCGAATGATAAAAAAAAATGGCACTGAAATCCATTTTCTTCTTCATTTTACGTCGGTATTACTTTTTTCCTTCGAAAATAATTGTTTCTTCCAACAGAAATACCTGACAATAAATTCATTGTCAGATTTCACAACCTTCGCACATCTGACAATATCCAATGAGTTTGCCGATGTCCTAAATGTCTTCCAATGGCCTGACAATGGCATAAAAAAGTGTTCAGACGATTGGAAGATACCTTACAATTTCATTGCTACGGTGGCCTTACAATGACCTGACAATGCTTTTCTTACAACGTTGTCAGACAAAAATTATCAGTTCACACGATTGTAAGACATTTGGAACAATTTTTTCATTGGAAGGTCTGAGAATATTGTAAGATCTTACAATCGTCTGAACGTAGCCTTAGACATGGACATTCTGATACGTATAATGCTATTTTTTCTAGGCAGAGGTTCTTGCAACAACGGTGGTCTTAAAAGTGTGTCAGACAATAATATCAGCTTGTTAAATGCTGTCGTAATAGTCCTTAGAACATAACACTAGGTTTTTGCTGTAAGGTTATAGGAACTCTGACGAACTGTCAACAAATGGTTTTGTGTTTGACTTAAAACAGGAATTTGTTACTACAGACATTTTTGAAAATTTCCCTACAAAGCCAGTAGAGTCAGACTGCAGACAGACAGGAAGTCTCTCTTTACCTTTCCTTGTGTAATTAATCACTGAACTCCAGCAGCGATAAGGCGATACTTGCACTGTCAAAGCCTAGATAATTGACCTCACTTTCACGCTTTATTTACGTTAATGATTGATGTTTAGGAGGAGGTTTACTGTGTCAGCATCATCATGATTTTTTTAAGTATTTGGTTGTGTGCTTAACTTGCTTGATGCTTCCCTCCCCTTCTTCAACAAATAAACAAGGGAACTTTGTTTTACAAAAAAGAATCGCGCTACGATTAGCCCAATGCATAATAATTAATATGAAAGATCAGTTCAATCGCTCTGTTCTCGCAAAATTCCCTTTATTCTCAAGGAAATGTATACCCACATAAACCTTTCATTGATCACAAGGGATAGGCGGTGTAGCTTCTTAGAACATCTCCGAAGATCAGGAGCCTGCGGCAATCAATTTATGGTTGCTTGCTTATTTGCTAAGGGAAATAGTAATTGGATAAAGTCAGCGTGTCTCTGTGGGTGGATATAATGGCTAGTGCTGCCCGGGTATTGAATTGCACGCAGTGATCGCGCTGGAAATTGCTCAATGATTTGTTGCCATTTATTGGATCCAGCTGTGATGGTGGAAATGAAAGCCGACTGCGGAATGCGCAAATGATTCAACAGTCAAAATATTTTCAAATAATTTAAGAGTTCACAATGCCTTCTGGGGGACAATCTCCATGAATAATCAATTAGTCATTCTGGGGCGGAGTTTCAATTATGAAACGTTCCGCATAAGTTTTCAATCATTCTTCGTGCCTCGCCCCATCACTCTGATCTATACCTACTCTGACAGTGTTTGCGGGACATTAATATGCTGAGCACGCTTGCAGAATTAACTTCAATTTCAGTTAAAACCCTAATAACAGCACGCCGGAGCCATCTCACAAGTGGTGTCTCTTCCGTTTTTGGTCCTTTCGAGGAGGCGGGTCGGCGGGTGTGTGTGCCTCGCATCCTGCATATGCTAATGGCTTGTTGTAGTCAATTAATATTCCCAGCTACATTGCATACTAATGAAGGTATTACCAAACGAAATGGGTGTGCTTTGACTTTGACCATGGCTTGCGAAAGGATTGCAAACAGGAAGAACAAATATTTAATTGAAAATTCTGTAAGGACCCGACGAACATGAATCATCCACCTAAAGAAATCAATTAGAGAGCAAAAAAGGAGAAAGGATTCTCCATTGGCTTTGATATCGAACACCTGGACCTCAGCATGGTGGCGGCGGCAAACGGCTACACTTAACCGAAAAAGAGCATCAGCCGCTGGGGCAAATAAAAAATTTCCTCTTCAACAAATTGAACATCTTGCCAACGGCGGCGCAACGTACAGAACAAAGTGAGAGTAAGAGTTTCGGCAGGGATTAGGTAAACAAAGTCGAAACACTGCCATACTATCCCACCTGTAAATTACGGGGAACGAACGAAAGGCCATTGGGATTGAGTTAGTTTACACTTTGGGCATTTGGAACTTGGATAAGGGTTGCGATGGGCTTTCGGAAACGTTCGCCGTTTATTGGTATTGCCATGGCGTTCTGTTATTTGTGGTAGGAGAGTGTCTAAACAGAGATTTGGTCGCACAAATCAATAGACGAATTTGGTCGTCTCTGAAAACGGATTTGATTTGAGTGTGTTTGTATCTTGCCCGAGTATTGACGTGGAAGGATGCCGGACTGATGGAGGAAATTGTACAATTGAAGTGACCACAGAAATGTTTTTTTCTCAGGGAAGTGTTTTGCTTAAGTCAGTACTGCACTTCGTCGAATGTAAGTGGCTTACAAATTGTATCTATAATTTCCCCTGCGTTGAATATAGGCTTGCCTGTTTAAAGAGCGCCTTCATCTGTATCTTAAGGGCATACAACAAATTTGAGGAGCAATTATCATTAATCGACTGAAGCCAAAGAAGATCAGTCTTAGAGAAAATCGTTACTTATGCAGAAGATACTTATACAAGATAGAAGAAATAATTTGCGATTATCATAGTCGATATCGCAACATCACAAAAAAATTAACATTTCGAGATGCTTCCTGCTCTCACAAATTCTGGAAAAAAATTTAATAGACACACGAACACATGTCTGCAGACCAATCTCATACCCAGCGATACCTATCTACCTACTTAATGGCGCAATTACAAAGATGTAAATGAGGCGGAAACCCCCAACCGCTTCCTTTCCATATGCCCGGCTTCCGCCAAAACCAGGCATCATACACTAGGCAAACTGTTTTTCAACAACCTCAACGACCCATCGGAGAAAAATGTTTTTCAAATGCTGTCCTTCATCAAATTCACAGACTGGTTATACATAAAGACCACCAAACTACGTTTTTCAACCAAATCAGGTTCCCAAGAGTCCAAAGTTCGTCATGTAGGTTCTAAAGAACCCAGCGAATTAAGATAATAAGTTGGACACGAAACAGGGGTACCTATCATAATATTCGAGCTAGGAAACATATTTCTAAGAAGTGCTTGTCATCAAAATGGGCAGATCGCTAACCCGATGCAAATGTTCAAGGACACCGAAATCTTAGCACTCATTCCTTAAAACATTTTATTCACCCGCAAAGTTTAAAGATTCTGTTATGGTTGATAGAGAAAGGTGAAAGTGGTATTCATTCCCAAAGTAAAAAAGCTTACCCATTCTACCACAAAAGATTACAGGTCAATCAGTCACTCCACTTTTCTTCTGAAAACACTGTTAAGAATAATTTACCTACATGTGAGAGGCTTACTTGACGAGCGGAACTTATGCAGCACCCAACACGCCGGAGGTAAGTGGAGACAGTCTTACATGAGGTAGTCTCAGATATCAGAAAAAGAGTCCACTACAAAGAATTAACTCTAGCCAGCTTTTTGGACAGAATCCACCAATGCAGCACTAGTCGAACTAGGAGTAAAAACGGAGACAATCAACTGGATAGATGAAATTCTTAACTGCAGAATCATCAACTCAGAATTAGGTGAAAGTCTGGTAAGGAAAACAGACACAAGAGGAACTCCAAACGGAGAAGCTATTTCGCCACTTCTATGGCTCCTTGTCGTTGAAAAAAATCTGACGATCCTTAAAACAAAAAGAATAAAGATTGTAGCATATACAGATGGCTTTGATATCATGATCAGTGGAAACACCTTTCTTCTTTCAGTAACTGCATGGATTTTCATTAAAAGAACTACGTGTCTTCTTGGGCAGAATCAAATAATCTAGGAGTAAATCCAACCAAAACCGAACTAGTTCTGTTTACCAGAAGGAGGAAACTAGATAAATTCGAGCTCCCAAAGCTGAACGGAACTTCTGTGACAAGTTTTTGTACAACTTAATGAAAGCGAATGGTGGAAAAAATATGAAAGAGGAATCATCCCACTAATTTAAACAGACATTTCAACAAAATAGAAAAACCATTCCATTAAAAAAAATTCGACTGGGGAGCCAGTCCTATACTTCCCACCTCATATTATGTTATATCAAAAACAGTGATAATGTTATTTATTTAATAATTAAAGAAAACATGCATAGAGAGCGGAAAATTCGAAGACACACTGTTTAATATTGTTCCACAAAGAGTTGTTGCGCGAACTCGAAAAAAAAAAAACGTTTCTTAAATTTCCTCAGCATCCGCCAGACCGATTGTGCTCAAAATCTAATCTAATCAGCTCTAAGTTTTACGCTGACAAATAAAACAAAAAAAACCGCATGGCCCTACGTTGTTTCGTTCTCCAGATATCGTAGGAGGAAAATATTGTCACACACACACACACACACAGACACACACACATAGACATCATTCCGAAAATGGGTACAAACGGTTTCTAGTATATAGTAATGTCAAGCCCTGTTCATATCTCGAAACATTTTGATCGGACCGATTACAATACTTCCCTTACCAAGGTGGGAAGTAAAAATTCAATTTGTGTACATACATTTTCAAAACGGTGGCGCTTATCGAATATGAGGGTGGCGTGGATTAGGGTGCTTAAGTAGATTATCCTAATTTCGCGATCTTCCGCCATCGACTCTAAGTCACCAGGAGCCCAGACGACGCCTACCCGATGGCACGTCTTGGGAGCTGAGTTGGGAGCATTCGTTGAACGTTCCCAAATCATCGAAGTATTGACCTCTCCGCTCGAAGAAGTAGCTGCTCGAAATTGAGCACCTCGCGTATTCAAGTTGTTCATGTTTACCTTCATCCCAGCATTAACATAGACGGCGACGAACTTATCTAGTGCGCGCTGAAGTTCGGTCTGAGTGAACGTAAGGAAGACCAAGTCATTAGCCAAAAGCAGATGACTTATCCTTAGTCTCCCTATCGATTTAACGCCATTCACCCGAACACAGCTTTTACAGTTTGTGTATAGAGATTGAATGGCCCTCAGAAGAGAACCGTCAATCTCATACTCCTACAATGCACTCCAGAGTTTACCTCGAGGGACCCGATCATATGCTTTCTCCAAATCCACAAAACAACTGTAGAAAAAAGTTTGGTATACTCCCAGGCATTCTCAAGTACCATTCTGAGAGTGAATAGATGGTCGGTTGGGCTAAAGCTAATCGCCCAAACTGAACTCGACCACAACTCTGGAACGGGCTTCCAACACCATAGTAAAGACTTTTCCGGGGAGACTTAAAAGATATGTACTCCTATAATTGGAGCACTCTCTCTTATCCCTTTTCTTAAAAAGAGGAACAATCACCCCAGTTTGCCAATCGCTAAATTTTTCAACACATTTCCAGGCCACTTTAATGACACGAAAGAGCTATTTCACTCCCTCTTTACCCAAAGCCTTGGGCATTTCTGGGCGGATTTCAACCACACCAGCAGATGTGCCTACTTTTAGCGCTGTGAGACGGCGAATGGTCTACCAGAACACCTTGTTTGGACATTTGTGATCACGGTTCAAGTTCCCGCCGAACTCCTTCCAGGACTACTCCATAGCTGCTTCAACAGTCAGCTGGCAAGTTCGTCGCGCCTCCATGTACCGGTTGCAAGAAGCTGAATCCCCCCTTAAAGGCTTTCTTGTTCCCTCTGATAGCTTCTTGAACTCCGGGTGGTTTAAACCATGCAGTTTTTTTTCTCACCACCAGCCACCACACCGAGCCCCTTCGCTACGCAAACATCTCTTGCAGAGGCAATGACTGCTATTAAAAACAATTGCCATTCTACCTCTACATTTGTCGGAACAGTTGGAATTTGTTCAAACCTTTCGGATACTTGCCTTGCAAACTCCTCCCGTATTTTATCGTACTGTAAACTCCCCCACCGTATACGTGTCACCAGCCTTGGGTTTATGCTTTGGTAGGAAAGCAATTTTATTTATCGAAAATAATTTTTTTAACTTTTTTTTTTTTGTAATTACGATTGAATATTCCAAATGAAAAAAAAATAACTATGTACTTTAAGGTATAACGTTAAAATAATGTTATAAGGAACGAAAAATAATTGTGGCCGGGCTTTCGATACAAATACTGTGGTGTTTTCTCTGCCAGGCTTAACTTTAGCTTAACGCTCCGCCTTCCAAATCATATTAGCGTGTTTCAGACCGAAATCATGGCGATCAGAATAGTCTTATCTTGACTGAAGAAAAATGCGGCAATAAAGTCCGCAATCAGTCACTTTAAATTCGCTAACAGCACTGGATTGCCAATCGTCTCTTATAGAGATGGCGAAGCAATTTAATATTCACCGTTGTTGGATGCCAGGGCACAGTGGCATTTCAGGGAACTGTAAGGCTGATAAACTCGTAGATATGTAACAGCTATACCGCTCGTTACTTGTAAACTTAAACTTAAGCTTTACTTGTAAACTTAAACTTAAGCTAGATGCTATTGAAAGGCTAGATGCTAAGGAAAGGCGAACATGGTACGATATGGTGGTACATATCTCTGCTACAAAGCAGATTTGGCCAAGAAGAAGAGGAGACTATTCTCCATCTTCCTTGCATCTCCACTTAGGAGCCTTCTTCTACACCAACTTAGGCGATCTGATATATGTATGATTGTATGTATATCAATCAAACTTTGATTGCGAGCAATGAAGATGCAATTCTGCAAGAATTATGTTCCTCTATAATAAGTCAATGGGTGAGTTGAATATAAGTAGTAAACTAGCGTTTTGTAGTTAACGCCATATTTTGTAGTACTTTGATTAGAATAAAACCGATTTTACTACACTACACCTTTCGAACATGGCATATTGACAGCTCGGTCCGCGTTTGGTTAGAATAAAAGAATACAGAATATTGTAGTCAATGAAAACCCCTGCTACAAATGTATACACTGAATAAGAAATGTCAAAATTATAAGAAATATGATAATTAGTCCGTGTGTTATTCGTGTTTTGAACAAATTTCTTGTTTCCCCATGGCAAATTTATCAATTTGGAATTGTTGTGAATTGGTTTTTTCAGCTTGGTGTGGGCGAAGACATTAGAATTCACTCTACAACCGCAAACAAAATTATTTGGGAAATTTGTAAAAAAAAAATCACAGCAAGAGCTGATGACTGGATTAATTTCCCTGTAACAGAAGAAGAAATTAACCATTCTAAGGGAGTCTGACAACAAACACACATTTTTCCACACGCAATCGGTGCATTAGATTGTACTCATATTTTGATTACTAAGCCACATAAGCATGGCGACGAATTAATCAATCGGAAAGGTTCAAGATCGTTGAATGTACATTCACCAGCATGGAGTGTTTCTGGCTTGGTTCCGTACATGACTCCAGAAATTGCAAAAATTCTTCAATTAACAGTGTTATGACGGAAAATGAAATAGTTTATCAGCTGCCAGAACGTGTAGCATATGGTACTATAATTTCGTTTCCGAAAGTGGTTCTTGCTACATGTTCGAACATTTTTTCACTGCATAGGTATCTACTACAAAAGTAACTGCTACATGTATATTATTCAACTCACCCTATGGCTCGAAAATTGAATTAGACTTGAATAAGGGACTGCAGTCATTTTGAAACTATAGGCACGAACTAAAAATTGATAATTTTGCCTTCAAATGTCAAGCTTAAGTAGTTCTAAATAAAATAAAACTGTAACTAAAGCATCCTGCCACAAAAACGGTAACGGGAAGAAAGACTGTTCCATTTGGGGACTCCATTCTTCGCTGACCTCAGCGAAATTGACATAATTTACAGCTTGGTTCGATTAGTCCTTGGTGTATTATTATTGTTGAAGAATTTTTTTTTGTGGAAGTTGAGTGCACAATGTTTAGTGAGAAGCTTAGCGTAACTTTTGTTTAGTGTGAGAATTTTCTTCTTGTTCAAGGTGTTGATGGGCTGAAATCCTAAAGTGGAGTTCCATTTTTCAAGTCTTTTGTTGAGCTCCTATAAATTGACTTCCAACGAGTTCCACAGAAGAGAAATGGACCTTTTGTAGTTCTCTGCATCTGCATCTTAAATGTGCCATGCCACCTTAACCACCTTAGCCTACCCTAGGAATCCTTAAAATATTATATATGGACTCATGCATTCCAAATAAACTTCCAAGGTCTATGTGAATAATTAAATTAAAAATATCAAATGAAAGTGTATACATACTAGATGTACCCCACCCTGATCTGCGATCATCTATGTATTTTGTATTAATTTAATTTTCCCTACCATAAACCCATGTGTGTCCATTCTGCCTAATGATGTCAACCGAAACATACTCGTAAAACAAATCCGACAAAAGAAGCACAAGCAAACTTTTCGCCTACATAATGAATTTCTTATATGATTTGTTCTGAGTGAAAAAGAAACATCAAATGGGTCATGTTCATGTTCCTTATGCAAATCCTTAGCCACTAATATGGTATAATAAAAGATGATGACAATAGACACAGATGGAGACAAAGGACAAAAGACAAAACTTCCTCCTTATTGTGTTTGGTCACTTTTGTTTTGTTTTCCAAAGTTTTATGAGATTGTGTCTCTGGCTGTTAGCCGAAGGAGTGGATGAGTTTGCTTTTTTGTACAACTATGTATTTCATTTTTAGTAGATTTGATGAGTGTCCTGGAAGGAGGTGAACATTCATTATATTCACAAATATAATTATAAGATATAGAAGATATGAAGTGCAAGGACCTGCTACGTAAAGCGTCTGTACTTGGATATCGTTAGGTGTATTTTGTACCGTGTGTCCTTAAAGTATCACCGGCTTGGTTTGCAACTGGTCCAAATCAACTATTCAGTTAATGTGTATAAATTCCAAACTTCTTAAAATTTCTTTGGTCAACTTTTTCTCTTCTCGTCCTTCCCTTAAGTTTTCTTCACAATAAGCTGGATTAGGGATGGAAATACCAATGAACATTTTCCAGTTGACTTCTTGCCATTTGAGAAAGGATTTCAAAATTAAAATGACCAAAATGCCTTCATTTGAATAGGTCTGTTCGTTAGTATTTGCGAATTGGGACGTGACAAACATTCAAATTGAAATTTAGGCCTTCTGTAAGGAATAAGCGATATTCATAAAAATGTCGTGAATAACTAAGCAATTTTAGTAGAATTAGTAAATTCCTTACACATAGCCGTACATAGATATAGCCTATTTTTATACTTTAATATGCGAGAACATTCTAGTCAGGAAGTGGAAAGAGAAGTGATCTGTTAATTTAATAGGAGAGGGTGGTCATGGTGCAGTGGTTAGCATCATCGCTTGTCACGCTAAAAGTCCGGGTTCAACTCCTGATCTCGAAAAAAACATTTATTTCTTAAATAAATAAAAATCGATCAACTGTGAAAGCTGATGGCGACTCTACTGCGAGGGCATAACACTGGCAGTAGAGGGTCTTGAAGAGTTGATTGAGCAAACACTGCGTATGACATCAGGGGATTCGAAAAAATTCCATTTAATTAAGCTATGACAAAAACACCTCAAATGTCCCCAGCTGGCCTGGACACCACCCTTGGACGCAAATGAAAAACTTAACAAAACCTGAGTTTCAAACCACTGTACCTCGCTCGCGGTGTGTGTATTAAATTATAAGGGTATTCATATCCCCTTGATCCGCGCGTGGATTATAAAAAAAAATAAAAAATTGGGTAGATTTTATCTCCATACTACATAACTTTGAAGTAGTTAAGGACTTTGTCTATAAATTCAGACAACGACACCAGCGCTGAGATCAAACGAAGATTAACTTTTGTCAATCACTTCTTCTTCGGGCTTAGAAGGCAATTGAGTAGCAAAGCAAAAACCAACTATAATATTACTTAAAGCTCTCCGAATAAAAATTGGGTGGATTAACTGCAGAGTGCGTCTTAGACAAACAGTCACACTCGGCTTTAAGGGTTTCGGCTACGGACACCGGTAGGCAGAGTTCAAAAAAGCAGACAGGAGAAACCAAGAGCTTTATTTCCACTGCGGTGAAAAAGATCACAATTTTCTACAAGAAGCTTCTTCACAGGAGCAGAATTGTTGACAATCTCCTTATGCAGCTCAGACTTGACTTATGATTTTGAATACTCAAAAACTGGAGTTCATAAATAAATTAAATTTAAATCACGTTATTTCAAAATTTACATTTATTGCACAAAGATTATGTATAGTAGAATCCGAGAAAGCCGTTGTGGTCGCTGGCGATTTCAACGCTAAAGCCTCAGAATGGTACGGCAAGACTATACTTGATATCACATTGGCATCAGAATTGGTAGCATCTGCCATACAAAACTGAAGAGATAGCTCACAGACTCGACACGGGACTCGAGGTACATGAACTTCTCCACCCGCGGCTTGTTCTGCACGGCAGCCGGCCGGGTTGAAATCGAAACGGCTACGAGCTTCTCAGCAATGATGCCGCAAACCATTACGGGGTTCAAAGGGTGCGCTATGTACCGATGGGGGTATAAGTGGACTTCCGACTTTAGTACTTTCCTATTATTTAAAAAAAACCATATTGAGCTGATAGGGCTATTTAAGTTTGAGTGTCAATTAATGAGAGCTGCGACAAAGCCTGTTGGATTTCGTCAACTCTAAGTAACACAATCAATACGTTCTGTAGTCGTCCCACATTTTGGTGTGTTTTGCTTAAGGGGACCCGGTGGTCTAGAATATTCAAAAAATCGATTTTTTTTTTAACATTTCGAAAGTATAGTCTTTCGAGAATATACTGTTAAATTTTTGTAATGATATTGACAATAGTTTAGGTTCTAAAGCCTAGCCAACGAGTGGCCCGCCTCATGAATGAACCCATATTTGAAAATTTAAGTTCAATTATCTCGAAATCAATTTTTTCCGCACGGCGGGAGGTAAAAAAAAAACTATCCATCCGAATCGTCTTAAATTTTAATGCGTTATTCAGTGTACCAGTGACTATGACCCGAACCACCAAAATCTTAATAACTTCTTATTTTATACGTAAAAAGACTAATAAAAAAGTCTGTTTTCGATATTGAAATTTTCAAGAACGCGCCATTTTGTTAAAAAAATTTTTCTTTGTTTTGGTTCCGGTTCCAGCCATAGCTACACTCATATAAATTAATTATCTATTTTATTTTTATTTTTAGGATGAGTGAAAGAGCCAAAAATTCACCCGCCACCCAGATACTTTTTTAAGCGGGTCATCTTCAGCGCCATTTTTTAAATACTTAGAAAATGTTTCTAATTATTATAAAAATTGGTTTCTTTGCTTTTTACTTCTCACCTAGGTAGGGGTAGTATTGTAATCGGTCCGATCAAAATGTTTCGAGATATGAACAGGGCTTGACATTTCTATACACAAGAAATCGTTTGCACCCATTTTCGAAATGATGTCTGTGTGTGTGTGACAATATTTTCCGCCTTCGATATCTAGAGAACGAAACAACGTAGGATCATGCGGTTTTTTTTCGTTGTATTTGTCAGCGTAAAACTTAGAGCTGATTAGATTTTGAGCACAATCGGTCTGGCGGATGCTGAGGAAATTTAAGAAATGTCTTTTCGAGTTCGCGCAACAACTCTTCGTGGATATCTGAAGAACGAAACAACGTACGATCATGCAGTTTTTACTTCCAACTTAGTTTTGTTTTTTTTGTCAGCGTGAAACTTAAAGCTGATTAGATTTTGAGAATAATCGGTCTAGCGGATGCTGATGAAATTGAAGAAATGTGTTCTATCAAGTTCGCGCAACAACTCTTTATCGAACAATTGCTGGGGAAATTGAAGAAATGTTTTCTTTGACATTAAATTGATTATCCAATTATTTTACGCAAAAACAAAAATAAAAATAAATAACATTAATTCAACTCGATCGTTATGTGTGCGGCGGGAAGTTTTTCTGACCGTACATTCGATCATGATACTGTTTTGACTGCGAGTTGAAATGCATGTCAACCACGGACTATAGTGCCTGCAGAAGCGAATTTTTTTTATATATATATCCAACTACACGTGGCTCTACTAAAGGACTCGCAGCAAGTATCGGTCGAGATTTCTTATAAGCAACAAGGCGGATAAATTTCGATTGATGGACGTCTACATTTGAAAGCCGTTTCGAAACTTTCTCAGTAAGGAATATGCTTGGCTATAATTTTGTCCTGTACCTCACACCGTATCACGCATTCTTACATACTCCCAAGAGTTGTTAGGGTAAGCAACGTAGTAGAAAACTTTCTAAACGATTGTCCTAAATTAAAAGTCAAACGAGTGTTCATCCTAAAATGCATTCTCATTCATCTCATCCCATGTTAACATTCCAGTTCCTATTCCTATTGAAGTACACCACTTTCAATCTAGAAGTCGTCCAAATGCAACAGAATTCCTTACAAATTGTCCTTCAGAACCACTTAAAGTCCATCATCATTCAAATCAATCAAAAGACATAAGTAAAAGCTAGCATGTTCAAGAGATTACTCTACAAGGACTTAAAGGGTTACCGCGTGCAACCATGTTCAGCATGCGCCTCTTCGATCGCTCATAAATTATTCATAATCGACAGAGGCCCGGTTTTATCTTCAACGAAAAACCTCATCTCTTACGACGTAATTCTGGATTCACTATGTAGTGCCTAATTACAAAACAAATCCAAGAGCCCCGCTCAGTATCATCCCACAAAGTGTCTTCATGATGATGATGCACCACCACCCTTTGGTTCAGCCGCGTGCTTCTTGTTGACGCGAGGCTTCCCGGTTACCATCTATAGTTTGATGATTGCTGAATGGAGACACGAACGAAACGACTCAAGATGAGACGAGCCCGTGACTCTCAACAACCAGAGCAAAGTATCCAAAAAGTCTCTATCCGAGAGCGATAAGTTCATCGATGTCGATATCTTAATTGAATCGCACGGAGGCGTAATGCTGCCATGTAAAAGGGGACGGGCGTAATTATTGGAGTCATTAAACTGGAAGAAGCACGAAGAGGCAGCGCACCGAGGAGGTGGTTGCCAATACAGCGATGGTAAATATTTATATAGCGCACGAATGATCTCAATTAATTGGCAAGAAGGAGTGCAATGAGGCGGCCTGGGACTGTGCTTCGAGCGGCAACCATCATCGTCATCCTTCGTGTGTTATTGGGGATCATAAGTGCATGCCGCTGAGCCGGATACCCTGCTTTGTGTAGTGGTCATGTTTGCTCTTCGGTTGGAATTTATAATTTAATCAGAGAGAAACTCTGTTGAATTATTATTTGATGTGTTTATTACTTCTAGGCATGATACATAAGATCGGTCTTTAGAAGACACAGCGGGTGATCTAAGCGCAGCTGGATTATGTATTTTAAATCCTTTCTGCGAATTACAAACTGTTGGTAAAAGAATTTGAATGGAATGCTGTGTATTAGAAGATACATTTTCACAAATAAATATTAAAGCTGCGCGCGCCTGTTTTAAATACTTTAGAAACCTGTATGGCTTCACCACCTAGGCTAAGGATTTTTGGTACCAAAATATATGTTTCCGTAATCGGTGCCGTGACATTGTGTCAAGCGACATTATGTCAAATATAAAAATTCGGCAAAATGTCGCTTTCGAAAGTGACATTAGGCCGAATATTAACATTTGGCATAATGTAGTTTAATTTAAATATTATAAGGCCAAACTAGTTTGTGACATTAGGCCAAATTTGGCCCTATGACGCTTTGTAGAAGTGACACACAGCCAAATGGCACTAAGAAGAGTGCCCGAGACTGTACACAACTCACTTGTTAGCCATATCCGTTTTTTTTTAATCATCTATTTTTACAGGAAGACTATTCGGAATATTTGCTCAATGGCATAAAGATTAAAGTTAAAAATGTTTTGTGAAAATATGTTATACATAATACATATACATAATTAAATAAATATATTTCGGCATAATGTCGCTTGGCACAATGCCACGGCACTCCATAGTCGTTATTCATACATAGTGGTGTGGTGCCTACATACATACTTACATGTAGTAATCATATGTATCTGAGCTGCATAGATTCAAGCCCCAGCCATATCCACGTAACATTTTTCGCGACACCACCTGTACTCTCCGCAAACACAGGCGAAACAGTACACTATGAGAATAAGTCACTGAAATTTACTGGCTACGTCAAACTTCAACCCTCGGAAAGAAGGCTTGAGCACGTGCGCTAGAGATTGCAACCGCCACAAAGGACCACAAAGACACAGAGGCAAAACGTACCCCACCCGAGGACTGCATCGAAAATGCAACAATCGATAAGACTATACACTCTGTTTCACAACTATATAGCCACCGTCAAAAATTCAATTTCGATTACTGGAATCGATAAAATTAAAAATATTTTTTAACTAAAATTTAAAAAATAAATTAAAACAAATATTTTAAATTGATTTATTAAAAAAAAATTATTAATTTAGAAAACAATAAAAGTAACATAATTTATAGGTGTTTCATAACTATATGGCCAATGAAGTAATGAATGATTTTAAACAAAATAAAGCGGAAAAAAATGTAAATTAATATTTGGTTGAACTACACCGATTTTCGATCAAGGAAAATAATCGGTTCGGCATACTGTCAACAAGGTTTTGGAGAGTTTGCTGCGGAATTTCTCTCCAAGCTCTTTCCACAGCCTTTTTCAGGACCTTAACCGAAGAATATTGCCTATTATTCCCATAAATTTTATGGACTAACATTTCCCATAGGTTTTCTATTGGGTTTTGATCCGGTGAACACGATGGCCAGTCAAGAACTTGGATGTGGTTTTGTTAAAACCACAGTTAAGTAGCCTTGCTTTAATGTACCGATGCGTTATCTTGTTGGAATACGAGGGCTTCTTCTCGACTTTGTTGCCAAAATGGTGTCAAATTTTCTTGAAGAACTCCGATGTATTCCGTGCTGTTCATTTTGGTTGACGGAAAGGCCAATTCGAGTTTGCCAAGGGACGAAAAAGCGTCCCAAACCATAAGGCTGCCACCACCGAAATTCCGCCTTGAGAAATACATCGGATCCTTCCGTAAGTCCCTCCAATAACATTGGAAACCATCTGGACCATCGAGGTTACATTTTTTCTCATCAGAAAAGATGACCTTGACAATAAATAATTCATAGTTTTGAATTAATCAATAAAAAATAACTATACCCTTTTACTCAACTTATTCCAATCGCGGTTTAGGTTCACTCGAGCGAATTCTCGCCGAGCTGCCTTGTGACTTGCAGTAAGTCTTGGCACGGGCTTTAATTTTGATTTTTTTAAAAACCCAGACCTTAAAATTTCTCGGTACACAGTACTTCTTGACACATTAAGGTCCAATTGAGTTTTCAATTGATTAAGGCTTTGCGTTGAGTTACTCGCCGTGTTCACCAGATGTCGCTTCTGCCGCCCAGACAATTTTCTTTTTGGCCCCCCTGTTTTGCGCGTCCCGTACGTATCCGGATCTTCCAAAAAAATTGAGATGGTCGAATGATGCCGATTTATTTTTCGACCAATTTCCCGCAAAGAGAGACCTTGTTCTTTAAAGGCCAATTTTTCCCTTTTTCTTGTTCGGACAAATATTTTCCACGTGGCATTGCTACTTAGACTTATTTTTTAATGTTGACAAAACCAAACTTTGATCACAAATGGCAGCAAAATTAAATCAGACCCAATTTTTATAAATGACTATATAGTTATGAAACGCTAAAAATGTGTTTTTATGCAAATGCCTTCGGATATTAAACTTATATTTATACTTCATGTCTTAAAAAAATAATGTTTCAACTCTATTGCTATTTTAAAATAAAAATATAAAGAAATAAATACCGTTATTATATTATAAGCTGAGATTTTTAGGTGGCTATATAGTTATGAAACGAAGTGTAGCAGCAAAGTAGTACAGCGGGTCGTGTCAGGCCTAGTGTAGTTTCGGTTGACATTAACCTCAACCCCGTTAGTATAAATCAAATGGCTCGAATTCCCACTGACCACGACATAACTAAAAAAGAAGGCTGTGTCGATCGGAGTCATTACAGATTTTGTAACGCTCTCAGGTGGATTTAACCTCGCTTTAGAAGTTTAACTTCAAAAAGATATTTCCAATTTGAATATTACAGCATTGTTATACCTAAAGCGATTCATTACCGGCTGTAACCGTTTTCTAGTCTACCCTCACCTGAAAAAGAAAGTCGCCGTAATAAGGAGATAATTCGTTTTAACTACTCACACATTTCCTATCTTAACGTACTCTGATGCCTCCGCCGCTACCGATGTGTGGATCCAAAATGATGATATCGCTATACACATTCAAATAAAACTTGCACAACTTACCTGATACTTTGATACCGATGTCATCGTAAGCTCATCTAAAAATGTACCTTGACAATCCATTGCTTAAATTCCGGTACATTGTAACTATCATATGCAAAAGAAGAATTTCTATGAAATCATACCATCAGTTCGAGACTGGCTTAGCAACCTAGACATCCACATATCCATTCTTCAAATTTATAGTTCGAATGTTAAATGTCTTTTAGCTCATGAAATTTATCCAGCCTGGAAAGCACAGTCTGTCAACCGAGCTATCCGTCCGCTTGCACCTCTCTATCTTTCTTGTATGCCCTGTGACACTTGCGAAAACACGCTTAAATAAGTGGATCCAAAATCAACTCTTGGTACCCTTAGTATATCGAAAAGGTTGTTAAAATCCAAAAAAGGACAAACATCTGGTTATTTCGAACGCATATATGTATGTTTCTTTATCATCAACAAGAAATTTAATTGCTTTTTCCATTGTTCATGTTTCTTAACCCTCCAATCAGTGACAGTCATGACTCTGCGTAGGTTCC
Source organism: Matsumyia berberina (assembly GCA_917880715.2). NCBI lineage: Eukaryota > Metazoa > Arthropoda > Insecta > Diptera > Syrphidae > Matsumyia > Matsumyia berberina. The sequence goes on along the minus strand of OU862871.1, from coordinate 47,831,471 downwards.
AGCCCCAGCAATATGTGTAAAAAATGTTATTGAATGGAATCTAACTGCATATTCGTTTGACCCACTTAATATGGGAGTTCAAGTCAGGAATGAAACTAATATAAGAGGGATCTTAAGATTCTTTCTGGTGAGCATGATCAAGCCCAAGATTAGATTTGTTGTTACAGCCGAGGGCTGTTATAAATACTTAAATATCATTGCTCTGGAAAAATAATACTGCTATCCATTTACTTACTCCTCCTGGACTGATCTATAATTCGTTTTACTTCTGGATATCTCAACCGTAGGTATGCAAAGCCCTTGTTTCATCCTAATAAAAATTTAAAACCCTCGACTTCAGTTGAAGTCCTGATTTTAATGGCAAATCTCTTTGCTCAACAATACTGTTTGTCCTTCCGCTCACAACATTCTTTCATTGACAAAAAATTCCTGCATAAGCGAGTCTTTAAGTCCGTCACCCCACTCATCCTTGACATGATTTGTTCAACGAAAAAAAAAACCAACTACAGTATGCAAATTCATCCTCAGAATTCCATTTAACTGTTCACTGAAACAATTCGCCGCTTGCCATCATTTGACAACGAATTTCGAGAAAAAAAATAAATTCAAGAAAATCCCATCAACTCATCCCCTTCTGGCGCAAAAGGACATCGTCATCCCTTCAGGTTGACATTAAAGCGAGCATGAAATTAAGGCATTCAACAACACACATAGTTGCACTGTGTTTCCCTGAGACGGAACACTTCACCCCCCACAAACGCACACAGCGATAGTGAAATGAAGAGGAATTCGACTTTGATCTTATCCTGGGGATTTTGATTACAGCACCCTTAGGTATAATTGAAACAAATGAAAACAGGAACAAAAAAGGCAGAGCAGGGCAAACAGTGGCACACTAAAAGGGGGGTGGATGGGCCGTCCCTCATTCTCATCTCTCATAGTTAGGTTTTATGCGGACATAATAAGGTCTCGGGGTTTCCCCTTCAGATGACGACTTTAATGTGCGTGAGCCTCGGATTCCTTGTGAGATACCAACGGGGGAGTGACATCGACTTTAAATTCATTTAACCTCACATTAACCCGCATTGCATTAGGCAACAGTAGCGGCACAGCAGCCCCCTCATCCGTCCGCCCTTCATTAAACATTAATTCAGGGAACATCCTTAATCCATTATCCTCTGATGAGTCCGGTATTTCGCTCATCAAGACATCAGTGCTTCTTCGTTCGTTTCACTAGTTCAATCGACTCTAAATGATTTATTTGTTGCCGCCCTGAGTTAATTGCGTATGGCGTGTACAAACAAGTCCCAGGCGTGCGAGCCAGCGACATTTTATGAGGGCACAAAGCGGCCATGACGGCTACCACTCTGGCTATGGCTACCGGCTGAAAGTGTCACAAATTTACGACTCCGAGGCTATTTGATCCTCGATCGTTAAACAAACCAGTTGATTAGCAATTACAAATTTTTAATAGAAATATGCCGGGCGGATAGGCGGGAGCTGGACGCCGATGGGTGGATGGTAGGTGGCAGTTTGTTTATAGTTAGTTGTTGACTCTCCCGACTACAAATTGACCGAATGGCTGCGTAAAGAGTAGTCCTGCGGCATGAATCAGAGTCAGTGTTAAAGTAATATTTTGAATGTAGCGCGCAATCGAGGTACATACACTTGTCAGTAGTAATGAGGAGTTTTGTAGTTTCCCAGCTTCGGGAGAACTTTTGTCAGCTTCTGGGTGTTTGGATATTCAAAACTAAATTTCGCAATAGCTATGTCAACTGATGAGCATTGGCAGGTATGCAAATGGATATTTAAATCGAAAAAGGGAAACATTTGTCCAAGGCAGTGTAGGTGTTTGAAAACTGTTGAGGTTAAAAAAAAAATTCAGCAAAATGTTGGTCTCAAAGCATAGTGATGTTAAACCGTTTCACTAACATCATTGTGAAGCGATACATTACCTAAAGGGACTTCCGAACTTTGACAGTTGATAGGGGCCATATTGTTCAAGCTACATTTATCAAATTAGCTGTCATTTATTCAGTCTGTTTTGCCAAATCACCATAGATGGATATAGCGTTCAACAGCACGTGCAAATAATAAAATTGTTTTATCAAAATGGGTGTTCTGTTCGGGCAACGTTCAGCGCGCTTCGCCCATTTTACGGTCGCCATAATCGTCCTTCCGAAAGTACTATTCACAGTGTGGTGGATAAATTTGAGTCCACTGGTTCAGTAAACGATCAACCAACACCCGTACGTCGACGAAACGTAAGATCTGCCGAAAACATTGCCACTCTCCGTGAGAGTATGCAGGAGAATCCGGGCAGTCGATATCGAGTCGCTCACAAGAACTCGGCCTTTTGCAGACCACAACTTGGCGAATTTTGGGTTGTGACTTGGGCCTGCACCCGTACAAAATTCAAATTACCCAGGAGCTGAAGGTAAACGATAATAGACAACGACGAGTGTTCGCTGAATGGGCTCTGGAGCAGTTGGGAACTGACCCTAATTTTCACCGAAAAATTATCTTCAGCGATGAGGACCATTTCTGGATGAATGGGTACGTCAACAAACAAAATTGTCGAATTTGGGATGATACCAATCCACATGAGATCCAAGAGCGGCCAATGCATCCCGAAAAAGTCACTGTTTGGTGTCACTGTTTGGCTGGCGGCGTCATCGGTCCATATTTCTTTGAGAACGACGTTGGCCAGGCCATCACCCTCAACGGCGAGCGCTATAGGTCGATGATTACCAACTTCTTTTGGCCTGAATTGGATGTTGATGGACACCAACTACATGTGGTTTCAGCAGGATGGCGCTACGTGCCACACAGCTCACGCCACATTGGAAATTCTACACGAGCGATTCGAGGGCATGGTCATCAGCACAACCCAAAGAAACCGCGGCGGACAGATTCTTAAGCAAAGGCTGGACACTGCGGTATTGGAAGGAAAATTGGGTTACTTTAAAGAATTTGTTTCAGAGCTACCTTGAATTAAAGAATGAGCTTTCTCGGTTTAGAGTAGCGCAGGATCCACTGACCAAAAGTGCACAATGGACCCACCTGAGTTTCCACAAAATAATTTTGAACTTATGGCCCATCTAAATGGGTCAAAAGTCCAGAGCATTTCGAGTCATAATTCCACAATTTTAAAAGGGAAGTGGGCCATAAGTGCACAATTATTTTTATTACACATTTAGGTGCAGGGAAATTACTCCACATGGGAATTTACTCCACCACAAGTCGAAAATTACTCCACTGTTTGAATCTAGAATAATTTCCCACTGGCATTGGGAAATTGCTTAGCAAGAAAATTTTGTGGAGTAGTTTACCACGTAACCTGAGCGGCTTAATCAGGCGGAGAAAGGGCTAAATTCCTTATGTTTTATGCTCTGCGAACTTTCATTTTTCATACAGTTGTAAGCATAGGTGACGTGAAATAACCCTCTACGAAATAAGGCCAACAATTCCGTATCAAAAGTGAAATAACACCAAATTGGCGTTAATTCCATACTAACACGGAAATAATGCCGAACGTGAAGATAAATAATGCTGAATGTGTTTTTCGTGTTATGTGCATTCTATTTTTCGCACGAATGGAAGGGATTTACCCCAAACTTCAATGGGGTTACTGTTGGATTTGGAGTAAGAGCGAGGTTGGGTGTATGCAAAGTTTATTTATATCAATGTTTCGCAACAACAGTGCAGGGGGTTGCATTTTCCACGGTTTATGAATTTTGTTTTTATGTTTTCATATGCAAATACAAATTTTAATAATTATAAGTCCACCCACCTCAGTGAGGTCATAAGTTCACAGAAAGTCCACAGGTCTATAGTCCATAGAAATTTCCTTTGGACTTTTGGCTCACTTGATGGCCACCAGGTGTTCACCAGGTGGGTCAAAAGTCCATTGTGGACTTTTAGCCTGTGGAATTATGACCCTGCACCGTTTAGAACAGCTCGTCCAGCTTAATATTTTTTTTTAAATTTAGTTTCCTGGGGCTGTTATACCATACAGCTGCTAAAAATATTTATCAAGAGTTTTTTTCATTTTATTGCAGAATCGGAATGTTCAGCTTCCATTCTGGGGATAGCTCTCTAAGATTTTAAACTTTACAGTTCTCTATAGGAAATTGTGCTAGTAAATATTTATTTTTTAGTTATTGAAATGTTTGCTCATACTTTTTTAACTTTCCGCATATAATCTGCTTACTTATGCCGAAGATTAGATTGGTTCTACGAAAGTGGATGTTACCAGGGCTTATTGGTACTACCCATTAAATTTAAACTGTTTTGCTAATCCTGCTCAAAGTAAGTAGTTTGTTAGTTAGTTAAATGACTATTTTCGAGTATTTCATAAAAAATATTTGATAATAATCGAGCCTTTCTCAAAATTGATGCTTATTTCTTCTAACTTTTTGCGACAATGCAATTTCTTTATCGTAGCGCTGACATTCCGCCTCAACAGTAGGTCATGTAGGTCAGTCAAGTGCTGCTACGATGACTAACAATCACTACCAGGTAGGTAGGCACAACAAGGCCAAACTTGGTTGGATGCCTGGCCACCAGGGTATTGCACGCAATGAATCTGCGGCTGAGCTGGCTATTGCCGGCTCAGCTTCCGCGCTCTTTGGACCGGAACCCTTATGTGGCACTAATTGAGCACAAGTTTATTTAACAACTGCGAACACCAATTTCGTCTAAAGCTTTGGAAAAATCCAAAAAGCTTGTCAGCAACTCGGTTACTAGTAACGTACTCACCTTCATAAGGGAGGTGGTAGATGTATTTAGAAGGCTTATTATACCCATAACACAATCGATAGGGGCAAGTTTTATTTATTAAAAAAAAGGACTTTAAGACAAAAAGGCCTGAGCCCTTCGAATTCATAGTAATATTTTAATCCACAATCATTTACTGTAAAGTTTATTAATTTTCTATAAAGCTCAGCCGCAATAATTTTGTCTGCGATCAGCTAAAATAACTTCATTACTCAAGTCAGTATTTTAAATATCCATTATAACTTAGAATAAATTAATGAAGTTTTACCATAGAAGTAGCTTCCACTGTTGCAGACCATCATCAAAAAGTTACAACACCAATTATCACTTAAAATATATTTACGACATGCGTAGAGTTTAAGGAACATCTGCCAAAGAATGTGGGTCTATAACAACCACACTGCTAATGGTTCTATTAACTTACGCCCGATCGTGCATTTTATGGGACCAGTTTAATGTTTCTATCTACGATCTTTTGATTTATCCAGCATGTATTGCATACAAGTCGCGTTTGGCATTCCCTAACTTTTGTATGTATTTGTTTTCGCTCGTAGAACAGAAATGGATACAAATTTCGCGTATGAAATGTTTTATTCATGAAATTTTGTTAAAGCAGATGGTAGAACTGGATAATGACTTGATTAGCTTTGAAGGAAAGCGCAAACAATGGTCAATACATATGTATGTACAGAACATAAACCTTCATATCTTATCATAGGCAAACAAAAACCTTTTCACACTAAGGCACTCTCCCTTGCATTCAGACGGATGCAACAGATCCAGTTAGATTGAAATACTTAGTGAACACCTCATTCGGGCTACTTCGACGTAACTGGATTAAAGGCCAATGAGAACCGGACTATCCGGCACCTTAAGCCCACCATGTAAAAAATCTTATTGATGTGAAGCAACTAACAGCCTCGGATACAGAGGATTTTACTGTTGAAGATCCTGGCAAACGAAATAATGAAACCGATCTTCGGATCTGCACGTGGAATGTTAGGTCCCTTAACAGACCACGTGCAGCCGAACAACTAGCGGAGGCCCTAGACTGCTGCAAAGCAGACGTCACCGCCATCCAAGAAGTGCGGTGGGATGCGCCGGGCAAAAAGAGGATGGAAAACTGCAATATCTATTACGGCGATTGTTACCGACAACAAAAGCAGCGCCTATTTGGCTGTAGATTCGTAATTGGAGGCAGACTTAAGCAAGAAGTCTTAAGCTTCAGATATGTGAGCGAACGTCTCACTACAATCCACATCAAAGCTAAATTCGCCAACATAAGCCTAATGTGCGCGCATGCCCCCACAGAGGAGAAAGACGACGACACCAAAGACAGATTCTACGAGCTCCTGGACAAGACATACGAGCAGTGCCCTAGCTATGACATTAAGATTGTCCTAGGCGATTTCAACGCAAAGCTAGGAAGAGAGGGCATCTTTGGTAGTACTGTTGGAAAGCACAGCCTACACGACAACACCTCCGATAACGGATTTAGGCTGATCGACTTTGCTGCGGGCGGAACGTTGTCGTAGCTAGTACCCAGTTCCCACATCTCGATATCCACAAAGGAACATGGAGATCTCCTGATCAATCAACCGTCAACTAGATTGACCACGTTGTGATCGACGCAAGGCACTCCTCCAGTATTATGGATGTGTGAACACTCCCGGGGGGTCAAGATATCACCAGATACTTTTCCGATCGAGTCTCTTTCAATCTCTTAAGAGGTTCTAAGCCGCCAGCATTAAGTATTGAAGGCTAATGGCAACATTGCTAAAAAGCCATCAGAGATGCCGCCTATGATGTGCTGGGTTTCACTCGGCCACCACAATGAAACAACTGGTTTGATGACGAGTGCCGGCAAGCACATGCAGCGAGCTTTACAAGCAGAAGAGGAGAGACGAACACTAGCTTCTCAGGAGGAAAAATAAAGAGCATGAGAAGCGCGCGATCGAGCAAATAGAGAAATGTTACAGCAGGAATGAGGTTCCGAGTTTTATCAAAGAGCAGAGATGCCAACCCTACAGAATTGTCTGTAGATCTGCAGAATTGTTCACCTTTCCTGCAGAAATACAGAAATCAAACAAAAATTTACAGAAATTTTAAAATCTCAGGTTTTTTAAAATGCGATCAGTGAAATTATACCGTTCAAGTTTTGGAATAAATTCATTACTTTCTATTGCAGCGAGAATGAATGAGAAGACCTCTTTGCCAATAGAATTTCCCTTTTTTGTAACGGAAGTTAAGTTCAGTGTCACAAATAATGGCTAGATCACAAATCCTCTTCTTCTTTTTCAGAGTTTTTAGGGCTGACCGAGTTTGTACGTCGGTCAGCCCTAGTGTATGCATGTGTTTCTTGAGGTTAGTGTATCCTGTGAATGTGATTAGGCTAACCACAATTAAGAAGAATTATTACAATGACGCAGTGCGTTGTCGTTAAACGCTAGCGACCGATTCTTAGTTTATACCACTGAAAGCATTCCTTTCAAACATGAAGCTCAAATCACGATGTCGCGTTCGGTCGGTTGTGCATTAATGGACTTTATATCGACCGACCGCGACGTTACGATAATATCTGACAAACGCACGACCTTCAAATTTGCAAACTGAAATGTTGCATTAAAGCAGTCGGGCGTTCAGAACTATGAAATGTGTTTCAAATCTCCCATATATGAATTCAAGGCAGAAAAAAAGTAAAAATGTACTCCTCTTATTTTGTTTTTTAAACAAACAAAAATGCAAAAAATTACTTCGCAAACAAAAGTGTATGAATAAAAAATATTTGAAAAAATGCTGTGAGCTGAGAAAGTAGATAGTAGCTCTACTTGAGCGTTGAAGTTACGTTTACGATGTTTACGACCAAACGCATGAGGTCACATTTTGGATTGCCCCATATTTGCGCGTTGTTTCTATTTAATATGTCAGCGCACGACCGACCGAACGCGACATTGTGATTTGGGCTTTACGATACTTGGGCTGTTTCACTGCGCTTTTCCGTTTCCAACACTCGAAAACTCTGGGTTTGGATTGCGAAGGAACTGCTTCTTCGTCATAGATTGCGGTGAGTTATGAATTATCGCTAAGTAGGTATTTTTTCAACGCCATCTGAGGTTTGTGCCTCTATTCTGCCATTTCACCCCACGTTCAAATAAATGTTAAAGTGTCTGTCCATTGCTCGTGCAAAAAACGTTTTAGTTGACTTGCATTACTGAATTGTAAAATTTGCCCTTTAGCTTAACCAATATTTTTGTAAACGTAAAGGACTCCGGAGTTTTTTCGCCACTTAATTAGTTTACCTAACCTAACCTATAGATGATGTGGTAGTTCATTCAATGACACTCCATAGCCAAATTCCTTGAGCCTGACTGCACCACATCAAAAAATTTTCTTGATATGTAGATCGAGATGAAGTATGTGTTATAGAATGACTAGGGTATCGGTTGAACCTGAATGGAGAGCTCCTGGTTGTCCCTTTCTATTTTGAGTTTATTGAGATTGGTATTAAAAAGCTACATATGTAGTTTTAAATAATTATCTAAAGCACCTTGTCGTTTTTATTGAATCTTTGTGGATAGAACAGTCAGGGTATGTGGTTGGGTGTGGTTGATATGTGTATAAAAATGGGAGGGCGAGAAGGTACATACATACATATGTACATATAGGGTGTGTTCATAATTGTAAAAATATTGCTGTTAATTTACCGCAGCAAATTTTGAAAACGTTAATGAATGCAGCTTCTGCGAATTGATGTCGCAGTAATGCAACTGCCACATGCCGTGTATAAGAAACATTTTAGCTGTCAGTACTTGCGGAAGGTGTGAAAGTAAATTGCTTAAATTAATGATTAGAGTAAAAATTTATTTATTTCCCAGACATTATTTTGTCAATTTTGTGTGATTTTCTCAATGACGCTAGTTTGGATTCTTGATTTCATTAAAAAATTCTCCTCAAAGGACTGCTTTCTTTCTTCTTCCACTAATAAAGTAATATTCCATTGACAGCCGTACAGAAATTTATAATCTAATTTCTGCAATAGTCCAAATCTTAGATTCAAAATCTTTTGAATTTGCTGCAAGTTTGCAACACAAAGGCAGTCAGTTGATGTTTATGAACGCAAGTGCTACCAATATTGCTGCAATAGTAATGCAATGTTTTTACATTTATGAACGCAAACTCTGTACAGCTGCGGTATTTTTACAATTATGAACTCATTCATACATATGTACATGTATCATACATACATATGTATGTACGTATTTTTTTATTTTTGTTTTTGTTTTGTTATGCCTGTTTCATAATGGCGCGAAACGAGGTGGAAACGAGGCGAGAACGGAACTAGCGCGAGTTGTCATATTAATTCCAAAAAAAAAAAAGTATGAATTAACGTTGTGATTTCGGAAATTCGAAACAATTTTCCGGCGGGACTGTAAATATGTGATGTTTGTTTGTTTGTGTAATTTCAAATTAAGAGGAACATTCACCATCAATTTTTAAAGAAAGCCTACCAAGGGTGGGATAGGCTTACTCCCCGCTGAATATCAAGAAATACTTGGGGCAATAAATACCAGAACAAACTAAAAACAAACGAGCTTTTGAGCAGATCAACTTCATATATTGCAAGAATCGTAGTCGAAGTCTTTGGCCAATACGACACCACATAACTTTTTGAGTAGTTTCAATAATATCAGCGAAAAGGAAAAGCAAATATACAGCCCCCGCGAGGGTCAGACAACGCACTCTAGGTAAGCTCTTCTTCGCCGAGCTCCAAGAGATATCGAACAAAAGGATTGGAGAACTAATTCTCTTCCCCAACTCAACAGATTGGGTTTAAATATGTTTCTTCGTTTAGCAACGTATAAATATCTCCAAACTACCAAATTACATAAGTTGTGGTTTAAGAACGTTGTATCCGAGCGCTAATTGAATTCTTACTAAACCGCCACTTCTACCTACAATTTACCTTGCATACACCAGGTGGATAATCATGCGATCTCGTTACATAAGTCCTGTTTCTTATTATAGAGGATGCCGACAGGATGGCTCCTAGGTCGTAGAATTAGCCTCATTTCCTCAAGTGATCTAGCAGGAAATTTACAATCAGTAAACCTGTATTAGATGACAAGGTATGAACATGCACATCCTTCAGTGAACTAATGAAACTTGAAGTTTAAAACTTGACAAGATTTCAATTTTTTTTCTCCTTTCAACAACCTATCAGAAACCCAGTGGCTTGTAAGCAAGAGTTATAAAACAAGAAACAAAATTACAAACACTGTAGAACGCAAGTGCTCCTATAGCCTTTATTCTATTGTGTCACATCAGGCGTCTGTGTGCCCACATACAGAAAACCCACATTGGAAATGAATAAAAAACACTGAAATCCCTCCTCTTGGAACCACCTCCTATGTACATATGTATATGTACAGCGTTACACTCCTGTCGGTCGGTTGAACAGTTGCTTATGAATTCGTTCCACGCAATCGAGTTAACACAACACCTCAAAATATTTATGCATGTCCGAATTAGCATAAATTTAAATTACACTACACTACACTACATTCACTCAGTGACCAGGCTCCGGTTGTGCTGATGACGATGACAAGCGAGGAATCCAGAAGAGGCCTCCAAGTGGGGCGAGTGGAAGGGCCCATGGCCGTACCTCGGTTCACACACAGAACGAGAGAGAGTGTGACAAGGTGAACATTTTGAACGAAAATGAAGAAGAACCCTTCAAGATGTGATTATGAGAATGGCTGCAGTCGGGAAAAAAAAAGGGTAATTCTCATGTCGAGGTTTTTTTTTAAGCATCGCGCTCAGCCCACGTTGTTCGGCCCGCATTAAATACACGGTTCGTATTGCCCTTGATGCAGTCACAGTGGCTGTAGTCAGGTGTAAAAAGGGTAGGTTACACTGTTCTCTGGCTCTGGCATTGTTGTTTCCATGGAAGGTCGATGTAAGTTGGTTAGTTAACCAACATAGAGCGAAGTTTGTGTGCAATCCTGCAGCGGTGTAGTCAATCGATGAACGAACACCTACTGTGTCATGATGAGATGGCTTAGGGTCACCGATGAACTGCACATCGAGCAGACTTCCCTTTTTGCGTGAAAATATTGACTTCCGCGGAGTAATTTACTGCAAATTGCTTTCAATCTTATACCACCTCCTGATGGCAATTTACCTCAGTTGTCCCTGAATCTGATATTTCCACTGATTAAAGTGTTGGAAATGATTTTGTATTAACGTAAGGACACATCCGAAGGGAAAGGGCTCACATAAATGTCTGAAAAAATATTTGAGCAGAACTTTGCATTCAGGAACAGCTCGACCGTTCTTACTTATATGTACAGTTGTGTTCAAAATAATAGTATTGTCTACTGATAATTAATTGCTCTACGTATTTTAAAGAGTTTAATCCTGCAAACTTAAAATCTAGTTAGTAAATATCTCTAAGGGAACTAAAGGGACAAAAAAATGTTTGCAAGTTTTTGGTATTATAATTGGTATGGGAGAAATTTGTCATTATTGAAATTGGAGGGCGAACGATCCAGTTCACGATTCGACTTCGAATAAAATTAAACTATGAGTGAAAATGTATAAAAAATTAAATATAAAGATAAATTATAAGTGGTGGCATAAATTAAGTAACCAATTTCGGTTATAAATGCATATATGTACATATAAAGATAGGGGGCCATGCAAAGTATCGCACGCAGGGGTTGAGAGATCTCATTTTAAAGCCACGCGAGGAAGAGAAGACCTACCAGGAAATCTAAAATATTACTAGGTGTAGAGCAACGATGATCGCTAATGTCGAAAAATCCAAATCCAAGTCGGAGACTCGCGGACAGAGAAAAAAACATCAGCAATAGATGATAGGCGCATTTCGCGATGCATTTAAATTGACCTTTCTGCATCGTCGAAAATAATGCAAAACAAGCGTAAGCTTCCTGTAAGCACGGTGCCAGTTAACAGACGTCTTATGGGGTATAATCTGTTTACATGGACCCCCGAAAGGTGCCGCAACTAACTAAAACGCATTCAGTAACTATGTATGATTAATTTTTTGAAACAGCATATTTATGGCTTACTAGCGGATACCCGCGACTACGTCCGCGTGGAAGATGTCTCATTATACCCTATATCCTTCCCCAGGTTTCAAAACATTGATGAGTAAGTACAGACTCTCAATTCATTCTTTAAGGCGTCCCTGTAAACATCATTCTTGGTTTTTCTTTTCGACTCGAGGATGACCAGGCTGTCAGGTAAGTTGGCTCTGAGTGCGCTTTGGGAGAAACAGTCACTCCTGAGATCCACATTATCCGCTTTAAAACTCTGTCTCTGTACCTTATTGATGTTCATGGCGTATCAAACCTCAACGGAAAATTGCAAACGTTTGAACTCAAAGTTGTAGTCTAATGGATCAGAGAAATGCGAGGGATGAAGACGGGTTTTCTCTTATTGACTCCTGTGTAAATCCTGGCTAACGTGGTTCTATAAAGTCTTCGCCTTTTTTTTTTTTAGAGGTTTTAAATTGGTCAACAACTTTGAGGTTGAGGATGTGGGGTCGGTTTTTTGGTGGATCGAAAGTGTGCAATAACTCTACAGGTGTATACAGCATCCTCGGGTTTCATTTCGGAATCCAGAGAATCATAATTTATATTCTCAGTTGGCAACTTCTCAAGCAGAACATTTTTGATGCTGTTGGCTGAGACGTTTATTTGAGTGAAAATAGCTCAGCGATGAACTCCAAACTGATTAACGTTTAGGTGCATTATATTCTGCCAGTCAAACTAATCATATCTCCCATACCATCGAAAGAGTTACTTGGTATATCAAGGAATAAGTTAGAAAACTTCTCTGCCCTCAGGTCAAGTTGAAGATGAACATGAATGTATGTATGTTAACTCTCAAAAACAGGACTTTAACATAAGGCTTTCATATGTATGACTTGAGACAGGCACGAGTTTAATTATTTCTATTCTAGAACATACCCACCAAATTTTAGTTCCAAAGTCCAATTTAATTTTTTTTTTCATACAAATTTAAACACCCTGTATCAGTCTGTAGAAGCCTAATTTCGAAATGTCCTTAATTATTCCTTGTATACATCATAAAGTGAACCTCTATGCAAAATTTCAGATTTCTATGTCCAAGGGTTTTGGGCTTGGCGTTGATGAGTCAGTGTTCGTAAGAACGGATAATATTCTAAGGAAATTGACGAAAAAACAGTTATTTTAAGGAAAGTGCCGCTAAAAAGTAGGCTTGGCTGAGTAAATGAGTTGAGTAAATGAACGTTTGCTTAAGTAAGTTTATTCGAGTTTCTTGTAAAATTACTCAAAAAGTGCGTTTTTCGAAAAGTGGGCGTGGCAGTGGGAGGATTTTAAAAATGTTTAGCCTATGTTCATTATCTAGGCTTAAGCTGTCTCCGTACCAAATTTCATCAAAATCGGTTCAGCGGTTTAGCCGTGAAAACGTAGCAGACAGAAACACATTCGCATTAATAATATTAGTACGCTGGACTACGTCCGCGTGGAAGACGTCTCATTATACCCTATATCCTTCCCCAGGTTTCAAGACATTCCTCATTTTAATTCTTTAATGCAACATCATTCTTGGTTTTTATTTCTGGCTCGAGGATGACGAGGCTGTCAGGTGAATTGGCTCTGAGCGCGCTATGGGAGAAACAGTCACACCTCAGATCCACATTATTCGCTTTCAAAATCTGTCCATGTACCTTATTGGTATTCATGGCATATCAAACCTCAACGGAAAATTGCAGACGTTTTCACTCAAAGTGGAAGTCTGATGGTATCAGAGAAAAACGGGGGTGAAGACGTTTTTTCTTTGATTGACTCCTGTGAAAATTCTGTTGGCTGAGACGTTTATTTGAGTGAAAATAGCTCTAAAATAGCTCAGCCATTAACCCCAAAACTGATGAACGTTTAGGTACATTAATTTCTGCCAGTCAAGGGTTACTTGGTATATGTATTCTTCCCTACTCTTTCCATCACCAATATCAAGAAATAAGTAAGAAAACTCCTCTGGCCTCAAGTCACGTTAAAGATGGACATGAATGTATGTTATCTCTCAAGGACAGGATTTTGATATAAGGCTATCAGATGGATGACTTAAGACAGTCCTTCACTTCATTTGCCGTATCTCCCGTCGGAGGACAGGCTGCGTGGTCTGTCTGAAGCCAGCAGCCAAAAAGCTCTTTCGGAGCGTCTATCGTGATGAGTGAAAAAAACAGCAACAAAGTAAAATGAAACTAACTACTCTTGTACAATGGTGCATAACAAAAACAACATACGATCACGAAACGATATGTGCCGCTGACTAGTTGCGCATTACAATAAATCGCCAAACCTTATCCCGCTGCATCTTAGCTCAGAGTTATATTTTTGAAAAACGGTAAAACCAGTGTTTTATTATTTCTGTTCTAGAATATGTATATCCACCAAATTTCAATTCCAAAACCCAATTTATATTTTTTTTTTTCATACAAACTTGAACATCCTGTAACATCCTGTATAAGCCGAATTTCGAAATGTCCTTCCTTTTTTTTGTATACATCATAAAGGGAACCTCTGTGCAAAATTTCAGCTTTCAAGGTCCAGGGGTTTGGGCTGGTCGTTGATGAGTTAGTGTTCGTAAGAACTGATATTCTAAGGAAATCGACAGGAAAACAGATATTTTAAGGACAGTGCCCCTAAAAAGCAGGCGTAAGATTACTTAAAAACGTGCGTTTTTCGAAAAATGGCAGTGGTAGTGGGAGGATTTTAAAAATGTTTAGCCTATGTTCATTCCCTAGACTTAAGCTATCGCTGCACCAAATTTCATCGATATCGGTTTAGCCGTGAAAACCTAGCAGACAGAGACACTTTCGCATTTATAATATTAGTATGGATAGAGGAATGAAAATACACCACGAAAACTATAAAGTATGGTGGTTCAAAAGTACTGGTTCAGGTATATTTATCGTTTCACGTTGTAGGGCCAATCCACCTAATTAATCAACATGTATCAACCTGTATACCTTGAAATCTTAGACAACGCTATTCTTCGATATCCCAACTATTAAATGCCACTCAAATAAGACTCCTAACAGGATGATAACCGTGTTCCAGGTACAAGTACTAGTAAAAAGTAGTTTCGGTTCAAAGGACTAAGGGTTATATCGTGGCCCATATTGTTATCGCACCCAATCGCATCGTTAAGACGTCAACAGAAATGCGAATGCAAGTCCATTCATATTCAGGAGCTTTAACAGGTGGGGAAGGAAGAGTGAAGTTAAATACCAGCTATAAGGTGCCAAGACGAGGTTGACGTCATGCAAATGGTAGTGGTTTCAAATAATAACTTAAAATATTAACCTTTATTTTGTTTATTTATAATTTTAATAATATTAAACTTTAAATTTTAAGAGATATCATATATTTTTCATTAGTTTTTTAAGGTTCACACCAAATACTACTATTTTTCTGAACAATGAATTCTTGTACCACCCATATGTAAAGTTATTTTTTTTTATGTACCGTAGTAATGTTAACAAATTTCGCCGGAAAATTATGAAGAATAATTGAATCTTGTTTTTTCTTTTTTCTCGATTTTTTGAATCAAAGCAAATAGTTGGTTCTTCAATAAAGCTCTATTAACAATTTATCGAGGTACACTACTATTATTTTGAACACAGCTGCAGGTGTGTGGAAAGTCGCCTATGTCGCCTACCGGGTTTCATATTTTTCATTTCATTACGCCATTAAAAAATTTATATTAATAAGTTCTATTTTGTCTGTAGTTGGGTTAATTATATATTTTTGTATTATAGGTAAGTCCCGAATAACAAAAAAATCGGCCTCATTGGAGCTTGCGGCACATTGAATCTATGATGATGTCACATTTTTTAACGAGCTATGGGGTTGGTGCTTTAAAATTATTCGAAAGTCTCTTTATGAGGACCTTTCCAATAGGCGGTATTTCTTCGAAATCCACCTAATAGATGAATCGCAATCGGCTTGTTGTGCTCTCTTCTTTTATAGGTACCTCAGAACTGTAGAAGCAGGCATTGTGGGGAGGATATGATGGAAGAGACAACTATTATGAATCGGTGCTTGTCTATGTACTTAGGGTTTGCATATGATATGGTGAAAGCCAGGATGTATCCGATTCCTTTATTCATGATAAACATGTACCTAACATTGGTTTAAGTTGGCAGCCGCTTCAATTTAACTAACCATGGCATACAATGGTACAAACATATATTTTTTCACAAATAATTCTAAAATTGTAAACTAACTTTGTGCGATTGCGCGTAAATGTGTTGATTTTGCCCTGACAAATTTCATGGATGGTTAATTTTTGAGTTTTTAGCACTAAAACGAACAGATTATTTTTATGCGCTCGTACATACACTCCGCGTCAATAGAATAGGTTCAGAGTTTTGTTCAGAAATAAAGGACTTTTTGTCCTAGAAAGCTTTAAGCGAAAGCTTTTATTTTGTTGTTTTTTAACAAGTTCCATATTGTAAAAGTTTTTGAAAATGCAAGGTCTTTAAATAATAACCGTTACTTTATTTTGATTGTGTTTTCCGACTGCATCGAAAAAAATGACCTTTTTCTATGCGTCATTAGAATAGGTTCACCTGCTTTAATAAGGAAAAATCGAAAAATGCAAAGTACAACTAAATTTTTTTCCATCAATATTTTATTGTTGATTTGTTTAGCAATGATTACTACCTCCTTTCTTGAAAACAACTTCGAAAATTCGGCTTGGAATAGAATCATAGAGTTGCATCAAGTAGTTTAATGAAATTTCATTCCAGGCTTCTTTAATGGCTGCAATAAGCGACTCTCCGTCTTTGAATTGTCTACCGGACTCATAAACCTTACGATCAAGTCATCCCCATCGATTTTCAGTACTGTTAAGATCCAGTGAGTATGATAGCCACTCAACCAACGTATGATTTTATTCGTTAATCCAACTTTTAACAGGTCGAGCAGTATGAACTGAGGCATTATCCTGTTGGTAAATGCATTGCAGGGGTTCAAAAATCTCAGAAGTTCTTGGAAAAGCCCTTTCGAGTATTGTTTCATAAGAGTTTCACCAGTTTCAATGAATGTCGTGAACAATTATCCTGTGGGAATCGCCACATCAACGGCATAACAAAAAAACTAGGTAAATTGATTTTTTCATTTTTAGATATCTAAGTTTTCGGCTACATCTTTTTATAAAATTTAATTATTTTTTCAAGTAACAATATTATACAACAATAAATCTATACTGCTTGTTTATTATTAAGTACAACCGCTAGCACAAAAAACAAATACTGAGGTTCTTCTGGAATTAGCATGTGAATCATTTAAATCGAGTTACCTAGTTCTTGCATTTAGGTGACGATATTATCTTCCACATATGGCAGCATTATGTTCTTCAAAATATTTTCGTATTCAAATCTTGCCATGGTGGCTTTTTTTTCGAAATATGGGTCCAAGACAATTTCAGGAGAAACATCCTTATACCATAGTGTTTTCCCCGCTATTCTTAACTGTTTTTTTACCTGTAGTTTACATGATATTCATTTTCATTTGATTGACGAACATTTTCTCCCAAATCATTGGAGAACAAACTGATTTCGGCATCATCACTCAATGAAATATTTCGCAAAATTGTTTCCCCATCCATTACACACCATGTGCAATGCGTTTTAACAAAATTTTGTTTCGGTGCAGAAAAACGTTCTTGGCATTTACTCCGCCGATGTTGACTAGATTTCGTCTTGCCGATAAATAGTCCTACGCCACTGGCAGATCCTTTTAACAAAACATAATGTATTAGAGAAAGAGTCAAATGATTGCCTTAGTGGAACAGTCTCATCGTCTGATCTCACACCAGCTTTGTATATGCACTTAACAGAAATAGCAAGTTGGTTTTCGTCACTGAAGCTGTCGTGTGCGGTTGCTCTAGTTATTTCATTTTATTCGTTCCATAATTTGTAATTCATTAAGTTTATGGAATAAAATTATAATATAAATTATTTGGAACTGTGCTTTCTCGTCATTAAATAACTACCCCCGCATCGCGCACACGAACCCTTAACCTCTACAGTACCCATTTTAGCAGCAATAAGCCTTAAAGACTTAAATTGGTCCTTTTTTGCCAATATGACAATGTCGTCAGTTTGTATCGTCGATCTACACGTAAGTAGGTGTTTGTCGCGGCTTAGGAGCTTTGTGGTACTTTAGGGAATTTGTGATACAGTTTTCTGATCGCCCTAGAGATTACTTACTTAATTAAGGTGGCGCTACAGTCCGGGGTGGACCTGGGCCTCAACCAACAAGCGTCGCCAGTGAACTCGATCTTTAGCCAGCTGTCTCCAGTTTCGCACGCCAAGTTGGTTGAGGTCCCCTTCCACTTGCGTGCGCCACCTGAGTCGCGGTCTTCCTCTACTGCGCTGACCCTCGGGTGTGGATTCGAAGATTTTCCGAGCTGGAGCATTGGTGTCCATCCGCTCTACATGACCCAGCCACCTCAGTCGTTGGACCTTCACTCTTCTGGCTAAGTCGATGTCGCTGTACAGCCCGTACAGTTCGTCGTTGTATCTCCTCCTTCACTCCCCGTCTATGCAGACGGAACCCCGTCTATGCAAAAATCACCCGAAGAATTTTCCTCCCGAAACAGATAAGAGCAACCTCATCCGCTTTACACAGAGTGATGCCTCTGCGCCTACTAGGACGATTAAGTTCATATACAGGGTCCCCTTAGTTGTTCGAGAGAGGGCTTTGCTACTCAATTGCCTTCTTAGCCCAAAGAAACAGCGATTGGCAAGTGTTATTCTTCGTTTAATCTCAGCGCTGGTGTCATTGTCTGAATTTATAGCGGAGCCTAGGTAGACAAAGTCTGTCTATTGTTACGTTCTGTCCCAGACGTCGATGTTGAGTGTCCTTTCTTATTGACAGCATATACTTCGTCTTGCCCTCATTGACCGCTAAAACCATCTTCGCCGCCTCCATCTCAATACACACGAACGCACCAGTGACATCACGCTGCGTTCTTCCGATTATGTCAATATCGTCTGCGTATGCGAGTAGTTGGATGGACGTTTGAAAGGTTGTGCCTCTGGTGTTGTCGCGTGAGTTTTGCACAATTCTTTCAAGAACGATGTTGAAGAAGTCGCATGACAGCGCGTTCTAAATCCTTTTTTGACATCAAAGGTCTCGGTGAGGTCTTGACCGACCTTGGTGGAGCAGCGTGCGTTCTCCATCGTCATCCTGCATAGATGGACGAGTTTAGCAGGGATGCCGAAACTAGACATGGCTCTATATAGCTCATCTCTATAAATTTTTTCATACGCGGCTTTAAAATCGATGAAGAGGTGGTGGGCATCGATTTGAAGTTCCTGGGTTTTTTTCAAGATCTGCCGCAGTGTGAATATTTGGTTGGTGGTGGACTTTCTTGGCCTGAAGCCACACTGATATGGACAGATCGCGTTGTTGACGAACGGCTTTAGGCGTTCACACAATACGGCAGATAAGATCTTGTAGGTGATGTTAAGAAGATTGATGCCTCTGTAGTTGGGGCAGTTCTGAAAGTCTCCTTTTATGAGGATCAGGCAAACAATGCTGAGGTTCCACTCAGCGGGCATACTCTCCTCCGACTATGTACGCCCTAGAGATTACACTATAAATTTAAAAGTTTTGCCCTGATTTCTCAGCTGCTGTGTTAATGTCTTGACTTCAAGAATGCAGTGACTTTTTCCACCCATCTAAAATTATCATAACTTATTTTTATATCCATTGTTTCTAACAAAATTTTTCAAATTTTCATTAAACAAAGATCGTTGGGCCTAATTCACAACCGTTGGGCAAAATTCCGAAAAATAACTTCTGAGCAATTCAAGCGTCATATAAATAACGGTGAATTTATTGGCAAAAATAAGTTGTACATACATCGTAATTTTGAAAGAACAAAATGCTGTAGGGTCGGTTGGGGTAAATGGGGACATTTTTTGCATTTTTTAAAGACACATTTTTTCCAGAATGGTAAAAAATATTAATTTTGGTTTTGTTTCAACTTTTGAAAACGGATATTATATATTAAGATACGAGTTATTCTATTTATGATGTCTAAGTAAAGGTATTAGAACCCAAAAGTGATCTAGGGCAGTGTTTACATTTACCCCTTCCATGTTTACATTTCCCCCATAGTTTTTAAAAATACAGGGGTAAAAGCAAACAGACAGGAATTTCACTTGGTAGAGGTTTTTTCCACGACTAAAATTTCTAACGAAATCCGAACAACAACTCAAAGGAATTACATACACCGGTGTCGCGACGTTTCAAATTCTGATTTTTTTCCTGTCTGGGTTGCTACAATTTATTTTAAAATGTGAATATAATGGCCGTTTACATTTACCCCAACCGACCCTACACATAAACCTATTATTTTGTCCAGCAGTGTAAGTAATTTTATCGCTAAAAACCGAGTTTAGAAAATTGCGTGGTAATAGAGACACACTCGCGAGGTGTGCAATATTATGGAATGATTACACAAGCGGACAAAATTTTAAACCAGAAACCATACTATACTTTTGCGATTCACATTGACGCGCTGAATCCAAAGTCGACCTCGGAATTGCTCCATCACGTCAGGTTTTTGAGAAAATCTATCCTAAAAGTAGAAAAGTGTTTTTTGGTATATTTGAAGTTATGTTACATCATGGAATAATTTTTCTCTACAAAACCCGTTAAAGAATCTGAAAGAACTACACTTTCTCTTCAGAATTAATTTTTAATTTTCTCCAATATCTAGGAAACTTTTGATCAGGATTGAGGTCATGGAAGAACCGCTTGCGGCTGTATGTTAGATTATTGCCATGGAGGTATGTACGCTACAGAAGTGTTTTCGTCTGGCGGGACATTCGCTCTGCAGTTTCTTGGTCTTCCAAACAAAGTTGGCACAATTCCGACGAATTGATGCCCAGCTTGTTAAAATGGTTGTCTTCAAGCCAAGACACTATATTGCCAGTGTTATGCCTTCGCAGTAGAGTCGCCATCAGCTTTCACAGTTGATCGATTTTTATTTATTTAAGAAATAAATGTTTTTCCGACATCAGGAGTTGAACCCGGATTTTCAGCGTGACAAGCGATGATGCTAACCACTGCACCATGGCCACATGGCGATCTTGTTGAAGTAAGCTAGTTGCTTAGGAGTTCTTAAGCAGCTCCAGGCAAGTTTGAAGTCAAAGTGAAAAGAGCTTAAAACTTCAATCAAAGATTATGATGTGTTTTCTTCTGCGGTTGCGTCTTATGCATTCTCTGGCACAGAGCTTAATTGCATATACCTCTGCTAGAAAAACAGATATAAAGCAGACAAGAGAGACTGCTAGCCTGAAATTCGGACCGTAGACATTCACATTTGGGGCGTTTTCGGTTTTTGATTCGTCGGTACACCACATCGATTGGGAGTTGTTAGTGACAAGTCTGTCGTTACTGAATCCGGTGGGGTCGTGGATGATTGGGTTGGACGGGGATGAAAAGTTGATTCTGGAGGGCATGAAGTCCGTGATGAGATGCCCAAAGTCTCACATCTTACAAAGCGAAAATAAATCACCTACACAATACATCATGCACTGAAGATGGAATCGTCCTATCCAAACGTCTCGTAGGCTATCAATAGCCAGATTTCAAAAAGAGATAAAATGCGTTGCAGTACCTCGATCGCGATGACATGCAAGCGTTGCACAAAGGACGGAAAAGAATTAAGTTATTAAGATCAAAGTTGTTTCATCTTATGATTTCAGAAAAAAACAGCCAAAAATATTTTACATGATCCGCATTCCAATGCATAAAAGCAAACCATTCCCAAATAAAATATTGATATACTACCGTTCCCCAATCCGTTTTGTGAAAGGGTTCACTAAAACGATATACATATTTAAAATTAACTTTCCATATGGTTATGCATACCAAAATCGTGAGCAAAGTGTCTTGCTAATTAAATAAAGAACATCCCTGCAATCCCCGTCAAACCAAACTATAAAATTCTCATACGACCACCACAGAACATTAGAAAATTCCGCCGAACTGACTAATGGGCTCAGATACGACACCTAAATCTTTCGAACATCCCACCCAAAAAGAAGACACACTAGAGGCCTGCGGCAATCAGAGACATCATTTTCAAATTTACGCACTCAAATTGGTAATAAAATGGAAATTTTCAAATGTATCTACTTCGTCTTAAACTTGGTGGTGGATAGGAGCTGCTGCCGCGCGGTAATGAATCACATCAAGGCGACTCCATAAAATAGGAAATTAAAAAGCACTGTCAAATTAGACCACTTTGAGACACATCCAATCAGCTGTGTGTTTTCGGAGGATAGCTATCCACAATACACATGCCCTTTTGGATGTCAAAGCGGAGTCTTGTACCTATGTATGTATATTGTGACTAATGTGTCGGTTTTGTCGTTAATTCATTACAGACAGGGTGGAGGGATTTTTCGTTTTTATTGTAAGCGCAACACGACAATTTTGTGTCTGTATCTGTGACGAGAGTGTAATTTATGGGACAGTACCACTGGTTTCCCGATCGTTCTGAGAAGAGTACGTTTTCCCACTGGGAGAACAAACAGGAGGTGGTGGACGTGAGCGAGATTGACTGGAAGGACGGTCGGCGTTTGTCGTTTGAAGTAGAGTAATGCGACGTGCAATTTATGGCGCACGCCATGCAACTTGTTTGATGTTGTCTCCCTATGTGTAAATGTAGAGTGAGGATATTAATTGTCGTCACTTAAGATTCTTTTGTGGCGCTGATTTCAGCGTTTGGTGGCTGACTTCCATTTTCGGTCGGTTTTCGTTGGAGAAATCTGAGAATCCTTTTGAAGACGATACCGTAGCGAAATGTTAACGCATACAGGCGGACAACTTACATTTTTGAATGGAATGCCCCTTGAAATGGGAAGACAAAGACTGAACACGCACCTTACAAGGTTAGACGGAAATATGCATATGAGCTTATTTTGCTTTTCATGTAGGGTGGGGTTTGTACTTTTTTTTGTCATTGATTTACTAACGGAGGTTTAAGGCTCACAGAGATGCGTGACCGGCGGTGGAAGAAAACAGGAACAGTATCAGATAACATGACATAACATCGCATTTGTGTACCTCAAGGCTTTTAACTCAATCCCCAAATGTATAACAATTTATCTAAAACCAATTTTTATTACCCGAAATAGACAAGAGGTTTTGGATATCATCGTTGTCTCCGATTCCATATCTGATTTGGTCCTTGACTGGATGGTGTCGGAGGAGCAGTTCTTCTCTGACCAACGATATCTCCAATTTAGCCTTCTAGACCATCCTCGAGACCAAAAAGCTTTTAGAAGCTACCCCAAATTGTTTTGAACTGCAATCTTCCACCATATCTGCCGAGTACACTGAAGAAATCGATTATATCGTTGAAACTCTTACCGGGGCTCTCCACAGCACAATGTCGGTGGCATGCCCACTTTGCAAACCACGGCGCAGGAAGAAAGTACCTTTATGGAATGCGTCGTTTAGTGCCCTAAGAAAAAGCTGCAGACAAAATTTTAATAAAACTAAAAGCTCCTAGGGTGTAGTTGACTGGGACTCTTACAAAGAATCTCTTACACTGTACAAAACATCATTGAGGAGGGACCAACCATACGTCTTTTGCCTTTATTTATATAACCTTGCCACTTGTTAAAGAAAAGATAAGTAAGCTGAAGAACGATTACTCCCCCGGTCCCGATGGCTTACCGGCCATAGTCTTAAAAAAAAAGACTGGCCCAACCACTCACTGCCCTTTTCCAACAATCCATCTCACAGGGGAGTTTTCCTCAACTGTGGAAAAACTCATATATTATCCCCATCCACAAAAATGGTCTTAAGAACGAAGTATCTAACTACCGCCCCATCGCCAAACTGTCTTGTATACCCAAGCTCTTCGAAAGCAATGATTCAATGTTTTTCCACTGCAAGCCTATCTTTTCCCCAAACCAACCCGGCTTTCTTAAGGGTGTGTCAACAACAACTAACCTAACTGAATTCGTTTCAGGAACTCTGTGCGCTTTAGAAGAAGGCAAAGAAGTCACCACCGACTTCAGCAAGGCGTTCGACAAAATCTCCCGCAGATAATACTCCTAAAACTTAAAGTTATTGGTTTTCCACCACGGTTTATAATATGGATCAAATCGTACTTGGAAAACTGCCAGTACAAAATCCTCTTTAGATCTTCCATTTCTGACCCTATTAACCCGGCGAGTGTGTGGCCGGGTATGACATACCCACCCTGTTACTTACATGTCTGTATTTTTAAGTGAAGTGAATTCCTTTTTTCAAGTATTAGTATACAAATTCTTGAAATACTACTTTTGTTTGATTTGCAATTAATTATTACATATGTACCCTATTACAATAAAATACCATTTTTTTACTTTTAATATTTATTGTAACAACATTTACAGACAATTTTGTATGTGGGTATGTCATACCCAGCCACATAGTCAATGTAACTTTTTTTTACCACATTCTCCCCGGGTTAAAGTCACCTCAGTAGTCCCCCAAGGTCCATTGATATTCATCCTGACAATTAATCTATCACATACTCCCGTAAGCGTTTTCCACCACCAGGACCGTATTATCCATAAGGCATAAGGCAGCGAATATACCTAATTGCATTGTGGTAGAAAAAATGTGTCATCTCATTACGTGACTTGGGTGTTATCTGCGATCGGGAACTCAATTTCCGGTCCCACATTGACAGCATTATTCGTAAAGTCAACCCCGCGCTCGGTTTTGTAAAGCGCTGGTCCAAGGAGTTTTCGCACCCGTATGTTACGAAATCCCTGTACATCACTTTCGTAAGGCCTCTGCTTGAATACGCTAGCCAAGTGTGGTCCCCTCATTATTATATCCATACCAAGAGAATCGAAGCCGTTCAGCGCAGGCTCATCCGCTTTGCCCTACGTGGTCCTCCTTGGGTAGACACCCGCAACCTGGCACCCTACAGAGATCGCTTGAAACTAATCAATCTGGAACCCCTTGAACAACGTCGTTCATCAGCTATTAATCGGCAACATAGATTGTCCATCGTTACTTCAAATGATTTCCCTTAACACCAATCCCCGCAACCTCCGGTCTGTTCCCCTCTTTCGTCTTGTCCCCCACAGTACCAACTATGGTTTGCATTCTCTGGTAATAAAGGCAAAACTTCGGAAGCCTCACGATTCCGTAAAATCCTCTCCACGAACCCCCCAATATCTAGCTACCTAATGAATACAGACGGTAATTGGACAACTTCCAGTAAACTCATTTCCCTGGTAGCTCCTCAGTTGAATTGCGTGACCCGGGGTTTCAAACGACCAGCCCACCGTGCAAAGACTCCGATATTATAATCACACACAGCATGATCCGGCCATATGAGCCTTCAAGTCATTTAAGTCTCCACGACCGGACGGCATTATTCTCGCTGAAATTTCTATCCCTGGATATAATCCTCCCCTGGCTAGACACTATTCCTAAACGCTGCCTGTTCCTTGTCCACATTTCAAAGGGGCGGACAAAAGGTCACACGTTAACCCTAAAGATCTGCGTCCCATTAGTCTATCATAAAAAAAAAATAATAGCTGGCGCGACAGCTCAGAATGAGCCAAGGCCTAGCTTCCCACAACCAATCATGTTGTGCGTGTTTGTATTGTTCGCACGAATGGAAGCGACCTATAATTTATTGCCGTCTCCGAACGGCGAATTGAGAAGCTCTATCATGACAGATTATACTCCCGGAGGCTTGTTATTCCCCGACGAGAGGTGGTGCCGCGAAAAATGTTCGGTGTTCCTGGCTGGGGCTTGAACCCTCGCCGCTTGGTCAGCAATCTAACGCACTAACCACTGATCCACGGCGACCATCCTTCCTATTAAAAACACTGGAAAGGCTACTAGACTCCCACTTAAGCAGCAGCATAGATACCAAACTTCTGTTAAAATCCCAACAGGCTTATTGCAAAGGCAGAAACCGTTAAAACCGATTTGCGCTCATTGGTAAGTACCATTAAAAAATCACGTACCGCACACAAAGAGTTCACAATGGTTGCCTTATTGGATATCGAAGGAGCCTTCAACAGCGTCAAATCAGGAACGATCACCGATCCACACATGAACCTCGGAGTTGAGGCCTCGCTCAGACTTTCTCTTAAAAAACTGCTCACAGGCAAAACCAATTAGTACCAAGCTGGGCGCAGATGGTGTTTTGTCCCCCTTTCTCTGGATTGTGGCAATAAGCTGCTGCTCGACCTGGCAAGGGCTGGTCGCGAAGTGATTGTTTATGCAGATGATGTTGGGTTTGCTGTCTCTGGTAAATATCCAAGCACATTAAGTGAACTTCTTTAAAACGACCTTTAAATCCTCACAAAATGGGAAGTTAAAAGTGGTCTGAATGCTAACTAAAATACCGAACTAGTACTTTTCACCAGAAAGTACAAAATTCCTCCTTCTTTAAAGGGCATGCGCCCCCGCTTTGATAAGAAAGCCATATTTATGGGTCTTATTCTGGAGAGTAGATTAGACTGCAAAGCTTACATTATTAATCGCGTTAAAAAAGTCACTGTAGTGCTGTACTGCTGCAAGAAAGCCATTGGTAAGAAGTGGGGCCTGCAACCTTGCGTACCACGCAGGAAACAATTCTCCATGTTCTCAGCGCCTGTCCTGCTCTATCCCAGAGGAGGAAGCTCTATCTAGAAGCCTATCACTTCGTCAATTTGGACGAACAGCACATACTGACGTCAAAAGTATCCTCAGATTTATAAAGAGCTTCAACTTCAATAAAGTGAGTTGCAGTTTTAGGGTATAGATCCAAGGGCCTTTCTTAGGCTACTTGTGTCTATGCTTGACTTAAAACATCGAAGTGTTGTCTCTCTACATCGATGTTTTCTGAACATCGATGAACATCGATCATCCCTAGTTTATTCTGCTTGACAGCGGAATTTGATTCGTTATCGCCGTTATAAAGACTACAGAAGTGGTCCTTTTAAATCCTCAAAACCGACTGCGACTCTACTACTAAGTTACCTTGGTCGTCCTTTGGTAAAACTTCCGAACTTTATTCCTGCAGTAGCACCTCTCTATGTATTTCCTCGATCGCGCGAATTATGTTCCGTACCGAACGTTTGCTCGAAAAAAACAAATTTGGTTGTTTACAATATGAGCTTTATTGAAAGAATGATCACCGAAGTTACTTTATTACAGGTATAAATAGCCAAAATATGATAAGTGTGCAATTTTAAATGGAAATGACAATGCAAAAGTAATGTGCAATATTGTTCTTAGAATTAATGTACAAACGATTCTTAGAATTAAGTTGAGGTGCATAAAGGTGAATGATTTATTTGAAGGTGCAATCAATTACATTTCTTAGAATTATGTTGAAAGTGCATACAATATGGTTTGTGGGAAAATTAGGGTTTCTTGGATAATGACTACTGCTGGTGTGGGATGTTATGTGATCGTAACCAGAGATTAAAACGAGTCGAGTACATCACACGAGTTGCGAGTACCCGTTCGGACCCGAGTACGAACGAACAGAGTACACACACAACGTACAACTCATGAGTGCAAGCCATTCGCGAGTTGCATGAATCGCGAGTCATAGGACGAAGCGAACGAGTACGAACGAGTTTCCAACCAAACGGTTGCAACCGAGTACGAGTATAAACGATTCATTTGATCGTGAGTATGATTATTCGCGAGCATGTTGAAAAAAATGAATCGTTCGCCAAAATCATACTCGTTCGCGAGTATATTCTATCTCAAGGGTGGTTGGGATTCAAATAAAATTTGGTTGGTGTTGGAAAATCCCATACCATAATAGTTTTATTAGGATAATAACGGAAGTGGAAAGAATGTAATTAACTGACTTTTGTATAATTTTGGGATATCCCAACAAATTTGCGAATGTTTTTACGATAAGTGAATTATTTACGAATGTGAGATTTCTGGAACTTCAAAAACATTGGTGCATACTTCTGCAAAAAAATAAATATTTAGGACACACAATTTGCTCAATACATGTAATAAATAAAAAAATATGTACTAATAAATTCAATTAACCATTTATATTGACTGCTCACAAGCACTTGTACCGTTAAAATGAAAAAGAGCAATAGAAAAAAAATTCATAAAAACTCGCTTTTTCCCCTAAATACCAGAAAATTTCTCAAATAATTTTCATTTGTGCGAATTACGAACAGCCCATACCGCTCGCGAACAGTGCCCTTTTTCCGAGTACTCGCTTTTTTTGCGAGTACTCGCAATTTTTCCGAGTACTCGCAAATTAGGTAGCTGCTCGCGATTCATTTTGGTTACGAGTAGTCGACACAGAGTTTGATCGTGAGTACAATGCGTTGGGATCGAACAACTCATGAGTACAAACCATTCGCGAGTTGTATGAATCGCGAGTTGTATGAATCGCGAGTCATAAGACAAAGCGAACGAGTACGAACGAATAAAAGCAAAAATGTTCAACTGTGCGCACATGTGCGCACATATTCGTTTTAATCTCTGATCATAACTCGCGCTACTCTTGCTTTTTCTTTTTTTATCCTCCCTTCTCTTCTGTTCGTAGAACTCGTGAGCAGCTCTGGTCCTTCTACGCAGCGCCGGTTTGCATGCCCCTTATTTCGCTGAATGTGTTTGCTGGGATTCGTTGTCAAACCAGGGATATAGTTGTGGTGGCCGAGTAAAACCCAACACATAAAAAGTGACATCTCCGATGGCTTTTTGATAGTGTTGCCACTGATCTTCAATACTTGTTGCTTACGTCTTAGAACTTGAGGAAATGATGGGCTTGTAGCCGTCCGATGACAAACTTCCTCGCAGTATGTACTTGTTACATGGGTTGTTTTACTCCAAAAGATGTTGCCGACTCTTACATGTATGCAGCAAGGGACAAACAATCTCTTCAAAAGAAGCCATATAAATGTCGTTCGATCTATAACGGTACGCACGGTACGTGCGACCAGACAGCAATATACACTGTTATACACACTTCCTGTGCGATTACTTTGACTAGGAAGTACACACTGGACCAACCTTTCATCGTCAAGCTTCATCGGCTTATGTGCATAGGAATAATGCTAACATCCTACTTTTATCTATAAGTTTGATGTGAGGGAAGTACCTACACCATTGCCAACAAAAACTTATTTAATCCAACCCAGTTGTGTTTGCAAAGCGGTGACCTAGAGCTCCAATTGGATCGCTGACTTTCGACCTGAAACCGCCAATGTTACCTACATACCTAGCCAACCTTGTTAAATTTGTGTGTAAGCCGAATCAGGTTATTTAGTCACAGCATTCGTTTTGTCTCTGCCACGTCAGCACTTTTATCTTCGCCTATAGTTTTCCCGAGGGAATTGCATAGTTAAACACCTTTACCGTCCATATTTTCAGTGCTTATACCTCCCTAGACCATCATGGTCGGGTCTAATTTCCATCAAAGTAGAGGCTCACATCCTGTACGCTGTATTCAAAATGAAAAATGAGCTCAATATTCCCATTCGAACTTTTAAGCCCATTACGACCTCACTTACGGTTTGCATTCCTCCACCCTGCTTTGCATGGAATCCCATCTGTCAAACGTCATTTGTGCGTAATTATTTGCTTTCAAATAAATTGATATTATTCTCACAATTTTAATTGCAATCGATCGCCTAATTAAAGTTTAATTTGGTTTTCTATTGTTCACCCGTGTTCACTCTGCTGCCCTACATCGTTCGTTAGTAGCCTGCTCGCCAATCGACCATGACCCTATTTGATAGTCATAATCAATCAGGCGTTCGCTCTGGACAACAGACTCCATCGTGGCTGATGTGAAATCATTTCTCAGTATGCGCGCCTTTTCACCTTTTCCCCGTGTCGGTTAAGTGCGCCTCGAGCGCAAACGGCCTGCTGCTGTTCCATCAACGTCATCGAGCAGGTAAGAATGCGGCATTAATCAAATATTAATTCTATTGTATGCGCCTTGTGTGGAGGGCGGTCCATTCCATGGATAAATGAGAGTTCGTGAGCTGCACACGGTTTGAGTGTGCCAACTGTGAGTCTCGCATACGTATAATACGCTCGTATGTATGTATATACGAGTAAGTAGAGTTTAAACTGATATGTTGGTCACGTACAATAGGAAGCCTAGCAAACCGACCATCAATTATGTTAAGCGATGACAATTGGTTGAATTCGGGATTTTATGCAATTGTTGAATAGTTGAATAGTTTGGAGCTTAGAATGGTGTTATGCAGCACATGAGATTGCTTTTTCACAGTGACCTAGATGTGGTGTTGGTAAAACCGAAAACAAGTTTCGCGTAGTACTACCGTTCTTCAGATGGCCATTACATTTCTGAATTTCCAGGATCTCAGTTTTCAAAACTCATATGGACCACCCAAACGTGTCCATGTGCTTTTCGACGAGCTTACTGTAGAGCAGAAATAGTCGAGAAAATGCTTCAGGTTTCTTTTTAATTGCTATCGGAACAAACTGTTGCATTTAAAAGCTTTCTTTAACTGATTGGGAGCAAGCAGTTAGCAATGAGATACAGGGTTCACATCTTAATCATTTGGGGGCTACGTCATTTCTTAACGAGAGCTTACTTAAGATATCGAACCAAGTAAAAGTCAAGAAACGAGGGCAGCTTTGATCGAAAGACTAGGCCAAGAAACGGAAACATGGACTTTGGGCCCGGAAAGCAGAAATTCCCACATCTCAACATTCACACGGCAACTTTGAAGTCATCTGATCTATCGTTGACCAAATTGATCACATTACGATTGGTGGTAGCCACTCCTTCAGCGTTTTAGATGTTGAAATGTTCCGAAGTGTAAACACCGGTTCGGGCATTGAAAAGCTGCAACCGTAACCAACCACAAAAGCCTTTGCCTATCGAATTCTCCTAGAGAGTTCTCGAAAAATATCCCACAGCAGCAACAACAATCGCATAAGATTAGTAGCAACCAGCAAGCCATCAGGAAAGCTGCGCCTGAAGTATTTAGTTTTACCCCTCCATCTGCGAGAAACCGTCTAATGCGCAAGACAAACACCGACACAACGGTTGTCTGCAAACTGGTGCTGCAACATAAAACGAGAGCCGCTCGTCAACTCTTTGTGAAGGAAAGGGTAAATCATGAATCCCGAGGGGCAAGCCCTAAGTGCTCTCCTGATCATCAAACGGTCAATCAAATTGATCACATTGCGATCGACACAAGACATGCCTCCAGTGTTCTGGATGTCCGAACCTTCCAACCTGCCAACACAGACTAGGATCATTACCTTGTTGCAGCCAAGTTACGAATGCGGATATCCCAAGCGCCACAACAAAAAAGAATCACTGTGAGAAGATACAACGTCGAAAGGCTGCAATCGCAAGAGACTGCCAGAATTCGTATCCCGAAATCTCTCAACAAGTCCTATACCACCAGCATCAAATGTCGAAGACCAGTGGCAACGTTGCCAACAGGCCATCAGAAACACCGCAACTGATGTGCTGGGTTTCACACGACCGCCACCCGAAACCCTTGGTTTGACGAATAATGCCGGCAAGTGCATGCAGCCAAACAAGAGGCCTACAAAGCGGCGCTGCGGAGAAGGACGAGAGCTGCTCACGAGCTTTACGAGCAAAAGAGACGGGAAGAACACCGACTTCTTTAAAAGATAAAGAAGGAGCATGAGAAGCGCGCGATCGAGGATTTTGAGAGATTATACTGTAGGAACAACGTAGAACGTTTTACCAAAAGGTAAAGATAAGAAGTAAGGCAAACAGAACCCATACGGAAACTTGTAGGGATGAAGAAGGAAACCTCGTAGTAGAGTCACAGTCGGTGGTGA
This sequence comes from Matsumyia berberina, assembly GCA_917880715.2. NCBI lineage: Eukaryota > Metazoa > Arthropoda > Insecta > Diptera > Syrphidae > Matsumyia > Matsumyia berberina. The sequence goes on along the minus strand of OU862871.1, from coordinate 47,799,798 downwards.
GAATTTGGAAAAATCTCTAACTAAAATCGAGGTATTTAAAGCAGCTGGAGATGAGCTTGTAGAGAGCGTACACAAGCGATCCACAAAAAAGGAGACCCCCTCAACTGCGCCAACTACAGTGGCATCAGCTTCCTCCACATCGCGTACAAGATTTTATCTGCCATACTGTGTGAACGCCTGAAACCTTTTGTCAACAACAAGATTGGTCCCCTTCAGTGCGGTTTTAGGCCGGGAAAGTCCACAATTGATCAAATTTTCACACTTCGGCAGATCCTGGAAAAAACCCAAGAAGTCCAAATCGATACACACCACCTCTTCATCGATTTCAAGGCCGCGTATGACAGCATCTATAGAGACGAGCTATACAGAACCATGTCTAGTTTTGGTTTCCCTGCCAAACTCGTCCGTCTGTGCCGGATGACGATGGAGAATGCTCGCTGCTCCATCAAGATCGGTCAAGACCTCACCGAGACCTTTGACGTCCAAAAAGGTTTTAGACAAGGAGACACACTGTCACGTGACTTCTTCAACATCATACTTGAACAAATTGTGAGAAACTCTCAAGCCTACACCAGAGGCACAATCTTTCATAAATTTTTCCAACTGCTTGCGTACGCCAACGATATTGACATTATAGGCAGAACGCAGCTAGCTGTCACCGGTGCTTTTGCGAGTATAGAGACAGAAGCGGCCAAAATGGGTTTAGCGGTAAGTATTTGCTGTCAACAAGAAGGGACGTCAATTATATTTGACATTTGTGAACTAGAGGGCTGCAGTATACAAAACAGACAAGCAATGGAGCGCTATACTCCGCAAAAGCGTGGAAAAATTGTGAAAGAAGCGTTTCCTCGTCGCGTAATCTCCCGTTTTTGGCGATTTGGCATGGCCAGCAGGATCGCCTGATTTATCCATCCCAGACCTCTTTCTTTGAGGCTATTTGAAGTCGCGGGTTTATGCCAACAAGCCTCAGGCAATAGCAGCCCTTAAGGCAAATATTCGACAGAATTGTGAACAGTTATCACCGGATATTTTGCGGAAAGTCATAGAAAATGCGATAACACGGGCACAAATGTGTATCAACATTGGTGACAGCCACTTGACGGATATTATGTTTTCCACCTAACAGAAAAAATTGTATAGGTCCAAAAAAAAATTTCCATCACTCAAAATCATTTTTTTTTTTAGTAAAAAAGTATATCAAAAACAAAATTGGATGATTAATTTTGCGCCACCTTGTACCACTCTCGCCGTCCCCGACCTGGTATATGATGCAAAAGCATGGACTTTGTCAAAATCTAATAAAACCGCACTTGGAATTTTGGAGAAAAAATTATTTCCAGTTTATGGAGGCGAAGATTGAAGCACAAACTATACCAACTGTAAAGTAACACGGACCTAATCAAAAAATTCGAGTACAACGATAAAGATGGCTAGGTCAAAACGTTCTGCCCGTTTTGTCGCTGTTAGTTGTCCGTTGTTGTTGACACCAGGTTAGGTAGATTAGTTAAATGGGGGGCTTGTGACGTTAACATAGACCAACAGTAAAGTCCATTAGGACCATTTTAAAATCTTTATCCCATGAACCTAGAAATAAAGAAATAACCACTGATTTAGATAAGGATATAAACCTCTTTTAGCTCAGAAGTAACTGTTAAGGGTTCTCATTATTGTGCCTGTGAGAGCTTACATACATGATGGACAGATTGTGATGAATGTATACCTAGGCGTTCGGCATGACCAAAATCGCATAAGAATTTCGAGATCAAAGAGACCAACACCAACAGCACCAGTGGAAAAGGACGATTGTGAACACTAGCTCCCTACAAATAATGCTGTCAGATCGGCAGAAACTGATCATATGACCCACACTCTGACATTTGATAGGAAATGTAGTATCAAAATTCCTGATAGAGTTGACAGGAGGAACCACAAAGGTCACCTACTACACTGACGACGGTTCTAAGATGCGCGTTGGCAAGGGAGGCAAGGTTTAGGGAAATCCCTAGAATCCTAGGACTCCTTATAATAAATATACACGACTACCATAATGTTTTCCAAGTTATCAACGTAAACACAGTTACTGTCTACATTGACAGGCAGGCAGGCAGCCGTTAAGCCTCTGGAGTCCACATAGCCTCGATTTAGGCTTCTAACAATCTGTAAAAGGTTTGTAAGTGAGATATCATAGTGAGATATATATTGAAGACGAAGCTAACAGTTTTTGCAAATATTTCGCTTGCTGCTACGACTGATCTTTGAACGCTATTGAAGCTTCATTGTATAACCTCTTACGTCCACAGACAACCTACAAATATGTATCTCATGTTCCTATCTTCGTCCACTCCTTTCATCCACAGTACAACATTTTCTTTTCAAAGTGACATGTGAACCTCCAGTTTCAAGATTTAATCGTTATTAACGTTTAAATTTGAATTACCTTTACCGTAAAGCATGTCTCCTTCGGTTAAAGCATTACAGACTCTCTTACGATATTTACAACCATCATTACACTTCATTATAAATTCAATTAGGTTTCTCTAAACTAGGTGAGTCGCACCCAGTTGCAATCGGACAAAAGCGTTCCAAAATGCTCTCGAAAAAAGCAAAAGATTTGGAACTAATCACCGGACGAGTGTGTCGTAAAATTTTCTTTTTTTTTTGTTTCCAATTTTCTATTGACGACAAAACAAGTCCAATTAACTTCAAATCGTCTGATTTCGTTTTTGGATAGAAAAAAACAGAGAACAAAAAGGGCCCTCTGGGCTGCTTTTTGATGGTCCAATAACCAGCTACCAAATAGTAATAAACGTCCCCTCCCGCGTAATAAAATTGATTGGATGCGGTTCGACTGGATGGGACTCATTAATATCGTACGGCAGATCGAATCTGTTTTTCTTCGTCTAAATGCGGACGCTCATGCTTTGTTTTTGTATCTTTTGTTCCCAAAAACACAAAAATACAACAAAAACATTGCCAAAGGGGCCTTAGAAAGCAATAGTCCTATCTCAGCTCAGTGTGTGCAAGGCAATGCGTCGGTGATTCTAACGATGACAGCATTAAGTGAAATTTATTGTCACTTCCAGAGCGCAGCAGTTTGGGGGATGTTTGTGTGTTAAAAGGCGTAAGCGCGTGGGGTGATTCAAACCTATTTAACTTTTGTGACAGTTTACCTGGATTTTAATTCAAATTTATTGATGACGCGTTACAGATAGAAGATAGAAGAGGGCACGGCTGACTGGGTGCACTCCTGAAAAACTGAAGGAAATAGTTTTTAAGTTGCTCGTTTATTTAGTTGAGTGACTGTGTTTATGGAGTGATGGGAGCGATGTGACACCACTTCTGTAATTGATCCGTAAATGGGAAACCACCAGTATGTGACTAATTGTCGAAAATTGCCTTTTTTTATTGCTCACGTCTTTTTGTTCGGGTGAGGATGCGATAAAGCTGTTAATGATGAGAAGATGTTCTGATGCCGAACGGATATATGTATGCAATTGCTGAGGCGTGATTAGGAGTTTCTAGTGGAAGTGGCTTGGGAATTGTAAAATGATTTCCCATGGCCTCGAAATAAACCTTTGCAAAATAAATTCTACTAGGTTAATGGCCGAACTGATGGGCATCGAAAATTTGATTCGGTGTGGGTTACTAAGGACCGCGGTTCACTTCTTACCGCGACTGGGATTGAGCAGTATGTGCTGTGACAAATGCAATTCAATTTAAGTATGTAGTGTAAAGCCATTCAGATTGAGATTGAGACAGCTTGCAGATCATAGTATTTAAGATGGTGGCCCACAGAAGTTTTGACGTTAGTTTTTAGCAAATTCATTCTGATTTTAGGTTTGCTTCTGTAAATCGTTACTCAAAGATAGGTTAGGTTAGGCTTTAGAGGAAGTGGTCAGACCTCTGTATATTCATCGGGGGCCTATTGCTCTATTGTGTACCCCTTTGTTTCGCTGTCCTTGTTCCAAACATGAGTTCTAGGTGATTTACCCTTCGAACAAGCCTTATAAATGGGAGTATTGTAATCAGTTGCACCCCGTTCTCCAACAATTATGAAGATTGTAGGACTCATTGAGTAAGTGCTCAAGGGTTTCCATTTCTCTTTATCTTGACAGCCTCTACAATGGTTCAGGAAATTGATACAGTACACCTGTAAGGATTGCTCAAGGAAGAGTATGAAGTCTGGATAGGATTCCCTTTACTCTGACAGCCACTGTGAGCCAAGAGTAATCGGCGGAGCGAATTTAGCTCAAGCAACGTTAGCTGAGTTCTCCCCATGTGTGAGTGTGTATGCTCAAGCGTGTGTGATCTGACGTCATCAGACTGAGGCTCCATAGCAGACCGTGAGGTGTCGAGAATTGTTGGTAGAGGACAATAAAAATAAATAAGAAGAAAGCAATAGCCCGAGAAAGACGTAAGTGATAGAAAAAGTAATAGAACAATGACAACAAGAAAAAAAGAAGAAAATTAAGAATAACCGAGATACAATAAAGGAGATACAAAACAAAATAAAACGAGATATGAAACGAACAAACTGCAGACCGGATGAGTTGTGGTGGTACAGATAGATAGGAGCGCACTGAAACATAGATAAGTAGAGTGGTTTTGGGTTGATAGTTTTGTAGTGCTTACGGTACTTGTATCGCCGAAACTGAAAGACTTTTCACTATCGTTATGTCTGGCAATGACAACCTTCTTTGGAACGACCACATATTCAAAGTCGCCAAATGTCAAACGCCGCTCCTTTCTGACCTAGCCTCAATTAATAAATAAGGTTGTTGTGCGAAGCACAGACACACGTAAGCCAAGAAAGGCTCTTGTATCTACACCATGAAAGTGTCATTCACTTTATTAAAACCAGTTGGAGCTCTTGATGAAGCTTGACTTAATACTTCACGTCAGTATGTGATAGTGCGCCCAAATTATTGAGGTGATATGCTCTTAGATAGGGCTTGCTTCTTTGGGATAGGCCAGAACAGGTGCAGAGGAAGTGGAGGATTGTTTCTTCCTCCTCTTCATCCCTGCAGCCCCTGCAAAAGTCATTTGAGAAGAGGCCCAACTTCTTGCATGAATGCCGATGGGTCAGTAGCCAGTGAGAACACCTATAACTGTGCTGATGAGCGTCCTTATAAACAAGATGAGACTATTAGATCGAGTGAGGTTAGCATAGGCTAGACCTCTCTGGCGCTACGGCATGTGGTACCATTCCTCTTTGACTTATCTTGATGATCGCGTCGTACTCTAAGAGTAGTTTACATGTAGCAATGGACCACCTAGATTCCTCCCTTCTGGTAGGATGTCTAGAGTAGTGCCACGTTTGGCGAGTTCATCAGCTCTGGAATGTCCCCATTCACCCAGTAAAGGTGAATGTTAAAATGTTCTGCCATCTCCATGAGAGATGAACGACAATCTGAAGTAGCTTGTGATGTATATATTACTGATTCCAGAGATCTTTTAGCAGCCGATAAAGATGGTAATGTCCTTGAAGGTTGTCACATTATGCCTAAGCCGGGAAGGCTTAGTTGATAGCCATAATTTCCTAAAAACGCTTCAGTGGTCAAGTAAACGGAAGGAGATGCTCAGGTTAAGTATTTCAGAGAAAACGCCACCTCCCAATCCGATCTCGGGTTTGAAACCGCTGGTGTCTCCATTCGGGAAGGGATTGATGTCCGGAAATTGAGGTAGAAATTCAACTTAGAAGGTGTGCAGACGGTGTTTTCCGGGATAAAAGTTAGCGGATCTAATGTCGAGGAGCGGCCAATATAGTAGTTTGACCATTGCGAAGTGGTCAAACTACTAGAAAAAGTACATGTAGGAGCACGTCAAGTGCCGCGGATGGCGTGGTTCTTAGTGCGCCGCTAATGCATATACATGCTGATCTTTGAACTTTCCCCAATAGAGTGTGGTGTAAGGCTCAATCTAAGGCCGCCCACCAGATGATCACACCATACATGAGTATAGATCTGATAACAGACACGTAAAGCCAGTGCGTGGTACGAGGTTGCAGACCTCACTTCTTACCAATGTCTTCTTTGCAGTAGTATAGCGCTACAGTGGCTTTTCAGTCTAATTTACTGTCCAGAATGAGACCCAGAAATTTGGCTGTTTTTGCCAAGCGCAGACAAGTGCGCATTTAAAGAAGGAAGGTCTTTTGGTGAATATCCTTTCTTCCTAAAAAAACACGTCCGTGTCAAATACTCTATTCAGATGAAGCCATAATATGTTTCTTCTATGGATTTTTGTTGCTGACATATTCTCGAATATGGCATTAATGTACCTGCCTTATATTTCGCACAAAAATGCGAGCGCGAACATATGTACAGACGAGTATATGCATGTGTTTTTGTGTAACTCAGTAAAGTTTAGTTAAGCTATGAAAGTAGACCTTTCGGTAAAACAGTTGGTAAAAATATGGCCTCACCATCGGGTGTTACTGATTCACAATTTCCTTTTCGTTCAGCGCTGTGTATGTTTTTGCGATTGTGGTATGTTTTCTGTTTTCTTGACTGTTATATTTGTTGATTTTATTGGGCGACGGTTTTGGACGAGCTTGAAGCGATGACCGTGATTTTAGCGATGGCTCTGAAGACGATTATGTACATCCACTGACAGTTATATCATCCTGCAGTGGTAACGATAGAGGAGAAGTGTAAGAAATCAATGAGTCATGACTGGTAAAGATTTTATGGCTCCTATTATCGTAGTAATAGAAACCAATAGAACAGCTCTCATTGTGTATGCATCTTTCAATTCCAATCATATGGAAAAACCACCAAAAGTATGAAGATCACACACTGGTAAAGAGTTGGAAGTGTACTTCGGTGTTTTCTTTATGGACGCACTTTCTTGTACTTTCGGATGTACAATCAAATATAGGGATACTTTCATAAGCCATATAACACGAATGTGATACAATCTATGTACATAGCTCTGTGTTTCCTTATCACTACAACCCGCTAACTTAGGCGGTGTGTAATTGATGGGGTATAAGATCCAGCCTCCAGTCTGATGGCTGCACTGGAAGCTGACTGCTTATCAGGTACCAGGAAGGGGTAATTTTAAGTGCTTCGCTAATGCATATGTATGAATCCTGATCTTCGCACTTCTTCCAACGGTGTAAGGATATGTCGAAGGTCATTGATCGACCACACGTGTGTATTAGCCTAAAAACGGAAACGTAAAGCCAGTTTTTGGTACAAGGTTGCCTACTACCGAATAGCCTTCAAACTAATTTTAATGTTACATGGGAAACCGAGGTCACGAAAAAACTGTCGAGAAATCTGAACGATTGCAATTCCTTTTGGAACAGAGCCCTATAGGAACCTTACAGTATAGTCTGGTTTCAAAATTCCTCTTAACGTCTATCAAGTTAGTGAACTTATACTTGGGTTAGGTTAAATTAGGTGGATGCCCCGCTAAGACAGGGACACACTTAGAATAGATTGGCACATTGTGATACCACGATGAAGAACCGGCTTACCAGTACTGAGAACCAGAGTATATAACACGGAGTGGGCAACCGTAACGGTAATAACACTAAGAGTTGAACCTTTTCGTCCCAGAGATAAAGCTTCTTATCTTCTAGATGTCGAGTTCGGGAAAAACCTTAAGATCATCGTAGAAGTATTTTTCTTTTTAGCATCGCAAGGGCAGGACACGTGCACAGTAGGTGCGTTGTAGTTTCTTCTTCTCCTCGTCTCTGCAGCTTTTACAAAAATCATTGGGGGACCCCCAGTCTGAGTGCATGTCTGTCTATCAAGCAATGTCCGGTGAGGGCCCCTATTAGTAAACCTAGGTTTTTTTCAGATTTGTGGATAAAAGTTTCTCTGTCTACTTTAAATACAGGTTATGCCAGATTTGTTTTGGCAAGAGACAAATGCTGATGTTGTTTCACTTGTTGTTTACCAGTGCCTTGGCATCCGTGTCAAGGAGGAATTTGATCGATTCGATAGGCGCAGGGGGTTCGCCCAGGTTTTCGAAAAGATGCCGTCCTGCACCCTCTTTTGCCAGCTCGTCCGCTCTGCAGTTGCCTGGAACGTCTCTGCGTCCTGGGACCCAGCACAGAGCTACGTCGCAGCTGTCTAAAAATAAAAAATAAATAGCTGGCGCGACAGCTCGGGATGAGCCGAGGCCTAGCTTCTCGCAACCATTCATGCTGTGTGTGTTACATTTTTCGCATGAATGGAAGGGACCTACAATTTATTGCCGACTCCGAACGGCGAGGTGAGAAGCTCTTTCATGACAAATTATACTCCCGGAGGTTTGTCATTCCCCGACGAGAGGTGGTGCCGCGAAAAATGTTTGGTGTTTTCCTAGTTGGGGCTTAAACCCAAGCCGCTCGGTCAGCAGTCCAACGCACTAACCACTGAGCCACGGCGCCCATTGCAGCTGTCTGCAATCTCATTAAGAGATCTGCGGCATTGCTTTACCAATGTCGATCGTATTTTCGGCAATTCCAAGGCTTTAATAGCTGCCTGACTATATATGTATAGTACGTTAATTGAAAGCCAAGCCGCAGCTTCGCAGACTGCCGTAATTTCCGCTTGAGACACACTACAGTGATCCGGCAGTCGCGTGGTAATGGCTAAGCCAGGTGCGTTGGAGAAGACTCCTGCCCTCATACCACCGCTGTCTTAGATCCTTCTGTGAATATTTCTAGAATGGAATCACTCAGAACTATACCAGACTTCCAAGAACTTCTGCTAGGAATCCGAGTATGGTACCTGAAGTTGAAGTCAGTATAAAGAACAACGTAGTTTGTTTTACTAGAAATAGTGTGGTTGCTCTTGAGGATTCAAGATTGGACCGTTGCTGTGCTGATTAGCTGGGAAGATTCTTTGAGCTTCTTAGGTTAGGCTAAGTATCTGGGTTGATGAGGAAGAAAACGCTCGACCTTATCACGCTGAAGTCTTTGTGGACCAATTGTGATGCCCATGGAAGTTGACCCGGTTCGTTCCGGGGTTCTACCTTACCGCTCATTGTTGACTTGGATCCTCAACCATCGTTTAGTGGAACACTAGTTCTTGTATGTTCTGGCAGTAGTGTCTTTTATTTCAGCAGCAGAAATTGCTTTAATAGCCGCCTTACTGTCAATAAAATTGGTGATATCATCTCGTGGTATTGCCATTATTGATACCATTCTGAACCTCGCTTGAAAGACATTGCTCTGATTAGGGAATCTGATTGAGCTGTGTATGTTCAGGTCTTCGAAGACTATACCGGCATATACTTTGACCCATCTGTGTAGATAGATATAGACCTATTTCTCGTTGGTTAATTGGTTTTCCATTTTTCTCAGCTTGGGCAGGAGAATGGTTTTTCGAAGTTGAGGTATGTTGAGGTATGTCGAGTCCAGGCTAACGTCTTCACCTACGAGCTTTTTCAGAATATTTGCATGTCCTTAGAGATTTGAGTTCCAACTTCCAACCATGCATTTGGCTTATCCTCAAAGCACTCGTGGCGGCAGACTTCTGCATGTACAAGTCTAGTGGCAGCACGTTGAGAATTATTTCCAGCCCTGCTGTCGGCGTTGTTCTCATCGCTCTGGTTGTGCCTATGCATGCTAGTCTTTGTATTTTCGTCATTGCCTTAAGATTGGTAGGTTTGTCTGGAGTCCGCCACCAGACTATGTTGCCATACGTGAGTTTTGGTTTCACGATTGCCGTATACGTCAGCAGAATTATCTAAGGGTTTGGTCCCCACTTTCTCCCGAAGATCCAGTTGCATGTGTAAAATGAGGTAGCTGCCTTCTTAACTCTTTCATTGACGTTGAGCTTCCAGTTAAGTTTTCTATCGAGTACAATTCCTAGGTATTTCGCACTATCCAGATGTCCTTAGGAGTATTCCCTCAATGGCTAGTAGTTTGAATTGCGGTATAATTCTTTTGTTGGTGAACAGCACAAGTTCGGTCTTCTGGGTACTGACCCCAAGTCCGCAGCGCTTTGCCCACGTATTAAGTGTCTTTAATGAGATTTTTAACAGTTCGCTAAGGGTGGGTAAAAATTTACCCCTTGCCAGTAGTACTGCATAAGCAACGTCCTTAGCCGCTCTCTTTCTAAGTTTCAGAAGAGATAACTCCTTCCTGTGGGGTGCCTTTCAAGGCAATGACCTTTAGCGAACTGTCTCCTAGTTTTACGTTAGTATTCCTTTAGTTGAGCAAACGAACAATCATGTTGATGAGCATCTGGTCTACGTTGGAATTTTCGAGTGCTCTTTTCACTGCGCATGTGCGCACGGTATTAAGGGTCTCTGAGCCTAAGTGCTGTTTTGACTGCCATTAGCTTTCTTAAGTTACCAACAGGAAGCAGAGGGAGAATTACCAGTGCGGTAGTGGGGTTGTTCTCAAGGTACCCGTTATGCAGATGCATGATCCCCTTTGTATCTTTTCACGCAGGCAACTGTTGCTTTTCTTGTGCAGTGCTGTTCACCAGATCAGTACTCCACACATAAGCATCAGCCTCACCACCTCCGTATTTATCCCGAAAGCTGCAGACTCCATTTCGGGCCCAGAGCTTTCCGGCAGGAATATAGAGTAATTGAGGATTTCTTAGCACGGTCCTGAGTATTTAGCCTCCAGCTGAGTTTCTTATCAGGTATGAGCTCCAGCAATCTGGCGTTTTCTACAAATTGACTTTCCGTGCCATCTTATTTCGGTGGGGTGATATATGCGTTTATAGCTTCTTGTGAAAGGACTGGCTCGGTTTTTGAGGGACTAACCTACCTTCTTCGAGCTTATATTTGACCATCCAAAAATGCCAGTACTTGGTGGTAGATGGTGTCTACCGTAAATGCAACTCTTCAATGTCTTTTAAGGAAGAGTGGGCTTGCACCAATCCTATGTAGAGATCTAGTAATTATAATGTTCATCTGGATGAATGACCTAATAGCAGCCAAAGCCACCTGCGTCTAAGTAAGACACCAACTAAAAAGTACGCAATCACCCGTGGAACTATCCCGCACACTTAAAAATGCGCGGTCATTTAACTTGGACTGAATGCACCCCGCTAAACGACATGATTCCAATCCAAACCCCTGTCCACCAGAAGTCCTCCAAAGTCATTACTTCCAACCCAAATGTGCGAAACCATTATTCCATCCATTTTAATAGCTTCCCCATCCATCCATTCAGGCAACGGGTGAGCCAATTTCTCACTACTCCTACCCCACCGACTCTGGCTGATAATATTGGCCTGGTGGTGGCCTGGAAACATTCCACTTCCACAGTGAATACGTTTTTATGTCTCTGTTACCAAGTAAATGGGTCATATTAATGCGATTTTATTGCGGCTGCTCCAGGGATGCCTGCTTGTGTGGATGTGATGAGGTTGGTCCGTTTGAAAATCTCTAATTTGTGGTCAAGCGAAGCTGTACTCGTTTTCTCCTGTAAAGATGTCTCACTGAAGTGTACTTGGCTAATTGAACGACGGTTATCAGTCGAGATGCGTCTTCCGCTCCTTAATTACAAATGACACATGTGTAGCACAAGTTTCTTGGACACTTTAATTGCTCCGAATGGCTGAATGTGTCTCGTCTCGCTCGGGTCCCTGGCAAAATGCTGGTCGAATGTTTGTATCAATTTGTTTATCAACACAACTTACGTTGGACTCCATTCACCTTCTCATAAATAACTGATTCGGTTCTTTCGTCTGACACAGTCGCACTTCCTCTTGGATGCCAGTAACATTTCCATTTGTTACCGGAGAGATTTATGGTCAATTCCAAGTCGACAAATCAACGCCCCTTTTGGAAACAATTTCCTTCTTCATGTCGAGAGAGAAGGAATACACACTGGTTAGGAATACCCACACCACCCTGCTGCAGGTACCTGGGTGGGAGACATAGCTGGACTATCTGTGGAGGGAACTACAAGCCATTTAACTTGCTCCAAATTGGCATTTGGACAAAAATTTCTTCTTTTTTGGCTTTGTCCTGGACGGGATGAGAGAGGTTAACACAAATATGGAGTTCTCCAGCTGTTCGGAGCAGTACTTGGAGAAGTTTAGAAACTTGTTGCTTCAGCTTGCAGAGTGGTTAGGTGTGTGGATGTCGGTTTTGCCTACTGCAGTCGAGCGAAAATAAATCATTTCAATGGGTTGTCTCTGCACTGAGTGCAGAGTCGGTATACTCAAGAGTACAGATCCGGAGCAGAAGAAGTTGATTATGGAATAACTGGGACCGAAAATTCATGTGGACATTCATGTTGGAGTGTGTGCTCCACTAGGGAGAGAGAAGATATTTTCAAACGGAATGCAGTGGTAATGCACTGTAGACATGGGTGCTCGCTGGACAGGTGATGAATTTATCGTGAGTGTTTTGGAACGGGAGACAAGCGTGTTGAGAGGGTGATGATAGTGGAGTATACTGTACTTAAGGGCAATGTGATAATGTTCTTCATGGATGAGAGGGTGATTTTTAATATGCAAGTTGGTACGCTGTTATGAACATATTTTGAGTACCCAAGCTAACCAAGCTGTCAGAAAAACTATCTAACGAAGATCGAGCCAAGATCAGTAGAATGCAGTCTCACACTGCTTCCGGATCCCTCTAAGGAATCGACCTACGATTAATTGTCAACTCCGGAAGGCGAATTGAGAAGTTGCTTCATCACAAATTATACTCATTCCCCGCCGAAATGTGTGCGGCGAAAATATTTAGTGGATATTGCTGGTGCTCTAGGTTGAGCAATTCGCACAACACTAACAAGTGAGCCACGGGAGCCGACAGAAATGATGTATATTAAATTATTTCAAATGACACTGACACTTGGAAAATGATTAATACACAATCAGGGGTGGACCGTGGCATCAACCAACAGGCTCCGCCCGACAGGTAGCAGCATAGAATTTGCATATCGATTTGGTTGAAATCACTGTCTAATTAAGCTCGGATAGGGTCTAGGTAGGATCTTCCTCTGCTGCGTTGTCACTCTGAGATGAATTCAAATACTTGACGGGCCAGAGCGTTTATGTCAGGAGTTTGCGTGCGGCCGCAGTCTAAGACCTAGCAAATCAGTGACAGCGTTTCCGATAGCTTGTTGGCATTTCTGCCTTTAATCTTCTGCATTTGATGTTGGCGGCACTGAGCTGAGTGAGAGGTTGAGACGCTTACAATGGTGACTCAAAAAATTAACCAAAATGTAGTCTTAGATAGTGATCCTACCACAATAACCTTCATTTTAAATTGTTGTAATGAGGTTCTACATATTACATTTGTTTCAACCAACAGTTCCATGGCAGTAACTAACTAAAGAACATCTGTCTGCTGTCTTCCTATGTACATATATATGTAGGTGCGTCTAACAGTATAGAATTTTCATCCACTAAACCCATCACCACTGCAATACCTTTGGTCCATACAACACTCTCGTCAAGCATTTGATCGCGAGAGGGGACTCCACTCCTTTTGGCAGGCTATTAGGCATCTGGGTCAGGTAGAAATTCACCTCGCCGTGCTTCCTATTGATCTGAGCGTCCTTATAGAAGATCAATCTCTGCGTTCACCTGCCATTTTTCCAGTTATCCTGCTGGCACGGTATTTCTGTTCGGCTTCTATAGCAAGAAGGTCTATAAGTACTTACCGTCTGTACTACTTAATTTTTTTTGCACCAGCTATTTTGAAGCAGTAGAGCATTATCGACGCCGCAAATCTTCCTAAGAGCAAGGTCCACCAATATCTGCTATGATCTTTGCCACGGCAGCTGTTGGTTTCAATGCTTCAGCTGGATACTTTTTTCTTTTTTTTTTTACGAGGGTAGGTGAAAATCTTTCATGAGACACCATGAGGATCTACCGCACGTGCTCATGGTAGTGTGGGATTCTTACTCACTAAAAACACCTCCCCTTTTCTTGTTACTACAACTAAGTACGTAAAAGCCTTATCAAGTAGTTTAAGTTTCGATAATAACTGGCTTTCCAGTAAAAGCACCTACTAATACCGTCATTATAAGCGGCTATTCCTTATTGCGCTAAATCGAACGGTTTCGTTCTTTGTAGTCGGCGCACAAGGTTTGTCATGTCCAGAATTTGGAGTACGGCGTTATTGCAATGTCCATGAAGGCGAACACGGAGTTTGCGAGCAAGTTTTGTTATTTCATCTTCGACGGTAGCTAAACCAAGGTCTCTATGGATATCGTCGTTTCTAATGTACCACGGCGCATTAACGATTGTTCTGAGCACCTTATTTTGAAAGGTTTGTAAAATATTTCTATTGCTGGTTTTGGTACAACCCCAAAGTTGTATACCATACGTCCATACAGGTTTTAAGACTTGCTTATATAAGAGCAATTTGTTATACATGCTTAATTTGGAATATCTTCCAAGCAGCCAATACATTTCTCTAAATCTAATTTCGAGCTCGTCGCGTTTCTTTTTAACGTGCGGCTTCCATTTGAGTTTCGCATCTAGTGTCATTCCTAGATATTTTGCTTCGTTTGCATACGGTATTTGTACCGAGTTAATGAAAACGGGTAAGTTGTTTATTTTCTTGTTAGTAAAGTTAACAAGCGTAGATTTGGTTTCGTTGAGAACAATGCGCCAAACCTTTGTCCACTCGCAAATTGTATCCAAAGCTCGTTGAAGCTTCACAGTTGCTGACTCTACTGAATTCTCTGTTGTCAGTATAGCCGTATCGTCCGCGAATGTAGCAACAACGGTGCCTTCTTCTTGGGGTATATCTCGAGTATAGAGCAAGAACAAGATTGGACCAAGAACACTCCCTTGTGGAACTCCCGCAGCTATTTCTTTGAATTCCGAGTATTCGGCTCCGTGTTTGACACGGAAAAGTCTGTTCTCCAAGTACGACTCTAAGATTTTGTACAACTCTTCCGGAAGTACCTGTCTTAGTTTATAATTCAAGCCTTTGTGCCACACCTTGTCGAAGGCTTGGGAAACGTCAAGAAAAGCTCTAGAACATATATATTTCTCTTCTATGGCCTTCTCAATTTCGTTGGTTATTCTATAAACCTGGTCAATTGTGGAATGCTTGATTCTGAACTGCAGATGTTGATTAAAAGTCAGCCTTGCGACTATAGTAATGCCATGATACTTCAACAGTGATTGGCGTGAAGGCGTTTTTGACACCCACCCTGATGATCGCGCAGTACTGGTTACTTTCGCCCTTCCATCGTCTTTATTTAATGGCATTTTTCACCTGATTCACGGCTTCGTCGATGGCGTCCTTAATAGGACGTGCCTTACAGAAACCATACTGGCGATCCCCGAGGCCTCCTGCCTCATCGGTTTCACTCTCCAATCTGCCACTTACGATGAGCTCCAGTATTTTCCCACGGTTTCCAACATACATAGAGGCCTATACGATGAAGGATCCTGCGGTAGTTTACAATCTTTGCGTGACCAGTCATTGCTTCTTCCACTGGTCAGGGAAACATTTTTCACTTGAGGCAAGTGTGGTATATGTATTATATTTCTGCGAAGATGTGTGGGCGCCAATTAATTGCGACTTTTAAAGCAATGTTAAGGATTCCACCGGACGCTTTTTGGTCTTCGATTTTTAAGCAGACTTGGACGATATTTTCTGCGGTGACAAGGCGTTTTGATAACGGTCCCGTCGTATTTAGCCTCTCCGTTTGTTCCTTCTTTCCTTGTTGCTAAGGAAAAATAACAGCGACCACGTTTTCGACGACCACTGTGGACGTAGGCGAGAGCTTTTTGTCACCATTTAACTTCATCATAACCATTTGCTAAGCTTTTACCCAGGTATTTTGACCGGCTTCGTTGCACAGTTCGACGAAGCTTTTCTTTTTACTGTCTTTAATTGCCGTTTTTGGGTTTCTTCGGGCGTTGGTTCCACCGGCGAGCCAAGTGTCACTCTACGCGGAGTCTGGCGATCTCGTCGTTCCATCAATATACTGGTGGCCGTTCGATCTTTGCTACTTTTTGTTGCATGGATGCATCACAGGGTCTTGCCAACTCTCTTGTGAGCCACTACGCCTTGTCGGCGGGTTATCTGTGAAAGGATATGTCTTCCATCATCAGTTGGAGTACTTCACCATGCAAAGTGTGTGATTCCATCTCTTTTCTGCGGCTACCTTCTCTTCTCTCCTCATTTTTTATTGGAACTGGGCCGTAGCTGGAAATTGATTACTTGGTGATCGCTATGCGTATACATGATGCATACGATACCCTGCATGCCATTTTTGGTAAAGGTCGGCTCGCTTCCGGAGTTCGCAAGAACTATGTCCAATGATGCAAACACCTTCAGTAGTGTTTTTCCTCTGGCATTTGTGGGACGTGAACCCTTTTCTACTGCCAATGGGTTGAAATCCCCTGCAATGACGACGTGGTTTCTTCCTCATCGTAGATGGTTTGTTCCCTACAATGATTATTATCCTATTAGTACTTTAGCGTATTACCTGAAAAATTTCATAAATATTTTGCAAAATCCACAAAAAAAAATATAACAAATAAAGTTTCCACAAATTAAATTTCCGCCATTTTGTCGAAGGCACAACTAGGTTTCAATCGCATAGATCTCGCAATTGAAAGCCAAGAAAGGCCGCCATTAAACATTTCAACCCCTACAAAAACACATCGATTGAAAATAAGCTTGTCCTCGTCCTGAAATTCGACTCAGTAATCGTTTGAAGACCGTTTTGCAAACCCATTCACTTCCTTTAACATGTATTCCTGCTGATATTTAATCAACAGACTCGTTTGGCCAAAGAAACAATTTCACTGTCGATAGTTTCACTACCTTCACTCGGCAATAAAATTCCAGAATCCCCGATGTGTCTTTCAAATTGAAACCTGATCTAGTCCCACCACCAAAGAATCATCATCCACTTGACCAACACATTTAGTTTATGATCTCGTCTAACCTCCATGTACCTCTTAATGAGCAACAAACTAAACGTTAACAAGTCAACACGATTGCAAAAAGGAAAAAGCGGACCCGACCCATGCATCACAACCAGGATGCAAACCACCGCGAGTAACACGAGAACATTTTTATTCGTGTGTCTCCCCAAAACACTGCCCAATAAAATGTCCAATTTATACGTCATAAAAAATCCAACAGCGCGCCAGTAAACAGCGAACCCAATCAGCAATAAAACCAATGGACCTACGAAACGAAGAAAAAACCGACCGTAACCGTTGAATCAAAAAGTTGGAACAACAGACACCCATCGAACCCACTGGCTCTAGGGCCGGCAACGCTGGCGTCGCTCAGCAAGGTATCTGAAGCTGAACAGCTCACAGAGCAGCGGCAAGCACGGAGCCAGCAAAATCCAGAGAACGACGGACAAGAGGAATTAATTTTTAATTACCTTGCACTGGCCCCATGTCGCTTAATTAATTACCCGGCGATTGGCAGGAGGCCAGGATGGCGTGGGACACCACTTGTGTGCCAATGTATCTATCTTCGATTGTTTGAGCGCGATCGCATCTCGGATGGTCATCGGGGCCATCCGATGTGCTGATGGTGGGTTCGATGTTGAAAGATGTTTGCCATTTTTTTTTTTTTTTTTGGTTTTGGTGTTTCGTCGCCTCCCCGTTCTTCTATAAACAATGTCAACCGAAAACTTGTTGACTTTTGTGTGTGCAGCAGACGTTGTAGGTTGAGATTTCGATTGTGGCGCGCTACTACAGAGGACGCCTGCTGCTGCTGCAGTGATTCAAGATTCGAGTTGGGTACATCTGATTTTATGTAGCAGACCGGGAGGGGTCCAGGAAGAGGCATTGTGGACAACTATGAGGAATTTTATTTCGTTTGGATGGTGATTTGCTCGACAAGATAACAAACAACATTATAAACATGTTGCAGGTTGCTGGTTGTTGGTTGTTCGTTGCACTGGATAGTGAGGGAACTAGGAAATGGAAACAGAGGTCACAAGATGTACAAGCAAGTATGAGTTACCGGGAATCGACCGCCAGAAAGGTCCGACCACTAGAGACAGTTAAAGCTGATGGGCTGCTTTAATTGGATTCTGTTAGGATATGGGCGGAAATACTGCGACTTTGATTTGCAAACTTCAGCTAATGATTTATGGACAAAATCTTTGAGTTTTAATTAATTTCACTTAAGTCCGAAGTCTTGTTCAGCTAGAATGCCTTCTTTTGGTACAGGTTAGGTTAGGTTAAATAGGTGTCCCATAGGGGACACACATGGACTCAAGGTTCATTATAATACCGAAAGTATTCCTTATGACGGAGACTTCCACCCGTAAAGCACGTACAGATTACGACTAGAAGTCTTTTCCTGCTGTGAAACAGCGCTGGACGGTAGCACAGGAGGTGCGTTTTTCTTCCTCCTCATCTCTACAGCTTTTGCAGAAATCGATATGGTGGTAGGTTCAGTATTTTATTAAGTGCATTTTGGGGCCCCACTTACAGAGACATGTAATTTGTTTAACTTTGTTTCAGATAATACGATATGAGGATAATACGAAGCACTTCATCATACCAGACACTCTGTCATAACTGCCAGACACTCTGTCATAACTGCATTCGAGGACAACTGCCCTCTTAAACTGAAGAAGTTTAAAAGGCAAACCCCCTGGTGGAACAACGACCTCAATCATTCTAGGTCCAGAGTAAGGAAGCTTTTCAACCGAGCCAAACGGAACGGTGACTGGCAAACCTACTCCCAAGCTCTCACCAGGTACAACCAAGATATAAAAAAGGCCAAAAAAGAATCGTTCAGGCGATTTTGCGACAATATCTGCGACACAAACTCCGCATGCCGCCTGCACAAAGTTCTTGCCTCTGACCGGTCCGTCTCTTTGGGTTCACTCATAAAAGAAGATGGAAGTCAAACCAAATCTAAGAAAGAGACCCTTGAACTTTTACTTAGAACTTATTTCCCAGGATCAATCTCAATCGATCCACTCTCAACCAGACCATCACCCCAGGCAGACTGTCCCAATCTGCCGACAAGGGGAGACTGGAAAATCGCGAGAGAAATCTGCAATGTGGGAGCCACCAAATGGGCCATCTCCTCCATGAAACCCTTCAAAGCCTCTGAAGATGATGGCATTTTCCCAGCACTACTTCAACAAGGAGCAGAGATAATTGCTCCAACTCTATCCAAGCTGTTCAGCTGTAGTCTAGCCCTTGGATACCTACCCGCTGCGTGGCGTAGAGTAACTGTCAAATATCTACCTAAGGCTGCCAGAATCTCGGACTCAAGTCCCAAATCCTTCCGTCCCATCAGTCTTATGTCATTTATTCTGAAATGCATGGAAAAGATAATTGACAGACATATAAGAGGAGAAGCGCTCTGCAACTTCCCTCTCTGCGACACTCAACACGCATACCAACCGGGCAAATCTACTGAGTCAGCACTCAATGACTTGGCAACCAGAATTGAAACCTCCATCGACAGGAAGGAGATATGCCTTGTCGCATTTCTTGATATCGAGGGTGCCTTCAATTACACCTCATATGAATCCACTAAACGTGCACTCAGTAATATGAACCTCTCACCAACAATAAGCAAGTGGATTATGTCTATGCTGGAAAATAGGGTGATATACACCAACATCGATGATGTTGAAATATCGGCGCTTACAACTCGAGGATGCCCCCAGGGTGGAGTCCTGTCGCCACTGATTTGGTCGCTAGTCACTGACAGTCTTCTCCGGTCCCTAAAGAACCTAGGGATCGAGGTCATTGGCTACGCAGACGATGTGGCGGTCATCGTTAGTGGCAAATATGAAAGCGCTGTTTCAGAAGTGCTCCAATACGCACTATCTGAGATACAGAAATGGTGCACAAAAGAAGGCCTCTCTGTAAACCCCAAAAAGACACATATAGTTCCTTTTACCAGAAGAAGAAACCTAAATCTCCTGATTCGCCCCTCTATCTATGGCGAAGCCATTCAATTTTCGCAAGAAGTAAAGTACCTTGGGGTTATCCTGGACAGCAAATTGTCCTGGAACCCCCAAATTGACCGGACTGTTGGAAAAGCCACACGAGCACTGTGGACCTGTTGCCGCATCTGTGGCAACAATTGGGGATTAAGTCCAAAAATCATGCTCTCTCTCAGAGCATGACCAGATATGGTATACAGACGGCTCTAAAATGGACAGTGGATCTGGGGCTGGAATATTCGGAGAGTCACTTAGCACTAACCTATCGGTCAGTCTAGGCACGTACTCATCGATCTTCGAGGTAGAAATATTTGCCATAAACCAGTGCACAAGTTTAAGCTTGCTCTCTAATTCCCATGGCAAATTTATCTTCTCTGACAGTCAAGCTGCCCTGAAAGCACTGAATTCAGCCACGATAAAATCAAAACTGGTTCTAGAGACAGTCAAATTGCTTCTAGAATTGGGAAAAAACAACTTGGTCATACAACACTGGATCCCTGCTCACAAAGGCCACGCCGGCAATGAAACAGCGGATTCACTGGCCAATATAGGTGCGACCACCCCCCTGGTCCTGAACCAGCCTGTGGAGTAAACAAAACCATTTTTAAAAACTTCATGAGGGAGCAATCCCTGCTCAAATACAACGCGATCTGGATGGAAAGTATAGGACAGAAATGTACCAAACACTTCTTTCCCATGGTATCGCAAAAGAAATCCAAGTTTCTTTTAAAACTAAGCAGGAACCACCTTAGAATTCTAACCGGCATCCTAAGTGGCCACTGCCGTCTAAAACGGCATCTTCACAAGCTTGTCCTGTCACCGGACCCTACCTGCAGACTGTGCCTGGAGAGCGATGAAAGCTCTCTCCACATTGTCACAGAATGTCCCGCCCTTATCCATGTGAGAAAACGGACCCTAGGCAGTGAACTCGTTTCACCAACGGCGCTTGCCGCGAGAGGCTGATTAGCTTCCTGACATCCTCTGGAGTAGACAAACTGCTCTAAACTCTTGGGAAAGCACAATAGGCCTCTTTATGAGACCGCAGTGCTAGAGTGGACAAACCGCTCCCCACTAATAATATTAATAATTCATACTAATACTTCTGCACACACAAGTATGTGTCTGACAATTGACGTATAGGACCAGTAGGTAGCTTTGGGCGAGTAGCCCGTTTTCGTTTGATACACCTCTTGCAGCTATAAAGGGCTACTGTACCTTTCTTGACTTGGTCTGTAATGTTGGGCCTCTAGCAGAGCTTACTGCCACAAATGATTCCAAAGAATTAAGCCTCAGTAAAGAGAGCAATTATTTTACATTTTCTTACAAAAAGTACTATACTCTGTCGTACAAAAATTGTAAGTACAGGAAAGATAGGACTTTTGCTCTCACTTTTGGTGCAATAGCTTGCATAAATCTGTTACACTTTAAAGCCTTTTCAGGGTTACCGTAGCATGCATGACAAAATCAAAAATCGGAGAGTAATACCCTTATGGTTACGGGTAATTGTTTGTAATTGTTTACAAAATGGACACGGTCTCGATTTTGATGAAATTTTAATATGTTGTAGAAGGCATTTTTTTCAAATATTTTGATGTATAACGATAGGGCGCGGAAATGGTTTCCCCAGAAAAACCAAGCGGCAACATCCTTACACACTCAAATTAATTATTTTATTCTCAAAAGCAGATAACCCCAAAGCTCTTTGACAGAAACCACAGAAAAAGCTTTAACGATTTGCCTTGACTTGATAAAGGTAACTCTGTTTTAATGATCACATTTTCAATACACACTGCGAGGGTTGATGGCGACCAAACGATCATTCTTCCCTGGACTGTGTTGCAGGCTGACTTAGCGAATTTGAGGAACATTACAAAAACAAGACTTGTGTAAGTGAGTGATTTGGTTTGTATTTCAAGGGCAATTTCTCTAATTGAGTGGCATGAAAACATCTACAGGCATCAGGGTTTGAAAAAAAGCTCCACAATAAGGCTTGTACTGACAATTTTTGTGGGACAGAGTAAGGCTACATTTAATGTGGGTTTACTTTAAGCCCAGATTTTTCGGCCCATCTAGACAGAATGAAGAGGGCAGTTTGTTAAGAACTTGATTAATTAACATGCTCAGTGTAACTATTCCTTTCTAGGCCCACAAGAAAATTTTAAGTGTTGTATAAAAAAGGAAAGGTGAGGGGACTCCATATCGAGAAGTGCTTTTACTTACAGATCTTTGAGCTGTGGTGTCTCCTATCTTAGCGAACTATATGATATGAACTCCCAGAACTGATATTGCGGCAGTGATCGTTTTCCTGTTTGACATTGTTGAATGTTTCCTCTATGTCCGAGTTTCCCAAACTGTGCACCGCGGAGCAGTTGGTGCTCAAAAAAACATTAAAATCCCATTTGGGCTTTCTGAAAAATGTGGGAACTTTCTCCATTTTGTTCGCAGCAATCGAATACGAATTGTTCTTTTAACAAGAAATCAATATAATCAAATAGCCAACTTATTTGAAATTGCAACAGTTGTAGGCAATCAATCGAAACTCAAAAATCGAATCGTAGTGCAGTGATGTAGTTGTAACGGTGTCCACTTCAAACGAACACAGTTCTATTGCAGTTGCTGTTAATATTATGTGTATCTTTTTAGCGTTGCAACAGATAGAAAATGAATCGTAGTTCTGTTTGGTTTATCTATAGGTAAACGCTTTTCGTGCGTGAGTGCTCTGAAGCTGCCCGAGATGTCGAAATTCACAGCCGGCGACCTTACAGGCTATCTGAGGATCTTAGAACACATCCAAAGTGATCCAATTTTCAAAATCACAGATAAAATGCTCAGGAAATTTCGTTTATCCAGAAAGTTCGAAGTGGTCATAGGTAACCGCACCAATGGAAAAGTAAAGTTCTAATTACCTTGCATAATTCGCAAATCTGGTCCACAGATGGCTCCAAATTGGAAAATGGCAATACTGGAGGGGTCTATGATCTCAAATTCCAGCGTGCAGCACCACTTGGAAAGTCACCAGACATCTTTCAAGCGGTAAAGGGTACTCGCATATTTATCTTTTTAGATAGCCAGAAAGAACTAATGGCACTTCTCAGCTCATCTGGGATTGTTTCAACCTTCTTAAAGACTTGCGTCGGCAAATAACGTCGCTGTCGCCTGGTTTCTTGGACACGGAGGGTTCGAAGGTAATTTACTTGCGGACGGTCTGGCGAGAAGAGGCGTTTGGCGAACTCTTGTTGGTCCTGAACCCTATTTTGCTGTGTCACTCACTAGTATGCAGATGCTGCTGAGAATTGGACACAACCAAAAGGCCTGAAGCAATCGCAAAAGTTCATGAACTTTAACAGAAACAGGACAACAAAATATGCCGACTCTGTGGATAGGAAAAAGAGACGGCAGAACATGTTCCTTGTGAATGCCCAGGGCCCGCAAAGAAAGGAATGCTCCATCTAACAAGGGACAAAATTATGTCCAATGGATACTTGAAATATGGAACATTAAACGTTATTGAGGTTTATTAAGAGCCTCAATTTGGCTTCTGGTTAACTACTAGGCTAGCACAATAGATCTAACACGTCGCAGTGCATCCGAGCCTTTACGTATAGTTTATGTTTCGTTAGTGCCAGTTTTGGATCTATCGCTGTGAAAATGAGAAATCAACTTGCAAACAGCTGTATATTTGGAACATACCAAGAGCTGTCAATTATTCTTCTTGTCTTTACTCAAACTGCGAAAAAATGGCATATGAACGACGTAGTGCTCCGCAACGAATTTTTCTCCTGAAAAGTGCTCCTCTGCCAAAAAAGATTGGGAATCGCTGCTCTATGTCATAGAAGGCACATTTTTTGTTACTAATTGATCTCTCGATGGTATGCGTTATTTTGTGTAGAGCAGCTTCAATAGATTTTCCCTTGTTTGTATGTATGGATGTATATATGTACATATGTATGTATGTATGTATGTATGTATGTATGTATGTATTTGATAACATATTTATGACGACTGATTTGATTATTTTTTTGTTATGATTCATGAATGAATGTATTTGTTGTTTTAAAAGCTCTTGTACAACTTAAGGACATATTGAACCGTGTTTGTTGATTACTGAGACGGCAATTGTCCCGAAATGAAACCATCATGTGCTATGATAGTACAATTATAGCACAAAATCTATGCGATAAGTCTCGATAAGAGCATCCATTTGCTAATTTCCAAATTGATATTAGTAAAGCGTGGTTCATACTAATTCCAGGTCTACCGGTTTTGGCTGCTATCCAAAAGGGTTCAAGTTTTGATAGAAGTTGCTGCGAATGAAATAAAATTTAAATTTTTTTTTTTTTTACGAGGGAAGGTGAAAATCTTTCATGAGACACCATGAGGATCTACCACACGTGCTCATGGTAGTGTTAGATTCTTACTCACTAAAAACACCTCTCCTTTTCGTGTTGACTACGACTAAGTACAAAAAAGCCTTATCAAGTAGTTTAACTTTCGACAATAAAAATTCGCGTTGTGCAGGTAGCTTTCCAATAAAAGCACCTACTACATACTCGCAAATACATCGTCCGGAAATCTTTGGATTAGCTTAAAAAATCCCATCCCATCAAAAACATTACTGTTAAAAAAGGCCAAATTCTTATTTAATATGTTAGCCATAAAAAGTGATGAGGTACCAGCGGCCAAGCTCTTGCAGAACTTTACCAGAGAAGTTAAGCAGATCAGTAAGTTGGAGCTTTATGAGTGGAATTGAGTGAACGTAAAAGTGAGCGTTAAAAAAAATGTGCATTCTGAGAAAGTAATACTATGTATGCATATGCACACATTTTTACTTTAAATCAATAAATTGTTGGCGCACACAGCCGTCCAACGCTTAGCCACTATTACTTTGCTTTATGATAAAATGCGCAATATGAAACACCTCCTGTCCCTTCTTGCAATTCTTGCCGTTGCACTCTGGGGCCGGTTATATGGAGAGCATGCCAAAAATGCGAAATTGAAATTAACTATTTTTTAAGAAATATTTATTTCGCTGTATAGTAAATATAACTGTGCATCATTTCTTAAATATTTGCAGTCCTGACAGTTGGTTGAGTAGTAGAGAATAAGCGGCGAAATATAGGATTGCTATGAATTGCAAGATCAACTGCTTGCTTGTTGGTTATTTCAAAGTTGAATACAAAAATTTTTGCATGGAATGATATAAAATAAAACATTAGTCCGGAATAAATCAAAAAAAAAAATAAAAAAAAATTTGTTTACTTAAAACTTAATAAACTTCTGAAATGTTATATAAAATATTTAATGTTATTTTTCTGCAATTTGCGCGAGAGGCATTTTAAACTGGGTGTCTTCTAATAGTATACACATTGCTTTTTAAGAAACAGAAGTGAAAAGTGAAAGCCTCTCGCGCAAATTAAAGAAAAATAACATTAAATATTTTATATAACATTTCAGGAGTTTATTAAGTTTTAAGTAAAAAAAAAAAATTTAAAATTTTTAAAAACATTTTTTTCTTATTCACTGACCTTGATTTATGCCGGACAAATGTTTCGTTTTATTTTATTCCATGCAAAATTTTATTTATTTAATTTCTAAATAGCCAACAAGCAAACAGTTGATCTTGCAATTCATAGCAATCCTATATTTCGCCGCTTATTCTCTACTACTCAACTAACTTCCAGGAATGCAAAAACTTAAGAAATGATGCACAGTTACATTCAGTATACATCGAAATAAATGTTTCATGAAAATTACTTAATTTCAATTTCGCATTATGGGCATGCTCTCCATATAACCGGCCCCAGTGTGCGTTGGAGCGATAAACAATTCTAAAAACTATCGAACGCGGCCAAGTTTAAAGTTGTTATACATACGTTGTTGTTTTAGACCGAGAGCGAGTGAACCCCCCATCTGCCTGAGGTAGACGTAGAGTAAAACAGTCCGAACACGTATAGCGAACGAATTCGCAGCATGCATCGTCGAATTTGAAATTTCGGCGTGATGTGTACCACTTTACATACATGTGTAGGCACAAGGCAGCTTGTATGACATGATTAAATTCGGCGAAAGAGTTCGCTGTATTCTATACAATAAAAATGAAATGTCGATGTGTATGAATGATAATGTACGACGAACGAAGGCTGCGATCAATTTGTGTGAAGTCCAATAGAACAGATATCAATGGGCGTGTAAAATAATTGGTATACAAAGGGTGGTTAAATTTTAAGGGCCGATGTTGAATGTGAACCACACCTAAACGTCAAGTTTTTTTCTGCATTTCATTTGTCATTTCTCAATTTCAGACTAACTCAATTTGAACCATGGAAAGATACACAATCGAGCAACGCGTTAAAGTTATTCAGGCTTATTATGAAAATGGGCGTTCAAATCAAAATGCATATCGTGTACTTCGTGATTTTTTCGGTCAATTTAATGCGTACAATCGGAAAAATCGTGCAAAAATTTAAGCAAACCGGGTCTGTAGGAGATGTGAAAACACCAGTGCATGCTCGTACAGCTCGTACTGCAGAAAATATTGCTGCTGTTCGCGATAGTGTGGCTGAAGAGCCGTCCACCTCAACTCGTCGTCGTGCCCAACAATTGCACCTCTCACGCTCGTCGTTGATGAACATTATGCATAAAGACTTGCATTTACACGCTTACAAGGTGCAATTGACTCAAGAACTAAAGCCTCTTGACCATTTCAAGCGTCGTCAATGGTCAGAATGGTGGCAAGAAATGGCAACAGTGGATGATCAATTTTCGAAGAAAATCATCTTCAGTGATGAGGCACATTTTCACCTCAGTGGATTCGTCAATAAGCAGAATTGCCGCATTTGGGCGAATGATAATCCAAGAGTGATTGTCGAAAAACCAATGCACCCACAAAGAGTGACTGTTTGGTGCGGTTTATGGGCTGGCGGCATCATCGGGCCGTATTTTTTCCAAAATGAGGCCGGTCAGGCAGTTACTGTGAATGGTGTTCGCTATCGTGAAATGATAACGAACTTTTTAGAGCCCGAATTGGAAGATATGAATCCGGACCATATGTGGTTTCAACAGGACGGTGCCACTTGCCACACAGCTAACGAAACAATGGCTCTTTTGCGCGCAAAATTCAATGGCCGTGTTATCTCACGTGGTGGCGATGTCAATTGGCCGCCAAGATCATGTGATTTGACACCGTTGGATTTTGTTCTTTGGGGTTATTTGAAAGAAAAGGTGTACGTCGATAAGCCAGCAACAATTCAAGAGCTAAAGGATGAGATAATTCGGCATATTAACGGCATAGAACCTCAATTATGCTTCAGTTGGACCATCGGATGGAGGTGTGCCGCCGAGGTCGCGGCGGCCATTTGGCCGATATTTTGTTCCATACATAATTGAACCATACCAATATTATCATAATAAAAAGAAATGACAATAATTTCCTAAATAATTTGTGTTTTATTCAAAATCAACATCGGCCCTTAGAATTTAACCACCCTTTATGTGTATTTAATAAGTTTTTATTTATTTAAACAATTTCTAAGCGCATAAATGAAGATTTTCCCTTTATATGCACCGTAAATACTACATGTGTACCAAATTTCAAGTCTCTAGGTCTGCTGGAAGTGGGTGATAGGTTTTTAATGATCTGTCAGTCAGTGAGTCAGCAACGAAATTATAACAATTTGGCGATTTTCTGAATCAAATATCTCAGAAACTATAATAGATACAAACTTGAAATTTGGAATGTGTTGTCAAATCAGACTTCCAGCTACTAAGAGTGCTGAGTTATAAGGTGCTGAAATTACTGCGAACTCTAAGCGGTAAAGTATGCCTGTAGTGAACTTGGCGGTGCACTACCGTGTACCCAGATTATATATTTTTTGGAACACAATGTTGCCTTCACATATTTGAGTATAAAATACTTTTAATTTTTTTTTTTATTAACTAAGGCGTTTAATATATGTAAGTACACAACTTGATTGAACAACCATCATTTGCTTTTTATTAATAGAAATGTAGGAATAAAAAGTATGCAAGTAATCCGGTCATATACGTTCAACACTCGCACTGCAAACATATAATATAATACATTTGACGTTTCACCTGCTCTTTTGCATTTGCTTTGCAAGACTTGCTTTTACGAGTTCACAAGTATTGTATGAAAATAACTTGAGAATACCTCCTTGTGATAACCCTGTACTAGTAGTTTCTAACTTAGTTGAACGAAAACCTCCTAACCAAATTTTAACTCAATTGCTGTTTTATTTTCCACAAAGGAACAGTGATGAAATCAACTAAAGCTCCAATTCAAGAACTTATTCTACTCGAATTGGCAATAAAAAGGTCTAAACAAACATGTTCCCACACAAACATCAGTTTCCATGTGAAGTGCTCCCAAAGAAATCCTTGAAAGCCTCTTAATTTGGAAATTTCCAATCACACACGAAGATAAACACAAGAAGAGCGCCTCAGATAAATATGTTATATTAAATTTTCCAAAACACATTTCTACGTAATAAATTGTTGTCGGAAAAGATTTGCAGGTAAAAAGTTTCCTCCTTCCGCGTGTGTGTATGATCCTTTTCTGGGAAACAAAATCCACAGAAAGGCAAACAGTTTTGTTGGTTAATATTTCTTATATTGTCGAGGACATTATTTGACGTTCAGTAAATATTTACTAGCAAACATAATAAATTTGACATTTTCGAGAAGGCAAATACGAACCGGTAAAGGTTCAACAATGAACAGTAAAATATTAATTTGCAAAGTTTGTTGACGAAGTGGGCAAACGTGAAACCGTAGAGTCTAAAAATATCCAAATTGGCATATGGAGCTATAAAAGATATCATTTTTTTTATAGAAAATAGAAATCCATTAGGAGCGAACAATACAGTTTTTAAATAAAGTTCACATCTTCTTGTAAGAGCGGTGATATATATATATGAATAAATAGCATGTCGAGTACGAGAACACAATACAATGTTGAAAAGAATTAAGAAAAATCTTTTAAAAAACATCTGCTAGTACTAGAAACTGACGAAAAGTTTGTGAAGTTGGCTGAAGCCATTGATGATTCAAATAATTGTGACTATTGTCTGTTCAGCATGAATGCTTAGCCTGATTGCATCATACCGACTTATTTTGTAAAAAGAAAAAAAGCTGCAATCTAACTTAATATCGATAAGTTTTGCTCACTTAGTTCCTGGCCACATTCTAAACCAGTAGAATTCAAGACATTCACAGAGAATGTACTCAGATGAGATATCCCTCTCTCCTAGACAGAAGCAGCACTCTTAACCTCAACATACATACCTTGATTCATTTTGTTAAACCCACTAACTTCCTCATGCTTCTTTGGTTTTGAGAATAGGACTTTATTAATGAGCAGAGCTGAGATAATCATGGTTTAAAAACTGTGGAAATATGTATGGATGAATGGACCAATCATATGTACGGGGTCATCCAATTCGTGGTCCGGCTTTGACATCTCTGTTTCAATTACATACGTCAAACCGAACTGTTACCCGAGACTGTATATGGTTAGTTTAAGGTTTGCCAATACAATATGGACTGATTAACAATTGCAGAACGTGTTAGAATTGTGAAACCACAAAAATACTGATTCTATAGTAGCTGCATTACGAGCATTAAAGTAAAAAATTGATCGAAATCTAAACCATAAATGTGTTTTATTTAAATTTACTTTCGGAATCACAAAATGCATGACCCTTTATTATATGGACTAGTTTATTTCTCAAATATCGTTGCAGCAAATCTCTGCTAAAATCGTAAACTATCCTAAGTCTGTTCTTATAGTTTTTCAGGAGAGCTAAAAAACTGAAAGGCACATAATATTCCGTTTTATAAAAGTCAGTTCTCTCTTAATGCTTGGCAAATGTATTGTGCTTTTTGTGCCAATAGATTGAGAACCTTCAGTGTCGAAAGAGTATATGATTGTTCGAACTGTTTTGAAACCGCATCAACAAACGTTCCCCACCGAGTAATGACTGGCTCAGGCGGAAGTGGAATACCTGGACCCCGTAGAACAAATGTTTTTCTTCGCAGTGCCAGAATATTGAATGAGAGAGAAGTGTTTAAAGCCATTGACACTTTAAACTTACTTTTTTATTCATCAGTGGCTGTTTTGCGCACTTCTTTAAACCAATGTCATACAATTTCGATTCCTATAAGTCAAAATATTACACGTGATTCGATATATTTCCTAAGAAATATGTGTTTACTTTTCGTAAATAAACACATAAATCGCGGGAAATATGGAGCAAAATTATAAATATGGAAATATTTAAACATATATTTAATATTTAAGTACATAATTATATAAGCTCTGTAATGAGTAAATAAGTTAATAAAAAGCTGGTGCGACCAGTCACAGTCACGAGAACAGTTTTCTCTGGCCATAATGTTGTAACAGGGTGGACCAAAAGTCTCTTTCCTATGTAAAAAAATAATAATTCTTTTATTTATAGATATTTTTGAGTTATTTTTTTTTTTTTTCATACATAAGGCTTGGGAGATTTGGGATGGGGCACGATCGCACAGCGAACAAAAATTGTTAAATTATTTTTTGAAAATAGCTAGTCAATAATTTGTAAAATTTTATGGCGTTAGAAATGTTCCAACAGCACACACTATTCGTGCTGTGGTGGCCAAATTTGCGCAATATGGGAACGTTAGAGATGTGAGGCGTTCAGACAGACCTCGTTTTGGACGATCGATCAAAAACATTCAGGTCGTTAGGGATCCTGAAACATCGACACGACGACGTTGAACACCCTTACATGATCCAGTTGGTCCAAAAGCTCAATCCTGATGACCCAGAAGAACGTCTGGAGTACTGCAGAACTGTCCTAAATATCGTCCAGAATGACGAAGAATTTTCGGAAAATTTTATGATGATCGACGAGGCACATTTTCATCTGAGGGGGATTGTGAACAAGCAAAATTGCAGATTTTAGGCACACAGAATGCCAAAAATCTCCATCAACGTCCCTTACACTCACTTCGTGTTACTGTTTGGTGTGGAATAACCTCGCGTAAGATTTATGGGCCATATTTCTTTGAAAATGATGCGTTACGGTCAATGGGTGCCGCTACAGAACAATGCTTCAGGACTTACTTTTTCCACTTGTGCACGCAGACAATAATGCTGAGCTGATTTGGTTTCAGCAACACGGAGCTACCGCTCACACCGCTCGTAAGACAATGAACTTGTTGCGCGAACAATTCCCAGATCGCATTATCTCAATAAACGGTGAATTTGAATGGCCGCCGCGATCGCCTGATCTGTCGGCTCCGGACCTTTTTATGGGGTTACCTGAAGGAAAGGGTTTACATTAACAAACCACAGACTATACAGGAGCTAAAACTTAACATTCGCACAGAAGGCGCTCAAATTACGCCGGCAACACTTCAAAAAGTTATGGAAAGTGCCATCAAAAGAGCCCATAAGTGCATGGATTCTAATGGTGGCCACTTAACCGATATGAATTTTCACACATAATGTAAAAAATTTCCATGAAATAAACTTTTACTTTTAATTTATTTCATTAGTTTTTATCTTTTCATTCAAAAGTTATTCCAGATATACGTAGGAAAACGAGTTTTGGGCCACCCTGTTTTTTAGCTGCAGTTTTATAGCACATTTTTCTTTGAAGATGTTACATATATATGTATATATTTATGTGAATATTTATAGAGCCTATAGTAGCGAGGTACGACAAAACTTAAACCATAAGGGCAATTGCTTGTAGCATCTTAAGCCCAAGCTTGCCATTGTCCGTTATATGTATATCTATTGGAATAAACTAAAGTGGTACCTCTGATGATGAAATGTCCAACATTTACCATAAGATTAGTAAACAGTTCTTTTATGGTGCACTATTCGAAAATGAACAAATGAAACTCTTCTGTTAGATTTTTGGAGTAGATGTATTTGTTGAGCAGATGGTAGCGGCCATACCTCAATACATATTATCCGAGCCTGCTGGGGATAGGTGGTTTAAATAATAGTTCTTTCCAGTTAAGGTTGTTAGACATTCCACTAGTTTTTCGCGCACAGGACAGTCATCGACTGTTGACTAGGCACTGCCTCTGGCAAACATTATGTGATCCAAGTTTTTGGGTTTAAATAAGATTATCCATGTAACTTTTTACGATTTGTATCTATTTCCGTCTCTTCTGCACATAAAATTCCATTGCTCGACCTAATTAAAAACCTCGGTTCATACTTCCAGTAGCTGCTTGTGCCCTATCCTCGCATTGCTGTTGCCAACCATCATTGAGGATGTTGAAGTCGTGCATCCACTTGTAATGTAAGCGATGACTGTTTTGAAGTTTTCGGTAGCAATTTTTACTTAAACTCCATGATTTTTGAATCGTGTGTAAATTATACGCTTAACCAAGTGACATTTTGACTTTTTGAAGCTTTAAAAGCTTTGTAGGGTAAAATACCCAGTGACCAGCACTACCTTCGGTGATCGGCATACCTTCACAATTTGTCTTATAATTAGTTTTTCGACAAACAATTCATTATTTTGAACCTGTTATATTAATCTAGCAAGTTTGCTTAACGTATTTTGCATGCTACTTTCAAATAAGAGTTAGTCCTAAACTTTTCAACGAACTAGTCTCTATTGGATGTAGCACGCAAAATGGTGAAAACAAGACAATTTTGTTAAGAAATTGAATTAAATTGTGTGATCGTGCGGATTACTAATTTTTATTGGTACCCATTACTAGATTTACGTTATTATTATTTTGAAATTTCTAAGTCTTGTTGCAAATTCTGACAAATATATAAAATAAACAATTTTTATTACTACTACTACTTTAAAGGATCTAGCAGGATCTGGACATGTAAAGGATCTAGCAGGGTCGCCATGTAAAGTGTCCCATATTAGGCAGGACGTAAACCCCATAAGTATCTGCCAGAATCTGCAAGAATGCAGGGCTAAACAGCCATAAGAGAAACACTTTGTTTGTAGTCAAAATGAATCTGAATTTATTTTAAAGAGTGGAAGATTTATGTAAGCTCTTGCAACCCGAGTGAGATCCAAACGTCCTATCTTCCCTGTACTCACAATTTTTGTGGGACAGAGTATAATTTTAATTAAAGAAAAAAATAAATTCCAATACTTCAACTTGGAACAATTTGATGTAGACATTTTTTGAAATAAAATCTTCATGTTCTGGTAATGAAGATTTTTTTTTTTTTTTTTTTTGCGAGGGTAGGTGAAAATCCTTCATGAGACACCATGAGGATCTACCGCACGTGCTCATGGTAGTGTGAGATTCTTACTCACTAAAAACACCTCCCCTTTTCGTGTTGACTACGACTAAGTACAAAAGAGCCTTATCAAGTAGTTTAGCTTTCGACAATAAAAGTTCGCGTTGTGTAGGTAGCTTTCCAGTGAAAGCACCTACTAATACCGTCATTATATGCGGCAATTCCTTATTGCGCTAAATCGAACGGTTTCGTTCTTTGTAGTCGGCGCACAAGGTTTGTCACGTCCAGAATTTGGAGTACGGCGTTATTGCAATGTCCATGAAGGCGAACACGGAGTTTGCGTGCAAAATTTGTTATTTCATCTTCGACGGTAGCTAAACCGAGGTCTCTATGGATATCGTCGTTTCTAATGTACCACGGCGCATTAACGATTGTTCTGAGCACCTTATTTTGAAAGGTTTGTAAAATATTTCTATTGCTGGTTTTGGTACAACCCCAAAGTTGTATACCATACGTCCATACAGGTTTTAAGACTTGCTTATATAAGAGCAATTTGTTATACATGCTTAATTTGGAATATCTTCCAAGCAGCCAATACATTTCTCTAAATCTAATTTCGAGCTCGTCGCGTTTGTTTTTAACGTGCGGCTTCTATTTGAGTTTCGCATCTAGTGTCATTCCTAGATATTTTGCTTCGTTTGCATACGGTATTTGTACCGAGTTAATGAAAACGGGTAAGTTGTTTATTTTCTTGTACGTAAAGTTAACATGGGTAGATTTGGTTTCATTGAGAACAATGCGCCAAACCTTTGTCCACTCGCAGATTTTATCCAAAGCTCGTTGAAGCTTTACAGTTGCTGACTCGACTGTATTATCTGTTGCCAGAATAGCCGTATCGTCCGCGAACGTAGCAACAACGGTGCCTTCTTCTTGGGGTATATCTCGAGTATAGAGCAAGAACAAGACTGGACCAAGAACACTCCCTTGTGGAACTCCGGCAGCGATTTCCTTGAATTCCGAGTATTCGGCTCCATGCTTGACACGGAAAAGTCTGTTCTCCAAGTACGACTCTAAGATTTTGTACAACTCTTCCGGAAGTACCTGTCTTAGTTTATAATTCAAGCCTTCGTGCCACACCTTGTCGAAGGCTTGAGAAACGTCAAGAAAAGCGCTAGAACATATCTTTTTCTCTTCTATGGCTTTCTCAATTTCGTTGGTTATTCTATAAACCTGGTCAATTGTGGAATGCTTGATTCTGAACCCGAATTGATGATCAGGAATCAAACGTCTTTCTTCAATTACCGGTTTTAACCGTTTCAATAAGAGTTTTCCGAAAACCTTTGATATTATCGGCAGGAGCGATATCGGTCTGTACGACTTTTTGTCGTTTGGCGGTTTTCCCGGCTTTGAAACCATTATAACTTCGGCGACTTTTCATTGCCTTGGAACGTATAATAGTCTTAGCGAAGCATTTATAAGGTAAACGAGTTTTATTAAAGCTTTCTTTGGCAATTCCTTCAGGACCTGCCCAGTTATTAGGTCATATCCAGGAGCCTTGTTATTCTTTAGATTTTCTATTACCTCACAATAGTTTGGCTAGTGACACGCTTCTTATTTTAAAGTTGTCTGGAGTCGAAATAGTATTATTAATATTTTCTATTAATGTTTGCCCGGAAAATGGCTTAAACGTTTCTTCTAGATGCTCAGCAAATAAGTCGGCTTTTTCTTTATCGCCTTTTGCCCACTCGCCATTACTTTTTCTTATGTGTAGCGATTGTATTTGGGGTTTTTTGACACCTTTTATAGCTTTCCAAAGAGAGTAATTCGAACTTTTTTCAGCAGACAAGCCTTTGAGATATGTAGAAATCTCGTGATTTTTAAAATCCCGTATCGCTTTTTTGAGTTTATTGCATAGGAAGTTCGAATGGGTTTTGTGCTGGGGAGCGCGAGTCTGTTGCCATCTTTTGCGTGCTCTCCTCTTTGCCAGCATCAGTTATTTTATTTCCGGCGGATATTTAACTTCTCTATTTCCGACTACTTCCATTTATATGGAGTGTTGTGAAGATTCGTCTGACATCTGTCAATTAAAAAAAAAAAAAATTCGAATAAAGGGATGATGATTCTGACAAACTGATATCGGTTGCGACATGGCAATCTGTAAGAATGTGAACAGAAATTTCATCACTCTCAATACATACATAGTTATTTTATTATATAAAAATAAACAAAAAGATCATATATAATATATATGTAGATCCAACTGCTTAATTTATGACAAAATTTTATGAACATGCGCCATCTCTAGGTTAAGTCCGTGTTCATCTGTCAAACAGTGCAACTTACCCCAAAACAGAGCATCTTCACCCACTCCCCCTACTAGAAGCTTTAGCACTTGGTTAACAAGCACGATGACAACTGAATGTACATAATCCCCTCTTTGCAATCTATACTAACTATCTGTATCTGCATGAACTATCACTCATATTGACTTTGATTAATTGCGGCTTTCAATTAACATGACAGAGAAATTTTTCCGAATAGAACGAGAAAAAAATATGAAAATAGATACGTCTGTTTGACAGATGTACACATGTAGCGCTTCTCCTTTATGGAAAACTAAGCTCAGCCAACGATGGCACCTATCACCACACATACATGCATGTCCGTGGGGTGGCGGCAAGGCCTACAGGCATAATTAATATTTATCAAAACGAAACTGTTACGTGTTTGTCTTGGGCTAATTAAGTGAAGTTAATTAATAATGAGAGGTGGTACCGTTTTGGACCACCTACAAGGCGGGACAAAACTCTGAGAATTTATCGAAATAATTTATTTTAGGCTCATTATCCGCTCTTAAGTGTTGGTAATGAGTTTTAATGTGGGCAGAGTGTATAGTGGAGATAACTAAAGATTAAAGTGTGCTCTGTGTGATGAGTTAAGTGGATGTATTCTCGCACCGGAAGTGTAGCCTGCTCTTGATCTATGATGATGGCACGTTTGATTAAATAGGGAAATAGAAAACCTAGTAATGCGTTAAATAATCGTGTAGGACTCTGTGTTACACATATAAAAATGAACTCCCTCTTCAATTAAGAAAGACGCTCGTCTAATCTCTAGACATGCTATTATGATGCCTTGTTAACACTTTACACACGTTCCGATACTGTGTTATGCCAAATATCTTACGCTTAGGCGAAGGTATACAGAATTTATCACTTTAGTATGAGGTCTGGTACAACGCTGGTAGTCTTTCGGATTTCCAAATGTGGTCAGATGTGACCATGGACTATGTTGAGATACTTCACAATGTCACAGTAGCCCAGTGAGCTATATTTTGGACCTTGTTTAGCTTAAGATCGAGATTCAGGTAAAAATATGGTAACGAGTGTTTCATTGCGAGCAGCTTGAAACTTTATGATGTTCAGACAAATCCAGGCAAGCTAAGATTTAAGGAACCTAGGCTACGTTCAGACGATTGTAAGATCATACAATATTGTCAGGTCTTCCAATGTGCTGACAATTAGCTGCCGATGAGCTGACAATGACAAATTACCTTCCAACGCAAAATTGTCAGTTCACACGATTGTAAGTATAAGTTATCTCAA
The DNA here is from genome assembly GCA_917880715.2 of Matsumyia berberina. Classification (NCBI taxonomy): domain Eukaryota; kingdom Metazoa; phylum Arthropoda; class Insecta; order Diptera; family Syrphidae; genus Matsumyia; species Matsumyia berberina. Next base: position 47,763,128 of record OU862871.1, on the reverse strand, counting down.
TTTCTGACGATTTCATTGTCAGATGGCGATCTTACAATAACCTGGCAATACGTTTTCTTACAACGTTGTCTGACAATAAATTGTCAGTTCACATGGTTGGTACTTTAGTAGGTTTCTGTTCACGAAAAATTGGCAGATAAATTGTCAGACATTGGAAGAGAATTTTACAGAACTTTTTTCTTTGTGCTGTATTCAATAGAGATACATAGTAGAAAGCAGTGAGGTTGAAGAAGAATTGTCACACAAATGCCGTAGTGTTGGGGAAGCCCGCCGCCAGTAGGAGGGATTTTATGCAAAATTACTGGTCGAATTGCGAGCTGAGGAGTCGGAATCGTATCGCAATATTTCGGGCATGAATTCTCAACAATTCGACAATCTCCTTGCTTTGGTGACTCCGCATATCCAAAAGGAAGAAACGAAAAAGCGAGCGAGCATTTCGGCGGGTGAGCGGCTTGTGTTGACACTACGTTTACTAGAGGCAATATTTCTAAACAGACCCGGAAAAAAACAACTTGCAGTATATATTACCGCGAGGAAAACGAAACCCTGTTTCCCTTCCTCTGCGACTACTCGGCGTTAGCTAGACTCGACACTCGGACATGACTTCCGTCATAAAACTCTGTAGCATCATTAATTTTTTTAATACTAATCGACCTGAAAAGTCTTTCTAGAAATATGCATACATCGACACATGTGTTGTTGTATCAAAAACGGCGCATTATACCTACTTGAGTCTATGGCTAGACAATCTATTTTGCCTACCTGCATCTTACCGCAGAAGCGGTCCACTCAAATACCAATTGATTGATCCCATTAATATAAAAATAGTAAATTATTTGTGAAAATATTACCCTCTACCGTAAAACATCCATTCATTACTTCAGCATACAAAAATCTAAAGTCTACAACATAAGAAGTCCAGTATAATGCAATAAACCCAATTACAAAATAACAAACATTTCCGAATGATAAAAAAAAATGGCACTGAAATTCATTTTCTTCTTCACTCTTCGTCGGCATTACTTTTTTTCCTTCAAAAATAATTTTTTCTCCTAACAGAAATACCTGACAATAAATCCATTGTCAGATTTCACAAGCTTCGCACATCTGACAATATCCAATGAGTCTGCCGATATCCTAAATGTCTTCCAATGGCCTGACAATGGCATAAAAGAATGTTCAGACGATTGGAAGATATCTAACAATTTCATTGTCAGATGGCGGTCTTACAATTACCTGACAATGCTTTTCTTACGACGTTGTCAATTAAAAATTGTCAGTTCACACGATTGTAAGACATTTGGGACATTTTTTTCATTGGAAGACCTGACAATATTGTAAGATCTTACAATCGTCTTAAAGTAGCTTCAGCAATTGTTCCACAAAGAGTTGTTGCGCGAACTTGATAAAAACATTTCCTCAATTTCCTCAGCATTCGCTAGACCAATTATGCTCAAAATCTGACAACTAAAATAAAAACAAAACCACATGGTCCTACGTTGTTTCCTTCTCCAGATATCGAGGGCGAAAAATATTTTGAAAATGAGTGCAACCGATTCCTAGTCTATAGTAATGTCAAGCCCTGTTCATATCTCGAATCATTTTGTTCGGACTGATTGCAATACTTCCCTTACAGGTGCCAGCCTATTCGACAAAATACATTTCGCAAATCTTACTTCGCATTTATCGAAATAAATATTGTTTGTCTCGCAATGGTTTTTTCGCAAATTTGCAGCTCGATTATTTCGCAATGCTTTTACCGCGCTTTTCCAATTTGCTTATGATTAGACAACTTAATGTTTCGAAAGGATTTGTTTCGCAAATTGTTAATTCCCATTATCCTACGCCTTCTGCTATACGAAAACATATGGCGTGTGTGTTGTTCGACATTAAGACTCGCGCTAAATGTAGTGGAATCGGGGAAAGACGCAAACTAGTGCAAGGTGCAGTGGCTTCCTGCAGCTCTGAAGTTAATAATACGTGTGCGTAAAAAGACAGCTAGTTTACTGATAGAACCCACAACATTGAACTTTTTTATACCAAATGATATAAAATACTTAGACGAAAAACTTTTTATTGTTGAAGATGTAAAGATAGACGAGGTACGAGTTGTTTTTATGATAAAAAAAGAAAACTTAGGACACATGCAACAAAGTCAATTTTTGATGATATACGGCACATTTAAGATTGTTCCGTCTATATTTTACCAACTTTATACCATTCACTGTGACGTTGATTCAAGCTTAAAACCATACCCAATCATTCCAATGGTGAACGTACTCCTGTCGGGGAAAACAACCAAATTGTACGATGCGTTTAGGAGTCTGAGTGAGAATGCGTCAAGGAAAGGCATTAGCTTGAATTTTTTAAAAGATATGTAGTTCCCTTTTCAATATTTAGCGCGAAATTTATTAACATGTAATAATGTAGCAGTGGGAGGATTTCGAAAATGTTTAGCCTATGTTCATTATCTAGGCTTAAGCTATCTCCGTACCAAATTTCATCAAAATTGGTTCAGTGGCTTAGTCGTGAAAACGTAGCAGACACAGACACATTCGCATTTATAATATTAGTATAGAGTATGGATTGGCTCTATATAGTGGTTTTTTGAGTTTTTGCCTTATTTCAAGAAAATGATATAAAATTGAAAAGAAAATTTTATTTTTTGACTGGTCGCCTGTTATTTATCTGAAGTCTAATTCAAGAATCGAAATATTTTTGACGACTATTTAAATAAAAAATAAATTTAAAAAAACATTTCCGACAAAAAATACTTATTCAATTGTACAATTTTCTGCCGGCAAACGGCATTCAATTTTTTTTTGTTGCCTCAAACGCTTAAACAGATATCACAAGATTTTGAAAATAGAAAAGAAAAAGAAAACAATTACTCACAGAGAGAAAATAAGCGTTAAAAGTATCGAAGGTGCCATATGACATCAAAATACCGAAAGGGTTAAATTACATAAATGCTGCTCCTGCCTTATGCAACTGGGTACAAAAACTTGTCCAAATGTACACCTAGATACTTCACAATAGTCTTTGACTCAGTAGGAAGTCCGTTACTCTTTACTTTTAGGCTTTTTTTTTCAGTTCTGTCTGAAATCACGTCTTATTGGGGTGCGGAACAGAATGGCTTACATTTAGCATAATTAATCTTCAACTTTAATTTCGAGCAAATGTCTCCGAAAGATACTATGCGTGTTCTGGCCGAATTGAGTCTCAAGGGAACAACTATTTGAGAGAACGGCCTAAGAGCGTATGTACATATGTATATGTAGATATAAAAATGCCAATGCCACACACTACGAAAGGGCAATTACTGTATATCAAATCAAGTTACGCAGTGCAATACAAGACGAACAGAATTTTTGAGTGATTTGCAGAATTTTGGAATTCCGAATTTCGGCCCTTTTCAATTGTTACGCATAAGAAGAAGCAGCGAGCGTAAATAAGCAAAACAGTGCAGTCACCTAAAAATGCGAAATTTGGGAAAACACATTTTCACATGCAAAATTTAGGATACGGTATTATAGACCATGCAGAATTATAACCCTGTCCGATATCTCACTGTCTTAGCTTTTAGATACTCGAGAACATCGTGATAGCGGTGAGCTTTATTTTAACCAGCAAGCAGGAATGAAGAATGTTCGGCCGAAAAAATAGGCACCACAATGAGTACAGAAGGACCTGGTGCAAAGCTTTACAATGGTGAAAAGTTGAACATTTTTAGGTTTGCATTTTGAGAACTTTTCGCCATTTTCACCAGAGTACGTCGCGATTCAAAAATTTTTTTTAAACTTTTAGCTGACTTAGTACGATGCTATGTGTACTTACATTGCAATTTCTAAAGTTGTTTAAAATTACTGTGCACAAACTGAGAATATGACAAGAAGCTGTTTAATTAGGTTAAAGTCGCTTAATGCAGATTACAGTACTTTTAGAACTCATCAAGATGACCATTCGATCTATCTACGTAAGCTTTCTTTTGTGATAAAGGTAACGTCTAGGCTATAGTACCACAGTTTTCTGCTAGAAACTATTTTGAAACTCGTCACAAAATCTCTCACAAAGAGCTTTCACCCAACATTGTTAAATCATAATGCACTACAACATCAGCCTCTGGAATCGTTATACCAAAATACTATCTCTTCGTCATTTGATGACGACATTTTGACGTTCAAACCACATGCCATGTACATACAGACGGCATAAATCACGCAAACCATCATAAATGCGGACACCACTTGACACCGAGTTGGCCTGTGCGAGAATCCCCGAACAAGATACTCTAACCCACTCGTAACTCATCTATCATTTGTCACTTGTCACTCATGTGTAAGGCTATCCGCCATTAAAATCAAACCTGTTCGCTTCACAAAAATTGTACCCATTGTGGTTCCACCAACTGATTGATATCCACCACCACACCAGACATAGAATGCTCAAGTTGATCTCATAACTTTAAATAATTTCACAATATCTCAGAAAATTTCCATATCAAAGCCAGAGAACCGGACGAGAAGCAACAAATGTGATCTGTCAAACTATTCTCAAATTCGACTTCGAATTTAATTAATAATGACACCTCACTGCGACCGAAGCGAAGAGAAAGATCAGTGAAATTAATTGACCCCCGAACAACAACGTAATGACTCCAAATGAGCCACAATGACCCATTGAACAGTGTCTCGTCCCCCAAACACAATGGGAACCCCAAAACAAATGGGACCGAAACAGACCCTGTTATTCTAATCATTTCTCATGGAACACACATTTGACACCATAATCGCCTCACACACACGACCCATCGACAGGACCCGTAGACAACCGGCGCGTAGCTACAGGTAGGGTCTGTGGGCCTCTTTTTCTTGGGTCCGTGGTTGAAATTGGTCGTTTATTCAAATTGTGTATGGTTTCGATAATTTATTACGAAGTTAGCTGCGATTGTATGTATTCCTAAGCACAGACCGAGAAGAAGGTGTACACAGATAACGGCATTTTGTTAACGTGACACTTTGCATTCTTGTGGAATGGAATCACCGCCAAGCAAGGGTCAGGCTGGTGTTTTTTTTTTTTTTGTATCTTTTCCCCTGATTCGATGAACATGACAAGAAATTGTTAATAAATTGCTACGTGATATGTCACGTGAGATGTCACATGAATTATGACATGATTTGGGCAGGCTAACAGCGTCCAATTGTAGCAGTCAAAGTCGCGTTTTAGAGCCCGAATAATACCCTGGCCGTCGTCAAATGAAAATGTAATTTCGGCTGTAAGTATCGAAAAGTCGTGATTTGGTGTTGTTGGGCTGTCGTGGGTGCGTGTCAGCAGGCGGATACAGCGCGTGTGACGAATTTTTGAATTTTTCGAAAATCACATTTGGATTTGGCCACGAGCAAAGGTTGACGGTGCGTGTTGGAGGCCAATATTTTTGCATACTAATTACGGGAAAAGCTCCGACATGTAACACGGTTTTGGTTTCCAAATTTATTAGTTTCCTGCGATAAGAGGGGTGTAAGTTTTTGAATGTGAGTGTTGTCATGTGTTTGACATATTACATTGCTTTCGGAAGCAATGGCTGGGATAGAAATTGAAGTTAAGAAACAATAATGAGCTTTGGACTTTTACAGTCCACATGGGCTGAATACTATATATTACGAGCGTCGGGCTAATGAGCTAAGAAAAACGCCTCGACACTTAGTACTTTAACCTTGCTGCGATGTTTTGGTCTATTTGGACTCATAATGTAAAATTGCATTGGAAATAATTTTCTGCTCCATAATTTTTGTTGTCAATGAAACAATAGTAATTTTTATCATCATGTGTAACACTTATGTGTATGAACAACAAAGGAAGGATAATTCGTGATGCGCTTTTCAGAACTGTAAAAACATAGAAAGTTGCTGCATCTAGAGATTCAACTTTATGATGGGGTCCTGAATCGGAACAAACAGCACTCCTGTATAGATGCTCCACTTTACGCATAGTGCATAGTGAGGCTGTTCTCAATTGTTTTAAATAAATTGTTGACTGCGATTTTGCAATACGCTTTATCATTGGTCATATTTTTTTAAGACTTGAATGCTTCTTTTGTTTCAATTTGAATTGCGACTTGCTTAGCCCTATGAATTTTGTTCACCAGTTCGTGTTAATAAATAAAACAGATTAGATTAGATCAGATAGATTTTTTTTTATTTGCTTCAATACTTCACAATTTTTTACAAAAAACAATGAGCATGGCTTTGCAGTCTGCCGAATTGACAATAGTTGAATGGAAATACATATGTATATCGCTTTCGCGATAATTTACAGCGATTGTGCAGTATCGACATGGCTTTTGTACGTTTATTTACGTTTGTTTCATTTAGTAGCAATATAATATTATTCGCCAACAGGACATCACTTGCGCTAGTAGCACTATGCCAGCAAACAGAAGTGCCTTAATCAGCAGCTCCTGCATATTCAACACCTCCAGGCAGAGCATCTAATATGACCTCGATGTATAGTGTAAAAAACTTGGACTCAGAAAGCATCCCTGTCTTAATCCGGACCACGAATGGAACCATGCTGACATCTCATCACCATTCTAGACCGCTGCTGATTTGGTACCCGTCCAAAATTCATTGACATGTCCATGCAGTATCACTATTAACTACTAACTACTAATATTATAAAAGTGCAACGTTGTCCGTTTGTTTGTTTGTTTGTTTGTTTGGATTTTAGCTATGCGAAAACTACTAAACCAATCAACCTCAAATTTTGAAATTTTGCACACATAATGGTTGTACCTCGGGTCATATAATAGGCTATGTATTATAACGCTATCTTATTCAAGAGCTGAGCAGTTAACAAAAACGTGGAGCAAGTCAGAAGAAATTCCTTGCCGCACACGAAAAGATATTTTCTCGATTGTGAGACACATCGGTTGATGATCGTGTGTGTTGTTTTTGTTTTGCCCAGTTTTACAAGGGTAGTTTTTCATTTCCTTTTCTTCTGTGTTGTTTTTTTTTTTTTGTTCGTATTTTTGCTTCTATCTATTCGTGTGGACAGGGTAATGATTTGGTGGTTGGTGGTTGGTCGAGATCGATTAAGAAACACCAGAGTACGCGAGGCACTCAATGTTTAGCAGCTACTTCTTCGACCGAAATAATCCATACTTCGATGGTTTGGGCATGTTAAACGCATGCCCTCAACTCGGCTCCAAAACGTGCCATGGAATCCGTCCCATCAGGTAAGTGTAGGCCTAGGATGAGATGGTTAGACCAAGTCTGAAATGTCACCTCTACCCTTATGGGGATAGCTCCTGATGATTTAGAGTCGATAGCGAAAGATCGGGAGATGCAGAGAGTCTACTTAAGCTCTAACTCCAAAATGATGATGATGGTAGTGATGATATTCAGGAGAATTTTACATCTGTAATTGACGCAGGTAAGGTGGCCTTTTTTGTATAGATCTAGATTTTCGATTCGAGAATAAGCTGCTAGAGTTGCATCGGAGAAGCGTGCTTTCCTTCGATCATAGCTTACAGATGAGTAAGTGCATGTACCCAGGTCATCTCCTTCGGTCTTGTATAATAAGACTCCAGCTTGTTTGTTTTCTTTCTTTTGTTGTATCATATTTGTATCTCCTCGATTTCACGTTTTTTGTGCTTCCGTTTCTTTCGTCTTAGTTCGTGTTTTCGTCTTTCGTCTCGTAGAGCTGACGACTGGCTCTCGTGCTTTTTTACAGAACCGCAATTTATACCGACAGCCATTTTGTCTACTGTGCCCTGAGCACGGTTATCATCAAACCAGCGGTTTTTCGCATTAAGGTAGCGGCTGGCAGTGCTGCCAGTGTTCTTTTTAGATTGCTGTTGAAGGATTTCGCAAGGGCTCTAGGGAAACGCCTTTCAATGTTGAACTTCCTTAGTGGTGGTTCTATTTGCAACATTGTTGGATAATCCCTTCCGTACCTTTACTGCAAGAAAATAAAATAACGGTCCGGGTCGATGCATCCATACAGCCTGTGTGTCAGTTGAGACACGGTCTTGAAGAGCAGTTATTGAGGCGTTTAGGAGATTTTCAGCTGTACGCGGCCTGTTCAAAGTTTGAACCATGTCCATGTTGTTGATTTCGGTATTTCTCTATTAATGGCAGCTTTCCATTCCAACACACTTCCATTAAGTGCAGCATGTAGAAAAGAATAAAAACGGTCCTTAATATATTGTAGTAACTAAAATTTTACTGTGGAAAATAACTTCAACGCTGATTCCAAAGTGCAAGCGCTGTTTGTGAAATCAGCCAAACTAAAGTGGCAGTACAGTTGCATCATACATAGAGGGCCTAAATATAGCTTCATAACATTGGTGAAATTGTGCGGTCAGGCTAGGTGTTTCCCACAACATTTTCCGCCCCAGCTGTTAGGCAAAAAAATAAAAGCAGACAGTTACTCATTTTCTTAGTAAATATTCGACTTTACTGAGAGCCACACAAAATGCGCTTGGCACGATGACCCTAGAAAGATACCTATAAAAATGTTTAGAAATCTGTTCATTTTATTGAGCTCCATATGATGTTCCAGAATCATCGTTGATAGCCTACAAAGGCAATTTTACAAACTACTTTTTTCCAAACATTATCGCAACATCACTTGGTTGGACACAGGCTTGGTTTTGAGTCCAATACTGTAAGATTTTTGCTCTGACGTCTTCCGGTGGAGGAAATCATCTCATGGGCAACTTTTTGCCTTGTGAGTTTCGTGCTAGTTCAGCCTTTTACTTACTTACTTAAGGTGGCGCTACAGTCCGGGGTGGAACTAGGGCTCAACCAACAAGCGTCGCCAGCCAGCTCGATCTCGAGGTCCCCTTCCACTTACGTGCGCCACCTGAGTCGCGGTTTTCCTCTAGTTGGCTCCCTTGGGTGTGGATTCGAAGATTTCCGGGACATGTCCATCCGCTCTACATGACCCAGCCACCTCAGTCGATTGACCCTCACTCTTCTGGCTATGTCTTTTATGACGTTCTGTCCGAGATGTCGATGTTTAGTGTCCTTTCTTGTTGACAGCATATACTTCGTCTTGCACTCATTGACTCACGAACGCACCAGTGACACCACGCTGCGTTCTTCCGATTATGTCAATATCGTCTGCATATGCGACGAGGTTTTGACCGACCTTGATAGAGCAGCGTGCATTCCCATTGTTATCCTGCACAAATGGGCGAGTTTGGCAGAGATGCCAAAACAAAACATGGCTCCGTATAGATCATCTCTATAAAATCTGTCATACGCGGCCTCAAAATCGATAAAGATGGTGGGTATCGATTTGAAGTTCCTGTGTTTTTTCCAAGATCTGCCGCAGTGTGAATATTTGGTCGGTGGTGGACTTTCCTGGCCTGAAGCCACACTGATATGAACCAATCAGGTTGTTGACGAACGGCTTCAGGCATACACACAAAACTGCTAGCTCAGCCTCACCCAGAAAAAACTTTGGTGTCTTCCTAATTTTCACGTCTTCGAAGTCCCGTCTGCTCTCTGGATAAGTATAATCCATTACACATTTGAAAGAAGATTTGCAAAAATTTGCAAAAGTTCAATACCAGGATAAATCCACTCCCACAGAGTTCGCTGTCATCACATCACCTGGTTCATTGTAAAGGACAAATCCAAACAACCTCTCAGGACAAATTTTAATTTATTAGACACCACGCCAAACAAAAAACATACCAATAGTGTGAGCATGATATCTTCCCGATTTACAAGTAACTCTTCTATTCACTCATGAAAAAATCCTCTTCCCCCTCCTCCTCCAAAAAAGGGAAAGCATCCTCAATCAAATACTTTGGCAAACATAAGAGCGCTGCTCAGAGCAAATAAAAAATATATTAAATCTGCATAGCACGTTCGCAAAGAAAGATTTATTACACTTGAACATAAGAGCCTAGACGCAGTCTCCTGCTCCCAGGGATGTTACTTCTCCCCATCTGGTGTGATGCTTCTTCCCTTTTTTTTTCTCAACTATCCTTTGAAAAATGAGAAATGCGAAATCCCCCTGCACACACTCACGTATACACTTCCATAGATACAATCGCCCATGTAAATATTGATTAATATTTCGTTGGGAAATTATTATTTGACTTTTTGGGGGCAAATATTTAAGTCAAACTTTTGTTGTGCGAACACGGGTGAGAAGAGCATAAATACAAATAATGAGATGGATTACAAGGTGTACTAAGGGAAGCGGAAAGTTTTCTGTGTGTTCTGTCACCTACAGAGGAATTAAGGACGTCAGTAACGCAACTGTCAAGCCCCTAATGGTACCACATTTTTTGCAGCACCACCCTCAATCATTAGTCGGCAATAAACATTGTAGGTGCCTCCTTTCTTACTTATTAATGATAGCGCTACAGTCCGTCGTTGATTTGGGCCTTAATCAACAAGCGCTTCCAGTCAGTTTGGTCGTAAGTTCAGCTGTCGCCAGTTTCACACTCCGAATTAGTTAAGGTCCCTTTCCAATTGCACGTGACACCTGAGCCGCGCTCCTAATCTACTGCACCGTCCCTCCATTGTATATTCGAAGATTTTGCGGTCCGGGCCAGTTACCAGCTACCCAAAGACCCAGCCGCCTTAGTCGTTGTCTTTGCCTAAGTCAATGTCGCTGTACAGCCCATACAGGCTACGTTGTATGTATATTCTTCTCCACTCACTCTCTATAGAGACGGGACCGATTTGTATAGCAATATGTTTGAGATCGCTGGTAGATTCCACTTTTTTCCTTTTCTGGTATTGAGGACATTGGGACGTTCTGTGCAACTGCAGAGCGGACCAGCTAGCAAAGGCCAGAACTTCTCGGAAACGATGATGGAACCATTTGCTTCTATAGAGTCGATTAAGTTTCGTCTTGGCACTAAAATAAAAAAACAAGAAATGGCCTAACCTTGATCGTGAAAAAGCGGCCAGACTCTTAAGAATATAGTTGTTTTTTGCAACGATTTCTGAAGAAACTCTAGAGACTATGAGGAGGATAATTTGTTATAACTCAATGTATCTGGTTACCTAGGATTATTCTTTGCCGGGTCTCCACTAAGATGTCATTCGTAGTATTTACGTTTACTCCATGTTAGGTGAACACGTTCACTAATTCGAGGTTAAAGCTGTTACTTCTCTTTGCCTTTTGCGATGGACAAATAGATCTTTGTTTGTCGACAACAGGTATTTGGTTTTGTCCTAGTTTATTTTAAGACCGAAGAAGAAATCGCATTGTTGAAATCCGGTGCATGCTTGGAATAAAGGTGTTCCCTTTGTTGCGCGGTATACCGCATGTTTTCCAGGGTGATGTGGTATAGCTGAACCAGTTTTCTCGGGATCCCGAATTCGGCCATCGCCTTGTAGAGCTCAAAACGATGGACTCTATCAGCAGCTTTAAAGTCTATGAGGAGGTGGTGTCTTTCGAACTCAAACTTTTCCAGGCTTTGGCTTAGTGTGAAAATTAGATCTAAAGTCGATTTGCCGAGCCAGAAACCACACTGATACGCGCCGATTAGTGTGGTGCAAAATGCCTTGAAACATTCATATAGTATACGCTGGACAGGATCTTATATGCAACATTAAGCAGTTCTACTTGTTGCGAGTCATAAAACCGCCCTTTTTGTAGATGGGGGATGTTGAGCTGATATTGCAGTCGTCGAGCATGCTTCTGCCCATACTACTCCCTACCAAAACATCACCTCCATATTTAAAGATTTCCGATAGCAAGACATCAGGACCGGGGACTTTGTTGTTACCTAACTTATTAATAGCTGCGCCAACATCTTCCAAACTGGGAGGGGGGACTTGTTAATCAACTGAATTTGGGCTTTCTTCCTGCCATATCACTCTCCCTGTTTTTTGCCCATTAAGTAGCTGCTGCTCCTGTAAAACATTTTCTATTCTTTGCGCCTAGGTAACTTCATTAAGTTTTTTTCACTATTTCAAAGAGCCTGAGCTAGTTGCTTAGGTTTTTATACGCCACGAGACTTCCTTGAGCTGGAAGGTTTTCTTTTGGTACGATACTGCTCACACGCTGCTTTTGTTTTGCACTGCAGCGCTTGTCTTTATGGCAGTCCTGAAGACGGTTTGGCACTTATCATCTGCACATGATCCGCTGATCGTTGGGTCGTTGATCGCAGCCGATATCTGACATGTGCCGCCTTCTGTAGAAGCTGTGGTTAATGCTTTCTACTGCTCGAGGACAGTTTCTTGACAAAAGACCTGCATTGGGTCTAAGTTTGTCCATTCCAAACGCGGTCAATCTGCTAGCATATTCGCTTTTTATTACAAGGCGTCATTGTCATTCCTTGAGTCCACGGAATATTTGAAACTTCTCTCACTCGAATGTCTCTCTTTTGTGTTTAGTAGCTGTTTAGTCTCAGCTTCTGTGAGATCGTAAACACTGCTACTCCCTTAGCACAAACCTCTCCCATGCGGCTATAAACTCCTTCAAGGTATCTCATTCCAGATTCTGTGAATTTTTTTTAAGTACCCACCGGATACGCATGACTTAACCCCCAAGACAACAAAAAGAATGCTAACTAAGCTGCTTATCTATTTTGGATCCCCTTCCATGAAGAATATCATCTTTCAACACTTTCGAAAATAGCCCATCGGGGGTTGCCTAACTGAACGGAATAATAGTCGAAATAAATTTTCAAGTAGCGCAACACAATACCTCAGTTAAACTTAAACAAAGTGTTATTGCTTTTCGCTGTACAGCCCTGTCAGGGGGGAGGGGGGACGTCAAGGCGCAACCCCTTGAGAACGCCGCTCGCAATATAATGTTAATTATTTATGGTGTTAATCAGAAGTTAAAACTCCACCGTCTACTCATTTAGTCCTTTTTTGGCAGGCAAATGGAGTGTCAGTTACTCCATTCGATAGGGCGGGCGAGAGTCACGGCCAGCTTGTGCTGCATCATAACTCAGTGGAAACAGGCACTCAAGGGAAGTGTTCGATTTCAGTTCGTTTTGGGGGCGGGAAGGCAAGGCAAAGTTGTATTTTTCTTTTTTTTATGGTTGTGTGCGCATTTGTCATGGAGTTGAGTTGTGTACTGGATCTGTTGTCTGTTGCGGAGCAATCCTTTATGCTTTCAATTTCACGGAATTCGAAGTGGAAAAATGGAATAGGGAACCGATGGATGGTTGGAGCATAGCAAATTTAAAGGTTACTCAGATGCGTTCAAACGGTTGCGGTTCAAGAAAGTTCATGATATTTTTAACCCCTAAAGCCATTAACAACTGGAGTGGTGCAGATGTGTAGAGGCGTTCACAAATTATTTGGAATGAGTTGCTATGGGGATGGAGGTGTGATGAATTTTTACATTGAGCACCTTGCTCAGCAACGATGCATCACATAATTTGAAAGAATTTTGCACAACTCATGCGTTAACACGCCAACGATATTTACATTATTGGAATACCGCATCGTGATGTCAGTAGCGCGTTCAAGAGTATTAGGACGAAGTGTCGGGTTTAACAGTCAACGAGAGTAAAACGATGTACACGCTGTCAACACAGAAAAACACCCAACACAGAATTCTCGGGCAGAACGTCACTCTCAACAGATTTTTTTTGAGGTTGATTTTGTCTACCTCGGTCACTATGTACTCAGGCAATGACATCAGTACAAATAGTGAATAACTATTACCAATCGCTGTTTTTTTTTAGCCAAGAAGGCTCAGGCAGGGACTCTTTTAGACCATTGTGATACCAGAGCGAAGAAAACCGGCTTACTGGCACCAGGGAACCAGAATATATAGCATGAATACAACGAAGGTGGGCAGCCGTAGCGGTGTTAACCCTAAGATTTGATCCATTTCGTCTCAGAGATGAAGTTTCATATCTTCTGGGTGCCGAGCTCAGCTAGATCGTTAAGATCGTCATAGAAGTATTCCGCGAGGGTTCTTCTTCTTAGCGTCGCAAAAGCAGGACATGTACACAGTAGATGGGTCGTGGTTTCCTCTTCCTCCTCGTCCTTGTTGCTTCTACTGAAATAGTTGGAGGGAACCCCTAGTCTAAGTGCATGCCTGCCTACCAAGCAATGTCCGGTAAGGATCGTTATCAGTGAACCTAGATTTTTCCGGTTTGTGGGTAAAAGTATCTCGGTCTTCTTTAAATCCAGGTTAGCTCAGATTTGTTTTGGCAGGAGACAAGTGCTGATGTTGTTCCACCTATGGCTTGCCAGTTTCTTGGCATCTGTATCAAGGAGGAACTTGATCGATTCGATAGGCGCAAGGAGTTCCCCCAAGTTTGCGGGGAGATGCCGTCCTGCACCCTCTTTTTCCAGCTCATCCGCTCTACAGTTGCCTGGAACGTCCCTGTGTCCTGGGACTTAGCACAGGGTTACGTCGGAATCTCGTTGAGAGATCTGCGGCATCTGTAAGAGGGTAGTTACAAAGCCATTTCTTGAACAACTGACCCTATACAACACCCTAAAAATGCTGCTGTATAGGGCAGAGGCATGGACTTTGTAAAAAACGGATGAAATCGCCCTCGGTTGTTTCGAGAGAAAAGTCCTTCGGGGGTCCTTGATTCCGTCTCCTCAAGAGGTATGTAGAGGAAAAATACATACATCGACCAACTGTATGTCCTGTACATCGACAACGACCTAAGGAGAAGAGTCCACACACAGCGACTAAGAAGACTGGAGTAGGTAGATTGTTCCGGTTTAGAAAATCTTCAAACCTCCCACAGAGGAAAGACACAGTCGAATAAAACCGCACTTACCGATTCGGCTTGCAATCGAGATGACTGGAGATGATCGTTGTTTAAGACACAGGTCATCATAAGTAAAATACTAAGTACGTGTAAGTATTATTTGCATCATTTGCTAATACTTAATTCTAAATGAGTATCGGTTTCACTCCAAAGGCATGACAAAATCTTCACTGACTTCTGTAGGTAAGCATTTCTTTAATTGAGTTGTTGCTTAGAGCATGATGCGATTTAATTTGGTTCGACAACAGCATATAAATTTTCAATCAGCCCTTCGGATATAACACATAAACTTCTCAACAACGTCTAGAACAATTCATATAAGTTTCAAAATATTTAGTTTTATCCTCACAAATGCAAACCAGGGAACTCCGCCATACTGGCGCCCAAATCCTTTCCCATAGAATTTAGATTCTTACACACCTCAGTCCTAACAAGAAATGCCTTTGAAATTGTATTCCTCCTCTGATTATTGTTCATATGTTTCTATCTATGCATCGTAAATTACTACTAACTCTCGGTTTTGTTTAAACAAGAGGGATAGTGTCTAGTAAATGTAAATTAAAATTTTCTCCGAAATACAATTTGGACATACATATGTATCTGGTAAAAGGATTCCTCTTTTAATTCAATTTATATCTTCTACTTAAAACTTCAAGAAACTGTAAATTCCTCGTCCACATTCAAGATCAATACCATCCCTAAAAAGAAATTCTTTCGGCTGAAATGTATTCTATTTTCATAGCGCATCTGATGCTATCACCGGATCGTATTACCAAAAAAAAAATCGTTAATGTAAACATATCCACAATTGAATGCATATCGTCTGCATACACCCTCTTCCATTTCATGTAAAGTAGGAATTGGAATTCACCCTGCCAATGACTTGTTGAGTTGTGTCGGTTTTGTATACATTTTCTCTGTTCGATGGAAATGAGCTACCACTTGTACAATTTCTCGATGCTTCTCAGGATGCATTAAAGGAGATCAAGAGCGAGAAAAAACACACATAAAGACCGACTCGAACCCTTAAATGGTTAAAACATATTCTTAACCATTTGAAAACATGCCATTCACACACTGTCACTGTCACAAATGCATTCGAAGCATTTAGCGCTCATATTTATGTTATCCAAGCACATGCTGGAAGGATCTTCAGAAAGTATGTACATAACATATGCATGGATACGTCGCGTTTCGAATTGCACCAAGTCGGTGTCGTTTTGGTTCGACAATATAATTGTCATCCCCTTGTCGAGTGCTTACCACACACACATACATACATATGAGCACATGTTGACGCTTGATTTAAAAATAAAATAAAAACGACAAGGATATTCCATTTAAAAGAGCTGAACGTCACTTGCTTTGTCACAAGGGATATTTCGTACTTGAACGAGATGCTCGTTTCGGTGGCAGGTATAAATTATCTGGTAGCGATAATTTAATTCAAAGGTAATAGATACTTTAGAGGTTCTGTTTCAAGCGGCAGCGGTAACAGCTGTGGTTGATCCTCATTGTGATTAGCTAGAAGCATTTTAGAAAATCTGCTTTGAAATGTATCTACAAATGTGTTCCAACTCTGACAGGGAGGCGGATAGAAGATATTATTTTATTTAGGGAATCAAGTGAGTCATCGAATGAGTTGGGACCTTTTTAAGAAACCAGTCAGTGAGTCCACTGATGACATCAAGCGAAGAACCACTGTTACCAATCGTCGAATCTCTATGAAGCAAACCCCGCTCTTAAACAAATAGTCCTGCTTGTGCCGCAAGGTCTTGGCCTCCATTTCTTTGTTTTGTTTGTATTCAATCAAAATATCTACTTTATGCGGATGATTTAAAAATGTTCATATGCATCAAGTCCAGTTTGGATCGTGAGAAACTGCAATCAGGCTTAAATCTTTTATCGGATAGGTTTGTGATGTTCGTGTTGTGAGAGGGGCTGAATTGTCAACTGATCACCACCTCGTGTTGTGCAAATTGTACCTTAACGATGATGTACCTTTCCTACGAAAGTGTAAGCCAAGGCTAGTTACACGTATACGGAAGGAGAGTTTGCGGAATGATGAGATACGAGAGGAGTTTGCACTTCAGGTATCCGAAAAGTTTGAACAAATTCCAACTGCTCCGACAAACGTAGAGGAAGAATGGCGGTTGTTTTTAACAGCAGTCATTGTTTCTTCAGGTGAGGTTAACGTGGTGAAGCGGCTCGATGTGGTGGCTGGTGGTGAGAAAATAAATGGGTGGTTTAGAAGAAAGAAGCCTTTAAGGTGTGGATACATTTCCGGGATTCGGCTTCTCGAAACCGGTACATGGAGGCGCGAAGAACTTGAAAGCTGACTGTTAAAGCAGCTAAGGAGGAGTCCTGGAAGGAGTTCGGCGAGAAATTGGACCGTGATCACAGATCTGCAAACAATGTGTTCTGGCAGACCATCCGCCGTCTAAGAGGAAGGAAGTTTATTATCATAGAAGGAGTCAATTCCGAAGATGGTGTACTTCTTTCAGGTGAGAAGGACATCTTGAGCAGATGGGGCGAGCACTTTTCGGATCTTCTCAATCCCGAAAAGGGCACTGAGGATGGCAGACCCATGGTTTTGAGTAGGGCGTAGAATAGTGCCACTGTAGAGGAGCCGACTTTGACGATTAAAGCGCTAAAAGTCGGCAAATTTACTGGTGTGGATGAAATCCGGGCAGAAATACTCAAAACCTTGGGGGAAGAGGGAGTGAAATGGCTCTCTCGTGTCATTGAAGTGGTTTGGAAATGCGGTGCAACAGCTAGCGATTGGCAAACTGGGGTTTTTTTTTGGAAAGCGGATAAGAGGCATTGTTCCAATAGGTCCATTCCCGTGTGTTTTGAAGCTGGGATGAAGATAAACGTGACCAAATCAAAGGTTATGGTAATTTCCCGAACGCCAGTTCAATGCACTCTGCATGTTAGTGGAGTCCCATTGAAACAGGTGGAGAAGTTTAAGTATCTCGGGGTCTTATTCTCGATTGATGGAAGGAGCAATACTGAGTTATCCTGTAGGATTGGTCATGCTGGTGCAATTTTGAGACAGCTCGGTCAATCTGTTATCAGAAGGGCCGAAGTTGACATCGGAACCAAGCTGTCGGTCTTTAACTCAGTGTTTGTTGCGACCCTTCCCTATGGTCATGACGTTTTGGTAATGATCGAAAGAATAAGCTCGCGGATACAAGCGTCCGAAATGAGAATTCTTCGTTGTATTGCTGGGATAACTCGTTATCGCTTATCTACAGTTTCATTGCCTTCAATGACCTGTTTGCCGGGCGCACAACCAAGTTTGACCTTGTTGTGCCTGGCAATTATTTGTAAGGTATCGTAGCAGTACTAGACTGACCTAGATTTTACGAAGTAGGATGTTAAGGCTTTAAGCGCTGCCAGACTCTTTATCTAGACTAGTGCAGATCTCAATGAGATGGATTTAAGCCTGGATCACGCTGGGCTACATCCCCATTGGTACCGAGACTTAAGTGTTTGGTCCAAAAACGCCAGCACCAACTCCTGGTTTCATTTTTAATCAATCGATGAACCATACCAGACATCCTGGTTCCAATAAGGGTTCTTTATTACACGGTCTACACAGTCTATTACACAGTCTACACGGTCTTATATTACTACCTCAAATAAGTTTCAGGAGATAGTGCTAAACGTATCTGTAATTGAAATTGATTTAAGTATTTTCAGGTCTCCCACAAGATTATCTGGAGCTCTATAGCATAACACGCAGCGGTCTACCTAATGAAGATATGCAAAGATGGGTGTAACTAAAGTGGGGCAGGTGCGCATAGCACCTGTAATACTGAGACAGGAAACTCTCTGCAGCTTCAATCGATCACTTTTTGTAGATGTGCTGGAAATATACTGTCACCACCTGGGACTTGAATGGTTTGAACGTGTCCAGTGCCCATTTAACCTTATGAGCCCTGAAGATTCTGCTTGATAGGCTACTAACTCTACTGGCGATGCGGAGCCTGGGGTCTTTTTCATTTGGGTTTGCGTAATGTTCTCAAATAGACGAACTTGGGAAATATACTTAAGAAATTGTTACAAGTGTATCCTCACGGTTCGTTTTGACGACACAGTTGCTGTTATAGGAAGTCAGTAACACATCATTTATTTGATACGCTCCTTCATCTAGATCCCATGTAGACTTAATAAATGTAACTTGCATATCCATTTTAGAAAGAACAAAGTTCCGATACAGACTCCAGTCCGTCGACTTTGGATCGTATCTAGTTGATGCATGTGCCAATTTGCCAGGTATGCCAAACCTGGTATGTTGTTGATCCGACAACGAGGCCTACTCTGCTACACGCCAATTCACAGTGAAGTTGGAAATAAATGGATTTGCGAATGTGAAGTCAAGTACCTCTTCGTGAATCACATTTGTGAAGATTCGTTTCGAGCCTTTATTAAAATATCTACCTTATTGCTATATTGTTATACTCTTTTCCCTCGACTCATTCCCTCTTTTGGCTATGCTGGGGTTAGCATGCTCAGGGGCTCTGCTTACCGAAGGGTGAACTTTACCGCCCACATTACCGGTTTTACAGGCCTTAGAGTTTGTGCCGGCAACCCTGCCCGCCACTGGCTGTGTTAGTAAGGTACCTACTAAAGTCGCAATGCATTTAGGCTCGTCTTACCTATCTTACTATTCTTCACACAGCTTCTACTGAACACCCGTACAAATTAGGAACTAGATGTTGGTACAAAGAATTCTCTTATTGCAAAAAATACATACACACACACCTTACCTATTAATCCATATCTAGCACTTGAAGCCAATAAACGATGAGATAAAAATTATTCCCGCCAATGTTGAGTATCTATGACTGAAACTGTCCCTCTCTGTAATTACATCTGTTACTATCTGTTTGATTATTCACAATTGTGGCTTCCTTAACGAAGCTCTTAAATGCCGGATTGCATTTTAATTTGAATTACTCATTTAAACTAAACTATACATACGGCCGACTTTGTCTGATAAGCCATACAGTCATCGCCGTTCATATGGATTGCACCCGATTTAAATTTTATTTCATAATTAATTCGGGTCGGCAGCGACATAAATAAACCATGGGTCATGCAGTCAGGCACTCGTTTCGATAGCAAAAAGGTCAGTGACCGCAAATATGTACAAAATAAAAAAAACAAAAATCCATTGAATAGAAATCCTTATCGCATGGATGTTTGACTTAAGCCAAATGAGTTGAGAGGGTGGGAAATAAATTACACTCTGCCGCCTGCCCATATCAGATACAAATCAATGGTGTGGACGATAATTCGAAGTGAATAATTGCCAATTACACGATCTTAAGCGACATCAATGGATGTGCATTGTGCGGCCACAATACTTTAATAAGGAGAACATCATCTCACCATCACCACCTCTGTTCAAGACTTGGTGTTGAATGGAGATTATAACAGGCAGATGTATCTTTTTCTCTTAAAAATGGGATTCTCTCAGTAATATCATGATATTTTGTTTGCACGCATGACTATTAGCTGCGACTCTCTTAACTTCTCTCTATCTCTCAAGATACTTTCCAGTCCAGGGTTATGTATGGGACAGAAATGTACGTCACCTGCAACTTCACTCGACATGAGGCGAAACTGATGGAAGATTGTCTAGTTCAGATTTTATAGCGAAGGAACACAGGGTACAGGGATATATCGCATATTTTGTCACAGATAAAAGAACCGCACCGTATTTCTTCCTTTTAAAATAGAAATATCAGAGCCAAAGAGATTTTTTGTGTAAGTTTTATGTTATGCGATACATGTTTTAGATATCTTGTATTACTTGAAATGGAATCATGACAACGATGATAGAAAGAGATACACTTTGTCTCAGATTCAAGACAAAAAGTACATTCAGTGTTTCATGTACATTGGACAGTATAAGTTGAATTGTAGAGGTAGGTGCAACTGCTTATATAGTACATACATACTTCAAAAATTATGTGAGAGCACTACATTTTGAAAGGAATTGGAAAGAGATAAGTCCTCAATAGTTCTTTAGCAATTATATCAGCTTAACAATTATTTTTTGTCGTCATTGCGAAATTATGTGACATATGTATGTATGTATATGCCAAAGAGACTACCTAACTGGCTTCGTTTTAAAACTCCTTTCTCCGGGTAATTCAAGTCAGCACAAATATTGTCATCGGATTATTTTCTTTTATTTGCCACGCAAATAAAATTCTGTGACACAGACCTTATAAATACAGAAGAATTCTTAATCCAATCAACTTTCCCCTCCTCGGCTATCCCCGAATTTGGTAAACTGAAAAAATCCATAAATATTTATAGGATCAAAAATAACCAAATTCATTTCATACTTTATTTGAAATTAACAGGGGATAAGTATTTTTCATTTGAAAAAATACCAACAGATCTATCTATGCATCTTTTGGTTGCATTTTTCTGTAAGGCATAGAAATAGAGGACAAAAAAGATCTAGTTGAAAAAAGAAAGTATAAAAACGATCGCAAACAAAAAAGTGGACATGTTCTCTTTAAAAGGGATGCTCTGGAAACATCGTTTATGAAGCACTATAAGGACCAGCCGCATAACTGAACGCCCTCGGATATTTCAACACAACATCAAATATGTGTATGTAGGACATGAGAAGTGTTTTAGGGGACACACTTGTCAACATCGTCAATCGTTTTAATACAACTCCTTTCTTTAAGTGGAGCTGCAGATTTTTTGGATTATCACGTAGAAATATAGAAATCTGTTCGAATAGTCAAGTTATCACGAATCCAACTTCCAGACCTCATTTGGTTAGGGTAGGCAGAAATTCAACCTGCTTGCCAGCCAGATGTGGGTCCCAAGTCTCGAAGGGGTTCTGAGATGGTCAGAAAGCTGACAAACTGGCAAGAGAAGGAGCACCCACGATAGACTGGCTCTAGCCGATGCAGCAATCTGTAGGAACTGTGAGGAAGAATGAGAGGATCTCGAACACGTCTTATGCCACTGCCCAGCCTCAGCAAAAATGCGACAGAAAACCCTCAACCTGAACCACAAAAAATACGTTTTTATCCTTAAAGAAATTCAAAATAATGATAAAGTTAACGCAACTGGGAAGGCTAGCCATGAAATGCAACAGAGCATGAAAGTCAGCAGACACATACATATGTACATACATAAACTTGTGTATGTGTGTATCTGGCGCGACAGCTCGGGATGAGCCAAGGCCTAGCTTCTCGCAACCATTTATGTTGTGCGTGTTACATATTTCGCACAAATGGAAGGGACCTACAGTTTATTGCCGACTCCGAACAGTGAAGTGAGAAGCTCTTTCATGACAGATTATACTCTCGGAGGCTTGTCATTCCCCGACGAGAGGTGGAGCCGCGAAAAATATTTGGTGTTCCTGGTTGGGGCTTGAACCCAGGCCGCTGAGTCAGCAGTCCAACGCACTAACCAGCGACCCACGGCGTCCACACATACATAAACTTGCATTGAGTAAAATCAAATCGTCTAGATTCAAGAGCCGACTACAAGCGACACAACTAGTAAGCGAATTCCCATAATTGCATGAACATACGTATGTATGTACGCATTTTAATACTCTGTCCGGACTGTTGATGTAAAATCTTGAAAGTGTTCGCGCTTATGAGGTTATACTATATACTATTAGAAGAGACACTTGGTTTAAAAAGTCTTGGGCACAAATCACAAAAAAAAAAACAACCTTAAATATTTTGCATAAAATTTTTTTTTTTATTTTTTAAAAATATTTTTTCACTGACCTCGATTTATTCCAGACATATTTTTACTTTTATTGTATTCACTGCAAAAAAAAAATGTTACTTAACTTTGAAATAACCAACAAGCAAACAGTTGTTCTTGCAATTCACTGTATATCTTACTGTTTGTACTCTACTGCTCAACCAACTTTAAGTACGACAAAAACTTGAAAAAAAAATTCGACTGGGGAGCCAGTCTTATACTTCCCACCTCATATTATGTTATATCAAAAACAGTGATATTGTTATTTATTTAATAATTAAAGAAAACATGCATAGAGAGCGGGAAATTCGAAGACACTCTGTTTAATATTGTTCCACAAAGAGTTGTTGCGCGAACTCGAAAAAAAAAAACGTTTCTTAAGTTTCCTCAGCATCCGCCAGTCAAGCCCTGTTCATATCTCGAAACTTTTTGATCGGACCGATTACAATACTTCCCCTACTAGGTGGGAAGTAAAAACAAAAAATCCAATCATAAAAATGAAATAGAAATAGAGAAAAAGTACAACCTGTCAAAATGTTTAGACAGATCTGGCCTTACCTAGATTGGAACCGTTCAGTCCTCACAGGACACTGTCACATTTTTTAAAACGATTTCTGCAGAATTTGTAGAAGGAGGAAACTTCTTTCCAATTTTTGTTGGACCTATGCGGTTGCTATGTTTTCTTTAAAGACCTTGGCGGCTGTGCGATTAAGGTAAGAAAAATTGTTCACATCATAAATAGCTCAAGCTGGTTCAATAAGTTCTTAGGCTATCTCTAAACATCTTCAAGTCTAAATGCGGCCATCCATCCTAAACTTAAGTACATAAAGGCAAGACCATATTTGCCGTTTCTTCATAAACTCACATTATTTCTACATAATACGAAATCAAACATTATTAGATCTGAAAGCATATCAATGGGGAAAGCATAACGAGTCAGAGTCCAAACTTCGAATTAATACTCAACTGTATTGTCTACCAAAATGAATTTATTACTTTCGATCTCTCTGCCCCACTTTTATTAAAACACGAAAGGCTCTAGAATCTAGTAACACCCTTAATACATGTCTTTCTTATAATCAATCTTGGTTTCGATGAAACATTGAACCTGACATTGTTCAGAAATTTAAGGAGCTACCAGTAGCTACTCTGCAAAAAAATTCGACTGGGGAGCCAGTCCTATACTTCCCAGCTCGTATTGTGTTGTTTCAAAAACAGTAATGATATAATTTATTTAATAATTATAGAAAACATTCATCGGAGGCCAACAATTTGAATACACACTTATTAATTGCTCCACAAAAAGTTGTTGCGCAAACTTGATAGAAAACATTTCTTAAATTTTCTTAGCATCTGCTGGACCGATTGTGCTCAAAAGCTTATCAGCTCTAAGTTTCATGCTGGCATGATCCTACGTTGTTTCGTTCTCCAGATATCGAAGGCGAAAAATATTGTCACACACAGACATCATTTGGAAAATGGGTGCAAACGATTTCTATTGTATAGTAATGTCAAGGCCTGTTCATATCTCGAAACATTTTGATCGGACCGATTACAATACTTCCCCTACCTGGGTTGGAAGTAAAAATATGATAGTTGCTTAATTTTCATATAATTTGTCCCAAATTTCATCACAGCTTAATAAAACTATCTACATACTTAGATCTCAGATACTTTAATGTTGCTTGTCGTTGCTATTGCAAGTTGCAACATTTTAATTCTCCCGATACTTCTGTTACAAGAAACTTTGACAATTGTATTTTTCAGAACACTTTACTCGCACGACACTCATTGTGGATTTCATACCATGTATCAGATATTTCATGCGATATCCTGAATCAAAATATATTTATAGCATGACAACTCAACATTTTTCTATCTCGACCTCAAGTATCAACTTCATTCCCAAGGGGAAATACCATTCATCAGTTTCAGCAACAACATTTATGTCGTATACAAGAACGAGAGAACACAGTGTTCACGAATCTCTCATGAAATACGAAGCAAAGAGCACATCAGGCACCTGATGTTGAATAGCGGCAGTTGTAAAACGACCGCGATTCGATTAGGGTGTGTTTTCTTGTCTCTTCGACGGAAAAAATATCGTGTTCACATTCTCTCATTTCACAGAGTTCCGCTAAAATGTTTTTTGATGAAATATTATCCCTCCGGTCGATGATATGAATTTATTGAAGGATTAACGAGACACATTTTCGGCCGCGTTTAGTGCGTGCAGATACAGTATCTGTGTGTGTATTTTTGTTCAGTTGACACCTTAATAAATGTGTAACTACACCGATTAGCTTAGCGCCATCAAGTCCCAATCAAAACAAACAAAACGAGAAGGGAAAAAAGTCCTAGTCAAGGAATTTCTGGATAATTGCACACGACAATTCATCAATTCCACTTAAGGGTGGTTCGGTTGTTGGTTGTTGATTGTTACAGATTGAGAGCATAGCTCGTGGGTATTGCCGATATCCTCCGGATGATGAGAGTACTGCATGCACAGGAATATTCCTTATTGGATGCATTTTTTTGTTTTTATTTTGTTTCGCCGTGTGTTTGTTGTTGCAGCGAATTAATCTGCTCGTTGTGATTGTCTGGCGTCACTCAAATAAGGTGCGAGTTAGTGGTGAATTGCTGATTTGTCTGTTGACACAGTGTTTTGATTTTTCATTTATCATTTGATTTATGTTTGCCGGTGCGGTGTTTGTCTGAAGGAAATGCTAATCTAAATGACATGCGTGTGTCAGAGTGCAAGTGGAAGTAAATAAAAAATAAATAAATAAAATTGAATAGAAATTTCGAGAGTTAAATTTCAGAAAAAAAAATAAAATAAAATAAAAGTGGATGTATGCCTAGATATCAAAACATTGGGATTATTCAGACACATCTACAGAGAGGACGGGAAGATTCCTGGAGCGGGGACTGCATTCATTTCAGAAAAAAGGTGAGTTTCAACAAATGAATTAGATTTTGATGACAAGAACAGGGTACTGTCAGGTGGCTGACGACACTATAAGCTCGTTGGATGTTTATAAGGTTATTTTGAGAGCCGATACCTTCATATTTCATATGTATCTCCAGAGCTTAAGATTGAAAATGTTGTTTCATCTAAATATAGACCGGCTCGTGCATTTGATAAACGAGAATGGGGTGAAGTCCAACAAATCCCTTCGGGACTCTCTGAACAAATTAGGTTCATAACTTTATTGTTTGATAGGGGTGCTTCATCTTGATTAAGGCTATTTTATGCTTAAAAAATAGTTTTTGATATTTAGACGGTGTAACAAAATTCGTTTCAGTTCGCTTGGGAATATCATTCTTTGAAACGGAGCCAAGCTGTATCAAGGAGCTCGCTCTGTTATATGCTTCTTGTCTACGGATTGGGAGTCAGGATATTGAGTTTTTGAAAGATTTTCTAATTAACGTCGTGTAGTCTTAATAAGTGAATCAGAGGAATTTCAACCCGAACTCACCAGGAATGAAATTAGACACTAGGCGGTGTGTATGTCACTGTGTCCTGGAGGCTTTAATTTTCCAGATGGATGAGCCTTTGTTTGCTTTTGGCGGCGCTTTGTCAAGAATGTTGACCGGTTACTTTTGCCTTAATTTTAAACTTTATCTCTAAATGGATTTGTGTGTTTTCGTTACAAAATTGGAATAAAAAACAGATGAAATTAAATTTGTGGCTTTCTGCCTGTCTGTCGTTCGTTGGATGTTGGATGTTTATATTATAGTTCCAAGTGTGGACACAAGATTTCCCGGAAAGTCGATCATGTACTACAAAAACCCGTATAAATTGTTATTTGTACGTACATACATAATATGTGAGTATTTACATATAGGTATATGTGAATGTATACAACTTTTGGGTTTTGCGGTGGGTAAATGGGCTTCCCTGATTTTATTTTCAGTTCAAGTCTGCAAAGACCAAATTTTAGAACATCATCATATGTCTCCAGATTATGTATAAACTGAGTGTTTTCCTTTTTATTAATTAAATAAATAATATTGGACGTGAGTTCAGAATAGTTTCGGTCTGTCCATCGTATTTTAGTTGTTGCTATGCTATTACTTAAACCTAACGCAGCTAGTTTAGCTTTAGCCTCTTAAGAGCCATTAAAAAGGGAGAATTAGGTCGAACTAGGCCCATTTGATTTTGTCAGATCGACAGATTTCTTGAATTTGTTTTTGGGTTTTGCTTCGATTTTGGCGAATTTGTGTAGCTTGTTACAGGTACCGGTAAAATTAGCAGCGTTGTCGCATTAGATTGTTGACACCTGCTGCGCCGGGTGATAAAGCGACGGAATGGTGTAATAAGTGCAGTACATGCAAGGCTACCTTTTGGAAGTTCAAAAACATTTATCTTTGAGGCAAAATAAATAAAAAACTTGGTGATTTCGCACTGCAAAAATCCACGGGCATTAGTAAGAAAAACCCTGAGGAGGAGGTATTCATTTTTGAAAGATTGTCCATATCCTGCTCAATTCATATGGGTTTATGTGGAAGCATCGAACATGGTCGCCGTGGCTCAGTAGCTCAGTGGTTAGTGCGTTAAACCGATCACCGACCATATTTCTCGCCACCACCTCTCGTCGGGGAACGACATGCCTCCGAGAGTACAATTTGTCATGAAAAAGCTTCTCAACTTGACATTCGTAGTTGGCAATAAATTGTAGGTCCCTTCCATACGTGCGAAAAATGTAACACGCACAACGTGAATGGTTGCGAAAAGCTAGGGCTAGGCTTATCTCGCGGTGCATCGAACATACATATGTATTTATCTTTAATCTTAATATATATAATTCTTCTGTACGTGTGCATGTAATGCAACTCCTCCTAAACGTCTGTCCCGATTTAAATGAAATTTTGTGTGTTTGTTTGAGTGAGTCCCTGGATGGTTTAGATTTACCCTAAGGATAAACCATCCGCTTTTCTCTAATGACTTACTTCGAACCACCTGGACCGAACTTCAACGAACGCTCAATAGCTTCGTAGTTGCCTGTGCTGAAGCTAGGTAAACGTGAACAAATCAGAAGTAATCGTAATGCCTCGAATGCCTGTTCAATGCACTCTGCATGCTAGTAGGGTCCTAATGAAATTGGTTCAGAAGTTTAAGTATTTCGAGGTCATATTCACGAGTGATGGAAGGAGCAGTACTGAGTTATCCTGTGGGATTGGTCAGGCTGGAACAATTTTGTGAGTTTGATCCGACCCTCACCTATTGTCATGCGATTTGGGTAATGACCAAAAGAATAAGCTGGCGAAATGAGATTTCTTCGAGGTATTCGTTCGTTCTATCGAGTTAAGAACATCAGAATATACAAGGAACTCAATGTCGAACAACTACCTTTTCGAACGGAACGGTCCATACTTCAATGATTTGGGCACGTTAAACGCATTCCCCAATTTGGGTTTCAAGACATGCCATGGAATCCGTGTCATCAGATAGACGTTCCTTGAGGAAGGTATGATATTTTACGTTGTTATATTTTTTTTTATTAAAATAAGGCTAAAATAAAGCGAAACATACCAAAAAACAATGATCAAATAGTTTAATTGTACCCGTACGAAGTCGGGGCGGGCCGCTAGCTTAATATATTTTAAGTTAGATATTTGCTGTTAAAGGGCCAATTACGGCGAGAAGTAAATATGTACTTACGGGGATATATGGGAAGACTCTAAATAGTTCTTAGACGGTATCATTTCCAGCTTAGGCATTAATTCTAGTCATTTCCGAGACGGTAACCTTAAAGCAGGCCACCTGTTCCAATAAACGGGGATAGATTGCGTATACAACTGGATTGTTCTTCTTCTTCGTTCTTCCGTAGGTGAGCGTTTTTAGAATAAAACTGCTAATTGCATGATTCTATCCTTGGTTACTCTCTTCTGCGAATGGTACTTTGTTTAAAAAGTACGTTCCTTTGTAATTCATTGCTTTAGAATATGTTGGAATCGGAGGGATTTTCCAAATTTCCTTTAAAGAGTGCATGGACGATGGAACTCGATGGTAAAAGGGAGCTTTTAGAAATATGTACGCTAGAGTTGCAACCTCTTCATATCAAGTTAGCCGAGCTTTGGCTTTTTATTTCAATAAGCACACACACTGTTCTGTGCTGGAACGTTTTTGAATTCTGGCTTCTCTGTCGGCAATCGATTTAGCCAAAGTAAAGGACAGCCATCAATCAAGTGAGCATAACAATCTTGCTCGAAAAACATTCAATAGGACTGTAAAAGACGTGATAGATGTGAACTTGTATACCTACGTACTTATCGCGATATTTTTGCTAAGCAGATGCGTGAAAAGGATTTGAACTGATTTAGTTGCTGAATTCTTTATCCCAACTAACCTTGACGTCTTAGAATAAGGGTAAGTTCCAGTTTAAATCGGAAGTCGAAAGTTGCTGGCTGTATGAAGAGTTTCCCCTTATTCAAGATTGGCTCAATTAGACCGTATAGATAGAATTGTTTCTATAGGTCAGGAGGACTGTTTTTTAGAGGTCCTTTAATGAAATTCAGAAACATAGTTGCTTTGAAATAGAGTAGATCTTCATTAAACCAAGAGTCTTTGCCGTTTTGTTGTCATTAGTTAGAGGGAAACTTTGTCTATGTTTTTTCCAATATGTCCCTAAAATATGGTCATAATTGGAAAATACATACATACATATGTATCATACAGAACTGATTCGACCTATAACTCCTTTTAATTGTTGAGGTTCAAAATCATTAAATTCTGTAAATAGCAGGTGTCCTTTCGTTCCTTTAAAGAAATTTGTCTCTTTGGCTGTTGCCAACTTAACCACCTAGTGGCTAACAACGCTGGACATGATATGAAAGTAGTGTTGTGAATCACTAGGAGTATTGCGCCAAACTACTACTTTTTAGATCGTACCCGTATACCTGCATTTGGCAATATTTCGCGACTGTCACCGGTAATCACTTAGGTATACATGAATAGTGTGAGGACGATAAATTAAGTCAGACTGGATTTTTTTTCGAATCTTGGTTTGGATCCACCCAGCCTTAACTTTAGCGCACATTTGGCAGGTTCGTAGCCGTCTGAGATGAGAGTAAACGTGAATAAATCAGAAGTAATGGTTATTTCCCGGATGCCTATTTAATGCACTCTGCATATAAGTTATATCAGAAGCTGGGAAATCTTAAAAGAGGTCCGAGAACAGGACCGTCAATATAGTTATCATGGAATTAATAGCTGACTAAAGCTTGATTGACTTAACGATATCAGGTTACCGATTCAAGGGCCATGTTAAAAAGATTAGTTCCACAGAGAGTGTAAGGTAAAGAAATGTCCATGCACCCAAGCTAAAAGGCATACTTTTATGACGTACATATGTTCTTGGAGAGAAAAGAGAACAAAAGAGAAAAAGCGGAAATATGATAAATCATATAATAGCGTTAGATTACTAGACTTACAACAACAAAGACAGCCACCGTATGGAAGCTGCAAAGACATTGACGGGGCGTTTATTGACTTAACGCCACTCTATCTTTTTATAGAAGCATGGGATTTTAAAAACTCAATCCCTGAAATTGAAAGTAACAAGCGGTATGCTGATAGATCTAAAATGGACATCGGAGTAGGTGCTGGTATCTTCGGACCAAACAAAAATGGAAAAAAAGTCACACTGCATTTCAAACAGCATTTAAGAATGTGCCAATTTGATTTTTGACAATGGAAAGAAAAGTAGGGAAAACAAAATGTGTGTTATCTGTTGGGAAAATATCCAGGGCCTTCGTCGGGCTAAAAAACTACAAGACCCCCTCGCAACTAATCCAAACAATCGCTGTGCTACGAAAAAGATGATATTAGAAGAGTAGTGGGTTTCGTTCGTCAACTTCGGCATCACCTACACAAAACAATCAAGAGACTGAATGTCGTCTTTGCTTGGAAGATGACGAAACTGCGGAGCAATATTTTCTGAGAGAAATTCTAATCCCATCGAAGTCCTCAAGATTGCCACCAGAGAGATCCTCAATTTTATCACTGGCTACGTGGTACAGAAGATCTCACCTCACGCATTTGGCGTGCCAGTTCCGTTAAAAAAGCAAGCTTACACAAATTTAAATTTCGGAAAAAAAGTGTCGGCGTCCTGAGGGAAAAAGTTTTGCTTTTACTGAGCTCAAAATTACATGGCTTCCAGTCATCATGAGTTTTAACTTCGCTGCGAGTCGCTACATTTTAAAATGATGTCGCAGTAAATATCGGGCTTTCTCTTTTTTCTAGAATCGAAAAATAAAGGCTGTTATAAAGTTGTAAACAGCTACTTTAAGTTTAAAGCACCAAGATGTTACTGACAATCACTGACATATTTTATACCCTGACTTTATGTAAATTCACCTCCGACGTAATCCACTTGTAACTATCCATCCGAATATCCCAGATTTTTGCCTCAGTAAACATTGGCCTGCATTAGTTTGCTCCACGCAACAAAATATCAACAAGATTTAAGCCAAATGTTGGAGGGTAAAATTGAAAAACTTTTCGTCGTCGCACAGTTTAAGCAGAAGCACCTCTATCATCACCAGAGTGAAACACTTAAGTTCCGGAACAACCACCCTTCTGCCCTTGTACGCTGTATTTTCTCCTTTTTTCGTACAATTTTTTTACAACCCGGCGTCTAATTAAAAATTAAATGTTTAACCAGACATCAAAATGCTTTTTGGAAAAAGACGACATAAAATTGTCTCTCTCTCGC
Organism: Matsumyia berberina; assembly: GCA_917880715.2. Lineage (NCBI taxonomy): Eukaryota > Metazoa > Arthropoda > Insecta > Diptera > Syrphidae > Matsumyia > Matsumyia berberina. The sequence continues at coordinate 47,731,916 of OU862871.1, read as the reverse complement.
TCTGTTTCTCATCTTCATCGTTGCTTTTATGTCACAAGGACTTTATTTAATTATCCCCAGAAAGTTCTCGGTACATAAATGCTAAGTAGCCCTTTGCATAAGTACAAGAAGGCAACCGGGACCAAACCAAACCCCAGCCCAAGACAGGCGTGAGAAAATGTACATACAAAAAAAAGGAGAAGACATTCTGTCGTCCTGTCAACTAGAAAAAGTTTTTTTTCTGTTAGTAGCAGGACATACATACATACATATAATCATGACAAAAAAAAACTGAAACCTTCTTCCTTATGTACCTAATACATGTAAAGGTTGAGAGGTCAATAGTGCAGTAGTGACTAAAGGTTTGTGCTTGTATTTTCTGGGTCAATTGGTTAAATTTCTTTCTTTCGTCGTCCTCTTAAGGATTTTTTTTCTCGTTTTTTTTTGTTCGTACATAAGTTTCACATGGAAACTTGAAGAAGACGGAACGTTTCGTGTTTGAAAGGAATTAAGCCAAAATTAGGGGAAAGAGCGTGTTTGCCTTTAAATTTGTCGAAACTTTATTGAGAGTTAAAAGTCTTTCCTGTGTTGCTTTCATTTTTGTTATTGTATTTCCGTCTTCGATTCGAGTTGGAAAAGGAAGAGAAAATAAATTGCTGTCGATAAAGTTAGTGCTTTAGTGTGAACTCTGCTCAATCGATAAATGTTGTTGAATATTAAATTTAAATTCAATGGATACTTTGAAATTGTTTCACACACAATATGAGGAGTCAGAAGACTTTGAGAATTTTGGGGAAGATATACGTATGTACAAGCATACATACATATACGCATAATTGTGTATTACTTTCCTTAGTCTTTCTTTACTGTTAGCTAATAGGCGCCACATAGCATTGAATAATTCCACCTGAAGCTATGCCGCTAAATCTTAAATTTTCAGTAAATGAAAGAATCTGCATAAAGGCGATTGCAATTTTTTGATAAAGCTAAAGTCAGAGTCAAAGACTCAATTTATGCACTAAATCGTTTCTGGTTTAACAGAATGCAGGTATTAAAAGAGAAATCTGTGGAACTGGTGTCTCATAAAAATACAACCGTCAGGAGGAACGAAGGCCTGTGCTATCTGTTCCGTCCTTTTGGAGACAACATTTCCCGTTCTTGTGTTTCTTCTGCTTTCAGGAATTTCAGTGTACTATGATCTCACAAATACTATTCGAATACTGTACTGGAAAATAAACTTCAAATTGGGTAAATTGAGATTTTTATTTGACGTTCGCCAGTGTGTAGGTTTCAGTATGTACGTGCAAGAATCAAGATACATCTTTATGTACATATGTACATATGTATGTGCATAGGTCAATGTCTATCACGCTTTTTTCAAAACAATATGGGTTCCTTAAAGGGCGATTAACAGTTTCCAAATGAACTGAACTCGTATCGGGAACTCTACGCGCTTTGGAAAATGGTTATGAAGTCGATGCCGTTGCCACAGATCAAAATCGCTATTACCTGATCATCTTTCGAGTGATCAAACGCATAAAGCAAGGCCATCATCTTCGCTTGATACTACATATTAAGTTTTTGTGGAAAAAATATTCCTAATTCATCTAACTAGACCCTAGCCCTAGTATTTGCATCCATACATCATCATCATCATTATCATTTTCCACTGTAAGGGTCGCGGGTTAGGGGGTTTGAGTGGAAATATCTAAGTAGGTCTAGTATTGAACAGAAAGCTAAATTGGAAGTCGAACACTTATTCATTTTTTATCACTTTAAACATATCTGCAAGAAAGCCATGGGTACAAAATTTACTTACTGGCTCTTTATCTCAGTCATCAGGCCTATACTCATGTATGGTATGATCGTTTGATGGTAAAGTGAAGGGATCCACAAGTCTGGGTATTACCGGTATTTCTTGCCCGAGAAATGTTGATGATTTAAACCTCAATCTCTCCTTTTGCCCTCTAGAGCATTGTGGCGTATGGCAGGTGGAGAACATGACAGTAACATGACAGACCACCATAAAGTCTCTAGAGTCAGTCTCTATAACATCAAAAATTGTTTTACATTACCGCTCGTCTCTTGTTGAGTTGGCAGAGCTATTTAACACTACTCGGTACGAGAACACTCGGGTATCCGCAAGCATGGCACTACAATGCAGATTCTTACTGATTACATACAAGATGGTCAAATGGCACTACATGCAAAACTAGTAGATAAATTTAGCCTACAATAGACCAAAAGCGCTCCAAGAGATTGCTTTCGCTAAATATATTGCATCTCGAAATTACCAAAGGTGTTATCACAACACACAGCCTATAGGCAGACGTACCATTCGCTTGGGCCTTTCAGCAAATTATTTCTGCACAAGCTGCAGGGACGAATACGACGAACAAATTGCAACTCTGTACCTGACCTCTTTTGGCGACATAGGACAACAAGATACTGGTATCTCCATCAACCTACTACTGGTCTAAGTGCGTCTTTTAAATGTGGGTTCTGAAATACCTAGAACAATGCAAATGGATTTTTCGTTCCAAGCCTTCGCGCTACGTTTTCGTGGTCTAAAATTTGTATTGTCTCAATGTTTGTCGCCACATGACTTGTGATTCGTGCCTTCGTGCATTTTTCCTGCTTTCATCTTCTAAGTTCCTTATGAACCACATTGGAATCTTTGAATGATTGCATTATTCTTTTTAGTACAGCCCCATAGCGGAATATCATATGTCCCTATTGAGTTGAATGTCTTCTTATGTAATAAGAGCTTACAGTAGATTGACAATGATTTTCCATCAAAATTCAATTGCTATGATACTTGTTGAAAACACTGCAAGATGAATACACTCCCTTTCATAGTGTAAGCATGTATTCAATAGCTTTTGACCAATTTCGTGACTTTTTGCTACCACTGAGGCATAGGATAATGAGTCGAACTATTATCGTGTCCTTTTAGTATGCTAATCTTGGCGACATTCCACACTCTAAAAAGGGTCAAATCTTCAGATATGTACATATGTCCTCTTGTTGTTTCAACTAAGGGGCCAATGCCTACTTTCTCGCAACCATTCATGTTGTGCGTGGTATGTTTTTTTGCATGAATGGAAGAGACCTACACATTTTTATCGACTCTGAAAGCCGAATTGAGAAGCTTCTTTATGGCAAGTCATACTCTCGCCTATAAGATCTTAACTGCTTTGTTGTGTGAACGCCTGAAGTCGTTCTTCAACAAGGATCAGCTTGTCAGTTTGGCTCCAGGCCAGGAAAGTCTACCACCGACCAAATATTCACACTGCGGCAGATCTTAGAGAAAACCCAAGAACTTCAAATCGATTCGCACCACGTTTATAGAGCCATGTCTAGTTTTGGCATCCCTGCAAAACTTGTCTGTTTGTGCAGGATGACGATGGAGAATGCATGCTGCTTCATGAAGGTCGGTAAGACTTCACCGAGATCTTTAGTACCAAAAAAGATTTAGACAAGTTGACGCGCCGTCATGCTTTAACATCGTTCTACAAAGAATAGTGCAAAGCTCACGTGCCAACACCAGAGGCACAATCTTTCAAAAGCCCGTCCAATTACTCGCATTCCCCGACGATATTAACATAATCGGAAGATTGCTGCGTGATGTCATTGGCGCGTTCATGCGTATTGAGACGAGAGAGACAGCGAATATGGGTTTAGCGGTCAATGTGGGCAAGACGAAGTATATGCTGTCATCAAGAAAGTACACTCAACACCGACGTCTCGGACAGAACGTTACTATAGACAGATATAACTTTGAGGCAGTGCAGGACTATGGCTCCGTTATAAATTCAGACAACGACATCAGCACTGTGATCAAACGAAGAATGACTCTTGCCAATCTTTGTTTCTTTGGGCTACAAAGGCAGTTGAGGAGCAAAGCCCTCTTTAGAACAACTAAGGTGAACCGGGCTGTACAACGACATCGACTTAGCCAGAAGAGTGAAGGTCCAATGACTGAGGTGGCTAGGTCAAGCAGAGCGGATGGACGCCCCATAGTAGAGGATGACTGCGGCTCAGGTGGCGCACACAAGTGGAAGGGGACCTTAACCAAGTTGGCGTGCGAAACTGGAGGCAACTGGATAAAGATCAAGCTAGCTGGAGATGTTTGTTGGTTGAAGCCCAGGTTCACCCCGGACTGTAGCTCCACCTTAAGTAAATAAGTATACTCTCGGGAGTTAATTATGTAGTCACTGATGAAAGGTGGTGTCTCAAAATTTGTTCAGTGAATATTGCTGGCATTCTAACCTAGGTAGCAGTCTAACGCACTTACCACGTTATCTTACAAGGAGGCAATTGTGGCCACCCCATACAGAATGTCTGCTTCTTCATATATGTACTTCATATACATACATACATATGCATGTATTGTATTTATGGATGTATAGGAATATTTTGAATATTCTGCAAAACAAGTGATTGTTCGGACAAGTTTTGTTGAGGAACGATGAGAATCTTATCTTCATCAAATTCACTTACCTCAGCTACTATCACTACCCTTCCATTGTCTACTTAGCAAATCATCATCACTTAACAAATTTTAACTCCAGAGAAATGCACTTGACACATCTTTTGGCAGGTTTCACCTTTCCCTTCCCTTATTCCCATAAATCAAATCCAAAATTCCTACATATCTGAACTAGATGCTCATACAATCCAAGCCGCCCATGTTAATCTATTCAAATAACTTTTGTCGCCATCATATCAACTCCCATTCATCCAATTCTCACCTAAACTAGGTCACAGACAAAAGTCACAAACATACATACATACACACATACATCCATGCAGCAGCCCTACACTAATGAAACGCATCCATTTAAAGTTATAACTAACTATTAATCTAATAGCATAACCCGAAACGTGATTAATGCCGCCGCCGGTGTCCCATGTCCCTATGTGGCTTTTTGGATCCTCCCTACCGACTCGTGTATTTTCTGGTTACAGCACACACACGAGAGAAAATTTATTACTGGCGTCGACAAATTTGAATTTTATTGGTTTTTGTAAAAGATACACTCGCATTTTTATCCAAAACCAGTCATCATCGTTGTCACCTACTCTCCATTCGCTCTTAGAGTGCTTCGTTCTTAATTGCTTTACACCGACTTTAGATGCTGATATCCCCAAAAACAGATTGAATCCGCCCCGAAAAAAAAGGATTGTACATCATTAGCGTTAGATAGATAGACAGATATAAATCACTTTTGGGATAGATAAATATGAGAATGTTTTCAAATACTCAAGTCTAATGCACCAATAAACAGAAAAAGATACTCCGTGTATCTTCGTCCATTTCTTTGCCTGTGCCCCTTTCGAAATTGGTAGCATTAATGGGTGTAATGTGATTTCGATTCTGATTGACAGCCCCTTTGGTATACTCATTCATGTAAACACACCAGAACACAGTGTATCTGATAAATGCAGGAAAAAAAGAAATAAAAGAAAACAATATCTACGCAGATACTCACATCGCCCATGTGCGGTGTCTGACTGAAAGCAAAGTCGATTGTTAATTGAAATCGAGACGATGCGATGGTTGTTGTTGGTTAGATGGGGGACTGTGTATCTATCCAGCCAGCTATATTGGAGTATTCACTCCTCGACATGTATCGTTTGCATAACAAGGACTGGAATACCATACAATCATTCAAGAGATAATTATCAGATTCTTTTGTCTACGACGATAGATACATGATCGATTGGTTCTTATTTGAAGGATTATTATACGTATTGCTGGAAGACAGATTCTTTTTGTTTGGTTTTTATTGACGAGACTATGAATTGGTTATGTGACTTCGATACTGAGGGGGAGAGGGATGCGCGGCATTTTCAGAAGAAAACATGTGTATGGGATAGCAGATACATTTGTGGGCGATCCGTTTTTGCTAATATGTACACAAATACATACATACATATTTACATGGAAAAGCTTTAAGGATTCTGTTAAGTCGTAGACGTCCAATTAAGTCCTTATTTGCTGAGAAAGAATATCGTCGGGAAAAAGTAGCAAATGATCATTTCCATAAAAATTAGTTAACACACTTTCTTACTAAGGGTGGAACCACATCCCGGGACAACCATCGTCTTTTTATGTGGAATAGGTAAATCCGTTTGATAAGTTTTGGCGCTTATGGTTGGCTGATTGCTTTTCGGATGTCCTAAAACCTGTTTAGATCTCTTGTTTCAATAAAAAGTTTACTTATTGAAGTCGGAGGGGTTTGGTTAGATTCTTTGGAAACCACCCAGAAAGGGATAGAAGTCCCAGAAGTTTTCTAAAATCTCCGATATGACGATACTTCAGTTCATTTAAGAAGCTACTACTAAAAGTATTTAGCCGAACGTTTTTTATTTCCTCTTTAATCTTGCAGCTTCCGCAGTAGTCTCTGTAGGGTAACTCAGATCGTTCCGCGTGGATTCCTCTCGTGCAACGCCATGCAAGGACACTTGAAACAATTGCTATTTTCGATTGAGATTTTTGGAGTTCCTTTTTATTAAAGACAGTAATCTAACTACTGCACAGGTGTCTACATGGCACCATCGCGTATTAGCCCTGATCATGATTTCCACATATATTTCTTCGTAAAGTATGCTGATCTGTGTCCTTGCAACTTGTTCTACTCTCTTCTTATTAAGTTCGTCTGTTATCTCATTTCCTGATAAATTTTTTTTGTCTGCAACCCAACAGAGCCCATTGGCCATTGGTATACCGTTGAGAGTTTTCCTGGAAAGCTTTACCATCTTGGATTTTGTTAATGTTGAAATAAAGAGTCTTGATGGGTGTCTGACTGTCAGCATAGGTTAGGTTAGGTAGATGGGTTGACGAGGGGAGAGAAGCCCACTGCATCACACTCATTGTGATTACCATTTTGGGGGAAAAAGTACTTCTTGATCGTTGAGCAATGCCCAAAGCACTCTCCTATTGCCCCAGGGTTTCGAACCATTTTGAAGCCTTAATGAATCTCCAGATGTCTCTGGAAGGTACCTCCAGATGTCTGTAATTACTGCTACAAGGAGGATTTCCTGTCTACTGCATGATAGTATTTGTTCTAGCACTGCAGTATCTTGGCGATAGTTTTCTAGTTATTTTACAGGAGTCCAAAGGGCTCCATCTTTCATTCTCTTCCGCTCGAATCCTGGTCCATGCTTCAAGTTTGAGTTTACGTGGCGGGATTTTCATTGACTGATCAGCCTGCTATAGCGTATTAGCGTATTATTTGCGTATTTATTTGCCTTGCCAATTCATCAGCCATCCAACTCCCTGGCATGCCCTCATGTCCACGGACCCAGCATAGTGTTACGTCATGCTGTGGTCACCGTGATTTAGTAGTTCGAGCGTTGGACTGCTGACCAAGCGGTGTGGGTTCGAGCCACAGCCATGTTCACGAACATTTTTCGTGGCACCACCTCTCGTCGACGAATGACAAGCCTCTGAGAGTATAATCTGTCATGAAAGACATTCTCAATTCGCCGTTCGGAGTTGGCAATAAAAACAATACAACACGCACAACATGAATGGTTGCGAGAAGCTAGGCCTTGGCTCATCCCGAGCTATTGGGCCAGCTATTTGTACTTTTTTTGTGTTGTAAGAGGACTTCGCGACAGCATTTCACAAGCTTCAATTTTATTTCAATAGCAGAAATCGCTTTTAGTCCTGCCTGGCTGTCGATGAAAAAGTTGATATCATCACGTGGTATTATCTTCATTGCAGTTTCACGAACAACAGTTGTCGCTGCTAGGACCTTCGCCTGGAAAACGCTCCTATGGTCCGTGAATCTAACTGATTTAAGGAGGCTAAGTTTGTTTGTCCAGTTTGGACCCATCAGTATAGATGGCTTTGGTTCGCGTGTTTGGTATTGCTCCACTTGTCCATTCTTCTCTGCTTGGGAATGAGCAAGAGAATGGTCTTTTGAAGTCTAGGTAAGGCCGCCTTTAATCAGTTGTTACTACATTGTCCAGGATCTGGGCATGACATAAGCTTGACTTCCAGCTGACTCTTTTCTGGTTAGGTTTGCGGGCTGTAACATGACGGTTATCTCGGTTTAAAACATGCTGCAGTCACCTCCGATTTAAATAATTAATTTACTCCTCTGGATTCACAGAAGATGACATCGTCAGTACTAGCATCCTCTTTAAATCCTTCATTGATACCGGACTTAGTGCCAATCCGAGTAAAACTGAACTAATGCTCTTCACCACTACAAAAACTAAAAAAATCCGACTTTCACCCCTCTCACACTTCTCCAGTGCTAGATGGCTTGATAGCATCCTTTTTCCAAAACTAAGCTGAAAACTAAAGATAGAACAAAGGGTTTAGAAAACTTGTATAGCCTCTAGTTGAGTGTAGTAGAACCTTTGACAATGAATGCGCTGATGAACGATGGCGAACGCCCAATTCTTACCTATGGGTCACAAGTCGGCAAGCTCATTTTAAATAACGGTAACAATCTTGGAAACCTTTAAAAGAGTGTGCGGTCATGCATCCTCTTGCACATTAATATCGAATATATTCCATTGTGTGGCGCAATTAGCCTCAGGGAATCTGGGTATTAAACAGCCAAATTCTTCGGTCGGAGTAGCATCATAGACCTGCTACAAAATAAATTGATAGCTTCCTAAACAGAATAAATTATTCCCAAATTGAATTTCGTCAAGAGTTTCACTTTAGATTTTCCCCCCGGAGCTTAAAAATTGACTGCAGAGTTGATTCGGGAGTCTTCTCGGAAATCCCCAACTTCTTCTAATTTCGCTTCACTCATTATGCCAGGGGGATCTCCGAAGCCTACCGACTACTACCAAATAATCCAGCACCCAAACAAAGATATCGCCAGAATTGCAACAATAAATACAGCTCACTGGCCAGTTGGCGAACAAGCATTGAAACAATTCTGTTGGAGTCCTGTATTTTATATCAAACCAATTATAAATCAGTATCAAGAATGTAGAGGTCTAAGATACTTAAAGTTTCCATCGCAAATATTACTGAACTGAACGTCACCTGTTGATAAAAAAAATATTCAGCAGACTGCTGTTGTTTCTCTTGGATGGAAAAAAGGCTAGTCATAGAAAAAAAGTCTTAAAAAGTTACGGAAAGACCATTTTTCTTAATTTTAATCAATTTAATTAAAATGCTCCAGTTAATTTGCTAATGACTTGAAATTATTCCAAGAATCCTAGAAGGCTTTTCTGTCCCAGCTCCATCATTCCGTCCGTCAACACACATTCCTGACAATTCTAAAAATTGATTGACATAATTGATTGCCAGCGGGATTTTCATATGTCATGAACAGAGATCAGGCGGTTATTCTGGAGCAAGACATAGTAGACATCTCCGAGTTGACAAAATAATTCAAATCTATAACACAGCAATATATTGTTTTTTAAGCTTCAAATTTCTAACCTGACACCATCTGGCCAATGTTGAGAGTACATATGTAAATATGTCTGTCAACGAGATTTCCGTATTTAATGCATTGGTACAGACAGCTGAGAAAGGACTTATTACCTTTATAATATTATAACATCGATTGTATTTATTTGTTGATATTAGCGACATCTGGTAGAGAGAAGTGGTAGATGTCCCAAGTGGTTCATTCCTACAATTGTCAAATGTTCCAGAGTTTTCCAACTCTGGTATATTCTGCTTGATGATGAAATACCATCAACATCATTGCGTTATAGCGTAAGCTCTGGATTTGTGCCCCGGATGGATAAATACCATCAGCCCCGACTGCATGGATGCAGTTTGAGTAATTTGTTGCATTGTTTGAATTAAAAGAGTGGTGAATTGTTTAAACTAAAAGAGTGGAAAATTATTAAAATAAAGAAGTTGTTAATTGTTGGTTTGTGAAAAGATCGAATAAAGATTGCTAGAATAGACAAAAAAAAAGTTTTATCATTTGGACCGGGAAACACGTTACAATACATACTGACGAATTCCACTAATCATCACAAGCAATAACGGCAGAGAGAATCTTAAAAAGAAGTAATAGAAGCTAAGAAGACCTAACTTAAATTTCAATTTTGGAGTGTGACCTTAAGAGTCAGGTATGTATCAATTTATATCAGCGCTTCACTGAAAATCCAATTCACTTTATTCACCTCCCTGCCCTCTCTGATTTCAGCCCTAATTTGATGAATTTCAATCGTTTAAAGTGAAATAATTAAGAAAAGCTGCATAAATTTCCCACAAAGTGTTTCGTTCCACGTTCTAATTGCCCACGCTTGCTATAATCATGCCTCAACAGCTAATTTCTGAGTAAAACTCATGCACTCTTACCATGCCATGCAGAAGGTATACATTTCCTTCTTACATGCGTTATCGTTATTCTTGCGCCATCGTTGTCGTCGTCGTCGTCGCGTAATCAACACAACAAAAGCCAGCACGTCCGATTAGCTTATAAGAAAATTTAATAATAATTTCCCCGCTAAACTAAAAAAAAAAATCATCTTATTGCACGCTTAACATTAATTGCATGCACTTTGCTTTGTATTGCTATTTACGGTTCTATTTATAGGCCACAGAAAGGCTTGCAAGGCGAGCCATTCTGCAAAGTGACAAGGCACGTTCGCTGTGTGCAGCACTCCATACACACACAGAGCCTTAAGTGTTATCGTGTTAAAATTCGATATGGCCACGCGATAACGCCGGTGCTAGTGGACTGCGTGACACAATAAAACGGCTCACAGATTGCATGCAAGTCCACACGCTCGAACGAACCCTTGTCATGATGGGGGGTTGAGTCTGCATTTCTGTATCGGCTTACACCGAAATCTCGTTGACTTTTGAATCTTTTCCACTTCTCGGAGTAGATAACAGAAAGCAGATCCTTTCGGCAGTATGTCTGGTGTAAAAAAGGCGAAAACAACACCGATAGGATGATGGGCTGCAACGCGCACGGAGACAACCTTAACCCATATCAGGGAGTATCAAGCGATGTCATCTGACCTCATGAACATGGTTTTAATTACTTTCTGTCATTCCGTGGATTCTTTTTTTTTTTTTTTTCACAGTATCGTTTAATTTTTTTTTTTTTTGACTAGTCCTCTGAGATGAAATGCTGCGATAGCGTTGGACCGAAACAATTCAGGGAAAGGAATACATTAATTTAAAAAAGGACATTTGGAGACAGATTGGCTAGACATGTAATGGGGGAATGGACACATTTATCCGGAAGAATAAAGAGAGAAACCATTTTTTAATAATTCCACTTTGTATGTGTACATACTACGAGTTGTAAAAGTCAAAATGCGGGAAAGATACAGATTTTCGGAGCAAGATAACGAATGATGTGGGTAATGGATGTTTGTGGCCACTAATGGTGCCTGTACTGGTGACTGCAAGACTGATAAATGAATTTTCTGTCAGCACCATAAGGAGTGCGCTCCGAACAGTGAGTGTGACTGTAGATTAATGAATTTTTCTTGTGGTGTTGTTTGAATTGGATTTTAGATTTGACTTGAGGTGATGGCTTCTTGGGGAGTTGGTGTGCACTTGTGGGAGACGGATCATTAGGAATTTGAACAAAGACACTACTTTTCTTGACAAAACTTTATTTTGGAATACTTTGAATATGTATTTCTTGATTTCAAATGAAAGTTCGACAGAAGTTTCGTCTTGGGTTTGGGACCATACCGATCGTTGGATACACTTCGAACATGATCGTAAAACTCAAGGTTAATCTTAGCATTGGTCTATTGAACTGGTTCTCATCTTAAATATTTTGCTACAGGTTGTGTAACAACAGTAAATCCCTCAGTTTTCCGATAAAATTAGCTTAGGAAGGGTTGCGTGATGGTTTATCTAATCATTTCCACACTTCCTTAACAGCTTTCAAATACTCTGCACTCTTCAGCCCAGTATTTGGAGGCATTATTCATAGAAATGGGAGAAATTCACTTTTGGTTTATTAAATTCTGGTCCCTGAATATTACAAAAGTTCGTTCTAAGTGCTCTATATTTAGTGTTCACAGAATTTAGGGACGAGATGTTTCGGGTTTGGTGAAATGTTCACCTTGTATTCCCTGAGATAGTTCCCTAAAGGATCCGAAATGGGAACGAGTTAATCCTCCGGCATGCGAAGTGAAATAACGTCATTTGTCCCATCCTGACGTGCCGACCTGTGGTCGCCGTGGCTCAGTGGTTAGTGCGTTGAAGTGCTGACCGTCGGGGAATGACAAGCCTCCGGGAGTATAATCTGTCAAGAAAGAGCTTCTCAATTCGCCGTTCGGCGAAGGCCCCTTCCATTCATGAAAAATATGTAAAACGAACAACATGAATTGTTGCGAGAAGCTAGGCATTGGTTCATCCCGAGCTGTCGCCCCAGCTATCTATTTTTATTTTTATGATGTACCGGCCCATCTGCCCAAGCTCTGAAAGACCATTTAAGAACAGTATGTGGTGATATCTCACCTTTTGACAAGTGAATGGGTGCATGTATACCACTGTCTGCACTTTTTTTTGTCTTCATTCCGTGTTCGTGTTAAGTTTTAGTTAGGTTTGCTATGGATGACACCTAGATAGTTATGTATGTATGCGCCTCAGTTTAAGCGATAGGAAGAGAGTGGTGCATGCATGAAGGTTGGCATTTTAGTTCCACCAACAAATGGCAGTAGTTTGGCTTTGCTTGGATTGCCACTAAGTTCACAGCTAGTAGCTCATGTGCTGAGCTTATTCAAAGCCTTCTTTTTTTTTTTTTTTACGCTGGTAGGTGGTAATCTTCAAAAGACGAAACTGAGCCCGTACTCAGTAACAGTGTGGGATTTTCACCCACTAACCCCTTCTTTCTTCTTCCCCTTATCCCTGCGGTACGGCCATCTTGGCATTTCATCACAGGTGGGGGAGAAGCCAGCCTTTCCAATTATTGCACCTTGTCGTTAGACTAATCAGCAATTTGTCTTTCGTATACATAAATATGTATTAAATGGATTGTGTTAATTATGGTAATCGCCTGTGGACGGTTAACTATTGTTTTATTTATTTAATTACTTTATTTTTATTTTTTATTTTTTTTGGTTAACTAGCTAGTTCGAAAGGTTTTACTCTTCTTAATCTTCTAGTCAGATTGTCAGTATTTAATAATTCTGTCATTTCTACGTTAACGTGGCTGAAAAGCCTAAGTCTATGTCTATTGGCTACTTTCTTTACTTCCTCTTCAATCATTTCAACTTTAAGGTCTCTATGTAGATCCGCGTTTCTTATGTACCAAGGTGCATTTAATATTTTACGTAGTACTTTACTTTGGAATGATTGTATTATTTGTAAATTTGTTTTGCATGTGCATGCCCACAACTGAAGCCCGTAGGTCCACACTGGTTTTAATATTTGTTTATTCAAAGCCTTCTAAAAAAATAAAAATAAATAGCTGGCGCGACAGCTCGGGATGAGCCAAGGTCTAGCTTCTCACAACCATTCATGTTGTGCGTGTTACATACAAAAACGTATTTTTTTTACGTTCAGTTTTATTTTTACAATATTTGTGTTAACAGGGCTTAGAGTTTTAGAACTTCATATGAATTTATTTACAACTATGATTTATTTACTGTATAACAAACTTATTTTTTTAACAATAATTTAAATTAAAAGAAAACTGCTTAAAACACTTAACTAATTTCTACATAGTTCTTGTATTAGACTGTTGTCTGAATACGAACATCCTTCAATAAAATCCGTGCGATTTTTTTTAATTAAAGAAATCGTTTGGGATTTACTAAAATTAGCCTTCATTTTTCACTAAAAAAAAGTCAGGTGTATTAAGAGCTATTTGCAAGGAAGAGATAGTATCAGGCGGTTAAGTTTTGGCTGAGAATGATGCTGTGTCATCTACAAAACTAGCCAAATGTGTATTTGGGTATAATAGAGGAAAATCTGCAATGAAGAAATTAAATATGGTAGGTCCCAAAACAGATCTTTGTGGAACAGCAAAACGTATATCAAACAGTTCTAAACTAAAATACCCAATAAAGGCTGAAAATAATCTGTCTTGCAGAAAGCAAAAGAAAGAACAAATCTTATATAGCCGCATTTTGTGCAGCAATGCGTCATGCCGTACTGTGTCAAAAGATTTTTTTTTTTTTTTTTTTTTTGCGCTGGGAGGTGGTAATCTTCAAAAGACGAAACTGAGCCCGTACTCAGTAACAGTGTGGGATTTTTACCCACTAACCCCTTCTCCCTTCTTCCCCTTATCCCTGCGGTACGGCCATCTTGGCATTTCATCACAGGTGGGGGAGAAGCCAGCCTTTCCAATTATTGCACCTAGTCGTTAGACTAATCAGCAATTTGTCTTTCGTATACATAAATATGTATTCAATGGATTGTGTTAATTATGTTAATCGCCTGTGGACGGTTAACTATTGTTTTATTTATTTAATTACTTAATTTTAATTTTTTATTTTTTTTTTTGGTTAACTAGCTAGTTCGAAAGGTTTTACTCTTCTTAATCTTCTAGTCAGATTGTCAGTATTTAATAATTCTGTCATTTCTACGTTAACGCGGCTGAAAAGCCTAAGTCTATGTCTATTGGCTACTTTCTTTACTTCCTCTTCAATCATTTCAACTTTAAGGTCTCTATGTAGATCCGCGTTTCTTATGTACCAAGGTGCATTTACTATGTTACGTAGTACTTTACTTTGGAATGTTTGTATGATTTGTAAATTTGTTTTGCATGTGCATGCCCACAACTGAAGCCCGTAGGTCCATACTGGTTTTAATATTTGCTTATAAAGCAGTAATTTATTGTAGTTGGACAGACAAGAGTATTTCCCGATTAGCCAATACATTTTATTGTAGCGAATATTTAGTTCTTCTCTTTTTTTCTTCACATGCGTTTTCCAGCGCAGTTTTGCATCTAGGGTCATCCCTAGATATTTGGCTGTGTTTGCATAATCTACTTCATTACCATTTATGAGTACTGGGATATGCTGAACATTTTTATTCGTAAAGTTGATATGAACAGACTTTAGGTCATTTAGTTTAATTTGCCACTTTTTGGTCCATTTCGATATATTATTTACAGCCTTCTGCAGCTTTTTTGTCGCTTCTTCAACATTTTCGCCAACAGCAAGGATAGCAGTATCATCTGCAAATGTTGCCACGGTTGTTCCATCACTATCTGGCAGATCGCTAGTAAACAGAAGGTATAAAAAAGGCCCTACCTACACACTACCTTGTGGTACTCCAGCTTCTATTTCCCTCAACGTGGAGTATTCATTTTCTTGTTTAATTCTAAAATATCGCTGTGATATATAAGATTCTAAAATTTCTGCGTATTGGTTAGGAAGATGTTTTTGCAATTTATGGATCAGTCCCTTGTGCCATACTTTATCGAAAGCTTGTGCTATATCGAGAAATATAGTAGAGCATATCTTTTTTTCTTCAAATGCTTTTTCGATTTTATCAGTTATTCTATGCACTTGATCAATCGTGGAGTGATTATTTCTAAATCCGAATTGATGGTTTGGGATTAGAGATTTTTCTTCAATTATTTTATGCAGACGTTTAATTATCATCTTTTCAAATAGTTTGGACAACATAGGTAGAATTGATATCGGGCGATAGGAGGTGACTTCACTAGGTGGTTTGCCTGGTTTCGGTATCATAATTACTTCTGCAACTTTCCACATGCTAGGTACATGCCTTATCCTGAATGCAGCATTTATAATCTGCGCTAGTTTCTTCAAGCCTTTTTTTGGGAATTGTTTAAGGATTTCTCCCGTTATTAAATCAAATCCCGGGGCTTTTTTTGGATTAATCCCTTCTTTTATTTCTTTGGCAATTTCTTTCGCAGTAACTGGTAGAATATGTCTTTCCTCTTGACACACTTCTTCCGTTTCTTGGCAGTCTTTGTCTTCATACGGTTGGAAGACGCCTTCCAGGTACTCAGCAAATAGATTCGCTTTTTCTTTGTTACTTTTTGCCCAGTTACCATCTTTGTTTTTAACCGGTGGGATGTGTGCTATTGGCCTTTTCATTTTCTTCGTTGCCTTCCAAAGTGAGTATTCGGTACTAGCGTCATTCGTAAGACTGGAGAGATAGGTTTTAAGAGACTCATTTTTATGTTCTCTCACCGATCTTTTGAGTTTACCGACTAGATTATTGAGTACTGTTTTGTCGCATGGCGCCCTTGTTTGTTGCCAACGTTTTCTAGCTCTTCTCTTCTCCGCAATAATTTCACATATTTTGTTTGGATAAGAGTTTTGTTGGAATTTGATTTTAGTTATGGGTGTTGCAGCCCATGCAGCTTTTTGGATGTTAACTGTAAGTGTTTGTACTGCCTCTTCCAATTGATCTTTTGTTTCAATAGTTTCTAAGAGATGAGTACTATCCTCAAGTTTCTGTCGGAAGTAGTTCCAATCAGTCAGCTTATTAGTTAGTCTTGGTCTATCCTCTTTGTTAATGATTTTGTCGCCAAGTGTCAAAAGTATTGTGGAATGATCTGAGTCAAGATCTGGCCCTTCTTCTACTTTTATACTGTTCGACGAGATATTTTTTGTTACAAAAAAGTCGACAAGATCTGGGGTTTTATTCCTATCTGTTGGCCAATAGGTAGGTTTTCCCGTTGAGTGATATTTGCCGCCAGTTTCTTTTATCACTTCATATAGTTCTCTTCCTCTAGTATTTGTCAATCTAGATCCCCAGTACTTGTTTTTGGCATTAAAATCTCCACCTGCGATATATCTACTGTGAAATATGCGGAAGAGACTTCTAAAATCATTTTTTTTTAGATTATAGCTGGGAGAGCAATAAATTGATGCAACTGATATTTGCCCAATTTTCGTTTTTATATTTATAGATATTCCTTGAATCGCACATGATTGGAATTTAGCTTCTATATGGTGATCGATCGTCTGTTTTATTATAACTGCAGCCCCGCATTTAGCCGAATTATGGGGATGTGGTGAGTGATATAGTTCGTACCCTTGCAGTTTGAAATTTGTCTGGGTTTTAAAGTGTGTCTCTGAGACAAGACATATATCTATTTGGTTCATGTCGAGAATTACTTGAATTTCTTCCTTACGATTCTCGATACCATTAGCATTCCATTCTAGAATTTTTATGTTATAAATCAAGAGATGTGATTGAGAGTTTATTGAGCTTTTTCGTCGTAGGTCTTCAAATAAAAGATCTGTCTCTACCCCTGTCTCCTATTTTGGTTTGTAGATGGATTTGGACTCATAACAGACTTCGATTCTCTCCCACTGTTCCTATGTCGGAAAGGCACGTGGGAAAGGTCTTTCAAAGTTCAAGTAAGGAACAATGTAGTTGAAGTTGATGTCAGTTCCGCACAACGCAACTGACGAAGTGAGAACCCTTGGAATTAGCATCGTTTTTATTAATTTAGCGGGCAATTTAAATTGTGGGAATAAAATGACATCGTTTATTATGAATCTGTGTGTTCGTTCATTGAGAGAGGTTTTTAAATAATAAAGGTGATGCAAAGTTCCTTAGAGCGTTTAAAAATGCAATGCTTTACTGTCCGACCAGATATTGACATGTCTCCGATGAGAGAAGAGTGCGTATCAATCCTCTCGGAATGGAAAAAATTTCTCCTTAGAGCACTGCCACGAAAGTTTCCAAATAAGTTATGAAATCTATCTGTCGTCTCTCTGCTACACTGAAATAATTCAGTTGAGTTCCTCGTATTACCCGCTCTCGTCGTGCCTTTAAATGCTATTCCTGAGTTACTTGTTAAATAATGTTGTATGCCAGACAGTAATGTATGATTAAATATAACCAACCATCCGCATCCAACCAATCAGTTGGATGCGAAGATTTTACAGACTTGAAAGAAGGCAAGGAAAGACAATTTTATGATTATCTTGATACATGGTTTGCGGTTTATAGTTACATATTTCCCCACAAGGATTAAAACGACCAAATACTCTGCAAGGAAACAGTAGCATATTGCTTATGCATCAACAAATCATATGTAGCGTACTAAATGACTCATAAATGCGTTCTCTTAGACCATAGACTTTCTACATAATCACATTGAGCATATGCCATAAAAAAAGTTTTCTTTTCAAATAAATCAGAAAACCAAGACGAGACGTATTAGGTTCCCGTTTCCCTCTATTTAACTAAACACTTAACAAAAAAGTGCACAGCACATTCCCATTATGATTTAATGGACTTAATGTACGATATCGTCCACAATAAACGAACCCGTATATCCACCCTGCATAGGGAGAGAAAGAGGGTGAACAATATATCCAAAGTGTGCACGGAAATCAAAATGTCAAACAACGTTGGAGATTCTGGAAAAGGGTTCTCCAAACGATTGCATTCCATTTCTCATGGCGAAAATTTGTTTAACTAAGTGGCACATGAGAACATCGACATCTGAGTAAAGTGTCATTTGAGACGCACACAGAACCTTAGACCTGCATAGATACTCTTTACAAAGTTGACAGTGCACAAAGCATCTGCTGGCTGGCAGTCGCACATCTAAAGATGCATCTCAAGACTCATTTCGCATCTAACCATTTAATAACCGCATTAGCTCTGAGTATCCGTAAGCTGTACACAAGATTTGATTCGAATGTAAAAAAAAAATTGCTGCACTTTCTAAGAAAGTGTGCGTGTACTGTTCAGCTGCACAAATGTCGGCGCGGAATAAGAAACCTAAACGCCAAACATTCACCACAGTCACAGTCGATTACTAAAGTGGCACAATGTATAGAGATAATGTTATGGGAAAAGGATAAACTAAGGCTGTTAGATACGCGCTACAGCTACGGGAGTAGTAGCTGGCAATAAACACAACCCAACCGTCCAACAGTCCCCACTGTGTGTGGGGATATTTTGAAGAGAGTTTGATAATTTGTGATGATAATGCGGGAATTATATATGCGCACTTTCAGATACAGATGCGCGTGGAAGTGGAAACATGCCGAATGTGGTTTTAAGTCGACGGTAATAGAGTTTAAGTGCATTTGGTACTGCATGATACTATCGCACCGCGCCGAGTGACAATAAGATAAAGTTTTATTGGTTTTTCGGTTCGCCACTCTTATGATAATGGTGACTTGGTCTATGACTTGGTGTTCATGTGCAGTAACCCGAGGACTTTCATTTTAACGGTCTACAGGGAGAAAGGTGGGCTGATAGAATGCGGTAGCAGTTTCTCTGCACTGGGAATATTCAAATAATTTAGATTTCATTAAAGAAATATATATTTCAGCTACAGAGGGTCCAAACTTAATGGATGTAAGGCGTATTCCAGCAATTTGGACTGAAATTCATTCGTTTATTGCACATTATTTGGAGGCACTTGCGTGGGAATCGAAATCGTCCAGAGTTAAATTAAAGCAGTTAAATGCAATATTCGGTTGCAAGTCCTAGCCGCATACACCCATGTAAGAGAAAGGAAACATAAAATGGTTTATTCGAGACGTTATAGGCGAAACTCTGTGCATAGTTTGCAAAGGATATCAAATTTAGGTTAGACTCTAAAAATGTGTCCATTTAACTTTATAGCTTATTGAAAAATGGTCGAGCGGATGTGACAGTTTTATTTGATATTTATTTAGGCATGTGGAATATACATATATAAATATATTTGTATATATGAATGAATCGGTTTACAGTACTCGTGAAATATTTACCCCTTATTGACTGAATAAAGGCATGGTCATTACAATTATGTACATTACCGCTCAAAAGTTTGGGGTCAATCAGAAATCTGAGCTGAAATGGGCTTAATCTTACGAAATTCTTCCAAAAATCATTACTTTTATATACTAAAATAATATACTAAGTTGTTTGAAATTAGATTTTTACAAAAGCAGACAACAATTAAAGTTATAAAGGTTCTTGTATGAGACAATGAATGTTTTTATTTATATCTTTCAATGTATTCAGCTTGGAATATCTTTCTTACTTCACACTTCCGTTATTATTTTAAAATAACGAGTCGTAAATTCCTACAGAAAACTTACTTGATCGAGAGAGAGCAAAAAATAAATTAAAAAGGCATTATTTCGAGAGAAACCATAGTCATCAATCCATTAACATGGTATTATTAGTTGCAATAAGAGCTAGAGCTGAATTTGCATTATTTTTTATTTAAAAATGGCATTAAAACAAGAAATTTGAATAGGAACGCGGTGTGCAATTATTACGTTGTACAAAGAAAACATTTCCCTCAGGAAAATTTCAATTAAATTGAAAAATTCGTGCAGTGGAGTTTACTTTACTGTTAAATATTTCAAAGAATTAGGTACCGTTCACGACAAAAAACGCTCGAAAACGCTAAAAGTCACAACAAACTCAAATTGTCTCAACATTAGAGTTATTTCAAATAGAAATCGTCAGCATCTGGAATTCTAGCAAAAGTTAATGGGAACGGAGAAGTCCACTGTCAGCACCGTAAAACACCATTTAGCTGCGTTGGACTTAAAGGCCAAGTTGGTGCTCGCAAAAAACGGCTAGAGTGGGCTCATTAGGATAAAGACTAGTCCACTGATATGTACAAAAAGTCTTGTGGACCGATGAAATCAAATTTCAAGTCTTTAGGTGAAATATGTGAGTTTTTGTCCGTCGATCGGACCAAGAGAGGATGGCTCACAATGTTTGGTTGTCAATGTGAAGCATGATGTCTACTCGGTTACGGTCTAGGGATCGTTATTCTATAAAGGAGTTCCAGATTTGATAAAAATCGAGGGCATATTAAACAAAGAGGGTTATAAAAGCTTTCTGATAGACTGCGACCGTCAGGACGGTTATATAATTGGGGATAACTTTTGGCTCCAACCAGATAACGACCCAAAACATCCCTAAAAACTTTGTAGAGAATACCTTAAATCCGAAGAGCAAAATAGTCAAAATGTGATATGGCCAACCCAATCTAAAGACCTTAAACCTATAGAGCTTTCATGGGATGAATTCGATAGGACAGTTCGAGAACTTCTCTAAAATTAAAAACAGTATACCTGTACAAACAATCTGAGAATCACTACCGAGTAAAAGTTCAAAAAATAATCGAAGAAATGCCCAGAATTTGTGATGCGGTGATCAAGAATAAAGGAAACTACTTCAATGAAATCATGTTAAAATAGAGTATTCTTTTTTAATAATTTTTTGATCTTCTTTTATAATCAAAACCTACTCCTGTACTCACAAAAAATATTTTTTAAAATTTCGTTGATTGCTTAAAAGTTATTTCGATTTAAAGCCTTGACCCCAAACTTTTATATTCTTTGAAGTGGGTCCAGTTTAGGTGTACATATCTCGCTTGTTTATCTGATAAGCCCTGCTGTTTCTTTAGAGCTGATTCGGATCTTTTTCCGCTTTCTTGTATGATAGAACCACCGGGTTGTGACATCTTCCGGATTTAAAATCTCAAGGTGCTAACAGAATATAGAGAGTCAGTTAAGGAGTTTCGTTTTATTAAAACTAATACCAGTTATGGGTCCTTTCGGTCGACGTTAGCGAAGAATATTTTAACTTGCCGGAATTTCTCGCACGAATGGAAGGAATCTACAATTTATTGGGGACCCCGAACCCTAATTGAGAAGCTTTTTTATGACAACCAATATTCTTTCCCGATGAAAGGTGGTGTCGCGAAAAATGATTGGTGGATATGGTTGTGCCCAAACCTACATTGTTAGCACGGCACTCCAAATAACTAACTGAATCAAGGCAACTCACACTTTCCAAATCTTTCCAAAGTCTGTGCAATTACTCGCATACGCCGAAGGTATTAAAACCAAACTAACCAAGAAAGGTTAAATGGTCAATAAGAGCAGCAAATAGAAAGGAACCTCAACCGAGCGAGCTGGCTGGAGGCCCTAATGCAATTGCGGACTGCATCTTAAGTTATTCAAGGCACAAATGTAGTAAGTAATTTATATAGAAACTCCCAAAGCATCCCAAAACTGATAACGTGTGAGTTCAGCGTGTATGGCAGCCCTATTGTCTGATATAATTAAAATGTCTTGCTTTTCCTTTAGAACTTTTGGAGTGACTCAAAGTATTTGCTTCTTTGGCTGAGCACTTCTACCCCTATTATTTTAGGCGTTCTCGGATTTTCCGTATACTATTTGCCGTTATTCACTTTGAGGTCCTGACTAGTGGCTTCATTGATTCTTGTTTTTCTCATTAATTTTTCTTTCTAGTGTTTGACGAAGCTGTCAAATCAAAAAAAAAAAAAAAAAATAAATAAATAGCTGCCGACACAGCTCGAGATGGGCCAAGTCCTACCTTCTCCCAACCATTTATGTTGTGCGCGTTACATTTTCCGCACAAATAGAAGGGACCTACAATTTATAGCCGACTTCGAACGGCGAATTGAGGAGCTCTTTTATGACAGGTTATACTTCCGAAGGCTTGTCATTCCCTGACGAGAGGTGGTGCCGCGGAAAATGTTCGGTGGACCTGGCATAGTTTTCATTACTAATTCAGCTTTAAGCGCTGCGTAAGAATGTACTTTATATACTGGAAAGGCAAACTTGTTCTTGCTTGTCCCTTTCGTTACAACCTACTTTGCGATCTTACAGCTGCGGTCTCTATTATATTTGTTGTTTATTTGCCGCTGTTATGCATATGCAAGCCAGCCTTTTGTTTGTTGTTCTTAAGGTCTACAAGGAATGTTACATTTTTATTGTTCGGTCCCGAACGGCGAAATGCAAAGCTTTTTCATCACAAATTATACTCTCCAAGCTTTTTTACTGCCCGGCAATAAATGGAGCCGCGTGTCATGGTGTCCTCTGCCGATTTTCCAAACGCCTTTGGGGCTCAGGTTTTCTTTTTGGCTTTTATAAAAAATCTTTTTCAAGAAAATGGTTATTTGGTTTTATTTTTAGTAATCGACGTGCACAGTGGTCTTGGTTGGATTGATGTTAAGACCCACAAGTAACAAGTCTGTTCAAGCAGCACATCTTTTAGCCAGCTATTTCCAGTTGCTTTCTCCGAGTTAGTTGAAGTAGCTCTCCACTTGCAAACGCCATCAGAGTTGGGATCTTTCTCTTCTGATTGATATGATCTAGCCATCTTTATCGTTGTCCATGCACACACACATGTGGGTATCTTCTTGACCAGGTTGGTGTCACATAGTTCGGATTTAAACCTTCTTCTCTATGAACTGTTAACGCCGGGGAAAAAAATGCACGAGCGCTTCTATTCGATTTTGACAAAGTCTATACTTCTGCAGTAAACAGCAGGAATGTGATCAAATGGTTTTATGTGCGTGTCCTTGATTTTTTTCTATAGAGCCCTCCTACTTAGTTGTCTCCCACGTTGAATCTTCGCGCTGATATCGTTAGCAGAATTGAAGCCCGAGCCTAGATAGACGAATTCCTTCCGTCGTTACGTTCTGTCCGAGAGCTCGATGATGTCTTTCGTTATTTCGCAGACAGCATGTTGTTTTTTTTAATCGCTTACAGCCTGACTCATCTGCTAACTTTTTATTCGACGTCCATCAGGGGGCTGGTGACGACTTGCTTTATTCAATTAAGGTTGTCAATGTCGTGTTTGTAACCAAATAGTTGTACTAATTTATAGTATCTGTAGTGTTGACCTGGGAATTCCACTCTTTTCTTCAGGGCGTTGGCCTATCTGAAAACTCGAATGATATTGACAGCTTTTTGATGAGTCAAGGCCTTGCTTATCGCAGTCATGTTCCGCGTGCTGCATTTTTCGAACAGCAGTCGAACTCCAACGCACTAACCACTGAATCACGGCGACACACGTGATAAGATACATATGTAAATTTGTATTTATATTTTAAGCTTTTGTATTTGTATTTAGTTTCGACTTTTTTTTTTCTTGTCTCGTAAAGTGAAGAATCTATATTGGGGTAATAAAACATTCAATAACAAGAAGCTATCCATTATTTACATCCCCAAAAACAAAAGCACCAAAGAACCGAAGTAAAGGACCACAAAATCACCCCCGAAAACTCTAATTTCTTTTATCACCTCCTATTGTTTTGACAACTTGTAACTTCCTTACACTTAAGCCCAGTTGGATTAATTTTACATTTTAATTAAAAACCAACAAACCAAGACCTGTTTTTGGTAAACTTCCATCTATATCGCCTTTCTTAGATCAACCCTTGCAGCATCCTTTAGTTCCAAATTTGAATAGAAAGAAAGTATATCCATTCGACGTAGTACAACAATCTGTCACCATTCCTTTCTCCCTTAAATTCGCCGCCCATTTTAGTGTACGACAAATGTCAATAAAATCCCATCAATGTAGGCAGCATGCTTGTTACTTTGTCTTTCCTCTTTTTGTCCGTAGCTCCGTCTAATCCATGTTTCATTGTTTGATTTTAAAAAAAAAAGAAACAAAAATCGAAAGTTTCTGACGCACAATACCTTACAACCCCCAAAATTATCACTACATATAGCCCAGCCTATGATTGATGGTACAAAAATGCCATTGTTCCTTTGTATTGCTTCGATTGAAAGGGGGAACATCGTGTTCCCTAAACTTGAAGAGAAAATCGAAATTGTAAAACCGGGTCTGCAAATTAAAATTATATAAAGCACCCGGTATTGCACGGCTTTAAAATGACCTTTGAAAGTACAAGTTCTTAGCCTCCAAAGAGCCTGTTTCCTTTTTAACATCCCCACCTCATGTACATTAAGAAAAAATAAGAAAAATAAAACGGTTAACAACCCCCATCGGGATGGTTTCAGTGTGAATTTTAACGTGACACTTCCTAGGAGGCAATATGTCACCAGATATTTTTGTATCTTTTCCCTTTTTTCTCCAGCATGTACGGATGAAATGGTGGCGGTGTATATCTACAACTCCTTAGCGGCGCATCCTTAACTCACATGAACACTATGCATTATGTAGATACTCCTTCCTCGAAGACAAACAAAAGAAAGTAAAGGAAAGTTAAATATGTGTGTTCACGACGAGCGATAAATGCCTAGGCAGGATATGGTGGATGGGTGGATGCTGATGTCTGGCAAGAGATAGAGGTTTGAAATTCGTGTTTTTTTCTGTTTGCCCGGTCCACTTCACCTTTCATTTCATCATCCCATGCCGTGCCGCGCTGGTGTCTTCTTCTTTCTTGTGTTCAAGAAAATTTCAATGCACTTTGACTCGATATTTATCTCCCAGGGGTTGGGGATGCTCGGTATAGCTGCTACCACGGACGGTACTGATGGCACTGATGGTGGTTTCTCTCTCTTGAGCTGGCTTTTGTGCGAGCTAGGTTATTTATTCACCCTCGTTTAGTGGCAGCTAGATGAGTGCAGGGGATAACAGGGTGGCGGATACCTCTCGTATAGATGTTGATGATTGTGTTTCCTGCTCCTGGTCGGTCCCTCTGGTGGTGTAGCAATTTCGTGTTGTTTTTCCTTTTTTTAAATTTTTTTATTTTTATTTTTGTTTATCAGGACTCTTGTATAAACACACAGGCTGTACGAGTGTGGTGTTGTCGTCTGGTTATGTGTCGAAACCAATGTGTTTGCTCAAGTGCTCCTTAGAAGATAAGTTGAAGGAGAAAATTGAGAATGGAAAGTGAAGCGAGAAATAAGAAGAATAAAACAAATGAGAAAAGAAGAAACTACTTGACATAGTTGGTTGTGAAGGATAATATCAGGATTTGTCTTTGTCTTGTTGTTGTGTTGTTCTCGCTATACCCAGCACTGACTATTAATGAATAGATTGTGTGTGTAAAAGTGGCTGTAGCGTGGAGAGAAATAAATATTCATCTCAAACGAATGGAGGATGAGTAGGTATCTGAGGTATCTAGACTAAATACTGATCAAGAGATGTGGCTGAATGCATGCATACTTACAAAGTAGGTTTATCTGGTGAAATATGAGGCCGTAGAATGTGGGATGGGAAATGAAAAATTGTGCGTGGAAAATATCACAACGAAAGTATGTAAGTCACACAAATATTAAATTGGTACGGGACTTTAGTTCCCCTACAGGGATTTGCTGTCGGTTTAATTTCAAAATGATTTGATTTTGATTTTGCTGAAATTGAAATTGTCAGACATCTAAAAATCGTGTGAACACTCTTTTGTGCCATTGTCAAATCTTTGTCGGACGTTTCGGACATCGGCAGATTCATTTGATATTGTCAAATGTGCGAAGCTGGTGAGAGAGTGGAACAATACCTCACTTCCTTCAACCATATACATATGTCGTTCGCGTTATATTTTTCTATTGGAAGGAACCTAAAATCTATAGCCAACTATGAACGCGAATCAAGGAACTTTTTCACGTTAAACTATACTTCAGATGGTTTGTCATTTTACGCGAAAATGTTTGATGTTTGAATGCGAGTTATTAAGATGCTGCCGTCAGTGTGATTATAGATTTCGTGGGGTCTTATAGGTTATTGATTTGTAAAGCAAAAGAGCTTGACAGAGTGCAGCCCCCTGAGGTACTCCCGGGTCTACATTAAAAGAATTTGACGATACGCCATTGACCATGACTTGAATAGATCTGTTTTTGAGAAAACTTGTCATCCAACCCCAACGTCGTTGTGGTAATCCGTACGCAGCTAGCTTACTTAAGCTTGATGCCAGACCAAAGGCTCTTTAGATGTCGAAAGGAACGTCTGATGAATTTTCCTCTTGTTAAATTGTTGATGTCCAAAAGTTAGTTACGTATCTTAACCCTTTCATGCCCATTGCGGCCTATATTCGTTTAATATATTTTTAACATTTTTGTGTGTACTTTCTGATTACATATTATGGTGATCTCTATTTGTTCTTTCAAGTCTTATTGGCGGGTATTGGCTGTAAAATCTTTTTAATGTCACGTTTTCGCTTTCATTCGTATGGTTTTTTCTTCGCGACATGTCCTAGTTGTATGTCCAAAACTAGCTGTGAAAACCTCTGCTTGGTTTTATTAAAAATTTTGTTAACATTGTTGCTAAATTTAGACTTTTAGTCATGAACTATATTGTATATTATATTTAAAACTTAAAACATAGATTTTCCGAGTCTCAAGAAATGATTAATTAAAAATAAAAATTTTTTCGAATGCCCCAAAAAAAAATTCGGGCATGAAGGGTTAACAAGTCCCCAATGGATGGTGTATGCGGTAGATCTATATAAAAAAAGAATAATTAAAAATGTTTTTGATACAAACATCAGGCAACGTTAACAACTCTACAATCTAATTGAGTTCAAATGCCTAAGCGACTCTGAAATACGATACACGATGCATTTGTGTTAACATTCTGTGATTTCATGCACTTGTTACTATTCATTTAAAACTAATTCTGATTGCTTTTCTGACTTAGAATCTTTTGAAATATTCCCCTCCCCAATTGCTCGATATGGAGAAATCAATATCACAACTGAATGCGCATCCTACCAACCACTCGGATACATTTCAATTTTAATTTTGAAACGAATTTTAACATCGAAATTGTTTTACAGCCCTACTTTGGCTACGAGCGTACTCAAAGAAATGGAACCTCAGAACCTTGGATGCTGCTGCCGTATGTATGCATGTACCATCGGGACAGGTATGTCAATCATTCATCCCCCATTCAAAGTCATACCGCATTCGATTGCAATTACAAAATGCAACCATTAAAAGCTTTTGACATCCCTCGCCATCGCAGAACCTTGTGGGGGTGGCTTTACCCCGAATACCCACAGTAATAGTCGCATGCATGAAATGGAAATCAATTTATTGCAATGGCAGGCACAAACAGACAAAAGGCACAACAATGCAACGATCTACGTACATCCTGTGCATGGGTTTATGCGGGGTATGTGTTGTCGGGAGTGAAGAGAATAAATATTGATTCCTATTAATCATGTAGCGCCAGGAGCTATGTAGGATATTTGCAAGTGAAAGGATATGCATTGGCATGTTGTTTGCTGGGCAAAACGATGAAAGACACGCACGATGCACAAGCGAGTAGGATACACATACACAACGCATTCGATTGGCCATGAATATTTAGAGTTTTCAATTATTTCACAGTGGCCTGGGAATTAATGAATTCATCCATGGTAGGTACTTTATTATTATTTGCTTTCATCCAAAATGGGTGCGCAAAAAACAATGGGATGAAAGCAAAACAATGGATCTCAATTTCGGTAATTTTTTGGACGCACACCACTCCCCAAGAAGCAAAGAATTCATTAGGATGTACGGCGTTTAGTGATGCATGAAAAAAAACTTATGTTACAATCATTGGGAATTTGAAAAAAAAAAATTGACTGGGGAGCCAGCCCTATACTTCCCACCTCATATTGCATTGTATCAAAAAGATAAAATTTTGCAACATATAAAAACACACACATAACGGTCGAGTTAAATTAATTATATTTATTTTTAATTTTATTTTTTGAATTGGATAATCAATTTAATCAAAAAGAAAGCATTTCTTCAATTTCCTCAACAATTATTCCACAATGAATTGTTGGACGCACTTGATAGAAAAAATTTCTTCAATTTCCTCAGCATCTGCTAGATGCCCCACGCTGAGCAAAAAAAAAAAACAAAAAAAACCGCATGGTCCTACGTTGTTTCGTTATCACACACACACACAAACATCATTTCGAAAAAGGATGCAAACGATTCCGAGTGTATCGTAATGAAGCCCTGTTCATATCTCGAAACATTTTGTTCAAACCGATTGCAATACTTCCCCTACTTAGGTGAGAAGTATAAATGTCTGACATGATAATATTAAAACTGAGTTTTCTCCAAAACTCAGGAAAACTATAATCCATCCAAAACCGAAGTTTTCCCATACATTTTTCAATTTTCGTAAACTCAGTTTTCGGCAGTTTCCACCGAAAACTTCACGAAACCACTTCGCAATGGTAAGGCAGTGTTAAGGTCGTCAAACCAAACACACCTCTTGATAGCAACTGAGAGAAAGCTGTCGAAAACAGTTGTTTATTTTCCTTTTATGTGTTTAAATTAAACTTTTGTTTTTAATATTTGGATATTCGTACGCAGAAAATATCTGAATTCATTTATTCATATATATGATATCAGAAATTTACCAAAAGTTATAAAAGCCAAGGTGTTAGCCTGCACAAGAAATTTAAATTTAGTGCAAAATGATAAAAACGTTCAGCGAAAACACGTTTTTATTCGGTGAGAATAGTTCAGAGAGTTTTCGTGAATTTTTTGCTGAAAACTCAGTTTTCGTTCCGGTGAGAAAATGGTATAACGAACATACTTATGTACAGTACATACGTATATCTGTCGTTTAAGAGTCTAATGTGAAAGCAATTTGTTCCGCGTTACCAAAATTGGCAGAATTTGTTATATGCAGATATTAGTTGACCGTTTAACTTGAAAACTTGTTAAAAGTAAACATTACAATCCACTTTGCTTTCCTCAATTGTATGTAGAATAATGCTTCAGATCAATGAGTCAGTAGTGACTGTCAATAGTGTTTTCGCCTTCTTGCTTTTGATCCTCCCAAATTTTCCACTCTCTGTTCGACACAGCAATTTGAATTTGATATATAAAGGGTGGTTAAATTTTAAGGGCCGATGTTGAATGTGAACCACACCTAAACGTCAAGTTTTTTTCTGCATTTCATTTGTCATTTCTCAATTTCAGACTAACTCAATTTGATCCATGGAAAGATACACAATCGAGCAACGCGTTAAAGTTATTCAGGCTTATTATGAAAATGGGCGTTCAAATCAAAATGCATATCGTGTACTTCGTGATTTTTTCGGTCAATTTAATGCGTACAATCGGAAATATCGTGCAAAAATTTGAGCAAACCGGGTCTGTAGGAGATGTGAAAACACCAGTGCATGCTCGTACAGCTCGTACTGCAGAAAATATTGCTGCTGTTCGCGATAGTGTGGCTGAAGAGCCGTCCACCTCAACTCGTCGTGGTGCCCAACAATTGCACCTCCCACGCTCGTCGTTGATGAACATTATGCATAAAGACTTGCATTTACACGCTTAAAAGGTGCAATTGACTCAAGAACTAAAGCCTCTTGACCATTTCAATGGTCAATGGTCAGAATGGTGGCAAGAAATGGCAACAGTGGATGATCAATTTTCGAAGAAAATCATCTTCAGTGATGAGGCACATTTTCACCTCAATGGATTCGTCAATAAGCAGAATTGCCGCATTTGGGCGAATGATAATCCAAGAGTGATTGTCGAAAAACCAATGCACCCACAAAGAGTGACTGTTTGGTGCGGTTTATGGGCTGGCGGCATCATCGGGCCGTATTTTTTCCAAAATGAGGCCGGTCAGGCAGTTACTGTGAATGGTGTTCGCTATCGTGAAATGATAACCACCCTTTACAATACTCATACGGTATGTATTTTCACAAACCGTCTTCAACGGTGTGGATGAATTTTACCGCCCATATTCATAATAGCATTTTAACTTTTAAAGACTTTTCTTTGGTTTTTTTCTAAGTACCTATACTGAACTATAAATTAAATCACCGGTCGCTATAAGTTCAAAAAGTCAATTTGAATTGAGATTTCGAATCAAACTACAACATTTCTTTCATTCATTTCACTTCGTTAAATAATTTCCAAAACGGTTTCTCAACCTCAACACAACAACTGACGTTGATGCGTGAACAATACAGGATGTTACTCACGATTGTTCCTTTTATAAATTGAGATAATCGCACTTCCACAATCAGTATTCTTTTAACAAAAGCAAACAAAAAATCAGCTTTCGCATCGTGACTTTATTTTTAATTTAAAAAAAAACATGAATTGGGGAGCGTTTCACGTTAAAATGCACCGTGAGGCTATAACAATGCATTCAATTAAATAATGAATAAATTTATGAGAAAAGCAAATGGGCTGTATCTGATTGATTTAGTTATGATATGAAAAATTGTTTTTAAGTAATTTGCATGCGAGTCGCAGTCACGTTTCTTTTCGTCGTTGTGAATACACCCAAAATAATGTTTCTCTTCCCTAACCATAAAGATTATTAACTAAATACGACTTGAGTAATAGATTTAAGATTTAAGAAGTCTCTGGCCGGTTAAATCTAGGCTGCTTATTACATTTTTGATAATCTATAGTTATCCGACTTTGTTTGATCTTGATTTGGCTTTGAATTAGACTGGAGATGCAAGCTGAGGAGGTTGATCTAAACATTTTAGTTGTTAAAAATACATGTTGATCGTTCTGCCTCAGAGACCCCTAATATTGAATTGAACGATTGGTTGAGAAGTATTTTACGTAGTTTCTATTCGCATACCCTCTACAGTCAGATCAATGCAATGACAGAATGCAGAGCAAAACACACTTGTTCAAAAATTATTTCCAACTGCAACTGAAAATTACAATGTAAGGCGATGCCGCTTAAAATTTTCAGTGGATATGATTGGGACTTGAACACACGCAGCTCGCACGGCAGTCCAATGCACTAACGACTGAACTGAGGTATTCCCCTACTAAGCTGTCCTTCCCGGTAAGATACAAATACTCTCTATGGCGTCCATTCGCTCTATACATATATCGTAGTCATCGTAAAAACACCCAATGCGCGGTTTTTAGACTGATTGATGTCGCTGTGACTCTTCATTCACGTATACAGGATTTTGTATGAGCTTTACTTCCCTGACACGTCCTTTTTACCATTTGATAAAACGTTCGGATATTGTTTCTGGAGTATAATATCACAATATCTTTAAGGACTCACTTTTCGTTTTTTTTTCCTCTTTTGGAGAACCCGTTTCTGTCTCATTTTCTCAAAGAGACCTCATCCAATTTGAATTTAATAATATAAGCGGACTTCCTATAGGCAAGTCCGCTATTCTTCTAAAGGTCACATTAAAAATCGTTTTACTTTTCAAGCTGCATGTTTATTATCACCCGATTGGGTGATGAGCAGTGCGGCTTTCGTCCAGGTAGAAGCACAACCGACCAGCTGTTCAGAATGGTACTTGAGAATGCCTGGGAATATGCTAAACCTATCTATAGTTCTTTTGTGGATTTGGAGAAAGATTATGATCGGGTCCTTCGAGGTAAACTCTGGAGTGTATTGCAGGAGTACGGGATCGACTGTTCTCTTCTGAGGGCCATTCAATCTCTGTACACTAACTGTAAGAGCTGTGTTCGGCTGAACAGCGTTAAGACGACACCTTTCACTGTGGGCGTTGGACTTCGCCAGGTGTGCGTTCTGTCACCTCTCCTTTTCATAGTGTATATGGATTGGATGTTACAGCACAGCCTTGGTGAGAAACGGTTCGAATTGGGAGACTTAAGAATAAGTTTTCTACTTTTCGCTGATGACTTGGTCATCTTTGCGTCCACCCAGACCGAACTTCAGCGCGCACTAGATAGGTCCGTCGCCGTCTGTGTTGAAACTAAGATGAAGGTAAACGTGAGCAAATCAGAGGTTATGGTAATTTACCGAACGCCTGCCTGTTCAATGCACTCTGCATGTTAGTGGAGTCCCATTGAAACAGGTGGAGAAGTTTAAATTTCTCGGGGTCTAATTCACGAGTGATGGTTATTGAGTTATCCTGTAGGATTGGTCATGCTGGTGCAATTTTGAGACAGCTTGATCAATCTGTTATCAGGAGGGCTGAACTTGGCATCGGAGCTAAGCTATCGGTTCTCAATTCAGTGTTTGTTCCGACCCTCACCTATGGTCATGAGGTTTGGGTAATGACCGAAAGAATAAGATCGCGGATACAAGCTGCCGAAATGAGATTTCTTCGTTGTATTGCTGGGGTAACTCGTCGAAATCGACTTAGGAACACCAGAATACGCGAGACACTCAATGTCGAGCAGCTTCTTCTTCAAGCGGAAAGGTCCATACTTCGATGGTTTGGGCACGTTCAACGCATGTCACCAACTCGGCTGCCAAGACCTGCCATGAAATCCGTGCCATCGGGTAGGCGTTCCCTGAGTGGGCCTAAGATGAGATGGCTGGACCAAGTCCGAAATCCGTAAGTAGATAGCTCCTGATAATTTAGAGTCGATGGCGGAAGATCGGGAGATGTGGAGAGTCCACTTAAGCGCCCTAACCCTGCGACCCTCATAGTGGAAAAGCGCGTCTTTGAAAATGATGATGATGATGTTTATTCATTTTACAACTTTTAGTGGTCGTCTTGGCTCAGCCGTTTATGCGTTTGACTGCTGGCCGGGGCGACCGGGCTGACACGTATTTAAGCTCAGTAATATGTCAAGCAATTTGTGCAGCACCACTTACATGTGTGGGAGACAGACTGCTGTTATTGATACCATACCGCCATACCGCGTTTAAAAGTATACCACGATTCAAACATGATATTGAGAATCGCAAACTTTTGTTGGTATACCACGTTCCAAAGCTACCTATTGATGGGAGCGCCATCTTTTTACCACTTGATTCCTTCGTTCTATCGGGCGGCTTTTATTTACAATTGAATTGGTGAATGGAGGTAAAGTATATCGACTATCGGGCACTTTTAAAAAAACCAAAAATAACTGGCATAGGTACCTCAAATCTCTAATACATATAATCAGTGTTATATTTTCGCAGTAGAGTTGACATTTAGCTTCGCAGAAACGTGACTAGCAATGATGGTTACCACTACACCATGGGCCTCTTTTTTTGATTTCTTTCATTTATATATTTTAAAATGTCTGAGATCCAGTACCAGTATACATTAACCACAAGTCGTTTTTTGTTTCCGCCTCTGATTAACCTTGTTAGTATCTTAGAAAACCAATGAATAAGGAAAAACAATTTTGTTTAAACTTAAAAATACTTATACTCCAAAAATTGCTTCTGTTAAGAGTTCGCGACAAAAAGATGGAAAAAAAAAACAAGGGAAGGTTTTGTCTTACATTTTGACAGGTTTTTGTTTTTTTAAAGGCTTTTAGAGGGCTCATAGTTGTGTTACCAATTTACTTAGTACTAACAACTTCTTATCCAGAGTCTTAGGAATCACTAATTATAAAAAAAAAAAAAGTCATTCAAGATAACTAAATTCATTATTGTTTCTCTTCCAGGTAAACGTCAACTTTACTACTGTAGTACTGTGCATATTTTTCTTGGTATGTGGTATTTATATTAATTCGTTTCTTACATGAAACTTCTGTAGTTTTTACCTCAGCTATGTATAATTGTCATGTGCTGAATTCTAAGATTCGGCTTTATTTCACGGCACCTACATAATTCAGGTGGTATAAGTTTAAACCAACTAACCAAAATTTAGATATTGTTGCCATTGATACAATTCACAGAATTTTCTCCAACCTACCGACATTCACATTAGCTTATGCAGTCGATGGATTCTATAATATTTACTTAAGAAATAAGGGTTTATGGACAGCAGTAATCCGGAACCTTCAAGGTTACAAGGTTACAAGCTACTAGGCTACACTCTACGTCGGGTAGGATCTTATGCGTATAACTCATTAAGAAGGATAATCCTCTTTTTGAGCCTTCTTTTTTTGTAGATGTTGCATGTACCTACATATGTATGTAAGCCATCATGAAAAGTACCACAATAATTATTTTGTGCGTTTAACGCCCTCATCTAAAAATGCGTTTAAGGGGCAGTTATTTCAAATTAGCCGTTTGTTTTCAAAAGGGCGGTTAAGCAATACATTTTTACGAATTCTGTTTTGGATCGTTTATACCAACAAAAATTTTATGATGCACTTACAGTTTACTGTATGCACTTCTTCCTGATACCCAGATAACCAAGCTCAACTTATATACGTATTACACTTTATTCCCAATTTACACCACGTTGAATGGACATATGTATGTAATAAACCCACTCTTAATGACAACTTATGCGCCTTTTAAGCGGTGAAATCAGGAATTTTGTTAAATCCACAAACCCATATCGGTGTTCATTAGACAAATTCAAGATTCGACCAATAAATTCCACCCACTGGTTGACTCAATACAAAACCCGCCAATCACACTTCTTCAGTTCATACAAATCGTCGACCAAATGATTCATAAATGACATTAGCCTCCCAATCTTACAGTCGTTTCGATACGAATACGGCAAACATATGCGCGCACAGCCGTATATCTACCTCTTAGATATATTTACACAACAAATAATATCCACAACTTTATTACCATGAAAATCATGGGGAGACAGCCAGCAATCCACAAGCGAACCACCGTAAAATGCTTTGCCACGATATTTTGGAATCATTAAACTGTCTGCGGTACAAGCTCGACATTCACGACCAAAAACCCAGAAAAAAAACTTTACTAAGCTCAGTTTCGTGTCAGACGGAACCAATAAACCGACGAGAATTCCAAATTGAAGCACAAACTATGAATCGATTTTAACCATCACCGCAGATACACAAACATGTAGATACGTGGGTTCTCTCATACATACATATGTACATACGTGCTCCGAAATCAAATGTAAGTAACGTAATCTATGGACACTTCAAAGGTGTTGCTGCACCACTCTATGGATACAGATACGAGTATACAAATCTGTATCTCTAAACTGTAATCCGATTCGAATTTTGTCCTAACAAATGTGCCAGAGCGCTGGGGGCCTATAACTCTCTGCCTCGGTTAGGTAACCCGCCACCGATATCGCCTCACCAAATGGGCTGGTTTAGCCCAGTTAAGTGGTTTTATTATTATGGCGTCTGGTCTCGTGTGGTCTGGGAAAAGATCTCGGCCCGCAACAATTATTGACGGCTATAGGTCAGATGGTTTTATCGTTTATCTCCCCTTTTATTGGACTGGAAAATCGTTGCAGATACTTTTGATATAAAGATGTTGAAGTTATGATTACTGGGATTCGCGAATGAGTCGTCCTGGTATCTTAATTAAGAGGAATTTATAGGACATTACTTGGAGATCTAAAGATCAACGGGAGATAGGGCAGCACGTTATATTGATTTTTGAGATTGCATTCAAGTGGATGAGGAAATTATACAGGATTCGCAGAAGGATTCAATAAAATAGCTATGCAGGCAAATCTTTATGTACATGCTTCGTATGTTAATGCAGTTCCAAAATTGTTCTCGTTTTAAGAATGGGTTCTGGGATCTGTTGTGATAAATATGTAAATTTAAGGATGTGCCAACAGCAGTGGGGGTAATTAGACAAATGGAAATTTCGCATTTTAGACTTCCCTTGATTGAAGTAAATTACCACAACTGCAACTTCGATTTGTTAATCCATTATACACGCATACGTATGTATGTGTGTATGCAATTATGATTTATGTATGTGTATGTATATGCTTCAACATTTGTGGTAAAATTTAGCAAAGGGACCAATTTTTTTGAGCTACTTACTCATTATAAGACTGTACGACGACCTTCTTCATAGAAGAGGCATTACGAGACGTATTTGCCCTTTTTTGCTATCGACTTACATTGCGATTAATTCTAAAATTAATTGTGTCCTGACATTGTATTGAGCCAAAAAGGCGTTCCTCCACCCTTTTAAAAGCAAGTACATATGTATGTGTTTTTCGTAGACTTTTCTTACATCTTCTTTATAAAGAAAATCCAGAGGCAGTCAGCACAGTGTTTTACTAGAGAGATTGAACTTGTTAAGATGGGATCTTAAGAGGAAGCTCATAATTTTTATTTGATATCCTTTTCGAGTTCTTTATAATTAAAAAAAAACTCTAGAGCAATATTCACCGTTTGCGGTTCTTGGATAATTTTTTTAAATGCTTCAACCCCGAAATATTTTCAGCTAGTTGTTGTTTTGATCATATTTACTGTCTAAGGTGGTTGACAGTCGGGATCACAAAAAGGCTGAGTTTGAGGGATTCATGGGATTGATATTAGACATAATCTGCAATCTCATTTTCCTCAACTATTTACTTAAACAGAGAAAAAATATTGCTAACAACGTATCTATTGTGAAGAATAATACTAATTATCTCTTCACGTTTGCTAAACATTTTTAAATTGCTTATTATGCCTTATAGATAGATAGATAGATGCAAACAAAATGTTCGGGCACGTAACACAGTTGCGCACTTAATCATCTATTTGCCTTATTAAACGGATCTGAATTTGGTTATAAAATCTGAAGACCTACTCCAACCGTTAGGAGTAAATTATCAGTTTTTCTCAAGGATAGCCTGATCCCTGTGGTCATCAGAAACACTTTAATAAGCTCAACTTTGTTAGAAACATTAAAGGCTTTCTTCTGAACCCGGCTGTCGGCAAAATAGACCTCGCTTAAAATCTACCAAATAAAAAAACTGTTAGAACTAGGCAAACTGCGCTGGATACTGTCGAAATTTCTCATATCGAGTAAACAAAATTCTGACACTAGGAGTGCGAAAGATAAAAAAAAGAGTGGGTGTTTAAAATGTAATTCGGAACATGATGGAATGGAAGCAATGGATTGAGCAAAAGATTGATAACATGACAAAGTAAAACCCTGACAAACAGCTTGTCAGTAAACAGACCGTAGAAATAATTTAAGTCATTTGTAATAAGTTCGCGGTTTTCTTGCTGTATACTATCCTTGCTTTTCATTTAAAGTTTATTTCAGCGTTAGTGTAATGAGCATTAAGGACGTCCGTGACACCAACGTAACGTGACGGAAACGATGCAGCGGGAAACTTTCTATGTAATTTTCCTATTTTTGCTTGTTTACCCTTTTTCAGACTTATGAAGAGGATTCTCATAACTCTTTCTTATCTTATCTTTCTTATTTTTTATATCTTATCAACTCGTTCTACTCATCTTCTTTTCAAACGTCGAAGAAAGCGTAGTTTTTTTTAAACAACGGGCCAATTTTGGTGTCTAAGGGCTCCAGTGGAGTGTTTTAACACCCGTTAAAAAAAAAAACTCCACTAGTCCTTTAAACAATCGGTTTTACAAGGCTTTAACTATGATATACAAAGTATGTATAACTTTCTATACCTTCATATGGTACTTCAAAGTAGGTACAATTTTCTATAATTTTTTACAAAATTTGCTCGTTGTCTTACCATGAGATCAAACAATACATTTTTTTAATTAATGGTTTTTTTTTCAGTCGGCTATAATATTTTTATTTTATTGCAAATTAGATAGGCTATGCCAAATAGCTGACCAATGGATATAAACTTGTAAGATAGGAGGATGCTAATTAAACACAAGCCGGCATGTGGAGCCTATAGAGATCTTTTGAGAGCTTTTGAACCTACTTCTAGCAGATTGCAACACATTCATATATACATAGATCTGTTTGCTCATATATATCCGTATCTAAATATTCCAGTCTCATAGGATATTTCCTTAGAAGACAATGTACGCACAACTATTGTCGTCTAAATAATTTTATAATTTCCTTACTTTTCTTCCGATCAAAGGGTCTTTAATACTCTCTGAACTTCAATGTGAGCCCAATCTTTGGTTTGCTGTTTTTCTTCCTTTGGCCAGGGCAGCCATCCTAATGACACATGAGGACTGTTGGCTAAACATTCATAGAGAATAGAGCAATGTCCTTAGCGCACTGTTTCCAGCATACTTTATTATCCGTATGTCTAGCAGCAATGTATAAAGGAACAGATGTCCCGTTCCCGTGGTAGTCATGCGCAGAGTACTAGTTGACTTTAGTCTGAACTAGAGCGACGTGCATGAGAACAAGTCTGACTATTATTGTGTATATCCAATGACCAATGCTGGTTTTACACCCCCAATTTTTCCACTGCCTTTTTCTTTGCTAAAAAAATGTTTCCAGATATTTCGCGTTATCCGAGAGGAACAGCTCGGTTCCGTTCCATGTGGAAAGGTGATATTTTTTGCTTTTTAGTAGGATAAATCTATTCCCTTTTTGCTCAATCGACGTTTAGTCCGTAGTCAATTTACCCACTAGGTAAGAGTTGACATAGCGCTTTCCATATTTGGACATTATCGCCAAATTAGACTCAACATACCCTATACCCTATACAGGATTTTGAGGATAT
Organism: Matsumyia berberina; assembly: GCA_917880715.2. Lineage (NCBI taxonomy): Eukaryota > Metazoa > Arthropoda > Insecta > Diptera > Syrphidae > Matsumyia > Matsumyia berberina. The sequence continues at coordinate 47,693,109 of OU862871.1, read as the reverse complement.
CGTTGACAGCCAGCATATGAGTGGAGCCATAACTCCATCTTAGGTTACCATTTTCCTTCTTGAGTTCTATACCAGTGTGGAATTAATGTTTCTAGTTTTAAGCTTCCAGCAATTGTTAGTTCCGTGCTTAACTTGCAGTCTTTCTGATATGCCTTTGATAGCGGATATTGCTTGGAACCAGTACAGGTTGTACAGCAGTTTAAGGTACTAACTACAGAGCATGGCCAACTACAGATTTTTAAGGTGGTTAACCTTTAAAATAACGGTGGTATATATTGTAACAAAAATCCCAGGGTGTTAGCAATCCCAGGCCTCGAAGATCTAGCAGAAGCGCGCTAAGTCAAGAGAAAGGGCACAAGGAAAAAAAACCCGGGAGGGTTTTATTATTTTTTGTTCTACAAGTCGAAATTCTAACGTTGAACGCTTTTAGAGCCCACCCTGCCATTGTTGCACCGCCCTTTATATCGGCCTTGCCTCCTCGTCTCGTCTTTGTTGGAAATATCCCAAGTGAGTGGACACTCGCGGAATAACTTTCCAGGGTTCTCGATTTTTCCGCCGCGATTTTGAAAAATTATTTTCCTTGCCTCCTGCTTCGCCTCTGTCTTCCCTTTCTTTAGAGAATTCGCAAAATTCCATAGAGAATAAGAAGTCACTTGTCGGGGAAAACATGGAGTTACTCCCGCCACGCTTTCCTTCCAACAGCTTATGAGAAATTTTATCAAATGGCACCATTTCCTCGTCTTCATGCTCCCGAGGTAAAATCCCACTTTATGAAATAATTGCACCTGTGCAATAATTTCCCTGAATGTATACTGCGATCATCCCTGAATACGGTCTCCTCTGGGAACATACCCCATCAATTTTCTCCCGAACAGCTGTTCGATCTGTCAAAGGCCAGCATGCGATTTTTTTTCTCTTGGTGCCGGTTGTTTTCGGGAAAATCTAATTTTTTCCGAGTTTTTCGCAGTTTCCCCCGAGTTTTCCGTCAACGTCGGGATGTTCGTGTAGTGGATGGATGATTGCGCATTCAGGCAGGTGTTTCGTGGCCTGTTGCACAGGTGCGGCCTCGGGCAATGGTGCATCAGTGAGGGCTGAGATGGCCGGTAGCTGATGGACTGCGATCGGGAAAGGTAGCAGGCCTCAGGGACAGGTAAACTGCGGGAGTTCGTGCTCCTTCGTCTGTAGTGTCGGCGGTAAATAAAGTTATTTAGTGGCGCAGTATTTACCCTCCTTTGTTTCCAGGTAGCGAAGACAGTGGAGGCGGGGTGGATTGCTCGGGGGTGGCATTGTGCGACGATGGGGTTACGGTTCGTAACAATATGTACATCCTTCGAACATGGATAGGCACGCTGAGGCGGTTTCTTCACTTTATAACTTAAAATTTGAAAGTGCTATGTTTTCCATTTTAACCTAATGATAAAATGAAGGACATCCTATAAAGCGTTTCTCTTTTCAGAGTTAATATTCCCGATAGGTTCCTCGTCCTAAGTTAACCATTCCGTAAGTCTTCCATTTTTTGCATCGATAGCTCATATTTCGCCTTTATACTTCTAACTTTATGAGCAATTGTTTCACACTATCTCTGCTCTGACAAAACCACATTCACTCAATAAAGTCAAGTAATCTCAAGCCTCCACACTTTCAACAACAATCGGTGGTGACCATAAAAGAAATCTCGAAACTAATTTCCCATATCCCCCTACGAGAGCGATTTTCTTTATGCCACGATAGGCGTTACGTATTATATAGCCCACACGCATTTTCCTACTCAACAACCGCAAAGTTCTCAACGATCCATTAACAAAAGCCGTTGCCAGGATTGCCCTATAAAAAAAAAAAAAAACTACAGAAATTTTCTCTTCACTTCAAGTGATCCTAATCGAAGAAAAGGAATCCACCCACTGACGGCATTTCTTTTGTCATAAAGTAAGACTTTTCAGTGCGTTCCCAAACACATCCTCCAAGGGACGAGATAGAGAACAAGAAATTACATTGCCCATTGTGTTCGTGTGTGATCACCGCAAAATGTCCTTAAGGTGGCGAACAAAATTTCCAGCCATCAAGTTGGAATGGAATCGAAGTCAAATTGATTTTATTCTTTCACATGATTGTGTGTGGTGTATGGTGTTTTGTGTGCGTGGGCATGTGTGTGTGTGTTTGCCGACATTGACCTTTGTCAATAGAAAGTCCTTCAAATGAATTTCGATTTTCTGGTGTTGATTGCCATCATCATTCATTTTTATCCAGCAGATACCTTCACAGATTCCCAAGTACTTTAGATTAATGCGAAGTAAATCAAAAATTTTTGCATTAAAATTGAAAAATAAATTTATGGACTAGATGATGAAGAGCCAGTGTCTTGTTTTTATTTGCATATTATCTGCGGAAATATTCATTACACTTCTCGTTTTCCAGCTGAATTGGCATTGAGTCATATATTACACCCACTCCGCGACGGATGCGGCATAAAAGATATGCTCGGGAGCGTGGTGCTAAAAAGTACTCATTTGGAAAGTGTGTTTAGAATTTATGTTCATTGCTTGCATGCGCGCACATATGGTATGTATGTGTGTCTCGAACATATTTCACTGGTTTATAGTTAATTTACTTTAGAGGGGTTATTATCACCCAGCTTGAGTTGATATTGATGTTTATTTCAATAGGAAATATCCTGGTAAGATGTGCTTTTTATTTTTTTAATTCAGCACTTGGATGCTAGAATATAATGCAGTACAGCTGTCAATCGAAAGAAGCTGAGACTACGGTTGGGTGGCTGTGGTGGGCTCAACTCCTGATATCTAGAAACAATTATTTTTTTTAAATAAATAGAATCGATTAATTGCAAAAGCTGATGTCAACTCTACTGCAAAGGCATAACACCCGCAGCTTAAAGCGTTGATCGAACTGATAGTGGCGATGAGATCAAGAGGTTGGAAAAAAGCATCCTAAATAGGCAGCAATAAACTCAGTGTCACTGTTGCAAAACGTTGCTCGCAAGGTGGAATTTTCTCGTCTTTACTACAGTCCATCGCAGTGGATGAACTGCTGAATATACTCGGTGATGGGGGTTACTAGAACACACAGCGATACTAATCAGAGGCAAATTCGAAGAAAAAATCTCAGATCTCCTCCAGACGCTATCCAATCTAGTCGCAGCTTGGTGCACAAAACTTGGCCTAAAATTCAACCTCAAAAAAAGTACCATCGTTGATATTACCAAAAGCAAAAACCGAGAGAGGTTAAAAACACTCACACTTTTTTGGCGAAGCGATAGAATTCAGGATGAAAAACTCACCTGAACTCATTATGAACCACTAGAAGTCTTCACGGCAAAAACTGCGGCCTTGACTCCAAAATGACACTGCGGGTCTACACCGCGATAGCTTAACCTTCACATAAAAAGAGAAGCTATGGTTAATGCCTGTATCCTCATTGCTAAAGATGACTCCAACGCCAGATAAGTTCACCAGAAGGACATTGTCCATGAATTAAACAGCAATGAACTACTTGGAATAACAATCACAGACAAATGTCTGCCAAAATATAAATTCAGTACTGACGACTAAGAATCCTTTGATCAAAGATATAATGTCCATAATTCTTTATGGTATACAGCGTGTAAAGCATCCATGACACCAATGCATTTTCATTAAAAATAATGGCAATACATACGCTTGTACTTATTTTAAGCAGCGCCCTGCTCCACGGAACAACACACATCTCAAGTCACTTGCTTCATTAATATGCGCTGGTAATCAAAAATTCCTCCTCCTAATTTATTCAAATTTGGTTACGAATATGTCGGTCGTCGGGGACCACCCACTACTACAGCATTTCAAGGCGCTTACACACAAATGAGCAAAAGAAAAATCCATTCGACAATAGCACGTCACAATACATAGAACACAGTTTCGTATACCTTGTCGCACTCCATGCCACCAGCAACAGCCATGAGACAATCGAAATCAATTTCACGGGTCCCCAGCTTATGACTTATCACTGCGTCATCCGTCATTCGTCATCCGATTCGGCATCATAACGTTCGGGGGCTAAAAGTCACTGCTGGAGATGATAGTAAATGTTTTATCATCCACTTTTGTCAGCTGCGGATATGTGATGACAGATTGAATGTACTTCAGTACTGTAGTGCGGTCAAATATTTGACCTTTTGAGCTTCAAGTTGAAGTCTATCGCCCTGTGTGTGTGCATTGGCGTTTTTGTTCGCACAACACACACGCTTATGGGTATTTGCTTTACACTTCTTTTCGCATTTTCTAGCTCAAGCACTGCATCTCATGTTTTATCAAAGGGTATCTGTCATTGCGGATAAATTCGTATCTGGCTGTGAATTTAAGTTGCATATTGCTCAGATTTCTCCTCAAGTGCAGCACACCCGTCGTTGTCACGCCCTCTTTCTTTCGTTCGTTGGAGTGCCCTTATGACACCATTGGCTGGTGGTGCTCAAGAGGAAGATGTAGTTAAATATTTCCTTATCACTTGACTGACACTTGGCGGTTTTTGTTTGACATCCGTGAATTATTGTCACAAGTACCCTAGTTATTGATGTGGGAGTGAGAGTTGGGGCAGACGGAAATAGGAATGTCATTGAATTATAGATGAGGTTGCATATGAGACAGGAAATACGATTATCGAACGATTGAACTGGGGGTTTCATTGGAAGATAATATGTTTGTCAGTACGTGATTTTAGGAACGAACAAATATCCATCTAGGAGATGACTCTTTGGGGGGTATTTTCAGTGGAATGGAATTACGTATCTACATTTCTGCAGGTTAGGTTTTCGGGTCGATGGTAGATCTTGTGGACCCTTCGTGGCACCCATTAACTACATATCTACTACATTTCAACTACAGGGTTCTACCTTTCTGATGTTAGTCATCCTTGCGTTTACAAATGTAGGCAGATACAATAATGATTCGTCAGATACGTTAGAGACAAGCGGCGGTTAAATATTAAGCGACTCCTAAATATTTTGCAAGATTTTGTTCTATCTATGATCGGATAAGACATGGAAGGTTCATAGGTAGATAGAAGAGGCGGTGATCAAGGGAGTCCCTAAGACCCAATTAGCGCATTTGGCGTCGATTATCAAATCGACACCAATCTTAAAAACTTGATTCAGTAGAAAAAACTTGAGTGAGGTTATTGTTTACTGTGAATTTGAGGAAGCATTGGATCTGAATTTTCTTCCCTGAGACCCAAATAGGGCTTGTGCACCGTTTCAATACCACAACCCACGTGATCTGGATGTTGATGTATGTGTCTAAAAGGGGGTGGTTTTCAGAACCGTTCTATCGAATTGAAAAAATTGATTATGTTGCAGACTTGTTCGATAGAAATTAAAAAAAAGGCTTTTTTTAGCATAAGGTGCCTGACTCTAGCTATGTAGTACCGGGCAGTCATAGAGGAAGTGAAACAGAGCTTATTTTTCATGTACAGCATAACGGAGATACATACGTACATACATATGTATGATACCCGCGACTACGTCTGCGTGGAAAGACGGTTCATGCCCTATGTCCTTTTCTGGGTTTCAAGACATTGATGAGTAATTATAGTCTTCAAATTCCTCACATTAATTTTGCACGACCTCCCTGTAACCAACATTCTTGGTTTTTCTTTCTGGCTCGAGGATGACCAGGCTATCAGGTCAATTGACTTTGAGCCCGCTAAGGGAGGAGTCACTTCTTAGATCCATTTCTTCAGCAGAAAATTCTTGGTGTTGTTGGCTGAATCGTGTATTTGAGTGAAAATAGCTCTTTCCCTCATTCATGGAACGCAATCCCCTCCAGCTTGATGAATGATTAGGTACATTATATTCTGTCAGAAAAACCAATCAAATCTTCCATAACATCGCATGGGTTATTCGGTACATTTATTCTTTCTTCCTCTTTCCATCACCAATATCAGGAAATAGGGATCAAAACTCCTCTGCCCTCAAGTCACGCAGAAGATGGATACGCATGTTAACTTTCAAAGAGAGGACTTCGACATTAGGCTATCAGATTGATGACTTGAGATAGGCCTTCACTTCATTTGCTGCGTTCACCGTGGCACAACAAGCTTGGTCTGTCTGAAGCCACCACCCAAAAGCACTATCGGAGCATCCTATTTCGATATTTAATACCTTTCTCTGAGCCATGGTACACTCATCCCACACTATAACTTTGGCTTCTCGAAGCACCTAAGCCAAGTCAGTCTTCTTAGAGATGTTACAAAGTGTAGACTCAGAATGACTTAGGTTGAGATGCTTTAAGAATGTAGAGTGACCCGTCATATCTTCTTTAACCAAGGTAGCTGCGGTACCTAAGGAAGCAATGGCAACGGCAATGCCGCTGACTGCAGTTGCGCGTTACTATAAATGGCCAAACTTTAACGCCCTGTATTTTGGCCCACCGTTATAATTTTGGAAAATGGTAAAACACGTGTCTATTTATTTCTGTTCTAGAATATACTCACCAAATTTCAACTCCAATTTATTTTTTTTTTTTCATACGAACTTCAACACCCTGTAGAAGCTGAATTTCGAAATGTCCTTCCTTATTCCTTGTATACATCATAAAAGGAACCTCTGCGCAAAATTTCAGCTTTCTAGGTCCAAGGGTTCCGGCTGGGCGTTGATGAGTCAGTGAGTGAGTCTGGTTTGGGATGTCTGGTTTTGGTGAAAGCCGGCATTCCTTTACAAAGGAAGTGGTCAAAGGTGTCTGCCTCGTTCACATTGCTCCATAGTTGCTGACCTTGCAAATTGCTACAAGCCGATAAATGCCTCTAGTCGCAGTCCGGCCTTATTGTCCTAGAGTTGTGGCGGCGATCTAGTCCAACCAATCATTGGTTAGAAATTTTTAGGAAGTTTGTGCATATAATACAAGGTAGCGCAAAACACATCACCCTATCGGAAGATGCTAATATTTTTGCTAATGGCGGCGAATCTCAATTCTACTTTGACATTTTTGAAGTAAACAGATACAGAATACTCGTCAACAAGACATGAATCGCTATCTATACTTCTAAAGAACGCGGAGTAATTGTTTCGATTTTTTTGGCTAATAATTCGTTGGTGGCGTTGGCGCAGCGTGTTTTTCGGCGCGGATTTCCGGGTCGTCCGACACCAACTGGGCAAACACTACGAAGTTTAGTCGCGCGGTTTGGCCGGCCCCGGGGCAGCCGTTCTGCTGAGAACATCGCAGCTGTAGCTGAAGATAATACCAAACGACTGCTGTGAACGGCGAGCGCTACAGAACCATGCTCAACGAATTTCTTCTTCCTTAATTGCATAAATTGCATTTGCGGGTCCCCAAATCTCTCGTTTTGGCGATTTGCACTGGCCGGCAAGATCGCCTAATCTAACCGTTTCAGACTTATTTTTATGGGGTTTTTTGGAGTCCCGAGTCTATGTCAACAAGCCTCAGCCTCTTGAAGCCCTCAAAGAGAATATCCGTCAAGAATGCGAGGACCTATCGCCGATATCATTTTGCGAATTCCTTCTTACTTTTTTTTTTACAAATTTGGAGGACGTATTTTGATGGCCACTTGGCTAACCGTGTTCATTGCAAAGTTTCGTTTAGGAATTTTTAAGCTCGAGGCATGCAGCGAAAATTTGTAGCAAAAATAGCTGGCGCGACAGCTCAGAATGGGCAAAGCCTAGTACATACAACCATACATTTTGTGCGCGTTAAATTTTTTCGCATGAATGGAATCGACCTCAAAGGCCTTGCAGATATTTGATACTGTATAAAATGAATTAATTTGAATAATTAAACTGAACCGAATTGAAAAAAACCTACAATTTATTGCCGACTCCGAACGGCGTTTTGCTAAGCTCTTTTGTGACAAGATGTTTGTCATTTCCTGATGACAGGTGGTTCTGCGAAAACTGTTATGTGAGGCTGCAACCCACGCAACTCGCACACCAGTCCAACGCACTAACCACTGAGCCACGGCAACCGACAGGCCATTGCCGGTGCGTCTATAATAATTGAGATGTCAGAGTTCTGTGTCCACTTTCCTACCAGTTCTTTCGTAACCAGTTCTTGTTGTATCAATATCAAAATGTGGCTGTTGCTGACAGCGATGCATGTTGTCATAAATTAAGGATGTACGTCACCCCATCGACAAGGTGTAAGAGTTAGAGTTAGGAACGCTCCGATAACGTCTGTTTAATTTGGTTATGTTGCATGCTTTTGTCATCGTAGGCCAACGGACAAGCGAGTCGTAAGTGAGAATGGAACGTATAACTGCTGTGAACGTACATAGGTTTTTTTTCGGAAAAAGTCCCACTTTTTGCCAAGGGTTCTGTTGCAAGCTTAAAAGGCCTCCTTTGTTGCTCGTTGTTAACTTTGGGAACAACAACAGGGAGGGTTTGGTTAAAGCGCGGAAAAAGAAGTTCGTGTAACATTGGCCTTACTGATGCACCATTTCCACATTTCGTTGCAATTTAATTAGAGAATAGGAGATGATGCTTCTGCAGGCAATGGACTACGTTGTGTATCATTGTTGATCCCAACTCATTTTTTTAATCAGGATCGCTCTGCTTCGCGTTTCAGTGCTCTGTGGGCACAACTTACGATCATCAAAACAATGGGCATTATCAACTCAACTTGACTTTTCAGTCATCAGTCTTTAAAAAAAAGTAGTCGAAAGACTGTTCCAATATGCAAGTATTTCGCATTCGTTTGCGGTAAATCACCGAGAAACGACTGTCTGTCATGTGAGTCTCTACTTAGATTATTCTTCTTTACTAGGAAACAGTACAATGCCCTTGAATATATTTACATTTCAGTTTCAGCAATAACCTTTTCCATCAAACACTAACTCTTTCTCCGACATTTGACAGCTATTCTTCACAGACATGAGATGGTTTAGCCACTCAGTCGTGGACAAACAACCGATTAGAATCAAGCCAACCATCAGTTAGCTCTCGTGTTAAATTCTAATTATTAAGAACCTTTCTCTCTCACACGAAAGAGCGCTTTCATGTTTGAATGAAATTAAAGCGTCGTCGTTGCTTGAGACGAACCGGGACACACGAAGCGTCGGGGATAATTGGTATAACTTGTTGACGGTGAAAAATTAACCATAATTATCATCAAGTACACATATTTGCCTTTGTGTGAAGAATTTTCGTTTTACTCCTTACAAAGGACTCTCCATCGTCACATAGAAGGATGACAGACATGCTTCTACATACTTCACACACATGACAAGCACGTTTTTAGTAACTTAATTAAAATACTAAATGAGAAAGTGAGTGGGTCCAACTACCCTCTGCCGCTTATAAAAATTCACCCCCTTCGTCATTTGCTGTCTACTTTCCCACTACAAGAGGATTTGAGCCCATCCTTCTGTATGCCACACCTAATGGAGTAATTTATCCACAAAAAAATGCAAGAAAAAATGTGGAGAGAGCGAAAACATATACATATACATGAAAAAGCCCGGGGGGGTTGAAATCCCCAAGTGTCTGACACGACGACTCCACTCTCACTCCCCCAAGCCACAATCTGTGGTATTTAAATTCCAGCGCACAGAGGTGAAGTAGTAGCAGCAGCACCGTGTAGTAGAGGTAGGACTAGAAAAAAAACCATATAGAGTGAGCCCTACTATATGTAGCCGCACATGTAAATATCCTTAAGTACGTAATTGTTATCCTGGGGCACGTTAACTACCATAACGTGCATATGTGAAGCCCATTATAAGTGTACTCATTTTAAATTGTTATTTATTGCGCTTAACTCATTGTGTTGCGCTCTTCCGCTTTGAATTCGTTTTGGGATTTACTCAGGACAACTAGAGCTTACATCTAGCCGAAGCGGGTGGGCTTGGGGGTTTCTCTGTCTGTCTGCGGGAGGATTTAGTTATTTTTTTTTTAAATTTTTTGTTTTGTTTTCTTTGTTTTACCTTTTTTTGAAGTGTACGTGGGTGTTTTCGACACTTATTTTCGCTCATAAATAATATAAAATTCATGTAGCATGATGTATGGCATGTTTTCAGTAGTATTGGGGGCTATAGCGAACATTAACGACTTACGCACGAAACACAAGAAAAGATGAACGAGGCGTTCGCGCGTATGTATGTATTGTATGTATGCACATGTAATAGTCTTTCCAAAGTCCTTCACGTGAGATATGGTCATTAGTTTCAAATTTTAAATCTGATGTATCAGCAGTGACTGAATGTGGAAGAAATAGGGCTTATAGGCGGTCGTAGATGGCATAGGTTTTTAAAATGCAAAGGAACGCCTGCTCACATGCCATGTGGATACGAAGAAATAGGCGGCAACTGTTAAGAAAGAAGGTCGGGGCCAAAAATGAAATCGAAACCATAAAATTAATGAGAAGTATATTTCCAGATGACAATTTTTAAACAATTTTTGATGTGCTTCTGTGTTTTCGAACACCTGCGTACATCAACGGTAGCTGACTAAAATTTTCAAGAAAAATCTGCGGACGGTCAAAAATTCTGAAATGGACAAGCACATCCCAAGATATTTTTCTTTGCTCACATTTTCCGGTCGTTACATACGACGCTTCTTTTATAAAAACTACTTCTGCAGACTGTATAACGATGGCAATGACCAACATCACGCTTTCAGGCGTGACGAACCATTTAACCTAGAAGATGATAGACGAATATTTACCCGATCAAACTTAAGTGCGGATGACAACATCCAACCTGAAATCAAACAAGGGTGCTGGACCTGACCCCTTACCGGCTGGTTTCTTCCAAATAGCTAGAAATGACCTGGTGGAGAGCGTACACTAACTTACTTCTAAATTTTGGTCAGATAAATGCAGAGCATACAAGAATAGTAGTTGTGATAGTAGAAGTCACTTTTCAAGTGCTGCACACATATAACAGCACGGATTCAACATTGGAATGGAACAGTCGTAGTTTGGTGTTTAAGCTAATAACATTGTTTCGGCTGCCAATATCTTGTTCGGTTTTACCATCGGTAGAGAAAATACTCCAAAGACATTGAAAGCTCTCTACTTTCTCAACTGGTTGTGCAGCGATGCTAACTTGAGATGATGAGTTTGTTCCGAAACTGATGACTTTGGTTTCGGCTGTGTTAATCTTCAACCCCACCACGTTTGCCTCCCTTCCATTTTGATGGAGTTCCATAATCCTATGTGATAAGAGGCATACATACGTCCACAGCGTAGTCAAGATGTTTGAGCTGAGATGTATATAAGAGTCCATCGAATTCCTCCATTTCTCCTCGACAGACCGGCGTAAAGGAAGTCGCTAAACACCAGTAAAAGGAGTATTGCTGAAAAAACGCAGCCTTGTCGAAGCCCACCTTGGATCTCGAATTCCTCTGACAGCCTTTATTGACACTGACAAACCCCTATCCTTTTATCATCAATCCGGTTTATTATATTTATTTTAATTCTTTCCAAGCGTGTTGTATCTACTGACATAAATTTTACAATTAAATAAAATGCAATCTGTGTGCCTAACTTATTCATTTCTTTCTTCTCTTTCAGGTAAGCTTCATATTACCATCTTTCCGATCGGCTTTCCATTTACAAGAGGGGAACCATATCGTTTTAGGTAAAAATATGAAAAAGCCAAATTCTATTTAAGCATTCTATTAAAACTATAATATAATTTGTTCAAAAATCGGTAGCCATTAAAAGCCCCAGCATAGGGTAACAAAAACAGTCATCATTTATTATTATTTTCCAATGGCCCGCTTATCCACTATGAGGGTTGCGGGTCTAGGGAGTTTAAGTAGGCTCTCCAAATTTCCCGATTTTTTTTTGTTTTTGCATATCGATAGTCTATACCAACAAAAAAACAACATACTATAATTTCAAGTACATATCTGAAATAGTTTTTGAGTTACAACCATCTGAAGAGGAGCCACTCGTCGGATTTATAACCATAAAATCAGTAACTTAAACTTTCTCGAAACTACATTTTTCAAATTTGCAGCAGTTATAACTCAAAGACCAATCATCCGTTCGATTTGATTCTTTTTGCAGCTTCTTTATATACTTCAATATATATATTCTTCTTCAACATATATATGTTTCTCCATACCATGAACCTCCAGTTTTCCGATCGAATAAAAAATGTAATTTTGGCAGACAAAAAATCAACAAATTTTCGCGCGAAATTTGATTTTTTTTTTTAAAAACTCCGCCATTTTGTTAAATTTAAATTTTTTTTTTCGACCGAGAGTTATGGTACGGGCCATACTTTCTAGTTTAATAAAATTGTTGGCTTTTTTTTTTATTTTGGGCACTGTGAAGGTCGCTATCACTGCCGCATTGGGGGGACTTTTTTTTTGGAGCCTTGGGAGATTGCTACTAGCTCGCTGAATTTTCAATTCTTTGGTCCAATAATTTGATCATGTATTTATTATATATCCACAAATATATCTCTAAAATATTAAAACATTCCATGCAGCAGTTTTCTGTAAAAAAATTCCTAAAAATCACCTTTTTTTCAGTCGATCACGCTGTTGGTGACCCTTAACTCTAAATCATCACGGGCTATCCCCATACGGGTCGAAGTGAGATTTCGAAATTGGTCCAGCCATCTCATCCTGGGTCTACCCAGGGAGCGCCTACCTGATGGCACGGATTCCATGGCACGTCTTGGAAACCAAGTCGAGGACACGCGTTTCTCATTTCATTCATTTCGGCAGCTTGTATTCTCGATCTTATTCTTTCGGTCATTACCGAAACCGTAGGTGAGGGAGAGGATACCTTACCTAACCTAACCTTAGCTATAATGTTTCTTAGCAAGGAATCTGTAGATCCAAGTAATACTAGCTCCAGCCACAGATTTTCACTAAATCAGCCATCCTATCTCGATTTTCAAGCAAGAACCGAGACAAGTTCCGAGATAATTCTTAAATTTGTACACTAAACCCTGAGTGTCCGGTTTATCCAAGTGGTATCTCAATGAACATAACTCATTGTCCCATTGTGTTCATTTTGTTTTGCTGGGGTACCTACCGTAAACTAGAATGATTTGCTTGTGGTTGAAAGAAGAAGACAGTATTTTTTGACGCCATATTTTGTTCTCGCTTTGTTAGGTTCAATTCCGAAATTGAAACAATGTTCAGTTAAATGCAACGAATTTGACCTCTGGGAGATTGTCGAACTCTAACCGTGTGAATTTCCATTCTCCGAGGTTTCATTCTTAAATGTCTCCACACCTTGTTTAAAAACATATCCCAGTCCATACCACAAGAGAGTAATAGCAAAACAAATCAGCCCACTCAGGTCAATCAATGAAACCTAACATTTTACGTGCCCAATCAGTCGTCATTACAGTCATCTTGTCATCCTCCAGAGACTATACCTATCTATCTTCAAAGCACTCTTCGATTTCTTCTTATCATTCGGGCATTTCTTCTTAAAATTATTTTTTTTTTCTCAAACATCCAAGAAAGACCATACCTACCAAGATAAAAATTATGCAAACAACGTTCCCTTAAGTACTCCTAAACGGACTACGTGCCACATGTACAGCGCAAGGACTATTTTTATTCTCCCAAAACTAAAGTACCAATGGGCGCCCAATAAAGAGATTCACTCATGCGATACATGAGGGACCTCATTTACGTGAAAACCCGGATCCGGAAAAAAAGGACTTCATCGTCAGAACTACAACCCAGAACCAGAACCAGAACCAAGGAAGACATTTCACTTATTTTTTCCCGATAAATTGCACGCGTGGAATAAATTACTTCATTAGTGAGTTTGTCTCCTAGCGGTCGGGGGAGGGGACGAATAGCAATTTAACCGAGAAGGCGCCCGAATTAAATGATTCAAAACGAAAATTGTAATTTGAATTCAACAGCCATCAGGGCAATTTGAAAATAACCTTACCAAACCCCGTCCGTCTCCTCTGTCACAGATATTCTGCCCCTGCCCTTAGTTAGATGGATTGCGAAGTAAAAGGACGACATTTGAGGTATTTAAATAATACAAAACTTAAGGCCACCGTGACACGACAATGATATCACCGATCAGTCAGTTTTTGGCGTACCCTACTACGTTTTGCATATTTAATGTTGTCCCGCACCAAGGTCCTTTTGACCGCAAAATTTTATTCAAAGACTCAGCAGGAAGCCACAGGAGACGGAAGAAAAAATTCGCTCGATGGTGTAATTAAGTTCCGAGCACAGGGGGATCATTCTCACGCAACCGTGTGTGCGGTTGTTTCAGTGCCGGTGCCGGTGCCGGTGCCAGTGCGGTGAGTGATTGAGCTCTGAAGCCGAAAATTGTTTTCAATTAACGTGACAGATTTGCCTGCGGATTAATTTTGCGCTTGGCTGAGGCGCAGCGGTTAGATTTGGACCGTGTTTATCGGTTTCGACCGGGAAAGAGGACCAGAAAAGTTGGAATTCCAATGGGAGGATGGATAATACGGAGCAATATGAATGACTTGACAGCGGACGAGCCAACCAATAGGTAGACAAAAATAAATTACGCGCTTAAGGATTGGAGACGCGAAGGTATTTCACTTTTTCGTATTTCTGGATCCGTCTCCTAGTATATAAATTCTGGTTGGGGATGAGTGAAATTTGTTCTAATTTCGAAACTGTAGCTGGTGATGACTTTGTCGGATGGATGGATTGAAATGTTGGGTTGGTATTGAAATTTAATTGGTGAGCAAGGAACTATAAGAACATTTTCTGCGAAATTAGGAAACAACTTTAACCCCAAGCACCCCGATGCACTAAATTATTATCATTCGTTTGTTAAAGAATTTCAAAAAATAAGAGTCCCATACGCTTTAGTAATACTTTGAGTATGTGCATATCTGACAAAAACCGGAATCGAACCCAATCAGCGAAAGCTGGCTTAAATTCTTGTTTAACTGGACCTTAAAAGCATGTAGCCCAAGATCATTATCACTAATCCTGGAAAGTTAAAAAATTGTTTTCTTATTCTGTGTTTGACTGGATATTTCAGGAACTTTAGGCAATTCAAGAAGCCGCAGGAAATCTTATTAATCGGAAGGACGGTTTAGGGATTTATATTTATGTAGATTGTCAGGCTGCGCTTAAAGCACTTAAAACTAACACAATGCAATCGAAAACAGTTCTAAGCTGCTATATTTCACTACGAGAGCTCAGCAGAAGCACCACAGTTTGTTTTCCTGGACATCAGGGTATTGTGGGAAATAAAACAGCGAATGGTTAGGCTAAACAAGGAGTTTTACTTACTCCAGTGCCGGAAAGAATCGCAGCGGAACCAGATCACTTCTTGTAAAATGACGAAAGTATTCTGACCTAGTTACAATGACCATAAAACTAAATATGTACATTCTGACGCTATTTAGTGCGGAATGTAACATACACACTTTGAAAGATCTTTGTGTCAGAAGATGTTGTAGGCCCTTTTGATGTCATTGTTATTCACATATGTACATATGTCATTTCGTTCAAGTTTCGGCTTTTCTGACTCTTGATTTAAAGATCTTGAGATTGTTACTGCACCAGGTGGTTTGACTTTTAAGTTTTTTTGTTTTTCTGATTTACATTGACAGTCAGGCTGCCATTAAAGCAATAGCTGCACACAGATAACATCGAAGCTGTGAAGTGTTGTCGCGAAGAGCTTAATGTTATTGGCACGCAGCACAATGTTAAGCTCTGCTGGGTCTCTGGTCATAGCAGAGTACCAGGTAATAAAAAAGCTGACGCACTGGCAAGAATGGGTGCAGCCCTAGCCCGAGAGCAAGCGGACTGTAAGGTCAGACCGCCACTCTGCAACCTAAGGGCGTAAATTGCACAAAAAATCCTAATAGAAGCAAATAACAGGTGGAATTCTCTAACCACCTGTGAAGTATCAAGAAGGTTGTGGCCAGAATATGACAAGGCAAAAACCTGCCAGATTTTACAAAAAGACAGATCACTGTCAATACTGGTGGGAGTACTTAGTGGCTACAACATGCTACTAATCACACATTACGATATATGCAGGGGATGCGATGATGAGGAAGTCCATGAGGACCCAGTTCATTTTCTCTGTCACTGGCCATGCCTCTGACAGATAAGAAATAGGCCCTAGGCAAATTCTTCTTCGATCATATCGACGAACTAGCTGATGGCTCGCCATCAGAACTTCTGAAATTTGCAAGAGCAACTGGATGGTTAGCACCAAGAAATCATGGGTATCACAATGGGTCTACATGGACCTAAGTGTGATGAGGCAGCCCTCATCAGCCCACAAACCTAACCTAGCCTAAGTTTTTTTTGTTCTCCGGGGCTTTATTTTCTTCGAATAAGTTGTTTGTTGATCCCGTTCGAGGTACTTCTTCAAAGCCAAGGGAGACATCGCGAGTTACTTCTTCAAAGGGGGCCCAGTTACTTTGAACAGTGTTTGCTTCTCTACTCATCTGGCACATGCCAGTTAGAAAAAAATGAGGATGGGAGCGTTAGTTCCAATCGACATGTTGTTGCCGATGTTTTACCTGTCTAAACAATCTTTGAAGCCGTTGAATCTTTTTTTCTTTGTGCACCAACCACACTTCGTTCAGATGGGTCCTATCATTATTTTTGCATAACCAATTACCTACTTAATTTCCTTAAAAGAAATCTTATACTACCTGAGTTTGGAATCACTGCAAATCACTCGCGCAGTGTGATCAATAATATAAGCGTATTCATAACCCCTTGAGCACCTCTTGAACGCGAGTAGATTATAAAAAAAAAAACCAAAAAGCTCCACACGAAAAACTCAAAATCAAATGCAAGTCAGAAACTTCGTGGAAAGTTCTCATCGCACGCTTTACCTATGTTGCTTGATTTAACGCGTGAGTTATCAATAACGAGTGACTTCACGAGAACAGAGCAATCGCTGTCGACCTTATACGATAGAAAGGTGGGAACCATAAATTGTTTTAGGTCTTTGTAGAATAATCTTAACTAAAAGTAAGTACTTACATGTACTTATGTACGTTACAAGTCTAATTTAACATTTTTCGATGACTTTACAGAAAACTCGCTGTCATTTTTGCCAACTTAAAAAAAAACAATATCTCTATAAAGAGATGTACATAAAGAGGGCAAAGTCGCTATAAACAAAGTACAAGGTTGCAAACGTATGACAGCTTTAGGCATTTAAAGCACAAACTAAGCAACCCTAAAAGAGGTACAAAAAGATAGGTAAGTGCACTACATTCCACAAGAGGAAGTCGTGCATTCGACGATAGTTAAAATATATCCCGAAGCAGTCAGCATAGTTTCACTTTTCTCCGCCCCTATAACCAGATTCTATTCATATCCTCGCGCAGCTATTAATTATGAAAACATTTCAACAATATGAAAGCAGGTCACACTAGTTATTCATTGAAAAGATATACGTACATCCATACGTGTATCTTTGCCCTTCGTTCGCAATTCACTTTGACTCCTACACAACGATCCCCATTAGTCCTCCTAATTAACTGAGAATGTCAACAGAGTTTTTCTTTCTATCCCCTCTGTCGCTTTAACAAAGGAACGAAAAAAAAGGAGAAAACTTCATGTGCCAAGCCTTGAAAATACCCAAAATGGGAGGCTCTGTGCCACCTTTTGTCAAATAGGTTATAATTCTCTCCACACACACTGAGCCTATTCATGAAAACAATCGCTTGCTCTCATTGTTCTCACAAATCATCAACGCACATATAAAATGCAACAGATGCATCTGAAAGTACTAACTGCTGCTGCCGCTGCGCCTAAGGATACACAACAGCCTGGAAGTGTAAAATTAACAAAACAACATAAATCGTGTGAAAAAAATACAAATAACATTATTTTAACGAGCAATAAATTTAATTTTCATTTGTATCCAGTCAACTCTCTCTTCAGTCGACTCTTCAATTCAAAACACAGTTGGATCTGGGGAGTGGAAAAGGAGCAACCACTTGGTGGAACCCTTTTGCTGCGTATCACAAGCCATTTTTAATATTTTTATTTTTATTTTTTGAAATACGATCCAATTATAAAAAAATTTTTTAAAGTAACTTCAAAACAGCGTGTTGTAATGCAGATTTCATTCACAGCATGGTGCATTGCTGCGCTATAAGCAACATCTAGAATGAGAGAGCCATGAGCTGTGTGGATATAACTCATTTCAACGTTGTCGCTGTCACTTTGTGCAACAGTCATGCAGCACAAATATGCAAACAGGGTGTTGAAAAAAAAGCTGAAATTCAAAACATGCCTTGTATTTGAAGACAAATGATTTTTATTTGAACAAGGACGAGATCAGGGAGATCGATATAAACAGGGACACCACGGACTCGGATTATGTCTCTCCTGCTATAGGCATGCGTATTGGACAATCTGCTCAAGTCGTTAGCCATTTTAATAACAATAATAACCAAAAAGTAGAACCTACGCAAGCACTCTCAGAGCGATTAAATATTGAGCAAAGCAGAACGGTCAAAGCATAAACGCCAACAAACAGTGTTGGTCCTGAACAGAGACGACACTGAAAATTCTACTGATATAAGTAAGGCATATAAGTAAGCTGAGAACCCTGCGCCATTTCGACGATGGATGGAATACAGGGTGCCGTGAAATCATCGGATAGGTGCGTAAGACGAGATCAGATAAGTGATGTTGTTCACAAGAGTTACAACTTTTCCTTCTATAATTTTTAGCATCTTTTTCATTCAAAGCTACACAAAAGCAATGCCAGATATCTAGAGGAAATAGTATTTTATCCAAACGACGCAATATCGCGAACGAACGGTAGGTGAGAGTTTAGTCCTTACAACCGCAAATCGAAATCATCATGCGTCTGAAGCCTCACGTCACAGTTTTTGAGGCAGAAGGTTCTTATGAGACCATCCACCCAAAGAAAACACATACCAATACTGTTTGTAAAGCGGCAATCTAAATCTCTACTCGTACGGGAATGCAAGAATAATTTAAAACTCCGCGGCAGCTAAAACCAAGTGCCCATAACATGGGTACCGAGACATGCAGGTGCAACGGGAAACGAGAAAGTAGACGAGCTGGCAAGGGAAAGGGCCCAGGTGATAAGATCCGCCATCGCTAAACCAAATAATATTCACCGCCGAAAAACAAGCATAACTGAGAACAATTGTGAGAGTTTTTGCAGGGCACATACATATGTAGTTTTCAACAAGCACACACATGAAATGAATCTAGCTGTTGCCGCAATTAACAAACGCTCCGAGGGTGAGGTGGAGGACATGGGCTGCGTCCCCTGTCATCATCCTGTCAGTGCAAGACAACGTCAAAGAGAACTGGCAGAAATACAGCAAAAGTGATCGAACTTACATACATACAAACAATAGTCTCTCCAGAGTGTTTCAATCACCAACCCTTCTCCCCAATCAAAACGATTCAAACTCAGTCCTGAGTAAAGATCCAAAACTAACCAGACAACTAAGCCTGACCATAAACGTTAAGGGGTCTCATTTTTCCACTGCAAGATCAAGGCGGCTTAAATGCACTCATTCGATACTGTGGGAACAAGCACCGATTCTATTTTGCCTCGAAGGGTATTGTGGACAGATGAACTTAAACTGACTAACTCGAGATTCGTGAAGAAAAACTGGCTTCCTAAGCTGAAGGTTTAAAATATGTATAAATGAGAGTAGGTAAGCTAGTGCTTTAAACCCGTGTTAGCGTCAACAAAAATTGTAGCCATCATGTTAAGTGTGATGCAATAAATAAATATTGTGATATGGTCCTTTTCCACATATACTCTAGAGTTCGTGTACATAGGCTTTTCATTAACTTATATAGTTGGCGCTGCAGGTTATGCTGAAGCGGGTCTCAACCAAAAAGTCATTCAGTTATACCGGTTCCTTCTCTGCAGTTGTCCTCTGCAATTTGGTTAAGACCTCTTCTATTTATATGCGCCTTGAGAGAGGTCTTTCACATGTGCATTGCGAGGTTAGATGAGAAAACTCTGGAAGATTTGGTCTATTCGTTATGCATGGTCAAACGTCCAATGCATAGGTTTCTAACTAACCGTAGTTGAATTTCCCACTCATAATCACGTCAACACAACCGTAACCGCATATCTTCCCAAGAATTTTTCACTCAAAATGACCAAGGATATCTTTCCTCAAAACGGCCGAGAATAGCTTTCGATAGAGTCCATATAGGACGGCATGATTTAGGTATTTTACTCAATTGCCTTCTCAGCCCAAAGAAACAACCATTGGCAAGAGTTGTTGGACATTTGCTCGACTGTATACTTTGCTTCCATGATGCCGTACTTATAAGTATTAATCAGGTTTTAGAAAATATCACAAATGTTGTATGTGATACTGACCAGACTGATGTCTTTGTAGTTGGCGCAGATGATGGCTTAATTTTTCTTGTAAAAGCGTTGTTGAACAAACATAAGGGCATAAGTCAATATCAGGCTGATGTTTCCGAAGCTTCTGTGCTTATGTCTTTTACGACAAATCCGGATCCGAAGACTCGCTGCTTGTTGTATCTTAAGCAATCTCTGTAACAGATGTCACAGTTTTACATCCCCCTTCTGTCCGTTCCATCCCATCGCACTTTCTGGATGGCGGGTTGTTACGGCTGAACTGTAGTAATCTAAGGCCTCTGTTCGGTATTCAGCTGGATGCGGCATGGTTCGAGAATTCCATTTGCAAAGCCGTATTGCAAAATTCTTACGATCCTCAAAGATGTTTTCTTGAGTAAAAAAAATCCCTTCTCACCTCTCTCTTTAGTTATCATGAACAACTTTCCTACGGACTAGTCTTAAGTTGAGATTTTAGGCTCCCAGAGTTCACAAAGTAAAAGTGAGCTATCTCAATTGGCAGACGTGGATTGGTTTGGGAAGAAATGTGTCCGGTTGAATACATTTCCTTCACTTTTGAACACCTATATTGAACACCACAATTCCTAGACCAAAGCTAATATGAATCTAAGACTTATTCTATAATCATACAGTACAGTAAGGTCATTTCACCTTAAAATGGCTCAACAGCAGCTTAGCACAAATAGGTTCAAGCATCTCAACTTAGCACTTACTAAGCGACTTCGCATAGCTGATAATAACTACTCTAAGAACTAAGGCAAGGGAAAGATTAGTACTCGACCGCATGTACCGAATTTCCCATTCTGTCTAAGGAACACTTATTGCCTTTGGCACTGTATTTTTCGATGACTACCGTTGTATTGTCTTCATATAATATTATGTAAGTCCAAGGGGTACTGAGTACACTATGCGGTGTAACAGGTCTAAGTAGTCAGCCTGACGTTAACCGACTTACCAATTTGTTTAGTCATGTCTAGAGAGGTACCTTTTAGCTTTGCTAGTCAAGGTCTTGTGTACTAAGAGACGATGCTATGATTTGTCCAATTATAAATGCAATCCACATCCTACAGCTTCTTAATTTGTAAATTTGCAGTCTTAAGCAGCTATTTTGCGAAATAAAGCAACAAGTCTTCCATCATTGAACAGATCCGAAAAAAAAAACAATGACACCACCCTGTAGTCTGTTTATTTATGATGTGTTATAGTATCGCCGTTGCTCCTGGTGCTTTGATTTCTGAATAAGCAGCAGGGGCAATAAAAAGACACACACACTCAGTCCCCGCTAAAACCATGTTGACATCGATGACAACAACACGCAGTCCGGCCAGAGTGAGGGATGAGTCAAAGACAGCAGACACTTTAGCTGACGGGGGCATCTTCTTCGAATGCAAATTGTTTAAATTAACAAATTTTTTTCGTGTTAAGCTTTTCGTTGAAATTTATAGCGCGCCGCGACAACGACAACACAGCATAGCCAATAAATTAATTTTAGAAATATTTTGTGTAGAAAATTGAAATCAAAAGAGCTATTCGCCGTTCATGTCTAACAAATCAAGAAGCATCTTTTGCAAGAGGTTAGCGCAAAGGTCCATCGTTAAAGGGGAACCAACCAAATGAGAAATTGCTCCGAGAGATATAGCATGAGCTGAAAAAAAAAAGAATACACGAGCGAAATAACGAAACAAAATTGAAAATTTATCACCGGACGTGACCAAATGAATGTTGCTCCCTAGTACTCCCTCCTCGCTGGTCGTCCTTTGCAAGAGACTTTGATAAAGGTGGCGGCTCGTTAAAGAGCCAGAGGGTAAGTATAAACCATCTTAAACCGAATATAAAGTACTGCAAACCGCCATCTAGCATCGTCCATCTACCACACCAGCATCACCTACAAGTACCCATCGCACCGAGGGACGGAGTGAGTGGAGCCTTTTTACGAGCTCAGATGTACAGCAGTTAATGTATCCTAATGTGGTCAATTGCGTCCTTTTGTGGAGCATTGAATTGAAAATTGGAAAGATTTTGTGCGCTTTGATGGCAAAATATGGATGGAGGATGCAGAACGATGGCGAGTGGACTTATGGCAATCATGGCAGCAATTGCCATGACCAGTGTGCACGACACAATAGATAAGGAGGAGCGACTGAGATGCTGGGAGTTTGAACGCAAGGGAATATCCATAAATTCATGAGGCAACGAGAGATGCGGCAGAGAATGGAAGTTTTTTCTTTTTTTCGATTTATACTATTTTTTATTATGCGGTATTCAATCATTCCTTGTGGATGCTTCTATATCAATTGTTTAGAGAGGAATGCCACATGGGACATGTGCGAACAGGGATGGAGTTGGTCAATTAGGCGAAAGTAAGAGAAGGTAAGGTCGGAAGTTCAGAATTGTGATAAAGTGTACTAACTGTACTAAAGTGGCTTATTTAAGACTTGCTTCGTTGAGCAGGATAGGTTGACCTGCCGCTGAATGACGGATCCTGTTGGAACCAGATACCTTCTCATGTAAAGACTCTGTAACAGTAACGATTAGTTAAACAGAAGCCTCTTTGCAATAATAATAGGTATTCTCTGATATTTTGTGGCATAGCTGAAGGTTGCTCCCAGATATTTCAGCACTTGGATGCCATTGTTATGAAGCCAATGTAGGGCTACGGGGGCAGCTTCGGTGCAGGTAAGTTGAATGGTGACACGCTCGTGGTAGCTCGGCTTAGCTCGTAGAAAGGTAGATGGTTTATTACACTCTACCATGCACAACCTGTTCACAGGCAAAAATTAAGCCATTTGAACTAAAAGAACAGGAAAGAGAGAAGAAAATCCTAACTAACGTCGGACGGAATTAAAAGAAGGAAGAGAAGAAAGGAAAAGGAAGAGAAGAGAAAGGTGGAACAAGGTATCCAGTTTTACAGCTCACATCGGGCTGCGGTGGCCCTTTACCAGATAAAATCAGTTGATGTTCTTGATTAGGTTAGGTAGATGGCTAAGCGAGGCAAGAGAAAACTTTTTGCGCCGTATACTTCGTATACTTATTGGGACAAGTATCCATTGCTCGTGGAGCAATCCCTAAAAGCACTCTCTTATTGCCATTGGGCTTAGAACCATTTTAAAGTATTGATGAGCTGGCAGATGTCATTAACAATGTTGGTCCATGCAAAGGTCATCCTCACTAAAGCCCTTACTTTTTCATGTGATAGGTATCGTAAAATATTATGTCTGATAGCTAAATATGTCTGATATTTAAAAATAGGCTGAGTTGTCAGGAAATGTTACCGCACTTACATACATGCGTTGATGCATCAGTATAGATGACTGTTTGCGTGCTTGTGTTGTTCATTATGTGGTACCGACTGTAAGTCATTACGACATTGAAAGGATCGGTATGCGTGCTGCTATACTACGACGTATACTATTATACGGTTTGATTGTCTGGTGGAAAGTACTTCAGAAGAAATTCCGCCTTAAAAATGCAATTATGACTCAAAGAAAGTGCTGCATAGAAGTGACGGGATCGATAGGATCAACATCTACATATACCATCTTGAACCAGGTTCCAGAACCCCTTCCAGTAAAGGGGCAACACTGGGAAGTAGGCCTATGGACAAAAATTCCTACAGGCACGTTCCCGGTTTAACTCAATAGACAAGCAAGAACCAGTTTACAGATACCAACTGCATTATTATTGCCACAGGCAGTAAATCCATTCTTTACAATCGGAAGCAGTTTCAGCTTTTTTCAGGAAAGGTTAACTGCCATTGTGCAGGCCGCAAAACTATTCAGAGATAATTACATTGTTAGTCTTGCCATCTTGGTTTACATTCAGTCGATTATTAAGATTCTATGGGTAATATCGACAAAATTAAAACTTAGTAAGCTTTTCAGTCGAACCCTCAAAAGTATATCGATGCCCAACAAAGTGGCTCTCAACTGGTTAATAAAACAAAAAGATATAACACGAAAAGATATAGTGCGTAAATTTGCTAGGAAAGATGCAGAACTATGTAGCAATTATTGTAGCGTTTATCACTAAAATTAATAAAAACTTCAAACTTCAATCCTGCAAACCCTAGGTTGGTTGCAAGTACCCAGATCTGATATACATATGTGCATTTATAACTTTATATAATTGGTTTCAAAACACCTGATTATTCTTCAAATTTTGAAATTTGAACTTCTGCTTGCCTGACGTATTCCCACTATTTCCAACTAGTGCCTTCAAAGGAATGAACCTATCTAAACCGTAAAGATAAACCACTGAGCTGCGTCTACAAGATTTCTACTGAGAAGAAGCTCCACAGCAGTTCCGATTCGATTGAACAGTCAACCAAACCAGTTTAGTGGTTCAAAAATTTGCATTGAACTCGGGAGCCAGACGCGCGACACAGTATGATACCCCAAGTATCGCTAAAATCGAATGTAGTGCTATAAGCAAAATATCCTCATAATTTGTCAGCTATTTCAAGTCCTATACCGAGTACACTTCCAAAAGAGTAATGAATCAACTCAGTTTTGTTGAAGACACTAAGATAGTCTTAGTAGACGACGAGATAAAAATATTCCCACTGTGGCGCTGTAAGTATGTTATGGGACTTGGTCCTACAGCTGGAAAGGCTTAGGGCTTACAAATTTATTTTGTTACGGTACAAAATACATGAGTACCACTCCACAGCATAAGGGACACTAAATTGTCACTTGAATAAGCAAATGCGCCTATTCTCCATTGACCGCAGTTCGCTCCTGTGCATAACCTTCTGAAGCATAACCGCTTCTGTTACCTCGCATAAGCGGAAAACAACACTGCACACACACACAAAACCACGTGTAAAAACAAAATAACAAAAGGAAACAAGAAAAATATATTTACCACTTGAGTGCCCCGCTTTCGCCACCGCCACCGATGCCGCTGCTCGACACTGTCTTGCCGCTGGCTATGACCATGATTAAATTCTTTTACTCATTTTGCTGATTCCCTCCTTAAATGTCAAGATGTATTTTGATCGATGGCGAATGATTGAGCGGAATAAATCATTCACAAATTGAAAAAGATGGGGAATTCCATTCGCACACACAAGCGCACACACGTAACCTCAAACGGTCATGCATTTCAAATGCCAGTTATGGGTTGTTCATGGTCATGGTGTCCTTCTGATGGAATATAGCGGAGACATGGTTGTGTCGAGTCGAGACGTTGGCATATTTTTAGAGACTTAACCACGACAGACGACCATCATCGTCATCATCGCAAATGATGAGGACAGGGAATGGATCTCTGGGCATAATCGCCTCCTGCAGATGATTGAAATTGGTATTATAAAGTCAAACCGATGGAGAACGGACTACGGGTACAAAAAATGAGTCCATCGGCGAACGTTCACCATACGAGGATCCCGCAGACGAGAGTGGGATGAAGTATAAAGAAAATTTTGAAAGATTTCCATATCTTTCCATCGAAGGCTATCAAATCCTGATGAATATTGACTTATTGTGACGAGGGTGGACTTGAAAAGATTTCTCCGAAATGAAAATGATATATCCTTCGGGCTACTGACCAGAATATACCCCCATCTCTGCCGGTCTGTCTCCCCGCTGGACTATTGGTGTCCGAAAAAAGTTATGAAGTCAGCCAGTATCGCTGCCAAGGGGCTTATCATCAGTGATTTGCATTTAAATACATTTCGATCGTTCCTAATCGGATATTCATACGTATCTCTCTGCCTTGACACACAGGTGAAATGGAAGAAAAAAATCTGACAAATGCTCGTCGGAGCCATTATTTCTTCAAATTCGAAACTTTTTTTTTTACATTTTTGGCCGTCCCACTACAGCTTTGTCTGTCGGATTATTGGCATTCTAATGTGAAAATTGATGAGCGGAGCAAAGCTCGGTTGATCGGTTTGAAAATATTTACATGACTTTGGACCTTTAAGACTGAAATTGATTGGACTTTCGTTGGATGGCAATCTCGAACTGAAAGACTCTTGTAAGACTGGAAGTGACGAAACATCAAAACGCCACAAACATATAAATTCATGAACGACTTACTTCCCTTTTGTGAGAAAAATTCCACGGGCAATTAAAACGTTATATGTTGGCACCTTTAGTGTGATGCTACTGTGGATTATTCTAAGCCGCCCCGAGTCAGTACTTTGTTCTGTTCTGAAGGTCTGAATGGGAATGTTCGTATGTAAATTGGAATTTCACGGCCCGCGCTGACGGGATTAAATGGGGAAATTTGTATTCTTCTGAGCTGTGAGAGTTGTGGTTTTATAGTAATTGATTATAAGCGGATTGCAGACGGAGAGTAAAATACGATGAGGTATGTTATTTTTAAACAAAACGCCCTCTTTGTAAGGTTTGGGGGGCTTAACATGCAAAATGGCTTAGAAGAGAAAGTTGGGAAAAGAAAATCTTAGGAAGTTTTTTTAGGTTGTCAAGTTATAAGTTAGCTACACCGTTTAGAACGCTACAAGTTGCTCCAATCAGCTACTAAACTAACAGTTTGCACTTTCTACAACAACAAGTTTTCAACACCTACGTTCAAGTCATGATCCTTTTATGTAGTTGGAATACTCTTCAGGCATGAAGAGCGGCATTGTTTTTCTTCTTTTTAAGTGATACTTTTATAGCGAAGGTAAAGAGCCTGGAAGTGACACGAAATTTTATTTGGTTATCTAGTCCCTGTACAACCGTAGCTTTAAATAAACAATGTGAAGCGAGAAATGTCAAAATTCGATCCCCGCTTGTCCAGTTCCTCGTCTTTGTCAATGCCTATTCAACACATGGCAATGGACTGGCTCTGTGCGTTGGACTGCTGTATTGGCTGCGTGGATTCAAGCCATATCCATCGAATATTTTTCGCGACATCACTTTTCATCAGAGAATGACAAAGACTAAAATTTGTCATGAAAAAGCTTCTCAATTTGCCATTCCTTTTATTCGTGCGAAAAAAGTAGCATCCACAAAATTAATGGTTGCGAAAAGCTAGGCCTTGGCCCATCCCGAGCTGTCACGCCAGCTATTTCTATATTTATAAAGTGTTACCATGGACAACGCCAAAGGATGCGGAGAAGAAGCCAGCCTGTCTGACTTTGAGAGACAAATCCAAATAATCTCCGATTCTGTTCAAGCTTGTCTTAAATATTCAGCAACCGACTAGACTCTTGTTGTGTTATTTAGAGATGAGTCCTCCTGTTAGCAACTTTGTGAGATAAGAGGCTCCCTTGAACTTCGTGGACTCTCGCCTAAATTAGAAAAATCTGGCGTTGTGGGGCCTTTATTTTGGTAGTTAAGCAAGCGGCTGCAAGCTGCAAGTCGATGATCAAAATATGCGATCAAAAAATGCGACTTGTGTCATAAAAAAGGCATGCAACTAAATACTAAGAAATGTAATTTTTTAAGTTATTCTCTGAATATGAATCCTGTTTTGTCCACACACTTCATCGAAGAAAGTGCTCTCGAAAGAGTGGAGATGCTAAATGGCTTGGGAGTACTATTTGACAAGAAGCTCTCTTTTTATCCTCATATTGACGCTATTACTAGTAAAGCAAGAAGCCGTTGCGGTCTGGTCATGCGTTTCTCAAAAGAATTCCAGGATCCATATGTGTTTAAATTGTTATACTGTTCACTTGTTCGACCTGTTTTGGAGTACTGTAGCTGTGTTTGGTGTCCTAATTATAATGTCGCCATAACTAAACTGGAGAGCATTCAAAAAAGATTTTTGTTATTTGCACTTCGTGAGCTTCGTTGGTGTCCTGTTCGCCGTCTTCCACCGTATCAATGTCGTTAAAAACTTTTACAACTTCAAACACTTAAAAAAAGAAGAGAATTTTCAAGTGTTATCTTCTTGTTCCAACTGCTGTCTGGATCTGTTAACTCCCCATACTTTTTAAGCAACATAAACATAAATTCGAGAAGGAGAACTACCAGGAACCCTGCTTTCATCTACCAGCAAACCTCAAGAGTGAATTATGGAGTAGCAGAGCCTATTCATCTAATTTGTTTAATGTTTAATTAATATTTTGACTTAATTGATTTTAATGTATCCAAAGATGTTTTAAAAAGAAAATTGTTTAATTTAATCGAATGTTCTCAAATTTCTTGTTCTGTATTGTATTTATGTAATAGTATGTATAAATCAAATATCAACTGAGATATTCTCTGTAGTTGAAATAAATAAATACAAATAAATACAAATACAAATTCCTAAAGTTATCAATCAATATCCGATGCGTGTGTTCAAAGCAATATAATTTTTTGCATTTGTAGCTCGCTGGACCACAGATACCAACCGATACTTATCTTATTTGCTGGCACAAAGGGTTGGCCATTCGCCCTTTCCATTTTGCAATTTGCTAATAAGTTACCAGATAGCGCTATAACCTGAAAGGTATTCGGCTGCCGAGACTTAACCAAACTAGCATCTATCCGGAGATGCTACTTTTACAAGGCCTAAAGGTCTTGCGATTCCAGCTATTTTGTTGTGCTCGTGACCTTCTCTTAAGTTGCTATACCTAGATCATTTCTTTGCTATCGCCATTTCATCGTCCTTCTGAGAGTCTCTTGCTATGGCTCTTAAAAGGCAGAGTCAGTGATTTTATTTCAGAAGTTCTTTGACTAATCAAGTAATAAGCCTTCAGGAATCCAATTGTGGCATTTTATGTCACACTTTCCACCATGACCTCCTTTCTGCTTTTTCCCTCATCATTGCTGCATAACTAATAAACTAAAATCCCTCATAACACGCCTCCTGTTAATTTTGGTAAAATATTTTTTTTATCTTATTCACTCCATATCTTGTGTGACAGGAGACACTTGCAGATCATTTCTGAATTAAGATCCTGTATATATCCCACTTTTTCTTGACATTTGTCCCTAAGGATATGGGTCCTTCCATAAACCAAGCCAAATAAAAGGGATATTTCCCTAAAAGAAAGTGACTTTATCGTTATTTATAGCCTCGGATACTCTCGATACATGCCTTCCAGGATAATATTTCATAAATGCATAAAAAATATCCCCAAGGAACAGGCAAACCAAACAAACCAGCCAACCGTTGAAAAACTGACCCGAAAAATCCGTAACAGACCAGGAACAAAAAAGAAAGAAAAAAATGGAAAAAATACAAGAGAACACAAGTGACACATTCAGGGTTGACTCCGGGGGACATGTTGGGATAAGCTACGGATTGAAACTTTGACATGGGTGCTGGCTTTAAGGTCAAACTGTGTGCTGGTTAGTCCTGCTGATCGATGGGGAGGATTTCCTTTGAAATTAAATCAAAAACAATTTTTTTTGGAACCGAGAAAAGGCTCGCCAGGATTATCATATTCAAATTTTCGGATCTTTCTCTTGACTAATGGAAATTGGATAAGAGGGGTCAGACTGATGTGAAATATGCGTTTCTCCGTATCTCTTCACGAATGACCATTTGATGACTCGTATCTAATAGATTCTGGCGAATCCCAGCCCACGGCTATGATGTGTTGTAGGTCATTAACATCATGGGAATTTTCGAATTGAATAGCTTTACTTTAATTGCGGTGTAAATTTGGAAATTCACATGAAGAGAGGATGGTGGGGGGCGTCCTTTTTAATTTAACTCGTCGTATTCGGTAATGATGTGGCGATTTCGTTTAATCATTCGGCTGCTCGGTAGGTATAACGCCTACGGACTGCTGAAATTATTGTGCTGGTTGTGGCGGTGTGGACATCATGCTCATAATTCATTGTTAACGTCCGATCATTAGAGGTAAATATTAATTTTCTCGTTAGTTTCGGGCATGGACAAGAGGAAAATTAATTAATTTTCCGATGTAATCGAACGGTTAGGTTTTTGTTTTTGGAAAGAGATACTTTCTAATAGTTAAAGGTCATACAGGAGGTTATGTGCTGGGAATTTAAGCAACATGACAGCAATATTTCTCACGAGTATGCTACGGACAGATGACCTAGAAAAAAAAAATATAACTGGTGGCGGAGCTTAAACGAGAATAAGAGCACTAATATCGGGTGTATGATTGATTAAATTTGATGGGGCCCCGAGGCATTCTGCGAAATAAACAGTAGATTCTATTGGACAATAGTGAGTAAAAATCTTGGCTAAAGATCGAATTTCTTATTGATGGCTTCATGCGATTGAAATGACGAAGAATGAATCGATCACCTTGACGGTCTGAATTCAGGAATGTTTTATAATCTCCTACTAATACATATGTATAACTCGAAGTGAACTACTGCATTAATGAAGGAGTTACTCCAGCAATCAGACTCGTATTGTCCATGCCAAGTTGAATAAAGTCGCCTTCTCACCCACTTGCATCGAAGCTGCAAGTCAATATGCGGGGTACAGGAACCTGGCCTTTTCCGTATTGTTAAATCTTAAAACGAATCGGCTTCGATGGAAGGAGTACGTGCAGCTCTTGGGATATACTCGTACATACATTTAGTAAGGCAAAGTCTACTCTTGATTGGTTTTTTTTTTTTTTTTTGTGTCCTAAAGACTTTTTTGGCTTCCTGAGGAGTATATTGCACGTTTGCAAAGCACCTAGAAGGGGATAGGTATTTCTATTGGAAAGTCCCCGAGCTTCCGGTTTTGCAGTAAGTCGAAACTTGTTTATGACTATATTCCGAGCCCGATTTCACACTGGAAAGGTTTATCCATTTTAGCACTGCGGTCTAATATAGAGGCCTATTGGGCTGTCCCATATGTTAAGAGCAATTTGTCTGCTCCAGAGGATGTCAGGAAGCTTATCAGTTGGTGAGACGAGTTCACTGCCTAGGGTCCGCCTTCTCGCATGGATGAGGGCAGGGCACAGTCTGCAGGTTGGGTCCGGTGGCAGGACATCGACTTGTGTAGATGCCGTTTTAGTCAGCAGTGGCCGCTTAAGGTACCGGTTAGAATTCTAAAGTGGTTCCTGCTTAGGTTTAGAAGAAACTTGGGTTTCTTTTTTGTGATAGATTGGCGATGAAGTGTTTGGTGCATTTCTGTTCTACACTTCCCATTCAAATTGTGTTGGATTTGAGCATAATGTGCTTCCTCATGAAGTTTTTAAAAATGGATTTGTTTACTCTACAGATTGGTTCAGAACTAGTGAGGGAAGTAGTTGCACCTATCTTGGCCAGTGAGTGTGCTGATTAATTGCCGGTGTGGTTCTTGTGAGCGGAGATCCAGTGTAGTATAACCAACTCATTTTTTCGCAGTTCTTGACACAATTTGACTGTCTCTAAGAAATTGCTTGGCTGTCAGAGAAAATAAAGATGATTTTAACACGGAAATTGGAGAGGAAATTTAAGCTTGTGCACTGATTTATGGCAAATACATATATCTGCTTGGAATATCGATGAGTACCTGCCTAGACTAAGTGCTAGACGACTCTTCGAATATTCCAGCCCCAGATCCACTGTCCATTTTAGAGTCGTCCGTATACCAAACTTGGTCATGCTCTGAGGGACGGGGTATGAATTTTTCCCAGTCGTCACTGGGGGGGATGACTACTTAGTAGTAGATGATAAACGCAAGCTATCTACCTGCCTTTGGTGCGGAGCAAAACACCTGCAGCGAGAGAATAAATAGATTGACAAGATACAAAAACTAGGTAGAACAAACCATCGCCATCGTAATAAGATCCGAACATTCGCACCGCCGGACAGAGATCCAATTGGGAAGCTCTATGAAATAATGAACTTTCAGAGCATCGCTTTCTTCTACCATCGCAAAAACTTTAAACATCCGTACCATTTATGTTCCGCTTATTATTATGAACAGTTCTTTACAATTATGTTCGGTGGAAAGTTACACACAACTCCAATTTATCGTAGGATGATGGCAGATCCGAGGGGGTGTCCTCATTCTGCCATTAACGGCCCAAATTGAGTGATGGCGCTTTATTTGTAGAGAACTCAGTGTCCGCTTGAAAATGAACAACCAACTGCTTAGCTTTTGAAACTTATTCATAAGATCGCGGATGGCTACAAAACCAGTCACGGATCCGTTGTTGGTGTCTTCGTGGAGACCGACAAAACTAGACAGCATTATCTACCTAACAAGGACAGAATTATATGACTGAAGCACTTTTACACGCTATTGGGGACAAACGTTCGATTGAGAGTCTGATTCGCAGGCTGCATTGACACGTACAACGAAAATGTAGCGAAATGTGTGATGTATCGCATGTTCGAGGACCAGTTCAATCACTGGTCCAAATAATCGAACGTAGAATATCAATCGTCTCACTTTACTTAAGTTCAAACTCACTGGAAATGCATTGTAACCATTTATCAGAAACTTGATAAATAGCGATCAGATTATGGCCTTTTTAATCGTTCGAGATTTTAATCAAATGACTCGTGGCACGATTTTGTGAACTGTTAGGGTCTTCTAAACTGACACGACTGTTGCCAAATTATAACATTTTCAGAAAACTCAAGTTATATTAGGCACTCTCCTTGCAAATTAAAAGAATTTTTGAAGTCTGTAATTTATGAGAGACCTCACTTCACGGAAATGCATTCTCAGCGAAGCATTCTGACGAAACATGATTGAACCCTTATCAACAAGCAGCTCTCAGCTCTGGCGAAATGATTCTAATGGCTTTTACAAGACTCTTTATTGACGATGAAGACGTCCTGTTCGGTGCTTGGTAGATTAGAGTAGCCAAGCCTGCTATATATACGGTTTGGAGCAAAACATGCGTTTGCATAAAAAAATAATGCTTGTCAAAATCATCGGAGTAAGAGAAAATGAAGTCCCGTCATGCACCTCCGAGAGCATGTCCTTCTATTCGTGCGAGAAATGCAGCACGCACACATGAATGGTTGCGAGAAGCTAGGCCTTGACTTCCCCCGAGCTGGTTGTGTCAGTTATTTATTAATATTTTAATGTTGCTTACAAAGTCGAATCCCATAATAATAACCAAATCACACCCCTTTTACATGCATATGTTTCTAGGAATTTTTTCAAGGTAAATTAAAGTTATTTTTAACGGAAAGTAGATTTGGGGCTCGAATATTCTACGAGTGCGTTGCAGTCTTGTAAACTATTACTAAAGAGTGATAACATCTCTCGATACATCCTAAGGAAATGTCCAAAAGTTAACACTGAAGTGTCATTCACACTTGCTGCAATGCATCCGAAATAATTCATTGACTTTCATCAAAATGAGCTTCTCGAAGAATGCCAATTGACGGCACAATGGGTTTTATATGAAAGCGCACGAACTGAGGTGAAGTGAGCACACAAGACACTCACAGCCTCGTACATGTCCTAGTAAAGAGTAAACAAAAATCGTCAAGCAGAAACACCAAACGATAAGACACAAGCCAAGAATCTATCGATCGCTGCTACCAATCCTTACTACTTAAAATAATTGTTTAAGCTGTATGAATCTCATCAAGGTTTACGGCATACTGCCCAAATAAACCGCTTTAAGCTTACGCTGTGAATGATTTTGATTTCAACCTCGCCCTCTAATAGTTCCGTGAACAATCTTACCGCCGACACTCATCCAACCCCCGAAGTTGAGATGATACAGATTGCATTTGCATGAAACCTGCAAGCTACTCATGCATAGGTGCGGCTGCCACAGAACTACTTAACGCTCTTTTAGGAAATGGAGAAAACCACAGGTGTTCAACTAAGCGAAGTAATCATTACAAAAAAAAACATGTCCTACCCACCAGCAAATCAGAGATAACTTTGCCTCCCATCATAATCGGTATCCCTTAGGGCTTAATAACTCATCCGCTACTATTCCTCACTCTGTTCCGATTGAAATTTATTTTCGTACATAAGCTGTGTTCACCTCTTCATCTGTTTCCCATTTGTTACCAATGACAGCAGTGGCTGCAAAAATTACCACCGACTTAGCTGCCGAAATAGAAATCGCATTAACAAGCTAACCCTTGACCTAACTGTGAATAAGTCTCCCCAAAAAAGCACTTCCCTGCTCCTTCATGATGCGGAAAAAGACTTTGCCTTTCTTTAAGTTTATTTGGCCTTTAACCAAAAGTTCATTCAATTTGCAGTAAATTATTCCCAAACAGGATGAAACGCAGGCTTCCAGGTAAATGTAAAAAAAAAATCGATTTCACAAACCAATCGTTTCGATTGCAAACAAAAGAAAAAAACTACAGTCGGGCGAGGAGAAATTGTGATACACCCTACCGCGTAAAGGGCTTAGACTTTGTGTAAAGATGGAGATTTATTTCATTGTTAAATTTGAAGGCTTGTAAAAAAAAGTAGGTCTTGATGGAACCAAAGATTATTCAAA
Source organism: Matsumyia berberina (assembly GCA_917880715.2). Classification (NCBI taxonomy): domain Eukaryota; kingdom Metazoa; phylum Arthropoda; class Insecta; order Diptera; family Syrphidae; genus Matsumyia; species Matsumyia berberina. The sequence goes on along the minus strand of OU862871.1, from coordinate 47,658,552 downwards.
TGTTGCGATGGTCGTTATCGGACATGGTGTCGTGTATGCTTTGCCAGAATACGACTCCTTTCCTGGCTTTGCTAGGAAGAGATGACGACATCATAGACAGCTTCAACAAGGTCTTGGACGAAACCTACTAGCAATGCCATATGATGTTAAAATTGCGCAAGAGAACCTTAACATCATAGGGCATTGCTCGTAGGTTTCGTCCAAGACCTTGTTGAAGCTGTCTATGGTGTCGTCAACTTTCTTGTTTGTGGTGGCGTGTTCGCATATTAAGCGTATGTATGTTGGCCAATTTACGAGTCGTTATTAGACGCTCGATAACGTACCGGAATATAAGGACTTCTTGGCTAAGTCCGACAACCTAATCCGAATCCTGCCTTTGATATCGGTTACAATCATCGTAATAAGTGTCGGAGTATTCCATTTCCTTTTTGCCGTACCTACCCCATCACACATGTTAACTTGTTGGATGACAGTGATATTTGGTTTGTAGCAATCTACGGCCGTCGCCAATTGTTTAGCTGCCTGTTTGTGGACCTGACACAGTAATCCATCCCTCTCCAAGGTTCGTTATTGTTTCGTAACTATTACTTCTTTTTTTCGTGATAGGGCAGGACCACTTCCATTGTAGAAGTCTCTGCCGATATCAGTAACTCACCTCTTAAGTGCTCATCCGCCACCACCTCTTCTCATTCTTGGAAATCATTATCGACCTAAGATGAAGAAGCCCGTCAAAGCCATTAGCCCACGGCCAATTTTCACGCAATAATCTTGTACAATATTCCTACTTATATACGTTTCTAAAGTTTACAACTCTATCTTTGGTTCTATCTTAAGAATTCGTCCGCAGATCTGTTCAATATTTGCGCTCATAAGTTTAGCAAGTTGAATCCGGTTGGACGACAACCAGTATCCGATGACTCGTGCGCGGATTTACAGTTACAGTTACGTAATAACAGTTACAAAAGCGGCCAGGCGAAGCCAATCAGTGCCTATTCTGTCACATGCTTTTCAAGAATATTAAGTGGAACAGTCTTACTTTCATCAAAGGAATGGAGACATCGGGTCCACTTATCAATAATATCATATGTTATCAAATAACAAGTAGACCTACTGCTGCGATACTGTACTGTTGATCATTGGGGAGCTTTCGTGAATCAATCTATGTATTTCTTTAGCTGACAATCAACCAGCATTCTCATGACCTTAGAAAGAAGAAACGTTAGTCTAATCGGTCGGTAGCTGCAGGGAGAAGTTTCCGGGAGAAGATTCACCTCTAAGCGCAGTGTAGTTCCCCCTGGCAAGCTAAGGTAAATTTGGATATCTTAAGTTCGTGGTGGTCGCTGTGACTCAGTGGTTAATGCGTTGGACTGCTGAGTGAGCGGCGTGAGTTCAAGCCCCAGCCATGTCAACCGAAAATTTTTCGCGGCACCACCTCTCGTCGCGGAATGACCAGCCTCCGGGAGTATAATCTGTCTTGAAAGAGACAAAACGAATCAGTACTTTCCAGCCATTATCACCATTAAGAACTTGGACACATTCATTAAAAGTCAGAAAGCTTTTCACAAAATAAAGTCTTCGTATTTCTTGTAAAATTGGACAGAAACCTAAAAAATGAAGCACATTCTCGTCCTGGCCAAGGTTGCAAGGTGAGCACCTAGAACTCAGGTCATTCCTGTGTGGTCTAAAATTCAATTCTAAGATTTCGGTGAGGATCTTGAAAATCAGACTCATTTCGAGCGCAGAAAACTCACTTCTGAAATAATTGTTTGAGCCCAGGGTATGACGAAGGCAGCTGTAGATTGATCTGCTAGGAGAACCTCTTGCCCTATCGATGCACTGTTGGAATAGATTGTGTTTATTTTATTCAAGCTTATGGTTCCTAAGCACTAAATAAAATGTTCACTTTCCTGTAAAATTTGCATTGAATTATGCACTGTGACTTTAATTGAACAAGCTTATTACCGTGCACCAGCCTGGAGGAGAATAAGGAATGAAACTGTTTTCCAATCCATTATAAGTTTATAATCGTTTATCCAAATATTCCCTAGTTCCCAAAACAGACAAAAATTTCGCACTACCTAAGAGAAGTACGATCTGCCAGCATCTCTGTATCTGTGTATCTTGAGCTTAATTTTTAATTGGTACATTCCCTTGCCAGTATGCTCTGTCACTGACGACAGTTTAGAGACCTAATACACCCTATAAGACACCGGGGTATAATAATAAGCCCCATAAAAGGTTGTCCCCTTGAACAGTTGCTCGTGATGGTTTGTCCCTTCTGTGGAATTTAAAATTTCATTGAAATTCTCGAAAACCCGCTCTTTACCGACAAGAATGACAAAATAACTTGCCTCTCCATTCAATTTTCATATTAAAAACCTACAAAATAAACTATGATATCGTTTCGCATCTACGAGTATATCCCTCTAAACAAACCCTTTCGTTCGTAACGATGACCATTAAGTGTGTCCGTCGACCCATCCCCATCCATTCGGTCGTTTCTCCGCCTGCCGCCAGCCTAATCCTTTTCAAGACAACGACAACGATGGAGGTGAATTTTGTGTTTGTGTTGCCTTCCTTATTCGTTTCCTTCCTGGTACGTTAGTCTCGGACGAATGAATCAAGAAAAAAAAAATTCAGATAACTCTGGCATTATCTCGATGTGAATGTTCCATCTTCGTCCGATTTAGGATGGAGGAGAATGATGCAAGGTTGGCAAAGGCGACGAACTCGCTCTTTCATAGAAGAATGAAGAAAACGATGGTGATGATGCTGATGAATGCGATGAAGATGGTGAGATACACGCGCTCCTGAAGGTCCTCTGCAGTAGCTGTAGCTCCATCCATCCTAGTCATAGGATGACTATCCTTTGATCCTTATTCCCTTGTATGGTCGATCATATGAAATAAATGAAAAGAAAGATACTTGCACAGAGATAATACGATGACTGCCGTAGTTAGAGATACTTTTGGATACCTTGTAGCTTCTATTGTGTGTGCGGAGCGCAGATTTCCAAATGGAATGGTGGCTGTTCGGGGTGGTTGCTAGAAACAACGTGGATTTCTGGATTTCTGCGGCAATGTGTGATTAATCTAATTCTTCTCTATAGCTGCTGCTGTTGAACGCTGGAAGAGGGTATCTTCTATCTTTACATTCTCCAATGCACTCCACTGCATACGGCTTAAGATTGTGATCGGATTTTAATAAGAAGTCCCGAGAAGAATAGTCGACAAAGTTGATTTTTGTTTCTCTCTCCCGTTGGAATTCACATGGAATTCCCCCAAACGGAATCACACGGAATTATTAATCGATTTGCTGCTGGGCGCACCCATCATGAACTCGTTGCGGTGAGTCAGAACAAAATGGAACAATGGATACTAATGTGAGATTAAGAAGGCGGACAGGCACAAAAGATACAAAGAGGAGGCTGCTGTGCTGTTCCTTTTCCGCATTCAAGGCAAAGCTTCTCGTACTCAAATGGTAATTAATTACATGATCGTGGTCTTGAGGTATTCAATCACTTCGTGGTAATCGTATAATTGCGGGTCCGTCTTTTCGTTTTTTTTTTTGTTCTCTGAAGGAACTCACTGCTAATTCGCGCTTAGAGAGATGGAGTGCGAGTGATTGTGTGTTCGTTGGGGTTTCGGATTCAAGATGGTTGATAGAACTTCGTATACACCCATGAGGTTTAATTACGTTATTAAGACGCTTTAATGGTGCGATGAAGTCGTGCGATAGCGGAGACACAGAGAGGACGAAGTCAAATACATTTGGAAGGTACACAGATACTTTTGACTTAAAGTAGATAAATTATTGGATCACTTAGAGAGGAATTTGACGCAACTGGGACAAGCAATGAAGTTATCTAACGTGGGATTTGGTAATGAGTAATGGAGTTTGCCTTAATTACCACTTCTCGAGCTTTAATTGGTTTATTTCGACAATCTGGATCTCCGCATCTTCGTTAGATTCTAAATGGAAAATTCTCTCACTCATTATTGGGCAGATGACGATTTTGTGGTTTTTTGTCACCCCACGTGGACATCAATGTAAATGACAGAGGTCAACCTCAAAGTGTCCTGAAGCAAAAACATTGACTCGCCTGGACCTTGCGTAATTTTATCAGATAACAAGACTCGAAGAGTGGAACCACTGATAAGAGCACTTTGGTGATGGTTCAGGGTGCTGGCTCTATCTGCATTGTACATGAACAACCGTTTTTCGCAAGAGAATTTGGCTTAAAATTTGCCCACACACTTTTGGGTTTTATTGGATAAGATTTTTTCTTTGGCTCTTTTTACTGTTTCACATCTCTCCACCATCAATGGCTTTTATATTATTTTTAACGTGATATGTACGAGCTTGACTTTACTACGAGTTTGTTGAAACTAAGCACCTTGACTTTCTTTTGATTATGCTAGCTTTAAGCAAAATTTTAAGTTTCCATATGTACGTACACACACCTCTTCACCTCTAAACGATATGGAGTTCACCTTTCAGAAGTTTGTAAAGTCAAATACTGATTCCTCATTTTCCACAGTTTTACTATCTAATATTTGTTTCGAGCATAAGGTTCGGAGTCATGCTCAGCTTATTCAGATCTTGGAGTTCGGATATTTAAAAACAAAAATACTGGAAAGACTTGCTGTACCCATAAGCCAAATTGAAAGTTGAATACTCAGTCTAACAGGACATACACATACCTTGTAAAAGCACATAAAGAAATTTATAAGCACCGACTACACAACACCCTGCTTGAACTTTATTAGATCGTTCTCCATTCCTTTTCCCAGTAGAGAAGAGTGGGCGACAAACCATTCTCTAATCGATGTACATCTACACAAATCGCTCTAAAATAGACAAGAGCGTTGAGATTGGATTCTTTTCCAAACGTAGTTTCTGGCAGTGACAACAGCCGCTCAACAAACTACGTGATATTCTCGTACTACCATTTTAATTATCGGTCAGGAGACAATAAAAGCGATTTCTGCCACAGAAATAAAATCGTTGCTGTCGCAAAAGCTTTTGTGTTCTTGGGACACAGCACAATGTTAAACTAAGTAGAGTTCCTGGTCACAAAAATCAAATCATAAACTATTACGGAAAGGATCATCCCTTAGTCCACAATTTTCTAATATCACCTAAAACACGAAGTGAGGAATAAATACGATAGCAAATGGCGATTGAAATGGGTTTAGATCCTGTGTTATAACAAGAAAGTTGTAAGAATTTTATGTCAGAAAAACAACCGAAAAGATCCTAAAAAAAAGCAAAAAATGTTTATCGACTCTAATAAGCATAATCACCAATGTATGATGCCCTATGCTGCGTTTCAATTACATGCGTACATATGTATGTTGGTGTTTATGGTGTAGCGATTGCAGAGGCTGCAATGACGAGGTAGTGGATACTCCACACTTTATCTGTTACTGACCAGTATTGTGGCAACTAAATTCATTGGAAGACATTTCCTTCAGCATCTCGAAGAACCCTCCGACAAGTCCGTGATTGTCCTGAATGGCTGAAATCTGTAATCGACGTGGCTCATTCGTTAGTGCGTTGCACTGCTGCGTAGGTTCGGAGTCCAGCAATATTTACTGAATTTATCTTCGCAGACCCAACTCTCGTCGGTGAATGACAAACCTCCTATTTTTTAATTTATGCGAACAATGTAGCACGCTCAACATGATTGGTTAGCAGGAAGCTAAGCCTGGGTCCACTTCAGTCTCATGTAGTATGGAAGTACACCTCCATGGGCATCACAATAGATTTACATTGATTCACGAGCGACGTAAGTAGAAAACTATCAAAAAAAATTGCATGTACACTCAAGAAAAGTGGATGCTTAATTTCTTTGACAGGTCCATTCCTCAATAGACGGAATGAGTCTATACATTTATCAACGCTTGCTTGACGCGGTTCAACGTTACTACTCTGCTTTAGGGTATTTGCCCTCTCAGCTGTATTTGCTCTGCCAACGGGATCGAGATTATTCGCAAATATTTCTGCTTAGGAAAAAATATAGATTGCGAGAAACAGTCGATTAAAAGTTTAAGCGGTTCCTTGCTTGCTTTGGGTGAAACCGAATGAATAAAGTGGCAAATCTTGCTGACATTTCGGCCGAGTTCTAAGAAACCTTTTCAGATAATTTCAACAGACATTTTGCACTCAGTCAGGAAGATGGATAGTTTCCCAATCTTTACCTGAGTCCTTTGAAGTCTTAGGTCATGATTCCACTTTAATTCTCACATCGTTTTAACTCTTATACCCAGCAAACAAGATTGGGAAGCCAACACCCTAACGGGGGAACAAGCTTTCCAAATCAACACTTATGGTTCTAAGATGGAGGAAGGTACCGGAGCAGAGGTGCACAGTAGTTCACTGAATATTAACGATTCATGCAGACTCTCTTACGACTGTAGAATCTTCCAAGCTCAAATTTTTGCCATTGAAAGAGCAGTAGAATGCGGAAGAAACGAGACCATCAAACACTTACTCTGTGAGTGTCCCAACTTCCAAAACCGCCGACTCCGACACGTGGAAAACAGGCTGTTTGGAAAACTAGGAAACTTAACAGAAGTACCAATAACGAACATACTCCTCTTTATTAGGAGTACAGGGTGGTTTCGCGATACACCACCCATGTAGAATTCAAGGTTGGAACACGGACCACAATATAAAGGGGAATACAATAAACCAGTAGACCCCCGTGGACCCACAGTCATTAGACTGGGCACGTCCACCATAACCTAACCTAACTCTTGGCATTTCCATATTCTTTTTGAGGAATTCTACTGAGTTTCAAATCGGGGAACAATACTTATGTATTTAAGTATTTATGGCTTCCATTTATAAAAACGTACGTAATGGACAGACTGCAAGGATAAATCAGTAAGTAGAGCAAAAACTCATCTTAATGTCATCCTTTCCACTTTAAAGGCTTGTAGGCCAAGAACCTCTGGCATTTAATTCCACTACCCTGCACTAACTCGTCCTACATGACCTCCTTAAAGGTCAGGATCTGTGGTATCTATGTTGACATTCAGACCAACATAACCAGTTGACTTCGCACGTTTTGGGTGGATGGCCCTAACCCATGCCATATCTGACTATCTCAACATAATAAAACTGAAATTAATAACCTCTAGTGGGATAGGGCGCCAAAGTCCATGTCTAAATAAGTTTCCACCCAGTATAAGTTTGTTATACCGTGCGGCGTTTCATTCTTACAAAAGGCGAACTGAACTCTGACTGACTTTCGAAATTAGATCGAAACCGCAAATAGTTGAAAAGGAGGTTGCTGGTTCGTTGGGGATGTGTACTCGGAACGAGGTTTGTACGCTCTTATGTGGACGGAAAACAACTATTCGTGCGGTTTCTCTGTGTTCTGTGTGGCGTGTGTGTATGTTGCTCACCGAGTTGTAATTTCAGTTAAGTTCCTCCATCATTACCATGAAACCTCATACATAACATTGTGGTTGAACACATGTTCCAAACAAAGGCCATAAACTTTGAGAGAGAGCGAGCATGCCACATGGTAAACAAGTCCTACAGCAGTTGTTGGCAAACATACATGCCCAGGCTCGACCCCAAAAGCGGTTGGTTAATGTTAAATTTTAACAATATTCACAAATTACCGCAAACTCCAGCCAGCTCCTTCGAGGAACTCAGAAACCGATTTAGATTGAATTCAAGCCATCCACTCTCGTTGTGCTCTCATCACCCAAAAGTGAGAGACGACAATGTATCGGGTTAAATGTCAAGTGGTCAAGGATTTAAATTAATTCAACCTTAACACGTCATGTGTTGTGACTCAGGGGGTCGTATAGGTTTTCCCTTTTTTTTCGGAGGTAGACTTGAAGTTGTTATTTCGAATTGGTAAGCGGTAAAGAACAGTGCTCAGTTTGCATGGACTATGGGTGGCCTGCGCCTTACTGCCAGCGTGGGTGCCTATAATTACCTGAGACGTGATGGTGTAAAAGAAATTAATAAAATAAAATCGTTTCGTTTCAGTTATCGATTTGAAAATAATTTCTTCTATTTCTTTTTCTCTTTCAGGTACGTCATGAGTAATTGATGGACTTTCAATCTGACTCCCATGACTTGTGTGAGTATGAAAGTATATGTGGTTTTGTCTAATTAAAGGGTTTCAAAGAGATACAAGTGTATTTTCGTTTTGATTCTAGACAACCTATAAATGAAAGAGACACACCTCTTAAGATTCCAACATGTGACAAGTCGTAGACGATTTTTTAATTGAGTTCTAACCATTGTAATCAGAGAAGGCGTTTGAAATTATTAACAGGCAGTTAGGGTTCTTATTGAATTAGGGTTAAGAAAATTGTGTCAATTGATATAGTATGTCATGTAGGCTGAGGCTTAAAGCAATGTGTACATAATATGTAAAATTCATCTGCCTTCGAAAAGTTTTGTCGGTTTAAAACATCTGCTATATAATTGTAAGGTATAAATTTGTTTCAAGAACCTCAAAGCATATCTTTATTCACATTATGATATGCGGCCTTGAAATCTGTAAGTACAATAGATGGTTAGTTTGTTGGGTTAGTCTCTGGAAAGGGCGCACAGGACAAGGTTTTTATTTAATGATATACCAGTAATTGGACATGTTTTTGTCAGATCTTATCTTACATCAAGTGCAGCCTTCAACAGCTCAACTCCTAAGCCATCTGGACTTTATATGACTTAATTCAAGTTATGGCTTTAATTCAAGTTACGACTTTGTTTCGGTCCAGGCTGGTTATCTTCCAGTTAGAGACAAACTTCCTGATGGATTTATTTCAGATTTTATTTTTAGTAAGGAATTCCACTCTTTTTTGTTTTCAATTATGTAAGTGGCTGTGCCATCTGCCCGGTTGACAAAAGAATGTAGTGGACTATCGGCAACATTTCGATAATATGCATTAAAGGAGTGAACTATCCGCGACTATTCGATAACAGGCATCACAAAGCGCTACCTTACACAAAATAAAATAATCGCTTTTTAATCGACTGAACGCATCTTTAGCGACATTGAAAGATCGCTTCATTAAGTATAAACGCACATCGTATGAAGTCATCATCCTTTAATTATTTGCTTGGTCTCTTGTGGCGCGTCATATATTCGGTTGACTAAAGCTTTCATTCTTTTAAGAAAAAACATGACAAAGCGTGCTGGAGTTTGGTCGCTTTTATTTGGAGAAATTATTTTAGTTATATTTAAAGTACAAATAAAATAAATCTTTTATCTTTTGAACGTGATTATATTGGTGTGTTTAGATTTGGATAACCATAGATGGTTATAGAGAACACTTAAAATAATCCTACATATAAAATTCAGGTTTTTAAATACATATGTAGTACAATAGCAACTAACTACAAATATCCGTACAATAGGCTTAAATACATTTAAACAAATTTAGAACATTCCAAAACCCATGTCCTACAATGTGTCGGGTCTAAGAAAGAGTCTCTAAGTGCGGACCTACGCAAATATATTAATGAGCTTCTTCTTGAGACACCCGTTACCGAGAGTCACTTTATTAAAAGAATTCGCAAATAACAACTTCCGAAGGACATTTGCTGTAAGATGGGTTAAAAGAAGATCTCAAGGATGCCATAAGCCACTTGAAGCTATCATTTGCTTCCTACATATGTCAACAGAAATTGCCGGGATGGGGACATGGAGAAAGGCAACAGCGGATTCTACGCGAAGTCAATCCAAATGTCCTCTTGACCCGCATCCGCCGAGTTCTAAGCCCTAATATGCTTATTTTGGCCTTTTAAAATTAGCTCACTATCTGACGATAGTATCTTTCCATATGCGGCTCCTTGCGCCACTTTACGCCATTTAGGGACTTAAAGATATGAAGGATAGCAGACCCCAGATTTTGGTAAAATTACCAGTGAATTCCACACATTTGACACAAGTTTGCTTAAATTCGTATTGAGGTATTGGAACAGGAAACTATTCCACAGCAATTCAAAGAAGCTTTGATTCATCCATTACGAAAAGGCGGAGCTCGGAAACTATCGAGCTATCGCCCTTTAAATTTAGTTCTATAAAACTTTCACTGTGATCTTCCAAACGCGGCTGACCCCATAAGTTTTCTCAAGCAACCTCCTTAAGGGGTATCATGCGAATCGTTGTACAACGGTTGTATCGTGTATTTTCAGCTTCAAAAATCAATTAGTTCTACAAGTAAAGCAGGCCGCTGCTGACTTTATTAATGGAAAACCGCCTTACCAGCCCCATATATGAGATATACATATAAAGGGTTTTGCAATAGGGACGCTACAAAAGTAGAGCAACAGGGACAGCAAACGACGCCATATTTTTCTTGCGGTTTTTTTACATTTCTCTTCAGTAAGGTTTGCCATTTCATGATGGAAAGATATACGAGCCAACAACGAGTCGAAATTATTAAAATTTACTACCGAAATTCGGAGTCAGTGGCCTCAACGTTAAGAGCGCTACGTCCAATTTATGGTCGTCATAATCGTCCTAGCAGATCAACAATTGAACGTCTAGTGGAAAAATTTGAATCCACAGGCACAGTACAAAATGTTCCCGTGCCAGTGAGACAAAGAAGTGCCCGTAGTGTCGAGAATATTGCTGCCGCTGAGGCTTCAGTTGCAGAAAGCCCAAATGTGTCTCTTACACGTCGTTCTCAAGCGTTGGGCATCTCTGTGACGTCGTTGTGGTGAATTTTGCGAAAAGATCTTGGCCTACATCCTTACAAGATTAAATTGACGCAAGAACTGAAGCCGCTTGACCACCAGAAGCGTCGTATGTTCGTGAATTGGGCTGAGCAACAACTTGAAAATGATTCGGATTTTCATCGAAAAATCATCTTCAGCGATGAGGCTCATTTCTGGCTGGATGGCTTCGTCAATAAACAAAATATGCGGTATTGGTCAGGCAGCAATCCACACGTACTCCATGAGTCATCATTGCATCCCGAAAAAATTACGGTTTGGTGTGGTTTATGGGCCGTACTTCTTCCGTGATGATCAAGACCGGCACGTTACTGTGAATGCGGATCGCTACCGTTCAATGATAACCGAATATTTTTGGCCCCAATTGGATGATATGGACTTGGAGGACATGTGGTTCCAACAGGACGGCGCCACAAGCTACACAGCGAATGTCACAATCAATTTATTGGAAACCAAGTTTGGAGAACGTGTTATCTCACGAAATGGTCCAGTCGCTTGGCCGCCTCGGTCGTGCGATTTGACGCCGTTAGACTATTTCCTGTGGGGCTACGTCAAGTCTATGGTCTATGCCAACAAGCCAGCGACGATTGATGAACTTCGTACGAATATCGAACGTGAAATTGCAGCAGTATCGGCCGATTTATGCTTGAAAACCGTCGAAAATTGGGTTCAGCGTCTGGACTTCTGCAAGCGTGCCCGTGGTGGCCATGCAATAGAAATCGAGTTCCATACATAATGGCATCAAACGTACTTTCACAGGAATAAAGAATTTCATTGATATCCGAAACCGTTTTTGTTTTATTTTAAAAAACTTTTGTAGCGCTCTTATTGAAACACCCTGTACAAGGGTAGTTTTTTTTATTTTTCTTTGAGCTGCTTTTCTTTACTCAGCACGGACTCATTAATGGGTTGAAACACGGGGAAGGATATAGGGTATAATGTGGTATCAGCTAGTCTCTAATAAATCGTAATTCTGGATTGTTCCAAACTTCATAAGGAGCAGTATTTGTGCGGAGGGTAGGCTAAGACTGAGCGCGCTCCCTGTCAGACTCGTGATTTTGATGCAAACCAGCCGGTTAATCGGTTCTTCATTCCATTCAGCTGTTAGAGTATATGCGTAAAGGTTTTCCAAAACGGCGATATACATACAACTGGGCAAAACAAAAACAACACACGATCACGAAGCGATATGAGCCGCTGACTACGGTTGCGCATTAATATAAATAGCCAAACTGCTGCTCTTTCTGTTCTGACACCAGTTAGCTCACCAATTCGATCGCTCGCTTCCACTTCAAAGTATTTAGATTGCGTTTCAAAGCAGGTAGTGAAACTTGGCAGAAAAAGTTTATGAACTAAACAGTTTTGTCAATATTGGGGGTGTTGATAGTGCTACTTTTGAAAGCATGAAATTAAGTTAGATCGCATGGCTTCCATAAATCATTTGCATTCTCTCAGCCTGAAAATACGTTTGGTTATCCGTGTGCGGTCAAGATCACAGCATACAGTTGAGGTTTAGTTGAAAACAATAGAAGTTGACATGGCTCTCCAAAACGCAGGCAGATTGAACGACTGAACCTCGAAATATTGAATGCAAGTAGGTTTCAAATGTCAAGTGGTTAATGTAGTTACAGCTTTGCTAATTGAAATAGTTTTGGGTAATTATTTTGCTTTCTACAACCTTGGTGAACAAATTTCACAATTTAAGAAACCATAACTTCATCTCTGAGGACATGTCTCAGAAATGAGCCAATGAGGCTTGCTATGGACGTCCGCAATAATCTACAAGAGTGAACCTTTTCAGTTCCAGACTGAAAGTCTGATTTTCTCTGACTTGAGCAGGACAATGACGTGGTTTAGGTTTTTGCAGTTGTTAATCCTTGAAATCTTTTTAGGTTTCATGTTGTGAGATTTGCATAAACGAGAATCCAAATTTGCATTTCTTTAGTAATAAGGTCAAGTGACTAGACTGCTTGGCAAGTCCACCGCTGCCCTCTACGCATACATTACAAGATCCTCAAAACCCAGGAAATGATGGATAAATCTTGGTTCGTCCCCCCATGGAGACAAAAGAGACGGATAAAAAAGTTTAAATCAAGGATAAACCATTAAAATTCATATTTCCTATTCCTGGTCCACCTTAATTTACTTCCTGTTAATTTAAAAGTTTGCCACCCGACATCCGCCGTTGCCATCATTACCGCTATAATCTCTTACAATTAATCATGGGATTTTTTTCTTTTCACTTTTTTGTGTTGTTGTTCCTTCCAAGGATACCCACGCGCCCGTAAGGGGGGAAAATATTTAAATTAAAAACGAAACCCCAGAAGCAGCGAGCTCCCATCAAAAGCATTATTCTGCGGTTTCATTTGCTTTCATTCGCGCACCGGAATAAAGGAAGCACAGCTTTGCATCAGAATCTCACGGAACGCCCCTCGAAGAAAAGCGCCCGTAATAAATCGATGATTAATGTGTTGGCCACCATCGCGCCACATTTGATCGACTTTGCGAAGGGGATTGGTTGTCTGTCAAAATTTTCCTCATAAATCTTTGAATCGAATTATTCTCTACTTAGCCCCTACTTATGTGGCGTTGGGGTCATCACCAAACAAAAGCCTTGGCCAAGGGTGGGGGAAGCAAATAATGTGATGAAATCCCTCCAATCCAGCATCAGGAAATTAAATCTTTTGAATTGCGAGAGCTGATGTCCTCGCTCAGATGATTGCGTGAGTGTTTGTGCGTGTGTGTGTTGGAGTTTTAATTGAATTTTTATTCAACAGATGGAATAGCACACGACCGCTTCCATACTAATGGTGGCTATCTGACGTAATGAGGCATTAAAAAATTAATGGCGGCCTACCTATACCTACACTCTCTTAATGTGTAACCATAAACAATTGTACGTCAGTTAGGCGATTTGAAGAGAAACCCGCGTACATCCATTCCTTTAAGTAAAAGGTTAACACTCGTATCCATTAGACAGACCCTGGAATGTCGTATAACTAAGTGCAGTCATTTCAGGGGGATGGGTATTCTTCTTTACCAAAGGTAACAACGCCTCGATGTCAGTTTATAAATGACTCACATCTCGGTACAGTGTGTTACCTCTGATCGTGGTTTGAGAGACAGAGATACGCAGCTTGCATACAAAGAAGGTTGTCTATGGTTGGTTACCTGCAAGGTGCGGATATATCACAAACAAATGAGGGTGATAGAAAACCAGAGTGCTCGTATTTGACACGCATATTTACACATCTGACATTGATTGACTGGCGGTGGTGGCGGTGTTTTGTTGTTTACCCTTTTGAGTGAGGAATTGTGTATCGTTTCGTGATATCGAAAGGCACAAAGGACCACTAGCGTGACGCGCTAAAAGCGGGTGCATTTGTTTAAAGTGTGTCAAATCGAGTAAGAAATGCATATGACAGCTAAATCTATTGATAGACAAGGCGACGTGGGGATTCTGAATGGACGACACATAGCCATCTCCATAGACGAGATCAACACTGGTACCCGTACCGTCTCCAATCTGCCTGGAGGTGGAATTTTATTTTTTTTGGAGATACATACGTATGTATGTCATGCTACTTACCAGCATTGTTTGGTAAAGGGTGTGTCGCGGTCTTAAGTGACCTCAAGTGAAATATTTTGAGCTCATGTCGATAATGTGCCAGTGTTTTACGGAAGGGGATTATGAACATTTGGAAGATCTTTTGCCAAATCTTTTGCGTTGGTAGCTAGAATAGAACTATGCCGACTATGAGAGAATAAGCTAAGCTGGTGGATGTCCAGTCCCTGAAGGTGGTAGTTTAACTCACTGTCTAATGAATCAGGGTGCCCTGCCGAAAGGTTCGTTGATGACGAATTGTGTTATCGTCGACGCCCAGTTGCGGTTGCACTCAGACCAGCACGTGAATATTGTGGTACCGCAAAGAAAGAGAGCCGTGTCTGAGTGGTTAGTGCGATGGACTGCTGTGCAAGCGGCGTGGGTTCAAGCCCCAGCCGTGTCCACCGAATATTTTTCGCGGCACCACCTCTCGTCGGGGAATGACAAGCCTCCGGGAGTATAATTTGTCATGACAAAGCTTCTCAATTCACCATTCGGAGTCGCCAAAAAATTGTAGGTCCCTTTCATTCGTGCGAACAATGTAATACGCACAACATGAATGATTGCGAGAAGCTAGGCCTTGCCTCATCTCGAGCTGTTGCGCCAACTATTTATTTTGATTTTACAAAGAAAGAGGTGGGGTGTGCCTGTTTAGCCCACTACTGAACCAATCAATCACTTCGTTAACTAAGCCGTACTGATTTAAGCTGAGAAGGAAGACCATTAGAGCTAGATTTCGCCAGTGTGGCCCTCTCAATATTTAGCGAAAGCTAAATTTTCCTTCTTTTCCTTAGCACTTGTATGTATAAATTCTAGAGAAGTCGTTGGACAAAATGCTAAGTCTCTGAGTGTCCAGAAATGATATGTACATATGTAACGAATTGCACTGATTTCAGACTAAAAAACACTGCGGTTGTTAAAAACGTAAGAGGTAACGGAAGTGTCTTTGCTTCATTTATTACTTTTCCAAAGTATGCGGAAGTACCTTACGAACTTGCGTATGATTGCTCTAAACCAACAAGCGTCTGTAAAGAGCTTCATCGCAAGCTTGTTCTCTCCAGTTTCGCACGCTAAGTTGGGGTGCCTTTTCAATTAGCGCGCCACTTGAATCGCCGTCTTCCTCTATTGCGCCCGTCCTTCGGATCACATACAAATATTCTCTGGGATGTTTTTTTAATCCGCCTAAATATTCCAATCATTTTATTGACTCCATTTGAACTGTTCTGGCATAGTCGATGGCGTTGTATTTTCTCTTCTACTCACCATCTTCGCAGACGAACGGACCTAGAGCGAGTTCATCCACTCTTAGCAAAATCTCTAAGTCTCTAAAAGCAAGACTCGCCTTGGAACAAGACTGCGATGATTAAGGTCTGGCATAAAGTCACTTAAGTTGTTCGACGGAAGGTTTTCTTACGTAATTGCTTTCAAAGTCCAAAGAAAAAAAACGATTGGGAAGAGTAATTGTTATTTATTGGCAGCAAGTGCTTTGTTTTGCCCTCACTGACCATTAAACCCATCTTGGCCGCTTCCATCTCAATATTCGCGAACGCGCTGCTGGCCTCACGTTGTGTTCTTTTGATTACGTCAATAGAGTGGACCTATGCGAGCAATTGCACGGACTTTTGTAAGATTGTGCCTTTAGTGCTAACGTGTGAGTTCTGCACCATTCTCAAGGTTTTCTGTCGTGTTCTGGCTAAGGACTGTGAAACAGGAAGTGTTCTAAGTCCTCACTTCCTGAGCCGCAGTTTCTACAAGTCTTTGAGTAAGTGAACCACAGTCTTCAGCATGTGCTGGTTAAGGTTGCCTTGATGTGCTGTTTGATTAATCACACCATTAGGATCCTTTGTTTTTTTACAAGTGATCTAGCCACTTTGCACGTCCAGAAGTCTGCCCAGTGATTTTCGAAAACCATTGGTATCGTCTCATTGGTTGCTGTTTCGATTACTTTTGTCTGTGACTTCCACTGTGTTTTCAGCGGTTCGGTCCATTTCCCGCGCTCCTTCTCTTGTCAGTTCGTCTGCTTTCTTATTCGTCCTGACATCCTAGTGTACCTATAGCCAGACAAGGCGGGCGTTGTTGTGGCCGCCAAAACGGTTGATGTTGTATTTATGAATGGGTTTTGGGCGCTCACACAATACAGGAGATACAATTAATAGAGGATGTAGAGCAGATTGACATCTCTATCGGTAGCACCAGTTTAGACTCTCCTTCTTAATGGTTGTTCAAAAACATAGGTTACCATTTCGTACTTAAATATATTTCTTAATGTGCAGCTGAAAGCTTTTCGTGGATATTGTTGGGACTTAAACCCATGCAGCTCGCACAGCAGTCTAACCACTGAGTTACGGTGTTACGGTTACGGTCTTTCCTGCCATCAAATTTGCTGGCTTATATCACGTCTTATGCGATTGATTATATTTATGTAGGCACTTAGGTAAACCAGTACTAAGTTATAGTATGAGGTAGTTGAAAACTTGTCAGTTCGTAATACCTGGTAACGATTTTATTACAGAGCAAAACAAAACGTTTTATTTATCAAGTTCAATATAGTCTTTTGCGTATTCTAGTGCAAGCTTCCCTTTGTTTGAGAAAAAATACTAAAATACTAGAGAGTGAATCTTCGGGTTCTTTTATAAACAGGCTCGATACTAGACCAAAAATAATTTTTGTATTAAGTAAAAATCGGACTCCGAGCGATGACAGGAACTTCGTCAACTGGAAGCCTACAATTGTCCATTTCTATCGTGGGACAAACATGACAGTGTGACTCCCTCAACATGTACGTCAAGTCGCCCGGTAATCGCTTTTAAAAGCCGAAACAAGCTGCCTACAATCAAACATATTCTTTCTAAGTGTATTAACCTCAAAAGTCACCTTCTTCCATGTGCCCACACTTATCTTGGGAACACCTTATTCAATAGAGAACCCATTTACAGAAGCATGATAACATGTTGGCTCCATATGTCAGACACAAAAAACCAACTAAAGCTGACACGAGCTCCTCTCGGTGTAGATTTTCATTCGCAGTTTCCCCAGCAGCGTGTCAACGGTGTAATACCATTTAGACAGAAAACAGAAGCAAACAACAGCAACAGCGGCCTCAAAAGATTTGCTCAGAGAAAATCTATTTTTTTTTTTGAGGCGACAAGTAGTGCTGTGCCGCCGTTCTCCCGTTCATCTTTAGAGACGTGCATCTCAAGGCACGTTCCATGTCAGAAAATTATTTTTAAACTGACACTGTTTGCATCCGATGACACCGATGCATTAAGCTAGCACAACGCCCACCATCTTCCTCGCGGTAGCAGCATTCAGTGAACACAGATGTGTAAATCAGGTTGTGTACGGAATTAGGATGTTCCCCCCTGCCGAGCTTACACTTTGAGAGCATGACTTCTGAAAGAGCGTTGATGATGGGGAATCATTTTAACGACACAACCTGAAGGAATTACTTTGATTGAAGGCTGGTTCTCTCCATTAAACAAAATTTACGGGTTGGCACGTCATCGTGGGCCAGAATCCCTAGTATTTTTTTTTTCGAGTACTGACTACCTTAGCCTGAAGCCGAGGAGCAGAATGAGCGCTCCCTCACATGTTTATGGCCAACTTAAACGTGGATTTATAGTTCAATAAAGGGAAATAAAACTGCAAACCGAACGGGTTCGGTTTGAAGGCGGTTTTTATCTCTTTTCCTGGGTTTTATTGCCGCCAATGAGTTGAGACCACAAAAAAATGAGAGTGTGTGGCGCGGTTCTCTTGCTGTGAATGTGCATCATTTTCATTGCGATTTTGTGGCTTTCGAGGAGCACCGTACCAGTCAGAATGGAAACAGAACCAAAGCGATTGAGATAGATCATTAAATTGTCTAATTTACATAGAAATTAGTTATTGTATCTGCATGTGTGAGAGTGTGTGTGTGCGCGTACGGAAGCCAGAACATAAAGTTGCTTAAGGACCTCGCCATTACTGTTGGACCATTGGCTACCACCATGGATTGTGAAGGAGGAATATTTCGTTTTATTAAGCCGTTAAGCGAGGCAATAGTGGGGTGGCTGTGTACAGGGTACTTCCTAGATTATAGCTGGCAGGGATGCAACTGCTGTTCGAATGAGTGTTTTATGGAGCAAGTTGAGTGATAGGGTAATTTTGAAATGAAAGGAATGGTTGTTAATTACCACTCATACTTAAGTTGCTTAAAGCCATCAACACCGGAGTCGATAGGGTCGACCTATTTTAACCCATTGGAATGACCTCCTTTGGAGAACACCACAAGATTATGGCACCAAAAAGGCAGTAGCAAATATCCTCTAGTCTTAAGATAGATATGTATATGTGTGTAGGTTAGTAAACCGTAGATCGAGCCTTGTAACAAAAATGATACATATTGATTTTTATTTGCTCATTACTTTTTTTCTGAATGGGGTTATCGAATCCATGTTTCGTGACTTTATTTGTTTCCTCGTGCATTTTGTTTTCCATATAGTTTCGAAAAGCTTTCAGCGGAGTGAAAACTTCATTATCCTATCCTTGTATCATTTTCAAATAACATTTTATATGGACATCCTTTGACACAGTTATGTTTACTCATATGTTGGCCGTTATTCAAATAAGTAAGTGTTTCTTTTCTGTTATTCAAAAGTTTCCACATTTGTTTCGATATTTTTTGACCATTTTCTTTAATAAATGTCACAACAAAGCAGCATATTCATACCCCAAGAACCGCTTTTCTAGGTCCTTATATGCAATGCTTTCCTGACAGCGTTGATTTCGGCGATGATTGTCTCTCTTGTTCTGATCACAAACGCCAGAGTTAAAGAGGCGGAAGACGGCATCAACACACAACAAGAGCGGAAGATGTTACAAATGGTATCTACCATTTAGGCATCATACATACATCTTTTGATTGCAATAAACAAATGGATGGAGACTGAAATCGTATCCGTTCTTAGCAAAAAGATATAAAAAGTTAATTCGCTCGTCGAAAAGTGCTTTCCATAGAGATTTTTGTGAAAAGATCAAAACACTCGATGAAACCAGCAGATTGGTCAAAGTTCTCAAAAGTGGTAAACCAACCAATCCGGGTCGTGTACGGCTATAATAAGACAGTCTCTGGCTCTGCTCACTGGACTACTAAGTAGAAAGTATGACCCAGTTTTATCCATTTTACTGCAATTTTTTCTTCGAAAATCGAGAAGGCGTTGATGAGAAGCTCACAGTATAAACTTTCACCACATCAGCACCGAAGATCTCCCACCTGATTCGAGAAAAGACAATCAGTCGCAGACAACAGTGAGATGCATAACAAAAACGAAGTGTCTCAATATAGAGTTAATAAGTTGTCTATGGCCTTTTCTCATGAGAGACAGCATCCTGTCACGCACAATTGTGTTTGTAGGAGAACCAATCGTCACTAGAAGCCCTGACTGAGGATGCAGGTACACTTAAAGTTCGACTGATCCACTATCTAGTTCCAAAAATACCAGTGTGATATGGGACCCAGACAAGAGTCAAAAAAATCAGCCTTGCAAGAGTTCGGCCCGGAGAGTTCTTATATTCTCGAATGATTTTGAATAACCGACGCATAAGCTAGAATCGGTTTTATCAAAACCGAATAGATTTAGGGGACATTTTACGGTGATCTAGCCAAAATAAGATCGAAATCGATCCAACGATTTGGTCCTGCTCAAGCCATCGCAAATTAGCACCATCATTGCTGTCTTCGAAAAACACTGTCCAAAAGGCAAGTCCTCTTCTCCACAGAACCTGAAGTGTTGAAGACGAGAAGGAGACTATTCTCCACTTCATCTCCATCTGTGCGGCCCTGTCCAAAAGAATGCAACTCTTACTGGGAGAAAAGTCTTTATTCGATGGTCTCATCGACATTGCAAATATTGACGTCAGAATCATCCTCCCCTTCGCAACTAGCTCCGGTTCCGTGAACCTCTGGTTAGGTGAAAGATCCTGTAGGTAAATAGGTAGGTAGAGGTGGCGATTCTAATAACCCAATTAGCGCTGGATGCGCCGTTTTGAAACCACAACTCATTTGACCTGGTTGTTTGTGAACGATATAGGTTGATAGACGCAGATATTTAGATCCAACCTGTGGAGTTAAGGAACAGGACTAGAATCTTTTTCCTAGAAATATCTTTGAGATCGTCGAAGAAGGGTTTGCCCAGAGTGCGCTGTCTGACCCTCGCTAGGGCCGGACATTTGCAGAGATTCTTTTTCGCTGCTATCCTTGCAACTGCGGCAGAAAGTGTTGTGAGGAATTTCCAGCTTAGCTGCGTGGCTACGATTCTCGCAATATCTTGTCTTGATCTGCTCAGTAGCTCTTTTGTTTTCTGTTTGTTGTAACCGAGCCAGGTCTTCCTCGATATGGCGCAGTTGCTAAGCCTATTTCACACTTGGTTGGCCGTTTTCAGAAAGTGCTGTTGAATATTGCCCTTACGGCTCCTAGCGAGATATTAACAATTTCCACCAGTGAGCCGTTAAGGGCTGATCTCCGCCTGGCCAGGTTGTCGCCTTTTTCGTTGCCGTCAATTTTACTATAACCTGGGACCCAGGTGAGAGTGACCCTGCACTGGCCTCCAAGCTGATTTAGTTCCTCCTAGGCTTCCCGGATGGCAAGGAGCTCTGTCTGGAAGACACTGGCAAAATTCGGAAGTCCAAGGGATTTTGACATATTCAGTTTCTCTGAGAAAATGCCTGCACCAACACCATTTTCGAGCCGTCCGTGAAAATAGTGGTATCAAAATCCTTGATCACTTTTTCGTTTTTCCAGTCTGCCCTGGTTGGAAACCTTACTGAAAAACATTTAGTGAAGTTTAATTTAAGAGTTAAGTAGTCAGTCGAGGACGCGACCAATTCGTTTGGTATTGTTTCCAGTACTTCACTGTTACCGAAGGGTCTTGCGGTCCAGCAGCCAGCTTCTCTGAGCCGTACTGCGCTGCACAATACTATTTATTTGATATGTAGGTCAAGGGGAAGTAGGAGAAGGATGACAGGAAGGGCATCCGTTGGCCATGATCTCAGTGCGCCTGTGATGCCTATACTTGTCATTCTTTTGACTTTTTTAATTCTTTCAGTGTTATATTTTTTACTTAAAGCGGGCGCCGTAAGTGAGAATTGGGCGTACAACGGCTGTGTACATCCATAGGGTAATTTTTGGCTGAAGTCCCCATTTTTTACCGAAGGTTCGGTTGCAAGCGAAAGATCTTGTAGTAATGTGGTTGCATCCAGATGCGGACTAACCTAACCTTGTCTAATGACAGAAATAACAGCGGTGACAGTATATGCTTTTTTATTGCATATCGACTTTGATTCCACACATTACATTACATCTTCCTGTTATTTGCAATATGACACTTATCAACCAAGGAATTACATGTGTTTGTAGGTCCTCTGTACAATGTATGCAAGATCCCGCTCAAAGCTATCGAAGCTTTTTCCTAGTCGATAGGTAGGTGGTAAGGGGAATCTTACACTTGACGCATTGAAGTTTTATTGATGTTTATGTGATCAATGCAGGAGGAACTGGAGCGAAATCCTGCTTGTCCAAAATCTATGGTGGGATAAAGAAAGAATCCAAAAATATTCCAGCTATTATTTTTTTTCGACACCGGCGGCATGACGCACATGCATCTTCGGTTACCATACTCCATCTATCTATTACTTTAGAATTAATATTGTTCGCTAACGTACTGAATACCAAAACCTATAGTAGCTTTTCCATTCTGAAGCACCATCTACGTAGGTGTCTCATTTGATCCTTGCAGGTGTAGAAATGAGTGCAAAAGCTCGCTTTTAATCCTCGCCATAGCAACCCTGTCTTCCTTGGCGGATTTGCCCATCTCATTTGACTCCTCCCTTTAATTTCGTATCCATAATTACTTTCCTGCTTTTGACACAAAACACTTGCCATGCTTTACAGAAAAAAGAAAAAAATGAATCGCCTCATCACAGAGACTGACAGCGACGGATTTAAACATGAAAAACGTTTGCTCTCCTTGTGAAGCTCGCACTCATTAAGTGCCAAACATCGTGTTGACAGTGATTTCACTTCTATCTCTCATCCAGCTTGATAGGTTCATTTATCTACGCCAGCAAAAGGAGGACGTCCAAGGCGACCAAAAGCGGAGCCCGTTTCGAATAATATTTATGTGAACTGTCAAATGATTACATCAAGTGGCAAGCATACAACAACAATACCGAAAAAAAAAATCTCAAACTCAACGAAACATTTTTTTCTTTACAACACTTGGCTTTTTTAAATTTTTTTTTTTTTACTTTTAAGAGCCTGTATATGTATAGGAATTCTTTTTTAAGTATGTTTACACTCAACTCAAGTGTATCTCCTCCCAACGCAACCATGGGCTATATGCCTCCGAAATCATTTCTCATAACGTGACATTCTATGGAAAAAAAAAAGAAATCCTCGTCAGGGGAAGAGCAATGTGGATGCCAGGGTGGCCCGGTACGGGGCGGATGAAACTTGAAGGATGGGAACTAAGTCGTGGTACGACGTGACGGAGCGCATATTCCGTTATCGCTACACTTTGTCAGAATATCAAATTTCAAAAATTACTCGGTATCCACGTTGGATTCGTCGTCCTCCTCCGTCTCCCACTGTGTGTTCGATGCTCGGTTTGTGTTTTTCTTTCTTTTTGCTAGGTTAAGTAGCTCCTTGTTGAGTTGTGATATATTGCCTCGTGATTTGGGAGCAATTGAGTCGAGCTACCGGCTCCCCATCGTCGTCGTCGTCGAATGATTATTGTAATCTGAGTTCCCATAAAGTTGTACACATACACAAAAACAGAGGTACAGGGAAGGTTACGGGTAACCTACAACTCGGAGGGTTTCCCTCCGATAAAAGAGGTGACGAATGCTCTATAATAGTCGGTGGCTGGTGTGTAGTGCTATTGCCACTTGGATACTTTTGCAACATGAAACAGGATATTGCAATCAATAAAGTCTCCGGAGAAGTGAATGTTAGTGTGGTTTCTGTTTCTCTTATTTTTTTTTCCTCACCACTGTATGTGCATAGCTCTGTGGCAGGGTGCAGCTATATCTACATGCACATGACTTTTTTTTAGAGCACACATCGCAGCAGTATTGTTTCTGCAACTGGATTCTGTTGTTGACTGGAAACTTAATAGTTTTTGTAATCTGATCGGGAGAGCAGAGAAAAATCAATATTTCACAAGTGTTTGGGCATGGGACTACCGTTAGTCATGTGAGTAGAGAACCTTTGCCTCTCTGGGATATGTTTGCCTTTGGAAAATAACTCGGGATTATTGCGTCCTTTGTGGTGTTTAAGAGTTCACAGACGACAATACCCGAGGTTGATTGGTTTTAATTGTGTAACCGAAGAAAGCTGATTTCGGATTTCCAGGGTTGGGTGAGTGGTTGCGATAAGTAATGGTTTATAGTCATTGATTAGGGCAACAGTTGGTCGACGTTTGGATGGTTAGAAATTTAGAGTAAAGGGCTTCGGATTACTTGTGAATTTTGTAACATTCTATGAAGTATTTTGTTGGGTTTTGTTGTTGGGTGGCTTTTTGCACTCAGTTATTCCTCAGAGTTTATGGATAAAACATCCTTGGTCACTGCAGATGTTGCTCTCCGATCAGGACACCTCTGTTATTAAAGTTTTCTTTTTAACCCAGTGGTCGCCGTGACTCAGTGGTTCATGCGTGTTTAACGCATTACAGTGCGAGCGGCGTGGGTTAAAGCCGTAGCCATGTGCACCGAACATTTTTTAGCGCACCAGCTCTCGTCGGGGAATGACCAGCCTCCGGGAGTATAATTTGTGATGGAAGAGCTTCCCAATTCGCCGTTCGGAGTCGGCAAATAATTGTAGGTCTCTTCTATTCGTGCGACAAATGTAACACGCAGAACATGAATGATTGCGAGAAGCTAGGCCTTGGCTCATCCTGAGCTGTCGCGCCGGCTATTTATTACTTCCCACCTATGTAGGTAGGGGAAGTATTGCAATCGGTCCGAACAAAATGTTTCGAGATATGAACAGGGCTTCACATTACGATACACTAGAAATCGTTTGCACCCATTTTCGAAATGATGTCTGTGTGTGTGTGCGTTTGTGTGTGATCAAATTTTCCGCTTTCGATATCTGGAGAACGAAACAACGTAGGACCATGCGGTTTTATTTATCAGCGTGGAACTTAGAGCTGATTAGATTTTGAGCATAATCGGTCTACCGGATGCTGAGGAAATTGAGGAAATGTTTTCTATAAATTCGCGCAACAACTCTTTGTGGAACAATTGCTGAGGAAATTGAACAAACTTTTTCTTTTCATTAAATTGATTATCCAATTATTTTATGCAAAAACAGAAATAAAAATAAATAATATTAATTCAACTCGACCGTTGTGTGTGGTGGGATATATGTATAGGACTGGCTCTCCAGCGGATTTTTTTTTATTTTTATGTAAGTAGATAGTGGAGGTGATCAGAGCCGTGTGCCTAAAACTCAATTAACGCATTTGGCGAGGTTTTAATACCACGATTTTTGGCCTCTTGGTTATCCACTATGCTTGTGAAGAGGGCAACTTAAAAGTTCTTTCAATGTTTAGTCTGAGTGAAGTACATGGTCAGTTTGTTTCGTAACCACTTCTTCCAGTATCGAGTACGAAATGTTGCTGGGACTGTGTGTTGTGGCAATCCAGTATTCAGATTCTCTCAGTCTGACAGCGCTGCGTGGTGCCATAAATTCAGCATGTCGGTCTAAAAGAAGAAGGTGTTGAACAGAAACGCAACGTCCCGATAATGCCCGTGCTTGCAGTTCTTGGACTTGGGCTCCGCTTAGTTTGGTTATGTTGCATGGTTTGAACATAGCGGGCCAACACACAAGTGATTTGTAAATAAGGATAGGACGTATATGTACTAGTAGGTACATTAGATATTAGATATTTATTTCACAATAATTCTTACAAAGGAAGATTTGACAATTTTATAAATATTTGCAAGATTTAACAATTTTAGATAATATGTTATATAAAAAGAAAACAGAGAAAAAAAGTAATGATTAATTGAGTTTGAAGTTAAGAGTAAAGAGTTAATAAATAAAAAGAAAATAGAAAAAATAACAAAAATAAAAATAAAAATCTTCTATTCCAAGGACAAATGGTCAAGAAGAGAGCAGAGCACCGGAAACCTTGTATGCGGAATTCTTTTATTTTTAAGTCAAAGATTTGAGAGCTAATCACATTGGTGTTGACCCTCTACTGCTCCACGCTACGTACACAACCACTTACATAAGTAGATCCGAGAACGAAGCTCTTTATTTTGTGAATATGGAACCTAGCTAGGTCGCCAGGATCTGCGAAGAGGTACAGATGGGTTGTTGTTTCCTTATTTTCCTCGTTATTTCATTTTCTGCCAAAATCTTTGAAAGGGGTACTAATACTTATGGTAGAAAGGTGTAATTGTCCTTTCCTTTTTAACTACACTTGGCGTCTGTTAATCTGGTCTAGGCTATAATGCTTATACCGAGCAGAGTTTCATTTCTAAGCTTCAAGTTTTAACAGTTTCGGTTTGGTGGCGCATAAATAACTCTTGCTTATTTAATTTTTTGCCGAATGCTGATTCTCAATTTCACATCTACCCATTTTCTTAAAATATTTCAAATAGCTCTGAGGACTGTTGCAGTCTTTTGCCACCTAGTAGAATGACATTTATCTCCAAAAATTGCAATGCGTGAACTCATAAAAGACTAACTCATCCCCTTTCGCGTTCAGACAAATTTAAGGGATTTAAGGCACCGAGTGGATCTCTCTTTCATGAAAGTAATTCAATCACAGATTTGCTGTTTGATCCAAGTCTGGAAATCCAGGAGTTTTCTTGTAAGATAAGACTTTTTTCAGAGATAGACATAAAGCCAAGAAGTTGAGGCTTTATAGTCACTGTGGAATACGTTCGACTGCTGTCCGAGTTGAGTACATTCGAGCCTCAGCTTGTCGTTTGAACAAATATAAGACGTACTTCATGTCGCTGGCTATTTATTTATTTTTATATTTAAGCTGAGGTTTTACTCGCAGACTCAATTATTTGTATTTATACTTTAGCAGTCCTAGTTCATGTCTAGCTACTGTCCGAAAATATTACTGCAAAACCTAGTTTAATCAAATTGAATTCCTGTGCACGTATGAAACAGATATATGGACATATGTATGTGAGTACAGTTTGAAGCAAAAACCTTTACTAGGTTACTTTGATTCAATTCAATTGCTGTTTGTCTGCTCCACACTTTCCCTCGCATCCAAAGTGCACAAACAATTACATTCCACTAGTATCGACACCGTGAATGGCCATCGCTTCGATTGATTGACCGCTATTTCCATTCCGGTACCAGTGACCTCTGACTTTATTGACTCATTGTTCGAAATCAAAGTTGTGATATCAAAGGAGCTGCCAATCCCAACGCCGAAGTTCCCTCTCATTTCATGGAAAAAAAAAATAGGAGAGAAACCCCATCTTCTTTGTCCACCATCCCATCCATTCCAACAGAGAGCATATGACAGAAGTGATAGAATGCATTTATTTTCTAGCGGGAGCTGTCACTCAACTGATTGTGTTTGTACACCCCGCAGGCCCATTCAGAGGATTAAAGTAGTTCTATGGCCTTCTCCTCTTTTTGTGTTTTTTTTTTGTATTGGGGTGCTCCCGAGCGGACACGAAAAATAGTCATTTGCTTCGCGTTGGGTGTATCTGAAGAAAGGCGCTGGGAAATCCTCTCTGTATTGTATAGGTAGAGAGTCATGTCAAGTGATTTTGATCTTCATACAGACTGGTGGTCTTTAGTAAGGATTCATGGAATAGGATCATGGACTTAGGAATGTGAACAACCGCACGCGTGTATTGCCGTAGAGCAGGAACATCAAATGTCTTTCTTGTCACATCACATCCATTAAGAGGGTTTCTTTCGAAATGTAAAGCACTTAAGCAGAACACGGAACAGACGTGCAATGTGAATTTTTAGTGGTTTTCGGAGAAATTTCGCGCACAAGACACTGTGAACGGAAGTGGTATAAACGAAGTGGGTTGTAGCTGTCGTATGGCGTAATGGCTTGAGGTTCTGTGATGTTTCTATTGACATGTGAGATGCGTCAGTTTTCTTCTTTCCGATTGCTCAGATTCCTCGTTCTTTGGAATATGCAGATCTGTGTTCAATAATGATAATGATAAATTTACCATCAAAAACATTACTGTTAAAAAAATGCCAAGTTCTTATTTTAAATGTTAGCCATAAAAAGTAATGAGATACCAGCGGCCAAGTTCTTGCAGAACTTTACTAGAGAAGTTAAGCCGATCAGTAAGTTAGAGCTTTATGCGTGGAATTGAGTGAATGTATCTATAACAACTCTAAACTTGACCTGCTTTCGCTTATTGTACGTTTTTGTTGTGCATTTTGCTTTGGAATAGTATAAATGCATATGTATAGAGAGTGTAAATCGAAATTAGTTCAATAAATGTTTATTGAGTCACAAGCGAAAATGCTTACTACAATACCATGACCACTCCTTTACGATGCGTCTGCGAGTATTTGTAAAAGTAGGTCAGCCCCAGCCATAGGTAGGTTTTCATCTATAGCTGGAGTATGTTTCGTTTTAAGTTTCTTGTTTACCAGAGTCACATTTTCGTAAACACTCTTGGTCGGAGTATGATAACTAAAAGCTTTTTATTGTTATCCAAGGCATTGTAGCGTTTTAAAGAACATATTATTATTTCGTTCGATAACTAAATCCAGTGATTGTGGTCGCCGTGCCTTGGAGGTTAATAAGTTAGACTGCTGTGTGTGCTGCATAGGTTCGAGCTCAGGAATATCAACCAAAACATTTTTCACGGCAAGCAATGACAATGACAAACCTCCGAGAGTACAATTTGTCATGAAAACGAATGGTAGGCCTTGGGCCACCTGGAAAGCTCTTGACGAGGAATCCCACATATGCTATCGATTTAGATATACGTTCAGAGGAACATTTTTTTTTTCAAGCTATGAAAGCACTTTCGCTTTAAACTTTCAGACTTTCTTGGGCTTAAACGACTTAAATAAAAATTTACTTAGTAACTCCACAAAAATAAGACTTTCAACCGACTTATGCAGAACTGAATACAGCTAGCTAATGATTGAACAGAACCTCTAGGTTTAACAATAGCTAACGAAAAATGGCAACAGCCCCAAATGCCAACAGAGAAATGAAGAAGAAGAAATGACAATTATAGAGTAGGCAACCACTATATCGACTCAAAACTTATGTATGTACCTAGGTGTGATGCTAGATTCTGGGGTTGGACTTTAAACAACATCTTGAACGATTTTGCAACTCAAATAAACGCCGCGCTCTCAAAACGAAGAATTTGAGAATTACTCTTTAAAAAAGGCCAAGTTCTTATTTAAAATGTTAGCCATAAAAAGTAATGAGATACCAGCGGCCAAGTTCTTGCAGAACTTTACTATTGAAGTTAAGCCGATCAGTAAGTTAGAGCTTTATGCGTGGAATTGAGTGAATGTATCTATAACAACTCTAAACTTGGCCGCGGTCGACAGTTTTCAGAATTGTTTATCGCTCCAACGGCTAGAAATACAAGAAGTGACAGGTGGTGTTTCATAGCGCGCATTTTATCATAAAGCAAAGTAATAGTGACTAATGCGTTGGAAGTTGGACCGTTGTGTGCGCCGGCAATGTATTGATTTAAAGTCATAACGTGTGCATATGTATACACAGTATTACTTTACGCGACCAAGTTTAACGTTGTTATAGATACATTCACTCAATTCCACGCATAAATCTCTAATTTACTGATCTGCTTAACTTCTCTAGTAAAGTTCTGCAAGAACTTGGCCGCTGGTATCTCATTACTTCTTATGGCTAACATTTTAAATAAGAACTTGGCCTTTTTTTAACAGTAATGTTTTTGGTGGGATCTCACTTATTTTTGTAGTGACTGCAGCCATCTTACTTCTCAATTGCTTGTTTTCGATGCTGGTCAATCTTTGAGTCTTAATATGACACTGTCGAGTGAATAAGACCTAATGACTATGGGAATAGTACAAGACAACCTCACTCAAAGACATCTTTGGATTCATCTCGAAATTAAGTATCAGGTCGAGTTTTATTTTGAGGAAATCACAATAGCCATCGATGGCCGCAGTGATAACTGATAAGGTGACAAGGTCCAACCCCTAACTACAATCTACAATCTATTGTAAGCGATCGCAATGAAGGATAAAAATCAATACGATTGACCTGCTTTCGCTTATTGTACGTTTTTGTTGTGCATTTTGCTTTGGAATAGTATAAATGCATATGTGTAGAGAGTGTAAATCGAAATTAGTCAGTTTATGTATACCAGTTGTTTCCTGGTGTGGATGTATGTCGATATTATATAGGTAAGTGAACCCCCCATCTGCTTTAGGTAGAGTGGGACAGTCGAACATGTATTGCGAGCGAATTCCCAGCATTCATCGTCAAATTTGAAATTTCGGTGTAATGCGTACTACCATAGACATTATAATTTACATTTTCAATCGTTTACTTCAAACTTCAAAGTTTAAACGATTTGCATGAATAAAATACAATACAAGAAAGAATTCCATCCTTCCGATCGTATGCTGGTGTGCTTTGTGCCCATTACCATCAAATGCACAGCTGAAAGCGTGCAGATGTGTATTTTTCCTGTTCGCAACCCTTATCGTCTTACATAAAACAATCACAGCACACTGGAATGAAAAATTGAAAAAGCGATAACGAACCCAGAATCTCAGTTTTGTTTGTGTGATTTCTTTTTTCTTGCTGTAGTAAAGGTTGCACCATATAACAGACGCACCACACGACCGCGTGAACTAAGGTTCGACTGCTTTAGTTCGAACAAAAGGTTAACTGAGACGTAGAAGTAAATCCCAATCAGCTGAAAATGTGTCATATTTTTTCTTTGGCGTGCGATATCTATGTGTAGGCACAAGGCATGATTAAATTCGGCAAAAGAGTTCGCTGTATTCATCGTTAACTACACAATACAACTGAAATGTCGATGTGTACGAATGATAATGTACGGCGAGCGAAGGGTGTGATCAATGTATGTGAAATCCAATACAACACATTTTAATGGGTGTGTAAAATAATTGGTATGCATGTGTATTAAATAAGTTTTTATTTATTGAAACAATTGCCAAGCGCATAAATGAAGATTTTTTCCCTTAACTAGTGAACTTGGCGGTGCACTACCGTGCACCCAGATGGGAAAGGGACGAACTCTCTTATAGTAGATGACAGACAGATTTAGTTTCTTCCTCGTACCGGCAGCTTCTTCAAGAGTTGTAGTGAAAAAATTCGATATGATCTGCATGAATAGTATTGGCGCAGTTACCTGTTATAATGTCAGAAAAAGTTTATACCTTGCTGCGATTAAGTTTGACCAAAGAGGCGGTCCTTTTACGATCACAGGCCGTCCATAAGGTTCAGCCATTATTCATGTACATATTTGAATCGAACGTCTGTTTACTCTACCAGTAGCCTCAACTTCGCTAAGAAGATTATCAACAAAGGAGTGGGTAGTCAATTGATCTGCTTATTGCTTTATTTATCGTATGGAGTTTCTAATAATAGAAATACAGACAGAAATATCTAAGAGGTGTTTTCAAGTTGCATGAGTACAATACAATTTTCCAACCTGTAAATTGAACTATAAAAATTTCGTTAATTGGTGTCAAGTTCTTTGAGTCTATTGAGCTAGATATTGCGTCTGCGAAATAAGAGAGGTTCACGATATACAACCTTAGTGGACATTCTTTTACAATGTGTCTGATTGTTCGTCGTTCAGCTTCATAGTCGCAGCTTGATGAAGTTGTAACACCCGACTTATGCAGTGTAGGGCACATACGCCGCAGTTGAATCGCATGCGGTTGAGTCACTCCAGTACGTTCCGTTCCATTTGAATCAATCCAGTTGTGTACATGTCCATTGGGTTAGCCATTAACTCATGTACGTCAAATTCGACCGAGACTAAAGCGATGGCAGTGCGTAGGCTTGGTCTTCTAGATTTGGTGTCAAAGGGTTCAGTTCAGAAGTTTTTGTTTGCTATTTTCGCATGTTCTAGGTAAAGTGCATGACACCGCTGGATACTTGCTGGTGACTTACCACTGGAAGTGTTGGTGTAGGCTTCAGAGTTTCCGTTATGATCTGCTTGGTGTTGGTGAACAGTATTCAGCTGGTGAATATACAAGGCAGATTGCGGCAGAGCAAAATAATGAAGAATTACATAGCTGTCAATATGTTCCTAGAGAATTTTTGAATGATGTTATTTCTTGGCCTTTCTTTGGAGTTTTGCTTTGTATAGCATGGCCCCAAAGTACGTTGGGCGATAGTTGGATTTTGTTTAAATTGACACTTCTATATATATAAAACTCTTTGTCCTGACTGACTGACTGACTGACTGACCCAGAGATAGGCGCACAGTCCAAACCGCTGGTGCTAGAAACTTGGAATTGGGACAGTAATTTCCTTTTGTGGCGTAGACACCCACTAAGAAGGGATTTTTCGAAACTTAGCTTTTACAGGGTGTTACAGGGTGTTCAAGTTTGTATGAAAAAAAAAATTTAAATTGGACTATGGAATTGAAATTTGGTGGGTATATTCTAGAACAGAAATAATGAAACACGCGTTTTACCGTTTTTCAAAATTATGACTGTGGGCAAAGATACAGGGCGTCAAAGTTTTGCTATTTATAGTAATGCGCAACCGTAGTCAGCAGCACTTATCGTTACGTGATCGTGTGTTGTTTTTGTTTTGCCCAGTTGTACAAGGGTAGTTTTTTTCATTTTTCTTTGTGCTGCTTTTCTTCACTCAGCACGGTCATTTTTTTTTTTTTCATTTTCAACGCATTTTTTATTTATAATTCATTATTTCTTACATGCTAACAAAAACGCTTAAAACTAGCTTAACTAACTTAACTATGTGTTACTTAATCCTAACTTACTGGCCCTTCGCGGGCGCTCTAAGCTAAACTGTATCCTTAATATTATGTCTTTCGACCTAACGTAACTAAATTTATATTTTAACTCTAATCGCTTAACTATATTAGGACTAAGAAAACTGTTTTATGTCAAAAAACTTAGTAAACGTACTTTTTATTTTTAATTATATATAAAACTTACAGACTACCTTAAAAATATATCTTAATCTAGCCTTAACTAAATGTATAATTATATATACACTTTTTTTTTTTTTTTTTTTTTAATTTTCTGATTTTTTTATTTTTTTTTTTTGTGCTCCTCAAGGCATTTTTTTTTTTTTTTTTTTGGTCCTCAAGGCTTTGACCGTGTTGTATAAAAACTTAAAACTAACTTAAAACTAAGCCACCTAACCTAAGCTTAAGAATACCTTAAAACTATGTAAGCCGGCCAGGCTGAACACACTAAGACAAAAGACAAAAAAGACAGTTGACCGATGTCACGCGTACTCAACGCGGCCAGCTTTGCCCAAAGTGGGCTAGCCAGAACTGAGAGAGACCGACGAGGGAGCTCCCTCTTCCTCCAAAAGCCACCAGAAAGGCTGGCGCTGCCAGTTGCAATTTGCAACATCCCGCTCCGATACCGCCCTACTGAATCGGAGGCGCTCCCCAGTGCTCCGAGCGATGTCTCGGTCGTAGTTGAGCCGCCTATCAGCGGCTGAACGAGCGACGTGGAAGATTAGCGGTACCGCTAACCTATCCTGGATCAGCCCAAGCCGATCAAAATGGACAAATGCCTCTGGTGGAACGAAGCCGTTAAGGCGCACACTCTCGTGGTACTCTACGTTGGGGTAGTGAGCCCCGAAGATCAGGCTGTTGACCGCGGTCATTGCCCTCGCAACGTGCCTCCGAGTCAACCCAATAACGAAGTTATCACTCAGCACGGTATCTATTCATGTATGTATGGAAATATTTTTTGTTGTAGTCGCAACTTGAACATAAATATTCTACGATACATAATCCTACCTATTTGGCAGGAAATCATTTCCACATATGAATATTTGTGTGTATATTCTTGATCTTGTGTTGTAGGCTACAACTAGGGGGGAAAGAAATACTGCCGTCGCCAGGAATGTTGTTTACGGGACGCGGAGACAAAAAATGAATATGAGAAATTGAAAGTTTATACCTACTCATAACGGCTTGAAACGCGGGGAAGGATATAGGGTATAATGTGACGTATTTCCACGCGGGCGTAGTCGCGGGTATCGGCTAGTATATTATAAAATGCCAATTGAGTGTTCTAGTGGAAGCAACAAACCTCAGCCTTTGTCATGTCCGGACATAAACAACATTTTCTTTTTTTTTTTCTAACACTTCGGTGACTGTGATATTTTAGTTTTGGATGGCTACAGCGATCTCATGAGCATATGAAAACTTTCTTGACATGGTTGATGGTACGTCGTAGGTATACAGGTTGAACAGGGTTAGTGAAAGTACCTATACTTGTGCTAGTGCGTTGTTAAGTTTCTTTAAACACTTGCTGCTTCCGGTTTGGCACCATATTGCTTACCAGTTGAGTTATTTTGCAACAGGGTATAATCTTTAGCAACTTATAGAATAGGATATCTTCAAACCGTGTCCCAAGCTGCTGTTAGATCGATAAACGCTACTGATATTCTAAGCATTTTTTTGCGTCCTGCTTCAATGAGTGTCAAAGGGAAGTACCTGATCAGTGCAACTGCCAACTCAAAAGCCAACTTGTTCAATGGGAATTGATAGGTTCATCTAACCAGAGGTGTCGTTTTATATCAATAGAAAAACGCAACCTTTTTTTTTCGAAAAGTGGTGATATTTTTATTTCAATCTAAAGTACAGTATTGTAATACAATATCTGCCAAATGTACAAATTGTCATTCTTTTGATGAAACTCTCCATCACTTTTTTGTATAATTGCGGCTGTATTTCGCGAATAACAACTGTGACTTTAACTTTAAGTGTTTGAAACGTTTGCGGAGCATTGGCGTCGACTTCATCTTTAACATAGCCCTAATTAATCAAATCGAATGGTGTTAAATCGTACGATCTCAGTGGCCGTTTGAAGTCTTCGTTTCAAAAAATCACACGTCCAGGAAATGTGTCGCGCAATGTTTCAGAGTCAATGTTTCACCAGCCGTGTTGCACTGTCCTGCTGAAAAAACGTCGTCGACGTTCGTTCGGTAATGCAATCCATTCACTGAAAGGGTCGCACCAGCATCATTTTCAAAAAAAAAAAAAAAAAATATGGACCAATAACACCTGCCAGCCCAAAAACGGAGCCAAACTGTCACTCGTTGATGAAGAGGTTGTCCCACTATTTCTCTTGGATTTTCTGAGCCCCAGATGTGACAGTTTTGGTTGTTTACGTACCCAGGCAAATGGAAATGAGCCTCGTCACTCAGAACAATTTTGTGTAAAAACTCATGATCTTCATTTTTCATTTCCAGCACCCAATCAGCGAAAGTACGGTGTTGTGCGTGGTCTGGTGACTTCAATTCTTGTGTCAACTGGACTTTATAAGCATGTAGCCCAAGATCTTTATGCAAAATGCGGTGCAAAGTGGCTGCGGAGAGGACCAATTCCTGTGATCGTCTCGAAATTAACACACCTGGGTTTTCAATCACATTCTCAGCTACGGTGACCTGGTCGAACGGACACGAGTTGGAGTCTTCCCATTACTAACTTGTCCTAGAGGTTTATCGATTAAATTGATGATGACCAAAAGCAGTACAAGCTTTACAAACCTTTTCGCAGTGTTTTTACCATGTGAATTTTCACTACTTCAACACGTCGTGCGAGTGTGTATCCATTCATTCTTAATAACCTCCGACTTTTTACTTATCAAAAGTCATCGCAATGATAGTTGAATGTTGACAGTTCAACAATGGGGCGAAATTTTAAGTACCACCTCTTCTTGGATGACCCTCTATTTTAGAAATGTGATGCAAAATTGAATGTATTGGTGAAAATAAATAATTAACAGGAAAATCGTGTGTACGAAGTTAATGAATAATATGGACTGCTGGGACCCAAGTAATATTCACCGAGCATTTTCGCGGTTACCGAATGAGAATCCACCGACAGTATAAATTGTCATGAAAGGCTTCTCAATTCGCCGTTCGGATTCGGCAATAAATTGTACGCCCCTTTTATTCGGGTAAAAAATGTAACACGCACAAGATGAAGAACTGCGAGAAGCTAGACTTTGAACCAACCATTGTTTTATAAATGAATGCAAGAAAGCATTATTTTTTATGGCGATACTCACATAAAGAATTCTTCTGTACGAAGGAAATGACGCTCTGGCCTTAACTTGATTGGTAAGAGTATTTTAAATTTTAGTTAATTACGTATAATTCAACATCCTCGTAAATGTTTAAACGCCAGGACACAATGCAATTATCCGCAGGTAAGCAATAAGCGCGGGTAAATCGAATTATTGTAACGTTTTAAGAGAAATAAAGAAATTTAAAAACTAAAAAAAAGGTTCTTCGGCTTTAGCTATAGATTTTGATAGATAAAAAATATTTAAATCGACCAAAAACAATAAATTAACATCACGCAGCAATTAACGCGAACTGTGCATTTAACGAACAAATATTAACAGTGCACATTGTTTTTGCTTTTTTCGTGCTCTAGTCAACATGCATACACATTACGAAGGTATTTGCAGACATTTCAAAAACAAATTCATGCTCACTGTATGCAATTAATGACTTAATGTCAATTAAAGTTTAATCGTAACTTAATTGTAATTTCATGCTTGAATGTATAAAAATTGTGTATAATTTTATTTGATGTCACACAATCACTCAATAGGCATGTATAAATTGATTTATTAAAGCTTTAAACCCCAGAAATTAAAAAAGAGTTAACCTCCAAAGGAGTAGTATGGAAAAAAATGGGCAACAGGATAGGCTCCAGCCTATTAGAAGAAAGAAGCATGGGCCATGGCGAATTGTTGTCGAGATGGCAAAATGTTATCGCAGCTAGTACGCGGTTCCCGTATCTCGATATTCACAAAGGAACATGGAGATATCCTGATCAATCAACTGTCAACCAGATTGACCACATTGCGATCGACGCAACGCACTCCTCCAGTACCGAACGTTCCGAGGGGCCAACATTGACCCAAGCACTACCTTGTTGGAGCCAAGGTACGGCTGGGGATATCGCGAACGCTGCCAAGATAGGGAAATACTGTTAGACGGCTGCAATCGCAAGAGATTACCAGATCCTTTTCTAATCGAGTCTCTCTCAATCTCTAAAGAACTCATACGCTGCTAGC
Source organism: Matsumyia berberina (assembly GCA_917880715.2). NCBI lineage: Eukaryota > Metazoa > Arthropoda > Insecta > Diptera > Syrphidae > Matsumyia > Matsumyia berberina. The sequence continues at coordinate 47,621,941 of OU862871.1, read as the reverse complement.
ATCAAGTATTGAAGAACAGTGGTACCATTGCCGAAAAGCTATCAGAGATGCAGCTTTTGACATACTAGCTTTTACTCGACCACTATAACGAAACCCCTGGTTTAACTACGAGTGTTGACAAGCACATACAACAAAACAAGAGGCATACAACGCGGCACTGTATAGAAAGACCAGAGCTGCTCGCGAGCTCTAGAAGAAGAAAACAAGAGACGAACATTGGCTTCTCAGCAGGAAAAAGAAAGTGCGCGATCGAAGAAATAGAGAGGTGTTACTACAGGAATGAAGTTCAGAAGTTTTACCAAAGGGTAAAAAGAACCTGTCCGAGGCCTGCAATAATGAACAAGGGAACATCGTAGTAAAATCGCAGTCGATGTTAAGAATATGGAAAGACTACTTCTGCAGACTGTTTAACGGCGATGACGAACCAAATCCGGCTGTCTTGCAGAATGAACCATTCAACCTGGACGACGATGAAAAACAATTCCGTCCACCCGACCTGTACGTAGTGAAGTTATCCTTATCTAAGCTTGAGTCCAACAAAGCTGCAGGCGGTGACGGCCTAGTTGCCGACCTGTTCAAGGCGGCAGGCCATGCCTTGGTAAGGAACATGCACCAACTCATCTGTAAAATATAATCGAAGGAAAGTATGCCCGATGAAGGGAACCTCAGCATTGTTTGCACCAACTATTGGGGCATCCGTCTTCTTAACATCGCTTACAAGATCTTATATGCTTTGTTGCGTGAGCGCCTGAAGCCATTCATCAACAATCTGATCGGTCCATAGTTAAGGGCTTTGTCTACCTAGACTCCGCTATAAATTCAGACAACGACACCAGCGCTGAGATCAAACGGAAAATAACTCTTGCCAATTGCTGTTTCTTTTGGTTAAGGAGGCAATTGAGTAGCAAAGCACTCTCTCGAACGATTAAAGTGACTCTGTGTAAAATCATCCCAGTCTTGCTCTGCAGCGCAGAGGCATGGACTTTGTCAAAAGCGGATGAGGTTGCTTCTGGCTTTTTCGAGAAGAAAAGTCTTCGGATGATTTTCTGTCCTGAGTGCATAAACGTTGAGTGGCGGAAGAAGTACAACGACGAATTGTACGGGCTGTAAAGCGACATCGACTTAGCTAAAAGAGTGAAGGTCCAACGACATGTAGGGCGGATGGACACCAATGCTCCGGTCCGGAATATCTTCGAATCCACACCCGAGGGAGAGCCCAATAGAGGAAGATCGCGACTCAGGTGGCGCACGCAAGTAGAAGGGAACTTTAACAAACCTGGCGTGCGAAACTGAATACAGCTGGCTAAAGATCGAGCTGGCTGGAGACGCTTGATTGTAGAGGCCCAGGTCCACCCCCGAACTGTAGCGCCACCTTATGTAAGCAAGTATAGACAAAATAAACCTTATTAGTATGTAGGTAATTTTAAGGACGAAGCAGTACATGGTGTCACACTACCAAACAGAAATAAAGACACTTTACCGTACACATAAAAGATACAAATAAATAAATACCAAATGAAACCCGGCAGGCGACATAAGCGGCGCACGGTGTACATCGCAAGGTACGCCTACCTATCAGTAAGGTCACGCACACGCATTTTAATAATAAAAGAGCCCGAACAAGCTAGTATTACATATTTGAAACTTGGTCCTTCAGCAAATGGAACTTCTCTTTCCCAATAGGGTATACGTAGGATCGAAACAAGACTAAGCAAACTTCAAAGGTAATTACTTAGTCTTCCGTCCATAGTACGGAAGGTCTGTGCTCCACATGATCTCCAAACTAGGTTCATTGACTCACCGAAGCCACTTTTGATCAAAAGCTCTGCATGCATGTCAGCAATGTTTTTCTTTCACTAACCGTCCACAGCCAATGAATAGGAAACGATTGGGGAACTCACCATCACACCGTAAAATATCTGCGTACCAAGAAGACTCCTCGGAGGGAGACGAGCACTCGGTTAGTTGTCAATTGAACACACTCTACCTAGGGGGTCGTATACCGCTTTCACGCAGCACACACACTGCGCGCATACATACTTCACACTTTGCTTGCTACTCGATGGGATAATTAAAATTAGAATAACAATGGCGGACCAGGAAAAAATGTTTCAAACCGTAACGCAACCACTTTTAGGAGTCATTTATGGGCTTTAAAAGAAAATTTACGACCACCTATTGTTCGGTAACCGCTAACTGTAATTGACTAATGGTGGCTTTTTGTGGTTTCCTTCATCCAAAAAACGCAGTGAGAGTAACAGTCTCATCGACAACGGCGAACAGTTAGAAGTTTTGAAGTCAAACGGATTAGAGACATTATAGAGCGCGCCTTCCTCCTGTGTGTGCCTTTGTGTGCTACTCTCGTTTATATGGGCTTATCCGTGCCACAATTTAATGACTTAATGAGTTTCAAGTTAAAATTTCCTTCTTCGTCGTCTTCTCCGCTTCTTCGCTGCTTCGTCATCTGATTTGATGTCGTGTGCCGTGTGATGGCGGTGATAGTTCTGAACATTTTTTTTCCGCTGATGAACATCTGTTTTCGACGGGCAGGCACTTTACTACTACAAAAGTTTTGTTATGGCTTGTAAAACAAGGATTATTCGCCGCGGTTTTATAGCCGGGTTAGGCGCATTGGTTATGAAGGATTATTAGCCAGCTTTAAGTGCGTAATTAATTTTTGACAGTCAATATGGGTTTCGTGTAACATAATTAATTTCGAGGGTGTTGTCGCACGTGTATTTTATTACAGAAATTAAAATTAATCAAAGTTTTATTACCAAAAAGTCTGATTTTAAGCCTGTGAGGGCAGTAAAAGAAGTTTCACGTCAAAGGATTTGTGATCGTTCGGAATCCATGTTCATCCAGCGAAACGAATGGATTGGAGATGAGTAGAGAAGTAATTTGTGAACAGGTGAACAAGTGAAGAAGTTATGAAAAGATCTATGGAATTTAAGGCGGATGCTTAAATGAAGCTAAGTTCGTTTAAAAGATTAATTAGTGTCCGGTATTAAAAAGACACAGTATTGATAGCGGCGCACTGTAGTCCAAAATGCCAAAAGTCGTGACAAAAATCAAAAATCCGATGTATTTTTTGATTATTTTGTTTTTGATTTCTATTAGGAATATAAACAGTGCTTCAAAAACAGCAAACAATTTATTTTTCTGATAACTCGTTTGATTTATATACATAGCTTTTTAAAGTTGGTCAATTTTGTTCTAGAGTAAAAAAAAAAAAAGAAAATAAATCCAATTTCTTTATTTTCTTTTTTATAATTATGGCATTTTTCATGGAAAATTTTATTTTTCTTTGATGCTACTTATTTGTTCTGTTCATAAATAAATTAAAATGTCAAATGAAAAAAAACAAAAAATCACCTAATATTTTTAATAAATAAAACAAAATGATACCTTTTTTTGAACATTTTTTTGCGGTTTGAATAGAGCTACGAAAAAAGTCTTGAGGGTTCTAGAGCAGAAATTAACAGAATTTTCAACCTTAACTATTTGTTAAAACATGTGCAAAATTGTAGCTGTAACTTTTTGCACCATTCGCAGATATTGCAATTTGTTTAAACAAGTAAGTGTTCCTGGTGCTCACATTTTGGTCTTAAAAACAAATTTATCCTATTGGTTTTTTTGAGTTATTTCATTTGTCAAAAGAGCTAAGAACATAAAATTTTGTTCTCATGTCCAGAAGAATACGTTTTTGGCATTACCTTGATTGTTGAAAAAATCCGCCAACGTCAACATTCTGTTAATTCCTTTCTCTGAGAAAATGTTATTTCAGCCAAAGATTCTGAAACACACTGTACAGCAATTTATTTAAAATTTACAATTTTTATCGCCTTGGGAATTTTCTTTAAGGAGAAAAAAAGTACAATATCTTTATTCGTTCAAAAGTTATGATTTTTGCAACGAAATATGTCATTTTGGACCACAGTGCGGCGTGGCTCAGTGGCTAGTGTGTTGGACTTCTGAGCAAGAAGCGTGGGTTCAAGTCCCAGCCATGTCCACCAAACATTTTTCACCGCACCACCTCTCGTCGGGGAATGACAAGCCTTCGGAAGTACAAATTTTTATGATAAGCTTCTCAATTCGCCATTCGGAGTCGGCAATAAATCGTAGATCCGTTTCATTCGTGCGAACAATACAAACACCCACAACATGAATGGTTGGGAGAAGCTAGGTCTTGGGTCACCTCGACTTGTAGCGCCAGCTATTTAATTTATTTATTTTTTGTTATTGACAATTGCGTGTAAAGAAGACTTATTTTACTTGCCAAATGCTTTATAACTAAAATTGTTGAGGAAGACTTAAATATTCTTTGATTTTAGGTTTTAATTTACTCACCCAATTCCGAAATAATGGAGCCAGCTCAGATGAGTATGAACCAGTAGAAAGTTTTAAAGATAAATCGAAATGATCTACGGTTTGCTGAATCTAAAGAGGGATTGAACAACTTCAGGTGACAAATGGTAGTTTCGGAGGCCTGTCATTGGTGCCGGCATTTGAACCGGGAAGTTCCTCAGCATGCTCAGTAGATTAACACCCTTACGAACGTGGCTTACCAACCTTGTGTCTTTATGTGTATGAATTTAATGCCAGAACTCGAGAACACCTTAATGGAAATATGTAGGAAATATAGAGCTCCTCTACAAATTCATAATTTTAGATCGGGCGAATAGCCAGAGAGAAGACGGCCAAAGTGCGGATCCCCGTATTATGCAAACAACCTAGAAATTACTCGGAACGTAAATGAATACTTTTTAACTCGGTCCATAGCTAGATTTAGCATATAAATTAGTGAGATATACATATGTAGATACCCTAAAGAAAGGAGTTGAGAATGGCTGGTTAATTCTAGGTTTTCACCACAGCCTAGCCAGGATATGCGGGCACTATCTAAAACTAAGCTTTTTAGGAGCGAGTCTCTATTAAGAGTGGAGCTCTTACCGACATACTTTCTCTCTTATCTCTCAGTTTAATGAGATTGTAGAGGTTGCGCTGCAGTAAAACCACCTCGCCTCACTAAGACTGCTCTGGATTCATTATTCCCCTTTCGGGGTACCTGGTTAAAAATGTGGAATTAGTTGTTAATTCGTAGGCTTCCTTAATTGTCTATAATTCAGATGGTTTTTGGTAGCTTTATTGAGAGCTTATTTCGGAACGTTCAAAACGTAATTTTCCAATGCTGCCATTATAGCAAGTGACTTATGTGTCTTCACATGACCTACATGGCCGCAGCCTCTATATAATAACCTTTTTCAGGCTGCCCACTAGTAAGATTAGCTTGTTATAATGGCTTTAAGAAGTGTGAGGTATAGAGTATTAAACTCGACGAGGTCTTTTATTTTTGTCTCGCTGTGATTTGCCCATAGTCTTTGTGAGCAATGAATTTCCCATCTACAATTAACCATTTTTATAAAGCTTGTGTCTTTGCTATGTTTTAAAAATTCCATATTTCCGAACCTCTTTTTGCTCGTTACCAGACATTCTTTCCTGTTCTGAGACCCAATAAAGTGTAACCCTGTGAAATAAGTTGATGAACCTTAGCTCATGTCGGCACTTCATTGCTAGTTTCGATTTAATCTTTGCGAATGGGATGGCTTTAATCATCGCCTCTGTTCGTGGAATTGCCTAAAGGCATAATTCTGCATAAGACATCAGCTTGGAGCACACTGTCATGGTTTATCGATAAGGTGATGGCGGGCTCGTCTGAAAAAATTCCAGGGCCGGTGCCCACTGCCATTTTTGAAAGGTGTGTGAATAATGATAAGCTTCCTGGGCTTTGTACCTTCATTTATTTCCATTCTTTTATTAAGAACATTTCATTCAGAATTTTAGGTGGAGGCGAAGAGCGCTTTTAGCACTAGTTCAAAAATAAACAAACACCTGGCGCAACAGTCCGTGGAGGAACAAGGCTTCTCGCTGCCATTAATGTTGTGCACAAAAAAAAAGGATATACAATGTTTTGCGGGCTCCAAACGGCAAATTACGAGATGTATGGTGGCTAAATATGAAATATGCATTAACCACTGAGTCACGACGACGCCTTTTCTGTCTGTCTATTCATTTAAGGACAAATTTGTCGCCTTGTGCAAACGTACTTCAACTTTGAACTTTACCCTTGCTCGGATTTTTTTGTGGTTGTTGAGGAGTATAATAGAGTTTTTGGGACCATAATCAACAACTTTGAAGTCTTTTAGTCATCTAGATCAGTTAAGATTCATAACAACTTCGTCGTTGTTGCTCAAGATAGAAGCTGGATATAGAAATCTAGCAGCGTTTAGGTAGACTAGAGCTATTCATCTATGATTTTATTTTATCATCAATATGATGATTCATACTTGTGTGGGTAGGGTTGAAAAAGCTTATCGATTCGTTGCCGCTGTCTATATCCCTGCTATAATGCTGTAATGGACATTATTGCCTAGTAGAGTATCACATCCGTGCCATCGGGTAGGCGTCCCCTGGGTAGGCGCAGGATGAGATGGCTGGACCAAGTCCGAAATCTAACCTCTACCCGTATGGGGATAGCTCCTGATGATTAAGAGCCGATGGCGGAGGTTCGGGAGATGCGAAGATGCCACTTAAGCACCCTTACCCCGCGGCCCTCATAGTGGATAAGCGGGTCATTGAAAATGATGATGATGATGGCGCTAGTTACAGCTATTTATGACTCTTCTTCTGAATCAAACGGAGCACGATTTTGGAGTAAACGAACTTGTGAACTTTTGTTATTTTATGAAACGACTTTGCATATTCTGCAAGAGTCTCATTCGTTTGCAGAAGCTGCGCCAATAGTTGTGTTGTACTTTCTTCATCTTCATCCTATGGAGACCTTGTACATTTAAAAGTTTATCTCAAATTGTTCCTGAATTTGAGTCCTATGAACCAAATAAAGTGTCTCATTATTGAATAAGGACTTCATGTACGTCACAAAAACAGAGGCGGAAAAGTGGGTCCTAATCAAATAATTTGCCATTCATTGAGGAGAACATTCCGAATTAATATTTAAACTCCAAATCATGTCTTCATCCAAACACAATGTCCAATTATCTGAAAATCTATATCTCGCATCAATCGATACAGAATGATTTCATATTACATACGTCCAGAGACTTAGAGGTGGTGAATCGGAATGCCCAGTGGTTCCTATACCACTTAAGTCCGGTCACTCAGAAACTTTTCTGTCTCTCTTAACAATTGCAACATTGGGGACACAGAGCGTCACAAAAAAAAAAGCTGAAGAACTATTGATCAAAAGCATTAGACCAGAAAAAGGAAGAATCCTCGAAAATCTAAATTGGGGTTTGCCCAAGGATTCAACCCCTAATAATACAATCGGCCAACAAGTAAGACCACATGAGGTCAACAAAAAAAAATAGAAACATCTCCAGACAATTATTGTGAAATTGGACCACTACCACACAACAGTTAGTGGGGGTGGAAGAAAATCTGTGTGAGCATTTCTCGTCCTGATCCTTAGTTGGCGGAAAAAATATATACCAACGAGGCTGTGGTTTTTTTTTTTTTTTTTTGAAAGGCTATGTTTCGTGGTTAACCTTCTTCGTTTTATCGTTGGTATTCTGCTCCTCTCCCTTCCTCTCATCTTGCGTCACAAAGCAGTCAATTAGAAACTTTTATTGCATTTTATTTTCCATTCAAAGAGGAGGTCCTTTTGACCCCCCCACACACATATACACACATCCATTGGGCTCTCTGTCCAATTTTCACTTCTGTCCAAAACAGTCGTTGTTACGAATTTGGAAATGGGGGTTTTAATCTGCCGCTCCGCAAAATGAACCCAAAGAAAAAACCTAAAAGAAAATGCAACTGTCCTGCCACTGATGGTTGGTAACCAGACACAAAATTTGTCGGTTTAGAGGACGAAGGTTGTGTTGTGTTTGAGTATCGTGTTTGGCCTCCCTAAAGGGGGAGTTGGGAAGTGGTCTCAGCCCTCCAGCGTAATGTCAATTGTTAGATTTGTAATTTTCTCGTATTTATTCCGGTGCGGTTGACGTTTTTAATGAATCCATGTTGTGATGTGTTATTGTCAGGGATTACTATGTACAGCAACAAAGCCAAATTGAAAATGGAAAGTTGTTTTGGGGCGAATTTTAGGGGTCGTCGAGTGAAAGTGGAATGCCTGATGGGTGATAGACAGCAGCTATGGTTGGATCATTGGTTAGACAGTGAATTGAATTTAATTGCCGTAAATTCATTGGCATCTCTACTTAGTAGCTATGGATGGTGGATTGATGTTCAGTGGGAATGGTATTAAAGGATAGCATGCTTGACTGTCTATATCTATAGTTTATCTGTGCGATTCTTATACATATAAGTAGAGCAGGTTTCATATAAAAATCGAACCCCCTTACGTGTTTTTTTTTTCAACGAGTCACTTCGTCATCTAGCTGTACTTCGTACTTAACTCGATTGAACACATTTTACTTTAATTTGGCAAGGTACGTAGACTTTAAACTCCAGATTTATCTGATTTTGAATCAATCGGATGGAAAATGCATCAATCCAGATACTATTTACTTTAGACACAGAATTCTCTTTTCATGATGCTTGACGAGATATACAGTCCAAATAAGTGCCACTTTTCAACTGGTCGAGGTAACAGATGGTTAAAAAATACAAGGCTGAGCAGCCAGAAAGAATGGAGCAATGAATCCAACAGATTCCAACTTATGCAACATACAATCAAGTGGCATATGCAAGAATCCAAAAAGCAAACGGAAACAGGGCCAGGAACCAGTACTAAGTTCCCGGAATCTCTAGAAATACTATATTCCCCAGCAGAATTCCACGGAATCGAAAGGTGTGCTTAACTCAACCTTAACAGGAACTATCGCGAGAAAGAGATCGCTATGCTGTCTGACACCGAACGGGAAGGAAGACACTGAATTCGCAAGAGACCATATCAAAACTAGTAAGAGTATGCCCAAAAACAACGAACTGGGCCAATTCAATAGAGTTACCCTCCCATTGGGAAAATATCTCCTATTTGAGGCAGATAAAGTAACTTTTGAATGAATACAATCGGAAGAAGAGCACTGTAGGCTCAGGGATGAAACTTGGGAAATTGAGCAAAAAACAGGAGTTTTCTTGGAGAAAGATCAATATGTCATGGGATGTGAAGCTTCAATTTAAAATAGGAAGAACTACCTGAGAGCCTGTATCTTATCAGAAAATTTATTTACGTTCATTGGATCCATAAATGATACTCCGATTTTTTTTTTAAAGTTGGACTTGGGAAGCTGGTCTTAATCGAGTACAAAATTGACAACGGGCCAAAAGACCACCTCCCACAATAAAATATATGTACATATGCTGTATTCAGCGTCCTAGATATGACGTTAAGATCGGGCTGGCCGATTTTAACTCCAAAATAGGAAAGGAGGACATCTTTAATAGGTCATGTCGGTCTCCTGATCATCAAACGGTCAATCAAATTAATCACATTGCGATCGACGCAAGACATGCCTCCAGTGGTTTGGATGTCCGAAACCTCCGAGCTGCCAACATAGACTCGGATCATTACCTTGTTGCAGCCAAGGTACGAATGCGGATATCCCATGCGCCACAACAAAGAAGAATAACTGTGAGAAGATACAACGTCGAAAGGGTGCCATCGCAAGACGCTGCCAGAATCTTCGCTGAATGCGTATCCTGAAATCTCTCAACAAGTTCTATGCCACCAGCATCAAACGTTGTAGACAAGTGGCAACGCTGCCAACAGACCATCAGAAACGCCGCAACAGATGTGCTAGGTTTCGCAGCCAAAAAAGACTCATATAAAGCGGCGCTGCAGAGAAGGACGGGAGCTGCTCTCGACCTCTACGAGCAAAAGAGACGGGAAGAACACCGCCTTCTCCAAAAGAAAAAGAAAGAGCATGAGAAGCGCGCGATCGAGGATATGGAGAGATTACACTCCAGGAACAACGTACGGAAGTTTTACCAAAAGGTAAAGAGAACGCGTAAGGGAAGCAGAACCCATACGAAAACCTGTAGAAGAACGTAACCTCGTAGTAGTATCTGCCATACTGTGTGAACGCCTGAAACTTTTTGTCAACAACCTGATTGGTCACCATGGCCCATCAGAGCGGTTTAAGGCCAGGAAAGTCCACAATTGACCAAATTTTCACACTTCGGCAGATCCTGAAAAAAAAAACCCAAGAAGTTCAAATGTATACCCACCACCTCTTCGTCAGTTTTAAGGCCGCCTATGACAGTATTTATAGAGACGAGATATACAGAACCATGTCTGGTTTTGGCATCCCTGCTAAACTCGTCCGTCTATGCAGGATGACGATGGATGATGCTCGCTGTTCCATCAAGATCGGTAACGATCTTACTGAAACCTGTCATGTGACTTCTTCAACATCATACTTGAACGAATTTTGCGAAACTCTCAAGCCAACACCAGAGGCACAATCTCATAAATCTGTCCAACTGCTTGCGTACGCCGACGATAATGACATTGTAGACAGAACGCAGCGAGCTGTCACCGGTACTTTCGCGAGTATAGAGACAAAAGCGGCCAAAATGAGTATGTGCCATGTTAGCCTTTTGTTAGATTGCCAAATCATCATCATCATCTTCCAATGGCCGGCTTATCCACTATGAGGGTCGCGGGTTTGCCAAATCATTTCCATTTATCTGTTTTTGTGTCAACTTGGTCCATTCACTTCTGGTTCAGTGCTCATTATGCATTCTCATTATGCCTTTCGGTGGATCCAGAAGCAAAACAATAAAGGCAATCTTAAATGTAGCTGAACTGGGCACCAAACCTAGCTAGTAAGCTCTGCAAATAGAAATAACGAAGTCTTGTTCTAATTTCCTTTTTGGGAGAAAGGCAATCCATGCGGGCTATAGTAGTTGACTACAGGCAACTGTCACAGCCCTCAGAATAAACTTGAATTATTTCTACAAAGGGGTCACTCTAAATGCCGTTTTATGATTCCACTAACTCAACAATTTCATCTCTACTTAGAGGAAGCTGCGGTATGAATTTAAGATGCAAAATCTCGAAAAATCGCATCAACTGCTTCGAGCTCAAAACGATCTTACGTTAGCTAATGAGTTCCATAAATTATCCGTCATTACCTCAGCATTCGCCGGTAGAGGTTTTAATTAAAAACTCATTTCCCATCTGTGCACAAACACACACAGACAAATCCGCACAGTTTTACTTATTATTCAATTAAAATCGCTGAAATTTAATTTTCATTAGTGTTCCCGCATCAGCCGAGCGCATAGAGCGCCAGAGAGAAATCCCGGACTCTGAGCCTGGCTGCCTCTGCCATAATGACATTTCAAATCACCATTAACCATCATTTTTCCTTAAGCACAACCATCAAGTTGTGAATGACTACGAACCGGGACAGAGAGGCAAAAACAAGTTCTCCTCGAAATGTATACGCGTACACTATCACAGCGCCGCTGATGATTATTCCGTGCGATCCTTTGGCGTTACACCAGAGCATTTGCCGATGGTCCCATCCTAGCCCCAACCACTGCTGCCATTACCAAAGCGTAGTAATTAAGATAATCAAAGGTAAACACGATGTGGTCTCGATTCACCACCCACTTCTTCCATTCTCTTCAACCCCTGTTACTTACCCTTAAAACCTGGATAAATGTAACCCGGGAGCAATTCGTTCTTAGATTGACGCAACACATACAAAAAAAAAGTTTCTTCACCGCTCGTGCGGGTATCGTATATCCTCCCATCTCCTCCAGGATACACCGGTGAGGCCACACAACCACCACTATTCGGATGGCGTTGTTGTTTGACATTCCGTGTGCCTACTATGCAAATAAAAACGTAACGGTTGCACGGACGACGGGAGGCGGAGAAAAAACGTGATAATTTTCTTACCCATTATTATCCCATTTCATGCTCTTATCGCACTCACCTGGTAATTATGATAACCCACCGCCGTGCCCGCCCCACTCCACTCCACTCCACTTGGGCCCTCTTCTAGGGAATCAGATTCAACGTCGACGAGGACGACTGTCAGAGGATGTTGATGTTGGCTGGCAGCTACAGCAGCAGCAGCAGCAGCTACTGTACAGAGTGAGCCCTTGGTTGATGGTTATGACGCAGCCTGCCATTAAAACGTGCGTGCCGTTTCCTTTTTGGCGTGTTTTCCTTTTGCTTCTCTGCCCATCTCTCTCTTTCACTCTGAAGTTTCCTTCCTTCCCATTTTTTTTATAATATTTACTCAACATTTAAACTCTGGTGTGTTGAAATGCTGCTTTCACAGAGAAAAAAAAAACACACGAAAGGAAGCAAAACAAATAAAAAAAATTGTGGAAATTCATAAAACAAACAGTGGAAATAGCAAAAGAAGATATGGAGACCGTCTGAGTGGGGCCGCAGGGGGAGAGGTCGATAAATGTAATGCACATCAGGCAAAATGGAACACGCTTATGCAGAGGGAGTCTTTGCCTCCTGGACACTGAACATAACACAGCAAGCAAGGGTCACCGACATTTGATGAGAAGGGATCAAGGTGTCGTGTCTGTGTTCGGAAAAAAAAGGCGAACACAGTGGGTTGGAGGAAAGGCGTGTCTAATTGAATCCAGGACATGCGTTAATTTGTTTCGAATTAAAAAAGCAATATCTGATGGATCCAACAAAAGGGGGGATACTACGCAATGCAGTGCTAACACTAATTGATGTGGCGGAAGTGGTGGCGTCGTTTGAAGAGATTAGTAAAAAGGGAGTCGTTGGGAAATTAGAAGGTTGACTTAAGAAGGTAAAACATAGATACATTAAAACATGCATATGTACATGGTCGGAAGATTTGTGTGAACGGGATCTTTTATATTATATATTATAATTTCTCTACGCAGATCGGGCCAGTGCCCCGAAGTTTCTAAATATCGGAATATCTTATTTACTCGAAAAGATACATTAAGATCTACGAGCTATTGACTAACGCATAGACCATTAGTGAACTTATTGAGGAATACTTTCAAAGCATTCTCCGATGTCATGCAGGTACCGTGCTTAAATCTGTGAAGACCATCGAACTTTATTCGTTTGATGGAAGGCACAATTAGCTAGAAGGACCTAATAAAACCACACTCGGTCAGAGTCAGTCTAAAAACTGTATGCTACTGCAAAGTAATCATAACCACCAAATTGCACTTTATCCTGGTGACTAATGGGCATATTTAAAATTTCGTTTCTAGGCATCCAGGTTGCAAGTAGGTGTGTGATTCTTTATCGCCACGAAATGTGACTATCTCAGCACGAAATATCTGCAGTCCATTAAAAGTGTTAGCCAAAGAGTCACGAAGTACAACATTTAGAGAGATTTCGAAACCGATCGGCCTTTTCTTCCACGTGTTGTCTCAGTACCCGGATTTGTTGGCTTTGTATTGCGAGAACTCATAAAAAAAGCGACAGTTTTTGGGCAGAATAAAACCTGGAAGGGTAGGGGGGGGGGCCTTATCATCATCAACAGCAAAACATAAAAAGTTCTTACAGTCCTAGAAAAAAAATTTGAAAACGTAGTTCATAAACTTACAATTTTCACTGCAGCATAATAACCTTTGTACGTATCGCTCTGAAACTTTGTATACAATTCTTTTTGTCTTTTTTCTTTTTCCAAGTATTGAAATTAAAGCCAGATGAGTACTTTTACGCAGTTGTACACTGTCACTGATCTTCAATACATACATACAAATAGATATTGAAAAACTATCCAATTTGAATTTTGACCCAGCCACCTCAGTCGTTGGACCTTCCCTCTTCTGGCTATGTCGATGTCGCTGTACAGCCCATACAATTCGTCGTTGTATCTCCTCCTCCACTCACCGTCTATGCAGCCTCGACCGAAAATAACCGAAAAATTTTCATCTCGAAAAAGCCAAGAGCAACCTCATCCGCTTTTTATAGACTTCATGCCTCAGCGCCGTAGAGCAGGACTTTTGTTGTACTCAATTGTCTTCTTAGCCCAAAGAAGCAGCGGTTGGCAAGTGTTATTATTCGTTTTAACTCAGCGATGGTGTCGTTGTCTGAATTGATAGCGGAGCCCAGGTAGACAAACTCTTTAACTACCTGTCTATTGTGACGTTCTGTCCACGACGTCGGTGTTGGGTGTCCTTTCTTGTTGACAGGATACACTTGGTCTTGCCCTCATTGTTTGCTAAACCCATCTTCGCCACTTCCGTCTTAATACTCACGAATGCGCCAGTCATCCTGCGTTCTTCCGATTATGTCAATATCGTCGGCGTATCCGAGTAATTAGGAGTAAGTTTTGCACAACTCTTTCAAGAACGAAGTTGAAAACGTCACATGACAGCGCGTCGCCTTGTCTAAAACCTTTTTTGACATCAAAGGTCTCCGTGAGGTGTTGATCGACCTTGATAGAGCAGCGAGCATTCTCCATCGTCATCCTGCAGAAACGGACGAGTTTGGAAGGGATGCCAAAACTAGACATGGCTCTGTATAGCTCGTGTCTATAGATGCTCTGATACGCGGCCTTAAAATCGATGAAAAGATGGTGGGTATCGATTTGAAGCTCCTGGGTTTTCTCCAAGATCTGACGCAGTGTGAATATTTGGTTGATGGTGGACTTTCCTGGCCTGAAGCCACACTGACATGGACCGATCAGGTTGTCGACGAATGGCTTCAGGCGCTCACACAACACGGCATATAAGATCTTGTACGCGATGTTAAGAAGACCTCTCACGTTGGCGCAGTTCAGAGGGTCTCCTTCCTTGAGTATCGGGCAAAATATGAGTCAATAGCCTGAAAAAAAAGGAACGGTAACTTTATTGATAGAACTGAAATCCAAAATCCATTTGACTGAAATAGACGAGAAATCCAAAAGGATTATTCTTGGAGAAGACTCCGATGGTAAATATGATTTTCGGGAATTTCAACTAAAATGAACGCTTAATATTGAGCAGCCTTCTTAAAGGCGATTGTAGCCTCAACCGACATCGATTTTCATACGCTGTTGCATTTCATTCGAAGCTTGAAGATCTTCGATTCCTCGGCAGCGAAAATCTCGGTGTTACAAGACCTGCTAATGTAGTTGTTAGAGCTATGTGGACCTATGCTGGAACGCCTATGTTAAAGTCAGATACTGTGTGTCTTTCGAATACCTTGATCGAAACGTTATCTGGGCATAAGACTACGTAAGAGCAGTAGAAAAGTACGAAACCCTTTCGCCAGATATTGACTTCAGCTGTGACCTTTAACCTCTTTGGCAATTCTGTAATTCATCTGTAATACATCTTCGCCTGTTTCAGTCAGTGCATCAATAAAATTTCTTCTATCACGATGCCCGCTTTGCTTAACTGCACCTACTTCCATGTGGTGCTAGATCTCAAATCCGCAGTGAGTTTCAAAAAAAGCTAGATGTCTTACAAGTTTCTCAATAAGCAAAGATTTTCCAAGTTTTTCATTTTCCCTCATTTATCATTTTCCATTTAAAAAAAAACCAATACTTTTCCCTTTAGTGTAGTTTGTACATCTAAAATACTTTGGATCTATCTCTGTGAGACGATCCTTCATTTAAATCCTCCTGAATTGCATCTTCTACTTTCCGGTAGACAGCTTTAATTAAACGTCTACCACCACCACCGTACCGCCCAAATGAATACACCCCCACTTTACAAGTTTTCCAATCTCATCCCCGCATTGCGAAAACTTAACAACACTTTGCACGTTCAAAAGAAGTTTAAATCATTCGGAAAGAACCACCAGCGGTGGTTGCACACCGCACCCATCACTATCTTCCGCAGGACACCCGTAGCAATGAGTTGAATTATTGAATCTGGTTTCGATCGCACTTCTTCCCAATCGGAGCGCACCGCACCGTCAAGGGAAACTTTCTCTTTCAAAGTATCGCCCTCTACTACATATCTGCATCCTGTTTTTTGTCTCATTTGTTATACTTCCAAGCCACAACTCTATACTTAAGTTATATCTTAAACGGATAATGATAGTTTTTCCTCGAGAAGAAGGACTCCATCTTCTTCCGCTTTTTCTCCTTGGAGTGTACACAAAGCAATTTTCTTCCTTCGCCAGCGATTTATGCAAATGCAATCGAAAAGTTTATCCGCACTCTGACCGCACTTTGTATGTGTGTGCACTGCACGATTTCTCAAAACTGAGAAAGGGGAGAAAAAAAAAACTACGGAACTGAGAATAGTGGAAAATAATTAAAATATCCTTGCACTCTGTACATGAACATATATATATATGTATATATTTTTTGTTTTCGCCTGTGTTCATCCTTTATCCAGTTTCCTGGAGTATAATTAAATTTAAGTTTGCATTTCTCTCTAAACTGTAAAATCATTATCACTCGCTGCATGCAAAGAGATGGATTCTTCGATTCGTGAAAGAAGTTGAATCCTTGCACATCGTTGATTATTTATTTTTTTCTCCCCTCTCTTTGTTGAGGTTTTGTTGTGGACTAGGATGCGATGAGGAAGAGAGGGAGAAGGGGAGAGAAAACTGCAAGTTGGGAATGCAAAAGGATAAAGGGATATCGAAGGAATCGAGGAATCCTTTATAGCGAGGCACTGGACTGGGAACAGCTTGAGTCGAGGTAGTCAGCGCAAATCTCTGGATGAAACCACAAAAGAACATAAAACAAAGGAAGTTAATGCGAGGGAGGGTTTCGTTCTTTCTTCAAATTTTTTTCTCGGAATTCAATTACAGAAATGTTATCCGAGATAAATGGTGTCTTGAAGGGATGGCTTTCATCCCATGCCTTAACATTGATAACTTAAGCGGGTCTTGCCTTTGGCTAGGAATTTAAAGTGTTCCACACCTACATACCTGATTGTACTGTTTTTGTGGACTTGTGTATTTTCGATTGGGTGTTTTTTTTGCCGCCGTTAACCTATAAGTGTAGGGTGTTAGAGCTATAATATCTGTTGTAGATTACAAACAAGTAGAACGAATATAACACTCCATTTACGGCCTTTCAAAAGCGTGGCCTAAATATCCAGATTTGTGTTTCGTTGTACATACATAACTGAGTTGTCATTCATTAGCATCAAACTGTTAAAGTCTTCAAGGAGGAGACATCTTTGTTGGTTGGTTTGTTTAGCGGGTCACTTTGGCTTACGGGCAAGCATTAATAGAAAATATTAATAATACTATTATGACTCCAGACAACTTTAAAATAAGAAGCGTGTCACTAGCCGAACTTTGTGAGGTAATAAAAAATCTAAAGAATAATAAGGCTCCTGGATATGACCTAATAACCGGACAGGTCCTGAAGGAATTGCCAAAGAAAGCTTTAATAAAACTTGTTTACCTTATAAATGCTTCGCTAAGACTATTATACGTTCCAAGGCAATGGAAAGTCGCCGAAGTTATAATGGTTTCAAAACCGGGAAAACCGCCAAACGACAAAAAGCCGTACAGACCGATATCGCTCCTACCGATAATATCAAAAGTTTTTGAAAAACTCTTATTAAAACGGTTAAAACCGGTAATTGAAGAAAGACGTTTGATTCCTGATCATCAATTCGGGTTCAGAATCAAGCATTCCACAATTGACCAGGTTTATAGAATAACCAACGAAATTGAGAAGGCCATGGAAGAGAAAAAGATATGTTCTAGTGCTTTTCTTGACGTTTCCCAAGCCTTTGACAAGGTGTGGCACGAAGGCTTGAATTATAAACTAAGACAGGTACTTCCGGAAGAGCTGTACAAGATCTTAGAGTCGTATTTGGAGAACAGACTTTTCCGTGTCAAGCACGGAGCCGAATACTCGGAATTCAAGGAAATCGCTGCCTGTGTTCCACAAGGAAGTGTTCTTGGTCCAGTCTTGTTCTTGCTCTATACTCGAGATATACCCCAAGAAGAAGGCACCTTTGTTGCTACATTCGCGGACGATAAGGCTATTCTGGCAACAGAAAATTCAGTCGAGTCAGCAACTGTGAAGCTTCAACGAGCTTTGGATACAATTTGCGAGTGGACAAAGGTTTGGCGCATTGTTCTCAACGAAACCAAATCTACGCATGTTAACTTTACTAACAAGAAAATAAACAACTTACCCGTTTTCATTAACTCGGTACAAATACCGTATGCAAACGAAGCAAAATATCTAGGAATGACACTAGATGCGAAACTCAAATGGAAGCCGCACGTTAAAAAGAAACGCGACGAGCTCGAAATTAGATTTAGAGAAATGTATTGGCTGCTTGGAAGATATTCCAAATTAAGCATGTATAACAAATTGCTCTTATATAAGCAAGTCTTAAAACCTGTATGGACGTATGGTATACAACTTTGGGGTTGTACCAAAACCAGCAATAGAAATATTTTACAAACCTTTCAAAATAAGGTGCTCAGAACAATCTTTAATGCGCCGTGGTACATTAGAAACGACGATATCCATAGAGACCTCGTTCTAGTTACCGTCGAAGATGAAATAACAAGTTTTGCACGCAAACTCCGTGTTCGCCTTCATGGACATTGTAATAACGCCGTACTCCAAATTCTGGACGTGACAAACCTTGTGCGCCGACTACAAAGAACGAAACCGTTCGATTTAGTGCAATAAGGAATAGCCGCTTATAATGACGGTATTAGTAGGTGCTTTTATTGGAAAGCTACCTACACAACGCGAATTTTTATTGTCGAAAGTTAAACTACTTGATAAGGCTTTTTTTGTACTTAGTCGTAGTCAACACGAAAAGGGGAGGTGTTTTTAGTGAGTAAGAATCTCACACTACCATGGGCACGTGCGGTAGATCCTCATGGTGTCTCATGAAAGATTTTCACCTACCGTCGTAAGCATACCTAGTACGCCCTTTTACCTTTTGTGATTGTGGTTTGTAGAGAATAAACTTGTCCTGTCATCAACAAGGAGTCAATCTGCCATTCTCGGCTCAGCTTGTATTCACGCTGTCTATCGGATTTTGATGTTCCTTCCTGTTGCTTTGAAATAAATATTGCATGAGTTTCCTAAATATTAAGAGCCATATTTACTCATAACGTTTTTTCTTGACATTTTAACCTCTTCCTCACTTTTAATCCTCATACAGAGTAAACCCCGTCCTGCATAGGGAGTGACCTACTTTCTCCACAAGAGTGACATGACTAAGTATGACATAACATCAACGCCCCTGCCTCGCCATCAGTGCAAACTTGAGCCGAATTGTTTGCCACCAAGTTGGTCTCCTAAACCCCGCTCCCGCTCACCCACTTAAGACAGGAATACATTTGGTTTGATAATGGAATAAAAAAAATTTCCGTCTGTTGACGAGCAGTAGGTGAACTTTCCAACCTAAAATCCATTATCCTCTGAATGTTATTTCTGGTGGTGCTCTGCTCTCTAGCTGAGATACTTGACATTTTCAATTGGGTTTTTGACTTCCGCTTGAGGAGTGCAAAGTTATTGGTCCTTTTGCATTGTTCTGTTTTTTTTTTTTTTTTTTTGCTATTCCACTGTGAAGGACTATTGCCAAAACACTATACCACTTTGGTTTTTGAAATATTTTTTGTTCTCGTTTTTACTTGCCACATTATTATTGGTTCACTTTGGGTTTG
Source organism: Matsumyia berberina (assembly GCA_917880715.2). Lineage (NCBI taxonomy): Eukaryota > Metazoa > Arthropoda > Insecta > Diptera > Syrphidae > Matsumyia > Matsumyia berberina. The sequence continues at coordinate 47,602,389 of OU862871.1, read as the reverse complement.
AATTCGTCGAAATGGTGGAGCCCTGTTCGAGAGGAAATATTTTGGAGTGGCCACTTCAATGTGGAAATTTATTCGAGATTTCTTGAATAATAATCTTTTTGTGTGGCGGCATAGCTGGGTGTCTTTTGATGGAAATGGTTCAACATGACGAAGGAAAAGTTAACGATAGTCTCAAGGATACTTGTTCTGTATTAGTGTTTGCTAAATTTTTTAAGAACTTGGTGATGTAAATTAATGGCTAACTTTTGTTTTTATTTTTTTTTATTTTCAGTGGATTAATCAATGCCTTACTGTGGAGAATACGGTGAGTCTAAGAAATTATTTCGAAATCTTACTGAAAACAACTGAAGAAATGGCGCCTTGTTTCCATCAAGGTTGGGCACCTATCCATGAAATGCATAACATATTCCCTTTAGTTTTTATTGCATGTACCACGAAGAATAGGTAGTCCTCTCTTTTGTGATATAAAGGTTCGCTGGATCAATTTGTCTCGAAGTGTCATTGTCATCAAACTCACCTCAGTACTTTTCTATTCCTACAATTTTTTTTTGCTGAAGATTCAGTTCTAAATAGAACAAGGTCTCTGAGAATCAGCTTCCAGTTTTGGTTCAGTTTCATTCCCCCACTTTGAGCCAACTCTATCCAATCGCTGTGCCTATTTTCCTGAGAGCAGTTTTTAAATAGAGCATGGTTTACCATATTAAGAACCCTCAGAACCTAGTTAGTAGTTTTATGGTTTTGTTGACCAGAGAGGACAATCATTATTTCATAATCTTTCCCCCCCTAATGACTCGTTTATGACAGTCGCGGGTTTACTGTGATTAAGTGGACCCTTCGTATCTCCCGATCTTTCGCCATCGACTCCAAGTCTATCTCCATACGGAAAGAGCTTAGATTTCGGACCAACCATCTAATCCTGAGCCTACCTAGCGGACGCCTTTCTCATGGCACGAATTCCATGGCACGTCTTGGAAGCCGAGTTGCGGGCATACGTTTAACGTGCCCAAGCCATCGAAGTATGGAAGTCTCCGTTCGAAGAACTACCTGCTCGACTTTGAATACCTCACGTATTCTGGATTTCTTAACTCAAGAAATCTCATTTCGACACCTTGTTTCGCGATCTTATTCTTTCGGTCATTACGCAAACCTCGTGAGTATAGGTGAGAGTCGGAACGAACACTAAATTAAAGATCGATAGCTGCAAAAGCTCCGATGCCAAGGTCAGCTCTCCAGATAACGAACTGACCAAGTTGTCTCAAAATTGCTCCAGCCTGACCAATCCTACTCAGTATTGCCCCTTCCATCACTCGTGAATATAACTACCGAGTTACCTAAATTTCTTTACCTGGTTCAATGGGACTCAACTAACATGCAGAGTGCATTGAATAGGCGTTGGGAAATTACCATTAATCCTGATTTAATTTAATCCCACAGACGGCGACGAACCTATCTGCGCGCTAGAGGATGACCAAGTCATCAGTGAAAAGCAGATGGCTTATCCTTAAGTCAATTTGAACCGTTCCATGTCACGGCTGCGCTGTAACATCTAATCCACATATAAATATGAATCCAATTCAAATAAAGAAAAGGAGGGCTAACAAAACGCACCCCTGGCGAAGTCCAACATTAAGAAGTGTCGATTTGATGTATAGAGATTGCGTGGCCCTCAGAAGAGAACCGTCCATCCCGTACTTCTGCAGTACACTCCAGAGTTTACCTCGAAGGACCGAACATAAGCTTTCCCCAAACCCACAAAACAACTGTACAACTGTTTCGGGTTGAACCCGACCGAATGCCGAGCGGGACAAGCTGACCTCCAGATGCACGTATGCTGCCATCATCTAGGCCTGGCTCCGAAGGCCTCCCTGGCTTAGATGGCCTGACAATACCCGAGGCTCTACTCCGTAAAATCAATATGATGTGTGCGCTTTGTAAGTCATGACTTGGTTGCATGGATAGATCTGCACCACGCGGAGGAGGGGGCGAGAACACAGTTCCGTTTCAATTGTGAGTTCGGTGTACTTTGGGATAATATCTGAGCAGCTTGTGGACGATATCATATCTTTTGCTTCCCCACGCTTTTGGTGCATAAAATAAAATGGCATTTGCTACTGCTTCAAATACTTTTAACTTACTGCTATGTGTTTACATGCAACCTTCAACGTTTATATTCGTAAAGCATTTTTCCCATGTAGTATTTATTGCTGTTTTATCTTGGTAAGCTTTTTTTTCAGCTGCCTCTCTATGCTTATAGTTTTTCAAGTACACCCGAAGATGTTTGTACACATTCATCGACTATTCCGATATGTTCCCCATTGAAATAGTACATATTTTCGCTTGAAAGTTCCTTCCTCCACAGTTTTTTAAATTTCATCGCGTTTGACTTCTACGGGTTGACTAAGAGATTGAACAAGCTTCAATGTTCGGCAAATCGATTAATCATCAACTGCAGTGTTTTAGGGGAATATACTAGCAGCCCAATGTCGTTTGCAAAGAAAGAAGCCTTAATTATTACTCCTGGATATTCTCCCGGTAGGTTAACATTGTCCTCGAATGAACCTCCTTGTCTGGCTCCTAATTTAGTCTGGAACCACTGCGATAACACAGGCCTGCAAATAATTGAGTAATGTTAGTTTTTGTAAGCTGAGGATCATTTCCGAAGCAATTTTTTGCGTAGAATCCGAATCCGGTTTCAGAATTGTCCCATCACGTCAGGATTTGAGGTTATGTACTTAAAAAATGACGTTTTTGGCTAACTTTGAGGTTATGTACAGGGTGTGCAAATTTTTTCTGGTCTCTATCTCCAGTTACATCATTTAGTACTACTCTTACTTGTCAATTTAATATGTTGAGAGATCGATTTCGATTTTCTTTTCTCAAAGTTACGGCTATTTAAATTTACAAAGTATATCCCCTTAAAGTGATGAGTATTTGAATTTACTTTTTTACACAGAACTTTTTTACTGGTTTGCTTACTTTACTTAAATGGCCGTAACTTTTTACCTTTGCCAAGAAAGGACTCTGCAATGCTTTTTAAAACAAATGTATTGACATCTATTGAAAATCTTTGAACAATTTTATTACTTTCATTCAAGTAGTTATCCTTTTTTGCAAAACCACAGTAAACATTATATACGAGGTGTTTAGGAATGAAATTCCTCGGAAATCAGCTGGATTTGATTTACATATGTACATCCCGAATCGTACATTGCGAATCGAAAAAAAAAAAATAGCGATTCCTTAAACCGCTATGCACTTACGCCATACTTTCTTACTTAGGCACTACCGTTCGGGATTAACCTGGGCCTCAACCAACAAGCCTCTCCAGTTAGCCCGGTTCTTAGCTAACTGCCTCCAGTTGCGCACGCTAAGTTGGTTGAGGTCCCCTTCTACTTGTGCGCTCCACTGCATTCCATAGGTTATGTTTATGTAAAATGGTAGTTATATGGATTCAAGAGGACACAAGCGTCCACAGGTTTGACTCAAACCAACCTCTGTCTACCAACTCCTACTCTCACCTCCATGAGGTGAACGCTGGGTGCCTAATACCTCAACTGAAGATGGAGTGCAAACCCCTGTGGAAGGTTGTTGGTGGCAGCTGACGACACCAAGGCACTCTCCCACGCCGCCGAGGCGGCGGCGGAAGAACTCGCACGATGGAATTACGCCATACTCAAATATATTATTCAAAAAGATTTGCAGTTTGTCAATTAGCTCCTCAGATCAATATTTGTAAAATTCAATGGGAAATTTATTAGATCCTAGAGACTTTTTAGCTCACTTTATTAACTCTTTGAATATTAAGTTCAATTATTACCACGTCAATGCTTTTTTTTTTTAAATTGGAATGAACTACTCTTCCTTTGTGGATTTTAGAGCTTCGACGATCCTTACCTGGCATTACGTTCACAGTTCTGTTCAATTTAGCCGTTGATGCCGTAACTACTCTTCGACTGTCCCCCACCATGTACATACATATGTATGACTCGTGCCCAGCGGCAGCTATAGGAGCAATGCTTAACTTCACGTTGCTACATCTGGCAGTACAGAAAGAAGCTTTACTTAGTGCCCGAAGGCTGCCTTAGATACTGGACTTTAAAGTCGGTGACTTTGCAAGTCATCTGAGAATACTAGAATACATTCATCGTGACCCAATTCTGGTTTCAGTTTCCAACGTGCGACAGTGTTTGGAAATTCACCTAAAATATTTCAAGCGGAAGTCCACGCTATTGAATTGTGTGCAAGAGAATCCCTGCGGAGAAGAACCCGAGGAACCCGCATCTATGTACATCTTTTCAGACAGGCAAACAGCACTGTTAGCCCTTAAATCTTATACGGTAGGATCCATGCTTGTCTGGGACTGTCTCAACCTGCCTGACGAGAAGAGGCGCTTGCCGCCCACTCGTAGGTTCCGAACCCTGTTTTGGGGTATCACCCAACCGTGCCTACTCCTAGGTAACGCAATGGGAGATCAAAAAACACGCCGATTACTGGGCCAACCTCCGAGGCCTTAAACAAGCGAAGAAGTTCAGCAAGCCCAACCTGTATAAGGTCAAGACTTTACTTGATCTCACCAAAGACGAGTTAAGAACCTTAACGGGCTATCTAATGAGACACTGTCCACTCAGATACCATTTGCATAAAATAAAAGTATCAGATACCGATGTTTGGCGGTTCTGTGGAGAACAGAAAAAGACCGCTGAACATATTCTGTGCGTATGTCTAGGAGCCGCAAGGAAAAGATTATTCCACTTGACGCGGGCTTTGAACAACCCAGCGAAAATTCGAAAATTTGAACCTAAGGTTATACTGAGATTTATGAATATAACCTCTGGTTGAACCATATGGGCCACCACAATAGACCCGATAGGTCGCAGTGCACATTTAAGGCCCCTAATACCGAATACAGAATGTGAATTCTGCTGCATCGCTTGGCAAGCAACGGAGGTGTCGAATTTTCGTTATATATATCTTGCCTTTTCATAAAGTATATCTTTCCAACTGTCACTTCCGTCTCTGAATTGTGATGTCTATAGGATCCTGAAAATGCGGTCAGACCAAAAAGGTGTTTCATAAACATCGGCTTCAAAACGTTTGCAGTTTTCTTGCGCTGGTAGCGCCCATAAAGTAGCACGGATTCAACAGTGGCAAATAGCATTGGTTCTCCACATTTTGGACAATATACCAAATGTTTAATGTGATTAATTGTGTCTTGTTCGGTCTCGCCTTGTTCGAAAGAATACTTCCAAGATATTAAAAGCACACTAGCCTTTCTACCGGTTGTCCTGCAATGATAGTTTGTAAGGACGACATACATAGTTTCAAGTCTGATGATTTTAGTTGTTGCTCTGTTAATCTTCAGCCCAATGAAGTTGTCTAGTCGTGATATTTGAAATTAGAGGTGAGAGTCCATCGAAATCTTTCAGGTGATAGAGCGGTGCGGAGCAGTGACGAGCACATAACCAATACCAATAATACCGGTAAAACGTGCATTCCTATCAAGCCACTTTGGGTCCTAGATTTCTTTGACAATATTCCTCTACGCAGAAGTCGAACTTTGAAGGATGTCTTTGAATAGATAGATTTGAGCGGGTCGAGCTTCTTTCTCCACTCTGCTTCTCTGAATCCTGTACCTACTCTTAAAAAATTTACTTTTTTGTTTTTTGTGTTTTTATCTTTTCAGCATTTTAAAATTTAAAATCTGTGTTTTAAGAAAAATTGAAACAAATAACATGTCATTCTGCATAAATACCATTTAACAAATCCAGTAAGGGTAGAACTGCTTCATAACTCATCTCTTCCTGCTTGTTGCCACTTTCCCACAAATAAAACGACAAAGCTTCATAAATTCGTTCGTAATAGTTACTTCTTGCCCACCCAACCAACTGGATGCATCCCTATAAAACAAAATAACGATATGCACCTGCTTAAGACACACAAAGACTACTGAGAAAAAAACACCTTAAAGAGTTTTTATTCACTTAAAAGACTCTCAAGGATGTAAAAACGGTACCAACTCTTCTTCTAAAGTAAATATACCGAGAAGTACCTATCATACTTTTCCTCTTAAACTACACGCAGTTAGTTACTCCTAAAGAACTTTCCACAGTTGCATAAAAAAAAAATGAAAAAAAAAAAGAAAATTCAAACTCTCTTTAAACTTTCATGTGAACGTACACTAGTAAAGTAAATGTAAAAATTGGTGGCAGCTGTATTTTGTTTTCGTTTGTATAATTTACTCTTTGGTAATAACTTTTGGAGTTTTTGTTTTTCAGTGAGTGATTTTTCTCTTTTGAAATAAGATCTTCGAAATCAAAAATGGAGGCAGCCATGATGCAGAGCTTGTCATGATGAAGGTTCCTCATTCAACTCCCGATCAGAAATAAGTTAATGAGGAGATATTCAATTCCGTCCACTTTTTTACATTGTTGTGGTTATAGCGCCATATTCCTTTTCCTCTTTGGCGGCTCTAGTCTGCGAATACGTGTGAGAAAAAACAAAAAAATTTGCACTGCTCCTTTAAAACGATGCGGTGTAAGTGAACAATTTTTGATATCTTTAAAGCGCTGCTATGGACACACTTTAAGGGCTGTATGCGTGAGTGTACCCTTTGCAGCTTAAGATCGAGTTATCCTCCCATTAATGTTCAATAACTAAGCTTGTAAATTCAGTTCAGGACGAGCCAAGGCCTAGTTTCTCGCAACCATTTATGTTGTGCGTGTTATATTCATTCGCATGGAAGGTGAGGTGGTGCCGCGAAAAATGACATGGCTGGGGCTTGAATCCACGCAGCTTACGCAGCAGTCCAAAGCACTAATCACTGAGCCACGGCGGCCACAAAAAACACTCATATTATTGAATTGTAAATTGGCGGGTTAAATATTCTAACATTTTCAATTCCTCACGTCTAAATGACAGCAAAATTATGTTCTTGAAGTACAGCCATTTTTCTTGAACTAATTTTACCAGTCTGCTAATCATGGAATGTTATAACTAATACTAGAATGTTTAAAATGTTTATTAATTTGAATAAGTGTTGTATCACGTTCTCAGAACAATTGTTCATGCGTGTTTTCGTTAGCTAAATACATAGTTTTTTTTAAGTTCATCGTCAGTGTTTCTATTACTAAAGATGAAGAAAAGACAAACACAAAAAGAAAAATGTCCTGCAATGGCAAAATTATACGCGTAAACTGGTTCTACAATGCAAAATTAAATCAAATATTCGAAAATTCCGAAATTCTTTTACACTTTTTTTTCCTAATACGACAATTCTCACAACTTCATTTTTTTTATAATATTTCGTATAAAGATTCCGTAAAATTCGAATCTTTTAAAAAAGACAACAGTTGTTCATCCAGAGCTTTCCCGCCATTCTGTGATGAATACCCAGATTTTCCTACATTTGATACTCCATTTTCCACTATTTTATGGTGGATACCGAGATTTATGTACGTAAATTGGTTAAGAAAATGAGACAATATAGAAGCAGGAACGATGAATATAATTTCATAGCTAATCCCTGCTCCTAATGGTCAGAAACGTTTATTTCTAAAAATCGTTAAACTGCGAAAGCTAACATACTGAAGACTAACATCGATCTAGTAAAAAAAAAAAAACAAAAATGCGCATTGAACGTCTAGGACGTCTGGATCGAATGTACATTAACGCTACGGCTAGCAGAGTTTTCGAATCCAACCCGGGGGGGCAGAGCAGTAGACAAATTTAAACAAAAATTGTTCTATCCTTCGAATCCAAAACTTCAGTAACACTATTGGTGGGTGATCTGGAAATGGGGGTGGCCATGGTGCCGTGGTTAGCATCATCGCTTGTCACGCTGAAAGTCCGGGTTCAACTATTGATGTCGGAAAAACATTTATTTCTTAAATAAATAAAAATCAATGAACTGTGAAAGCTGATGGCTACTCTACTGCGAAGGCATAACACTGGCAGTAGAGTGTCTTGGCTTGAAGAGTTGATTGAGCGAACACTGACTATGACATCAGGAGATTCGAAAAAAATCCTGTGAATTATATACCAATGACAAAAAACACCAGCAAATGTCCCCAGCTAGCCTGGATCCACCCTTGGACGCCAATGAAAAAAAAACTTAACGAAACCTGAGTTTCAAACCACTGTACCTCGCTCGCGGTGTGTGTATAACATTATAAGGGTATTCATATTCCCTTGATCCGCGCGTGGATTATAAAACAAAAAAGTTAATTTTGGGCGTATCCTCGCGGATGCACCGGTGACAGCTCACTGAATTCTACCGTTGATGTCAATATCTTCGACTTACGCAAATAGTCAAACAGACAGACAGACAAAATTTCTTGGCCCTGATCTTGACTCCAGAGTTTCGCACAATTGATGTTAAAGAAGTTGACAGGGCATCACCATCGTCTTTTCAGAAGTCAAAATAGTCAATATTTTTTTAATTTTTCGTATAACGTTTCCACCTTGAAACAACTTACAGTTTCATTGTGGATTGTACTTCATGCCTGAGAGAAAAAGCTATTCTCACTCCTACGAACGACTCAGCCAACACCATTAACAATTTTCTGTTGCAGCAGCTCTCGACTGCGCATATAAAACATGAATCTGTGGCGGGTGCTGTACATTACCCTTGCACACTTTTGATCCACCAGGAATATCGGCCAGCATACTCCACCTCAAAGTTGACGCAAATTCCCGTAAGGGTTTTCTACGCTTTGCCCATCAATAGTGGAGCCTAGGACAGAGTTTAAAAGTGGAGGGGTTGGATCTGAGGAGTGACTATTTCTCCCATATCCAGTTGTAGGTGGCGTGCTGGTCATCTCTAGCCAGATCGAAAAGCCAAGAATATTGTTTACAGGGGGATCCTGAGAAATTAATATGAAGAATTGTGAGTATATATGTAAAATGTAATATGACGCCGCGGGTATCGGCTAGTACTACACACACTGCGCGAAAACCGTTTGGTTCCACCCTGACTTTGTTGGATAACTTTGTTCCCTTTTGTTTTATTGCCTCAATATTTTTTTATTGGATGAGAGAAGGGATTGGTTACTAGCATGCTTAATTACAAGAAATTACCTAATTACCTTTCTTTAAGAATTGTTTTGCAGAAAAACGGTATTTAAAAGTACAACTTCCGTTTGGGTCCACAGAACCAAATAAGAAAATTAAGAAAAATAAATTAAGATGCTTGATCTTTTGGTTGTTTTAGGTGGATTTCGCAGAAATACCCCCTATTGCAGAGGTCCTCATGACGCGACTTTCAAAAAAATTGAATGCCATTTTTATACTTTAAAATCCCAAACACCAACCTCATACTCCGTCAAAAAATTGTATTATATTTACAATATATGTACATCCAGCTATGGACAATAAAATAGGGTCACCAGCATATTTTAATATACCAACAAAAAGTCTGCAAATTAATTGTAATTCTTACCTTAAAAAACTTAAAAAAAATTAAAAACATCCATACTAATATTATCAACGCGAAAGTGTCTCTGTCTCCTATGTTTTCACGGCTAAACCGCTGAACCGATTTCGATGAAATTTGGTACGGAGATAACTGAAGCCTAGGGAATGAACATAGACTGAAATTTTCAAAATCTTCCCACTGCCACGCCCATTTCTCAAAAAACGCATTTTTCTGAGTAATTTTACAAGGAACTCGAAAAAACTTACTTAAGCAATCGTGTAGGTATTCATTTACTCTACAAATAATCCTGACATTATTTATAGCCACCCCTACTTTCTAGGGGCACTTTCCTTAAAATAACTGTTTTTTTTTTGTCGTTTTCCTTAGAATATCAGTTCTGGCGAAAAGTAATTGTTGAAAATTGTGAATAAAGTCGATTTTAGGACCCCAATTGGTCGAAGTGTCATAAAACTAACCATTTTCAACGTGGATTCAAATTTTTTCTTGGAGCTTTATCCTCATATTACCCTCAATGAATTCTTTAAAAAGGTTTTTTCCGAATTACCCAAAGTTGGGGAGAAATCGTACAAAGTTTGTCAAAAAAAAAAGTTGATATAAACGAATGAGACGCAGTGTACTTAAAATTTTATGAAAATCTAAATTTTGTTTAAACATGTGTACCAAATTTCAGGTTTCTAGAACGGTCGGAAGTGGACCATAGGCCTTTGAATCAGCTGTCAGTCCGTGAATCAGCTGCAGCAGCTTTGTGAATCAGCTACAAGTGCTTTGGGTAAAAGGTGTCTGGTAGCGTGGGAGTGGAAAGGGGAAAATCTCAAATTTTTGATAATTATCAGTGAGTAACTGACGAAGCAATTAACTTAACATATAAATTAACATTAACATACACCGGCCTTGTTCATCAATGAATTTTTCATTCAAACAGAAGGAAGAATAGGATACGTAGTACTTCCAGGTAGCTACATACTTACGTAGATATTCCCTCCTTCAATCGTGTCCATAGCTATGCCTATTTAAGAAGGTTTTGAACAGGCAGCAGCATAGTAGACCAGGTACTACTTGAGGCGCCTTTAACAAGATTTTAATTTGCAACCTGTCAGTGTAGGGAATGTGTTCTGTGGAACAACGGGAGGGTTGAAGTTAATTGGTATTCTAATTCGTTGGACTTGTGTCTGGAAATTAATTTCATTTTAATTACCGTGTTGAGAGTTGTTGGGTTTCCTTTACTTTTTTTTTTCTTTATCGTTCGGTTAGGGAATTTCATCAATTATTCATTTTGGGTGGGGAATGGAGCTTCTCATTTACAATGGGCTCGTCTTTATTGAAAACTAGCACACTGGTTAGGTCGGATTCATGGGAATCTAAATAATAGGATATGAAGACAGTTTAAATACATATAAAATGTATGTGCATACATAGGAAGCTTTTTTTGTATATCCTTATACGAGGATACTTGAAAATGTATCCCACAGTACCTAATTTGTGCTCTCTGATAAAGCTATTATAGTGAGAGAGTTTGGCCTTTTATCCGGGAGAGAACCTATCTACTCAGGGTGGCTGCTCAAGCAAAGGACAGACAGACTTAATGCCTACCTGGCCTATTTATATCTTATTACCTTTATGATGAAGCTTTTAATGGTAGTTTGCCTAAATTATTAAAGTTATAGATAGAAATTTTGTGGAATAGTGCTAGACGTATGCAAAGAAAGTTTCTTCATCCGCTTCGGATGCAACTGTTGCAGAAGTAATTTAGGACAAAGCCCATCCTTTTGGTCAATGGGAGAGTGGCTAATAAAAACACGGACTAGGGTGCTTTTAAGGGATTTAATAGCAGTCCGTCTATCGGAATCAAGGACGCTGATAGCAGGTTGGATTCTATTATACAGGGTAGGTGGGGATCTAACAATCTTTTCAATCTTGAAAGCATGTAAATTGATTAATTGAAAATCGATGTCAATCTAATAGGACGATAAGATTTAGCCAGCTCACTAGGTTTGATTACGTACACCCCCTAGTTTTTAGAGTTTCCCTCGACAAGCTGTCATCATGTTTGAGTAGCAGCCCAGTACTATTAGAGAACTTTGTAGACGCTCACTTGGATTTTTTTCATCCCAAAGCTCCTGGGTGAATCCGAGGGTGATGTTTTCGCGGCCGAACGTAGGTTGAAGGTGTCTGCAGGCGATGCAGATGTTCATATAGTAGCTTGAGTAAAGACATCTTAATCAGCGATTCGACTTGTTACTCCCCTCTCTACCGTGCAGGACTATCGATTAGAGAGTTGCCCTCCGGTCTTACGCTCGTAGTATGAGCTACTTTTTTGGACCCCTGTCGGTTGGGTACGAGTACCAGAAGCCCTCGTGGTTGTTTTAGAAAAGAAACACGAATATATGAAGAAAATAACACTTTATTGTCTTTACGAGATCTTACCTCGTCAACAGTTGGTACAAGAAGACCTGTTTGGGTTCGGTTCACACACGAGGAAAGGTAATATTATGGAAATCCTGCGGAAATATATAGGCAGCGACCTCTTAGAGAATATTTACAAAACATTCTTAATCTAGTGGAAATTAATTGCTTTTACACGTGAACAGGTGTTAAAGATGTTTTCCTCGACTCTGTGGAGAACTCTCAGGTTTTAGTGTAGAGTCTGATGTTCTATACGTCTATAGACGCCAGAATTTTCTTTCTGGTCAAATTTACTCCGCAGAAAGAATGCCCTTATTACGTGTGGTTCCGGAAATAATTCCTCCGCCACTTGAATCACGTCCAAACCGCATTTCTCCTTAGTTTTTTTGAAGTTATTCATCAGCCATTTGGTGGTGACTTCATTGAAACACAAAAAAGGTGGAGCTCTCGAAAGGTAGGATCTATAGTGATTACTAGGATCCTGGTATAGGTCAGATTTTTAACTCTCGGTTATAGGTGTTTATGTGATTTCAATTTAAAACTAGTTGTTAGTTTAATAAGTTCTTAATTATTGTTTATCGATTTTCTAAGTCAAAATTCAAACCGCTCTAAGGAAATATCGTTAAGATTCAAGACTTCCATTTACTGGTTAAAACATTTAAGGACTCCCACTTCCACTTCCACTAGCTTCGATTACCTTTACTCACTTTTTTTTTAATAATGTCGTGAACTCAGCAAACTTATTCGAGTGTTTCACCAGGAAAATGGTTTTTTTTTACCGAAGACCTCTGCTTGTGCAAACTTTCTGCCTCATGTATTCCAACACCTCTGCGCAAAAAATTTCTGTATCTAAACCGATTACAAAGCATACCACCGCTTCCCATCGTAAACTCTTCACCACTTGGAGCCATTCCATCGGTGCGAAGGAAAGCATAATTTAATAACTTTCTCCGCCCACACACCTTATCTGTTTTCTGCTCCTTCTCTCGCCAGGTAAACCATAAAGTATAGATAAGGGTTGCTTGAGCCTGACGCGCGGTTCGCCATTTAGGGTTGTGCAGAGTATTCGTTAATGAAATTTTCATTTTTGGTAATAATTCAACTCGTCCTGTAGCACTAGGTACGATTCAAATCGTTTTTATCGGGAGCAAAATAATGTTTTATGATTATGATGTGTTCCCACACCCCAGTGCAGCCAGTGAAACCAATTTCAACGAGGGGCAGCACCCCTCGCGTTTTTTTTTTTTTTTTTATTTACGAGCAGCAAATATGTTGTGTGTACATCGTTGCCAGGGAATTAATGTACTTCCTCGAATCTCACCAAAAAAGATACGAATATGATATGATGATACGTATACGCCCTGCGGTCCTCCAGTGAGTTTCTTCCTTGTGCGCTCAACATGATCTTCCGTATGATATGCTGATTGTTGGTGGGTATCCTTGCGTATGGATGTATGTTGCAGGGAAATTCAACAGCTGTGACGCGTTAGGGAGGTGGGGTTTGTGGAGGCGGGACGCTTTTCAAAGAATGAAATTAAAATACTGTGAACGTAATGTGTCGTCCTTCTGTTTGTTCGGAATTCCATGCCACTGTGTGTGTATGATGGGAGTGATGTAGAATTTTATACCTTCTCCGCCTAACAGAAAGTGCTTTTGTTTTTAATGGGATGTTAGTGCTTCGAGCCTGCTTAAGTAATAAAATAAGCATAAAATATAATTCATGGTGTTTTGTGAATGAGGGCCAGTGGGTTCTATTGATTTTTTTTTTCGTTTAAAATGGACTATTGGTATAAGGAGACGAAGAGTATATGCGGAGGTAAATAGGTTCTCAAATAAAATTGAAGAGTTTAATGAAATGGGGCTAACCAGAATTGGCACAGCAAACAAAGTGAAAGTTCGAAAAAAAGGTTGCATTCGGTTTAATAAACGTAAACTGGTAAAAGGACCGATCATTTTCAGGACCAAATGATTTAAGTTAAGGTCTACTATTTATATACATATGAATGTGGTTGATATACGACTGATTTGAATACGAATGGCACTGAATTTTCTTTTAGCAGGCCATATGAGTATGTACATAATTCTATCGGGAAGGTTGATGCTTTTTTGAAGTTTCTGAAAGCTTCAAATTTATGAATTCTTCTATGAACTGTGTTCTCTTCTAAACAAGGCTCTCCTCATCGCACAGCATGGTATTTTGTATAAAGACCGGTATTTTTTTATAATTCACTTACGCATGAGGGGTTAAGAAAATCCTTATGACATTATTCACACAGCGCGATTGTAGTGACTTATGTGACGTTGAATTTTAGTGAAGTTCGGGGTTTGTGTCCAGACTGTATAGACATGTCAAATTATTAGTTTTTACCCGAGTCAAACGATTTTTTTTATATACTTAAAATTATCATCTAATCGGAGATACCACCATCTTTTTCTACGCTTATTCTCTTGGTCCGAAAACAACTTATTCTCTTGTATGTTGTGGTCCTGATTTCAACCTTGGATTCCAGGTAACTGACCCTTAATCGAACTAGCATGTATTCTTATTAAATTGAAGTACATACATACATATGTTCATTAGTGGTGCCTTCGCTAGATTTCTTAGTTCACCAAACAGTCTGATTCCCACGTGTCGAGGTCGACGATTTTTAAGATTCGTCCATTCGCAGAGATAGTGTCTAACGGTTGCTATTTTCCGTGTTTGGCAGCTCCTGAAGTAGTCCGAGAAGTTCTGAGCCAAATGGCTTTTGTGGCTATGCTGCCAATACACCTGTTATGCTACAAGTTTCTCTGTTGTTTATTGCCAAAAAGGCGATTTGTTTTATTTTAGTCAATTTTCTGCCATAAGCCGCGAGATATAATGCAGTCGCCTCCGGCGAACCAAGAGGCGTTGATAAGTCCTTTCATCTTGTGGTTTACGTTGCCTTTCAGTACACCAACAGGAATGTATACTGGCGTGTCAGTAGTGAGTATCTTCCCTTCCAAAAGCAAACCCTTTCCGACCCGGTTCAACTGCTTTTCGTTCTCCTCGATATGTTTGTGTCCGGGAACCTAACAGACCTTGTTCATATTGTTCTTTTGTTCAGAATCCTGCGACATGTGAACACTGTCTTAGATCTGATACTTATGTTGTCTAATGCCAGGAAAGCTGCCTGACTTTCGACGACGTTGAATAGCATGCATATGTACATATATTGTCCTTGCTTATCAATAGCGAAAATGTCTGCTTGGAAAACAAAACAGTCGTTCGGGAGTTTGCATGACTCATTTATATTTAATGAACTACTGAACACTCCTGCTGCAATACCTACATACATCCGTCTTAGAACTGTCAGTTTAGGTTTGGGTATCCACTCGTTAGGGTGTTAAGTTCATAATTTTGTTTATTGTGTATTAGAGTGGAGTAGTGTTTTTCAAAATCTGCAAATTATTCAACCACCGAACTCATTGCATTCTACTTTTTGTTGCAAGAAAGGTTCGGATAGGCATAAAGAAAATTGGTGATGTCCTCATGAAAATTCTCGTCACAGCATCCTTGATATTACCTTTGTTCAGCTTATGATACCAGACCACTGACCACATCTAAGATCGGCTACTAGGTGTTCGGCTTGTTTAGATAAAATTCGCCCATGCTTGGCGATTTAAGCGATCAAAATTAGTGAATCGCTCACAAAATATAATACTTTCTTCTGTATTATTTTTTTCCCGAATCCGTCTGTGCATCTAGCTTATCCCTGACCGTGTTCTGATCGCTATCAGTCCTGGTCAGCATGTATCCTGGAAAGTGTACTTTAAGTAGAAGTTCTAAAGACTCAAAGCAAGATTGTGCCCAATTGACATCGGAATCTTTAAACTATGTAATACAAAACTGACTGGCAAGAAGTTTTCTAGCTGAATCTAAGATACCTTTAGGACTTTTAATAGCACTTTGCTCTAACTGTTTCTAAAAGATAGCCTAGGCACTGCTTGCGGTTTGTTTTTAAATTTACGTCCTTGTCTTACACCGATTGCCTTTTCTTTGATGTCATAAGTGACCTTCTAAAACGTTTCAAGTTCTATCTTTTACACTACAGTTGACTTCTTGTAGTAAGAGGAGGAGAACCAGTTATTTCTCCGCATACTCCACTCTTTACGATTAATAAGAATCCAGGTTTTTCTTGGTGTCATTCCTCGCCTGGATGGGAGTCTAACCTAGACAGATCGCACAACATTCCAACGCACTAACCACTAAGACACGGCGACCATATAAACCTAAAATGGAAGGTTACTGGCCGTTAACAGGTGGCGGCTCCTACCTACCTATTTAATGATTAGTTTTACATATTTGAAATAGCATTATCTGAGACAAAAAGTCCTTATGTACAAGTTGAACTCCTGCTCATACTATTTCTGCCGAAATCCGTCTGTATAAATGCCACACTCAAAAGCGAAAGGAATTTATTGTGCATTCCGCAGTTGGGGTTTGTACAGACGAAGCAGAGCCCCATGAAATTAGATTTTTATTACCGCCTTAGCTCAGCAATAGGTCCAGCCCTTACCACACATCATGCATTCCTCGTTTAGTTTGAAAATATTTCACTTTCAACTGGAAAACTCCAAATTGCAATTATTCCGCTATCCATGCGAACTAACTTCAGCTTGAAATGCCATTCAAATGAAAATTAATTATGATAGCCCTGGACGTTGCCAAAGAAAGAATCATAAAAAAGTTGCAAACGCAACACCGAGTGGCACTTTTCATTTGCACTGTCATTTTCATTTTCATTTCCAGTTATTTACGGCAAAATGACAAATTGGCACAACCCTTGAAAATAATTATATTGTTTCGTTAATGTGCGTCTACAACGTACACATAGCCGTTGTGTCGTTGTGTCGTTTGACGGTCTTCGCCATGGGCCGGCAAAAAGTATAATAAAAATCCAGAACTGCTCCATTACGCCATGATGTACACACCAGATCCAGAAGAGAACTGTGTATCTTCTATTTCTGGATGTTTTTGGCAGAGTTTCAAAATAAATCCCTACCGCGGTTTCACACCAATGCACTGAAGTCCTTTGTGTTTTTTCCCAAAAAAAAAAATCGTTGAAAGCTAGAAGAATATAAAAAAGTTATCCGTGCTCTCCCCAACTATACAGGTTATTGTACCCGTTCACAGTGTGTCGCTAAATCGATTTTATTTTGCTGTTGGCAGGCAGGTCCGTTCCCTTTTTTCCCAGGACACTCTATTTTCCAATTAATTATAGCACAAGCGAGAGCTCGGCACAGGTGTGCTTTTCCAATAGACCGAACCGAAAATAGGAAGTTCACAAAAAGTTTAAAAATTTAAGGATTAAGGACGTGCAACAGGTGGAGACGGTTTATTTCTTTTTTGTAACCTTATTTCCTAATTAGAAAATCGAATATTTGGGAGATTCAATTCGATTATGGCTGCTCTTGAGCGCGCAATTTGGCCTGATTCCCGGATAGTATTGTGCCTTAGCTTGTTGCTCCTTCTTAAGGTTATTCATTCAACAGTATGCTGCTGTTTCTTATGTGAATCAGAAGAATTTTTTTTGTTTTAGTTGTGTGTCGACCGTGGGCGTTAAGCGGATATAATTTATCGAGTTGCCCTCAACATCTGGTAAAGCTAAAAAAAGAAGTCCACGGTGGGGGAACAGAGAAAAAAAACATACAATTATCTAGGACAGAGAATGGGTGTTAAGCCGGATGAGATTTCTTTTTAAGCGAGAAATACATTTAGCATGTATAATCTAATTTTTTCCATCTGGGCGAATGTCGTTAAGGAAATAGGACAGATTTACTTGTCCAGTGGAGCTTACAGATGTGTCCATCATTTGAGGGCATGTTTTGCTGTTTAGTGAGATTAACATAATCCTGCCAGTTGAGCTAGGAAAATTTTTTTCCCTACATAAGGTGTCATCCGTGTTGTAAATATTTCTTTGTTTCATGAAGTCTGCAGCATTATTTTTCATCAGCCAATGACTCGTTGTGTATACTACGAGTATACTGCTCCGCTCACATCTTACAAGTGATCGATTGAATACGGTAGCTTTCAAAGAAGAGGCTTAAACACCTAGCTGGCGTATGTACATGCCTATGCAGTAGAGTTTTGTAGTGATGATCAGGAAATTGAAAAAAGTATTGCAGTTTCAGAACTGTCCTTAGATGGAATTAATTATATGACATAGACCTTTCTGCTTTCGATTTTATTCACTGTGACAAATAGAGGTCTAACTTGTTGGTACTGCGGTTCATCATTTGGTAATCACATATTTATTGAAAATATTTCACCTGTTTTCTGTTCTTCGTCTTTAGAACAAATTTGGGCTTACTATCATATCACCTGGTGATCTCTTTGGCTTCCGCTGTTGCCACTTCTTTCCGCCACTAGCAGATCAATGAGTAGTACTTCCGCGATTACGGAAACAGCCCGCCGGAGTGTTCTCTCCCCAGTGTATACTTTCAGGCATTTTCATTCTTAGTATTCTACTGCAAAAGTATTCTACAAGTAAGGTCTTAGAAAAAGCATTTCTTACTTCTAGTGTTGCCAGCATTAAAATGTTTCTTGATTAATGGCCGCTTTTTTCAAGAACGATGTTGATGAAGTCACATGACTTTTGACTTCAAAGGTCTCCGTGAGGTCTTGACCGACCTTGATGGAGTAGCAGGGATTCCAAAACTAGCATGGCTCTATATAGCTCATCTCTATAGATGTTGTCATACACGGCCTTACAATCGATGCGTATCGATTTGAAGTTCCTGATTTTTGCCCAATATCTGCCGTAGTGTGAATATTTGGTCGATGGTGGACTTTCCTGGTCTGAAGCCACACTGATATGGACCGATCAGGTTTTTGACGAACGGCTTCAGGCGCTCACACAACGCGGCAATTTAGATCTTGTAAGCAATGTTAATGTGGTCGCCGTAGCTCAGTGGTTAGTGCGTTGGACTACTGTGCCAGCCTGCGTGAGCTCAAGCCCTAGCCATGTCCACCAAACATTTTTTCGCGGCACTACCTCTCATCGGGGAATGACAAGCCTCCGGGAGTATAATTTGTCATGAAAGAGCTTCTCAATTCCCCGTTCAGAGTCGGCGATAAATTGTAGGTCCCTTCCATTCGCGCGGAAAATGTAACACGCGCAACATGAATGGTTGTGAGAAGGTAGACCTTGGCTCATCCCGAGCTGTTGCAGTTCAGAGGGTCTCCTATCTTGTGGATCGGCCAAACGATGCTGAGGTTCCATTCATCGGGCATACTTTCCTCCGACCATACTTTACAAATGAGTTGGTGCATGCTTCTTAGCACGTCATCGTCTACTGCTTTGATCAGCTTGGCAGCTAGGCCAACTTACAAAACCTGTGCTATCTGGTCCGAGAGTATTTTTTATATTTGAAAGAGCTTGCATTGTATGTGATTGGTCCTTTGAATAGGATTGGTCCTGATTGCTACCATTATAAAGGACTAATTCATAACCTTGCCCCCAATGGTCGCTAATAAGGTCGTAAGGAAGTTTGTTGCCCTCTTATATTTGTGTTGACTGTTCTTCTAAACTCTTTCGTTGCTCCACACAGTTCCTGGAGTTCCTGCGTCTTTTTTTATCTCTCTGGTAGCTTTGCGTTTTCCAAAGATCGAGGCACTATCTTCTTAATTCAGCACTGTCGCTGAAAGGATTTTTATCAATTTACCCTTAAGCCTATCTTTGTTAAAAACGTGCTAGTGGCTGTTTATAGTCTGCAAACAAACCTAGAAAAGGTCATTTGAGATGTACATATGTATATATGTCCTGTGAATCCTGTGATACTGTTTAACCATCCACTTGTGGTCCAGTTTGGCTCAGATCTGTCATTAACACTATTTTCCCACCTACATCAGCTTAGCTGAACTTTTTTCGTACTATGATACAGTAACTGCATCTTAAATCATAAGTGGAATTCTAAAATTAGCTTTTACCCCTCATAACATACGCATTTGATTGTTTTTTTTCCCTAAAATGTTCCTAAAATCACTCTGTGTTCCGGCATTATAAGGATACTCATAATTTTTTATGCACGTGTGCATTATAAAAAAAAGGTTGAAGGTTATCCATAACTTCCTACTCATTATTTCTGCAATGTGAGCATTGAGTTCACGTTCATGTGTATGTTCATATTTAATTTCTACACCGCCAATGTGGATTTCCAATTTTAGATCAGAGTTTCGGTAACGAACCTTTTCATCGTAAGTATTGTTTGCTCTGCGCTACTTTAACAGTTTTCGAACATAAGTTTAAATATTATTCACTAATAGGCATATTCGGAGGTTGTTAGTTGCGTTTAATTACATTTCATAATGCATTGGGTAACCTTCGAAGTCGTCAATGTAACTCTAGCTAAAGTTTTCTCCATTCCTTCTGGTTATTTATGAAACCATCCAGTTGAAAGTCGGCTTTCATCGTTTGAACGCGTTTAATTCTCGAATAAACGCTACAGTTCCTTAAGTTATTTTTGCTGGCTTGAGTTTCTACGTCAACTAAATTTTGTGGTTGCGAGCTAATACTGAATTCCTACAGTTGAACATTTAGTGGCACTACATTCACCCATGGTACTACCTTATAAATCGACAATGCTCTCGGATAATTATTCACTAAAATGGTCGTGTTTAACCGAGGGTCTGTGCTCACCAAGAAGTGACAGCATTAAGAAGTAGTAGTAAAGGGTTTTTCAATAGGGACTTAACAATTTTGTATTTTAATACAAACGCATTCTTAAACTTTTTTATGATCTACAATAGATATAGAAGGAGCCTTTAAAAACATCAAGATCGGGAACATCATTGGCGCCCTATCTGTATACTGCACCAACAATTTAATTAACAATTGGATCAAACACATGCTTAAAAACTGCATAATCAAGTCATCGACGAGGCGAGGAAGGGCAAAGTCCTCACAGGCACCCCTCAAGTGGGTATAATCTCTCCCCTTTTATGGGTACTGGTAATGGACAACCTCCTCCGGACACTAGAAGGGTCTTGTGCTAAATGTGTTGCATATGCAGACGATCTAGCCATACTTATCACAGGTTTTTAAGCAGGATAGGGAAGCTCATGCAAGGCACACACCAGACAGTCGCAAGCTGGGTGGAGGAAAATGGCCTTAGCGTTAATCCAAGCAAAACGGAATTAGTCCTTTTTACGAAGAAGACCAAAATAAATGACTTCCACGTACCTAGGATAGGAGGTGTACAATTGCAACTCCGCGACAGCCCAAGTATCTTGACCTTATATTAGACAAGAGGCTGACCTGGAGAAAGAACCTAGAAGAACGAACGACTAAAGCTAAAAGGGCTTTCTGGATATGCAGGAGAGCTTTCGGCAAGACATGGGGTCTTAAACCGAAACAGGTTCACTGAATATACAATTGCGTCATACTATACTCAATACTCTTTTTTTAGCGTATTGGTCTGGTGGCCAGCTCTAAAGAACAAATATGCAAAAGCAATGCTCACCCAAACACAACGAATGGCCTGCCTGGGAGTAACCGGCGCTCAAGCCTCGACACCAACGGCTTTGGACGTGATTCTAAACATCCTACCAGTACACCTCGAAGCAAAGAGACTGGCAGGATACTCAGCGGCAAGACTGAAGGTCCTCGGATATTTCGACACGACTTCTAATATAGGGCATCGAAAAATTATTAAAGAGGTCAGAACGATCACGCCACTCATCAACCATCAGAGCGATTTTGGAGACAAGCAAACCAGCTTTGTCAACAACTTTAAATTTGAATTTCCTTCAAGGGATTCTTGGGCTCGAACCAACGAAACAAGAAACCATGTCGGAATAACGGTATTCACGGACGGCACCAACATCGCAGGCAACTCCGCTGCTGGCGTATATTGTCATAACCAACCGGTAGAACTTGCGATTCATCTAGATCTCTTCGTCACAGTATTCCAAGCAGAAGTGTTAGCCATTTTGAGGGGAGCTGGAGTTCTCTTGGAACGCCACACCCAAGGTAGGAAAATAGAAATCTGCTCGGATAGTCAAGCAGCACTTAAAGCCATTGCATATCAAACATCCAGATCTCATCTGGTCAGGGAATGCAAAGGCAAACTCAATAGGCTTACCAGGCACAACGACGTCTGCCTTGTCTGGGTACCGGGTCACGAAGGTGTCACGAAGAACGAGAAACCCGACGAACTGGCAAGAGAAGGAGCGCACGCAATAGAACGAACCGCTGAAAACTCAGTTGGGATCGCACTAACAGTAATCAAAACAGCAACTAACGAGAGGATGCAAATGGATTTCGAGGATCACTGGGTTAACCTCCCGACGTGCAAAGTGGCTAGATCACTCGTGGGCAAACCCAACAACCTGCTCACCAGGAAGGCTGGTTCAAGCAGAGAGCAATTGAGGCTGATGGTGGGACTCATCACAGGACACATTAACCTCAACAAACATATGCATAGAATGGGCCTCGCTGACACAGAGACATGTAGCAACTGCGAGGAAAAAGAAGAAGACCTCGAACACTTCCTATGCCATTGCCCAGCCCTAGCGAGAATGTGAGAGAAGACCCTGGGGTCCATGTGGATACCGGACCTGAAACATCGTCAACTCCATGATTGTTTCCCCCTTCCCTAGATCCCTCCTTTCGAGGATTAAAGGAGGGGAACACAATGGGCCCGACAGAGGCATAAGTTAAGAGCCTTCCGCTCACCCTCATATACCATACCATACCATTTTTTATGATCTATCAGTGTTTCTTTGAAACTATTGATTATCATCGCACGGGCTGACGCCAATGATAGCTAGTGTGACTGCTAGGCAGAATTGACGAAAATTGCCTGAACTAAGCCGAACAACAGGATTGATCCGGTCCTGTACATTGCGTTGAACAAGCACTAGTAAGTTATTTAAAAACCAAGCTGTAGAATTCTAAAAATATCCATCAAAGCAATGCAAAAGTTACAATCAGCCGCGACCCACATCTCAGAGGACGAAAACCACCTTATCTCACCATTTGTCAATGCTGTTGTAGAATTCTCTTTAAAATTCCCATGACTCTCCACCTGACCGTGGAATTTTCCACTTGATTCACCTACAGCTTCCCAACATCCGATGCCGACAAAACAACTGTCACGTAAAAAGAAAAACAATCCACTCGATGAAATATGTCACATTGTTGCTCGTCACAGATGTAGTGTCGCTGTCATCGTAAATGTCAACGAAAGATTCCAAAACATTCTCGCACCAAAAATAGCAACGGCGCTGTAGCAAGATGTCATATCCGACACAATGTCCGCCCACTCTCAGACTAGCACCGCCCATTTGAAACGTGTTTCGCCCAAAGGGGCTAAACGGACAACCACTTATCTCAGATTTTTATTAATTACTTAATTGGATACTAAACATACCACCGTGCTGTTTACAGAGCAGGAAAAGAGGGGGCTGTGTGCTTATCCCGAAACCAAAAGGCAATAAATGTCACGGTGGCACCAGCTCAAGCAGCAATCCAACATCAGACACTAGAGTCTCATGTTAAGTTATGTGTCGCTTAGCGTACATTTCATAGTCAATCCAGCTGCGCAGGGCTACTAAATTCGCTGTGTGTGTTTTTTCTTCTTTTTTTCGAGAGATACTTTTGAAATGTTTCCCATTTCATGGCTTCCAGTTCAGACGACGACCGAATGGTCCCATAAATCTGTCGAGAGTAAAAGGAGGCGCTCATTCAATTAGTTTTTCTTGCTGTTTTTGTCTGCTAACTGGTTGGAGAACGGAATTCATTTGATCATCATCTCATCGTTCGTTTCGTATTTTCGTCATTTTTTGACGGTGCATAGCGTGGAATGATAGTTTTTCAAAAATAAAGAAGCCACTGCAGATGTTTCTTCTCACAGTGTTGCCAAACAAATATGTAAATGAAAAGAGAAGAGGAATCCGTAAAATGCATTTAGACAAATAGTTTGATAAAATTTTAGGTCAGATGGATGCTTCACTAAAAAGCTTTACAGTGAAAATCATACAGTAGAAATTATGGCATATGTTCACAAGTTTAGCTCATTGACTATTTCTATTACACACTATTCCTTAGCTGAATTGTTCACGGTGGTAAATTTCCTGTTTTCTGGCCTTCTTCGCATGTTCGATACGTTGGGAGCTCATCATGGTCGAATTTATTCCCGGAAGCAGACATGTCCTGCTAATAGTTGACTAAGAAAGAAGTCAAAATATCTCCTGTGTTTGTTTGTTCATAAAGCAATTTTTTTGTATTGACCGGCGGCTGTATCTTCCTTTATCTCGATGGTCCCACCTTCCTTGCCATTCAGCCATGCCATGGTCTCCAACTTTCTCTTTTTTTCTGTTTTCTAGTTGTCGTACCCTAGTCTCTGGCGGAAAAGGTATGCATATTATTCGCGGTTCTTTCACAAAATATTTACATCTGGGTGCACGGTAGTGCACCGCCAAGTTCACTACAGGCATCCTTTACCGCTAGCACTTCGCCGAAATTTCAGTGCCTTATAACTCAACTCCCTTAGTAGCTGGAAGTCTGATTTTCTGGCCCAGAGGAGAGGAGCGCCATATGACAACATATTCTGCGTAAAGTAATACTGTGTATACATATGCACACGTTTAAATCAATAAATTGCCGGCGCACACAACCGTCCAACCTCCAACGCATTAGCCACTATTACTTTGCTTTATGATAAAATGCGCGCTATGAAACACCACCTGTCACTTCTTGTATTTCTAGCCGTTGGAGCGATAAACAATTCTGAAAATTGTCGACCGCGGCCAAGTTTAGAGTTGTTATAGATACATTCACTCAATTCCACGCATAAAGCTCTAACTTACTGATCTGCTTAACTTCTCTAGTAAAGTTCTGCAAGAACTTGGCCGCTGGTATCTCATTACTTTTTATGGCTAACATTTTAAATAAGAACTTGGCCTTTTTTAAAGAGTAATTCTCAAATTCTTCATTTTGAGAGCGCGGCGTTTATTTGAGTTGCAAAATCGTTCAAGATGTTGTTTAAAGTCCAACCCCAGAATCTAGCATCACACCTAGGTACATACATAAGTTTTGAGTCGATATAGTGGTTGCCTACTCTATAATTGTCATTTCTTCTTCTTCATTTCTCTGTTGGCATTTGGGGCTGTTGCCATTTTTCGTTAGCTATTGTTAAACCTAGAGGTTCTGTTCAATCATTAGCTAGCTGTATTCAGTTCTGCATAAGTCGGTTGAAAGTCTTATTTTTGTGGAGTTACTAAGTAAATTTTTATTTAAGTCGTTTAAGCCCAAGAAAGTCTGAAAGTTTAAAGCGAAAGTGCTTTCATAGCTTGAAAAAAAAAATGTTCCTCTGAACGTATATCTAAATCGATAGCATATGTGGGATTCCTCATCAAGAGCTTTCCAGGTGGCCCAAGGCCTACCATTCGTTTTCATGACAAATTGTACTCTCGGAGGTTTGTCATTGTCATTGCTTGCCGTGAAAAATGTTTTGGTTGATATTCCTGGGCTCGAACCTATGCAGCACACACAGCAGTCTAACTTATTAACCTCCAAGGAACGGCGACCACAATCACTGGATATAGTTATCGAAGGAAATAATTATATGTCTTTTAAAACGCTACAATGCCTTGGATAACAATAAAAAGCTTTTAGTTATCATACTCCGACCAAGAGTGTTTACGAAAATGTGACTCTGGTAAACAAGAAACTAAAAACTAAACATACTCCAGCTATAGATGAAAATTTACCTATGGCTGGGGCTGACGTACTTACTTACTTACTTAGGTGGCGCTACAGTTCGGGGTGAACCTGGGCCTCAACCAACAAGCCTCTCCAGTTAGCCCGGTCCTTAGCTAACTGCTTCCAGTTGCGCACTTCAAGTTGGTTGAGGTCCTCTTCCACTTGTGCGCGCCACCTTAGGCGAGGTCTTCCTCTACTGCGTTGACCCTCCGGGTTAGACTCGAAGACTCTGCGAGCCGGAGCATTTGTGTCCATTCGCTCTACATGCCCCAGCCATCTGAGCCGATGGATACGTATCTTCTTGACTAGGGCGATGTCTTTGTACAACTCGTAAGGTTCATCGTTGAATCTTCTCCTCCAGAACCCGTCAACGCAAACGGGACCGAATATCTTACGAAGAATCTTTCTCTCAAAGCAACCAAGGATATCTTCATCCGCTTTCGATAGAGTCCATGCCTCAGCGCCATAAAGCAGGACAGGGATGATTAAGGTCTTATAAAGAGTTTCCTTAGTTTTTCGGGATAGGGCCTTACTACTCAATTGCCTTCTTAGCCCAAAGAAACAGCGATTGGCAAGAGTTATTCTTCGCTTGATTTCTGCGCTGGTGTTGTTATCGGATGTGATAGCGGAGCCGAGGTAAACGAAGTCCCTTACTACCTCGAAGTTAAAGCTGTCTACCGTGACGTTCTGTCCGAGACGTCGATGTTGGGTGTCCCTTCTTGATGACAGCATATATTTTGTTTTGCCCTCATTGACCGCTAAGCCCATTTTCGCCGCTTCCGTCTCAATACTCGCAAAGGCGCCAGTGACATCACGCTGGGTTCTTCCGATAATGTCAATATCATCGGCGTATGCGAGTAATTGGACGGACTTTTGAAAGATTGTTCCTCTGGTATTGGCGCGTGAGTTTTGCACAACTCTTTCAAGTATGATGTTAAAGAAGTCGCATGACAGCGCGTCACCTTGTCTAAATCCTTTTTTGACATCTAAGGTCTCGGTGAGGTCTTGACCGACCATGATGGAGCAGCGTGCATTCTCCATTGTCATCCTGCACAGACGGACGAGTTTGGCAGGGATGCCAAAACTAGACATGGCTCTGTATAGCTCGTCTCTATAAATGCTGTCATAGGCGGCCTTGAAATCGATGAAGAGGTGGTGGGTATCGATTTGGACTTCTTGGGTTTTCTCCAGGATCTGCCGAAGTGTGAAAATTTGATCGATTGTGGACTTTCCTGGCCTAAAACCGCACTGATAGGAACCGATCACGTTGTTGACGAAGGGTTTAAGGCGTTCACATAATATGGCAGATAAGATCTTATATGCGACATTTAAGAGACTAATTCCTCGGTAATTGGCGCAGTTGAGGGGGTCTCCTTTCTTGTGGATCGGGCAAACGGTGCTGAGATTCCATTCATCAGGCACACATTCGTCTGACCAAACTGTGGAAATGAGTTGGTGTATGCTCTCTACAAATTCATTTCCAGCTGCTTTAAAGAGTTCGGCCGGTAAGCCGTCAGGTCCAGCTGCCTTATTGGATTTCAGTTTGGAAACTGCTTTCCTTACTTCATTTTGGTCAGGTGGACGGAAGTTTTGGCTGTCATCGTCCAGGTTGAATGGTTCATTCTGTCTGACAGCGGGATTTGATTCGTCGTCGCCGTTAAACAGTCTGCAGAAGTAGTCCTTCCAAATTCTCAGTACCGACTGTGACTCTACTACAATACTTCCTTGTTCATCTCTACAGGTTTCAGTTCGGGCCTTGTTGCCGTGACATGTTCTTTTTACCATTTGATAAAACTTCCGAACATCATTCCTGGAGTAACACCTCTCTATACTCTTGATCATGTATTTCTCATGCTCTTTCTTTTTCTTGCGGAGAAGCTGGTGTTCTTCCCGTCTCTTCTGCTCGTAGAGCTCGCGAGCAGCCCTCGTCTTCTTTTGCAGCGCCGCTTTGTATGCATCTTGTTTTGCTGCGTGCACTTGCCGGCATTCTTCGTCAAACCAGGGGTTTCTTGGTGGTGGCCTTTTGAAACCCAGCACATCAGTTGCGGCTTCCTTGATGGCTTGTTGGCAGCGTTTCCACTGGTTTTCGGCATTTGGTGCTGGCGGCATTGGACTTCTTGAGAGATTATGGGATACACGTGGGGCTGACGTACTTTTACAAATACTCGCAGACGCATCGTAGAGGAGTTGGCATGCTATTGTAGTAAGCATCTTCGCTTGTCACTCTATAAACATTTATTTATTAGCAAATGAATAAAACCGAACAACTGCAAAAGCTAATGTCAATTCAATTGCAAATTGCAAATAAGAATGACAATAGAATTGAAACGGTTTAGAGAGTTGATCGAACTGACAATGATGATGACCTTACGAAGTTGAAAATAATACTGCGAATTACAGGCAGTGACCACATGATCAATAGAATTGCCCCCATTTACTTAGTCTAAATGTCTCCCAGTTAGTCTGGGTTAGTTAGTGAAATCTTATATCAACTGAGTTTCGAATCATTACACCTCACTCGTGTGAACAACAAATCCTTGATCGTGAGTATGTCAACGGAAATTGACTTAATCTTGGCATTTCACCTTTAAATCCCCGTCCCACAAAACTTTCACGGTGATCGCCCAAAGATGGCTGACGACATGAGTTGCCTAAAGCAACCTTTTTGCGTATCATGCGATATTCAGACCAAGCCTATTAGTTTCAAAAGTATAAAAGGCCGCTCTTGACACTCTTGATGGAAAAACCCTATTCTATATAGACAATTTGGCAGCGTTTTGAAAAACCTTAACGCAAATCCGCCTGGTCCGCCTGGTTTGGAGCTTAATCAGGAGTCGGATAGAGAGTGCGCCTCGCCCTAGCCTACTCTACCCGCGCTTCCCATTTTGCGGAACTACTCCAACCCATGATAAACCCTTCGTACAAGTACTGCTACTTATGGAGTCCTATAATTCACCTGGAACAATCCAAACTTATAATTTTTCCAGAGATGGTAGGCTCAGAACTCGGTTGATGAGAGATCGCAGCATAATTGAGGAAGGGTCGAGGTGGTGTCTAGAAGCAAATAACAGGGGCGGCACCCAACAAATGACCCGAAAGCGGGGAAGCTCTATAAACTTAACTTACTCAAGCCGTAACTGCTATAAATAAAACATGGAGTAGATGTCTTGATAACAAGTTCGCAGTCACAAACAGCAAGTCAAAAGTTCCTCCTCCAAGTGCAGCTTAGGAACTATATTTCGCCACCCTATTTACACTCCCACCTGCGTGATTAACCTTTAAATGAGATTGTCACCATTCCACATAAAAACACCCAAGCCGCAAGCAGACTTTATCCTTAAAATTCATTAAATGCCTAGTTTCCGCCTACCCAAAAAGGCTGCTCTGAAAGCCGATGACTGAAAAGCCAAAATTTTACCCGCCACTCAGGTACTTTTTTTTTAGAGGGTCATCTTCAGCGCCATTTTTTTAATACTTAAATTTTTTTTTAAATTATAATAAAAATTTTGTTAGTTGCTCCTTAATTGTTATAATATGCCTACAAGGTTTAAATATCGTTGTTCAATATTTTCACCTTCAAAAAAAATCCTAAAAATACCTCAAATTTACTGGCGCCACCGGGTCCCCTTAAACAGATAGCTGCAGTGTTGAAATCCATCTGAATAACAAAACTTACCGAACACGAATCCCTTCCTCTACAATCACGTTGCAAGAGCATAGCAAAGCATCCCGATAACCAACGAGATTCATTTACAGCCAGCTAAATCACAACCTAGAAGAAGGGAAGCATTTTCCAGATTCGAAATATAGGAAGTGTTCCTGATGCTGAAGTTTAACCACATTCCTCATAGAGCGGGTTAGCTTGTATTTTGCCGTGTTTGCACCCTTTCTTCAAGATAATATGCATTTTTAAGGGTTAAATGCGCGGTGTAGCATTAGTAGTAGTAGTAGCAGTAGTAAGACCTATCAAAGTAGAACCACTTCAAATTCAATACTGCGAACACAATGAGTAGCTGTAGCAGCGTGTGGCTGTAGCAGTAGTACGGGTTGGCGAACATTTAACTCTGTAGCGCCACCGATTTCACTACTACTGCTGCTACACCATTGTGTTCGTCCAGTAAAAGTTCTCATTTAAAATACTTTTGCGAGATAGGCGTTTAGTTCGTTAAGAAGAGGTATAGAGCTCTCTTTCATTAAGATGTCACTACCGAAGATGTGCCAACTTGTTTCGCGAAGATAAGGACATCTACCCATGAAATGGAAAATGTCCTCACGCTCTTCCAAGTTGCATTAAGTGCACCTTAGCGGTAGATCTTCTCTGTGTGGAATGTAGTTCAAACTCAGCAGTTCCCCTCTTAACCGCACCAACATTGAAATCTCCTCAACAGTGTTGTCATCCTGAAAATAGATTATATCCTTAAGATTGTGATTAAGATCTGACCGGAATGGCACCAATGCTGGGCGGCTTTACTTTTTTTTGCCTTTCTTTCGGACAATAAGTCTTAGAATTGAAGACCTCGCAATAAACTAAATAAAGACTAGTGTTGCGAAGGAATTACCATTCCGAGCACTGAGTACAACAGACTCCGCCTTCAGACGATACACATTCAAGTTTTTTTTCCGCTGCTTAATGAAAAACTTTTAGCTGAATGCACTTTAGCTTGGGTCGTCTTTTCGTATCATTAGTGACAAGTATCGAGCAGAATAATCAAGACTTCGCCACTTTGTAGTCCTTGTTTCTGATCTAACAAGGAAAACTATGCGTAAGTAAGTTTCAATAAATAGAAAATATCATTACATCCAGCATGGCGATTTAGCCACTTTATTGCTTCTTCAATCCTTTCATATTCTCAACTTATTGCAGTCCTTTCTTGCAATTATTGGTGACAGACTTCCAGAAATAATTCTCTGCATGATTTACACTCCACAAAGGCTTAACAGCATCCGCATTTTTCCATCTGACTTCCCAGCAACCCTTAGCTCGCCGCCGAACCCTTCAACTACATTTTACAATAAAATACGAGCTCTCTTGTGCATTCCTTCTTGAGACGGAAAATTGCATTTAAAGCATTTTCTTTCTCAGTGACTTTTCCCGAAACAATATTAAGTTGTCTTTAAGGGTGAGCAAGGGGGCAAAAGGCATTCCAACGTCGTCGTCGTCGTCAGCCAAGTTGGCTCCTCTACACACCATATGCAATCCAAGATATAAATGAAATCTCAGGCGTGATATACACACAACCATCCGCAGCATGAACTACAATGCACTGACTTAATGTTTTGTTAGGAACTGCCAAAAGATTTTCCAGTTGTTTTCCGCGGCCCTTCCCGTCCTGCTCCACCCCAGTTCAACATCTCCTTTTGACAAAGACAAAGTAGAATACGGTGGCAGCAGGAGGGGTAAGTAAATCCCTTCTCACAGCAAGTCCCTAGCATTATCCAGATCCAGAGCTCCTGAAACTATTATATTTCTGTTAATGTTCCACACCATGACGCGCGACAACAACACACTCTAGTTTATTTGTGTGTGTATAGGGGAAGTGCTATTCCTTTGAAATGTACTTGTTAGCTCCTTTGCCAGGCCATTGTCTAGTTGTCAAAAATAACAAGCTATTCTCTTACTCCCTGGGGTTGGAGGGATTGGTCCGCAAATAGTCGTGACAATTGGATGAATTTCTTTTCATTCCTCACATGATGACGCGCGACAACCACGACGCCGATGATGAGGATAGAGGAATGGAGCATGAGTATACAATGTGACTGCACCCAGTTCAGGATCCGACCATTGTCGCACTATTTGACGGTGGAACTATTGCGTGTGTGTGTTGTCTAAAAACTTACAAAAGTATCTTCTCAAATGGAGCATTGACGTGGCGAACAACAGTTGCAGCAGCAAGTGTGCATGTGCAGTGCATGTTTCATCGTCATTTTTTGTACCGTTTTATTGCATGTCTAGCTGTCTAGCGTTGTCTGGCCGAACGCATGCCGAGCCGCAATCATTTTATAATGGCTTCACTAAGTGTGGATACGTCGGGAGACTAATTTCCCTGTAAGAGGAACTTTGTTGGTTGCAGACGATTCTAAAAATTGCTTTAAGAGTGGTTGTATATACGAAGGTATATCTTTCGGCTGAGTGTTTGTCTTTTTGTCATTCGTGGATATTAATAGGAAATATGTATGTGGGGTGGATATTTTTAGAATAAGTTGTCTTGGTATGGATGTGTGAAAGAGATGCGATGCCCAGTGAAAAATTAAATGATGATTGTGATGGATGTAGTGACTTATATTTAACGAACTCCCAAGCAGGAGAAGAGCCTTTGTCTTTGCTTTTCGTCTTACTACAGAAGCCTTGGCAATGAATGTATGTACATACATACATACATATATACATATACATATGACAGTAGTCTTGTATAAGATACAGAAGTGTATCTGATTGCTGTTCCATTGACTTGCTGATTTACCCAATACGAATATTGTTTTAGCGTATATTGTAGATTCACAGAATTAGGATGTTAGTCTTGTGGTGTCAGTACTGATTCATTGGTGGATACGCTTGTTTTTTCGACCACGGCGGAGAGAAAACTGACGGCAAGATTTTTGCTTTTTTTCTTTAACCTCTATTGCGCACTTATTCGAAGATAACGTCGACGTCTTTTGTATAATCCGTCAACACTACAATCGAAGATTCTTTATGATGGAGCACTGGTGTTCATCCGGATGATGACCCAGCCAACTAAAGGTGGTGTACGCACCCGTTTAACCTGTTCGATTTCGCTAGAGAACTCATATTATTGGTGCTTAAGTCTTCTGAAGCAAAGGTAGAAACTTTTTCTCAAAAATTCCAACTGCGTTTTCATTTGATTTTGATTTTCTCTATACAGGGTTGCCATCAGAAATTTAAAGAAACTAGATGACACAGACAAAAAGCGGACATTGCGTCCATAACCCTTGATACACCAGAAATATTTAGATATAAGCCTATAGGCTCGGAAGGAAGTTGTTTTCGTTTTTTTGCTTTGGAGTATTCTACCATGGTGGTGCTCACTGCCCTCGACACTAAACAAATGCGAGCGAGAACTAACAATTGCTCCCTCACTCGTGACACAGTTTTGCCACATGATGTCAGAAAATAATAATAAAATCGAAATCGAGATACAAATAACAACACCCAACACATTTAAAAAACTCCCCCGGAGGTCACCGGGCATCCGTTAAAAGAGGACAGTGTCTGGGGAAAGGAAAAAGACGGATCTAGTTCCATACAACGTCTCCTTAGTTGTTTTCAATTGAGTCTTGCTAAATCGTGGTCTGCCGACGGCATAATTAGTAGCAGAGCCTAGCTCGACAAACTCGGTTACCACTTAAACCCACTAGGACTAGGAACTACTATTTTTAAAAGAAATTCAACACAAAACTGAGCAGTAAAAGGGACTGGAACGATGAGGTACATATGTACATATGTTCTTACAGTGCATTCTGGATTATCGCAACTAATAGACATCGGGGGTTGTTGCAATAAATGAGGTTGTTGCTATAACCGAGTCAAAAACTTTTTGAAAGTAAATTGTGATTAAAACTATGTTAATAAAGAATTCAGAAAACAAAACGCTTAAATGTTTAAATGCAAAAACTTTTTATTTACTTCAGTAATAATTCTAAAAAAAAAATTCGACTGGGGAGCCAGTCCTATACTTCCCACCTCATAATATGTTATATCAAAAACAGTGATATTGTTATTTATTTAATAATTAAAGAAAACATGAAAATTCGAAGACACACTGTTTAATATTGTTCCACAAAGAGTTGCTGCGCGAACCCGAAAAAAAAAAACGTTTCTTAAATTTCCTCAGCATCCATCAGACCGATTGTGCTCAAAATCTAATCAGCTCTAAGTTTTACGCTGACAAATAAAACAAAAAAACCGCATGGTCCTACGTTGTTTCGTTCTCCAGATATCGTAGGAGGAAAATATTGTCACACACACACACAAACACACACACACACAGACATCATTTCGAAAATGGGTGCAAACGATTTCTAGTGTATAGTGATGCCAAGCCCTGTTCATATCTCGAAACTTTTTGATCGGACCGATTACAATACTTCCCCTACTAGGTGGGAAGTAAAAACAAGTAATTGCAGCAAAATATAAGAAAGAAGTATGTTTTATAATGAATTTATGTAAAATAAAGTTGTACCTATCGAGGTAGAATTTTTAAAGAGTTGCGATTAACACGCCAGCAATGATAAAAATTTAGGTGTTGCGATAGCTGAGGAGATGGAGTTATTGGTGTTCTCACTGGTCACTGTCCTATTGGCCTTCATGGCAAAAGGATGGGCCTCTTTGCAAATCACTTTTGCAGGAGCTGCAGGGACGAAGAGGAGGAGGAAACGATTCTCCATTTTCTCTGCACTTGTCCTGCCCTGTCCCAAAGAAGGAAGCTCTATTTAGGAGCCTACCACTTCGACAATCTGGGCGAACTATCACATACTGATATCAAAAGTATCCTCAGCTTTATCAAGAGCTCCAAATGGTTTCATTAGCCGCAGTGGCACCTAGGGTAGATCCCAGTGGGATCACAAAGGTCCTTCCCTGGCCTACGTGTTTCCGTGCCTCGCATGGACAGCCACCTTACCTACCTACCTACCTAGCTGAGGAGATGCGCCTGTCGAGAGTTGCGTAAATCGAGAACGTACTGTAATATCAATTTGAGTACAACACCATCAAATCGTATAAACATGGCTTGCACGACAGCTCGGGATGAGCCAAGGCCTAGCATCTCTCAACCATTCATGTTGTGCGTGTAATATTTTCCGCACGAATAGAAGGGCCCTTAAATTTTTTGCCGACTCCGAACGGCGAATTGAGAAGCTTCTCCGCCGAGAAGTGATGCCGCGAGAAATGTTCGGTGGACATGGCTGGGGCTTGAACCCACGCAGCGGTCTTCTTTCTTGTAAATGAATTGGTGAATATGCCCTACCTGTAGCTTTGAATAGCTTAGCTCTTAGCGCATCTGGCGGGCTTATGCCATTTAAGCGTAGCTATAGCTGCTTTAACATTAGGTAGAAATAGTTTTTTGGTATATTTACTACCAGCTGCATTTCTATAATGGTTCTCGTCCAAATTGGGAAGTGAAACCTTGGATTGGTCTTTGTTCCACTGACGCTCCTGCCAGAAGGATGATCCTTTTTTTAAACGATTTGTGCAGAAGTTGCAGCGGCATATAGG
Organism: Matsumyia berberina; assembly: GCA_917880715.2. NCBI lineage: Eukaryota > Metazoa > Arthropoda > Insecta > Diptera > Syrphidae > Matsumyia > Matsumyia berberina. Next base: position 47,567,597 of record OU862871.1, on the reverse strand, counting down.
AGGAATAAACAATCTTCCACTTACAGTGACATCTATATCTGTCTCCTCAAGGTTATATAAAAGAGCGTCCGCGTTTAATTTTAAATATTTACAAATATATGCTGGAACACATTCATCGTCCTATTTATTAACATATTGTCCACCCATCTTCAATATAGTAGATCTACGGCTCTCCAGCGTTCATCTGACTCTCGAACTTTATTTTGTTGAAGGCATTTTCAATGTGCATATATGTATATATTATTGTAGTGGCGTTTTGGTATACTGTATACCATTAAGAATGTAGTTTATCTGTGTTGCACTCTTCACAATCGCCACGATCCCTTTCATTGTCTTTAACAGACATTGTGTTAGGCTCATCGTTCTGAAAGAAATACCATAGTTCCACCAACACTTTCTTTCCTCTATAATAGTGGTACTAACACATATGCACCTCTCGAAGAATAATGTGTACTCCCTTAAATTTGAGTGCATAGATGCATATAAATTCCTGCCTCACAGTGTCGGATGACTATCGAACTTTTCATTACTTTCAAATTCCCTACTCTTTGAGTCTTTGTCATTTACCTGCTCTTTTCTCCTGCCAAGGAAACTCAGTTAACTGGTTGGCTGAGGAGTGTTGTCAATCGATTAAAGGTCCAGGTAAGACTCTTTGAAGTCGTACGCTTTTCCATACATTGTTTAGCAAATTAACCGAGTCTCTGCTTGTTTGCGACAATATCCAGAGACACGTCACGACGCATTCATTACCCAAGCATCTACACAAACATTTGATATTTTCTTGACGTGTGAGCTTTATAACTACCTTGTTACATAGCTTTCATTTCATGCAATAAAAACATGAAACGGTTTCACCATTGTCTGTCCGAATCAGCTCTTGCAATCTTATGCCGTAAATTAATTTTAATCTGTCTGCAGTCAATTTGCCACAAAGAGCTGGGGAAAAACAATAAATAACATTGCATATCGCAGGAATAGATGACAAAGCCAAAAAAAAACTTGGAGATCCTCTCCACACAGATTTTAAATCAATGGCCAAAAATCTGAATACATGTATGCATGCCGTTGTCGATGGCTCCGCCAACACCGCCGCCAAATCATATCCGATTTTCAATCAATTTCAAAGGGCTTAAACCCACATCCCATTATGCCCAATTTAAATTCAATCAAACTCCAATCCTTTCGTTCGTTTGCCTCGCAGTGAGCACAACGCCACCACCCTTTCGACTCAAATATCCGCAAATATCCTTCGGGATGTATGTGTGGTGTTTGTGCCAATTTTTAGCTTCATATTCTTCTTCTCCTGCTACAGCTGATTTGGTCGTCCCATTCTATATATCGGTGCACGATTTCATTTGCAAATTCGTTCAAAGATAAAATCAATAATCCTTGCGCACACTGAGAAAAGGACAAAAAAACGCCAGAAAGCGCCAAAAAGGAGCAGAAAAAAGCGAGAGGAAAGAAAAATCATTCTCATTTTGGTGTGCTTAGGTTAGGTGATTTTTTTTTTTTGCATATCAAATGCTTCTTTGCCGTCGAGTCCTTTGCTCCTTGTATAGTGCAGCCAAAACCAAAAAATGAATATCGAGGATGCGGAGAGGAGGTTTTTTTTTAGCATTGACAGAATGGGAGTCATTTAGTGGTGACGCGACGACGACGACGTTGGAAGCTGGAGGTGACTTTTTTATTTTCCCCTGGAATAAGTGTCAAGAGGTTCGTGAAATGAAATTTCCTTTTCGAATGTTTATGTAGCGCTGAAAATGGATCATGTCACACAAAAAATCACCATTCACCCAGAGGTTATTCGCTTTTTTTTTCTGCCACTTTTCCTCGCACGAGTACCTGCAATAAAATCAAAGCGTCTGAAGAATAATGGAGCTAGAGATGGCTGCTGGTGGTTGTGTCAATTGGTGGGAAAAGCCATTGTATCTGCTGTGCGGCGGGGTGGGGGAGAAGGTGCGCAATTGGGGTTAGCGGGTTAGTCATCAGATTATGTCAATTGTTTTTGGCTCATTTGTAGAGTTGGTAAATTGGAAACGGATAATGGTGGGGGTGTAGAATCGATCAAGTAAATTTGAACAGTCAATTGCTTGGGACATAATAAATCAACCTCCTTTTGTTGACATGTGCCCTATCTCCAAGTGCGAGCTTAAATTGACGGAGCTTATGTGTCGATTGTTTAGCGATCTACTAATTGCCTCAAACATAGCACCAAGTTTACAGCTTCATACGAGTATATGCGCATATACAGGGTTTTTCAATAAGAGCGCTACAAAAGTTTTTTTTAAATAAAACAAAAACGGTTTTGAATATCAATGAAATTCTTTATTCCTGTGAAAGTACGTTCGATGCCATTATGTATGGAACTCGATTTCTTTTGCATGGCCACCACGGGCACGCTTGCAGAAGTCCAGACGCTGAACCCAATTTTCGACGGTTTTCAAGCATAAATCGGCCGATACTGCTGCAATTTCACGTTCGATATTCGTACGAAGTTCATCAATCGTCGCTGGCTTGTTGGAATAGACCATAGACTTGACGTAGCCCCACAGGAAATAGTCTAACGGCGTCAAATCGCACGACCGAGGCGGCCAAGCGACTGGACCATTTCGTGAGATAACACGTTCTCCAAACTTGGTTTCCAATAAATTGATTGTGACATTCGCTGTGTGGCTTGTGGCGCCGTCCTGTTGGAACCACATGTCCTCCAAGTCCATATCATCCAATTGGGGCCAAAAATATTCGGTTATCATTGAACGGTAGCGATCCCCATTCACAGTAACGTGCCGGTCTTGATCATCACGGAAGAAGTACGGCCCAATGACGCCGCCGGCCCATAAACCACACCAAACCGTAATTTTTTCGGGATGCAATGATGACTCATGGAGTACGTGTGGATTGCTGCCTGACCAATACCGCATATTTTGTTTATTGACGAAGCCATCCAGCCAGAAATTATGACGACCATAAATTGGACGTAGCGCTCTTAACGTTGAGGCCACTGACTCCGAATTTCGGTAGTAAATTTTAATAATTTTGACTCGTTGTTGGCTCGTATATCTTTCCATCATGAAATGGCGAACCTTACTGAAGAGAAATGTCAAAAAACCGCAAGAAAAATATGGCGTCGTTTGCTGTCCCTGTCGCTCTACTTTTGTAGCGTCCCTATTGAAAAACCCTTTATGTATGTATTAACTCCTTGTGGGGAGAGTTTTAACTAAAAATAAACTTAAAGATTAATATTAATCTATTTTAATGATGTTAATAATGAATTAATAAATATGAAATATGAAATATGACGGGTGAATCGCTATTTAACTATTTGGTGATTCAATGTTATTCCGCGTAACTCGCTGTAAAAATCAGTCCACCGTCAACAAAATTTCCTTTTTTTTTGGCAAACGAGTTGCGTGGGTTCAAGTCCCCCACATTTTTTTTCACGTTGAACTCACAATTGAAGTCGTTGAAATCGAAGCATATGCGCAAAGTGCATTCTGCACTGATTACATTTTTTCAACCTACTCATCGTTTACTGAAACCACCCAAAGGATTCGTTCACTTGAAGTATATCGGCTTTTGATTAGTACATGCTAGAGTAGAACTGGGATGTTTAAGCCCTCATACAATTTTATCTTTGTCGTTCTTAACCCTCCGATCAGTGACAGTCATGACGCCGCTATACAAGGTACAAGGTCCCTAGGGACCTTGGACCATTTTTGTAACATTTTTGAAAAAAATTTACTGTATTATCATCATGCACTTGTGTCTTGATGGTTTGCGTGTTAGCTTATGGTTGTATAAAGTGCGTAAATGTATATGGAAAGATTTAAGACCAAAAAAAGAAGGCATTTTTAAGTAATTTGGGTAAAGCATACCAGTTTGTTTGTCAGGCAAAGCAGCAGTGTAGGTATCGCACCGATATAATAGTGCTGAGTCTTGAGCACAAATCGGTTTACTGTAGGTAAATCAATAAGCTAGGGTTTGGGGTGTGTTAACATTTTTAAAAACGATCGCCGCGCATTTTGTATATTGAAGCATGTGTTGAACCCAAAATTTCTTAGCAGGCTCGCTGTTTGATTTCCACACCCCAGTAAAAATTGATAGCCAAAAATCTATCGAACTCTTTCATTGTTTCTGCTTGGTAGGATTTTCTGGATACCGAATTTGGATCTTGAATCATGTTGTTCAATGACTGCCAAGAAGCACATCAGCTTCTGGTCTAATCGACAATGTTACGAAAGCAACTGCGACTACTCGTTGGTGGATCTTTGTACCTGTACAATTTTTTCGTGCAATTTTTAGAAACCATCAGTCTTAGTCCGAAGAAGAGCGATAATGGCAGTAGCAGCTTCTTCTCGATGCTGTTCGATCTCATCTTCGTCGTCTTCATCGAATTCATCACGATTTATTTCCAGATTCACTTGGCTTTCGACATCGGACACATGTATATCACCTGGATAATAATTCGGGTCAACGTCATCATCACATTCATTATCATTTTCATTATCGCTCTCCTCACTCATAAATGCGGCATATCTTTCATCTACTGCACGTCTTTCCTCCTTATTTATCAGTATAGTAGTAGAATTACCGATAAATTCAATAAAACTTAAAAAAAAAATAAATCGAAGGACAAAATTTCGCAGCATCGATGTTGTTGTAGAACGATAGTCTTGAGCAGCTAAATTACATTTTTTGAAAAATAGTACAATACCAGTGCAATATACATTCAAACGAAATGAGCTAACCAAAGCTTAACTCGAATCACCATTAACCCTAAGCCGTTATTTTATCATATTCTCCACTCTATAATACATAAGGTCCCTAGGGACCTTCTACCTGACTATCGTCTGAAATGCCTTCAAAACGAAAAAAAATACGGATGGAGTGCTCGTATAGCTTCGGACCTGGTTTTAACCGCTTCAGCATACAATTTTTGTGGAATACAGGTAGCATCAAGTTTCTAACTCATTCATAAAAAAAGTTGTGAACTTGTAAAAATCGAAAAGGTCCCCAGGGACCTTTTCACCCATCGGAGGGTTAAGAGGTCTCTCCTACATCTTCTTTTTCAGTAGAATAAGTCACCACAGAATAAGCGCTCACCAAAATCTCTCCAGCGCTGCCGTCTCTCAAATCTAACCTTATCTAGCCTGACCCATTCCGACAGCGATATTTGAAGTTATTTATTATTTTCGCTTACTTATTGCTTCGTCCATTATATTCTCTACAAAGTTTTGAGGAATGTTTGGGGTCGTTGTCTGGTTGGAGCCAAAAGTTATACCCAATTAGCCGACGTCCTGACGGAAGATCGCAGTCTATCAGAATGTTTTTATAACCCTCTTTGTTTAATATGCCATCGATTTTTATCAAATCTGCAACTCCTTTATAGCAGAACGATGCCTAGACCTTGACAGAGTCGCCACCATGCTTCACATTGACAACCACACATTGTGGAGCCATCACCCGATCGACGGACAAAAACTCACATATTTCATCTAAAGATTTGAAATTTAATTTCATCAGTCCACAAGCCTTTTTGTACATTTCAATGGACCAGTCTTTATGCTAATGAGCCCACTTTAGCCGTTTTTTGCTATTTCGAGCCCTTAGGAGGGATTTTCGAGCAGCAACCCGATCTTTAAGTCCGACCGCAGCTAAACGGTGTTTTACGGTGCTGACAGACAGCGGACTCTTCTGTTGCCATTAACTTCTGCTTTAATTCCAGATGCTGTAAGCCGACTTTTAGCGTTTTTGAGCGTTTTTTGTCGTGAGTGGTACCTAATTCTTTGAAATGTTTAACTGTAGAGTAAACACCATTGCACGAATTTTTCAATTTCCTTGAAATTTTCCTGTTTTTTTTTTCGTTTCTATACAAATTTCTTGTTTTGGTGTAATTTTTAAATAAAAACTAATGCAAATTCAGGTTTAGCTCTTGTTACAACCAGTGATACCATGTGAATGGGTTGAAGACTATGGTTTCTCTCGAAATAATGCCTTTTTAATTTATTTTTTTCTCTCTCTCGATCAAGCTAATATTCTGTGGGAATTTACGACTCGTTACTTTAAAATAATAACGGAGGTATAAAGTAAGAAAGAAATTCGAAGCTGAATACTTTGAAAGAAATAAATAAAAAAAAGTCATTGTCTTTAATTGTTGTCTGCTTTTGTAAAAATCTAATTTCAAACAACTTAGTATATACTCAAACAATAACAGAACAGTATAAAAGTAATTTCTGGAAAAATTTCGTAGCATTAAGCCCATTTCTGCTCAGATTTCTGATTGACCCAAACTTTTGAGCGGTAGTGTATGTACAGAGTTTAAAATAAATAAATGTGAATGTAAATGTCATTAAGACATTAAGATAACGATGCCTAGTTATCACTTCCACACTAATTCTTGACATTCACAGAGTTGATGTGTAACACATTTACAAGAACTACTCTTTTACAGTATCTAAAAGCGTTCCCAGTGTGATGGGATACTTCCGTAGGACACGATTCCAATTGCTATTGTTACATGTTTAGTTTTTTCTTTTCTTCTACGATTATTTTTATAACGCCAGTATTTTTTTTGTTCGCAAATTATTTTTTTCTGTTTCGTAACGCTCTAGGAACAAAACATAGTCTAACTGACTGTTTGGGTAATCCGTTTCGGTTCCAGTGCTTTAAGCGGGGCCTGACTGTCACTGTTGGAAAATATACCCCTGATGGATATCGTATTCATCTCAAGCAATGCCGCAGCTGGAATCTTAGTGCGGAATACACTGTCACGTTCAAGGTCCGGTTTACCTCCTGATGTCGAAAAACACTTATTATTTAAAAATCAATAGAATCTATCAACTCTGAGAGCCGACGTCGACTTAATTGCGAAACCATTACACTGGCATTAGAGATTAAAGGGATAAGAAAAAACATACCGTGAATTACAGCAGTGACAAGCATTCCAAATGCTCCAAGTAAGTCCGGACTCCACCCTCGGACGCGATTAAAACCTAATAAACACTACCTCAGTTTCGAACCTATGCATCTCACTCGCGATGTATGATTATAAGGGAACTCTTAACCCCTTTACGCGAGTGGATTATGAAAAAAAAAAATCGACAGAAGCATGTCCATTTTACTGAGGAGTGTTGTGTGCGCTTTTGTGCTACAGGTGCCAAGTAACAAACAACAGAAACGGATTTATATATAACATGTACAGGGTTTTTCAATAAGAGCGCTACAAAACGGTTTTGGATATCAATGAAATTTTTTATTCCTGTGACCATGGCCACCACGGGCACGCTTGCAGAAGTCCAGACGCTGGACCCAATTTTCGACGGTACTGCTGCAATTTCACGTTCGATATTCGTTCGAAGTTCATCAATCGTCGCTGGCTTGTTGGCATAGACCATAGACTTGACGTAGCCCCACAGAAAATAGTCTAACGGCGTCAAATCGCACGACCGAGGCGGCCAAGCGACTGGACCATTTCGTGAGATAACACGTTCTCCAAACTTGATTTCCAATAAATTGATTGTGACATTCGCTGTGTGGCTTGTGGCGCCGTCCTGTTGGAACCACATGTCCTCCAAGTCCATATCATCCAATTGGGGCCAAAAATATTCGGTTATCATTGAACGGTAGCGATCCCCATTCACAGTAACGTGCCGGTCTTGATCATCACGGAAGAAGTACGGCCCAATGACGCCGCCGGCCCATAAACCACACCAAACCGTAATTTTTTCGGGATGCAATGATGACTCATGGAGTACGTGTGGATTGCTGCCTGACCAATACCGCATATTTTGTTTATTGACGAAGCCATCCAGCCAGAAATGAGCCTCATCGCTGAAGATGATTTTTCGATGAAAATCCGAATCATTTTCAAGTTGTTGCTCAGCCCAATTCACGAACATACGACGCTTCTGGTGGTCAAGCGGCTTCAGTTCTTGCGTCAATTTAATCTTGTAAGGATGTAGGCCAAGATCTTTTCGCAAAATTCGCCACAACGACGTCACAGAGATGCCCAACGCTTGAGAACGACGTGTGAGAGACACATTTGGGCTTTCTGCAACTGAAGCCTCATCGGCAGCAATATTCTGGACACTACGGGCACTTCTTTGTCTCACTGGCACGGGAACATTTTGTACTGTGCCTGTGAATTCAGTTTTTTCCACTAGACGCTCAATTGTTGATCTGCTAGGACGATTATGACGACCATAAATTGGACGTAGCGCTCTTAACGTTGAGGCCACTGACTCCGAATTTCGGTAGTAAATTTTAATAATTTCGACTCGTTGTTGGCTCGTATATCTTTCCATCATGAAATGGCAAACCTAACTGAAGAGAAATGTCAAAAAACCGCAAGAAAAATATGGCGTCGTTTGCTGTCCCTGTTGCTCTACTTTTGTAGCGTCCCTATTGCAAAACCCTTTATAAAATAATGTTAAATGAATTTCATGTTCTGTTTTTATAATGAAAAAATCTATAAACTAATAAATATTAAATTACTTAAACATGAAAACTATAAATTTTACGTTTTTTTTACGCTCGTCAGCTATGGTTACATACTTGTGGGCCAAAACACCATGTCTTCTTCCAATATGGCCCAGAGAAACAAAAAGGTTGGACACCCTTGCTTAAGAGCATTACATAAAAATGTAACGCCAGATTTTTTGGTTGGGGACCACTACCACTGTACTATAACGTAAGTCGTATTAAACGTCAAAAAAGGTCTGCTTCCTCAGAATGGACACCGAAGCCTGCTCTGCCTAAGGTTTTGAAACCATCCGTGTATATTGCAATTTCGTCGTGTTGTATTCTTCCATTCGATTACCGACTCTCTATCTCAAGGTACGAGGGTTGCATCCATTTTAATTGACCAGTATTTATTTTCTATGACTCGTAAATAATTATTGCATTCCGAACATCGTCCGTCAAACGTGCTCTCGACTACTGGAGTTCAAAACCACCGTGATTTAGCACCTCATTTTCCTGTTGTTCGTAGCTACATACATATATCCTTTCTACTCACGCGTGTATGTTATTTCCTCTAAGTATATGTATCCATCCATTTATTTCCACGTTCTGTATCTTAGGTCATTTATTTAAATTTTCGATCCCCGTACACTGTATATGTATGGCCAATGGCATCCCATTCAATTGTATCTCGCATCCTCTCTACACATTTATAACCACTCAGGCGATTCCATCGCATCAAAATGTCACTCACCATAAAATACGTATATTCTACTGAATAAATTTCCCATTCATCAAAGATACAAACATAGCAACAAAAAAATTCTTTATCTCTTTCGCTATCTCATTTCAGAATAACCAACGAAAATGGCTCACCATCGCCGCCGACACCATTGACGGACAACACCATTCGTGCAGCAAACAAGCTCTAACGCCGAAGAAAAAAAAGAATTTCAATCAATCACCATCACGTTCAAGGATCATCAACACGAGCACTCTTTGCCTGCCTTACCTCCAACATCCCATCAAATATGCTGCAACATCCACCGTGGCAATGGCTTCTGCTAACGCTAATCCTGCTAAAACAAGCGGACAGCTTCTGTCCGTCAAAGTGTCAATGCATGGGGGGCGACTCCAATTCACAGGCGTACTGTGTGGACGCAGCCCTCGAAGACGTACCGATACAGTTAAATCCCGAAACGAAGTACATCAATTTAACTCTAAATAAAATTCGAAACTTGGAGTTCACCCTGCCGTTCTACATGAAGCTGGAGGTGTTGGACCTCTCGCAGAACATAATCGAAACGTTGGGTTCAAAGAACTTTGAGTATCAAAGTGAAATGCGAACGCTAAATCTGAGTCGAAACAGTGTGTCCAGTTTGAACAAGGATGCGTTTAAGGGTCTAAATAATCTACTGCTGCTGGACTTGAGTTTCAATCGCATTGAGGTCGTGCATCCAACGTCAATGAACGATTTGACGAGCCTTATCGAGTTGGATCTAACGAACAACAACATAATGAGCCTCGAGGACGGGGTCTTTAGGAATATGATCTCCTTGGAGATTCTCATTTTCAAAAACAACCAGTTATTGGACGTGCCAGCGAATAATTTGGTGCATTTGCATGCACTGAAATCTTTGGATTTGTCCGATAACCTGATAGAGTTTGTGCGAAATGACAGTTTCGAAGGCCTTAAGGATCTGATGATGCTGAATCTGCGTGGCAATGTTATTTCGGAGTTGGATCTCAGTTCCTTTGACGGGCTATCAGCGCTGAAGCAAATGGATATGGCTGACAATAACTTGACGGTGAGTTAAGCAATAACAGAATTGTTTATATGGAAACCCCCCTAAATCGGTTTAATTTTTTAATTAGTTTCAACTCAAGGAATGTAGGACATCGCCGTGTCATTTGTACAGAGCAGTCAAGGCAATTGCCCTTATACTGTTATTTCACAGCAGAGTTGGGCAAAATTTATCCGATTGACGATTGATGGCTAAAAATTTAGTCGCCAAAATCAATCGTCTGTTGCGACTAATGTTTTAATCGTTAGTCGCAACTTAATTTAAAACGATTTATTGAAAAATTCGTTTTTTTTCAATCGCTTCATATGACTAACGAATAAAAATTAAGTCGTTAGTCATGATTGAAATTTTTAGTTGTAATCGTTGCACCCAACTAAAAAAGCGATTTATTTTAGTTTTTAATACTCCAAATGAAGTACATATATAGCTCTTCGACTTTGTTTGTTTGATTGGCGTGCACTAACGAGTTTATGCAGCTAGTTAGATCAAGATCAGAGCATTATTTGTAGAAAAAGCGGTAGATTAGGCAAATGAAACATAATTCTGATTATTACAGTTATTTTTCTTATGAACGAAGACATCGTAAAAAAGAAACAACAACACCCTTCGTTCCCTCTTGTGGCATTATTCAAAGTTTTTCCTTGAAAAAAATTGAATAGATCGTCATAATTATTAAGGCCATAACGAGTTGGGCATCAGTTTGTCGGATATGTGCCGATACAACTCATTTGACCTGGTTGTTTGCGGGTGTTATAAACTAATAGACAGAGATATTTAAATCCAACCTGTGGAATTAGAAAAAAGGATCAATCTTTTTCTTGGAAATATCTTTGAGGTCGCAAAGGTGGGTTTGCCTAGATTGGACTGCCTGACCCTCGCTAGAGCTGGACATTTACACAGGAAATAATGCCGATTGTTTTTCGCTACTATTTTTGCAACTACGGCAGAAACTGTTGTGGAGGATACCTAGCATGGCTGCGTGGTCTCCTATTGGTCAGTGGCCTAACGGCTACGATTTTGTCAATATCTGGTCTTGATCTGCTTGGGAGCTCAATTGTTTTTTGTTTGTTGTAACCGGGGCCAGACCTTCCTTGATTTGACGCAATTGTTAAGCCTGTTCTACGCTTGGTTGGGCACCATAAAGAAGTGGTGTTGAATATTGCCTTTAACGGCTCCTAGCGGGATATTAACAACTTCGGCTAGTAAGTCGTTAAGGGCTAATCTCCGTCTGGCCAAGTCATCGGCTCTTTCGTTGCCGTCAATTTTACTATGGCTTGGGACCCACGTGAGAGTCACCCTGCACTGAACTCCTAGTTGGTTTAGTTCCTTCTGGCATTGCTTTACCAGTTTTAGGGATATAGTGGCTGAATCAATAGCTTTGATAGCGGCTTGGCTATCATTGAATAAAATACTATGTTAGATGGGTGTTGAAGAATTTTTCAGCATACGGCAGGCTTCCCGAAGAACTCTGCTTGGAAAACACTGGCAAAATTTTGCTCAGTTGTAGGAGGAACTTGCTTTACAAAAAAAGATCTTTTCGGTTGCAATGTGCTGGGGCTCCATAGAGCCTATTTTTGGCTACATATCCATATTCAACAAATGTTCCCCGTATATTTCAGGGAATTACGATCGATTCCGTGACGAGCCATTTAACTATTTTTTAACTTCAATTTTACTTTAAAATCGCTTTTATACAACTAAATATTTATTTGACTAGATTTTTATCCGATTAATTTTTCATCCGATTGGAATTTTAGTTGCATACTTACGACTAAAAATTTATCCGATTTCAATCGTTATTTTTTAGTCGTAAAATTTTAGTCGTTTAAAACTTATTCGTTTTTACGATTGAAAAATCCGACTAATTTTTTAGTTGTTTTTTCAATCGGATAAATTTTTATCAACAACAACAACAACAACAACAACGCCCAACTCTGTTTCACAGCGTGGGTGAGGTGAAGTGGTTCGAATTGGTGGTGCTATTATATAGGTTTTAATGGCGGTGTAGAAACTAACTGGGAAAATGTGCACTATATTTATGTATGTACTTATGTATGTCATTGAGTGGTCGCCGTGGGTCAGTGGTTAGTGCGTTGGTTCAAGTCCCAGCCATGTCCAACGAACATTTTTCGCGGCAGCACTTTTCGTCAAGGTATGACAAACCTCCGATAGTATAAGCTAGGCCTTGGCTCATTGCGAGCCGTCGCACCAGCTATTTATTTTTATTTTTTATTTTTTGTATGTCATTGACTGATGAAAGGATTAATACTGAGTTATGCTGTGGGATTGGTCAGGCTGGAGCAATTTTTGAGACAGCTTGGTCAATCTGTTATCAGGAGGGCTGAACTTGCCATCGGAGCTAAGCTACCGATCTTTAATTCAGTGTTTGTCATGAGGTCATGAAGTTTGGATAATGACCGAAAAAATAAGGTCGCGGGTACAAGTTGAAATGAGATTTCTGAGCTGAAAACTAGAATGCGTGAGACACTCAATGTAGAGCAGCTACTTCTTCGAATGGAGAGCTCCATACTTCGATGGTTTAGGCACGTTAAACGCATGCCTCCAACTCGGCTTCAAAGACGTTCCATGGAATCCGTGCACTTGGGTGGGCGTCCCCTGCGTAGGTCCAGAATAAGATGGTTGGACCAAGTCCGAAATCGCACCTCTACACGTATGGGGATAGCCCCTGATGTTTTAGAGTCAATGGCAGAAAATCGGAAGATGTAATCCCGCGACCCTCATAGTGGATAAGCGGGCTATTCTGAAAATGTATGGACATATGTATGTATGTATGAATGTATGTCATTGCTATAATCGCGGTCAAAAATGAATTGATTTAGACTTGAATGTAACGGAAATTCTGACTGACTAACCCAAGCCATAATAACATTTGTCAACGTAGAAAATGCTAGTGTGAGTTGACAAACGTTATTGATCTTATCAAATTTTGATCAAAATTCTACATCCGACGTTTTGCTAAAAATATACCGTGTACTCTCTCATAAGCAGACACCGACGGTTCCGAGAAAGTTGTTCGCTTATGAGTGGTGTCCGCTTGTGAGAAAATAAACCAAGTTAAGATGTTTTTCTCCGTTCTTTCAAATTTGTCCGGTTATGAAGAGCGTCCGCTTATGAGAGGTGTCCGTAAGGAGAGAGTACACTGTACATACATATATACATATGAAACGATAAATTTTCAAAGGCATACCGAGATAAAACACCTTCCTTAAAAGTTAATCTTAATGCTCGTGTCTTATGTCGCATGACCTTTAGCTGCAACACCCTTCTTAAACCCTGTAAAATTCCATATATGTACATACATACATACATAGTTTCCGTGACTGATTTTCGTTTGATAATCCATGGTAACATACACATCCTATGTGTAGGTGTGGTCACACTCCATTAGTCAGACACTGATTTCGAAATGAAGTCGGCTCAATTCACATTTCAAGTTGGAATTCATTCATTTCTAGACAAATTCCATCGAAGAATACAACCACAAAGCCCTCACAATACTTAACCGTCAACTTCTGAGAACCCATCAACTCTACAGTCAAAATGCTTGAATGATGCACACTTCACCGTTACCTTAATCTCATTGCTGGCACTTATCATCAGAGGTGAGAAAACAACTTTAAATGCGTCCATCCAACAAGAGCAACAATCCTTCTCCACCCACAAAGCAACCTCCAACGTATGCTTACCAATGCGACGAACACAGGTATCATTAGATATGTACTCTCATAGAACATAGTTCTTACAAAAGGATTTCTACTGCACTCTATAGCCATCGGGAAGAAGAGCCTCGTCTTTCCGGGTTTGAATTTAAATTCATGAGATTCCATGCAATGTGGACGGCATTGGTTTCACATGAAATCGTGGTTCAAAAATTCTATTTTGACACGAAATGGAAATCAACACGAGCACCGATAATACTGGCTCCCGCAAAACCAACACCAAACACAACAACAACAACAACAACTACTACTACAAAAGTTGCATAAATCTCTTTCGAATTCCATTCGGCGAAATCAGAAATCCAGCGCTAGGACCATACAGACATGTCCTGCGCTGCGAATGTGTATGACAAGAGCGCACGAAATGCACATTGCTGGTAAAAGCTTTCATTCACATCATTCAAAACTGCGTAGCTACTCTTACGGCATAGCTAGCGCGGTACAGTACACACACAGACAAAGTACCACCACAAGAGACAAGAAATACGTTTTCGAAAATGAAAATTTATGACACCGTAAACTGACTGTGTGGTGACCACATCAGGATGCGGTTGCTCGGTTGACCTAGGACTGTACCACAGCCAACCGGGAACCTTGCATAGAATACACATATGTATGTGTATGTATGAATTCTTGAATGTGTGCACATATACAAGGACACTAGGTTTGGTATTCTATTTGACTGTTGGATTAAATGGATAATTTGGCCTTTCGTGACAGATTCAAAATTTCAAAGTACAATAGCAAGATCCTTGGCTCACAGATATGTGCATGTCATGTCAACGCTGAACGCCAACTGCAACTGCTGTCATCTGCTCAATTCCGATTGCGCCAGGTATATACAGTATACTCGCTTCTTACGGACACCTCTCAGAAGCGGACAATTTCCTCGGAACCGTTGGTGTCCGCTTATGAGAGAGTACACTGTATTTATTATTATCTATTGGCTACACTACAATATCGCAACAGGATAAATTCGAATACCACTCAAACAAAAATGCAAAATTGAGGTTTTACAGACAAGCGAGTAAAATGTTAAGAAACCTTATAGGACTCAAGAGTCTTCTTGGAATGATGATCCGCTCAAGTCAAACGAGTAAGAGATAGAAAGTAATTGATAAATATAAAAAAGTATCGATGAAAGCACGGCGCCGTATGGGACCTCACAAGTGCAAACGCCAATCTAATACAACCTGTACTGTAAAATGATCGTAATCCATTAAGAAAAGGCATTACATTTGCTTGAAGCTTGTTTAGAAGGGCGCTGTGTCAAAGGTTCTCGAGATACATATTTAAGGCGCTTACACCCACCATGATGGTGCATACATTGGTTCCATTATTTGCACAAAAGAACCACTAAGTCGTTGATGTGTGGAACCACACTGAAAGTCATTAAAGAAGTGAAGCGACTGCTATATTAACGCTTATGGTTCACACCGTCGATGCTGCTCCTTCCTTCGCTAATTCGTCTGCTTTTGCATTACGTGATGATTTGGTTACCGAAGGAAGTTCAGCAAATTTTTGTAAGTCCGTACGGACTATAAAAAATTGCTGCGTTCCTATCAGAGTAGATGCCTTTGCTGTTGTTTTCTCTAAGGACTGCCGCCCTCTGAATCACGTATTGTTTCTCCTGAAGGATTGTGACCTGAGGTTGGAGATGAATGACGAACTCCAGACCCGATTTGTTCACGATATTGGAGCACTCTATTTATAGCGCTGTTACTTCATGATGTGATGTGTTGCTCCCTGTTTTCTGGTAAAGGGGACCAGCACTGGTAGAGCTTATGTTGCTGTGGCTGAATAGTTAGTTCCTTGGACGGCTGTGCAAGCTGCTAGGGTTTGAGCGCCGGGAATATCCACCAAACTTCTTTTTTTTTTTGCGGCATCACCTCTTGTCAAGGAATGATAATTTGCCGTTCAGAGTCGGCAATAAATTCACATGCACAACATGAATGTTTGCTTTTTTTTATCACTAAGGCCGGTGGTCGCCGTGGGTCAGTGGTTAGTGCGTTGGACTGCTGACCGAGCGGCGTGGGTTCAAGTCCCAGCCAGGAATACCGAACATTTTTCGCTAGGCCTTGTCTCATTGCTAGCGGTCGCGCCAGCTATTTATTTATTTTTAAACAAATTAAGGAAATTAGAAGAATTTCAAATTGAAACCACAACTCATTTAACCTGGTTGTTTGTAGTCGTTATAGGTTGATAGGCGAGGATATTTAGATCCAATCTGTTTAATTAAGGAATAGGATTAGTTCACCAATCCTTTTTTTTTTTTAACTTTGAGGTCGTCGAAGAAGGGTTTGCCTAGAGTACGCTTCCGAACCCTCGCTAGGCCCAGACATTTACACAGGAAATGATGCAGAGATTCTTTTTCGCTGTTATCCTTGCAACTACGGCAGAAAGTGTTGTGGGGAATACCTAGCTTGGCTGCGTGATCTCCCACTGGTCGGTAGTCTGTACTAGCGGCTACGATTCTCGCAATATCTTGTCTTGATCTGTTTAGTAGCTCGTTTGTTTTCTGTTTGTTTTAACCAGGCCAGATCTTCCTCGACATGACGCAGTTGCTAAGCCTATTCCACGTTTGGTTGACCGCTTGGTAGATTTAGTTCCATTGTCCTTCATTTAAGACTCTTGTGACCGTCGCTAAGACACTAAGCAGCCACCAAGTTTCTTGCTAAATTATTCCAACAAAAACTCTTTTTTGCTACAAACTCAACTGTAGCAAAGGAGTCATACACAAGCGTTAAATGATACTTAACCCTTAAATGCATAGTGACCCATATATGGCACAATCCATTCTTCTGCCTATATATTTGCATGTAAACACATAATTTAAGTTAGCGCATCGAGTGCCATATTTGGCACATACGATAAATACAAGGATACTATTTTTACTTGGGTCCCGTTAGAATATTCCAAGAAAAACACGTATGAGTAACTGTTATTTCAGTTTCAGTAGGTCAGTAGAAATCGGTTGAGTGAAGAACGTGTTGTGAATTTAGTATTCTGAATTGGTGAATTAAGAAATTGTTTTCAACTAAGATAATATCGTATAAATCAGTAAAAAAATAAAGTAATCCACGGTAAGTTTCCAATTAGTTCTAATAAGAACTAAATTGTTTGTGCCATATATGGCACACCATGCAGTAACGTATATCACAATTTGATTTTAGATGTTCGGTATGTCGAAGGCTTCTGGTAGCAAAAAACCTATTTCGGATGAAGAAGTTCTGCAAATTTTAGCAGAAATACCTAGCGGCAGTGAAGATGATATGGAAAGCGACGACAATGAAGGAGATGATCCTTCGGAGAGTGTGGGCGATGTTTTTAACGAGGAATTGCTTGGAGCACTTCTGGGAGATGACGATTTTATGGAAATTGAATGCCCTTTATTAGAAAACGACCGTAATGCTGCTACATCCAATGCATCTGATGAAAATGAAAGTGAAAAATACGAACTTTATAAAAAATCTCTTCGCTGGAAAAAGAAGAACATCAGTATTCCTGCTGAGCAGTTAACATTTACTGGTTCAACTGAGTTACCGTCATCTATAGCAAAGCTTGAAACACCGTACGAGTTTTTTCGATATTTTATGGACGCGAAGCAATATCAAAAATTGTGGAAGAAACAAACTTATACGCACGATTCCAAAACATAGATGATCTATTCTCCGTTACAAAATATGATATTTTAAAATATCTCGGGATTCTTATTCTATCATTCGTCGGTAAGTTTTCAAACATAAGACTTTATTGGGATACAGACATTGGTATAGAGTTAGTGAAGAATACAATGACAGTGAATCACTTTGAAAAAATTCGATCTGTACTACATTTCAATGATAATTCAAAGATATTAACTGACAAAACTGCACCCCAATTTGACAAGCTCTACAAAATACGTCCAAGTGTCGAAGGATTTAGAAGAAAGAGCTTATCTATTCCGATGGAAGAACATCTTTCTATTGATGAACAAATTTGCGCAACGAAAGTAAAACACCATTTGAAACAGTACTTACCGCTTAAGCCTCATAAATGGGGCTACAAGCTTTTTGTTTTATGTGGGGTTTCTGGTTTTGCATATAATTTTGAAATTTATACTGGACTCGAAAATAAAAATTCCGAACGTATATCCTTCAAAGAACCAGACTTGGGAGCCAGCAGTAATGTTGTTGTGCGATTATGCCGAGAAATCCCTCGGGGGTCAAATTTCAAAATATATTTTGATAACTACTACACTTCCCTTCAACTTGAGCATTACTTAGCAAAACTTGGCATATATTCATTAGGGACGGTAAGACGAAACCGAATTCCAAATTGCAAGCTCCCGAATGATGCGGAAATGAAAAAAATAGCTAGGGGCGAATCTGTTGAATTCGTGGCCGATTTCCAAGGTGTCGACATTTCCAATTTAGTTTGGAAAGACAACAAAAGTGTCAACATGCTATCGACCTTTGTAGGTTCTGATCCAGTGACAAAAATTAACAGGTTTGAACGAAAAACAAAAAAACATATCTCAGTAAAGTGTCCAGCTGCTATAAAGGAGTATAACCGCCACAAGGGAGGCGTCGATTTAATGGACAGCTACATTGGACGATCAAAGATATCAATGAAATCCAAAAAATGGTACATGCGTCTTTTTCATCACTTAATCGATTTAGCCGTCATCAATTCTTGGCTTATGTACAAAAAAACAAGCGGTCAGAAACATATGCACATGGACAGATTCAGAATTGAGCTGTCGAAATCTTTGTGCAATATAGGAACGAGCTCCAGCTTCCCAACAAAACGCGGAAGGCCTTCAGGTAGTCCATCTGTTGCATATTTACATACCACAAAGAAAAGACAAGGACCAGCAACTTCCATACCAAGCAAGGATGTTAGACATGATGCAATCAATCATATGCCCATTTGGAAAGATGTACGCCAAAGATGTAAATTTCCAAGTTGCACGTCAAAAACATTTATAAACTGTCGAAAATGTGGTGTCGCTCTTTGTTTAAATAAAGATAAAAATTGTTTTCAAAACTTCCATGAAAAATAAATAAAATATTAATTTTGTAATAATAATAAACCTACCATAATCTACATATATGGATTACATATTTATTTATATGTTTTTGTTTTCTGTTATTCCTTTTCTTTTTAAACAAAACTAAAGGAGTTAAAATGGATTTTATATTGTTTCATTATTTTATTTGTTATGTTGACTGTCGAATGCTATATGAAATAAATTTTATTAAAATCGAATTGTCCATTATATTCTAACGTGCTTAATGCATAGTGTGACATATATTTCACAAACGCAATTTAACCAATTACTATTACTTAAAATAATTTTTTTTTAAAACTATTAATTACAGAATGTTTTATAAGTTCATTTCTATCATTAAACGTTTTTATTTCAATTTTGAAAAAATCATGCATTTAAGGGTTAAATTCGCCCAAAAATATATTTCGCTACTCTACGCCGGAAGATGCAGTCGCGCAATGATCGCCTCACATTACTGATGCAACGCAGGCCATGTGGTTGCTTAAAACTTCGCAGCGCAATGAAAATATAATTTCTCCATTCTCATAAATCCAACTCCTTAATTATACCCATATCTAAAATACAAATGTATATATGCACGTACATATGTCGGGTCCGCTAAAACGTCACAGAAGATACAAAAACCGCCCTCGCACATATCGTCTCAGCCGCCGTTAAACAACGTCAACGTTCCACACATTTAAGTTGCTACCCTTCTTTCCCCTAACGAAAGTTATGATTATTAATTTTGCCAGTCATAGCAACAGGATAAGGCGATTATCATTTTTCGCATCCTTCTTACGGTTTGATGTGTGTTATCCTTGCAGGAATATGAAAATGCTTTACTTAAACATGTACATACGAACACCATATTCCGACACAAGCCATGTGTACATGCCTTGTAAAGCTCCTTGTGATGGGCGGGTAAGACCCTGCTTTAGCGAGCGAACTAGTAAATGGTAAACTGGAACGGGCACAGGAATGGATTTATCTATTTATGTACCGTTCCTGCTCCTCGTGCTGCGTTGCTACTGACTGCCGCCGTTGCCGCCGCCAACATCCCTCAGAGTACTAATACATTTTAATGAATAAATCTCGTTGCCGATTTTGTATCCGTTCAAAGTTTTAAAGGATTTTCACCGGACACAACCCCTGTATATGTATGTATGTACGCGTGTGTGCGGAACACAAGTAGTACAAACATTCATGCAGCATGTCCCGAACGTGTTCACTATAGTATCCAACTAGCTACCCAGCTCACGACTACAACGCCGAGGACGACGACGTTTGCTCGTTATAACCCAAAGCGAAGCTATGTGTTTGGCTCTAATGAATCCCTTGCAGCTGTCAGTGTTTAAGGTCTGTCGGATGTGTTCGGTAGACGTCATTTATTAACGAAGATTTGCAGGTTAGTTTAAGTTGTGTTGTATTTGTTCTGCTTTTTTGCTCTGCTACAGTCTACGCCTCGTCTTCTGCCATGGACGGCGAGAAAACTTCGCTTATTTTCTTTTCGGATAAAGTGCAACAAAATAGAGAAAGAAAGAAAAAACCTGAAAAGTGTTGACAAGACGAAGCAAGCGGAAGTTGTTCGTTAACAATGTTTTTTTTTTTTGCAATTGTGTTGCACGTGTTGGGCTAAAGGATTAAACCGATTTTGCCGGAACATTAGTTGTGCTGGACTAATGAAAAACTTAAAAGTTTTGAGTTAAAAATGAGAGAAATATTCAAAATTGGATAAGCTTCGGTGTTTGGAAGTGCAACAGCAGCTGAGCATGATCTCGAGCCAAATTTACCGTAAATTTCTGGTCAGGGCACAAATGTTTTTTTTTTTTTTTTAGGCTATAAAGTTCAACGTGACCTCATTTCTAGCGTACAAGCCCTACATTAATAGCTATTGCAGACAAACCCAGTGTCTGTGGTAGTGCACCCATTTATACATATGAGCGGCCTCTTATCGTACTTTTGGTCTCTATGCTTCTTCGACAGGGAAGTAAATGCCGCTGCCGGTATATGTATGTAACTACATATCTGGTTTTAGTTGGACAAACAAATCAATGTGACTAAAGCTGAAACGAAGACTCTTGTTCAATCCTACCAGTGGTGTTTTCAACCGGCAAAGGAATACCCTTTGGATTATGCGGTTAAACACCCTACAAGAAAAGCCGAAGTAACCTCAAATCGGCTAGAAATACGATAACTTTAAACTCGATGATCAGAGTGTAGAGACAAAAAATGCTCCAATTTGGTTAAAAAAATCCTCGTCGACTTTAATAAAAAATATAGCGAGATCCAAAGATGAATGCTAACCGACTGGCTGAACTATTTGCACAAACTTCGCCTTGTCAGACAGCTCTGTATCAATCTATACTGAATCAAATTCATTATTCATTAAAACAAATATACTGAACGCGTTCAGTAGCTCGAGTGTCTTTTTATATTCCGTAAATCCAATTCGCCGTGGCTCAGTGGTTAGTTCGTTGGACTGCTGTGCAAGCGGCGCGCCATTTTCAGCAAACATTTCCGCGGCACCACCTCTCGTCGGGGAATGACAAATCGCCGGGAGTGTAATTTGTCATGAAAGAGCTTCTTAATTCGCCGTTCGGAGTCGGCAATAAATTGTAGGTCTCTTCCATTTATGCGAAAAATGTAACACACACATCATGAATGACTGCGCGAATTTAGCCCTGGCTCATCCCGAGCTTTCTCGCCAGCTATTAATTTAAATGCAATTATTATTACCATGGTCATTAACACCAGTTATAAATATAAATAAATAAATAAATAAATAGACCTGACACTCATAGATCGTATCGAACATGCTGGAATGTACATATATGTACAAGCCTAAGTTTCAATCTGTTGTGACTAGTCAGTCACCACTCCTTCAGTATCCCCAGTCGACGTAGCGTCTTTAAAAGACATCATGATCGTGTTCAAGCGCTTTGTCTTTTATTAAGCACCTAATCTGCATCGAGAAACTACTCAATCCTTAGAGGGTGGGTCATTTGTATTTAATAGCTCCTGCTACGGTCTTTTTGGTTTTCCGGGGTAAAAGCCTCGGCCAGTTTCTTTCCCAATAGATGAACCGAAAGGCTGCAGAACACTGCAGCGCGAGTAGTAAAACTTGCTTCAAATCTTCAACGGTTTCTGTGCAGCTTGGTGGTGTCCGAACTTGAATAAATATTCCCTGAGGTACCCCTGTTGACATATGGGTTATGTAGAAGCTTTGCTCTCCGTGTTTTCTGTTTATCCAAGTCTGGATAATGAGTATAATTCTATGTGTCCAATTTCTTTTGTCTTTGATGGTCCTATCTTTGTTGCAATTCGATTAGAGTGACCTCTCTTGGTTGCGGCCGGATATCGTCTGATGATTCACAAACATAGACTTAAATACTACTGTTAAATATGTATTCCGAAATTCAAATTTTATTTCCTCATGGGTTTTCTTAGCTAAAATGTTAATTAGCACCCTCGCGGCTACCACACACGATGCATCGTACAACGTCGTCTGAAAGGTGCTGATTACTTTTAGTACGTTAGCCCTGTAAACCGTTTCCGACCCCTTCTTTTAGTTTTGAATGCCATAGTATCAGTCAACATTTGGTATCCAAAGAGAATTACAGATGTTGCCTTTGCCGCCTTATTAGCTGGATTGGAGATTATAGCATGTTACCGTTATGGTGCGCACCACTTTTGTCTTTCGGCAAATAACAGACCCATATGATCCATTCGCACACAGTTCGAATAGTTTCACTGCCCTGTTGCTCTACAAGAACAACCGCATTCTGGATTGCTGTTTCGAGAATGTTGCTTACTATGCGCTTCCATGATTTCCGGCATGCAAAGCGACCCATGCGAAGACGAATCTTCTGGTGGCCTGCTTGCTTTACCGAATAGGCCCAATCTTTCCACTTTCCTTATGTCTTATTGTTGCTTTTAAGGCGATATTGGGGATGCTATCGCTGCCAGGCGCATTCTGGATATATAAAAACTTGTTGCGTTCTTCAGCAGCTCTTTCGTGACTTTTTGGCAATACTCTCCATTGTTTGACTTTGGGTCCATAGCACCGCTTTAGTTTTTTCATCACAACTTGGTAAATTTCGCCTCACGGCTCGTTGCAAAGTTCGATAAAGCATCTATGTATTTTAAATTGGTCTGATGGCGTTTTTAGGATCACTTCGTGCAACTTTATGCAAGTTGCTGTGACTATTTCTACAGACGAAAAAGAAGCAAAGCTCTTTCTAGTACTAGAGGAAACTCTTAAGGAGTATACCTCTTCATTGATCTAAACGATACGAACACTGCCATTAAAGTCGACCTGAACTGTTACGCTAGGTTCTCCAAAGAATTTCAAAGAAATCTTAGATTGGAGGTCACTTGAAGTGTTGTCGAAATGGACCTATCTTTGATTTAAGTTTACCTATTTCCTAGGCTATTTTTAACCAACTAAGAAAACTCTGTACCGCGGGTTCCCATTGGAATTTTATTCAGAAACTATAATGAATGACGATAAATTCAGCATTCAAATTATTTGAAATTTCATTAATCACGGAGCATAAAATGTTTGCTGAATTTGTGGTTTTCGAAATCTCTCTCGTCCGATGCATTTTTGCACAATTATTTCGACAACGTGAGCTAAAATTCATCAATTAAATTCTCGATCCTAATTGCAATGTCAGAAAAACCCGGAAAAAACCACTAGACAGTCGTACACCACTAGTTACATCTAGGACACAAATTAAACTCCCTCCCTCCTGGCTTTTGGAATCGATTAAATGTATCGAAGTTACTCATCAATATACAACGTCAAATTGCATTGCTGGTCAAAAAAGTGTGCAGTGAAAAAAGCAAATCAATAACAAATTCAAAAAAAAAAAAAAGAAGGAAAAATCGAAAACTCATCCACTTTTAATGAATGTTCTCAAATTAACGCCAATGTCCGGCACGAAAACGAAAAAAGGATTGAAATTCAACAAGAAGCGAATGTCCAATCACTACTGCACGCCAGACAACAACACACAAACCTCCAACAAGTGAACATGTTTACATGATGTCCTTCCACTTGCCGCATCCTGTTGATGACGAAGAGTGACTTCGGATAAACCAACTACTGATGTGGTTGTGCACAAAATTTACATTTAAACTTCCGGTAGTGATGGATTTTTTTCTCTCCTTCGTCCTGGAAGTGTAATTTGACTTTTTTTGTTGCATTTTGCTAGGAAATCCTTCCGAAGTTGAGTGGAATATAACACGGAAAGTTTTGCACATTTTTTTTGAGGAAAAAAAAGTTCTCATATCCTTTTTCTTGTTTTGGATAAGATTTATGGTAAATTACTGCTTGAGTGAAATTTTGAAATATTCCCAGTCTTGGTGGAGCAGAAAACAAAGATACAAAGTATCTCCTGAGAAATCTCCATAAAGTCCAGGAAGAGAATTACGTACGGTCTTACTCATACGTGTATACTAGCAAAGGTATCCGCTTGCATCCTTGCTGGATGGATGCCAAGGAATCCATCATCGGTGAAGGAGAAATTGTTCCTGACTATGTGTACAGAGTACACACATTCCTTGTGGTTATGTCTTACGCTGGTAGATTTGATTTCCTTTGATTCAAATAAGAAACTGATATCCTTTGTAAAATGCTCTCTCTGTCTCTCTTTCGCTCTCTTTGTTGAGGTGAGGCTTTTGCATGTGGGGACAAAAATATATTGCATGACTGCGTTTCTACCTACCTGCGGGCAGTCACTGGGCAAGTGATTTTATGCCGGTAATGGAATATACACGTAAGGCCCCCAAAAATGTTTTGAAAGTCAAAACAGTATACAATATGAACTGAAGGCTATTCTTAACTTTGTCCATGTGAGCCCCGAAATAACTTGGGATAGGAAAAAAAAATCGAGTTAACACATCCTTTGGAATCCGATGTGGATTTTTTGAAATTTTGAGCTTGAGTTCTGAGACAACAGAATGCTTGGAAATAATTTCGAGAATATGATGTCCTTGCCAGAGTGTGGGATAATTTTGTTCCAAGAAGTGAATTTTAAGAAGGCTGTCTTCAAATTAAAAGCTATTTTTCATGTCTGATAAATTTAAAGACATTTTAATGCAATTTTGAGAACAATTTAGGATTGAAAATCTTAACAAGACTGTACAGAGATATGCATCAAATGTAATTCAATTGAATTTGAAGCCGGCTTTCAAGACTCAAAGACTGCAGTTTAATCTCAATTATAACATCGCTGAAACAGAAGCTATTGAAAATGTCCTGAAATACATGACTTGGTATAAATGCTTTTCAAAGTTTCATCAAAGCACTGAGTTTGAAGATTAAATGAAAATGTCGTTTGCATAAATTATTCTTACATACATATGTATGTATGTACATGTTTTTTATTTCACAGAATACTTAAAATTTAAGAGATAGCAATGACACCATTGGTTGTTTTAAGGTTTGAGAGGTCCTTATCACATAGGTCACCTTTGGGGCCGGAATTTTTCGATAATGAAAAAAAGCTGCTATGTAAGACTACTCCTACGGTTATAACTATGGGAATGTCCTTGTCTCCCACCACCTTAATCGCCAGTTTATCCATAGCGTCATTCCCCTTGTTTATTACAGTCGCCAGGTTTCAATTATGTTAAGTCATGCCTTTACCTGCTTTAAGTTGCCTCTCTAGTTTTCAAGTGCCAGTAAGGCTGCTGTTTCAGCAGATATAAATGCTGTTATCACAAGTCTTGGAACTAAGAAATATCGTGTTGATCTCTACCTGGAACGAGATTATTTCAGATTTCAGTAAGTTTCTCTCTTACCGGCCACCAGGCAAACACCCCTTAGAGTAAAATGGGCCTGTCTTACTTAGGTACTTGCTTAAGATGACACTACAGTCCAGAATGGACCTGCACCTCAACAGCAAGCGTCTTCAGTTTCTCACGCCAAGTTGGTTAAGGCCCCCTTTCACTTCCGTGCCCCACCTGAATCACGGTCTTCCTCTACTCCGCCGTCCCTCGGGTGTGGATTCGACGATTTTTCGGACCAGAGCATTGGTGTCCATTCGCTCTACATGAGCCAGCCCTCTCAGTTGTTTAACCTTCATTCTTCTGGCTAAGCCGATGCCGCTGTACAGACCGTACAGTCCGTCGTTGTATCTCCTCCTTCACTCACCGTCCACGCAGAAGGGACCGAAAATCACCCGAAGAACTTTCCTTTCGAATAAGCCAAGCCGCTTTTGACAGAGTCCATGCCTCTGCGCCTTAGAGCAAGATTAGGATGATTATGTCTGAAACACAATACTGCTTTGGTGCTAGCTTTGTTTCTCTCCCATGGAAGTGCTTCACAGATGGCGTTGAATTGACATTCTCAAATTTACCAGCTGTCTGCACAACGTTCCGCACATATTTTCTGAAATGAAAAGAAGTGTCAGAACGCACACAAAAGTTCAACCGAGTCGAAGTTTTCCTCAGAGAGAGTGCGTTGTTACGTATTGTTACGATATGTAAGTAAATCACTTTACTCTTTTTCACTTTCAAAGGCAGAACGGTAGCACGACGCAGGATTGTGGCTGATGCCATTGCATTTCTTTGGTTGAAAATTAAACGTCACCCAACGCAGTATTGTGTTTCAGGGACTTAATGCCTTACATATACAGGGTCACTTTACTCTTTCAAGAGAGGGCTTTACTATTCAGTTGCCTTGTTAGTCCGAAGAAACAGCATTTGATAATAGTTATTCTTCATTTGATGTCAGCGCTGGTGCCGTTGTCTGCATTTATAGCGAAGCCTAGGTAGACAAAGTGCTTGACTACCTCAAAGTTATAACTGTCTTTTGTGACATTCTGACCGAGACGTCGGTGTTGGGTGTGATTTCTTGTTTACAGCATATACTTCGTCTTGCCTTCATTGACTTCTTAACCCATTTTCGTCGCCCCCATTTCAATACTCACGAACACGACAGTCCAGTAACATCACGCTGCGTTCTTCCGATTATGTCAATAACCTCTGCGTATGCGAGTAATTAGACAGACTTTTGAAAGATTTTGCCTCTGGTGTTGGCG
This sequence comes from Matsumyia berberina, assembly GCA_917880715.2. Taxonomy (NCBI): domain Eukaryota; kingdom Metazoa; phylum Arthropoda; class Insecta; order Diptera; family Syrphidae; genus Matsumyia; species Matsumyia berberina. Next base: position 47,540,509 of record OU862871.1, on the reverse strand, counting down.
CATGAGTTTTGCATTATTTTTTCAAGAATGATGTTGAAGAAATCGTGTGGCAGCATGACGGCTTGTTACAGCAGTGAGGTCTTGATGAAGCAGCCATCGACATTCTGCACAAACGGACGAGTTCGGCAGGGATGCCAGAACTAAACATTAATATATAGCACGTCTCTTTAAATGCTGTCATACGCGCCTTAAAATCGATGAAAAGGTGGTGGGTATCGATTTTAAGTTCCTGATTTTTCTCCAAGATCTGCTGCAGTGTAAATATTTGGGCGATAGTAGACTTTCCATTTATCCGACAATATCGTATAGGTGAGTTGGTGCGTGCTCCTTACCAAGCTATCCCCTGCCGCTTTGAACAGTTCGGCAGCTAGGCCGTCAGGTCCAGCAGCTGTTGGATTAAAGCTTAGACATGGCTATCTTCACTTCGTCCACGTCGGGTAGATGGAATTGTTGGTCTTCATCGTCCTGTTTGGATATTTCATCCTGCCGGGATTCGTCCCCGTTAAAAAGTCTGCAGAAATAGTTTTTCTTTATACTCAGCATTAACTACGATTCTTTTACGAAGTACCGTCGATCGTCAGACTCCCTATCCCCTTCAGTGGTCCCACTTTAGAATTTTCCTACCTTGCTTTCTATACCGAAGTTGGGTCTCACACAAGCGATGCCTGACAAATTGCAAAGAATAATTTATGAACCTGTTAATTAGTCGACACCCTCTAATTCAGCTGTATGTCTGTTACAGTCAACCATTTGTATTGTTATTGAAATGTGTTTTTGAACATTGTTTCGCCGAGATTCAATCTGTGAGCAGAAACAAAAAGGTGCAGTCGGCATTTTCTATCCATTTAAGTCTAAAAAATGCTCTATATGTAGATAGCAGCAAAAATGATCGCTGTTCTCAAGCTTAACTTTATCCCACACACAAAAGACCTACATGTACTGTGCAACTTGTGTAACATGGCGGAGAGAGAAGATATCATACAGTTTGTTGAAAGGTGTCCAGTTATCAAAGAAATAAGGAGGCATACCTACCTTCAGAAGAGATGTCCTGTCGGCAGATCAAATTCTTATGCTACTTAACGAAATAAACGAGCAGAAGCCATCTCAATACCGCAAAGTCGCTTTAAATAATCGCGAAAGCGTAGCTAATGAACATTTTGAATAAACAAAATGAAAACGAAGTTTGCTGGTGTACATAAGTACATTTATGTACACCTATATCCATTCAACGATTATTATCAATCAGCCAGACGGGCGTTCCATAAACCTATGTTTATGTAAAATGGTAGTTATGTGCATTCAAGAGGACACAAGCGTCCTCAACCAACCTCTGTCTACCAACTCCTACTCTCACCTCCACGAGGTGAACGCTGGGTGCCTAGTACCTCAACTGGAGATAGGGTGCAAATCCCTGTGGAAGGTTGTTGGTGGTAGCCGACGAGAGAGGGGGGGAGGGTGTTCACACTAAGGCACTCTCCCTTGCATCTGGACGGCAGCGGAAGAACTCCCACGATGGAATCAACGGTGGCGTCTACAGTTCCAGTTAGGTCGAACTACTTAGTGAACACCTCATTCGGGCTACTTCGACGTATTCGAATTATAGGCCAATGAGGACCGGATTACCCGGCCCCTTAAGTCCAAGGGGTTTAACAAAGGGCCTGGCCCTCCAGGTTGGGGGTTGTGCGTGGGGTTAACGGTTCCACCATTTAAAACAACATTGTTACGAAGCATCCAACAGCCTCGGATAAGGAAGGATTTACTGTTGACGACCCGGCTAAACGAAAAAAGGACAACGACTTTCGGATCTGCACGTGGAATGTTCGGACTCTGAACAGACCGCGTGCAGCCGAACAATTAGCGGAGGCCCTAGACTGCTATAAAGCAGATATTACCGCCATCCAGGAAATGCGATGGGATGGGCCGGGCAAAAGGAGGATGAAAAACTGTGACATTTACTACTGTGACTGCTACAGAGAGCAAAAGCAGCGTCTATTCGGATGCGGATTTGTTATAGGCGGCAGACTTAGGCAAGAAGTCTTGAGCTTTCGACATGTAAGTGGACGCCTTATAACAATTCGCATCAAGGCTAAATTCAAAAACATAAGCCTAATATGCGCTCACGCCCCGACAGAAGAAAGTGACGATGCTACCAAGGAGGGTTTCTACGAGCTCCTCGACAAAACATACGAGCAATGCCCCAAGTATGACGTAAAAATCGTGTTAGGCGATTTTAACGCAAAGATAGGGAAGGAAGACCTCTTTGGTAACACGATCGGGAAACATAGCCTACATGACGTCACGTCTGGAAACGGACTTAGGCTAATTGATTTTGCTTCGGGGCGTAATGTCACTATAGCTAGTACACGATTTCCACACCTCAATATCCACAAGGGCACATGGCGGTCTCCTGATCAACGCACCGTCAACCAAATTGATCATGTTGCAATCGACAAAAGGCACGCCTCCAGTATTCTGGATGTCCGAGCTTTCCGAGCAGCCAACATTGACTCGGACCACTACCTTGTTGTAGCCAAGGTACGAATGCGGATATCCCAAACGCCACAACAACGGAGAACTACTGTGAGAAGGTATGATGTCGAAAAGCTACATTCGCAACAGACCGCCAAAGCCTTTGCCGATCGTGTATCCCGTAATCTCTCAAGAAGTCCAATGCCGCCAGCACCAAATGCCGAAAACCAGTGGAAACGCTGCCAACAAGCCATCAAGGAAGCCGCAACTGATGTGCTGGGTTTCAAAAGGCCACCACCAAGAAACCCCTGGTTTGACGAAGAATGCCGGCAAGTGCACGCAGCAAAACAAGATGCATACAAAAGCGGCGTTGCAAAAGAAGACGAGGGCTGCTCGCGAGCTCTACGAGCAGAAGAGACGGGAAGAACACCAGCTTCTCCGCAAGAAAAATAAAGAGCACGAGAAATACATGATCAAGAGCATAGAGAGGTGTTACTCCAGGAATGATGTTCGGAAGTTTTATCAAATGGTAAAAAGAACATGTCACGGCAACAAGGCCCGAACTGAAACCTGTAGAGATGAACAAGGAAATATTGTAGGAGAGTCACAGTCGGTGCTAAGAATTTGGAAGGACTACTTCTGCAGACTGTTTAACGGCGACGACGAATCAAATCCCGCTGTCAGGCAGAATGAACCATTCAACCTGGACGATGACAGCCAAAACTTCCGTCCACCTGACCAAAATGAAGTAAGGAAAGCAGTTTCCAAACTGAAATCCAATAAGGCAGCTGGACCTGACGGCTTACCGGCCGAACTCTTTAAAGCAGCTGGAAATGAATTTGTAGAGAGCATACACCAACTCATTTCCACAATTTGGTCAGACGAATGTATGCCTGATGAATGGAATCTCAGCACCGTTTGCCCGATCCACAAGAAAGGAGACCCCCTCAACTGCGCCAATTACCGAGGAATTAGTCTCTTAAATGTCGCATATAAGATCTTATCTGCCATATTGTGTGAACGCCTAAAACCCTTCGTCAACAACGTGATCGGTTCCTATCAGTGCGGTTTTAGGCCAGGAAAGTCCACAATCGATCAAATTTTCACACTTCGGCAGATCCTGGAGAAAACCCAAGAAGTCCAAATCGATACCCACCACCTCTTCATCGATTTCAAGGCCGCCTATGACAGCATTTATAGAGACGAGCTGTACAGAGCCATGTCTAGTTTTGGCATCCCTGCCAAACTCGTCCGTCTGTGCAGGATGACAATGGAGAATGCACGCTGCTCCATCATGGTCGGTCAAGACCTCACCGAGACCTTTGATGTCAAAAAAGGATTTAGACAAGGTGACGCGCTGTCATGCGACTTCTTTAACATCATACTTGAAAGAGTTGTGCAAAACTCACGCGCCAATACCAGAGGAACAATCTTTCAAAAGTCCGTCCAATTACTCGCATACGCCGATGATATTGACATAATCGGAAGAACCCAGCGTGATGTCACTGGCGCCTTTGCGAGTATTGAGACGGAAGCGGCGAAAATGGGCTTAGCGGTCAATGAGGGCAAAACAAAATATATGCTGTCATCAAGAAGGGACACACAACATCGACGTCTCGGACAGAACGTCACGGTAGACAGCTATAACTTCGAGGTAGTAAGGGACTTCGTTTACCTCGGCTCCGCTATCACATCCGATAACAACACCAGCGCAGAAATCAAGCGAAGAATAACTCTTGCCAATCGCTGTTTCTTTGGGCTAAGAAGGCAATTGAGTAGTAAGGCCCTATCCCGAAAAACTAAGGAAACTCTTTATAAGACCTTAATCATCCCTGTCCTGCTTTATGGCGCTGAGGCATGGACTCTATCGAAAGCGGATGAAGATATCCTTGGTTGCTTTGAGAGAAAGATTCTTCGTAAGATATTCGGTCCCGTTTGCGTTGACGGGTTCTGGAGGAGAAGATTCAACGATGAACTTTACGAGTTGTACAAAGACATCGCCCTAGTCAAGAAGATACGTATCCATCGGCTCAGATGGCTGGGGCATGTAGAGCGAATGGACACAAATGCTCCGGCTCGCAGAGTCTTCGAGTCTAACCCGGAGGGTCAACGCAGTAGAGGAAGACCTCGCCTAAGGTGGCGCGCACAAGTGGAAGAGGACCTCAACCAACTTGGAGTGCGCAACTGGAAGCAGTTAGCTAAGGACCGGGCTAACTGGAGAGGCTTGTTGCCCAGGTTCACCCCGAACTGTAGCGCCACCTAAGTAAGTAAGTAAGTAGTAAGTAGTAGCCAGACGGCAAACTAATTGATGCCATTGATTGATTTATGTAAAAAAAAAAATTGTTTAATATATTGAAGTACATTAAAAAACATTTTGTATTATAATATTGTGGCTATGTATACTGCACTCAATCATTTGATCTGCAGTTAAATCACTCGAGCTCGAAGAATTCACAATTATAGTTAGTTTTCATATTAAAGCCTTTAAGGGGCACCACTAGTGTGACCGCCTGTAAAAAAGGTGATTTTTGAGAATTAAAAAAAAAATTACTGCATGGAATGTTTTAATGTTTTAAGGATATATTTGTGGATATATAGTGAATACATGATAAAATGTTTGGACCAAAGAATTTAAAATTCAGCGAGTTATTCGCAGTCTCCCAAGGCTCCAAATAAAATACTCCCTCCACTGCTGCAGTGATAGCGACCTTCATAGTGCCCGAAATCAAAAAAACCAAAAAGTTGATTAAACTAGAAGGTATTGCCCGTACCATGACCCTCGATCGGAAAAAAAATTGAAATTTAACAAAATGGCGGAGTTTTTAAAAAAGTTTTAAATTTCGCGCGAAAAATCGATGATTTTTGACCTGCCAAAATTACATTCTTTATTCAATCGGAAAACTTGAGGTTCATGGTATGGAGAAACATATATAAAAGAAGCTGCAAAAAGAATCAAATCGATCGGATGATTTGTCTTTGAGTTATAACTGCAGCAAATTTGAAAAACGCAGTTTCGAGAAAAACGCGTTTAAAGTTTAAGTTACTGATTTAATGGATATATGTAAATCCGATGAGCGGCTGCTCTTCAGATGGCGGTAATTTAGATACTATTTGAGATATGCCTTTGAAATGTTAGTATGATGTTTTTAAAGGTATAGACTATAGACTATCGAAATACGTAAAAAATAAAATCGATTTTTTCAAAATTTCACACAAGTGGTGTACCTTAACATCGTTTTAGTGACCACTAATTCGAATATCGATTTCTGAACTGATCCTTCACTATTCACAGAGAAGAAGAAAATTTTAAAAATTTCAAAACTTGATTAACTAGCATCTTTAATAGCACAAGTTGGAACCCTGGAAAGGAAGATAACATGGAAGGAAAATGACGCTAAGCACAATCGCTCTCGTTGCTCCTAACTCGCGCATCACCTATTGCAACTCGTCAAACCATGTATGCAACATACGAATTAGAAACCAAATAGATTTGTACCTATTTTGTCTTTAGTTGAGGTGTACAACACCGCAAACTTTCTGTGAAAAACTTTTATAATTGTTCCCAATTCGAAATATTTTAAAGAATATTGAGAACAGTGCTGCAAAATATTGCTTTCCGAGGAAGCACTGGCCTATCGTCAATAGGCGACGTCTACGTAAACAAACACGAAATCAAATAAAGTTGCAGTCAACATGACGTTTTATCGAATCCTCAACCGAATAACGTAAGGTTAGTACCGAAGCATAATTATCCAGCAATTACTTCATCTTCCGTTGCTGCAAAATAAATGAATCCAGTCGTACAGCTCTTTATACCATGCCCTTCTTTGCATAATATAATGGCAACACAAAGAACACTCCAGTAGTAACACAAAAATCCATGCTAATCAAAGAATGTCTTTTCGGAAATGTGTAGGTACCCTCAAAAGACTACAAGTTCTCGTTGGACTATTTCCATTCCTTAAAGCTCTGCATCTTTTTTTCATCTGGACCAAAGCTAAATGAACTACAAACAAAAGGTTTCTTCAACACTCGACTCTATGAAAAAGCAAATGGAGAGCAATTTCTTACAATACCACACAAAGGAGTCATCTTTCACTGTCCGCATCCGTTTCCCTGCACATCTATGTATATGTACATTCATCTAATTGGCCATTGAGTTGATGTTTCCAGGACCCGCAACAAAAGTGCTCGTAGCAAATATTTGCATTTGTTCCTCCACGACCACTCAGTTGTTGCAATGACTAACTACTGGTGGTAGTTGCACGCGGAGCCCCAACACCGCATTAGGATATTCATTGCTGCATACAAAGGGTCCTGTTGCCGGCAACCGGCACCAGCCCTTACATTAGCCCCGCTATTTGCGGAGCACTCAAAATTAAAATCTAATTAAAATATGCCAAACATAATTATCAAAGAAAATATTTGCTTTGGCTCCACCACTGGAAGTAGTATCCTTTGCTCAATTTAGTGTGGTGGGAGCCTGGGAGGAACAGGTGGCTGCAAGAGCGCGGACCCTTTATGTCAGAGGTTCTCTCCCCTCAGTGACTGTGGCACACATATTCGCATTGCAAGAGGTCCCTGAAATGTTTTCTCTGTGTTCGGTCCAACTGGTTTGGCTGGTTGCAGGTAGTTGGTCATAAGTCCTTTTCCCAACGCTGCCGCTTTTCCCGTTTTCTTTTTCTGCGGAATATCTAGGTCACTTTGAAGATTTTCCCTTTCTATATTGTTTATATTCCTGGAAGCTGAAAATCATGTGTACCACTCTGTGCCGCTAAAGGAGTAAAGGAGGGGTGAACGCGCGCACAGAGAAAGTCATGCAAAAGAAGTGGATGATGGTGGCAGCCGCTACGCCGGTGGATTTGCAGAAAGTTTGCTTTTGCCTGGGTCTGGGGCGAAAAAAAAACTGGCACACGACTGTAATGAGGACCGACCGGCGACTGAAGGTGAAGTAAATAAAACTGTAATTCTGTCTCTCTATATCACAGAGTTTATTTTTTACGGAAAAGTTTTGAAAAGTCGGGTATATTAAGGGAAAAGCATTCAGAATAGACTTGTATTGTAGCCTTTGGCTGCTATTCACGTTTCAGATTAGCATCACGCTTTTGTAAGGATCGAGGGTAGTTTGTTTTGATTTGAGAGAGAACTTGTTCAAGTTGAAAGCTTAAAAGGAAGTTGAAATAATGAGGAAAGATGAGTCGGGGAGACTTAGGACCAAAAAGTTAACCAATTGCAACATATTTGACGTTCTTTCGACAAAGCTATGACACAAACACTTTTTCTGATATCTCTCAATACTAAGCGAAAGATTCAATTATGCACCTGTAATGGTTAGGCCAACGTGAGAAGTAAAATTGACGAGGTTAAATTGAAAGTCTTTAGACAGACCATATATCAGGGTGTCATCATTGGGTGCGTTCATATTTCCATAGGTAAACTAGGTTAGGTTAGGGCTGACTATAAGCATACAGATTACAGACACACTAAGTCTGATGTCGATCCATTGTACCATTTTCGCGGTTACTTTTAGGGGAGAAAGGTTTAGGCACCACCTCTCGTCGGGGAATGACAAGCTTCCGGGAGTATAATCTGTCATGAAAGAGCTTCTCACTTCGCCGTTCGGAGTCAGCAATAAATTGTAGGTGAATTGCTGATTAGTTGAACGACGGTTTGCGATGAAAAGCCAAGATGGCCGTAGCGCAGGGCAAAGAGGAAGACGGGAGAAAGGGTTAGTGGGCAAAAATCCCACACTTACTGAGCACGGGCTCAGTTTCGTTTTTGATGATCAACATCTTCCACCTCTCAACAAAATGTTTTGGTTTTACTATTGTATATGAAACTATCCCAATGATGTTTTTTTCCCCATTTTCGCTATTGCATTGCATCACAAAAATTCATAATGTTTTTTTTTGCTTTTGTTTGCACAGTGGTTTCTTTCCTGATGTATTTTGGAACACGATATATCGGATCACTGCTCCATATTAGCTATTTGGAACGCTTGACGTTTTGTGTATGTGGTAACACCTGCGATAGTACTGAGATTTGGAGCACAGCCAACATCATTACCATTTAGATCCACTCTTCAAGCCCATGACCACGTCAGTAGAGTTGACCTCAGATTTCCCAGTTGACCGATTCCATTTATTTAAGGACTAAATATGAATTTGATATCAGGAGTTGAACCCGGAAACTGTGGCTTGTCAAGGAAAGGTGTTACCACTACACCACGGTCTCCCACGATGTGCGAATAATAGGCCCCGTATTCACATTAAGATATTGTTCTTGCCGAGCTTTGCCGAAGATACTTGATCCAAAAGTACAAAGAAGGAATACTTAAACACTTAAGCACTTTGGACAAACATGACAGAAAAGTTCGAAGTCAGTGTTTAACTTGAAAAAACTTTGGCAAACATATCATCACTTCACTCTGCTGTGTTTAGACTTCTATATTTAGCAGAAAAGCTCTTTTGTGGGGATAGATAGTATTCATATCCGAAGGCCATTATCTGTTCGCATGCAAAAATATCTGGTTATTCTCTACTGCTGTATTGACAACCCATCACTTAATCGACCTACGACCTAGACTTAAATCAAAAGATCAACTATGAACACAGTCCTAGGATAAATCTCAACCGACCTCGGTTTGGACAATCTAAGGGTAATAGACACTTCGAATGATAAATAATAAACAAAAAACGTTTTTATTTCCGAAAGTACCACAATGGACTGAAACTGCTCTATGTGAATTTATTAACTACAATAGATAGGTTTACTTAATCTTATCTACGAAGCACCACATTGTATTATAATACACTTCTGATATGGATAAAATTTTCTGTCACTACATGACTTAATTAACTCCATTTCTGATTCTAAATATACTATTCTGTTTTTGGATCAGTCTATACACTATTTCATCCCTTTTAGGCATCACAAAATAGGAAAAGGTACATATGCCAATCAATCTACCAATCTACCTCTACACACATCCAATACAATTTTCAATTTCAAAGTTAGATCAAAGGACTTCATCATCCGTACTCAATGAAACTGAAACAGAAATAGCAATTAACAGATCGAATATTCAATTTCACAAGTTTAATGAATCCTTACCTGAATAGACAACCGTCTATAACATTCCCACCCTCTTCATCGTCATCATCAGCCGTTAACGATGATAACATTGTTCCCTGCAAAGTGAAAACTAAAACAACACCTCCATTCATCTTTACTAAGGATTTTGTAAATCTCACTCTTGCACACAGCCCACCAGGAGCTGAATGTCATAACGGCGCCGCACCATCTGGTGTAGTTCCCAACATTTCAAAATGAGAAATCCAAGAAGGAAAAAATGAAAACTCAATCCCACATCCTTTGTAATTCAATTTGCATCCTACCGCCTTCGATAGTGTATTCGTCATCTTCGTCACCGCCATCATCCGCTCCTTGGTTTCTTTAATTAATCATTATGTTATCTTTGTCATCGTTTTTTCATCGAAACTCTGTTGATGGAGAAATGAATCTTCCTGTTATCCTCACATTTTAATTTTAGAAAGGATATCCTCTAAGCAATTTTCCATTTTATTTTTATTTGCAGATTGTGCCGACACAGCAACTTTCGAAATTGTCGAATCTAACGTATCTTTCATTAAGTGGAAATCGTTTTACACACATTCCAGCTGTGGCCTTGCTTAACTTATTTCATCTAAAGGAATTGCACTTAAATCGATTGGATCGACTGATAAAGATTGATTCAAGGTGAGTTTTACTTTACACACATACCTTACATACACACTGATAAAAGTATAGTGTCAACCGACGCGCTGTGCTACCATGTTTTACTGAATTTGGAAAGTTTCAAGTTTAGGAGAGGATTGAGAGGGCAATTTAGGGTACTAAAAAGCTTTAACAGAAGGGGGATATGCACTGCAACAAAATTGTTGGTACTTTTACGGCAGAAGCAGTACTCAAGGAAATTTTAAAATTATATTATATTGTCCGTGCAGATGTCTTGATTTCAAGCACTATGAAGCCAAGAAAAATAACTACAGTGGTTGTACAATATAACGAATGATACATATAGGTAATGTCTAGGTGAATGATACATATAGGTAATGTCTATTTGGCGCGACAGACTGAGGTGGACTTATTTAAGGTGACGCTACAGTCCGGAGTGGACCTGGGCCTCAACCAACACGCGTCTTCAGCCAGCTTGATCTTTAGCTAGCTGCCTCCTGTTTCGGATGCCAAGTTGGTTAAGGCCATCTTCCACTTCCGTGCGCCACCTGAGTAGCGGCCTTCCTCTACTGCGCCGTTCCTCGGGTCTGGATTCGAAGATTTTCCGGGCTTGAGCATTGGTGTCCATCCGCTCTACCTGACCTAGCCACCTTAGTCGTTGGACCTTCACTCTTCTGTCTAAGCCGATGTCCTTGTTCAGCCCGTAGAGCTCGTCGCTGTACCTCCTCCTCCATTCACTGTCTTTTCAGACAGAAAATCACCCGAAGAATTTTCCTCTCGAAACAGCCAAGAGCGACCGCATCCGCATTTGACAAAGTCCATGAAGAAACAGCGATTGGCAAGAGGTATTCTTTGTTTGATCTCTGGTCTGGTGTCGTTGTCTGAATTTATAGCGGAGCCTAGGTAGACAAATTCCTTAACTACCTCAAAGTTATAATTGTCTATTGTGACGTTCTGTCCGAGACGTCAGTTTTGGCATATACTATACTTCGTCTTACCCTTATTAATCGCTAAACCAACCAAACAACCGGCTCCGTCTCAATGCTCACGATCGCACCAGTGACATCACACTGCGTTCTTCCGATTATTTCAAATCATTGGCGTATCCGAGTAATTGGACGGACTTTTGAAAGATTGTGCCTCGAATATTGGCATGAGTTTTGCACTATTCATTTAAGAACTATGTTGAAGAAGGCACATGACAGCCCGCCGCCTTGTCTAAATCCTTTTTTGACATCAAGGATCTCGGTGAGGTCTTGACCGGCCTTGATGGAGCAGCGTGCATTCTCCATCGTCATCCTGCACAAACGGACATCTTTGGCAGATATGGCTCTATATACCTCATCTCTATAGATGCTGTCATACGCGGCCTTATAGTCGATGAAATGGTGATGCGTGTTTATTAGAAGTTACTGATGTTTCGCCAAGATCTGCCGCAGTGTGAATATTAGGTCAATGATGGACGTTCCTGGCCTGAAACCACACTGATATGGACCGATCAGGTTGTTAACGAACGGCTTCAGGCGCTCACACAACACGGCAGATAAGATCTTGTAGACGATGGTAAGAAGACTGATGCCTCTGTAGTTGGCGCAGTTCAGAGAGTCTCCTATCTTGAGGATCGGGCAAACAATTCTGAGATTCCATTTATCGGGCATACTTTCCTCTGACCATATTTTACAGATGAGGTGGTACATGCTGCTTACCAAGTCATCGCCTGCCGCTTTGAACAGCTCTAGCAGACCAAAGTATTATATTTGTCGCATGAATGGAACTCGAATTCGAAGTCCGAATTAAAAAGCTTTTTTGTGAAAAATTTAACTCTCAAAGGTAGATCATTGGCTGCCAAAAGGTTTGATATAAATAGACATGAGTCTACGCAGCAAGCCTTAAGTAGGAGAATGTCACTTCATATTGCAAGGTAATTGATTAAACCTTCGTCTTCCACTTCGTCACTTGAAGGCTAAGATCCTTCATGGAGGCAGATACCTCTTCGATGACATCGAGGAGTTATCCTATGGTTCACTGTCGGATCTACTTAAGTTCGCAAAGACAGCCAACTGGCTGTCATCAGGCATATAAAATCACGCAGTGGGAAGTAGCTGGTAAAACACATGGGTACCACAACGGGTCTACATAGACCTAAGTGAGATGAAGAGGATTTCATCATCTTCATCGGCCCGCTAACCTTACCTAACCTAAGGTGATTTCCTAAAACTGAACCATCGAAAGTGAGACAAGATATCTTCTCTAACACGACAATAATATCAGACAACGAATACTGATGAAAATGACATCTGTTGCAAAGCAAGATGAGAATATGTTTGCACAACAAATTCAGTAGGTTTGCGGAAGCCCTTACACAGATAGAAATGCATGCGGTCATCTGAACGCATTGACAGCTAAAGATCAGTACCTGTCTGCAGTTAATTCTACTAACCGCTTGAAATCTAATACCAAACAGGATCAGTCTTATTGTGAACAGTTACATACCAAAAGAGCAAGTAGGCTTTAGCACCAAATTGAGTGAAATATCGGGAAAATATTGTAAACATCAAGTTAAGGGTGTAGTCTAGTTGGTAACTTTCAAAAAATTTTATTAAATTATTAAATTTTTTTTTAAATTTTTCGAATGTACATATATGTACATACATACATATGTATCTAAGAATATTGCATAAAATGTTTATGAAAATCCGAGCAGTATTGAAACGTTAGTATCATGGCTAAAGGTAAAGGTAGGAATCCGAAATGAAGCAAGAAACAACTTAAGGGCGTTTTTCTCCAAACAACGCTTTTTCGAACGCCCCACACGAATTTTCCGGAACCCTACACATTTACACATAGGTAGAAATGGACAAAATGGACTATTATCATGTTAAAATTTTATTATTTACTTTATTTTTTTTTACGAAAAAGTAACACTTTTTTCAATGTTTTTGGTTGTTGTTAAGTAAAATTAACAATATTTGTTAAAAATTAATATCCATAGTTGATTTTTTAGCCATTGTCATACCGAATCTTAAACACTTCAGTTTCTTAGTTTTCAATAAGCCGTTGCCGAGATATCGTGGGGGAGCCGACCTGCCTCCAAATTATGACGTTACGTTCAACTACAGATTTTGTATAAAAAAAAAATGGAAATTGAAAATATGAATAAACAAATTTTTTTTTTGTATTTTAGGACTTGATATATCATACCATGTCTTCCATATAAAATAGCCTATTTTTTTAGCCTATGAACTAGACTACACCCTTTAGGCTGCGTTTATTTTAATCTTTATCTAGCTATCATTTGTATAGGCGCCAAATGGCCCATATCAATACTCAGTGCAATTCTAATGTTATTTATTATCTAAGCCGACATAGACATACTTATTTGGTCTTTGCGGATTAGTGGAAAGTGTGTTAGACTAATGTACTAGCTGCCTAGGTTCAAGCCGAGCATGATTATAGAGTTACCTGGATTTCTTTCGGAGTTTTGTAAGCTAATAATTCCACGAAAAGAACCTACGGTTACACACACGTTTTATTTTTAGACAAAGCTGCTAGGGTGGTTGCCATGACTTTGTAGTTAGTGCGTTTAACTGCTGTGCGAGCTGCGTGCTTCAAGCCTCCACCGAATTTTTTCGTACCTCGAAAATCGGATCACATTTTAACCTGAACACGCAAATCAGTTAAGAGTGAGACTGGGTTTCTGCCTGCGAGTACAGTATGGTAATACAACTTTTTCTAACCGCCAGGCTTATTCTCGTCATCATACTCTTCACCTATGCCATCAAAAGCTCTCTGTAATATTCTGGGATATCAGAACGCTAAAGCTAGAATAATCCAAAGTACGAAACATTGGCATAGAACACACAAAGTAAATCCTGGAACTCTTGATTACTACTCGTCGTTATCTCTTCCTCTGTTAGGTTAACCCAGTTTTTTTTTCAAGTGTACCCCTCCCCACCTGCCTAATCAAACCAACTCTGATATCGATTTACTTTTCCAACGTCAACCCGATTTCTTAAAATGTCTGCCGATGATGTGTCGGAAAGTTTGTGGTTTCCCCCCAAACCCCACCTATTCTCTGGTGCAATTGCTGATTTCACTTCCCACAGCTTGTTCCACCATCCTACCAGAAGCAATAATGAAAGAATCCACTACCATTTTGTGGTTTATTCCTTTTGAGGTCGGAACTCACTCAAGCGAAAGATCTGATTTTCTTTTCAATTCCAATGAAATCAATCACAACCTCCTGCGGGTGGATGTGGGTACATAGCATGTACATATATACATAGTTCCTAGGAACGTTTAAATAGGATGTTTGGTTGAACAACCACCAGACTGCAGGAGTACTGGTTGGTGGCTGGTGTCTAGGATCAGACAACAGACTACTACTGCATCGTCGTCCTTGCCGTCGTCGTCTACGTCGTCATCTTCCATATAATAAATATTTGACAAGTTTACCTCCTGCGCGGCTGCTGCTTCTTCTACTTCTGCCAATAAAATCAGAATACGGAAGTTCATGTTTGCTCTAGTCAACCTCGAAAATACTCCAACACGATGTCGATACTTCTACACATACCCGTATGTACATATGTATGTACATATATAACAGCGACGTTTAGAGAGACTTTTGGCCTAAACCAACTGACTGGTGAAATCCGTGTGTACTCGGTTCAGTGGCAACGCCGGAGTATGTTCCTTAATGTTAAGCCAACAGTGTACTTACACGCCGGAAACACTTAAACAACGAAATACTCAGCAAGGATGTGCCGATGCCAAAACCGATGCCGACGACGGCGTTAGCGAGGACTCCAACGGAGACGAGCCCTTCCAATGACGAAGAACATGACTAGATTGAGTACGAGTCTAGGAGCGCCAGTCAACTTATGTACACACACACTCACATCAAGTCAATCAGTTAGTTTTGCCTTGTTTGCATGGGTGGAGGAGGTTTCGCAAATTTGAATTTGGATTAGCACGTCTCGGTTGTAAGTTATTCTTTCACGTCTCGGCCCTGACGCGCGGAACACCACCCTTTTGGTGTAAGCCTCGTTTTAAGTACACCTAACTACCGATAAGTGGATATGAGGTGGTAGGGCAACTTTGCCCTTCACATCCTGTGGTTTCACTACTTCGCAGAACTAAAGATTTTTTTCTAATATTTACACACGAATAATTGAATCCAGAGTTCTGATGCATGAATCATTGAAAGATTGGGAGGGTTGTTATTAGCGTAAGGTGGGTGAAAGAAAATTGGCTCTATCGGTTTTATCCGTGAATGAAAAAGCGAGTAATGGGGATTTTCATTGAATATATTCCGCCCGAGTGTGTGACCCAGAGCTTGACAAGTCCTTCTTTCGTCACATGGGGGAAGGGGTGAATTTCAATGCACGTGTGAGTGTGTGAGGAGGCAAAGGAATATATTTTTATTTCATTTGAAGAATTCAATATCACTTTAACGATGAATCGTGATACTTGGGGGAAACCCGAGTCTTATGCCATCAATAGGCTTTTATGAGATTTGTTGAGGAGATTTTCTGGCGAAATTTACCTGTGTGAAGGTACAATATCTCCTTGTGATTGGTATTATATTCGAGATTCGAAAAAAATAATCTTATCCACGTGTAGGGTAAGTATTCTTATGTTTGCATACGCATGGCGGTGATTATCTCTCTATCGCCGCAGAATTAATTCAACAATTTCATCGTATTGTTGAAGTTTGAATACAGTTCAGAATCTTTTGAGGATAAAGATCTCCTTTCATAGTAAATGTTATTTAGACACTTACTGACTACTCACAGTTATCTGCGATTTTACTTCACTTCCAAGAGCTTCAATGCAATATTTTTGCCCTTAATGGAACCTACCCCTTACCATTATCAAAATTATTGATTCAGTCACTACATCCTCAAAACTGGTAGAGCAATGCCAGCGAAAACTGAATCAATTTCGTGAGCCAGGGACCCAGTATTTTAGGTTAGGTTAATGGGTGCCTTGTGACATTGTCACTGGTCACTTAGAGCAGCAAAGGGTCCATTGTGCCCATCTTCCAATTTAACTCCAGGAACCTGTAAAGAGAAAGGGGGAAAGCGCTGATTTAAAACCACCCAGCTAAAGAAATGAATCTCAGGAGGCCCCTCAGCTCAATGTCACCCAAGTCCTCCAGTTCCGTGAAGAAGTAACTAGAGTCCTCATTCTTCTACTGGCAAGGGCAGGACATTCAAACAGCAGGTGTCGGACAGATTAGATCTCCTCCTCATCCATGCAGCTACTCCAATAGTCGTTGTGATGTATACCGAGGCCTTCCGCATGATTACCAATTGCACAGTGCCCAGTAATGATGCCGGAGACGACTTAGTTTGACCAGAGACAGAGATCTCTTCTTATTATAACTCGTCCATAAGTTTTTAGGCGTTGCAAATGTGTCTAGCTGGATCCACCGTGTGTTGGCTCGACTTATGACCTCGTCATCGATATACTTTTTTAACAAGCTTATTGGAATTCTGGCAATGCAGAGCTGCCCCCCTTCGTGCCAATTCATCAGCTCTTTTCGTTAGGGCTGCCTGGCTGTCGATATAGATTGTGATTGTCCTTGCGGTGATTCCCCTATCTCGGACAGTTTTCGAGGCCTCGATGTGGCTGTGATTTCGGCTTGAAAGACGCTGCAGTCGTCGTTGATTTTAAAGGACTGGGTTATTCCTAGGGCCTTACAGTAGACCCCGGAGCCTGTACCAACATCCATCTTGGAACCATCGGTGTAGAAGGCCAGTTCTTTTTTATTAGTAACTTTGTTGTTGCTCCAGTCATCTCTGTCAGGAATTCTGATATTAAATCTCCTGTCAAATGCCAGAGTCCGGATCATGTGATCTGTTTCTGTCGGCATTCTCCCAACGAGACAACACTGAGACGTGACCCTAGAGAGCTGATGTCGACTGTTGGCCCTCTCTTAGTCTCAAGGCAGTTTTAGCTGCCATGTTGCTGCAGTACAGATCCAGCGGAACGAAACTTAGCATGGTTTCCATTGCCGCTGTTGGTGTAAAATAGAGGGTAACGAGAGAGCAGATGAACTGGCCATGTGGGCGTCAGTATATTAAAGAATATATTAAAGAATTCCATCCGGACCTGAAAATTTGTTACAATTGAGGTCTTTAAGGACTAGAGCTACTGTTAGGGTTCGTGTTCTAAAAAATATTAAACTCGGTTCATTATAAGTGTATTGGTTCTGGCAAGGAGAATTTTGTTGCGAATTGTGCAGCCAGCAGGTTGGATTTTTCTTTGTAGTTTGTGATATTTGTATCATTGTATACATGGGCTGGGATGGTCCATGAGGCAGAGTATTTAGTTTATTTTAACGAAGGATCAGAAAGTTTGCTTGTTTACCGTTAGAACGCCAATAAGTTGTCTGCAATCTCTTCTGCTGAGTGACAGCAGGAATACCGCTGATTTCTTACAGAGGTTTGGGAGTATTTATTGAGTGTGCCTACATCCTGGAGAGCCGTGCCAAACACAACTGTGTTTGTATGAAATCCAATCGGCGATGGAGATCCTTTCAGCCTTGTCTAAAAACCTCATCGGAGATCTCATTTCCAGGGATCCCAGTGTGACCTGGGACCCAGACAAAAGTCAAAGAATTCGGCCTTGTGCCCGAATTCAGAAAGTTCTTTCATTCTCGCACTATTTTGGAACTGGTTAAAGGGTTGAGCAAAACCTTAAGCGCAGCCTGGCTATCGCTACAGACTCAGATGCTCCTACTAACAATATAGTCCGTGGCCATTAGAATAGCGAAGATCTCTGCTTGGAAGGAGGCATGCTTGCCCAACGAGTAGTGAAGTCTGATGTTGTTGACCTCCACGAAGACACAAGCACCGGACCCATGACTTGTTTTGGAACCATCCGGGTATACTAAAGCCCCGTCGAGACTCAGACTCTGGCCGAAGCCAGTCCTGAAGGCAATGAAAGTCGACTTTAAATTTGCAGAGCAATCGAAGTTCTGGTGTCATTGCATCCGACGGCATCACCATGGACTTGGGGTCGTAGGATAAGTGTCGCGTAAGGTCATCAAAACTCCAGTGCGGATGATACCAAAAGCGTTAGATAATAGATTACTTTTATAGTACAGCCCATGATAAGTATCACGGGGAGGTAGATCAAGCAAAGCGTCTAGAGCAGCGCAAGGCGTACTCGGAAAAGCGCCCTTGCAGCCGAGACAAGCTGTTTCTTCATTAACTTCGCAGCTTACAGCTGCATCAACCAATTCCTGACCACAGAATTGTGCAAGCCTGGTAACTGAGAGGAAATTCGGTACAATTAGACAAGCTTTTGGTTTTTCAGTTCGCTCGTCACAGAGTACCGTGACACCTTAAACATCCCCGAAGCTAGAGATGCGCTTTTTACACACCCATGGTTGCTGTATAGCTGTTAAGCTCCGATCAGACAATTTGCAGATATGCGCAAAATTTCCTCATAAGCAAATGTGTGCAAACCATCGGGAAATACCCATTTGCAGAAATGTCATTTGCAGGCCAATCACACAATTTGCCGAATTTGTCCCAAAGCTGGAAATTTTTGGGTGTGCGCAAATGTGAGCAAATGACATATCTGGAAATTTTTTCAGGGCAAATATTGTCCGATCACACGATTTGCCGACATATGCAAATAGCACATTTGCAGACCCATTTGAAGAAACGTCATTTTCATTTATTTGGAGGGATAAAACAGCTCGAGATATCCTCGCAGTGGTATTGGCTGTGTATGTATTTGTTTGAGAGCAGCGGCGAACAGGATGATCATAGTAAATTGGCCTCGAAGCAGCGCAGTTTCTGGAGAACGGATTAGGTTGGCCGGCGCGACAAGGAAAGATTTTGAGCAAAACTTTATTTTTTTCTGTTTCTATTTTCTGATCATAGCAAAAATATAAATGAATCAAAAAAATCAATGGATTTGTACTTTTCCTGTCGCGAATCATTTTTAAAATCTTTTTTTTTTTGCTTTTGTGAAAATGAATTCCATTTAATCAAATGATTTATTTATTTAATACTCTGGTGATTAAAGTTCGATGATGTCCAATTCAGTAGCGCAAATACTGGAGAATTGCTTGAAGAAAATCCACATTGTATCACAGCATTTGCAGGAAAAATTTGCTGCAAAATGAAAATGTTTCTTCAAACCAACATGAGCAAATTTCAGAAGTGTGCAAATGAGAGTGGGCAAATGTCCAAAAGTGAGCAAATGTGTGCAAATGGTCCCAAAAGAGTGATCACACGATTTGCGGATGACGTGTGCAAACGTTTGCGGACGACGTGTGCAAATCGTGGGCAAATGACAGATGTGAAAACATTTGCGGACAAAAATTTGCTGATCACACGATTTGCGGACGTTTGGGACACGTTTTCCTGCAAAATTTCCTCACATCTGCAAATCGTCTGATCGTAGCTTTATACTCCTGTCATCGCCTGCCTCTTTCAAAAGCTCGGTGGTTAGGCCGTCAGCTCCAGCAGCTTTGTTGAACATATGGGTATTTTTACTTCGTCCAGGCCGGGTGGACGGAATTGTTGGTGTTATTCGCCCAGATTGAATGATACGTCCCCTTTATGAATGCTGAGATACGAAAACCGTGTGCTTGTTATAGTGACGTTTCGTCCTGCAGCGAAGTCAATGAGTTGTGCCTATGGCACAATGTCCCGTCAGTTCACCTATTAGGATGCGAGTATCTTTCTTATTCATGGCCAGGAGAGACATTGTTTTGTTTTGGTCTATTCTCCGCCATAAGCTGGGTGATATAATGCGGACCAAGAGGTGTTGATTAGCTCTCTCATCTTGTGGTCGAGGTTACCTTTCAATACACCTATAGAGATGTTGACCGATGTACGGGTGTGCTCACGTTTTAAAGCTGATGCCTGCCGAACCCGTGTCTGCTTTCTCGTTACCCTCGATGTCGCTGTGTCCGAGGGATTCAGCAAATGTTGACCTCGTGGATGACGCCTATTTTGTTTAGGATTTCACCACGACAGGTGGACACCGCTTTCGATTTGGTGCTATATAGCATCATCTAAAGCCTTGTTAGTTAGTTAGTTAGTTAGTCCTTTAATGGTATGTGCAGCTTCACCAAAGCTTGTGGTGATTCGAAAAACTCAAAAGCGTAATGTTTTTGTTATAAAATTGGTCGGCGAGCAAGCACTTCTTTCCCTAAGATAAATCCTCTAGGATTGCTTCCCCTTCGTCAAACTCACTTACCTTACTAAGCATCGTTCTTCTTTGCAAAAATCATCAACTTCTAATCATGTCAAGTGCTCCTACCTAAGTACAAATGACTCTCAACTGGTTGTAATCATTACGTATTCCTCCTCCTTCACTACCACATCCTTTCTTAAACAAAAAAAAAAACCCTCAAATACCTGTCATTTGCAGTAGTCTATCTAAAGACTAACCATTCCGTTAGATTGTTATGCATATGCACTTGTTTGTCAAGTCAAGAATTATCCTTGATTTCCCTCCGAAGTCACTGACTTTTGTGCTCGTGTTGCGGAAGCTTTTACTCGCTGCAATTCCATTTCCATCAGCTTCTTTGACGTAACCCCAAAAACCTAGTACCTTGTTTGTGGATGTGTGTGAGTGCTGTTTCCATAGTGATGACGTGAGTAGAAATCTCCGTCACAAGGTACAGATCTAAATCCTTAAACTGACACAAACTCAAGTGTTATGGAAGAGCATGTCTCCGTATATGTACACAAATGGAAATGTGAATTAAGGAACTCTCCCGTGGGTATATGATTTCACATAGTCTCTACCTTTGGGAGTTTTCAGGCGACCGAAACAAGGATACAGCAGGATGTTTGTGTTGCATTTATATATTTGCATAACCCTGTCACGTATGTGAATTAATTAATTGAAAGGGTAGATGGAAGCTTTGACTGGAATTAGTCGAACTGTCGCCGGGAGGAAGGGATTTTGTGTTTTCAAAATTGAAACAATGTTTTCGACGTACCCATCGTTTCGCAAGGATGTGGGACGTCCTTATAAAAATCATATTACTGTTTCTTATATACATGGAATTCATACTTAAGTGAGTGCAGTTAGGAACTGTTATTGTTTTGCTCAATATGGTTTGAGTTGTTCATAAAGATTGCTTTGAGGAATTATTTTCTAACAATCAGCAGAGTTAAAAATTATGTCATAAAGTGACGCTCAAAGCAATAGCAGTCACTTGAACCGTCTTGATCATCAGGCTCGTATTTAATTTGAAATTATTCGTCTGTGTACTTTAAATACTGCGAGAGTTTCACAAAGCCCAGATCGACATAGTCGTCAAGCAAATTACAACCCTTTTACGGATGCAATTTAACCACTTACATACGTTAAACCAACGTGTTAGAACTTCCAATTCCCAACTAAGTGTGCAATCATTTATCTAAATAAATTCATTAACACTTACGACCAACCGAAAGCAGATATGTACATATGTTTTGCAATCTCTGATTAGCTTGAATGCATATCAGGGACAGATCTATCGCACGGAACACCTCTCTATTAATAACGTCTTCAAATTATGACAGGTCCTCCTCCTCCTCCGCCCTAAAATAATGTGTTCCACACTTGAGTTATTAATAATTTCGGGGATGGGTAATTAAAAATTGTCCCATTTGGTATGTTCGTCTGTCAAATATTTGTTAGTGGGGGCGTCCTGAACTTATGAAATATTGCTTTATGATGTCCACATTAAATCTATCTACTATCTGCTTGCTATCTGCATATGTCTAATTAATGGGGTTTTATGTTCTCTGTCAGATGGACACTTAATTACTCAGTTACGTGACGATATTTCGCAAACCAAACACACAGACACGGTTGATGATTCGGAACGATATTTTGAGAACAGATCTTACTCACACACGGAGACCAAGGTCGCCCGAAGCCAGAAAGGGTGTTGTCGTCATGTGTTTTGAAAACAATTCAAAACTTGTTTGAGGGTATTTTCAAAATTTAAATTGAACCATTTCGAAAGATGCCGTCGAATATTAATGTGTAGACCGAAGCACACACTGTTTACTGTTTGTATGCTAATTGCTAAATGAGAAGGAGGACTAGTCCTCGAGGGGGAATATGTGAATTTATTGTGCGAATGAGGGCCTCCATCTTTGGGGATAAAAGAGTATAAATTAATTTTACGACTGTGTCGTTATATCCTTTTGCAAAATGGTTCTTTCATTCGTCCTCAATCCTCGCCATGCGAAAGGGATAAGCAGTCGGCTTGCGAGGGTGGTTGGTTTATGTGCGTTTAGGGTTTGTAATTATTTTAAAGTAGGCTTTTGATTTTCTCCATATGGTGTGTGCTTTTAAATAGGAAACACATTGTGGTTGGTGCGTAGTGCTTTGCGAATTACTACACCAAAAAGTCCCCTTTTATGCGGAAGAGTGTCCTTTATTAAAATGTGCGAAGGTATTTTTCCGAGAATTCCTAATGGGTTTGTAATTTGCGAAATGGAATAGTTTTTGAAGTTTTGAACATTTAGATTTGCTATACATGTACATATGTATGTATATTTCCCAGGGACTCATGAATCGCATTTGGAGGACGGAGGTAACATTGATTTTTACTGCGCTTAGGAGGATTCTGAAATCTTAAAGCAGACAAAATGGTTTCGAGGGACACTCATTTATTAAAAATGCTTCCGAAGAATACTTTTAAGCCTTTAAGTCGTTGAATAGTAAATTGAATTTATGTCGTTCTAAAAGTTCTGAACGCACCTACGTACGCAGAAAACAGAACCCATTTGTAGACTTCCATTGTGGGCGATGAAAGGTTAAATATCAACGATAAAATGATTATGAGATACATTCACTTTATATTGTATTTCACATTATTAAATAAATAAAAAAAAAAGTATGCACTAAAAAGCTTACGAAATAATGTTACCCTTCATGCGATGAGGAGCGATTGAGAAAGGGGGAGGTGGATATTCGTTACTGGTAGAGCTGAGAAATGACTGAGGATGTGAGGACAGTGCGCATTTTAAAGCGAGTCAGTTATATCGCACGTATGTAGTAGACGAATTATTACTGTAGCGGAACAAATTATGTGAGTGTTATAGCAATGCTAAACTGAGTCTCACTACAAAGCGGCTCTCTCTCTCTCTCTGCACAGCATTGCTTCTGCGTAGAAACCGACTCCTGTTCCTGTACCCATTTTTGAACCATTGGTGAAAATCGTGATTTTCCGTTAATTACACCTTGAGACTTCCAGTCTTCACGGCTCGGATTAACACAGTAATATCAGAGTTAATTACGTTATAGGGAAGTGGGCGTGAAGCGTTAGAGTTGTGTTTTCCCCCATTTCTTGTACGGTCTTTAGAATCGCCGCAGGTTCGTAGGTGGACAGCTTTCCACAGATTAGATTCTCCCAAGCGGGCAGTTCCTTTGTCTCTCAAGTCTAGGGGGGGATATAAAGTATCAATGTTCAAACCTGTTAGTGGTGCATTTATTATAGCTCCTGCAAAGCGCTGTTAGTGTTTGCATTGTGTTGAACTTATTTAAGCAAACTAGGGCCTTACGGCACGTGACGGGTCTAATGATTGCTATCTATGTACCTCCAGTGTATGACGTCTGGTTGAAGTCCCCATCTTTTGCCGAAGGTACGTAGCCATACAGAGCGTTCAAGGCCTTCTTCATTCTCTCTTCAATATTTATTTTCCAAAATTGCTTGGAGTCAAGAAAAATTCCGAGATATTTCGCTTCAGGTTAGCATTTGGCTATACTTCGTTTCAAATCTAAAATAGTTTGACAGTACGAAATCTTTTAGCGATCTGCATCAGGGTTGATTATGGGTAATACGTCCTCTGTCTGGTCAATGACCGGTATTTTAATGGATTGTTCCCTTTCCCTTGGAAAAAAACTCCTTCAGACTTTTTTTTTTAATTATCTAGTATTCTAGTGGGTCGCTGTAGATTTGCTCACAGGTATTAAAGTGTAGTTACCGATGAAGTTATTACCTTTGGAAATGTTTGACCAATGCACTGCAACTTTTTGTCGTTGAATGGTTGCTAGAGCCTGGTTCTTTGGAAAATATGGTCGTTAGAGATACGGCTAGGCAAAAACATCCTTAAAATGTTTTGTGGACACATATTAAAGAATATTTGCAGTTTTCTTCTAATATTTTATGCACAAAAACATTGCTTATCATCTCAGCAATAAAAACTTTATTGCTAAGAGCGTCAGCATGCACCTCGGGCTCACAATCGGGCCAAGCACTGGGGGATTGGTTGAGACCCTCTTAAGGCTGTGGATTGCCTCCTCCTGTCGGGTTGCCCATACGTACTCCTGATACAAAACTGCCTGAAGAAGTCCCAAGAACTGTCGAACTTTCTGGGTGCCGGGAACTCCGTGATCGCCATCGTCTTCCACTGCACTTCGGTCGCGCTGTGTGAAAACATCAGAAGGGTATTCATAACCCTTTAAGTGCGAGTGAATTATAAAAAACTAGCGGCCTGCGCCGACTTCGTACGGGAGCAATTATTCTAATTCGATAGAATAAACGAATACCTCACAGAAATATCATATCGGTTGCTTAGTCATTACCCAAATCTCATGACCATACATAGGTGAGGGTCGAATCAAACACACAAAATTGGTCCAGCCTGACCAATCCCACATGATAACTAAAGTTCACCGTTTAAATCCATTCTAAATATTGGTGAAAGAATTTTTGAAATCGAATGGGTAGTTTCGAAGATTACCTCCTACATACAAACTTACAAACCTTACCTCTTTATAATGTTAGTGTGATAAAAACATTTTTTAATCCATTCTCTTTTTCTTTTTCCAGGGCATTCGTAGACAATACACACTTACAGACGTTCTCTTGCAACTATAATCCACAATTCTCCGATCTTCCAATGCGTCTCTTCCAAGGTAATCCAAACATCATGGAAATCTCTATGCAGGGTAACAATCTCCAAACACTAGATGCCGCTCAGTTCCCAGTCGATCGAATACAAAAACTTCATCTGGGCGACAATCCCCTGCAGTGCAACTGCTCCCTACTTTGGCTGTGGCGTTTGGTAACTGGCAACTTTGACGAGCCAACCACGCAGCAAGGAATACCCGATAACAACTCTCAAAGTGATTCTCCATCGCGTTATCTTAAACTCGACAACGATGGTATTAGTTGCGACATCTGGCAAGATAACAAGCGAACACGACGCCTCCTACATTCAATGTCTGAAAGTGAAATCACGTGTCCAGCGCACATCGTGACCATCGTGTGCGCCATCCTAACGTTCTTGCTTGTCGTCATGACCGGAGTGAGTATCATCTTCTACCTGAGATTCGTGAAACGACGAAGAAAACTCATACAAGACCGACGCGCAGTAAAGGCCGTGGTGAATGTCCACGATCGGATCATGCAACAACATCCCTCGCACCATCATCACTTCCAATCACATCCACAAGTGGACAAACTTGAATTGGAACGATATTTGGCCGCTCAGGCGATCGCCAATGAGTATCGTGCCTTAAAACCATGGGAGTTGCCCGTCAAAGAAGCACTCGATGAACCAGAACATCTGTACGAAAAGTTCGATCACTATGAGTATCCAGACACGCATACGATGACAAAACCACACGTTGTCTACGTATGACTCTTAAAGGATAATAAATCTCGTTATTGCTTTAATCAGAATTACAAACAGTTAGGATAAACACAAGTTCAAAGAAGGTACGAATAAGGGGCCTAACAAACAGACAAAAAGAAAACGACACCAATCAAGGTAACCATGACAAACAATTTGTGAATAATAATGCGTTAGGGGTAGAAACATGCAAAAGAAGTAAGAGAGAGAAAGAGAGTACTATTGTTAATTTTTTATACTGCTAAAATAAACTACAACTACAGGTGTTAACTAGCTGTAGATATATTTCGAATAAAACAAAAATGTATATGAATATGTAATACTAAAAAAATATTTTTTTCGTTCGCCAATGTATAATTGAAAATAAGCAAAACAAATTAAAACAATTTGTAGAATAAACAAAGTAAATTGAAACAAGGGATGCGAATACTATATTCGTTAGAATTAAAATTAAAAACTTGCAACAAAACAAGACAAGAAAACCTTTTTTTTAAACAAAGTGCAAATATTATTAAATCATAGGAAATAAAGTAAAATTAAAACAAACCTAATACTTAGTATGAAAAGAAAATAATTTAGAGGGTGAATCTGCTTCTAACAGAATTGCACTAGAGCGGATAGAGTAACACACAGAAACCATGTATGTATATGAAGAATAGTCTTCTGAAAGCAATATTTGTAAAAAAAAAAACAATTAGACAAAAATAAAATCAAAAAAAAAAAAATTTTTAAACAGTGTTCAGATATACATAAAAGAAGGTGTAGCGGCTGTTCGATTTTATGCTGGAATTAGATTATGTGGCTATTTACCAATCCACAGGAGTTAGACTATTATTATTGATATCCCTATAGCAAATATCCGCAAAATCTCCTAAAAAAATTTTTGTATTTGTATTTTTGTGTTGAAAACTCGGTGTCTTTTTTTTTACAGAGATATGACATAATCTCTCCAATCACGCATTGCAGTTTAAGCTTTACTCGGTTATTGTATGTGGTTCGCCGTCGTAGTGTTGACATTTGACAGAACTCGGCAAAAACATGTCGCAAAATGTCAAATTTCACGATTCTCCTTTTTAATCCATTCTGGGTGCGTTGTTGATGACACGACCTGAAAATCGTTGTCACCATAAATATATTAAAACTCACCCATTGTTATATATGTACATGTACATATGTGCGCATATTAGGTTAGGTTAGGTTGAAGTGGCTGCCAGTCAAAGTCAACACACTTAGACCCATGAGGGGTCCGTTGTGATACCACCAGGATCTCGAAAAGATTTCCTGCCTACTCATTGAAACCAATTGGAGCTTCTTATGAAGCGTAGAAGGCCACTGACATCAATGTTAATTAGGTCGCCTAAGTTTGTAAAGAAGAAAGCTCCCAAGTGGAGTTTCCTTTTGCGAGAGAGAGCTGGACAGGTGCAAAGAGGATGGAGAATCATCTCCTCCTCCTCCTCGTCCATACAGCTTCTACAGAAGTCATTTGCGTAAAGGCCAAGCCTAGTAGCATGCTTGCCTATTAGACAGTGTCCAGTAATGACACCTATTATAGTGCTAATATGCAATCTATTAAGAGAAATCAAATACTTAGAGCGTTTCAGATCCAGCTTGGGCCAAATCTGCTTTGTCGCTAGACATGTTAATACCACTAAGATTTGTTCTTTCGATAGCATCTACCTTTAATTTGAGTTTGCACGTAGCGATCGGTATTCCTAAGCTGCCCTTATCAGGCCCAATAGGAAATGTTCTTCCATATCTGGCGAGTTCGTCAGCCTTGCAGTTTCCTGGAATGTCACTGTGCCCTGGCACCCAACAAAGGTGGATATTGAACTGCTCCGCCATCTCTATAAGAGACGATCGGCAATCTAGGGCTGTTATTGACTTTTGGAGCGACTGATTCCAAGGACTCCAGAGCCCCTTAGCTGTCCGAAAAGATGCATATATCCGTGGCTGATATCACGTTTTTCTTCAGCCAAGATAAGACCTCTCTGATCGCCATGATTTCCGTCTGGAACACGCTACAATGATTCGGGAGACGGAACGCTAGGCTGAGGTTCAGCCTGTCGGAGAAAACACCACCCCCCACCCCATTGATAGTTTTTGAACCGTCGGTGTAAAAATGAATCGACTTATCTTCTGAGAATCCATCGCCCCAGAATGACCTGGGAGGGATGGTTACCTTGAAGCTCTTGTCTCAAACCTTAGCCTGGGAGTGGTGTAGTCTATGTTTTGGGGAGGCATTTTGAGATTTTTCAAAATGGAAGCGTGGCCATAGTCTTTATTAGACCACTGTGAGGTTGCTTTGAGGCTGATGGCTGCACTAGCTGCCATTTGTCTGCCGAAAATGTCTAGGGGTGATAAGTGAAACAGAATGTCCAGTGCTGCAGAGGGAGTCGTGCGAAGAGCTCCACTGATACACAAGCAAGCTGTTCGTTAGACTTTGCTTAGGTTATCGCGGTTTGTGGCTATATCCAAGGCGGTCCACCAAACCATCACCCCGTACGCAAGTATCGGTCTTATTACCGAAATATAGAGCCAGTGTGTTATGCGGGGTTGCAGACCCCATTTATTTCCAATGGCTTTCTTGCAAGAGAAAAGGGCTACTGTAGCTTTCTTTATTCTCTCTTGAATGTTTGGTTTCCAGCTTAATTTTCTGTCCAAAATAAGACCCAAGTATTTTGCTTCGTTGGAGAGATTTAAACTTGTACCACCAATGGTAGGAGGGTCGATATATGGGATCTTATACTTCCTAGTGAAGAGTACCAGCTCAGTTTTGTGGGGATTCACACCCAAGCCACACCGAGCTGCCCATTTGGTTAGCTTGTTTAGAGCGCTTTGGAGGAGTTCTTTTAAGGTGTCAAGGTGCTTTCCCGAGACAGCTATAGCAACGTCATCAGCATAGGCGATCACTTCGCAGCCCCCCGCTTCCAGGATTATCAGTAGTTCATTTACCACCAAATTCCAAAGAAGAGGGGATAGGACCCCACCCTGTGGAGTGCCTCTGCTGACAGATCTTCTGGCAGATGAGCCACCCAGCTTTGAATTAATAATTCGACTGGTGAGTAGAAAGTGTACTATCTACCGACAGGCCTGAAAGTGCATTTACGATCGCTTCTGTGCTGACGTTGTTAAAAGCGCCCTCTTTATCCAGAAATGCTACCATTGTGTACTCCTTATGATGCAGGGAGTATTCGATTTTACGCACTAATGTGTGTAAGCCCGTTTCCAACGCAGACAGTAGATGTGAGTCGATACTGTCGCGTAAATGAATATCAATTAATCGTTCAAAAGTTTTTAGAAGGAAAGATGATAGACTTATGGGTCTGAGGTCTTTTGGGCTTACATGGGAGCATTTGCCAGCCTTGTGTATGAAAACCACTTTAGCTTCTCTCCATGATTTTGGATGTGCGCATATTGATTTAAAGAGATATCGAATAAGACCTTCTTGTTTCGCTTTCACGCAGAACCTTAGTCCAGGATATCTCCATATCCGAATATTTTTTCAGTTGCTCTTTTCCGTTGTCGTTAGATAAATTGAAATGAATTGATTGAAACCTATGGGTTTCTATAAAAGAAAGCCCCAAAGCTTTCTCCTGTTGGCCAAATGTGGACATTGGTATAAAATAAGCCCCACTGAATCCAAATCCATAATGCGTAGTCTGTCGTTCTCATCTTTCATCAGCCTCATTTTTCTATTTGCCAGCAGACGCTTTTACTGCAGTCGTTAAGTAGTCCCCAGGGCCCAGACCTATACTCATTTTAATGAATCCTATGTAATTCTAAAACAACTTATAGAAATTCAAAAAAATTTTTTCCCAAGGCGTCACTTCGTTGTGCATCAGAGGTTGTAAAAACTTGGTATGTCTATTCAAAGCCTTTCTTTTTCTACTTCCTAAAAGAAGATTGCTAGCTAGCTTTAACGTGTGTTAAAAAAAATTGTTTGTTCTATAATACTTTATTTTTACTTTACTGAACGAATCGGTTAATGTAGTTACTTAATTCCATTCAAATTTGGTTTGTTTTATAATACTTTTCCTTTTTTTTACAGTTTTTTTCGAACACTGGAAATCTTAAAACTTTCTAGAAGACAGTTCTCTATTAGAAAAAAGTTCGTCTTAAAAAACTTAAATATTTTTCAATAGTAAATTTAACCCTCTACGGCCAATTTTTTTTAACTCAACATTTTCTGAGCGAATTTCCTTTATTAAAAAAATTAAAAATAGTGTTAAGTTAAGTTTCTTAAATCATTGAAGTGTTGACGACGTATTCCATTGGTTCTAAATTACTAAATTTAATTAGAAAAGTAAAAATTATCTGTTTAAACTAAGACCGCCTGAAGGTGGTAGCGGGCGCAGTAGAGGTTTAAGGCAGCCTACACGATATTTGAATTGCCTCCTTTTGCTTGCTTTGTTAGCTTCTCTTTGACAGGAGCCATGTGAAAGTGTGTAGGTAATCACATGTATGAATCATGGATTCAGTTCTCCTTACGGTACTTTTCAGCCATTTTTAAAGCGGTTAGCTTGTTTCGTATATTTGTCTTTTCTAGGATCTGTATTAAGAAAGACCAAGTCGAAGTTCCAGGTCGAAAGTGAAACCTTTGACTGTGCCTCTACTACAGAGTTTCCTTCCTCAAATTTATAGGCTTCTGTACTTTGCTACCTTGACACGTAAGTTGAGGCATTGCCAATGGCACGTTAGCATTATTTTGTACTGGTCTTCGGAATTCGATGTGGATGTGGTGGATGCATATGATTTGTTGGAAGATTTCGGGATATTCAGGCGATCTCTTGCATTTGCAACCTGTCGCCGTTAAATATTTTTACAAAAAATGTTCTTTGTTGTGGCTCTTTGGACATTTGTATGTGTACCTTGGCTGCAACAATGTTATGATTCGAGTCGATGTGGTCAATTTGATTGTTCCGGAGACCGCTACGTCTCTTGTAAACTACTACAGCATACAAAAGGACTTCAATTCTAGATTTCCGTAAAAACAAATTTTAATTCTTTACAAATCTGTAACACGTCCCCTTGGTTTCAAAACTTTTTTATTTAATTTTTAAAGGAAAAATGACAATATAATAAATATCTTGAAACAAAATACAACCTTTGTACATAAGAAAAAAACTATTAAATATTGTAAATACATAGTTAGAAATTTTAAATAAACTATTTCATATATATTACAAGAAATACTTATATAAAATATAGGAATTTGTAATTCAGAAAAAATTAATTAATTTATCCACAACTAGATAATAATGTTTTTTTTTTTTTTAAATAATACTTCTGTTCCGAATTTATTTTTATATACTCATGACTCAAGGAAATCGTTTTTAGTTTAAGTCATATACTTCTTTTTATATGAAAACTACTTAAATAGAATTATTTTAATACTTTAAGTACACATAATACAAAATCAAAAGATCAACTACATACTTAAATGATATATTTGGGGGAATATATACCACTTATGAATTTATTTCTATTCTTTTTCTCGAACAAACATTTGTTAATAAATAAAGAAAAGAATAAATATTTCAAATAACATTTCAGTAAGTATATGTAAGGAAAAAAAACCGAAATTTAATATGCCGATAGCTGGTGCCATATAGAACAAAATTACATTACACATTCACTCACTCCACGTTTACACTCAGATTAAAATATTTAATAAAGAAGATTTATGCTTAAGCTACCCGAAAGAGTAAACAGCAATAAAATATGTAAAAAATAAAATAAATATTTTTGTTAATCGAAAGGAAAAGTTTACAAAATACCTAGAGTTATTTTAATTTTAATTTTTACCTCTTAATCAGTGGAAATTGATTAAAATGCCTACGAAACGAATAATTTTTTTTTTATGAAAATCAAGCACACCACATAATGATTGAAAAGTAAAACTGCAACCACAGAGAAAAAATATAAAAAAGGAATAAACCTTAAAGCATATTTGTATATTAAAAAGTAAAAAAAAAAACAAATTTAAATTGTATAATAAAGTATAAAAAAATGTTATTTCTTATACAAAGACTGAACATATGCAGAAAATAAAAACAAAAAATATTTAAAAATAAAAAACGAAGTCGGCTTTTATTTATTTTTCAGTTAAGGGAGGTGAAGTACGATGAGTAATTGACGATTCCGAGAGAGCGGTCGGTCGTTGCGGTTATGCAAATGGAGAAATGTACGGTAATTTTTTGGATAGTCATCGTGAAGTTGATGGGAAAAGTCATTTCGAATGGAATGTGAATTTTAAAATTTAAAGGTTTGTGTCAGATTATTCGAACCGCATTGTGTTCGTCGGATTGACACAGTGAATTTGCTTTACCGTGACCTGAATGAAAATTCTTAAACACAGTAGGTATATATATTTTTTAAAAGTCGCAACTATTTACAATGAGTCTTTGATGTGGTACCAACTATCAGATTTATTCACAATTTCGGAGTCATTTAGTGGATTCCCGCATCTTGTTGCCCGGAGGGATGAAAGTTAGAAAAAAAATAAGTTAATTAATAAGCAATTGAGCATACCACGGTCAAAAGGAGTCTTGATATTATTTGCAAAAGATTTCTAATAATTATTTAGCCCGCTGGGCACTTTTAAACAATTCACATGAGTCGTTATTATAGGCTAGTTTAGTCTTTTGTGAGAAGCCGGAGTACAAGGCTTACAATGGGAATCTTTCTAGCATCTGCAGAGTCAAGAGTTTGACAGACCTCGATATACGGGGAAGTGTGACTGAATTCTATGGAATCCTTGGGAGAGGCTCTCCACGGCATTACTGTATTTAGGATTAGGAGTATTAGGAGTAGTGAGGCTGACTGATGCAGTGGAATAATTGCTACTACTGAATAACTTTTTCTTGCTTGACATTGAAAATCAATCAATTAGCTGCTTTTGGTCTTTGTACGGTAAAGGGTTTTTTTCATTTAAGTGAATGATAAGGCGACTGTGTCAGTACAAATCTCCTTGTGTTGAAGAGAAAAGGGCGCTGAAAAAGTGAGGAGGCGCATCACAAGAGTGATTGATTCAGTCGAACATTTATGCACCAGTCACCAGGCCACGATACCGTACATAAGAGTAGGCCATCAATAGTAGGTATCATAGCTTGATTACATGACAATACGAGTTAGTGGTGCAAGAAGAAGTGTAAGTAAGAAGTGCCACGAGTAAGTTTTGAGCAGAATAAAAACTTGCGTTTTGGTCTGACGTCGACATTCTCACCAGAAACATCCGAAATGATGAAATTCTGTTTGTGGGTGGTAATTTAAACGACCATGTACATATGTACATAGTATACAAGGTGCAAGGCTCTTAATAAAGTATTTGTAGCAATACGTTCATCTTATCACATTCTACAGTGACGGCAATGAACAGAAATGGATCCCACCTGTGCCAATGATCGACGAAATACGGACGAAATACATATGTATAGTAGAATCGCTAGTAGGTCAACACCGTCTCCTGTTACGAAATTTTTCGTTGCGAGAAACCAATCCTTTCTCGTAGGTTTATCCTCCTCCGATGAGAAGCGGTGCCTCTAAAAATGTTCGGTGGACATGGGTAGGGCTTATGCAGTTCGCACAGCCGTCAAACGCAGCAACAAGTGAGCTAATGCGACCACTTGTCTTCGAAATATTAAAGAAATAAGAAGGAAATTCACGCCCCAAAGGGCCACTTCCCAACTAAAAATAAAAAAAAGTGTGACAGATGACAGGAGTGTTGTAAAAATGTGATCAACCAGGAGTTTCAACACAGAGCGGTTCCAACTGCTGATTCAAACGAAGAAGAAGTTTTTAATTTTAGAACACAAGAAGTTTGCGAGGTGCTCGTTATATCACCCAAGAACAGCCAGCACATTAAACCGACTCCAGCTTTTCAGGAGCTGAAGAGTATTATTATTGATGTCTTCACTCAAAGATAACAAGTCATAAATGTAAATATCTGAGTACCTACATATGTAAATAGATTAACACATAAGATGGTTCCTATTTTCTTAATTCCCCAGGCATACGTACGTCATTTAAATTTTTAACGCATTTTTATTTCAAATTTATTATATTATAAAGGGTCTTCCAATAGTGACTTCCAAATTTTGACAGTTGATAGCGGCCATATTACTGAAGCTACATCTCAAATTGGCTGTCATTTATTCAGTGGATTTATTCACCATTGATGAATATACCGTTCAACAACACGTGCAAATAATAAAATTGTTTTATCAAAATGGGTGTTCTGTTCGGGCAACGTTACGCGCGCTTCGCCCATTTTACGGTCGCCATAATCGTCCTTCCTAGAGGACTATTTGCAGTGTGGTGGATAAATTTGAGTTCAGTAAAAGATCAACCAACACCCGTAAGTCGAGAAAACGCAAGATCTGCCGAAAACATCGCCGCTGTCCGTGAGAGTGTGCAGGAGAATCCAAAGCAGTCGATTTCGCGTCGCTCACAAGAACTCGACCTTTCGCAGACCACAACTTCGCGAATTTTGCGTCGTGACTTGGGCCTACACCCGTACAAAATTCAACTGACCCAGGAACTGAAGATAAACGACCATAGACAACGACGTGTGTTCGCTGAATGGGCTCTGGAGCAGTTGGAAACTGACTCTAATTTTCATCGAAAAATCATCTTCAGCGATGAGTCCCATTTCTGGATGAATGGGTACGTCAACAAACAAAACTGTCGAATTTGGGACGATACCAATCCACATGGATCCAAGAACGTCCAATGCGTCCCGAAAAAGTCACTGTTTGGTGTGGATTTTAGGCTGGCGGCGTCATCGGTCCATATTTCTTTGAGAAAGACGTTGGCCAGGCCATCATCGTCAACGGCGAGCGCTATAGATCGATGATTACCAACTTCTTTTGGCCTGAATTGGATGATATGGACACCAACGGCATATGGTTTCAACAGGACGGCTCTGCGTACCACACAGCTCACGCCACATTGGAAATTCTGCACGGACGATTCGAGCGCATGGTCATCTCACGTTTAGGTGATGTAAACTGGCTACCGTGATCGTGCGATTTGACCCCGGTAGACTTTTTCTTGTGGGTTTTTTTGAAGTCGCAGGTCTATGCGAATAAGTCACAAACCACTGAGGCCCTAAAAGCCAACATAAGCCTTCGGTCAAATTCAGCCTGATTTATGCGCCAGAGCCATGGAAAATTTGACATTCCGGATGCGCGCCACCCAGAGAAGCCGCGGCGGACGTTTGAACGATGTTATTTTCCGTACATAATGGCATCGATAGGCCTTTCAAACGAATAAATATTTCGATGATATCTCACATATATTTACTTTGTTTTATTTAAATTTAAAGATAGGAAGCGCTTAATAAAAGACTCTTTATTATACCTTACGTGCTAACAAAAATGCTTAAAACTAGATTAACTAAATTAAATATTTGTTACTTATATCCAAATTACTGGCCCTATGCGGGCACTCTTAGCTTAACAGTATTCTTAAAACTAATTCCTTCGACTTAAACTAGATTTGTATTTCAAAACTAGTGACTTAACTACTTTTAATACGAAGAGAATTGTATGGTATGAAAAACTTAGTGACAGCACTGATTTTATTGATATGCATATATACAGGGTTTTGCAATAAGAGCGCTACAAAAGTTTTTTTAAATAAAACAAAAATGGTTTTGGATATCAATGAAATTATTTATTCCTGTGAAAGTACGTTCGATGCCATTATGTATGGAACTCGATTTCTTTTGCATGGCCACCACGGGCACGCTTGCAGAAGTACAGACGCTGAACCCAATTTTCGACGGTTTTCAAGCATAAATCGGCCGATACTGCTGCAATTTCACGTTCCATATTCGTACGAAGTTCATCAATCGTCGCTGGCTTGTTGGCATAGACCATAGACTTGACGTAGCCCCACAGGAAATAGTCTAACGGCGTCAAATCGCACGACCGAGGCGGCCAAGCGACTGGACCATTTCGTGAGATAACACGTTCTCCAAACTTGGTTTCCAATATATTGATTGTGACATTCGCTGTGTGGCTTGTGGCGCCGTCCTGTTGGAACCACATGTCCTCCAAGTCCATATCATCCAATTGGAGCCAAAAATATTCGGTTATCATTAAACGGTAGCGATCCCCATTCACAGTAACGTGCCGGTCTTGATCATCACGGAAGAAGTACGGCCCAATGACGCCGCCGGCCCATAAACCACACCAAACCGTAATTTTTTCGGGATGCAATGATGACTCATGGAGTACGTGTGGATTGCTGCCTGACCAATACCGCATATTTTGTTTATTGACGAAGCCATCCAGCCAGAAATGAGCCTCATCGCTGAAGATGATTTTTCGATGAAAACCCGAATCATTTTCAAGTTGTTACTCAGCCCAATTCAAGAACATATGACGCTTCTGGTGGTCAAGCGGCTTCAGTTCTTGCGTCAATTTAATCTTGTAAGGATGTAGGCCAAGATCTTTTCGCAAAATTCGCCACAACGACGTCACAGAGATGCCCAACGCTTGAGAACGACGTGTGAGAGACACATTTGGGCTTTCTGCAACTGAAGCCTCAGCGGCAGCAATATTCTCGACACTACGGGCACTTCTTTGTCTCACTGGCACGGGAACATTTTGTACTGTGCCTGTGGATTCAAATTTTTCCACTAGACGCTCAATTGTTGATCTGCTAGGACGATTATGACGACCATAAATTGGAGGTAGCGCTCTTAACGTTGAGGCCACTGACTCCGAATTTCGGTAGTAAATTTTAATAATTTCGACTCGTTGTCTTACTGAAGAGAAATGTCAAAAAACCGCAAGAAAAATATGGCGTCGTTTGCTGTCTCTGTCGCTCTACTTTTGTAGCGTCCCTATTGAAAAACCCTTTATAAAACTAAGAGACTACCTTAAAAATAAATCTTAATCTAACTTTAATCTAAATACATATGTAATTAAATACATAATTTTTTTGTATCTTTTTGTATTTTTTTTTTTTTGTTTTATAATATATTTGTTTTTTTCTTTTTTGGTTTTTGTGCAGTTTTTCTTATTTCTTTTATTTTGTATTTTGTTTTTTATTTGTAATTTTTATCTTTATAAGCACATGTACGTATGTATGTGTATGTATATACTTGTACTTACATATTTCTATTTGCAATTGAATATACAATTATCTTTTCCAAAGCCATTGGAAGAGGCATGTATAGTGGGCGAAATAAAGGTGACCCTAATGAACTTTTTGATTAAACCACAAAGTGAGAAGAGAGAATAACAAATTTAAGAGAAAATAACAAATTTAAAGAGAAAATAATATTTGCTTTATTAAGTAAATAACGAGGTAAAAAATGAAGTTTCTCGATCACCTTGAATACGTTTTACGGTTCATCGTTAATGACCTATAAAAACATTGTTTTTTTCTGCGAAATGATTTTAAAGCATTTTAAGCGAAGAAATTTTGGGTTTTACCTATTAAACTTTGTCCTAGTACTTCATACAGCCTACTCGGTTCTGAATAACTTAAGAAAGTTTATTTAGCATACAATTTATCAAGCTCTGCAGAACTTCCCTATTAATCTCTATCTATGCCTAGGTTATTTGTACGTTTAAGCATTTCCGCATGCCTGTACTGACCCCGATATAAATTAATGTTTCTTCTATGATCTCCCACATGCTTTTGATTGGGTGAAGGTCAGGATTACATGTAAATACCTGGATCCATTCACAGTCTGATTTAACAGTGTTTGTGGGTGCATTATCTTGCTGAAAAACAAAGTCTTGCTCAGCACCTCTATGTGTTCTTCTGATTCATTTTGGATGAAAATCACACCAAAGAGGTGCTTTCATGAAAACGAAAAGCACCCAAACCATCGCATTTTTATCATTGGAGTGCCGGCTTGTTTTTTACTGCTTTTTCGTTTAGCAAATCATGCAAAAAAACAAATGTTGAAACCATCTAGCCCGTCCAATTTGATCTTTTCTCTTCGCAAACAATAACAGATACCCCGTCTATGTCCAATGCCATGTGGTCTCTAGCAATCTAAAGATCGGCTAATGCCTGATCTCATTCCTTAATGAGTGTTGGATGACAACTCCATCTGTTTTCTAATTACACTTGTAGATAGGTAAGGTTAGGTTAGGTTGAAGTGGCTGGCAGCTAAAGCCAACACACTTAGAACCATGAGGGGTCCGTTTTGATACCAGCAGGATCTCGAAAAGATCTCCTGCCTACTCAATGAAACCAATTTGAGCTTCTTATGAAGCGTAGGAGGCTACTAACATCAATGTTAATCAGGTCGCCTAAAGAAGTAAAAAAGAAAGCTCCCAAGTGGAGTTTCCTTTGGCGGAGAGAATTGGACAGGTGCAAAGGAGATGGAGAATAGTCTCTTCCTCCTGCTTGTCCATACAGCTTCTGCAGAAGTCGTTTGCGTAAACGCCAAGCCTTGTTGCATGCTGGCCTATTAGACAGCATCCTGTAATGACACCTATTACACACACACTTGTGGATAACACTGCATCAGTTTTTTCTATTACAGAGAGAATTGAGTTGCCCACATTTTTTGTTAACAAAAAGTTAGCAAAAATTAAGCAGTTTAGTCGTTACATCAAATTGAACAGTTTCAGAACGTTTGACTTTATACTTATTTCGGCTACTGTAGATACATACAAATACACTGTCAACGAGCACTAAAACACTTTAAAATTTTCATTACACCCCTAGTACGGTGGATGCGAAAATACTTAAGTATTCCAGTCAAATTTTTGTCTAATTGTTTCGCTAAAATTCTACCTCATCCATAGCAAGCGACAAAAGCCCGAAAGGGCCGAGGGTTAAACGGGAACCAATTCTCATCCGAAAAAATGTTGAAAAGTTAATTCACTCCGGCGCAGTTAGAATGAAATCAGTATGAAGCCGAATAAACGAACCCAACTTTTTTTTTTGCAACCATAGTCATGTCCTCCAGGGGTTTCGTGGTACAGTATATCCTTTACAATATCTTTAACGTTCGCCCAAAAGGAACCATAATAAATCATCGACTTAAGGGACATGACTTTTCCGTATACTTTCTTAAGGCACAAAACGAGTCCTGAGCAGACACACACCACTACCTTATGAATTTTCAAAATTAATGTCCTTACTTTAGCATAAGACGAACGAACGAAAAAAATGGAAAAAACTTGAAGAAACTTTCACCGAACAGGAGCGGAAGTGGAAGGAGGTAAAAAATTAAATCCAAAGGCTCTTTAAATAATTAACACCCTGTGCTGCTTGGCGCACGGTGACACTGAACTGTGGCAGCACAGCGGTATGCTTGCTGTACAAACATCTGTGAGTAGTAACCAGGGAAAGCGACGTTACTTAAGAGGTTTAACGGTGGTATGTATATGGGAATATTACAAATTGTTGTCCTTTTTAGTCCTTGATGGCATTTGTTCGTTGGAATTCTATTTTAATCTTCCTCAACGAAAGTTGTGGCAATTCGGATAAGCTAAAGAGGAGAAAAATAAGACTGCAGGTATAGCTCGCTAGGGCAACCTAGTCCATGTTACCTGGGGGATTTCTGACAGATTTCATTAAAACCGTAGCATGAAACCTAAACAAAGTGCGTAAACTTTTATTTTTCGTTCAGTCTACGGGAAAATTTAAAAATAACTTCAAAAGCTAACGACGCCAATGGAATTAAGTTCCTTCAAACATTGTTAATACAAGGTCTCAAATGCAGACTTAACTCAATAGGTGTTTATATTGTACGAGTATGTAACTGCGGCATAGACCACTACAAAACAAAAGATGTCCCATGGGGAGCACACCATCATGTGATTAATTTGACATGAAATACATCATAACGCGATGGTAAAGAACTTGAGTTATTAATGAGACCCTACGAGGACAGTCACGATTCATCAAATATGAAAAATGAAGACAAACAACGAAAGGTTCGGAAGGCTTTAAGTTTACCACTTTGAGAGGAAACTTTAGCGGGAGCTACATATTCAGAGGACTTTAGAAGATGAAACCTGCAGATTCTGCCTAGAAGACGTATAATAGGAACTTCGTCACAAACATAATATGTAGTATATGTGTGTACATATCTACAGTAAACCAAAATATTGTAATACTTGTATAATAGACCAATCATTGTTCATTATGCTCTATCTTCAGCACGAAGTACCCCAACGAAGTAAAATTAATTCCAAGCGATATTTAACTTCCCAGACTTAACAATAAATTAATTTTTAAATGAAACAAACTGTTTAAAAGGTAGATATGTGCATTCAACACAAGCATCCACAGATTTGTGTCAAACCAACATCTGTCTACAGAATGCTACTTGTACCTCCTAGGGGTAAACGCAGGGTGCCTAATTCCTCGACTGAAGATAGGGTTTAAACCCCTTTGGAAAGTTGTTGATGGTAGTTAACGAGAAAGGGGGGAGGGTGTTCATACTAAGGCACTCTCCCTTGCATACAGACGGCAGCGGAAGAACTCCACACGATGGAATCAACGGTGGCGTGTACAATTCCAGTTAGGTCGAACTACTTAGTGAACAGCTCATTCGGGCTACTTCGACGTAACCGGATTAAAGGCCAATGAGCCTCCAGGTTGGGGTTTGTTGGAAGGGGTAACTGCCCTGCCATGGAAAAACTTTCTAGTTACGAAAACAACACAAGCCACGTATTTACTAATGACGAACCAAGCAAACGAAATAAGGACAACTATCTTTGGATCTACACGTGGAATGTTAGGTCCCTTAACAGATCGTTATTTTATTTTTATTTTTTTCTATTTAAAATGCAAACTTATTAGTAATCTTTGCTTGGTACTTTAAAAGACTATGTCTTACTTGTATGCGCCTATATTTGTAAAAAAATTGGAAATTGAATTAAGGCAATTTCACGTGAGAAAAAAGATGTGGCTATGGTGGTCTATTGGAGAGCGGCACCCATTTTTCTTCAAACTTTTTACACAAACCGCCGACCGTTCAATTCAAAAAGATTGAATTTTGACTCGTCTATGAAAATAAGTGAGGTCCAAAATAATTTGGCTTTTTTGCACTCAATAACATAGTACAGGTAAGCGCTTCCTTATATTTTTCGCATGCAATATCGGTTTCTTTCGCGGTGTAAATTGTATGAAATCTTTGAAATGCAAACAAATTGGAAGAGTTTACGGTTCCGGACATGCGCGATTTGGATTTAACTTGAAAAAGAGGAAATGGCTATCTGCAAGTCTATGAAGTGACGAAAGGTTTTTTTTCCGGGACCAGACATTTAAAAAGGGTAAACAACTGTCTAACCTATCATCATCATTTTCAATGACTTTATGACAAGAGAGAAGAGAGATTTCACTCCCTCTTCACCCAAAGCCTTGAGCGTTTGTGGTCGGATTTCATTCACATCTGCTGATTTGCCGGCTTTTAGCGCTTTAATCACTAAAGTCACCTCCTCAAGAGAGGGACTCTTCTCCGCCCTACTCAAAACCATGGGTCTGTCATCCTGCTGTCCTGCTCGGGATCAGCTTCGAAAAGTGTTCACCCCATCTGCGCAAGATGTCCTTCTCATCTTTGGATTTAACTACTTCGATGATATTGAACTTCCTTCCTCTGAGACGGCTGATGCTCTGTCCGAACACCTTGTTTGCAGACCTGTGATCACGGTCTAATTTCTTGCCGAACTCCTTCCAAGACTGCGTCTTAGCTGCTTAAACAGCCAGTTTGGAGATTCTTCGCGCCTTCATGTACCGGTTTTTAAAAGATGAGTCCTCCAACTGTATCCACACCTTGAAGGCTTTCTTCTTCTCTCTGATGGCTTCTTGGAATACGGGTGTTTTGAACCACGCAGTTCTTTTCTCATCACCAGCCGCCACACCAAGCCTCTTTACTCCGCAAACATCTCCTCCAGAGGCAATGACTGCTGTTCAAAACAACTGCCATTCTTCCTCTACATTTATCGGAACAGGTGGAATTCGTTTAAACCTTTGGGATACCTGCCGTGCAAATACATCCCGTATCTCATCGTTCTGCAAACTCCTCCACCGTATACGCGTAACCAGCCTTAGTTTAAGTTTTGGTAGGACAGGTACTTTTTTTTTCGACCAAATATTCACACTGCGGTAGATCTTGGAAAAAACCCAGAAACTTCAAATCGATACCCACCACCTTTTCATCGATTTTAAGGCCGCATATGACAGCATATATAGAGACAGCATCTATAGAGCCATGTCTAGTTTTGGCATCCCTGCCAAACTCGTCCGTCTGTGCAGTGTGACGATGGAGAATGCACGCTGCTCCATCAAGGTCGGTCAAGACTTCACCGAGACCTGTGATGTCAAAAAAGGATTTAGACAAGGCGACGCGCTGTCATGCGATTTCTTCAACATCGTTCTTGAAAGAGTTGTGCAAAACTCACGCGCCAACACCCGAGGCATAATCTTTCAAAAATCCGTCCAATTACTCGCATACGCCGACGATATTGACATACACATACGCAGCGTGATGTCACTGGTGTGTTTGTGAGTATCGAGACGGGGGCGGCGAAGATGGGTTTAGCGGTCAATGAGGGCAAGACGAAGTATATGATGTCAACAAGAAAGGACTCCCAACACCGACGTCTATAGACAGAACGTCACTATAGACAGCTATAACTTTGAGGTATAAATTCAGACAATGACACCGGCGCTGAGATTAAACGAAGAATTACTCCTGCCGATCGCTGTTTTTTTTGGGCTAAGAAGGCAATTGAGTAGCAAAGCCCTCTCTCGAACAACTAAGGTGACCCTTTATAGGTCCTTAATCGTCCCAGTCCTGCTCTACGGCGCAGAGGCATAGACTCTATCTAAAGCGGATGAGGTTGCTCTTGGC
The DNA here is from genome assembly GCA_917880715.2 of Matsumyia berberina. Lineage (NCBI taxonomy): Eukaryota > Metazoa > Arthropoda > Insecta > Diptera > Syrphidae > Matsumyia > Matsumyia berberina. Next base: position 47,497,846 of record OU862871.1, on the reverse strand, counting down.
GGAGGTGGAGTGGAGGAGGAGATACAACGACGAACTGTACGGGCTGTACGGCGGCATCGACTTAGCCAGAAGAGTCAAAGTCCAACTGTGGTGGCTGGGTCATGTAGAGCGGATGGACACCAATGCTCCAGCTCGGAAAATCTTCGAATCCACACCCGAGAGTCAGCGCAGTAGAGAAAGACCGCGACTCAGGTGGCGCACGCAAGTAGAAGGGGACCTCAACCAACTTAGCGTGCGAAACTGGAGGCAGTTGGCAAAAGATCGAGATCGCTGGCGACGCTTGTTGGTTGAGGCCCACGACCACCCCGGTCTGTAGCGCCACCTTAAGTAAGTAAGGACAGGTACTTTAACGTTGAGATGAGATGTTGACAGTTCAGCCCCTCTCAAAAAACACAAGCATAACAAACCATCCTTTCAACAAACGATGGTACCACGAAGAAGTCTATCAGCGACTTCTGACGGTACCATGTGTATTTATGGATGGCTTAGTGCAGAAAGAAGGTGTTCATAATGGACATACCGTTTGCACAGCATAAGTCCAACAACTTCTCTCTGTTCGCATTCTGATCCGGGTCACCGTTCCTCCCAATCACACTCCCCCATGTCATTACGTCCACACCCACATGAGCATTGAAGTCACCCATCAGGACATAAGAATCCAAATCTGCCACCTGTTCTAGGGCGGCATCTACTTTATCCAAGAAAGCTGCATACTCCGACTGCAGACTCGGCGCATATACCTGCACCACAGCCAGAGTTGACTTTTCAATTTTAAGCTTTATCCACTCCAGTACTCTGGCTGATCTGAGAAAAACTAAATTAAATTTTATAATCCACACATTGCTGCATCATGTGCAGACTCTTTGCATAATTATTGCAATCATAGTGCTCTTTCAGACCTCACTCAACTTTGTCGAAACAAATGCCTCCAGCCTTAAGTTCTCTAACTCTCTAAATCTTCTTAAGATTTCCATTAAAGTGCATCCCGACTAAATACACATGATTTCCCCTCGCAAATCCGATGCCATACATCTTGTTACAGACACGTTTCTTGATAATGCCCTTCAACTTCAACAAGCTACTCTACTCTATCTACTTGACATTTAGATTTTTCAATTACTTATCAATGCTCCTAACCAAATATTCACCCTATCTCCTTACGTCAAGTACAATTGGCTTTCCTCTTGCCCCGCCAGCAATCTATCCTGATTCCGGTTAAGAAAGCACATATGCTAAATCTCAACTAAATCGTAAGACAAAGTCATTCATCTTACCAGCAGCTTTCTATGATATTTAGCTAAGAAAAATAAATCCTTAAAGGAATCCCATCGCCATCGGTGGAAGAGGAAGAAGGAAAAAGGATTTATGTAAATTTCTCATTCGTTTTGCTACAATCCAGTTATCCAGTTATCCAGGACTTGTGCAGTTTGAATTGAATTAACATCAATAAAATATCCTTTCGGGTATTGTTGGTAATAAATTTTTCAAATAAGAAAAGAAAACATTTCCGCGATGCAACGCCGGCTACCAAAGCACACACATAGGAGGCGAAGGATTCCCTGCACACTCTCGTAGTTTGTGCGTACATTTATCAAATGTATCGTTGTCTTCTTATTACCGATTTCTTGAATGTTTTTATGTGTGATTTCGTGTTTTTTCTTTTATTTCCTTGTTTTGTTTCTTTTATTTCGCTGGAATCCTTTTAAAAGGCAATAAAGCGGATATATAGCAGTCCGGCTAACTACCATCCATTCTCATGATAACCCAAAATGGTTATTGTCGTTGTGACCAGAGCGACAGTGGCACCGGCCAGGAGACAATCAAATACCAAGCATTTTTTGCTTCTATCCTTGATCGGCTTATGTGTCTCAAGCCCAACAAAGTGTCTGAAGACGCAAAGCGACTCCAACGCTATTGCTTCAGCGCTCTTAAGTTTCACTGTACTTATCGGTTTCGAGTGCTGATTTTGGGGCTTTAATAATTGATCACGCCTTTTTTGTAGCTCTTTGGCTACTTCTCGTTCTCAGCCTCAATATTTAGCCGGGTGTTTTCCTTTGCAATAACTACACGTTGCAGAGGTTTGTTTGAGGTGGTTTGTTTGAGAGGTGACTTCCGGCACATTTTACACATCGCTGCTCTTTCTGATAATACGTCTGCGTGTGATTGAATCCTTTGCAGCGCTTGCACTGTGGGATTATTTTTGTATTCTTACGCAAAGGCTTAATCTTAACTACGATGTTGAGAACCGTCTTTATTTCATAGACTTTTTCTAGTTTTTCGGTATTATCGAAGGTTAACATAAAAATTCACGCGTTTAACTGAGCCGTGGCTCAGTGGTAAGTGCGTTGGACTGCTGACCGAGTGGCCTGAGTTCAATCCCCAGCCAAGAATACCGAACATTTTTCGCGGCACCACCTCTCGTCGGGGAATGGCAAGACTCCGGAAGTATAATCTGTCACGAAAGAGCTTCTCAATTCGCCGTTCGGAATCGGCAATAAATTGTAGGTCCCTTCCATTGGTGCGAAAAATCTACATGCGCAACATGAATTGTTGCGAGAAGCTAGGCCCTGGCTCATCCCGAGCTGTCGCGCCAGCTATTGGTTTGTTTGTTATTTCTTAAATCACTGACTACATCTTCTTTTCAGTACGAAGCATGAAGTCCTCTAGCTACGACACGTATAGGCCTTTCCGACTTGTTCTCGTGGGTGTACCATTGGATTTTCTCTGCATTTCATTTATAGGATAATAGGCGGTAGCTGTCAACGTCTTTGACACTGATTTCGCACGTATTGTTATTGCGCGATGTTATAATATACACAGTATAATCGGATTGCAACGATGTCTTCAAAATGGTTTGCAGTTGGCAGTAGTTCGCAATCCCGATAACGTAAATTAGAGGTGGTGGCCTTTGCTTAGTATTTTGGTTTTCCTCGATACGAAAGTTTGTCAGGTCTTTCATTTCTTTTTTTTCTCTGGCTCATTTTCCGTTGCCTCTTTTCGTGTTACGATTTCGGGTGAAGAACCGGTATTCCATTTCTTGTCTGGTAGTGCCTGTGAAATCCAGTCAGTTTCGTGACTTAATTCTTCTTCGTCCGTTTCGTAGATAGCTTTGCTGGCTCAGTTCGACCTCGAGGAAGCCTCAGTACTAGGTTGCGACGTATTTTTTGTACCTTTTCGAGTATCTTTGTTTTTAAGTTCTTCTAGCTCATTTTTGAGTTCTTCACAGAGCACTTCCATCTTAGTTAGCCTGGCGCGGAGTTCTATGTTCTCCTCCCTCAGGCTTTTTGTTTTCGCCGAAGTCCGTTGTTCGTGCCCCGACACTTGTCGGTGTCGTCGGACTTCTGATTCCTCACGTAATTGTATTAGATGGCGGTGGTGGTGATCTCGATACCCTTGAGCTTTTGCCAAAAGGGTTGCATAAATGCAATAAATGGCCCTTCCCAGAGTCCAAAGAGCCGACCTCCGTAGAAGGTGGATTTTCCAGTGTATCTGGTCTGCCACGTGGGGTAATATTATCATTTGTTTTGTTATACACTCGGTATACGGAGGGTGGATTATAGTCGCCTCTTACGACAGGCATGCCTACCTCGGGTATATTCTAACCCCTACCCGAAGGGGAGCAAAAAAACCATATCAAAGAATATCTGACAACGAACGTACGATGGCTTCTTGGGGATCTCACGAATCGACATTGCCAAGGCCATTGATAGTGGCGGACCGTCCGTCCGTCCGAAAAGAGATTCCAGACCGTCCATCTGGCTTCGGATCCAAGGTACCTGCTTTGTTATCACCTCCAAACGTATGTCAAAGCAAGAGCACTGGATTTGAAGAATTCTTGTACTCCCAATTCCAAGAGGACAACGTACTAATGAGAAAAAAATGGGCAAAATGGTGATGGGGAGAAGAATTGGAAGGATGGAGCGGACTGGGAATTCAGCTGCGTTATTTTAAAGCAACAAACCTCACCCTTACTTCCTGGGAAACGTGCCTACACATTTCAGAAGTCAAGTCAAGGAAACTTCAAGGGGGTGAACAATAAACTACAAAGGGGCCAAAGGCAAGTTCCTCGCTCGGGGTAAATGGCGTCGCTAGTCGTCTATGCCCTGTGGTTCACCGTTATATGGTTTGATGTCCTTTATGTGGCATATTCCCCGCTCTTTGCCCGTGGCGTATATCAAAACGTACGTCCACGGCGAAACCGTTCTACCTACACTAAATGGTTCAACATACTTTGGGGCTAACTTCGCAGCGTATTAGTTGGCTGCATCAGAGAAGATGAAATTTCTCCGCCACACTAACTCATTGGGGAGATATTGCACGTCTCTCCGCCGTAGGTTGTATGACTTCGATGCCTGTTTGCTTGCCGTTGCCAATTACCTATTGGTGTCAGCCCTAAGTTGAACCGCTTCCCTAGCTCAGACATGACCGTATCTACCGTCTTAACGCTCTATCAGATTCATTTGGTCGACTTATGTGTGGCCAGACAAGGCCGCCAGCATAACTGACCGGCGACCTAACACGTCATGTTGCGAGGTGCGTATGCAACATGCAACCATCGCTAGGTGTGAATTCCAGGTCCGGCATTCAACGTCAAGACAGTGTTGTGTATCTATCTGCTGAATATGTAAAGAGAATTCCGAGTAAAGCCACCTTGTCTAAAAAATCAATATTTGCATTTTGCCTTGGACCTTTCGTTCGACCCCTCTGTGTCCTAACAAATTCAGAGATCAATCATCTACCAACAATCCCCAAGAAAAAAATGCGTCCAAAGGCTAAATTCTGTGATTTCCAAAAACGCCCCACAAAACGCACATATCTCACCCTAGTAGGCCTAGAGGAGCAAAAAACCAAAGGACATACATACGTTACCATCCCAAGGAAGAAACCAATAAAAAACTCGTTCTTCTTTTCCGTTCCACATCTTTCACGGGCCGCTCTCGCTTGTCTTTCTTCTGTTTTCCTTCTTTCAACCCCGTTGTTCGGGTATGTGTTGCCTTTTATCCACCCCCTTTTGTTTGCGGGGGTGGAGATGGCAAACCGAATGACTAAGATGTTTACATTGGTGTTCGTTTTGTTACACGCAGATCTCTCCCCTCCCACTCGGCACATCTCATTTTATTCGACGATGGATAATAAATATTCTTTGTTACCACGCTCCTTCGTTCGGTCGGTGATGATCCTTTTTCTCTGCAGACTCCTTGGACGGATGGATGGCGGTAGTTGGAGAATGCAAAGAAAACAGAAAAGCATCAATCTTTCATCGTTTTCAATATTTCTAAACAAATATTTAATATTGTGTATCTGCACTTTTCTTGTTCTTGTTCTGTAGATACAGTACTCGTACTGTATCTGCTTAACTTTTTCTTCGGTGAAGTGAAGTGAAAAGGAGGAGAATTGATAAAGTACACTTCTTAAAGGAGGAAGAGGGGCGGGGTGGCGGTGTGTGCACGATTGAATGTAAAGTTCACTTTTGTAGATTTAAGTGGAAGTAAGTGTTTCAACGGGGATGGGTAATGGGTGATCTATTTGTGTTAGCGAAATTATGAATAACACGGATCATTGGGTTTGTATTACTGTTCTCAGCGCTTTTTTGCTGGATGAAACTAATGGATTGCAAGGGGATTATTGAGAGGAAACACGATGCAATCTGCAGATGGGAAAGAAAAATAAAAACAAGTTGAACGGAGGAGGCAGTCAGCCATGTTGAACAATCGACTCGATGAATTAAGTAACTCAACAAAGGAAATGATTGTTTCAAGGATAATGAAAGGAAGTGAGGAAGAGGAACAGATATCCAGGAATGACTGGAGGAAGAATTTTGTATGTTGGGCATAGGCGAACATTTTCTATGCAATAAATGCATAATGAACGATAGCCACGAAAAGGCTTCTCCATTCGTAGTTCAATGCAATATATGTCATCATCCTCATCATTTTCCAAAGATCCGCTTATCCTCCATATTTCCCGATCTTCTGCCAACGACTTTAAATCATCAGGTGTACGGTGATACGGGTACAGGTGAGAGCTACTTCTTTGAACGAAGGGGTCCATACTTAGTTGGTTTGGGCACGTCAAACGCATGTCCCCAACTCGGTTTCCAGGACGTGCCATGGAATTCGTACCATCGGGCAGACGTCCCTTGGGTAGGGCTAAGATGAGATGGCTGGACCAAGTCCAAAATCTCACCCCTACCCGTATGGGGATTGCCCCTGATGAGTTAGAGTCGATGGCGGAAGATCGGCAAATGTGGAGAGTCCACTTAAGCTCCCTAAACCCACGACCCTCATAGTGGATAAGCGGGCCATTGGAAGATGATGATGAAGATGATGAGCTTAGCTCCGATGCCAAGTTGAGCCCAGAGTTTAAAACGAATAGGTATGTGCGCACAAATTAACAATTTTGTTATTATTCGTTCGAGCTCATTCGCTTTTTCCTATGACTCGCTATTCAAACAACTCGCGAATGGTTTGTACTCATGAGTTCTTCGATCCCAACGCATCGTACTCACGATCAAATTCTGTGCCGAATACTCATAACCAAAATGAATGGCGAGCAGCTAACTAATTTCCGAGTACTCGGAAATAATGCGAGTACTCGAAAAAGAACCTTCCGGCAAGAGCCGCAAGAGGTAGGTGGATTTCTTATGTCATCGCTAGGGCTTCTATTCTGATGGCGAGAACAAAATGGCGGACAAAAATTTCCACTTTAAAATCAAATTTGTACTAATTATCTCGAGATTTGTAAGGATTTTCAATTTTAACGAAATCGGAGCAATTTTGAAGAATTTCAAGATGGCGCCCGGTGCAGGCGGATTCTGCTCACTGTTATCTACTATATTACTAAAAAAGTCAGAACCAAAAGTTAGGTTTTATTTGAGTTGTGAATTGTACCGTTTGAGACATAAAAAAAGGGGAGTAACCAGTCCCCCTCTCGACTGATTACGCCCATCTACGAACTTAGCCGAGCTATTCGCCATACAAACGTGTGTAATTTTATTCAAATCGGTTCATAATTGCGGCCTCAATCGTGTCCACAAGAATGCGTTATATACTGCATATAAAAATTGTGAGTACTCGCAAGAAAAGCGAGTACCAAGGGTGCGAAAAAAGGGTGCTGGTCGCGAGCGGTATGTGCATGCACACACAAACGAAAATCATTTGAGTAATCACAAGGAAATAATTTTTTCCTTTTTTTTGCTGATTTTTTAGGAAAACCCGAGTTTTTGATTACAAGTACAGGGTGGACCAAAATTTTCTTTCCTACGTAAAAAATTAATACTAACTCTTTTATTTATAGATATTTTTGAGTTATTTTTTTTTGTTTCAGACATAAGGCTTGGGAGATTTAGGATGGAGCACTACACAATCGCACAGCGAACCAAAATTGTTAAATTATTTTTGAAAATAGCCAATCAATAATTTGTACTCAATGTGCCTACCGGTAATTTTATGGCGTTATAAAATTTCCAACTATTCGTGCTGTGGTGGCCAACTATGAACAATATGGGAGCGTTCTAGATGTGAGACGTTCGGGTAGGCTTGTTTTAGACGATCGATCGAAAACATCCAGGTCGTTAGGGAAAGTGTTGCAACCGATCCTGAAACATCGACACGACGACGTTCAACACAGCTCAATCCTGGTGACCCAGAAAAAAGTCTGGAGTACTGCAGAACTGTCCTAAATATCGCCGAGAATGACGAAGAATTTTTGGAAAATGCGATGATGATGACGAGGCACATTTTCATCTGAGCGGATTGTGAACAAGCAAAATTGCAGATTTTGGGGCACACAGAATCCCAAAAATCTCCATCAACGTCCCTTACACTCATTTCGTGTTACTATTTGGTGTGGAATAATCTCGCGTAAGATGTTTAGGCCATATTTCTTTGAAAATTATACGGGTGCCAGCGTTGCGGTCAATGGGTTCCGCTACAGAACACTGCTTCAGAACTTCCTTTTTCCACTTGTGCAAGCAGACAGCAATGCTGAGCTGATTAAGTTTCAGCAAGACGGAGCTACCGTTCACACCGCTCGTGAGGCAATGAAGTTATTGCGCGAACAATTCTCAAATCGCGTTATCTCCAAAAACGGTGAATTTGAGTGGCCGCCGCGATCGCCTGATCTGTCGGCTCCGAACTTTTTTTTATGGGATTTCCTGAAGGAAAAGGTTTACCTTAACAAACCATAGACTATAAAAGAGCTGAAACTCAACATTCGCACAGAAATCGCTCAAATTACTCCGGCAACACTTCAAAAAGTCATGGAAAGTGGCATCAAAAGAGCTCATGATTTTCCATACATAACGCGAAAAAATTCCATGAAATAAACTTTTATTTGTAATTTAGGTATTTCTTTAGTTTTTATCTTTTCATTCAAAAGTTATTCCAGATATACGTAAAAACACGACTTTTGGGCCACCCTGTATATATGGATTTACTTTCTATTGCTTTTTATCATTTTAGTGGAAAAGAGCTTGTGAGCAGTCAATTTAAATTGTCAATTGAATTTATTAGTATATTTTTCTCTACTATTCTGCTAGGTATATTGGTTACAATAAGAACGTATTAACTCAACTTTGTGTCCTTCATTTTTATTGTTTTGCAGAAGTTTAATGCACTGACGTTTTTGAAGTTCCAAAATTCTCACATTTGAAATTCACTTACCATGAAGTCTTTCACAAATTTTTTGGAATATTCTAAAATCATTCAAAAGTCAGTTAACTACAATCTTTCCACTTCCGTTTTTAAAAAAACTATTATCGTATGCAAGGCCGGCCTTAAAAGTAAAGGGTGATTAAATTTTAAGGGCCAATGTTGATTTTGAATAAAACACAAATTATTTAGGAAATTATTGTCATTTCTTTTTATTATGATAATATTGGTATGGTTCAATTACGTATGGAACAAAATATCGGCCAAATGGCCGCCGCGACCTCGGCGGCACACCTCCATCCGATGGTCCAAATTTTCGATGACGCTGAAGCATAATTGAGGTTCTATGCCGTTAATGTGCCGAATTATCTCATCCTTTAGCTCTTGAATTGTTGCTGGCTTATCGACGTACACCTTTTCTTTCAAATAACCCCAAAGAAAAAAATCCAACGGTGTCAAATCACATGATCTTGGCGGCCAATTGACATCGCCACCCCGTGAGATAACACGGCCATTGAATTTTGCGCGCAAAAGAGCCATTGTTTCGTTAGCTGTGTGGCAAGTGGCACCGTCCTGTTGAAACCACATATCGTCCACATTCATATCTTCCAATTCGGGCCATAAAAAGTTCGTTATCATTTCACGATAGCGAACACCATTCACAGTAACTGCCTGACCGGCCTCATTTTGGAAAAAATACGGCCCGATGATGCCGCCAGCCCATAAACCGCACCAAACAGTCACTCTTTGTGGGTGCATTGGTTTTTCGACAATCACTCTTGGATTATCATTCGCCCAAATGCGGCAATTCTGCTTATTGAGGAATCCACTGAGGTGAAAATGTGCCTCATCACTGAAGATGATTTTCTTCGAAAATTGATCATCCACTGTTGCCATTTCTTGCCACCATTCTGACCATTGACGACGCTTGAAATGGTCAAGAGGCTTTAGTTCTTGAGTCAATTGCACCTTGTAAGCGTGTAAATGCAAGTCTTTATGCATAATGTTCATCAACGACGAGCGTGAGAGGTGCAATTGTTGGGCACGACGACGAGTTGAGGTGGACGGCTCTTCAGCCACACTATCGCGAACAGCAGCAATATTTTCTGCAGTACGAGCTGTACGAGCATGCACTGGTGTTTTCACATCTCCTACAGACCCGGTTTGCTCAAATTTTTGCACGATTTTTCCGATTGTACGCATTAAATTGACCGAAAAAATCACGAAGTACACGATATGCATTTTGATTTGAACGCCCATTTTCATAATAAGCCTGAATAACTTTAACGCGTTGCTCGATTGTGTATCTTTCCATGGTTCAAATTGAGTTAGTCTGAAATTGAGAAATTACAAATGAAATGCAGAAAAAAACTTGACGTTTAGGTGTGGTTCACATTCAACATCGGCCCTTAAAATTTAACCACCCTTTACATAGACGCCCCGGGCGAGTCATGCATTTGACGCCCTTTTATATTTTATTATAATTAAAACAAACTTAATTTCAAGTGTGTACCTTATTTGTTGTTGAGTTAATAGAAAGCTACAAACATATATTTATTATTATTAATAATAACACATTTTACCCGTTCGTTATCTAAACAATGTACAATGTGCGACCTATACTGCGTGTCAGTATATGAAAAAAAAAAATTGAATGAAAAAAAAAAATTAAAAAAACAACTTAAATCTTATTTTTCTTGCTTTTTTGTCAGCAAATTCTCTGATAAGACTGGCAAAATCTAGGTTTTCTGTAACCTGATTTTCAGTGGACAGCTAGGCCGAGCTAGTTATTCTTGTTTGGAGCATTGTAGACCGCAAGTTCGTTTTTATCAACTTTAGTTTAGAAAAACCACTTCGCCACTTGCAACAGTTACTGGTATTGTTAACAGAATACGTAGCGATATCCAGGTGTTGAGATATAAATCTTAAAGATTTAATGTTTCGATGATGTTGCCTGAATGTCTTCGAGATAGTGTTGCAGACCTAAACATTTCATCGCACTGCAAATCTCCATCTATATCAGATTTTAAGTTGATCGTTAACTTTTCTTGCAGTGCAGAACAATTTCGCATGAGTTCTTCTTTATTTCTGTTGAAATTTTTCCTTCATAGATATAAGTACGGTGTCCAAAAGAGCATTAAAAAACTTGACTTCAAACTTTTTTTTTGAATAAGTTATTGGGTCATCAACAGCCTCTTCACCCGGTCTACGTTTCATGCGTCTTAATCGCGCTAGTGGTTTGCAAAATGGCAGAATGTGTAAATGTAATACGAGTTGCTATTTCTCGCCTGTCCCTCAGTTTGACTCTCTTTCGCCCTACATAAGTTAGTCAGGGATACGACAAGACAAGCAACAAAATGACAGGACGTGGTAGATAAATGCTGAATTTTCACTTCTACAAGATGAGTTCATAAAAGTTAATACACTGACTTAAGTTTTTCTTTATATCGATAGAGATAGGTTTTCAAATTAAGCGGTTATGTTAAGCTGGCACGCGCAGTGCCCTGTACAACCCGGGGCCCCCCGGCGGCCACCCCACCTAAAGCCGGCGCTGATAGTATGGGATTTTCCAAAACCAGCCAAATTTTGTTTGAATCTCAACCACCCTTGAACAGATAGAATATACTCGTGAACGAGTTTGATTTTGGCGAACATACAACATACAACAACATACTCGCGAATAATCATACTCGCGATCAAATCAATCGTTTATACTCGTACTCGGTTGCAACCGTTTGGTTGGATACTCGTTCGTACTTCGTCCTATGACTCGCGATTCATGTAACTCGCGAATGGTTTGTAGTCATGAGTAGTGCGTTGTGTGTCTATTCTGTTCGTTCGTACTCGGTTTTTCCGAACGGGTACTGGCAACTCGCGCAATGTACTCGACTCGTTGTAATCTCTGGTTCAGCCTTCCTGATAAGTTCGGTCCGGGTAGACGTAAGGATGACCAAGTCATCAGCGAAAAGCGGATAACATATCCTTAAGTCGCCCAACTCGAAGGGTTCCTTACTACGGCTGCACCATAATATCCATATACAACATACATATACAACATCAGTTGTCTCTTGAGTGTTGTGGGGTGCGCACCTCTTTGTACCACCAAAATATCTTGTACTGATTGTTTACATTTTTCATACATATTTCTTGCGTAAATATCACTGAACAAAATGCGGAATTTTTTGGTGCAGAGAAATTACTCCACGGGAATTTACTCCACCACAAGTGGGAAATTACTCTACTTTTAGGTGGATTTCATAGAAATACCACCTATTGCAGAGGTCCTCATGACGCGACTTTCAAAAAATTTGAATGCCATTTGTCTTCGCTATCATACCAAACACTAACCTCATACTCCGTTAAAAATTTTATATATATATACATATATATATATATATATATATATATATATATATATATATATATATATATATATATGCTCATCTACGAACTTATCCGAGGTATCCGATATATATATATATATATATATATATGAGGCCGCAATTATGAACCGATTTGAATAAAATTTGGTATACACATTCGTATGCCGAATACCTCGGATAAGTTCGTAGATGAGCATAATCGGCCCAGAGGGGGGCGGGTTACGCCCCTTTTTATGTCTCAAACGGTACAATTCACAACTTAAATAAATCTCAACTTCCGGTTTTGATTTTTTAGTAATATAGTAGATAACAGTGAACAGAATCCGCCTGCTACCAATTTGGGCGCCATCTTGGATCCGCCATCTTGAAATTCTTCAAAATTGATTGGATTTCGTTGAAATTGAAAATCCTTACAAATCTCGAGGTAATTAGTACAAATTCGTTTTTAAAATGGAAATTTTTGTCCGCCATTTTGTTCCCACCATCAGAATAGATGACAAAGAAATCCACCTATCTCTTGCGGCGCTTGCCGGAAGGTTCTTTTTTTTGAATGTGGAGTAATTTCCCACGGGTAGTGGGAAATTGCTTCACAAGAAATTTTTGGTGGAGTAGTTTTCCACGTAACATATGATGGGAATTTACTCCAGCACTAGTGGGAATTTACTCCACCACTAGTGGGAAATTACACCACAACCAGCGGCAATTCACTTCACTTTTCGAACGTGGCAGTGGGAAATTGCTTAACACGAAAATTTGGTTGAATATGTATGCATTCTCCCTGCCTGGAATCACTGTTGGATTTGAGGTAAAGGGTTTTTCAATAGGGACGCTACAAAAGTAGAGTGACAGGGACAGCAAACGACGCCATATTTTTCTTGCGGTTTTTTGACATTTCTCTTCAGTAAGGTTTGCCATTTCATGATGGAAAAATATACGAGCCAACAACGAGTCGAGTGGCCTCAACGTTAAGAGCGCTACGTCCAATTTATGGTCGTCATAATTTCTGGCTGGATGGCTTCGTCAATAAACAAAATATGTGGTTTTGGTCAGGCAGCAATCCACACGTACTCCATGAGTCATCATTGCATCCCGAAAAAATTACGGTTTGGTGTGGTTTATGGGCCGGCGGCGTCATTGGGCCGTACTTCTTCCGTGACGATCAAGACCGGCACGTTACTGTGAATGGGGATCGCTACCGTTCAATGACAACCGAATATTTTTGGCCCCAATTGGATGATATGGACTTGGAGGACATGTGGTTCCAACAGGACGGCGCCACAAGCCACACAGCGAATGTCACAATCAATATATTGGAAACCAAGTTTGGAGAACGTGTTATCTCACGAAATGGTCCAGTCGCTTGGCCGCCTCGGTCGTGCGATTTGACGCCGTTAGACTATTTCCTGTGGGGCTACGTCAAGTCTATGGTCTATGCCAACAAGCCAGCGACGATTGATGAACTTCGTACGAATATCGAACGTGAAATTGCAGCAGTATCGGCCGATTTATACTTGAAAACCGTCGAAAATTGGGTTCAGCGTCTGGACTTCTGCAAGCGTGCCCGTGGTAGCCATGCAAAAGAAATCGAATTCCATACATAATGGCATCGAACGTATTTTCACAGGAATAAAGAATTTAATTGATATCCAAAACCGTTTTTGTTTTATTTAAAAAAAACTTTTGTAGGGCTCTTATTGAAAAACCCTGTAGGTGCGACCTCAACTCTAACGTGACTGGTATCAGGAAGCGCGTCCGCAATGACACCAGCGAACACAGCAGTAGAAACAAGGGAACCGTCATTTTCATCAATGTTGCACTAACTAAGTACACTCAGGCTCTCTTTATACACACCAAAGATGTAAGAAAGCAGAAAAATTATAAATTATTATAAATTTGTATTGCAAGTAGTTTCCAAAATAAAACGTCATGTTCTTAAAAGAAGTGGTAAAATAATAAAACAAATTATGGCATATTTTTCACTTATATTTATTCACCCACTGCTTTAAAAATGTCGTTTCATGTTTTATTTATTTAAGAAAAATGGAAAGAAAAAAATGTAAAAAAATTTGTTACTCGGGGGTTTTTGGGGTCGCTGATGACGAATACGAGCTTAGAATTTCAAAATTCAAAATGGCGGACAAATGTGCAATTTGCATAAACTTTCGAATTTTAATCCGCCATTTTGAGCCCGCCATCTTGAATTTTGAAAATCTGACGACGGGTTCGTAATCAGCGACCCGCTAAACCCTAGGGAAGCGACTTTCATCCAAAAAGTTCGAAAAGTTTCTGAGATAATGAATTCTGGAAAAACGTCTATTTTTCAACCTTTTTTTTGTATAAACAAATTCACTGATAATTTCGAACTATTGTACATCAATTCTTATTCTTGAATATATAACTGATGCGAAAACACAATAAACCGCTCGAAAATGCAGCGAAAACCACCCGAAATATTGTGCAATAAGTGCAGCAAAGGGTTCAAATAAATGTCTTTTTGCGAGAAAGCGTTCGAAAGCGTGCGAATTAAATCTATATAAAATAATCTAGTACACTTTCATATGGACAACACTAAACGCTACCATTACAGATATGTAAAATTAATATCGACTTAAACTGCAGTGAATTTTACGAAAAAAATAAAAAAATAACAAATTATTTTTGAAAAAAGTCCTCTCATCGCAAAAATACATATGAGTGGTCCTCAAAATAATAATCTTTAACTGAAGTTTTTGAAAAAAGGCTTTTTAAAGCAGTATTACTTACGCTGGAAATAAGACAAAATAAGGCGTTATTTCCATTTTTTCATAGTAATAACGTCCCATTTTCAATGTGGCCTTATTTCGTAGGACCCTATTTCACGTCACCTCAAAAAACATGTGCATTTTTTTTTTAAATATTTTTAAAAACACATCATATGAAACAGCAGCCTTGAGGTGCAGCAATTGTGATGGGCTGCAGGCAGTGCTGTCACTGGTGTTTTGAGCTTGCTATTGCTGTTGAAAGACTTCTCGAGAGCTCTCGGAAAACTCGACAAGTTAATGTGCCGAGTCGATGGTTGCACCTCGAAACGTTCTAACGTTCAAAAATCAATATAACTTTTTGATAACGCAGACGACACGGACATGCAATCGC
Organism: Matsumyia berberina; assembly: GCA_917880715.2. Lineage (NCBI taxonomy): Eukaryota > Metazoa > Arthropoda > Insecta > Diptera > Syrphidae > Matsumyia > Matsumyia berberina. Next base: position 47,482,680 of record OU862871.1, on the reverse strand, counting down.
TGTTACTATGGTCCCAGAAGAAAACTATTTAGTACGGCCGTACGGCCGTACCAAGACTGTATTTACTATAGCAATAGAATTATATCATTAAAGCGAATATAGTATTACAACGAATGTAAATCTTTACGATAAAAACGAGCAAATTGCCGCTCTGCATCTCTTAATGCTGACCATAACAACACCTTTCGAATCACTATCGAGGATCGCAAAGAGTATGGATCGATACTCCGGTGGCCATGGTGTTGTGGTTAATATCGTCATTTGTCATGTTAAAGGTTTTCTTATTCAAGAAACATTGGCTAATTTGATCAGTAGTGTGGACTTTTGAAAGATTTTGGCCTAGGGTGCTGGCGCGTGAATTTTTGCACAATGTGTTTAAGAACGAAGTTAAGGAAATCACGTGACAGACATTAAAGTACTCTGTAAGTTCTTTTACGACCTTAACGGCACTCCTTCGTCACCATGCAGAATGGGACGATTTTGGTTGAGCCAAATAATGACTTTATTCTGAATAGCTAAGTCTTCATAAATGCAGTTACATGCGGTCCTAAAACTGATAAAAAGGTGTCGAGTTTCCGTTTAAAGTTCCTAAACGTCTCTAATGGTATGCACATTGGGTCAACTAAAACTGTCAAACCCCTTAAAGATAACATGTTGGTTATTTTTTAAGTTTTATTTACAAAGCTGTATTGAAATATATGTATTCTGGAGAGCCTTTAAAAGTCACCATCCACTGAACAACGCATGCCATGGCGATTATCATTATGATCTCCCTTAACACTCTCGCAAAAATAATGAATTTCAAATGGGAATAGGACATACCACCGCTCACATAAATTATCCTTGCGTCCATAATTTATTGAAATACATTACTTGACACCGGACATATTACAAAAGTCACAACCGGGGCGAGAAATGAAGTCGTTCTATTTAATTCATCTCCCCGAAACCGCACAGTGGCGAATTTCCCCCGCAACCTGCACATCCCGAAAAAAGGGTAATAGTTCATCAAAATGAAAACATCCTCATTTCAAGTGATGCTCGCAGGGGGTTGGGTGGGCAATACTGTGCCACTGTTGCCCCCATTAAGCGTATCCACTCCACAGTGCTCCCATTTGCTCATCTCTCTGATAAACACTGCTGATATATTACAGAGATTTCTCTTATTTCCCCGGGGGATGGCAAACAAAAAATGGTCAGTCATTTGGATTTTCCAGAACGCTCTCCCTCGCTCGTTCGCTGTGAATATTTGTAATTAAATTGCAAAAGTACGAATGGCATAGTGATGTAATCCAGTATGCTGTTGTTGCTGCTTGTGCTAGATACTTTGTTGCTTTTCTTGTTCTTCTGTATTTTGTATCTAGTTCACACTCAAGTACAATTTTGGCGTTTATTTATGAGTTTCGAGGAATACTGTTGGACTGATTACCAGGATAAGTTTCGTGCTTGCAAAAGTATGCGACGGTAAGTCTTTCATTAACTCGGTTACAGAAATTAGAAAATTAAAAGAACGTTCTTTAGTGAAATTCACTGACGTGACTTAGTTTACTTCGATCACTAGGGTTTCTCGCCTAATCTACTGTAAAGGCTGTCCCTTTGGAAGAGCACATAGTCCTCTCCAAAGGCCAAATTGGAAGAGAAGTGTTATTGTTTAGAGATGGTAGGAGGATTTCGATTTCACAGACTTGGTAGTTTAGAGAGGTCTCGAACCACTTATAAAAATACCACACTCCGTTCTGTTTCATGCCTTCCAACTAGCAGTTAGGTGGCGTAGTCACAACACCACCACCGCTATAATTCAAAATAAATAAACAGGCTTGTAAATAATTTTCTCAGCTCAGTCAATTAACATTTCAGGAACAACATACAAGCATAGGCTTGTATGTCCGCCATAGCTTTGCAGGAGACAGAAACAAATTTTTCACATCCCCAACCTTTCACAAACATGATCCTGAAGTTCCTCGATTACTTCGATGTAGCTGTGGACCAGAATATTATCCACTTTTCTAATCTCAGTCGGCTTCCATAGAGCCGAGTTTTGTTAGCTCCAGAATAAGTGCTTTTCGGCTTGACCCGCAAATAAAGTTGTTATCGAACATTCACAAATGTACAGCGCATGTAGTAAAAAGCATCCAAAAGGCTCAGTCAAGATGCTTACAAATACCGTAAAACACCGAGGATGGTAAGTAATGGTCAGGAGATGCGGCGGCAGTCAACTCAGTTCAAAAATCTTATAAGAATTGAGCACCTTTTGTCTATTTTGAATAAAAAGATTCCAATAGATATATGTATGTGTCACAACTTACCACTTTTCTTGAAAGATGATTCCGATTCCGAGAAATTTAAAAAATCATTTGTAAAAATCTGACTTCCAGTATACCCAATCGTCGTCCAGCAGTTAATAAAAATGGAGAAGGAGCCACTAGCTATTTAGTATTTCAATGGCTTAATGATTTTTGTAAGATTTGATTTGTTATTGTTTCTGTCTTTTGAATTTGAACTTTGTTTTATCTTCTTGCATGCATTTATCTCTCAATTTTTGTTTTTTTTTTTTTTTGTTTTTTAGTTGAATATTAAAAACAAGTTTATAAAAGTGCTACACTGATCCAAAAATGGCTTTTAAAAAAATTTAAATAACAAAAAATCGAGATTACTATTTGAAAGTTTAGATTTGCACTTTATTTGGTCTGACATATGTATGTTCCTTTCATTAGCTGTATTATAAAAATCAGGGTTGTAAAAGAATGCATTCATTTAGGAATGCACTCTTTAAAAATCTTTCAATGAATTCAGTTTTAAGATTGCATTCATTGCATTCTTTTTGAGACTTCAAGAAAAAGAGTGCAATCACCATTCATTTACCATTGAAAAGATTGCATTCATTTCCTCCACCATTCAATTGAATGCACTCACTTAAGAATTCCTGAATTCTTTTACACTCAAGTGTTTCTCAGTAACTGGATGGTTTCGCCCGCTGTGCGGCGCGTTGCATCATCCTGTTGAAACCACAAGTCATATACATCAATGTCTTGAACTTTTGGCAACAAAAATTTATTGCTCTGTAGCGTTCGCCATTGACGGTTACGCGCTTTCCTTTCGCATTTTTAAAGAAAAACGGACCGATAATACCGTCTGCACAGAGACCGCACCAAACAGTGCATTTTTTCAGATGCATTTATAGCTCTTGGGTCGCTTCTGGCTGCTCATCAGCCCAAATAAGACAATTTTATTTGTTGACGTGTCCGTCTAGCCGAAAATGAGCCTCGTCTGAACAGAATTTCATGTTAAAAAAAAACTTTTTTAATTGGGCACTGATTTTGAAAATAAATGTCCACAATTTGTAAACGTTGTTCAGGCGTACGTCTATTCATGATGAAATGCCAATGAACAGAAATGTCACATGGACATGACATTTATCATGCGTATTATGCCCGATAATCTCTTTTAATAAAAGTACCTCGTATTGGATCACGGTTTACATGACATCATCTAAAATAACACATTTAAGAGCACTTGCTTTCAGGATTGTTTCTGGTTCCCTCCTGATTTTATAGCGAAGAGAATTCCCTGCCGAAACATCATAATTTTTATTTAAACGTGATCGATGCCATTAAATCAACTGAGCTATGCCCAACTCTTTACTCCTTATAAGCCACTTTCAGGGAACCACATTTCCTTTTAAAATATTTTCCTTTAAATATTTACCCACAGGATTTGTGCACCACACCGACGAATCCAAAAAGACTTAATTTTCGTGAAGAAATTCGCTGACTAACAACCTATCCTGTGTTAACACAAAAATAAGACATCCTTTCATCCAATCACCTAAAATGTTTGCACGCTTATTTCGCACAAATATCATTTTTCCAATTGGTCGTCATAACGGTAAGAGCTTTCGGAGAAAGGCAGGATATTGACGGCATCATAAACACATATTCATTAGGATCATTAAAATGTTTAGTGTTTTCCCGTGTTCCTCGTCCGGAAAAGGATAACCATTTCCCGTGCGTTTCCCTTTTTTTTCTTTATTAGTCCTTATCGTGTCGAGTCAGCACAATTGATTAAAGAGTTTTAAACAAAACGAGCTTTCTACTCGTACTTCGATTTGCTGCGTTTATTTTGTGTTCTTATGTAGACATGTGCGCTAATCCTTGAAATTTTAAACAGGTTGTGTGTTCTTAATGAAGGAGGAAGGGGCTACAAAATTTTCAGAAAATTCGTAGGAAACTTGAAGTGCTCGAAGGAATTTCAAATGACAATAGGATGTAGACGTATGCAACGTACTTATTTACGTTTTGAGTTGGTATTTTAGTTTAGATACTTAAGCACGTTTTGACTATAAAGCTGTTATCTTGAATGTGTTATTTGATGAAACTTGAGGATCTTCAGGTTAAGTGTGTCACAATGTTTTTGCGAAGGATGTAGAGAGAGAAGTGTGTGGTACTTTGGGAATTATGTAATCACACACCTGAAGTGTGTAAACTTAATTTGTTGAAATTTTTTTACAGATGTACAGTGTAGGTGAATAAAATTGGTCTGGTTGTGCTTATGCAGCTTTAACTGAAAAAGATAAACAGGTAGTACGCGGGGATCTACATAAGTCTTCGATTAGTTTAGACATTTTTCTTATATTGAGTCTTCGCTGAATGGCCTGAGTTTAGGCGCCTACTTTAGTGTGTTTTAACGAGAAGCCATAGCCTTATCTATGCCATTCTTGAAGAGATGCAGCCATTTTGCGAAGATCTGCCAGGAACAATCAAACAAGAAATGTAGGAATGAATGAATGAAACCTGTGTCAGGCTCAGCATGCCTACCTTAGAGGGAAATCGGTGGAAAGCGCTCTACACAAAGTACAATAGTTCAGGATATTGAACATTCAATGGACATGAAAGAACATACCATGGTAGCGTTCCTAAACATAGAAGGCGCGTTTAACAACTTTAAAACGGAAGCCACAAAAGAACCTTTGCAGAAACTACAAGTGAACGTCTCCATTAAATACTGGGTTGAAGACCAAGCTAGTTCTGTTCACTAGAAAAAGGAAGATACCCAGCTTTACTCTGCCAAAGCTGGACTATATCACAATAGATCTCTCATCAAAGGCGAAATATCTCGACGTCATTCTTGACTCCCAGCTAACTTGGAAAAGGAATGTCGAAGACAGGATGGAAAAAGGATTGACTGCGCTCTACGCATGCAAGAGGACATTTGGGAAAAGATAGGGCTTGCAACCACGTATTATCCATTGGATATACACATCAATTGTAAGACCTATCGTCTCCCGTGGGTGCTTAGTATGGTGCAGTGCTTCAGAGACCAAGAGCTATCTTAACAAACTCTATTAAGTACAACGGCTAGCTGCACTTTGCCCAACGGGAGTAGTAAGAAGTTCACCGCAAGCAGGTCTGGATACTATCCTTTATATACACACTTTAGACCTGTTCATAAAAGGCGCTGTCGCAAAAGATGCACTCAGACTGAGAGAATCCAACCTGTGGCAGCAGATTACCTATGGACACGCGGGGATACTGGGCACAATTAAGTTAATGGGCGAGAAATATAACTCCGAAAGCCTCACAGCCCCAACCGACTACCTATTTAATACCCTATAATGATTTTAACACTGATTTTCCTCTTCTCAAAAATGGAAACAGGATTCAGAGCCGGATTTTACTGGGAAACCCTACAAAATCAGGAATCTTTTCGATTGCCGTAAACCTGTAGCGTCTTTCAAGCCGAGATCCTGGCAATAGAAAAAGCTGCAGGCTGCATAAGAGATTGTGACCTTCCTATATAAATTCGATAAAATCCAATACAATCAAATCAAAGGCAGTCAAGAAATGTCGAGACACGCTGATCACCATATTGTCAAACTCTGCTGGGTTCCTGGACATAAGGACATAGAGGGGGACCAAAAATCTGATGAATTGGCAAGATTGGGGTCTGCTGAGAAACTTAGCGAAGCCGACACATCGGTAATGCCACAGATTGGGAGATTGCATGGTATAATAGACAGCATAATAGAAAAAGAAGCTAGTACCTCCTGGTTAGTCACAGAGGATTGCGCTACCTCTCGGATGCCTGGCCGAAACTAAATAAAACTAGAACATGGCACTGGACAGATCCTCTACCTGCATGCTCACTGAAGTTATCACAGGACACTGCGCCATCACAGTCATGCTTCGCAAGTGGAGAATCGAGTCGATCGATTTATGCAGCAGCTGCGGAGATGAAGAAGAGGTAGAATCAATCCATCATCTGCTGTGCCACTGCCTCGCCCTGCAAGAACGACATCTACGCGCATTAAGATCAAGGTTCTCTCCAAGCATAGCAGAGGTAACAGACTTACAGTTAACGGACCTACTTAGATTGTTAAAGAGTACTAACTGGTTCACAAAACAGCCAACAACAGGATAGGTCTTTAGGCTGTCCCGAAAACCATACTGCTATTCGCACTACATTAAAAGGGTACTCACAAGTGAAAAGGGTCTCCGAGTGAAAGTGATGAGGCCTATTCATCACACACCCTTCTAACCTAACTTAACCTTAGGCATGAATACCTTCCGTGAAGTCTAGTATTTTCGGTTTTTCCGCACCAGACGCATGACTGGTTTTAGTCCGTAACTATTCGACTACAACCCAGGCAATACTTAGACTCTGGCCGAAGCCGGTGCTGAACGCAAGAAAAGTCCACTTTAAATCGAAATTACCCGAAGTTCCGGTATGTTTGCATCACGCGACATACCATGGTCGTAAGGTAAATATCGCGCATCGAAGGAGTCCCCACCTAAGACTAAGCGTAGTCTGAGTGTAGAAGACCTTTGACAGGGTATCTACGCAATCAAGAAGAATAGATTTATATACATAGATTATAGACATCGGCTCAAGAAATTATTGACGATATGAAGGGGGAAATCATATAGACTTTTAATCCACATTTTGCAAAAAGGTTGTTAAGGTTAGCCAGTGAATATAGACGAACGTATCTATTGGACTGGTAAAAGGAGGAAACGACTTAAGCTAAACCTCTTATGCTTGGATTTCTTCCGACAGAACATAATTTGATGCTTGATCTTGAAGTTTAAAGACTAACACAATAAGTTCTCTGGCACAAAGCCAAAGATTGAGGAGATCTGTGCTCACCAAAGCCAACGTGGGCACTGTAACCCTTAGAACAGGTCTGTAATTAGTGGATATACTTAGAAGTTCAGCTTCACTATACACAGCTTAGGCTAGGGATAGTCCTTAAAGGAATTTTGAGGGAAGAATGCGCTGAGTATTTTTGCGAGGAGCAAGAATCCGATTGCTTGGCAAGACTTACATACATGACTTACGACTTGTAAGTAGCGGCTTTTCCTGTTGATCCGTAGGTTCTCGGTTCAAATTCTTAACAGCAACGCTAAACACATTCAGTTCAAGAAACTCTTCCCCTCTCTACGTCAACCACATGCGAGGCCAATTTTAAATAGCTTTCCATCACGGGCTACAGATTGCAATTCCGGATGTAATCATCATATTTCCTGTGAATTACACTAACACCCCTTTTCTTTGGCATTCCACGGTTCGTTTACCAATTGTATCGTAAACAGTGTTCGCCACCACCACCACTACCAATGGAAGTACTGAAAGGAAATTTTAAAAAATCCTCACGTACTTCACCGGTATTCCGTGGCCTGAGCCAGGGGGGAAAGACACTCAAAACAGAAAGGTTTTTCAGGTTTTCACAGGATTTTCTCGGGACCAGTTGGGACACCCAAACCCCCTTATGCGAACCGTATTATATATTCGAATGAGTTATTTATATTCGCTTGAATATTGTATGCGGTTCGTTTTGTAGACCCACTCCAGACACAAAACATCCTCCAGCTCAATGTTGCGTTGGTGGGTGGCAAACCGAATGAAGTCGTAAGGATGTGATGAACAACATGGATTTTTCAAGTGTGCAGCATAGCACCATACTTCGATTTTTTGTGGTAGACGATCCTGATGGTGGTTACAGATTACACTTCAATCGGATGTTAGAGGGCGGGTGCTCTGCCGGGGGAGCGCGCGTAACATGAGATAGTCTATACGTGCGTGCACGCGTTCGAATATGTCACAAAACATTTATGGAATCGTCTCGAAGGGGTTGTAAGGGTATTTTCAATGTAAAACATAAATTGTATACATTTATGCAAACTGGAGTTTTATGGAAATTTCTTTCTCTTCTCGTTTCTCCGAAGGATGTTTGCACACACACGCAGACTGATGCGGTATAGCGCAAGGATGTGCGTACATCCGTTTATTTATAGATTCGTATATTTTCGGTGAAAATTTGCAGATATTTTTTTTTTCTTGGGCTTTCTTCGAAAGGATTTACGTTTTCCAAAAAATTATCGTTACCAATTGGGAAATTCAATTTTGAATTTTTTTTTCATATTATCGATGAAGATATTCATTTCGAACAACGAGGAGGATGAAAGTTATGGAAACTGCTTTCTAGTCGGAGATGAAGAATGACTTAATTTGGCGAATTCAACGAGTTAGAAAGCTTAAAATATCACAACATTATCGCTCGAGTGCGCTCAATTCAAGGCCTTAATCTAGGCAAAAACTCACTCGAAGTCCATATCCTAATACAATTCTTGCAGAAGTATATGTTCATCAGCGACCTTTTGAAATTTGAAGATAATCTGCCCGAACTGACTTGAGCCTGGGTTAAACTGTTTAAGGATCATCACCATTATCATCATTTTCCAATGGGCCGCTTATACACTATGAAGGTCGCGGGTTAAGGGAGCTTAAGGGAGGCACCGGGTAGAGGTGAGATTTCGGGCTTGGTAAAACCATCTCATCCTGGGCCTACCCAGGGGACGCCTACCATATGGGACGGATTCCATGGTACGTCTTGGAAACCGAGTTGAGGACATGTGTTTAAAGTGTCCAAACAATCGAATTATGGGCTTCTCCGTACGAAGATGTAGCTACTCGACATTGAGTGCGCCGCATAATCTGGTGTTTCTAACCCAATCTCAGCTAGTGCCCTCAGCAACACAACGAAGAAATTTCATTTCGGGAGCTAAAATCCACGATCTCATTCTTGCGGTCATTACACAAACCTCATGACCATAGGTGAGGGTCGAAACAAGCGCTGAATTAAAGACCGATAGCTTAGCTCCGATGCCAAGTGCAGCCCTCCAGATAACAGATTGACCAAGCTGTCTCAAAATTACTCCAGCCTGAGCAATCCTACAGGATAACTCAGTATTGCTCCTTCCATCACTCGTGAATAGGACCCTTAGATGCTTAAACTTCTCCACCCGTTTGAATGTGACTCCACAAACAGGCAGAGTGAATTGAACAGGCACTCGGGAAATTGCCATTACTTCTGATTTGTTAATGTTTACCTTAATTCCAGCTGCAACAGAGACGGCGACGAACCTCTCTAGTGCGCGCTGAAGTTCGGTCTGAGGGGAAATAAGGACGACCAAGTCATCGGCTAAAACTCATTGGCTTATCCTTAGGTCTCCTAATTTGAACCGTTCCTCCTCACGGTTGCATCGTAAGACTCAATCCATATATACAGTGAAAGGAAGAGGTGACAGAATACAGCCCTGGCGAAGTCTAACGCCCACAGTGAAAGATGTCGACTTAACAGTTAGTTTACAGAGATTGAATGTCCCTCAGAAGAGAACCGTCGATCCCATACTCCTGCAGTACACAGAGTTAACCGCTTATATTACTTACTTAAGGAGTGGACCTGGCCTCAACCAACAAGCGTCTTCAGGCAGCTCAATCTTTAGCCAGCTGCCTCCAATTTCGCACAATAAGTTGGTTGAGGTTCCATTCTACTTGCGTGCGCCACCTGAGTCGCCATCTTCCTCTACTGCGTCGTCCCTCGGGTGTGGATTCTAAGCTTTTCCGGGCCGAAACATTGGCGTCCATCCGCTCTACATGACTCAGCCACCTCAATCATTGGACCTTCACTCTTCTGGCTAAGTCGATATCGCTGTACAGCCCGTACAGTTCGACGTTGTATCTGCTCCTCCACTCTCCATCTATGCAGACGGGACCGAAAAACACCCGAAGAATCTTCCTCTCGTAACAGCCAAGAGCAGCCTCATCCGCATTTGACAGAGTCCTTACCTCTGCGCCGTAGGGCAGGACTGGGACGATTAAGGTCTTATAAAAGATCACCTTAGTTGCTCGAGAGAGGGCTTTGCTACTCAATTACCTTCTTAGCGCAAAGAGGCAGCGATTGAATTGATAGCAGAGTCTAGATAGACAAAGTTCATAACAAAGTTGCATCTGGCTATAGTGACGTTCTGTCCAAGACGTCGATGTTGGGTGTCCTTTCTTGTTGACAGCATATACTTCGTCTTGCCCTCATTGACCGCTAAACCCATCTTTGGCGCCTCCATCTCAATACTCACACTGACATCACGCTGCGTTTTTCCGATTTGTCAATATCGTCTGCGTATGTGTTGGTGCGTATCACTCAGAGAAAAATCGCAAGCTAAAATCCAGTACAATCGGGCTTACTTTTACATTTTTTCATTCTCACTTTCTCAATCTTAAAACAAAACCCATGATTCTTGAAACAATAACGAAAATCTAGAATCAAGCTTAAATTCTTAAATTAAGAATAAAAAAGTGGATTTAAGACTAAAAAATGGTTCTTAATGTTTTTTAATCTTAACATAAGAATGTGTTCTTAAATTAAGTTCGACGCAATCTTTATTTAGTAAATAATTATTGAATCAAGCCGAAGCTATCTTAAATTTGCATGCAGGATTTGGTCTGTACACAAATTAAGATCGCAACAACATACCACGTGCATGATTTGGCTTGTAGGCTGATTATGTATAGTTATATAAAAAGTTTAAAAAGTGGTTAATATGGAATAAATAAATGAAAGTGTCCTAACATGGCTCCAAATATCCAAAGCAGCTCAACAAATAGTTTTAGTGATGGAAAAGTACTTGCTAAGGTAACTGAATTTTACAATACGTAGCGTATTAATTATACTACATGCATACATACAATTTCTATTTAGGACTTAACTGTATTGAATTAAAACTTCAAGAGGATCTGCCGTTCTTGCCTGTGCGAACCAGAATTAAGCATTAACTAGCGATCATGAAGATCATCAGTATTAAAGTCGAAGCAACAATATTGTAGAAATAGACGAATCATGCAGTTGCATTCAAAACATCATTGAAAGAGGTAGTGCTGATTGAAGCGAGAATTGTGAGGTATCTCATGAAGTAATAATAACGGTAATAACGATAGTAATAATGATTTATAAAAATTAATTGCCCCCTCGTGCAGCTGACCTCCTAGCGGTGGGGGGCGGGCAACATGTCTGGGAAGTGCGGGTAGAGTAGCTGTATTTGAGCTACCCGTACTGCCCAGATATGGCTAACGAAGCGCAACCCCTAATGATGACAAGACGGAGACACATGGCCTCGGATATTGCCAAACCTGCTAAGTCAGGGCGCCTTTCGGAGCCAGGCCTAGAGGTTGGCAGCATGCGAGCATCTGGTGGTCGGCTTGTCCCGCTCGGCAGCCGGCCGGGTTCAACCCGAAACGGCTACGAGCTTCCCGGCAATGGTCTCGCAAACCATTACGGGGGTCATAGGGGAGATTCGCTATGCCCCGAGGGGGGCATAAGTGGACTTTCGGCTTTTCGACAACGGCATCGGCTTAGGATAGGCACGTGGAACATTTCTTCGCTCACAGGAAAAGACCTTGAGCTCATTGGGGAGGCTACTAAATATCGACTAGATATAGTTGGTATCTCCTCAACAAAGCAAAGGGGTTCTAGAACTGTGGACCTTTCGGATGGGTGGAAACTCTTCATGTCAGGAGTAGCACCTTCAATGTCTGCTCAGGCGGGAGTGGGGATACTCACGAGTCCCAGGCTGGCAGGCAGAGTACTGGAGTGGATACCATTGGGAGGGAGAGTTGCGATCTTAAAGCTTAAGCTTGAAAGGTCAACTCTGGCTCTGGTGCAGGTAAAGGGTTTTTCAATAGAGACGCTACAAAAGTAGAGCGACAGGGACAGCAAACGACGCCATATTTTTCTTGCGATTTTTTGACATTTCTCTTCAGTAAGGTTTGCCATTTCATGATGGAAAAATATACGAGCCAACAACGAGTCGAAATTATTAAAATTTACTACCGAAATTCGGAGCCAGTGGCCTCAACGTTAAGAGCGCTACGTCCAATTTATGGTCGTCATAATTTCTGGCTGTATGGCTTCGTCAATAAACAAAATATGCGGTTTTGGTCAGGCAGCAATCCACACGTACTCCATGAGTCATCATTGCATCCCGAAAAAATTACGGTTTGGTGTGGTTTATGGGCCGGCGGCGTCATTGGGCCGTACTTCTTCCGTGATGATCAAGACCGGCACGTTACTGTGAATGGGGATCGCTACCGTTCAATGATAACCGAATATTTTTGGCTCCAATTGGATGATATGGACTTGGAGGACATGTGGTTCCAACAGGACGGCGCCACAAGCCACACAGCGAATGTCACAATCAATATATTGGAAACCAAGTTTGGAGAACGTGTTATCTCACGAAATGGTCCAGTTGCTTGGCCGCCTCGGTCGTGCGATTTGACGCCGTTAGACTATTTCCTGTGGGGCTACGTCAAGTCTATGGTCTATGCCAACAAGCCAGCGACGATTGATGAACTTCGTACGAATATCGAACGTGAAATTGCAGCAGTATCGGCCGATTTATACTTGAAAACCGTCGAAAATTGGGTTCAGCGTCTGGACTTCTGCAAGCGTGCCCGTGGTAGCCATGCAAAAGAAATCGAGTTCCATACATAATGGCATCGAACGTATTTTCACAGGAATAAAGAATTTAATTGATATCCAAAACCGTTTTTGTTTTATTTGAAAAAACTTTTGTAGGGCTCTTATTGAAAAACCCTGTATATGCGCCGAATCTGGAGTCGGAGTATGCAGCTTTCTTGGATGAAGTAGATGCCGCCTTAGAACAGGTGGCAGACATGGATTCTTATCTCCTGATGGGGGACTTCAATGCTCACGTGGGTGTGGACGTAATGACATGGGGAAGTGTGATTGGGAGGAACGGTGACCCGGATCAGAATGCGAACGGAGAGAAGTTGTTGGACTTTTGCTGTCCAAATGGCATGTCCATTATGAACACCTTCTTTCCGCACAAAAACATCCATAAATACACATGGTACCGTCAGAGTCTTCAGCAGAAATCGCTGATAGACTTCTTTGTGGTACCATCGTGTGTTAAAAGGATGGTTTGTGACGTTCGTGTTGTGAGAGGGGCTGAACTGTCAACTGATCATCACCTCGTGTTGTGCAAATTGTATCTCAACGATAAAGTACCTGTCCTACCAAAGCGTATACCAAGGCTGGTGACACGCATACGGTGGGAGAGTTTACAGAACGATGAGATACGGGAGGAGTTTGCACGACAGGTATCCGAAAGGTTTGAACAAATTCCAACTGTTCCGACAAATGTAGAGGAAGAATGGCGGTTGTTTTCAACAGCAGTCATTGCCTCTGCAAAAGGTGTTTGCGGAGTGAAGCGGCTCGGTGTGGCGGCTGGTGGTGAGAAAAGAACTGCGTGGTTTAAAACACCCGGAGTTCAAGAAGCCATCGGAGAGAAGAAGGAAGCCTTCAAGGTGTGGATACACTTGGGGGATTCAGCTTCCCGGAACCGGTACATGGAGGCGCGAAGAACTTGCAAGCTGGCTGTTAAAGCAGCTAAGGAGTCTTGGAAGGAGTTCGGTGAGAAATTGGACTGTGATCACAGATCTGCAAACAAGGTGTTCTGGCAGACCATCCGCCGTCTAAGAGGAAGGAAGTTTATTATCATAGAAGGAGTCAATTCCGAAGATGGTGTACTTCTTTCAGGTGAGAAGGACATCTTCCGCAGATGGAGCGAGCACTTTTCGGAGTTGCTCAATCCCAAACAGGGCACTGAGGATGGCAGACCCATGGTTCTGAGTAGGGCGGAGAATAGTCCCACCGTAGAGGAGTCGACTTTGGCAATTAAAGCGCTAAAAGTCGGCAAATCTGCTGGTGTGGATGAAATCCGGCCAGAAATGCTCAAGGCTTTGGGTAAAGAGGGAGTGGAATGGCTCTCTCGTGTCATTAAAGTGGCCTGGGAATGCGGTGAAACACCTAGCGATTGGCAAACTGGGGTGATTGTTCCTCTTTTTAAAAAAGTGGATAAGAGGGATTGCTCCAATTATAGGGGTATATCTCTTTTAAGTCTTCCCGGAAAAGTATTTGCAAAGGTGTTGGAAACGCGTTCCAGAGCTGTGGTCGAGTCCCGGTTGGGCGATGAGCAGTGCGGCTTTCGTCCAGGTAGAAACACATCCGACCAGCTGTTCACTCTCAGAATGGTACTTGTTAAGGCCTGGGAGTATGCCAAACCTATCTACAGTTGTTTTGTGGATTTGGAGAAAGCATATGATCGGTTGGTTTGGATGTTACAGCGCAGCCTTGGTGAGGAACGTTTCGAATTGGGAGACTTAAGGATAAGTCATTTGCTTTTTGCTGATGACTTGGTCATCCTTACGTCCACCCAGACCGAACTTCAGCGCGCACTAGATAGGTTCGTCGCCGTCTGTGTTGAAACTGGGATGAAGGTAAACGTGAACAAATCAGAGGTAATGGTAATTTCCAGAACACCTGTTCAATGCACTCTGCATGTTAGTGGAGTCCCATTGAAACAGGTGGAGAAGTTTAAGTAACTCGGGGTCCTATTCACGAGTGATGGTAGGAGCAATACTGAGTTATCCTGTAGGCAATTTTGAGACAGCTTGGTCAATCTGTTATCAGGAGGGCCGAACTTGGCATCGAAGCTAAGTTGTCTGTCTTTAATTCAGTGTTTGTTCCGACCCTTACCTATGGTCATGAGGTTTGGGTAATGACCGAAAGAATAAGATCGCGGATACAAGCTGCCGAAATGAGATTTCTTCGTTGTATTGCTGGGGTGACTCGACGAGATCGGGTTAGGAACACCAGAGTACGCGAGGCACTCAATGTCGAGCAGCTACTTCTTCGAACGGAGAGGTCCATACTTCGATGGTTTGGGCACGTCAAACGCATGTCCCCAACTCGGTTTCCAAGACGTGCCATGGAATCCGTGCCATCGGGTAGGCGTCCACTGGGCAGGCCTAGGATGAGATGGCTGGACCAAGTCCGAAATCTCACCTCTACCCATATGGGGATTGCCCCTGATGAGTTAGCGTCGATGGCGGAAGATCGGCAAATGTGGAGAGTCCACTTAAGCTCCCTAAACCCGCGACCCTCATAGTGGATAAGCGGGCCATTGGAAGATGATGATGATGGAAAATTAATTTTTCTACCAAATAAATATGCTTATTTACTCGTAATAATGAATTTATTGTTTTCTTGTGGAGGCCGGAGGTGACCTCGATATTCGAATTTCGAAAAATAATACTATGCAATCTTAAATTAAGATTTTACATTCTTAAAGCATTCCGAAAAGAACTGTAGTACAAGAATACTTGTTCTTATTTTCATGCTCTTTCTGATTATTTTAAGAATAAACAAAATTGATTTAAGGTGACATTATTCTTTTTTCTGATATGTTTAAGAATACATCAGCTTAATTTATGATTATAGTGGTCTTATATTTTGCTCTTGTATTCTTAAAATAGGATGATTTTGTGCCTAACTTAAGCCCACACATTCTATTGAAAACGGGCTTGAAATAAGACTATTGTACTTGGCTTAAGAATTTTCGAGTTTAACAGACTTTCGTCAACGAATTGGCTTGATCTGATACTGATATTCTTGATTTTAGCTCGTTTTTTTCTGTGTAAGTTCTGCACAACTCTTTCAAGAACGATGTTAAAGAAGTCGCTTTGTCTAAATCCTTTTTCACATCAAAGTCCTCGGTAAGGTCTTGACCGACCTTGATTGAGCAACGTGCATTCTCCATCGTCATCCTGCACAAAGGGACGAGTTTGGCAGGGATGCCAAAATTAGACATTCCTCTGTATAGCTCATATCTATAGATGCTGTCATACGCGGCCTTAAAATCGATGAAAAGGTGGTGGGTTTTGATTTGAAGTTCCTGGATTTTCTTCTTCACACTACCGCAGTGTGAATATTTGGGCGATGCACATAGGGGTATTTGCCTCGAAAAACCGCTCAAAAATATTTTTCGCCCTAATGAAGTGATACTTGCCTGAAACAACTTTAAATGTGTTATTAAGCTTATTTAAGTCAAATTAAGGTAAATATAACTAAAAAAGAAAGTATTTTTGATATATTTAGATTTTATTTTATTAATGTAAAAAATTGATATGAATTGAATTGATGCTTCTTCTTCAATACTTTTCTCATCTATTTCTTCATCTTCACTTTCGTTGGATATTGTAGTCTCGCCAAAATTTGGTAAAGATGATGAGCCAGGAATCCCGGAAATCAACGTTTCTAGAGCTTATTTTTAAGCAGGGGGGCAGCATTTTCTTCTTGTTACTGCTTCTTGACATCTTCCTCTATAAGCCGATGCCAAACAAGTTAACGAATAACACCGAATTATATAACAAAAGGTCCATTAAAAGAAAAAAACAGAAGAAAAAACATCCACTTTTACATGCATCCATACTAATATTATAAATGCGAAAGTGTCTCTGTCTGCTACGTTTTCATGGCTAAACCGCTGAACCGATTTCGATGAAATTTGGTACTGAGATATCTTAAGCCTAGAATGACCATAGGCTATAAATTTTCAAAATCCGCCCATTTTTCGAAAAACTCACTTTTTTGAATAATTTTACAAGGAACTCGGAAAAACTTACTAAAGAAAACGCTTAAATATTATTTTACTCTACAAATAATACTAACATTATGTATAGCCACCCTTACTTTCTAGGAGCACTTTCCTTAAAATAACTGTTTTTTTATCGATTTCCTTAGAACACCAGTTCTTACGAACACTGACTCATCAACGCCCAGCCCAAACCTTTGTACCTAGAAATCTGAAATTTTCCACAGAGGTTCCTTTTATCATGTTTACAAGGAATAAGGAAGGACATTTCGAAATTCGGCTTCTAGAGGGTGTTATAGATTTTATGAAAAAAAAAAAATTTAAATTGGATTTTGGAATTGCAATTTGGTGGGTTAATTCTAGAACAGAAATAATTAAACATGTGATTTACCGTTTTTCAAAATGATAACTGTGGGCCAAGATACAGGGCCTTAAAGTTTGGCCATTTATAGTAACTGTAATATTCTACAATACATCATCCTACCTATTTTGCAAAAACTTGTAGGAAATCATATGCACATGTATGTATGTATATTCTTGATAAATCTGTTTTGTGCCATAACTAGGAGAGAAAGGAATACAGCCGTTGCTTCCTCAGGTACTGCAGCTACCTTGATTGTAGAAGAAATGGCGGGTTACTCTACCTTTTCAAAGCTTCTCAACCTAAGACATTCTGAGTCTACACTTTGTAACATCTCAAAGCAGAATGACTTGGATCAGGTGCTTCGGGAAGCCAAAGTTATAGCGTACGATGAGTGTACCATTGCTCCTAGAAAGGTATTGAGGTTCAGACAGACCAAGCAATTTGTTGTCCCACGGAGGACACGACAAATGGAGTGAAGGCCTGTCTCAAGTCATCCATCTGATAGCCTTATATCAAAATCCTTTCATTGAGAGTTAACATACATTCATGTCCATCTTCAACGTGACTTGAGGGCAAAGGAGTTTTCTAACTTATTTCTTGATATTGGTGATGGAAAGACTGAGCTATTTTAGAGCATTTTTCACTCAAATAAACGACTCAGCCAACAGCATCAACAATTTTCTGCTGGAGAAGTTACCAACTGAGAATGTAAAGTATGATTCTCTGGACTCGGAAATGAAACTCGAGGATGCTGTATTACATCCTTTAGAGTTATTGCACACTTTCGATCCACCAGAAAACCCACGCCACATCCTCAACATCAAAGTTGTTGCCCAATCTAAACCCTCTAAAACTGTGCAGGTAAAGACTTTGTAGAACCATCGAAACCAGGATTTTCAAAGTCAATCAGAGAAAAACCGTCTTCATCCCCCGCATTTCTCTGATCCCGTCAGACTACCACTTTGAGTTTAAACGTCTACAATTTTCTGTTGAGGTTTGATTAACATCAATAAGATACATAGGCAGAATTTGAAAGTGGAAAATGAAGATCGGAGGAGTGACGGTTTCTCCCATAGCGAGCTCAGAGTCAATTCAACTGACAGCCTGGTCATCCTCGAGCCAGAAAGAAAACCAGGAATGATGTTCAAAGAGTTAATATGAAATATTGAGAGTCTATTAATGTCTTGAAACCTAGGGAAGGATATAGGGAATAATGAGACGTCTTCCACGCGGACGTAGTCGCGGGTATCAGCTAGTTTCAAATAAATCCAATACCTAATAATTTAACCCTCCAATAATCATAAGAATAGCTTCATAATAAAGTACACACCTGTAGCTGATTCCTCCATAACAAAAAACTTTGTTCACAATATAAAAAAAAATAAAAACTTAATTATTTAGCAGTGCGATTTTTCACACATATCAACAGATTCACAATGCAAGCTTACGATCGATGACTTTCAACTGATACTGTGGCGAAGTGTGTGCATAAAAATAAAAACAAACAACGGTACATTGTTCCATGGGTATTTAACTACAGGAAAAAAATTATTTCTTAACTCTACATTTTGCAACATTGATTATTGAGCGGTTTTTCGAGGTAAATACCCCTATGTGCGATGGTGGCCATTCCTGGCCTGAAGCCACACTGATAAGGACCGATCAGGTCAGATAAGATTTTGTAGGCGATGTTAAGAAGACTGATGTCTCTGTAGTTGGCGCGGTTCAGAGGGCCTCCTTTTTGAGGAACGGGCAAACAATGCCGAGCTTCCATTCATCGGGCATACTTTCCTCCGACCATATTTTACAGATGAGTTGGTGCATGCTCTTTACCAAGTCATCGCCCGCCGCTTTGAACGATTGCGCGAACTCTTCTTCGTGTTTTGTAATATATGCATATGCGGCATCAATTTGAAGATTTATTGAGTGAGTGTTAACCCTAGTATCAGTGATATACCCAGAATCCTTCTTACTTCTTTATAATGTTGGTCGTATCTCAGGGGAAGTCTATCCGCGTATTGTTTTATCTTCGTGTGTGGTCGTAACTTCCACCATGCCTGTACTCAGATTTGTTATTCCACACCCAGCGCATGTCCGGCGACCAACACTGAATCTCCAGATTAATCCTTTCATTTTCCAGTTCACAATACTTTATCCCCTTAGCAGTTGCTCCGGTATGTTCTTTGCAGCTTTTCTGCCACATGTATGGCACATATGTAGTTTAGGAGAATCTACCAATAATGATGTTCTGGTAGCCCCCTGCATCTTCAATGCCTGCCTGTTGTCTATTGCAAATGGCCGCTAGTGAGGAAGATGTGATGCCCTGAAAGTAGTTGCTGAAAACAACTGCATTGTCAATTACTACCATACATTGAATTCAAATTTGGTGTGTTTCTAGGTTGTGTCCCTCTGCTTTCCGGTACGAGTAAGAGAAAGTGAGAAAAAGTGAACTTAAATTTCGTAGAAACCCCAATTTCGTTCAAGCCCAGCGAGAAGCTAGGCCTTGGCTCATCCCGAGCTGTTGCGCCAGCTATTATATTACCCCATGAACCTGAATCCACATTTTGATACCATATCCACGGATAATTTTTAAAGCCTCGATGATGGCCGTGATTTCGGCTTAAAAGACATTGGAAACGTAATTTATTCCAAAAATACGGGCCAACGCTCATCTTAGAACCGTCGGGATAGGAGGCCAGTTTTTTTTTCTTGATGACTTTGTAGTTCCTTCAGTCATCTTAGTCAGGAATTCAGACTAGCGGGCAATATGTAAGAATAGGACCCATAACCGCCATGTACTACCAGTCACATTCTTTCCTGACTCCCTCATCGATGTTCTCCTTTCGGTTTAGTTTGCAATTAACAATCCCGGCTAAGTAGCGTGCTGATCATAAAACACACCCTTCGATGTTCATCAAGCTATATTGAATCAAGTGCAGTTGAAGGTATTCTTTGACGAATATTCGATTTACAATTCTACACACATATACATATTTATGCAATATTGGGAGTTGGTGATGCGGATTGTCAGTTAAATGTTAGCGACTACAGATTTTAAAAAAAAAGTGCCTTTACTTATGTATGTACATGCATATGTACATATCATACATACCTCACGAAGTATTTGTTTCTCTTTTACTGATATATGGAGAGAAGCGACAGCTCTTCGGGACCTGTCAAACTTTGCTCATAAATTACATTCAAGGACGTATGGACATGTTTAATTTGCAAGAAAATCTTTATTTCAAATTTTGATTCAACACAACATTTAAACTTTAAATATATCGGTGCTGTATTTTGTGGAAAAGACGCCTTACTTCAAATCCACACTTCCACTGGCCTCCAATTAATTACAAAATAGTCTTCGAAAAAATCGTGCCGTAAAAAAGTATATAATTTCGGTAAACGTTAAAATACTGCAGCCCAGAAAGAATCCTGCCAATCCACCGATGTAAACTGCAATAAGGATATCAATAAAAAAATAATATTAAAAACGAACGTCAGCTATGTCATAAATTATACCCAAAACATCGGCAAATGAAAAAAGCACATCCCTTCGCAATTGCATTTTCGGGTAATCAATAATCCCCCACTGTAAGTTTGCTCCCAGGAACCAAACTCTTGATCTCTGCAAACGACATATAAGAAGAAAAAATAAAAGCAATTCACTTTGCACATTTAATTCTAAGATCCTGTATCTGCTACGATATATCTCCCCCATTCCACACACACACTCTTTTTTGTTGGAACACAAAAGTCAAGTGTGCATCACCCAAAAATCATCTCATATCAGAGCAGCATCTTTGGCATTATATTGAATTTTATGCTAGGACATAAAAACTATCGCAATTGTTGCAGATACGAGCAAAAAAGGACAAGAGCAACAGAGACTTCGTCTAGAGAAAAATGCAGAAAAGCAAACTGCTACCAGTGACAGTTTTCCTTAAGAAAATCATCAACGTAACTGAGATCCGTAAACTTTTCAGCAAGTTTTCATAGTACGCTTATCTTCGACTGTTCTCATTGCGATGGCAATGGTATATCACAGTCATACATACATACACACATACTCATATACATATCACGGAAGAAGTAATATTGCTGATGTTCAAATTCAAGCCAGTTGGTGTAGTCGTAGTAATTTTCAACACAATACAGTGCATCGAAACATTGTACTTCGACTGTGTAATAAAAACAATTTAAAAAAAGTTTCTTTTAAATTAAAAAACAATTTAAAAAAAGTTTCTTTTAAATTGTTTCAAGGCAATGACGGCAATTCGATATGGATATGCTTTCATTCTTATCTGCTCATAAGTCAATCAAATAAATTAATGCATACACACGTAGTCTTATGGCTTCGCAGCGCAACAAAGCAGCTGTTTGGTACACCGAAACGAAAACAGAGTTCCCGCGAAAACTCACATTCAAAACGGAAGTTTTACCATTTTTAAGTTTTCGTAAACTCGAGTTTTCGCCGAAACCTACTCGAGACTGTCTCGCAATGATAAGGCAGTGGTAAGGTCGTCGAAGCAAACGCAGAAGAGCAACTGACAGATTATGAACAGAGCAGCTGAGAGAATAGCTGTCAAAAACAACTGTTAATTTTTCTTCGACGTGATGAAATTTATTTTTTTGTTCTTATATTTGGATATTCGTATGCCAAAAACATCTGAATTAATTTTTAAAACAATAATATGAGAAATTTATCAAAGCCAAGGTCCTTAGCCCACACAAAAAAATCAAAGTTAGGGGCAAAATGGTGGAAACGTCAAGGGAAACTAAGTTGGAAAGGTTCAGAGCGTTTCCGTAAACTTTTCGAAGAAAAATCATTTTTCGTTTCGACGAAAAAAGGGTATAAGATGGGGAAGATGGGTTTAAGTGTGACTGTTGGACGTTACTTAGTCTTTTAGTCTTATACGCACTTTTTGCTCTAAAAATGTTGTGAACCTTCTTAAAGTAGAACACGGGAGGGAAGGGAAATTGGAGGAGAGACTTTTGGATGTAGTACCGATGAGGCATCATAGACATACTTACTTATGCGGACCGTTCCACATCCGTGTTGTACAACTTGGGAAACAAACTCTTATGTGACAGTATACCAAAATTTTAATTTTGCACCACAACGTAATATTTTGGATGGGATTTATAAAAGCATTTAAAAAAGAAATGGGTAGATGATTTGAAATCATAGCAGAAATGTAAATCAACAACGGAGGCCTAGTAATTTCTAGGCTATGTAAGTGGTGGTGTGGCGGTTTGACACTTAGCAGACCATAGATCACTTCTCGATCGACCGTAGAACAGAACAACCGTAGAACAGAACGTTTTATTCTGGAAAAGATCTCTTATATGTATACCCAGCCGGGCAATTCCTGAAACTCTATTTTTTTGAATACCAGGACAATACTTTAAAACAAGATTGTTAAAGTAGTTGGCAGTGGGCATCATGAAAAGAGTATTACAAACATTATTACCGAGGAAAAACATCCTGGGTAAAAAAATTTTTGTTCCATATAAATACTCTGGCTTTAAAAGCATAATGCCTATTATGCTGCAGAATATGCAGGACGTAGGAAATCCTTAGCAATTGCCGATCTGCAGAAGCTGTATACTCCTTAACTTTATCTCGCAAACAAGGACGCATTTTCGGGCAGTGTTTATATCGAAAGTAGGTACGCATATGCGATGACATGAGTCCGGAAATAACTTTACGCCTACTTAGTGTTATGTAATTAGTCGTCTTAAAAGCAGATTTACAGAGATGGCTCTCCTCAAGGCAGTATGAAGAATCTAAAAAATTCTTCACAACGAAGAATATATCCTTGTCGCCTTCTGAGACTTAGAAGGTGATTTTAACAATGTTAACACTATAGCTATTCTAGAATATCTTACTGAGTTAGGTAGGTACTTTAGTCATTCATGCTAAAATAACAAAAAAAATAACAGTATGAATGGGCGTTCAATTCTCACCCGCTCAGGGCGACCCCCCATAAATTAGAAATATGAAAATCGAAACAATTAAGAAAGATCAGAGAACGCTAAGCAAAGGCATCGCAGGCGTGCTGAGACTATTCAACAGACACTTTAACTGTGATCTTACATCAACTACGACGTGACCTACACATCAAACAAATGACAAATGATTATGGGTGCTGAACCGCAAAATCCTATGGTTCCACCACAGCAGACTGGAAGAAAGTTTTTTTTTTTTTTTTTTTTTGCGAGGGTAGGTGAAAATCTTTCATGAGACACCATGAGGATCTATCGCACGTGCTCATGGTAGTGTGAGATTCTTACTCACTAAAAACACCTCCCCTTTTCGTGTTGACTACGACTAAGTACGTAAAAGCCTTATCAAGTAGTTTAAGTTTCGATAATAATAATTCGCGTTGTGCAGGTGGCTTTCCAGTGAAAGCACCTACAAATACCGTCATTATATGCGGCTATTCCTTATTGCGCTAAATCGAACGGTTTCGTTCTTTGTAGTCGGCGCACAAGGTTTGTCACGTCCAGAATTTGGAGTACGGCGTTATTGCAATGTCCATGAAGGCGAACACGGAGTTTGCGAGCAAAATTTGTTATTTCATCTTCGACGGTAGCTAGACCGAGGTCTCTGTGGATATCGTCGTTTCTAATGTACCACGGCGCATTAACGATTGTTCTGAGCACCTTATTTTGAAAGGTTTGTAAAATATTTCTATTGCTGGTTTTGGTACAACCCCAAAGTTGTATACCATACGTCCATACAGGTTTTAAGACTTGCTTATATAAGAGCAATTTGTTATACATGCTTAATTTGGAATATCTTCCAAGCAGCCAATACATTTCTCTAAATCTAATTTCGAGCTCGTCGCGTTTCTTTTTAACGTGCGGCTTCCATTTGAGTTTCGCATCTAGTGTCATTCCTAGATATTTTGCTTCGTTTGCATACGGTATTTGTACCGAGTTAATGAAAACGGGTAAGTTGTTAATTTTCTTGTTAGTAAAGTTAACATGGGTAGATTTGGTTTCGTTGAGAACAATGCGCCA
Source organism: Matsumyia berberina (assembly GCA_917880715.2). Lineage (NCBI taxonomy): Eukaryota > Metazoa > Arthropoda > Insecta > Diptera > Syrphidae > Matsumyia > Matsumyia berberina. The sequence goes on along the minus strand of OU862871.1, from coordinate 47,458,497 downwards.
AACCTTTGTCCACTCGCAAATTGTATCCAAAGCTCGTTGAAGCTTCACAGTTGCTGACTCGACTGAATTTTCTGTTGCCAGAATAGCCGTATCGTCCGCGAATGTAGCAACAACGGTGCCTTCTTCTTGGGGTATATCGCGAGTATAGAGCAAGAACTCCGGCAGCGATTTCCTTGAATTCCGAGTATTCGGCTCCATGCTTGACACGGAAAAGTCTGTTCTCCAAGTACGACTCTAAGATTTTGTACAACTCTTCCGGAAGTACCTGTCTTAGTTTATAGTTCAAGCCTTCGTGCCACACCTTATCGAAGGCTTGAGAAACGTCAAGAAAAGCGCTAGAACATATCTTTTTCTCTTCTATGGCCTTCTCAATTTCGTTGGTTATTCTATAAACCTGGTCAATTGTGGAATGCTTGATTCTGAACCCGAATTGATGATCAGGAATCAAACGTCTTTCTTCAATTACCGGTTTTAACCGTTTCAATAAAAGTTTTTCAAAAACCTTTGATATTATCGGCAGGAGCGATATCGGTCTGTACGACTTTTTGTCGTTTGGCGGTTTTCCCGGTTTTGAAACCATTATTACTTCGGCGACTTTCCATTGCCTTGGAACGTATAATAGTCTTAGCGAAGCATTTATAAGGTAAAGGAGTTTTATTAACGCTTTATTTGGCAACTCCTTGAGGACCTGTCCGGTTATTAGGTCATATCCAGGAGCCTTGTTATTCTTTAGATTTTTTATTACCTCGCAAAGTTCGGCTAATGACACGCTCCTTATTTTAAAGTTGTCTGGAGTCATAATAGTATTATTAATATTTTCTATTAATGCTTGCCCGGGAAATGGCTTAAACGTTTCTTCCAGATGCTCAGCAAATAAGTCGGCTTTTTCTTTATCGCCTTTTGCCCACTCGCCATTACTTTTTCTTATTGGTAGCGATTGTATTTGGGGTTTTTTGGTACCTTTCATAGCTTTCCAAAGAGAGTAATTCGAACTTTTTTCAGCAGACAAGCCTTCGAGATATGTAGAAATCTCGCGATCTTTAACAGAAAGAAGAAAGTGGATACGCTGATTTACACCGACGCATGTCTCGAAAATACGGAGTTCGTGCAGGCCTCTTCTCAGACCAGATGCAAAGCTCTTTGCACCCATCTATGAACAACACTGCTTTCTTACTTGATTAACGAAGTACATGCTGTCAGTAAAGATGGACATCCAACGTCGACGTCTCGGACAAAACGATACCGTCGACAGATATTATTTTGAATTAGTTAAAGACTTTGTTTTCATAAGATCCGTCATAATTTCATACAATGACACCAGTACTGAGATCAATCGTTGTTTATTTGGGCTAGGAAAGCGATTGGGTAACAAAGCAATTTCTCAACAACGTGACACAATGAATGATTCTTACCATTCCAGTCTTGTTCTTTGGCACTGAGACATCGAGAAGAGATGAACACCGGCTTCTCAGGAGAAAAAAGAAAGAGAATGAGAAGCTCGCGATCGGGGAAATACAGAGATATTACTGCAGGAATGACGTGCGGAAGTTTTACCAAAGGGTGAAAAAAACCTGTCAAGGCTACAGAACCCGAACCGAAGCCTGCAAGGATGAATAAGGAAACATCGTAGTAGAATCGCAGTCGAGCAGGATGACGATGGAGAATGCACGCTGCTCCATCAAGGTCGGTCAAGACCTCACCTTTGATGTCAAAAAAGGATGAGACTTCCTCACCATTGTCCTTGAAAATATAGTGCAAAACTTACGCGCCAACACCAGAGGCACAATCCTTCAAAAGTCCGTCCAATTACTCGGATACGCCGACGATATTGGCATAATCGGAAGAACGTAGCTTGATGTTACTGGTGCGTTCATGAGTATTGAGACGGAGGCGGCGAAGATGGGTTTAGGGGTTAATGAGTAGAAGGCCAAGTATATGCTGTCAGCAAGAAAGGATACTCAACACCGACTTCGCGGACAGAACGTCACTTTAGACCGTTATAACTTTGAGGTAGTTAAGAACTTTTTCTACCAAGGCTCCGCTATAAATTCAGACAACGACACCAGACCAGAGATCAAATGAAGAATAACTCTTGCCAATCGCTGCTTCTTTGAGCTGAGAAGGCAATTGAGTAGCAAGACCCTCTCTTGAACAACTAAAGTGACCCTTTATAAGGCCTTAATTGTCCCAGTCCTACTCTACGGCGCAGAGACATGGACTTTGTCGAAAGTTAATGAGGTTGGTCTTGGCTTTTTCGGGAGGAACATTTTTCGGGTGATTTTCGGATCCTTCTGCTTAGACGATGAGTGGAGGAGGAGATACAGCGACATTGGCTTAGGCAGAAGAATGAAGGTCCAACGACTGAATTGACTGTGTCATGCAGAGAGGATGGACACCAATGCTTCATTTCAACTAAATTTTAAGTTATTACAGGAATAACGCTTTAAGTGGAAAATGACCTCAACCACTTATGACGCGATCTAATTGTTTATTCCATCACACTTCACTGTTCAGAATATGTATGTATGTATGTAACTGCAAATATTTTGAATTTATCTCTCTCGATTTCTGAGCGGATTTCGTTTATGACAATAAGCCCCGTTAATGACATGTCACGTATCCAACTTGAGATTGCCTGCATAATGATATTCCAATAGTGATAATCCAATTACTATAGCCCTACACACCCAATGCCAGGATAGCCTAGCCGCGGACATAAATTACTCTCGCGTTAACTTGTATTCGGAGCAAAAAAAGCTTTACAGCATTTCATCATTTTTTAATAAATAGATCCTGCCCTTTGTTCTGACGCTGTGTGTTGAAAAGTTATATTGTGTTGCAGATGATAGCCTATTTCTTGATTTTTCTTGAATATTCTCCAATCAGGCCTTGAGTTTTCATCTGTATGCAATCAGAGTCAATTGCATCGTCCAGTTTCACATTCAACAATACGTATGTAGTTTATAATACATGGTGGGCTCACTTTCAATTCAGTTATCCCCACACATGTATAACCACCTGGGACACATTTTTCCTAGGAATCATCCTGCTACTCTATCCCCATATATACATAAAACTATAGACAGACATCCATTAGATATACTCACATAGGATTGCACGAAAAAGTTGGAATCATCACAATTCGCCGGGCATTTGCAGTCGATTTTCAAGGTGTCAGATTTTAGGGAGATTATCTCCTCTGCATGTACGGGTATGTCAGTGATGCCAAACAGATGAATAGCCCCATCACCAGTTGTCGTCGTTCATTCAACATACACAGTACGGAAGCACACCAGTTGTCAACATCGTGCCGTTATGAAGATTTCGTATGTTATGCCATTCCCGGAAACGAACCATCATCCAGACGAAGATGAAAAATATCACCGCGCAAGCATAGAAAAGGGAAAAAAAGGGGGAACAGGATATTTTTATATATTACACACTCGAAATGATGAAATTAGGAGGAGGAAAAGCGTACAGGTGCGCGCACCTGTATGTGATCTGTGATGTGCAACTGGGAAGCACTTCCCTGCACGCCCAGGAAGTGCGCGTTGCTAAGTGAGAGTGTGCAGGTGAACAAGCTGAAATCCGTGCGATTATTATGAATTTGATATTTATGGATGCAATTGAGGCAGCAGTCCTCGCTAAAGCGGTGAGTGGAATGCTTCGTAAACTGGCATCCTCCAGGAAGGAAGGAAGGATGCCGGATGATGATGCTGTATGCAACTGCAAGAGAACTTTCACATATGGCCAGAGTGATGGAATCATCGCTCTTGACACGGGTAACAGAGCAGCAAATACATAAAAACGGCACTGCAGTTTTGGATAGCTGCCATGTGCAGCAGGTGTGTGACTCCTATCCGCTTGTCCGCTATTTATCACCTCCGTGCTATTGAAATAGATATCCACACACGAAATAATATTTCTCATTTCGCACCATGCACCATATGGCGGAAAGGATCACCTTGGCAATCTTCCCCTTGGGGTAGTTGAGTGGTATTGCATGCGATCCATAGTTTGCACGGAGCTCGATGATAAATGCTTCTTTAGTTTTTATACCTGGTTTCATTTCAAACGGAATTTCAATTGAAGATGAGTGCAAGGCACGGGTTGTGTATCCTATAATATGTGGTACAAGTAGGTGTACGAGTTAAAAATTATTGGCTTATATGTCCGGATAGGGCTTAAAAAAGGGTCCCAAGACTATCTGTATAAATCTGTATACTTTTCTAAGTTCAAGGCCATATTCACATCATTCAATTATGTATCCTATGAAAAGGGATAGTGAATCTCAGAAACATTGAGGCAGAGGCAATGGTGGTTGGATGGTGGCGTCAGAGCCTTCATAACAGAGGTGGAAGGCCGGAAGGAGCAGAGATTGATCAGTCAAAGTAATGGTAGAGGTGGGAAAAGACGTTTCTCTTCGCTACTGATAAGCGTTTTTTAAGCTCTAGGTGTAAGGAAATATGCCGGTGCCGCTGACAGACCAACTCAAACATATGCACATAGATTCCTAGCGCGACAGCTCAAGGTGTGCTAAGGCCTAGCTTCTCGCAATCACTCATGTTTTGCGTGTAGTACTTTTGCCGTTTCCGAACGGGAAATTGAGAAGCTTTTTCATGACAAAGTGTACTGTTCAAGGTTATCCTCCTATCAGGTTAACTAACTCATAATACCAGTTTCCTTTAATATACCGGGGAACGAAGCTGCGCTTGAATTAAATAAATCCGACCTCATTTTTATTGAGTCTATCTCTGTCTTTACGGATGGCTCTAAAACAGCCAAGGGAGTCGGTGCCGGTGTCTTCTCAGAAGACCTGGACTCCTTCAGTCTCCCCAACCACTGTAGTGTCTTCCAAGCCGAAGTCATAGCTATTCATCAAGCCGCCGCGAGGCTGAAGGGTAAACCAATATCACGGGCAGATATTGCGATCTACATTAACAACCAGGCCGTGATCAAGTCCCTCGTTTCCAACACAATAAAATCTAGGGCAGTGAAGGATTGCCGAGTGTCTCCAAACGAGATTGGTAACCAGTACAGCGTTACACTCTGTTGGGTCCCTGGTCACTGCGACATTCAAGGAAACTGCGTTGCTGACGAATTGGCCAAACTTGTACAGACGACAGAATGCTCAACCACGTCAAAACGCCTATGTCGTATGTTAAATATCTGACTTACACCCACGCTCTGTCAAGAGCAAATCGTGGATGACAGGCTGATCTGGCCTGTCTTGGATCTGAAATGATCAAAAGCATTAATATGACTTAAAAGAGACCAACTTTCGAAACTAATCAACGTCCTCACGGTACTGCATCCTAGGCAGGCATGCTCGACGATTACTGCTGAAGCTGCAAAGACGAAGAAGAGGAAGAGTCTACTCCACTCTTCCTCTACACATGTCCCGCCCTTGCCAACATTAGGATTGCCACCTTAGGCCAATATTTCTTTAACGACCTAAATGATCTGAACGGCCGATCTCAACAGCTACGTTAAGAAATTTAAATGGTTTAAGGCATAAGCAAGAGTCAAACCTCAGTACTCAGTGGTATCACAATGGATCAACTTTCTGGTCTTCTTGGACGACCACTCTAACTAACTAACGTCAGGTGTAAGACACCAGTGTGTCCCTGCGCTAACCCCAAAATCCAATCGCGAAAAGGTTTAGATACATTTTGAATGAAGTACTTAGTCCTGCTTTTGGTTCTTCGAAACTAAACTGATGAACTTTTGACTCTTAAACAGTTTAACTGGCTTCAGTTCTAGGGCGCACTGAGTTTTTGTACGTCATTGCGAGAACTAGATGCTTTAAAATGCCCATCAGATATTGCTAGAGTTTCAGTAACACACTTCTGCTATTGAAATGAAATTGAAGCTTGTGAAGTGCTGTCGCGAAGAGCTTAGTGCTCTCGCCACACAGCATGAGGTAAAATTATGCTGGGTCCCTGGACATGAGGGTATACCAGGGAATGAAAAGGCTAATGAATTGGCAAGGAAAGGATCTACGCTAGACCTGGAGCAGGCTGATCAGTCAGTGGGAATCCCGCCATGTAAGCTCAAACATGAAGCAGGGATCAGGACTCTAGCGGAAGCCAATGAAAGATGGAGGTCTTTGGACTCTTGTAAGATAACTAGAAAACTATGGCCTAGGTACAATGATGCCAAAACTGATACACTGATGCAGACGGACAGGAAAACCCTCTCCATCCTTGTAGGAGTAATTACAGGTCATAATACTCTGCGTTATCATAGCTAAGGCTAAGTGAAGACGACCTCTGCAGGGGTTGTGGAGACGGGGAAGTCAATGAGGATACAACCCACTTCCTCTGCCACTGCCCAGGTCTCTGCCACCTCAGATATATATCTTTTGGAAGGCACTTTTTTTAGGATACTGAAGAACTAAGAGACGTACCCATCAGGGACATCTGGAGGTTCATTAAGGCTTCAAAATGGTTCGGAAGCCTGGGGCAATAGTAGAATGCTTTGGGTACTGCTCCATGAGCTAGAGGTAACTTCCCCCCAATTGATGGGCATCATAATGGGTCTCTTATGACCTGAGTGTGGCTCTGGGGGCCTCTCTGCCCTCGCCAACGCATCTACTTAACCTAACCTAACCTTCAGTAACACAATGCGAAAAGTTTTTTTTATTGACCGGATAAGAAAACACGCATACGAATGCATGTGCCGTAGTTTAAACGTCTGAATCGATCTTTAAATTGCCGGACTTGTCCATGCGGTTTATCACCCAAAAATATAGGGGTAGCCATAGCGTAGTAATTAAATAGAACCGAACCCAGTTCTACGAAAATGATCATAGCTTAAAGAGTTGGAAAAATATCTTTATTTAGTCTGGACACCACCCTCAGACGCCATTGAAACCTAATACCACCAGAGTTAAGAACTACTCCAACTCACTCGCGCTGTGTAAATAGCATCATAAGGGTATTTAGGGCCCGTTGAGCGCAAATGAAGTATAAAGAAATAAATTACTTAAGCTTTCCAAGATCTTCCGCATATTTTTGTTCCATGGCTTAAAGATGAAAATTTCTCTAGTCTTGCTGAACCAAATTTTACACATACTTGTTCACGATCTGCCGCACACACTGTACCCAGGATTTTCCACAAATTTCATTATAAAATTTTTTCTTATTAACAAATTGTTTCATCAAAAATTTGTTTTCTTGAGACGTGGGAAAATTAATTTTTCCCTTAGTCATGGTCAATGAGTGGCATTTCTATGGTTTATATCTTTCCACACCTACCCCCGCCAAAAAAAACAGATTACTTTCTAAATGATTATACGTTTATATCTGTATGGGTGCTGTGCAATAAATGAAATGAAAAAAAAAAGCCAGCATAAGAAGAAGCACATTAAAGAGACGAAAAGAATGACGAATAAAATCCAAAGCGAGCGAGAAGGCAAGAGGATACTTACTTTTTATTTGCGCCAAACATGAAAGACCATTGAAATCACAAACAGGCAAAATCCTTCCGCCTTTCACTATTGGCCATTACAGGATTTGTTTTATTTTTATTTTATTATTTTTTCCCAGTTTCGCCGGTTTCAACGTTGAAGGACGCCATGGCAATGGCGAGTATTGCATGAAGCATGGAATGTGGACGAAACAAGAAAATGAAAAGAATGGCATTATTACTTAGCTTGTGAAAATTGGATTATTTTAGGTCCTTAGGATGCTTGCCGAGCTCATCTAAGCGAGAACAAAAGAGGAGCACGCGTAATGATGGCCAACAAAAACTAACAACATTGTCGTTACTGAGAAGATTGCATGCAATTGCATGCGGTATGGTATGGGATAGTTTGGAAATATGGATGGCCTGGAATTGCCAGAGATAAGGGCGGCATAAGGAATCTGCAAAGGATTTTCGGTATTCCAATGGGGATTAAAGCGAAGAGAAGTGTATTGAAGTTGGATAAATTGAACTAATTGATTTATAGTGTTTCTAGATTACTGTGAGTTTTAGGTGGATTTCGAAGAAATACCGTCTATTGCAGAGGTCCTCATGAAGCGATTTTCGAAAAATTGGAATGCCATTTTTCTACTTTAGCATCCCAAACATACGCTAAAAAATGTATGTATATATAAACACACATCTTTATCTTTATACATATATATAATTTTTCTTTACGTGTGTATGTCACCGAACTCCTCCTAAACGGCTGGACCGATTTTATTTTTAAAAATTTGTGTGTATTTGAGCGGATCCCAGGAGGGTTTAGATTCGGCCTCCAAAATGTTTACTTCCCACCTTGGTAAGGGAAGTATTGCAATCGGTCCGATCAAAATGTTTCGAGATATGAACAGGGCTTGACATTACTATACACTAGAAATCGTTTGCACCCATTTTCGAAATGATGTCTGTGTGTGTGTGCGTTTGTGTGTGATCAAATTTTCCGCTTTCGATATCTGGAGAACGAAACAACGTAGGATCATGCGGTTTTTCTTGTTTTATTTGTCAGCGTGAAACTTAGAGCTGATTAGATTTTGAGCAGAATCGGTCTGGCAGATGCTGAGTAAATTTAAGAAATGTCTTTTCGAGTTCGCACAACAACTCTTTGTGGATATCTGAAGAACGAAACAACGTGTACGATCATGCAGTTTTTACTTCCCACCTAGTCTTGTTTTATATGTCAGCGTGAAACTTAGAGCTGATTAGATTTTGAGCATAATCGGTCTAGCATGCTAAGGAAATTGAAGAAATGTTTTTATCAAGTTCGCGCAACAACTCTTTATCGAACAATTGCTGGGAAAATTGAAGAAATGTTTTCTTTGACATTAAATTGATTATCCAATTATTTTAAGCAAAAACGAAAATTAAAATAAATAATATTAATTCAACTCGATCGTTATGTGTGCGGTGGAAAGTATAGGACTGGCTCCCCAGTCGAATTTTTTTATTAATAATTGATCATTAAAACCCTCTGAGAAGTTTTAGGAGATGTGTTCGGGTGAATGACGTTACATAACATACATAGCTTCGTAGTCGTCTGTGCTGTAGCTGGGTAAACGTGAACAAATCAGAAGTAATCGCAATGCCTCGAATGCTTATTCAATGCACTCTGCATGCTAATAGGGTCCTATCGAAATATTCACGAGAGATGGAAGGAGCAGTATTGAGTTTGTGTTGAGACAATTGAGACAATTGTGTGTTTGGTCCGACCCTCAGCTATTGTCGAGCAACTGCCTTTTTGAACAGAACGGTCCATACTTCAATGGTTTGGGCACATTAAACGCATGCCCCAACTTGGGTTCCAAGACGAGCCATGAATCCGTGTCATCAGGTAGACGTCCCCTGTGTAGGCTCAGGACGATATGATGTTCTACGTTATTATATTTTTGTTAATTAAAATAAGGCTATAATAAAGCGAAGTACAGTGTACTGGATTTTTGCAATCCTCGATATTTGCAACTCATGTAATGGATTTACTTTTTTCGATTTTTGCAACAAATCCAAAAAAAGTTCTCGATTTTCGCAATTTTGAAAGGAAACGGGCGTACTTTAAAAAAAAAAGAATGAAATTTTAGAAAAACATTTGTTGTTTTTGTTTTACAACACAGAATATATTGGGTAACTTACACAAAAAAAGGCTTACACAGTGTAAGCCCTTTTAAAGTGTTTTAATTTTCTGTTCGATTAATGCAACTTTTCGATTTTTACAAGAGGGTCGTGTTTTCATTAATTGCAAAAATCGTGAGTGTACTGCATACCAAAAAACAATAATCAAATAATTGAATTGTATCCGTACGAAGTCGGGGCGGGCCGCTAGTATATTCAGAGCTCAAATAAATCCCAACTTCCGGTTTTGATTTCTAAGTATTACAGCAGATAACAGTGAACAGAATTCGCCTGCCACCAATCTTGGATCCGCCATCTTGAAATCCTTCAAAATTGCTCGGATTTCGTTGAAATTAAAAATCTTTACACAGCTCGTGGTACATAAGTACAAAATCCGTTTTTTTGTTTTTTGTCAGTCATTTGGTTCTCGCCATCAGAATAGAAGAATTATCGATGACGTACGGCATCCACCTACCTCTTGCGGATCTTGCGGAAAGGTTATTTTTTTAAGGTGAATTAGACAGATAAGGGTTTGTGGTGGTTGTGGGAACAGAATAAATTTAAATCACGTAGATGGGAACGCAATTAGGATTTAAGAGACCTACTATGCACTTTTTTGGTGTTAATCCTAGGCCGTCTTCGCAGAAAAGGCCTAGCTTTTCGCAACCATTTATGTTGTGCGTGAAACATTTTCCGCACGAATGGAATAGACCTGTTTACTCAGAACGGCAAAGATTTTTCATGACATATCATACTCTCTAAGGTTTGTCATTCTCCTACAGTAGCTGGAACCGTAAAAAATATTCGATGAATTTTACTGGGGTTTGAAACTTTGTAGATTACACAACAGTACAACGCTGTTCTCGGTGCCCGTTCCAGCATTCTTGAGCTTTCCTTAAACTAATTCCGAAAGAAATGTCGTTAGAACACGTACTTAACTTAGTTTCATGTTTTTCTGCTTATGGTTTCTGAGAATTGCCTTTGCTTGGCATAGTTTAGGATATTCTTTCTGTAGTGTAATTCTTTTTACAGTCTTTTGCCACCATTTGTCCTCCTCCTCGAAAGTTGGGCGTTATGTTTTACTTAAGTAAGCAGAATCCATTGCACGACTTTGATGACTTGCCAATCACATACGTTTTCGGATAATCGCGTCTATTTCTATATATTTCTGGCCCATTCTCCCATTCAGATCTTCATTTGAAATGCGATTTGGCCACAATAGCCATGGAATATTATTCCATGGACAGTGATTAACTCTTGATTGGAAATGGGCGCTCTACAAACCGAATCACTCCCTCAACACTATGTCCATTCAGTAAGGGCTGGAAAATCTGCTTAAACACATCTCCTCTACAATTCCATCGGTGATTTTGATTTTGCCATAAATAAAGCTTTACCTTCCTGCAGAACTGCCGGATTTTATTTCTTTTGTGCATCTCATCCATTGACTTGAGCTGTAATACCATCCTTACGCAGAATTTTCTTCTCCTCTATTTTTCTTCTTCGATCTCGCGCTGCCCTTGTTTTACTCTACGGAATTTGTTTGTGTGTATTTTCTGGCACGTTTTACGGCCGTATGCATTCATCATTACACCACGAAGGGTGACTGGTACCCGATATGATGATGGCAGTCATCTTCTTGATGATGTCGCTATACTGGTTTCAAAGATTATATCTGTCTGCCAATAATTATTGGCGTTTGTCGATGGCAAATATGCAGCTTTTAGTCTCTTCTTCGACGCTCTGTGTAAGCTCTGGCTTCTCCAGTCATACTAAGGCTTTCAACGTTTAATTTTCAAGTGGTTGCAACTACCTACTTCTCGTTGGATAGACGAGCTCTTAATTTGGCTGTAAACAAAAAAGTTGTCAGAATCGACGTTTTGCCCCTTTGAACGTTTATATTTTCAGAATGATGGTTGCTTGCCTCGCAGTGATTAGCACGTGGTTGATTTAATTAGCGGTTCGACTATTTAGAGAGCGCCAAATTGGAAGCCTAGTGCGGCTTATTAGTGCTGCTCCAAGATCGGTCAGTCTGTTGTCGTGTCTAACATGCTGCTCTTGCAAAATATCCTGTCAACGATATTATTTTTTGCCGATGTTAGTATTTAATTGTCCGCGGACGATTTTCACATCATAATCTGGACAGGCTCCGAAGGCTTTGTCCAGAAGGTCATAAAACTCCACTTTAATTGTCTTCAACTCGTCGGGTCATATGTTTATATGTATATTATCCTACTGCTCTTAAATTTTTACATAACTTATCCTATTCATCATATTTGTTGGATCACGATAAAATTTGCCTTGTACCGAGTGAGGATCTATTCAAATTTGTTAGTTGCTCCACAAGTATACAGTTCTAGGTGCATAGTCTGAATTTATAGTCCGTAGATATTGCGAGGGTATCCGAAGCTGTTGTATGTCTCATAACTACATCTTTTTTTAAATGGAAAAGAAATTCCTTTGCAATACATTCCCAACGTGAATGACCAGTTCCATCAAAACATCAGTACCCTACTTCAGAGATATGAGAGTTGCCGTTGGCTTTTTTGAAGCTCATCCGCACCATTTCTTTTCGAAGATGTTTATTTATTCTTGAAAAACATTATTAGTGCTTTTTCCGTTCCGGAAGTTCTTGACGCCACAATTCATTTCATCTAGGGAATTCATCAGCTGTCGTTATTGTTCTGCTATTTTCGATTCTCGGCCAGGCTTATAAGTTTAAAAACTGAAGTTGGGGTGGACAACAACAATTTTTCGATGGCTTTTATTTGAACTTTAAAGATTGTCCTTCGATTGGTGAAAGCCTTTATCTAAATCGCTCGGGAGCAATTCACGTCTCACCTCAGGACATTCTCTGATACCAGCCAAAAAAATTAACATTCCATATTCTATCAAGTTTTTAATTAATTTTTATTATCCGCTCTACATAAATTCAAGTACCTATGAAATATGTGTTCCTTCTTCCTCCATTGCACACTTAACTGAAAGTCAACTTGAACTCCTTCACTAAGGACTTCAATTCATTTTTTTTCAAAACTCCTCTACGAATTGCTACACGTGTTCCCTATAAAATAAATTTAAAGTGTTCCACACCCTTTCGTTCTACAGAAAATTTTCAGGTTAAAAAACAAAAAAAATAAAAAAATTCTTATACATACCATATATGAGAAAAAAATATATAAAATTACTTGATTTCGTAAAAAAAAATATTAATTAACTATTTTAAACCGATTTAAAAGGGAAATTTTATGCTGCGTTTGTGTTGGAATAAAAGGAGCATCGGCGGCGTTAATGCGCTGCACTGGAAAGGACTCCCTGTTTCGTTAGTGATATCAATTACAGCGCATACGTCCGTGATGGTCGTTGTGATGGCTGGCAGCCCGCACGCTTTATACGGCGGGAAATTGTGTTAATGTTCAAGATCACCCTTCGTGATGTATAATTGGCAAAATCCTCTTTTGGTTAAAATATGTACACATGTGCCCATACATACATACATCATTTTTTTTTGCGAATTTTTATTGTAATTTATATTATATTTCTGCACTTGAGGGTCAATTTATTGTTCAACACAGATCGATGGGAAGTAATTGAAAAGTTCAACAGTCGAGTGAAAAATTACTTCGAAATTTTACTGATAGTTCAATGCGCGCCCATTGCGTCAGTACTACATGCATACGGATGAACCTCTTATGGCGTGTAATGCAGAGCTTAATGTTGTTGTGTGTGGTAACTGAATTGGTTTTAATAATAAAATATATACCGCTCCTTTCTATAGCATATTGTAAAGCATTGTACTGCGGTGAGTTTACTTACACAATATAAATTAATTAATTTTTTATACAATGTGATTGGTCTTGTAATATTTGTTAATTGAATTTGTGCCTATTTAATCGCTAGAGAAGCTAGTTTTTTTGGTAATAGCCAATGGAAATAGGTGGAACATTTTAACATTGTTTGTTGCGGTCGTTTTATAACAAATTAACTGTACAAAAGAATTTTAATTAAATTGGGACGTTTTAATTAATTTACACCAGTGATTTGAATTGAAGTCGGTTTTTCTTTTAAAGCATGCGTAGGCATGTGGTAAACCAACGGCATACCAACTCCGACTCCGAAATCAATGTGATTAATGTGTGATTTCTGGTCCAATAAGGTTTCTGATCGAAAGCAGAAGAATGGTTTGACAGCCAGTAGCATCAAAACAGAGGCTATTTGGATTCGGATTTGCCTCCGCAAACAGATAAAGGTAAACAATTCTAAATACGAAAGGACACGCCCTTAACTTCGCCAACTGAAGAGGCATTAATTTTCTTAGTACACAAAATTTCATCGGCCATATTGTGTAAACGCCTAATACCTTTCGTTAAGAACTTGATTGACCGATATCACTGCATTCTTAGACTAGAAAAGTTCAGAATTGATCAAATGTTCACACTTGATGTTTACACAAACCGAAGAAGTTCCAATCAATACCGCTCATATCTTTATCTATTTATTAACAAAGACAAGCCATTCAGACCCATGTCTAGTTTTGGGATCCCTGTTAAACTCATCCGTCTTTTCAGGACAATGATGAAGAATGCACACTGCTCCATTAAGGTCTTTAGTGATTTCATCGAGATCTTTGATGTCAAAAAAGCATTTAGACAAGGTGACGTGCTGTCTTTCATAAGTCTGTGCAGCGAGCTGCTTTCACCGTCATCAGTGCGCTCGGGCGTATAAATACGGAAGCGGATAAAATGGATTTAGTGGTTTTAGTGGAGACTGACGGCAAAGTTTTTGCCGTCAACTAGAAGGGACGCCCAGCATCGAAAAATCTTCACAGTGGGCAGCTTTAACTTCCAGACTGTAAGGAACTTTGTCTAGCTTCTGCTTAAAGTTAGTCTGGACGCCAGGCAGTTAGTCTGGACGCCATTGGAAACCCTCGGACGCCATTAAAACTTAAAATTACCTGTGTTTCGAATCACATATCCTCATTCGCGCTAGTTAAATAACATTATAAGGATATTCATAACCCCTTTAGCGCGAGTGGAATATAAAAAATGACAAGGCTCTATCCAGCACAATGAGACTTTTTATAAGGTTTCGATTATCTATGGCCTAATTTATGGCTCTGAGGATAAACTTTTGAGCGAAAAACGAAACCTAAAATAATTGAACGCCCTTATGTTGATGAAATTTAGAGAAGGAGAATTATACGAATTATTCATAGCGACATCGATATTCAACGTTTAGGTTGGGTTGGACATATAGAGCGAATGGGCACCAATATTCCGAAGCGTAGAGTCTTTGAATCTTACTCCGTCGGGCTTCGCTCGACGAGAAATTTTGGCAAACACATGCAATGAAATACAGATGTGCGTGAAAGAATCAGAGCATCTCGCAACAGAAGAGAGGAGAACACGGAAAACGTGTTCAAAGGGCGTAAACGAAGATGGATGCTGTATAAAGAGGCCACTCTGTAAATGAAGTTTCTAAACAAACAAAGAAACATAGCACATATTGCAATTTGCAAAAGACAACTTGTAAGAGAAACTTCCATAAAGGATTCAAATTCTGCTGTCGTGGAGAATGAACAAGAACGGGGGTAGACTAAAGTCTAACAAAACTTTGTCTTGCAACAACCATTTGTCGCGAGCGCTGGATAGACAACAGAACGCAAGTTCAAAGAGATCTCATCGAGATGATATTGAGAGAGTCGTCACCCAGGAGTACCAAAAATATATACCCGTATGTACATATCTGTTAATTAAGGTGGCTCAGGACATGTACGAAAGGACAAACATTTAATTTTATTATGCAGCGGAAATAATCGAAAAATTTTACGTTTTTTTCCTCCAATATTCCAATTTTGTACTCTGTACAATCTTTCAATGCTTACATTTTTTTATTGCAGCCATCTGGGGATTTGCAATAATGACATTACATAACGGACAGAAAAAATAGCAGAATTATTTAAATGGAGAAAAAACTATAATCCCTTGGCCTTAGTGATTAATTTTACCAAACTCAGGGAGACAGCTGATTGAAGCAGACCCTGAATGAACTGGAAATAGAGAAATTGATGCTTGTACTTGAACACGGCCTTTGATACAAGAAGGAAATTGAGTAGCAAAACCCTCTTTTGATCACCTCAAATGATCTTTTATCATTCCAGTGCTTATGGTTAAAAATGGACCACCAAAGATTAAACCGAGATTCGCTCGGAAACGGTAAGTAATAGAAAATGTTGGTCAAGAAACAACCACATTTAAAGTGCAAGTTCTCTAACAGCTTCTAGATGGAGAAATTTGTCGATTAGTCTTACTGCAAAGGTCGTATTTAAGACAAAAATGAAATGTAAGCAAAATCATAACTAGGCGGCAAACCTCACCAGAGTGGAGGGTAATTAAATGATCAAACAGTTGATTGAAAGAATAAGTCTTGAAAAGTTATAAAAGCCTAAGCTTACAAATTTAACAGTGTTCAAAGAACGGTTGGAATAGCTACATAAGAGCACTGCGATCATGCCCATGTAATCTGAATAGTGTCAGTGGTTCCCCATCTTTTTGGCAGAGGAGCACTTTTCAGGAGACAAGTTCGTCGCGGAGCACTACGTCTTTCATATGCCATTTTTTCGCAGTTTTAGTAAAGACAAGAAGAATAATTGACAGCTCTGGGTATTTACCAAATGTGCAGCTATTTGCGAGTTGATTTCTCATTTTCACAGCGATAGATCCAAAACTGGTACTGACGAACGAAACATAAACTATACGTAAAGCCTCGGATGCACTGCGATCTGTAAGATCTATTGTCCTAGCCAAGTGGTTAACCAGAAGGCAAACTGAGGCTCTTAATAAACCTCAATAATGTTTAATGTTCCTTGTTTCAAGTATTCACTGGACATTACTTTGCCCCTTGTTAGATGGAGCATCAAATGCACCGGGCTTAGCCATCACCACGCGACTGCAGGATCACTGTAGTGTGTTTCACGCGGAAATTACGGCAGTCTGCGAAGCTGCGGCTTGGCTTTCAATTAATGCGATAGATTGTAGCGCTATTGTACTATACATAGATAGTCAGGTAGCTATTAAAACCTTGGAATTGCCGACAATACGATCAAGGTTGGTAAAGCAATGCCGCAGATCTCTTAACGAGATTGCAGATAGGTGCGACGTAACCCTTTGATGGGTCCCAGGACACAGGGACGTTCCAGGCAACTGCAGAGCGGACGAGCTGGCAAAGGAGGCTGCAGGACGGCTTCTCCCCGAAAACCTGGGGGGACCCCCTGCGCCCATAGAATCGATCAAGTTCCTCCTTGACAGAGATGCCAAGAAACTGGCAAACCACAGGTGGAACAACATCAGCACTTGTCTCCTGTCAAAACAAATCTGGCCCAAGTTGGATTTAAAGAAGACGGGGAGACTTTTATCTACTAATCGGAAAAATCTAGGTTCACTAGTAGGAGTCCTTACCGGACATTGCCTGATAGGCAGGCATGCACTTAGATTGGGGGTCCTCTCCAACGATTTCTGCAGAAGCTGTAGGGACGAGGAGGAAGAGGAAACCACGACCCACTTACTTTGTACATGTCCTGCTCTTGCGACGCTTAGAAGAAGAACCCTCGGGGAATACTTCTATGATGATCTTAACGATCTTGCTGAACTAGACATCCAAAAGATAAGCAACTTCATCTCTGGGACGAAATGGTTCAAATCTTAGGGTTAACACCGCTACGGTTTCCCACTTCTGTTGTAGTTATGCCACATTTTCTCGTTCCATGGTGCCGGTAAGCCGGTTTACTTCGTTGTGGTATCACAATGGGCCATTCTGGCCTAAGTGTGTCCCTGCCTAAGCGGGGACAGCCACCTAACCTAACCTAACCTAACCTAGATGGAGCATTCCTTTCTTTGCGGCCCCTGGGCACTCACAAGGAACATGTTCTGCCGTCTCTTTTTCCTATCCACAGAGTCGGCATATTTTGTTGTCCTGTTTCTGTTAAAGTTCATGAACTTTTGCGATTGCTTCAGGCCTTTTTGTTGTGTCCAATTCTCAGCAGCATCTGCATACTACTGAGTGACACAGCAAAATAGGGTTCAGGACCAACAAGAGTTCGCCAAACCGTCCGCCAGTTCATTACCTTCGAAGCCTCCGTGTCCAAGAAACAAGACGACAGCGACCTTATTTGCCGACGCAAGTTTTCGAGAAGATTGAAACAGTCCCAGATGAGCTTTGACCTTATCGTATAGGATTTCAGTGCCATCTTCTAGCTATCCAAAAAGATAAATATGCGAGTACCCTTTACCGCTTGAAAGATGTCTGGTGACTTTCCAAGTGGTGCTGCACGCTGGAATTTGAGATCATGGACCCCTCTAGTATCGCCATTTTCCAATTTGGAGCCATCTGTGGACCAGATTTGCGAACTATGCAAGGTAACTAGAACTTTACTTTTCCATTGGTGCGGTTACCTATGACCACTTCGAACTTTCTGGAAAAACGAAATCTCCTGAGCATTTTATTTGTGATTTTGAAAATTGGATCACTTTGGATGTGTTCTAAGATCCTCAGATAGCCTGTAGGGTCGCCGGCTGTGAATTTCGACATCTCGGGCAGCCTCAGAGCACTCACGCACGAAAGCGTTTATAGACAAACCAAACGGCACTGGGATTCGTTTTCTATCTATTGCAACGCTAAAAAGATACACATAATATTACAATAACAGCAATTGCAATAGAACTGTGATAGTTTTAAGTGGACACCGTTACAACTAGAAAACTGCACTACGACTTGATTTTTTCGACTTTTTTTTTTTTTTATTGCCTACAACTGTTGCAATTTCAAATAAGTCCTAGTTGGCTATTTGTTTATATTGATTTCTTGTTAAAAGAACAGTTCGTATTCGATTGCTGCGAACAAAATGGAGAAAGTTCCAACATTTTTCAGAAAGCCCAAATTAACTAGTTTGATGAGATTTTAATGTTTTTTTTTATCTTTCCGCGGAGCACTTGGATATCCTTCGCGGAGCACAGTTTGGGAAACTCGGGTGTAAACTGTCTAGGGACCCACCATAGTTAAGACTGACTTAAAACTCTTCACGCTTTTAATCACTGTTCTCTTTTATTAAAAAAAACACTTTAGTTAGCTTTAGATGATGTAAAAACCACACAATTGGTTGCCTGCAAAAGGCAGTCTTGGTGGTTTATCACAGCTATCTGTAGTCAAAACGACGTCACGGGTGCACAAATGTGCAGATTTTACGTCGTCTAATAATAGCTTTATATAGATATTTTTCCATTCGTTCGTATCTGAAAATTTCCAGAGCTATCTTCTAAGTCCACCAAGCATTCTAGGAGTCCATCCTCCGTGCTCTATTTTACTAATACTTTACCTCGATTCCGATAAAAATGCGGCACGCACTTGCAAACTTTTAACGCCAACTTCATTCGACACTCGGTCAGGCACAGCCCGTAGCTATATATTGGCACTGTCATCATTTCATCAGCCTCATGCGAGAATCGACACTTCCTTTGATTAATCTTCAGCCTGTGGAAAAGCAAACACTCACGTTACCGCCTTAGCCAAACAAGGCGTATTAGCCAACTTACTCCTTTGCCTGGGGCGTTGTAAAAGTTTCCAAAGCAATCAGCTCCACAGTCGTATAATCGCTCTCGGGAAATGTGTATCTCTGTTTCGACATATTCGGGATATCACCAGCACTGTGAAAGTACACATCGTATCCCGTTGACAAGTTGATAATCTGTGCATAGATCTCACCATCTAGAGGATGCACTGTCACCCTATCGCCATGCTCCTGCAAACCCCAATCATTACTCTGCCAGTAGCTGCCAGGAACAAACTTGAACTCAAAGAAAATTACAAAAAAAAAGGATTATACTCACTCATAAGAACTATACTGGCCGACGAGGGTGTTCACCGACTGGCAGATGCCCAGCTCCGTAATCGTCTGGTATATGTTCATCTTGACAATCGTGCCACTGCTCAATTCCGGTTCAAAGTTCCACTTCAACTTGAACAGTATATCGAGATACTCGGCACTGGGTATGCTGAAAGTTTTATTCATCGGCAAACTTTCAATATTATCATAGGAAAGGCTGGCGAGCTTCTCGATAAAAACACGGAAATCCTCTTTGTCCTCGTCGGTGGGAAAGTTTTCCTTATGAATTCTGCATTAAAACAAAACTGTGTGTGAGAAATAAGGATAAATACATAACGGGACAATTTATTCGATACGAGATTTGAATTAAAGTTGTCCAAGGAAAGGACCACAGAGAGTTTTCTAAGAAAAGTTATCAGTGGAGCAGAATTACGCCGCAAGAAATATGCAGCACTGCAGGATGTGGTCATGCCATAATGAAACTTGTACCCGTCGTTCGTCGTGAATGGGAATCTCGCACCGCATATGTAGGTGAGCAGTTGGATTAGCAGCGAGGTAATTGTCTGAGTTTAAGCCGTTAAAGTGTGGATGTAAGTTAGTCTTAAGTCGTTGGATGGACTTAGGCCAACATGTCTACTATGATACCACTGTTCGCAATGTTCGCAAATTAAATTGACCAGGGGCATGATTGGGATGAGGTGAACCTGGGCCTTATCCTTTCCCTTGCGCTCTCCAAGTTGGTTGAGCTTGAGATCCCCTTCTAGTTGTGCGCCCCAAGTAAGACGAAGGCATTTTCTACTTTGTTCTCTCTCCTGATTTGATTCGAAGATTCTACAAGCCGTCGTGGTTTTTTCCCAATTCACCCATTCGTACATAAATATCGATTAAACTTCTTACTAACTAGTTAATTTTATAATCAGCCGTTAAATTGTATGATATATGAGTAAAACTAGTGTGTAATGTGCATCCGCATCCGCAAGCAACTTTGAGTTTTAGCTTATTCTGCTGACCAAAATGGCATCCGCAAGAACTCTTATCTGATTTCCCAAATGCACTCATTCTCGAGTATCAGATAACAAACAGGGTGCACGTTGCGCACCAGTGTTACTCTATACGAGATATAAGCTAGGACGTTTATCAACGTCAAAAAAAAATTGAAAATTGACTATATTTTCTATTGGTTTTCAACTTTCCATCAAATACAGTTCACTAATTTCACTCCAGCATATGAATTCACGTGAACATACTTACTATCCAAAACAGCACAGATGTGAATTAATAATAGTATGATCCAAAAATTGGGACTCATTTGCCTTATTTTTACCTCTTCTTTTTAAAGGTAGGTCTTTCTGGTCGTGTACACTTAGGACCGAAAGGATTTTAAGCACTTAGTCGAGCAGGAAAAGCAGTTAAATACCGAACGCGTAATCAATAGCGGTCTACACCGATAGATCCTAAATAGATACTGGTGTGTGTTCAGGTATCTTCTCCTAACCGCTGGGGATATCCAAGTCCGTGCGACTTACAAACTACAGCTGTGTTTTCCATTAACTACTTTTCCTAATATAGTTGTGAAGAAAATCATCGGTATTTTTGTAGGGAGCAACTAGGTCCTTCACAATCTACACTTTTCCGGTGTAAATTTGGCAGCGTATAGAAGTTTAAGGCATCGCAAGCCCATCTTTTTACCACATTTTGCTGGTTTTGATGGCATATGTATCCAAACAACTGGTCGTTCACAGACCTTAAATGGGCTCTCGAGTTGATGATCTCAAAAACATCCCTTATCGGTACTGCCTTACCTTCAGACTGGCGAATGGTTCTTGTTAACTGATTGTCAAAACGAATAAAGCGTAAGATGTTTCGGAATCAGTTGACAGACATGGTTTCACGGAAAAGAGATAAAGAATTCTGTTTCCAAAGCTCGCTTACTTTTTGTGAGTTGGATTTCTGGGAACCCATCACAGGCAAAATTGCTAAAAAAAATATCAACAGTAATCGGATCAACATGTAACAGCGGTTTTGGTAGGACCTTCGGAGTTCCATTTACGCCAAAAATTTTCGCCTTTTTGTTAGAAAACCTACAAATTTGGTTTCTAATGGATAGGCTTTTAATGCAAAAACATGTATCTACTGGCGATAGATTTCTGGTAATTGGGTTAGGCGCCATTATGGACCTCACTATGGGCAAAAGCAGTATTTTGCTTATACCATTTTGTATCTTCTTTGCTGGTAAACAAAGTTTCATTACAGGTGCCGTTTGTTCATCATGACCATTCTCATCATCCATCAGATTCACAGTCACTATTTAGTTCTGGATTTATCTCTTTGCCTATTTTAGCATCCAAATTCGCATATTCCTGATGAGGAAAATATTCTTCGTCGCTATCAGCGCTTTCGCTTGGGTCAGGCCCGGCCTCATCCGAATCAAATTCGACAGCTACCATATTCCGAAAATATTTCCTGCTTTTCTTCATAAGTAAAACTAATCCAGAAAAAAACATTTACTATACACTAAACAAACAGCAGTAGAGTACTCAAATACATTCTCGTGAATATAAGTATCACAGCCTTAAACAACAAATTCTGAACCTAAACTAACATCGTTTATGTACATACATAAATTCATTCTACATAATTTATTGCGTACGCACATTTTTGCAGTAAAATGTATGTGTTTAGGTAAAAAAAAATTGTTATGAATGCTAAGGTTAAGTCTGCATCCGACAGGACTGCAACGACCAAAGGTAAGTAACTTCCTACGACAGTCTCGCATTCTACACTTTTATATGATCGAAAGATCTGGGTTGATGTGCTCAAGGTAGAAAAATATTGAAAACAAATGGAGGTGCTCTCCGGATGGCGAACTCCTACTGAACAGTGTCAGAACCAGCCATTCTGGTGGTCCTAGAAGTAATCCCGATTGATTTCCTAGGAGTAAAGGGAGAAAAGCAGAAGTTGGGAAGGAAATGTCAACAGCGGAACCGAGGAGATCACCATACATTGCTGGCGAGAACCCTGGAACAGAGAAACTCTACCTTGCAATTCCTTACCGGACACGAGGGCTTCAACGATTACAGGATGAACAAAATAGCGAGTTCAGCATGCCAATATGACGGCACGACTCAACGCCAAACACACATTCTTCGAATGCACTAAATGGCATGCAGGGAGAAAACGACTACAAACAGAGGTAGGCAGAATCACGTCGAACAATATCCTTAAAGTAACGAGCATGAGTCAGAAAAATTGGAATCGAGTATGCTCCGACATCGAGGTAGTGCCAAAGGTGAAAAAGAAAGAACAGGGCATAGATCTGTCAAGGCCGTAGCAGATTGCAATTAGAAAAAGGGCAACTACAGTGAAGTACATAATGCAAGAAAACAATTCCGGGTCTTTTTTAGTCAGAGTACTACACACTGAAGTCAGATTACTACACACTGAAGTCAGAATACTACACACTGAAGACTGATTGACTCCTGTGAAAATCCTGGCTTCGATAACGTGGTTCTACAAAGTCTTCACCTGGACTGTTTTAGAGCGTTTAGATTGGGCAACAACTTTGAAGTTGAGGACGTGGGGTGGGTTTTCTGGTGGATCGAAAGTGTGCAATAACTCTACAGGTAAGTACACAGCATTCTCGAGTTTTATTTCCGAGTCCAAAGATTCATACTTTTTATTCTCAGTTGGCGACTTCTCCAGCAGAAAATTATTGATGCTGTTGGCTGAGACGTTTTTTTGAGTGAAAAAAGCTCTGAGAAAGGTCAGCCATGAACTAAAAACTGATGAACGTTTAGGTAAAGGGTTTTCCAAAAGGGACGGGTAGATTTTGGCAGTTCATGGCGGCTATGTTGTTTTATCTGTTGTCACTTTTCCCGATTTTTATTTTTTAGACACTAAAGACAAATCACCACGACAAATTACAGCGTCGAGCAAAACGTCCTGACTGGGTTCTGGAGCTGTTGGAAGCGGACCCCGATTTCAGCAAAAAATCATCCTCAGCGACGAGGTCCATTTTTTGATGAACGGGTACGTCAACAAGCAAAATTGCTAGATTTGGGACGATACCAATCCACACGAGGTCCATCAATTGGCAATGCATCCGCAGAATGTCAGTGTTTGGTGTGGATTGGGGTGCGGTGGCGTTATCGGTGCGTACTTCTTTCATCAACGGAGAGCGCTACCGATCGATGATAACCTAAATTGGACGATATGTATGTAAACGACATGTGGTTTCAACAGGACGACGCTACATGCCACCTGCCACACAGCTGATGCCACAAATCGACCAAAAAAAACAGTTATTATAAGGAAAGTGCCCCTAGAAAGTAGACGTGGCTATACATAATGCAAGGATTAATTGTAGAGTAAATGAATATCTAATGTCTACACGTTTGTTTAAGTAAATTTTTTCGAGTTCCTTGTAAAATAACTCAAATTTTTTCAGAAAAATGGGCGTGGCAGTGAAATAATTTTAGCCTACGTTTACTCCCTAGGCGTAAGCTATCTCCGTACCAAATTTCATCGAAATCGGTTCAGCGGTTTAGCCGTAAAAACGTAGCAGACAGAGACACTTTCGCATTTATAATATTAGAATGGATTCTGTCTGTTAGTTCTTCAAGGTCCCCTTAAATGTTGCTGCAATGATTCCTCCTCAGTTAATACCTAAGCTCCTAAGTGATTAGTTGTGATAATAAAACCAAACTACATAGGTATCTTCTATCGGTGGGATCTATTTAGCTCACAGGTATTTACATTAAGCACTTTAGAAGACACGATAATTTCTGTGTGGTAGTGTAGGTATCTTCAAGCAAACAGCGCCTTGACAGTTAAAAAGGATCATTACAAATTTGTCACCAAATCCAGTTCGATTTAAGGATTTCACGAAATTCCCACTTAGAACTTCAAATACCCACTTTAAGTCAAGGAAACTCCGCTCGTATCTCAGCCAATCTTAGATCGATGTACATGTGTATGTATGTATATATGCCAAAGTAATACTTACAGTAAAAACTCGTCGACCTTATTGTCGTCGACTCGTTTATGTGGACACACAGTGAGGCTGGGAAAACTCGTATTCCATACGAGCTTATTGCGATCCATTGAGATAACCATCGGTGATGTTTGAAAGCGTTCCCACGTCCTGCGGCTAAGCGATACGACTCCGAAAAACGCAATGCAGATGAATACCATCCATAAAACTCTGTTGGAGAAGGACCAAAACAAAAAAAAGAATGACAGAGAAAAAAACACAAAGCGCACACAATTACAACAAGAAAAAGAAACGAAATGAGGACAATGAACAGTGAGGCAGCAGTGTGTAGCCAAAGTAGAAGCTGGAGTAGAAGCAATTTTTCTTTCCAGCTTAGAGATGCACAAGCCTCAACCGCCAGCACTCACCACTTTCATTTCGGGATAACAATTCCCAACACACACACACACACACACATACTCGCGCGTGTGGCCCGCTTAAATGGCTCCAAAATAATTCCCCAAAAAACGGTTGGAAACTTTATGAGCCATTATGGCGGCAACCTAAATTTACTTTTGGATATCCTTTGGACCAATTTTACTGTCACATATAGTACGGACATGGGAACGGAAGCGGTACCCCTTTGCATGGCCACGGGTAATCCTTATCGCATTCTCCATCTGCCTGTGTTGTGTGCTTGCAGTGTATGCGCGTAGACAATTGCTTAAAGGTGGCAGCGGGCTTAGTGAGGCTTTTATCCAATGTTGTGTCGCCGCGTGGTCCTGCCAGAGGAGTCGCAGTTCGCACCAAATCGATTGCGGATGCTGGCATAGTTTTTTCTCCTCGGTTGGTACCAGGACGAAATGCGAAAAGTGCCAAATTGTGTGTTTGGCTTTGGTGTATCTTGTATCTATGTATGTATCTATCTGAGCCGGGAACGAATATCTATTTATTTTTCTTAGTGGAAAAAGCCAATTGAATTTTGGTTCAGTTTTTCGTCCTTTTTTGTCGTGTTTTTCGGATCATTGCCCACATCTTCATGGTTATTGTCGCCATCATCATTGTTCGTTGTCAACGTTGTCATCGCTGACAGGCCCGTTCATTCGTTGTGGCTCATTCATTCGGAGCGGAGTCCCATTATGATGTGTAATTCGTTTTTACTGTAATTTAAGTCAAGTCGGACGAATTGGTTTTATTGGATCTCTCTGTCATTGTTCCCTTAATGAATGTGTCCTGCCGCAGGGCGGGGTTATTATTGGCAATGAATTGTAACAATCAGTGTTGTTATTGATGTGCTCTCGCCAGTTTTGTGAGTCGTTATAACCAATTTGGTTAATTAAATTGGGTGATGAACGGAAGTTCTGTCATCGGCTTTATGTCCCACAGATGACTCTTTCGGATTCGATTGTTATGGGATCACAAGTCAATTGGATTTGAGATAGATTTTGTTAATTTATTAGGAAATACTATTTAGAAAATTAATAGAGAACCTACTGAATGTGATATGTGGTGTAATGTTGATAAAATCTTCTAACTGATTTAGGGCTATATGGCCGTTCATTTTCATAGGACAACTAGGTAAAAGTGATGCAGGCAGTATCGCTTCGAAGAAGAGTCGATATTTTGTATTTATATACCTACATACATTAGGGTGGTCGTTATTTGTATAAAGGAAAAAAAATAATATTTTTTTGATCACCCTTTTTTTGTTCCTCTCTCTTAAAAAAGAGTAAAAACCAAATTTCGTGATGCAAGACATCATCCACTATTGAACGAAAAAGCGTATCAACGTGTGATGTTTATTTTCACAATGAGATTGATCACCCCATTCTATTCGATACATATACAAAAAGCTTCTAGATAAGGAAAACCTTTCAAACATTTTTATTAAGTAAGCTGACAATAGCTTTATAGACGAAGGTGACACTTAACAAAATTCGCCCGCAGAGTTATTTCTCCCCTACTCTGGCTAATGGCCATGAACAAAATTTTTTTTGGTCAAGTTGATCGCGTATGCGAATTACATGGTGATACTATTGCCAGGAATGTTTTCTTTTGTGATAAGTAAAATCATGAAGGCTGTTTTAGATAAATTAGGCCCCTGGGCCACAAGTTGTGCCCTTGATTTAAGCCCTAGCAAAATTGAACAGATTTATTACCAAAACCAATATACCTGACTTCACCCTTCGTCGTCTTAACGGTCAACCACTCACTCTATGCCCCAACGCTTGGTATCTGGGTATTTTGTTTGACCCAAAACTTAACTCGAAGTTAAACATAGAACTCAGAAGACAGTGTACCCTTCTATGTTTGCAGCAAAACATTTGGAAAGAAGTGGAGATCTCAACCAAAGTTATATTCGTTGATGTGTACAGCCACAGTGCGTCCTATTCTCACCTACAGGTCACTGGTATTTTAACCCGCATTGAGCAAAGGCTACAAATGTTACGAAACTCAAAAGGCTCGAAAGGACAGCAAGTATAGCCAACATGAGCGCATTGAGGTCGGCCCCGACGGGTGCCTTTACTGACAAATAAAAAATAACGCACTATGCAGCGCAGTTAGATACAAAGGTTCTAGGTGCTAGTCTGCAAGGCACTACGGCCATAGCAATATGGATCGTTGCCAAAGAAACGAGCGTTCAGATAAACTGGTCAGACAGGGCTCAGCTCTACACGGCTCACTTGCGGGCAAGGTCACCATTCCGCTAGGAGCGATTAAAGCAGAAATTCACTCACACTTCCTGCAAAAGGCCAACCTCCAATGGAGTAGGCTAACCAACTCCATCATATCAAGGGAGATATAGCCGAACTACGATAAGATTAGCGCTCCTGAACAGAATCCGTACATATATCGCCAGAATAATGGTGGTGATAACCACGGAACTTTGACCAATTGGAGAAAATGCCACAGCTGCGGAAACTCTTTCCCACTTCCTCTGTAAATGTCCGGCACTAGCCAGAGTGCACTTCACTTCACGGAAATCCTTAACGTAGACAAGGTTAACTCAGGTTATCAATTATGGTACCGAAAAAATGGCGTGCCTATGTATGTTGGCGGTGGACAGTATCAATCAATCACTGCCGGATTTCGAACTAGGCCTACAAGGCCCCGGCCTAGCGGCCCAGCTACACTATACTACATATTCCTATACTACATATTCAACTGAGGCTTAAAATCATTCAGAAATTCTTCTGTGAAACAAATAAAGCTAAAAGAGCGACGTTCAAAGATTTCTCTCTTTACAATACAATATTTATATTTGCATACGTCTAAGCGATTTTCGGAAAACTGACAACTGCCCGAGACGCTGTTTCTGAAAACCCCTTAACTGCTGCAGATAATAGTTCTTTAGAAAATCCTGAATCTGAATCGCATTCGGACACACGTTTTGCGATTTCTTCTTCTTTAAGTGACGATCCTACTGAGTGGACGCTAGACGAAGTTACATTGGAGTACCTTGTTTAAAATGGCGTGAAACAAAATATCAATGCCGGTTTTTCTTCTTCAAGGCGTCAGTATGCAGATAAAACCAGGTATCTATCACGGTCACTTTTTAGCTCGTATTTTCGAAAAGCAAGGGTGCAGCTCTTGTGTTATATGTTTGGAAAATTGGGTTCGCTAGTTAATGAAGGGTACAACGATTGGAAAAACGCAGTTCAAAGAATGAAGGAACATGAGAATTCAGACGAACACAGGTCAGCATTTGCGACACTATTAGCTAGGAAATATGCTGGCGGTAGAGTTGACAAGAGTCTTGTATAATATAAAATACTGGCATTTAGAGGTTTCCATGAGAAATTTGGATCGAAAACAGTGGAAACTATTTTCTGACCCTAAAACTTTTGGCTGAGTTCGATCCTTTTACACGTAAAACGCCACGTTAACAAAGGTAGTGCCACAACATCACACCTTTCGTCAACAATATGCAATGAAATAGCCAATATCATGGCAGAAAAGGTCATAAATACAACCGTGACTGAGATAAAACATGCCAAATATTTTTCCATCTCTGTGGACTCTACTCCGGCCATTTCTCACATAGATCAACTTTCTTTTATAGCGACATATGTCTCTGAAAACGGATATCCTGTCGAACGATTTTTGAAATTCATTCCAAATTGTGGCCATAAAGCAGAAGACCTGGTTAAAATTGAGTAGCAAAGCCCTCTCTCGAGCAACTTAGGTGACCCTTTATAAGTCCTTAATCGTCCCAGTCCTGCTCTACTGCGCAGAGGCATGGACTCTGTCTAAAGCGGATGAGGTTGCTGTTGGCTGTTTCGAGAGGAAAATTCTTTGGGTGATTTTTGGTCCCGTCTGCATAGACGGGGAGTAGAGGTCGAGATACAACGACGAACTGTACGGGCTGTACGGCGGCATCGACTTAGGCAGAAGAGTTAAGGTCCAACAACTGAAGTGGCTGGGTCATGTAGAGCGGATGGACACCAATGCTCCAGGTCGGAAAATCTTCGAATCCACTTCCACACCCGAGGGTCAGCGCAGTAGAGGAAGACCGTGACTCAGGTGGCGCACGCAAGTGGAAGGGGACCTCAACCAACTTAGCCTGCGAAACTGGAGACAGTTGGCAAAATATCGAGATCGCTGGCGACGCTTGTTGGTTGAGGCCCAGGACCACCCCGGTCTATTGCGCCACCTTAAGTAAGTAAGTAAAGAGTCTTTCTCAGTTAAGATGGTCTGCTCGAGCTGACGCCTCCGAAATCTATGTTCTTCCTGGGATGAGATCATGAAAGTTCTTCAGATAATTGCCAATGATTCAAAAGAAAAACCATCTACTCGCTCTGAAGAACTCATTAGGCTCGATGGAAACTTGCTTTCTGACACTTCTTTGGAATAACATCTTGGAATAAGTCTCTTCAATCTGTCAACTGACCTGGGTACTATCACTGAACTGTATCAATCTTTGATAACGTATCTAGGAGACTTAAGGAAACCCAGTACCTTTGATCTTTATGAGTCGAAAGCTGTTGAAAAATCATTTCGAGATGGGGGAAGGGGTTCCAAATGCCAAGTGCCTAGAGGCCCTGGCCCTCTAAATCCGGGCCTGCAAGCAATGAAAACCATATATGTACATAACTTGCGAATAACTCCAAGCAAGTTTTCACGTACGTTACTTTACCAGTTATCACCGTGGCTCAATGGTTAGTGATCTAGACTGCTATCTGATCTGCGTAGGTTCGCGCCCTGGCAATATTGATCCAATATTTTTCGCGGCACCATCTTTCTTCGAGAAGAACAAAAGTCCAAGAGTAAAAATTATCATGAAGAAATTTTCTCAATTCGCCGTTCGAAGTCGCCTATACACTGTCTCTTCTTTTCGTGTGAAATGATTGCGCGAAGCTAGGTCTTGGCCCATCCGCGCCAGCTCTATATTTATTTACTTCGATCCCACTATGTATACCCCTAGCTCAGATCAAGCGTTTCTATAGAAAAATAGAACAAATTTCTCGTGTGATTGCTGTGAACGATTCGAATTCCGTTCTCCGGTGGCAGTTTCGTTCTTATCAAAAATGTTCTTCATTGACCAGAAAGGAAAAACACAAGCTTTAAACGGTCATCTGAATTGGTTCATTTGGTCCGCCAAGAATTGAACGAATTAACAAATATCTCTACATAGGAATGTCTCAGCATTCTAGCAAAGTAATGAGTAGGTAGTTGCTCGTTCATGCAGAAGATGACGAACGTTATAGCCTAATGGCCGGCAACTTCACAAAAACAAAGAAAAATTAAACAATGTCGCTTGATGTTGGCAGCAAACAGCATTCTCGAAATGGATCAAAAGATTTAAGGTCTCTGACTCAAATCGAAACATCCTTAATTTTTTAAAGTTTTGCCACTGACTGCATGCATGCGTATATACATTGGTGGCAGTAATTTCCCTTTTTTACTGAAAAAAAATGGCGTTCTCAACTCCAAGTAATGAAATACATACATAATTTCTTTCTCCACATTGAATGGCCACCCCCAAACCCAACGACCATAAATCACAGAGAAAAGTCAAGGCGAAGATGTAGGTTTAATTGGTTTCACGTTATGCCCACCGAGGGACTGGCCGATTGCCGGAATTACTTCCATACGCGTTCATCCCGATTCCGGGATAACTGAAATTAAATTGCGACCTGATATGAACATCCTTCCTCGAGTTCCATATGTGTCCGTTCATCCGCCCAGTCGACCCAGACACACGTATTACAGAAGCACGTATCCTTCTTTCAATTATACGCGTCGACCGAATTTCCCCGGCACGTAATTATTGACCCGATTTCCCCCTCAGCGATGTTTTGGTGTATGTGTGTGTATATATGTTCAGTAGTCCTTGCTTACACCGTACAGGAATCAGCGGGTACAATGCCGGACATTTTGCGTGATTAAGCTCTCTCGTTGGATAATTTAATTCGATGATCCTGATGGATGTTTGCATGTACTACGAGCGAAGAGAAGGAGACATTTCATTGTCCCCGGCATGTGTTCGGTCTCCACACTGTACACGCACCGCTCGTACACACCGACCGACGACGGACGCCGGCAATCGGAAAGAAATTTCAATTCGAGAGACATACCATAAATTACGTTCGCTTTTTCTGTAGACATTTTTTGTGTCTTGGAGCTCTCTGATAATACGACAAGCCCTGGCGAGGCAATGTATTCATTACCATGAGTAGGATAACCGAAGGATATGTAATCCAAGGGAATTAGTGAAGTGCCCACGTGATGAAGGCTGTGTTAATTGAATTGTCGTTGGTTCGCGTGCGCCTTGTTTCTTTGTGAGACTTGGACTTTTGTTTTGTTCGGTCGGTGTCGGATGGGGGAGATGGGAAGGCATTAATCAAATCTCCGTCCTGTAGGGAGGTCCTTTTCTACTTGACTTATAATTAATAAGAGTAATTAATGATATTTTGCAAGTGAGAATTAAATAAGTGAACGGAGGTTAGATCAAAGGACTTGTTTAGTCGTAAAAGTGGGTGAATAGTACTGAGAACACGAATAAGACCTTTTGGTTGGTAATTTTATGCGGAATTGTGTAAAACCCACATAGCTGGAGTTTAAGAACTCAACTCTGTAGTTGCTTGTACTTTTCAGACATCGAAGGGGTGTTTAATAGCAGGAAAACAGAATCCGTAAAAGAGGTATTAGTTAAATTAGGAATGGGGTGTAGTCATGAAATAATTAACAGCAAAATAGTCAACAAGGAGGGAATAGGTAAATGGTTGTTGACAGAAAATGCCAACAGCTCACTTAGACCACAGATGGTCTATTGTACCTTTGTAACCGCTGGAATTTAATTTTTAAAATGCTAGCTAGACCACTCAGATGAATGAATGAACTCCAGCAGTTTGTTGAGCAAAATATTTTATAGGCCCTGTTGTTTGCATTCCTCGACATTAAAGGATCATTCAATGACGTTGATCAAATCAGTCTCCTGCATAAAAGAACACATTCTCAATAGCATAGCCATGCCATCAATGCCTTTTTGTAAGCAGGTCAGCCAGAAAGAAGCCAACCTAGATTCACGTTAAAGAGTTATCTTCTGTGGAATGTACGACTTCACGAATTACGCGGACGGTATTGCCATCCCTTTGTCAGGTAAATTTCCTCACACTCTATCGAATATACTCCAAAATTCTATAAAAAAAACTAACGCCACGGTCCTCTTTTCTAAGAAATTATAAATTTCTTGTACTGTTCTACCATAGCTAAATGGTACCTCCCTCAAATTCGTAGGCAGTGCCAAATATCTTGGACTTATCCTAGACAGGAGGCGTTCGTTAAGAAAAAATTCATGCGCGGAAATCACTCGCAGTACTTTAAAAATAAATCCAAATTGAGAAGATTCTCAATGGTGAATTGTACCCTAATCCTACCGATATAATGCCTACCAAAATTGACTTCAATTCGGGCTACAAACATAAAATACTGGACAGGAGCGCCTCGAGTCAGCGGAAAGAAATATTAAATGGCCCCATCTCAATTTTCACAGGCGGACCCAAAACAGCCGTTGGAGTCGATGCAGGTGTCATCTTTCAGTCTCCCTCACCACTGCAGTGTGTTGCAGGCCGAAATCAGTCGGCTTCCGTGAGGCCGATTTTGTTCAAAATCTAATCAGTCGCTTTACGCTGACAAATAAAACAAAAAAATCGCATGATCCTACGTTGTTTCGTTCTCCAGATATCGAAGTCGAAAAATTTGGTCACACACACACACAGCCATCATTTCGAAAATCGGTGCAAACGTTTCCTAGTGAAACACTGATCTACATAGAGATCTAGGAGTGAAAATGATTGAAGAAGTAGCTAACAGACATAGACTTAGACTAGAAGATTGACACACTAGTGATGTTCACTCGAGTCACTCGTATCATTTACGAAAATAATCTAGTTCTATTCGAGTAGAAATAAAAGTATGTTCTCCTGCCGATCCCATATAATCTAGTGCACAAAATTCGCTTCATATTTTTGTGTCGATTCGGTTCATATTAGCACACCCACACGTCCTTATGCGATCCACGCGTTAAGGGATGAAATTTGTTCAAAATTGGGCGATCTGTGACTACTGATGCTTGTAGATGTGGAATATGTCCACAGCGAGCATATGCATAACAAAAATGTAAATTAAACTATTTAAAGCTAGATTTACTTAAAAAAAATATTTTTATTTACTTCTTTACGAACTACTTCTTACGAACTACTTATGATTACTGAATGACAAAATATTTCATATCTTAAAACTAAGTGCATATCCCATACTGCCAGACGACAGGTCAGCATACCTGTTGGTGGCTCAAGTATCCGCTCGTTGTCGATGCCTCGTGTGTCCGGTTGAATATGATTCGCTGCATTCCATCACGTACGGAGTTGATGTTGTTGCTCGTGGGAACTGTATCATGCATTGTTTGCATGATGAAATGTTTCTGGCGTTAACTCCTCCACCCTTAGAATCTTACGTCCTCGTGAGATGTTGTTGACGTCACTAGGTGAGGGATGTCTTCAAGTCCTATGGTTATTGATGATGATGATGGCATGTTGGTATTAGACTGTTCGTTTTTAGTCATGCCTTTATTTCTTATCAATTTGTATGCGAAGGTTGCGATGGCTAAGACTGTAACCACTAGTATGATGTTCACGGTTAAGTTGATCTCGTGTTTCGTTTCAAGCAGCTTGATTTCCTTCGTTCGATTAACATAAAGATCCTTGATCATCTCGAGAGACAATACTTCTTCTATCTTGTCAGGTTTATATGACGGTTGGAGTATCGCTGGTAAAGGTTGATGACTTGTGACTTCTTTTGACATGATCGTTCTTCCTTTAACTTGAATGGTAGTGTTGAAGTGTTTTATGATGAACGTACCCTTGAGCATGACAGTATCGTTGTTGATGAATATTGGGCCATTAAACTGATTTAGTAGTAGGATTCCTGGAGCTATTTCATCTACATCTGGGATGTGCTCATTGTTGATGATGGGACATGTTGCTTTCTGACTCTTTATCAGCATTGGGATGCACGATGAATTTCTTAAACTTACAATGTTATTTTCGTTACAAATAGAAAGACTATTATATGTTTTACATTTGTTTGTAATGCCATGAATGTCTGTATCGCATTCCAGTATTGAATCGTATTTAATTTTATTGATTATTTTATTTACTTTAACAGGTTTTATTAATGACAAATTACATAGTTCTTTAGTAGTTGTTGGAATGCTTAAAATATAAATTAAGTTATTATCATTTGAAGCGATTTTTATCTCGGCAAATTCTAATGCTTCATCTACATTCACATAGGGAATATTTTCAACTTTCATAATTGTTTCTGTTATATTTATTTCGGTGTTAGATAATATAAAAGAGTTTATTACATTTACTTTTGCCCAATGAATGGCATAAACTACATTAACTATTTCCTCCTTAATTATATCTAATTTATATTTAATTTTTGTAATTAATTCACTATTATTAAGTTCATTTTCTTTGAATGTTTTCATAATCTTATTTGTAATGTTCGTTAATTCATTGATCTTTTCTAATGACATTTTATTAATTATTACTTGATTATTATTATTTCTTAATACATTATTCATTTTATTAGTAATTATTTCATAGTCGTGGTGGTCCGGGCTACCCGCAATCCACTTCCACGCTGAACCTAAAAAATCTAATGATCTCTTACTCTTACTTCTATTATTTATCTTAAGTCTATTTAGGTAAGTTCGTATACGGGATATTTCAAAGGAAAGGACAGGAGTTAGGATATGGTTGATAGTAATGGATGTCTTTAACGTAGCTTCCAAGTTGTTAAGTGTTGTTTCGTAAGCTTCGATGTCGATCAAGTGTATTATCTTGAATGATCCGTTCTGCAATTTCGCGCGACCTGTATTGATCTTTATTAGCTGTGAATTCGAGTAGTCCAGGATTTGTGCCTCGCCATTGCAGAGTGGTAATAATGTTCTATTGAAAAAGTTAATTTTTTATAAGATTTTTATGAATGATTCTTCCTGACTGGGTAATAACTGTTGTATTTCTATCTTGTGCAACTGTCTCCTTTTTATATCTAGAATCGAGCTTATTTCCTATTCTTTTGTTAGTTTTTACGTAAATGGTTTCGCCAATAGAATATGTTTTAAGTGGACTCTTTCTTGCATTATGGTATTTTAAATCTGCTTCTTGTTTATCGCGTAGTTTATTCATGTTTTCTTGTCTTTCTTGTCTAAGTTGTTCTGGATTGGTTAGTAGCTCTCTACCGAAAAATGTGTCTATGGGTTTTTTGCCTGTAGTGGTGTGAATGGATCGGTTGTATTCATAGATTGATCGATCTAGTAATTCTGAAAAGGTGGTATGAACATTATCTGTCTTAAGGCAGCGGATTAGTTCTGAAAGTGTGGAGTGGAATCTCTCCACTTGACCGTTGACGGAACTTGTGTAGGGGGGTGCTTTGAAAACTTTAATATTGAACATATTCTCTAACATGAATGTTATAGAATTAGAGGCTAGGGATTTTTCATTATCCATGACAATTGTTTGGGGTACTCCAAAAGCCAGTATAAGTTCTCTTAGAGGTTGCTTTATGTCCTCTGAAGCTCTTGATCTTAGGATTTTGACCAGGGCATATTTAGAGAACTTGTCAATTGCAGTAAGGATAATTTTTTTGTTAGTGAAGTAGATATCTATATGAATAATCTGTCCGGGATATTCGGGGATAGGTGTAGGTTGTAATTCATGCTTGTTCGGGTGTCTGTCATATTTATGCTCTTTACAGATTTTGCATTGTTTTGTGACTTTCTCTATTTTGGCTCTCAACCGTGGAAAATAAAACTTTTGCAATAATTGCATTTTATTTTCGCGGGAGTTGCGATGTGCACGATTATGTTCCTTGATAATTTCGGTTTCCTGCTGTGTTTCGTCGATTAAGTCTATGACTTGGTTTCTTGCGAAACGTAATCGGTATTGGCTAAAATGTGTCGGGTAAATTTCTTGAAGTTTGCCTAAAATTCTTTCATCAGTTTTGATACCATTAATAACGGATGGATTAAGGTATCGTTTAAGAATGTCAGTTAAAATTTGATCAGTGAACTCAGTTTCAACTATTACATGACGGTGATAGGTAGGGAAAATAATTTTAAATTCATAGGATGGCGTTGTTCCAAGGGAAAGGATAATCTGGTTTTTAAATACGTTGATCGGCTCATTTGCTATAGGTATTAGATATTGACCGGAACTCTCATCGCTATGTTGGGTTGCTGTTAAACTATTTACTTCAATGGTTCTGGGTGGCCTTGACAAAGCATCTGCGACGACATTCGATCTACCAGGCTTATATCTTAACTCGTAATTATATTCCTCGAGTATAGCCTTCCATCTTTTTAATTTGTTGTTGGAATTTTTATTGCTCAATGCATATGTCAGCGGTTGATGATCAGTAAATATTTTCAGAATCGTAGGACCGTAAAGGTAATTTCGCAAAGTTTTTAGAGCCCATACTATAGCCA
The DNA here is from genome assembly GCA_917880715.2 of Matsumyia berberina. Classification (NCBI taxonomy): domain Eukaryota; kingdom Metazoa; phylum Arthropoda; class Insecta; order Diptera; family Syrphidae; genus Matsumyia; species Matsumyia berberina. The sequence goes on along the minus strand of OU862871.1, from coordinate 47,422,077 downwards.
ACATTTCTTTTTCGTTTGTGGCATAGTTCTCTTCGGCTTTCGATAGAGTTCGAGAGATGAAGGTTATCGGCTTATTTTCTTGAGCGAGTACCGCACCAATAGCATAGTCCGAAGCGTCTGTAGTCAAATGGAATTCTTTACTAAAATCTGGAAAAGTTAGAACAACGTCTTCTGAAGTAAGTGAATTTTTAATTTTGTCAAAAGTATCCATGGCCTCATTATCCAAATGTATGAATTTTTTGTTTGACATTTGTCTAGACGTACGCCCATCCTCCCCTCTTAAAAGGGCTGTAAGGGGTTTTGCCAGCTTCGCGTAATCTTTAATAAATCTGCGGTAAAATCCCGACAGACCAAGAAATGATCGCAGATCTTTTAAAGTTCGTGGATATGGAAACTTGGTAATCGCTTCCACTTTGATTGGGTTGGCTTTTATACCATCCGAAGATACGATGAATCCGAGGAATTCAATTTCTGGCCTTAAAAATTCGCATTTATCCAATTGCACCCTAAGGTTGGCTTCTTGAAGAGTCTCGAAAATAGATGCCAAATTTTGAAAGTGCTGTTCAACGTTCTCACTGAACACAATTATGTCATCAATATAGACATAACATATCTTACCGATGTGTTCTCGCAAGATGTCGTCTAGAGCTCTCTGAAAAATAGATGGTGCATTTTTCAGACCAAAGGGAAGTCTTACGAATTCGTACTTTCCATTGTTTACCGAGAATGAAGTTTTCTCGATGTCGTCCTCGTGTAGAGGTATTTGGTGAAAGCCACTTTTTAAATCAATAACTGAGAAATATTTGTTCTTCCCTAGTTGCGCTAGTACTTCATTAGTTTCAGGAATCGGATAACGGTCTGGTATTGTTATCGAATTGAGTTTTCGGTAGTCAATAACCATACGGTATTTCTTTTCACCAGAGGCGTCCGTTTTTTTTGGTATAATCCATACCGGAGAATTGTACGGTGACCGTGAAGGTCGAATGATTCCATCATTTAGTAGCTGATTGATTTGCTTATCAATCTCTCCTTTAAGCGCCATAGGATACGGATAATGCTTCGAGTAAACGGGATCTTCCGTCGTCGTGCGAATTCTACCTTTGACTTTCGTAGTGAAAGTTAATTTTTCATTTGGTGTTCCAAAAAGCTTGGCGTAATTCAAGGTTAAGCGATTAAGTTGTTGTCGTTGTTCTTGCGACAAGTGCTGCGTTCTGAGATTAACATTATGGATTGATTCTGATACTTGTTGTTTCAGTTTAATTTTAATGTTTTTGTTTACAGTCATATAGCTTTCCTTAGCATGGATGACAGCTGACAGTTCTTTAAGGGTGTCATTGCCAAGAATTGCATGAAAAGATCGTAGTGAGGGTAAAAGGAAGAATTTAATATTTGTGCCTGGTTCAAAAAGATTTATTATAGTATGATGAGTAATTTCTATAGCACCACAGACTGAATTTGCATTAAATATTTTTTGATTTGGGATGGGGTTTCGAACTAAATCTGGTTGTATGTAATTTTTATTCGACCCTGTGTCTACTAGGAATTTTAGGATTTTATTTTCTCTCGTCCTACATTCAAAATAAGGTAGTGACGAGTTCGTCAGTCTAAAAAATGAACGTCGACAAAATCAGAAAATGTTTCTGTCGGTTCTCCGCTTCCTTGTTGAACTACGTACTGATTAAGATCTTGGTCATCTTCTTTCTGATTATTCATAGCCGAAATCATAGCATTATAGTTACTAACTTCTTGAGATTCTATGGATGTGTTATTATTGTGGGGGTCAACTTCTGAAGATTGCAAGTGGAAATTTCTTTGCATCTTGTTGGGATTTGGATATTCTCGTGAAGGAACCATAGGTCGTTTTGGAGCTGGTGGGAAATTTTTCATCACCGGCCGATTCATATAATTTACATTGTGTGTACGGATGGTTGTAGCATCCATTGGTTCAGGCCTTTGAACAGATTGTGGCAAAAAGTTACTAGTTGGTTGAGGATTCCTTCGGAATTGATGTGGATTTATTTGAGAATTCGATGGTTGGGTAAATTGATTTGGGGGGTATGTAGGTCGTTGGTTAAAATGTTGACGCGGTGGAAAATGTGATGATTGGGGTACATATGCAAGTTGTGGATAGAAAGGTTGCTGTTCTCGGGTTCTCCGTGAAGGAATTGGAGGAGGAGGTGGTGGCCTCCTAATTTGGCTGATATTATGGTGAGCATAGTTGGCTCTAAATTGCTGATTTTCGAGTTTTAAACAGAGATTAAGAGCTGTAGGAAGGTCTTGCGGTTCCCTTATACCTAAGAGTCTGGGCAAGTCACCTCTTAGACCTCTTATAAAGGTATCTAAGGCCTTGGCTCTGTATGACGATGTAAGGTGGTATAAAGCATCAGGTGGTAAGTCCATACTCGAAATTTTGTTTAGTATCAATGACAAATGATTGTATACCGACTGATAATAATGCTCCAAGCCATTGTTGCCTTGAATAAGAGTCGTCATCTGGTACTCCAATGTTCCCAGATCACGCTTATCCGCATAGTGAAGCGTTAAGCATTTCGAAATACATTCCCAATTTAATGGGGTGTTATATGACTCTAAAACGGCATCCGCATTACCCACAATCTTATTGCGGATTATGTTAAGGATACCAAAATATTTTGGTGTTCCTCTAAATTGGTTATAGATGCTTAAAACCCTTTCAACGCTCTTGCGCCATGAACTAAATTCGCCGGGAGTTCCGGAGAACTCTCTTAAACATCTCACGACGTCTGGTACCTTGTCCAGGTCGCTTAAGTTCGTGCGCAGATGTTCATGAATAGTTTCATCGGTTCCCCTATGAAACTGATTATCAGGATTTACTATAGATTGAACGAGGTTTCTGCACTCAGTCATGCAGAAGCGACTTACAATGCTTGCGATTAGCGATTCTAGTTCTGGAGTTGCGTTAATCCTCGCATTTGGATTCGAAATCGATGAATTTTGATTAGAAACTGATGGAGTCGGATTTTCGATGTTCAACATCGGTGGACGCAAAATTGGATCGGTCATAGTTGCAGGACGTTTAGACATAAGAACTCAAATAGATACGTTAAAGGTTTTCGAAAGGAACGGGAAGGATATTTTTAATTGGTTTACAACTACGGTTAATATGATTATTCTTTATGACTTCTAAATGTTTCGTTTTCGTACTGATTAATAATTATGTCTTAGGGCTATCACTTTATACTATTACGCTTAGTACACTATTACACTATATATCGATCTCAATGTGAAGAAATATAAATCTTAAATTTAGCTTACATTAGGATAAACCAACGCTGGTGAAGGGGCTGCATTCCTTTTTACTCGTAGTTACTTGGGGGCCTCTCTCCACACTCCCTCGTTGGCGGCAGAATCTACAGATGCTGCTTCTTCTTTGTCCGGAACCCAGGTTTTTCACCACGCACACGCTGGCGAGCTTTTATAAAGGTCGTCTTACGGTAATGATGTTCAAGGTACGCGCACTGCACTCGCGGCGAGCTTAATTGAGGTCGACTTATGCGTTTACGACAGAGCACTTTACGCGACGCGATTACACTTTGATGCGATGATTTTCCTGGGCCCCACGTTGGGCGCCAATTAAACTATTTAAAGCTAGATTTACTTAAAAAAAATATTTTTATTTACTTCTTTACGAACTACTTCTTACGAACTACTTATGATTACTGAATGACAAAATATTTCATATCTTAAAACTAAGTGCATATCCCATACTGCCAGACGACAGGTCAGCATACCTGTTGGTGGCTCAAGTATCCGCTCGTTGTCGATGCCTCGTGTGTCCGGTTGAATATGATTCGCTGCATTCCATCACGTACGGAGTTGATGTTGTTGCTCGTGGGAACTGTATCATGCATTGTTTGCATGATGAAATGTTTCTGGCGTTAACTTGTATATATAGCTGCCGGTTCAAACGGGCACACAATTTGCATTTGTTCTTGTCGTATATTATGGGTGAATGCTTTTCGAACTACATTCACTGAAATTAGCTATGCTACACGAGTACGATTGGACTTGAGTACGAATTGACTCCAGTACGAGTGCACTCGAATATTAAAAAATCGAACTCGAGTACGAATTGAAACTAAATAATTCGAGTCACTCGAATAAAAGTCAACTCGAGTCCCACTACTACCACAGACGAATACTTAATATAATAACCATGTACATATGTACATGCATACATACATTAAAGACAAATTGCTCATTACTTACATACATACATATATACTAACGACTAGATGCAATAATTTGGAGGGGTGGCTTCTACCGTCTCACCTCCCCCCTGCGATGAAAAGCCAAGACCGTGGCAACGCATAGAAAAGGGGAAAAAGGGAGAATCGGTTAGTGGGTAAAAAGTCCACAATGTTACTGAGTACGGGCTTTTTTGAAGATTACCATCTCGCAGCGGGGAAGAAAAAATATTATCATCATGTCCCCAAAGCCCGCCCGCTTATCCACTATGAAGCTCGCGGGTTTAGGGAGCTCAAGTGGAGTTTCCACTTTTCCCGATCTTCCGCCATCGATTCTAAATCATCAGTGGCTATCTCCATACGAGTAGAGGTGATATTTCGGACTTGGTCCAACCACCTCATCCTGGGCCTACCCAGGGGACGAATACCCGATGGCACGGATTCCTTGGCACGTCTTGGAAGCCGAGTTGGGGACATGCGTTTAACGTGTCCAGACTATCGAAGTATGGACCGCTCCCTTCGAAGCAGTAGCTGCTCGACATTGAGTAGCTCGCGTATTCTGGTGTTTCTAACCCGTTTTCGACGAGTCACCCCAGCAATACAACGAAGAAATCTCAATTCGGCAGCTTATACCCGCGATCTCATTCTTTCGTCAGAACAAACACTGAAATGAAGACCAATAACTTAGATTCGATGCCAACTTCAGCCCTCCAATGACATGAGAGAGAGCCTTGAGCATTTAGGGCCGGATTTCATCCACGCCAGCAGATTTGCCGACTTTAAGCGCGTTAATCGCCAAAGTCACCTCCTCTACGGTGAAACTCCGCCCTACTCAAAACCATGGGTCTGCCATCCTCATTGCCCTGTTCGGGATTGAGCAGCTCCGAAAAGTGCTCGCCCCATCTGCGCAAGATGTCTTTCTCATCGAAAATAGTTACACCACCTTTGGATTTTGATTCCTTTGATAATATTAAACTTCTGTTTTCTGAGGCGGCTCATGGTCTGCCAAAATACCTTGTGGCCAGATCCATAATCACGTTCCAATTTCTCACCGAACTCCTTCCAAGACTGCTCCTTTAGCAGCCAGTTGTGAAATTCTTTGAGCCTCCATGTACCGGTTTCGAAAAGCTGAATCCCCCAAGTGTATCCACACCTGGACGAATTTCTTCTTATCTCTGATGGCTTCTTGAACTCTAGATGTTTTAAATCAAGCAGTCCTTTTCTCACCATCAGCCGCCACACCGAGCCGTTTTACTGCAGGGGCAATGACTGCTGTTGTAAACAACCGCCATTCTTCCTCCACATATGTTGGAACAATTGGAATTTGTTCAAACCTTTCAAATACGTCCTGGCGTGCAAACTCCTCCGTATCTCATATTCTGCAAAGTCTCCCACCGTATATTTGTAATCAGCCTTGGTTCACGCTTTGGTAGGAAAGGTACTTCATTGTTGAGATACAATTTGTACAACACGAAGTGGTGATCAGTTGACAGTTTACCCTCTCTGAAAACACGAACATCAAAAACCATCCCCTTAACACGAGATGGTATCACGGAAGAGAAAAAAACTTTTGTAGTAAAATTGTAAATTTGTCTTGTAGGAACAGCCTCTCGAGTTTATAATTTGTTGAGTTAGAGAACGGAGCGAAGAAATAAATGAGTTTTGAAAGAAAAGGGATATAATTTTTGATATCATTAAACAACACGCTGTAAGAGCTGTAGAGCCGAGGAGTAAGACGAAACCACAACTCATCTCCATTACAATTGTCCGGCGCTATATCACAGCAAGAAAAATCTACGAGGTCACTATAATTTCAATAATACAAGTGACCTAGGTCAAATTCATATTCAAAACCTTCTCTCCATTATCAGTTAATCTAAATGGTAGAAAGGGTAGAATTGCCGCCACAGCGAAGTCTCTAGGTCTAAGGTCTAAGTGAGTCTGTATTGACACCTATTTAATCTTACCAAAGCCAGCTTGCTACAGGAGATATTCTCTGGTCTTTGTCAGTATAAGTAGTTAGGAGACTAATTTTGGTAACTCCACAAAAGTTGCCTACCGGCTTAGGTCAGAAAGATTGCAAATTCTATTTTTATGCTCTGGCTTAAATCCCATCATTCCCATTTGAAGAAAGGACCTTTTTGGTGTGCTTTAAAAGGATTTTACCTTTAATTGAATTCCTGCACTTATCTTTCTTTCAACCTAGTTGAGCTTGAAAACCCGAAATTAACCTGTAAAGAGGCACGGTTTCAAGTCATGTTCAGTTTTAAATCCTTGACGACCTTCAACACAGGTTTCATTCGCCATTTCCCGGAATAATGAACTGGAAATTCGAGTTTAAAGATAATTTTTTCACTTTCCCATCTTAAAACATGCCAATTTCTAAGAATCTTTCGCCACCTATGCGTCCAATGACGCCCATGCTCCGTGAAATTTGAATAATCTACCGCAGTCTGCGTGTTGTGATTTTCATCTCCGTTTGACGACAAATTTCCAATTGCGCAGCCATTGTTATCAAATTAAATCCTTTAATCAGAATCTCAATTCTATTCAATTTAATTACTCTTTTTGGCAAAAAAAAATTCAAAAATCGAAATGAAATATGCGGCTTTGTTATCCGCACAGCACCTTTCGAAATCGTATTCCCAGTGCACTCTAGGCGGAATCCTCTTTTCTTCTATTTTCCAGCTCAACACTGCCGTGATAAATCAATCTTCGAAACCACTACCACAGCATCAGCAGCACAATCACCAACACACAAGCCTCTTCAAATCACACCGCTCTTCGTGTTTATTGAATTCGGGTGCAATTCCCATCCGCAAATCACATTCGAATGTTAATTTAATTAAAAGGAATAAAAAGTAAAAAAAAAAATGAAAAACACCAACATTGCTCGCTTCGCATATACAACACAAAACCAGGATAGCATCCTGGCAATCATCGAAGCAGCGCGCTATTGGCACTCAGACACCATCCGCAGGCAGAATACACGGGAAATCATTCCACTTTATCCCCCCTTTTCACGTATGTTGTTCGCCATTGAAGTGGGAATGAATGCGAATGGAAAATCGAACAAACTGCAGCTAACCTAATTTTGACAAAAAAAAAGAAAGAAAAATCTCGTTTTGCTTTTTTCCCTCCACCACCCCTCGCGCACTGTTGGAAATTTCGCTTTAATGTGTTCTGATGAAAATGTATCCTGTTCAAATGGTGTCCTTAAATTCAAATTGTCATCGAACATTCGAGTGAATGGGTTTCAGTTTCGATCCTTTTATTAGCAATGAATACTTTAGACGGTTTGCCAAAATGTTGTTGTGTTTCTATTTGTGACATGGAGGCTGTTGATAAACGGAAACAAGCGAATAATGCAATATCCTGTTGTGACATTGCGCATTGTGTGTAGGGTATTTGGATCGTATGAAGGAAAATTCCGGTCAACAATTTGTCAGAATAACAAGCATTGTTGTGATAGCCGATAGAGTCAAATACTATTTGAAGCTAAAATGGTAAAGTGATCAGTTCGACACTGACAAATTGAACATTCAAGTTTCCATTAGTTCCTAATCACCACCATAGAAAAAGTGAGTCTTTAGACATCTAAATAATTGGCAATGAGACTGAAGTTACTCGGTTGGTCAATGAAATACATACAGTGGTAGACATTCGTGTGAGCGGACTTTAATATTCCTCACATATTTTATTCACTGGTGTATCCTTGAATGTAAAAGTTTTTTCATATGGCTGCAACTGTTATATACACACATATGTACGAATGAGAAATGTACGACGGAAAAAATTATTGACGTTACAGTATCATATTGAGTGAAATAAAGAAGAATGGGGAGAGATCCCATTATTTGCTGCAACATTTTATTCTAAAGCTACGATCAGACGATTTGCAGATGTGAGGAAATTTTGTAGGAAAACGTGTCCCAAACGTCCGCAAATCGTGTGATCAGCAAATTTTTGTCCGCAAATGTTTTCACATCTGTCATTTGCCCACGATTTGCACACGTCGTCTGCAAACGTTTGCACACGTCATCCGCAAATCGTGCGATCACCCTTTTGGGACCATTTGCACACATTTGCTCACTTTTGGACATTTGCCCACTTCTGAGATTTGCTCTTGTTGGTTTGAAGAAACATAGGCAAATGGCAATTTTTTCCTGCAAATGCTGTGATACAATGTGGATATTTTTCAAGCAATTCTCCAATATTTGCGCTACTATATTGGACATCATCGAACTTTAATCACCAGAGTATTAAATAAATCATTTGATTAAATGGAATTCATTTTCTGACAAAAAGAAAAAAGAAATTAAAAATGAGTCGCGACAGGAAAAGTACAAATCCATTGAATTTTTTGATTAATGTATATTTTTGCTATGTTCAGGAAATAGAAACAGGAAAAAAATAAAGTTTTGCTCAAAATCCTTCCTTGTTGCGCCGGCCAAACTAATCCTTTCTCCAGAAATTGCGCTGCTTCGAGGCCAATTTACTATAATCATTCTGTTCGCCGCTGCTCTCAAACAAATACATACACAGCCAATACCACTGCGAGGGTATTTCGAGTTGTTTCATCCCTTCAAATAAATGAAAATGACGTTTCTTGTCAAATGTGCTATTTGCATATGTTGGCAAATCGTGTGATCGGACAATAAATGCTCTGAAAAAATTTCCAGATATGTCATTTGCGCACACCCAAAAATGTCCAGCTTTGGGACAAATTCAGCAAATCGTGTGATCGGCCTGCAAATGACATTTCTGCAAATGGGTATTTCCCGATGGTTTGCACACATTTGCTTATGAGGCAATTTTGCGCACATCTGAAAATCGTCTGATCGGAGCTTAAGTGTTACATTTGCAGCAATGCCGAAGCGCGTCGCATTGTCAATCTTCAAGACAAATTAAAGATAAACTGAAACTATCTGTTACACTTAGCCACATTTCGCAAAAATTCTTTAACAATATCTATTGAAATATTGAATAAGATCCCTTTCGAAGCTGCCTCTGCTATTTAATCTCCTAAGATTGGGGGGAAGTGAGTTCCACAGTCTAACAGAATAGACAAAAAATTGCTTTTGAGTTACGTTGTATTTAAAAGTCGGTAGAATCAGAACTAGACTTCTGCCCGAATGCACAAACTGTAACCTTTGAAAAAGGTATTGAGGACTTCTATTTGACTTAAGGTCGAATAAAAACATAAGAATTTCGAAGTTTAAGTAATTTACCATAGACATGTTGAAGACATTGCTTGTATATTCAAAGACATGATCATATCGTCGCAGATTATAAACAAACCGTGCAGTATTGTTAAACACAACCTCAAATTTACGCTTGCTTGAACTATCTAGGTCACAGAAAACAGGATTCGGATTCTTATCTGTAGACATGTCTTTGACTACACGAGATTTTTTGTTAACTAAATTGAAATTTTTAACGTTAACAAAAATATGCAAAAAGCAAAAACATGCTTGGATAAAGGGTGTATGCTAAATTTTGTGAGGTACTGTACATATCAAATGTACTTAAGGTCTTGGAGAATCGAATGACAGAAAGTAATTTTTTCTGATGAGAAATTTTTACTTCCCACCTTAGTAAGGGAAGTATTGTAATCGGTCCGATCAAAATGTTTCGAGATATGAAGAGGGCTTGACATTACTATACACTAGAAATCGTTTGCACCCATTTTCGAAATGATGTCTGTGTGTGTGTGTGACAATATTTTCCGCCTACGATATCTGGAGAACGAAACAGCGTAGGACCATGCGGTTTTTTTTGTTTTATTTGTCAGCGTAAAACTAAGAGCTGATTAGATTTTGAGCACAATCAGTCTGTCGGATGCTGAGGAAATTTAAGAAATGTCTTTTCGAGTTTGCGCAACAACTCTTGTGGAATAATATTAAACAGTGTGTCTTCGAATTTTCCGCTCTCTATGAACGTTTTCTTTAATTATTAAATAAATAACAATATCACTGTTTTTGATATAACATAATATGAGGTGGGAAGTATAGGGCTGACTTCCCAGTCGAATTTTTTTTATTTAGATGGCCTGGGTTTTTACAGTTGTTAGCGGCATGATTTAAAAAAGCACGACGTGGTTAGATTGAAACCCAATTTTCGTGCTGAAAGCGTGCTTGGATAACGTTTTAATCGCTCATCTTGACAACTGCGATGAAGAGGATATCATCCTTCAACAGGATACACATCTTTCAAGCAATACGACCCATCGTTATGTTCATTCAACAAAGGCCAACAACATTTAACAGATATTCTAGCGCAGAAACCAGACTATACTTTTCCAATGGACCTTAAACCCGAATCCTACCTCAGAATTGCTCCATCACATGCGGTTTTTAAGAAATTCTAACCTAAAAGTGCAAAAAACCCGGTTTTCGGTACATTTGAGGTTATGATATTGTACATCACGAAATAATTTTTCTCCACAAAACCTGTGGAATCTGAAAGTACTATACTTTCTCTTCAAAATCCATTCTGAATTTTACGAGTATCTTCTTTTGTTTCCGAGAAAATTAAGATTTCTTAGTCAAGAAAAAAGATATCAGATATATTTAAAATGGATTTTGAAGGGGCTGAGCAGTACTTTTAAAATCTGTAAAGAGTTTTATGTAGAAAAATTACCTCGTGCTTCAACGTAGTCTCAAATAAAGCAAAAAGCCGAATTTTTTAACTTTTAGGTTAGAATCTTTCGAAAATTACACGTAGGTTTATAAAACTATATATGCAGTTAGAATCCGCGTAATTAGTAAACTCAAAAACAGCTTATGTCTTTCCGCCACTAAATCTGCTGTAGACCTGTGAATCCACGGGAGGCATTCTGCATATCATCACATATCACATTCTGCAAACTGAATTTTTAAGAAAATACTTGATTTTCATATGCATAAAACTTAAGTAAATGCACGCACAGCCTGTTTGGTGGGACGATTATAACGACCGAAAATTGTAGTAGTTGCGACCGCCGACTAAGAATTTCGGTAGTAATTTTTAAATATTGCCAAACGCTGCTCGTTCGTGAACTTCACCATGATAAAAATGTCAACCTTGATTGAAGTTTTGACATCCACAGATCATTAAAAAAAAGTTAAGGGTGCGTTTGTGTTAAAATACAGAATTGTTATTTGCCTCTTGAAAAACCCTTTAGCTGCTAAATTCCGGGTGTAAAGCAGAAAAGTATATATGTAGATTATACTCTCTCATAAGCGGACACCGACAGTTCCGAGAAAATTGTCCGCTTGTGAGAAAATAAACAAAACAAAACAAAATTAAGATATTTTTCTCCGTTTTTTTTTCAAAATTTTCCGGTTATGAGGGGTGTCCGCTTATGAGAGGTGTCCGTTAGGTGTTAGGTTAGGTGTCCGATATAAAGTACTTACTAGTGAAATTAATCCGAGACTAGTAAGTCCCCTAGTAACTGCTTTTTCTCCAGCATTTACTTAAGTTTTATGCATATAAAAATTCAGTATTCACTTAAAAATCGTCTAGTAAAAGCATTGACTTTAGACGACGCTTACCAACATGTCTCCCCAGCCAGCCTGATCCTTAGCTAGTTGGCTTCAGTTTCGAGCACCGACTTGGTTGGGGTCACTCTCCAATTGTGGGCGACATCTAAGGTAGAGTAGGTAGGTAGGTTCCTGCACGCTTTCACCTTTGCACTTTTAGGCTATTAGCTAACCTATTATGCATAAACGCGTGCTTCAAAGATAACCTTTTCATACATGCACTAATATGTGGAAGAGTTAGAATTGATATGACGAATTCATATATGTACATACATACGTATCCCAAACAATAACCTTTTTAGAAAGAAAGAGGGGTAAAGAATTATTTACTGACTTAGGTGGCGCTGCAGTTCGGGGTGAACTTGGGCCTCAACCAACAAGCCTCTCCAGTTAGCCCGGTCCTTGGCTAACTACCTCCAATTGCGCACGCCAAGTTGGTTGAGGTCCCCTTCTACTTGTGCGGGCCACCTCAGGCGAGATCTTCCGCTACCGCGTCATCCCTCCGAGTTAGATTCGAAGACTCTGCGTGCAGGAGCGTTAGAGTCCATTCGCTCTACATGTCCCAGCCATTTCAAACGCCCAATGCGCAGTTTTTTGACTAGGTCCATGGCGCTTTACAGCTCGAATAGTTCGTGATTAAATCTTCTCCTTCAAAGATCGTCAACGCACACGGACCGAATATCTTCCGAAGAATTTTTCGCTCGAAACGACTAAGAATATCTTCATCCGCTTTCGATAGAGTCCATTCTTCAGCGCCATAGAGCAGGACTGGGATAATTAATGGTTGTTCGGGATAGGGCCTTACTACTCAATTGCCATCTTAGCCCAAAGAAACAGCGATTGGCAAGAGTTATTCTTCGTTTTATTTGCGACGAGTTGTCATTATCGAAGGTAATAGCAGAGCCAAGGTAGATAAAGTCCCTTACTACCCCGAAGTTATAGCTATCAACTCTGACGTTCTGTCCAATTCTTTGGTGTTGGGTGTCCCTTCCTGTTGACAGCATATACTTCGTCTTGCCCTCATTGACCGCTTAACCCATCTTCGCCGCCTCCGTCTCGATACTCACGAACGCACCAGTGACATCACGCTGCGTTCTTCCGATTATGTCAATATCGTCGGCGTATGCGAGTAGTTGGACGGACTTTCGAAAGATTGTGGCTCTGGTGTTGGCGCGTGAGTTTTGCACTATACTTTTAAGAACAATGTCGAAGAAGTCGCATAATAGCGCGGTGAGGTCTTGAATGACCGTGATGGAGCAGCGTGCATTCTCCATCGTCATCCTGTACAAACTGACGAGTTTGGCAGGGATGCCAAAACTAGATATTGCTCTGTATAGCTCGTCCCTATAGATGCTGTCATATGCGGCCTTAAAATCGTTGAAAAGGTGGTGGGTATCGCTTTGAAGTTCTTGTGTTTTCTCCAAGATCTGCCGCAGTATGAAAAATTGGTGAATTGTGGACTTTCCTGGCCTGAAACCGCACTGATATGGGCCAATCAGGTTGTTGATAAAAGGTTTCAGGCATTCACAAAGCATTCAGTTCCTTGGATACAAATTTTGTGCATGTGTAGTGAACCCAAACCAAAACGTAAACGAACAATCGGTTTCCTCACTTCCTACATTGTATTGCATAATGCTTTATACAGTGTTTCATGTTCTATTCTACGAGCGACACCAATGGCAAGTGTCATAGTACTACGTCGTAGTGCTTTGCTCTGACCCATTAATGCGCCACTTGAGAAGAGACAGAAACATCGTTACTGCACTGATTCATACACGATCAAGTGCAACCGATCGAAGTATTGTATATCAAATATCAGACATTGTAGCCGAATTTGATGGCACGCGACCCACTTTGTATCAATATGCATTGGGAATCCTACGAGGGAATTAGTGCAGGGCTTTTCAATAAGAGCGCTACAAAAGTTTTTTTAAATAAAGCAAAACCGGTTTTGGATATCAATGAAATTCTTTATTCCTGTGAAAGTACGTTCGATGCCATTATGTATGGAACTCGATTTCTTTTGCATGGCCACCACGGGCACGCTTGCAGAAGTCCAGACGCTGAACCCAGTTTTCGATGGTTTTCAAGCATAAATCGGCCGATACTGCTGCAATTTCACGTTCGATATTCGTACGAAGTCGCTGGCTTGTTGGCATAGACCATAGACTTGACGTAGCCCCACAGGAAATAGTCTAACGGCGTCAAATCGCACGACCGAGGCGGCCAAGCGACTGGACCATTTCGTGAGATAACACGTTCTCCAAACTTGGTTTCCAATAAATTGATTGTGACATTCGCTGTATGACTTGTGGCGCCGTCCTGTTGGAACCACATGTCCTCCAAGTCCATATCATCCAATTGGGGCCAAAAATATTCGGTTATCATTGAACGGTAGCGATCCCCATTCACAGTAACGTGCCGGTCTTGATCATCACAGAAGAAGTACAGCCCATAAACCACACCAAACCGTAATTTTTTCGGGATGCAATGATGACTCATGGAGTACGTGTGGATTGCTGCCTGACCAATATCGCATATTTTGTTTATTGACGAAGCCATCCAGCCAGAAATGAGCCTCATCGCTGAAGATGATTTTTCGATGAAAATCCGAATCATTTTCAAGTTGTTGCTCAGCCCAATTCACGAACATACGACGCTTCTGGTGGTCAAGCGGCTTCAGTTCTTGCGTCAATTTAATCTTGTAAGGATGTAGGCCAAGATCTTTTCGCAAAATTCGCCACAACGACGTCACAGAGATGTCCAATGCTTAAGAACGACGTGTGAGAGACACATTTGGGCTTTCTGCAACTGAAGCCTCAGCGGCAGCATTATTCTGGACACTACGGGCACTTCTTTGTCTCACTGGCACGGGAACATTTTGTACTGTGCCTGTGGATTCAAATTTGTCCACTAGACGCTCAATTGTTGATCTGCTAGGACGATTATGACGACCATAAATTGGACGTAGCGCTCTTAACGTTGAGGCCACTGACTCCGAATTTCGGTAGTAAATTTTAATAATTTCGACTCGTTGTTGGCTCGTATATCTTTTCATCATGAAATGGCAAACCTTACTGAAGAGAAATGTCAAAAAACCGCAAGAAAAATATGGCGTCGTTTGCTGTCCCTGTCGCTCTACTTTTGTAGCGTCCCTATTGAAAAACCCTTTATATAAGGCCAAGTATTTTGGAAATAAAATTAGATTCATTTTGACTACAAACAAAGTGTTTCTCCTATGTCGGCTGTTTAGCCCTGCATTCTTGCAGATTCTGGCAGATACCTATTACGTCCTGCCTTATTAGGGACACTTAACATTGCACATGTCATCGAATGCCTTGGATTTAGTTCGATATAAAGCTTAGTTGTATCGTATGCAAATGTAGCAAACTATAAGGACTCGGAAAAGTACTTCCAGTATGACTTTCAATCTCGGAAATAATTGCATTAAAACACCTGTTAATTCGGTAAATTCTTACGGATTCTTGAAAAATCTTTAGCTAAGTATTGCTATCACTAAATATATTGGAACACGGTTTTGAGATATCCTCTTGTATTTCAACTTTATCCTCTTTTACAACATCATTTTCTTCTTGTCATCGAAGCTGCCACTTCTTCAGTGGAAGTTTGTATGATAGATGAAGAATGCTTTCAAAAAAAGCTTTTTTTTGCATGCAAATTGATAAACCAAATATTAATGCATGAGCATTATTTTCTTTAGATTTGATCAAATCTTTTGAAGTAGCTCCAGTTTAATTTTGACTTTGTAATAGTTACTGCGTTATAAACTTTGGCATTAACCATCGTTAATATCAACGTTGGCTTAGCTTCGATGTACCTACATCTCAAACCCTATTAGTGTTATATCCTGATTTGCCTCTGGCAAGATTCTACGATTTGCTTTGTTTCTACTTCGGTGTTGGCTTAAATTATATCTTGAGGTCGTGAGCTGCGTCTGCAAGTGCTATTTCCGCTTTTTTTTTTTTTTTAATGGGTGTTTGTCTTTGCTAGTGGCTCTTAAAGTTTTTCACTGCCCATACTTATTCTGGCTGCCATGTCTATGCTTTGGGGCGCCGTGGCTCAGTGTTTAGTGCGTTGGTCTGCTGACCGATCGGCGTGGGTTCAAGCCCCAGCCAGGAAAACATCAAACATTTTTCGCGGCACCACTTCTCGTCGAGGAATGAAAAGCCTCCGGGAGTATAATCTGTCTTGAAAGAGCTTCTCACCTCGCCGTCCAGAGTCGGCAATCAATTGTAGGTCCCTTCCATTCATGCGAAACATGTAACACGCACAGCATGAATGGTTGCGAGAAGATAGTCCTTGGCTCATCCCGAGCCTATGTCTATTTTTTATATTGCTTACGGATATTACTAATGAATTATTGAATTGAATAACGTGTTCTTACTTCTTTCATCACCTATAGAATCAGATTAAGGAGGAAGCTAGTTAGTCTTTCCAGTTATCCTTTTCTTTTTAAAAAACGCTATGGGCACCCATCAGGTTCATGCGAGCGTAACCTATATATTAAAAAGTTCAAATTGAAGTTTGTGTCTAATTTTTTCATCGTTTATTAGTTTGCGGTCAGTACTTTATCCAGTGTTAGATGCAAACATTATTAAAAAAGTTCAGTACTCTTCAAAGTTCAAATAGTTAAATGAAACATTTGAGCAACTAAAAATTTAGTCATTTAATTTCCTTCAAACTCATTATTTCTGACTCACAATAGATTAGAGCAACCATTTTCCAATTAGTGTGACTATTCCACAACCGATTTGCCGCTTCACACTAAACTTTATCTCCAATTGGGTTCAAGTTAATTTACTCCTCATTCTATTCCCAATAGGCGCCATGGCCCAGATAAAATTATTTACTTCCAATTGGTATACCAGGAACGGGCGAGAGATTCCCTCTCAGGCAAAAGCAATAAAATATAATGGCTCCCTTATATCCAGCGAAAATGTTGTACCAATAGCACAAGCCTACACATAACCTCGTTCGGTTATCGAAAAATATCCATCTGACCTATAATCTTAAGTACACCGCCAGGAATTTCTTCCTCGAGGCAATTGTTTCCCTCGAAAAGAAAAGTTGATTTACTGTAAGAGGGAAAAGAGAAGAGGAAAATTTCAATAAGACCAAGGCTTCGTATACACTGTGACCGCAAGGAAAATAAAATACAGTTGGCGTTGAAACTTTTCCTCTACGGATTTGATCCTACCCTATTGGAAAAGCCTTTTAAAGAAACCATACTTTTATTTCACGTTAAACAAAAGTTCAAAGCTTCTGCCAATGTTACGATAGCCGAAGCTTTGATATTTTTGGCCGTTTCGAGACTGGAGCAGCCTGTCTTTATTTCTTTTCAGAGTTTTAAATAAAGGCGCTTGCATTGCTAGCACGCAATTTATATCATCATCATCATTTTCAATGACCCGCTTATTCATTATGAGAGTTCGAGGAGTAAGGGCGCTTAAGCGGACTCTCCACACCAAATATAGTATGTATTTATGGAAACTTGCTCATCCTCAGACTATGACAATTTGCATGCGAATGTACGCCTAATTACTATGAAAAAATACAATAAATATAGAAAACAGTAAAGCACCTAAATAACATATGTACATGCTCGTTTCAATTTGTAGTTAATTTTTACAACGCCCAATGCAGACAAATGGAAAAGGCAGAACAAGTTACTACTCCCCATAGAGAATAAGCCTCCAAAAGAACCCTTTTCATAAGGAAAAAAATGCTAGAACGAGTCATCTGCAACGGATTGGAAGCAAAGATAGAAACTGCAGGCGGGTTATCGGAACATCAATATAGTTTCCGGAAGGCAAGCTCAACAACAGATGCAATCAGCCTGCAAAAAAAGCTGAGGTGGAGAGTTACCGAAAATCAGTGCAGATTACCTAGTTAATTTCTTAGTAATCTGCACTTTACTTGAATAGAAATATGGAAGTTAATGGTAAATGGTTGGAAGAGGGTGTATTGCTGGACTAAAAGGTGCATAGCGCCGCCCTGAGCAGCTGCATGTGAGGCCAAAGCCCATCCGGTGCATGAGTCAAAAAAATGTCTAAAGTTTTTTTTATTGTAGCGAGCGTAGCGAGCTCACTTACCCCAACTAAGTTTTGAAGTGTCTAGCGGGCGATTGCGATTGATGAATAAGGGAACATCGTAGTAGAATCACAGTCGATGCTGAGAATATGGAAGAACTACTTCTGCAGACTGTTCAACGGCGACGACGAATCACATTCCGCTGTCAGGCAGAATGTATCATTCAACCTAGACGACGAAGATTAATAATCCACCCGACGTTGACGAACTTAAGATAGCCATATGGAAGCTTAGGTCCAATAAAGCCTGTGCTGACGGAATAGAGTTGCCAAGCTGTTCAAAGCAGCAGGCGATTACTTGGTAAAGAGCATGCACCAACTTATCTGTAAAATATGGTCGGAGGATCGTTTGCCCGATGAATGGCAGCTCAGCAACGTTTGCCCGATCCTCAAAAAAGGAGACAATCTGAACTGCGCCAACTACAGAGGCATCAGTTTTCCTAACATCGCTTACAAGATCTTATCTGCCGTGTTGTGTGAGCACCTGAAGCCGTTCGCCAACAACCTGATCGGTCCATAGTGTGGTTTCAGGCCAGGAAAGTCCACCATCGACCAAATATTCACACTGCGGCAGATCTTGGAAAAAACCCAGGAACTTCAAATCGATACCCACCACCTCTTTATCGATTTTAAGGCCGCCTATGACAGCATCTATAGAGACGAGCTATACAGAGCAATCTAGTTTTGGCATCCCTGCCAAACTCGTCCGTTTATGCAGGTCGGTAAAACATTCACCGAGACCTTTGATGTCAAAAAAAGTTTTAGACAAGGCAATGTGCTGTCATGCGACTTCTTCAACATCGTTCTTGAAAGAATAGTGCAAAACTCAAGCGCCAACACCAGAGGAACAATCGTTCAAAAGTTCGTTCAATTATTCGGAAACGCCGACGATATTGACATAATCGCAAGAACGCACCGTGATGTCACTGATGCGTTCTTGAGTATTGAGACGGAGGCGGCGAAAATGAGTTTAGCGGTAAATGAAGGCAACACCAAGTATATGCTGTCAATAAGAAAGGACACTCAACACCGACGTTTCGGACAGAACGTCACTTTAGACAGTTATAACTTTGATAGTTAAGGACTTTGTCTACCTAGGCTCCGCTATCAAATCAAACGAAGAATAACTTTCGCCAATTGCTGTTTCTTTGGGCTAAGAAGGCAATTGAGTAGCAAGGCCCTCTCTCGAACAACTGAAGTGACCCTTTATAAGGCCTGAATCATCCCAGTCCTGCTCTACGGCGCAGAGGCGTGGACTTTGTCAAAAGTTAATGAGGTTGCTTTTGGCTTTTTTGAGAGGAAAATTCTTCGTCCGCATAGACGGTGAATGGAGGAGGAGATTCAATGAAAAACTGTATGGGCTGTACAGCGACATCGACTTAGCCAGAAGAGTGAAGGTCAAACGACTGCGGTGACTGTGTCGTGTAGAGTGGATGGACACCAATACTGCGCCCAGAAAATTTTCGAATCCACACCCGAGGAATGGCGCAGTAGAAGAAGACCGCGACTCAGTTGGCGCACGCAAGTGGAAGGGGACCTTAACCAACTTGACGTGCGAAACTGGAGGCAGCTGGCTAAGGATCATTCTGGCTGGACACAATTATTAAGGCCCAAGGTCACACCGGACTGTAGCGCCACCTTTAATAAGTAAGTAAACGAGCGATTGTCTGATCATTATCTGTGTTGCTAAGAACCACAGCACTCTTCAATATTTATTCGCACTTAAACGGTTTAGAATACGTGAATGTGCATATTAACTAGAAGAAGTGGATACACAAACGTTTTAAAGGAAATTTCGTCCTTTAACGGAACAGTTCAGGTAATCTGCAGAATAATAGTTAATGTGCACATTAGCGTCTTTCGCACATTGAGCCGTGTTTGCACTACCGCACTCAAAAATTCACGAGTTCCTGGTACATATTTCATGAAAATTGTAACTAATTACTTCAGGCGCAGAGTCTATATTTACGATACAGACAGTGGACCCAAAGAAAGATCACTGGTCCTCTACTCTGAAACCTGAGGAAAAAGATAATTGACGAGATCGCAATTATTGTGGCTGCTAAGTTACTAAAAGAGGTGAGTAAGTAGCTCTTCCGTACGGCATTGAATAGGCTTGGCTGATCCCACGTTGAAGGAAAACAAAGTGAAAGTGGTTGTTATAAGCAGCACGAAGAAGGCGGAAACAGTCAGTCAATATCAGTTTTGGTGGCCACACAATACATTGAAGACCCCCCCCCCCCCCCAAGTGTTCCAAACTCAGGTAGTATTAGTTTTCATTGGCGTCCGAGGGTGGTGTCCAGACTAGCCGGGGACATTTGTCGTGTTTGTCATTGCTATAATTCACGGGAATTTTTCGCATCCCCTGATGTCGTAATCATGGTCAGCTCAATTAACTCTTCAAGCCAAGAGACTCTACTACCAGCGTAATGCCTTTGCAGTAGAGTCGACACCCGCTTTCACGATTTATTTATTTTTAAGATACATATGTATATGTACCTACTAGCTGGAACCCGCAACTACGTCCGCGTGGAAAAAAGGTCATATTATACCCTATGTGATTGCCCGGGTTTCAGGATAATTAAGTATAGACTTTCAATTCCTCATATTACCCACCTTGTTAATAACATTCCTGGTTTTTCTTTCTGACCAATTCATCAGGTGAACTGATTCTGAGCACGCTATGAGACAAACAATCACTCCTCAGATCCAAGCATCCACTTTCAAACTCTGCTCCTGTACTTTATTGATGGTCATGGCGTAGAAAACCTTAACGGAAAATTGCAGACGTTTGAAGTCAAAGCGGTATCAGGGTAATGTGGGGAATGAAGACGGTTTCTCCCTAATTGACGCCTGTGAAAATGCTGGCTTCGATTACGTGTCTGTGGAGAGTCTCCAACTGAAGCCATTGCACAATATCGGGAGGTTTAGATTACGCAACAGTAATCTCATCTTAAATCTGAATCGGAATTTCACATTCAACCCAATCAGCCGTATTTTATTCATGCGCCTTTGCAAATGCACTCGAATCCCTCTTAGTCGAACCTCTTTAAATTCAAAATTTCCTCTAACTCGAATTCGTTTGTCCTATTTTTCCATTCCCTTTAGTTTTTCTTCGTAAAGTCATACTCCAAGTCGAATTAATTCCAAGTCGAAAGTCCTAACTCGAATACATTCTTTAAATACATATGTACATACATACTCGTATGTACTTTGAAAGAAGAAACAAAAACAAAAATCACCCTTTCGCGTCTCGCAATATTATAAACACATTAAACACACAAAATCTTATACACAGGCTGACGCGTCGCATTGGTGCCCTATTCTTACATCTACCTAAAAAAAAGATTCCTAAAAAAAAATGCCACGAGAGAAAAGTAAACAATTGCCATACCAACCAGCAAATCACCACCCTCTCCTCACGAACAAAAAAAAACAACACAGAATAAAAAGGAATGAAAAACTACAAACAAAACAAAAACAACACACGATCACGAACCGATGTGTCTCACTTTACTCAGAACGATAATTTGGAGGCAACGATCATTCAAAGGCGACGATCATTAAGGGGCAAAGAAAGAAATAAAAAAGCAACAAAAAAAAAAGGAAAAACCACCCTTGAGCAGAAGCAACACACGATCACGATTTGCGATCGATCCGATGTGCTGCTGGTTGAATGGCGCAGGTCAGTGGTTTTCTAGGGACACAAATAAATGGCTGTTTCATAAGGAAGTATGCATTTTTAGAAATAAAAATTAAGCCTGTGTCCTATTTGAATATACAGACTATTTACTCACGAAGTTTCATGCAAATCCGTTTAGCCGTTTAGGCGATACGTGGCAACAAACATCCAAACATCCAAACTTTCACAATTATAATATTAGTAGGATAGGATAGGATAGGATATTAGGATAGGATTAGTAGGATAGGATAGGATAGGATAAGATTAGTAGGATAGGATAGGATATGTTTTTCCGACATCAAGAGTTGAACCCGGATTTTCAGCGTAAAAATGGACTAAATCAAGTTGCATCAAGTTTCGAAGGGATACTTGTAGTCTTTTTATTTTGTCAAATTTTAAACCAGTGCATACTTATGTACCCTAAGCATTGCGCAAATAAAAAAAATATGATTTCTGGCACCCGCAGAAACATTTTATTGACTTAAGGCTTATGGATCACGTTTAACAAGGACATGGTTTTCTTGCGAAAAATTAAATGAAAACAACTACGGTCCATCAATTACATAACACATACTCATATCATCCAATCAGCAAAAGTTCCCGTTTTGTCAGCTCCTACCCATTTGGAAGGACTAAACAAATTAATTGAGATCACAGTCAAATTAGTGACCTCGCCAAATGACAACATTCAGACAATGGCCGCACTGTAAGTGGATTGACGTTTCCTTTCCGACTTATAGTCGACAGACATCGTAAAAGGCTAAGATATTCCACTAATTGGCACATGGACAATGTCAGGGTTGATTGCCACAACCACAGCCATGGAAGTCAACAAAGGAGGTTTTTGGGATTGTTTCTAATGTCCAATCTGACGACGGCTGTGGTAATACCCAGTGCCACACCAGGGGGTGGTTATCTGGATATGAGCTGTGAAAAATTACCCAAGAAACCTCTCAACCAAGAGAAGTACTTCCCCCACTCTAAAGTTATGACGGGGGATTATTATTGACTCGATTGGAGTGACCTAACGATCAATATCGAACATTTGCCATTTGCCATCGAGTGACATGAGACCGAAGAGGAAGTTTCTTTTATGTGGATTAGGAATAAACTTGGAGTCAGTGGGAATGACTAATCTGATGCAATTCCTGCAAATGATGTCATATCATGAATTCTTTTCCGCAACGGAAATTATTGGAGAATATGGATATGCAGGTCACGTGCCGCAAATAGGATAAAACCAATTCCTTTGACGCCGATAAATGATTGAATTTTGGTCACAGCACAGTGGGAGGAGAACACAATCTAGTTAAATGGAATGTGATTTTTTGCCAGAGATTTGGTAGCATTCTACATTTTATACTTTAGTTATGGTTTCGTTAGTTAGTTAATACCGTTAGTACCGTAACAACGCGTGATTTAATGCACTATGCTAAAGATGCATATGTTATGGACAAAGTGATTAATGCGGGCATTATTCATAATGCCCTGGCAATGTGAATAATAATTTTAGAGTTTACTGAAATATAAACCGCGTGGCGGCGCCCTGAGCACCTGCGTGAGAGCCCGAAGGCTGTGTGGTGTATGAGTCCATAGTTTTTTTAGCGAGCGTATCGTGTCCACTTACCTTAGCCTTCGCCTGCTAGTCAATTAAATGCTAAGTTGGAGGGAGCGGGCTCGCTGCGCTTGCAAAAAAAAAACAATGGACATTTCCTCGACTGATTCGCGCCCACATTCAGGTGTTCAAAGCACCCCTAGACGACTTGTAGTCCTGAAACTCTAACTCAATTATAACATTGCCCGATTCGATTTATTATTATTCACATTGCTCGGGCATTATGCGCGACTGCTCGGGATGAGCCAAGACCTAGCTTCTCGCAATCATTCATGTTGTGCGTGTTGTATTATTTGCACAGATGGAAGGGACCTACAATTTATTGCCGACTCCGAACGGCGAATTGAGAAGCTCTTTCATGACAGATTATACTCCCGGAGGCTTGTCATTCCCCGACGAGAGGTCCTGCCACAACTCTTTTAAGTATGATGTTAAAGAAGTCGCATGACAGCCCGTCTCCTTGTCGTCTTCAGGTCTTTACCAACCTGCATAGACGGACAAGTTTGGCAGGGATGCCAAAACTAGGCATTGCTTTGTAAAGCTCGTTTCTATAGATGCTGTCATAGGCGGCCTTAAAATCGATGAAAAGGTGGTGGGTATCGATTTGAAGTTGCTGGATTTTCTTCAAGATCTGCCGCAGTGTGAATATTTGGTCGATAGTGGATTTTTCTGGCCCAAAGCCACATTGATATGGACCGATCAGGTTGTTGATGAACGACTTTAGACGTCGTTCAGACACACGGCAGATAAAATCTTGTAGGGGATGTTAAGAAGACTGATGCTTTTTTAACAAGCGCAGGTGAGGGAGTATTCTTTTTTCGTCAGGCATACATTCATCTGACCAAATTGTTGAAATGAGAACCTGAATAAACGCTTTTGCTTTTGCTCTCTGTAGCAGTCACCGTAGTAAATGTAACAGTTTTGCATCCGTCTTTCATCGCATTCCCTGGATAGCGATATTGTCTATATCTATATGTAGGTAGATACAAGTAGATACAAGTAGTGGATATCTACGTGTAGGCAAATGAGACTAATGATAAATAAACTATTCTGATACAGCACCATGCCTTCAAAATACTTCCCGATCTTGTCGGATCGAAGCGTTGTTTTTGTTTGAAGAAGTTGAAGAAGTTGATAGCAGGAGAGCAGCAGGCAAGAGATGTATGCAGCTACTAAATTGTTTGCAATCAAGTATCAAACCTAATTCAAAACTGATTCGTTTGAGTTCGGTGATCCAGGAAGTTCTTCCTTCCACCACGAGGAACAGAGATACGGTTGACAATGTTGTAATATTTTGTTGTGTGTTGTTGGGTATATTCTTTGGGTGACTAAATATGTTTTATTTATTGAGAAGCTTTTTATGACAAATAAAAGTATAATTTGTCATGAAAAAGCATCTCAATGAATCAAGCCTTCTGTCATTCCCTAACGAGAGGTGGTGGCGAAAAATGTTTCTTTGGATATGACTGGCTCTCTAACTTAGGCCCAGAAATGTGTTTTCTAGGGTAAGTTACTGCACCAAAAGCATCATGGCTTTCATCACTAAAAACATAAATTTGGTTTATGGATAAATGGTTAAAAACGCAGAGGGGTACATCTGTCCAACCAAATTTCGATTTCTTTGATGCATTATTGATTGAAAGAAAATTCTCAAGTGGATAATAATAATCATATTAAAAAATAGATAAATAGCTGGAACGATAGCTCCGAATGTACATATGTATGTAAGTATAAATCAAATGAAAGATAAGCGGAATATTCCTTACTTTCAGCATACCATACATTGAATCCTCGCTGAGAACTTCACCTGAGATCTAATTAACCACATTGAGGCATCATTTACAATGTCCTTTAAAATTCTTAATCGCCTCCGTCTCCGACTTGACCATGACCAACTGGCTTAGTTCTCACCGCTCATTTCAACTAGTTTCTTCTACTTTCTAAAGTGCAACCGAAGTGACACAAATCCATCCCCTTAAGTACACATGCACACACCCATTTAAACACGCCTTACACAAACACCATTTGATTATAAGCGTATCCTTGTTTGCAAACACCTTGTTGTATTACAAACACTATTAAAGTGCATGAAAATACAAACAGCACCTACGAGATTCTGGAATATCATAACATTTCAGGATAAACACACGAACACGAAACTTCTCCTTTGACTTGCGAAAGCTTTAACAAGTGGGACGCAACCCGATCCACCATAGATGCAGCAAAATGCACCGCAACCCCACTCGATTAGATGTCCTGTTTGCAGACTCACACTTTGTGTGTGATTATTATCTAAGTATGGTGCACAAAATGGAGGCTATGCTCCTGCATGAGAGCTCATCATGTTTAATATATGTACAAACATACACGCAGCAGTTGGTTGGCAGACAAAGTGAGAGTGCCACAATATTATCCTACAGTGCCCGTGGGCACAGCATGAAAAAATAAACGCAAAGCGTGTTGAGATGGGAAATATGAACAAAGATTTCATTATTCTCCTGGGACGAGTGGTAGCTTAAAAAAATGTATAAATAAATAAATGAGTCTATGATTCGGTTGCGTGTCCTTTAATGTATTAAAAGAGCTCCCGTCTATGAAGGGTACTTGCGTAGGGATTTCGACATAAAAAACGAAAATTCTATTAGGCGACGTCTACTAGGCCTTGGTAGACATTGCATAAGCAACAGTATCTTGGGCTTTGACGCCTTCGTTTAATACCTTTAAAAATATCTCAACTTTTTAAAAGCAGCTTAACAATGATTACCATTAAATAAGGACTAAAAAAAGGCTTTATTCAGGAATTCGTCAGAAATGTACTCTTAGATGGGTGGATTTAAGATAAAAAACAAGGTTCCAATGTCGTAAATCCACAGACATGGTTAAGTTAGGTTAGGGGGAAAGTGCACATTATTAGTGCTTGCATAGGGGCCATTTGGTCCATTGTGTTCCCTTTTTTTAAACTCGTGATGCTAATTGTTACTAATTATTTTCAGCCATTTGTTCTCGAACCAGCCTGAGCTCTTGACGAAACGTATCACGTTCATTATTGGGATTTGCGCAAGGTCCTTAACTTCTTTAAAAAGTCTGTTTCCCATATAACGAAGGCGATGTATTTAAAGATTCGGGCATTCGCAAAGCAAATGTTTGATAGTTACTATTTCCTCTGTATCCTGGCAGCTCCCGCAGTAGTCGGGCGAATTAATACCTAGTCTAGCGGCCATCGTGTCTATCACACAGTGTCCTGCCAAGTCAACATACCTATTAGGTTATTATCTTCTTGTTTCTCCATTGTTAGTAGGCTTTTACCGCCAACAAAATCCTCAAAAGTTTTGCACAGAAATATATATAAATTATAGCCTTTGCGGGTGACTCAATTATTCTGATCAGTGGCAAATTCCTGCCATTGATCATCGAACTTATGGAATCCGCTCTCAAAGAGATCTCTAGGTGGGCAAAACCGAACGGTCCAGGAGTCAATCCGAGCTAGTTCTGTTCACTAGAAAAAGGAAGATACCCAGCTTTACTCTGCCAAAGCTGGACGATATCACAAAAGATTTCTCATCCGAGGCGAAAGATCTCGTAGTCATTCTTGACTCCAAGCTAACTTGCAAAAGGAATGCCGAAGACAGGATGGGAAAAGGAATGACTGTGCTCTACGCATGCAAGAGGACGTTCGGGAAAAGATGGAGCTTGCAACTACGTATTATCCATTGGATATACACAACAATTGCAAGACCTATCATCTCCTATGGGTGCTAAGTATGACTGAGTGCATCAGAGACCAAGAGCTATCTTAACAAACTCTATAAAATACAACGGCTAGCTGCACTTTGCACAACGGGAGTAGTAAGAAGTTTACCGCAAGCAGGTGTGGACATGATCCATCATCTCCACCCTCTAGACCTGTTCATAAAAGGCGCTGCCGCAAAAGGTGTACTCAGATTGAGAGAATCCAACCTGTGGAAGCAGACCACCTATTGACACGCGAGGATACTGGACGCAATTAAGTTAATGGACGAGAAATATAACTCCGAAAGCCTCACAGCCACATCGGACTACTTAATCCCCTATTCTATTCCTAAGCCAACAGGACTGGGAGTCAAACAATGTTATCAAAGATGGAAACAGGAACCGGAGCCGGATTTTACTCGGAAACCCTACAAAAACAGGAATCTTTTAAATTGCCGTAAACCTGTAGCGTCTTTCAAGCCGAGATTCTGGCAATAGAAAAAGCTGCAGGCTGCAGCTATCACTTTCCTCCATCGGATATTACCGCCTTCGTTGACAGTCAGGCAGCCTTAAAATCGATAAAATCCAATCCAATCAAATCAAAGGCAGTCAGCAAGAGGTATTGTAGATTCAATCCAACATCTGCCGTGCGTGTGCCATTGCCCCGCCCTGCAAGAACGACGTCTACGCGCATTAGGATCAAGGTTCTCTGTAAGCATAGCAGAGGAAACAGACTTACAGAGGAAACAGAAACAGATAACGGACCTACTCAGATTCTTAAAGAGTACGAACTGGTTCACAAAACAGCCATTCCCACTGCTATTCCCACAACAATAAAAGGGTACTCACAATGGACATCTAGCTCTCCAAGTGATCGCATATTCGATTAAGGATTTGTCGGCAGCTCAAAACTGCTTTTGATCTAATTATCTCGCTGTCTAGTGCCTTGTTCGCTGCTTGACTATCTACAAAGAATGTAATCCTGGAAGAATTAGTTCCTTAGCTTATATAGTTTGCGCCGCCTTTTCAATGGCGAAGATTTCAGTGTGAAATATACTCCGGAAGTTTGTAGAGTCGTTAATCTGAAGCGACTTACTTCATCAAAAGACTACGAAATGAATAAAAGTAGTCTACGCAACTAGACTGTAGAAGCCGAGGGGCACCAATTGAAAGCACGAACCTCAGAAAATGACAATATAAAGTGACGGATAATCTCTAAAAACTTAAGCAACTTAGTTTTATTGTATCATACAAAGCTAAAGCCATGAGAAAGTCTTTTAAAAAAAACTGGGACAGGAGTAAAACCACATAAACAGAACTCAGACGATAAAATTGGAAGTAACAGAAGAAGGATCAAAGTAGTTGGAGAGAATTTTTCGTTGAGGATCAGATTTAGGCCAGACTGAAAGAAAGAAACAGGTAAAGCAGGAGATTCGAAAAAATTCCCGTGAATTATAGCAATGACAAACACCACCCTCAGAAGCAATTAAAACCTGATACTATCTGAGTTTCGAACCACTGCACCTCGCTCGCGCTGTGTGAATAACATCATTAGGGTATTCATAACACCTTGAAGCGCGAGTGGATTATAGTCATTTTTTGTTTGTTTATTTATTTTGAGATTTTTCACAGGGCACATTCATCTCAAAAAGCATGTACACAGAATTGGACTGGCTGACATCGCAATCTGCAAAAACTGAGAAGGGAAAGATGAGAGTCTGGAACATTTTCTCTTCGAAGTCCATTCTCTTCCCTCATAGAACAAGTCCTTAAAAGGACCTCTTAAACGATAGGATCATTTCGATCCCTTTAGTATGTAATTTTGGTGATATCTAAAGAATCTCTATCTCCGGTTCATATATCACTTTGCCTACAAGGACTGCAGGAAGAAACATGAAAGTATCCTAAAATGATAGACCGCCCAAAGATTGACTGGGTACCATTTGGGTCGTTAAAAGATTCTATCACTTTTCGAAAACTTCGAAATGCTTCATTTCGGAGATGCGTTCTTAAATTAATCCCGATCATGGCAATCCATTCAGAGGTTCTCGAACTTTTGCCTCAAATGCTCCTAAACATCTACTGAAGGTGTCGCTACGCTTGGTGGTAAATTAAAGTCATCAACACGTTATCCCACGTTAACCCATCTCTATACGTGAACCCTACATACAATTACAAAATCCATTCGAGTGCATGTGGTCGTGGTCAACCACATCCCTCGCTCCATGTAATTATCTCAGTTTCCTGGCAAATAAACCTCGAAACTAGCTTAGAAAAACGAACAAACACAAGACTTTTTTTTCGGACATTGCTCTAGCCCTTCACGTCCTCTATCAAACAAAAGGAAGCAGTCCTGGGTATCCTTTGTGCGCCCAGAGTGTGCAATTATTTCATATGATAATAAAAAAAATTCAAAAAAAAAACTCCAAAGAACAGAACAAATTTGCATTTTCTAACGAAAAAAAATTGCACATCATACGACGACTGGACGTAGGATAAAGCAAGGAAACGCTTCGAATTCTCCATGGTGGTGGTGGTGAGAGGAGACGAATTTATGTGAATGTTCCCATCCCAGCTCCCAGATGAATGAAGGAGCTGAGCGAAATGAATAAACTTTTGTCCTTAGACAGCGCGCCGCTTCATCGGGAGAAGAATTAGCCAGCAAAAAGGACGAAAAAAGGATGAGTTCCTATTTTTATTTTATGAATTTTTATATGCGAATAAGGCAGGTCTATGGGCCATTTAACTGTAGTTTGGGTTAGGAAATCCCTTAAAACATTTTGACACTTTAAGAGGGCAACCAACTTTGAGAGCGGGATTTCTCACTCTTCCTGTGAATGGGTGTGGCGGCAGGATGAATTACACTGTGTGTTGTTAGGGTACGCCAGGCCGACACTGTTGGAAATAGTGGCCTCAGGCAGACTTATTACACTCGCTATGGTTTGTGTGTTTATGTATCGTTGTTGGAAGTCAACTGAAATTATGTGGTGTTCCTTTTGGCTCTAAAAAGGGAAAAAGGACGAAAGAAAAAATAAATGACAGTCTCGCCTACTGATGGGTGTCAAGTGGGCCGATTCCAGAGGACTATTTTGTTAGTGTCATTGTCACAGTAAATGGGGTGTATATTTATGTAATTGGGAGAGATAGCCAGGCACCGACAACGTCGAATGGAAAATGAGAAAAAATGGCGTAAACTTATGAGGGTTGATGTGTATAATTTTGTAAATACAGCCAGTCCTGTCAAATAAGTCCACAGAATGTGTGGAAAATTGCAGAGGGACACCGCAAAATTGTATAAAAAACACAAAAGGCCATACAAAAACGTGCGGTACAATGACTTTATTATGTCGGCAAAGATAAAAATGTTTCGAGGTTATGGCTGACAGTGTGGAGTAGTAGTGAGGCGCGGTGGTGAATAACTTTTGATGATGACAATGTTAGACAGGCCATCAGGACAGAGTTTATAGTTTTTAGATTACAAACTTGTCTGCACGAAGATTTAATTAACATTTCTGAGGTAATGAGTTGAAGTCGTTAACTCGGGACAGTTTTGCTGGCCATTCACGCTTTCCTCATTGGTTATAAGAAAATCGTCACATTGGAGCATAGGATTTCGACAGGTCCTGTTAATTTTATGCCTTATAAATAAATAAATAAATAGCTGGCGCGACAGCTCGGAATAAGCCAAGGCCTAGCTTCTCGCAACCATTCATGTTGCGCGTGTTGTATTGTTTGCACGAATGGAAGGGACCTACAATTTATTGCCGACTCCGAACGGCGAGGTGAGAAGCTTTTTCATGACAGATTATACTCCCGGAGGCTTGTCATTCCCCGACGAGAGGTGGTGCCGCGAAAAATGTTTGGTGTTTTCCTGGCTGGGGCTTGAACCCACGACGCTCGGTCAGCAGTCCAACGCACTAACCACCGACCCACGACGACCACAATTTTATGCCTTAGGATTGATTTTTTGCTGGCTCTTGATGAATCAAAGGCAATTTCTTCGCTGTCGAGCCTAACACAAAGGCAATGACCTTCTCTGGGTGAACGGCACTAAGGGCTACTTCTTAAGAAAGCAGTCGCCTTTTTGAATAAAAGAGAGCTTGATATTCCGATAGAATAAAGGAAGTTAAACGGATAAGTGGTTAGTGCGTTGGACTGCTATGCGAACGGAGTAGGTTCAAGCCCCACCCATATCCACCGAACATTTTTCGCGCTACCACCTCTCGTCTGGTAATATAAGAGCTTCTCAATTCGCCGTTCGGAGTCGGCAATAAATTGTAGGTCATTTCCATTCGTGCGAAATATGTAACACGCACAACATGAATGGTTACGAGAAGCTAGGCCTTGGGTCATTCCGAGCTGTCGCGCCAGCTATATATTTTTTTTTTTCATGAGGGAAATGTGCTCGATATGAATTCTCGATGTAGCGAATGCAGCTGGACATTATATCATTCGTTATACTGCACCACCACTGTATGTATTTATTTTGATTTTATATTATTTTTTGCATAAAATAATTGGATAATCAATTTAATGGTAAGGGAAACATTTCATTAAAAAAAAATTAAAAAAAAAATCTGTTTTCTTATCATTGAATAAAAATAATTTTTCGTTATAATTACTACTCTTCATTTGCATTGAAAATATTAATGACAGTGAATTTTTTTTTCATTACCAATAAAATTTTCAACGCTAACTAGTTATTGTTTTATTACCAGTGATTTCTTAAAAAGGATAGATATGCGCATTTAAGAGGACATAAACGTTGAAAGGTTTTTCTTAAACCAACCCCTGTGGTGAACACTGGGTGCCTAGTACCTCAACGGAAGATAGGGTTTCAACCCCTACTGAAGGTTGTTGGTGGAAGGAAATGAAGGCACCCTCCGTTGCACCCAGACGACAGCGGAAGAACGTCTAATAGGCGCACATAACCCAGAGCAAGACGACCATACCAAAGACAGATTCTATGAGTTCTTGGACAATATATGTATACGAGCAGTGAAGATCAACAATTCCCCCACCTGATCTGGATGAAGTGAAGAGAGCCATATCTAAGCTACAGTCCAACAATCCTGCTGCAGCTGATAGCCTAACTGCCGAGTTATACCAAGCGGCAGGTGATGATTTGGTAAGAAGCATGCACCTGTAAAATATGGTTGGATAAGTTTCCATTTATCCAATTTCCATTTATCCAACCATATTTCCATTTATCCAATTTCCATTTATCTAACCATATTTTACAGGTGCATGCTCCTTACCAAATCGTCACCTGTCGCTTTGAATAGCTCGGCAGCTAGGCCATCAGCTGCAGCAGCTTTGTTGTTCCCAACAGCATTGTTTGCCCAATCTCAAAAAGAGATCCTCTGAACTGTGCCACCTACAGATGCATCAGTCTTCGAAACATTGCCTTCAAGACCTTATCTAACGTGTTGTGTGGACGCCTGAAGCCATTCGCCAACAACCTTGTCAGTCCAATGTGGCTTAAGGTCAGGAAAGTCCACCATCGACCAAATATTCAGACTGCGGCAGATCTTGAAGAAAACCCAGGAACTTCAAATCGATACCCACCCCTTTTTCATCGATTTTAAGGCCGCGAATGACAGCATCTATAGAGACGAGCTTGACGGAGCCATGTTTAACTTTGGTTTCCCTATTAAACTCGTCCGTTAGTGCAATATGACGATGGAAAATGCACGCTGCCCCATCAAGGTCGGTCAAGACAAAGCGGAATTAGACAAAGCGACACGCTGTCATGCAGCTTCTTCAACATTGTTCTTGAAAGAATAGTGCGAAACTCACATGCCAACACCAGAGGCACAATGTTTCAAAAGTCCGTCCATTTACTCGTATACGCCCACGATATTGACATAATCGGAAGAACGCCACATAGGCGGCGAAGATAGGCTTAGCGGTCAAT
Source organism: Matsumyia berberina (assembly GCA_917880715.2). Taxonomy (NCBI): domain Eukaryota; kingdom Metazoa; phylum Arthropoda; class Insecta; order Diptera; family Syrphidae; genus Matsumyia; species Matsumyia berberina. The sequence goes on along the minus strand of OU862871.1, from coordinate 47,389,275 downwards.
GAGGGCAAGATAAAGTCTGTCAACAATAAAGGACACTCAATACCGACGTCTCGGACGGAACGTCACTGTAGACAGATATAATTTTGAAGTAGTTAAGGATTTTGTCTACCTAGGCACTATTCTACATAACAATTCAAACAACGACATGAATAATAACTGTTGCCAATCGCTGTCTTTGGACTAAGAAGGCAATTGAATAGTAAAGTACTCTCTCGAACAACTAAAGTGGCCCTTTATAAGACCTTTATCATGCCAGTCCTACTCTATAACGCTGAAGCATGTAATAATGAAATGTAATAACAGCTTTGATCATCGTTCGCGCCCCTTTGAAGGCCGTGTGTGGGGGTGTTTGTGTGTGTGTGTTTGTGTGTGTGTGTGTGTGTGTGTGTGTGTGTGTGTGTGTGTGTGTGTGTGACAATATTTTCCTCCTACGATATCTGGAGAACGAAACAACGTAGGACCATGCGGTTTTTTTTGTTTTATTTGTCAGCGTAAAACTTAGAGCTGATTAGATTTTGAGCACAAGCGGTTTAGCGGATGCTAAGGAAATTTAAGAAAGGTTTTTTTTTCGAGTTCGCGCGTGTGTGTCTTCGAATTTTCCGCTCTCTATGCATGTTTTCTTTAATTATTAAATGAATAACAATATCACTGTTTTTGATATAACATAATATGAGGTGGGAAGTAAAGGACTGGCTCCCCAGTCGAATTTTTTTAAGTGGTAAATGCAACTCCATTTTGTTTCAAGTCCCAAAAGTTAAAAATCTGTATGCCATTAGTTACATATATTATGTTACATAACTCAGTTGCATAAACCAATGGTGACATAATTTAAATTCAACTTAAGAGACCATTAAAGTTCGAAATGAATTTTATTGTCAACCAAAATTGCCCAAAAGTGTAGGAACCTAGGAAGCCGCAAACATTGTGACACAATAAAAACAATATTAATGGTGACATTTACAGCGTGCTAAGGATTCATCAAAACGAAATTGACACATTGAAATGGCTAATCGTGTTCAAACAAATGTGCACGATAGATGCTTCTTTATCCGATATAATTGGGGATTAGACCGATTCAGATGGCATACACGTTTCGACTTATCGATTGTCAGAGAAATATGCAGGAGTTTGAGAAAAGTATTTCATTCTGTAATATAATTATGTTTAGCTATATTCACATATCAAAATGTCTGAAAGTAGCTAAAGCTTATCAGGAGTCAATACTTGTATAGAACTGCAGCATAAATTAAACTTGTAGATGAATGAAGAATTCCACTATAGGATTATAAGCATCCACCAATGTCTTTCTTAGCCAAAAGAACACATTCCAAAGAGTAAACGTTACCTAGTTCTCAGGCTCTGTCGCGCTCCAGAGGTCTCTCTCACAATCGATTGATAGCTTTAGCTAAAAGGATGGTAAAAGAGGCGTAAAGATTTTGCGTAATGAGCTTAATTCTTTTTTAAGTAGCCGCGCATCTACTCCGAACATAAAGGGTTTTGCAATAAGGACGCTACAAAAGTAGAGCGACAGGTACAGCAAACGACGCCATATTTTTCTTGCGGTTTTTTGACATTTCTCTTCAGTAAGGTTTGCCATTTCATGATGGAAAGATATACGAGCCAATAACGAGTCGAAATTATTAAAATTTACTACCGAAATTCGGAGTCAGTGTCCTCAACGTTAAGAGCGCTACGTCCAATTTATGGTCGTCATAATCGTCCTAGCAGATCAACAATTGAGCGTCTAGTGGAAAAATTTGAATCCACAGGCATAGTACAAAATGTTCCCGTGCCAGTGAGACAAAGAAGTGCCCGTAGTGTCGAGAATATTGCTGCCGCTGAGGCTTCAGTTGCAGAAAGCCCAAATGTGTCTCTCACACGTCGTTCTCAAGCGTTGGGCATCTCTGTGACGTCGTTGTGGCGAATTTTGCGAAAAGATCTTGGCCTACATCCTTACAAGATTAAATTGACGCAAGAACTGAAGCCGCTTGACCACCAGAAGCGTCGTATGTTCGTGAATTGGGCTGAGCAACAACTTGAAAATGATTCGGATTTTCATCGAAAAATCATCTTCAGCGATGAGGCTCATTTCTGGCTGGATGGCTTCGTCAATAAACAAAATATGCGGTATTGGTCAGGCAGCAATCCACACGTACTCCATGAGTCATCATTGCATCCCGAAAAAATTACGGTTTGGTGTGGTTTATGGGCCGTACTTCTTCCGTGATGATCAAGACCGGCACGTTACTGTGAATGGGGATCGCTACCGTTCAATGATAACCGAATATTTTTGGCTCCAATTGGATGATATGGACTTGGAGGACATGTGGTTCCAACAGGACGGCGCCACAAGCCACACAGCGAATGTCACAATCAATTTATTGGAAACCAAGTTTGGAGAACGTGTTATCTCACGAAATGTTCCAGTCGCTTGGCCGCCTCGGTCGTACGATTTGACGCCATTAGACTATTTCCTGTGGGGCTACGTCAAGTCTATGGTCTATGCCAACAAGCCAGCGACGATTGATGAACTTCGTACAAATATCGAACGTGAAATTGCAGCAGTATCGGCCGATTTATGCTTGAAAACCATCGAAAATTGGGTTCAGCGTCTGGACTTCTGCAAGCGTGCCCGTGGTGGCCATGCAAAAGAAATCGAGTTCCATACATAATGGCATCGAACGTACTTTCACAGGAATAAAGAATTTCATTGATATCCAAAACCGTTTTTGATTTATTTAAAAAACTTTTGTAGCGCTCTTATTGCAAAACCCTGTAGATGATAACATTTGAAAAGCGCCGTCGTGATGGCAGAATAAGTAGGTACATGAATTGGCTGATCCTTTGAAGTTAGAGCTGGATACTTCAAGAATCAAATTAGCGCTAAGAGGCCGTATTGATTCCACAGCTCAAGTGACCCGTTGTTTATGTGAGTGCTAGAGTAAAATGAACCGGGCTCCTTAGATTCTTTTGGCGAAGCTTACGATTATCTCACCCCAAATCGTGTGTGTTGTGGAAGATACCAAGCCTCGCTGCATATTCGTCAATTGGCCTGTGACCTGTGCTTATCGCTACAGTTCTAGCGATATCTGAGCGAGTTCAATTCAGTTGTTTCTTCTGCTCCGTTTGAGGTTGCCAAGTGTGAATGTTTATTGTGAAAGAGTTTGTTTGCGACGATGTCGCTGTAGCCCGGGACGCACAGGAGCGTGAATCTGAACCAGCCGCCTAGAAACTTCAGTTCATTAAGTAAGTTTGCGCTATACAATACAATATTTTTAGAGGACGTCTAGGTCATCGATCGGACATGATCGAGGAGCTCCCGTGGGGCCTATTCTTGCTATTCTTTGTACTCTTGCACTTTGTTCTTATATCCCATACTCAGAACGGACCACCAGACTTATAAGCTGTAGGTGAGAATTGGCAATGTACATCCATACGGTTATCTTTAGGTGGATTCTGGTAGTTCATTCCAAAAACCAAGCCGAAAGCACAGAAACCACAGGCCCACCGCCACCTGATCTGGAAATACAAACCCGAAAATTGGGAAAAACTCCGTGGTTTGTTCGTTACCTCCGTTAAATAACTAAAATAAATAGCGGGCGCGAGAGCTCGGAATGAGCCAAGTCCTAGCTTCTCGCAACCATTTAGATATGCGCATTTAAGAGGACATAAACGTTGAAAGGTTTTTCTTAAACCAACCCCTGTGGTGAACACTGGGTGCCTAGTACCTCAACGGAAGATAGGGTTTCAACCCCTACTGAAGGTTGTTGGTGGAAGGAAATGAAGGCACCCTCCGTTGCACCCAGACGACAGCGGAAGAACGTCTAATAGGCGCACATAACCCAGAGCAAGACGACCATACCAAAGACAGATTCTATGAGTTCTTGGACAATATATGTATACGAGCAGTGAAGATCAACAATTCCCCCACCTGATCTGGATGAAGTGAAGAGAGCCATATCTAAGCTACAGTCCAACAATCCTGCTGCAGCTGATAGCCTAACTGCCGAGTTATACCAAGCGGCAGGTGATGATTTGGTAAGAAGCATGCACCTGTAAAATATGGTTGGATAAGTTTCCATTTATCCAATTTCCATTTATCCAACCATATTTCCATTTATCCAATTTCCATTTATCTAACCATATTTTACAGGTGCATGCTCCTTACCAAATCGTCACCTGTCGCTTTGAATAGCTCGGCAGCTAGGCCATCAGCTGCAGCAGCTTTGTTGTTCCCAACAGCATTGTTTGCCCAATCTCAAAAAGAGATCCTCTGAACTGTGCCACCTACAGATGCATCAGTCTTCGAAACATTGCCTTCAAGACCTTATCTAACGTGTTGTGTGGACGCCTGAAGCCATTCGCCAACAACCTTGTCAGTCCAATGTGGCTTAAGGTCAGGAAAGTCCACCATCGACCAAATATTCAGACTGCGGCAGATCTTGAAGAAAACCCAGGAACTTCAAATCGATACCCACCCCTTTTTCATCGATTTTAAGGCCGCGAATGACAGCATCTATAGAGACGAGCTTGACGGAGCCATGTTTAACTTTGGTTTCCCTATTAAACTCGTCCGTTAGTGCAATATGACGATGGAAAATGCACGCTGCCCCATCAAGGTCGGTCAAGACAAAGCGGAATTAGACAAAGCGACACGCTGTCATGCAGCTTCTTCAACATTGTTCTTGAAAGAATAGTGCGAAACTCACATGCCAACACCAGAGGCACAATGTTTCAAAAGTCCGTCCATTTACTCGTATACGCCCACGATATTGACATAATCGGAAGAACGCCACATAGGCGGCGAAGATAGGCTTAGCGGTCAATGAGGGCAAGATAAAGTCTGTCAACAATAAAGGACACTCAATACCGACGTCTCGGACGGAACGTCACTGTAGACAGATATAATTTTGAAGTAGTTAAGGATTTTGTCTACCTAGGCACTATTCTACATAACAATTCAAACAACGACATGAATAATAACTGTTGCCAATCGCTGTCTTTGGACTAAGAAGGCAATTGAATAGTAAAGTACTCTCTCGAACAACTAAAGTGGCCCTTTACATATAAGACCTTTATCATGCCAGTCCTACTCTATAACGCTGAAGCATGTAATAATGAAATGTAATAACAGCTTTGATCATCGTTCGCGCCCCTTTGAAGGCCGTGTGTGGGGGTGTTTGTGTGTGTGTGTGTGTGTTGTGTGTGTGTGTGTGTGTGTGTGTGTGTGTGTGTGTGACAATATTTTCCTCCTACGATATCTGGAGAACGAAACAACGTAGGACCATGCGGTTTTTTTTGTTTTATTTGTCAGCGTAAAACTTAGAGCTGATTAGATTTTGAGCACAAGCGGTTTAGCGGATGCTAAGGAAATTTAAGAAAGGTTTTTTTTTCGAGTTCGCGCGTGTGTGTCTTCGAATTTTCCGCTCTCTATGCATGTTTTCTTTAATTATTAAATGAATAACAATATCACTGTTTTTGATATAACATAATATGAGGTGGGAAGTAAAGGACTGGCTCCCCAGTCGAATTTTTTTAAGTGGTAAATGCAACTCCATTTTGTTTCAAGTCCCAAAAGTTAAAAATCTGTATGCCATTAGTTACATATATTATGTTACATAACTCAGTTGCATAAACCAATGGTGACATAATTTAAATTCAACTTAAGAGACCATTAAAGTTCGAAATGAATTTTATTGTCAACCAAAATTGCCCAAAAGTGTAGGAACCTAGGAAGCCGCAAACATTGTGACACAATAAAAACAATATTAATGGTGACATTTACAGCGTGCTAAGGATTCATCAAAACGAAATTGACACATTGAAATGGCTAATCGTGTTCAAACAAATGTGCACGGTAGATGCTTCTTTATCCGATATAATTGGGGATTAGACCGATTCAGATGGCATACACGTTTCGACTTATCGATTGTCAGAGAAATATGCAGGAGTTTGAGAAAAGTATTTCATTCTGTAATATAATTATGTTTAGCTATATTCACATATCAAAATGTCTGAAAGTAGCTAAAGCTTATCAGGAGTCAATACTTGTATAGAACTGCAGCATAAATTAAACTTGTAGATGAATGAAGAATTCCACTATAGGATTATAAGCATCCACCAATGTCTTTCTTAGCCAAAAGAACACATTCCAAAGAGTAAACGTTACCTAGTTCTCAGGCTCTGTCGCGCTCCAGAGGTCTCTCTCACAATCGATTGATAGCTTTAGCTAAAAGGATGGTAAAAGAGGCGTAAAGATTTTGCGTAATGAGCTTAATTCTTTTTTAAGTAGCCGCGCATCTACTCCGAACATAAAGGGTTTTGCAATAAGGACGCTACAAAAGTAGAGCGACAGGTACAGCAAACGACGCCATATTTTTCTTGCGGTTTTTTGACATTTCTCTTCAGTAAGGTTTGCCATTTCATGATGGAAAGATATACGAGCCAATAACGAGTCGAAATTATTAAAATTTACTACCGAAATTCGGAGTCAGTGTCCTCAACGTTAAGAGCGCTACGTCCAATTTATGGTCGTCATAATCGTCCTAGCAGATCAACAATTGAGCGTCTAGTGGAAAAATTTGAATCCACAGGCATAGTACAAAATGTTCCCGTGCCAGTGAGACAAAGAAGTGCCCGTAGTGTCGAGAATATTGCTGCCGCTGAGGCTTCAGTTGCAGAAAGCCCAAATGTGTCTCTCACACGTCGTTCTCAAGCGTTGGGCATCTCTGTGACGTCGTTGTGGCGAATTTTGCGAAAAGATCTTGGCCTACATCCTTACAAGATTAAATTGACGCAAGAACTGAAGCCGCTTGACCACCAGAAGCGTCGTATGTTCGTGAATTGGGCTGAGCAACAACTTGAAAATGATTCGGATTTTCATCGAAAAATCATCTTCAGCGATGAGGCTCATTTCTGGCTGGATGGCTTCGTCAATAAACAAAATATGCGGTATTGGTCAGGCAGCAATCCACACGTACTCCATGAGTCATCATTGCATCCCGAAAAAATTACGGTTTGGTGTGGTTTATGGGCCGTACTTCTTCCGTGATGATCAAGACCGGCACGTTACTGTGAATGGGGATCGCTACCGTTCAATGATAACCGAATATTTTTGGCTCCAATTGGATGATATGGACTTGGAGGACATGTGGTTCCAACAGGACGGCGCCACAAGCCACACAGCGAATGTCACAATCAATTTATTGGAAACCAAGTTTGGAGAACGTGTTATCTCACGAAATGTTCCAGTCGCTTGGCCGCCTCGGTCGTACGATTTGACGCCATTAGACTATTTCCTGTGGGGCTACGTCAAGTCTATGGTCTATGCCAACAAGCCAGCGACGATTGATGAACTTCGTACAAATATCGAACGTGAAATTGCAGCAGTATCGGCCGATTTATGCTTGAAAACCATCGAAAATTGGGTTCAGCGTCTGGACTTCTGCAAGCGTGCCCGTGGTGGCCATGCAAAAGAAATCGAGTTCCATACATAATGGCATCGAACGTACTTTCACAGGAATAAAGAATTTCATTGATATCCAAAACCGTTTTTGATTTATTTAAAAAACTTTTGTAGCGCTCTTATTGCAAAACCCTGTAGATGATAACATTTGAAAAGCGCCGTCGTGATGGCAGAATAAGTAGGTACATGAATTGGCTGATCCTTTGAAGTTAGAGCTGGATACTTCAAGAATCAAATTAGCGCTAAGAGGCCGTATTGATTCCACAGCTCAAGTGACCCGTTGTTTATGTGAGTGCTAGAGTAAAATGAACCGGGCTCCTTAGATTCTTTTGGCGAAGCTTACGATTATCTCACCCCAAATCGTGTGTGTTGTGGAAGATACCAAGCCTCGCTGCATATTCGTCAATTGGCCTGTGACCTGTGCTTATCGCTACAGTTCTAGCGATATCTGAGCGAGTTCAATTCAGTTGTTTCTTCTGCTCCGTTTGAGGTTGCCAAGTGTGAATGTTTATTGTGAAAGAGTTTGTTTGCGACGATGTCGCTGTAGCCCGGGACGCACAGGAGCGTGAATCTGAACCAGCCGCCTAGAAACTTCAGTTCATTAAGTAAGTTTGCGCTATACAATACAATATTTTTAGAGGACGTCTAGGTCATCGATCGGACATGATCGAGGAGCTCCCGTGGGGCCTATTCTTGCTATTCTTTGTACTCTTGCACTTTGTTCTTATATCCCATACTCAGAACGGACCACCAGACTTATAAGCTGTAGGTGAGAATTGGCAATGTACATCCATACGGTTATCTTTAGGTGGATTCTGGTAGTTCATTCCAAAAACCAAGCCGAAAGCACAGAAACCACAGGCCCACCGCCACCTGATCTGGAAATACAAACCCATAAATTGGGAAAAACTTCGTGGTTTGTTCGTTACCTCCGTTAAATAACTAAAATAAATAGCGGGCGCGAGAGCTCGGAATGAGCCAAGTCCTAGCTTCTCGCAACCATTCATGTTGTGCGCGTAACATTTTTTCGCACAATTTAAGGCCTAATCCGAACGGCTTTTTCATGACAAATTATACTCCCAAATGTTTTGTTATTTCCCGACAAGAAGTGGTGGGCTATAATGTTCGGTGGATATGGCACAGCACGAAAAAGCAGCCCAACGCACTAATCAGTGAGCCACGGAAACCACTTGTCACTTAAATGATCTGATTTTTTATTTTTATTTTTTTTTTTCGAAACAACAACGTTATCGTGAAGCTAGGAAGAAAGGGCATCTTTAGTGGCTCGTCGGAAAGTACTGCCTGCAAGACACCACCTCCGATAACGGATGTAGGCTTATTGACTTTGCTGCCGGGCCGAAATCTTGTCGTAGCTAGAACACGGTTCCCGCTTCTCGATATTCACAAATGAACAGGGAGATTTGCTGATCAATAAACCGTCAACTAGATTGAACACATTGCGATCGACGCAAGGCACTCCTCCAGTACAATGGATGTCCGAACGTTTTGAGGTGCCAACATTGACCTTGTTGTTGCCAAAGTACGGCTGCGGATATCCCGAACACCGCCAAGACAAGGAAATACTGTGAGAAATTTTGACGTCGGACGGCTGCAATAGCAAGAAATCACCAGATCCTTTTCCGATCGAGTCTCTCTCAATCTCCTACCTATGCCGCCAGCATCAAGTATTGAAGACCAGTGGCAATATTGCCAAAAAACCATCAGAAATGCCCCCTCTGACGTGCTGGGTTTCACTCGGTCAACGCAACGAAACCCCTGGTTTGACGACGAGTGCCGGCAAGCAACAAGAGGCATACAAAGCGGCGCTGCATAGAAAGACCAGAGCTGTCCGCGAGCTCTCCGAGCATAAGAGAAGAAATGAACACCGGCTGCACAGGAGGGAAAACAAAGAGCATGAGAAGCGCGCGATCGAGGAAATAGAGAGATGCCACAGCAGGAATGAGGTTCGGAAGTTTTACCAAAGGATGAAAAGAACCTGTCAAGGCTACACAGCCCGAGCCGAAGCCTGGCGAGATAAGTAAGAGAAAATCGTAATAGAATCACAGTCGATGCCAAGGATTTGGAAGAACTATTTATGCAGACTGTTTAACTGCAAAGACGACAGAGGCACAATCTTTCAAAAGTTCGTCCTATTACTCGGATACGCGGACGATATTGACATAACCAGAAGAACGCAGCGTGATGTCACTGGTGCGTTCGTGAGCATCGAGACGGAGGCGGCGAACGTGGATCCAGCGGTCAATAAGGGCAAGCATATCTTGCTGTCAACAAGAAAGATACTCAATACCGACGTCTCGGACAGAATGTCACAATAGACAGTTATAACTTTGAGGTAGTTAAGGACTTTGTCTACCTAGGCTCCGCTATCAATTCAGATAACGACACCAGCGTTGAGCTCAAACGAAGAATAACTCTTGCCAATCGCTGTTTCTTTGGGCTAAGAAGGCAATTCAGTAGCAAGGCCCTCTCTCGAACAAATAAAGTGACCCTTTATAAGACCTTTATCACTCCATACTTGCAGAGGCATGGACTGTATCAAAAGTAGATGAGGTTGCTCTTGGCTATTTCGAGAGGATAATTCTTCGGGGAATTTTCGGTCCCGTCTGTATAGACGGTGAATGGAGGAGGAGATACAACGTCAAACTGTATGGGCTGTACAGGGACATCGGCCTAGCCAGAAGAGTGAAGCTCCAACGACTTAGGTGGCTGGGTCATGTAGAGCGGATGGACACCAGTGCTCCGGCCCGGAAAATCTTCGAATCCATACCCGAGGGACGGCGCAGTAGATAAAGATCGCGACTCAGGTGGCGCAAGCAAGTGGAAGAGGACTTTAACCGACTTTGCGTGCGAAACTGGAGGTAGCTGGCTAAACATCGAGCTGGCTGGAGACGCTTGTTGGTTGAGGCCCAGGTCCTACCAGACTGTAGTGACACTTTAAGCGAGCAAGTGAGATGTTAACGCGTTTCGCCGAAGCAATCAGCGAAATAATTTTCCTCAGAATGGAGCTCATCGTTTTCCATTCTATCACCAATTTTTTGCCGATATTTCACCAACTTACACTTGAACTAAAGTAACAACCAAATCAATGCAGAAAGGGACAAAAAACTTTTACTGCTGTGGAAATCCCACAAAACGGCATATGCGAATTGATTCGTCGTTCGCCCTATTTTTCAGAATTTTCTACCAAATTGAAAATGCACTCATTTCAAACAAGAAAGCATTATAAAAACAAATTTTAGTGTGCATTACCTATGTAAAGAAATAAAACCAAACCAAATATGTACATATACAAATTCTCAAACTGCCAAAGTTACTGCTTACCTTAAAATTCACTTTTTCTTTCTAATCATGAGTTTGATTATCATCTTGAGCGCTTTTATATCGGGTCCCCTTCAATAGCTCAAGGTGCGTTAACTTGCAGTTGAACTGTTCCTGGTCTAGATCTTCACAAAACCAACTTAAAACTACATCAAGTATATCTTTGCTATCACATTAAGATTGATCCATGACGACGAAGGTTGTTAAATGGAAAAAACATTCCAAAATTATCGCTTTTAAGCTTCTACCTGGACGACTAAGTCCACCGCTTTGTCAAATCCATGTCGGGAAGCTGTCCTCCTATGGAATCTCATAAAACGAACTGCCATCACCCAATCTGTCAACCTAGATTAAGCACCCTCCAGCTATCCTTGATATCCCGTCGAGCAAACATATTTCAAATCCATAAAATCTCCTTAATCCCCCGTTTGTCTCACTGCGCTATTCCAATCAAAATATTTCATTCCAGAAATGGACGTTTCACTCGATAGTTGATTACACAGTTTCACACAGACCCACAACCAAACAAATCTCCAAATGGACATAATCCCTCCAAATGGTAGCAGTCAATTTGCACATCCCACTGAATTGTCAGTTTGGCTGCAGAAGCAGTTCATTTCAATCCTCGAACATTCAATCGCAAAACGATTTGAAAGGATCGCTCCAATCATCGCCGGGCACACACGGTACACACAACAGTCATATCAGAGCCTTCAAAATCCTCAAAACCGGCGACGTGGTGACAAATATTTTGAAAACCCTGACAGTTCACAATTCACAGACAAACAAGGGACATGGCACACGGGACACAACTAACATAGAGAGAGAGAGACACACACACATACCTTTCAACGAAATGAAGTCCCACTTTGGATAGATAAATAAATCCGTGCAGCGACGCCCCTTGCAGGAACTCAATAATAAAGGCCTTTGCCTTGGTCCGGTAATTCCCTTTACGGCCTTCAATCGATGGTTTTGTAATCGCCGTCGTCCTGCCATGGCCATTGCCGCCCATTGGACCGCCAATCACTCCTGCTGATGGCGGCTGCTGCTGCCGTTGTTGTGAGTGTTGGTTGTGGTGGTCATGGAGAATATTATTTGGATCCCTAATTCCCGAATTACTTTGTTTCGGACGCTGTTGATGACGATTATTTTCCATTTGGCCATATTGCTGGTGGTGGCGACGCTGATTTGAATAGCGATGGTGACGTTGACGTTGATAATGAGTCCAATGGTCCCGAGGAGGACTGCTGCCGTGGCTACCATCGTTCTGGTTCGGCAATGGTGGCGTTGGTATCGGAATACGATTATTTAACATATTGGCGGCAGTTGGGGGGATTTCACCAAAAACCGTCCTCAAACTAGTTGTGAAAGTCAATTTCGATCCAGGACGTGGATCCTGAAAGATTCATTAAGAGAAAGTGAGTGAGCGGGACACGTAATGCTGAAAATTTTGTAATGGGGCACTGAAAGCGAAGTGCTATAATCATCATCGCCATCATAGTTGTGGGCAAATGGATTTTGAGGATTAAACTTAAATTGCACCTACGATTTTCCTTTTCCTTTAGAAAATGGCACAGTGGCGATCGAAAACAAATCTGCACTTAGAAACCAACGGAGTGTATGGTGTACTGGATACTTAAGAGACAGGGGTGCAAAGCTGTTTACTTAGGATGTTCTAAGGTGTACATGTTTCATTGAACATGTTATTGCATTTCGAAGCTTCTTATAATGGATTTGGTAGAAAGGAATGTAGGTTGGTGGAAATGATGAAACAGTACTTACCCAATTACCGCTGGGATGTTGGTGAATGAAGATATTTAAACCAACCTGTAGAAAAGAAAAGGAAAAGAATTAGTTCTCCAATCTTTCCTTTAGATATCTCTGAGAGGTCGTCCAATAACAGTTCAGAATTACATAGAGGGAGTTGTCTGAACCGTGCTTAGGCTGGACATTTGCAAAAAAAGTGAAACAGAAATTAATTTTCGCTGTCATCTTTGACAAAATGTGTTGCAAAGAATGCCCAACTCGGCTGCATGGTCGTTTATTGTTTAATGGCCTCTGCTAGGAACAATGATTCTTGCACTATCTGGTCTTGTTTGTTTTTACTTTGTTATAAATGACCAATTTTTACTTAACAGCTGCTACGGAAATATTGACGAATACCTAGCCAATTCGACAGCTCTTTCGTCATGCTTGTCTAAACTGTGTCTTTATAGCCAAGTGACAGTGTCTTTAGTACAAACGCAGAGTTTGCATTACAATGTTCTACCAGTTTTGAGGATGTAGTGGGCGAATCAATAACTTTGATGGCGGCTTGGCTATCGATGAAGATAGTAGTGTTAAGGATGGTGTGGTGGTATGGTTTATGAGGGTGAGCGGAAGACTTCGCACCTAGGCCGCAGTCGGGCCCGTTGTGTTACCCTCTTTTAATCGTCAGAATTGCAGGGATGGATTTGGTTTGGGACGTACATATGTTAAGAGGGATATACGGAGGGTTGAAACAATTATGGAGTTAGCACTAGTGTATAATACGTGTGGTCTGGCGAATCTTCCTATTTCTTTGGCAAAGGCCAAGATGTCGACGAATCGTTTGCCCTTGAGATGTTTCAGATCCGGTATCCGCATGGACCCCAGGGTCTTCTGTCGCATTTTGACTAGGGCTGGGCACTGGCATAGGAAGTGTTTGAGGTCTAGTTCTTCCTCCTCGCAGTTCGTACATGTCTTTGTGTCAGTGAGGCTCATTCTATGCATGTATTTGTTGAGGTTACTGTGTCCTGTGTTGAGTCCCACCATCAGCCTCAATTGCTCTCTGCTTGAACCTATAGCCTTCCTAGTGAGCTTGGTTTATTTGAGAGTGATCTAGCCACTTTGCACGTCCGTCGGGAGGTTTGCCCAGTGATCTTCGAAATTCCTTTTCATCTTCTCGTTGCTTGCTGTTTTAATTTATTGTTAGTGCGACTCCCACTTTGTTTTCAGCTGTTCGTTATTTAATACTAATTGGTCGGCTTTCTGATCTCCCGTGACCTGTGATGGCTTTAACTGCTGCTTGACTATCCAAGCAAATTTCTATTTTCCTTCTTTGGGTGTGGTATTCTAAGAGAACTCCAGCTCGCCTCAAAATGGTAACGACTTCTGCTTGGAATAGTGTGACGAAGGGATCTAGATGAATCGCAAGTTCTACCGGAGTTGCCTGCGATGTTGGAGCCGTCCGTAAACACCGTTATTTATTTATTTATTTATTTATTTACCATCTATCGAGTACATAAATATTATTATCTTAATATAAACAATAAAAACAAAAATAAATAAGAAAAGGAAAACTCCAAAAAAATAATAATAATGTTTTAATAATAATAAAACAGGAACAAATTTAATATTTAAAAATGCTAAATCAAACTCAATACACGCATTTTAAAAAACTTCGCTGCTTAGATACAAGTCAATATATTGACAGAGAGAGTTAAACTCAGAACTGGATCTGGAAATTGGATCAGATCTACCGTAATTAGTGTACGAATGGGGAACAAATAAGAGTGTTTGTCTCATCTTTAACGGCCGTGAGGGAGCATATAAAAAGAAAAGAGAGAGCAGTTTAGGACAATCGATACGATTACAGAAAGTATCTCTAACTAGCATTATAAGATAGTTCCTTCTTCTAGCTTCAAGAGACTTTAAATTTATCAAAAGACATCTGTCACCATATGAAGGCAAAAGATTGTCAGCCCAATTTAGTTTTCTCAGCGCATATCTTGAGAATTTTCTTTGTACCAATTCAATACGATTTACATCTACCCTGTAGGATGGACACCATATACAACAGGCATACTCCAAGGTTGACCTTATCAAGGATATGTACAAAGTTTTCAGTGTATACGGATCAGAAAATTGTCTAAGATTGCGCATAAGGAATCCTAGTAATTTATTGGCTTTTGAAATTAGGTAGTCTAAATGTAATTTTAAGTTTAGCTTTGCATCAAAAATAACTCCTAGGTCCTTCTGATTGTACACTACTTGAAGCGGTAAGTCGGCTATGCGATATGCAAAATTGATTGGCCCTAGCGATCTTGTAAATGTAATACTTTTACATTTAGCTACATTCAGGTATAAGCGATTCTCCGCACACCAGGTTGAGACTTCATCTTCATCAATTATTCATAGAACTGCAAACAATTAGAATAACGAATTCTAGGAGGGAGATCATTAATGAACAATATAAAAAGAAGAGGTCCCAAATGGCTACCCTGAGGGACACCTGGTATCTTTAGATACCACCGTCCCAATTTTGACGTTTTGTTTGCGGTTCGTCAAATAGTTTTGAAACCCTAAGCAATTCAACTTTCTAAGCAGGATATCGTGCTGAACTCTATCGAATGCTTTCGAGAAATCAGTATAAATTACATCTACCTGATTACCACACTCAATACCTTTGATGCAAAAGTTTGCAAATAGAGCGAGATTTGTTACGGTCGATCTACCACTAACGAAACCATGTTGATCCATTGAGATACTTGTCCTCACCTCATCATAAATACAGTTTTTAACAACAGCTTCAAAAACTTTCGGTACTAATTTCAGTTTTGAAATGGGTCTGTAATTAATAACGTCTTGTTTCGAGCCTGATTTGTGTATTGGGGTTATTAGTGAAAACTTCCATTCTTCCAAGAAGTCACCGGTAGAAAGCGACAAGTTAAAAAGCTTTGTAAGTGGAGCTGCAAGACTACCAGAGCACATTTTTAGAAAAGCAGGGCAAAAGCTGTCCGAAGATGACTTAAAATTAGACTTCAAAGAAGAAATCTCAAGTAAAACTTGATCCATAGTTAAAGTTAAGCTACCCAAGTTGGTGATAGTATCACTACATCTAATTTCATGAGTTACCGGAAAATTATCCTGAACATAATTGGATTGTAAGTAGGAAGCAAACATATCGCAAATAATATTTTCATCACTTGACGATTCATTGAGATACTGCATATTAGCTGGGATACCTAACGATTTACGCTTTGAATTAAGAAATACCCAAAAAGCTCTTGAATCACCCTTGATGTTGGTTTCAATAGAGTGCAGATACTTTCTGTATACAAACTTCTTAAGAGTATCGTATTCCCTTCTACAATGAGTATAAATATCGCGTGAGCTAGGATCTTTTTTGTATCTTTTATGCAGTTTAGAAACTTTATTTTTCAAGTTACACAATCTATTATTGAACCAAATTGGCTTATTTCTATGCTGTCTTTTCTTCAGTGGAACAAACAAATTATATGCTTCCTCAATTATGGTAATAAAGGAATCGTAACACACCTTTAAGTCACAAGAGTTAAGAGCTTCATCCCAGTTAATCGTGTTAAAAAAGAGATTTAATCCCGCATAATCTGCTTTACTAAAATCCCGAACTGAGTCCATCTCTCGTTTGTTTAAATTTAGTTTATCAAAATTCAAAACAAATAAATCAAATTCCAAAGCATAATGGTGAATACTATTTTTTAAAATAGGAACTTCTGCAATATTCAAATTAGCTTCTAGTTCACTATTAATAAACACTAAATCTAAGATTCGCCCTAAAGAGTTTACGACATAGTTTAGTTGGTTAAGATTAAAAGATAACATACTGTCAATAACACTGCATTCTACATCATTCGAGTGGTTAAAAGGTAACAAGCATTTTTCGCTTTCTGAAAAAAATCCATTTTATATTAGGGAGATTAAAATCACCCAAAATTACAATATGCGCATTAGATCCTAACGAATTCGTAACATTTTGAATATTATTTTTATGGTTTTCATAAGTAGTGATATTAGAATTAGGTGGAATATAAGAAATAATTAAATAGATACGAGTTAAGCAAACTGGCAACGTTACTTCAATGCATAATTGTTCTACAGTTTTGAATTCAAGTGGAACTTCCCTACTTACTAGATAAGATTTAATTGCAAATAATACACCACCACCTCTACATAATCCAGATTCTGCAAACGATCTATCTCTTCTAAATATATTGAAGTCATCAGTAGGACACAGCTCAGCGGAAAGTATACCATCACACAGCCACGTCTCTGTCAGTGCAATCACATCATATCGGCAGCAGGATACAGCAACATAAAGCGCATTCGTTTTAGACCGCATACCACCGACGTTTTGATAGTACACAGAAAACGTATCATTGGTAATAGGCGTAGATGAAGAATATTTTAAGTTGTTTAAATCATTAAATTTTCCTCTGGCGAGACTTGGTTTTTTAGAATGTATCGAAAATTTCTCACATACACACCAGCAGGCCAACAGCTCGAATTAAATGCCGCATCGAAAAGCTCAGATGGAACACCAATTTTAAAGTTTACGTATTTGATGAGATGTTCATCCATTCCTTTCTTAATTAATTTAAAGCATTCGAACTTTGATGGCGAAACATTAAGATTGGTAGCAACTAAATTGATAATAGACTGCGGAGATGTCGTCGGCTTGAATTTAGATAAATGTAACCATTTTCTTTTGGGGATTACTTCAATTTCCACGTTACCAGCACTGACATTGCTTCTGATAATACACTTTTTCTTGCGTTTTTTCCGCATGTTTACTTCTTCCCAATTCTCTTTTACCATGTTGATGTCACAATCATCAGTTGCATTGATAGCAAGTGCATCACTTTCTCTATTGTTTACCAAGAGATCAATTGCGCACGCATTAACTCCAAACGACAATGACGGCGACGGTTCCACAACTTTTTGAGGGAGCGGTGGAGGAGCATTTGCCACAGTAGCATCGGTACTCTTGCCACTCTTTAGCGCGGATGATTTCTTGATAATTGTTATAGGGCTAGTTAGAGAGTGAGAGACGAGAACTAGTGAGAGCACTTTTTGTTACTAAGCGGTTTTTATGCATTGACGATGACACAGCTGCAGAACGCTTGATAGATCCAGTAGAGCCAAATGAAGGAAGTACGTTGACCTTTTCTTTTGCTTTTGATCTTGTTATACGCTGGGACTGATCATCGCCGTTGTACGTTGCACTCGGAGACCGATTATTGCACACGTTAGATTCGTTTAAACATTTGTAAAGTTCATTAATTTTATTAAAAAAAATCATAATGGGAATGTCTAGGCACATATCACATTTCCAGAATACATTTGCACTATTTTCCAGCAAAGATAAGTCTGTAACCGAAATGTTAGAGCATTGTTTATGAAACTTTAGCGAACATATACCACACGCAATCGGATTAATGCCAATCGCTTTTTTGCATTTATTGCACTCAGACATACTAGGAAATACTATAACACGTCTTACTTGTACAACAATTAGTCGAAGACTGACTTCCGGATGATGTCTTGTTTCGTTGGTTCGAGCGCAAGAATCCCTTGAAGCAAATTCAGTTTTAAAATTGTTGACAAAGTTTAGTGTTGTAGATGGGAGATGAAGAATTTTTCATAGAGAAGCGTATCAAAATACTTTATCACTTTCCCTGGAAGCTGCGCTGGTGAGGAAACATACTTAAGTTTAGCTTGGGAGCTAAGTAAAATAGTCAGTCGAGAAACCAATCAACTTGTTTGCTATCGTATCCGGGGCTTACTGTGACATACAGTGCATAGTGCCATTCCTTTTACGTCTAGATCAGGTGGTAATAAAATACAGTTAAGGTGTGTTCGACGTGGCTCAGTGGTTAGTGTGTCGGTCTTCTGTGAAAGTTGCGTCGATTCAAGCCCCAGCCATGTCCACCGAACATTTTTCGCGAGACCACTTCTGGTCGGGAAATGACAAACCCAAGCAGCCAATACATTTCTCTAAATATAATTTCGAGCTCGTCGCGTTTCTTTTTAACGTGCGGCTTCCATTTGTAGCAACAACGGTGCCTTCTTCTTGCGGTATATCTCGAGTATAGAGCAAGAACAAGACTGGACCAAGAACACTTCCTTGTGGAACACAGGCAGCGATTTCCTTGAATTCCGAGTATTCGGCTCCGTGCTTGACACGGAAAAGTCTGTTCTCCAAGTACGACTCTAAGATCTTGTACAGCTCTTCCGGAAGTACCTGTCTTAGTTTATAATTCGAGCCTTCGTGCCACACCTTGTCAAAGGCTTGGGAAACGTCAAGAAAAGCACTAGAACATATCTTTTTCTCTTCCATGGCCTTCTCATTTTCGTTGGTTATTCTATAAACCTGGTCAATTGTAGAATACTTGATTCTGAACCCGAATTGATGATCAGGAAGCAAACGTCTTTCTTCAATAACCGGTTTTAACCGTTTTAATAAAAGTTTTTCAAAAACGTTTGATATTATCGGTAGGAGCGATATCGGTCTGTACGACTTTTTGTCGTTTGGCGGTTTTCCCGGTTTTGAAACCATTATAAATTCGGCGACTTTCCATTGCCTTGGAACGTATAATAGTCTTAGCGAAGCATTTATAAGGTAAACAAGTTTTATTAACGCTTTCTTTGGCAATTCCTTCAGGACCTGTCCGGTTATTAGGTCATATCCAGGAGCCTTGTTATTCTTTAGATTTTTTATTACCTCACAAAGTTCGGCTAGTGACACGCTTCTTATTTTAAAGTTGTCTGGAGTCATAATAGTATTATTAATATTTTCTATTAATGTTTGCCCGCGAAATGGATTAAACGTTTCTTCTAGATGCTCGGCAAATAAGTCGGCTTTTTCTTTATTGCCTTTTGCCCACTCGCCATTACTTTTTCTTATTGGTAGCGATTGTATTTGGGGTTTTTTGATACCTTTTATAGCTTTCCAAAGAGAGTAATTCGAACTTTTTTCAGCAGACAAGCCTTCGAGATATGTAGAAATCTCGTGATTTTTAAAATCCCGTATCGCTTTTTTGAGCTTATTGCATAGGAAGTTCGAATGGGTTTTATGCTGGGGAGCGCGGGACTGTTGCCATCTTTTGCGTGCTCTCCTCTTTGCCAGCATCAGTTCTTTTATTTCGGGCGGATATTTAACTTCGCTATTTCCGACTACTTTCCTTTTATATGGAGTGTTGGTCCACGCGGCGCTTTGTAAGACTTCAATAAATCTGCCGACTTCATCCTCTATTTCGCACATTCAGGACTATATTTTCTTCACAAGCTTTCCTAAAGCCATCCCAGTTAGTTTTGTTGCTAGTTAATCTGGGCGCTCCTTGTTTTCTCATTAGACGTTCGCTTATTGTCAATATGACTGGTGAATGATCTGAGGAGAGATCAAAGCATTCCTCGATGTTCGTAAAATGTTTCACTACCCCTTTTCCTATAAAGAAGTCTATGAGGTCAGGCGTTTTTGCTATGTCGGAGGGCCAATAAGTCGGTTTCCCCGTCGAAAAGAAGTCAACAGCAAATTGCATGCCGGTTTCGTAGAGAAGTCTGCCTTTAGGTGAAATGCATCTCGAACCCCAAAAGGTGTGTTTAGCATTAAAATCGCCACCAATAACAAATTTCGGTCCAAGTGAGTCAAATAGACGTATTAAGTCATTCTTTTCTAGCGTGTATCGCGGAGGGCAATAAATGGACGCGATGTTGTAATACATGTTTTTACTTTTTACGCGAACTGAAGTTATTTGCATTGCATCGAGTTCTATCGGTGAATTCAAAGAGTGCTCAATACAGTCTTTAATTAAGAGCGATGATCCGCCCCTAGCCCTTTCGGATGGGTGGTATGCGTGATAAGCATAGTATCCTCTAATTTTAACTCGAGATTCCTTTGTCAGATGGGTTTCAGAAATCAAGCATATGTCAATGTTCTGTTTGCGTAGGAATACTTCCAGTTCGTCGATTCTTTGCAGACGGCCGTTTGCGTTCCATGTTAAGATTTTAAGTAACTGGTTCATTCAGGTTGCTAAGTTTTTCGAATATGAGCTTATTTGTCTTGCTTTGCTCCTCGAGTTTCGCGAGAATTATAGAGAATACTTGTTGCATAAGATCTAGCGCAGGCCTATTTTGCTTGGTTGCTCTCGATGCAGCTTGCGCATACGTTTGCGCATCAGCAGATGGCGGTTTCTCCTGGATTTTTTTCGTATTATCCTTCACGGGTTTGCTTTCTTTCACTAGCGATTTTTCCGGTTTATTTTTATTTGGTTTCGGTTGCGGACGCATGTTCTTTTTAAGCGTATCGGGCCTTTTTTGGAGTTCTTTGGCCAATTCGCAACCTCGATAATTCGCTGGGTGCTTCCCCTTGCAATTTGTGCAAGTCGCTGCGGTCTGCTTGTTTAACATAACGGTGGACAGCTTTAACTTTGAAGAAGTATTCGTCGTTCGGAGTTGGCTATAAATTGTAGGTCCCTTGAAACAAACACAATATGAATGGTTTCAAGAATCTAGACCTGGTGGGCCAGGGTCTGTCTTTTATTTATTTTGTAAGTATTGATTAAAAATGGGGTAACGCGTGCTGCGGCCTGAAATATGTAGAAGTGCTCCACTGGAGACAATTGATTCATACTCAGTCTATATTATTACCATCAGTCTGGTTGTTTTTAGAGAATTCAGTGAGGAGATTTTATCGGTTTTAATGAAGTCAGCCTCTAAACAGATCTTCCTAGTTACGAAATAGTGACCTTTCATCCTCATAGTTGCAAAATCTACACGTTTCGCCTTCCTCTAGACCTAATTCTTTAAGGTTAATCTTTAGCTAACAATGCCTTTTAATATGCTGAACCCATTTTTGATGGGGTTTGATTTCCCGAGTAGGACCTTGGATTGCCGAAGTCTGGTAGGTTGAAGGTTGAAGTGGCTGCCAGCTAAAGCCAACACACTTAGACCCATGAGGGGTCCGTTGTTATCAAGTCTGGTAAGATCGTTTCAGAATTTTGAGCTTATGCTTTCTTCCTCCTTCTGTAGTTGTTTATGAAGTTATTGCCTATTTCGCAAGAGGGCTCTGGTTTCAAAAGTAACGATTCCGCTCCTTCCTTAGCCAATCTATCTGCCTCTTTATTTTCTTCCATTCCGACATGGCCAGGTACCCGTTTAAGAGTCGCCTCATTATTTTCGCTTAGGCCGTTTAGTTTCTGTAGACACTAATTTGGATTGTCTACGAGCTGAGTACCTTGTTGGCCGCTAATTGCCGCGTTTTACTCTGTGTATTTATGGAAGTTAATTTGCACACTTTTTCCGACAGGATGTAGTTCCGTCTGGAAGATTTAGATCTAGATTTTAGAACCAAACATTCCTGCTCCAGTTCCAGCTTATTTTTCTGCCCTGACTGTGTACCATTTTAAGCTGTGTGCGTTGTGCAAGCAATCTTGGTCCAATCTTGTTGCTCAGCTCAATCGTGAAGTATATCGTAAAGCTGTATTTCTTTGTTATAGTATTTCTAGGTCATTGGTGCGTTTTTGTCTAGGAAGATTCGTTTCCCATGTTGCTTCCTTAACCCTTTCTTTGTTTCGTTCTAATAGTATGGAAGGTTTTGGTGGTATTTCCTCCGACCTTGATGGAACAAAGAACGTTGAGCTTTCAAATACCAAAAAGTAGTGAAAAGTGACTAATCTTTTAACAAACTATCATACGCTACCTTGAAGCCGATAAATAGATGCTTTCAAACCCTTCAGTATTTTCTAAGATTTGGCGTAACGTGAAAATTTGGTGAATCACAAATTTGTAATCGTTTACGATTGCAGCCTTTCGATGTTGCACTTTCTCACAGCGCTCGTTCTGATAGTGATACGACCATATTCGATATTTTTCCTCGAAACGTTCGAACGCCATTAAATTTATTGGCAGTAGCTTAATCAGGTCGCCGTGGGTCAGTGGTTAGTGCGTTGGACTGCTGACCGAGCGGCGTGGGTTCAATCCCCAGCCGGGAACACCGAACATGTTTCGCGGCACCACCACTCGCCGGGGAATGACAAGCCTCCGAGAGTATAATCTGTCATGATAGAGCTTCTCAATTCGCCGTTCGGAGTCGGCAATAAATTGTAGGTCCCTTCCATTCATGCGAACAATACAAACACGCACAACATGAATGGTTGCGAGAAGCTAGGCCTTGGCTCATCTCGAGCTGTCGCGCCAGCTATTTATTTATTTTTTTAGCTTAATCAGGTAAATTGGAAGTTGCCTTGTAAATGTTTAGAGGTGGGAATTTCAGGCGTGGTTTGTCTTTACGGAATAATCGATGAGCAATGATCTATTTCCGGTTACAGTGGTAAATGCGTTCGACTGCCGTGCGAGCGGTGAGGGTTCAATCTCCAACCATGTCCACCCAATATCGGGGAATGACAAGCTTCCGGGAATATAATTCTTCCTCCCTCCCTCTTCCATTCGTGCGAAAAATTTAACACGGATAATATGAATGGTTGGCTCATCTCGAGCTGTCGCGCCAGCTACTTTTTATTTTTTTTTAATGACCTATTTTCGTAAACATCTCACTAGGGTTGAGCCAAAAATGTCCATCTTTTTGATGTTTTCGTAGAAATCTCCAAGGACGATATTAACCTCTTTTTTTCGGATGTTGCTCATAGATCTTCGTGAGGAGTTCGTAGTGACAATCTTTGGTTGCATTTAAAACATCACTTGCATACGAGTACTTGGGTGGCGGTAGCTTACGACTTTTTACCTAACTCTACCTTTGACGGCAAAAGTGCCTCCAATAAGCAGCTGTCTCTGTCTAGACACACAGTCAATCCTAACCAGCTCTTGTTGATCAGTATAAGTGTCGCAGTCAAATGGCACAACTTCTCAGTATCAAGTTTCACTTTTCTTTTGAACTCTACTGTAGGTACCAAGTATTTTATGAAACGCCCGGGTTATTCCGCTCAAGGGATTGACTTTGCAATTAATTCATTTGACACCCCCGTGCTGGTGCTACGCCGCACAGCGAGTACTGCCATTGATATCCATTCGCCCACTCATCTCCATTGCCAGCCACCTCACCATATCACATTAAAAGACCATGAATGGTCCCGGATTAAAATGTTAATGAAAATCCTTTTCATAGATAGCAAACAAACCTTGAGATAAGGTCTGCGTGTGTGTGCCGGGCTTTGATTTGGTGAATCCTTCCGCGACTCTTTTTTGTTTTCAGCTGGAGTTGTCTTTTTTTGCGTTCGTTCTCTTTTGGAATCATATAACGTTACGAAATGTGAGATACTCCGCCGAGCGTCCAGGATCAGGGAGGCGGCTGAATAGGATGTGTTGTGGCGCGGAATTCGTTTCGCATTCACTTTAAAATTGAAAATATAATATTCATAAATAATAATTTGCGGAGCGGGAGCAGATTTGAAAGTACCTGCACACAAAAGCGGAACGTAGGGCGTGGGCGCGGGACCGCGTTTTATGGATACGGGTACGCATTGTGGGATGAAATCCAATTTTCATTTTCAATAGGTCTTCAAAGTCCTTTTCTTCTTTTTTTTTTTGGTTGGTTTTTGTTTTCAGTTTTTTTTGCTGTTTTGGAATAGCTGCTGTGTCTCTGTGCTCCCAGCGTCTCATGGTGATGATGATGATTACGATGTGGGTGGTTAATTTTCATCACATGTTAATCATAACAATAGATTAGAGAAGCTTGGATGGTTTCCCCAGCGAGAGGGGTGGAATAAACGCGGTTTTTTTAATGCAGATGCGGATACAAAGGGTGGCGTGGGAAATGGGATGTTGAACGTGAGTGGTGCTTTTAGGGTGGCAAAGTAATTTTAATAACCGATGGAAAATTATTTACTGATGGTGAATAGTGGCTGCAGCTGGTGTTGCTAGAATCTAAATCGATTTATTGTTTGGAAATAATTAGAAAAGTATTTAATTTAATTTTATGGATGGGCAAAGGTGTCTTGATGTAGACAAGTTTGAGCTTTTAAAGTGTAGCTATTGATCGGCGTGGCTCAGTGCTAAGACTGCTGTACAAGCTTAATAGGTTCGAGCGTCAGCAGTATTAACCAAATATTTTGTGCGGCACCAACTCTCGGTTGGGAATAACAATCCTCCGACTGGATAATTAGTCAGGAAGATGTATCGTGATTTGCCATTTGGAATTAACAATAAGTTGTTCATTTTTTACATTTGTAATTCTTTTTTTTTTTTTCATTTACTTTATTAAATCTTAAGGCTAGGAAAAACGCTTTAAAATGGCTTAACTGACTTAATTCTAACTTATTGACCATATGACGGCACTCAAAGCTTACCAGTACTTTTAAAATGATATTATTCGACGTAACCTAACTAATTCAATATTTTAAATCGAATGGCTTAACTATTTTTAAACTAAGAAAATTGTTTTTTTTTCATTATTTATAAACCACCTAAGAAATAAATAAAAAATAAATCCTATCTTACTCTAAATACGTAACTAAAATCGTAACTTACTAACTTAAGGTGGCGCTACAGTCCGGAGTGGACCTTGGCCTCAACCCAGCCAGCTGCCTCCAATTTCGCACGCCAAGTTGGTTAAGGTCCCATTCCACTTACGTGCGCCACCTGAGTCGCTGTGGCCCGTACAGATCGCGACACCGCGCGCAGTGTATGTTCGGGCTCTTCTAAGGAGGTCGTTGCATGTTGACTAAATCTTTCTGGATATGGCGCAGCTAGATAGGTTGTTCCATTTGTGTTTGGCTACTGAGAAATAGTGTAGAACGTAGGGAACGAGGAATGATATTGAGAGGGATCTTTTGCAGCAGCACGACGTTTTTAGATTTTTTTCTGTGGAGGATTGGTGCTACCAAGGATAATTTGGTAATACCCAGATAGCGCAACTGGTACTCAAAATAGAAGAAATATAAAAAGATTTTACAGACGCCGGCGGTCGGGGATAGGAGATGATCTGATCATTATTCACGGAGAGGAAAGCTTTTTCCCTTTTCTTTTAGATTATTCAACCGAAAGATTTAGCGAAACTCATCCCTTATGACATCAACGGTACCGAACATATTTTCCACCAGTCAGCGCTTCGCTAATTATCATCTTCGCCATCATTGTCATCATCACGCAAAGGAAATAAAAAAATCAAAACAAACCAAAAGAAAACGACAGTATTACCGTGCAGTATATCGAAAAGCTTGGGGTCCTGTTATATGACCCCACCATACAAAAATGTCTATACAAAAATTTTGTATGGCTTATTATATGATCTTTGGTGGTACTCAATGCTCTACTTATTTGTTATTAAAACAGGAGCGCAAGTTGAGTCCACGATTTTAAATAACACCTAAGTATTAATAAGAATAGCTAATAGACCGTGGGTCAGTGGTTACTGCGTTGGACTGCTAACAGAGCGGCGTGGGTTCAAGGCCCCAGCCAGGAACACCAAACATTTTTCGCGGCACCACCTCTCGTCGGGAAATGACAAGCCTCCGGGAGTATAATCTGTCATGAAAGATCTTCTCAATTCGCCGTTCGGAGTCGGCAATAAATTGTAGGTCCCTTCCATTCGTGCGAACAATATAAACACGCACAGCATGAATGGTTGCGAGAAGCTAGGCCTTGATTCATCGCGAGCAGTCGCGCCAGCTATTTATTTTTCTTATAATAGACCGACACTTGGTGACGTTAAACTTTAAGATATCATCGCGTTGACAACAGATGGAAAACTGGTTCAAGTCGTCCTGTTGGAACCGTGAGTCAGCAGGGGATGATATGTGTTTATAAATGTTCATGTCATCTGCATAGACTGATAGATCAGAGTCACGTAAAATGAGTTCGACATCATTAATGATAAGGACAAACATTTAAGCTCCGAGATGCCTGCCTTGAGGGACCTCGGAGGATGCAGTGATATGGTCAGATATTAAAATCCTAAATCGGACTTTATACCGGCGTTTGTCTACCATACACCATGGTAAACGAAGACGGTTGATGCGCTATGCTCAATGTACCCGATAAAATGTAAAAACGTTTTATTTTCCACATGTAAAAGAAAAAAAAAGTTAAATAATCCTTGTTCCAACGTGGTAAAGGTCAATATTGGTTTGCAGAGGGTAAAAACTCATAATAAACTTGGAAGTTGTATCGTTTCAAACTTTCAGCCACACATAATGATTTCATAATTATGTTTATCCAGAAACGACTCAATTTAATCCATATTAAAACAAAAATTTAGGAGTTCATTGATAGTACGGGCATGTCCATCACCAGCCACTGCGTCACAGATACACGAGTATGGACAAGTAATTATGGTTATTATTATCTCATTTCATTAAATCCCTTCAAACAGCCGCTTAAGCGGCTTTTCAACCGATTAATTAAGGCTTACAGTTTCCCAATTTTGCGTTACGTACGCGGACGCATGTTAAAACCCATCGCACAGCTTGTCAGGGGAATTAAGTTGATAGTATGTGCAGCGAGCGGATATTTTATTTTTAAATCGATATGAGGCGTACGTATTATCACAACGTGGAGACATTGACACTTTATTGGAGTTAATGGCTCAAGAGGAATTGAGATGGAACACTGAACCTATAAATTTTGAATTAAGTTGCATTAAAAACAAATATGTATTTAGATTGTATGAACTTGTAGCTTAGGTCCTGATAGAGGGCGCAGTACCATTCGACCAGAACTAAGCAATTCATAGTTCCACATATGAAATCACTTAAAAGAAGTCAAGTTAGGAATCAAAGTGTTTTTGTTGAAAGAAGTAAAATTAAGTTGACAGTTGACAGGACTTCTGACTAGAATCTGAGCTAGGAAAGGAAGGAATGAATTCGAATTTTTAACGGACGGTGTCTACGTCGTCAAACAAAAAGCTGTGTAAATTCTGAAACCCGGTAGAAAGTTCGGAATGTGTAAGGTCACCTATGGTAACAAACGCCAATATTTTACAAACTTTTGAAAATAAAGTGCTAAGAGAAATTGTCAATGCACCCTGGTACGTAAGAATATACATAGAGATCTCGGAATTCCTACAGTCGAAGATGACATTAAAAACTTCGCGCGAAAGTACAAAATCGAATAAGCGAACACGTTAATAATACAGTCCTACAACTTCTGGACGAAAGAAAAATGTATTGCGCCGTCTACAAAGGACCAAACCTTTTGACTTAGCACGATAAAAATTAACCGCGTCTAAATAGCGGAATATGCAGGAACTTTCATTGGAGAGGCACCTGCCAAACGTCTCTATTTCGTGATAAAAAAAATTGCTTGATAAGTCCTTACTTAGTTGCAGTAACTAACAAGTTTATATCGAAGGGAGGTGTTTTTTTTAGTGAGTAAGAATCTCACACTACTATGAGCACGCGTCTGCGGTCCTCATAGTGTCTATGCAAGATTTTCACCTACCGCACACCTTTTTTTCACCTATTCTTCTTCGCACAATAGTTCGGTGCCCGTAAGTAACATCCCTTTACCTACAGAAAACCACTGGAGCATAGCAAACGCAGACAAAATGCGGAGCTTTAAAAACAGAAAAAACAAGAACTCAGACAAACGAAGAAAAAAAAACACGAGAAACGGAGATGGAGAAATGTGACCACAGGAAAGAGATCCAATATTTGATAAAAATGGTTAAGAGGGCAACCCAAGATTCTTCGTCCCAAACTGGAGCCTGCCAGGACGAAAATGGGAATACCATAATCAAAAAGCAGTTTCTGCAAAAAATGTGGAAAGACTACATATATCTGCAGTCTGTTAAACGTCGACGAAAAAGATAATCCCGCTGTCAGGGAGTCTGATAGTGTCAACCTGGTGTAACGCTGAGTCTCCTGAAACCATACGTAGACGAACTGCTTGAGAATTACCTGTGCAGTAATAGGCATGGAAAATCGACAACTGACCGAATTCTCACGTGAAATCCTTAAGAAGAGGCAAGGGTGTCATGCTATTCTACGCCACGTCTAGTTTTGGCATTCCTGCGAAACTAATTCTATTATGAAGTATGACGATGAACGCTCGCTACACCTTCACGATCGGGAATGGTACCACCGGGACCTTCTAGAGGTTTATCTTTTTCAAACTGCTACTGGAGAAAATTGTTCAAAATTCCCATTTTGTGCAAATGAGTATACTCTACATTTATACATAGAGCTACATAGAGCCCAAGAAAGAATCTTAACAAGACTACTGTTAATCTATTGAGACTCGAAAGGAATCCGCAAGGCTTAGCAAGATATTGTCCAAAGGACACAATAACCCGCCCTTCCTGAGAAAGTTGAACGGAAGCTAGACATATTCAACCGCGGAATCCTTATAAACACACACTTCCCAGGATGTCAGGACAGCACCTCAGAACAAGACAGTTCTCTCTCCTGGCGACCTACATTTTGGAATAATATTTTAAGAATTATCTTCGAGGAAAAGGCCTCCTGGGCCATAAACAACTTCGCCCCATATATATCCTCTGGTCATTTCAGCATAATTCCCGTAATACTGCAGAATGTGCAAGACATAGCAATTCATTGGCTAGTACCGACCTATAAAAGCTGTATACTTCTCAACCACACACCACAATCCTGGAGGCGTGTCCGTATGTTTTTTGAAACGAAAGAGGGTCGACAAGGACATGAATCCGCAAAGGACTTTAGGCCCATTAGTCTGACCTCTTTCTTGCTAAAGACCCTGGAACGATTCCCAAACATTCACATTTGGAAAAAGGTAGCAGTCTCTCCTTTTTCCTACTCCTAACACGTGGATCTCAAAGGTAGATCCACAAAGACGGCTCTGCGTGACATAGAAGTTGCTTTAACAACCTCCACACTGAATCTATTCGAGAATCTCTCACCGAGTTAGGGGTAGAGGAGTCCACTAGTCAATGGATAGTATCCATGCTAAGTAACCGAATTATTCAGACAAATCTAGGTTCAAGTGATTTGACCAAGTACGCAAGCAGAGGGACTCCTCAGGGCGGAGTCATCTCTCCTCTACTATGGCTCTTGGTCATGAATAAAATCTTGATGCGTCTAGACAGGGAAAGGGTTAAGATAGTGGCGTACGCGGATGACGTGGTAATCTTAGTGGCAGAAAAGTTTCTCTCGGTGATAAGCCAACTCATGGAAAGTGCTCTGGATAAGGTAAGCTCTTCAGCCATCAGCTGTGGTCTAGGGGTGAATCCAGGCAAAACCGAAATAATACTCTTTACATCGAGCAGCGCGTTAGGAAGGCAAGCATAGCTTTTTACGCCTGCAACAGGACTTTCGGTAGAAAATGGGAACTTCAGCCAAAAATGACCATATGGATGTACACAGACGTTGTACGCCCAATTCCCACTTACGGCGCCACAGTCTGGTGGTCCGCATTAACTAAATATAACACTGACAGAATTAAAAAAGTCCACAAGAATGTCAAGTATAGGCATCACGGGCGCACTGAGATCGTACCCAACAGACGCCCTTACTGTCATCCTGCACCTACTACCACTTGATCTACATATCAAAGAAATAGTATTGTGGAGCGCAGTATGGCTTAGAGAATCTGTCTGCTGGACCGCCAGACCCTATAATCACAGTAAAGTTCTGGAAACAATACCAAACGAATTGGTCGCGTCCTCGACTGACTACTTAACTCCCAAGTTAAACTTCACGAAATGTTTTTCAGCCCGATTTCCAACCAGGGTAGACTGGGAAAACGGAAAAGTGATCAAGGATTTTGATACAACTATTTTTACCGACGGCTCGTAAATGAACTGCGGAGGCATTTTCTTAGAGAAACTGAATTTGTCGAAATCCTTTCGACTTCCGAATTTTGCCAGTGTCTTCCAAGCAGAGCTCCTTGCTATTCGGGAAGCCTGCCGTGTGCTGAAAAATTCTCCAACACCCATCTACAATACTGCTATCTTCATTGACAGTCAAGCCGCTATCAAAGCCATTGATTCGGTCAGTACATCCTAAAAGCTGGTAAACCAATGCCAGGAGAAAAAATAACAACGAGAAAGAATCTCTGCATAATTTCCTGTGCAAACGCCCCGCCCTAGCGAGGGTCAGGCAACGCACTCTAGACAAACCCTTCTTCGACGACCTCAAAGATTTTTTTCAAGAAAAGGATTGGTGAACTAATCCTTTATCTTATTGTAACTTCACAGGTTGAATTTAAATATCTTCATCCATCAACTTATAACACGGTAGCAAAACGGCTACCTACCTACCTACCTACCTATGCAACTACATAGTCACGCAGGCTTCACTGACATCAGCAGTAGAACGAAGCAACTTGTCATGAACGCCTTCGCGAATATCAAGTGAAACTTTTTCGCAGTCACATCGTTTAAGTGTTCAAATCGCCTAAAAGTCTTCATCGTTGTAACCCAGGACTGGGATTAACAAGGCCTTATATGTATAGAGTCTCCTTAGTTTTTCAAAATAGATAATACAGCTCAATTGCCGTATTAACCCGAAGAAACAGCGATGAGCAAGATTTATTCTTCGTTTGATTTCTGCCCTAGTGTTGTTGTCAGATGTGATAGCGGAACCGAGATAGACGAAGTCCCTTTGTCAATACTGACGAACGCGCCAGCAACGCGACGCATGCGAAATTGGAGGCAGCTGGCTATTGATTGAGCTGGCTGGAGACGCTTGTCGGTTGAGGCCCAGGTTAACCCCGGACTACAGCGCCACCGTAAGTAAGTAAGTAAGTGCCTCTAATGTTGGCGCGTGTGTTTTGCTCTATTCTTTCAAGAACGATTTTAAAGACGTCGCATAACAGCGCATCGCTTTGTCTAAATCCTTTTTTGACACCAAAGGTCTTGGTGAGATCTTTAGCGGCCTTGGTGGAGTAGAATGCACTCTTATGCCAAACTAGCTCTGTAAGCTCATCTCGATAAATGCTGTCAAACGCGGCGGTAAAATCGTTGAAAAGGTGATGGGTATCCATTTGAAGCTCCGGGGTTTTCTCCAAGATCTGCCGCAGTGTGAATATTTGGTCGATGGTAGACCTTCCTAGTCTGAAGCCACACGGATGTGGACCTATCAGGTTGTTGACGAACGCCTGCAGGCGTTCACATAACACCGCAAATGAGATCTTGTAAACGATGTTAAGAAGACTGATCCCACTGTAGTTGGCGCAGTTCAGAGGGTCTCCTTTCTTGAGGATCGGCCAAACAATGCTGAGGTTTGGGCGTACATTCATCTAATCAAATTGTTGAAATGAGTATCAAGTCATTGCAGTACAGTTAGACTAGAGATAATTCTGCTAGGCCGTACACCCCAGCGACATCCTCAAAATATTTTCAGGCACTCACACAAGGCCCTCGTTTAAGCAATCATATCCTCAAAATGGACAGAACAACGCCGAAACCAACATTGAGTCTAGAAAGTAATTATTCCATCGTCTTAGTCTGCATCCGAAGAAGATTGTGGAACTCATTTTTCTATCGTCCAATGTTACAGTACAAATGTGTTTTCAACCAACTTTAAATTTCAACAAGCATTCGGCAGAAAGATGCATAATTCAATCACTGCATTCACAATGCATCAAACAAAAATATTTCCGAAATTTCTTTTGACACCACCACCCAGACCATCACCGTCGATATTCGTATTCACTAGACAAATGTAAACAAACGGAAATATACCACGACGAAAAGAAGAAACAAAAATAAAAACATCATCATCCCTCAATTGGAATGCGGCTACAATTGAAATATCAAACCGAACAAAAGACTAGTCGACCAACAATAACAATAACAAAAACAAATACACAATCCAAATGAATTCATAGCGAAAAAAAAAGCAGGAAAAAACAAAAGCATCCCAAAACGTCGACGACGAAGACGGGCAAAAAAGGACATTCCCATACAAATGTTTTGCCAAAGTCCAAAAACATAATATTCCGCCCTTCTGGACCGCCTCGTTCCGAAAAGCTGAAACTTTTACACTTGAAATCACCACCAACGCAGGAGCGGGCATTTTTTTCTTTTTTTGGAACACACTAGCTCCCTAGGCTCATAAAATTCAAATAAATAAAACGGGCCAACAACATTGTTTGCCCAAACGAAATTGAGAAAAAAAAACTCCACAGATACACGGAACAGGGATGGGTATCCTGTAGATTGTTAGAGGGATGCTCTCAACAACAAACACTGTGTAGTAAAGTCGCTGTTCTCGCACAAAAAAAAATACGGATACGGAATGAGCGCACCGCAGAAAAGCAGCGGGACGTAGGGAACGAAGTCGGCACGAGGCAACAGACACCATGAGGCAGAACTTGCGGGGAAGGAAACAAGCAAAATTATTTTTTTTTGGCTTCGAATGAAGAACATCCCCTGCAGTTTATGCAAAAATAACAAAATTCCGAACACAGAACCGCAAAAATAAATCAAACGGAATTGAGTCAGAGCCTCCTAGTCTCCGTTCAGACTTCAGTTCGACTCATCCGCGCTCGACACAGTAAATACCACAACCGCGCGCCGCCATCACCAACGCCATTCCCAGAGCCACAGATGCAATAGTTATTCGTCCTCGGTTTTCGCCGCGTGAACTTACCCAGGAAGAAGGACCGTTGCTGCTGCTGCGAACTAGAAACTAGACTTCCAACCAAAGTGCACACACACACCGGAACACGCAAGTTGGGTGAAAAATCGGGGAAATATGGCCGAAGCGCGAAGCGCGTTAAACTAACAATTTCCGACGACGTGAAAGGCGAAACTAACAGCGCCGAACAGGAGTAGGATTTCTATGCAAGACGTCGCGGCCCGATTGCCTGTTGTGAAATGCAGCAGACAATAAGTAATTTATTTAGCGTGTATGGGGTTGAGTAGGTTGACAGTGTGTCTCGCTGACAAGTTCCCTGTTTTACTTTTCACCAAATTGGCATAAGGCGAGGTCCTAAAATATGGTGTTTTTAACGGTCAACAATGTAGATACAGTTGCGGACATAGAAATCCGGACAGGGTGAAAATAACGAGTTTAGTAGAATAATTTTAGAGGTTTTAAAGATAATCAAAATCCATATTTGGCAAAAGTTTATTTGTTAAACTACACATCAGATTCATAAAACAATAAATCAATTCCCGAAAAAAGGGCTTCAATACAAACGATTTGAAATTGTACCGTTTTATTGGAAAAAATAGAATTGCGTAAATGTGTGAGCATAATGACAGTTTTTATTGCTTCTGGAGTTTATGATTTTTATTACAGGAAACAGACTTTATAAACTTCCGAAAACCAGAGATATTAGTATTTTTTAGTGCCTCCTTTTTTTAAATAACGGCTTCCATCCGGTCGGGCATTGATGCAATGACCCCGTGTAAATTGTCCAGCGCAATTTCTTCATACCACATTTTTTGGATGAATTTGTCCTACCTGAGCCTAAATAATGTACCATAGGTTCTCAATAAGGTTCAGGTCGGGGCTGTTGCCAGTCTACTCCATAGTCGAAATACCATTGGCATGGCGCAGAATCATCTTGGAAAATCACTCGGTGTATGAGAAATGTTCTTCCAAAGATTATTCCAAAGAATTATCTTCTAATTTTTTTTTTATATTTTACTGCGTTCACCGTTTCATTTATTAGAGCCAGTTGTCCAACGCCGTGATAGGAAAAGCATCCCCAAATCATCCTTGAGCCTCCATGTTTGACAGCTGTTGTTATGCATTCTTCGTTAAATCTTTCGCCAGTTCTCCGCCTCACGTACTGTATTCCGTCGGATCCGAATATGGACTGAGAAGATCACATTCTTCCAATCTTCTATAGTCCAGTTTTTATGATCTTTGGCCCACTGGAGACGCTTAACGCGCATTTTTTTCGTTAGAAATGGTTTTTTATTTCGGATCCACCAGCCTCTACGTAGTCTGTCCTTAAATCAGTAAATTCAGCAATTTTATATCGATCACGTAGACATATTCGTTTTAGAAGCCGATCTTCAGCGGTGGTGGTCTTTCTACTGGGACCAGTCCCTTTTTTCCTTTGGAATTCAGCTACTGAGGACCTTTTTTTTTTTTTTTAAAGTGATTATATCCACTTTTGTTTTTTCACACATTTTTTTTCTATTTCCCATATTAATAGAATTATCTTCACTTTTTCAACCAAACTACTTTTAAATGCATTGAACTTTTACAACGGGAACTAGAATCATATTATTAGAGCCTTTTTATGCAAAATCCTAAAAGACTACCTGTTGTTTCTCATGATAATTAGAGTTTACAACCTAATAAAGATCTTTTTCATCCTGTCCGGATTTCTATGTCCGCAGCTGTAAGTGCTACATAGTAGCGACGAGGAAAGTCGTTTTTGGCATGTTGTCAGCATTAAGTAACATTCTTTGTATGACTTTTGGATATTGATCCTCATGGGTATATATATGTGTAGAGATATTCAGAGTTTATTAACAAAGCCTAGCATTCCAGAGCAACAATTGCTGTCGAAGTTCAAGAATAAAAACGAGAAGATAGATGCATAATAAGGTACAGCGGCGCCGCTGCCGGCCCATGAACTCTACTTATTGTGTGTTTATATTGAGGGACGTGAGACTTATACTAGGTGAAGCAAAAAGTCAAAAAGAGAAAAAAAATTGTTTGGCCAAATTCGGTTTTATTTTTCAACATACATTTCTTTTAAGTCAACACAGCGAGTCCAACGATTTTCTAAGTTTATTATCGCGTCCAAAATGTAGCCTTTCGGAAGCTCTCCAAAATAGGCCTCAGTTTTAGCTATGTCTTCCTCATTTGAGTAAAATTGCTTACTGGTGAGCAATCTCTTCAGGTTTAGACACAAGTAGAAGTCGTTGGGGGCCAGGTCTGGCGAATACGGTGGCCGAGGAATCAGTTCAAACCCGATTTCGTACAATTTTGCTTACGCAACTTTCGGTGAATGCGCACGCGCATTCTCGTGATGATAGAGAATTTTTTTTCTTCTTCAAATGCTGCCGTTTTTCTGCGATTTCAATTTTCAAATTATCCAATAATGATGAATAATATTTATGGATTTACCTTTTTCAAGATAGTCAATGAATATTACTCCATACGCATCCCAAAATACGGAGGACATAACCTTTCCCGTCCATTGTTGCGTTTTTGGACGCTTCGGAGCGCTTTTACCCGGAAAAACTCATTGTTTCGATTGTTGCAGGGACTCTGGTGTGTAGAAATGTATTCATGTTTCATCCATGGTTATGCATCGGTGCAAAAATTTCCTTCGATTTCTCGTAAACATTGCCAAATTCTGCTGACAAGTCGTAACACGAATTCGTTTTTGGTCCTTTGTTAAAAAAAGCACGGAGGTTGGTTGTTTCTCACTGCTATAACTTGTAAATGCATAAACAAAAATGGCTGAAATTTTGACAGACGTCTAATGAAGGATGAAGCTTTTTATGAAGTCCGAATTTGGCAAAAAAAAAAGTTTACTTATTTCACTTATTCCAAACTTTTTGATTCACCTAGTAGAGCCAAGATATCTTAGCAGTGGACAGAAAGGGAAACGTCTTGAGGAGGAAACACTGACTTGCATATGGATGGAGAGTGAAGCTGAAGGAAGTATCATATATGGACCCAGATTCACTCAGAGTAACTATGTGCATGTACATGGTTGGTTGGTTGGTTTTTGTGGTTGTCCTTAAGACTTACTTAGACCTCAAGCGGGTCCATTGTACCCATGAAGAGTATACTCATGAGAGTCAAACCAAGTGATAGGGTTGGCTAATCTGGAAACCATCCAAAAAGGGATAGAAATCTTAGGAGTTTTCTAAAACTAGCTATATAAAGGTCCTCCAGCCCATGGAAGAAGCTACTACCAAGAGTACGCAGTCTTCTGGTGGCTACTGGCCAGTGCGGGACATTCGCATAGCAGGTGCTGGATGGATTCTATTTCGGCTTCGCCCCTGCAGCTTCTGCAGTAGTCATTGTAGGGTAATGTAACATGCTCCGCATGCATTTCTATTCCGCAGTGTCGCAGTGCAAGGACACTCGTAGACGGTTCGTATTTCCCTTCGATCAAGTTGTACGATGTTTTTGGAATTTTTCTTATCGAAGGCTGGCCGTAGTGATCTCTCCGTGTGACACCATCGCGTATTAGCCTTGATCATGGTTTCCTCATCTATTTCCCAGTAAAGAGTACCAATGGGTGTCTTTGCGACCGCTCCAGGCAAAATCGTCCGCCCTCTCATTACCTGATATATCTTTGTGGTCCGGTATAGGGTCGCCTAGTTGATCATTTATATATCGTTGAGAGTTTGGCTGCAGACCTTAACAAGCTTCGACTTTATCGATGCTGACTGCAGAGATTTAATAGCCGCCTGGCTGTCAGCATAAGCAGTTATCTCGGCTTGAAAAACGCTGCATACGTCTTCAATCTATGTACATACATACATCTCGGCTTCTCTTTCACGTGCACCCTTGTGCACATATGTACTGTAAATACATATGTATATGCATACATACTATTTGCAGTTGAACTCTTTGCCAGAAATGGCATTGAGAGTTACCTACATCATTGCAGAAAATCAAGTAGACTTTAAAGCTCTTAGTCTATGTTGGCTTCCTTATTTTTCGTAGCATGACATTAATGCAGTGTCCAGTGGAAATACCCAAACCAACAAGTGTCTCCAGCCAGCTCGATCGCTAGCTTTCTGCCTCCCGTTCCGCATGGTCTTTGTCTCCCAGCTATCTTGGCAATTCAATTTGTACTCTTCTGACTAGATCGATGTCACTTTAAAGTCCATACAATTTGTCGTCCAAAGATCACCAGAAGGATTTTCTTCTCGAAGCAATCAAAATTGGCCTTCTGGTCAAGGTCTATGTTAGAGAAAAACTTGGATGACAAGGGTCTTGTACTCAGTTGAAGAGAGGACTTTCTTACTCAATTGCTTTCTAATACCAAAGAAATAGCGCGATTAAAAATATGTATAGTATTTATATGTAGTTATTTTTGACGTCATGGCCCCTTTAGCTCATTGGTTAATGCCTTGAACTGCTGTGGGCGTAAATTTGAGCCCCGGCTAAATCAACCAAACATTTTTGTACCACCTCTCGTCGGGCAATGACAAACCTGCGAGAGTATAATTTCTCACTTCCCATTATCCCCGGTCGGCGTCGAAAATAAATTGTAGGTCCCTTATTCGTGTGAAAACTGATACATGCACACCATGAATTCTTGTGAGATAGGTCCTCCCCGGGTTTGCGGCAGCTAACCGGGCGAAGCCGAAATTTTTCCTGGATCAAGCGATTCTTCTGCTGTTTCTCATTCCTTTTAAGAAGCCGGTGTTCGTTACTTCGCTCGCGCGCAGCATAAGTCCTTCCATCAGCGTAACATTATATACCTCTTGTTTCGCTGCATGTGCTTGCCAACACTCGTCGTCAAACCAGGGATTTGTAGCTGTAATCATCTGTAAAGTGGCCTATTATTCCACATTTTGTTTGCAAGGAGGCCTTTTGTGGCTTTGTAAGTGATGAATAAATCGCTCCTTATAGGCCCGAACTCTAGATCTTTCGTAGCAAGTAGCTCTCACGTCTCTAAACGCAGTTACTGTCATTGGCATAACAAATCTTGTTCTCTTAAGACTGTGTCAACAGCACTCCAGGTTTAAGATTGTCTGTCGATTTATTGAGAACTACACCTCAGGGAATACAACAAAGATTAGCAGTACGTCTAACGTGAAAGTGGACTGTGATCTGAAAGTCTGTTCCTGATATGGGCGCATACCCTGGCTAAGAAATATAGAAGAGTAAAAATTACCTCATCGGATATGTATGCGGATGCCAAATTAAACAGAATTCAAAGGTGTACGAATCTAAGGGCTCGTGAAATCGAAAATTGTACTTTCTGTTTGGACATACATATACATACATATGTATGTATGTACACCTCTGAGTTATAATTTCATGAATCCTTGTTTCATCCGCATTAAAGGACATTCATGCTAGACACACTGTAAGCCTTTCGCTGGAGCAATAGGTACTCTATCTCACGAAATTTGTGTACCAATCAACATTTACATATGGCACAGGGGATCATTAATAAAACAAAAAGCAACTGTAATAGAGCATAGGTATGTGCAGTCGGAATTTCTATTCTGTCTACCACCTCACAGCGTCACACCACGACTGACCACCCCCACAACATGTGCACACGCTACGAAAATGTATTGATAACGCACACGATATGAAATTGGAATTTAGTTAAAGTTTTAGCAGAAGGGGGCTCTACTCGCCCTCTACCTTTTCGTGGCTGAATGTGTGTGTGTTTGGAGGAAAGATATGTATCTCGTTTGGATACACAGTACGCGCAAAAGGTTACTCTGCGATGGGTTGCTCTCCTGTGGAGCGCCATGAAGATAAATGCAATGTTAAACGAGGTTGGCTATTAATCAAGTCTACCTACCCGGTTGACAACTATTACCTACACACACACTAAGATACAGGACGAAAGTAGAAGAGGAAACAGAAGTAGAAGAAGATTCAGACAGATAGATAGCGAAACACATCAAGGGTTGTGTTTTGAAAAATTTCGAGTCAAAGACTTTCTCTCTGGTAGAGGTAATTTGAAGGAGTTGTTACATATTTCATTTGTAAATTAAAGATGGCAGAATATGGGCTTTAATTTTAGAGCAATTTGGTTGGTGGTGTCTGACTTTGAATCATGAAGGAGCTTAAAGATGCCAGCACATATACCTATATGTGTGTTTTTTTCAACATTTTTGAATTAAAATAGAGGAAGCGAAACTTGAGGGAGCGACGATGAGACAATGGGTGGTGTGAATAAAAACTGAGGAAACACTCTGTGCAAACCCTCTTAAAGGGTTTTCGGAAACTTAACGAAACTCATTTTTATTCAATTTAAGGTACCTGACTACCTTATAAATTTCAAAAATCTGATTTTTTGTTTTTTGAATTTTCTTAATCCTTATACTTTTAAAAATCACCTCCAAACAATTTTTTTCAAAATTCGAATTCCAATAGTGTAAAATAAGTGAAAGTTTTATTCTCAGTGCTTGTTCGAGTAGTAGTGAGTACAAACTTTAAACGCATTTTTCTCGCAACCACTTTTTTTCAAATGGCGGACAGATTATCTCCGAAACTACTCGGCCGATTCCAATAAATTTCATCTTGTTTTCTTCATTGAGATGTTTTGTATGGCAATTTACAACATTTTGACAAGAAAAATTGTTTATAACATTTTTCTTTAGCAAAGAATAGTGAAAAACAGGGGTATTTTCTCAAACATCTGCCATTTTTTTTTTTTTTTTGAGATTTTTAGCAAATTGTTGTAAATTGTCATGTAAGGGACCTTTCTTTTGAAGATGCCGTTTTCTGTTTTTGTTTCAGATTTACCAATCCTGAGATAAACTCTCCGCCATGGGACACCATTTTTTTTGAGGCCTTGATTTTGGCGCCTCCTGGATAGTGGTTCGGAAACGAAATTTAAAAAAATTCAATTAATTTTGTATTCTACAAGCTTCAGATAAAACTTTTAAAAAAATCATTGTAATATCTTATACGGGGCCTGAGAAAAAAATTCTTGAAAATGTAGTAATTTTTAGCCTCCTAAAGTGGCCAGGTGGATTCGAATCGAATCGAATCCACACCAGAGGGTCAGCGCAGTAGAGGAAGGTGGCGCACGCAAGTGGAAGGGGACCTCAACCAACTTGGCGTGCGAAACTGGAGACAGCTGGCAAAAGATCGAGATAGCTGGCGACGCTTGTTGATTGAGGCCCAGGACCACGCCGGTCTGTAGCGCCACCTTAAGTAAGTAAGTAAGTAAAGTGGCCAGGTACCATAAATTGAGAATTTTTCCAAAAAGTTGAGGGAGGACTCTGCGTCAGTTTTTATTCACACCACGCAATGACACAGGAAGGAAAAAATATCAGCAGTATTGAGTGAATTCACCTCATTGCACATTCGCACAATAATAAGGACGGAACAAGGCTTGGTGTCATAGCTAACGGTTCCTTTTGAAGGTGCCCTACTTAGATGGCGCTACATTTCGATATTACCCTGGACCTCAACCAATAAGCCCCACTAGTTAGCCCGATCCATAGCTAACTGCCTCCAAGTTGGTTAAGTGCTTCTTCTACTTTTCCACGCCACCTTGACGAGGCGTTCCTCTTCTGCGTTGTTAAATTCAAAAACTCTGCGTGGATTGTTAATATGCATTCGATTTACGTGTCCTAGCTAACTCAAACGTATAAGATTTTTTTTTTAACAAGATCGATGTCGCAGTAATGTTTGTACAATTCGTGGTTGAATCTTACAAAAAAATTATTTTCGAAACGACGAAGGATATCTATTTTCGTTGTCAGTTAAATCCATGCTTTAGCGACATAAAGCAGGACTGGGATGATTAAGGTCTTATATAGGGTCTCCTTGGTTATTCGGGATATGACCTTACTACTCAATTATCTTCTCAGCTCAAAGAAACAACGGTTGGCAATTATCTTTTTCTAGCTAAATTTTTCGAAAACAACAAAATACACAATACAATAGACAGCTCAACGCAGCATCAGAAGCTCTGCAAAGCAATGACGCATTTAATGACGCGTTGTGTAATGAACAGACAATAATACCTTCGATTACCAAATTCAGCGCTGAACATTTTGACTTGGAAAATGAAGCACGTCGCAGGCCGAAGACACCGAATTACTGTAAGATGCCTTGCAGTGAAGTTTGGAGTATCCATAATATCTATAAACGATCAAGTCGATGACTAGACCGCAAAGAAGGTGCTATGAAATAAAGTTCAATGAAATAAAGTTAAAGTTTTGGATGTTCAGCGTTTGCCAAACTGTGTATTTTTGTTTTTTCATACGAAGGCATATGCAAAAATCTACAGCGTGGGAACAACGTTGCATGAATAGCTGTACTCTTGTAGAATTTCCATGGCAAAAGATTTACAATTTTCTTTGTATAATATTTGTTGTTTGGATGTTATTGCATTTTAAATTTAGACTTTATTGCACTTTTGAATGTGAAATAAAGCCCAATTCAAGCTTGTACTTTAATGCACTGTCTGAAGTGCAATGAAGGCCAAGAAGTTTGGACTTTATTTAATGGGACCGAGTCAAAGCCCCAAGACATCATGCAAAACAGTCTCTTCATCCGAGATAGGTTATAGTAACCGTATCGTGGACTAGCGCGGTGGTAATTCACTAGTATTTCCTCAGACCTGGTGAAACCTGTCTTTATGCGAAAAAAGAGCGATTATTTGAACAATTAAGCCAACTACAGTCGACACTCGTTAGTAGACCTGGCCGATTCTTCTGCATGGCCAGATACGGAAAAAACTTTGCTTCACTAATAAATAGGTGTCCTTACCGGACACTGCGACCCCTCCAACGATTTGTGCAGAAACTGCAGAGACGAAGAGGAGGAGGAAACAACAATGCAACTTCTTAGCACTTCCCCTTCGACCGAACTCGATGTCTAAAAGACCTTTATCTCCGTGTCAGAGTGGTTCATGGTTGATTGGTTTAAGTGGTTGTTACAAGCGGAAAAACGCCGGATACTCAGATAGTGCTGAAATGCACCGTTTTGTTGCAACAGTTCACGTGACCGGTTTGTTAGATAAGTGTTGACGGAAGTCGACAGACCATGGCTGTTGGTTTTGAATCCAACCTATGGGGTTAAGGAAGAGTAGCATTTAAGGAATTTTCTTCTCCGAAAGTTCGCTGGGGTTGTCGAGGAAGTGTTTTTTCAAGGAATTGAGTCTTGTTATGGCGGGCACTTGCAGAGTGCAAGTGTTGTAGGGTTTCCTTTTCGTTTGTATCTTTGCAGCTACGGCAGTAAGTATTAAATGGATTCCAAGCTTGGCTGCATGGGTACCTACTGTCCAGTGACTCGTACAGATGGCGACTACGCGCGCAATGTCTGTTCGGATTCTTGTAAGGAGTTCGTTTGTTTACCTATGATTGCATGGTCGCCAAGTCTTCTTGGAAATGGCGCAACTAGTAAGGTTTTTTCATTTATGTTTGGCTACTGAATGCT
Source organism: Matsumyia berberina (assembly GCA_917880715.2). Classification (NCBI taxonomy): domain Eukaryota; kingdom Metazoa; phylum Arthropoda; class Insecta; order Diptera; family Syrphidae; genus Matsumyia; species Matsumyia berberina. The sequence continues at coordinate 47,346,735 of OU862871.1, read as the reverse complement.
AGCGTAGGTTGTTTCTTCCCTTGACAGCTGCTAACGGGATCAGAACTTCTCTTGCGAGTGGGCTTTCAAGGGCCGTATTTGCGTGCAAAGCTCAACAGGCATTTCGTTCCCTTCGATTCCTGGGACATGGGACGCATACGAGATTTAGATGGGATAAGCTTCCCATGCTGGCGAGATCGTTTCTGTATTGTGCAACTAGCTTCGATGAGGTGGTTGTGGAGATAAGAGCTTTGATGACTGCCTTGCTATCGGAGAAGATTGCAATATTTCGTTTGGGGGTGGTGCCGTCGTTGAGCGGACGACAGGCATTGTAAATTGAGAGTATTTCAGCCTAAAATGCACTGGCGAAGTCCGGGAATGATCTTGATATTTTCAAGGCAGCTGAAAATATACCCGAATCTTTGCTGAGCTTAATGCGGGGGTAAGATAGTCTGTACTGGATGTTACCGCCTCCTGAGGCAGTCAAGCCAGAATGCTACAATGGCGATGGAACCTGGCCGACCAGCACCAAGATTATCTGAGTCAGGTAAGTCGAAAGGTAGAAGTTTTAGGATAACCGTTAGTCCATCCGTCGGACATGAACGTATTGCACCCGTGGTACCTATACCAGCAGTTCTCTGGATTCGATTTAGTTTAGTGATGTTGTATCCTTTGTTCAGTGAGGGCCACCAGACAAAAGACCCGTATGTAAGAAAATTCGACGTACTATGGCAGTGTACATCCACGGGGTCGTTCTCGGCCCTAGTTCTCAGTTCTTCCCACAGGTTCTGCTACAGACATAAAAGGCTATGCATGCCTTTTTGGCCCTTTGCTCTATATTTGATTTCGAGTTCAGTTTGGGATCGAGAGTTCTTGGCTATTTAGACGCGAGCGGAACAGTTAAGTTGGATACTTTGGTTTTTGTCGTGAAAAGCATCAGTTCAGTTTTTGTGGGGTTAACACTAAGATCACAGCTTGTTGCCCAAGTGCTAACCTTTCTTAGTGCACTCTCCAAGATTTCGCTTATCACGGTGGGAAACATTCCTGATACTAAAATCATGATGTCATCCGCGTACGCGACAACGTTAATTCCGTTTATGTCAAGCCTCTTTAGAATTGTGTTCATTACCATCAGCCAAAGCAAAGGAATTCCTCTGTTTACGTAAATTATTTTTTGATGGCTGTTACTCTACCTTGGAGTAGAGGAAGCTTGAATGGCTTCAGTATGTACGTTGTTAAAGGCACCTCTCTTTCCAATTATTGGGGACGTACTTGAGTTATATGCGACTTTAAAAACATGCATGCAGTTTTTGTAGCATGATCGAGATTATGCCGTCAGGACCAGGTAATTTATTAGGAGCATGATTTGGAGGTGATGGAGGTGATTTATTGATTGGCCATGAAATTTTATCCTCGGATATAACAATTTTAATGTCGTTCCAGAAAGCAGGAGAGAAGCAGGGAGTATCCGCCTTGCTATCTGTACATCCAGACTGAGTAGGGAATACATTCCCTCCCAATTGGCATCATAAAAGGTCTGACACTGACCTGAGTGTCAGCGTTAACAGTTATCACTCCCCTCGCCAACCACTCTTCTTAACCTAACCTAGCGCTAGAAGACAGCAATTCGTTTTTTAATTGTGTATACATTCGATTAACCGAAGCGAACATGTATGTGACCAAGCTAATTCACAGCAACAGTCATGCATTCTGGGCGTTAACAGTCAGTTTAATGAATTGTTCGGCTTACCGGTAAATAATTCCTAAAAACACCGCAGTAAAACAATTAGGGATCGTTTGTCCAATAGTCACGCATCCTCATTAATTTCAACGAAACTCTTGCACACTTCACCTTCAATGCTTGAACATGAGCGTAACGTTCTTGCATTTTTTTTAAATAAGGCAATATGTATTCAGACATGAACAGAGTGGAAATGGAATGAAAACAAGTATTGTTATATGAAAATTATCCTACCGTTAGATGCACGTCATTAGTAATGAAAACTTCATATTTGACAACCATTTCCTGAAAGTTAATGGTGATTTTTTGAACTACCGAGTGAGTCGTAAGTAGTCACGTAATAGCATAATTAAATAAATCAACTGTCTCAAAGAAGAACCGTTGGTTGTACTACATGTGTACATACATACATACGAATGGAGGATGGTATGGAGGATTCGTAACTTAATATTTTGGGTATTTTGGGAAACTTTCTTGATGTAAAACCGACAAAAAGACGAAATTGATTAATGTGGGAGTTAAGCAATCAAAGAGGAAATCAAGATCTTCTAAATCGAACCGTCATCGTCAGCACAAACCGTGGATCATCCTATGTGCTTGAAATGTGTAGAAAGAGGGATGAACTGTATAGAAGGTGGGAAAATAATCCGAGAATTACAAAAAAAAAATGAAGAAAAATCCTTATCGGAATAATTGAGTACTTCCTAGTTCGGTAAATACATTAACTATTGTCCCTAAACCTTCACCTCCTGCAGCAGATGACGCTATGTTGACAACATCGAGATGGCGGCGCCTTCCGACCTCTTCTGTCTACCAGAATGCCGAATAGCTTTACTCTTCTTGAAGAGGAACTTTTAGAGTCAGACACGGTGATAGAGGCATCTGTAGTTAGCTGTAGCTCTGATACTGCATCTGATGGTCAAGAAATGCCGAGATTAGAGACCTCATGTGCAGGTGCAGGGAACTTTTTAATAGCGCCAACAGTACTAAGGAGGTTGCCGATTAAAACTCCTACAAAGGATCCCTCGCAAACTAAAAAAAGGTATTAAGAAAACCCCAACTCAAATCTTGGAGAACCTTCTGTGGTAAGATAGAAGAGTCTTCCGAGGAGTCTTGGCTACGCAAAATTCTTTCTAGTTACCGAGTTATACTTAGCTGTTGAAGGAAATCCGATGGAACCTAGACATGACACTCATTTTTCTGGTAGTTCCTCGGTTGCAAGACGTGAAACGCATAGGCAAACCGCCTACTTGTCTTACAACTCCGACGGTCTGATCAGCAGAGATAAAATACTTTGGGCCATTTGAAGTTTTAAACCCTTTAAAGCTGCAAGGCCAGACGGCATTATTCCAGCCAGACTTTATACCCAAAGCAGGCAAAAGCTCGCACATACACCTCAAAGATCTCAAACCTATTAGCCTATCATCATTCCTTTTAAGAACGTTAGAAAGGGTTATTGATATCCATCTTCGCACAAATATCGACCCCAAAATGTTATCTAAATCTCAACATGCATACTGTAAAGGAATGTCTGTAGAAACGACTCTACAAATGCTAGTTAACTCCAATGAAAAAACGTTGCATTGCAAGGAATACACAATAGTGGCCTTCCTGGACATCGAATGAGCCTTTAACAATCGCTTATACTGGAAAACATCCTGATATTCTGAGCGACCCTGAGCACACTCTAAGCTCTCCAAATGGCCGGTTAGGTGTGGTCTTACTGCAAATTCATTAAAAACTGAACTAATCCTTTTTACAAGTAAGCACAATACACCTCGTGTCACTCCTCCTTCTCTAAACGATACCAGCCTAGTCCTTACAGACACAGCTAAATATCTGGGATTCATCCTGGACAGAAAATTAAGCATGAACTCGAATATCCAAGAACGCATAAAGAAAGCAACCGTAGCACTTTACAAATACTTGCACAAAAACCGTAGGTAAAAAATGGGGCCTGCAACCGCGCATAATTCACGGGTTCTATACGGCTGTCATCAGGTCGATACTTATGTACGGACATTCTTGGCAAACAAATGGCAGCTATGCAGCTATTAGGCTTAGAGCCATCTCACAGTGGACCAGTAGACCAACTATTAATGTTTCTGAAAATACAGATTACACCATCGCAAGGTATTCTTTTAGGAGAAATTTTAATATTGCTATTCCCACAAGAGATTTCTGGGAGAAGCCAAAACAACCTACGAAAAAAACCCTGGAGATCTACACAAACGATTCTAAAACCAAAGATGAGGTGGGAGGAAGTGTTTTCACAGATGATCTTAACCTCGAGATCTCCTTTCGCCTTTCAGAGCACTGTAACATCTACTAGGCAAAGATCATGGATATGAAGGAGTCCCTTTCTTGGCTAAGATGGAATGTAATATCTACTCGAGGTATTAGTATTTTCACATATAGCTAGGCCGCCATTAAGTCCCTGGAATCAGTCGCTGTGACATTGCTCGTCTCTCGTAGGCATGGCAGATTAATTCAATTTTTTTTTTGTCGGATTTGGAAACGCTATGCTTTAGCACTCAGATGCAACTCGTCCATTGTACTAACAGAAAGCAGGACCGAGTTTTACCCATTTTACTGGAATTTCCTCCCGAGAAGGCACTTAAATGATGAGGAGCTTACAGTGTCAGCATTCACCACATCAGCACCGAAAAACTCCCACCTGATCCGAGCAAAAGCAGAACAATCGCAAAGGAAATGATCCGAAGTATCGTAACACGCTTGGCAAAAGCAAAAGCAAAAGCGAAGTGTCCCGTAAGAACGCCAATAAGTTGTCTACAGTCTCTTCTGCTGAGTGAAAGCAAGAATGCGGCTAATTTCTTACAAACGTTCGCGAGCATTCGTTTAGTTTGCCTACTTCCTGGAGAGCCGCGCCACACACAATTGTGTTCGTAGGAAACCCAATCGTCAATGGAGGCCGTGACCGAGGACGCGGAAAGACCCAACGCAGGTTCAGGTCCTGAGAAAAAATCCTCTGAACCTTGTTTAGCAATCTCATCGGGCATTTCATTTCCAGAGATCCCAGTGAGACCTGGGACCCAGACAAGAGTCAAAGAGTTCAGCATTGCGACCGAATTCAGAGAGTTCCTGCATTCTTGCAATTTATTTCTTAAAATAAATAAAAATCGATCAACTGTGAAAGCTGATGGCGACTCTACTGCGAAGGGATAACACTGGCAGTAGTGGCAGATTGAGCTGACACTGATTATGACATCAGGAGATTCGAAAAAAAAATTCCTGTGAATTATATAGCAATGACAAAACACCACAAAAAATTTCCCCAGCTAGCCTGGACACCACCCTTGGACGCTAATGAAACTTAACGAAACCTGAGTTTCAAACCACTGTACCTCGCTCGCGGTGTGTGTATAACATTATTAGGGTATTCATATCCCCTTGATCAGCGCGTGGATTATAAAAAAAAATTCAACATACTCCTTTGCTGGGTACCAGCATACAGAGACATTCCAGGAAACTGCAAGGCAATACACATTCTTCTTGAAAAAAAGAACCTCGGAGTACCACTAGCTACATGCAAATTGAAATTAAAGGCAGATGCAATCACCAAAGCCAATCTTAGCAAACAAATCTGGCTCTCAATAGACAACAACCGCTTCCAAAGATTACTTACGCTAAGTAGCCGGAATCTCGAAGCTACTGTGTTGATCGATGAACGAAATATATTCGAGAGTAAATGAGTGTATTTTGGTTCTCCTCCGGCAAAAGTAGTTTAAACTCGTGCATTTATCAGTTAACTATAATTATATTATACGGGTATAACCAGTAGTGCTAGTATTTTGTTCTGATAGGTAAAGTTGTTTCTCTTTGCTTATATTAATTCGAAATATAATACCAATAAGCACACCGTAGTTTCTCACCATCGCTTACATATGTAAAGGGTGGTTAAATTTTAAGGGCCGATGTTGAATGTGAACCACACCTAAACGTCAAGTTTTTTTCTGCATTTCATTTGTCATTTCTCAATTTCAGACTAACTCAATTTGAACCATGGAAAGATACACAATCGAGCAACGCGTTAAAGTTATTCAGGCTTATTATGAAAATGGGCGTTCAAATCAAAATGCATATCGTGAAAATCATCTTCAGTGATGAGGCACATTTTCACCTCAGTGGATTCGTCAATAAGCAGAATTGCCGCATTTGGGCGAATGATAATCCAAGAGTTATTGTCGAAAAACCAATGCACCCACAAAGAGTGACTGTTTGGTGCGGTTTGTGGGCTGGCGGCATCATCGGGCCGTATTTTTTCCAAAATGAGGCCGGTCAGGCAGTTACTGTGAATGGTGTTGGCTATCGTGAAATGATAACGAACTTTTTATGGCCCGAATTGGAAGATTTGAATGTGGACGATATGTGGTTTCAACAGGACGGTGCCACTTGCCACACAGCTAACGAAACAATGGCTCTTTTGCGCGCAAAATTCAATGGCCGTGTTATCTCACGTGGTGGCGATATCAATTGGCCGCCAAGATCATGTGATTTGACACCGTTGGATTTTTTTCTTTGGGGTTATTTGAAAGAAAAGGTGTACGTCGATAAGCCAGCAACAATTCAAGAGCTAAAGGATGAGATAATTCGGCACATTAACGGCATAGAACCTCAATTATGCTTCAGCGTCATCGAAAATTTGGATGGAGGTGTGCCGCCGAGGTCGCGGCGGCCATTTGGCCGATATTTTGTTCCATACATAATTGAACCATACCAATATTATCATAATAAAAAGAAATGACAATAATTTCCTAAATAATTTGTGTTTTATTCAAAATCAACATCGGCCCTTAAAATTTAACCACCCTTTATATATAATGGTCAAACTAAGTTCGAGACCAACAGCAACTTCCAGCGCCGCCGAAAGTGAATTCGTCCAAAACCAACACACCCGTCGATGGTAAAGCGGGAGTTTCCGATAAAAAGCAAATTAAACAGAAGAATCAAGTGACCGAAACCCTTTCCACCCCCAACCGCACTTCAATCGAGCCCACGCACACCAACTATCTCCGCTAACTCTTGGACCTCTCTGGAAACTCTGGGCTAGATTCGCAACGAGTTGTTGCATAAAGTCCATGCCATCGAACAGCAATTAACTGAACATGTAAACAATATCAGTGTGACCATGTCCAATCTGACCCAGCGGACTGATCATATGGAGTGCAATGTGGACAATGTAGTCAAGAGCTAGGTGTCTGAGTTAAGGAATTCTACATTACTACAATAATTTGCTGTGTTTGGCCAGATTAATGAAGACCTTCAAATTTTTCAGCATTGGGCCCTAAGGCATAACTTGTCCCTGAATCCAAGGAAGTCCAAAACGCTATGCATTTACAAACAGAAACACAGGATACTGCCCCATAAGTAGTAATCCCACTCGCATGGGCGTTCCGGCAACTGATTTCTGCGGAAGCTGCAGGGACGACGAAGACGAAGGGACGGTCCTCCACCTCCTCTATACCTGCCCCGCGTTCTTTCGCAGAAGACGCAACCATCTAGGTGTCATCTTTTTTGACAATATAAGCGACCTAACACAAGAAGATGTCGGAAACTTAGTTCCCTTTATTAAAAGCTCCCACTGGTTCCACGATTAGGAAAGAGAATTCCTCCTAGATCCTGAAGCATCACAATGGACCTACTGTTGGTTTAAATGCGTCGGCTATGTCGACAGCCTCTGTAACCTAACCTAACCTTCCTTTATTCCCCTCCCAGCATATGTCCCAAATCCGCCCTATTCCTACAGGCCTAATTAAACACCATCCCGCCCACTTTTACAAACCATACAAGTGCGATGGTTTTTAATCAAAATAACAAAAACGTATTTTTAAGAAAAGGCTACCACTCTGCAAAATAGAGGACAATGAATTCATCTTAAAAGTGGCTTAGCAGTTGAGTTTGAGCTGGCAAACATAAAACAGAAGCAGTACTGGTGAGCAGCCGCAAGATGGGAGAGACAATCGCCATCAAGGTAGGCGAGCACTAGAGGAATCGAAAGCTAGACAAACTAATGGATAAAGGTCTCGTTCGAAAGTTAGAAAATAACTTCTTCTTCAGGAGAAGCGTCCTTGGCTTAAAATAGAATTAAAAGCTTTTAAACACTTATGTACATACAACCCACTTCGTGGAATCCAGTGGCCTATAATACAATACAACAAGTTCTTGTTAAACAAGTGAAATTCATCAATTGTTGAAAATGTATATAACACGTAACAATAAGTTCGCGGGCAATACAACAATTGTTTTGTCAACTTTCAACATGTGGGAAATTTGATAAATCCATCGTTTCTGTAACTGGAAACAACAACTGTTGATAAAAAAAATTGGACTGGGGCCAGTCCTATACTTCCCACCTCTTATATATTATTTATTTGTATTTTTAATTGGATAATGAATTAATTGACAAAGACAATATTTTTGCAATTTCATCAGCAATTGTTTCACAAAGAGTTGTTACACGAACTTGATAGAAAACATTTCTTCCATTTCCCCAGCAAACGCTAGACCTAATATGCTCAAAATTTTATCAGCTCGAAGTTTCATCCTGACAAATCAAACAAAAAAAAAACGCATGATCCTACATTGTTTCGTTCTTTAGATATCGAAGGCGAAAAATTTGATCACACATACACACAGCAACACGTACATCATTTCGAACATGGGTGCAAACGATTCCAAGTGTATCGTAATGTAAAGCCCTGTTCATATCTCGAAACATTTTATTCAGACCGATTGCAATACTTCCCCTAACTACCTATATGGGAGCTAAAGATTAAATTTGATTGTGAGCAAAAAAATGTAAACAAAAAAAAAATTTTAAGTCAACCTCTTATTTTCAGTGTTTTACTAAGCTTTACTTGGCGATATCTTGCAAGATCGCAAAAAATCGCAACTTTTTATGGTGATTCCTTGATAAACAGGTATTAAGCTAAATTTCAAGCTAGTTTATATTACAGTACTGTGCAGGGAAACAAAATTTTTCCATTATGAAACGAAAAGGTACGATTTTTTTTGTTGAATCAAAAGGACTTTTTTTTGGACATCGTTCAAATCCGCCTGTTTGTGACGGTGACCGATTTGTTAGAAGTATACAAGTTAGAACTTAACACTTGCACTTGTGTTTACTTACTTAGTTAGAATCCTTTTAGTGAATAATAATTTGATTAATAATAAAGTTTTTTTATTGATTCTGCATCAGACAGTGAATGAGAATCAAAGAAATAAAGAAGTATTGAGTCTTATTTGTTCGTTGAGAGATTTCATGTGTCAATAGCATACGATTTGTTGATTATTTTACTGAAAGTCTTTCCAACAAATTGCGTTCGCCAACTAATAAAAGCAATGCACTCCGACTCATCGTCTAGACTCACTTGTTGAACTGTCAGGAGAAATTTCTTAATCCAACAATTGTTAAACAAGTACTTGTTGACTTGCTGTTCTGTGTTATAGGCCCCTGGTCCGTCAAGTACTGCTACGATGCCTTAAATGCACTTGCCAGCCTCAATAAAGTCAAACTTGGTTGGATGCCAGTACATTTTAGGCAATATATCTGCTGAAGTCGGGTCAGCTTTCGAGCTCTTAGAACCAGAACTCTTTTGAAACGTTGTTTAGACTACCGTCTAAAGCTTGTAGACTACCGTCTAAAGCTTGTAGACTACCGTCTAAAGCTTGTAGGTGGAGACGTAAGCAGCGATTACATATCACCATATCTCGACTTCGAAAAAGCATTCTCCTGCACTTTCCCAAGCAGAGAAGAATGGAAAAGCAATCAACCAACAAGAAATGGGTCTACATCTAGATAGATCTGTGTAGATACACAGATGGGTCAAAGTGTATGCCGGTATAGTCTCCGAAGAACTGAAACATACACAGCTCAATGGGACTCCCTGATCAGAGCAGTGTCTTTCAAGCTGAGGCCCTGGCAGTGACAGAGGCAGCCAATATGGTATAAATGATGGCAATACCACGAGATGATATCACCATTTTTATTGACAGCCAGGCGGCTATTAAAGCAATTTCTGCTATTGAAATAAAATCCAAGCTAGTCCAACGTTGTCGCGAAGAGCTCAAGGTTCTTGGTTCGCAGCACAGTGTTACTCTCTGCTGGGTTCCTGGTCACAGGAACATAACCGGAAATGAGATGGCCGACGAGCTTGTAAGAACAGGATCTACAATGGATCAAAATCGAGTACTGCAATGGATTAAGCCTCCACTCTGCAATCTCAGGGAGCGAGTGGAACGCAGGACTCTGACGACAGCCAACAGAAGGTGGGAGTCGCTCACCACCTGTGATATATCAAGGAAACTTTGGCAAAATACGACAAAGCCAGAATCAACAAGCTTTTGAAGCATGACATAAATTCGATGTCAATGATGGTAGGTGCATTCACCGGCCACAACCTTCTAAGAAACCACACAATGAAATTTAAACTCAATGATGACAATATATGTAGGGGCTGCGGTGACGAAGAGGTTTAAGAGGATACTCCTCATTTTCTTTGCCACTGCCCAACCTATGTCACGTGAGAAACAGAACATTAGGAAGACATTATTACCAGCTAATAGAAGAACTATCTGATATTCCACTAAACGATCTTTCCAGGTTCCTGAAGACATCACGATGGCTGGAGACCCAGGTCAACAACGAGCGGTAAGGTAGAAGCCCCATGGGCATCACAATGGGTCCAGAAGGACCTAAGTGTGGTGAGGGCGAGTGCTTACTCCCTCAGCAACCCAGATATCTAACCTAACCTAGACTACCGTCACAGCGTTGCAAACACTAACTTCGCTTAACCCATTCGGAAAATATCCTCGCGGTAAGGTAATCCAGAAGACTTTTTAAGCTCTTTTGGTGCAAGAAAATAGCTCCAGGTCCACCCCGGACTGTAGCGCCACAAAAGGAAATTCCAAACCTTGACAATAAAAACAAGACGAAACTGGTTGGCTTTGGCTATAGGAGTTAAGGAGCCCCAAGCTTCAGTCAAATATATCATTGCAAGAGAGATGGAACCACTCGTTGAACGACCCATAGATTCATGCAATATATTCAAAAATGTATGAACCGGCATCATAGGGAAGTTGAGTTCTACGTCAGCCATCTTCTGACCGGACACATCTTCTATCGAGCGTATCTAAACAGGTTTGTGCGTGAGAATCGTCTATCCCTCAAAATTGCAGACTGACTAGAGAAGATGCGCAGCACGTATTTTTTTAGTGCCCACCTTTTGTATAAAGTACTACATAGAACTGAAAGAAACAATTGAAGAAACCATATAGCATCAAACGGAGTGTGTATGTATGGATGGCGATGAAGCAGGTTGCAGCAAAATTTCTAGAAGAAATTCGACGATTGCCCAGAGCCAGAAAGAGCAACAGCCAAAACTAAGCCCAAACGAGTGACGACGTAAAACGCTGAAGACAGAGCTGAAGACAACACAGAAAAAAGAACATAATTAGCTTACCAGCTCCTGGAAGTAATATCTACGGACAATCCCGCGGAGAAACTGGTTGAACTGTGTAGGGTGTGGGTCAATACTTATTCTTTGCACTGATTATTCAGGTTTGCGAACCGCACATGCCAGTAGTTTGAGGTACTAATATTCCATCGGCGCAACTAAAACAAAATCCCTGCATACATACATATATGTTTGTTGGTGCATTCGGTGGACATTTTATTTAAAAAGCTATTTACATAAGTATATTCTGCACTTCTATTGGGACATCCGTCACCGCTGTGTCCCTAACTGAAACGCAAAAGAAAAGTGTCTTGCATTCAAAATTTGATAAAGGTCGCAACTGGTGCATTCCTCTTAAAATTCATCAGTGAAAGAAACCTTATCCCAAGTGAAACAGATGCCACACGATAAAACAACTCAATTAGAACTGCCATAAACACCCCCAAAGATATAAACAAATCAAATTGCTCATATCGAATGACTGTTGAGACCCCCGCAAGGAACATAACACACAATCATATCATATTCATCGATCCTTACCATTGTCATATCCTTACAATATCTCCCTACAGGAGATACAATCACCATTCTGTTATGTCCTTTGCATTGCAATCTATATCCCATAAATGAAATATTCACGCAACACACGCAACGTCAGTTGGCGTCCATTCAGACATTGTTACCTCTCCAAGTGTTGCTGAGTAAATTATGGGAAATATCCTTGTTGTGCGGGCCGCACTGATTGTAAAAATGTCATGTGTCAGCTGATAAACCTAGCCACCCTCTCCCGCTCCAGGTCTCGGTGTCTAATTACTAATTCATTGCAACATGTAATCGTGTGTAGTGCGCGTACAATTTGTGTTTAGATTCGGAGTGTGAGCCAAGACTCTCATCCACCTTCAAGGATATTCTTGCAAAAACAAATAACTTAAAGTTCAAAAGAAGCACACAGTTGAACAACTGAACAAATAGTGTTTTTCTTTTGAGAAACAAAAACTCCAACAAAAAAAAAAATAAGGAAAAACTTCGCCACGAACATGAGGGTAAAACTTTCCAAGGCACTGCATAAAAATGGAGTAAAAGTTGTCAAGCAAGTGATCATCGTCCCCATCATGAACAGCCACCATAGAAATCTTCTCACATGCCACAGAGTGCAAACACACACACAAAAAACCAGAAAGAGGGATAGCAAGCGATAGAGGGGTAAAGAGATCCATTTGTCCCGCATGTAAGGACGTTTATGTCCCTTTGAAACTTGCCCGAATGGATAACGTGTTAGTGTTGTCTCTTCTTTTACTTCCCTATAGCAAGTGTACATATCTCCAAGCGACTCCCCCGTCGGCATCAAGAAGTAGTGTAACTTTCGAGACTACATAAGTCATAAGGAAGACAGTGTACACACAAAAGTTCTTGCTATTGTCTTATTATATGTTTTATGGTCTGGTGTTATAGGTTTCCCTATTTCACCTCAAATTCGGTTCTTTTTCGGCTAAAGGACGTGGGGTGACGTTTTAAAAGGGACGAAGGATATCAGAAAGTTTAGTGATATGGTGTTGCCATATGAAAAGGAAGGAAAATGGTGCGGCTATTGCTTTAAATTTTGACACTGAGTGCTGACAAATGAGGTTGTATAACAGGACAATTGTACACACGTGTCTAGACGGACTTGGTAGGTTATTGGAAAACGAAGTTGCACTTCAAGCTTTCCGAGGGTCCGTACGTATTTTAGAACAATGGTATGTAGTTGGTTCCTTAGATGGTTACAGATGGCTCAAGATGACATGTTGGGATGATGTTGGACATACATATGTATAAACCTAGACCTACATATATGGACATATTTAGCGATTTATCACAAATAAGTGCATGAAAGAAAAATGAGTGGAGTCTGCCCAATATAAGGAAACTAAATGATAGAGGAAGAGGCATATAAAGCGGCACTGCAGGGAAGGACGAGAGCTGTTCGCGAGCTCTACTAGCAAAAGAGACGGAAAGAACACCGACTTCTCCAAAGAAAAGAAGGCAATTGAGTAGTAAGGCCCTATCCCGAAAAACTAAGGAAATTCTTTATAAGACCTTAATCATCTCAGTCCTGCTTTATGACGCTGAAGCATGGATGCGGTCAAAAGCGGATGAACCTATCCTTGATTGCTTCGAGCGAAAAATTCTTCGAAAGATATTCGGTCCCATTTGCGTTGACGGGCTTTGAAGAAGAAGATTTAATCACGAACTATACGAGCTGTACAACGACATCGACCTAGCCAAAAAACTGCGCATTGGACGTTTAAGATGGCTAGGACATGTAGAGCGAATGAACATTAACTCTTCAGCTTGCAGAGTCTTCGAATCTAAACTGGAGGGACAACGCAGTAGAGGAAGACCTCGCCTAAGGTAGCGCGCACAAATAGAAGGGGACCTCAACCAACTTGGCGTGCGCAACTGGAGGCAGTTATCTAAGGACCGGGCTAACTGGAGAGGCTTGTTGGTTGAGGCCCAGATTCACCCCGAACGGTAGCGCCACCTAAGTAAGTAAGTAAATGATAGAGGAAACTTAAGGAAGCCATAATGTTGTTCGCAGATATCGTTTAGAAGCGGAGGCGGTGAACGGATTATGAAAAACGGGTAAAATAAAGATTTGATGTGTGATCTGCAGGCTCAGATAGTCTGTCCGAATAAGAGAATGCCTCAGATATTTAGAATTTGAACACCTGGCTTAGGACATTATGCATAAGAAGCAAAAAACAAGGTCACATAGCAAACTATTGGATAAATGAATAAAAAAGCTGATTGCGTGCTGTAGAAATAGGGTAAGCAATTACTGACGTCAAACTGGCGATGCCCAGTGTTGCAACTTTTACTCCGCATAAATTGTGCCCATTTTACCTCCACGTGGTAGCTATCGGATACATGGTTGTTGTCCACCCGGACTCAGCTTGCTAAACTTATAAGCGAAGGTGTTGACCAAAGGACAAAAATAGCAGCACTTTAATCACGACCGCGGACGAATTCGCCAGATGGATTCAGAGGTGGCGTCAAAAAACTTCCGTAACGGTAACAGCTTCTTAACTGGGTTTGCTGATATCGGTTTAACAGACCATTCGTCCAATGTGTTTTCTGAATATAGCTAGTCCTCCAGATTGGAAGTTAATCCGTAACTTCCCAGTCACGTAGAAAACTACATGTAAAGTACCGATCCTATCCTCGGATAAGGATGACTTTACTGTTGTACACGAAACATAGGCAACGATCTTTGGTTCTGCACGTGGAATGTTTGCATCTTTAACAGGCGGGATACAAGCCAATAATTAGTAAAAGGCCCTAAACTTATACATATAATGCAGATTTAGCTGCCACCTAGGAAGTGCGATGTGATGAGCCGGGCAAAAGTAGGAGGAAATCTCGACATCTATCATGGAAATTGCTATAGACAGCAGAAGCAGTGTTTATTCGGATGTGAATTTGTCGAACGCGGTAGACTAAGGTAAGGAGATTTAAGAATCTTATGAAAATTAGCATCAAGGCTATATGTAAAAAGCCTGATCCACGCTCATACGCGCACATGCTGCAGAAAAAAAAAAGCGACAACTACAAATGCTTTTACTGGCTTTATTCATTTTTCAATCGCCGGCTTATCCACGGATTAGGGGCTTATCGCGGATTTAGGGAGCTTAAGTGGATTCTTCGTATTTCCCGATCTTCCGCCATCGACACTTAATCATCAAGGGCTTCCCCATACGGGAAGAGGTGAGACTTTAGACTTGTTTCAGGCATCTCATCCTAGGCCTACAAAGAGGACGCCTACCCGTTGGGACGGATTCCACGGAACGTCTTGGGAACCGAGTCGGGGACATGCGTTTAACGTGTCCAAACCATCGAAGTATGGACATCTCCGTTCGAAGAAGTAGCTGTTCGACATTGGGTGCCTCGCGTATTCTGGTGTTCATAACTCGATCTTGGCGAGTCACCCCAGCAATACAACGCAGAAATCTCATTTCGGCGATCATATTCTTTCGGTCATTACCCAAACCTCATGATCATAGGTGAGGGTCGGAATAAACACTGAATTAAACACCGATAACTTAGCTTCGATGCCAAGTTCGGTCTTGCTGATAACATATTGACCAAGCTGTCTTGGTTGATCCAGCCTGACCAATCCTACAGGATAACTCAGTATTGCTCCTATCATCACTCGTGAAAACGACCCCGAGATACTTAAACTTCTCCACCTGTTTTAAACTAACATGCAGAGGGGATTATGACGTTAGCTAGAACGACAAAAATCTAGAAAAAAAAAAATCTCGAAAATCCCTGTTTTAAACCTCGAAAACAAAAATCTCGAATGGACGAAATCTAGAAAGTACAAAAATTTCGAAAAACCTTATCTAGAAAAAAAACTCGAAAACAAATTTCCTTTCGAGATTTTTAATCTCTGTGAAAAAAATTAAAACGCACCGGCATCCCTGCAAAGCATAAATATAAAAAAAACTTCGCACCTTCCCCAAATCCTACAGTGATCACAGGCAGGGGGTTGCAGGGGTGCAGCATGCCCCCCCATACACATTTCAAAGTTTGTTATACAAACGCTGTGAATTTTGGCACTCGTGATTTTTTTTTCGAGATTTTGCTTTTCTAGATTTTTGTTTTCTATATTATATTTTTCTAGATATCGTGGTAAACCCATGCAGAGAGCATTGAAAAGCCATTCGGGAAATTACCATTACTCTAATTTGTTCACGTTTATCATCATTTCATCCCCACTTCAACACAGACGGCGGCGAACCTATCTAGTGCGCGCTGAAGTTTGGTCTGGGGTGGACGTAAGGATGACCAAGTCATCAGCGAAAAGCAGATGACTTATCCTTAAGTCTCCCAATTCAAACCGTTCCTCACCAAGGCTGTGCTGTAACATCCAATCCATATATTTACATACATATATATACAAAATGAAAATGAGAGGTGACAGAACGTACCCCTGGCGAAGTCCAACGCCCACAGTGTAAGGTGTCGACCTAACGCCGTTCACCCGAACACAGCTCTTACAGTTAGTGTACAGAGATTGAATGGCCCTCAGAAGAGAACCGGCGATCCCATACTCCTGCAATACACTCCAGAGTTTACCTCGAGGGACCCGATCATATGCTTTCTCCAAATCCACAAAAACAACTGTAGATAGGTTTGGCATACTCCCAGGCCTTCTCAAGTACCATTCTGAGAGTGAACAGCTGGTCGGTTGTGGTTCTACCTGGATGGAAGCCGCAATGCTCATCGCCCAACCGGGACTCAACCACAGCTCTGGAACGCGTTTCCAACACCTTTGCAAAGACTTTTCCGAGGAGACTTAAAAGAGATATACCTCTATAATTGGAGCAATCCCTCTTATCCCCTTTCTTAAAAAAAGGAACAATCACCCCAGTTTGCCAATCGCTAGGTGTTTCACCGCTTTCCCGGGGCACTTTAATGACACGAGAGAGCCATTCCACTCCCTCTTTACCCAAAGCCTTGAGCATTTCTGGCCGGATTTCATCCACACCAGCAGATTTGCCGACTTTCAGCGCTTTAATCGCCAAAGTCACCTCCTCTACGGTGGGACTATTCAAAACCATGGGTCTACCATCCCCAGTGCCCTGTTCGGGATTGAGCAGCTCCGAAAAGTGCTCGCACTATCTGCGCAAAATGTCCTTCTCATCGGAAATAATTACACCATCTTTGGATTTGACTCCTTCGATGATATTAAACTTCCTTCCTCTGAGACGGCGGTTTGTCTGCCAGAACACCTTGTTTGCAGATCTGTGATCACAATCTAATTTCTCACCGAACTCCTTCCAAGACTGCTCCTTAGCTGCTTTAACAGCCAGCTTGCAAGTTCTTTGCGCCTCCATGTACCGGTTTCGAGAAGCTGAATCTCCCAAGTGTATCCACACCTTGAAGGCTTTCTTCTTCTCTCTGATGGCTTCTTGAACTCTAGGTGTTTTAAACCACGCAGTCCTTTTCTCACCACCAGCCGCCACACCGAGCAGTTTTGCTCCGCAAACATTTCTTCCAGAGGCAATGGCTGCTGTGAAAAATAAGTGCCACCTTTCGGATACCTGTCGTGCAAACTTCCCCCGTATCTCATCGTTCTGCAAACTCTCCCACCGTATACATGAAGAAACTTCATCATTGAGATACAATTTGCACAACACGAGGTGATGATCAGTCGACAGTTCAGCCCCTCTCAAAACACGAACATCACAAACCATCCTTTTAACACACGATGGTACCACGACTCACCAACTTTTGCTGAAGACTGACGGTACCATGTGTATTTATGGATGTCTTTGTGCATCTCATTACGTCCACCCTCACGTGAGCATTGAAGTCACCCATCAGGACATAAGAATCCATGTCTGCCACCTGTTCTCAGGTGGTATCTACTTCATCCAAGAAAGCTGCATACTCCAACCCCAAGTTCGACGCTTATATGTACGTGCACCAGAGCCAGAGTTGACCTATCAAGCTTAAGCGTTAAGATCGCAGCTCTTCCTCCTAATGGTATCCACTCCAATACTCTGCCTGCCAACCTAGGACTTTCGAGTATCCCCATTCCCGCCTGAGCAGACATTAAAAATGAAAGTCCGAAAGGTCCACAGTTCTAGATCCTTTTTGCTTCGTTGAGGAGATACCAACTACATATATCTAGCCAATACCTAGTAGCCTCCCAAATAAGCTCAAGATATTTTCCTGTGAGCGAAGAAACGTTTCATGTGCCTATCCTAAGTCGATGGCGTTGTCGAAAAGCCGAAATTCCACTTATGCTTATGCTGGGAAGTTTTACAAGATGCTCGCATGCTGCCATCCTTTAGGCCTGGCTCCGAAGGGCGCCCTGGCATAGTAGGCTTGACAATATCCTAGGTCTTTCTTACTGTTCTTGTCATCGTCGGGTATTGCGCTTCGTTGGCCTTATCTGGGGAGTGTAAGTAGATGAACTATTTAGCTACTTAGCCCCCCACCGCGAGGTCAGATGTTGAGGGCGCTCTACTGGCTTTTCATCAAAATATATAAACAATGTCCTTTATATGACTGTATCGACAGGTCGATCCAAAAAAGGAAATGAGGATACCTCACCACGTCGCTGAAACATCATTACAGCAAACACACAAGATGGTCAACCAAACATTGATTTCAACGAAAGGCACGATTTGGATGACAAAATCTTTTGCGAATATAGATCCAACGTTACAAAAAAAGAAAAATGACTGTAAGAAGATAAGAAATCGATAGGATGAAATCACAAGAGATCGCTAAAATATTAACCAAATTTTTATCCCGAAAACTCTTTACAAGTCCTATACCACCGAAGACCAGTAGCAACGCTCGGACAATCAATCGGAAACAAAGCACCCGTGTTTATCGAAAAATGCCGTCCAGAGCCTGAACATTTTAGGCCCTTAAATCGTTTTCCTTTATACATCTGCTGGCGTTCTCAACAGTTTAATCGATTCCTCTATTCGAGACTTGTGTTGGTTCCATCACTAGAAATGTTCCCTTCCGCAGTCGACAAGCGACGCTGCCGCACGGCGTAATTTGAATCTTTGACCGGTTCTTTGCGGGCATTTGTTAGTCTAGCTATTAAAATTCTTGATATAAACTTACTCACTTACTTACTTAAGGTGGCACTAAAGTTCGGGGTGGGCCTGCACCCCAATCAACAAAGACTTCAGCCAGCTAGATTTTCAGCCTGAGTCGCGGTCTTCCTCCACTGCGTCGTCCCTTGGGTGTGGATTCGAAGATTTTCCATGCCGGATCATTGGTGTCCATCCAGGATACCAGCCACCTCAGTCGTTGGACCTTCACTCTTCTGGCTAAGCCGATGTCGCCGTACAGCCCGTACAGTTCGTTCGTCGTCCTCCTTCATTTACCGTCTATGCTTACGGGACCGAAGAATAATGACACTGCGTGGAAGTAATGATGCGTTTTTGCTCTCTTAAAATGGGCAAAGTTAGTATTTTCAACAATGTAGGAGAACTTAAGAAACATGTCTGAAAACCATGCCATTTGTGATCGCTGCTTATCTGGAGCTTTATGTAGATGCAATTGCTTTCCTCTACTCTTTCAAAGGGTGTACGGACTTCGCGAAACTCCTCCGATACGTACCTCTTTGTCGTGAAAAGAACGATACCTACTAGATATTTACAGTGGTGACACTCTAGATCTATCTTAAAATTGCACCGAGAACATTCCTGGATTCGTCACCAAAAGTCATGTTAAAATCTCTCCCTAGCAGATGTATCGACTCGATGAATGATTAAGAATAGCAACCGTTTTTGACACTGTTTCGAATGAAAAGTGCGTGCAGCTAGAATAAGTTAGTTAACGGCGCTGTTCCTTAAATTCCTCTATAAACGGTCGCTTTCGAATGTGCTTATTCCTTTTATATTAAGTCGGAAAATGCAAACTACAGGCGGGATTCTCTTTGTCAAGGTGCTGTTAGAAGTGCAATTTATGTGGGCTGCACGTAATTTTGTGATGGTTTGGCAGCACAGCTGTAGTAGGACACATAATATAGCGTTAGGCATGGTACTACTTGGACACATGTTTTCTTTTTCTTTTTGAAGTGCGGTTCTAGCACTTCTGGAGTTCGAAAACTTTAGTACGCTGTATTCTACGAAAACAAAACCAGCGTCGACCCTTGCAAACTCTCTTGATTTTTAGGTATTCTTCTTCGCTCTTAACAAGCTTATTACGTGGACAAACAGCTGTGGCCTTAGTGTCAATCCGACTAAAACGAAGCTGGTCCTTTTTCACCAGGAAAATCAAAATCCCAATCATTGTACTACCCAAGCTCAACGGCACTCCTCTGAACTTTTCGGGCAGTGCCAAGTATCTAGGACTCATCCCAGACAGAAAGCTTCCGTGGCGGGAAAATATTGCCGAACGCGCCAGGAAATCTCTGGAAGCACTCTATTCATGCAAGAGCTGTAGGCTCCAGATAGGTCCTTCAGCCAAAAATCATGCACTGGCTATAGACGGTGGTTGTAAGACCGATTCTAACGTATGGCATAATGGTTTGATGGCCGGTTCTGGAAAAGCATCAAAGTTCTTGAGAAAGTCCAACGTGTGAATTGCCTCAGCATTACTGGTGCGCTGAGGACTTCTCCTACAGCTGCCCTTCAAACCATTTTTCACTTGTTGCCAATAGACATCTATGGCATGCAGCAGGCCACTCACGCGGCTTTAAGCCTGAGAGATACCCACCAATGGTGCGAAAAGAATGTGGGACATACCAGAATCCTGTCAACTCACCGCAGCCTTCCCCAATCAACAGACACGTAGCCCACCGAAAACGACTTTAACATGGGCTGCAAACACAAGCTACCGGACAGAAGCGCCTGGAGTCAGTGCGAAGTCCTTTTTAATGAGTCCATCTCTGTCTTTACGGACGGCTTCAATACAGCCGAAGGAGTCGGTGCCGGTGTCTTCTCAGAAAACCTGGACATTCACCACTCCGTCAGTCTTCCCAACCACAGCAGTGTCTTTCAAGCCGAAGTCACAGCTATAAATCAAGCCGCCGCTTGACTGAAGGCTAACCCAATATCACGCAAGGATATTGCGATCTACATCGACAGCCAGGCTGCGATAAGGTCCCTCGTATCCAACACTATAAAATCTAGGGCAGTGAAGGATTGCCGCGTGTCTCTAAACGAGATCGCTAAGTAGTATAACATCACACTCTGTTGGGCCCCTGGTCACTGTGACATTCAAGGGAACTGTGCGGCTGACGAATAAGTTATAATAGGCTCCCAATGTACAGACGGCAGGAAGCTCAACCATGTCAAAGCGCTTATGTCGTTTGTTAAACACCTGACCCACACCGGCGCTCTGTCGAAAGCAAACCGTAGATGGCAACATCTCGATTATTGCAATAATGCCAGGCTAATCTGGCCTGTTCTGGATCTGGAAAGATCGAAAGCATTAATACGACTAAAAAGACACCAGTTCTCGAAACTCATCAACGTCCTCACGGGGCACTGCATCCTAGAAAGGCATGCTCAACGCCTAGGGATAGCATGCAACGATTTCTGCAGGAGCTGCAGGGATGAGGAAGAGGAGGAGTCCACCGCACACTTCCTCTGCACGTGTCCCGCAATGACCCATATCAGGAAGGTCACACTGGGCCAATACTTCTTTACCGATCTTAATGATCTGAACTCCGCCAGCATGGCCGAACTTAACAGCTACGTTAGGAAATCCAAATGGTTTCAATCCATTATCGATGCTATCAGGAAAATTCTTGTTGCTTAAGTAGCCCATCACTATGTCTACTGCATGCAAAGTTCAAAGAAAAAACTAGGCAACTGCCTACCCTAGCTTGTGGTCTCAAGAGACAACCACTGGAGGTGTCACCTCCAAGAAAATCAAAGAAAGAAAAACAAATCTCTCCACAGAATCTCAAGATTTGCCAAATTCCAAAATTGCCCTCGAGGAAGCATTTCATATTTCAGCTCTAGACCACCGAAATAATAAACATTTAGACCGAGCCAGGGTAGATACCACCGCACCCGACCGGAATCATCCCCGTGATAGTCATCATGAGTATCATCACTGCTACTTACGGTCCCCGGTTTCTAGTGCATTGTTTCGTGGTTTTGCCTCCGGTTTTTCTCCGGCTTCTTCCTTGGTGCTCATCAGGATCCCGAAACTCGAACGTACACAGAACCGAAACTGAATCACCGCAGACTATCCGGGTAAGGAAGTTCCTTTTTTTGGATTCCCCCGGGTAAACACTCTAAGGTGGCCTCTTCGGCGAAGAAACAAAAAAGGAAGCACAAAGGGCGGTTAATAGGTGGTTTTTTCCAGAATTCCCTATATCTCAGGGAGGATGTTTCATACTGCGATACTTTCTAGCTCCGTGCTTCCGTTTGGTTACCCTCGTGCTTTCTCCCTCTCTCATTGTTTCACTTTGGTGTTTAGCAAACAACCTCTTATGCAATCATTGGAGCGAGAAAAACTCCTCTTTTGCCGGCTTAAGGCGGACAAAATATTGAAATATAAATACCAGCATACACACAGACACCATCCTTGTGGCAGGCAGCAGGCGCCAGGAGAGAAGACGACAAGCAAAAACAAAAAAAGAGGTTTTCCTTTCATTTTGGGGGGAAGTTCTGTTGAGTGCATACAAATGGCTTCCTTAAAACCGGATACACCGAGGAAATGGAGAAAATGAAGAAAATCTTTTCCAGTTTCACTTGCATAAAACATCGTAAAGTAAGAATGAGGGGGGCTGGATGCATACAATGGAACGGAGGTGGGTACGGTATTCTAGGACAAATGTTGCCATGCCTTTGATGAGGGTAGCACTCGTAAAGACAGGACGTGTGAGAAATATTTGAAACAAATTGCTCACGACTTGCCTTGTCTCGAAGAAGATTCTTACTCGGAATTCGATGCAGCAGGACAAGGAACTCTATCCACGACAGACTAATCACATGGATAGAGGATAATCTAATCAGTTGATGTGGGTCAACCAAACATATTATGGGGAACAAACAGAATGCAGTGGCAGAGGCAGACATCGTTTGCCTGCATCCCTTGACAGCTTGAATTTCCTTCTAAATTGCTGAACAGAAAAAATATACAAACCCTCTGTAACAGTAAAGTGGAACAACGTTTTTTTTTTTTTCATTTGGCATGAAACATTGTGTGTCATCGTGGATCCTTTGTTCTGCCAAGTTGTGCAATGTTTCTCCGGTCCTTGTAGCATAAAGCTTCGAGGCGCGCAAATTAATGATTAGCATCTACAACAAAGAGGAAGAGCATGCAACTGGGGTAACAATGGAACCAGAGATGCGCAGTCAAAGTCATAAGGATTTATTGTTTCCTTCTCGTTGTTTTTTTTTTTTATGCAGCCATACATATGTATGCATGTATTATATTTTTATTTTTTAGAGATTTCTGTCGCGACTGGATTCCTATTGTTATGTGCTTTCGAAGGTTTTAATTGTTAGCAAAACGTCGTTGTTCACTGTTATCAGGGACGTGATTGTACACATAGTCACGATTTTCTTGCTAGTAGGGTATTCGTACAGGTGGACATGTATAGCACTGGAAATTTCAATTATTCTGTGCTTTAAACTTTTGTACGCAGGTGATTTTGTTTTATTCGATTGTTCCGCCCAACGTGTCAAAAGTACTTATGTATATATAAAAAGAACCTTCCGGCAAGCGCCGCAAGAGATAGGTGGATTTCTTATGTCATCTATTCTGATGGTGGGAACAAAATGGCGGACAAAAATTTCCATTTTAAAAACGAATTTGTACTAATTACCTCGAGATTTGTAAGGATTTTCAATTTCAACGAAATCCAATCAATTTTGAAGAATTTCAAGATGGCGGATCCAAGATGGCGCAGATGGCAGGCGGATTCTGTTTACTGTTATCTACTATATTACTATAAAATCAAAACCGGAAATTGGGATTTATTTAAGTTGTGAATTGAACCGTTTGAGACATAAAAAGGGGCGTAACCCGCCCCCCTCTGGGCCGATTATGCCCATCTACGAACTTAGCCGAGGTATTCGGCATACAAATGTGTATACCAAATTTTATTCAAATCGGATCATAATTGCGGCCTCAATCGTGTCCACATATATATATATATATATATATATATATAAAATTTTTAACGGAGTATGAGGTTAGTGTTTGGTATGATAGCGAAGACAAATGGCATTAAAATTTTTTGAAAGTCGCGTCATGAGGACCTCTGCAATAGGTGGTATTTCTATGAAATCCACCTAAAAGGCAATTAGTAATTAGACGACATGTGCGTGAGTCTCCTTCCCGCCTATGTTCTGGCCTTAGGTCTTTTCTGAAGCTTAGTTCAATTAAATTCATAACAACGGTTTATCAATGATTTCAAGTTCACAAATGATGGAAACATTTTCGTTAACATTACTGTTCATATAAGTAGCTTTGTTAGCTTCTCGGGCTAATAACAACATACATACATGTACATACAGCTGCGGTCAAAAAAATAGCACCAAGAGTGAGATATCAGCATTCATATGAATTTCTTTGGTCTGACGAGAGCTAAATTGTACTAGGTATTTGGAGGCGTTGGGTCGCGTTGTTTTGTAAGAAGACCCCAAAGCACAGAATTTAAACCAACTTACACCCTTAAAACGATAAAACACGGTGGTAGCAGCATAATGTAATGGGGATGTTTTTCATTCAATGGTGTTGGTCCAATATATTGGATTAAAACTGTACTGGACTTTATGTCATGGATGAAGTAATGTTGCCATTTGCTTCCGAGGAAATGCGGCTGGTATGGGTCTTCCAACAAGACAACGATCCCAAGCATTCCAGCAAAAAGGCCAAGGGATGGTTACAAGTAAATAGTGTCAATGTCATGGAATGGCCGCCTCAATCTCCAAACTTAAATCCACTTGAAAATTTGTGGGCTGACTTAAAGAAAGTCGTTTCACAAGAGCAAACAAGTAACGTCAACGAACTTTGGGATACCATTCAACGCCGCTGGTTTGCCATACCTTTGGAGAGGTGTCAGTCGTTGGTTGATTCAATGCCACAACGTTTTATGGCAGTTATTTCCGACAAAGGCCATGCGACAAAGTACTAATTATTTTTTTAATTAAATATTAAATAAAACAAAAACAATTTTTGCTTTAAAAACAATTTTGTGTTCTTATTTTGCCGATAAATTGTTGATGGTGCTATTTTTTTGACCGGGAACAAATTGACCCACGAGGAGAAAATATTTTTTTTAAACAGTATTTTTGTAAATTAAATTGGATTTATATATTTTTTTTACAGAAGCAGCTCAATTGATGCTGAGAAATCGAAGCCTCTTTTTCTTTATACGGCGTAGTGCTATTTTTTTGACCGCAGCTGTATATATATTTGCTTGTTTGTTTTTGATGCGCAAGTTTGTAGGTGTGAAAAACCTTCATGGATACTCTCCGACCCGTGCAATGAGGTATGCCCTACTCCATGCTCCTTCATGTCTTACTTACATACTTACTTAACCCGGGGGAGAATGTGGTGAAAAAAAGTTACATTGACTATGTGACTGGGTATGACATACCCACATACAAAATTGTCTGTAAATCTTGTTACAATAAATATTAAAATTAAAAAATGGTATTTTATTGTAATAGGGTATGTAATAATTAATTGCAAATCAAACAAAAGTAGTATTTCAAGAATTTGTATACTAATACTTGAAAAAAAGGAATTCACTTCACTTAAAAATACAGACATTTAAGTAACAGGGTGGGTATGTCATACCCGGCCACACACTCGCCGGGTTAAGGGGTAGACCCAGTTAGAATAAAAATAAATTTTTTTTTTACGCTTTCTCAAAGTGGGATATTGCAAAAGTATTCTCTGAAAAGTTTAGATATATAACTTTGAACTCGTACTAAAAACTTTGAACGCGTTTTTCTCCAAACCATGTTTTCGAAGTCGGTGATCACTGTAACCTGAGAACGGCTTTGCCGATCGGTTTAAAATTGTTCTCACTTATTTTATACATAATTGTCCTCCGATTGAACGCAGAATTTTTTTTGGACGATCTTTTTTTTTTTATAGCTGAAAATGCGAGTGAAATTGTAGTCGAATTACGAATTTTGACTTTCAACATCCGCCATTTTGTGAAGGTTCAACATTTTTCAAATCCCTTCGTTCAACCGGAACATTATATCATTAACTTATGATACCTTTTGCTTTTTTTTAATTCACATGATCCAGTGACGAGCAGCAGTGATCACCTCAAAACACTTTTTTTTTAACCCCTCCTAAATTTACTGTATCTCATTTACTTCTTAATATTTTGCCATAAAAAAAAATTTAATAGTTTCTGTAATAGTCTAAGAGCTGGTGAACGTTTTGCTTACGTCATTTACTTACTTAAGGTGGCGCTAAAGACCGGGGTGGTCCTGGGCCTCAACCAACAAGCGTCTCCAGCCAACTCGATCTTTAGCCAGCTGCCTCCAGTTTCACACGCCAAGTTGGTTGAGGTCCCCTTCCACTTGCGCACCACCTGAGTCGAGGTCTTCCTCTACTGCGCCGTCCCTCAGGTGTGGATTCGAAGATTTTCCGGGCCGGAGCATTGGTGTCCATCCGCTCTACATGACCCAGCCACCTCAGTCGTTGGAGCTTTAATCTTCTGGCTAGGTCGATGCCGCCGTACAGCCCATATAGTTCGAAGTTGTATCTCCTCCTCCATTCACCGTTTATGCAGACGAGACCAAAAAACACACGAAGAATTTTCATCTCGAAACAGCCAAGAGCGACTGGACTGGTAGAGCAGGACTGGGACAATTAAAGTCTTAAAAATGGGGTCGCTTTAGTTATTCGGATCCGCCTGCCGCCTTGAACAGCTCCTCAGTTAAGCCGTCAGCTCCAGCAGCTTTGTTGGACTTAAGCTTCGATATGGCTATCTTCACTTCGTCCAGGTGGACGGAACTGTTGGTCTTAGTTGTCCAGGTTGAATGGTTGATTCTGCCTGCCAGCAGGATATGATTATCGTCGTCGTTAAACAGTCTGCAGAAGTAGTTCTTCAATATTCTCAGCATCGACTGCGATTCTACTGCGATGTTGTTCTGTTCATCCTTGCAGGCATCGGTTCGGGCTCTGTAGCCTTTGCAGCTTACAATCTCCACGATGTAGTTCTCAGCTTCCATCATCGAGTTTTCCTTGATCTCTGAGGTTTCCAATCTATTTGAGAGTTCCTCGCGTGACATTTGGTTCGTTATACAGCCGGCAGAAATATGCTTCACTATTTGGTTTGTCTGCATTTGGCTTAAATTAACCCATTTTTCAATAATATGGCTTACCCATCTTTCAATAGAGGCCCGCGACTTTTGCCTTATGGTCCTGGATTTTCTCTCGACGGCCCTGGGTGTGTGTTAAGTCCAGTTGAGTGTTGAGAAGCCATGAGTGACTATTGTTTGCATGCTGGGTCGAGAAAGTCTCTCTATGTTTTTAGCCAAATCCAGGAAGTCACCGATCACTTAGATGCATTAGGTTTGGTAGCCGAATAGATCTCAATCCAAACACTTTTTGACGAAGCTTTGCAGTGGCTAGACAGTGGCAGGATAAAGTTTCAGATCCTCCTAATCCTGTTCGTAGTTTTTGCAGATCGCAAATCCAATCCAATCCAAGTTTGTGTGCATACTTCTTGAGATTAATGTGCTGAGTAAGAACTTAAGGGTGTAGTCTGGAGGTTCTGCACTTTTTCCAACGATATTTCAGGATTTTTTTTTAATGCAAAATAAAATCCAATCATTTCACATTTTTTATGTGTTATTATTCACATCTTTAACTTCACAAAAAAGTTAATTTTTCAAAATTTTAATAGTGTTTAATGTGGCTGAAGTGGACACCTAAAAAAAGACTTGTGACTGCTCCGGGCGGTAGCGTCGGTACAGGTAATCCGAAACAAAAATTTCAAAAAGATTATTATTTTGTAAACTTGTCGTTATCGCAGGCAGCGGATTTCGACATTAAAAAATAAAAACAAAAAAATTATGAATTCGAATTATTTCGAATTTCGGTTTGAAATCTCTACAGTATATTCTTCATACGTTGTACTTTCAAAATCAATCATAAAAAAATCGATTTTTCAAAACCAAACTTGCAAACTACATTCTTAAGAAGTCACAGGTTTGTGATCTCATCGCTTTTTTCTCAGTATGTTGTTTAGTTTGGGATCTTGCTAATTTGCAAGCAGTCAGATTTACCCAGCATTTCTAAAAATTCCGGCTTATCCCGTCATTCAATGTTTGCACCTGTTTTTCTGCCCCTTCCTTCAACAGGTCATCGAATTCCTCGTTTCCTGTTACACTTACATACAAGTCCCGGTACTCGGTATAGGTTTAACTTCTTCGTGCATTGCTGTATGAATACGAATTTTAGTACTGAACTTATTACCGCTTTGATTGCTGCTTTGCTGTCACGGTAAACGACTCTGCGTTATCCTTGAGAATGTTGCCTCATAAGGGGGCCTACGACATTCGATTTCTGGTGTAGGGCGCGCTCGTTTTGCGGCTTTAACTTCCCGATTCGTTCGAAATAGTGGAGCAATCTGTATATAAAGTTATCCCTTGTTGTATTGCATCTACGATTACCTGGAGGAAAATGTCGCTGAAAAGTTGTAGACCAAATCGTAATTCTGTCGGGAATGTCGTTTGGTTGATTTGTTAGTGGTGTGGTTTTACGCAGACAACTGATGATTTTCCGGTGCTCTTTATAGGACCTGTCGTCGAAATAGCACAGAGCTCTTAGCTTGAAGATGCATCACCTTTATTGCATTCACTAATGTTGATGTGCACCTTTTACTCCCAGGCATGCCATTCGTTGCCTGCTTGTTAGCATGTTGACTTTACATTTCTTCTATTCATGGGTTTCATGACCCAATTGTACATTCAGTGAACTTGACCCATGATCTACCAAAGACTCTCGTGCATATCCGGTAAGCTCTCTTGGTTTTAGTGGTTCGCTTTTCCAGATTTTTCTTCCACATTAGTCTTTTATTCAGTGTCAAACGCAGGGATTTTACACTGTGTCTGAGTTGTGGCTGTAGAGTTTACACCTCCTGGACGGGAACGTGGAAGTCACTCATTTTTTGTTTTCTCGTCAAGAGAACCAGTTCGTGTTGAAGCTACATGGAAAAGTCCAAACCGAAACCATTCTACTACCTAAAATTCCACCAATTTGCTTCGTGTTATGAAGTTAATAAATTAAATTAAATATTAGTTACAAATATTGATTTGAATAAGAATTTGCCACAGACAGGCTTCAATATCTCGCCGGCACTTACATACAATTATGAATAAATACAATTTAATTAAATAGAGAACTAACAAAACAATTTAATTAATCTCAGAGTGGTTGCGGCTCAAATCAATTTGAGTCAATACCGGCGGAATGTTTTGGACGACGACGCCCTACAAATCGGACGCACTCATTAAACCCTCGGGACCACTGGCTGATTACAATTGTTATGACTTTTACATTTAGCATTTAAAATCTGTTCAACAATTACCACTCGTATGCTAATTTAAAACGCGACAAAAAATCGTACATTATCCCTGCGGATTAGTTCATTACCATTGGCATACATTTATTGCATGCTTATCGGAGCCGCCACCCACTTGCGGCCGCTTATTAGTTTCCTGCTCGTTATCCACTGTACCTATGACACCACGCACACACACTCGCTCTGGCAATTACAAGCAATTTTTAGATAGACAAGATTTATCTTCAATTTGCCGTCAGATAAATTAAATAAAAATTAAAAAAAAGTCTGAACAGCACGCGTGAGAGGACAATACAAACTAGTAGTCACCCCAGGCCTGTCCCACCCACTCAGCCATGCCACCAATTTGTTATGCTAAACATGGGAACCTCCGACATACGAGAGTGTTTAGCATTTTCGCATTTGTTTTGTTTATAAACATTTTGTACATCTGAATGCGTTCGAGTGGAATATTCAAATGGAAATTGCGTTGCTTTTGTAGTTGGTGTCGCCTGCAAGGGTTGTAATCGTTCGTACGAGAGCTATTCTGCATAGGCTTTGCAGTTTTTCCCTAAATGTTTTTGTTTTGACACCCTTCGGTGTTCGGAATGACAATATCTGTCGGAATAATCGAACTTGATGAGGGTAATTCAAAACGTAGCTAGTAATTGTTTTGCAATAAATTATTTTGAAAATAAACATGTTGCACAAGGTGACATAGAAATTAATTTCAACAAGAGACCACACATCCAATGATTTAATCATAGTCATGGTCGATTCCTCGCAATGAATCTGAGCATTTTTGGCCGAGGAATTTAAGGGTGTTTTAGGAATTTTCATGAACGGAACTGAAGGATCTTTTCAATTTTAATGAGGTCCTAAATGTTTTCCCAATTGGATTAGCATTTGTTGCTCTCCTACCTTCTAAGAATTCGTTTGAGTTTCTGCGGAACCAGAAAGTCCGCAGAAACGTTCGGTTCCTACGTATGTATGTAATTCTCCAAGAAATCCCTCTATGCCTTCATGCTCTGTTAACCACCAAGGGAAGATTCTGTTGCACTAAGCCAAATTCTGAATTCATTAAATTAAAACTACATATATAAGTGCTTTAATACCCCCTTGACTGTCCGTGAGTATACGAATGGAAACACCCTTAATGAATGACTTTACGTTAATGTAGGCGCACTCGAACAGTCTTGGACATTTTTCAAATGATTTTTAAATTTTGTAGTTGGCCCAAGCACGCCAATTCCGACCCTCCAGAATCCACTTTTGAGCCATTCGTACGCACACGGTTCCTTAAGAGAAATCCAGGTATTAGATCTTATTCTCTAGGCTAGTCGTTAATGACAGTGGTAAAGCCTCGAAGACCGTGCATAATGCAGCCCATGCTAAAGCATAACTTAATTTTCACAGGGTTTTGGAGATTTACTCCACTACCTAAATATTTTCGTGTTTTGGAAAAAAAATTTAGTGGGGTAGGTCCAATAATAGCTTCTTGCGCGTGTAGCTCTTTTGATCCCAAAGCAAGTTAGTTTGGTTCGCCAGTGCAATTTTATTTTTCATATGCGATTTCCAGTGGTCGCCGTGGCTCAGTAGTTAGTGCGTTGGACTGCTGTGTAAGCCTCCGTGGGGTCAAGGTCCAGCCACGTTCACCGAACATTTTTCGCGGCACCACCCCTCGTCGGTGAATGACAAGCATCTTGTCATGAAAGAGTTTCTCAATTCGCCGTTCGGAATCGAAAAAAATATATTGTAAGTCCTTTCCATTCGTGCGAAAAATGCAACACGCACAACACGAATGGTTGCGAGAAGCTAGGCCTTGGTTCATCTCGAGCTGTCGCGCCAGCTATTTATTTTTTTTATTTCCAGTTTAGTTTCTTGCCTAAGACAACACTTACCTAAATAGTTGATATTATCCGAAAACTAGTTGGCTATATCTTTTATTGTGGTAGAACCTAAGTTAAATTTTCTTCGTTTTGAAAAAGGTAAGATGGCGGATTTCCTAAGGTTGATCGAAAGACCCTTCAAACAGTGCTTCAATCAGAAATTCCTAGTTGTAAACCTTTATGCTTGTCTACAATTTTTACCTCAAATAGCCTTCCGAAACTGCACTTCCTGGCCATAACGTCGGGGATAGTCCGTATTTGGAATTGAGTGAAGTACGAGTAATTTCAGATGACCCACAAGATTACCTGATTTATACATGTGTTCTAGCTACGGCTTTATAGCACAACGAGCAGCGGTCTTCTGAGTGATGATCTGTATCTGTGTGAACGCGATGATAGCCTCTATGGCTGAAGTAGGGCAGGTGCGCATAGTACTTGTAATACCGAAACAGGCAATCCTTTGTAGCTTCTCAAGCTTCATTGTCGTCGTTCATTCAAGTAGTTTTGGCCACCAAAATATGGCCGCGTATGTTATTATCATTTTAGGAGTAAGACCTCAAGTTCTGCCATGGAGACGCCGAGAAGCCCACAAGGCTCTACCGCGAACTTGATATGTGCATTTCAATTTAAGCGTCTGTCTAAGACTACGCCGAGATACTTCACCTCGTTGGAATAGCCTACAGTGGTGGCTTTGACAATAGTAGGTCCGAAATTGTTCAATCTTCTTTTCATAAAAGGCACTAGAACAGTCTTGCAAAGATTGATGTAGTAAAGCACTTTGCATGACGTTGGAGATCGTCATGTCACGCTTAATATAATCGGTAGGTGATCAGCATTACCAATAGCTTTGTAACCCAATCTGTGAAGATTGGCTTAAAAAATGATTAATGATTAAAGACCACAGAAGCGGAGAGAAAACTCCCGCTTCTAAGCATCGTTTTACTGCGATTACAGACACTGACACTTCTCCTGAAGAAGAATTCGATTCCTCGATTCTTCCGATTGCCCTTACTATCGAGTCGTAGCCGGTATATCGAAAGCGCCCTAGATCTCTAGGAAGGCACATAGGGCTATTTCCTTGGAACGGTGTGCATTTTCTATCTGTTTTACTAGATGGTGAAGGACACCCTCCGTGAATTTGCCTTTCCTATACGCATATTGACTCGAGTGCAGGGGGGTAGACATCTCTAGCCGGCCTCTAATATGGACATCTATTAGCCTTTCCATAGTTTTTAAGATGAAAGATGTTAGATTAATATGTCTGTAAGGTTTAAAAAGCTCGCCTGTCATATTGCCTGGTTTGGGAATGAAAATCACATTTACCTGTCCCCAAGTGAATGAGATGTATCCCCAATTCTAACTTGCTCTAAATAAGGCGATCATTGCCAGCAGAATACAATCAATCACCTTTTGTAGTAGTGCCGGAAAAATACCACAAGGCTTTAAATAGTTTGAACGAGTCTACTGCCCATTTAACCTTATCAGGGCAAAAGATTCTGCCTGACAAGCTACATTTACTCTACTAGCAATGTAGACCCTGTTGTCAGTTGCAGTCGGGTTTGCGTATTGTTCGCAAATAGATGAGCCTAGAAAATGCACTTGAAGCAATGTTGCAAGTGTATCCATATGGTTCATCGTGTAGGTTCCATCAGTTTTTTTCAGTAATCTTACACAATTTGAGTGATGGATTCGTGCTGCTACTGGCATGTCACCGATGTTTTCACAGCATTTCCTCCAAGTAGCCCGTTTCGATTGTCTCAATTCTACATTTGATTCAGCCAGGGCGAACCTGTATTCGCCCCACCTCTCGTTCGCTTAGCGAGAGTTGCCTGACTTTCTTCTGAAGTTTGCAAACTGTTCGTTCCACCACGAAACCTTACGTTTGCTTACATTGGTTTTTGGGACACAGCTACTATGATAGGGATTTAGTAACACATCACTTATTTGATGCGCTGCTTCGTCTAGGTCCCACGTGGACTTAATAGAAGTAACTAGCATATCTAGTTTAGAAAGTCCTTCGACTTTGGATCGTATCTAGTTGATGCATGTGTTAATTTGCCAGGTATGCCAATCCTGATGTATTGATGATCTGACAACGAGGCCTCGTCTGATACATGCCAATTAACAAAGAAATTGGAAATAAATGGACTAGCGAGAGTGAGATTCGCGAATCGCATTTATGAAGGTTGGTTTCGAGCCTTAATTTAATATATCTCACCTCTTCTATCACTGCTGCCCCAGATCACGTGATGCGCATTTGCATCACAGCTGATGATGTAGTCGAGATTGTTATCATGGCAGTGCTTGACAAGCGCCTGAACCTCCTTAGGCGGGATGTCTTGAGTGTAACCGGAAACTTCCCCGGTACTTCGGCATAAGTATGGAGCACACGATGTGTTGAATTCCCCATTCAGTCGGAACCTCGACTAGTAGGTTCACCACATCCTTGATAATAAATTCTGGAATGGGAAGAAAGTTCGTATTTAATATCGCGACTGTTAGGCTATAAATACTCAAAGCCTTCCATTAATTTTGTTTTATTTTTATTGCTTCCGCGTCATGCTTAGTTCTCGTTATAAAATCGGCTTCGCTTATCTGAAGTACGCGTTACTGAAAAAATCAACAAAAGTTCAACATTTTTTCAGTTAGGTATCTGAAGTTCGTAGGTGAAAGAATAATTGCGGGACATCGCTGTTTCACTTAAGCAGAATCGACTGTACCAATGATTCTCCTCCTCCTATGTTCGCTCCTAGCCATCGTTACAACACCTTTATCGTAAAATGTTAAACGAACCACCCTGTAGTTATGAATGACCTACCAACCACCACTCCACAATTAGGAAAGCAATGACAAACGAGATGAGGTGGCCTATTTAAACACATCGAAATAGAATGGGAAAATTAATTCATGAAATTAGAAAAGTGTGCACTGAAGTGCGGAAATGACAGGACATCAATTCGCCGTTATATGTTGAACGTTATCCCATTTGTGGTCAACTGTTGACCGGTTCCCAAAAATAACACAGAAACTGGCAGTTGATTTAGTTCGGTTGTCAGATGTTACGAGCGACAAGTACTTCCGGTTGTTAAGGAGGTTGTTTGGCTGATGGGTTGGAGATGTTTTTTTTTTGTGACAATTTGACTGTAAAATGTTGTTCTGTTTGATTCCTTTTGGTCAAAAGATATATGAAAGATGTCAACACAGAGTGCACAATCTATATTTCTAATTATAACGATAGGAGATAAGATGCAATTGCATTAAATAACAAAATACGACTCTCGGTTTGACATCTTCGTTCTTTTCTTGAAATTGTTCGATAACGTTGGACTAGATATGGCGCACAACAAATCCAATGACGTGTTGAAGATCGGCCGTAGTGGGTCAAAATGGTGTAAAACTCAGATAGTATTAGATTTCATTGGTTTTCGAGGTTGATGTCTAGACTAGGTGTGGACAAGTGTTTTCGGTGTTATTTATAGTTCAGAGTATTTTTTTTTTCAACTTCCTGATACAGTCGACTCTCGACAAATTAAACCTGTGGGGACTTCAAGTTGTTGATAGTGTTATTTAACAATAGTTCTAACTACCGATCAACACTTATTCGTACTAACGTACTAACTAACGCAACGTAAAGGCAAGCTACACACGCCATGAATTACGGTCAAATGCAATCCGAATTATGTAGAGAAGATACTAATTCAGTTTTCATCAAAGGTATACAGGTTCGAACATGCAACTCATTCTCCTTCCGGTTGCTTACGTACATTAGACAGTTCAGGTTATCAAAAAGTCACCTATTCTACTTCAATTTATGGCGTGTTGTGTGGTAAAAAGTCAACACAATCGCTCCAAATTACCGAGTTCAGATATATACATAGGGTTTTTCCAATTTACCGAGAGATTCTCAAGGAACCAAACAAAAGCCTCAATTTAACAAGAGATTTGTTTTATCAAGAGTTCTACTTATCGAAAGTCGACTGTATCGTCATTTATCAGTTCGATCAGCTCTTCGAGCGAAAAGACCAAGCAACTGAAACTGTTAAGAGTTGCTCGACTCTATTTATTTCCTCAAATAGAAGTCGCACGATCTTTTTCAACTAACAATGACACGATATGAGCTACAGTTCGGGGTGAACCTGAGCCTTAACCAACAAATTTCGCCAACAATTATGAACGGCTTCCTCCAGTTTGATTGAAATCCATTGCTCCTGAATAGATTACCCACCACCTTTTTATCGATCTTAAGGCCGCTTATGACAGCATTTATAGAGACGAGCTATATGGTCGCCGTGGGCCAGTGATTAGTGCGTTGGACTGATGACCGAGCGGCGTGGTTTCAAAACCCAGCCAGGTACACCGAACATTTTACGCGGCACCACCTCTCGTCAGGGAAGGACAAGCCTCCGGAAGTATAATCTGTCATGAAAGTGCTTCTCAATTCGCCGTTCGGAGTCGGCAATAAACTATAGGTTTCTTCCATTCGTGCGAAAAATGTAACACGCACAACATGAATGGTTGCGAGAAGCTAGGCTTTGGCTCATCCCGAGCTGTCGCGCCGGCTATTTATTTTTATATAGAGCCGTGTCTAGGCATGGCCGCCAAACTGGCCCGTCTGTGCAGGATGGAGAATGCTCGCCGCTCCATCAAGGTCTGTAACGATCTCAGCGAAACTTTTGAAGTCTAAAAAGGCTTTAGACAAGGAGACGCCCTGTCATGTGACTTTTTCAACATCATACTTGAACGAATTGTGCGAAACTATCAAGCGAACACTAAAGGCACAATTTTTCATAAATCTGTCCAACTGCTTGCGTACGCTGACGATATTGACATTATAGGCAGAACGCAGCGAGCTGTCACCGGTACTTTCGCGAGTATAAAGACAGAAGCGGCCAAAATGGGTTTAGCAGTAAACGAGGGCAAGACGGAGTAAAGGGTTTTTCAATAGGGACGCTACAAAAGTAGAGCGACAGGGACAGCAAACGACGCCATATTTTTCTTGCAGTTTTTTGACATTTCTCTTCAGTAAGGTTTGCCATTTCATGATGGAAAGATATACGAGCCAACAACGAGTCGAAATTATTAAAATTTACTACCGAAATTCGGAGTCAGTGGCCTCAACGTTAAGAGCGCTACGTCCAATTTATGGTCGTCATAATGGTCCTAGCAGATCAACAATTGAGCGTCTAGTGGAAAAATTTGAATCCACAGGCACAGTACAA
Organism: Matsumyia berberina; assembly: GCA_917880715.2. Taxonomy (NCBI): domain Eukaryota; kingdom Metazoa; phylum Arthropoda; class Insecta; order Diptera; family Syrphidae; genus Matsumyia; species Matsumyia berberina. Next base: position 47,310,412 of record OU862871.1, on the reverse strand, counting down.
AATGATCCCGTGCCAGTGAGATAAAGAAGTGCCCGTAGTGTCGAGAATATTGCTGCCGCTGAGGCTTCAGTTGCAGAAAGCCCAAATGTGTCTCTCACACGTCGTTCTCAAGCGTTGGGCATCTCTGTGACGTCGTTGTGGCGAATTTTGCGAAAAGATCTTGGCCTACAGCCTTACAAGATTAAATTGACGCCAGAACTGAAGCCGCTTGACCACCAGAAGCGTCGTATGTTCGTGAATTGGGCTGAGCAACAACTTGAAAATGATTCGGATTTTCATCGAAAAATCATCTTCAGCGATGAGGCTCATTTCTGGCTGGATGGCTTCGTCAATAAACGAAATATGCGGTATTGGTCAGGCAGCAATCCACACGTACTCCATGAGTCATCATTGCATCCCGAAAAAATTACGGTTTGGTGTGGTTTATGGGCCGTACTTCTTCCGTGATGATCAAGACCGGCACGTTACTGTGAATGGGGATCGCTACCGTTCAATGATAACCGAATATTTTTGGCCCCAATTGGATGATATGGACTTGGAGGACATGTGGTTCCAACAGGACGGCGCCACAAGCCACACAGCGAATGTCACAATCAATTTATTGGAAACCAAGTTTGGAGAACGTATTATCTCACGAAATGGTCCAGTCGCTTGGCCGCCTCGGTCGTGCGATTTGACGCCGTTAGACTATTTCCTGTGGGGCAACGTCAAGTCTATGGTCTATGCCAACAAGCCAGCGACGATTGATGAACTTCGTACAAATATCGAACGTGAAATTGCAGCAGTATCGGCCGATTTATGCTTGAAAACCGTCGAAAATTGGGTTCAGCGTCTGGACTTCTGCAAGCGTGCCCGTGGTGGCCATGCAAAAGAAATCGAATTCCATACATAATGGCATCGAACGTACTTTCACAGAAATAAAGAATTTCATTGATATCCAAAACCGTTTTTGTTTTTTTTAAAAAAACTTTTGTAGCGCTCTTATTGAAAAACCCTGTATATCCTGTGAAATATAAGGGACACTTGGACAGAACGTCAGAGTTGATAGCTATAACTTCGAGGTAGTAAAGGACTTTGTGTTCCTTGTCTCTGTTATTACCTCCGGTAATAACACATCGTCGAAAATCAAACGAAGAATAACTCTTGCTAATCGCTGTTTCTTCGGGCTAAGAAGACAATTGAGTAGTAAGGCCCTATCCCAAAAAACAAAGGAGACTCTTATAAGACCTTGGTCATCCTAGTCATGCTTTATGGCGCTAAAGCATGAACTCTATCGGAAGCAGATGCAAATATTTTAAGTCCTTTCGAGCGAAAAATTCTTCTGAAGATATTCGGTCCCGTATGCGTTGACGGGCTTTGGAGGAGAAGATTTAATCACGAATTATACGAGCTGTATAGCGACATTGATCTAGTCAAAAAACTGCGCATTGGACGTTTGAGTTGACTTGGTCATGTAGAGCGAATGGACACTAAAGCTCCGGCATGCAGAGTCTTCGAATCATCGCAGGGACAACGCAATAGAGGAAGATCTCGCCTAAGGTGGCGCGCACAAGTAGAAGGAGACCTCAACCAACTTGGCGTGCGCAACTGGAGGCAGCTAGCTAAAAATCGAGGTAAATGAAGAGGCTTGTTGGTTCACCCCGAACTGTAGCGCCACCTAAGTAAGTAACTAATTCTCCAGAGTTCTCAAATCAGAAACCAGACTATACTGTTTCGATGTACATACTTTGACGCGCTGAACTCAAATTCGAGCTCAAAATTGCTCCATCACGTCAGGTTTTCAAGAAACTCTCACCTTTGGTTACATCAAGAAATATTCAATAATCATTATTTTCCAATGGCAAGCTGTGAGGGTCGCGGGTTTAGGGAGCTTAAGTGGACTCTCATCATTTTTCGATCTTCCACCATCGACTCCTTATCATCAATGAAATTGCAGAACTATGCCCTTTCAGAATCCTCTTTTGATACTGAAGGTCTTGGTTAGGTCTTTTGGGCGTAGCTTTAAGTCTCCATCGTTGGCATTCACAATCAGATGAGTTTGGCAGTTAAGTAAAGCTCGAACTGATTACCTAAAGTCCAAACTCTGGTGCTATAAAGTAAAGAACGCAAGATTCAAGTTACCTCTTGCAGTTTCTGATGAAACTGCAACAGAGTCCTAAAATTTGAATGGAGGCTATTCCTGACTCCCTTCATTCAGGTCTAAAATCGAAATAATTGGAACCACAAGTCGTCGTATTCGTATTCAAGGACCTGTGTGCAGCACAAGAATTAACCAAATAGCATATCTCGTGTGGAAAAACCTTGAATTGCAATTATTTTTCAAAACCGTGCACATTGACGAACCTCAGTTACACAGTTAATGAATCCGAATGGAGCCAAACGCCCATATGTTTCAATTAAAGCACAAGGGAAAAAAACACAAACAAAATAGAGAAAGAAAATGAAAATGAATTTTCACCCTCTTACCGAGAGCGTCGAGTGAAATTAAGACTTTCAAGTGTGAAATTAATTACAAGTCGTCACGTTTTCGTACACCCAGCCAGCAGCCCATTAAATCAAATCCTTCAACTAAGCAAAATTAAAATGCTTCCACTTGGTCTCGCTCCGCGTTTAATATGCTAAAATAAATTCACACTCAGGAACTGCTCTGGATCTGCTTTGGTGCAACTTATCTGCATCGTTTTCAACGTAATCGCCTCACAATTAAACAACATCTCACAGGAGCATGTTGTATCCGAGAAATTAAGATAATGCGTCTGACTTCGTTCCCGATGCTGGTTGTTTCCGGCTAGAATCCAAAGCGATCTCCTGTCTCTACTGCTGCCTGACTCAAAGGGATTCCTCTTCAACTGTGGATTCAGTAGAGATGAACCCTTTCCCGTGGATTGGAAGCGGCAACAGTATGCATGCATGACTTCTTGTCACACACTGATGTGTTACGTGAACCTGAAAAGCACTTAACCTTACACGGCGTTCTTCAGGGGCGCTTGGCTCATGATAAATGGAAAAGATTCGACATACTATATGTGTGTACACACGGTGTCAACTGAATGTGGGAGAGATGTGATTTGAATATTGCAGAATGCCTCCCGTATCCCTTTGATAATAATTTCAATTAATGCATATTTAAGGGAACGCTCACGAGGACCGTCATCATCATACATCCATACGGTTGCTCCCAAGAGGATAACTTGCATATGCAGTTCACTCTGATTCATCTTTCGCTTTATTAAAATCGCATAAAATGTTAATGGTCCTCTGACTCGTTGCGCCGGTGCACCTCCTCCCCTCCTTTGGCTGTCACCAGAAGGATGTACATATGTATGTATGTGTGTACGAAACTCCCCAAACTGAATTTAGGGTTGAAATATTTTGGAAATTCGTTTTTTATGCAGATTAATCCTTTAGGCAAAATGTCTGGCCCACCCTGGCATACTATAAGTCCATTTTGATTCTGTTTGCCGATGCTAAACGGGACATCTCGGTGAATTGCCTCGAAACCAAGGAAAACAAGGATACACACACAAAATGACCTCAAGCCATCCGGTTTGAGACTCATGAAGTGGTAGTTTCTCTGCCATTATAACTGCAAACGAATATACCTTAGGGATCATCCCTGTTCAATGGAGAGAAAGTCCCCGGTGATGCTAGTATTATGTGTGCAGAACATTGTTATTAAATATTTCCTGTCGAAGGTGTGGTACAGTAGGCGGTGCAAGCAAATAATTCGAGGGCTCAAAAAAAGCGTATTTTTACTGATTTTTTTTTAAATATATCAAAAGAAATATTTCATTCAAACAATTTACCATATCAAAGATACATATTTAACAAGTACTTTGTGAAATTTTTATTTAAAAACTAGTGGCCCGCCCCGACTTCGTACGGGTACAATTAAGTTATTTGATTATTGTTTTTTGGTATGTTTCGCTTTATTATAACCTTATTTTGATTGATAAAAATTTAATAAATTAATAAAACATCATATCGCCCTGAGCCTACACAGGGGACGTCTACCTTATGACACGGATTCATGGCTCGTCTTGGAATCCAAGTTGGGGAATGCGTTTAACGTGCCCGAGCCATTGAAGTATGGACCGTTCCGTTTGAAAAGGTAGTTGCTCGGCATTGAGTTCCTTGCGTATTCTGATGTTCTTAACTCGATAGAACGAACGAATACCTCGAATAAAACTCATTTTGGCAGCTTATTCTTTCGGTCATTACCCAAATCTCATGACCATAGGTGAGGGTTTGATCTAACGCACAAAATTGTTCCAGCCTGACCAATCCCACAGGATAACTCAGTAATGCTCCTTCCATCATTCGTGAATATGACCTCGAAATACTTAAACTTTTGAACAGACATTCGCGCCATTATGATTACTTCCGATTTGTTCACGTTTATCCAGTTTCAACACAGACGACTACTAAGCCATCAAGCGGTCGCAGAAGTTCGGTCCGGATGGTTCGAAGTAAGTCATCAGTGAAAAGCAGATAGCTTATCCTTAAGTCTCACAATGCGAACCGTTCCTCGCCACTGTTCCGCTGTACCATCCAATCCATTTACAGAATGAAAAGGAGAGGTGACAAAAAGCAACCCTGGTAAAGGGCAACGCTCGCATTGAAGGATATTTATATAACGACATTCACCCGAACAGATCTCCTACAGTTTGTGTGTATAGGTCGAATGGCCTTCAAATGAAAACCGTCAATCCCATACTCCTGAAGTACACTCCAGAGTTTACTTCGAGAGACCGGATTATTAAACCCATGGCACACTCCCAAGTCTTCTCAAATACCGTTCTTAGAATGAAAAGCGCTTTGGCTGTGCTTCTACCTGGACAAAAGCTACACTGCTTATCGGCCAAGTTGGATTCGACCACAGTTCTGGCACGCGCTTCCAACACATTAGCAAAGATTTTTTCAGAAAGTGTTAAAGAAACATGTCCTTATAAATAGAACAACCACTCTTATCCCCCATGTCTTAAAAAGAACACAATCACCATAGCTTGATTGTCGCTAGTTATTTTACTGCATTCCCATGCCGCTCTAATGAGAGATACATTTTACTCCCTCTTCCCCCAAGAGCTTGTGCATTTCTGGCCAGATTTAATAAACATCAGCACATTTGATCGCCAAAGTCACCTGCTCTACAATGGGACTATTCTCCGCCCTACTCAGTCTGGTATCCAACCCCTGTTCGGCCATTGAGCATCTCCAAAAAGTGCTCACCACATCTGCGCAACATATCCATCTCATCCAAAAAAAAGTAAACCATCTTTGGATTGGACTCTGAGACGGCGGATGGTCAGAACTCCTTCTTTGCAAATCTGTGATCTCGGTCCAATGAGTCCAATGAATCCAAGTGAAAAGGATTTTTTGCGTAAATCCTCATCTACGCTACTGAAAGTTTCTCTTCTCCGTTCCGGCTCTACGTGCGCAAATATACGGTACCGATCGTTATCACAATACGCATTCCTTTCCTACGTACTTCTATTAAAAAAAAAATTTAATTTGCCTCAGCTACGGATCCAATACATAATGTATTTCCACAAAACCAAAGATACGAACAAAGAAAAACGAAAATAAAACTACCCTTGTACAACTAGACAAAACAAAAACAACATACGATCACGAACCGATGTGTTACCCACTGCTGCATGGCTGTTGGCTGCGGTCTCCACTGATGGAAAATTGTTGCCGTAGATTTCATAATTGTTTTGAGCATAGCTCAGCTTCAGGATAACACAGAAGGATGATTTATAGCTCAAATTAATCGTAGAGGAATTTACTAAAAACATTTTCTTCCGTTTTTAAATCCAATTAGCCATTATTGAGTTGGAGCAGTGTTAAAATAATTTTGTAACATAAATTTGGGCTTAATCCACTTTCTGCCACTTAAACCTTGAATCCTCAGCTCTTATTAGTAACAGAGCAGTTCTAATCCGTTTTATACTTCCCCGAGAAATGCAGATCATAACAGTGAAAACCGCAGCCAAATCCGTTCAGTGGTTCTCGAGATTAGCCCGTGCTCATTGTAGTGATGCTCATTGTCGAAATACAATTCTCATTAGTCCATTCCCATACAAAATTCCCATACAAAACGCAAATTTCGATTTTTCCGATTTTCCGGCTTTTTCTAAATTTTCTTTTTTCCTAAACCAACCCTGAAACAATACGGACAAAACAAAAAAAGAATCATCCAAATCGGTTGAGCCCTTCCTCGAGTTTAAGCGGGACTAACGCACAGCAATTAATTTTTATATATAGAGATTTGAAAAATTCAGCCATTGCGACCTCATTTCCCTTGAGCTCTCAAAAAAAAATTCTCCCGGCATAGTCAGGATAACTCATGACTCTGTTATACTCTGTCCCACAAAAATTGTCAGTAGATGTTTTCCGGGCACTGAATGAGAAAAATAGCCAGTGAAAAACCACTGTTTGTGTAATTCTCCCAAAATTCGAGCACATCCCACCATAACCAGTCTGCCACACAACTGAGGGCAGAATGATCGTGTTACGTGTTGTCGTCATCAACTCTCGCTATGTGTGCTGAAAATATGTACATCGAAACAGAGTTACCGTTATCCAGTCAATGCAAATCGTTGTAACCTTTTCTGTGGATTTTGTCAAAGAGCTTTGAAATTTTGTGCTTTTGAGAACAAATAAATGAATTTGAGTATGTGAGGGTGTTGCCGCTTAATTTTGGTTTTTTTCATTTTCTTGTTGTTCTGGGAAACCCGTTTAAGTGCGGTTAAATTTTTTTTTCGGTTTTTGTGCTTTGTAATGAAGGTTTATTTGCGCGGGATTTTGAAACATTCAATTCAGTCTCAGTTCTATAAGTGATCATATTTGTTAGATTAATTGCGTTATAGTGACATTGTGATACATCAAAATACTTGAAAAAATGCCTTATACAAAATGTTGAAATTTCACGAATATCGAGTCGGTGTTCATTTTGTAAACAATTATTTTTTTTTTCATCAACGAATTGTTTCGTTTTTAAATCAGCAGATGGTAACCATACGGTTGTAACTCTCCGCTTTCTAGCGATTTGTCATGCATACTACGGTAACCCTCAAAGAGCTTTAAAGAGTGACAGATTTATGTAAGCTCTTGCAACCAGAGTGAGAGGCAAACGTCCTATCTTCCCTGTACTGACAATTTTTGTGGGACAGAGTATAGTAGATATATTTATAAAGCTCGAACTTGAATTAAGGAAAAAAAAAAACTTGAAATTAGAATTTTTGGCGGAGTTGTAAACCAAAAAATCCATTTTTTGGTCAAATTTTCACCACGTATTGCCTCATAAAATTGGTTGTGATAAAAAAATATATCCTTCGTTAAAGTTCTAAATAATGCTATTTTGAAGAACTGTGTAAAATTTTAACAAGATCGATTCATAACTTTTTTAGCAATCGTGACTACCGACTTCAAAAATAGAGTTTTGAGAAAACGCGATTAAAGTGCAACGCGCCAGGCTGACATGGCCTGATGGGCGAAACTTCCGAAGGGTCTATCTCTTAGAATTTTACTCTGATCGATTTAAAATTTTGGGAGAATATTTTAAACATATTGTAACATTTAATAAGAAAAAAAAAACATTTTTTTAACTTTTGAAACCAACCTAACCGCTTAAGAGAGGTTTTTAATGAAATTTTATGAGAGCTCTATTTTGGCATCACTGCTAAACTAGTGAGACCGGGCAGTATAAACAAGAAAAATGCACACTGCTTCATCAAGGCCGGTAAAGACCCTCACCAAACCTTTGTTGTAAAGTAAGGATTTTAGACAAGGCGACGAGTTGTCTCTCGATTTTTTTGTTCTTGTGCAGCACTCATATTCCAACACCAGAGACAAAATATTTTTGTGTTATTATGCACGGACTGCATAAGACGACGATTTTGACATTATTGGAAGTATATACATATGAATATAGCTTGATGTCCGCTGCACTTTCATGAGCATTGAAATAAAAGCAGCGAAGATGTGTTTAAAAGTTAACAAGAGCAAAACAAAATACATTCTCTCAGCAAAGAAGGACTTTAGATCCTGCGCGTCGACCAGATTGTCACGTTGCTATTGGAGAGCCGTGCGTCGAGTTCAAGTCGCCGCTTAATCTAATTTTTATAGATTTGAAAATGGCTCTCGAAATCGTGAATCACGATTTTATTTAGTTGACGCCAGAAATGGCATTTCGAAGAAGCTCATAGCTTTCATTAAGGATACATATTCTACACAACGATATGGTATCAGAAGACTTTGATGTCCAAAGCAGGTTACGGCGCCCTTCCACCACTACTATTCATGAGGAAAGCCGAGGTATTCTATGGACATTCAATAACATCTTATTTGAAACATGTAGCCTACGTTGATGTTGCTTGCATTATGAACTTACATAAATGCATCAAATTTTCAACGAAAAATCATCGAAGTTTAAGAGGGCTTGACTGTAATTTACACGCGGTTGGCGGTCTGCAGGCAATAGTTTATGCAATGTTTGCCCTTGGTACGAAAAGATTTTCTAGTCCTTCGCCAAAGTTCAATGTAAAGACATTGATGCCCAATTGTGTGACCTATCGTCTTGTTGATGTTTAGGGATCCTCTTGCACATCTGCAGCCACAGCAGCGATGTTTTCGACCGAACGCATTCTTTGCATAAGTAATCTTCGCTCAAATGCAGCTTCTTTGCATGGTATTTTAGCAAATGTTGGCCAGTCACTATCCCTACCAACAATGACAACGATTTTCTATCCATATGTAGTAACTTTTTGGTTCTTGCTTTCGTGTACTCAGGCCATAGTCTTCCACAAACGGTTAGGGACTTATACCAATTGTTTGTTTCAATAAAAGACCTTAGTCTTTTCCTCAGATGACAAACTGTGAGTTTAATTGTACCATCCGCTTGCTCTCGGCCTAGTGCTAAAGTTTTCTTCGCTAGTTCGTCAGCAATTTCGTTCTCTGGTATACACGGTTTTACCTTATGCTGTGTACCAAGAACCTTGAGCTCTTCGCGAGAGCAATTCACAAGCTTCGTAGTGAGTCGCATAGCAGGTTATGCTACCTGGCTGTAATATTGTGAGCATTGACGGAAAATGAGCGGGTCTTGTCACTGCTAGAACCTTAGCCTGGAAAACACAACTGTAGTCACGAAGTCTTATTAAGCTGCTTAGTCCCAGCCTACAGCAAATTTTTAATTTCCTGACAAGTATGAGTTACATCATTATATGTACATATTTCGCACTATTAGATAGTTTGAGCCGACCAAATATTCACACTGCGGGAGATCTTGGAGAAAACCCAAGAACTTCAAATCAATGCCTGCCACCTCTTCATCAATTTTAAGAACGCCTATGACAGCATCTATAGAGATGAGCTATACAGAGCAATGTCTAGTTTTGGCATCAATTCCAAACTCATCCGTTTGTGCAGGATGACTGTGGAGAATGCACGCTGCTTCATCAAGGTTGGAAAAGACCTCACCATGAACTTTGATGTCCTTGCAGTCCTTGAAAGGGTAGTACAAAACTCACACACCAAGGGAACAATCTTCTCCGTCCAATTACTCGCATACGCCGACAATATTGACATAATCGGAAGAACGCAGCGTGATGTCACTGGCGCGTTCGTGAGTATTGAGACGAAGGCGGCGAATATGGGTTTAGCGGTCAATGAAGGCAAGAGGAAGTATATGCTGTCAACAAGAAAGGACACCCAACACCGACGTCTTGCACAGAACGTCACTATAACCCAATATAGCTTTGAGGTAGTTAAGGACTTTGTTAACCTAGGCTCCGCTATCAATTCACATAACGACAGCAGCGCTGAGGTTAAACGAAGAATTACTCCTGCCAATCGCTGTTTCTTTGGGCTAAAACGGTAATTGATTTGAAAAAAAGATCGAGCTGCGTATCTTGTTAAGCGTCTGCCTATATGAAACATATTGTTGTTCCCTTTCTTGTCCCACATACTATGTATCTGTTTTTCTGTGAAATGCAAACACTTGGTAATTTCGCGGTTCTCTGTAGCTCTTTGAATGCTACCCTCAGCACAGAGCTTCACGACGATGTGTGTATTTTGGTATGCCGGCAGTTCGCTCTTAATAAATGATGTTTTAATTGAATTAAATATTAATTGTGTCAACAAAACGGGAGAAAGTGTACGAATATTCGATTCTCCAGTGTTCGGATAAGGTACATATGTATGTACATCCTTTATCCACATCGCAACGCCAAGGCAGATCCTTTGCATTTTATATGTGCGTGCAGGAGCAAAGCAAGCAAGTTATTTCCAGGAGTGTTTGTTTTGTTCATTAACATCGAAGCACTAGAGCATTGTGCATGCCAAAGTGCCACCGGAGACTTTGGCCCTCAAACGAAGCCGGGATCTTTGTGTCATCCTTGCATGAGTGCGAGCAAGACTGCTTTGTGTACTTTGAATGCGTTCCTCTGTCGCCATTATTGCAAAATTTAAGTTTTAATTTGTTGCTTTGCAAGAGAGAGCCGGCGTGCGAGAGAGCAACAACGCACACAGAAAGTAGCAACGGAAACAAATAAAACAAATAAAAAACTCAAAAGGATAACGATATCAAAGGGAATATACTTATGAAGGCGCACTTTTGCAATCATTACGCTCTAAATGGCCGCCGCTAAGGAAATAAAAAATGAATACAAAACTGGTATTCGGTTGGCTTTTTGTTTTGCGTTAGTAAAGTTGCAGTGCTTTGGCTTCCTTTGGGCGCTTTATGGTGGCGCCACCGACTCTCCCTCCCATAAATGGTTACTTTCTCCACTTTGTGTTTTTTTTTTTTGCATTTCAAGTGCGGCCAGAAGAAATCATCATCAAAAGATGGATGGATGGGCTTTGACTGAAAAGGAGCCGCATACGGACCAAAGGAAATATTTCTCTTTGGATGGGCATCCTCTTGTACGACAAAGTATACTCTGTAAAAGCGGTTTCGGGCACGCAGTTATAAGTGATGAATTGCAAAGTAAATTTGAAAATGAATTTGCTTGAGCTGAGGGCTATGAAAGCTCAAAGGGTCAAAGACGATTAGGCGGTACAAAAAGGATTTTCTTAATGAACCACTTGTTTGATATTTACCTTGCCTGTTGTTGACCCCCTATTGGAATCTACATTCGGAGCCACCTCTATACCTCCCAGAACAAGATTTGGATAATGACTTACTTGCGTCAAAGGTGTCTCAATGGGAAAGCAAAATTTGAAGAGGAAGCCATCTTTTTCCACTCGCGATACATGAGCACCGGCTAACGTAAACACTCGCTTACTTGAACAAATTTTATGTTACATTGACTACTCTAAAATAAATTATTAAGGGGCTTCATAACTTGTTCACGTTTTCGAGTGAACGGTTATTTTTGTCTCAAAAAGAACGGTAAATTAACGAGTTTGAGGTAACGCGAGCTCCATTTTAACTTGAAATTCATTCATGTCCGCAAATCCTTATCCAGCATTTTATTTGTACATGGATTTCAGTGGGTTGCAAAGAAATTACTTACTTACTTACTTAAGGTGGCGCTACAGTCCGGGGAGGACCTGGCCCTCAACCAACAAGCGTCTCCAGCCAGCTCGATCTTTAGCCAGCTGCGTCCAATTTCGCACGCCAGGTTGGTTAAGGCCGATTAAGGTCTTATAAAGGTTCAACGTAGATGTTCGAGATCAGGGCTTTGCTACTCAATTGCCTTCTTAGCCCAAAAAGGCAGCGATTGGCAAGAGTTATTCTTCTTTTGTTATCAGCGCTGGTGTCGTTGTCTGAATTGATAGAGGAGCCTAGGTAGACAAAATGTTTAACTACCTCAAGGCTACATCGGTCTATAATGACGTTCTGTCCAAGACTTCAGTGTTGAGTGTCCTTTCTTGTTGACAGCATATACTTCGTCTTGCCCTCATTGACCACTAAATTCATTATCGCCGCCTCCGTCCCAATACTCACGAACGCGAAAGTGACATCACGCTGTGTTCTTCCGAATATGTCAATATCGTCGGCGTATCCGAGTAATTAGATGGAGTAGATTGTGCCTCTGGTCTTGGCGCTTGAGTTTTGCACAATTCTTTCAAGAACGATGTTGAAGAAGTCACATGACAGCGCGTCGCCTTGTCTAAATCCTTTTTTGACATCAAAGGTCTCGGTGAGGTCTTGACCGACCTTGATGGAGCAACGTGCATGCTCCATCGTAATCCTGCACAGACGGACGAGTTTGGCAGGGATGCCAAAACTAGATATGGCTCTGTATACCTCGTCTGTATAGATGCTGTCATACGCGGCCTTAAAATCGATGAAAAGGTGGTGGATATCGATTTGGAGTTCTTGGGTTTTCTCCAGGTTCTGCCGGAGTCGATGTGGGCTTTGTGGGCTTTCCTGGCCTAAATCGCATTTATACGAACCGATCACGTTATTGACGAAGGGTAGCAGACGTCCACACAAAATGGCAGATAAGACTTGTTGACGAAGGGTTGCACATCTGACAACAACACCAGCGTAATAATCAAACAAAGAACAACTCTTGCCAATCGCTGTTTCTTTCATCTAAGAAGGCATTTGAGTAGGAAGGCCCTATCCCTAAAATCTAAGGGGACTCTATATTAACCTTGGTCGTCCCACACATGTTTTATGGCGCTGAAGCATGAACTCTATCGAAATCGGATTATGGTTGTTTCGAGAGAATAGAAGATTCAACGATGAACTTTACGAGTTGTACAGCGAAATCACCCTAGTCAAGAAGATACGTATCCATCGGCTCAGACGCCTGGGGCATGTAGAGCGAATTCGGCGCACAGGATTGCATCCCTAAAGGTATGCTGTGCATTTAGAACTATATCAGTGGATGCTATAAGTGTAATGTCAAGCCGCATGCCTATCGCTGTGAAAGCGAAGAAGACTGCGGCATTGCGCGGCCCGACGACAGGCGAAGAACCATGGAAGCTATGAAAACCGAATTGCAACGTAGGTGGAACATCACAACGAAGGGGCGATGGACATAGAAATTGATCCCCAACATTGATGGACTTGTAGAAAGCACGGAGAGGTAAATTACTATCTAACGCAATTCATACCTAACGCATGTATGCTTTCGGGAGTACCTTTACAAGTTCAAGCATGTGGATGATCCATTCTGCCAGCACTTTGAAGGGAAACCCCAGAACGGTGATCATGTGCTGATGGGATGCCAAAAACTACACACGTGCTAGAGCCATCCTAGCGAAAGAAGTTGGATGTCAATTGACCCCAAGAGGCCAGATCACATTTAGTTAGTTATCACAAGCATAATGCAGCAACAGCGAATAGAGGAAAGAGCAGAGAGAAACGAAGAAACTGCTAGCTCTGGCAGTTGAGGAGAACACGACGAAATGTCAAACTTGGCGTTGCGAAGGAATGCCATGACTGGCTGTGCCGCAGGGGACAAACAGGAGAGAGAGCAAGGAGAAGGTGTTTTTCTAGCACGTAGACATGCACGAGCATGGAGTCGGGCACTGCTCATGCCACGGGCCGGAAAGTATCCATAATGGATTTTCACACCTACCTGCGCATCAAGAAAAAAAAACATAAAAATGTCATCAAAAGGACTAGATTCGTGAAAGATACATACAGTACCTCACAAAATTAAGCGTACACCTATCAAAAATTTACCTTTTTGCTGCTATTAACCACAAAAGACTATTTTTCCTGCTTTGAAGCTCGCATTCTTATCTGTTGACATGTTCTTGACTTAACGAGATTTTTTTTAATAAAATTGAAGTTTTTAACGTTTACGAAAATAAGCAAAAAGCAAAAATATGCTTCGATAAAGGGTGTATGCTCAATTTTGTGAGTTACTGTATGTATTTGGCTGCAATGATATTAAAAAATTAATCAGGTCTTGTTTTTTTTTTCGCTTTAAAACAAATTAATCACTTAGCCAAGAAAAGATGCGTTTGATATTTAAAATGGACAATCCCCTATTGAAGGGAAGCCATTTATCTTCTTTCCTTCTCAATTTTTTCTCAGTCACAATTCGGCTGTCTTATTATCCACTACCCAAAAAGACTATGTTGAGCTAAAGTTGAATACTTTCCTTTTAACTCAACGTGTAGCCAATCAGTTAAAAAAGTTCCCAAGGACACTACTCTTCAAAAGTTATTTTCAAGGTTCACACTTCTGCCACCTTAAGTCCCATTGGGGATCCTACAATGAAAATTCATTTATCAAACTCCATTGTTAGCACCAAATGCGAATGATATCTGACTGCTGAGCTGGCCAACATCAAACCTGATAAATGGCAAACAAATGCCATGACAAATGTTCGCTTTTCAATTACTTACCCCTCAGCCATTTGGGCATGTTCTTTTTAGTTACCCCATGCCAGCACCACAAACCACTGACTTTTGGTCACCGAAAGCCCAATTTGTCAGTGTTAGGGAAACCAAATGTCTCCAAAGGATTTTTCTGCCCTCCGCCCGCCTGCTCGCACAGAACCGAACTTCAAACTTGATTTGTAAAATTAATAAACTGCGAAAACCAATGGCGTCCATCCATCGCCGGCATCAGTTTCCTAACGATGATAAATGACTCGTAAAATCAACCATAATCCCAATGTAATCCGAAAGCCTACATCATCATCATCAGGGCTGGCGCCCCGTTCGTCCCTTCAACTCTGCGGTGTTCTGCATTTTTCATTTGTTCTAGCAGCAGAATCGTATCCTTTTTGCATCTGACACAGTTTATTTATACCTCAACGGGTCAGTACTCGATGGGCTGGGGAGAAGGAACTGTCCCTTCTGCCTTGCCCTTTGTGTGTGTGAGGGCTTTTGTCTCTAAGAAGTCCTCCCTATTGAACGTACAGCAGGAGAAGGAACACAAAAAGGGATACATGGGATAAAGTCATCCCCGGACTACACTCTTGACGCCACGTAGCGTATGTTTAACAGATTTTAGTTTCAAGAATGGACTCGTTTATAGGTATTAAAATATTTACGAAAGCTAAGAAGGTTTTTACGGTCTTGCCTATATAAATTGGGAAACATGTACTTGGGGAATGGTTTATGGCTGTCGTACGATGATGGCGGACGGATGGTGGTGCCGGTGGTGCGGTAGCGCAGCGAAAGTACGCTCTGTTTTAGTGTACGTGCTAATCGCAGGATGCCAGAGGATGATGGGCTTACGGGTGTTTATTATCCTTAAACAGAAGTGAAGGTAAACATGATTATTCTACCCCTCGGTTGATTAGACCTAATATGAGGTTCCTGTCGCTACCTGTTTGGTGCATGCAATCGTCTTAGATAGGTGGTAGCATTGGGTGTTTATCTGGTAATAGTTTGTGTAATATGTGTGTTCTAGGATAAGATGCCCATCACAGGTCTTTTAAAACATTTACGGTGTTTATAGTTTGCATCTCCTAAGTTTACTGCCTCATAATGCACAATCATCAAAGATACATATCTGCTTTACTGGTACCGTAAAAGAGGCGTAGTTCAGTCCACTATTTATGCGTTGATTTATACCAACATAAACTAACTACATAGTCTACAATGTGAATAGTCTTAGAAAGCCTCACGCAAAGGTGTTGAAAGGGGTAAACTTAAGGAACATTTTTAGGAATTGTGGACTAGAAAACGAAGAAGCATGAATTCGGAGAGGTTTTTTTTATCTAAAATCTGCTCTGTCAGGATTGCATTTGACAGTACATGATCTACTCCAAATGGATTGTTTTTTTTTTTTTTTTTTTTTACGCTGGGAGGTGGTAATCTTCAAAAGACGAAACTGAGCCCGTACTCAGTAACAGTTTGGGATTTTTACCCACTAACCCCTTCTCCCTTCTTCCCCTTATCCCTGCGGTACGGCCATCTTGGCATTTCATCACAGGTGGGGGAGAAGCCAGCCTTTCCAATTATTGCACCTAGTCGTTAGACTAATCAGCAATTTGTCTTTCGTATACATAAATATGTATTCAATGGATTGTGTTAATTATGTTAATCGCCTGTGGACGGTTAACTATTGTTTTATTTATCTAATTACTTTATTTTTATTTTTTATTTTTTTTGGTTAACTAGCTAGTTCGAAAGGTTTTACTCTTCTTAATCTTCTAGTCAGATTGTCAGTATTTAATAATTCTGTCATTTCTACGTTAACGTGGCTGAAAAGCCTAAGTCTATGTCTATTGGCTACTTACTTTACTTCCTCTTCAATCATTTCAACTTTAAGGTCTCTATGTAGATCCGCGTTTCTTATGTACCAAGGTGCATTTACTATGTTACGTAGTACTTTACTTTGGAATGTTTGTATGATTTGTAAATTTGTTTTGCATGTGCATGCCCACAACTGAAGCCCGTAGGTCCATACTGGTTTTAATATTTGCTTATAAAGCAGTAATTTATTGTAGTTGGACAGACAAGAGTATTTCCCGATTAGCCAATACATTTTATTGTAGCGCATATTTAGTTCTTCTCTTTTTTTCTTCACATGCGTTTTCCAGCGCAGTTTTGCATCTAGGGTCATCCCTAGATATTTGGCTGTGTTTGCATAATCTACTTCATTACCATTTATGAGTACTGGGATATGCTGAACATTTTTATTCGTAAAGTTGATATGAACAGACTTTAGGTCATTTAGTTTAATTTGCCACTTTTTGGTCCATTTCGATATATTATTTACAGCCTTCTGCAGCTTTTTTGTCGCTTCTTCAACATTTTCGCCAACAGCAAGGATAGCAGTATCATCTGCAAATGTTGCCACGGTTGTTCCATCACTATCTGGCAGATCGCTAGTAAACAGAAGGTATAAAAAAGGCCCTACCTACACACTACCTTGTGGTACTCCAGCTTCTATTTCCCTCAACGTGGAGTATTCATTTTCTTGTTTAATTCTAAAATATCGCTGTGATATATAAGATTCTAAAATTTCTGCGTATTGGTTAGGAAGATGTTTTTGCAATTTATGGATCAGTCCCTTGTGCCATACTTTATCGAAAGCTTGTGCTATATAGAGAAATATAGTAGAGCATATCTTTTTTTCCTCAAATGCTTTTTCGATTTTATCAGTTATTCTATGCACTTGATCAATCGTGGAGTGATTATTTCTAAATCCGAATTGATGGTTTGGGATTAGAGATTTTTCTTCGATTATTTTATGCAGACGTTTAATTATCATCTTTTCAAATAGTTTGGACAACATAGGTAGAATTGATATCGGGCGATAGGAGGTGACTTCACTAGGTGGTTTGCCTGGTTTCGGTATCATAATTACTTCTGCAACTTTCCACATGCTAGGTACATGCCTTATCCTGAATGCAGCATTTATAATCTGCGCTAGTTTCTTCAAGCCTTTTTTTGGGAATTGTTTAAGGATTTCTCCCGTTATTAAATCAAATCCCGGGGCTTTTTTTTGTATTAATCCCTTCTTTTATTTCTTTGGCAATTTCTTTCGCAGTAACTGGTAGAATATGTCTTTCCTCTTGACACACTTCTTCCATTTCTTGGCAGTCTTTGTCTTCATACGGTTGGAAGACGCCTTCCAGGTACTCAGCAAATAGATTCGCTTTTTCTTTGTTACTTTTTGCCCAGTTACCATCTTTGTTTTTAACCGGTGGAATGTGTGCTATTGGCCTTTTCATTTTCTTCGTTGCCTTTCAAAGTGAGTATTCGGTACTAGCGTCATTCGTAAGACTGGAGAGATAGGTTTTAAGAGACTCATTTTTATATTCTCTCACCGATCTTTTGAGTTTACCGACTAGATTATTGAGTACTGTTTTGTCGCATGGCGCCCTTGTTTGTTGCCAACGTTTTCTAGCTCTTCTCTTCTCCGCAATAATTTCACATATTTTGTTTGGATAAGAGTTTTGTTGGAATTTGATTTTAGTTATGGGTGTTGCAGCCCATGCAGCTTTTTGGATGTTAACTGTAAGTGTTTGTACTGCCTCTTCCAATTGATCTTTTGTTTCAATAGTTTCTAAGATGGATTGTAGTAAGGAAAGTCGGAACAAGGATCAAGGATCCAGGTTCAAAGTTCTTTGCAAGCATAGTACAGGTTAACGGACCACTCCGATTCTTAAAGAGTACTAACTGGTTCACAAAACAGCCAACAATAGGATAGGTCCTTAGGCTGTCCCGCGAACCTTACTACTGTTCCCACAAATTAAAAAGGGTACTCACAATGGACCTTCAGGTCTCCGAGTCGAAGTGATGAGGCCTATCCATCACACACCCTTCTAACCTAACCTAACCTAAGGAAAGCTGGAGTGATGTGTTCACTTTCTGAAATTCGCTTTATTGTACAAGCTCGAGACATTCCGTTAGGATATGTTAAGTGATTCCACCACTCTCTAGCCACGGGTAACGTTAGGTTGCGTTGGTGGGTCTTGTACAAGTCTTTTATTTATAAACATACTTACGATTAGGCCCCGACCAGGACATGTAGTTGAGGTCCCTTTTGTGTGATCTGCCTGAGTCGCAGTTTTCCTCTGGCGTAGATTCGAAAATCCTCCAGGCCGAAGCGCTAGTGTTCATCCCCCCTACATATCCTAGACTGCGATAGTCGTTTTGATTTTTCTCACTATGTCCCTCTACAGCCTACCTCGTTCATCGGTGTGTCTTCTTCTCCACACACTGTCTAATACGTCTGTGTTGAATGTCCTTTTTCTATGGCCTGTTTTATACTTATTGACAAACGCGCTAACGACATCACGCTGCGTTCTTCCGATAGTGTCAATGTCATCGGCATACGGTAGTAATTGCGCGGACTTTTGAAAGATTGTGCATCTGCTGTTGGCGGATGACTTTGCACAGTTCTTTAAGAACGATGTTAGAAAAAACGCGTGACATTGCGTCGCCTTATATAAATAATTTTTTTTTTACATTATAAACCTCGGTGATTTCTTAAGGGGTTAGGTGGGTCTCAAAATTTCAAAAAATGTTTGTTTTTTTTTATCTTATAAACAGTACAATATGTCTGGAGTATTCTCCCAAAGTTTTGAATCGATCAGAGTAAAATTCTAATAGATAGCCCCTTCGGAAGGTCCGCCCATTAGGCAACGTCTGCCTGGCGCGTCGCACTTCAATCGCGTTTTTCTCGAAATTCTGTTTTCGAAATCGGTAGTCATGATTTCTCAAAAAGTTATGAACCGATCTTGTTGAAATTTTGCACACTTCTTCAAAACAACTTTATTTAGAACTTGAATGGAGGGTTTTCATTTTTTTTATCACAACTTATTTTATGAGGCAATACGTTGTGAAAATTTGACCAAAAAATGGATTTTTTGGTTTACAACTTCGCCAATAATTTTAATTTCAGGTTTTTTTTTTTTCCTTTATTCAAGTTCAAGCTTTATATATCTACTAACAGAAAAAAAATTGTTTTTTTTAATTTCGGATGAACCAGTCATGAGTTATCCTGACTACGCCGTAGGAACTTTTTTTTGAGAGGTCAAGGGAAATGACTGAATTTTTAAAATTTTTAAATAAAAATTTCAGAAAATACTTGTTAAATCTGTATATTCGATATGGTAAATTTTTTGAATGAAATATTTCATTTGATATATTTAAAAAAAATCAGTAAAAATACGCTTTTTTGAGCACTCGCAACCCACCTAACCACAAGAGACTTTAATGCAGCACATCCATCATCCACATCCATCATTAACCTGCACAAACGGGCGAGTTTGGTAGATATGCCAAAACTTACTTACTTATGGCCTGTTTCTCCTTGTGTGCCTCTACTACACCTACGCGTCATCATGTGCGGTTTCATGTATTTCTCAGTCCACCCTACTTTACTGTCATCTTGAGTAAGTGGATTCCAGTGCATATCAAAGTTAGCAATGGCGCTGTCACCTTTTTGAAATTCACTGCCTGGTTTTGTTATACTTATCTGTTCCTTACCCGTTCTCTGATAAAGATGTTCGTTAGATATACGATTAGGCCAGAAAATCCTTAGAATGTTTTGTAGGCACCTATTAACGAACGTTTGCAGCTTTCTTGTGATTGTACAAGCTGCACCCATATGGTATTCAAGCTGATAACATTGCTTCGCCATATTTTGGACAGCATTCCAAACGCAGACTTCGATTGCGATACTGATTCGACTGGCAATATCTTGTTCGGTTCCACCATCATACAATACTCCCAAGATATTGAAAGCTTTCTCTACCGGTTGTCCAGCTGTGATGAGTTCTTTTCGAGGCCAATGATCTTGATTTTGGCTGTGTTAATCTTCAACCCCATGACGTTTGCCGCTCTCTTAACACCCGCGGTCATTTGGCGAAGTATAATGATCCTATATGATAATAGGAATACGTCGTCAGCGTGGTCAAGGTGTTTGAGTTGGGAGTAGAGAGTCCATCGAATTCCTCCATTTCAAACCGACAGGGTACCACGAAACACATTGCTCATCACCAGGAAAAGCAATATTGGTGAAAGAACGTAGTCTTGTCGAACCCCACTTTGGATCTCGAATTTCTCTGACAGTCTTCCTCTGTGCAGAACGTGGTAACTTGACCCTTCATAAGTTGCCTTAAAACTTACTTACTTATTTAAGGTGGCGCTACAGTCCCGGGTGGACCTGGGACTCAACAAACAAGCGTCTCCAGCCAGCTTGATCTTTAGCCAGCTGCTACCAGTTTCGCACGCCAAGTTGGTTAAGGTCCCCTTCCACTTGCGAGCACCACCTGAGTCACAGTCTTCCTCGACTGCGCCGTCCCTCGGGTGTGGGTTCGAAGATTTTCCAGGCCGGAGCATTGATGTCCATCCGCTCTACATGACACGGCCACGTCAGTCGTTGAACCTTCACTTCTGGCTAAATCGATGTCGATGTATTTAGGTAGGTAGGTAGGTAAAGCGGCGGCTCTTTAGGGCCTAATTAGCGCTAGAGTGCGCCGTTTTGTAACCACGAAACTCGTTTAACCTTATTTGTATGTGGTTGTTGATTTGGTATTCTAGGATAGTGTGGCTAAATCCAGCCGGTGGAGTTCAGATACAGGATAAGTTCTCCAATCCCTTTTTCAGCTATCTCGCCGAGGTACACGAAGAAAGGTTTGCCCAAAGAGCGCTGTCTGGTCCTCGCCAGGGCCGAACACCTGCAGAGGAAATGAAGTAGAGATTCTTTCTCATTAAAGTCCTTGCAGCTTCTGCAAAAGTTGTTGTGAGGAATATCAAGCTTGATCGCATGGTCTCCACCTGGCCAGTGACCCGTGATAATGGCTACTATTCTGGCAATATCTGGTCTTGATTTGCCAAGTAGCTCTCTTGACTTGGTTTTATTGTAATTGGACCAGATCTTTCTTGAGATGATGCAGCTGGACAGGCCATTCTATCTATGATTGGCAAGCTGGAGGAAGTGTAGATTTACAAAGCCCTTAACAGTGCTCAGCGGATCGACACTTTCCGCAAATGAACTGTTAGGGCCGATCCTTTCCTGGCCAGCTCGTCGGCACGCTCATTGCGCTCGTAATTGCTATGACCTGGAATCTAGATGAGTTTAATTGTGGAGTGGGTACTCAGTTGATTAATTTCAAGCCGGCATTGCTCTACCAGCTTTGTTGATACGGTAACCGCATCAATGGCTTTGATAGCGGCTTGGCTATCTGAGAAAATAGCGATTTTTGGATTGGATGTTTGGAGATTATTGAGCAAGCGGCAGGCCTCGCGAATCACGAGAAGCTCCGTCTGGAAAACACTAACAGAGTCTGGAAGACGAAGAGACTCAGTTGGTCAGAGAAGATTGCCGACTCCGCAATCCATCTTCGACCCGTCCGTGTATATACCAATATCATGGTCACTGATAACATTTCCATTCTTCCATTCTTCTCTGGTAAAGAATTTAGCAAGGAATAATTTTCTAAAATTGATATCCAGGATCTTACAGTGACCGTACCGCTTTGTGGTCCAGAACCCGGATTCCCTGAGCCGAACCGCATTGCAAGTAGCTGTGTCTTTGATGTGAAGGTCAAGGGGCATTAGGTGCAGGACCACACTTAGAGCCACGATGGCACCATAAGTAAGAATTGGCCGCACAACAGCAGTGTACAGGGTTACACAGGGTTATCTTTGGTTTGAGTCACCATTTTTTGCCGATGTCAATGTACAGCCCGTACAATTCGTCATTGTATCTCCTTCTGCACTCACCGTAGATCCGTCCGTATCCGAGGCTCTTTATTGCTACGTAACAATATGATTTTTACATAGTAGAACCATCAACCCCACGCACAATTGCTAGGGCCTTTGTTAAACCCCTTGGACTTAAGGGGCCGGATAATCCGGTGATCATTGACCTTTAATCGACTTCCGTGGAAATAGCCAGAATAAGGTGTTCACTTAGTAGTTTGACTTAACTGGAACTGTAGACGCCACCATTGATTTCATCGTGGATGTAAGGAAGAGTGCCTTATTATGGATACTATTAGCTGCCACCAACGACCTTTCATAGGGGTTGAATCCCTATCCTGGACACACACAAGGACGCTTGTGTCCTTTTCAATGCACATAACTACCCTTCAAACAACCAATGCTACCATACGAGGCCCTTTAATTTATAAAAATGACGTGTACCGATTTGAGATACCTGGATTTTCTGATATACTGCAGTGTGAATACAAAAAATGGAGTAAAATTTCGGACGCCAATAATTGCAACCTGCAAGAAACGTTACAAGAAATGGACCTACATTTACTTAATTCACCCTGAAGCTTGAAATAAAACAGATAAGGTAAGCTGTTTCCCCATTTTCTATTGTTTAACCTCAATACATATGTATTATCCTGGAAGAAACTTTTATCCGTTCAATATTTGCTCACATTACTTATTGAAGCCCTGATTGTATTTCTTCGTGTAAACAAAAACTCAATAATAAGCAAAGTATGCAATTTACCGTCGTCGCCAAGCGTTATTGACATCGTCCCGAACAAGCAAACACAGGACAAGGATCACCGACCGCCAAACAAACGTCTTCGGAATCGTCCTGTCAATACAGCACGGCTTTCCTTTGTTCTCAGCAAATTTCAACAAGTACATGTGTGCGTGTGTGACCATAACTCCCTTTATTGACCTAATTTCATAAGCAATCACCACCCCCATTTGTCGATATACATACACACATAAGTACATACATACATATGTATGTAGCATCTTCTATTACCGGCGTCGTTGGCTTTTCTTGGCCTCGTCCTTGTTGTCCTCGTCGTCATCTGGGAATATTTCTCGAAATGCGTTGTCATCACGCAAGTGAATTTCGTTATTTATTAGCGAAACGAAATGTCCTCATACCATCGGGAATCGTAGTTTATTAGCAACAAATTCTCGTATCAGGAGTCAGTCATGCTCGTAAACCAATTCAGACAATTGGACGTTAAACCCCATCTGCTGGGGACGAAAACCCGCTCACAACAAAGTTTTATTTTAATTTAATCGTGCATTTGTATTTTTCTATTTTTTTTTTTGAAGATTTTCCATCTTGAACGAGGTTAATGAGTCATTAGGTCCTTTTTTTCCCAGTTGGCGGCGGGCGGAGCGTGGAAGCGTTTGAGAAAGGATTCGTTTCGTTTAAAGGAAAATTCCCAATCCGATTAAGATTTCGCCAAAGGAGGAGTGAAAAAGAGGAGAACGAACAAAAAAAAACTCAAAGCGTGCAACAAAATTCTTAAGAAGCGCCATTTTTCTTCATTAAGTTGGGTGAACATTAAGAAAAATGTAATTCCATCCAAGGAAGAGGCGATTAAAAATGTAATCTTACTCTGGGGAGAGGTTTTCCGTTTCCCATTCAATGAGCTATAACTGGAGAAGCTGGTTGACTGCCGCTGCTGTTGTGTTGTAAAATGTGCGCTTTGAGATGTTCCATCATATTTATCATGTATGGGACAATTAAGATGAAGAATGCGAATGTGAACTTTTGGTGAAGCGAACGAAGGAAAAGGGAAAGGAAAATTTGCAGTAAATCAAAGAAAATTGTTTGGGGGACGGGGTTCTGAAGGGAGCGCCAATTATACATTCAAGTTGAGGTTGCCAATCTTTGTGTCGACCACTTACTTTAAATTGGGGATGGGAGGGGGGGGAAGCATTTACATAAGTAAGGCCAGTAGAAAGGTTTCCTATACCCAACAGGACCCAGGTGATGTTCTGAAAAATAAGTGGTAGCCGACTGAAATCGAGAAGTGTTGAGAACAAGCAGTTAATCGCCGTAAACAGCCGTTATTGAACTTTGAATAATTTGAATGTTAGAAAAATGGGCTAGGCGTCAACATAGCGATGCACAAATAAAGAAGGTCATGCATAAATTTTGCTAATTCTACCTCCGGGCAGTAGCCATCGAAAACAGCACTGTAAACACGACAGCGGACGACAAAAGGATCTTGGTGGCAGATAAACCTCTTAGGGCCTCTTAATGGGTTACTAAGATCGATTTAACTAACTCCTCGTACTAAGGGATTTTCTACAGTGCAAATAGTCTTCCAGGCTGAGAGTTATGGTGTCAGTAACGAAAAAATATTCTATTTCGCACGTGGATCTGCGTGAAATAAGTTTTTTATCCAAGTTTCAAACACAAACTTTCATTCGAGATTATCTTAAATAACTTGTCTCTAATATTTATTTGCATAAGTAACCTCGGCTTGGATTGTCAATCCTGCTGTTCAAAATCTACCTTCCACATACATATAGTCCTCACCCTGTTTTCTGACCACCTGAATGACCACCTCTATATACCTCTCAGAGGTGGTGCATATGTTACCTTTTCTATGCAGGATCGTTCTGCATTGTTTAACACCTGCACGTATTGCTGCATGTATTGTTGTAATCGTTGATTTTTACGGAGAGCAAAAGCAGCACTAAGCCAGATGCGGATTTGTTGTATGCGATAGACTTAGGCAACAAGTCTAAAGTTCATATATCCTACGACAATTCTCGTTGCGACAAAAAAAAATCGTTGCCGAAAAAATCCGGATTCTCGCAGCTTTACTGCAACGAGAAAAATAATGGATCGGACCATTCTTTTCTTGCAACGGAATATTTCTCGTTGTGATATTTTGACTTTTGCTTTCACATTTCTTTTTATTTCAAGTTAGTTTCTTTCAGAGAACTTACTTACTTACTTAAGGTGGCGCTACAGTCCGGGGTGGACCTGGGCCTTAACCAACAAGCGTCGCCAGCGGTCTCGATCTTTAGCCAGCTGTCTCCAGTTTAGCACGCTAAGTTGGTTGAGGTCCCTTTCCACGTGCGTGCGCCACCTGAGTCGCGGTCTTCCTCTACTGCGCTGACCCTCGGGTGTGGATTCCAAGATTTTCCGAGTTGGAGCATTGGTGCCCATCCGCTCTACATGACCCAGCCACCTCAGTAGTTGGACATTCACTCTTCTGGCTAAGTGCCGCTGTACAGCCCGTACAGTTCGTCGTTGTATCTCCTCCTTCATTCACCGTCTATGCAGACGAGACCGAAAATAACCCGAAGAATTTTCCTCTCGAAGCAGCCAAGAGCAACCTCAGCCGCTTTAGACAGAGTCCATGCGCCGTAGAGCAAGACTGGGACAATTAATCATCTAACTTGTTCGAGAGAGGGCTTTGCTACTCAATTGCCGTCTTAGCTCAAAGAAACAGCGATTCGCAAGAGTTATTCTTTTTTTGTTCTCAGCGCTGGTGTCGTTGTGTGAATTGATAGCGGAGCCTAGGTAGACAAAGTCCTTAACTACCTCAAAGTTATAACTGTCTATTGTGACGTTCTGTCCGAGACGTCGATGTTGAATGTCCTTTCTTATTGACAGCATATGTATACTTCGTCGTATACGCAGACGATGTGGCGGTCATCGTCAGTGGCAAATATGAAAGCCCTGTTTCAGAAGTGCTCCAATACGCACTATCTGAGATACAGAAATGGTGCACAAAAGAAGGCCTCTGGAGAAGGTTGCTGGAGTTATGGATGCTGCTGGTGTTGTGGATGCTGCTGGCGGCGCTGTTGCTGCTGATGAAACTACCCTAAATGCTTCTGATGAAAATATCACAGAAAAGTGGATAACTGTGGCTAGTAATGCTAGCAAAAATCGGAAAGTTGTTGTGGGTAACAATAGTGATACTTGCTCCAACATTGAGGTGGTAAGAAAGCTGAGATGGTTTCACTTATCTAGTTTTCGCCCAACCACAACTCCCCAAGGTATATTGAAATTTGCCGCCTCCAAGCTTGAGATCGACGAATCTAATCTATCTTGCTTCAGATTAATTCGGACTGGAGAAATTGTTGAAAATCTTCGATTTGTTGATTTTAAAATCGGGATTCCTACGGATCATGCTGATAGAATCTTTGTATCTAACTTCTGGCCAGACGGCGTTCGAGTTCGATTTTTTACATTTGAGTCAAAAAACTCGTCGCCCGAAAGAGAAGTCAACCAAACATAGGGCATAATGATGTTATTGTCTCACCTGTACCTGTATCTACTACTACGGCTTTCGCGGATGTCTATGCTATGGTGGCTACTACTACTCCTATTAACGATGCCGTCGCAAACGTTGCTGTCGCTATTGTTGGTGATAATAACGTAAACTGCTCCGTAACTGAAATCAATGGCGAAGCTGCCTCAAATGCTGCCGAATGTTATAAATTTAGCATGTACTACCAAAACTCCGGAGGGATAAGAACCAGATTGGATAAATTATATTCTTACTTCTCTTCCCGTGACTATGATCTAGTAGTTCTAACAGAAACTTGGGTTAATATCGATCATTTAAATGCTGAAATGTTTGATGCAAGTAAATATGAGGTCTTCCGCAAAGATCGCTGTCACATTAAAACCGGTCTTACTAGAGGTGGAGGAGTTCTTATAGCTGTCGGGACGCATATATCCGCCGAAGAAATTCCATTGAATTTAGATTTGCCCACCCACGATGTGGATTTATTAATTGTCAAAGTGTCGCCTACCAAACATACTCATATTTATATTATTGTCAGCTACATCCGCTCAGGTGACTCCCTAGAGATGTATGAATTATATTTATCCAATCTGGGCTCTTTTTTGAGTAGAGTACACAGTAACGAGCAGATTATTTGTTTGGGTGATTTTAATGTTGGTAATATTTTGTGGAATCTTGCGGTTACCGATCTTTTTAATCAGTTTGATCTAGTTCAAATTAATAATTTTCGAAATAGTTTAAATCGCCAATAGGATCTGATATTTGTGGATAAAGAATTAGTTACTTATATTGACATGGTTGAGGATCCTGTTATTAAAAACACTATTCATCATGTTAGTGTCTATCTTGAAATCACACTTCTTGATTTTATCAAGAATATAAATATCCAAAGCGAAAAAGTATTCGATTTCAATCGCGCTGATTTTAATGCAATCAATGGTTTCCTTTCTGCTATCCCTTGGGGGAATCTGCTCCTAGGTAATGATCTCAGTCATGCGTACGATATTTTCATACAACAATTAAAACGGGCTTTAGAACAGTTTATTCCTAAGAAAACTATTAAGAGAAACTTAAATCCTCCTTGGTTTAATAAAAGATTATCCTGCTCTAAGAATAGAAAGAACAAAGCTTATAAATTGTATAAAGAAAATTAAAAAAATCCTTATTTCCGGTTTAAATACCTTCAATGTCTAAAAGAATTTGATTTTCTTAATAAATTTCTTTATAACAGTTATGTCTTGTCAACTGAATCTAAAATCAAAAATAACAGCAAACATTTTTGGACCTTTATTAATAATAAAAGGAAGTCAATCGGTCTCCCTAACCGAATGCAATACCTTGATAAAACGTCAAGCGATGTTAGTACCATTTGCAACTTTTTTGCGGATTATTTTAAATCCGTCTATTGCTCTTCATCTCCGGTAGTCCTTTATGAGGATACCCCTGCGAATATAACCGACGTAGGGAGCCTGCAGTTAAGTTATTCAGATGTTTTCATTGCCTTAAACAGTTAAGAAGTCAACAAGGGAGTTGGTCCAGATGGGATCTCTCCCTTTCTTTTGAAACATTGTGCCTCATCTCTTGCTCTGCCTTTGTGCATGATTTTTAATTTATCCCTTAGAACGGGTAAATTCCTAAATGAATGGAAAGTATCTTTTATATCGCCAATTTTTAAGTCCGGAGCTAAACAAAAAGTTTCTAATTACAGGCCTATAAGCAAGTTGTCAGTCATCCCTAAAATTTTTGAAAAGATTGTGTGTGGCAAACTTAACTTTCTTGTCAAAGAAACCATATCCGCTTCTCAGCATGGATTTGTCCAAGGTAGATCAACTGCTACAAATTTAGCTATTTTATGCGAAAAAGCTATCAATAACTTTGAACTTGGTTATCAGACCGATATCATTTTCACTGATTTCGCCAAAGCCTTTGATAGAGTGAACCATAAGTGCTTGATCCACAAGCTCAGACTGATTGGATTCCATTCCACCTTTCTTGATTGGATTACCTCTTACCTTTATGGCCGTACCCAGTTTGTCAAAATTGGACTTTGTCTATCTGAACCCATCACAGTGTCGTCTGGGGTCCCTCAAGGAAGCCATATTGGTCCGCTGCTTTTTCTACTATTCTTCAATGACATTCCTTCATGCTTTACGAATTCCACATGCTTATTATTCGCCGACGACTTAAAACTCTTTCGGACCATTAAAACAGTGGATGATTGCTTGCTTCTTCAAGAGGATCTTAATAGTCTTGCGAGATGGTGCAAACACAACCTTTTGGACTTAAATGTTTCCAAGTGTCAAAGCCTCACTTGTTCCAGGTGTGAAAATCCGATATCCTTCGTTTATCAAGTCGACAACGCTCAATTGGAAAAAGTATGCTCGAAAAAGGATCTTGGTGTTATATTGGATACACAACTTAATTTTAATTTGCATGTGGATTACATCGTAAGTAAGGATTTCAGAATGCTTGGCTTTATTAGGCGAAATACAAAGGAATTCTCTGATCCTCACGCACTAAAGGCACTTTATTTTTCTTTAGTTAGATCAATTTTAGACTACTGCAGTTCAATCTGGAGTCCTTTCTACGCTAACCATTCTCTGAGGATAGAAAGGGTCCAGAAATGTTTTACGAGGTTCGCTTTTAAAAAGCTGAGGTGGAACATAGATACGCCTACCTATTTAACTCGTTGCCTCTTGTTCAATCTGCTAACTC
Organism: Matsumyia berberina; assembly: GCA_917880715.2. Taxonomy (NCBI): domain Eukaryota; kingdom Metazoa; phylum Arthropoda; class Insecta; order Diptera; family Syrphidae; genus Matsumyia; species Matsumyia berberina. The sequence goes on along the minus strand of OU862871.1, from coordinate 47,281,328 downwards.
TTGAAGACAGACGTAGGTATTTTTGTATTATGCTGATTAGAGATATAATTAATTATCGTATAAATTGCCCCTATCTATTAGAGCGAATAAACTTTTATTTCCCTGAAAGGATTCTGCGTGTGAGATTCCACTTTAGAGCACATTTCCACAGAACAAACTACGGCAGAAATGAACCTATTGAGCATTGCATCAGGGAAGTCAATTTAGTAATTGATGCGTTGGATATTTTTGAAAATTGTTCGAGAGAATCATTTAAAAGAAAATTAATGTTAATGCTCTTCCATAGTAATTAACAAATTGTTATTTATGTACGTTAACCTTTCTTTCTTGTTTTTTTTATATTGTTATTTTTAATATTAGTTTTAAGTTGTCTAACGGAGCCTGTAACTCTAATTGACTAATAAATAAATAAATAAATAAATAAAAAGCACTGTGGACCTGTCGCCGCATCTGTGGCAACAATTGGGGATTAAGTCCAAAAATCATGCTCCAAATTTACACCTTGGTCGTCAGACCCACCCTGGCCTATGCGGCAATAGTGTGGTGGACAAAGACAAATGAGGCCACCACAGGCAAGAAATTGGAACGGGTGCAGCGCCTAGCTGAAGTCTGCATGACCGGCTGCCTGTGCTCCACCCCCACCGCCTCGCTTAACGACATTGTCGGTCTACCACCAGTTCGAGTCCATATCCAAACCCAGGCTAAACTCAGCCTGCACAGGCTCTTCCATCTAAACATTATCAGTTCCGAACATCCCCCTGATGGCCACCTTAACATGCTTTCCTCCCTGCTCCAAAGCAGAGAGTTCAGCATGTCAGCTCCCAAGGTATTGCTTCAAACGAAATTACTCAGTAGTCATACCCCCCCAGTGACAACTGGGAAAAAAACAAAACCCCGTCCCTCAGAGAATGACCAGGTATGGTATACAGACGGCTCTAAAATGGACAGTGGATCTGGGGCTGGAATATTGGGAGAGTCACTTAGCACTAACCTATCGGTCAGTCTAGGCCCGTACTCATCGATCTTCCAGGCAGAAATATTTACCATAAACCAGTGCACAAGTTTAAGCTTGCTCTCTAACCCCCGTGGCAAAACCATTTTTATCTTCTCTGACAGTCAAGCTGCCCTGAAAGCACTGAATTCAGCCACGATAAAATCAAAACTAGTCCTAGAGACAGTCAAATTGCTTCTAGAACTGGGAAAAAACAACTACTACACTGGATCCCTGCTCACAAAGGCCACGTCGGCAATGAAACAGCGGATTCACTGGCCAAGATAGGTGCGACCACCCCCCTCACTGGTCCTGAACCAGCCTGTGGAGTAAACAAAGCCATCTTTAAAAACTTCATGAGGGAGCAATCCCTGCTCAAATCCAACGCGATCTGGGTGGAAAGTATAGGACAGACATGTACCAAACACTTCTTTCCCATGGTATCGCAAAAGAAATTCAAGTTTAAATCTAAGCAGGAAGCACCTTAGAATTCTAACCGGCATCCTAAGTGGCCACTGCCGTCTGAAACGGCATCTTCACAAGCTTGGCCTGTCACCGGACCCTACCTGCAGACTGTGCTTGAAGAGCGATGAAAGCTCTCTCACATCGTCACAGAATGTCCCGCCCTTATCCATGTGAGAAAATGGATCCTAGGCAGTGAACTCGTTTCACCAACGGTGCTTGCCACGCTGCACCCAGAGGCTGATTAGCTTCCTGACATCCTCTGGAGTAGACAAACTGTTCTAAACTCATGGGAAAGCACAATAGGCCTCTTTATGAGACCGCAGTGCTAGAGTGGACAAACCGCTCCCCACCAATAATAATAATAATAATAACTACCTTTTCGAACAGAACAGTCCATACTTCAATGGCTTGGGCACGTTAAACGCATGCCCCAACTTAGGTTTCTAGACGAGCCATAAATCCGTGTCATCAGGTAGACGTCCCCTGTGTAGGTTCAGGGCGATATGATGTTTTACGTTATTAAATTTTTATTAATCAAAATAAGGCTATAATAAAGCGAAACATACCAAAAAAAAATAATCAAATAACTTAATTATACCTGTACGAAGTCGGGGCGGGCACGTCTTGGAACCCAAGTTGGGGCATGCGTTTAACGTGCCCAAACCATTGAAGTATGGACCGTTCCGTTCGAAAAGGTAGTTGCTCGACATTAAGATCTTTGTATATTCAGATGTTTTTAACTCGGTAGAACGAACGAATACCTCAAAGAAATCTCATTTAGGCAGCTTATTCTTTCGGTCATTACCCAAACCTCATGACCATAGGTGAGGGTCGGATCCAACACAAAAAATTGTTGCAGCCTGATCAATCCCACAGGGTAACTCAGTACTGCTCCTTTCATCACTCGTGAATATGACCCCGAAATTCTTAAACTTCTGAACAGGCATTCGAGGCATTATGATAACCTCTGATTTGTTCACATTTACCCAGTTTCAACACAGACGACTAGGAAGCTAAAGCTCAAAAGCCTGGCTTGCCTTATCAAAAAACTTTATCGAAAATATTCTCAAAAGTCTTGAAACGATATTACTCATTCGAGCTATTTAAAAGTTGGTGGCCTTATTGTGGTTTTACTTTTGCCCTTGTTTATCAAATTGTCAAACAAACAAACGGCACCTAAGAAAGAGTTGAGTTACGGTCGTTCATCTTACTCGCAAGCGCGTGCTCTTACCTGGCTTAGCCTAGTAGGTACATACGTATCTTTACAATGCACATGCTCAGAAAGTACTCCTTTACGTGGCTATACAGAGCAACGGAAAGTGTCTCCTTTCCGCACGTGTCATTCGTTCTTTTGCTCAGACGAAAGCTCGCCGTATGGTTCTATTAAATAGATTAACGTAACTATAGTAACATAGACTGCGTAATTCTGTTGTTTATTAAAGTAATTAAACTTGATTGAAAATTATTCTTTCTCTATAATAAATAAATAAATAGCTGGCGCGACAGCTCGGGATGAGCCAAGGTCTAGCTTCTCGCAACCATTCATGGGACCTACAGTTTATTGCCCATTCCGTACGGCGAATTGAGAAGCTCTTTCATGACAAATTATACTCCAGGACGCTTGTCATTCCCCGACGAGAGGTGGTGCCGCGAAAAATGTTCGGTGTCCCTGCCTGGGACTTGAACCCACGCTGCTTGGTCAGCAGTCCAACGCACTAACTATTGACCCACGGCGATCTCTACTAGCGCATTTAATTTGCTAAACCAAAATTCAATGATTTCGTGATTGGGTAGGGGGTCCCAAATCCCAAGTGCCTAGGGGCCCTGGTCCTTTAAGTGCGGCCCTAGTCATTGTCCTAAACCAAGTACTCCAAATATTTAGGAACAGCGGCGTCAAAACCACAACCTACGCAGATGACGTAGTGCTGCTGGCAACAGAGACATTTCTTCCAACTCTTAGCGCGCAAATAGAAGGGACACTCAAGACCCTAGACTCCTGGACGCAGAAATGTTAATTAATGGCCAATCCTCAGAAAACTGAACTGATACTATTTATAAACAAAAGAAAAATACCACAATTCGCAACATCTTTTTTTGGTGTAATCCCCCTCAGGATCTCCGAGAGTGTCAAGTACCTGAGACTCGTGCTCAATAAGAAGCTCAGTTGAAAGTTAAATATTAACGAAGGAATTAAGAAAGCTATAATAGCTTTTTACTCGTGCAGCAGGATATTTGGGAAAACCTGGAGGCTAAATCCGAGAATTATCCTGTGGCTGTACACGACTATAACAAGACTCATACTGACGTACGGCAGAATAGAAAAAGCAAAGGCCAAACGCGCATACCATAACTGTCTACATCGATGGATCCAAAATGGATACAGGTGTGGGTGCAGGTATCTTTTCAGTTGGGCATCTCCAAGTCCGCCCACCTTCCAAACTAAGGCAGTGCTTTGAAAGCGGAAGTCATAGCAGTAATACTAGACGCCCGTGAGGCTGCGATAAGGGCAATACCACGAGATGATATCACTTTTTCATTGACAAACGGACAGCAATAAAAGCAATATTTGCTTCAGAAATAAAGTCGAAGCTTGTGAGTTGCTGTCGAGAAGAGTTCAAAGTTCTTGGAACACAACACTGTCACATTGTGCTGTGTTCTCTGGTGGGTATCTAAAAGTGAGGGCATACAAGGAAACCAGAATGTCGATAAACGCTTCGGGAACAAGCTCGGAACAAGTTAACACATCGGTGAACATCCCGTCTGGCACACGTAAGCTCGAAGCGGGAAAGAGAGCGTTAAGGAAGCCTAATAACAGATGGACCTCTCTAAACACTTGTGTAACCAGAAGGAAGATATGGCCTGTATTCGATGGGGTTAGGACCGACACACTTCTGCAGATCACAGGGCATAATACGCTGCGGTATCATATGAAAAACCATATGAGGAAGTATACGAGGATACAATCCACTTCTTTCGCCATTGCTCAAGTCCATACTATCTAAGAAATAGATTCCTTGGACAACACCTTTTCCATGACATTGAAGAATTATCCGATACACCAGTGGACCAAATAATGAAACTCTTAAAATCTACAGGATGGTTTGTATCACATATATACATATATACATAACATATACTTATTTTAAATAACTATAACTATTGGGTAGCGTTTTTGCAGGTAGTAGCTATCTTTCTTCACCTAAAAAGTATCACAATGGATCTGAATTGACTTAAGTGTAGCGAAATGGATTTTTCTTCCTTTCTCCTGCCCACTTACCTAACCTAACCTACTTAATTATACGCCTTATAATTGCACGAAGGCGAATGTTCAAAAAATCTACAAAGCGTTCGCCGTTGTCATTTCAGGTTCCAAAACCAATATCCGATCAATGTAACTGCACGAGGCTTAATGTGCATTTGGTGCTTGGATACACTTGTGGTCCTTATTTCGAGTAAATAAATTTAAGCAAAGACAACGTTTATATTTAAATTTCAACAGCTTCACATTAAATATAACCAACGTCATGAACATGACTCATGTCATGACAGATAAAATTCCAAAACCCAAATAGTCGACATGCGCAGTGAAAAATTCCACAATCGTTCACACTATAAAAATATTGGCGAGTTTATCATTTGCAAAACATAGCAAGTTTAAAAATCTATTGTGAAAAGTTGGTTCTTAATCAGTACTTCATTTTAAAATTTATTTAATCAACACATTTGTTTATTATGTTTATATTGCAAACTTGAACCTCAATGTTGAAAGTGTCATCACTAAATGCCTGAACGCGGGAAATTCATGCATATCATACACATCTGACAGTACAGACTTCAATTTCATCATATGGAACAAGGGTGAGTTTTGTGACGTTTCAAGTTGTTTTCCCCAAAAAATTCATCAAAATAAATTAAAATTAACTAAATTTCATCCGTTTTTAGAGCACAATCATGTGATAATCATAATCAATATATTTGTTCCTTTCAGAAAATGCACATAGGTCAGTTTTCACAAAACATAACCATGAATAGTTTGGGTTCGGATTGTAATGAGTTGAAAAAGCAATACGATGCATGTTTCAATGCGTGGTTCTCTGGGCGATTCCTCCGGGGCGAGACAGATGATTCCATGTGCTCCCAGATATTTAAAGTCTATCAAGAGTGTGTTAAGGTTTGCCTGTATATAACCACAAAAGTTTTTTCGTGATAACCATCTCTTCTAGAAGGCGATGCAGGAACACAAAATTGAATTTCGTGAAATTGAAGGTGACTATACAACCGGAGACTTCAAGTCATCGGATAAAACAAGCAGTTGACCAGAGCTCTCCGAAGGATTAACCGATGCAGTTCAAACTAGACGGCGAGTTAGTAGCATTTAGATGTGAGACTTGCCATGTTTCGTTCCCACACAGTGCACCACTTAAAGTTTTCTCAGTTTACAAATCCTGTCTAAAGCGTTGTGCGGAAAATATTCTATGGAAAAGCTATTAAATGTGTAAATATTTACTTTTTATTTCGTCTTTTGAATGAGATTGTTTGAAGACCCATAAAGGAAGTCTCGCGGATGTATTTGCGCCGTTGTGGACAGGATTTTTCGTTGTGGTTCGCTAATTGCCTACAGATTAGACAGAGCAGGGCAGACTTTTTTAACATCTTTGAGTTTCGCTTAATGGCTCGACAATTGTACTCATTGTGGCCAACTTCTCGACAAATCCAACAACGGATATTCCGCTGATATTCAGCACAATTATGGTTCGTCTTTTGTGTGCATCGTCGACAAATTTTGCAGTGGACGTAATTTGGTTTGACGCAGGTACGGCACTCCAGACAGTGGCGGTAAGTATCACCATTCTTCGAAGGACAAACTTGGCAGACACTGCAGTGGATATTTTCTTTGGCGACCCAACGACGGCATGGTTGACAGTACTTGTAGCCCTCGTCCGATGGCAGAGTGATAAGATCCAGGGGAACATTGGTGAAAAGTCTGACGGGACTTCCGAACTTTCTGCCTTTGGCTCCAGTGCTATAGCTCTCGTGGTTAGTGTAGTTGATTTTGTAGTCGCACATGTCCATCTCAGGCATTGCTTCGGTGATGTACGATTCACAGAAGTAGGGATAGACCCAAAACACTGCCGGAGTTCTGTAGTTTCCATTTATCGATCTGTAGATCGAAGTGAGTTGCTTTATGCTATTCGCAACCACTTCCGTTCGACATCCGAATGGAGGATCAGTGAATATTGAAAGGTTCTCTTCGTCGTTAGTGCTGATGAATCTTTCAAAGGCAATACGCTGTTTATCCTCAAAGAAGTAATTGTTACACATGTTGTACCACGCAAACTGGTCGTCATCGTAGAAATAAAAATATCGGTGATCAAAGTCAAGAAGGAAAGAATCTGTCGTGGTGTGCCGCTTTAGGTGCGCATGCAAACGTGGTGCACCGATGCAGATCACTTTTCTGAAACAAAACACTTTACGATGCCATATTTAAACTCAACAGCTATCAACTTTTACTCACTTAATCTGGAATTTCTCCAGACAAGAAACAAAGAACTCCAAGGATTTGACATCAAAAAAGTACTGAGCTTCCGCTTTGTCATTGTCGAGTGGTTTCAGAAAACTTGTGGGATTTGTGAACTCCTCATCCATGATACCCTGCAATGTTATGTGTTCTGAATGCAAATCGGCTTCATGGTGGACAAATGGTTGATTACAGTCGTGGCAGAAGCTGCGATATTCGCCTGGAACAGATTTAATCTGTGGAAAAAGTTGGTTACTAACATCTTTCCAAATTTGATTGTGATTCATACCTTTCGTCTTAGTTTCTTGTAGTCATATGTTTCAACAGGACATCGTTTGTTTTTTAACGATTCAGTCAATTCGTTGACATTCGTGCGATAGCCGCACGCTTTCTTTTCGCGAAATGCTGAACATGCGAAGTAACCATCGCCGGGACACGATGTTTTATAAAACAACAGCATTGGGCCATGTGGGCAGTGAGGATGTGAGCCCGGTTCTTCTTCACACTTTACTAATAGTTTGCCAGGTTGACTCATTTTTAATTGATTAACACGGAACTTTGGCACTTCAGTGGGTATTTCAACTTCAGCACGATCGACAAATTGTCCAAAACAAAAACAAAACAAACCGCGCACTTTGACATTGACAACTGTTTTGAAAATTAATCTTGCACGTGTGTTGATAAAAGGCTTGTTCGTTTTTGTCATTATTCTGGTTAATGTTCAAGAGGCGTTAACGACAGAAGATTTTCAATTTGAATTTGGAAATGAACTCTTTCACAACTACACCACAGAACTTAAATTATTTATAAAATTGCTAATCATAATCGCCAAATGATCTTTGTTTTCGAGTTTCTGGGGCAATTTCACATAATAAATAAAAAAAGGGGCAATTGTGGCCTATTGGAACGCGGCCGCGGCGTTAAATCTATTCACCCAAGGCAATAACGCGCATAGAAAAATGTCATAACACCCAAAAACCGACACAATGTCAAAAACTGAAGGAAGAAATGATAACAAAACCCAAGTGAAATCCAAAAAGTGAAGTTCAAAACAATTGCAATAACGCCTAAATATTGCAAATGAGAATTGTTTCTGTAAAATCTTGGGCGATGTGTTATAGTTATTGGTTGTTACGACGTATTTACGAAGTTTGTATTTTTTTTAAAACGTCGAAAATTTTTCGCACTAATGGAAAGGATTTACCCCAAACTAAAATTTTGGAAGAGCATTTATATAATAAACCGTGTTTGGAGGGGGGAGTGACCCCTGCAACCCTCCTGCGCGGGATCACTGTTGGATTTGGAGTAGGTGCGAGTTTGGGTGTATGTAAAATTTCCTTATATCAATGTTTCGCATGGATTTAAAGGAACTTTGCATATACCCAACATCGCACCTACGCCAATTTCAACAGCGGCATTTCATCGTGAATGCCTGTGTGGGTGTGTGATCCAAAATTTCGCCTTGGATATCTAGAGAACAAAAGAACGTTGCGGGTTTTGTTTTGTTTTAATAGTCAGCGTGAAACTTAGAGCTGATTAGATTTTGAGCATAATCGGCGTAGCGGATGGATAGTTTTTTTATCAAGTTCGAGCAACAACTCTTTGTCGAACAATTGCTGAGGTTATTGAAGAAATGTTTTCTTTAACATTAAATTTTTTATCCAATTATTTCATGCAAAAATAAAAATAAATAATATTAATTCAACTCGATCGTTATGTGTGTGGTTGGAAGTATAGGACTGGCTTCCCAGTCGAATTTTTTTGTTAAGCATTGGGTTAGGTTAGTTAGACGGGTTGGCAAGGGGAGAGAGAACCCTCTACGCCACACTCAGGTCAGTAGAGACCCATTTGGGGAGAAGGTGCCCTTTGCTCTTATTGCCCCAGGGTTTTGAACCACCTTGAAACCTTATTGAACTCACAGATGTCCTTGATAGGTACGCCACATACAGTATAAAACTACATATACATACATAGATAATTCCAAACTTATGGCCGGCAGAGTACATATGTATAACCTGATATAAAATGAGATTCGAATGGATATAAATGATTTTATCGAAATAACTCATAACGTGGTGGTTGACAAGGCTTTCCATGACCTTAAAGAACACTGAACACTTTAAAGCTTTAGGTCCGTAGATAGAAGAGCAGGTTGTACAAATCGGCCAAACGTGCGCAGGACCTAGAAAAGTTTAGAGGTAGATGGTTGCCCAGGGTAGAAGAGCACCTTTTAATATAGGGGGAGGATTCCATATATGTATACCTGAAAAATTGTTGCGATTGAGATCCCGATGAAGTCCCGGGCGACTGCATGGGTTTGGACCAATATTTTTGCCCTATGAATGTTAAACTCTGTTCAGCATAAATGAATTGAGAGCTATTTGGCAAGGTTGAGCTTGTTGTAAGTGGTAGTTCTTGGAGTGGAGCGCATACCAATCAAAATTAGCCTTGTTAACCTGTCAGCGGCGGCATTTCTCTGCCTATAGAGGAATAATAGAAATCAGTTAAGACCCCTATAAAATTGTATTAAGGCCGCTCCAGTCGGGGTTCTTCTAGGATCTGTGGTATTGGTTTCAAACTGAATGCGGATGGGAATACGAACATTTGACTGATACCGGACAATGATCCGGCGCTCCTGAGAAAACAAAAACTACATTTGAATGTTTATCCAAAAGAGAGGTTAGAAAGGTGTTTAGTGCGTTAGACCTAGGGAAGGCCTGTCTCAAGTCATCCATCTGATAGCCTTATATCAAAGTCCTGTCTTTTAGAGTTAACATACATTTATGTCCATCTTCAACGTGACTTGAGGGCAGAGGAGTTTTCTAATTTATTTCTTGATATTGGTGATGGAAAGAGCAGGGAAGAATAAATATACCAAGTAACCCCTGCGATTCCATTCCATTCGTGCGAAAAATTTAACACCTTTAACATGAATGGTTGCGAGAAGCTAGGCCTTGGCTCATCCCGAGCTGTCGCGCCAGCTATTTATTTTTAACCCTTGCGATGTTATGGGAGATATGATTAGTTTTACTGGCAGAAAATAATGTACCTAAACGTTCATCAGTTTGGGGTTCATGGCTGAGCTATTTTCACTCAAAAAAACGTCTCAGCCAACAGCAACAACAATTTTCTGCTGGAGATTTTCTGCTCGGAAATTAAACTCGCGGATGCTGTATATTCACCTGTAGAGTTATTGCACACTTTCGATCCACCAGAAAACCCACCCCACATCCTCAGCCTCAAAGTTGTTGTCCAATCTAAACCTTCTAAAACTGTGCGAGTGAAGACTTTGTAGAACCACGTGATCGAAGCCAGTATTTTCACAGGAGTCAATCAGAGAAAAAAACGTCTTCATCCCCCGCATTTATCTGATACCATCAGACTACTACTTTGAGTTCAAACGTCTGCAATTTTTCGTTGAAGTTTTATATGCAAAGAACATCAATAAGGTACATGGACATAGTTTGAAAGCGGATAATGTGGATTTGAGGAGTGACTGTTTCTTCCATAGCGCGGCCAATTCATCTGATAGCGTGGTCATCCTCGAGCCAGAAAGAAAAATCAGCAATGATGTTTACCTAAGTGAAATGACTAATCGTCAGAAACGATTGCAATGAAGCTCAAATATTGCAAATGGGAATTGTTTTTGTTAGATTTTGGGCGAGGTGTCATAGTTTTTGGTCATTACGACGTATTAACGAAGCTTGTATTTTGTTTTAAAACGCCGAACATTTTTCGCACGAATGGAACCCCAAACTAAAATTTTGGAAGAGCATTTATATAACAAAACGTGTTTGGGGGGGCATGACCCCTGCAACCCCCCTGCTCAGGACCAGTGTTGAATTTGGAGTAGGTGCGAGGTTGAGTGTATGTAAAGTTTCCTTATATCCATATTTCGCACGAATTTAAAGAAACTTTGCATATACCCAACATCGCACCTACACCAAAGAATTGGCAGGGGTTCTGAGTATATTTGAGTATATTACTTGGTTTGTGCGACTATCAGAGGAAAAGTAAAGATTGATTTTAAAACCTAAGCTAGTAAGGGATGACACAAGCTCCAGATTTTTAGAAGACTATAAAATATCGGCCGCCGCGTGATCATCCATTTTGTTATTACAGATTGGTGTCACTTTTGTGCAATCTAACTCTCTAATAGAAGACCATGGCGGATAATGGTGAAACTATACGTCATTTACATGCATATTAATATCTTCCTACAGGCAGTGGGTAAATCATTAATGAACATGCAAAATAACAATGGTCCAAGAACCTTGTGGTACTATGTAAGTAAGGTGCCATAATGCAGATATGTAGCTTTTCACCGACAACAACTCTTTGATGTCTGCCTCTTAAAAAGCTTTTTAACAGCTTGACTGTATTGCTACTAAAATGAAAATTACGTTTTTAATTTCACGCAGATAATTTGGTGATTGACTTTTGTCAAAGGCTTTAGGAAAGTCAAGCAGTCAAGGAAAAGCAATGCGACCCTGGTTCCTTCAAAAACGTTCACCACATGCACAACTATATATACCTCCAGCCATAAGTTTGAAATCTCCATATATAAAAATGAATTGCTGTGCGTTAGTCCCGCTTAAACTCGAGGAAGGGCTCAACCGATTTGGATGATTCTTTCTTTGTTTTGTCCGTATTGTTTCAGGGTTGGTTTAGGAAAAAAGAAAATTCAGAAAAACCCAAAGAAAAAGCCGGAAAATCGAAAAATCTAAATTTGCGTTTTGTATGGGAATTTTGTATGGGAATGCACTAATGAGAATTGTATTTCGACAATGAGAAACATTCATGAAATCATCGCCAACAATTTTTCATCAGTGGAGACCGCAGCCAACAGCCATGCAGCAGTGGGTAGCACATCGGTTCGTGATTGTATGTTGTTTTTGTTTTGTCCAGTTGTACAAGGATAGTTTTATTTTCGTTTTTCTTTGTTCGTATCTTTGGTTTTGTGGAAATACAATATGTATTGGATCCGTAGCTGAGGGAGATTTAATTTTTTTTTTAATAGAAGTACGTAGGAAAGGACTGTTTATTTATTTATTTATCAACTTAATACAAGCTGGTACTTAAATCTAAGAAAAACAGGCAGTTAAGGTAAGGGCAGGAAGTTGTACAGTTTTTTTTTTTTTTTTTTTTTTAGATCTTATTAACTAACAATTAAAAGCTTAAGACTATGAAAAGAGATGGAAGGGTAGATGAGAGTGGGTTAAGAGGAGGTAGAGGAGGTGTAAAGGGCATTTCGCAGTGTTATTCTGCTGCAGTGGAAATTGAAAGCGTCATCATGCATGTTATTCGCTTTATGTAGCATTCTGGACATGGGCTCATGCAAACCATAGTTGGTACGGTGGGGGACAAGACGAAAGAGGGGAACAGACCTGAGGTTGCGGGGATTGGTGTTAAGAGAAATTATTTGAAGCAACGATGGACAATCTATGTTGCCGGCTAATAGCTGATGAACGAATAGAACATCGGCAACATCGCGACGTTTTTCAAGAGATTCCAGGTTGATCAGTTTCAAGCGGTCTCTATAGGGTGGCAGGTTGTGGGTGTCTACCCAGGGAAGACCACGTAGGGCAAAGCGAATGAACCTGCGCTGAACGGCTTCAATTCTCTTGATATGGATATCATAATGAGGGGACCATACTTGGCTAGCGTATTCAAGCAGAGGCCTTACGAAAGTGATATACAGGGATTTCGTGACATACGGGTTTGAAAACTCCTTGGACCAACGCTTTACAAAACCGAGCGCAGAGTTGGCTCTACGAATAATGCTATCAATGTGGGACCGAAAATTGAGTTCCCGATCGCAGATAACACCCAAGTCACGTAATGAGGTGACTAGGGGCACAGGTTCATTGCAGATAAAGTATAGTCTGGGAGGTGGTGGGAAGCGCTTACGGGAGTATGTGATAGCTTGGCATTTACTCACATTAAGCTGCAAACAGTTTTTTTGGCACCAGGTTGAAAATCTGTTTAAGTCATCTTGAAGTGACCGGGGGTCAGCGGGAGATGATATGTGCCTGTAAATTTTCATGTCGTCAGCATAAACAGATATAAAGGAGTCTTTGATGATACAATCGACATCATTAATTGTCAAGATGAAGATCAATGGACCAAGATGGCTACCTTGGGGGACTCCTGAGGTGGCTTTAATAGGGTCAGAAACGAAAGATCTAAAGAGGATTTTGTACTGGCGGTTTTCCAAGTACGATTTGATCCATGTTATAAACCGTGGTGGAAAACCAAGAGCCTTAAGTTTTAGAAGGATTATACTGTGCGAGATTTTGTCGAACGCCTTGCTGAAGTCGGTGGTAACAACGTCGACTTCTTTGCCTTCTTCTAAGGCGCACAGAGTACCTGAAACGAATTCGGTTAGGTTAGTGGTTGTTGACCTACCCTTAAGAAAGCCGTGTTGGTTTGGGGAAAAGATGGACTTGCAGTGGAAAAACATTGAGTCGTAGACAATGCTTTCGAAGAGCTTGGGTATACAAGGCAGTTTGGCGATGGGGCGGTAGTTAGATACTTCGTTCTTACGACCATTTTTGTGGATGGGGATAATATATGAGTTTTTCCACAATTGAGGAAAAATTCCCTGTGAGATAGATTTTTGGAAAAGGGCAGTGAGGGGTTGGGCCAGGTAGTTTGCACATTTTTTTAAGACTATGGCCGGTAAGCCATCGGGACCGGGGGAGTAGTCGTCCTTTAGTTTATTTATCTTCTCTTTAACCAGTGGCAAGGTTATATGAATAGAGGCTAAAGACGTATGGGCGCAGTTGTTCATATAAGAAAAGTAGTCGTAATCTGGATCCGAGACTTGGTCGGTAAACGATTGGCTAAAGAAATGAGCAAACAAGTTTGCAACAATCTTAGGGTCTGCTGACGATGTATTAAGAAAGTTTAAAGTGGATGGAGAGCTATCAGATTTCCTTTTAGCGTTTATGAAGTGGAAGAAACGCTTAGGATTAGAAATCAGGTTAGATTGCATTCGGGTGAGATAATCAAGGTAAAGGAATTCACAAAGTTCAGAGAAATGGGTATATGCGCGCTGGTAGTTAGAATAGTCAGAATCAGATCGAGAAATAAGGTAAGTTAGCCACAATTTGTTTCTGTGATTACGGAGTGAGCGAAGTTCTTTATTGTACCAGGGTGGTGATGACGAGGGGTTCCTCTGAGGCAAATAAGGGACTGATTTAATGAGACAGGTGAGAATTTCGGTGTAGAAAAGGGCAATGGCATTGTCGATTGTGACGGTAGTAATATTGTCTAGGATGGGGCTGAAGTTAACGTTGCTAAGCAGAGAATTTAGTTTTATGAAATCTGCTTTGCGAAAATTAAAATAGAACGAGTTTTCATAGTGAAGGGCTTTAGAATCATTCTCGTATGAAAAAGTGAGGGATAATGGTGGATGAAAGCTATCTAATGTGGATAGGAGATGATTACTCGCTGTGACGACGCAGTTGTCGACATCGGATGTAAAGATTAAGTCCAGTTGTCTACCAAGATTATTAGTGATGTTACTAATTTGGTAAAGGCCGGAGTCGGAGAGACAATCGATAAAAAGGACCTCTTTTTCTGACGTGCGATTTGAGGCAATAAAGTGGGACATGTCATCGGACTCAATCCATTGAAGATATGGAAGGTTAAAATCACCTAAAATCAAGACATCATCGGATGGATCCACAGCTTCACAGAGAGAGTCGATTGCGTCTACGGCAAGCTGGTAACCCTGTATTGGTTGCGACGGTCGTATGTAGCAGCACATTATGTATAGGTTGCGTTTGGATATAGTCGTTTTTACACAGATAAACTCAAAATCAGCGGTGTGTGACGTTTTAAAAAGTGTTGAGTCGAAAGAGTTGTGTATTGCCAGTAGAACACCGCGGCCGCAGGAATTGTCCTCTTTCTCAAGACTATCATCCCGAAAGATATTAAAGTCTGAAGTAAACAGCTCGTTGTTATTGAAATCAGAGGATAGATTAGTTTCGGTTAAGGCGAATATATCGTAGGGGAGATTTTGGGAGTTTAGAAAAACAGTGGAGGTTTTAGTGCGCAGCCCTCTTACATTCTGGTAGTAAAGGGATAAGCACTTGAAAGAGGGTCTTAATGGATTAGATCGACGAGCAGCTGTATTGGGGGGAAGGTTAGGAACGATAGTAGTTTTTAAAATTGGAGCGAGTTCTTTGCAGGTGGGATAGACGTTTTGAGCTGACATGGGAGGCAAAAGTGGCAAGATCATTAGCTACATCATTTGCTGAAATATTAAAGCTTTCATGATAGTGAACGAATATTTGCTTCAGCTCTTTAGGGTCGATTGGAAGGCCTTCTTGATGGATTGAGACCATGATATTGGTTTTCGTTATGCCATCTATGCAGATAGAGTCAGGTTTATCATGAAGGTAGGCAAGATACAGACGGACGTTTTCATAGATTCTGCGATCTCTCAAACGTGATAAAACATATTGGCCATCAACACTGACGTCTGCTAATTGCTTAGTGAGTTTAACTGTTGGGGGGAGCAGTGGATCTAAAAAGGATAATGGTTTGTTAGGACCGTGCAGAGCGGTTGATGATGTGGATGGGGCTTGAGGATTGAGAGTATGGGAGTGAATGAAGTTAGGGTAGTTAGCATTGGCATCAGGAGACGGAGGGGTGCCGTTAGATGTTGGAGTCTGGCTTGGTGAAGGGAGGGGAAGGCTTGTGATAATAGGTCGAGAAACGGGGGTTGGTGCAAGGAACTGTGGGGAAAAATTAGGAAAAATTCCAACTTTGAACTGCCAGTTTGGGTCAGAGTTAGAAGGAATATGAGTGGGAGGAGAAATTGTTGGGGTTTTGGGCTTATCGGAAGATTTTAATTTGGGTTTGGACCTATTCACATTTGTTAGTGACCGTGAGTTTGTCTTACATTTGGTCATCTTAATTTTACCTAAGGTGAAGGGGACGTTGGAATGAGTTACAAAAAGCCAATCGTATTTAGAGGGGATGTAAACTTTAAAACTATAATACTTAATTTTGAAACCTTTGATTTCGTTGATGGCAAGCCTCTGACGGAAGAAATTACGCACCCAGGAAAAGTCAGCATTATGTGGAGCTCCCTTAAGGATGTACGCAATGAAGTCATCGTTATTCATTTTGTTGCTGCTGTTAAGCTTACGAAGACGGTTGTCCCACTCGAGTTGAGACCACAAAGTTCCGAAACGTACAATTTTGTTATCAGGTTCGGTAGACGGCTTGGCGGCTGTGGGTTTTAAAGATGGGGGTGGTATGTGGTCGCTGGTGGGTGCAATAGACTCCGTGGTTGCGGTTGACGCAGGGATACAACCTAAAATTCCACCACCTGATTCTTGGTGGGATGATGTGCTCGGGAAGTGAGTAGCACTGTTGGTGAGGTCGATGAAGTTTGGGGCTATATGTAACTCGTCATGAAGGGAGTTCACGCTGGTTGGCTTGTCGGGAAAAGCAGTGGCATCTAATTTGCTGGAGACTAGTTTTATTTCCTCGATCAGTCTGCTAATTATATGCCGGGTTTCTGTCGACTTGTCATCGAGAGAATTCAGCATCGGCTGAATTTCTGCTACCCGCTCCTCATGGTTTGCCAGTCTTGCATCCAAGGATTTTAAGCTGGAGGGATGACCGGAGAGTGCCTTAGATAAGAGCGGCAAATCATCGTGGATGGATTGGAGAATTGGTGAGGGAAAAGAGCACTTCGGGATATCGTTGACCTTTTTGTTGGCGATTTTATCGATCACAGTATGAATGGGGTTGATGAGCGAAGAAATGTGCTCGCAGCTTGCAGCGTTTTTCCGCAGAGTATCGTTAAGCCGCTGAGACGATATTCTGCCCTCCGTAGCACATGTTTCGATGGCCGTGTTGAATGTATCTGACATTTCTGATAGGAGGTTGGTCGTCTTTGTAGCTCGTTGATGAAACTCGTTTCTGAGTTCAGCGACGGAGTCAGAGAGATCGGAAAGCTGCTGGTTGTTACATTTAATCGCTAGCATTAGGTGTGATAACGTTATTGTTTTGCATTCCTCGCAAAGAAAGCAAAATACGTTGGCGAATTCTTGTATATGTGCTTTGGCGTTTCTGCTTAGTCCAATGCAAATTGGGTGGAATACTTTGTTGCAAATTCCTTTGCATTTTATTGTGTCATTGCTTGTAGAATTGGAGCAATTCGATGAACCACAGGTGGGCATGATTGTTGAAAATTCGGTAACTATGACACAAATTTGCGACGGCGAAAAAAGTTGCGCGAATACAAAAATTAGAATAGGGACGCGGTGACACGGTGACACAGAAAAGAGGCGAAATTTAAAAAAGTGCGCGAATTGCAAAAGTTGAGGCGAAATGAGAAAATAGGCAATTGCAGACGTTGGAGGTTAAAATTAAATCACAGTCGGAGAGGGGCAAACACGACTTGACGGCTTGGAGGTTCGAACTGAACTGTCTGAGATGGAAGAGAAAATGGGTTGTCTCCTCATTAACTTCTTCGTCTTCGCTGCCCTCTGCAAAGGTCATCCTCATTTAGCCTTTATCAAGTCAATCCAATTTTACGCGACTGAATATATCACATAATTCTTCAAGCTATTTGACAGTAAAAATAATTGACATCTACGAAATCTTCTTCAAATTAATACTCCGATACAGCATAAAATTACTAAATAGATAATTCCAAACTTATGGCCGGCAGAGTAAATAACCTGATATACAATGAGATTTGAATGGATTTAAATAATTTTATCGAGATAACTCATAACGTAGTGGTTGACAAGGCTTTCCATGACCTTAAAGAACACTGAACACTTTAAAGCTTAAGGGTCCGTAGATAGAAGAGCAGGTTGTGCAAATCGGACAAACGTGCGCAGGACCTAGAAAAGTCTAGAGGTAGATGGTTGCCCAGGGTAGAATAGCACTTCTTCAAAATAGGGGGAGGATACCATATATGTACAAATACCTGCAAATTTGTTGCGATTGAGATCCCGGCCTACTGCACGGGTTTGGACAAATATTTTTGTCCTAATGAATATTAAACTCTGTTCAACATAAGTGAATTGAGAGCTATCTGGCAAGGTGGAGCTTGTTGTAAGTGGTAGTGCTTGGAATTGAGGAGCCCATATCAATCAAAATCAGGCCTATTAACATGTCAGCGGCGGCATTTCTGTGGCTAAAGAGGAAGCATAGTTAAGAGTCCTATAAAATTTGATTGAGGCCGCTCCAGTCGGGGTTCTTTTAGTGCGGATGGGAATACGAAAATTTGACTCCTGGGGAAACAGAAACTACATTTGAATGTTTATCCGAAGACAGGTTAGAAACACATCTTTAGTGCGTTGGTCGTGACTGTCAACGCCAAAAGTGCGTGTCCGCTTTGTCTACCATCAGAGTCAGGCTGTTGTTCTCAGCAAAGATCTCAGTGTAGCAACCTTTAGGTGTTGTTGATTTTAGAATGGTGAAACCAACTATTGTTAAAAACGTTGAAGTTTCCCGGGATAACGATTTCGCTACTGAGATTTTGGAAAAGTTAAAGATTCAATAAAAGATTCACCCGGTGGCCCTCTATGCTAATTTTTAGCACTATACTTACGATAGCTTCTAAATTGCTCAGATCAGTCTACGCTCGAGCTTATAAAGACAATATTCCCGTAGTCTTTTTCATTCGTATTGACTGTTAGTTCTAAAGCGCAGATAGCCCTGGACATGATCGATGAGTGGTTTACTAGGGACAGGAATTTAGTTAACCTGTTTTAAAAAAATAAATCTTCAATTAACTTAAAAGACAAGGTTCAAAATAGCACTTCTCTGTGTTGGGACTGTTTACCTCCTTATCAACCCTTGCATAGGCAGATACGCTGGCTATAAGTAGCCTCATCATATATGTATGTATGTACATACGTGACGACGAAACTGTATGTACGTAATACAAAATATAGCTCCAATCTAGAAAAGCATGCATACCTAAATATGTTATATGCATATATACACGTACACACATACATAAGCGCCTTACACTAACAGTTGGTTTCAAATATTCAGCGCTGACAACAATCGAAGTACTTAAAACTTTAAACATCCTCTTCAAAAAAATGTTCTTGAATTGATCGTCCCATAAAGTCAAGCCTCAACACCTTAGCTTATCTCTTTTAACTCATATTCCATTGTTCTACGTCGCCTAAAGCGTTGCTCTGTAGTTATGGGCCAAATGAGACCGCGAAACACGTAAGCTGAATCGTTTAAATGACAAACAGCTGCTACTATCAAACGAGGACCTAATGTACGCACAAGCGAATATTAATCATCGCCTCGCTTAATATTATAAATAAACCAGGAACAAACAGTAACAGCCCCACACGTCTCTCGCGTTTGATAGCTGACTTTAATCCCCCAGCTCAGAATAAGAACGGGGACACACAAAGGGTCATGCAATATGCAGGAGTAATGCTATTGAGTCCTGAAATCCTGCTTTTCAACCCGCGTATGTAGCGAGTACATACCCAGACCCACACACTCTCGTGGAGCAAAAATAAAAAACGCTACAATCCCATCTCATAGAAATACGCTCTAGGGCATTATTCCAGCTTTTAATCACGCAAGTACATTGCAGCCTTTGTGACAACAATGCCAAACAATCCGAGGCTGTTTTTTGCATAAACATATGTTCCTTCTCCTTACTTAGTTCCATAAAGGATGTGTATTGGTTTTGTTAAAATATGCAATCTAGAGATTCTAATCACTTTTGGTTTAACTAAGATAAGACCATATTGCCTGTCTTTCGGCTCGTCTGATTGTCTAAAGAAAAAGGCGTTTCGTAAGTTTTAGGTTAAACTAGTCTACCTACTATTTATATAAATTACTATCCCTATGAAGTAAAAAAAAGAAGAACTTTTAAGAGTGCTTTTAAGAATCCTTTTGTAATGAAATACGTTGAAAAACAGCTGATGCACTTTAAAAAGGTTTTTTTTTGTGTGAAATCAGTTTGTATTTGATGTAAAGTTCTTTGTTATTTTGAGCTATTTATCAGCTGCGAAAGGTGCAAAAAACAAACTAATTCGGGCCACAAAGGGTGAAGAAGAAAATGCTATCCGCAGGTTCACCTCTTCAAAGCCCATACATAGGGTAAGGATACATGTGTCTTCACCTTCCAATTTCGACGCAACACTGTGTGAGGACTCTGTGAGTATAGTGTCGTAAAATAGGGGATCACAGTAATCCCAGCACGGCTCCTGAGAATATGTCTCTTTAATCCAGAGTGTTTTTCAAACTTTAGTCGTCTGAACAGAAGTGTCTAGAGAACATGCTCTAGCTTATGCCAAATCTACAAGGGTACCAGACGAAACTCATTCCGTCTGAGACACCACCCAACCAAGTTCTTTAGCTAAGAGAGCTAGAAAGGGCTGGAACTTCTACAGTAGTATATCTAATAATAATATAGCTGGCGCGACAGCTCGGCATGAGCCAAGGCCTAGCCTCTCGCAACCATTCATGCTGTGCATGTTACATTTTTTGCATGAATGGAAGGGACCTACAATTGATTGCCGATTCCGAACGGCCAAGTGAAAAGCTCTTTCATCACATATTATACTTCCGGAGGCTTGTCATTCCCCGACGAGAGGTTGTGCCGCGAAGAATATTTGGTGTTCCTGGCTGGGGCTTGAACCCACGCCGCTTGGACAGCAGTCCAACGCATTAACCACCGACCCACGGCGACCAGTGTATCTGGCAATGTCAATACTAGGCAAATGGCCGCCATATAAGAGGCAATCATCGACACCGTCGATCACTTGTCAAAGGACAAATCCAACCATTGGTTCCACATCGGATCTCTCTACGCGTCATTTAATTCAATTTACAAAACAAAAAACACATCTTGCAATAAGAAGCCATAACATTGCTTTTTTATGATTTTTAGAAAGAATCTGCAGAGGGCGTATAATCAGCCAGTAGAGATATTGCAGGGTGTATATTGTCTCTACTACATTTTTTCATGATTTTTAGTTTCGTTTTTCGGAATTTTTTTGTCATTTTGTTATTGGAGTCTTGACTAGCTTAAGCACCTCGAATGCCCATTTGCGACAACTTCATAATTAATGTATTTACATACAAAACGCTGCCTACTTACTTAAGGAATTTTAAGGAATTTAAATTTATCGCCAAGAGGCGATCACAATGGCTGCTAGACTAGATAAGTGCCTCAACATCTAAAGAAGGACACAAAAGATTGGTAAAGTAACCAGTTTACTCTGTGTGGAGCCACTGCACCTACTCACTAATAAAATCGATTATGCTTCCAGAGTTTGTTGTAGCACTTCTGACTTCAGCAGGCCATATGCAAGTTGCTTTCTATATTTGATTTACAAGTTTAAGATTTTATTTAAAGTTCTTCTTTAACAAATAACTAGCATTTTATTTTATATTTAGCGGATAGTCCCGCACGTTTTTTTGTTGCCTCTAACTCTATCTCTATCTATCTGTATTTTGTATTCTGTATTAGGCTAAGGTCACACAAGCGGCAAGCGGCGCAGCTCTGCCACTCAGGAATGACGCTTGCCGCTCAACGACTGCGTGGCCACAGCCATACAATTTCATATTTTTTAATTTTATTTTTTGACGATCTGCCGCTTTTCTTCTTGCCGCTCATTGCGTGGTCTTGGGCTTAGTCGCCCTAAATGTGCACTGCGACCTAAAAGATCTATTGTACTAGTCCATAGAAACTAAGAAGATATTACTTTAAGGTTCTTGATAAACCTACTGAAGTATAGCTTTAGGTTTCATTTTTCAAACATCCGCTGGACTGAGACCCACGTCAAGTGAAGTGATCTTGTTCTTGCCATTCCTTCCCAACCCCACAGAATATGTTCTGCGGTCTCTTTATCCCCTCCACAGGGCTGGCGTATCTGAGTATCTGGAAGTTTTATTTTATATAGATGGTGTCTAAGTAGACAATGTCCCATTAGATAGCCCGTTTAGGTTCTGAACTCGTCTTTGTTGGGATCGAGCAAAGTCTTGGTCTTATGTAGGTTGGATTTAATTAACTGCTTCGCTTGTCTCAGGCCATAAAGGTTGGCCCAGTAGACAGCATGCCTGTTAATCTCCCATTGTGTTATCTTGGAATGCACACTGTTAGGTGGTAGCCCAAAACAGGGCTCAGAACCAAAGGGTGGGCGACAGGCGCCTCTTCTCGCCAGGAAGTCATTCCGTTCGTTATAGTCGAAACCTTCATGACCTGCGATCCAGGCTACGGTAACTTTATTTGTCCATACTAGACTGTCGAGGAGGTTAAGACAGTCCCAGATAAGCTTGGACACTACCGCATAGCATTTTAGGGCTAATGATGCTGCCTGAGTGTCTGAGAAGATAATAAATGCGGGTTCCTTGGATTCTTCTCCGCAGGCATTTTCGAGCACACAGTTCAATGGCGAGGACTTCCGCTTGAGATAGTGTTGGTGACTGCCAAGCGCTGCTGCGAGTTGGAAACTGGGACCATATACCCCGGCACTAGTGCTGCCATTCTCCAGATTTGGGAATTTGGCCCGGAGCCAGGATTGAATTCTCGAGAGTAAATGAAAATTTTTAAGGAAGCTCCCCAAACCTCAGAGGCAACTCAGCTCTCTTCAGCACCTAGCTGGCTACGGGCCAGGTTATACGACCTTCATTGCTCTATTCGCAGCGGTCGCCTATAACAATTTCAAAGCTTCTGGCGAATCGAAATCTCTTGAACATGGTATCTGGAATCTTGAGAATTGGGTCTTAAATTACCTGTAAAGTCACCAGTTTTGAGGTGCAAAATCTGAAGCAGCCTGAAGGCACTTAGTATAGCTTCTTTCTGCACTGTCACACCTAACGTTGATGACGACATCATCTGCATAACCTTGTACTCTATAACCGGCTTTTATTAGAAGTTTTAGGACTTAGCGGGGATCCTCTGATGGCTATTATTGATTTAAGCGGTCCTGCGCATTCTAATTGTATTTTTTTGCTTTATAGCATGGTAAGTACCGAGTTTAAGATCAGGGGTGCAATTTCTTTCCTAACTATAGACTTCTTGATAGCCTCGTATAAAATGTTATCGAAGGCCCCCTGTATATTGATAAAGGCACAGAAGGCAATGATGGGATGGCATGGCTTATATGACTGCTTGTGACTTGTCACGACTCTTTCTGCTGATGATAGACAACATCGAGGAAAGATTCGAATTTAAAACTATTGTAAGTTGTGTTTGTTAAAAAATTCGCCATCAACTGTGAGCGCATATTTGTGAGTCACAAATTGTGACCCCGTCATCCGCCTTATTTTATTTTTCAGTTCATAAAGAACACCGCGCGCACTCTGTTGCATCCCGTTTGTATCACAAAGTGCCATTTCCTTCCTCTTTCCCATTTCCTTTTTTCTCTCTTTCCCTCTGTCACCAACTCACCACCCTTCGCTTGCAAAAAGTAATATCCTCTCCATATTTATCTCGGGCAAGGACTCTATTCGCCTGCTTTTGCTACTGCTGCAACGGAACGGAAACACTTCCGAACAATATTTCCATTAAATTTTTTGGGAACAGCATTTCGCGAATTCGCATGAATACCCTGGCGGCGCGGCAACATCGCGCATATTTAAGTTGATGGCGATAATGATGACGAGATGCCTGTACTGGGGGTGGTAGCATCCCTCTGTAATGAGGGACAATCACACCCTGCATGCACGCAGCAACCAGCATCAAGCAGCTCCCCTCCGTCCCCGGTTGCTCCATTAACAATCGAAAAAAAAAGAGTGTCCTGATACAGAGTGCTCGTATTACTGAGTGTTCGGCTCATACATATTTGTATATGTGTGTCGGTTATTTAAATTTTTCGCATATGAAAATCATATTTTACTTTTGTTTCCATGCCTCGTCGGCAGCGTGGTGAATATTATTTGGGGGTAGCTACGCCATGGAATGGTTGCAATTTCAACTTGCACTTGTTGGTCGTACATAATGCTTATTCAAATTTAAATCCTAAAAAAAGTTTTGAGTGTTTTTTTTTTTGGTAAGACGAAATTATGATTGTCAAGTGGCACATGTAGGGCGGCTATCTTGACACAAGTACGGCACAGTGGTGTGGAAAAGTATTGAAGTGACAATTTACATCCTATACAAGTCACGGTGATGGAGCAGCTAGCAATTATGTATGTACATATGTCGATGGACCCAAAGAGGAGAGCGACATAAGAGCTGACGTTTCTTACTAGGCTCGAAGTATTAATTGCGCTTTACTTAAGATTTAAAAATGAATTCAGTTTATTTCAAGCCGAGATCACCGCATTAATTCAAACTCCGAAACTAGGAGGATATACATATGTATGTATGCAACCACGGGGCTATGCAGCCAGTATAACACAAGTCAAATATGATAAGATTCTGCAAAAAATATCTAAACGGATAGCAGTAGCCAATGCGATGACGCTCTCGAGAAGTAAAGAAGCGGATAGACTAGCAGGGAAAAGATGATATTTTCCTGCTTACTTGAGGTCGCATATTCTTAGTCTAATACCGCTGAGGTCTCTTGTCATAACAAAAACCATTCAAAACCCATTTCCTACTAGTGCCCAATAACATTTGAACCCAAATGTACGGGCTGCGCATCACATGTTAATGAAAAAAAGGGGTGAAGTGTAGCCTCAGTCTTTCAAAAGCCGAGAGTACAAAAATATGAATATCTTCTTTAATGGGGCGCAGAGAAATGTGTGTTAACTGTCTGGCAGTGGGCGCGCTACTCCACTGGTGGGGTGGAATTTAATTAAATTCACAAAAAAGCACCACACACTCGAATGATTTCATTTCAATGAACAAAAGTATTACGGTGACACATACCGCAAACAAAAAGCAGAACAAAAGTGAACGGCAGCTCGAACTTTTATGTACAGTGTCCTGAATGGTATTCAAATCGTGTGAGTTTTTAAGTACGTGTTCGGCGGATGGCAATGGGAGCTGGAACCATTCGGAAATACAAAAAAAAATGTATTCAAAATGTCCTTTTGGGATAAAGTTGTAAATCGTTTCCGGCTCCTTAAGCATAAGCTTATGTTCAGAAAGGGAGCATTATTAAGCGAACATTTTGTTTGGAATGCTGTATAGTTAAAGGTTTGGCTTTGTTCCGTAGTGAAAGGATGGTTATTTTATTACTAAAAACAAAGTCATTAAAGTCAGTTCGCAGCTTCCACTGACTGCTTTACTTTACTTATTAAGATATGAATACGAATGGCCCGATACTGAATAGCATTTAATGCTTAGGTTTTATACGGGTCCTTATATTACAGGTTAAACGACAGATTCGATAATATCAAACAAAATGCAGATGAAAAGATAGTCGTCATGGCGCAATGACTAGTGCGTAGTACTGCTGTGCGAGCTGCGTAGGTTTGAGAGCCGTCAAATCCACAGAATCTTAGCTTAAGAGCTATCAGGAAAAATCGAGGACATGTCCTTGAGATTAATCACAAGCGTAACGCTAAACGTCCATGAAATATTTTGGAGTTGCCGACTTTACTCGGCAGGCATTATAGGGTTCTTCAGCAAGGACATAACAATTTTGTGTTTAAATAAAACACAGAAAAATTGACATATCGGATTTAAATTTATTCCAGATGTAGTACACATGTTAAATTTAAGTATGAAATTCGATCTCGTTGACCGCGAGCACGTTTGCAGCGATCGGTTATTTGGAGCCAAGTTTCCACCACTCTTCCACACAGAGATTACCAATTCCTGTGAACGGCGTGGAATCGACTGATTTGGCTCATTGCGAACTGGAGCACTTACGGCTGCGATATTTTTGGTGCTTCGACCGGTGCGCTGTCTTACTGGCACAGGAACATTTAAGGCTGCGGTTATGTAACAAGCGAGTAATACATGCGCTTGCAATGTGAAGCGTGAGCTCGCGCTAGCTTGAGCTTGTAAGCTGTTCGGTTAGAATTGAGCTAGTTAAAGCTTCAGTTCTTATTTAGTTCCAGTAACGTACGTTGTGCACGTCTCTATTTTTTTATTATTTTTAAAAAGGAAAAAAAGTAGTATCTGTCGTATAAATGAATTGTGGAATAAGGTCAATATCACCACTTGCACAAAATGCTTAAAGAAGATGAAAAACGTTTTTTCCAATATCGCCGACATGTCTCACAGTCATCGCCATTTCTGTGCTTCGTCCTCATATTTCGCACACTTCAACTTTCGTTGGTGTGAATTTTCGACTTAGCTCGCGCTTGCAAATGAAATTCAACTCACTGCAAAAAATTTAAAAGCGCGAGCTAAAGAGAGCTCATTTTCGCCAACATTCACCACTGCTACTTGTCACCTGGTCTTTTGTCTGCGCTGATGATGATTTTGTAATTATCAGAAGACATCGCTTCCAATGCAGTTTTGAAAACTTTAACCAACGCATTGCGTTCGTGTAGGAGTTGTTGCACTTGTTCGATGATCTCACGTTTCATCGCTCGAAAAATCGCACAACGCTGATCGAGTTTATCATTTAAATTTCCAAGAAAATAAATCTGAAGGAATTTATGATCTTCATTCAATTGCGGCAATAGAGCTCCTGCACAATGGTGGATTTGTCCTTGAATCCGAATAGTGGAAGGGGAATGGGATAATTGATCCACATTGGACATATGGGAAAGTTTCTATGATGACATTTCCTTAAAGGTGGGATTGTAACCGCGTTGTTCGATAACAGTGGCTCCAAATGACGTCATTTGAAAGAAGCCGTTGTATTTTTGGGAGTATGCGAAGAAACAGTGTATCTTCATACAAAAACGATCACAATGGCTGCGGAGGCGGTGACAAAAAGGGTAATTTGAATTTTTCTCCTGCACAGCGCGTTTCCGTTGAGAACTTCAATGCATTGCAAATTGCAATGCTGACAGACGACGTTTAGTGGCCTAATATTAACGTACGGAAGATCATTGTGTGTGAGTTTGGAATCATAGCGAAATGCAGCAAACTGAAAAGTGGCGCACGTGTTCTTCGCTCTTCACGTCGATTGAGGTTACATTGATCCTGATCATCCTTTGCACGACGGGTAGCTCTTACTACGTCATCTGCTTCCATATGATCGGCTCTTTATTCTTGCGAAAACGCACCACACATGTTAGCCCTTCGTAAACGGACTTGTTCATTGTTATGTGCACGCTGTTCATCCGTTTCATTCGCACGTTTATTAGCAACCGTCTCGTATTTTTATTGCGAGCTCCAATGTTTGATCGTCTTATGGGCGGCATTATTACTCTAAAGTAGGGTACACACTGTCAGTTTTGGGCCATCAGTTTCACTCAAATGATGCTCTAAATGATAGTGTGTAGCTTTAAATGATAAATGATGAGTTAAATGATGGCGTAAATGATGACCACGAAATTTTTCGTGGGTTTGGGTTAAATGATGGAAACTCGTCGGTCGCTTGGGTTTTTTTATGAGTAGGTAGGTAGAAATTTGCCGAACCCGCGCCAACCGATACAAAAAATGTTATTTCCAACTGTAAAAGTATCTGAAAAATGATTGCCCAAAACTGATAGTGTGTAGCCTGAAATGAAATGTTGAAAAATGACAGTTTTCATTTGAGTGTAAATGATGGCCCAAAACTGACAGTGTGTAGCCTACTTAACACAGAAACGTCTTGAAAATGTCACCACCGTCAATTAATTGCATTAAACACGAATTGAGCGTTGACAAAATACCCTATTGAAATTTGTTCTTCAGAAAATGAACGAATAATTAAAATTTAAATTATCAACTCACAGAAAACAGTGGATGAATAAAGGGAATATTCAGATATCACAGTCCACCTCTGAAAGTATGCAATTTCGGGTTTTCACGGTTTAGTGTGTTTACCTGGTTCAATGCGAATCCAACAAAAGAATCCTCATGCAAATCGGAGGATGTTCAGCCGAGTTATGCGCATATGAACACGACATCAATTCATTTTTATAGATATATGTAGATAGATTACGTTGTCTGCGTTATTACGCCGACTGACGACACATGTGCGGCCACACATTACAAACTGTAGTTGTAGCCCCAATTAAAACCATCGTTGTCGTAATAAAGGGTTAATGTCATCGGCCGACTGCAAAGTCATGTATGTCAATCTCGCTAAAGACAACTTAAAAAGTGGATTTTGATAAAACGAATAGGTACTTCGTCTTCACCAAAGACATCATACTCCAGGGAATAGATTTTTTTTACAAGATCAACTTCCGAGACAACATCAAAGTAAAGGTTAGAACAAAATTTTTGGGATGCAATGTACATACCAGACTGAAAGCAAAAGCATTGCTAATGTAACGCATGCTATTAAAGACGCTTATCATCATCATTTTCAATGACCCACTTATCCACTATGAAGGTCGCGGGATTAGGGTGCTTAAGTGAACTTTCTAAATCTTTCGACCTTCCACCATCGACTCTAAATCATCAGGGGTTATCCCCATACGGGTAGAGGTGAGATTTCGGATTTGGTCTAACTATCTCATCCTAGGGCTACCCCCAGAGGATGCCGAGTTAGAGGCATGCGCTACGTGCCCAAACCATCGAAGTATGGACCTCTCCGTTCGAAGAAGTAGCTGCTCGACATTGAGTGCCTCGCGTATTCTGGTGTTCCTAACTTGATCTTTTCGAGTTACCCAGCAATACAACGAAGCAATCTCATTTCGCCACCTTGTATCCGCGATCTTATTCTTTCGGTCATTACCCAAATCTCAGGTGGGGGTCGGAATAAACACTGAATTAAAGACCAGTAACTTAGCTTCGATGCCAAGTTTGGCCCTCCTGATAACAGATTGATCAAGTTGTCTCAGAATTGCTCCAGCCTGACAAATCCTTCAGGATAACTCAGTATTGTTCCTACCATCACTCGTGAATAAGACCCCGATACACTTAAACTTCTCCACCTATTTAAATGGAACTCCACTAACATGCAGAGTGCATTGAACAGGCGTTCGGGAAATTACCATAAGCTCTAATTTGTTCATGTTTATCTTCATCCCAGCTTCAACACAGATGGCGACGAACCTATCTAGTGCGCGCTGAAGTTCGGTCTGGGTGGACGTAAGGATGACCAAGTCATCCGCGAAAAGCAGATGACTTATCCTTAAGTCTCCCAATTCGAACCGTTCCTCGCCAAGGCTGCGCTATAAGATCCAATCCATACACACTATGAAAAAGAGAGGTGACAGAACGCACCCTTGGTGAAGTCCAATGCCCACAGTGAAAGGGGTCGACTTAACGCCGTTCACTCGAACACAGCTCTTACAGTTTGTGTATAGAGATTGAATGGCTCTCAGAAGAGAATCGTTAATCCCACACTCCTCCAATACACTCCAGAGTTTACCCCGAGGGACCCGATCATATGATTTCTCCAAATGCGCAAAACAACTGTAGATAGGTTCGGCATACTCACAGGACTTCTCAAGTACCGCAGCTTTGGAACGCGCTTCCAACACCTTAGCAAAGACTTTGCCTTTCAATCTACGCAGGATGTCCTTCTCATCGGAAAAAAGTACACCATCTTTGGATTTGACTCCTTCGATGATATTAAACTTCCTTCCTCTGAGACGGCGGATGGTCTGCCAGAACACCTCGTTTGCAGATCTGTGAGATCACGGTCCAATTTCTCGCTGAAGTCCTTCCAAGCTGCTTCAAGAGCCAGTTTTGCAAGTTCATCGCGCCTTCATGAACTGCAATGAACCAAAAAGGTACATAAAATCAATGAAAAAATTCATAATTTGAATAAAAAAATTCATTAAATTTGAACTATACACCGAGTTCATACGGATTATGTATTCCGATTCATACCCATATGAATCTGTTCATACCGCTATGAAAAGTTCATAAAAAGTAAGAATCTGTACATAAAATTAATGTAGGACGTTCATAAATTTTTGTGAGTGTAAATTATAATTTTAATATAAAAAAGGACATAGTGCAAATACTACGTGTGAATTTGGTTGTTTTACATGTGTGCGTGCATTTCTTTCTGCTACGTAAAAATATTCCTGCAACGTATAAAAATCGTCATCGACAGTTTCAGAATAATTCATACGGTTTATGAAAAATTCATTAAAATAATGATCAGCGGTTCATACCCAAAATCTCCCATACAAATATTTTAATAAATGACAATTCATGAAATTTATGAACTGTTCATAAAATTTATGAATATTTTCATAAA
The DNA here is from genome assembly GCA_917880715.2 of Matsumyia berberina. Taxonomy (NCBI): domain Eukaryota; kingdom Metazoa; phylum Arthropoda; class Insecta; order Diptera; family Syrphidae; genus Matsumyia; species Matsumyia berberina. Next base: position 47,251,168 of record OU862871.1, on the reverse strand, counting down.
ATTGAATTTTGGTTTATGAATGGCGTTCATTAATATTATGTACAATAATTTTTTCTGTGTGGTTTCAAGAAGCTGAATCCCCCACGTGTATCGACACCTTGAAGGCTTCTTGAACTCCGGGTGTTTTAAACCACGCATTCCTTTTCTCACCACTAGACGCCACACCGAGCCGCTTCACTGCGCAAACATCACCTGCAGAGGCCATGACTGCTGTTAAGAACAGATGTCATTCTTCTTCTACATTTGTCGGAACAGTTGGAATTCGTTCAAGCCTTTCGGATACCTGCCGTGCAAACTCTTCCAGTACATAATTAAGTTAGTCAATGACTTGACAAGCAGTCATGATAAAGATCGCAGGATAACTGCTTTGTTGCATTCGAAGCCGGCATAAGCATTTTCTCAGCACTCAAGGTGTTAATATCGGCGATGTAACAAGGCTCCCAGAGTTAAATTATGGACACAAAGGACTCTATTACTTGCCTAAGTCAGGCGGACTATCATTAAAGGCACAAGAACCAGACAGCGATAAAAAAAAACCCCTTCATTGTGAATTATGTACAACTGCCGACTACTTAGTTTACCCTCAAATCTACTCAAGTTAATGATACGTGGACCCCAAAAGACATTGTCCCCCTTTTTGCAAGCGCCAACCCAGGACCACAGCTGTGTACAAAGGGCCGACACAACAACCATTCCCACCCATTATACCCTCATTATTCGGTGACAGCACATCCTTTCAGTGACCTCCTTTCAAACTATCCCATCCTTCCTGTCGTTGCATAAAAATTTCAATACCTTCATACATGAAGAATTCCAAAGCCAACACTTGGTAATCAAATTAAATTAAACTACACAAATAGCCTTCCATCTAGAAACAAATATTTATCCTTCCAGGAGAAATGTCCAAATGTATCCGTCCAGCCAGTCAGGGCACAGACTCCCCCAACCCAATTCACAACAAGTCAAGTGTGTTAGTGGATTGTTAGCTCTCTTGTAGACAAATATCCTGTGAGTGACACACATGCACACATCATTAATGTGTTACTCGTCCCCAAAAAGTGCAATCAGTAGAAAAAACATCGAGAAAATTTAATTAAAAACTTTTCGGACACACTCTGAGGGCTGGATACACGCTTCGATTGTTGTACACCACACTAACTAACCAAAAAGGTACTGGCCAGGTTTTTGTGGAACCGGAGCGGGGACCACAGAAGTGCTCCATCGTTTGTCCATCTTCATGTTAAGATTCCCTCAGACAACTACTACTGAGGTGTTTAATCTACAAATTGGACAAAGTTCAAGCAAATATTTGGCCATAATTTCCCCTCTGGTGTGGTTGCTTTGTGGACGTTCTGATGTTCTGCAGCGCTGCTCAAGAATGTTGTTAACACTTCACACAGTTTCGTCTACATTCCTTGTTATTATACACGCATATCATCCTGACTGTGTCTTTTGGGGCAATGATTGAATGAAGTGTGTTTGAAGATGGAATCCGAAGAGGAAAAATCTTCTTTTGCCTTTCTTCGTAGCAGTTCGGCTCGTTATGTACTTCTTGACCTCAAGTATTTTGTTGAACCCTCAGTCCCATAAAGCAACTTAACCACAACGGCCCACAGCCACCATAAAATAACTAAGTTCCCAAAGTTGATGAAATAATTCCGACCAACTTGGGGATAGTTTGATTTATGTTGTGTGCGTAAGGATGTGTGTGTGTGTGCTCTTGTCCAGGGACGGATGTAGAGACTGTATGGCCCTTAGGCTGAATACGTTAAAATGAAATCAGTTGATTGCTTTATACGCTTTTTCCCTTGGGGATTTCTAGCTGCGTGTCTTGTTTCGCACCAATTGATGTCATTCTTCTTCAACTCTTTTGTGGCTTAAATTTTTAATACGAGCCACCCTCCTGTCATAATGGTTCAACAAATACAATTGCTTCCATTGTTAGCTATAAAATTCAATTGGTTTCTGTCATGCCGGATGACTGGGTTCCATTGCGTAGGTGTGTAATGAATTGACACCAACGTGATTGTGACCAACACATCGGCATTAAATTGGAGTGTCTGGTCTATTCTCCATGAGATTTACAAACGTCATGCGTCAGAGGAGCTCATGCAAGGCACATTTACCCTTAGCATTAGTCCAAATTAGACGGAATCGCTACTCTTTACTAAGAAGACCAAAATAAGTGATTTCCACAAATGTACCTAGAGCTACTCGTATTTATCAATTATTGTAGAAACTCCACTACAAGAAAGAAAGAAAGAAAGAGCCTTCTGGATATGCAGTTGGGCATTCAGCAAGGGGTCTAAAACCGAAACAAGTTCAGTTGATCTAAAATTGTCTGGAGGCAATGCTTACCCAAACACAACAAATGAGAGTCCCCGGCGCTCAAGTTTCGACACAAACGGCTGCCACAGAATTCATGCTAAACATCCTGCCAGTACACGTCGAAGCAGGGACACTGGCAGGACACTCAGCCACAAGAGTGAAGGCTTTCAGATAAGTTGACACAAAGTCTGGGGGATTGAAACATTATTGAAACGATCGGAACGATCACACCACGATCAATCATCTGAGTGATTTTGGAGACGGGCGGAATTTCTTTAGAGGAATTCTTGGGTTTGAACTAACGAAACAAGAAACTATGACGTGATAACTGTATCCACCGACGGCTCTTATATCGCAGGCAAGTCTTGGGCTAGCGTATACTGAAAAAACCCACCAGTACAACTCGCGATTCGTCACAGTCTTTGAAGCCAAGGTCGTCGCAACTTTGAGGGAACTGGAGTTCTCTTGGAACACCCCAGCCAAAGTAGGAAAATAAACATCTGTTCGGATAGTCAAGCAGCATTTAAAGATAACAGAAGTCCAACATCCAGATCTCATCTGGTCAGGGAATGTAAAAATAAACTCAACCTGCTTGCCAGCCGCAGCGACGTCTGCCTTGTTTTCGTACCGGGTTACGAGATGTCGAATTGGAAAGAGAAAGAACGCAAGCAATACAGCGAACAAACACAGATAGAGTCAAAACACAGTGGGAGTCGTACTGAAAATACTCAAAACAGCAACGCATGAGAAGATGCATAGGAATTTCGAAGATCTCTGGGCAAACTTCCAGACGTTCATAGTGGTTAGATCACTCGGAGAGAAAGCAAGCAACCCGCTCCCTAGAAAGGCTCAAGCAAAGAGCAGTTGAGGGTGGGATAAATCCCAGAGCACATTAACTTCAACAAAACATGCATATATTGGACCTCACCGAGATGTAGATATTTGTAGAAACTGCGAGAAGGAAGTAGAAGCCTTAGTCTTGACCAAAGAAAAAGGAAGTTTCGCCAGATCACAACGTACACTAAGTGTTCGCACTTTCCCTAGATCCCTCCTTACACACGTCCCAAACCTAACCTATCTCTACAGGTTCGATGTTTAAAAGGAGGCAACACATCGGACACCACTACGGTCTAATTGAAGAGCCTTCCGCTTACCCTCATTTGTATACCATACAATACCATGCCTCCATGTGATGCCTTCTTATAACCGCTGCGACATATTGTAAGATTTCCCACTTAACATTCGTAATTTAAGATGATTGTTTAGAAATGTTAAGATGAGCATATGACTAGCGAGTTAAAGCCACTTCTTAGAAGTCTGCACCAAAAAAACATGAAAAGTATCTGTTGAGCTGTAGGCCAGTGACATGACTGATTGAAAGCAACTGGCTATCGTACCCCGACAAAGACCTGACTTTGAAATGTGAAAACCTTCCTGACAACAAAGCTCTCAGGCAAACGATGGATAAGCGAGGATGACACCGAAACCAAATACCAACTGAGTTTATTAGCGTATTCATATCCCCAATTGCCTTGTCAAGGGACGGCAAATGGCTAAAACACAAAACATTTCATAAAGGCAGTTGAGTCTCTATTGTAGGCAGCGAAGTACAAATCAAATAGACTTATAGCGACAATAGAGTGGAATACTCCGAGAAGTTAGGTTTATTTATTTATCGTATGGATAATAGTTAACAGTTTACAGCTTAAAATATTAACAATACGTTTTATGAGAATATTTTAAAAAATTTGGTGTCATAGTAAGGGCGGACAATCAATGAAGAGCATCAGGTGTTAAGTTGTGAATGTCGCTTAGGTTGCCATAAAACATGCAAAGGGGATATCTGGGTATAACATGGCTTGTGTTTTGGCGAGATTGACCACAGTCCCAGGCGGATGTCATTAATCAACATTTGAACAAAAGGCCTTTTGAGTTCTGAGTCTATTAAGTTGGGACCGCAAGTGTCTAGGTAATTCAAAGCCTGGAAATCAAGCAGTAGAGTCGGAGATAAAGGTGACGAGTCCATGCAAGTCCTTTACAGTTTTTCTTGTGGCTAGTCTGATAGGTTGTTTGCGTGGAGGCGCAAATCTTTTTCTGTGAAGTATTTATGGATTAGTAGATTTCCGTTAAATTGCATTTTCACATTGTCGTGTTGATGATGGTGCTTAAGGCTGGTAACCATTAGGTTGATGTAGACATGATAGTGCTAGAAATAAGACGCATTATATATTTAGCTGGCTATCTACCTCCGGTGTATGGGCACTGTTTAGCCAGACGGGTGCTGCGTATTCAGCTGTCGAGTCCCAAGTGCTGCACTCCGTAGCGTGTACGGTGAAGCACCACATGAACTTGATGCAAGTTTTTGAAGAATATTTTTTCTTGTTCTCAGTTTAACTACGGTATTTTGGCTGCGCTATTTAAACGTCAGGGTTCGGTCCAGCGTTATATCAAGGTATTTCGGTAGTCTACTGTGGTGCAGTAACATGCTGTTGAATACAACCTTGGGTGGGACGTGCACCATTCGGTTATTTAAGTGGAAACATGTTTTAGAGGCGCTAGGTGTCAGCCTTCAGATTTTTAAATATTAAGCCACCCCTCGAGATCTTTTGTAAACGTATGTTTACAAATGTTGGTGCTAGGTAGCTAGCGCTGTATCATGCGCATATGCGAACTTTTTAGACTGTGTATCCGGAATGTCTTAAATGACCAAATTGAAGATCGGGGAGGGGGGGAGCTAGTAACCTTTACTAACCTTTACTGACGCTGTCGTAAGTGAAAACTTTGAAGGAGCGGTTGCTGAGCATCTTATTGATTAAATTTGCAAGTTTTGCAACTTACTTAGTTTAAATGTCATTCCATACTGGACGCTACCATGAGGTCTACAAATACAGCACCTGTTTTTAATCTGTTTTCGAAACCATTTTCAATAAACGTTGTCAAGGAGAAGACCCGGTCCGTACAGCTGCGTCCCGATCGGTAGACGGCTTGTTCTATAGAAATCGAGGATCTTAAAGCAAACGCATAAGAGGGTAATTGGGCGGTATCTTTCAGGCTTGTTGTCTAGCTTGCCTGGTTTTAATATAGCAACGATGTTGGATCTTTTGAACGCTTTCGGCAAAACTCTGGCTTTGTCATTCGTTCCGCAGTTCTTTATAAACTCAGGGTAGATACCATCTGGCCCGGCAACTTTCCTAGGTTTGCAGTTGGCAATGGCTTCTTCTAGCTGTAGAATAGTGAAGGTTCGGGAGTATACGGAATATTGTGTGAACGCAGATTTGGGTTTTTTTTTAGTGACATTTTAATTAGTTTCGTGTATTCCTTGTCGAATTTGACTTTGGACATTGTCACTATTCGATTTGCGACAAGCTCTGGATCTATTCTGGGTCTTGAGAAGTAATGCAGTTTGCTCCATCGAGTTTCCGAAGTATTATAATATAATATTCAGTCTTTTCTACTGGATCGAGTGAAGTTTATGTTTTCTGTTGTGGTTTCCTATTTTTCCTTCCGAGCGTGATGAAGGGATTATAGAAGCTCTCCTGCAGCTTCGAGATCATCACTCTACAAAGACTCTGTGTAAAGTTAATTGCTTTTGGCACTCCTATCTGGTATGTATTCCATCCGGAATCCACGTGGGATGCGTTATTTTCGCATTGGATAGTACGGTGCCCACGAATCTCTTGTAGTTTTTAGCATTTGGAGGTATCCAACGGATGTTAGAATCTAAGTCTGAAGTGAAGTTTTGCCAGGATCTTGAGTGAACCAAGGGAATTTTTGTGCCGGGTTCTAAAATTACTGAACGGTATTGACTGCAGGGGAAATCTCTAACAACTGCTATAGATATCTGTTGTTGTCTTTAAGCATGATTAGATGTTGCAAAACACGGATCAGTTCATATGGCACGCCTTGCACAGGAGAGAAATTGGTGCCTTGTAGATGAGAAGGGAAGGAATTTTAATGGAATCTTACAACCTGCCTCAAACACTTCTAATAATCATAAAAACATCGAATAATAGACAAACCAAAGCATATTCGTGCGAATTATGTAACGCACATAGGATTGGGCCATACGATCGGGAGACCCGACGATTGCATTAGTATCCAACTCATGCAATGCGGTTCCATTACTTACCCAAAACGGAAGAATAGCGGGTCGCATAATGAAAACGTGGCACAAGTGGCGAAGATGAGTCAAGGTTATTGGGGAAAAATGGAACGGTGTTAAAGTACAATACATCTCCAGAAACCGAACACGAAGGCTCGTTGGGGTGGCAGGTGCCCTAAAACCAATAAAATGGCACAAAACCTAAGTAAGTATCCGTATAAGCGAAGAGGCTAGTTCAAGAAGCTCGGACTATCAATGTCTACCACTTCATTTTTCTGGGCATCTTTGCGTTCCTGAAAGGTCCAGTTAGTGTTCGGATTTTCTCGCTTTGGACAGCTCATTGGAACTTTGGAAGCATAACGTCTAGCAGACATACCCGCCATCAAAGAAGTGCGGTGAGATGGGCCGGGCAAAAAGAGGATAAAAAAAAACATAATCGTAGTAAAATTGCAGTCGATGCTGAGGATATGGAAGAACTACTTTTGCAGACTGTTTAACGGCGACGATGAATCAAATCCCGCGGTCAGGCAGAATGTACCATTCAACCTGGACGACGAAGACCAACAATTCCGTCTACCCGACCTGGACGAAGTGAAGACAGTCATAACTAAACTTAAGTCCAACAAAGCTGCTGGTGCTGACGGTCGAGCTGTTCAATGCGGCAGGCGCTGACCTGGTAAAGATCTCATAAAAGTATGCCCGATGAATGGAATCTTAGCATTGTTTGCCCGATCCACAAGAAAGGAGACTCTCTGAACTGCGCCAACTACAGAGCCATCAGTCCTTTTAACATCGCCTACAAGATTTTATCTGCCGTGTTGTGTGAACGCCTGAAGCCGTTCGTCAACAACCTGATTGGTCCTTATAAGTGTGGCTTCAGGCAAGGAAAGAATACCATCGACCAAATATTCACACCGCGGCAGATCTTGGAGAAACCCCAGGAATTTTAAATCGATACCCACCACCTTTTCATCGATTTTAAGGCCGCGTATGACAGCATCATGGTCGCCGTGGATCGGTGGTTAGTGCGTTGGACTGCTGACCGAGCGGTGTGGGTTCAAGCCCCAGCCAGGAACACCGTACATTTTTCGCGGCACCACCTCTCGTCGGGGAATCACAAGCCTCCGTGAGTATAATCTGTCATGAAAGAGCTTCTCGCTTTGCCGTTCAGAGTCGGCAATAAACTGTAGGTCCCTTCCATTTGTGCGAAATATGTACCACGCAAAACATAAATGGTTGCGAGAAGCTAGCCCTTGGCTCATCCCGAGCTGTCGCGCCAGCTATTTATTTATTTATTTATGACAGCATCTATAGAGATGAGCTATACAGAGCCATGTCTAGTTTTGACATCCCTGCCAAACTTGTCCATTTGTGCAGGATGACGATGAAAAATGCACGCTGCTCCATCAGGTTCGGTCAAGACCGAACCTTTGATGTCGAAAAGGATTTGGACAAGGTGACGCGCTGTTATGCGACTTCTTCAACATTGTTCTTGAAAGACTTGTGCAGAAGTCGCGCGCCAACACCAGAGGCACAATCGATATTCAAATAATCGGAAGAACGCAGCGTTATGTCATTGATGCGTTCGTGCGTATTAAAACGGAATGGGCGAAGATGGGTTTTGCGGTCAATGAGGGCAAGACCAAGTATATGCTGACAACATGAAAGGACAGTCAACACCTAAAGTGACTCTTTATAAGGCCTTAATCGTCCCAGTTCTGCTCTACGGCACAAAACCATGGACTCTGTCGGATGAGGTTGTTCTTGGCTGTTTCGAGAGGAAAATTCTTCGGGTTATTTTCGACGACGAACTGTACAGCGACATCGACAGAAGAGGGAAGGTCCAACGACTGACACCAATGCTCCGGCCCGGATAAACTTCGAAATCACACCCGAGGACGGCGCAGTAAAGGTAGGCCGCGACTAAGTATGCACACGGAAGTGGAAGGGGACCTTAATCAATTTGGCGAAAGAAACTGGAGGCAGCTGTGTAAAGATCGAGCTGGCTGAAGACGCTTGTTGGTTAAAGCCCAGGTACACCTCATACTGTAACGCCACCTTAAGTGAGTAAGTAAGCAGAACGCGAACAAACATTGCGCGTATGGTTGCTATTTTACGAGCCACTGGACATTAGTGTTTGTACAGCTGAAAAGTTGCAATTCAGCACCAATTAAGAACCAGGCGCGAATTTTCGAACTTATACGACTACTTTTAGTATGTTGTTAAGGCATCACCTTTCTAGAAGTCCGCTCCTGCTTCACACAATCGGTAAGTGGACACAAGGGTGTCACATCGTACATCCCGAATTTAGTTCTTTTAGAATCCATTGGAATCTCTGTCGAAAGTGTAGATACATATGTAAATACATATGCATGTACGTACATATAAAATTAAACAAACTGCCAACTGTTGTCACGACGTGGATGGAGGTAACATGTGGTTGCTAAGAGACCACAATCGGAATGTATATCATCCATTCAACCGTTCCGGTATTAAAGTGTACACTGGGGTGAAGCGAAGAATAAAAAGTACACTCTTCCCAGGAAACAGGATCAAAAGTTGAAAAGAAATTCATTGGCGCATTTGTACACGAGTGCGGTCGAGTTGAGTTTTGTTTATGTGGTCTATCCGTGTGTGGTTTGCTTTGGTCTCTCGAGTATACTTCAACTATGTATCTACGCAAAAAGGATCTCACGAAGCAAAATGCTACTTATACCAACTATCAATTTCTTTTACTTTAGGACCAATAAAAGCAAAAGCATTGAAGAGGAAAAGTTAAAAGCTGAAAAGTTCTCGTTTCTCATTTAATTACCCACCATTGGGTTGGACTTTTCCTTTCCAATGTTTAAGTTCGATTTTAATTTCTTTTAGGATTTTCAAAAGATTTTCAGTGGAGGAGTTTCTTGGATTTTTGGATGATTCTTAGAGTTTAATTGAAATGTGATCTTATTGAGATGCTGGGTGAGAGTAATTGGGGTAGGATATAACAATTAGGAATTCTGGCTATCTTGTAGATTCGTCTTGTTAAATTGAATTTATTTTTGTTTTATGTAATATTTTCCCTTTTGTTGACTCTGTTAACTGGCGTACAAACATTCGTTTTGAAATACAGGGTTTTGCAATAAGAGCGCTACAAAAACGGTTTTGGATATCAATGAAATTCTTTATTCCTGTGAAAGTACGTTCGATGCCATTATGTATGGAACTCGATTTCTTTTGCATGGCCACCACGGGCACGCTTGCAGAAATCCAGACGCTGAACCCAATTTTCGACGGTTTTCAAGCATAAATCGGCCGATACTGCTGCAATTTCACGTTCGATATTCGTACGAAGTTCATCAATCGTCGCTGGCTTGTTGGCATAGACCATAGACTTGACGTTGCCCCACAGGAAATAGTCTAACGGCGTCAAATCGCACGACCGAGGCGGCCAAGCGACTGGACCATTTCGTGAGATAACACGTTCTCCAAACTTGGTTTCCAATAAATTGATTGTGACATTCACTGTGTGGCTTGTGGCGCCGTCCTGTTGGAACCACATGTCCTCCAAGTCCATATCATCCAATTGGGGCCAAAAATATTCGGTTATCATTGAACGGTAGCGATCCCCATTCACAATTCACAGGTCTTGATCATCACGGAAGAAGTACGGCCCAATAACGACGCTGGCCCATAAACCACACCAAACCGTAATTTTTTCGGGATGCAATGATGACTCATGGAGTACGTGTGGATTGCTGCCTGACCAATACCGCATATTTTGTTTATTGACGAAGCCATCCAGCCAGAAATGAGCCTCATCGCTGAAGATGATTTTTCGATGAAAATCCGAATCATTTTCAAGTTGTTGCACAGCCCAATTCACGAACATACGACGCTTCTGGTGGTCAAGCGGCTTCAGTTCTTGCATCAATTTAATCTTGTAAGGATGTAGGCCAAGATCTTTTCGCAAAATTCGCCACAACGACGTCACCGAGATGCCCAACGCTTGAGAACGACGTGTGAGAGACACATTTGGGCTTTCTGCAACTGAAGCCTCAGCGGCAGCAATATTCTCGACACTACGGGCACTTCTTTGTCTCACTGGCACGGGAACATTTTGTTTCATTTCATTTTCAAATTTTTCCACTAGACGCTCAATTGTTGATCTGCTAGGACCATTATGACGACCATAAATTGGACGTAGCGCTCTTAACGTTGAGGCCACTGACTCCGAATTTCGGTAGTAAATTTTAATAATTTCGACTCGTTGTTGGCTCGTATATCTTTCCATCATGAAATGGCAAACCTTACTGAAGAGAAATGTCAAAAAACCGCAAGAAAAATATGGCGTCGTTTGCTGTCCCTGTCGCTCTACTTTTGTAGCGTCCCTATTGAAAAACCCTTTACATTGACAGAAAAGCCTCCATTGTCAAAAGATGGCCAAATGTAGAGAAGTATAAAGTTTAGAATATTACTGCACTAGACAATGTGTTCTTTCTTTATTTTGCATTTGTCTTGTTTTGCCTTGGTCACTGGCATTTACTAGGTCCCACCAACTGTTCCCCGATTGCCGTTCTACGCCATTTGTTTCTTGGTCGACACACTCTTCGACAATTTTGGATAAGTGGATTCGATAACATAGCAGTTTGCAATGGAGTTCTCGCCTTTTTGCGGAACCATAGCATCTTTCGTCTTTAGACATTTGTGCCTATTACGGATAGTTACTTTGGATCTCGAGTTCCATCGACAACCTTTCCCTGTGTAGAACGTGTAGATTTTGACCCTCTTCTGCACCAGGCAACCCAGATAAATTCTCTGTTGACACTGTCGTGCGCAATCCCAAAATTGATGAACAGCAGGTGCTGATGTTGTCGACATGGGAAGATCTGGAACGAATCTGCTTCTTCACTATCGAGTATATTTTAAAATTGTTTTTTTTTTGTTTCTGAAGAACATTTTTAGCTTTGGCTTCTGCAAATAATTCTCCAATTTCCCACTGCATAAGATTACCTAAGAAAGGTATTTTTCACCATTTTTACTTATCGGGAAAGCTCTCGACATCTCATTGCTTTTCTGCAAGTAAACGCTGATCCAAAGAGGTCAACAGATATAGCATCAAGTGTCGCCGCCTTGTTGTTTTTGAATGCTTCGATTACAGGAGGCATCTTCTGCTTACTGAGAGTTGTGGTGCATATTCAGGTTGTTGCTTTGGGCAGCTCAACCTACTTTGAGTGTGTATCACTAGCGAATATACAGCTAATTACTATAGCCAAATACTTTTTCCATCGTTTGAGTTGGTTCTCATCCGAGAACCGTCTATGCCATCTATGACTGAAGCTTTGACCATCTATCAACTTTTTAAAGATCGTATTCTACGCTATTCTTTGCTTCTGAAGTACATGACTACAATCGGCGAATTCAGCTGTTTTCGATCGCCAAGCCTGACGCTTACTTACTTATTTACTTACCTATGATGCTAATAAGGGTTGTGTTGGACCTTAGCTAGAGCGTCTCAAGTCAGCGCGAGAAATAAAAATATTTTATATCAGCCTGTTGATATTATACCGTGACATTCGCGTGTTGGCGTGGGATCGTTGAACAGCAGCAGTACGGAATTGTAAATATCACACGGTAGTAATCTCGCGCCTTTTCCATATCTGTCTCTCGTCTATTCCAAATGTCCAGGAGAACGACAGTAGATGAAGCAATGGTCATTTTGATTGGCTTGTCTGTCAGTTGGCATCTATCTAACCTTGTGGCAGGCCTTGTACTCAAACATACGGCCTCCTATGTAGGTGATTGACGTTGCCTAGTCCTTTCTACCTGATAACAGGTATAAGCCAAAGTGCTCATTACCTACCTTGCCATTTGAATCCCTCATCAGCATGTCACCATTTGGCATTACATTGAAGACTGGTCGTAGAAAATCTCTTTTTCTTCGTCAGATGAGAGACGTAACATGGCGACAGGTAGAATTCTAGTCCGCAAAGTAGCAGTACAGCTTCAGATTTCTTTCGATTTTGAGTTGGTTGGCCTGAGTAGAGTAACAATTTTACGCGTTGGGGATTGGTACGCTCAAGTATCTAACTAAAATTTCTAACCTATGCACATACACATATCGCATAAAATCTTGCTCAAGGAATCTCGAGTTTTAATGTTCTTTGCTGCCAGAGTCGAGGTGCGTCCCAATATTCCAGAAACTAATCTTAGTTCTGGTACACTAGCCAAAAGCTGTCAACGTGACATCGACCCGTAGTGTCGGCTTCGTTAGCTTAGTTTTTTTAGTTACGCCAAGTGCTAACCAGCGCTACCTTCTCTAGAACAGCTAGACATTTTATGGAAAACAATAAAATTACCGGGCACCACCACGCGGAGGTAAAGAAAGCACTTGGGTACGAGCTTTTCTGTACTACTGGCTCAAACCAAGTTTTGAGCAGCGATGGAATTGCCCGAAATAAGGATGAGGAAAGATAGCCTGCATAGGCTTGAAGTCGGTGAAGTGCGCTAAAATGTACCCGTGGACCAATCTCAAACAGATTTGTTGGTCAGAAATTTTAACTCTTCGTTGATAAGTTCACCTGCGAGAGGACTGGGTTTATGAGATCGTAAAACCGAGTTACATCCATCTTAAACAGAGCAAATCCAATCTTTTCAATCTTTTTTAGTTACATTAATATTTCCATAAACAAAGTGCTTCCGCAACCACATCCTTTAAGAAATCAAAATTCATGGAACACCTGATAAAATAAATAAAAACAAACTCATTTTCATTCGTCATCTCTTGGGTAAGTGGCTGCGATAATAGGAGAAAATCATAAATTAGGGTCAAATAAAAGATTCACATTCTTTTATATCCCTTTTTACTCCATCTCCTCCTGCTTATCTCCTTTTGATACATAAGGAACAAAGCATTATGGTTACTTTGAAAGAACAAGGAAAAGAAAAAAAAATCAAAAGAATTTCCTTTTCTTTTGCGAAAAAAAGTACGGAGAACGCAAAGCCCTTTTTTCTATTCCCCATCTGGAAAGAATGAAAGAATCCTGAAACCCTAACACCAGAGGAGGTGTCAACAATGAAGAATGATGACTTTTTTATGTGTGAATTAGATGAGGCCCCCTGGGTACCGAAGGCAAAAGAGAAAAAGAGGAAGCCTCCGTCCTTCAGTGATCTCCAAGTCATATGGGATTTCAACACAAAACAGGTGGAATCACCCTTTTTATTACATCACAGCACAGCAAAGCACAAAAAAAATTTAAAGAGAAACCAAGAAAACCCACGAACAAGGACTCTCCCGCACAAAGGCATCCCATTACGATAAATACCCTGTTATGACAAAATGTTTGATTGAGGATAATATATGTATATTACACTCACAATGAGAGATAATTTAAGTATCCATTCTGTCAGTGGAAAGGACATTATGCTTTCCCTCTTTTTTCAATTTCCCATTTGTGGGGTGGATGATCCACCCCTTGTCCGCTTGTGTTTCTGCGTGCGGTTTGCAAAAGTGCAATTTCCCATTTGGACGGATTAAACAGTAAGTTTTAACCATTACTCAGCAAAGCGGAAGTAACCGAATAAAATAATTGAACCGCAGAAATCTCTGCATTTCCTCTTTGGAGTGGTGTGCGCCTTGGAAGTTCTCTCGTCGGAGCTGTCGTGGCGGTCCCTTTTTCATGGTCCTTTGCTGCCATAACAATAACATGGTCCAGAAATTGGTTTACATTTATCATGTTGGCTGGGGGAAGGATGGGGTGTGCTTCGCCTTGGTTACTTTTATGGGGATCATGGGTTATCGATATTTTTTTTTTAACCTGATGGTAGATATAAATTTTGGAACGTTACTTCTGAGAGCGAGCAAGCAGAAAAACGAGTCTAATGCAGGTTGGACGGGAAAAGTGATATCCTTTGGTGGAGGCCAATGGTGTACTGAACACTTTGTTGCATTGAAGGGCGGACTGAAATTATTGTGAATTATTGTAAATTGCATGCAATGCTTTCGGAAATGAAAGTGGTTTTAAAGGAAGTGAATATTGAGAGCGATGGCTGCAGAAAGGTGGCCAAATGAATTTATGTGAGTAAGCGGTTCAAAGCACGCCATTGTTTTTTTTTTTTTGTGGAATAACGTATTTATGAATTTATGTATTTACATATGTACACGCGTATATAGCTGTGCTTTGAAATTATAATGGACGAAACATTTACTCGTAACGAAACAGTTAGTTAATGTTACAGTTACTAACCTGGCACAAGACATGAAATTAAGGCATTTACTGTGAAAAGATCATACCAAGTGAAAACTAGATGCGTTTAGGGTTAAAGCAAAAAAAGATTTGTTGGCATGGGGATAGAGAACCCTTTGCGCCACAGTAAAGACCTATTATGATGCCGATCGGGGTGCGAACCACCAAGCTTTGACGGACCTACAGAATTCCTTGATAGTTAAGTAGGTAGGTAGATAGAGTAGCAGCTCTTGGGAGCCCAAATAGCGCTAAGGTGCGCCGTTTTGTAACCACGAAACTCGTTTAACCCTACTTGTATGTGGGTGTTGATTTGCTGTGTTAGGATAATGAGGCTAAATCCAGCCGGTGGAGTGCAGATACAGGATCAGTTCTCCAGTCCTTTTTTAAGCTATTTTGCCGAGGTCCACGATAAAGGGTTTGCCCAAAGTACTCTGTCTGGTCCTTGCTAGTGGCGGACACCTGCAGAGAAAATGAAGAAGAGATTCTTTCTCATTAATGTCCTTGCAGCTTCTGCAAAAGTTGTTGTGAGGAATACCAAGCTTGACCGCATGGTCTCCAACTGGCCAATGACCCGTGATAATGTCTAAGCTTCTGCCAATATCTGATCCTGATTTGCCAAGTAGCTCTTTTGACTTAGTTTTGTCTTTCTTGAAATGACGTAACTGGACAGGCCGTTGCATCTATGATTGGCAAGCTGGAGGTAGTGGAGATGTACATACATTCGTTTAAATCCACATTTTTTTCGACAAACTTTGTACGATTTCTTCCTAACTTTGGGTAATTCGGAAAAACCTTATTAAGGAATTCATTGAGGGTTATATGAGGATAAAGCTCCAAAAAGAATTTTAAACCCACGTTCAAAATTGTTAGTTTTATGGCACTTCAACTAATCTGGATCCTAAAATCGACTCTTTTTTTGTCTCACTTGTTTAAATCCACATTAAAAAACAATCTAGTAGCACCTAAAAAAATGAATTAGAGGATGCAAAAAGTTAGTTAATTAACAGTTCAAGACATTTACCGTCAATAACACAATTATGCCAAAAGCAAGTTGTCGAAATGAAGAGAAAAGGGTTCAAATTCGGGCCTATAAGGACAATGGTCACAGTGCAGTAAAATCTCTGCCCAATATGACTTTATGGCTTCAACTACGTCTTCTTTGGTTTCAAACTGTCTTCATGTTACGTGAGTTTTTGGTGATAGCTATCCCCAAACATTTTCCATAATGTTCAAGTTAGGTGAGTATGCCAGCCATGCCAAAAGTTCTACAAAAGTTGACCCTCAGCCCAGGCTTTGGTTAACCTTGCGGGACCATTGTCCTGTTGGAAAAATCTATCGGTGTCCACTAACAATTCAAACAACTTAGGAAAAGCTCGCACTAGTACGCAATTGTAGGTTGCTGCATTCATTCGTGAGCTTTGAAAATTCAGTTCCACTGTACAGTAAAATGATATTCCTCCCCATACCATTAAACCGCCTCTTTTACTGTGTCGTCTATCCAATGTTACTTCATCGTTCCTCAAATTATTAAAATAGAAGTTTTAGCTGTCGGGTCCATCCAGATTAAACTTTTTTCATGAGAAAAGGCAATGTTATTATATTCTCTGTCTCATAGGGTATGTTGCTTCGAAAAACTAAGCCGCTGATTTCGGCGTGCTTTAATTAGTGGAGGTTTTTTCTTAATTTTCAGATGTTTTGAATGAGTGTCTTGGTGAATAATGCGGTGAACAGCTGATTTGCTGGCTTTTACTCCGGTTTTAGCACTGACTTTGCTCAGTTATAGAGTTGAATTGGAGGCTTCTTGAAGCATAGCCCACCGGTTTTGATGTATTGTAGCCATACTCACCCGTGGTTTTGTAATTTCTTTCATAGTTTTCCATGATTCAGTGGTAGTCGTTCACGACTATGTAACTTCGTCCAATCTTTTCTTCTATATAGCAGCTGATATGACCATCGTCCTTATAGCTTCGAGTTTGAGTCTTTTCCTCTTCGTTTAGGCAACTTGCATTTGGCATAATTGTGTTATTGATGGTCAAATGTCTTGAACTGCTAATTATCTAACTTTTTGCATCCTCTAATTCATTTTTTTGGGTGCTACTAGATTGTTTTTTAATGTGGATTTAAACGAATGAGACGCAGTGTATATAGCCCTTAAGTGTGCCCAGCGGAATATCGACACTTTCTGCACGAGAACTGTTAATGGCCGATCCTTTCCTGCCAGCTCGTCTGCATGCTCATTGCTCTCATGATGGCTATGACCTGGAATCTAGATGAGTGTAATTATGGAGTGGGTACTTAGTTGATCAATTTCAAGCCGGCACTGCTCTACAAGTTTTGATGATATGGTAACCGCATCAATGGCTTTGAGAGCGGCTTGACTATTGAGATATATCTATGTACAAACATTCATCATTACATAAAATGCTCTCTCTCTCTCTCTTTTAGGAGTAAGCTCTTGTTAGTTGTAAAAACTTTTATTAAATAAAGTAACTTAGTCTTAGCCGAACTCTCGTGGTGTTTAATTCCAGGACCTCCTAAAAACATTACAGTGGCGACAAGGATAAAGCTTAGAACCGCTTGGGTGCCGCGTGGGTGCCGCGTGGGTGCCGCATGCGGTGCCGTGACATAAGGCCATGTGACCATATTTCAAAATATGGCCTTATGACACTTTCACAAAGCGACATAAGGCCATATTTCTAGGTATGGCCTTATGTACAATTGAATGGTTCACATTAGGAGAAGATTTAAATTTGTATGCACGCCGATTGGATCATCTGCTTTCGTTAAATAAAGTAGTAACAGATTCAGAAACAGTGTCATTTCTAGTAAGCCTGGGTGGTCCAGAATAATATAAAATTCTAATTTCATTAATTGCGCCAAAATTTGAGACAGACTTTACATATGGCAAGCTAATTGAAAAGCTTAAATAGCATTTCACGCCTAAAAAGGACATCTTCGTTGAAAGGTTAAAATTCTTTAAGAGGTAATAAAAACAGTGTGAGTGCATTAGCGATTACATAGTGGAGTTAAAACAACTGGCTAATGAGAGTGAGTTCGGGAGTTTCTTGGAGAGAGCTCTCGTAATTGTTTGTGCTATATGTATGGAGATGAGCAACAACAACATCGATATGATGAGAAACGGCAATGTTAATTATGTGACAAACCCGCAGCGGGGGAACAATAGATCAGTAGGCTCAGTAGATCGAGTTCTGCACACCATGCAGAGAGAAGAAATTCACCACAGTTCCATGGTCCGAAGTCGATTAAGCAGCAACATCAGCAGAAGACAGCGCATGGATCGCGGGATAGAAGCAACATGAGGAAGGGTGTCAAGTGTTTTTATTGTGGCCGATTAGGACATTATGCTAAGAATTGTTTCCAGAAGAAAAATAGACAAACACATAATGTAAATAATATAAATGATTATGGAATAAATTCATTTGGGTTATATCTAAAATCAATGGAATATGATGGAAAAAGGCCGCTAGCTATGTTAATAATATTAGGATGGAAATGGAAATCGATACAGGGGCATGTGTTACAGTGTGTCATGAATCAGATTATTTAAATTATTTTAAGCATTGCAAAGTCATTTAGTCAAAGAAAATATGCCTTTAAAACTATTATCAGGAGATAACGTTGTTGTGGCTGGGAAAATATCTGTACAGGTTAGAAATAATCAACAGTTGCATGACCTGGAATTGATCATCCTTAAAAGTAAGCATGTGTTTAGGGCACTATTGGGAAGAAATTGGTTAGAAGTGATATACCCAGAATGGAGACAGTACTTTATCGCGAGCGGTGGAATGGTATGTTCACTTAATACCTCAAATCGATTTCCAGAAAGTATTGTTAGTAAATACGCAGTAATATTTTCAAAATGCAATGAATCAGTCGTGAAACGATTTGAGGCTGAAATAGATCTAGTCGGCTTATCCAATTATCTGTAAAGCATACACCTTTCATTCGGATTGAGACATAAGGTGAAGGAAGAGATAGAAAGGTTGTGTGGGGCAGGTGTCTTAATACCAGTAAAGAGGAGTAAATGCGCAAGTCCGTTGGTGATTGTGAATAAAGGAGATGGGTCGATTAGGCTGTGTGTGAATTGTAAAAGGACGGTAAATATGTTCGTAGAGATGGAGCACACTGTGAAACCCAGAATTGACGATATTCTGGCAGGGTTAGCTGGATGGAAGTATTTTTGCAAACTAGATCTCACAGGTGCTTATTTGCAGTTACCATTGTCGGAGCGATCACAGGAAATGATGACAGTTAACACACACATTGAATTGTTTAAATTTACCAGGCTAGTGTTCGGTTTGAAAACGGCTCCTCAAATATTTTCGGGAATAATTAATGAAATTTTAAAGGGTCTTAGCATGGTTTATATATGCTTTGATGATATATTGGTAGGTGGTAAGGATAGAGCGGACTGTATGCGTAATCTATTGTCAGTGTTAGACAGGCTTCTTGAGTAATTGAGTACTTAGGATACTGCATTAGTCCGCTAAGTACCAACAAGTTGGATGCAGTTTTAAAAGCACCAGAACTAGTTAAGAAAACTTAGTTAAAGTCGTACCTACACTCAGAGAAAAATCGCAAGCTAAAATCCGGTACAATCGGGCTTACTTTTACATTTTTTCATTCTCACTTTCTCAATCTTAAAATAAAACCCATGATTCTTGAAACAATAACGAAAATCTAGAATCAAGCTTAAATTCCTAAATTAAGAATAGAAAAGTGGATTTAAGACTAAAAAAATGGTTCGTTAATGTCTCTTAATCTTAACATAAGAATCTGTAAGTGGTTAATATATAAAAAATAATTGAAAGTGACCTAACATGGCTCCAAACATCCAAAGCAGCTCAACAAATAGTTTTAGTGATGGAAAAGTACTTGCTAAGGTAACTGAATTTTGCAATAGCGTATTAATTATACTACATGCATACATACAATTTCTATTTAGGACTTAGCTGCATTAATTGAAACTTCAAGAGGAACTGCCGTTCTTGCTTGTTCGAACCAGAATTAAGCATTAACTAGCGATCATGAAGATCATCAGTATTATAGTCGAAGCAACAATATTGTAGAAATAGACGAATCATGCAGTTGCATTCAAAACATCATTGAAAGAGGTAGTAATAACGGTAATAACGATAGTAATAATGATTTATAAAATTTAATTTTTCCACCAAATAAATATGCTTATTTACTCGTAATAATGAATTTATTGTTTTCTTGTGGAGGACGGAGGTGAATTCGATTTTCAAATTTCGAAAAATAAAACAATGCAATCTTAAATTAAGATTTCACGTTCTTAAAGCGTTCCGAAAGGAACTGTAGTACAAGAATACTCGTTCTTATTTTAATGCTAATCTCTGATTACTATAAGAATAAACAAACTAGATTTAAGGTGGCATCGTTCTTATTTCTGATATGTTTAAGAATACATCAGCTTAATTTATGATTATAGTGGTCTTATATTTAGCTCTTGTATTCTTAAAATAGGATGATTTTGGGCTTAACTTAAGCCCACACATTCTATTGCAAACGGGCTTGAAATAAGACTATTGTACTTAAGAATTTTCGAGTTTAACAGACTTTCGTCAACGAATTGGCTTGATCTGACACTGATATTCTTGATTTTAGCTCGTTTTTTCTCTGAGTATAGGCATAATCAATTATTATAACAAGTGTATTCCAAATCCATCAGGTGAACTTGCAGTTTGGCATGAATTGACATCGGTTAACACTAGAAAGACGGACGGAGGTCTTTTGACCCATTTTGGAGTTTAGCGTTTTATAATTTCAAAACTATTAATTTCTATGGCATGTCCTTTTGTGACTTTTATTAAAAAAATTAAAATTTTAATTTACATACATATAGTTTCATTGTTATATCTTCATAAGGAAATGAATAAACATATCATTTACCTACAAAGCCGGGGCCGGTCATTTGACCCATATGGTGGACAGTTGGATCTCGAACTCAGCAACACGTCGGAGGAATCAGCTAGTTCTTCAACACAACCACCAATACCGATGCAGCCTTCAGCTGTGGGTACAGGTAAAAGACGTCACTTTTATATTTCCAGCTGTAATAATAAATCTAGTTATGTGTGCGATATTTGCAAAAATCCATTATGTGGAAAACGTAATCAGTCAAAAGAAATTATTTGTCATGATTGTAGTAAGAAAAAAAAAACTTCTTCTTAATAAAAATAATTGATTAGCACTTTTAAATGATTTACTTGATCAAAATCTACATTTTTATTGTATGGGGTCAAATGACCGTTGCCAAAGACTTCTTGGTAAGAAGATTTTCCCGTCTTTCTAGTGTTAACAGACCCTGGGATTTGAAGGAGAAGCATAAAAACGCTTCGAGAGGAGTAAAGATTTGGTGTTGGTTTGATGTTTTAACGCATTACGACGCTAGAAAACCAATTATAATATCTGCAGATGCAAGTCCGTATGGTGTGGGTGCGGTTTTATCTCATTTAGTCGATGGCCCGTGGTGTTTGTATCTAGCACCCTTAGCTCGGCTGAAAAGAACTATTCGCAATTGCATAAGGAAGTGTTGACAATCGTATTTTTAGTTCAAAGATTCCATAAATATATTACAGCCTCAACTGTGGAATGGTACCAGGCTTCAGGTGAAAAGGAGAAGAAAAACGTTATCGAAGCCAAGATTTGTACAGGCATCAATCAGGAAGAAACCGCCTTCATTCCCCGAATTCCTTTGATCTAATCAGACTACCACTTTGAGTTTAAATGTCTGTTATTTCCTGTTAAGATTTGCTACGGCATGACCATCACAAGGGCAGAGTTTAAAAATGGCGGGTATGGATCTGATGAGTGACTGCTTCTACCATAGCCAGTTACGTGTGGAGTTCTCAGAGTCATTTTACTTGACAGCATGGTCATCCTCCAGCCAGAAAGAAAAACCAGGAATCTTATTTACAGCGATGTCTTGAGACCCGGAGAAGTACATAGGCTATAATGTGACGTCTTTCCTCGCAGACGTAGTCGCGGGTATAAGCTAGTATAATATATAGTTCATAACAGTCATGCAGAAATGGCACCCGACCCAATAGGCAAGAATCTCAATCCTAGCTTAAGCATCGGATGCGTGGAAGTATCACACAGTAGTAGTAGCGACAGAGAGCAACATCTTGAGTCAAGTCAGTGACATTCTTTACACTAAAGGATAATTTGTAAAGTAGGTACGCTAAAGAAGAACATTATCGAACGATTTGCCGACTCAGATCATAAGCGACTGAGAAAACTTCTTCAGGAAACTTAATTGGGAGACGAAAAATCGTCCCAATTGTTTCGCGAAATGCGTCACCCCGCAGGCTCCAGTATGGACGGATAATTGCTTAAACGTTTTTTTTTTTTTAATTCACTCGCGCTAAAGGTATTTTGAATATTTACTTGTATACATAATTCACAATAATAAAACTGCAAGTCTTTGGAGCTGACGTGATAAGCGCTGGTAACAAAGGTCCTTTTTCTTCTTAAACAGACTTACTGTCTTGTTTGAGTCATGTGGCACTCCAATTGGTTTAGTACTTTTATCTCCAATAAAAAAGAATAAAGGTCTCAGTTTTTGGTCAGATCTTGAGATGTTACTCTTACTCATAGACTATAACTTGTCGGCACATAACTGTGTACATATCCAAACTGTGGGGATGAAAACCAATTTGGTGTATTGCATCGACATCGTTTGAAAATTGGGGATCTTAGCCTTTGTTCTCATTAAAACAAACTTAATTCCTTCGCACAGACTATCCCATTTCATTCGCATTACCTCATTTATGTTGTAATCCAAAGTGGTCTCTTGGGTTAGATAAAATACCAAAAGCAAACGCACATTCTCCGACCAGGTAAGAAGATTCTCAAATACTTCAAAGGATTCTTTCAACCTACAGAAATAGAAAGAAACCGCCCATCCGAACCCAAAGAAAAAATCTCTTTCATTTAATCCCAAGCACTTGTTTACTCCTTCCTCTGTCCAATCTTTTTGCTCCTCAAGCATCCCAGAGATAAGAACCAAAAACAACTAAAAGAATAAAAACCAAACTAATCGACCACTTGAAAGCGATACAGATGCCAAGACGAGACCATCATTAATGGAATCGGCCTATAGGGATGCACGAGTATCCTTTGAAATATCTTCAGTTTACGAGTGGTGCTTTAACGAAATCGCAGCCATTTTGCGACCACACACCCCAGTACAATCGATAAAGGAAAGGGAAGTACGAGTATTTGAAAAATCCTGTAAGTGGAATGAAGTCGTAAAGCCTGCGTGTAAGGTTTGAGTTTCCTTATCGGCTTAGCGAGTAAAAGTTTTCTCCATATGTCTTGTGTATCCTCTTCTGACAGAAAATCGAGTGATTCACACTCGATTAAGTCCTTATCGAAAGGGATGCCTCGAAATTTCCCAACGCACATTTGATATAAAGTTTACTATGCAGAGTATCTTGGCGTTGTGTCATCGACAGTTACAACCCAAAAGCAGAAACACATATTTTAAACATTAGATACCACGATGACAGGCAACATTTAAGTAGGGCCAACACGCGCCGAAGGACGATGAGAACGAATTGAATTGTTGTTGATAGGACCAAGACATAAATCACAACGTTTTAGGCTCAAACGGTTGCTGGCTGGCTGCCTGCTTCTGGGACATTTAATGCTGGGAAATGATTTGAAATCTTTCTGGGTGAAGATTTGTTAAGCAGCTCGGAAAGGGATAAATCATTGGAGGCAATATATCAAATGCACGACACACATGTGTACATGTGTTTGGTATGCCGATAGAAGGTAAGAGTGTGGGATCGGGATGTCGTGGCTTATTTAGGATTTTATCTGTGCAGTGCTTATGGAAATGGAGACAATAGTTTTTCTCTTTGCACTTTATCTAGTGTATTGTAATTATAAAGGTTGGCCCATAAACAGCACACAATTTAAGCTCCTCCCATTCTTTTTCCTTGCCAGGCTAGGTGATTGCTCGGAAACATCGCGCAAGGTTTGGAGGGAAATGGGCTCAACGTGATGGCCTATGCTGACGATGTTGTTGAATAAGTAAAGTTAGGTTAGGGAGGAAGTGCCTTACAAACTAGACTGAAATTATGCTTAACAGCAGAATCATCATTCAGCCGTTGGGCCAAGTTCCATGAGGAAAATGACAACGAGAGGCATGCCTGGGAGAACCCAACCTATGGAAGCAGACCACCTATGGACACGCGAGGTTACTGGACATAATTAAGTTAATGGTCGAGTAATATGACTCTGAAATTCACACAGCCACATCGGACTATCTGATCCCCTAATTTAAATACTGTTTTTCCCATTCTATTCCCAACCCGAGAGGACTGGGAGTCAAATAATGTTATCAAAGACCACGAAATTGCAATTTACACTGACGGCTTAAAAATGGAAACAGGAACCGGAGGCGGATTCTACTCGGAAACCCTACAGGAACAGAAACCTTTTAGATTATAATAAACCTTCAGCGTATTCCAAGCCGAGATCCTGGCAATAGAAAAGGCCGATGAATTGGCAAGATTGTGGTCGGCTATGAACATTAGCGAAGCATACACATCTGTAATGACACCGATAGGGAGATTGCATGGGATAATAGACAGTATAATAGAGAAAGACGCTAATTCCTCCTGGTTAGCCAGAGAGGATTACGCTACGGCCGAAATTAAATATAGCTAGAACAAGGTGCCTTCTGGCACTGGATAGATCCTCTATCTGTATGCTCACTGGAGTTATCACAGGACACTGCGCCATCGGAGTCATGCTCTGCAAGTGGAGAATCGAGTCCAACGATTTATGCAGAAGCTGCGGAGATGAAGAAGAGGTAGAATCCATCACCTCGATTGCTAAATGTCCCACTTTTTGGTTTCTATACATTTTACCGTAAAAAAGCGTAGAAAAGTGTATTAAAGTGTATAAAATTGTATTAAAATATATAAAAGGGTATACAAGTGTATAAAATTGTATAAAAGTGTACAAAAGTATCTAAAAGTGTATACAATTTTTCAAGTACCTATAATAATGACTTTGACTTTTATAAATTTTTTTCAGTTTTAGGTATACCTATTCCTTTCTTTTATACACTTTTATACACCAGCAATATTTTTCAGATGTATAATACACACTTTTATACACGTAAAAAAGTGTGTATAATACGCCAACTATTATACGTCTGCAACCCTGTCCATCACACACCCTACGAAACCTAACCTAGCGAGGAAATGCACATCAGTAGTGCTTACACGAGGACCATTTGGTCCATTTTGTTCCCTTTTTAACTTGTGGTGTCGTTACTAACTCTTTTTCATCCATTGGTTGGACTATTCCCGAACCAATCTGAGCTTTTAACGAAACGTAACATATTCATTATTGGAATTTGGCAAGGTCGTCCAGTTCTTCAAAAAGTCTGTTTCCGATAAGACGAAGGCGACGTATTTGAAGATGTAGACATTCGCAAGGTGATTGTTTGAAAGTTTCTATTTCCTTTGTATCCGAAATGTGACCTTTTTATCGTAAATATCCTAAACGCAATTCCAACGCGCGTATGACAGCTCGCTGTGTTGTCATTTTTAGGTGAATTTCGAAGATATACCGCCTATTGCAGAGGTCCTTATGACGCGACTTGCAATTAAATTTGAATACCATTTGTCTACTTTAGCATTCCAAACACTAACCTCATACTCCGTTAAAAATGTTATATACCTATATATGCACATGTACATATGTCCATACATAAACATATGCATATACATACATATATACAGTCAATATCGCTTACAACGACATCTGTTTTCAACGACCAAATTTTTAGGTCCCGGCTGAGCTCCACTAACTAATCTGACATCGGTTCTAGCGACCTTTCGCTTATAACGACCAAATTCATGAAGCTAGTTATAACCGATTTTGACTGTATATGTGTATGCAATATAACGGATTCTTGTGGCCGCAATCATGAAGTGATTTAATAAAATTTGGCGTACACGTTTGAATAGTTAATACCTCGGCTAAGTTTGTAGATGGGCGTAATCGAACAGGAGGGTTTAAAACTCAAATAAATCCTAAGTGAACAGAATCCGCGTGCACCAATTTAGGCGCCATATTGGATCCGCCATCTTCAAATTCTTTAAAATTAATTGCATTTTGTTGAAATTAAAAATCCTTACAAATCTCGAGGTAACAAATTCGTTTTTAAAGTGGAAATTTTCGTCCGCCATTTTGTTCCCGCCATCAGAATAGAAGTCCTAGCGATGATATATGAAATTTACCTATCTTTTGAGGCTCTTGACGAAAGGTTCTTTTTTCTTATGTTATTTATTCATACACTTTTGTTTGCAATGTTATTTTTTACATTTATGGAGATAGGTACCGCTATTTCATGTATGGAAGATTTGAGGCATATTCCATACCACTGAACGTCTGACCGCCTGAAGTGGCGTTTTATTTTGCAAATTTCGAGGTAACACTTCAACTTTCCTAGTTTGAAAAGGACCAGTCAGGTTGTTGAGCAAAAGGCTTAGGGCGCTCACACGATACAACAAATCTAGCCGGCGATATTGAGGAGACTTACCTCTATGCTTGGCGCAGATTAAAGTTTCTCTTTTTTTGAGGACCGGTCATAAAATGTGAGATTCGATTCACGGGGAATGCTCTCGCCCGATCATATTAAGCAAATAAGTTGATGCTTGCGTATTCCTTACTAAATCATTTCAAGCTGCTATGTTGAGCTTAAGTTTAGATATGGCTGTCTTTACTTCGTCAATTCCATTCGTGGTTGCGAGAAGCTAGGCTTTGGCTCATGCCAAGCTGTCGCGCCAACTATTTATTTCTTTTTTTTTATCTTCAGTACGTCCAGGTCCGACATTTCTGTCTGGATGAATAGTTTATTCTGTTTGATAGTGGAATTGGATTTCTCTTAACCGAGAAGTGGTCCTTCTTAACCCACTGCCACTATATTACCCTGTCCAAATCTGCAGTTTTATTTTCTTTTTACTCTTTGGTAAAGCTCGCGGATTTCATTCCTTTAGTGGCATCTTTCGCGCACTTCTAATGTTTTTCTGTTTTTCCTTTTAAAAAGCCTTGAAACTCACGAGCTTCTTCACAGTGCCACTTTGTATGGCTTCTGTTTAGCTATATGAGCTTGCCGCCACATCAAATTAAGTCGAACCACGGATTTAAAGAGACATCCCATTGTCTCAAAGATATCATAAGATTGGTCTACGCTTTCCAACCACAATTCTGCCCATCTATGATATGATTTCCTCAATTGCCTGGTTAAGGCTAAAACTCGTTCGAATTTCAAATTTGAACATCCGACCTACCCACAGTTTCGTTGTTAAAAGTTCAGCACTGTACTGTCAAGTTTATTATCCCTTACAATTTTCCAGTCAACCCATGTATGTGCCACAAAGATTCCAAAATTCCAAATTCTCGTACAACTTTTCAAAAAGTTTCGCCTACAAAGGAGCACGTTGCTTAATAATATCAAGCCATTCGTTTGGCCACTTTTCATGGCCATATTAACCACAATTATCATGCAGAGAGTTCTCGCATTGTGCCCAAAAGTCGAAGAAGTGTGAAAAGTGCCGACTCGGCTGCAATTGCAAGGATACATTTGCATGTGCTCTTCCTTTTATATATTTTTTGAAGTTTTCCTTTAGATGCAAGAGATATTCTGCCGCCGCTGACACCATAATCATAAAAGCAGTGTCATACTGAAGAGATCATAAAAAATTGAAACTCGTCCCGTCCGAAAAAGTTTCGGGAGATAGTTTCCTATACGAATATTAAGGTCATCATTGCATAACGGTTTTGCATGCAACGACTAATGCCATTTCTGCAACTTTTTACGTCATGTCGGCGACAGACAGGGGCGACTCCTTGTGAATCCTACTGGAGATCCGGTAAGACTAATGGAGTTCTCGAGCGCAACGCGCTTAACAATTCCAGTCGCACTGAGTGGAATTTTATGACGAAGGTCTCATGGTTTTTTTATGAAAGAAAAATATTTTATTTTGCTTACATACATGGCAGAAGAAGAAGAGTGGATGCCCATTAGAATCCTTGATCACCATCCGGCAGTGGTGGGGCGAAAACTTTTTCATACACTCATACTCATGGGTGAGTGTTTTGTTTAAAAAGACCAAATCATTGCGTAGGGGTGAGTGGGTGCCGGGTGCCGGCCGGCTGCCGGCGGGCGTCGGCGTTCAAGTGTGCGGTCACACATATTTATTATTAAAAAGTTTTCGGAACAATTTTGTTCACAATGAACTTTCACTTTTTTCAGATTTTTTTTTTTTTTTTTGTTAAACTCCAAGGAATCCGAGAAGGAGGGCAACTATTTGTGGTTTCTATTCTCCGTCCTGGGGCGAGAGAATTTCAGTATTTTTGCAGATAAAATAGTTTGAAGGGTCAGATGAGAACATTCTGTTGTTTAGATAAAAATGGAATTTTACTACAGTTGGATATTTTCAATGGAGGAACATGTAGAAATCGAGGAAAGTTGAAGAGGGGTTGTTCGTTGAAGAGGTTGTATTTCACTCAAGTAACCTCCGGCGAGTAACAATGTTTGCACAAGTCTGTGACATGTATTCATTGTAAGACGAGGAGATGCATATCCATTGGGAGATTTAAATTTTAAATTTTAATCAAGGCGGTTGACAAGAAGGGTGACACAATTCAGGGTTGGAAGGCTCATTAGTCATGGATGTAAGTTCAAATAGGCCTTCGGGATTGAAGAAAAAGGTCGACAGAAAATAATAATGATTGTTTACTTATTAAACTTACTTTAGAAGTATCCAACTTGTGCATATATATTATTATACCTTTTGGGGTTGTGGGTTGATGTTAGGCGCCCTCGCATTTGGATCTTCATGGATTTATTACGTTGTGGGATCCTCCAAAAGAGGTAAGTCGTTATGTATTTGTTCGCCTCCCTAAACCACCCCGAATCCAATATGAACTTTAGGACGGCCTTGGGTGGTATGGTTGACAGTTGGCCTGGATCACTAAAGAAGTAAGCGCCTAGGGTTGTTTTTCTGGTTCTACTGAGACTTGGCAGTTTCTTTGGTTTGCGTACGATTTGTTGACTTTTAAAATACCGATTGCAAAAAGTCGATTGATGAAACGCAGATATAAAATGTCGATTTTTAGAATGTCGATAACTGTGAAGCTAAGTTAAAATCTAAGCTGAAATCTGAAAAATTAAAATTCCCGAAGAATCAAATAGTACTTGTGTGGCCCGCTTCGTGGGTTAACAGGATTTTACCCTTCTTTTCGCAGGGTTTAGCCGCTCACAGGACTTCGTCGTTCCGCTAAGGGAATTCAGGCAATCGTATCTAGTCCGAAAAATGAAAACTCGCGGAGAAAAGTGAATTAAAAAAATTAATAGAATAGAAGCTTGTTTTATAAATGTCATAAAGATGTAGTGAAAAATAATTGACAAAGAATATCCTTCTAATTTAAATCGACATTTTGGCTACCGAAATTTTTGTATGTTGGTAAAAGATTTGTCGAGATTTTAACAATTGACAAAATCGACATTTAAGGTAGTCAACATTGTTTACGATTTTACGTACATTACGCACGACTTCCTACAGAAGTAAGTGAATAAACAAGCGGGATTCTGAGAATCTGGCTTTTAAAAAGGCGGATTTTAAGGAATCGTAATTTTGAGTAAGCGGGATTTCAGAAGACGAGATTTTAATTTTTTTCGGGATTTTGATCTATGTATCTACGCCGCCTCCGTCTTAATACTCACATCACGCTGCGTTCCGATTATGTCAATATCGTCAGCGTATGCGTGTAGTTGGACGGACTTTTGAAAGATTATACCTCTGGTGTGGGCGCATGAGTTTTGCACAACTCTTTCAAGAACGATGTTGAGGAAGTCGCATGACAGCGCGTCGCCTTGTCTAAATCCTTTTTTGACATTAAAGGTCTCGGTGAGGTCTTGACCGAACTTGATGGAGCAGCGTGCATTCTCCATCGTCATCCTGCACACACGGACGAACTAAGCAGAGATGCCAAAACCAGACATGGCTCTGTATAACTTTGTAGATGCTGTCATACGCGGCCTTAAAATCGATGAAAAGGTGGTGCGTATCGATTTGAAGTTTCTGAATTTTCTTGGTGGTTCGGATTAACAAATTTAAATAAGCAAATCAAGTAAAAAAAAGATGTGTGGTCGTTCCTTATATACCTAAAACCAATAAAAATTGTGTACATTCATAAATTCAAATGATTTCGGTTCCTTTTTCTTTTTGACGACGCGACGTTTTAATTACTGACTTTTAACTGAACCACAAGTCGGCAGCGTTACTGGGATACTAGCAAAGATAATATAATACCAAGATAGCGCAACTGGTATTCAAAATTGAAGAAAAATAAAAAGCTCTTAAGCTACGATCAGACGATTTGCCGATGTGAGGAAATTTTGCAGGAAAACGTGTCCCAAACGTCTGTAAATCGTGTGATCAACAAATTTTTGTCCGCAAATGTTTTCACATATGTCATTTGCCCCCGATTTGCAAACGTTTGCACACGTCATCCGCAAATCGTGTGATCACCCTTTTGGGACCATTTGCACACATTTGCTCACTTTTGGACATTTGCCCACTCTCATTTGCAGACTTCTGAGATATGCAGATGTTGATTTGAAGAAACATGGGCAAATGGAAAATTTTTCCGCAAATACTGTGTTATAACGTGGTTGTTTTTCCTCGCAACTCTCTTTCATTTGCGCTACTGAATTGGATATCATCGAACTTTAATCACCAGAGTATTAAATAAATCATTCATTTTCTGACAAAAAGAAAAAAGAAATTAAAAATGATTCGCGACAGGAAAGTACAAATCCATTGACTTTTTTGATTCATTTATATTTTTTCAATGTTTAGAAAGTATAAACAGGAAAAAAATAAAGTTTTGCTCAAAATCCTTCCTTGTCGCACAGGCCAACCTAATCGTTTCTCCAGAAATTGCGCTGCTTCGAGGTCAATTTACTATGATCATCCTGTTCGCCGCTGCTCTCAAACAAATACATACACAGCCAATACCACTGCGAGGGTATCTCGAGTTGTTTCATCACTCCAAATAAATGAAAATGACGTTTCTTCAAATGGGTCTGCAAATGTGCTATTTGCATATGTCGGAAAATCGTGTGATCGGACAATAAATGCCCTGAAAAAATTTCCAGATATGTCATTTGCTCTCATTAGCGCGCACTCAAAAATTTCCAGCTTTGGGACAAATTCGGCAAATCGTGTGATCGGCCTGCAAATGGGCATTTGCCGATGGTTTGCACACATTTGCTTATGGGGAAATTTTGAGCACATCTGCAAATCGTCTGATCGGAGCTTTCCAGACGCGGGCGGTCGGGGATAGGAGATGATCTGATCATTTTTCACAGAGAGGAAAGCCTTTTCCCTTTTTTTCAGATTGTTCAACCGAAAGATTTAGCAAAATTCATCCCTTGCCACATCAACGCTGCCGAAAATATTTTCCACCAGTCAGTGTTACGACGCACAAGCTAATTATCATCTTTGTCATCATTATCATCATCACGCACAAGGAAATAAAAAAATCAAAACAAACCAAAGGAAAACGACAGTATGACCATGTGCAATAAAGGTAATATTCTCTTTTTTTGGTTTAATGTGCTAAAAGTAAACAAAAATGTATTTATTTAAATGCAGCTAAATATTACTTGTTTTAGTTCTCTCCCTAACATATACATTTATTGAAATATACTGAAGTGGAAAATAAATATTCCATACCATACCAAAATACAAAACCATACAAAAATTTTGGAAAAAAAATTTTGTATGGCGTGCGCTATCTTGGTATTATATTATCTTTAATACTAAATAGATATGTAAATACAGGTACGCACGTATGCATGTGTTTCATGATCAGGCGTTCTAAATGGATGCACTGTACATTGTTTTAAAAATAAATTATCACTGTTCCAATCAAGATCAAAACACTATTTGATTTCTTCAGTCAAAGTTTGTTTGAAACTTGTAGTGATTTCTTCTTCGTCTTCTAAGAATTTAAAATGGGTTTCAACTATTTTCGTAAGCAATAGTCTGACCGTTGAAACTGGAGAGTTGGTGTCCTCACAAAAGACTGTTGTTGCAATTTGCGATGGTTTTAGCCCTCCTAACAAAGATTTAACCTTTTCCCCTAGTCCGTTGCACTTCAATTTCTAAAATTTGTGCATTAATTTATTGGGATTTGTTCGATCAGCTAGGACAGTAGATACTGAACATCTATCCGTAGGTAGCCGATCAAGCATTGTACATACATACTCGTATGTCGAGTTCCAACGAGTGAAACAAGATTGCTTTATTGTTGTTTTTTAATATACGATCATGTTTACATTTTTAAGACTTTTTTGCAACTGAAGAGTGTTTAAAATGGCCAACTACTGTGCTGCATTGTTGGATTAGTTGTTGCAAGTTTTCGTCTTTAAGTGCACTGTGATGATGGATAGTTCAAAAGTGTGGGCTGCACATATTATGCTAGAAACATCTTCGGATAGTAAGAATGACATTAACAATGCTTTTTCACTTCACATAAATGAGAATGACTTTTAAATGCAAAATGAATTCAATGATTTCATGATTTCAAAAAGACTTCAATGAATTCACTGAAATCATTAAAGATTATAATCAGTTCAGTCCAATTGTTGTATTCACTGACAGGAATGCCCAATCATTAACTTCAAAATTAATGGTGATTTCATATTGTTAACTTTAAATTTCTAATGAATTCATAAGTTAAAAGATACATACATACATTTTTATTTACATTTTTAATGACCCGCTTATCCACTATGAGGGTCGCGGGGCTAGAGTGCTTAAGTGGACTCTCCACATCTCCCGATCTTCGGCCATCGACTCTAAATCATCACGGGCTATCCCCATACGGGTAGAGGTGAGATTTCGGACTGTGTCCAGCCATCTCATCCTGTGTCCTAGGACTACCCAAGGGGCGCCTACCTCAATGGCACGTCTCGAAAGCCGAGTCCATCGAATGGACCTTTCGGCTCGAAGAAGTAGCTGCTCGACATTGAGGGCCTCGCGTATTCTGGTGTTCCTAACTCCCCGCCAATACGTTTGCATTTATCCCAGCTTCAATACAGACGGCGATGAACCTATCTAGTGCGCGCTGAAGTTCGGTCTGGGTGGACGTAAGGATGACCAAGTCATCCGCGAAAAGCTGATGACTTATCCTTAAGTCTCCCAATTCGAACCGTTCCTCACCAAGGTTGCGCTGTAACATCCAATCCATATGCATTATGAAAAGGAGAGGTGACAACGCATTTGGCTCTTTCGATGATATTAAGCTTCCTTCCTCTAAGGCGGGGGGTGGTTTGCCATAACACCTCGTTTGCAGATCTGTGATCACGGCCCAATTTCTCGCCGAACTCCTTCCAGGACTGCTCTTTGACTGATTTAACAGCCAGCTTGCAAGTTCCCCCAAGTGTATTCACACATCGAACCCTTTCTTCTTCTCTCTGATGGTTTCTTGAGCTCCAGGTGTTTTAAACCACGCAGTTCTTTTTTCAGCACTAGCCCTCACACCGAGCCGCTTCACTCCGCAAACATCTCCTGCATGCAGAGGCAATATCTGCTGTTGAAAACAACCGCCATTCTTCTTCTACATTTGTCGGAACAGTTGGAATTTGTTCAAACCTTTCGGATACCTGCCGTGCAAACTCCTCCGGTATCACCGTTCCTCCTAATCACACCTCCCACTGTCATTACGTCCACACCCACGTGAGCGTTGAAGTCACCCATCAGGACGTAAAAAGAATCCATGTCTGCCACCTGTTCTGAAGCGGGATCTATTTTATCCAAGAAAGCTGCATAATCCGACTCCAGATTCGGCGCATATACCTGCACCAGAGCCAGAGTTGACCTTTCAAGCCTTAGATCGCAACTTTCTCTCCAAATGGTTTCCACTCCAATCCCCTGCCTGTCAGTCTGGAACTTATGAGTATCCCCACTCCCGCCTGAGCAGACATTGAAGGTACTACTCCTGACATGAAGAGCTTCCACCCATTCGTAATATCCACGGTTCTAGAACCTCTTTGTTTTGTTGAGGAGATACCAACTATATCTAGTCGATAATTAGTAGCGTCCCCAACAAGCTCAAGGTCTTTTTCTATGAGTGAGGAAACGTTCCATATGCCTATCCTAAGTCGATCCCGTTGTCGAAAAGCCGAAAGTCCCCATCGGAGCATAGCGCATGTCCCCTTTGACTCCCGTAATGATTTGCAAGACCATTGCCAGGAAGCTCGTAGCCGTTTTGAAGTAAACCCGACCGGCTGCTAAGTGGGACAAGCCGACAACCAGACACTCGCATGCTGCCACGCCCTAAACCGAAGGATGCCCTGACTTAGCAGGCTTGGCAATATCCGAGGCTAAAGTTAAAAGATTTCGAAGATAATAAGTTCTCAAATGATTGAATTCCTTTCTAGCTTTGCTCGTTAGTAGCTTCTTTCATGGCCTGGAAGTCTTTTGAATCCCTAAATTTAGGAAACTTCAAGGATTTCTATTCATCCCATTTTCACATAATTTCACCTTCTCTGCAAGTTAAAGCGATGGGACAAATGTCAAAACTAAGTTCGGGTTTTATGTCAAAGGTTCAAACTTTACAATACATTCATCCCTTGACCACTTACTGCATATTGAACATATGCCAGATAGCCGCGGAGCTGAGTGGTGGAAAAATGTACCATTGGCCGGAAACGATATATCATGGTGTCAAAATTCAGTTGTCATTGCATGTTGAGTATTTTATGAAATTTGCTGTGTGCAGCTGGAATTTTTTTTTTCTGACGCGTGGTTATAGGCAAAGGAATTGAATTGGCATTACTTCGTCGATTTGTATATCGCATATGGGTGGCGCCGATTTGCATGATAGGGTAGGTTAGGTTAGGTTGAAATGGCTGCCGGCCAAAGCCAACACACTTAGACCCACGAGAAGTCCGTTGTGATAACACAAGGATCTCGGAAATATCTCATTGAAACAATTGGAGCTTCTTATGAAGCGTAGGAGGCTACTTACAGCGATGTTTATTAGATCGCCTAAGTTGGTAGAGAAGATGGCTCCTAAGTGGAGTTTTCTTTTGCGAAAGAGAGCTGGACAGGTACAAAGAAGATGGAGAATAGTCTCCTTATCCTTATCATTTGCATAAACACTAAGCGGTTTTAAAGTCTTTGGAATCAGTCGCTTCAAATTGACTTAAAGCCCTAGATTGTCGATCGTCTCCTATAAAGACGGCGGAGCAGTTTACCTTTATTGGGTGCCAGGGCACAGTTGCATGCTTGCCTTTTAGATAGTGTCCAGTAATGACACCTATTATAGAGCTAATTTGCGATCTATTAAGAGAAATCAAATACTTAAAGCATTTCAAATCCAGCTTTGGCCAAATCTGCTTTGTCGCTTGTCCACCTAGTATTTTTTCTTTCGATAGCGTTTAGCTTTAGTTTAAGTTTACAAGTAGCGGTTGGTGCCCTTATCGGGCCCGATAGGTAATGTTGTTTCATATCTGGCGAGTTTATCAGCCTTCACTGCGCCTTGGCACCCAACAAAGGTGAATATTAAACTGCTCCGCCATCTCTATAAGAGACGATCGGCATTCTAGGGCTATTAGTGAATTTGAAGTGACTGATTTCAAGGGCTTCAGTCCCGCTCGACTGTCCGAAAAGATGCGGATATCCTTGGCTGATATCACGTTTTTCTTTAGCCAAAACTTTTCTGATCGCCTTGATTTCTGCCTGGAACACGCTGCAATGATTCGGAAGGTTCCGCCTTAGGCTGTGGTTAAGCCTATCGGAGAAAACACCACCACCCACCCACTGTTGCTAGTTTATGAACCTTTGCTAGGTATAAATGCGAATCGACTTGTCTTCTGAGAATACATCGTCCCAGAATGACCTGGATCCCTCCCAGGTTACCTCAAAGTTCTTGTCAAAACTTAGCTTAGGTGTGTTGTAGAATATGTTTCTGGGAAAAATGTTGACATTTTTTCAAAACACCACTGTGCGGTTGCTTTGAGGCAGATGGCTGCACTAGCGCTATTTGTCTACCGAAAATGTCTAGGGGTAATAAGTGAAATAAAATGTCCAGTGCTGCAGAGGGAGTCGTGAAAAGAGCTCCGCTGATACACATGCAAGCTGTTCGTTTGACTTTGCTTAGGTTATCCCGGTTTATGGCTATATCTAAGGCGGTCCACTACACCATCACCCCGTACGTAAGTATCGATGGATTTTTTACAAGATAAAAGGGCTACAGCAGCTTTCTTCACTCTCTCTTGAATGTTTAATTTCCAGCTTAATTTCCTGCCCAAAATAAGACCCAAGTACTTTACTTCGTTGGAGAAAATTAAACTTGTACCACCAATGGTAGGTGGATCGATATATGGAATTTTATACTTCCTAGTGAAGAGTAACAGCTCAGTTTTGTAGGGGTTCACACCTAAACCACACCGAGCTCCCCATTTGCTTAGCTTGTGTAGAGCACTTTGGAGGAGTTCTCTTAAAGTATCAAGGTGCTTTCCCGAGACGGCTATAACAACGTCATCAGCATAAGCGATCACTTCGCAACCCCCCACTTCCAGGATTATCAATAGTTCATTTAACATCAAATTCAAAAGAAGGAGGACAGCACCCCACCCTGTGGAATGCCTCTACTGACAGATCTTCTAGCAGATGAGCCCCTCAGGTTTGAGTTGATAATTCGACTGGTGAGTAGAATGTTAACTACCTAAGATTTGTTCTTTCGATACTCGTAAAGTGTGCTATATACCATCAGACCTGACAGTGCATCAATGATCTCGGTCATGTTGAAGTATTCGATCTTACGCACTAACGTTCAAGAGTGTTTAGAAGAAAAGATGATAGACTTATGGGTCTGAAGTCTTTTGGGATTACATGGGAGCATTTGCCAGCCTTGGGTATGAAAACCACTTTAGCTTCTCTCCATAATTTGGGTATATGTACAGTGCATATATACCAGATCCACACTGCTTTTCAGAATCATCTCTAACAAAGGCAGAATGATATCCGATAAACGATTTGCATTATAGTGCCGTGGCAATTTATCGAATTGGCATTTATGGGAAAGAAAAGTTGTGATGACCTCTCTTCAGTCATAGTCACAACACAACTGTTGCAAATGCTTGGAAGTTGAGCTGATTTATTCCCGAATAAAAATCTTTGAGACCTCCATCGCAAATCAATAATTGCAGTAAAGTCACACCCAGCCAGGAACACCGAACATTTTTCGCGGCGCCACCTCCCTTCGGAGAATGACAAGCCTTCGGGAGTATAATCTGTCATGAAAGAGCTTCTCACTTCGCCGTTCGGAGTCGGCAATAAACTGTAGGTCCCTTCCATTCGTGCGAAATATGTAACACGCACAACATGAATGGTTGCCAGAAGCTAGGCCTTGACTTACCCCGAGCTGTAGCGCCAGCTATTTATTTATTTAAAGTCACTTGGTACTTGTTGACAGCATCCGAAGAAGGTACTGACCAGACCGAAGACGAACAAGATCGTCAGCCTTCACCCGGCCGAAAATGTTCTCGTTGCAAGCCAGGCTGGCTACACCATTTCAGATAAACCCCAGCGTCATGGATATCCGGAAAGCCCAGTTAAAACATTCTTTGGATATTTTATCTTAAAACTATTCGCCTGGCAAAGCCTATAAAGGGGTATCGACGGTTGAACCCTTTCCTTACCTAATGTGATTCCTTTGTGAAGTATTCAGCTATAATTGAGTTGTAACCCTTCAAGAAATTAACTTCGATATCCTTTCGCCAGTGGCGAAATAATTGACAACATGAAAGGCATCTACCAAAAGCTGATCTGAAAGCATTCTCCTAATCAAGGAAAGAAAATGAAAGACCGAAAGGATAATGCAAAAATATTTGAAGAATCTAACTAAGTTGTTAGTTATACCGCCCAGTTAACTTCCGGCCGAAACTTTATCCCTAATTGAGTTATATTCTGAATTTTATTTTCCATCTTACATTTCTTTCCCGTCCGTTCGCTTGGCTCCTGTAATTTGACGGAACCTCTAAAACACAGAAAGAGAAAGACGCTCGTCGTCATCATCCTCCTCATTTCCATTGTAATTAACTTTGTAATCGTAAAAGTTTATCCCAAAAGTCAAAAAATGGGAAAAGTCTTCGTCAAGATGAACAAAAGGAGATGAAAGGCGGAAAATAAGTTATCCGCTCCATCCACCCCTATCCCACCAACACCAATTCATCCCCCCAAACAGTGCTGCCGTCTGCCGCCTTCTACTCTCCTTTATGAGGATAAATATTAAGCTCTTCAATAATTTTCGGAAATTAACAAATGGGATTTCTACCCTCCTGGCAATAGATACGTGGAATTATGTGTTCGTGTCCCTTTATCCGTTGTTCCTGCAGCATTGGCTGTCATGTGTGTGGTGGGTTTCCTAGGTTTCCTCGGTAGCTATCGCCGCTATCTCTCCGGCAAAAGCAAGAACTCAATCTTGTTCCACTCGTTTGTGCGAAATTTTCGCAAAGGGATTTGGGAATTTATGGCTTTTTCCACTAGAGACTGCGGGGCTGGGAGGGGCGGGGACCAACTTCAGATTAGCAATGTAGCGGGGTATAGAGATGAACTTTTCCAATTATCTGTGTAAATAAAATTTAATGAATAGACTGTATATCATGTCATTTTTAATAATACATTTGAAATTGCCAATAAGTCATTTGGATGCGTGTGGGTGATGGTGGCAGCGGTTGTGGTTATGGTTGAAGCGTGCTTCAGACCAGCAAAATCGCAAATTTGCTGTGGGAGTTGGAGTAGCTATGCTCTGGTTAGGCAAATGTTTAATCAGCGGTTCAATTGGGTGACGTCAGCTAGAACAATGTGTTTACACAGTGTATAATGTATTGCTTCTGTAGATTATCCTCTGTTTGGAGATCCTATCTGTTTTCTGCGGTACATAGGTTGGTGGCTGGTTGAGTTCTGCGTCCCGTCACCACTTCGGCTCATGTTTTTGTAAAATAGGCGGAGTTACCTTCTTTCTTTTAAGTTGCCTTACCAAGCTCAAGCAGAATGAAAACATAAAGCTTTGTTTTAAATTGAACCGAATGTGGAACATGTGGAACAGGATAGTAAATTTGATTGCATCTTAAAGTAAGGAATTTAAAAAACATGTGTCTTCCTCCAGAAGTTGTAAGGGCTAGACAACTTTCCACTGTATACCAATGGACAGATCAAGCGGAGAAAATTTTTTATCTGAAAGAAAGTAAGCTTCCTTCCTGCTTCATAAATGTAAGATGTTGTTCCGATCGACAGGTACCGACTATAATGGAAAACGTAGACAAAACACCACCGACTAAAAAGGCTTAAAGTCCTTTAACCTTCCTACACCCGCGTCAAAAAATATTACACGTATACCCGCGCATGGTCTGTGAGACGGAAACTCAACAGCCCGTAGTTTCTTTTCTACTTCGAATATTTTTATGAAATTTGTTTTAATCACTAGAGTGATATATTGTTAACGAAATAAAACAAGTTTATATTAGTTATTGTATTTGACAAATTAATGGCAGTCTTTTTATTAAGCCTCTTAAAAAGGTATTTTTTCCTTGGTCTCACAGACCAATGCGCGGGTATACGTGTAATATTTTTTGACGCGGGTATAGGAAGGTTAAGCAACGATTAAACTCCCAACGAAATCGGTCATAGCGTTATCGTCCTTCCTTATTGACAACATAAACTTGGTTTTGCCCTTGTAAGCGATGTTAAGAAAACTGATGCCTCTGCAGTTGGCGCAGTTCAGAGTCTCTTTTTTTGAAGACCGGGCAAACAATGCTGAGGTTGCATTCATCGGACATTTTTCCGATGACCATATTTTACAGATGAGTTGGTGTATGTTCATTAACAAGTCATCGCCTGCCGCTTTAATCAGCTCGGCAGCTTGGGCATCAGCTCCAGCAGCTTTGTTGGACTTAAGCTTAGATAGATGAGAATGCACGGTGCTCCATCAAGGTCGGTGAAGACCTCATTCGACTAGGGAGCCAGTCATATACTTCCCACCTCGTATTGCGTTGTATCAAGAAGAAACAATTTTTCGACGTGTAAAAACACATACATAATGGTCGAGTTGAATTAATATTATTTGTTTATTTTTTTTGTATAAAATAATTGGATAATCAATTTAATGACAAAGAGTTGTTGCGCGAACTCAAAAAGAAAACATTTCTTAAATTTCCTCAGCATCCGCTAGACCGATTATGCTCAAAATCTTATCAGCTCTAAGTTTCATCCTGACAAATAAAACAAACCGCATGATCGTACGTTGTTTCGTTCTTTAGATATCGAAGGCGAAAATTTTAATCATACACATACACACGCACAGACATCATTTCGAAAATGGTGGTATAGTAATGTGAAGCCCTGTTAACATCTCGAAACATTTTGTTCGGACCAATTGCAATTCTTCCCCTAGGTGGGAAGTAAATAAAGGATTTAGACAAGGCGAGGCGAGGTTCTTGAAAGAATAGTGCGAAACTCACGCATCAACACCAGAGGCACAATCTTTTCACAGTTCGTCAAGTTATTCCCCTACGCCGACGATATTGACATAATCAGAAGAATGATGTCACTGGTACGTTCGTCAGTATTGATTTGGAGGCGGCGAAGATGGGTTTAGCGGTCAATGAGGGCAAGACCAAGTACATATATGCTGTTATCAAGAAAGGACACTCGACACCGACGTCTCGGACAGAACGTCACTTTAGATAGATATAACTTTGAGGTAGTCAACAACTTTGTCTACTTAAGCTCCGCTATCTTCTACTTCTTCTTCTTCTTCTTCTACATCTTCTTTCTTCTCAATCTTCTCAATATATAAAAAGAAAAGTCCTGATTCAATGCCCAGCCCGAACCCTTGGGCCTAGAACATTGAAATTTTGCACAGAGGTTCCCTTTATGATGTATACAAGGAATAAGGAAGGACATTTTGAAATTCAGCTTGTACCTACAGGGTGTTGAAGTTTGTGTGAAAAATTTGGTGAGTATTTTCTAGAACAAAAATAAATAAACATGTGTTTTACCGTTTTTTTTTATAATCCACACGCGGATCAAGGGGATATGAAATGAATACCCTTTTAATGTTATAGACCCCGCGAGCGAGGTACAGTGGTTTTAAACTCAGGTAGTGATAGATTTCATTGGCGTCCAAGGGTGGTGTCCAGACTAGCTGGGGACATTTGTGGTGTTTGTCGTTGCTATAATTCACAGTTGCTATAATAATCAGTGCCAGCTCAACCAACTCTTCAAGCCATGACACTCTACTGCCAGTGTTATGCCTGATTGACAGAATATAATGTACCTAATCATTCATCAATCTGGAAGGGATTGCATTTCATGAGTGAGGGAAAGAGCTATTTTTAGTCAAATACAAGACGCAGCCAACAACACCAATAATTTTCTGCTCAAAAAGTGGATGGTGAGGATTTAAGGAGTGACTGTTTCTCCCTTAGCGGGCTCAGAGTCAATTGACCTGATAACCTGGTCATCCTCGACCCAGAAAGAAAAACCGGGAATGTTGGTTACAGGGAGGTCTTGCAAAGTAAATGTGAGGAATTGAAAGTCTATTATTACTCATCAATGCCTTGAAACCCGGAAAAGAACATAGGGTATAATGTGCGGGTATCAGCTAGTATCTAAAAAAATGATTTTTTTATCATATCTGCTTACTTTGATTTTATTTAACCCTCTGTTTTTAGAATATATGTATTCATAATATTAAAGGGTGCCTAATACATTTGGCCAAGGCTGTATGTACATATGTATGTACCTACCTAGACGATAGGTTTTTCCCTTAAACTTCATATAACTATATAGGATGAATTGCCCCAGAAACTAGGCCCAGACTTCTGGTTTATGTATTGTAGTCCATTCGCCCGACATTACCTCCCCAGTCGTGAAGCTCGCGGTTATATCAGACTTTCTATCCTTATTGAAACATCTACAAAAAGTATCAGCTACTGTACCAGGTTGCCATGTTATGTAACTGCTTGTATACTTACATACATAAGTATAAGTGTTGAAATTTAGATCCACAAGAATTATGGATTCAAAACCATCTTTGAAGTAAAAATTGAATAAAACACAACCCTTCAACCTTAGCCCCTCACATCAACACATTCCTTTCAGCCCTACACCTGCACTTTATTACAATTTAACCTCCGAATTCCCCAGGGAACCTATCTCAGTTTGCCTTAAACTTTTCTGTTCATCATAAAGCATTTATCAGTTTTTGTTCCTTTTCCCCACTTCTCGTCAAATTTCATGTTCAACGACTGCGAACGAACGACGCAGAGACTCTTGAAGATTAAATTTCCTTCCGTCCTAACAGGTGTGCATAACTTGTTAAGAGCGAATTTTTCCATGTTATTGTTACTTTAAATAATAATCGCACCCCATTGTCGAGCCGCTTACTCATCTCTATTCAGAAGCAGCCGAGCCACCGCCTATTGTTGCAATTTTAATTAAGCGCGGTAAATTACAATTAAAAAGTTTTATTCCTTGCTACTGAAAGGAGCCGAGTGGCAGGAGAACCCCGACGAGGACGGAGAAGAGCAGAGAAGTTTTACAATTACACCCTAAGGTGGTCTCCGTGAATTTTAAACTTATACCTCTTTTATCGAATCGGGAGACAAGCAAAAGGTCTCCGGGGATAATTTCAAAGAAATTGAATAATTTAGTCTTGCTTAAGGATAATTATTATTCAACAAAAAAATTATCCAAATGAATAGGATAGCGGGCATGGTGGGTAGTTTTATTTTAATAACCTACTAATTTTAAATGAATTTTTGTTTTTTAAATGAAGAGGAATTTTCGAGCGTTTGGTGGAAGGATGCGGGTTTCACTCCCTAGGGAGGAGAATAATAAACAATAAGGATTATGGAGGTTTAATATTCCCTCTTTTGTTCTGGAAGCCCTTTGAGAGTGTAATTGATTGTATAAGAAAGGTTTTTCGAGGGATGGTTTGTTGAAGAAATGGGTTAAATATTGGTTTGTTTGCAAACTTGGTTATGCTGAGCTTCAGGCTCTTCGATGCAAAAGCAGAGAAGAGTTCAACCTAGTAAAACTCTCTCGTCCCGACACCGACTGGCAGATCTACAAGATACTCTTGAAGCTCTTTATAAAAGAAGTCAGAGAATTTCAAAGTAGATTTTGGCGTAGTTTTTGCGAGAAGAAGATTGACACTACCTACAGCAGAATCGTCCAGACCACGAAAAGTTCTTTCTAAACCGCCGCCGTGTATGCAAATCGTCCTAATGCACCCAAATGCTACTTGGGTTGACTCAGGCGAAATATGTATTGCTAAATCGGCTAATGGACACTTACTTCCTAGGTTGTTCGCCCGTCTAAGCTAAAAGGGCCAGTTTGCAGCCCTCCCATGCAGCTAACCTCCTCAGGGTGGGGGCGGCCAACATGGTTGGGAAGTGCACATGCAATAGCTTAAATAGTTATGGCGTAGTAAACGGGCCTCGGATATTGCTAAGCCTGCTATGCTAGGGCGCCCTTCGAAGCCAGGCCTAAAGGGTAGCGGCATCCGAGCGTCTGTTGGTCGGCTTGTCCCGTTCGGTAGTCGGCCGGGTTTAACCCGAAACGGTTACGAGCTTTCCAGCAATGGTCCCGCAAATCATTACGGGGTTTGAAGGGTGACTGCGCTATGCTCCGGTGGGGGCATAAGTGCACTTTCGGTTTCTCGACAACGGCATCGATTTAGGAACGTTTCTTCGCTCACACGAAAAGACCTTGAGCTTTTTGGGGAGGCTACTAAATATCGACTAGTTATAGCTGATATCACCTGAGCAAAGCAAAGAACTGCAGACAATACGGATGGGTGGACACTCTTCATCTCAGGAGTAGCACTTTCAAAGTTTGCTCAGGCGGGAGTGGGGATGCTCGCAAGTCGCAGGCTGGCAGGCAGAGTATTGGAGTGGATACCATTAGGGAGAGTTGCGATCTTAAAGCTTAAAATTAAAAGGTCAACTCTGGCTCTGGAGCGGGTATGAATATGCACCGAATCTGGAGTCGGAGTATGCACATTTCTTGGATAAAGTAGATGCCGCCCTAGAAAAGGTTGCAGATCATCATCATCATCTTCCAATGGCCCGCTTATCCACTATGAGAGTCGCGGGTTTAGGGAGCTTAAGTGGACTCTCTACATTTTCGAATCTTCCGCCATCGACTCTAACTCATCAGGGGCTATCCCCATACGGGTAGAGGTGAGATTTCAGACTTAGTCCAGCCATATCATCTTAGGCCTACCCAGGGGACGTCTGCCCGATGGCAAGAATTCCATGGCACGTTTTAGAAACCGAGTTGGGGACATGCGTTTGACGTGCCCAAACCATCGAAGTATGGATCTCTCCGTTCGAAGAAGTACTCTGGTGTTCCTTACCCGATCTCGGCGAGTCACCCTAGCAATACAACGAAGAAATCTCATTTCGGTAGCTTGTATCCGCGATCTTATTCTTTCGGTCATTACCCAAACCTCATGACCATAGGTGAGAGTCGGAACAAACACTGAATTAAAGACCGACAACTTAGCTTCGATGCCAAGTTCAGTCCTGCTGGTAACAGATTGACCAAGCTGTCTTGGTTGATCCAGCCTGACCAATCCTACAGGACAACACAGTATTGCTCCCTTCATCATTCTTGAAAAGGACCCCGAGATACTTTAACTTTTCCACCTGTTTCAATGGGACTACACTAACATGCAGAGTGCATTGAAAAGGCATTATAGAAATTACCA
Organism: Matsumyia berberina; assembly: GCA_917880715.2. Taxonomy (NCBI): domain Eukaryota; kingdom Metazoa; phylum Arthropoda; class Insecta; order Diptera; family Syrphidae; genus Matsumyia; species Matsumyia berberina. The sequence goes on along the minus strand of OU862871.1, from coordinate 47,206,636 downwards.
TTACCTCTGATTTGTTCACGTTTACCTTCATCCCAGGTTTAACACAGACGGCGACGAACCCATCTAGTGCGCGCTGAAGTTCGGTCTGGGATGACCAAGTCATCAGTAAAAAGCAGATGGCTTATCTTTAAGTCTCCCAATTCGAACCGTTCCTCACCAAGGCTACTCTGTAACATCCTATCCATATGCACTGACAGAAGGCACCCCTGGCGAAGTCCAACGCCCACAGTAACGCCGTTCACTCGAACACAGCTCTTACAGTTAGTGTACAGAGATTGAATGGCCCACAGAAGAGAACCGTCAATCCCGTACTCCTACAATACACTCCAGAGTTTACCTCGAGGGACCCGATCATTTACTTTCTCCGAATCCACAAAACAGATAGATTTTTATTTTGAGTGTGAATACCTGGTTGTGCTTCTACCTTGACGAAAGCCGCACTGCTCATCGCCCAACCGGGACTCGACCACAGCTCTGGAACGCGTTTCCAACACCTTTGCAAAGACTTTTCCGGGGAGACTTAAAAGAGATATGCCCCTTAAATTGGAGCAATCCCTCTTATCCCCTTTCTTAAAAAGAAGAACAATCACCCCAGTTTGCCAATCGCTAGGTGTTTCACCACATTCCCAGGCCACTTTAATGACACGAGAGAGCCATTCCATTCCCTCTTTAACCAAAGCCTTGAGCATTTCTGGCCGGATTTCATCCACACCAGCAGATTTACCGACTTTTAGCGCTTGAATCGCCAAAGTCACCTCCTCTGCAGTGGGACTATTGAAATTTTGATATCATCGAAGAAATCAAATCTTTCCGATGAGAAGGACATCTTGCGCAGATGGGGCGAGCACTTTTCGATGTGGCTCAATCCCGAACAGGGCACTGAGGATAGCAGACCCATGGTTTTAAGTAGGGCGGAGAATAGTCCCACCGTAAAAGTCGACAAATCTGCTGGTGTACACGAAATCTGGCCAGAAATGCTGAAGGCTTTGGGGGAGGAAAGTGAAATGACTCTTGCGTGTCGTTAAAAAGGCCTGGAAATGCGGTAGAACACCTAGCGATTCCCTAACTGGGGTGATTGTTCTTCTTTTTAAGAAAGGGGATAAGAGGGATTGCTCTAATTATAGCGGTATATCTCTCTTAAATCTCCTCGGAAAAGTCTTTGCAAAGGTGTTGGAAGCACGTTCCAGAGCTGTGGTCGAGTCCAGGTAGAAGCACAACCAACCAGCTATTCACTCTCAGAATGGTACTTGAGAAGTCCTGAGAGTATGCCAAACCTTTCTACAGTTGTTTTGTGGATTTGAAGCAGGAATATGGGATTGACGGTTCTCTTCTGAGCGCCATTCAATCTCTGTGCACTAACTGTAAGAGCTATGTTCGGGTTAACGGCGTTAGGTCGACACGTTTCACTGTGAGCGTTCGACTTTGCCAGGGGTGCGTTTTGTCACCTCACCTTTTCATCGTGTATGGATTGGATGTCACAGTGCAGACGTGGCAAGGAACGGTACGACTTAAGTCATCTGCTTTTCGCGGATGACTTGGTCATCCTTACGTCCACCCATACCGAAGCTGAGATGAAGGTAAACGTGAACAAATCAGGGGTAATGGTGATATCCTGAATGCCTGTTCATTGTACGCATGCTACTTGGAGTCCCATTGAACCGTGTGAAGAAGTTTAAGTATCTCAGTGCCCTATTCACGAGTGATAAGACCTTTAGGCCTGGCTCCGGTGGACGCCCTGGCATTGCAGGCTTGGCAATACCTGAGGCCGGTTTTCTTCGTCTTGTCGTCGTTGGGTTTGCGCTTCGTTAGCCATATCTGGGCTGCACGTTTAGATCAACTATTCAGCTACTCCACCCGTACTTCCTAGACATATTGCCCGCCCTTCACCGCGAGGAGGTCAGCTGCATGGGGGGGGCTCGAAGCTAAGTTAGTCCATAATTCAGTGTGTGTTCCAACCCACACCTATGATCATGAAGTTTGGATAGTGACCGAAAGAATAAGATCGTGGATACAAGCTGCCGAAATGAGATTTCTTCGTTGCATTGCTGGAGTGACCCACCGAGAACGGGTTAGGAACACCAGAATACGCGAGACACTCAATGTCGAGCAGCTACTTCTTCAAACGGAAAGATCTATACTTCGATGCTTTTGACACGTTAAGCGCATGTCCGCAACTCTGTTTCAATGATGTGCCATGGAATTCGTGCCATCAAGTAAGCGTCCCTTGGGTAGGCTCAGGATGAGATGGCTGAACCAAGTCCGAAATCTCACCTCTACCCGTATGGGGATAGCCCCTGATGATTTAAAGTCGATGGCGGAAGATCGGGAAATGTGGAGAGGCCACTTAAGCTCCCTAAACCCGCGACCCCCAAAATGGTAATGAAAATGATGATGAGCAGTTTGCAGTTTCGAGCCGAATAAGGCAACAGGCTCTTCCCTACACCACTTCAAAAGGGCTTCACAGTACATTCTTTCGGATAAGAGCCTGTCTATACCAATGCCTGGACTGGGGCGTATATAATTTGTATACCCAAAGCACGTACCTTTCTATTAAAAACCCTGGAGAGAATTCTCGATCTCGATGTGAAGGACACCTTAGATTGCAGTCCTCAATACAAATCACAGTTCTTTTATTATAAGAGCAAATCGGAATTATTGTTAAATTGTAACCCTACAGCAGGACTGAACGCCTTCTGGCAGGCACCTTTCTGATCCAATTTTTTCTCAACCTAATATTTTATTCTGGTTTAGAATGCCATGCCGACTTTATATAAATTATATATTTACATAGTTACTGCATAGTTCATTTGGGATGTACTGTTATTTAGAATCGATAATCAGTGCAACCCGCCTATCTACGATAAGGGTCGCGGGTTTAGGGTACTTAAAGGAACCCCCATACCCCTCAATCTTTCACCATCGACTCTAAAACATCAGAAGCTATCCTCATACGAATAGAGGTGAGATTTAAAACTCCGTAGGACGTGTTGGGAGCCGAGTTGGGGATATGCGCTCAACGTGCCCAAACCATCGAAGCATGGACCTCTCCCTTTGGAATGGCACACACTACCAAACACTAACACTACAAAACAAATACACCCGTTTCCTGAACTACCTGGCGTTTGGCGGTCTAACTATTTTCTCACCTGCAACTCAAACGACTGCTCTGATTTTATTTTCGACCTCATTTTCGTGTTCCACGCATTATAATTAATCCAGCATAATTAATTCATAAAAAGTAATAAATTGTTCTGCTAGAAAGTTAAGAAACAATTCCATCAACCTTTTCTTTTAATACTGTACACATATGTTTAGAATTGGTTAGAAAAAGTCAAGCCACGAACCATTTAGCATAATTTATTAAATAAAACAGTAGATGACAAGAAATTAAAACAAAAGGCGTCAAGAACTGTGCACTTCAATTTTTAAAACAAATTAAGCGATTGGGTTTTCTAACATTTTCTAACATTGTTTAGTCATTGAAACAGGCAATAGTTTTGCAAGAATCATGTACATATGCACCAGGATGCTAACAAGCTATAGAAAAACATATGCATTGATAAAAGAGTAGGGTATATGGGCAGCTGAATTGCTGAATGGATTCGCAGATAGACATTATTTTTGGAAGCTTGTCCAAACTCTAAATAGCTACATGTGCAGTTGTTGAACCCACCGTGTAGTACAAACGAACTGAATTACTCCCTTCTTTACATAACAGTTGACCCACTCGATCGCACAGCTACTGTCCAAGATCTTCACAAAGACACAAAGTGCATATATGTACATAGTATGTACGTAAATGCAATAAAAAAAAATCCAAAATTTTCAAATTTGCGTCAAATGAGTTCCACGAAAAACTTGCACTACCTAGTCTACGACTATATTTGTGACGTGGCACGTGGGCCAGAGAAATATTCTTTAGGAGTTATTCTAGAACTTCTGATGGATTGGGTATGCGAAAGCGACTTACTGAATGATTTTCGAGCGGGGTTCAGAAAAGGGTATTTAACTGTAGACAACATCTTTACTCTGACAAGCATCGCTCGGACATATGTACATATGTACCTTGATAGGGGCAAAACACTATGCACGTTCTAACTTACTATGGTTAGGTTAGGTAGAGTAGGGTTAGGTAGCACTAGGATGCCTTTTTTTGTTACCACGACTCGTGTGACCTGTTTAATTATGTGTGCTGTTGAAGATTGGTAAGACAGCCGGGAGAACGTAGATCCAGCCTGTGGAGTTTAAAAAATGGGTTAGATCTCGTATTCCTTTCCCTAAGATGTCGTTGATTTCGTCGAAGAATGGTTGGTTTAGTGCACGCACTGTGGCTCTTGCAAATGCCGGGCGTTTGCAGAGGAAATGGGAGGGTTTTTCTTTTCATTTTCGTTCCCGCAGATGCGGCAGTGGGGGTTGTATGGAATACCTAGTCTCCAATTGACCAATGCCCCCCTGGTTGTCGCCGTTGTTCTGGCGATATCTGGGAGGGTTCTGCTTTTGTTCTAATCTTATCGAAGGTTGGTCATATCTTCCTTGATGTGGCGCAGTTCATTAATCCCTTTCATTATAGGTTGGCCTTCTCTAAGTGTATTTGTTCCGCGAGTGAGTCCTGCCTGCCAAGTTCATCGGCATTCTCGTTTCCTTTTGTCACTATGCCCTGAAAACGAGAGCAGTGTGACCCTGAACCGCTCGCCTAAGTGCGCAAGCTCGTTCCGGCACTCTTGCACCAATTTGGAGGATAAGATAGCCAAGTCAATAGCTTTGGAAGCGGCTTGGCTATCTATGAGGATAGAAATGTTTTGTTTGTGCGTTGGTCACGCCCGAGTTGCGTCGAAGTCCCTCGGATTGCCAGTAGTTCCGACTGGAAGATGCTGACGAAATCCGGTAAGCGCTATGAACTTGAAATTTTCGGTGGTTCCAAGTAAAAACGAGCCACTACACCGCAGTTCATCTATGATCCGTTGGTGTAGATGACTGTTTCGAAGTACTTCACCACTTTTTTTTTTTTTTTTTCGCTGTGGTCTAGTTTGATTGTGATGTAGTCGGTTGGAAACGTGACCATGCCGTTTGGTAACGAGTTTTAGATATTACTGTGGCCGTAGGGCCGTGCAGTTCAGAACCCTTCTTTAAGTCTGACTCCGTTGAACAGTGCGGTATTTTTGTGTGTAAGTCGAGAGGAGGAAGATCCAGCAGTAAAGGCATCAGTTGGGGACGACCTCAATGAGTCCATGATGCCTATACTCGTTGTTCTTTAGAGTCTTTTGAGATTCATAAGGTTATAGCCTTTGGTTAAAAATATTAACGGCCCACAGGTGAGAATTGGATGCACTACGGCTGTGTAAACCCACAAAGTCATCTTTGGTTGAAGTCCCCACTTCTTTCCAAAGGTTTTGCTTCAGGCATAGAAAACGACACATGCCTTGCTTACTCTGTGTTCAATGGTTTGCTTCCAGTTAAGTTTTTGGTCAAACATGGTACCCAGGTACCTAGCGCTGGAGAATAGTGTGAATGGTTGACCATTTAGACGGGGAAGGGTGAAGTCCGGTATTTTGGTTTTGGTAGTGAAAAGCATCAGTTCAGTTTTGCTCGGCTTTACACCAAGGCTACAACTTGCGCCCAAGGTGTTTATTTTGTCAAGAGCAGCCTCTGGCCTTTTTCTGTTTAAGCATTTGATTTTCCTACAGTATTTTATTGTGTTTTTTTAGCTTTCAGAACCTATGTTGCTAAAGAAATAATTGCAATCAAATTTCCTGCATGTCTTGGCATTCACACAGTATATCTATGTTCTCAGCGGTACATATGTAGACCGTTGCCGTACCTGCAAACATCTGTAGCTGAGAGCCGTAATATTTTAGCGTGCTTTCTCAAAGACAAAACTCAGACAAGATGCCAGTGATTAGTTAAACCTGTCCCCTCGTTAAATTTAGAATATCTATTATTCTTCTAGGATCTAGTGCACACCAAAGTGCTTTGGATACCACGTGCCCTACTATATGAGACCATCTCTGTTTTGCATTACTAGTGATTATTCTTAACACTGCTCTATGTGTCGCTGTACGCCCAGTCTGGTCAGTACGTCGGCTTTTCCGTTTCCCTTGAAAAGTGCTTAGAGTTGTACAAAACCTTTTCAAAGAAAATAAAACTGCAGCGTGAGATGATAACAAAATGTCCAACTGATTTAAGTCGCACAAGGAAATTAAAAAGGGCTTTCTCTGGGTCGACTTCTATTCTTAATATTTTTGGATGATCCCACATTTCTAGAGTTGGACGAGATTCAAATAAACACTGTTGTACATGGATGATATTGTCATACTGCCAGAATCCACAATAATGATACAAGTGATGACCAACAAGCCACGACAATACTGCAGAATGTGGAATCTCACAGTGAACACTAACTCCAAAATAATGGTGCTTCAAAATGGAGTTGTTAATTATCCATATGAATAATACTTTTCTCGGAAAAAAGTGAGAAGTTTGCCGTTGTTTTTTGATCCAGCTTGTGAACTTTAGATCGAATCCGTCGGAAATATTTCTCCTGGTAGCTAGTTCCAATGTTTGCTAATTTTATAACAAAAGGAATTTTGGTAAAGACAATAACGTACAGTTGTGATAAGCCTTTGCAGTTTCTGATTGTACGTTCGAATACATACAATGTTTTCAGAGGTGATCTCCACCTCTTGAGTTCATCTGATCATCTACCGTGATGATACCGTAATATCTGTACTAGAGGCATAAATCTGCTACTAGTCTACGATGATTTAGTGACTGCAGTTTTGACGTAAGTGAAAAGTCGTCTATTAGGGAGTGTTTCGAGGGCGAGCTCCAGATGTGCCAACAGTACTCGAGTCCTAATGGTCTAATTCGTGCTTTGTAAAGAAGTATTAGAATTGACAGTGACGCCAACGAAGTGCATGCTTTCTTGGAATAATCACTTGGTTGACCATTTGCAATTCTGGTACAATAGGTGTACACTTTTTCGAAAATACTATTCTTGGCGTTAAAGACAACTAAGTTTACTTCTCCTCTGCATAATTTTTGCAAAGTCTTTGTTCACATTTGGGGAGATGTATTAGCAGCATTAATGGCCATTTTGTTTGTGAAAGAGTGCTCTACAATTGGTTGAAACAATAAAGCAAACGCACTCACTTCCATTTTTATCGTTCATAATATAATTGATTTCCTTTTTACATTTTTGTACTGTATACAAAATTTAATATGAAAATCATATCTAGTTTGTTTATTTTTTATATTTATTTCTCTGTATTATTTTATTAAATATTTTACGCATTCGGAAATATACAAATATTTTTATTCTTCATAATAAAATCTTTTAAAACTTTTCTTTATCCTCATATAATTAAATTCAAACATTTTACAATCTAATAAAATTTCTTATTATTTATTTGTAATATATAATACATATATAAAAGTAATCTTTCAATCTATACAAAATAATCATGCACATGTTTATGTAATTTATTCATATAACTTTCTTTTTTTTTTAATGTAGAGGGATTCAAAGTGAATGGAATAAGGTTAGAATAAGTTAAAAAAAAAAACAATTACAGCTTCATTACTGGGCGGTTTAAGAATGCAAGTACTACGCTGAGCAGCAACATTAACCAAGAAAAATTGTAGTGTCTACAACGATCCTGTCGCATCTTAAAATCCATTAGACAACGTTTAGAAAAAAAGTTTATAACATACAAATTAATGCCCTAAAGGGCTGATCAGATACCGTATGTTAACTCTGTGTCCTGTGTCGCTGTCAAAACGCGGGCACACGGTTTGCAGCTACAGGGCTAAGGAAAACTTGAGTTGTTTGAATTGTAATTATTGTAAGCATTTTTATAGTGTTCTGTTTGTGTCCAATAGGGTTGTTTCGAACAGTTTGGAACAGAAAATCTTGCACCTACTCTTGAGGTAGCAAAGAATAGTAAAAAATGACAGTCACAAAGTCAGCTGTGTTTTCAGCATTTTATTTGTTCAAATGACATTCTCCCATTTTTTATAACTAACATATGGGCTGTACTGTTCTGTTCTAACTTGATCTGACATTTTTCACAAATCTCTTCTGTTCTGTTCTGGTTTGTTCTCACTGAAGTAAGCTACAGGTACAAGCCACAGCTGCACATTCTATGTGCTCTTACGGCTACAGCTACAGCTACAGCTACAGATACACTTTCTGATCAGGGCTTTGAGTGATCAGGATTATCTTCTCGACAGCAATCTTGCCTCTCCTGACAAGATATACTCTTGGAGGGTTTCTCTTCACCAAGTTCGTCTAGGAAACTAATGCAAATGGTTTAATGGTTCATAAACTCTTATTGGACAAACCAGTTAGTCCGTCCAATAATAATGAACTATTTATGAATTGATCGGGAACACCCCTATTTAGACTCGACAGCGAACACGCAAGTTGGCATGTTTTTTGTCTTTCGCTCAGTTTTTTACCTTTCTGCAATTCTTCGTTTTTTTCAGCAGGCGCAGGACAACTAATGTACATGCAAGTGCGCTTGCTTGAGATATTTAAGAGAAAACTAAACAAGTTTGTCTCATAATATCACAGTCCAGCTATATGACGCTGAAATTTGAAATTTTCGTGTACTACACGATGGAATTGTGTAATTATCACGAACACAGCAACATCGACTTGGTGAGAAAGATGAATGAATAAAAAAACGTCTTACCGAAGACCCTTCGGGTGTATCCCGTGAAACACGTATAAAGCACCTACAGTTTTATGGTATATGTAAGTTAAAAACAATTTTCTATATCCATCAAACATAATCCTCTTGATTGTTCTATGCCGTTCATAACCAATCCATTTTAAAAAAATGTTTAAACCTACCTAGCTTTCACCTTTTACTCCCTCTACACAATAAATTCTTAACACATTCCTTAAAAATAAAACACTCTAAAATATCATAAATTCGCAAATCATTCCAAAAGAAATACTGCTACATATAAAAATATCGATGTATTTTAATTTATTAAACAAACCTAAGCTCAGGAATTGAAAGAAATTATACACAATAGATTGGATTTTGTTTTTAAGAATTGACACGAGTTCTCTCATTTAAATATGTGTAATCTGATTTATATTTTTTTTTTTAATTTTTATTTAGCCTAAAAATTAAGCTTTTTTTAAAACATACATGCAAAGTAGAGCTAAAATGTAAGTTACAGTGCCGTCAGTGACGATAGATAGTCTACCAGTTGATTTTACGGTATGGCGGGAGATGTATGTCTAAATCTCCAGCGGACAGTGGGTACCAATACATTTATTGACGCCAAAATGATGTCTAATGACAATGAGTTCTTGCTGAGGTTAAAGTCGACCAACTTAATATTTCAAAACAACGTAAAAGCCAAAACGTATATCAACATGATTCGCAACCGAAGTAACAAAGTTCTTCAAAGTTTAAATAAGTTCCACATCAAGAATAGAACCACCTTTTGTTCGAAAGATGCAGCACGGGGAAGACGTTTACATTTCCTGTTCAATTATTACAATCACATCATAGACAAAATTGCATGCAGCACTTTGGGACGAATCACAAAAAATCCCAGTTCTCAATGACAAAAGAGAACTACTACGCGTAGATAGGTCTTCTGGCGGAAAGAAAAAGTTGCAAATTTTTGAAATTATTTTAAAGTGTAAGCACAAGAACAGAAGCATGAACATGAACCAGCTCACATCAAACAAAAAGAAGTACATATATGATATTTGCCATATTAACAAGCAGTCCATGTCGAATCACAAGTCAAATATGGTATAATACTGGTTTCATCACAACATGAAAAACTCCCACCTACCACATGTAAGATACTAGAAAAACAAGAAGTAAAATACTGAACTACGCAGGGCTCTAGGTATAATGCTAGACCGTAAATCTCTGTGAAAGAAGAAGTAGGAACAGTGATGCCCAAATTAAAAGGATGGCCACCATCATAATGTGGAGACCGCAGTATTGATTACGAGTACAGTGCACAATTCACCAAGGAATATTCAGCACTAATCGTCAAAAGACTACCTGGGGACTGTAGAAAGAAACAAAAAGCATAGTACGGGAAGTCATTTTTAACAAACGTCGGTAAATTTGTTAAATTATTGTTTCGTGGTATAAGCCCCTGGAAATTTATCCGAAGAGGACCAAGACTAAGCTTGTCGCAATCATGTGTTGTGCTTGTATACGAATTTAAAGGACTTAAGGTTTCAATTGCCGAATCCAGGGGCCTATAACACAATACTACAAGTACTTGTACAACAAGTAAAATTCCTCAAGTATAGCATATTCGTGTAACACAAAACGACAAGTCAACGGACAATTTTTTAAGTGGTATGTCAAACTCAACAAATGGGAAATTTGATAATTTCTCTCTTTCTGTAACTGGAAGCTTAAGTGTAAACAAATATAAAACGTCAGTGGTTGAATGGTTGATCAAATCTAACAGGTGATTTAAGACTTGTAAGAATGGAAAAAGTAAGCATTCAGTCTAATAGATAAGGAAGAAAAAGCCGAGTAAATTTCAGTGCGTGTTTAAAATAAATAGATATTAATAAAAGAAAAAACAATATGTATTTTTTTGATTCCGAATCGGACAGGGATAATGATGATTTTCAAAATAGAGTTGAAATTTATAAACACAGGATAAACTTTGCAATTGAAGATCACTTGTTTTCAAAAAAGAAGAATTCGAGAACAACATGCCGTCGTCGAATATGTTCTTGAACGACTTTTGCATAAGTTACGGTCGCTAAAGTCTTTAAAGACAAGGTATTGATTGTCTTGCATTGGTTTGGTTCTGGATCCAAGTACCATACTATAGGGGATATCCATGGGGTCAGTAAAATGACAGCATGCCGGTGCATTCAAGAATTTACTTCTTCATTAAACGAGATGGAATTTCAAAGACAAGTTTGTTAGCCAGAAGATTCAACATTTTTTTGAAAAAGGTGGTATGCCAGGTTTGTCGTCAATAACGATATTCTTATCAACATCGATTGTCGGACAAATAATGAAGCAGCTTTCGTGGATCGACATGGTAAACACTCTCTTAATTTTATGGCAGTGTTTGGATCCGACGGATGGCGACCTATCCTTTGAAAACTTGGCTCATGACGGCGCCTCTATAGCCCCATACAACAGTGCTCATTAACGAACACGACGTTTTGTGGAGTGTGCATTAAATCTTTTCTACAACTGTAAAGTTTTTATTTGTGTTGCAACAATAATCTACACTTGTCAAACAAGCATAGTTCAACAAATGTATTTGACTTGAAGATTTGTAGTTTTGTGTTATAGGCCCCAGATTATGTAGCTTGAATTGCTGGGATTTTATACCTGATTGATAGTTTATTGGTACACCGGCATTGTCTATTAAAAATAGACGCAAGATGAACCGCAGATACTCCGATTCAATAATGCTGAGCAGCAGGTTGACTACCGAAATTTTTTTTAACCAAGAACAACCATAAAAAAACGTTAAGACGGAAAACCAGTTTTATGCATCTATCATTGAATATGTCAATGTTTCAAAGATTAGTATTAGCAATGGAATGACATTTACTCAGAACAACTTACAACTTTAGTTGACCACACACCAATGATTTCAATGGCTTGACTTTTCTTCAAACTATCTGCTATCAAGATTCCTTTAGCTTTATTTTAGCTGCACTTTGCATTTAAAAATATTCTCCCTCTATTTCCTTTTACATCCTAATTTCGCACAAACGTTTAATCTAATATTCTAGTTTGGAAATATCATTTCTTTTTAAGTAATTACATAAATTCTCCTCGCTTTTCTTTAAGGTTAAGCTACCTTCGACAGTTCATTCATTTAATTTCTCTAAATTTGTTATGTGCAATGATTAGTGTATGCGTGTGTAAAGATGTTTTAGTCTCGTGTTTATGTGTAAATTTTCTCTAAAAAATATTTACTTTTGTTTCTCATCTAAATTTGTTTTAAAATAACACAAAGTCAAGATAAATTTCACGATAAATGTGCTTGTGTGCGCATATGAGCTTCAATATCGATAGCAACAAATGAAATAAAAATTGTTTCTGCTGGGTTCCTCTGACATCAAAATTGACTACAACAACATACAGTTTCCTTGCGGTACGACAAAACCCTTGTCATGTTTTAGAATCACAAAAAATCTCTTCTTTAGATACTACTTATGGCGGACAACAACCTTAGATAATTATTTACATAAAAACAGTCAATGTAAATATGAGGCGTGTATGTATGTGTATTATGTGAATGAGCGTGAGCTAGGGATAGTCAACAATTAAAAAAATATTTGTAAACCTAATGAGTTGTCCTAATAAAATCTATTCTATGTACGTTATTAAATATGAATATCCTTTGTTTCACACTAACCCTATGCTACTACATGACTATTTTTGTGTAAATCAGTTAATAGCTCTGCGTCTAGATCTTCTCCTTCGAGCAGATCGGTACAGATTTCACCGTTTAGCGGAAAATTATTGGCAGACGAGACCACAACTCCCGTACCATTAGTGGCAATCACTGCATCAAGAGAGTTCCGACGACGTTCACGTTCGCGAACAATGTGCGGTGCTTCATTAAATTCATCCAATTCATCCATACCTGTCAAAGAATATTAGTTATATTAAGAGAATTGATTAATTTTGCACAAGACTAACCTGAATAATGTGATCCAGCCAGTAGCAAATACTGACCGGAACGATTTGGCCACAGGAGTCCTGTCATAACACAGTATGCTAGGCAATCAGCTGAATTTGTAATGCCTAGCAAAAGTTTATCCCTCCACATGGGACTGACTTGTAGAGCGACTATCGCTACAATTGGCAGGTAAATGAACCATACTAAACTAGAGGCGCCAAGATGTAGTAGGAAATCTAATTTCTTCGTTGAATGTTCATATTTCATAGTGTTTCGTAGTTCATAAAGGAACCACATCATGAAAGACGTTCTGAAAAATAAATAAAGTTAATTAGAAAACGTTTGACTATCGACACCAGTAAAAGTGAGTCTAACCTGAGTATTAGGACTATCCATCCGGGCCATGTCTGATACTCATCAATGTCTGAAGTTATATCGATTTCCGTCTGAAAATTAAAATCGTTATTGAACATGCGTGTTGTATATTTTGTGTTGATTAGATAATTCGTTTCCTTAACGTCCCACTCGAGTCAATACAGATTTATTGTGATACCAATTGTACGAAAAGCCCTTATACTTGTGGAGCAAATTCCCCCCGAAACATTTTTAGCAAAAGAGAGTTCCGCAAGAACTGGTTTAGAAAACCTGATATGTTTTCGTTGCACTAGTGAAGCAAATAAGACAGCCTTTGTATCTTTCTAGAGGTGGTTAAATAAATAGCTGGCGCGACAGCTCGGGATCAGCCAAGGCCTAGCTTCTCGCAACCATTCATGTTGTGGGTGTTTGTATTGTTCGCATGAATGGAAGGGACTTACAATTTATTGCCGACTCCGAACGGCGAATTGAGAAGCTCTTCCATGACAGATTATACTCCCGGAGGCTTGTCATTCCCCGACGAGAGGTGGTGCTGCGAAAAATGTTCGGTGTTCCTGGATGGGGTTTGAACCCGCGCCGCTCGGTAAACAGTTCAACGCACTAACCACTGAACTACGGCCACCACTAGTGGAGGTGGTTAGTGCATATAATAGCCTGGCATCTTGTTATCCTTGTACTCAGTTTCTTTAAAACTCTTTCTTTGATAATGAAATGTAATTGGACATCTGATTCTCTAATAACTAGAGTAATGCTGTTATTGAGGTCGTCAATTTTTCTTCACATTTAGATTCAAATCTGTGCCAGCTCGAAATAACCACAGAACTAAGGCGGCCATACCTCGTCGGCATATTGAAAAATAAATAGTTAAGCCTTCAAACTTTTCATTCAATTGTGACCGCCGTCTACTCTCTTAGCTCTTGCGGTCCCTAAAGGGAAACTACCAATCGTACGAGCTACCGTATTCCTGTCAAAGTTTCTTGATTCTCGCTAGCTTTTACTCAACTGCCGTGAGTCGTTTCCCAATTGCTCTGGGCCAAGTTTTTCTTAAACAACCTATCCCTCTTTTTATTTAAGTTAGTGGAGTCCATTGCACGGTCCGAGGCCCAACTGGGAATTTATTGTGACGTTTTGCTACCACAAGGAACAGGAAATAAATTACATAGTTAAGTATAGAAATGCAGCGCAGCAACACTAGCATTTCTGTTGACCCATTGTGGTCAGCTTTCCCTGTTGCATAACTTGACTTACTTTGCAGTCATTGCATTTTTATTGTAATTCTTCTTTACTTTGCGAAATATCTCATCATCTCCATACAATCCACCGAGTTGCGCATTCTTAGAGGTTAGATCTTCTCTTGTTTTCACCTCTTCGCAAACAGGACCACATATCCACCCAAGAATTTTTCTGTTGTTTTTCAATACTCAGCACCATATGGTGTTCCAACTTATTAAATCTGACCCTAGTTAGGCCGAAGCACTAAGGAGATTCATCATAGGGTAGAAATAGGACGGCACCTACTATCGTCAACCTGGAGATACAATAAAACTGATCCTCCAGGTCAGGGACTGTACCGCCGGAATGACTACCTGATAGCACTCTCACAAAGAAGATACATAGATGGCGACAACAAACACAGCTTCTACAAGCTCTTGGAGAAAACTTGCGAGCAGGGCCCTAGCTCGAGTGACGTCGACCTAGTCAAAAGGGTCCATATACAATGACAAAGATGGCTGGGACATATAAAGTAGATAAACACCACCGCTCCGGGCTAAATAATTTTCGAATCTACCGCAGAGGTACAGCGTCATACTGGAAGAACACGACAAGGTCTTGCGCGTGCACAAGTTGAAAGGGACCTCAGCCAGCTGACATCTGGATGGAGCTAGCTAACGATGGAGCTGGCTGGAGCTGGCTTGTTGGTTAATGCCCAGGTCCACCCCAGACTGTTGAGCTATCGTGAGTGAGTAAGGAAATTCAGTCTAGTTCGTATCAGCGGAGTATAGAGGAGAAAATTTAACGATGAATTACATGGTCTACACAGCGGCATCAACCTAGCCAAAACGGTGTGACTATATTACATGTGAAGCATATGGATACCGGCACTTTATTTTGAAACCTATTTTTATTGCTGAAACCTATTGGAAGCATCATTTTATTTTTACAACCAGAATTTGCATAATTACATAGAATATACAGAAGGCATCTGGACATGATTTGCCCAATCAGCAAAACAAACTGCTGATATACTGATGGTACTACTTGTAATATTAGTTGAAGGATTTGGCCTTAAAAATAATAATAATAAAACCCAACGTAGGTGTTATCACAGATATCTGTCTTATAAACACGCAATTGCATGTGTCCAGTCTTTTTACTGAGAAAATCCTATATGCATTCTTTAATTTATGTTGAAGGCTTCCAAAAAGTTCTGAGTATGTGACAGGGGAATTCTCAGACAATGTGGTATTACAATTGATCTAATTTTGGCACAAACTTGTAGATAAATAGTACAGGCAAATGTTCTTATCCAAAATCAATTGAACCAATAGATATTATCCATCAATATTTATTTACAAAATTGACACCTTCTTACACTCGCAAAGCACTACACTGTTATGCACTTATTGAGGTGAACTAAATAGTGCAAATTACAACTACAAACGTGACTGCCGCCCAATGACAGAACGAATAGATTTGTGATAAACTAAGATTTTAATCAAATTAATTTCCCGGCAGCACAGAAATAGAAAATATTCACTTAACCCAAACTTTGCTTAAAACAGACAAAATCAGACGGTAATCTGCCGTTTTTTCCCAATCCTAACGCCAAACATTACAACTTTACCACATGCTGGCAACTACATCCACTTACCCGGTCCCAAATATACAGGAATACATGAAACGCGCAATATGGTACCCAAATTGACATAAGAATAATCCAACCAGTCCGACTGATCTGTTGTCTGGTTACGGCCCAGCCTTTGGCCAATAACAATAATATCAGCATAAACGACGTCTGTAAACACAAATAAACATCTCAATCAGATATTTAGACTACATACTCTTCATTGCACTTACCCTGCTGAAAATATCCAAAATATCACCCGCCGCCTCCACGTCAGGTTGACCGATACCATTTAACGCAAAGTAAATCAAATGTGTTGTGATGAAGGCCAAACTAACAAACTCGCTAATTAGGCTGATTGTGAAGAGCTTTGTCACCGGGTGCTTCTGTAATCGCACCGCATAAATTTGCATCGGTATCAGTACGAGATACACCAGTAAAAAGATCAAATACATTTCCAGGAGATTCTGCTGATCAAAAGAGAATTGAAAAGTCAATGGATGTGAGGCCGATTGATTGGGATTGCCGTTCACAAGTCGAATGTCATAATTGATTGTATGCGTATTGCGATCGGTAGATGGTACGCGGTTGCTTAACCTGGTCGGGTCGTATGCATGCCATTGACAAGTGGAACGATTGCGATAGCATGCAACCATAGCCATATACCAGAACCTAAAAAGAAAACAAAAGAAAATTCATTGAGTGTAGGAGATAATTGTTGTGTATTAATTAGATAAAAGAAATTTATAGCTTTATTGGTGATGTTCGTTGTCATACACTCGTAATCTTTATCAATTTGCCAGGCACTGTTCCATGGAAAAAGGCACCTATACACGATACAGCGCAATATATTCTAAAAATAACAGAATTTAATTGCAAGACCGTGATCAGAAGCTTATGCATAAGTGACTCGTGAATCAGTGGTTTGTCCTTTGAAGTGCTTACCGAGTTGACACCTCGGCAAATAATGACAAACATTCAAGACTAGAAATTGTCATAATATCCCGGATGAAGATTTGGTCCTAAAAATTCGTCCTCTGCAAGTTTTTTCTGGAATTTCATTGTGACATGCTGAGCAAACCAGACTCGGGGAGTTCAGTCATCCATTATCATTCAGTTTCGACAAGGTAGGTAGCCTCTTCCTCTTAAAAGGCTATAAAAGCGTAGGTCTGCTAATTTAACCTACATTTAAAACTAATAGTTAAAGTTTGTGATGGCTGGGTGTGTAGTAATAGGGTAGACTCAGATTGGTATCAGTGGCGATGTCCACTGTTGTAACTGTTACTAAACATCTATTGTGCTTATTTTACCTCCTCGCGGTAGCCATTGGGTACAGGTTGTTGTCCACCCGGACTCAACTTGCGAAACTTATGAGCGCGAGAAGAAAAAATGCGGCACTATAAACACGTCAGCGAACGAATTTAATAGATGGAACCAACGGTGGCTAAAACAGCACCTTATCTGGGCTACTTCGGAATATTTGAAGCTGAGGCCGATAAAAATTTCCAAGCATCAGTTGGGGTCTTGGAAAAGATATGGTGACGGATTACGGCAGCACTTACATCCCTGAAGTGGATTACTGACATCGGTGCAACTGATCAATCGTCCTACGGGCTTCACAATAAAACTGGTCCTCTAGTTTGGGTGTTGTGTGCCGAGGAAAAAAAAATAGCGAATTACGATACACAGACAAGCCTCAGAGGCGGATGGAATTACTGACGACGAATCATGCAAACGAAAGAAGGACAATAATCTTCGGATCTGCACGTGGAGTGTTAGGTCGCTTAACAGACCGCGTGCCGCCGAACAATTAGCAGAGACTCTAGACTGCTGCAGAGCAGACATCACCGCTATCCAAGAAGTGCGGTGGGATGGGCCGGGCAAAAAGAGGATGAAACAAAAGCAGCCCCTATTTGGGTGTGGGTGCGAAATTGGAGGCAGACTTAGGCAAGAAGTCTTAAGCTTCAGGTATGTGAGCGAAAGCCTTATTACAATCCGCATCAAGGCTAAATTCGCCAACATTAGCCTGATATGCGCGCATGCCCCCACCGAGGAGAAAGACGACGAAACCACAGGCTACGAGCTCCTGGACAAGACTTACGAGCAGTGCCCTAGCTATGGCACTAAGATTGTCCTAGACGATTTTAACTTAAAGCTTGAAAGAAAGGGGGTTTCGGTAGTACCGTCGGAAAGTACAGTCTACACGACACCACCTTCGATAACGGATTTAGGCTGATCGGTTAGCGCATCTTGATCTTCATAAAGGAACATGAAGATCTCCTGATCAATCAACCGTCAACCAGATTGACCACATTGCGATCGACGCAAGACATGCCTTCAGTGTTTTGGGTGTCCCAACGTTCTGAGAAGCCAACATTGACGCCGACCACTACCTTGTTGTAGCCAAGCTACCGCTGTGGTTATCCTGGACACCGCCAAGACTAGGAAATACTGTGAGGAAGTTTGACTTCGGACGGCTGCAATCGCAAGAGATCACCAGATCCTTTTCCGATCGAGTCTCTCTCAATCTCTCAAGATATCTTATGCCGCCAGCATCAACTGTTGAAGACCAGTGGCAACAATGCTGGTGCTGACGGTTTGGCTGCCAAGCTGTTCAAAGCAGCAGGCGATGACTTCGTAAGAGCATGCACCAAATCATCTGTAAAATAAGGTCGCAGGAAAGTATACCCGATGAATGGAACCTCAGTATTGTTTGGCTGACCCTCTAAAATGCGCCAAGTACAGAGGTATCAGTCTTCTTAACATCGCTTACAAGATCTCATCTGCCGTGTTGTGTGAACGCCTGAAACCGTTCATCAACAACCTGGTCCATATCCATATCAGTATGGCTTCAGGCCAAGAAAGTCCACAATCGACCAAATATTCACACTGTCGCTGATTTCGGAGAAATCCAAAAAACTTCAAATCGATATCCACCACATTTTCCCATGACGGGATCTATAGAGACGAGCTATACAGAGCCAAACTCATCCGTTTGTGCAGGATGACGATGGAAAATTCACGCTGCTCTATCAAGGTCGGTCAAGACCTAACCGAGACCATTGATGCCAAAAAAAGGTTTTAGACAAGGCGACGCGCTGTTATGCAACTTCTTCAACATCGTTCTTGAAGGAGTTGTGCAAAACACACGCGCCAACACCAGAGGCACAATCATTCAAAAGTTCGTCCAATTACTCGTATACGCCGACGATATTGACATAATCGGAAGAACGCAACGTGATGTCACTGGCGTGTTCGTAAGTATTGAGACGGAGGCGGAGAAGATGGGTTTAGCGGTCACTAAGGGCAAAACCAAGTATATGCTGTCAACAAGAAAGAACACCGACGTCTCGAACACAACGTCGCTATAGACACACATGACTTTGAGGTAGTTAAGGACCTTGTTTACGTAGGCTCCGCTATAAATTCAGACAACGACACCAGTGCTGAGATCAAACGAAGAATAACTCTTGCCAATCGCTGCTTCTTTGAGCTAAGAAAACAATTGAGTAGCAAAGACCTCTCTCGACCGACTTAAGTGACCCTGTATAAGATCTTAATCATCCCAGTCCTGTTATACGGCGCAGAGGCATGGACTCTGTCAAAAGCGGATGAGGTTGCGCTTGGCTATTTCTCGTCTGCATAGACGGTGAATGGAGGCGGAGATTCAACGACGAACTGTACGGGCCTTACAGCGACATCGGCTTAGCCAGAAGAGTGAAGGTCCAACGACTGAGGTAGCTGGGTCATGTAGAGCGGATGCTTCGGCCCGGAAAATCTTAGAATCGACACCCGAGAGACGGCGCAGTAGAGAAAGACCATGACTCAGGTGGCGCAAGCAAGTCGAAGGGGACCTTAACCAACTTGGCGTGCGAAAATGGCGGCAGCTGGCTAAAGAGCGAACTGTTTGGAGACGCTTGTTGGTTGAGGCCCAGGTCCGCCCCGGAGTGTAGGGCCACCTTAAGTTAGAATCGTTACGAGAGACAAGCGGCAATCTAAAACTATTTTCGATGTTACAGAGAATGGTTGGTCGTACTTAATGTCCCAAGTAGATATTACATTCCAGTTCAGCCAAGATAGGGCTTCTTTTATTGTCATAATCACCGCCTGGAACGCTATACAATGTTCTGGAAGGTGAAAGGAGAGATTGAGGTTTAACTCATGGGAGAATACACCTCCTGCTATGCCATCGGGCAAGGAAAGTCAACAGCCCATTCAATAATCAGACTTCTGCAGATATTGGGGAAAACCAGCATTACCTTTTCATCGATTTTAAGGCCGCGTATCCAGTTTATAGAAAGAGCTACACAGGGCAAGCTCTACTCTAGAGATGTCATCCCCATCAAACTCGTCTATATGACGTAGAAGAATGCTTGCTCGCGTCGGTAAAGAGCAGCGCTGTTATACGGTTTCTCTAACCTCGTTCTTGAAAGTATTGCGTAGAACTCCATTCAATTACTCACATAAGCCGATGATATTAACCTTATCGGAAGAAAGAACCATTATAGCGCGTTTGTGAATATGCGTTACACTTTTCACAAGAATAATGCTGCATTGGTAATGCCTAATTTCGGAACCCCAAAAAAACTAATTCATTTGCGTCGCATAATACAGAAAAACAGAAGACATACATATTGTGCAACTTAATTTCATTTCTCCGGATATATTTATATATGTATTAATCTCCTTTACAAATTCATCCAGTTACTGGGTCACGAAGAGTATGTTTTAAATGAATCGCTTTAGTTCACGACAGTTGAAAACAAAAAGTGAAAGCGATTTTAAGGTCAACGAGTCAATGTCACTATCAAAAGATATAGCTTCGAAGTAGTTAAATAGAGGGATCATATGCTACATGTTTGACAAAACAACTAGATTCAAAACTCCTAACCCAATCCATGAAAGTGACATTCTATACACTATTTGCCAGCTCAGTTTTTTATAGTAGGCGAAATCTTGTGTGCGAACTAGCCAAATGGAGATGTATTAAGACGTGGACGTAACCTGAAAAACTCGACTTATGAATCGGGCACATCAAGCGAATGAAAAGGGAGCCTTCAAGGGAGCCTTATTCTTAGACAAAGAAGACCACGTTGCTTGCACTAAGTCTAGCCTGCAAATCACAGATCGGAAGCTAGTTAAGGTAAGTACGTCTTTTTTCTATTTGTATCTATAGATCGCTTTTGTGAAATCTACAATAAACAAAGCAAAAACGGAGAGAAGCAAATTATAAATGCTAAATTCTTTTCATTGAACCGTTTTATAATTGCCGCTTCCTTTCTCCAATATTTACGTAAATATTTTCAAGGTTAATTTGATGTTACACGTCATTGAAAAACCAATCGTAATAAGAAAACCAAAAATCATCAAGAAGAAATATTTGGAATCAACTTGAGCTAATGACTTTCGTTATAAATTCTAAGATTAGAAAACAGGTTTCGCACTACTGTTCTAAAATTCCACGTCTCCTTGTCGGTGATGGTAAGTGATGCGTCTTTTTCATTTCAATACTGGATTTTTAATTAACTACCATAATTAATACCAAAAGCCACAGGTATCAAGTAGAAAGACAAACATTTCTGCATTGCACTGATGGTAGCAAACTTTTCAATGTCAATGCATTCCATTCCAACACAAAGTTCAATTCTATCTATTTTAAGCGAAGTATAGCTTTGCCAGATGAGCATTTAAATGAACCAAGATTACTGAGTTGACCCCGCTGAAAGGGAATTCCCGTGCCAGATAGCACATGCTATTACTGAATTGGAATAAGAATCGATACCCACTTGGTGTTCCCTAAAACACGTGCCACAAGTACCAAATGCCGAAACATGTACAAAGGCAAACAAACAATTGTACAAATAATTGTTTGTTTTTCTTTTTTTCGTCTTCCTAAGTCTTAAGCACATGAGTATGTTCATTTATGTGTTTGTATGTCTGCCCACGAATTAAACGAGAGCATACTCTTGGCAAATCAAGAACATCTAACTTGAAGTAAATTATTTTGATTTTGTTAAATATATAATAAATAAACTGTTTTATCTTGCGGACTAACCAGATAAGATAAGTAGGCATGTACGTAACATTGTAGCCTTGCGATGATGACGGACGAGAAAAAACTATTTTACCACACAAGTCTAATGATTTATATCAGACAATGTGATGTGAAATAAAACTTGTTTGCAGTCGTTCAATTCGAGAGAAATTAATAATAAAAAAAACCCCCCAATGCACTAAATGCAGTAGTGAATGTAGAAAACGTATACAGACTTGGTCTGGGTAAGCAACTAGAGACTTCATTCGATATTAAACCAGTGCATGATTTCGCAACACCTTGCATGGCATTGGTAACTTTTATCGCGCTGTTTGCTGTTTTAAATAGAAAACGAGCCTTTTATCAACAACATAGTATAATTTTGGATTATCTGACAGTAATTATCTAAATGGAGGGTTGCTGTTTGGTTGCAAATTAATTTTAAAAAGGCTAAGTTATGGAACTTGATTCATGACGATCTTGTTTTAGTTACGGTGTTTATCCCTATATATCTAATGTTGATATCAATTGTGACCTTCATTGCCAGGCTGGACATTAAGTGCGTTGCTTACGGAAACTTGCACTTAAAGTCTGTAAGGAGATATGTTGTCGGGTAACACAGAACAACTTACATATCTCTTCAGGCTTCATGTTGCTCGCATTTAGTAACATAACCCATTTGATGAGCAAAGACTAACGATGTCACTACAGTCAAAAAACTGGAGCGTGTTCAAGGCCAAGCCGAAATCTGCATGAGGACTGTCTGTGCTTCATAGCCACCGCATCGCTCACCACTATCATCGGCTTACCGCAAGTACAAGTCCCCATAGAAATGCAAGCAAAGCTTAGCATTACTGTTTCACATAAATAAAACTTACTTAAGGTAGCGCTACACTCCGGGGCGGACCTGGGCCTCAAACAACAAGCGTCTCCAGCCAGCTCGATCTTTAGCCAGCTGCCTCCAGTTTCGCTCGCCAAGTTGGTTAAAGTCCTCTTCCACTTGCGTGCGCCACCTGAGTCGCGGTCTTCCTCTACTGCGCCGTCCCTCTGGTGTTGACTCGCAGATCTTCCGGGCCGAAGCATTGGTGTCCATCCGCTCTACATGAGCTAGCTGCCTTAGTCGTTAGACCTTCAGTTTTCTGGCTAAGACTATGTCGCTGTACAGCCCGTACTGTTCGTCGTTGTATCTCCTCCTCCACTCACCATCTATGGAGACGGGACCGAAGAATGTTCCTCTTGAAACAGCCGAGAGCAACCTCATCCGCTTTTGACAGAGTTCATGTCTCTGCGCCATGGAGCAGGATTGGGACGATTAAGGTCCGCGAAAGAGCTTTTCTACTCAATTGCCTTCCTAGCCCAAAGAAACAGCGATTGGCAAGAGCGGAGCCTTGGTAGACAAAGTCCTTAACTAACTTAAAGTTATAACTATGCCCTCATTGCCCGCTGAACCCATCTTCGCCGCCTCCAACTCAATATTCACAAATGTGCCAGTGACATCACGCCGCGTTCTTCCAATTATGTCAATATCGTCGGAGTATCCGAATAATTGGACGGACTTTTCAAAGATTGTGCCTATGTTGTTGAGAGTTTTGCACTATTCTTTCAAGAACGATTGTCTAAATCCTTTCTTAATATCAAAAGTCTCTGTGAGGTCCGGATCGACCTTAATGGAGCAACGTGCATTCTCCATCCTCAGCCTGCACAAACGGGCGAGTTTGGCAGGGATGCGAAAACTAGTCATGGCTCTGTACAGCTCGTCTCTATAGATGCTGTCATTCGCGGCCTTAAATCTATGAAAAGGTGGTGAGTATCGATTTGAAGTTCTTGAATTTCTTCAAAATCAGCCGCAGTGTGCGATAGTGGACTTTCTCGGCCTGAAGCCACAGTGATATGGACCGATCAGGTTGTTGACAAACAGCTTCAAGCTTTCACACAACACGGCAGATAATATTTTATAGGTGATGTTAAGAAGACTGATTGCTCTGTAGTTAGCGCAGTTCAGATGGTCTCCTTTCTTAAGGATCGGACACACAATGCTGAGGTTCCATTCATCGGGGTTGCTTTCCGACGACCATATTTTACACATAAGTTGGTGCATGATCCTTACCAAGTCATCCCCTACCGCTTTGAACAGCTCGGCCGTCAGCACCAGTAGCTTTGTTGGACTTTAGCTTTGATATGGCTATCTTCACTTCGTCCAGGTCGGATCGACGGAATTCTTGGTCTTCGTCGTCCAGGTTGAATGGTTCATTCTGCTTGATAACGGAATATGATTCGTCGTTGCCGTTAAGCAGTCTACAGAAGTAGTTCTTCCTGAACTAGTAAAGAAAAACTTGGTGCTATTAACGTACTACCCTAGATACTTGCGCACAAAGGTCACATTGACAATGAAACAGCGGACTCAAAATAAGTTCAATAACCACCGTCACTGATTTCGGACCATCCGATGAAGTAAGCAAATGGCTTTCAAAATACATACGAGGGAATAAGAGGGCAGAAATGTGCCAAATACTGTACCAAAAAAATCTAAGTTTAAAAAACTCCACAGATTTAGCTGATTCTGTGTGATTGGTGATCCTTTATTACCACAATTAACCTATCATGTTCTTAGAATAGAATATAACAACATATCTTTTGGTGCTGTATCGCTCAATCGATTAGGCGGGGCCACATAGAAATGAAAGTGAAAATACGTCTCTTGTAAGAACTTGTAAAAGCCTCGGACCTGGCATTAAATGAGCATTGCGTCGGAGTATAGGTTCTTAGAGAATGTATGTTAGCTTGTAGTCGAAATGCTGGCATTTAAGATCATAATCATCCTAAAGAGCTGTATTTCCCCAACTGGAGTGAATAATTTACGTGAACAGATCAATAAATCACTACTTCTTTCACATTGTTACAGATTTTCATAACAATTTTACTTTCCCTCATTCCACGTTATTAAAAGACTTGACAAAAGAAAGAAACAATAACTGGTCGATAATAAACACTCAAGACTGCTCTCGTCATTTAATAAACACTCACCTTGGTTGTGTAAGATCACTTATGACATAAGTGAACTGATATCCAGGCACCACATTCGAAGGACTATCCTCATCCGGGCAGAGTTCTCCTTTGGGGCATGGAATTTTCCTCAAGTAGTCCGTTTTGGCATGTAAACTACAATCGCTGTCATAAGCTAGATCCTGTATGCGGGCAAACATTCGTTCACATGCCAGCCCACGGTCAAAATAACTTCGATTCCCATAGAATTCCAGGAAACTTGACCGATCCAATACAGCCAATGTAACCGGAACATTAAACGAATCCTCCGAAGTAATATTCCCATAAATGTAACCAAACGAATCGCGTTGCGAATGGGTTTCTGCCTTTTGGAAGCCGAACTTCACTATAAACTTGAAGAATTCATCTGTGTGGAATTCGCCAATGATACGAGTGCCCCCACAGAGGGTCAGGCACGTTTCCAGGACGAAAAGGAACGCGAAAAAGAAGAAAATTTGTTGTGCGAATTGTGACATTTTTCACTATGAAGATGTTTTTTTTTTCGCTTATTATAGCGGAGGGGCGGTTTCCTGCGTTGAAAGGTTTATCTGTTTTTTTTCCTCCCTCTCAGGAGGATTCCTTGAAACACGATTCAGACTCACAGAAAGTGTTTTTTCCCGTTTTTTGTTCCGAATTCTATGTGAAGTGTGGTTTTCTTATTAAATTCACACTTGAAACGATGACATTATGCACTTTTTCTTCACACAATCGCTGGGAAAACGAACCAACAACCACAGAATACAAAACACAAGCGGAAAGGAAAAATGCACTGCTGTTGGGTGGTAGAGCAAGTGGATGGAAAAAAAAATCAACGCCTTCTGTCAAATGTCAGAAAATCTACGACTGGGTTTGTTTTTTATATAGTTGTCTCACTCGTGCTGTTTTGTTTTGATGTGGAGTTTTGCATGGTGCACAGTTGTCAGTGGTGAATAGGAACAGATGATGGGATTTTTCATGGGATATTTGGTGTGTTTAACGACGCCATTTGCTGGAGTACAAACAGTTCAATTTAAATTTGAATTCAGTTCAGTGTAAGGACAGAGTATCGAGATCCATAAATCAAAAGACATCAGCAATTTTAGAGTATGGATTTCTGCTAGGCATATTAATCTGGCTGTTTTGTTTGAGAAAGAGTGTAGCCAGTGTACATGCTACGCAGAAAGTAGTTATTTGAACGCAGTTTAACTGCGAGATGTAGACTTAGGCAAAAAGTCCTGAACTTCCTCCATTTTTATGGAGATTCGCATAAAACTTCAAGTTCGTAAAATCGCCCTCATTTGTGTTCTTACTCCCACAGACGCGAAAGACGATTCCAACAAAGATTGTTTCTACGAGCTGCTCGAGAAACCCCAGCGCATTGCACGAAATCGTCCTTTAAGATTTCATAGGTATTGTCGATTCTACTGCAGAGGCAAAACAGTGACAGTAGAGTATTTCGGCTTGAAGAGTTGATAGAGTTGGCAATGATTATGACATCAAGAGATGCGAAAACCACTGCGCCTTGAAAGCGCTGTGTAAAAAACATAAAAAGGGTATTCATAACCCTTGAAGGGCGGATGGATTATAAAAAAAAATAGCCAACGATCTGTGAAAATGGAATCAGGTTCATGGATCGCGTTGCCATCGGCGGGTGCCACCCTTCCAACACATTTATTAGAAGTTTGCATGTTCCGAGGTGCAAATATCGACTCGGATCATTACCTAGTTGCAGCAAAGGTACTTGACCCTAGATTCTCGCGACCATTCGTGCGCGTGTTACATTTTGAAAGAGCGGCTCATCCACTAAACATTTTTCGCGACATTATCTCTCGCCAGACAATGACCTTCCGGGAAAAGGATATATCACAAAAGAACTTGTTGATTCTCCAATCGGCGTCGGCAATCAAAACTACAGGTCCCTGCTATTCATGCGACAAAAAATACGCATAACATGAATGGTTGCGAGAACCTAAGCTTTTAATTTATTTATTTATTTATCAGCCTCCTGGTCGCCGTGGGTCAGTGGTTAGTGCATTGGACTGCTGACCGATGTCTATACAAAAATTTTGTATGGCTTATTATATGATCTTTGGTGGTACTCAATGCTCTACTTATTTGTTATTAAAACAGGAGCGCAAGTTGAGTCCACGATTTTAAATAACACCTAAGTATTAATAAGAATAGCTAATAGACCGTGGGTCAGTGGTTACTGCGTTGAAATGCTAACAGAGCGGCGTGGGTTCAAGGCCCCAGCCAGGATCACCGAACATTTTTCGCCGCACCACCTCTCGTCGGGGAATGACAAGCCTCCGGGAGTATAATCTGTCATGAAAGAGCTTCTCACTTCGCCGTTCGGAGTCGGCAATAAATTGTATTTCCATTCGTGCAAACAATACAACACGCACAACATGAATGGTTGCGAGATGCTGGTCATTCCGAGCTGTCGCGCCAGCTATTTTTTTTTTATGAGCCTCCTTTATTGTCCAAAATTGCGATCCGTAAGTTAAAGAGGACTAGATGACAAGGATTAAACTTTTAACTTCAATGGCATTTCACTGACGCAAAGGATTTCTGATTTATCCATTATACGCTCAATTTTACGTCGTCGTCACAGTTTGCCCCTTCAATAAACAAAGTAAATCTATTTTTGAAAATTTTGAACAAGAAGTAAGAACCATTCCGTCGAATCTCTTGTGCAAGTCTTAGGTTAGATTTGTGGGTAGGGTGGTTGTGGTGTAGTGGTAACATCTTCGTGTGTCACGCTAAAGATTCCGGGTTTTACTCCTGGTCAGAATTCTAAGCTTTTAAATCGAATTGCCTACAACAAATCTGCTTTGGTAATCTACCAACTCAATCATTTGACTAAGTTTAACACTCCTTCGATGATCTTTATTGTATGCAACGTAAGCCACGGAATAAGAAATTTAGTTCTCAACTGATTCGGCATCGTTCGACCTCTCATTATTTTATTGAACAGTTGTACGTATATGAGCCACTCAGACCTAGCGGCGTTGTTTTATACCCAAAACTCTGAAGTAAATTTGTCTGGTCCTTTGGCGACTAAATTTTTTAGTTTTTCTTCTTCTTTGCTTAGGAATTTTGAAGATACTTCGTCAATTTTAGTGCAGGGTTTTTCAACAGTTTAGCTACGATCAGACGATTTGCACATATGCACAAATTTTGCATAAAAAAATATCCCAAACGTCCCCAAACCGTGTGATCAGAAAATTTTTGTCCGCAAATGTTTTCATGTTTTCATTTGCGGACGATTTGTAGACGTCGTCCGCAAATCATGTGTTCAAATATTTCTGCAAATATGCTATTTGTATGTGATCGGTAAATCGTATGATCGGGCAACAACTGCTCTGAAAAAATTTTCAGACAATTCATTTGCAGCTTTAGGACAAACTCCGCAAATCGTGTGATCGGCATGCAAATTCGCATTTGCAGGTGATTTGCTTATGTGCAAATTTTCACTTTTTCTCTCCGCCGACTATGAAGATACATATTTGTTCTAAAAAATACTTGTTGCCACTGCAATAGCTTGAGCCAGCACTTTCTTTACGTGTTTACATCGCTCAGACTTGCTCCTTGTTTGCCGATCATGAAGTGACCCGTGCAAATTGTTACAAACCGAGAGATGTCTCTTCGATTTTTACTGAGGCCGGGTCTGGTTCTGGATTGGTTGTATGTAGATGTAGTTTGTGTACAAGGAGTATAGATTGTACTGCGACCAGGATATATCTGTCCATATTGTACCCCCTTTACCTTGGGACTTTAGTCAATGTATGTATGCCTAACTAAGAGTATATCCTCCAATCCAATGGCTTATTGAAATGTTGTAGTTCTTGAGTTTTTTAGCCGGCCGAACAGAAGTTCAGGCCATAACCTTTTTCTTTCTTGCTCTTATTTTTTTTTTTAGTATTTTTTAACTCTCTAGTGCCAAAATTTTCAAAACTCGCAAATAATTCGCACACCTGAATTGCTTCAGTTTTCATACTAAAATCACATCTGCACCGAAACAGCGCCACTTTTCTGTCAAAGTTTTCTACACACCTGCGTGTCGAGTAAGCTCGAAGGGCCGTGAAAGATATTGTGCTTTAAAAAAGGTTGGACAGCAATTTTATTGTTATTTTGACTAGGGAACCAAAGGGTTAAGTTGTGGGGTCATAGCCCACAAAAAGGTTCTGGTTCCATACAGCTAAAATTGAATAGCACACTTCGATCAAATTCATTAAATTCATTACAAAATCTTATAAAGTCTAACGAAATTTTGGAATAATTTGGTTAATATTATTTTACAATGTGTACAAGTGGAGGGTTTTCCACCTGCTCCTTACGAGAAAATTACGACAAATGACTAACGATGAAGAGGAGGTAGAGAAAAAAGAAACTCACGCGACAACGATCTGAATGCAAGTGACAATTTTTATTTTTGCTACAGCGAGCTTAAGTTTAAAACAAAAAATAATTATAAAAAAATATGGCCGCAGAATTTTACGTGGCGGTAAATTTAAATTTCATTATTTGATACAAAAGTTTAACAAGTGTTTTAATAGATGTCGTATTGATATGCTATAATTATAGTAGGATTATGGAGGATTGGTGTCTTTGCTAGGCTCCAACATTCCGCCCTCATTGAAACGATTCTGTTTCAACAAGGTAAAAGGGCAAGTTTATGGATGGGTCGAACAAAAACTCCTTTGGCGGTGCGAACCTCGGCTACTCGTACCCTTCCGTCTCTCCCAGGAACAACTTTCACGACCCTACCCATCAACCACTTCTGAGGGGGTAAGTTGTCATCATGCACGATCACAAGAGCATCGACTGGTAAATTTTGTTGTGATGCTGACCATTTCGACCGCTGTTGAAGCTCCTTCACATACTCGTTAGACCAACGACTCCAGAAGTGTGATTTGATGTTTTGTATGCGACGCCAATACTGCAGTAGATTTGTATCTGGGGCGTCATCTGCCGGTTCAGCGATTGCTTTAAGCGAAGACCCAATTAGCAAGTGAGCTGGTGTGAGGTGTAATGGGCCTCGAGTTCATCACAGCTTCAATCTCACAGAGGGCCGTAGTCAGTTCCTCGAAGGACAGCTTTGTATTATTGAGTGAGCGATATAAGTGTCCTTTCGCGACCTTTACCGCCGCCTCCCAGATTCCACCGAAATGCGGAGCCCTAGGGGGAATAAAATGAAAATTAATTTGATCTATGCTACAAAATTTAACAATAGATTCGTAATTGGGCTTGTGAAATAACATATTGCGCAGCTCGGACAGTTTAGATTGTGCCCCTACAAAATTAGTTGCGTTGTCGCAAAAGATGTCGGATGGTAGTCCTCGACGACTTATCATCCGCTTTAAGGCCGCAATAAAAGCATCTGAAGAAAGGTCCGAAACTGGTTCAAGGTGGACTGCTTTCGACGAGAAGCAGACGAAAACTGCTACATACGATTTGTATGGAACTTTGCCACGAATTCGGTGATACGTGTAGATTGGACCACAGAAATCCACGCCACAGCGTAAAAATGGGCGGCTTACATTGACTCTTTCCGGCGGAAGATCTCCCATGACCTGTTGTAAGAGTTTGGGTCTATACCGCGAGCAATGAATGCATCCACGAATTATTTTTCTTGAAAGGTCTCTTGAGTTGACGATCCAAAACTGGTTGCGCATTAGCGCAACTAGAGCTTTCGGTCTAGCGTGGTAATTGGAAATATGCAGGTGTCGAGCAATGCAATATGAAAAATGCGAGTCCTTTGGTAACAGCATGGGATGTTTTTGTTCCTCGGGGATCCCTGCGTTCTTTAAACGTCCTCCAACTCTAAGGATAGGATGTCCAGAGGAGTTGTCTAAGAATAACCCTAGCCATTTGAGTGAACCCTTGACATTTTCTCCTTTTTCTATGAGTTTAATTTCCTCCGGAAAAAATGACGTTTGGATAATCCAAATGATTCTATACAACGCCGCTTGAAGTTCGTCAGGTCCTAAACTCAAACAGTTGCTTGTTATTCGATCTTTGAGTCGCATTTTGAACCGCAAAAGGTAGCCAAACGTACGAAGGAGATTTACATATGAACTATGTCTGTCGATAATTTGTAACAAAGGATTATTAATCTGCTTACTGTTTACCAGAACAGTTTTACGCTTCTCTAGTGCAAGTAGTTGTGGCGATAATGAAACGTTTGGGCTTGTCGGCCAATTCTCTGGTGACTCTAACAAAAAAGCTGGTCCAGAAAACCAAATTGATGTTACAAGTTCTTCCACTGTGCATCCTCGTGAAACTATGTCAGCAGGGTTAACATTTGTCGGCACATGTTTCCAAACTAAATCCGCTGTCTTCTCCTGAATCTCCGCGATTCTATTTCCCACAAAAGTACTTAGGCTGGATGAGTGCGTTGAAATCCAATATAGGACAACTGAAGAGTCTGTCCAAAAATAGACTTCTGGATTAAAGTCTTCAAACAAAGATTTTACCTTTGTCCACAATCTTGCGAGAAGATGGGCACTACACAACTCGAGACGAGGAATTTGTTTAACTTTCGTCGGAGCCACTCTTGATTTTGCCGCCAGCAGATTCACTGAAATAGTGCCGGTTGTATCCAAACTGCGTATGTAGATGCAGCATCCGTAGGCTTTGATGGAAGCATCACAGAACCCATGGATCTGCACTTTTGTTCTATTTGGAGCCAATACGAACCGAGGGACTGAGATATTTTGCAGGGATTGTAGGTCAGCCATAAATTGGCGCCATTCGGTGTCGCTGTGCTGGGGAATTGCTTCATCTCAACCGATTTTCTCCATCCAGAGCCCTTGCAAAATTATTTTGGCCTTTACGATTATAGGATTCAGAAGACCCATCGGATCAAACAATGAAGAGGCCAACGACAAAATAGATCGTTTTGTAAATGACGAATATGTACGACTCGGTTTGTATGAAAAGCAAAATCTATCAGTTGATGAATTCCAGGTAATTCCCAGAGTACTCGTCAGATTCGTGTCGTTCAACCTCAGCTCCTTACTTGTTTGAGTTGAGAGAACTGATTGGTGGTTACTGTGCCATTTTGAAAGTTCAAAACGAGCTAATTTTAATATGGCTGAAGTTTCTTCTAGCAGCTGCCGTAATGTAGCTAAATCGTCGGCGCCTGCTAGCATATCATCGACATAAAAAGCTAGAAGTAGCACGCGAGCTCCTAGTTTGAATCGATATTTGTACTTATCTGCAAGATATTTAAGGCAACGAATGGCAAGGAAGGGAGCCGATGTGGTACCGTAAGTCACGGTGTTTAAAGCAAAGGTTTCGATAGGGGCCCCTTCATCTTCTCTCCATAAGATGTACTGGTATCGTCGATGTGAAGGATGTATAAGTACTTGCCGATACATTTTTACTATATCAGCAGTTAATGCAAACTTGTATAACCGGAAACGAAGAAGTATTAAGAACAGCTCATCTTGAATGGTAGGACCAGCCATCAAAATTTCATTAAGTGATACTTGTGATGACGTGCGACAAGATGCGTCAAATACCACCCTTAGTTTTGTTGAGCTGCTGTTTGGACGCAAAACACCTTGATGGGGTAGATAATAATGAGGTTCATCTAATTTTGGATTTTTTATTAGTGTCATATGACCAAGACTTCGATATTCACGAAGAAAGTTAACATAAGAAGTCTTTAACGAAGAATCCTTGTTCAGTCTACGTTCAAGTGAGAGAAAACGACGAAAAGCTATGTTGTACGAGTCACCAAGCAACTTCGGATCCTTTTTGAATGGTAGCTTTACCATTAGTCTACCGCACGGCAACACCTCTAACATTCTGTTAAACTCAGCCTCACACTGTTCTTGTTCCTCAGTCCATTTTGATTTCCGTCCTGTGACCGATTCCAGTTCCCAGAACTTTTCTACATACTCATTGAGCTGAACATCTGTTGAGCTCACGCAACTGTTTTGCCTGTTATTTGTCGAAATTGATTTGAATCTACCAGATACGATCCATCCTAAATGCGTTTTCTGCAGTAAAGGAAATCCTACTCCGAGTTTGATTTGACCTATTTGTAACAAGTCGAAAAACGATTCAGCTCCTACCAACATATCTATTGGCGCCGGGCGATTGAATTGTTCATCAGCAAATTCAATGTTTTTTGGAAGATTCCAGTCAGCAGTATTTAGAGCGGCATCGGGTTGATACCCTGTGATAGAAGGAGCAACAAGAAACTCTAAAGGAAGCTCGAATGTTGAAAAACGTGACCTTATACATGTTTGAGTCAACGAACTAATTTTAGTCTCTGTACAGCCTATTCCAACAATGTCGACGTTCTTTCTTTGCGTTGGTAAACGTAATGCCCTAGCGTAAGATCTTCCTTGATAAAGTTGACCTGCGAGCCAGAGTCCAGGAGTAACCTTCCTAACTGAAAACTACCCCCAGCGTCCTTAACTAACACGAGAGCAGTTGCCAAAATAACCTGCGCGGATTCACATCCTACTTCTTTTCCTAACGCAGAGTTTGTGGCTGCTGAAGAGACTTGTGATGATGAAGGATCTTCCGTGGACGATGAAGGTGCTTCCTGTGCTGTTAACCGCTGGGTGGGCCGATGAAGTAATGAATGATGAGGTTGCTGACAAGTCTTGCACTTGTATGCTGATGGACATCTTTTAACACCGTGTCCTTTTCCTAGACAAGACACAGCCCCAATTTTTTAACATTGTCAAAACGATCAGATGCCGACAATTTGTAGAACTGCGAACAGCTACTTATGGTATGCGAACTATCCCTGCAAAAACAACATAATCTTTGCGCCATGATGAGTGAAGATTGTGGTCGATGATCCGAATATTGCGCTCTTGGCCTATTGAAGACTTTCTTGCTGGGTTCACTATGAAGAAGTTTACTTTCACGAGCTTCCAAATACTGACAACGTTTTCCCAAGATTTCAGCGCATCCTACCCAAGTCGGAAGTTTATTGTACTCCAACTGTTCATCCCACTTTGCTTGAGTCTCCAAATCAACCTTACTCATTGCGATATGGATAATGATAGCATTACATATGTCGGATTCAGAACCTAAGGATTGGAGTGAGTTGTAAAGCGCTGAAACATTGTCCAGTAGACTTCGCAGTTGTGTAGCCGACGCTTTCGAAACCTTCGGCAGTTCTAAAAGTTGAGCGATGTTTTCAAGGAAAATAAGACAATCGTTATCATAACGTTCTTTTAATCGTTTTAGCACCTTATCATAATTTTCCTCTGTGACTTGAAAAGCTTTGACCGTTCCAAGCGCTTGGTCAGTAAGGCAAGTCAATAGATGATTAAATTTTTCAGTTTTTGATAGACTGGCATTACTATCGACGAGAGTTGTAAAAGTGTTAATAAAGTTTTTATACTCTGAGTATTTGCCACTGAAACGGGGTAAGCGCAACTTTGGTAGATGGTTTGCTGCTTGGGGTGCAGACCAAGTTGTTTCAAATGTGCTATTTCGCCTTTCGTTTCCTAATTTCGAAAAAATTATTGTTTTGGTGGTGACATACAATTCTTCTAATTCACTACGCGTACAATCTTCAGGGCAAATGCTTTCGATCTGCGTTTGATATGCCAAAAGTTGTTTGAAATATGACTCTACTATGCCCAAGCGGCACTCCAGCTCGGGTTGAGAAAGTGATGTTGTTTGAACGAGATGTTTTATTCGAGTTATGCTCCCTTTGGTTGATGACCGTGACTGTTTCAAATTTTCTATTGCTTGCATCTTGACGTCTATATTTAACCACAATTAGTATAAGATATTAATCCACAAAGGATCCGAAAAGCGAGAAAACGACGAAGTGCAACTTATACCCAAAAGTGGTTGAGGATCGACAGCGCTAAGCGAAATGACGTAAATGCAATATGTAGAATATGTAGAAAAGATGATGAATGTTCAGCAATTATGTTGACGACGATAAAAAGATCCACAGCCTATGGAGATCATACAAATACGATCTAGAATGATGATCCGGTACGGATACCCGGAGACGACAACCGAAAAAGCGTGCGATACACGTGCAGCGTGCAGGAATAGCAAGTAGAAAGAGCTTTTACCAATTTTCGCAACACATGCGGTGTCTGGGCGAAAGTTTCGATAGAATCAAAAGAAATTCTTTTTATTGAACTATGGATTATGGATTTATTGTATTTCTCTGGTTTTGTGAATGGAATGAGGTAGAATTCAACGAGCGATGTTCTTTAATGTAATTTAATTCACGTTCTATTTCACATGCCAATTAGTACATTGTGTAATATAATTTATCTTTCATGCAATCTGGTTCGTGCAAATTCATAAAAATCAATACACATACCTCGTGGGAAGATTCCCGATTTCCATACAGCTACTTCCTCTTTTCTTTGCGGTGTCCAATGATGCTCCAGATTCCTGACCTGCTTGCACTCACACGATTCCCGGAACCGACCGATGTCTACGTAACACAATTATTGTCTTTAGTTCTTCTTGTGAAAGTTATAAAGTTTCTTTTTTTTTCACTTTATGACAATTAATAACTTTGCCCCACGTTGGGTGCCAAAATGTACAAGTGGAGGGTTTTCCACCTGCTCCTCGGAAAAATGTGAATCGATTATTCTATCACAGCAATTTCCTTGGATAAGCTTTTGGGGCTCGATCGTTCCGATTGCCAAAAAGCGCGCGACGACTTTACGAGAAAATTACGACAAATGACCAACGATGAAGAGGAGGTAGAGAAAAAAGAAACTCACGCGACAACGATCTGAATGCAAGTGACAATTTTTATTTTTGCTACAGCGAGCTTAAGTTTAAAACAAAAAATAATTATAAAAAAATATGGCCGCAGAATTTTACGTGGCGGTAAATTTAAATTTCATTATTTGATACAAAAGTTTAACAAGTGTTTTAATAGATGTCGTATTGATATGCTATAATTATAGTAGGATGATTGGTGTCTTTGCTAGGCTCCAACACAATGTTAGTAGTAAGTGGAATAACCCTTATTTTCAATATCGGCAACACACCGACGACTCATTGACGTTACTGGGGCTTGACAACTAAGGGCATGGCATGTCAGGCTCACTGAATTTGTATCGAAAATTTGTGGCTGTAGGTCTGTTAACTTCGTTGTCCACATCATTTCACAAGTTCTCAGTCGGGTTGAGATCGGTAAACTGCGCAGGTCAACCCAAACCATTAATTTTTTGGGCCAGTAACCAGTGCTTCACAGCTTAAGCAGTGTGCTTCAGGTCATTATCGTGCTGAAACCTCAACACAGCTACGAATTTGTCACAATTTTGTATACAAATTCAGTGAGCCTGAAATGCCATAACCTTACAACGTTTTCAAGCCCTAGAATTGTCGAGTCGTCGGTGTGTTGCATATATTAATAATAAGGACTAAGTACTAACATTGTAAAATAATATTAACCAAGCTATTTGACAATTTTATCGGATTTAGTAATTAATTTAATGGATTTGATCGAAGTGTGCTATTTATTTTAGCTGTACAAAACTTAAGATAAGAATTAATTTATTTTTATTTTTAATTTATTAACTGACGTGGAATCCAGGTTAAGGTGAAAGAGAACCGGTTGACCAGATTTGCAAGTACCTTCTGACATTGGTTTATTAGTTTGAAGAATGTGGTTATATAGGTATATGGCAACGTTCTTGGGCTGGTTTTTAAGCTCGAGACATTCAAGGAAACTAAAATAAACTCAGCACATGGCCCTGCGAGATCTACCGCTGACCTTATGCTTTCTCCGACATCTGTCAACATTTTTAAGCAAGATTCTGTTCCTATAATAATCCTCGTAAAACTAAGTGTTTGTAGGATGTGGCTCCAGTTTGTATAGCTAAAGGCGTTTTCGATAAAGAAGGTTATCTCTTCCTCCTCACTACTTTCGCGCTTTACCTGTCTGTCCCTTTTCGACTACAATATTCATCGCGTCTACCGTTATGCGCGCCTTTCTATCGCATTTCCACATAACAAGTCTGCAAATTCAAGGCTCACAAACAAATTCAATGTTAAGCCATGCAATTACCTTTAACTGTTCTCAATTTAAAAAATTCACGGAAATTAAAAATATTTTGCTAAATTACAGATTTATCTTTTAATTCAATCGACTAGCACAAGTTTAATTACATCTCCACTAATATAAATTGCCAAAAGCTCATATTGGCAGCCAAAAATAAATCATTTCACCCAGTAGTTGTTGACCTACTGACTTGAGTTGTATGGCCTCATTACTGACCGCATAAAAAAGGAAAAAAGGACTTCTCACACTACAAAGTGTTAGAAAGAAAAAAACTAACACAACGCACGCATATAATTACAGGGTTTCTCCCGGCCGCGATAAGAATTCGAGTGTCGCCCACTAAACATCTATAGACTCCACTCCAAACGGGGTCAAGGATTCCATAAGCTGATACTTATCATACGCACCCCCAAATGACTAAGCAAGACGGCGGCGAAACAGGGGAGGGATTTTTCCAAAAAAGTGTTCTCATTTCGAATCTCGTGAGTTTCGAAGTCCTTTGGCGGTGGTTAAGTCATGATACGGGGGTTAATTTAAATTGCTTGCCGGCATACACACACCAGCAAATAATAAAAAAAAAAAATAACAAACAGCAACAGTAACAGCAATAAATTACAATTGAGAGGAAACGTGCCATAAAACGTTATTAAGAGCCCACCAAAGCTGGAAAGTAGGAAGTTGTTGTCGTCATCGATGCTCCTTACGTGGGTCATTATGGTCAAAATTGAAATGTTTGCGAGTGCTTTTAATTTGGGTTTGAATGTTAAGTCGCTCTCTCTGTCACACATACACCTGACTTTGTAGCAAAGGAGCACCTGGTCAGGTTTCCAATTACTCATGTATGACCTTAAAAGCAGTAGTAACTCCCATCTTGTAGAGTCTTACCTTGTTAGTCAATTAAGGCGTTTTGTTGAGCTCATCTGATTCCCATTACGCGTCATTCGAAAAGACTATAATTTCGTAATTGATTGGATATTGGATGGCTTTGCATAAAGCACAGCGGAGCTTTAAAACAATCATTTTGAAAAGTGTTTAGGTGCGCCCGAGATACGGGAGTGGAACTGCAACAATTTTAAAATATCTTTGCATGACCAATAATGGTTTTTTAATATTTTCCGGTTTGGAATAGTGCAAGGACTTGCATGCTGGCACGTTTGACTAATGCTTACGGAATTCCCTATCGATTGTTCTATGGTTTGTAGGTCTTATGGATTCCGTCATGTAATTTAATCCTAAATAAAGAGTAATTTAGAGAATTACATTTTGATATGCATTTGGCTGAAGGTAGGGTCAATCGACCCTGTTAAGTTTTGAATGGATTTATCACGTGAGAACCAGAGACCATTCCATTAGTAGGGGTCAGTAATTAGATACTTGATCATGCTCGCCAAACTGGTTATTCTGACTCTTGTCGTAGAGGTAACAGCGCAACGCTGAAAACAAGCCAGTTGTGAAGTGACTTTGAAGCCTAAGAACTAAAACGGAAGCGGGTTTGTCATTAGATACACACCAAGTTAAGAAATCTTGAGTGTTCAACATAATTATGATTAAGCGCTTGATGACAATCAGTATCAAGCCTAAGTTAATCCCCATGACCCTAGCCTGCGGAGACGTCACAGAAAAGTGGAATGATTATGTCACTTACAATACCCTACAGCTCTCTAACTTCCATACTATGGAAAGAACTTTAGGTTACGAAACAACTTCAAGCCTGGAATAGGTTAGAATTACGAAAGTATGTTTCCTTCGCCTTTCAGAGAAAGGACCTTCTTCCATGGTAATATCGAGCCATAAATGCAAGGTTATCGTAAGCGACAATTTTGCGAAATCTTGTTTTCTATATTATGTACTAGCGGCCCTCCCCGGCTTTGTACGGGTACAGTTAAGTTATTTGATTATTGTTTTTGGGTATGTTTCGCTTTATTACAGCCATTTTCTAATTAACAAAAATATAATAACGTAAAACAGCTACGGCTACGAAGCCATCAAACGCTCGATGAAATTCAGTTCAGATGGATCCAAGCGAATAGCAGATGGCTTCTCCTTAAGTCTCACAATGAGAATCGTTTGGAAGAGGTCGATGTAACGCCGTTTACCCGAACACACCTTCTGCAGTTTGTGTAAAGAGATCTAATGGCGTCCAAATGAAACCCGTCAATCCCACACTCAGTAGCTCTGAAAAATGCTCACCACATCTGCGCAAGATATCTTTCTCATCGGAAAAAAAAGTAAACCATCTCTGAATTTAACTCATTCAATGATATTAAACTGCCATCGTCTGAGATGGCGGATGGCCTGCCAGAACTCCTTATTTGCACATCTGTGGTCTCGATTCAATGTAAAAAGCATTCCTGTGAAATTCCTCAACTACGCAACTGAAAGTTTCTTATCTCCGTTTCCCCTCTACGTGCGCCAATACACCGCACCGACCGTCATCACAATACGCATTCCTACATACATACGTACATACATACTTCTACTTTCTTTCAAAACCTTTCAATTCTTCCTTCGCTACGGATCCACAGAACCAAAGATACGAACAAAGAATAAATGAAAATAAAACTACCCTTGTACAACAGGGCAAAACAAAAACCAAATACGAACGATCACGAACACGAACCGATGTGCTGCTGGCTACAGTAGTGTATTCTATAAATGGTCAAACTTTAAAACCTCAATATCTCAGTAACTGTGCAACATACATATGTACATACTATATAGCCTATGACAATATAAGCTATCATATTGTGAAAGTTTTATGTCAATCAGATTAGAATTATTTGCGTTAATCCCGAAAGCATTTTGATGCCAGCAATCAAACTCTTCCTCTTTATTATATTAGTAGGATTTCAAACTTAACGTTATTTTGCATCAATTCATATCATTATTGTGAACTATAAACTTTCCAATAAACAGTAACGAAGAAAACTGAATGCTGAAATTGGTGACAATTGCTTTTGATGCGTAAAAAAGAAAAACAAAACACAAGGAGGCGTTGTAATAAAATTATTTTCTGTCGCTTACAATAATCTTGCGGTTAGGTCTCAATATATTCGCATATTACTTAGACAGTGGTTTCACTTAAGCCTAGCACCTTGAGGTGCATGACATAAGCGTAATGTTAATTCAAGTTGTCTGCTTTTTTTTCTGCTGTGAGACAGAAGGAATGCCGCGAATTTTATTTATTTTTTTATTTCGTCTTTCAAGTACAAAAAAGCTTTTCTAAGCCTACGGGCACACGATATGCAAAAGTGGCATATACATACATATACATATGTATGTCAGTGCCGACACAGTGGAGTATTTACATCGAAAACCCGTTCAAAATTATTTTTCGTTCCTAATGACCTGAAAATGTAAGTTAAACATTATAAATAAAATGAGGCCGCGAATTTTATTTATTTTTTTATTTCGTCTTTCAAGTACAAAAAAGCTTTTCTAAGCCTACGGGCACACGATATGCAAAAGTGGCATATACATACATATACATATGTATGTCAGTGCCGACACAGTGGAGTATTTACATCGAAAACCCGTTCAAAATTATTTTTCGTTCCTAATGACCTGAAAATGTAAGTTAAACATTATAAATAAAATGAGGCCGCGAATTTTATTTATTTTTTTATTTCGTCTTTCAAGTACAAAAAAGCTTTTCTAAGCCTACGGGCACACGATATGCAAAAGTGGCATATACATACATATACATATGTATGTCAGTGCCGACACAGTGGAGTATTTACATCGAAAACCCGTTCAAAATTATTTTTCGTTCCTAATGACCTGAAAATGTAAGTTAAACATTATAAATAAAATGAGGCCGCGAATTTTATTTATTTTTTTATTTCGTCTTTCAAGTACAAAAAAGCTTTTCTAAGCCTACGGGCACACGATATGCAAAAGTGGCATATACATACATATACATATGTATGTCAGTGCCGACACAGTGGAGTATTTACATCGAAAACCCGTTCAAAATTATTTTTCGTTCCTAATGACCTGAAAATGTAAGTTAAACAATAAGGTAATCATTT
This sequence comes from Matsumyia berberina, assembly GCA_917880715.2. Taxonomy (NCBI): domain Eukaryota; kingdom Metazoa; phylum Arthropoda; class Insecta; order Diptera; family Syrphidae; genus Matsumyia; species Matsumyia berberina. The sequence goes on along the minus strand of OU862871.1, from coordinate 47,165,645 downwards.
TTGAGAAAAAAGTTTATTTTTTTTCATTGAAATGTTTTTATAAATTAAATTTTTGTTTAAATGAGTGGAATGATTCTTCTTTCATATTTTTCCCAACATTCTCTTTCAATTAGTGCTATACCAAAACGTATGAGCGTTTTTTTGCACGAAATTGAAAAACGCATTCGCTTAAAGTGTTTAATATTGCAATTTATAGCGGTAATTTCTTTTTGCATTGGTTACAAGAACACAAGTGCACAATATTTCCAAAATTCAATTTAAAATGGTAATACATACATGTAGTATAACTCTCCATTTAAAAATCTTATCACAAGAACTCGAAATCACTTATTGAATAACTATGACCAAAAAGGTACGCACTCAAAAAAAAATGCAACAAATGCAATTATTAACTTTGAACTCATGTTATCACGACGCACGATCTACAATAACAAATAACGGTGCAGCATATTGAGCGATGTATATTTAGGATCCGCTATACCAAGCTTTTACTTCTGGATTTTACTTCTGGATTTTACTTCTGGATTCGACTTTTGGCCAGGTTTTTGATGCAAATACTCCTATGTGCGACGTCATGAAAAAATTCGCAAATGTGTCAACAATTCTATGCGTATGCCAATGCATGCAAACTCGCATATAGGCGTGTTCACACGATATGCGACTTTTCCGTCAAAAACTGCAATTGCATTTGCCAGCATACAAAGAATAAATAGCTGGCGCGACAGCTCGGGATGAGCCAAGGCCTAGCTTCTGTCAACCATTCGTATTGTGCGTGTTACATATTTCGCACGAATGGCAAGGACCTACAATTTATTGCCGACTCCGAGCGGTGAAGTAGTGTGTTCCTATATCGCCATGTGTGTTCGCCGGGTAAGCTGGAAGAAATTTGGTGTTTTCAAAGTCAAAGGATAACAAGTATCTTCCTTGGCGGCTATATCTGTCATCTTATCATCTTGGATTCCAACGTGTCGAGGTACCCAAACTAAGCAGATGTATTTGTTAGTTTCGTTTGTTAGTTTCGTTTCTAAGCCCCGTTATTCCCCGCATTCCCAGACATTTTTAACGCCACGCGAGAGCCATTTCACTCCCTCTCCCCCAAGGCCTTGAGCATTTCTGGCCGGATTTCATCTAGACCAGCAGATTTGCCGACTTTTACGGTGGGACTTTTCTCCGCCCTACTCAAAACCATGTGTCTGCCATCCTCAGTGCCCCGTTCGAGGTTGAGCAGCTCCGGAAAGTGTTCCCCCCACCTGCGCAAGATGTCATTCTCATCTTTCGATTGAACTCCTTCGATGATATTAAACTTCCTACCCCTGAGACAGTGGATGGTCTGCCAGAACACCTTGTTTGCAGATCTATGATTACGATCCAATTTCTCGCCGAACTCCTTTGAGGACTGCTCCTTGGCTGCTTTAACAGCCAGCCTGCAAGTTGTTCGCGCCTCCATGTATCGGTTTCGAGAGGCTGAATCCCTTCTTGAACTCCGGGTGTTTTAAACCTCGCAGTTCTTTTCCCACAACCAGCCGCTACACCGAGCTGCTTCCGCAAACATCTCCTGCAGAGACTGTTGAAAATAACCACCATTCTTCCTCTACATTTGTCGGACCAGTTGGAATTTGTTCAAAGCCAGCCGCCAGTTGTTTAAATTTCGAATAGAATTTTTGAATGCTGTTTTTACAGCAAAACTATTTGACATCCTTGTGCGTAGACCCCATTCTTTCTATGTAAGATTTTCCTTACCTTTCGGTTTGGTACTCATTTTTCCATTCTCTTTTTTTATTGAGCCCTTGTAAGCTCTAATGTTATTGACACCTTAAGGAAAATAGGACAGCGTAGCTTTTGGTAAACAGGATAATGGATGATAAAAGTATGTATCACCATTTGCTATGTTAGGCTCCACTGTGGGCAGTGAAAGAACACATGCTCCGCATATTCCGAAACGTTCCCACAGTGTGGACAATTTGGGGTAGTTTCATGTCTGGGTTTGAAGAGATATTCTCTGAAGCAGCCATGTCCTGTCAGCAACTGAGTGAGATAGAAGTTCGTTTCGCCATGGACCCGCTTCATCCATACATCAATCAACGGTATAAGATGATGCGTCCATCTTCCCTTTTCACGATTCGTTCCACTGACGTTGCCAAGTTGCGATACTGCGATTCCTTTCGAATGTTCTTTTTTCGCCGTCTACCGAACCGAGACCGATTTAACTACACGCACATAGGATTTGACTTTCGCGGCACTTGACCATATTTCTGTTTGTACATATTTATAGAACTGAAAGCTTTGCGATAAGAAGTCTTTTATTCCGAATTACTCATCAGCCTTGAAAGTACACTCATCACTTTTGACGATTTTTTGCTTGTATACTTAAGGTGGTCTTTAAAACTCAAACGGATGTCAATAATCAATCCGAGGTACTTAATAGACGGTTGAGAAACCACTTCGTGTCCTCCGATTCTAAGCGATATCGTTACACGAACTTTCCTTATTGTAACAAGCACCGCTTCGGTTTTATGATCGACAAGTTGCAAACCAATTGTCTCATTACAGTAAAGTTCAACTTCTTCAAGTGCTTTTGCTACACCACGACGGCGATGTCGTCCGCAAAGCCGATGATTGACGCTTCTCTTGGAATTGGTAGACGTAGAATTTTGTCATGCATAACGTTCCACAGCAGATGTACTAGGACTGAGCCTTGCGGTACGCCGCCAGTTACATTGTAAAGGGTTTTTCAATAGGGACGCTACAAAAGTAGAGCGACAGGGACAGCAAACGACGCCATATTTTTCTTGCGGTTTTTTGACATTTCTCTTCAGTAAGGTTTGCCATTTCATGATGGAAAAATATACGAGCCAACAACGAGTCCAAATTATTAAAATTTACTACCGAAATTCGGAGTCAGTGGCCTCAACGTTAAGAGCGCTACGTCCAATTTATGGTCGTCATAATTTCTGGTTGGATGGCTTCGTCAATAAACAAAATATGCGGTATTGGTCAGGCAGCAATCCACACGTACTCCATGAGCCATCATTGCATCCCGAAAAAATTACGGTTTGGTGTGGTTTATGGGCCGGCGGCGTCATTGGGCCGTACTTCTTCCGTGATGATCAAGACCGGCACGTTACTGTGAATGGGGATCGCTACCGTTCAATGATAACCGAATATTTTTGGCCCCAATTGGATGATATGGACTTGGTGGACATGTGGTTCTAACAGGACGGCGCCACAAGCCACACAGCGAATGTCACAATCAATTTATTGGAAACCAAGTTTGGAGAACGTGTTATCTCACGAAATGGTCCAGTCGCTTGGCCGCCTCGGTAGTGCGATTTGACGCCGTTAGACTATTTCCTGTGGGGCTACGTCAAGTCTATGGTCTATGCCAACAAGCCAGCGACGATTGATGAACTTCGTACGAATATCGAACGTGAAATTGCAGCAGTATCGGCCGATTTATGCTTGAAAACCGTCGAAAATTGGGTTCAGCGTCTGGACTTCTGCAAGCGTGCCCGTGGTGGCCATGCAAAAGAAATCGAGTTCCATACATAATGGCATCGAACGTACTTTCACAGGAATAAAGAATTTCATTGATGTCCAAAACCGTTTTTGTTTTATTTAAAAAAAACTTCTGTAGGGCTCTTATTGAAAAACCCTGTATGTCTTAATTCCCTCGTCAAAATCATAGAGGACTCTGTTCGCAAAAAAGCTTATTATTATTTTGCCGAGATAGTCCGGTATTTCTATCCGGCACAGACAGTTCATAATTCGCCCCCAGTTTGCCGAGTTAAACGCGTTTTTCACATCAACGATTATAATGGCGCAGTATTTTTTGGTACCAGCGTCTTCCTTCTATAGCAGATTGGGCTCTCGTTATTACCAAGTTTATTGCTTCTATCGTGGAGCGTGACTTACGGAAACCATATTGAGCCTATTGCATTCCCTCAAATATTTTTCCGATCGTGTCGAGCAAACAAAGATGACGATAGGATGAAGGTTCGTTTGGGCTCCCCTTTCCTTTTGGCGGTATAACTATACGTTGGCGCTTCCAAGGTTCAGGGAAAACGCCCTCGGACCAAGGATTGAATGTACATATGTATACATACGTATGTATGTATGTATGAACACACTTTGTTTAGTGCATCTGTCGACTCAGAGTTCATTGAGCTTCACGTAACTCCTCGAGCTGAACTATTTATGTAGCACGAATAAAATAAAATTCACAAAGCCTACACCACTTCAACAATTGCAATTATAAATGCAAAAATGTCCATAATCACGAAATTCGATCTCTCTCTCTGATGCAGTGCTTCCCAACATATGGGACCAGCTATGTGCAGCTACGTCACGTTGATTTAATGTCCTTCCAGCATAAAACTTGTGCAATCTAAAAGGAAGTCCCTGCGAACATGCCCCCAGTAACCATAAAAATGCTGAAAAAAAAACAATTCAAAACTAGTAAAACATTTTCATTAGTTGCAGCGACAATCACCACCCATTGTTGCGCAGATAAGTTCTTTATTGGAATACTCAAATGGTCACCCCCAAACAGTAAGTCTCCTTCCGCAGTCTCACGCCTACTGTCCGGGGATACCGAAAACCAAAGAAAACTCGGACCACGCGATCTCTGCACACCAACTTACGTACGCAAGACCAACGGCACGACGGACATTCCGATTATTGTTGTGTAAAAATTGTTTTTTGCTTTTTTTTTGGTATCCACTACACGGGCAAACAAAAAAGGACCCATTCGCCATGTGGTTTCGTATGTATGCGTCTATCCATATCTATTCCTCGAAGTAGGTAAAACGCCGCCATGGGTCAGTAAACCTACTTCCGGTTGACATAAATTCGCCTTGGACATGAAAAGTGTTTTCTTTTCGAGTACATGGTGCACCGAAATGCTACACCTAGGCTGGCTATCCTCCAGCAGGACTTTTCTGCTTTTCTCTCTCGGCTAGGCTGTGCTATTTTTCGGGCTGCCACATAAAGTCGTTTATACCACTGCATGCGATTTATGCAAAGGTGCACGGTTTGGATGTGAAAAAGAGAGAGCGCGAGGAAAATTAATAAAATTGCATTTTTGAATAATGAAAAGGATAACAAATCCCTTTAATTTAGGTATCAGGATTTTGTGACTGGGACATTGTACGCGCGATAGTGGTGGTAACTTCATTAAAGTTTCTTGGAATTAATTAAAAATTTAGCGGGAATGTTGTATTGTGCCATTGGTGGAGAGTTAAATTTACAAATATCCTGCATGCTTTATGCAAAGGAAAGAAAGAAGAAGTTTAAGAACTAAAGGGTTCCTTTAATTGGAAAGTTAGTCGAAGTGATTATAGCTCAAGTAATTTTCGTCAATATTTTACAGATTCTTTTTAATTGATTATGAATTGACTAAACTATTCCCAGACTGGTTGGATACTTGTGTTCTTTTGATTACGTTTTCGATAACACTTATCCAGAGGTGCGACAAAATCTCATCAATCTGGGGTAAGATAGCACCTTACATAAACGGCATTCAGTCGCACGATACCGCAGGCTTATTTATGTCGACTAGTTACAGCTGACACCACATGCCCTGAAGATCCATATTGGCTATCATGGTGCGGTAATAAATGGGGAGGGCAAATCTTTATTTTTATTTATTTATGAAAAGAAATACACTTCTTATCTCTTCGTCTAGTTTCATTGTCATCTTGACGATATCTAAGGCTCTAGCCAGAGAAAAGGATGGAACGTAATTCATTCTCACATATGAGGTAAAATTATGCTGGGTCTCTGGACATGTCAGAACTAAAACTCTCATGCAGAATGACAGGCAAACCCTCTCCATCCTCGTAGGAGTAATTACAGGTCATAATACTCTGCGTTATCACATGAAAAAGCTAAGGCTAAGTCAGAACGACCTTTTCAGGGGTTGCTGAGACGAGGAAGTCAATGAAGACACAATCCACTTCCTCGGGCACTACTCAGGTCTTTGCCACCTCAGACATAAAAATAACTTTTTGCAGGATACCGAAGAACTAAAGAAAAATTACTTATGAGGGACATCTGGAGGTTCATTAAGGCTTCAAAATGGTTCAAAAACCTGAGACAATAGGAGAGTGCTTGTGGTACTGCTCCACGAGCTGTAGAAATAAGGATTCCGACAAAAACAACTTCGTCGTATCACCTTTTATTCAGGACACACACGTTCTTAAGCCAAAACATCTCTTATTAAGGGAAAATATCACATAATAGTCGACGCAATATAAAACTGATACAGATTATTTAAAAAAAAATTAGATGGCACGACAGCCTGGAGAGGGCCAAGATCTGGCTTTTTGCAAACATTCATATTGTGCGTGCTACATTTTTCGGATGAATGAAAATGGCCTATAATTTATTGCCGACTCCGAAAGGCGAATTGTGAAGCTTCTCATGACATCAGAGGTTTATCGTACCCTGATCGCAATCATTCATGTTGTGCGTGTTAAATTTTTCGCACGAATGGATCCCGACCGTATGTGGCGTTGCGAAAAATATTCGGTTAATATTGCTAGGCTTAAACCTAAGCAGCTCGCACAGCAGCCGAGCCCATTAACCGCTAAGCCACGGAGACCACTATGTGCGATTTTATTGGCCAGACATTTCCAGCGAACCGAATCCCAAATATAAAAAATCGGAACTCTTTTAAGAGTGGTTAGTGGGAATCTCAAGCGCAGCTTAGCTTTTGGTGCAGATGCTGATTCATCTACCACGACATCTCTAATTATTCATAAAATCACTTAATACAAAAACGAGCGTTTGAAAGACTTATTTCCCAAAGCTCTGGAATATTTTCCCTCTCGTCGAAGTTAAGTTTGCGGACACGACGAAAGGGTACGACGCTCATGTCCTTCCTGCCATAATCGGTAAATTTTTGGATCAGCATGAGTGCAAAACAGACAAACCTGAGTGACGTACTTAGCCAACACATTTCAGACGGATCGTTGTACTCGTATACAACCACGACTGTAGGATCTACAAATGTATTACCTAAACTTCTTCAACACGAACAGGCAATTCTGAGATTCCGATTCGTCTTCAATTTAATGCGTTTTAAATGTCAACTTTCTCTCTAAAATTACTCCCAGATTAAACTCATCTATGTAGATAGTTGCAGAGTAACTTTTCTAAATGTCATTATACTGCTACCAATCTTGCGATTCTACGACCAGCCATTCTCAACTGTTCAGCAGTAAAGATTGGAGACGGATTGGTCTAAAACTATCAGCTAAAGTATAAACTTCTTGTTTCGATTAAGGAATGAAGACACCGTTGACATCACACTAAAGAGATGATACATGTCCGAAAGGTTTACAAGTCTTAAAGATCTTATCCAGACCTACCAGTTCCTTTTAGATGCGCTCATCTGATTGGTTTTTGATAGAGACAGCAAACCAAGACATTTGGCTGAAGGGATACTATCATATTTTCAAACTGGCAAAGTACCTCTGTGGACATTTAAAACCAATGAGCATGCCTATCACTTTTTCTTAATACTCCTCGTACAGTTTAACTCATTAAGGGTGCTCTAATTACTAGTAATTGCTTACTGAAGGGGGCGCTACAGTCCGGAGTGGACCTGGGCCGCAACCAGCAAGCGCCTCCAGCCAGCTCGATCTTTAGCCAGCTGCCTCCAGTTTTGCACGCCAAGTTGGTTGAGATTCCCCTCCACCTACATATGTGCACCACCTGAGGCGCGGTCTTCCTCTACTGCGCTGTCTCGGTAAAGTCTTTACCAACCTTGATGAAGCAGCGTGCATTCTCCATCGTCATCCTGCACAAACAGACGGGTTTGACAGGCATGCCAAAATTAGACATGGCTCTGTATAGATCGTCTTTATAGACGCTGTCGTACGCGACCTTTAAGTCGATGAAAAGGTAGCGGATATCAATTTGGGGATCTTGGATTTCCTCACAGTATTTCCTTCTCTTGGCAGTGTTCAGGATATCCGCAGCCGTACCTTGGCTACAACAAGGTAGTGGTACGAGTCAATGTTGGCCCCTCGAAACGTTCGAACATCCAGAATACTGGAGGAGTGGCTGGCCTCGATCGCAATGTGGTCAATCTGGTTGACGGTTGATTGATCAGGAGATCTCCATATTCCTTTATAAATATCGAGATGCAGGTACCCCGTACTAGCTACGACAACATTTCGCCCCGCAGCGGAGTCGATCAGCCTAAATCCGTTGTCGGAGGTGGTGTCGTGTGGGCTGTACTTTCCGACAGTACTACCAAAGGTGCCCTCTCTTCCTAGCTTTGCGTTAAAATCGCTTAGGACAATCTCAATGTCATAACTAGGGCACTGCTCGTAAGTCTTGTTCAGCAGCTCGTAGAATCTGTCTTTGGTGTCGTCGGCTTTCTCCCCTGTGGCATGCGCACATATTAGGCTTATGTTCATCATAACTGCGCAACATAAAAGCAGTGTGCAGGCACAAAGCGCATTTTTTGTATGCTTTGGAATTCAGCCAACCACACCACCGACAGGTTTCCAGTCCGCCCTCAAGCTGATTTTACTGGAAAATTTTTACAAATATGTATGTATAAGCGCCCTAAGAATCAGTCTACCGGATGGCTGGAAACCAAAAACAACGAGATATTTTATGATCCTAAAAGTGAAGTAATAAATGCTGACTACACAGAACTACATAGACCAAGCAAGGCTCGTGCTAAGCCTCTACTCGAGTAAAGAGCGGTATGATGATGGAAATAGAAAAGCGGGGATGTGTCTAAAATTGCTATTGGTGTAGACGCGGGTATCTTTTCTGACCTGCTGAACATTTTCAGTCTGATTTCCAAATCATAGCAGTGTCATCCAAGCGGTAATGGCAATAGCTGCTCGGGAGATTGTGATGAGGGCAATATCACAAGAAGATATTACCTTTTTCAGTGATAATTAAATCGAAATCTGAACTAAATCGAAGCTTGTATAGTTCTGCCGCAAAGGTTCTTGGAACACAACATTCCGTAAGACTCAGACATAAGCTCATAAATAAAAAATGTTTTTTCTTGTTGTCGCCTCGGTGAAAGGAAAGTGTTGATTAATCGGGAATATCAACAATCACTCAAACTCCTGTACACATTTTCGAACAATTTGTCTCGGTCGTAGAAAACTGACCCGTCTCACTGTCCACGCCAACCATTCCCTCAATTTTCCGAAAACTTGCATATATTCTCTCTCATAATGGCAAACTGCCATCTACCATGCCTTTCTTGGCCCCCGGAGAATTTTCTTCTCCTGTTTCTCTACCAATATCATCATAACCTTACCACAGTCCACTACCAAATCAAAACCACCACTAACATCACTACACTGTAGTGGTCAGTTGTCATACAAGGTAAATACGAAACAAACCTTACTCGCCAATACCGCTTGTAGTCCTTTACCGGCAAAAGTTTCACAATCATAACACCTTTACCGCGACACAAAACATGCCGCGCCGCGTCGATTACACTTTACACACAGGGAGAAATTCAGTTAAGGATCAAGTGTAAGGATTTCTGTTATGCCCACGCCCGACCCCTTCCACTCAGCTATTTTGCATAATAACTGTGTAGTAGTTTTTGCGTGCTGAGAGCAAATCGCTTTGGAAAAATCCCTCTAAGGAGAGACAGTGCCTACTATACAACAGGTATTTTCACTTCGCCGTCAGTCTTAGGCCCGTTTGCTTAACCTACTTAAAAAAAAAAACAGGCACAGTGATTTGGCGAATATTTCGAAACGCGAGGAGTGAAGTCCTTAGGACTTAAAAGCTGGTTGCCTCCTTTTGAAGTGGGGTGGCTAAGTTATTCTCAATTGCATTAGACGAGAGAAAGAGAGAGTTCCAGTTTTCTGCTTGTATGTAAAAGACTTGGAATAGTAAAAACCGTCATTTCAATCGAGTTTCAGTTTGAAGCGTTACGTTGGCGGGATTGCACAAAAGAATTCTAAAAAAGGATTTTTCCTTTCTTCCTTCGAAGCAGTGCCTCTGAGTGTTTTAAATCTTCCTAACAATGTAGTTTGAAGTGATTGAAAGGAAATCATTGCGGTGGAATTATAAATAGTGTGTTTTATTTATTTTTAGAATATTTATTAACAAAAAAGTGATTTCATTTAAATTAAATTTGTTTCAGAAAACATGTAGTTTTCTACACCTTTCTAATTTTCTAATGAATAAATTGTGTTTGTGTGTTTTCTGTGAATATGTGCCGTCCTTACTGTTAAAGATTTGATTTTTGCAAAACACAATTCTGGGATTACCACATAAAAATGGATTACCGGAAAAAGGATTATTGGAATTTAAGTATCTATCATCATTTTATTTAACACTTTTGCGGTAATGTGTTTCTTAGAATTTTAAGAGAATATTTCAGTACAAAAATAAAATTTCCCCAAATAAGTAATTATAAATGTCTTTAAAGTCTTGTTTGAGTTTTTCTTCTTTTTAATAGAATGCACTTAAATTTAAATATTTGTAAAAAAATTCTTATAACTCCATTTGTGACGCTACGGTTTTTTGTCTAAGTAGTGATTTTGGTTAAATCTTATTACTTATATGAACAATTCTGGGCTTGAGCACGTGAATTTTCTGCGGATTGTTGAACTTTCAGCTTCAAAGGAAATAATCAGTCATAATTAAATCTCACAATCTTTGTGGTCAGTTGACATTCATTAATTATTATTTATTACCATGGAAGACCTTTTAACACTACAAAAATTAAAGTGTGTTGTGTTTTTTTATCGAGGCCCACATGCCTTGAAGTTTCGTAAATATCCATACTAATATTATAAATTCGAAAGTGTCTCTCACTGCTACGTTTTCACGGCAAAACCGCTGAACTGATTTCGATGAAATCGATAAGCTATACATTTTTAAAATCCGCCCATTTTTCGAAAAAACTCACTTTTTTGAATAATTTTACAAGGAACTCGGAAAAACTTACTAAACAACGTGTAAATATTAATTCACTCTACAAATAATACTAACATTATTTATAGCCGCGCTTACTTTCTAGGAGGACTTTCCTTAAAATAACTGTTTTTTGTCGATTTCCTTAGAATACCAGTTCTTACGAACACTAATTCATCAACGCCCAGCCCAAACCTTTGTACCTAGAAATCTGAAATTTTGCACAGAGGTTCCCTTTATTTATAAGGATATTTCGAAATTCGGCTTCTACAGGGTGTTACAAATTTTATGAAAAAAAAAAATTAAATTAGATTTTGGAATTTAAATTTGTTGGGTACATTCTAGAACAGAAATAATAAAACACGTGTTTTACCGTTTTTCAAAATTATAACTGTGGGCCAAAATACAAGACGTTAAAGTTTGGCCATTTATAGTAATGCGAAACCGTAGTCAGCGCCACATATCGTTTCGTGGTCGTGTGTTGTTTTTGTTTTGCCCAGTTGTACAAGGGTAGTTTTTTTTCATGTTTTTTTGTTGGTGTTTTTGTTCAATCATTACAATAAACGCTCCGACAGGGCTTTTGGCTGGTGGCTTCAGATAGACCAAGCAGCCTGTTGTTCAACAGGGAACACGGCAAATGAAGTGAAGGTCTGTCTCAAGTCATCCATCTGATAGCCTTATATCAAAGTCCTGTCCTTGAAAGTTAACATACATTCATATCTAGAGTTGGGACTGATATATTAGTATTCATTAAGATATTACTAATATTTGCCAATATTCAATATCACTAATACGAATAATGCAGATATTATAATACTCCGATATTCACCAAAAATATTCGCTCTAAGCTCCATTAAAACCAATAAAAAAGAAAACATTATGGTACAAAAATAGCTACAGCCACCACTGATACCGAGGATATTATGATACTTCCATATTCACGAAAATATAAGCTATGAAGATCACTAATACCCGATATTCAACAAAAAGTATTAGGTACGGCGACTACTGATACGAATACCAGCGAATTAGGAACGGCCACTAGGAATACGAATATCGAGAATATTATGATACCTCGATATTCACGATATTCAATACAAAGAAAGCGTATGCACACATATCCAAACCTTCTTTTTCGGCTGATGGCTGTGCTGTGAGATGAGACGCTTAAGCAAGTTTTTTGAGCGGAAAGGGGAAGGGAACAGATGATAAGCAGGAAAAGTGGTGGATCGTATTTTGTGTTTGAATTCAGCTGTCGGCGCAGAGTTGCTATTTCCATAATCTTACTACTGATATTTTATAGATTTTTGGAAAACTTAATTTCATATACATGTGCACATATGTATGTATAAGGTATATTATTATCATATACTTCAGATTATTATGTAGCATTATTTAGGCTGAATAACGCAGAAATGCAACAATTCTATTGAAAATTATGAGGATATTTTTTTTATCACTGGTATGCAATTCGTCTATTTTTTTGTGCCAGTAGATATGCTAGAATGGCAACATTGAGCTCTACGAAGGAAGTTGTTTGGAGATTGGTTACTGTGGCTACTAATTCCAATCAGAAATATTAGTGATATTTTGGTATCGGTTTAGATATTATAATATTAGTAAACGAATATATTAGTATTAGGTAATATCACAAAATATTAGTATTAACCCAAGCCTATTCATGTCCATCTTCAACGTGACTTGAGGTCAGAGGAGCTTTGTAACTTATTTCTTGATATTGGTGATGGAAATAGGAGAAAAAAATAAATATGCCAAGTAACCATTGGGATGTTATGGGAGATATGTTTATTTTCACTGGCAGAATATAATTTTTTTTTTTAGAATATAATGTACCTAAACGTTCCTTAGTTTGGAGTTCATGGCTGAGCTATTTCATAGCTATTTTCACTCAAATAAACGACTCAGCCAACAGCATCAACAATTTTCTGCTGGAGAAGTTGCCAATAAAGTATGAATCTCTTGACTCGAAAATGAAATTCGAGGATGCTGTATAATAACCTTTAGAGTTATTGCACACTTTCGATCCACCAGAAAACCCACGCCACGTCCTCAACTTCAAAGTTGTTGCCCAATCTAAACCCTTTAAAACTGTGCAGGTGAAGACTTTATAGAACCATGTTAGCCAGGATTTACACAGCAGTCAATAAGAGAAAAACCGTCTTCATCCCCCTCATTTCTCCGATCCCGTCAGACTACCACTTTGAGTTCAAACGTCTGCAATTTTCTGTTGAGGTTTGATTAACATCAATAAGGTACATAGGCAAAGTTTGAAAACGAAAAATGTGGATCTGAGGAGTGACTATTTTTTCCATAGCGCACTCAGAGCCAATTCACCTGACAGCCTGGTCATCCTCAAGCCAGAAAGAAAAACCAGGAATGATATTTACAGGAACGCCTTAGAGAAAGAATATGAAGAATTGAGAGTCTATACTTACTCATCAATGTCTTGAAGCCTGGGAAAGGATATAGAGTATAATGAGACGTCTTCCACGCGGACGTAGTCGCGGATATCAGCTAGTGATCTTATAAATGATTGACTGATTACTGATTAATTTAAATGACATTCAACAGATTTCGGCATCTGGCTTTTTTTGTATCGAAATCTTTGTTATTTATTGGATAAGAAGCTTTCTTGCCTGATAGGGTTTCATAACCTAAAATGAAAAAACGGAACCCTCATAGCATTAATTTTTTCTCATTTGTCTGTCTCTCGGTTAAGACCCATTTTCTCAGGAACAACTATCGAGTTGAAATAAATATCTAATACAATCCCATGCTACTGTACAAAATTTAACTCAACGCAACAAAAATAACGGCCTTTCAAATAGGTACTGATACTGATACTACCTAAGAGTTATTTGCCGTTGACCTGAAGGGTTTTCCAATAGGGACGGGTAGATGCTAAAATTGAATAAAACAAATTGTGTGTGGGATATGAAAAAAATTTTTGTTTTATTTGAAAGGCTTATCAAAAAACTGAGGTTGAGTTTCCACTCAACTTTTTGGAAAAATATTCAATTTAAATTGAATAAAAATGAATTTCTTCAAGTTCCAGAAAACACTTTCCTAAGGAGGGTTTGCCCAGACTGTTTCCTCAGTTTTTATTCACACCACCCATAATGTGTGGAATATGACATCGTTCAAATGGCCCCCGCAGCTTCGCTGGTCCAATTTTCGGTGACCCTGGCGCATAGATCAGGGTGAAATTGACGGATGGCACGGGTTATGTTGACTTTTGGAGCACTGGTCGTTTGCGCTTCATTGGCATAAACCTGCGACTTAAGGAAACCCCGCAAGAAAAAGGCTAACGGGGTCAAATCACACGATCTCGGTGGCCAGTTTAAGTCGCCTCTGCGGAAGATAACCATGCAGAATATCCATTGTGAGATCAGCTGTGTGACACGTAGCGCCGTCCTGTTAGAACCACATGTCGTTCACATGTATATCATCCAATTTAGGTAGCTCTCTCCGTTGATGGTGATGGCAATGCCATCGTCGTTTTCGAAGAAGTACGGACCGATAATGCCGCCGGCCCACAATCCACCCCAAACAGTGACTTTCTGGAAATACAATGCCACTCGGTGAACCTCGCGTGTATTGGCATCATCCCCAAACCGTCAATTTTGCTTGTTGAAGTACCCGTTCATCCAAAAATGGGGCTCGTCGCTAAAGATGGTTTTTTTTTTTGAAATCGGGGTCCGCTTCCAACTGCTCCAGAACCCAGTCAGTGAACACAAGGCGTTGTCTATGATCGTTCTCCTTCAGCTCCTGGGTCAGTTGGATTTTGTACGGATATAGGCCCAAATCTCGACGCAAAATTCGACAAGTTGATGTCTGCGAAAGGCCGAGTTCTTGGGCGCGGTGCGGAATTGACTGCCTCCGGTTCTTCAACACACTCTCATGGACAGCGGCTATGTTTTCGGCATATCTTGGGTTTCGTTAACGTACGGGTGTTGGATGATTGTTCACTGAACCGATCGATATTATTATATTTGCACGTGTTGCTCGACTTGCCATGGCGATTTGTCTTTAGTGTTTGAAGAATAAAAATCGGAAAAAAAATAACAACAGATAAAACAACAACTGTCAAAATCTATTCGTCCCTATTGGAAAACCCTTTAGAATCTTAAAACGAAGGGAGGCCCTTATAGCACAGGAAATCCGAAATTCATTAATTTCTAATTCTATGTGGATTTATTCTAACTTAATTATACAATGTGGCATTATCCATTCTTTCTTCATTCTTATTTTACTTTAAACGACGCTTGCAGTCCGAGGTGGACCATGGCCTCAACCAGCTTGACCGTCCAGCTAGCTCGGTTCCTAGTTGCCTCCAGTTTCACACACCAATTGTGTGCATCACCTAAGATACTGTCTTCCTCTGCTGTGTTGTTCCTCTGTGGTAAATCCAATGAGTCGACGGGCCAGTACGCTGATGTCTATGCACTCTGTGTTCCAACGCGCCGCACTTGTAGTTTTTTGACCAACTCGACGTCGCTGTATGACCCGTAAATTCGTCGTTAAATATTCACCTCCACTGAAAAATATTAATTTCAAAGCAAATTATCATCCGCTTTTGTCAGAGTCTATGCATTAGAGTAGCAGCTACACATACATACTTATCATTGTATTTGTAAAGCTTTTCCTAAATCGATCCATTTAATATTACGAGTATTTGCTCAACACACAAGATATTTTTACTTCCCACCTTGGTAAGGGAAGTATTGTAATTGGTCCGATCAAAATGTTTCGAGATATGAACAGGGCTTGACATTACTATATACTAGAAACCGTTTGCACCCATTTTCGGAATGATGTCTGTGTGTGTGCGTGTGTGTGTGTGTGTGCCAATATTTTCCTCCTACGATATCTGGGGAACGAAACAACGTAGGACCATGCGGTTTTTTTTGTTTTATTTGTCAGCGTAAAACTTAGAGCTGATTAGATTTTGAGCACAATCGGTCTAGCGGATGCTGAGGAAATTTAAGAAACGTTTTTTTTTTTCGAGTTCGCGCAACAACTCTTTGTGGAACAATATTAAACAGTGTGTCTTCGAATTTTCCGCTCTCTATACATGTTTTCTTTAATTATTAAATAAATAACAATATCACTGTTTTTGATATAGCATAATATGAGGTGGGAAGTATAGGACTGGCTCCCCAGTCGAATTTTTTTCTCTTTATCTCCTTTAACACTGTGCAAACTCTAAAGAAATGCCTTTTATACAACCTTTCCTCTATGTAGCAAAGAAAACAGACCAACGGCAAGTCATCCCTGTGGGATTATTGTTACTTTTCTTCTCAGTTTAAAAATCTTTAAAATTCATTCAACACTCATGTCGCTTCGGAAATAAGTTTTGGCTTAAAGGCTATGCTCGAGGCGACTGTTGAAACTTCTGGCCGGGGCTTTTGTTATCTATATATATAAAACTCTTTGTCCTGACTGACTGACTGACTGACCCAGAGATAGGCGCACAGCCCAAACCGCTGGTGCTGGAATTTGGACAGTAGTTTCCCTTTGTGGCGTAGACACCCACTAAGAAGGGATTTTTCCAAACTCAGCTTTTACAGAGTGTTCAAGTTTGTGTGAAAAAACAATTTAAATTGGACTATAGAATTGAAATTTGGTGGGTATATTCTAGAACAGAAATAATCAAACACCTGTTTTACCGTTTTTCAAAATTATGACTGTGGGCCAAGATACAGGGCGTCAAAGTTTTGCTATTTATAGTAATGCGCAACCATAGTCAGCGGCACATATCGTTTCGTGATCGTGTGTTGTTTTTTTTTGCCCAGTTGTACAAGGGTAGTTTTTTTCATTTTTCTTTGTGCTGCTTTTCTTCACTCAGCACGGTATCTATTCATGTATGTATGTATTTGATGGAAATATTTTTTGTTGTAGTCGCATTTATGTACTTGAACACAAATTTTCTACGATACATAATCCTACCTATTTGGCAGGAAATCATTTACACATGTAAGTACATACAAATGTATATTTGTGTGTATATTCATGATCTTGCGTTGTGGGCTACAACTAGGGGGGAAAGAAATACTGCCGTTCCCAGGAATGTTGTTTACGGGGACGCTTTGAAAAATTAATATGAGAAATTGAAAGTTTATACCTACTCATTAATGGCTTCAAACACGGGGAAGGATGTAGGGTATAATGTGATGCCTTTCCACGGGGACGTAGTCGCGGGTATCAACTAGTACATGATAAAATTTTTGGACCAAAAAATTTAAAATTCAGCGAGTTATTCGCAATCTCCCAAGGCCCCCCACTGCAATCTCCCAAGGCCCCCCCCCAGTGATAGCGACCTTCACAGTGCATGAAATCAAAAAAAACCAACAAGTTTACTAAACTAGAAGGTATTGCCCGTACCATGACCCTTGATCGAAAAAAAAATTGAAATTTAACAAAATGGCGGAGTTTTTAAAAAAAGTTTCAATTTTCGAGGGAAAAATTGATGATTTTTGGCCTGTCAAAATTACATTTCTTATTCGGTCGAAAAATTGGATGGAGAAACGTATATAAAAGAAGCTGCAAAAAGAATCAAATCGATCGGATTATTTTTCTTCGAGTTATAACTGCAGCAAATTTGAAAATTACGAGAAAACTCGTTTAAACTTTAAGTTAGTGGTTTCATGAGCGGCTGCTCTTCAGATGGCTGTAACTCATTGACTATTTGTAACTATTTGAGATATGCACTTGAAATGTTAATATGTTATTTTTAAAGATATAGACTATCGAAATACCCAAAAAACATAAAATCGATTCTTCATTCCTGCAGCTCATGCAGAAATCGTTTGAAAACACGGCTACGTTTTTGGTATGTACATAGGACACCAATAATGGAGCTAACTTCAGAAGGCTTCAGCAAAGGCTAGGTTGATAGGTAAAGTGGCGGCTCTTTTGAACCCAATTAGCGCTAGGGTGCGCCGTTTTGTAACCACGAAACTCATTCAACCTTATTTGTATGTGGTTGTTGATATGATGTTTTGGCATAGTGTAGCTAAATCTAGCCGGTGGAGTTCAGATACAGGATTAGCTCTCTAATCCATTTTTCAGCAATCTCGCCGAGGTCCATGAAGAAAGGTTTTTGTATCCAAAAAACGCTGTTTTGTCCTCGCCAGGGCCGGACTCCTGCAGAGGAAATGAAGTAGAGATTCTTTCTCATTAATGTCCTTGTAGCTCCTACAAAAGTTGTTGTGAGGAATACCAAGCTTGACCGCATGGTCTCCAACTGGCCAATGGCTACGATTCTGGCAATATCTGGTCTTGATTTGCCAAGAAGCTATATTGACGTAGTTTTATTGTAATTGGGCAAGGTTTTTCTTAAGACAGCAAAGGCTAAGTTTGCCTGAAGATATGTGTTCAATTCCCATCTGAGATTGAATTATTTTATTGCATCCACCTTAATTTAATGCTTATGCAGTTAAAATGATCTGGGATCCAACATATGTAGGTTGAGTTGATTCGCCAACGAGCGGCACTTCATAGTGCCATCTCCATTATTTCCATCTCGTCTGTATGCTCTACACTAATTTGGGAAGAGGAAGAGATTCTTAAGTTTAGTTTTTCGGAGAAATCATTTGCACTCATTTCTGCTTTGGATGATCCATCAGTTCAGAGACGAATCGAGATGAGGTAGTACCATTTACTTCCTCGTCCGCAAATAGTTGCTCGGACATTTATTTCAAATCTGAGTATCGCAAATCAACTTAAATGGACCCACAGCAGGGATAATTCAGCGATATGGAGACTGAGAACTGGACTGAAACATAACTGAATTCTTATTGATCTGCGTGTCTTCGTTCAAGTTTTTTTTTCAAATTTGTAGACTATTGTACATTTTTGAAGTCGGCACAAAGGGCCAGGGACTATTCATTAAATGCAGTGAGGAGAACACCTCTGAAGTCTCCTCGTGGCTATTTCACATCCGCAATTGTCCAATTGTGGATTGAAAAGGAACCGTTGCTAATCTTTAGTTTATCCAAGATTGTTTTTCGATCGGATTATTTAGTTGAAATCCAAGCGCTAAGTCTGTTGGGAATCTGATCGATTTCACCAATATCTAGCCGCGCTCCCGACCTACCCTTTCCTAAACTGCAGCTAAAGGCTCAGCTTATCATGAGCTGGTGGCCACCAAACGCCACTGCATGAGGGTCCAGGAGCGAGGTGATCGCTCAAAATTTGGAAAAACTTGGTAGCGTCTGATCTACACTTTTCTCCATTATTTGGAGTTGATGCTTTTATACGGAATGCTATAGAGTCTATATACAATAGGAAATGATCGCTATCTTTCGGCGAATTTGACCACTTAACTTAAGATAGTGACCGTTTGGCTTTGTCTTGTGACGTTTGGCATTTGGACGTTGACTCATGGTCACTTGCGTCTATGAGTTGAACTTTTTAATAATTCAGCTTAAGAAGGTTTCTGATTTTCTGATCGCTCATTATTAGGATTGCTTTATATGCTTCGCACGAGCTCAAAGTCTACTCGCTACTCGTCTCTACAATAGCCCTTGTCCTGTTAACCCTGTAGATGCAGTTTTTAAGAGGGGATTTCCGCTATTCAAGGCAGGAGTGGACACGATTTCTCACACACTCGATGCCGAACGGTTTTGAAGATATATAGGAAGTAACAGGCCAAACGGGGGCTTAACCCTCGCATCCAACAATGTAAGCGCCGATGCGATTATTAGCAGCTTACAAAGAGCCCAACTCAGCACAGGACTCTGCAATTGGATTGGACTGATGCTTAAATTGCGTGATGTCAACTCGATGTTCTCTCCCCTAATATGGCTTCTTGTCGTGGACGAGATCTTAGTATTACTCAGTGGCAATGGCTTTAATGTGACGGCCTATGCCGATGATGTTGTTATTCTGGTAGCAGGCAAATTCCTTCCAGGCTCAACTATGCACTACTACTGGCCAATATTTGGGCCAGCAGCAAAGGCCTGGGAGTCAATCCAACAAAGACAGAGGTTGTGCTTTTCACTAAGAAGAGATCAATCCCTGATTTCAAGCCTACGAAGATCGGGGGTGTTGAGCTTAATCTTGCGGGATCGCAAGCTACCTGGGCGTCGATGACTGCATCAAGAAGGCATGCGTAGCCTTCTACTCATGAAAAAATGCGTTTAGTAATACGTGCGGTCTTAAACTGGCTGCGGTACACTGGCTGTACACAGCGGTTGTGAGACCCATTCTAACAAATGTCTCCTGGAAGGTGATTGAGAAGCAATATCAACTTTCAAATCTCACTAAGATTCAAAAGGCAGCTTGTACAGAAATCTTTAGATCAATGAGGACAATACCAATAGCGGCACTGGAAACCATGCTAGGTTTCGTTTCACTGGATCTGTACTGCAACAAAAGAGCGAGAGAGTGAAGGACGATAGTGGACACAAGCTCCCTATGGTCACTTCTCCGTATTGTTTCGATGGAGAATGCCGACAGATCGACCGAAAAAGATCATATGATCCAGACTACGGCATTTGACAGAAAATTCAGTATCAGAATTCCTTGCAGAGATGACTGGAGGAACCACAAGGTTCTAAAGGCTACTTCAAGGCCCTAAGAATAAACCACTGCTTTAGAATAAACGATGACTGCAGTGTTTTTCAGGCCGAAATTACAGCCATCATCTAGGCTACGAAAACTGTCCCGAGAAGGGTATCACCGCAAGGACAATTACGATCTATATCGACAGCCAGACAGCCGTTAAGACTGTGGAGTCTACGATAACTAGGTCGTGGCTTGTAGAAATCTGCAGAAAGCATCTGAATGAGATTTCGAGAGCCTATGCTGAGTACCAGGGTATATGGATATCTTAGGTAACGAAAGGCCTGACGAACTTGCACGAAGGGAAGCAGCGCTCCGTGCCTCATAGGCTCTTCCCTTTGCGAGGATTTTAAGAAGCTCGTTAAATAGGTATATTCAAGATGAGGCCATCAGTCGAGCCAATACACGTTGGATTCAGCTAAACACATGCGCACCGGCTAGGAACTTATGGACGGGCTATAATAAGAAGAGATCTCTGTCTCTGGTCAAACATAGTCGTCGTGAAGCAAGGATAGTCTCTGGCATCATTATTGGGCACTGCGCCATTGGTGTTCATGTGGAGCGCCTCGGTATACATCACAACGACTATTGCAGAAGTTGCAGGGACGAGGAAGAAATCGAATCTGCTCCTCGCCTGCTCTGTGAATGTCCTGTCTTTGCCGGTAGAAGAGTGAGTTATTTCTTAACGGAACTGGAGGATTTGCGTGGCATCGAGCTGAGCGACCTCCTGAGATTCATATCCTTACCTGGGTGGTTTTAAATCAGAATCTCTCCATCTCTTTACAGGTTCCCGGAGTAGAATTACAAGATACACACAATGGACTCTATTGCGGGTCTAAGTTAGCAGTTACGAGTGTCAAAAGGCACCCATTTACCTAACCTAACCTAACTCTCGCATCTTAAATGCCGGAGTATCAAGCTTAGAGCTCTATCCGTAATTACTTGCAAGTCAAATGATAAGCTTGGGCATTAAGAAACTAGTCACCAGTTATCCTAGTTTTACGCTATTTTTGTAACGAGCCTCACATTGGTTGATCCTCGAAACGGATCGTTTGATCCAGTGTATTGTGAAGCAATACAATTATTGCGAAAAGGATGCTTCAGAAACTATTACTTGGTGGTACATGTGAATGTTACTGTAATGTTACCTATTGGGACACCTAAAGCTGGGTATGCTGCTGATAGTAACTCCATTCAGAGGTGCGAACGCTGCCATTGGCTTATAAAGACAGCCACAACCTCTACTTGACAAACCATAACACAGGCCTTAATGTGTTCGGTGACACCATTACACACATCACATCGACCACTAAAGGCCGAGGTGCTAGGCATCTTCTCAAATAATTTCTGCAAAACCTTTAGGGACGAATATGGGAAGAATATTATTTTGCATTTCCTTTGCACCTCTCCAGACCTGTCCAAATAAGACCGCTCTATTTGGTGGATACTTTTTTCCGATTATCTAGGCGGCATTGCAAATATTGACGTCAAAAATGTTATTAGCCTTAGAAGAATCTTTAACAGGTTTTATTAGTTCTTTGACCAGTTAGGATTGAATTTGAACATTAGGGTTGAATTAAAATTTTTTTTAATTTGGAAATGGTTTTGTCTCAATGTGTCTGCATCAAGATACGAACAGTCTCTCTAACCTACATGCGTAAGTTCGCCTAGCAGTACAAGGTGGAATAATTGTCATGTTGGTATGTTGATAGTTTTGAAGAGCAGTTTTACCCGAATCACATCTCAATGGTCTCCAACAGAAAGCTTAACGTCTCAGTGAATTTACTGTTCCTCAGTTATTCCTTTGTCGCGTTTAAATCGGCCAACCGGATTGACCGAGTTTTTCTCGCCAAATTCGCTTGTCGATAAACGGATTAGGCTGGTATACTTAATGAAATCTAAAATATTGCTTTGGAACTCCTACGACTTTACGAGAGATTAAGGCACCCTAGAGCACTTCCTGCCTCGGTTAACGTCTGATTGCCACAGTGTTCCTTTGATTTTGTGGCTTTCGTGTTCCTCGCCCCATATACGAGAAGCTAAACCAATATGTGAACTATCTGTCATCATTAAATCTTGGCCTAAAAATAGTCCCATGACACTCATACGTTCCGTTTAATTTATTACTTTCCGCACTCTAAAAATATCCTTGCTGTTGCTGCAAACACTCTATTGACGTTCAACACATCAAAGTTCTCTCCAAAGCAATCAGTCTCCTCGGTCGGTGTGTCCTTCATTGACAAATCTCAAAGTGCATACGCGAAATTTTTTTGACACTGCATTCAAAAATCACATTCGCACGTGACTCTTTTTCGATTTCACTGTTTGGTTCGTGTGGTCCCCGTTGGAATCAAGAGAGAAAAAAATCAATAGAGCGCACGTAACTCCTGTGAGTACGAGTATTAATGTTTATATCGCGCGGCGTCTAATAAATTACTGAAAACTATATTTTCATTCTCACTCAAAAATTGTACAGAGGCGCACGGTCTTGCGGATACTAGGTGCACCTTAGGGAGTTGCAAACGGGCGGCCCGAAGAGTAGAGTAAGTTGTTAGAGACAACCACTCCAGGCGACTTGCACAAGTTATTTCGTGTGCATTTGGGGTTTTTTCTTGTTTCCTTTTGGGGTTTTTTTTTCTTTGTTTTGCTTTGCGACCGGAAGTAGGGAAAATAGTGGAGAGCTTGGCTTTTCTTTTCAAGTTAAGTGAAATTTTATTCAAGTGGGTGACGGTGGGGAACTGGGCTGTTTTTGCTTTTTGGTACCTGGGAATTGAATTCAATATTTTACAGTGTCAACAGGAGGAAATACCTCACGTGTTGGTGGGTGGGCGAAGTATTGTGGGCGGTTTGATTTTGCCAGTCATATTCAAATGAAAAAGAAAGTCTCTAAGCAAATTTAATGTAAATCGACCAGACCGGCTGACTAATTGAAATAATTGCAGAAATGATTGGTATCGCCAGGTATTATAGGGAACATCAGCCTAGACATATCGCGGTTGCCCATGCCCCTCGAAATCTATTTAACCGATTTCAGAATTTTTTTGACAAAATTTATGAAATTTAATAGCCACGTATTTAATTTAATAACTGTCGCATATCACTCCCCAGCAGACACACACACTAAAGTCAACTGTGGTTTGATGTGATGGCACCGGGTCTGAAGGTTTTCTGCGTATCAACATAAACCTATCAGAGCTTTTGTAAAGCGGATGGAATTCCTAACAATCGGGTAGTTAAACAAAAATACTCGCAATGTAAGCCATTATCTTTTGGATAGATGCAAAAACCATTAAAGAAAATCCGGAATATTTTGGGCGTTTCTGACCTAGTTAAGCACAGATCTGCTCGGAAATCTGAAATGTGATCCAACCAATATTTAGTGGCAGTTTACAAGTGGCAAAAGAACTAGGTAGGTAGGTAGGTGGGGTGGTTGCACAGACACACGTAAGCCAAAAAAGCCCTTTGTGGTACCACATGGATCAATACCCTTAAACCGCGCCACTTTATTGGAACCAATTGGAGCTCTTGATGAAGCTGAGGATACTTTTGACGTCAGTATGTGAAATTTCACCCAAGTTGTCAAAATGATAGACTCCCAGATGGAGCTTCCTTCAGGGCAGGACAAGTGCAGAGAAAATGGAGGATCGTTTCCTCCTCCTCCTCGTCTCTACAGCTCTTGCAAAAGTAATTTGAAAAGAGGCCCATCCTTCTGGCATGAAGACCAATGACCTATTGAGCAAGATCAAACTGTTAGAACGGGTGAGATTTAGCATAGGCCAGATCTCCCTGGAGATGCGACACGTGGTGCCGTTGCTCCATCTTTGGATAGTCTTGCTGATCGCGTCGTGCTCTAATAGAAGTTTACATGTAGCGAGTGGAATACCCAGATTCCTTTGTTCTGGAAGAATGTCTAGAGTAGTACCACGTTTGGCGAGTTCATCAACTGTTCTGCCATCTCCATGAGAGATGAGCGACAGTCTGAAGTAGCCTTTGATGTTACCGATTCCAGGGATTTTATAGCAGCCTGGCTGTCGGTAAAGATTGTAATGTCCCTGAAGGATATCACATTTTGCTTGAGCCAGGATAAGGCTTCATTGATTGCCATGATTTCCGCCTGAAAAACGCTACAGTGGTCCGGGAGACGGAAGGAGATGCTCAGGTTAAGCATATCGGAGAAAGCACCACCTCCCACCCCGTTCTCGGTTTTGGAACCGTCAGTGTAGAGATGAACGGAATGGTTACCTCTGGCGTCGCCGCTCTCCCACTCCTCTCGGGAAGGAATGGAAGTCCGGAAGTTGAGGTTGAAATTGAACTTGGACGGTGTATAGTCGGTGTTTTACGGAATGAAAATTAGGGGATCTAAGATGCTTTAAGTCTAATGGCTGCGCAAGCAGCTAACTATTTGCCAAAAATATCTAGAGAGAGTAGCTGTAGGAGCACGTCAAGTGCCGCGGATGGGGTGGTTCTTAGTGCTCCGCTAATGCAAATGCATGCTGATCTTTGCACTTTCCCCAATAGATTGCGGTGTAAGGCTCTATCTAGGCCCGTCCACCAGACGATCACACCATACATGAGTATAGGTCTGACAACAGAGGCAAAAGAACTATGTATGTACATAGGTTTTGTTTTTCTGGGTGATTTCGTTGGCTTTGCTCAGGTAATCTAGCGCCACATTCGATATAAGACTACTCCAAATTTTTAATTGCCGAATGGCTGTCCGTTAAATTCCCGTCTTGGTTACTTTTATCGCCGTTAAATACTTTACCGTGATCAGGGAAACGGCAAGAAATGTTCCGAACAGAACATACTCCACACCTTTCTCTTCTCTCGACTTACGGCGTCTTCCCATTATGCAACTTTCCTTTCTATTTCGGTGTGACGTTTAATTTCAACAGAAACAGCGTTTATTTGGATGTGGATTCGTCTTTAGTTTCAAGTATGTCACGACTAAATTCGCCAACATAAGCCCTATAAGAGCGTATGCCCTCACAGAGGAGAAAGACGACGACACCAAAGACATGTTCTACGAGCTCCTGGACAAGACTTACGAGCAGTGCCCTAGCTATGACATTAGAAACGTCATAGGCGACTTTAACATAAAGCTAGTGGGGAAGTACAGCCTACACCACACCAACTCTGAAAACAGATTTAGGCTGGTTCGTACGTGATTCCCGCATCTTAATATTCACAAAGGAACATGGAGACTAAAGCCTCTGTAATTGGGGCAGCTGAGGGGATTTCGTTTCTTGTGGATCAGGTAAACGATACTGAGATTCCATTCATCAGGCCCTACCAGGTAATTTCCAGCTGCTATCGGCCGGAAGGCAAATTAAAATTCCCAGCACCGACTGTGACTCTACTACGAGGTATCCTTCTTCATCTCTACAGGTTTCTGTACGGGTTTTGCTTCCCTGACACGCTCTCTTTGACTTTTGAGAAATCTTCCGTACGTTGTTCTCTGAGTATAATCTCTCAATATCCTCGATCGCGCTTCTCATTCTCTTTCTTTTTCTTTTGGAGAAGTCGGTGTTCCTCCCGTCTCTTTTGCTCGCAAGCAGCTCTCGTCCTTTTCTGCAGCACCTCTTTATATGCCTCTTGTTTGGCTGCATGCACTTGCCGGCATTCTTCGTCAAACCAGAGGTTTCGGGGTGGCGGTCATGTGAAACCCAGCACATCAGTTGCGGCGTTTCTGATGGCCTTTTGGCAGTGTTGCCACTGGTCTTCGGTATTCGATGCTAGCGACATAGGACTTGTTGAGAGATTTCGGGATACGCGTTCGGTGAAGATTCTGGCAGTCAGTGGCGATTGCAGTCTATTTTTCTCAAAGTGATTCTTCTTTGTTGTGGCAGTTGGGCTATCCGCATTCGTACATTAGCTATGACAAGGTAATGATCCGAATCTATGTTGGCAGTTCGGAAGGTTCGGACATCCAGAACACTAGAAGCATGTCTTGCGTCGATCGCAATGTGATCTATTTGATTTACCGTTTGATGATCAGGAGACCGTCATATCCTCTTACGAATATTGAGTGAGGAAACCACGTGCTTGCTATAAGGCTGTTTTCAGACGTGGTGTCATGTGCTTACCAATTGTCCTGCCAAAGATGTCCTCTTATCCTATTTTGGTGTTAAAATCGCCCAGCACGATCTTAACGTCATATTCTCATATGTATTGTCGAGGAGCTCGTGGCGTCGTCCTTGTCTTCTGTAGAGGCTATGCGCTCATGCAGGCTGATCTTGGTGAATTTAGCTTTGATGCGGATACTCATAAATTAATTAGATTAGTTTCCAACTAATCGTCGTCCAAGTCCGGTTAGTACCTTGATCTGACAACACCCGAAGACAAACCACTGGTAAATCGAATCATTTTTAAAGCATTAAATGAAGAAAATAAACGATTTAGTTAAAAAAACATCACACCGATGTCTTGTAGCTAGATACATATACATACTTCAGGTTAACTAATGGAAACGAAACCCTAACCAACCTGCTCAAGTTCCACACTGTTTAAGTTTAATTACCCTAAGCAGTGTGCATATACATACATATGTACAATGTAAGTATCTCTACTGTTTGTATCTATCAAGAGCATTCAACTTAAAAACGGTTACAATTCAATGATTCTTCGCACCTCTAAATACATACAGATATTTCAATTCAAGAAGAATACAAGAAATGAAATGCAAAAGAAAGTAAATGGCAGTTATATTGATGATGATGATGCTTTCCCGTGGCATTTTCATTCTCTTGTTGCTGTTAATTGCAAACAATTTCAAAAGAATCGTTAATTTAATTTGAAAGTAATGTATATCATAGAAAAAGAGAGAGAATGAGAGAGAACTGAGAAGATAAATTCGCAATCACGCAGTGTTATTCGCTAGCGGTACACATGCTCTACGATACAATTGAATTGGTATTGAAACCGTGACCATAACACTGTAAAGTCAAATGGAAGAGGAATGCGCTAAAAATGTGCTCCTTTCCGGTTGTTTAGTATGAATTGAGCTGTAAAGACTTGACAAGTTGATGTTAACATGTAACTTTGAGACACTAGGTCCGTTCTCCGCAAATCACTTTTTTGTTCAGAATTTTACCCAATTTTCTTGGGGTTTCAGCGCCATTGTTTTATCGTGAGTAGTATGTACGAATAGACGCGTCTAAAGCTCCGTCCGGCTACAGTGAGTAATTATAGTGCAATTTCCCGCCAAATATAGTCTGATTCTGCGCGAAGCTCAAATAATCAATGTTCCTAGTTAATCGGCCGGTTAATATCCTTAACATATTGCCTACTAAGGTACAAAATTTCAAATTATTCCGACTCGAGATTACTATTCTGGCTTTGCTTTGCCTTTGTCTACCACATCATTCACCAAGCTGCTCCTACACTATATATACGATGTCGCTCCCCAATACATGCTCAAAAACGGCCTCCACCCAGATAAATTCTTCGGCACATAAACACCTTGCCTCTGATAACGCAACACTCACTTTGAAAGTCTTAGAACAACACCTTACTAAACATACGGATTTATTGCGGCATAGTTTTATGGTAAAAACAACCTGTAAGGGCTATAGAACCCAAACCGAAGCCTGCAAGGATGGACAAGGGAACATCGTAGTGGAATCTCAGTCGATGTTGAGGATATGGAAGGACTATTTCTGCAGACTGTTTACCGGCGACGATGAATCAAATCCCATTCAACCTGGACGACGAAGACCAACAATTCCGCCCACCATAGCTGGTTGAAATGAAGATGGCCATATCTAAACTTAAGTCCAACAAAGCTGCTGGAGCTGACGGTTTAGCTGCCGAGCTGTTCAAAGCGGCAGGCGATGACTTGGTAAGGAGCATAAATACACAAACTCATCTGTAAAATATCTTTAGAGGAAAGCAGCATTGTCTGCCCGGTCATCAAGAAAGAAGACCCTCTGAACTGCGCCAACTACAGAGAATCAGTCTTCTTAACATCGCCTATAAAATCTTATCTGCGTGTTGTGTGAACGCTTGAAGCCGTTCGTCAACAACTTAATCAGTCCATATAAGTGTGGCTTCAGGCGCGGAAGTCCACCACCGACCAAATATTCTTTGGGCTAAGAGGGCTATTGAGAAGCAAAGCCCTCTCTCGAACAACTAAGGTGACCCTTTATAAGTCCTTAATCGTCCCAGTCCTGCTCTACGGCGCAGAGGCATGAACTCTGTCAAAAGCGGATAAGGTTGCTCTTGGCCGTTTCGAGAGGAAAATTCTTCGAGTGGTTTTTGGTCCCGTCCGCATAGAAGGGGAGTGGAGGAGGAGATACAACGACGTACGGGCTGTACGGCAGCATCGACTTAGCCAAAAGAGTGAAGGTCCAACGACTGAGGTGGCTGGGTCCGTAGAGCGGATGGACACCAATGCTCCGACCCGGAAAATCTTCGAATCCACACCCGAGGGACGGCGCAACAGAGGAAGACCGCGACTCAGGTGGCGCACGCAAGTGGAAGGACCTCAACCAACTTAGCGTGCGAAACTGGAGGCAGCTGGCTAAAGATCGAACTGGCTAGAGGCGCTTGTTGGTTGAGGTCCAGGTCCACCCTGGCCTGTAGCGCCACCTTTAGTAAGTATGTATGTCCACCTTAACTGAGCGAATCACTGAGATCAAATAACAAACCAATGCAGTTTCTAGGCTGAAGTTCTTGCACTCAGACAACAGATTAACGCCTCGAATAGGAAGGAAGCGGCGAGAGAGCGGTTCTCTTTGGAATACTCAAGCTCCCTGACGAGAATTTGAACCATTTGTTCTTGATTTCAGATCCAACTAAAAAAAATTAAGAATAACGAACAAGAAATGCGTGTATCTTCTACGCTCCCAATAGAACCCTTGGCAAAAAGTGGTGACTTCGTTCGGAAATAACGCTACAGGCGTACACAGCAGTAGTACGTCACATCGTGACTTACGAGTTACTTGTATGGTGGGCTCCGATGACTTATATATACAACATAACCAAACTAAGCGCAGCAGGTAAGCCATCAGGTCCAGCCTTCTTGGACTAAAGTAGAGAAGTGCGTTGGAATGCTGTGCGAGCTGTGTAGGTTCGAGCCCCAGCCATATCCACAGAAAATTGTTCGCGTTACCATTTCTTGCAAAACTTCCAAGAAGACAATTTGTCATGAAAAAGCTTTTCAATTCGCTGTTCAAAGTCGGCAATGAATTGTAGGTTCCTTTCATTCGTGCGAAAAATGTTAACTCGCAGTCCCATAACATGAATGGTGGCGAGAATCTCGGGAACCATCACTAGGTAAGGTAGTAAAGCAAGCACTTGACTACGTATTAGATTGTTGCCCTGCTTTCTCAAATGAATTTTGAGCAGTCAGACTCTATGCCCTAGTCTATGCGGGAGGACTTTATCAATCCGCCGCTTTTCAGCTTACACTACCAGGGGGCGCAGGCCTATTGAGTGAAGCTAACATTATCCTGTAAGGTTACGATTAGCCAATGTCAATGACCACCCACGTGGAGGACTAACGACGTCCAAATGTTATTTTCTTCTTGGCCGCCTTGTTCAATAGACATTGAGACCTGTGTTTACGCTGGAAATTTCTCTAAAAGTTACAAGCCCTGGTTTATTGGCGTACATGACAATAAAGAATAATAAGAAAAAATGTTATTAGCAGTAAAAAATAAATTCTTTTAATAAACTTCATACTTAGCCCCTTGCTCCGGTCTCCATAATGCTGTGTTAGAAATCCACAGCATAACTTTGAGATGCCCCACTGCATATGGAAAAGTTTTCTCAAACTGATTCCACGGGTAATGGCTGAGGGGAACCAAATGTTCACTCCAAATTGTCGATTTTAGTGAATGAAGTGCTGAAGAGCTAACGTGTGCCCGTCGGCTGTGTCGGTCGTGAATTGTTAACAAAGTCAGTAAAGTGTTCCAAACGAAACCACTGACAGGTGGTTTTGAAGTTTTTAATGTTCCTAATGTGCTCAAGTGGTTAGTTTGATTTCCACGATTAGTTTAAGAAGATAATCGGGATAATTAGATTACGGCTTGTCCAATGGAGAGTCACGTGCTGTTCCAAATTCAAATTCATCTGCAAGTGGAAGTAAATTACATTTTAAGATGAGAAGTTTAAGAAAGGTCGGTAATATTAATCTGTCAGCTTAGATGGTTTAGTGTTTATATGTCAAGGGCACTATAAAAGTAAACATCACATAATATTGTGGTCTGAAAAATGTGTGCATCTCTACGACATATGTATTTACAGTTTGGTGGTCACCGTGGCTCAGTGGTTAGTGCGTTGGACTGATGAGTGAGCGGTGTTCGAGCCAGAGATGGCAAAATCTTCTACGTGATTCCATCTTTTTGAT
Organism: Matsumyia berberina; assembly: GCA_917880715.2. Taxonomy (NCBI): domain Eukaryota; kingdom Metazoa; phylum Arthropoda; class Insecta; order Diptera; family Syrphidae; genus Matsumyia; species Matsumyia berberina. Next base: position 47,134,792 of record OU862871.1, on the reverse strand, counting down.
TAACTACCCTTAGTTAATCGGGTACACTACACACTTCATTTGTTACGTTTAGGTGCATTCCCTGCAAAAGAGGAAAATAGCGTAAAAATTAAATTTCCGTGTATTATCTCCAATTTAATAATAACCTAAAGCTACATTTAATTAATCTATAGAAAGATATTTAAAAAAATACTGAATTATGATTTTTTTGGCTATGGAAAGTATTACTTCACACGAAGTTACTATATAGTACATTATTGATAAGATTGGCAACGTTGTTATCGGCTATTTTATTTGCCGTACAAAGCTGTCTCAATTATTATAAAGAAAGTGTTTATTAAACTATTTTTCTAGATAAAAACAAAATGAAAAAGAAAGTAAGTTTTCGTGTATTTTTACTTTGAACACGAATCTGTTATATGTCCCACCAGTCACACAGAAAACACTAAAGTTATTGTTCTAACTTCAAAAATTGCTGTATAAAATCGGAATTTTCTAGAAGTAACAATAATAAGGTGGTACACTATTTAAATTTGTTTATAGAGTTAAAGCGATAATATTATGGTTTCGAAACAGTTTTAAAATGTGCCCCACCCACACAACAACCGATTCTAGTACTTTTTTTCTTAACCTAACATTAAAGGTGGTATCCATCGCATTATGTGTAAAATATTTCAAAAATGAAACTTTTGGGTATAAACTAATAAATATGAACTATAAAAAATGTAATATGAATTGAAAAAAAATGTATTTTTACTTATTTTGTTACTTGTCCCACCCAGTCACAAAGACCTGTCCCACCAGTCACAATTTAAAACTTTTCTTAAAATATTTCTACTGCGGTTAGCCGACTTCTTTTTAATTGAAACAGAAGTGTCCAATATAAGCTATACAATACGGAAAAAGCTTTTAAAAATATTACAATATTAAAGGTAGAAGAGTGAGATTTTTCAGTGTCACACCAGTCACATTCATTTAAATAATATTTCTACATAGAATATATTAACTTACTTTTCTTGCAAGACATGTAGAAAAATAGTTTTTTATCTATATTTTAAAAATTATTGCACTATTATGTGACTTCGGACAGCATATTTACAACTCAAAGCTGATCAAATTCTGGAGTCAAATGTCCCACCAATCACAATGGAATGCCCCTTTACTACCTCAAACTTCAAATAAAGTTTCATTCCCTTCCCATGAATGGCAAAAAATCTTTTTACTCCGCACAAAATGGAAAACTAAAATTTTGAATAAAATCTCCCGACTTCGTCTTCCTCTTTTCTGTTAGTTGAACCTTAAAATTCAAAAATATTATTAAAACTTAACCAGAGAACATATTTATAAACTCAGACTAAAAACATGCAAATCGGATCAGTGGCTCTCGAGTGACAAGCGCACTAACCGACAGACATTCGTTTGATTTCCGACTTGATGTCACTTTCGGAGATAATAGCAGAGCCTACCTCGAAAATATGCCTGTCAACTGTGACATTCCCTTCTTGTTGACAGCAAATATTTGGTTTTTGTGCTCGTTTATCGCTAAACTTGTTTTGGCTTTATACTTACGAAAGCACTGGGAACAGATCTTTGAGTTTAATATCGTCGGGCTACCCAAGTAGTTGAACAGATTTATGAAAGATTGTTACCGATCGTTACTGACTTTTATGGAGCAGCGTGCATTCTCCATCGTCATCCTGCATAGACGGACGAGTTTTGCAGAGATGGGAAAAGTGGACATGGCGCTGTATAGCTCGTCTCTGTAAATACTGTCATACGCAACCTTAAAGTAAAAAGTAAAGATAAAGATGTGGTGAGTATCGATTTTGACTTCTTAAGTTTTCTGCCGAAGTGTGAATATTTGAATATTTGGTCAATTGTGGGCTTTCGTGGCCTAAAACCACACTAATATGGACCGAACAGGTTGTTGACGAACGGCTTCAGGCGTTAACACAACACGGCAGATAAGATCTTGTAAGCGATGTTAAGAAGACTGATGCCTCTGTAGTTGGCGCAAATCAGAGGGTCTCCTTTCTTGAGGATCGGGCAAACAATGCTGTGGTTCCATTCATCGGGCATACTTTCCTCCGACCATATTTTACAGATGAGTTGGTGCATGCTCCTTACCAAGTCATCGCCTGGCGCTTTGAACGGCTCGGCCGTCAGCTCCAGCAGCTTTATTGGACTTAGGATTAGATATGGCTATCTTCACTTCGTCCAGGTCTGGTGGACGGAATTGTTGGTCTTCGTCGTCCAGGTTGAATGGTTTATTCTGCCTGACAGCGCGATTCTACTACGATGTTCCCATGTTCACCCTTGCAGGCTTCGGTTCGGGCTCTGTCGCCTCTACAGATTATTTTTAACCTTTGGTAAAACTTCCTAACCTTATTCCTGCAGTAACATCCCTCTACTTCCTTGATCTCGCGCTTCTCATGATCTTTCTTCTTTCTCCTGAGAAGCCAGTGTTCGTCTCTTATCTTCTGTTCGTAGAGCTCGCGAGCAGATCTAGTCCTTCTATGCAGCACCGCTTTGTATGCCTCTTGTTTCGCTGCATGTGCTTGCCGGCCCTCGTCATCAAACCAGGGGTTTCGTTGCTTTGGTTGAGTGAAACCCAGCACGTCAGAGGCGGCATCTCTGATTGCTTTTTGGCAATGTTGCCATTCGTCTTCTATACTTGATGCTGGTGGCAAAGAACTTCTTGAGAGATTGAGAGAGAGAGACTCGATCGGAAAAGGATGTGGTTCGTCCGACGTCAAACTTCCTCTCAGTATTACCTTGTCTGGGATATCCGCAGCCGTGTTTGGGATATCCGCAGCCGTACTTTGGCTACAACAAGGTAATGATCCGAGTCAATGTTGGCCACTCGGAACGTTCGGACATCCAGAATACTGGAGAAGTGCCTTACGTCGGTCGCAATGTGGTCAATCTAGTTGACGGTTGGTCGATCAGGAGATCTCCATGTTCCTTTGTGAATACCGAGATGCGGGAACGGCTCGATACTCACAAACGCACCAGTGACATCACGCTGCGTTCTTCCGATTATGTCAATATCGTCGACATATGCGAGTAATTGGACGGACTTTTGAAAGATTGTGCCTCTGGTGTTGGCGCGTGAGTTTTGCACAACTCTTTCAAGAACGATGTTAAAGAAGTCGCATGACAGCGCGTCGCCTTGTCTAAATCCTTTTTTGACATCAAAGGTCTCCGTGAGGTCTTGACCGACCTTGATGGAGCAGCGTGCATTCTCCATCGTCATCCTGCACAGACGGACGAGTTTGGCAGGGATGCCAAAACTAGATATGGCTCTGTATAGCTCGTCTCTATAGATGCTGTCATACGCGGCCTTAAAATCGATGAAGAGGTGGTGGGTATCGATTTGAAGTTCCTGGGTTTTTTCCAAGATCTGCCGCAGTGTGAATATTTGGTCGATGGTGGACTTTCCTGGCCTGAAACCACACTGATATGGACCGATCAGGTTGTTGACGAACGGCGTCAGGCGTTCACACAACACGGCAGATAAGATCTTGTAAGCGATGTTAAGAAGACTGATGCCTCTGTAGTTGGCGCAGTTCAGAGGGTCTCCTTTCTTGAGGATCGGGCAAACAATGCTGAGGTTCCATTCATCGGGCATCCTTTCTTCCGACCATATTTTACAGATGAGTTGGTGCATGCTCCTTACCAAGTCATCGCCTGCTGCTTTGAACAGCTCGGCAGTTAGGCCGTCAGCCTCCCTCACCCGTTCCTTTGAACGATCCTGTCCTGTCAGTAGCGGCAGAGGGAAAAAAACATCCACCCTGGTGGAACACTAAAATTGCGACACTTATTCGTAACTCTCGAGCAGGTTGGAACCTCGCTAAAGAGGGGGTCATAGACTGGTCCACCTACAAGGAGAGTGTAAAACTCGTCAAAAAAGAGATCAGGTCTGCAAAAAGGAACTCTTGGAGGAACTTTTGCGAGACTATCGAATCCACCAACGAAGCGTCCCGTCTAAGGAGAATCCTAGCCAGGTCACCGGCGCCGGCATCCAATATCAGGAAAAGTGACGGTACTTGGACGGACTCTCACGAAGAAACGCTAGATACGCTAATGAGCACCCACTTCCCTGGTTGCACTAACGTGACGATCTCCGGAGATAATCTATCTATTCTGGAGAATACGGAAGGGTTGGATGCAGGTGAAACCGAGAAAATAATCGATGAGCGAAAGATAGCATGGGCAATCAGATCCTTTGCTCCATTTAAGGCACCAGGAATGGATAACATTCGGCCAGTGATGCTGCAGGAGTCGATGGAAACTGTTATTCCATGGCTCAAGCGGATCTTTACTAGTTGCCTGAAGCTAGGTTATGTTCCTAGAGCCTGGCGGGAGGTACGTGTTATTTTCATTCCCAAAGCAGGGAAGGTAGGCCACACGACCCCGAAGGACTACAGACCCATTAGTCTGTCGTCCTTTTTGCTGAAGGCACTGGAACGATTGATCGACGTATACGTCAGGGATGTGATCGGCGATAGCTATATATCAAAATCACAGCATGCGTATATGAAAGGTAGATCGGTTGACACTGCCCTTCATGAGGTAGTATCGACTATTGAGAGATCTCTCCATCAAAAGGAATTTACTCTTGGGGCGTTTCTCGACATCGAGGGCGCATTTAACAACGTAAGCGCCGACGCGATCACCAGCAGCTTACAGAGAGCCCGACTCAGTACCGGACTTTGTAGCTGGATTGGGCTGATGCTTAAATCGCGTGTCATAAACTCGACCTTGGGAAACGCAAACAGCAGGAAAAAGGTCTGCAGGGGAACTCCTCAGGGAGGAGTCCTTTCTCCCCTAATATGGCTTCTTGTGGTGGACGAGATCTTGGAATTACTCAGAGACAATGGCTTCAATGTGACGGCCTATGCCGACGATGTGGTCATTCTGGTAGCAGGCAAATTCCTTCCAGTTCTAAGCGAAAGGCTCAACTATGCGCTACTACTAGTCAATACTTGGGCCAGCAGCAAAGGGCTGGGAGTCAATCCCACAAAGACAGAGGTTGTGCTTTTCACTAAGAAGAGATCAATCCCTGATTTCAAACCTCCAAGCATCGGGGGTGTTGAACTTAGCCTTGCGGGATCAGCGCGCTACCTAGGCGTTATTCTTGATTCCAAACTAAATTGGAAGGCGAACATTGATGAACGCATCAAGAAGGCATGCGTAGCCTTCTACTCATGCAAAAAAGCGTTTAGTAATACGTGGGGGTTCAAACCGGCTGTGGTACACTGGCTGTACACGGCGGTTGTGAGACCCATTCTTACATATGGCTCACTAGTCTGGTGGAAGGTGCTTGAGAAGCAATATCAGCTTTCAAACCTCACTAAGATTCAGAGGGCAGCCTGTATAGGAATCTTAGGATCAATGAGAACAACACCAACAGCGGCAATGGAAACCATGCTTAGTCTCGTTCCGCTGGATCTGTACTGCAGCAACACGGCAGCTAAAACTGCCTTGAGACTAAGGGAGAGCCGACAGTGGAAACCAGCTTCCTACGGTCACGCCTCAGTGCTGTCTCGTTGGGGGAATGCCGACAGACCGACAGAAACAGATCACATGATCCAGACTCTGGCATTTGACAGGAGATTTAATATCAGAATTCCTGACAGAGAAGACTGGAGGAACAACAAAGTTAGTAATAAAAAGGAACTGGCCTTCTACACCGACGGTTCCAAGATGGATGTTGGTACAGGCTCCGGGGTCTACTGCAAGGCCCTTGGAATAAGCCAGTCCTTTAGATTAAACGACGATTGCAGCGTCTTCCAAGCCGAAATTACAGCCATCATCGAGGCCTCGAAAACTGTCCGAGACAGGGGCATCATCGCGAGGACAATCACGATCTATATCGACAGCCAGGCAGCCGTTAAGGCTCTGGAGTCTGCGATAACTAGGTCAAGGCTTGTAAAAATCTGTAAAGATCATTTAGATGAGATATCGAGAGCCAATACGGTGACCCTATGCTGGGTACCAGGGCATATGGATATCCCAGGTAACGAAAGAGCTGATGAATTGGCACAAAGGGGGGCAGCGCTGCATGCCTCACAGGCTCTCCCCTTTGCCAGAATTCCAATAAGCTTGGTAAAAAGGTATATTGATGACGAGGCTATAAGTCGAGCCAATGCACGGTGGATCCAGCTAGATACATGTGCAACGGCTAGGAACTTATGGACAAGTTATAATAAGAAGAGATCTATGTCTCTGGTCAAACTAAGTCGTCGTGAAGCGAGAATAGTCTCCGGCATCATTACGGGGCACTGTGCAATTGGTATTCATGCGGAACGACTCGGTATACATCACAACGACTATTGCAGAAGCTGCAGGGATGAGGAGGAGATCGAATCTGTCCGACACCTGCTGTGTGAATGTCCTGCCCTCGCCAGTAGAAGAATGAGGACTCTTGGTAGTTACTTCTTCACGGAACTGGAAGACTTGGGTGATGTCGAGCTGAGGGACCTCCTGAGATTCATTTCTTTATCTGGGTGGTTTTAAATCAGCGGTCTCTAACCCCTTTTCTCGTTACAGGTTCCCGGAGTTAAATTGGAAAATGGGCACAATGGACCCTTTGTTGGTCTAAGTGAGCAGTGACAATGTCACAAGGCACCCATAAACCTAACCTAACCTAACCTAGGCCGTCAGCCCCAGCAGCTTTGTTGGACTTAAGCTTCGAAATGGCTTTCTTCACCTCGTCCAGGTCGGGTGGACGGAATTGTTGGTCTTCGTCGTCCAGGTTGAATGGTTCATTCTGCCTGACAGCGGGATTTGATTCTTCGTCGCCGTTAAACAGTCTGCAGAAGTAGTTCTTCCATATCCTCAGCATCGACTGCGATTCTACTACGATGTTCCCTTGTTCATCCCTGCAGGCCTCGGTTCGGGCTCTGTAACCTTGACAGGTTCTTTTTACCCTTTGGTAAAACTTCCGAACCTCATTCCTGCTATAACATCCCTCTATCTCCTTGATCGCGCGCTTCTCATGCTCTTTCTTTTTCTTTCTGAAAAGCTTGTGTTCGTCTCTTCTCTTCTGCCCGTAGAGCTCGCGGGCAGCTCTGGTCTTTCTATGCAGCGCCGCTTTGTAAGCCTCTTGTTTCGCTGCATGTGCTTGCCGGCACTCGTCGTCAAACCAGGGATTTCGTTGTGGAGGCCGTGTGAAACCCAGCACATCAGAGGCGGCATCTCTGATCGCTTTTTGGCAATGTTGCCACTGGTCTTCAATACTTGATGCTGGCGGCATAGGACCTCTTGAGAGATTGAGAGAGACTCGATCGGAAAAGGATTTGGTGATCTCTTGCGATTGCAGCCGTCCGACGTCAAATTTCCTCACAGTATTCCCTTGTCTTGGCGGTGTTCGGGATATCCGCAGTCGTACCTTGGCTACAACAAGGTAGTGGTCCGAGTCAATGTTGGCCCCTCGGAACGTTCGGACATCCATGATACTGGAGGAGTGCCTTGCGTCGATCGCAATGTGGTCAATCTGGTTAACGGTTGATTGATCAGGAGATCTCCATGTTCCTTTGTGGATATCGAGATGTGGGAACCGCGTACTAGCTACGACAACGTTCCGCCCCGCAGCAAAGTCGACCAGCCTAAATCCGTTATCGGAGGTGGTGTCGTGTAGGCTGTGCTTTCCGACAGTACTACCAAAGATGCCCTCTCTTCCTAGCTTTGCGTTAAAATCGCCTAGGACAATCTTAATGTCATAGCTAGGGCACTGCTCGTATGTCTTATCCAAGAGCTCGTAGAACCTGTCTTTGGTGTCGTCGTCTTTCTCCTCTGTGGGGGCATACGCGCATATCAGACTAATGTTGGCGAATTTAGCCTTGATGCGGATTGTCGTGAGGCATTCGCTCACATACCTGAAGCTTAAGACTTCTTGCCTAAGTCTGCCTCCAACGACAAATCCACATCCAAATAAGCGCTGCTTTTGTTGTCGGTAGCAATCGCCGTAGTATACATCGCAGTTTTCCATCCTCTTTTTGCCCGGCCCATCCCACCGCACTTCTTGGATTGCGGTTATATCTGCTTTGCAGCAGTTGAGGGCCTCCGCTAATTGTTCGGCTGCACGTGGTCTGTTAAGCGCCCAAACATTCCACGTGCAGATCCGAAATTCGTTGTCCTTAATTCGTTTGCATGGGTTGTCATCAGTGAATCCGTCCGTATCCGAGGCTTGTTGTCGCTTCGTAACTATATTTTTTCCGTGACAGGGCAGTTACCCCGGTGCACAACCCCCAACTTGGAGGACCAGGTCCATTGTTTTAACCCCTGGGACGAGGGGCCGGTTTAACCGATGTCGGTAACCCACTTCGGGGATGTAAGCGCTGCCGTTGGCCCCTGTAGGGCTCATCCGCCACCATCTCTTTTCCAAAATCCCAACCAGTTCCTGGAAATCCTTATCGGCCTCAGCTCCAAATATGTCGAAGTAGCCCAGATAAGGTATTGCTTCCGATCCGGAAGTTATAGACGCCACCGTTGATTCCATCTAGGGAATTCTTCCGCTGTCGTGTTTATAGTGCTGCAATTTTTGTCTTTTGGTCAACACTCGCGCTTATAAGTTTAGCAAGTTGAGTCCGGGTGGACAACAACCAGTACCCAGTGGCTACCGAGGGGTTACGAGGAGGTAAAATAAGCACAATTGATGTGTAGTAACAGTTACAACACTGGGCATCGCCAAGTTGATACCAATCAGAGCCTACCCTATTACTACAACACCCAGCCACCGGGAACGGCTTACTAGCTACGACAATATTTTGCCCCGCAGCAAAGTCGATCAGCCTAAATCCATCATCGGAGGTGGTGTCGTGTAGGCTGTACATTCCGACGGTACTACCAAAGATGCCTTTCATCCTAACCTTGCGTTAAAATCGCCTAGGACAATCTTAATGTCATAGCTAGGACATTGTTCGTAAGTCTTGTCCAGGAGCTCGTAGAATCTGTCTTTGGTGTCGTCGTCTTTCTCCTCTGTGGGGGCGTGCGCGCATATAAGGCTTATGTTGGCGAATTCAGCCTTGATGCGAATTCTCGTGAGACGCTCGCTCACGACTTCTTGCCTAAGTCTGCCTCCAACAACGAATCCAGACCCAAATAAGCGCGGGTTTTGTTGCCGGTAGCATTCACCGTAGTAGATATTGCAAATATCCATTCTCTTTTTGCCCGGCCCATCACGCCGCACTTCTTGGATTGCGGTGATATCTGCTTTGTAGCATTCTAGGGCATCCGCCAGTTGCTCGGCTGCACGCGGTCTGTTAAGGGACCTAACATTCCACGGACAGATCCGAAATTCGTTGTCCTTAATTCGAAAGCTTAATGCCGAAAGCTGTCTATATAAAATGATACATGTAACAAAAATGATACAGGGATAAGAAGCTGTTGGAAGCTTTTGGAAATTACGTGGAAAACAGAAAGTACGAGAAAACAGACAAAGTCACCAAACATGGATTCAGTAACCCCACTCAGAATGAAATGTATCATTTCTGTTACAAGGCTCGATCTACGGTTAATACATGACTTTTACCCGTCTAATTTTGCCTTTTTTTTAAATTCAACGTCAACAAAATCCTAGCGCTACCTTCCTCTATACCAGTTATAGCATAACACCACGTAGAACACTCAATTTGGTTATATTGGTGTTAATCGGCCTATAAGAGTTAAGCTTTTGTGAAAGGTCAAATCGTTTCAATTTCTATTTCAAAAGTAAAACAAGGCTTCAAATGTGGCTTTATTTCGTTTAGTATTTTTTTTTTATTTATTTTTCTCAAAAATTTTAATACAAATTGCTAATATTCCTAATATTAATTCATAATAATAATTGATTCCGTATAGCGTTAACAATTTTTAGAAATATATAGCTTCTGTAGACCTTAAATGACTAGAGACGAATGATCCATCAATTAAAATAATAAATATTGTGTTTTATGTGGGGTAGATACAAAAGGTTCAACTTTAAAGATACAATATTGACAAAAAAAGATACAAGTTAAACGAACAATATGCAAATAATAAGATAGTTTATACATTTCAAGCTGAGTTTAGAAATGTTTTGATTGTAGAAATATCCATACTAAAAAGCCATTCTTTAACTTTACTGAAGAATAAAGTGGGTTGTACTATTGTTCTTATTTCGAACGGTAGTTTATTAAAGAGCCTAGGGGCTGCCGCAGTATAAAATTTTAAATGGTGTGTTTTTCTAGCTACCGGAATGTTTACTGGAACTTCTGAGAGTAGCAAGGTAGCCGCTTCGAGAAACACCTTTAGAACCTTAAAGATATAAAGATGATTTACTGCAATACTCCGAGACAATGAAAGAAAGGCCAACTATGTGTTAATCTGTTAACTCTACAAATAATTCTTATTGAGTGTTTTTGGGCAACCATTAGTACTTGAATTGTGCAATTGTAAGTTCCACCCCAACTTGCAATACCATATTGTAATTTAGACTGAGCAAGCCCGTAGTATATCATGAGCATGATCTTCTTTGAGCAATGTGGTTTTAAGAGATACATTTTACGCGTTACAGATAACATGTATTTTTTCAATCCATCTAGATGCGCTTTCCAGTTTAAATTTCTATCAAATAAAACCCCAAAACTTTCAAAGTTTTCAATTTTAAAACAATTTGTGCTACACATAGATTTTTCCGAAAAGTTATTTTTGCCACACGTGTGTACAGATAAGGACAATTTTGTACACACAACGGAGTGGAAAAAGAATGTCACAGACAAGGACCTTTTAAATTGCAAATCATCAGTTTCGTTTTTTCGCTTATAAATAAATCGTGTTTGGAGGATTATTGGCGTAGTAAAGGGTTTTTCAATAGGGACGCTACAAAAGTAGAGCGACATGGACAGCAAACGACGCCATATTTTTCTTGCGGTTTTTTGACATTTCTCTTCAGTAAGGTTTGCCATTTCATGATGGAAAGATATACGAGCCAACAACGAGTCCAAATTATTAAAATTTACTACCGAAATTCGGAGTCAGTGGCCTCAACGTTAAGAGCGCTACGTCCAATTTATGGTCGTCATAATTTCTGGCTGGGTGGCTTCGTCAATAAACGAAATATGCGGTATTGATCAGGCAGCAATCCACACGTCCTCCATGAGTCATCATTGCATACCGAAAAAATTACGGTTTGGTGTGGTTTATGGGCCGGCGGCGTCATTGGGCCGTACTTCTTCCGTGATGATCAAGACCGGCACGTTACTGTGAATGGGGATCGCTACCGTTCAATGATAACCGAATATTTTTGGCCGCAATTGGATGATATGGACTTGGAGGACATGTGGTTCCAACAGAACGGGGCCACAAGCCACACAGCGAATGTCACAATCAATTTATTGGAAACCAAGTTTGGAGAACGTGTTATCTCACGAAATGGTCCAGTCGCTTGGCCGCCTCGGTCGTGCGATTTGACGCCGTTAGACTATTTCCTGTGGGGCTATGTCAAGTCTATGGTCTATGCCAACAAGCCAGCGACGATTGATGAACTTCGTACGAATATCGAACGTGAAATTGCAGCAGTATCGGCCGATTTTTGCTTGAAAACCGTCGAAAATTGGGTTCAGCGTCTGGACTTCTGCAAGCGTGCCCGTGGTGGCCATGCAAAAGAAATCGAGTTCCATACATAATGGCATCGAACGTACTTTCACAGGAATAAAGAATTTCATTGATATCCAAAACCGTTTTTGTTTTATTTAAAAAAAAACTTTTGTATGGCTCTTATTGAAAAACCCTGTATTTGTAAGTCCATATGAAGCTTTACTGCTGAGTCAAATAAGGTTCTATTTGTATACGTAAATGATATATCGTCCGCAAAAGCTGTAATACGGCTGGCTGCTAAAGTTTTGCATAAATAAGGAATTTATGTATATTAAAAATAAAATTGGCCCCAAGACCGGGAACGCGAATATAAGTTTGAAGTTCATCGCTGTAATTTCCGTCAAGTTTTACTCGTTGAGTTCTTCCTGACAGGTATGATGAAACCCAGCCATCCTCTCCTCCTCTTAATCCTGCTTTGTACAATTTGTCCAAAAGTATCTTGTGGTTGACCATATCGAACGCTTTGGTCATATCTATAAATAAAGCTATGCAAGCACTATTAAAACCTTTATTGATTTCAGTGCACAATTTGAGAATGGCATCGTCAGTGGATCTGCCCTCTGGAAAACCAAATTGCTCATTTCCAAACAAATTATTTTTGTTGAGAAATTTTACTATGCGTGCTTTTACAAGTTTTTCAAATAGTTTACTAAACGTTGGAAATATAGAGATCGACCTATGTTAAGACATTGAATTTCGATTACCTTTTTTGAACAGGGGAATCACTTCAGCAGATTTTAAAGACGAGGGAAAGATACCACGATTGACACTCAAATTAAATAAATGACTCAGGACATCGACAATAAACAACAAAATACCTTTCAGAAGACAGTTGGTGATACTAGGCGTGTCTTTTTGAAACCTAGACAGCTAGTAGTTGCCAGCAAAGTCAAATTTTACAGCTACAACTCTTGATTTTATCCCCAGTCAAAAGCAACTGGCTAAGAATTTTACGATATCCCATGACCAGGGGGCGCGGAAAGCGATGTTTTTCATTTATAGCGTTGGTATCACTGCAATTTGGCAGTGTTCTCTTGACATTTGTTCGTCATCAGTGCTGCCACTAAGAAAAAAAATCCCGTATCAAATTTGCGTAGCAAAACTAAATTTGCGTAGCAAAAGCGAAGCCATTGAAATTCCAGTTGAAATCCAGCCCGCATCCAGTCACATTTCAAACGTATCCGAAGAAATGTATACTGCTTGTGTAGGGTAAGGTAGAACAGTAACATAAGTTGGAGTCGTGGAAGTGAATAGTTTGAAATTACGTCCGTTTAATTTTTTTTTAATTTGTGATTGTGATTGTGAGGGGTCTAAAAACTACAAGATTCTTGTTAAAAGTTCGTGTTTTAAAAAAGCGTAGCAATTGGGATATTAGGGAGAGTGCGTAGCAGCGTAGCAAATTTGACTTTTTTGAAAATCGCGTAGCATTTTCGCTACGATCTTGGCAGCGCTGGCAGCGCAGGATGTCATAGGAACGAAGTCACACGTACCAACTTGATGGTATAAAAAATCTACTGGGTTTGGCTGGCCGAGAATCGTCTAAATGAACGACTGGCTAGCTAGGTTTCAAAAAAACACGCCTACTGTCGAAGGTGGAGGAATTTTTATTATTAAGAGATATGATTTATTAATGGATTTCCAGTGTGGTAAACGGTTTAAAAGCAAAAATATTCCTTTGAGATATGTCGTCATTAGTTCAAGTCATCGTTTTTAACAATGGTATCCTCAATATTGCTTACCTAACGGAGAGTTACTTCAAACGGTTCATGAAATTGACAAATCTTACTATATTGTACATGCATTCATTTATTCAAATGAGTATAAAACATTAAACAGTTTAAAGTCAACTTGATTGTATGAACTCTCAAATTTATTGATCTTTACAGGTTTACCTACTTGTTATGCATGCATTTTCGCACATTCCCATGAAGAATACAAAGAAAAACCTATCCTCGAACTAGAAGCCATAGAAGAAACTCAAGTGGAAGGATATTCAAATTAAATGGAAAAGCCGTTGAACCGGCTGCCGCTGTCTTCCGTCCAGACAACAACTTGTGCCTGGGAAACCCCCCAAAAGAAAATGCCAACAGGCGCAACAAACAATATTTATTCTCTTATTTTCCATTCTCTCTGCGGTTCGAATTATTGTTGTTGTGTACATGACTAACTGACCACTGAGCAAAACAAGGAAATCACCAGGATAATACGCTCCGGCTAATAGAAGTCATCCTTTTTCTCCGTCCCTCCACCAACACATACGAAGTGATTTTTTTTTTCTTTTCGGGGCGGGGGGAAACCAAAACCCGGTCATACAATACAATTTTACCGATGTGCGGACCGTTTTTGTATGTATGTACATTTTTGCACATGGCGAGCCGTTGCAAATCGATAAGTCGGTGTATACAACAGTTGTGGCTCGATGTAGCCGGTTAACACAACCACAAACGCAATAGAATCCACAACAAAGCTACGACAACAATCGCAACTGGGGGCCGGAATACAAGGAGGTGAGTGGGTTGGGTACCCTTAAGTTCTTGACAGACTCTTACTGTATCCCCTTTCAGAAGCAGGCAAGACAGCATCAGATTTCATCTCGTTTACGGTGCAATATGAAAAAGTCACCTCCATCCGTGATTCCGCTAAGCTACGACTACCAAAAGATGTCGCCGTCATCCACAACGAATCAAGCAACTGCCAGCAACACTTTCTACGACAGTCAGTACCAAAGTCTGTTTGGCGATCCTGTACCGCCGACGCCGTCAGAAGATTACCTGGGACACTTGGATGGTAGTTTGTACGGAAGTTTTCGACGGGATTCATACGCATCGGCAATTGCAGATGACTTTAATCGCACGATAACAATGGCGGCTGATGGCGGAAGGAGATTGTCGCGTTTGTTCTCGGAAACACCAATCACAAGCATGAGTGTGGGTTTGAGTCCACGTTTAGGGCCGGATATACAAATACTGCCAGACAGTGGGAGTGGCCGATCGAGTTCTGATGCACGGGCATCACCGAATTACGCACTGTTAAGACCTGGTCTTATCAAAATACCGTCGATGGATGAGACATACAACATACAAATGCAGGAAGCGACGACCAGTGGTGGCATGCGGGATTACATGGAACATGATCGAGCGGCGAAGGAGGTAACAAGGAGGATATCCGATTTCTCGGAGGATTTCAAATCCAATGTCGGATCTTTGAGGTACTTTTTTTTTCACTTTTCCCCTAACTCTTTTAACCATGGCAATGGCCTTATGTTTCTTTATCCTGATCCTTACATCATGTCAATTGGAGTCCACACTCCTAGATGTTGTCATCTTCTACAGTTTGAGACTGTCGTATTTTGAGAAATCTGCAAGGCGTTTTTGACAAGCATAATCTATGAAATAAAATGAGTTTTTTACGTCACTTCGATTCTGTGCCACCAGCTTTCCTTTACCTTTTTGATCCATCGTGATCTGATTTAGGGTATCAAGCTACGATCAGACGATTTGCAGATGTGAGCAAATTTTGCAGGAAAACGTGTCCCAAACGTCCGCAAATCGTGTGATCAGCAAATTTTTGTCCGCAAATGTTTTCACATATGTCATTTGCCACGATTTGCACACGTCGTCCGCAAACGTTTGCACAACTTGTCTGTGATCACCCTTTTGGGACCATTTGCACACATTTGCTCACTTTTGGACATTTGCCCACTCTCAATTGCAGACTTCTGAGATTTGCAGATGTTGATTTGAAGAAACATGGGCAAATGGAAAATTTTCCACAAATGCTGTGTTATAACGTGGGTGTTTTTCCGCGCAACTCTCTTTCATTTGCGCTACTGAATTGGATATCATCGAACTTTAATCACCAGAGTATTAAATAAATCATTTGATTAAATGGAATTCATTTTCTGACAAAAAGAAAACGGAAATTAAAAATGATTCGCGACAGGAAAGTACAAATGCATTGACTTTTTTGATTCATTTATATTTTTTCTATGTTTAGAAAATATAAACAGGAAAAAAATAAAGTTTTGCTCAAAATTCTTCCTTGTCGCACCGGCCAACCTAATCCTTTCTCCAGAAATTGCGCTGCTTCGAGGCCAATTTACTATGATCATCCTGTTTGTCGCTGCTCTCAAACAAATACATACACAGCCAATACCACTGCGAGGGTATCTCGAGTTGTTTCATCCCTCCAAATAAATGAAAATGACGTTTCTTCAAATGGGTCTGCAAATGTGCTATTTGCATATGTCAAATCGTGTGATCGGACAATAAATGCCCTGAAAAAATTTCCAGATATGTCATTTGCTCACATTTGCGCACACCCAAAAATTTCCAGCTTTGCGACAAATTCGGCAAATCGTGTGATCGGCCTGCAAACTACATTTCTGCAAATGGGCATTTGCCGATGGTTTGCAAACATTTGCTTATGAGGAAATTTTGCGCACATCTGCAAATCGTCTGATCGGAGCTTTAGGGACATCAGTTAGCTTATTTTCTTCACTTGGCACGAGATTTTGTGGGGTTAGCAGGAAGCACCCCCAAGAGCATACAGATCGTAGGATTTCGGCTGTCAAAATGATTATTCCAATGTTGACCAGTAATGGTATTTACGTCTAGCTTCGGTGCGTGAGTAGAGCCATACGCGCTTCAATGAATGTAAATACCCTTTAGATGACGTTTTTACAGCGCGAGTGAGGTCCAGTGGTTTGAAACTCATGTAGTATTAGTTTGCAATGGCGTCCGAGAGTGACGTCCACACTTACTGGAGACATTCAAACTATGACACTTCAATGGTAGTGTTATGCCTTTGCAGTAGAGTCGACATCGGCCTTAGCAGTTGATTGATTATTTTTACTTAACCAACAAGCGTCTGCAGCCAACTCGATACCTCCAGTTTCCCCCGCCCGTCCCCTTCCACCTGAGTCGCAGTCTTCCTCTACTGTGCCGTCCCTCGGGTGTGAATTGGAAGATTTTTCGGACTGGAGCATTGATGTCCACATGACCCAGTCACCTCAGTCGTTGAACAGTCCATACAGTTCGTTATTGTATCTCCTCCTCCATTCACCATCTATGCAGACGGGACTGAAAATCACCCGAAGAATTTTCCTTTCGAAAAAGCCGAGAGCAATCTCATCTGCTTTTGACAGAGTCCATGCCTCTGCGCTGTAAAGCAGGACTGGGAAGATTAAGGTCTTATACGGGTCACTTTAGTCGTTCGAGAGAGGGCTTTGCTACTCAATTGCACAAAGAAGCAGCGATTGGGAAAAGTTGTTCTTCGTTTGATCTCAGCACTGGTTTCGTTGTGTAAATTTATAGCGGAGTCTAGGTAGACAAATTCCTTAACTATCTCAAAGTTATGTGTGTCTATTGTGACGTTCTGTGCGAGACGTCGGTGTTGAGTGCCCTGTCTTGTTGACAGCCTATACTATATTCTGGAGTCAAACTGGATAGCTTTTTTAAATGGGACCGACATATTGCCCAATATGCAAGAAGCTGAAAAAGAAGTATGTATGTGCTTTGTACACCTATGGTTTGGGCACGTTCAACACATGTCCCCAACTCGGCTTCCGAGACGTGCCATGGAACCAGTGCCATTGGGTAGGCGTCCCCTGGGTAGTCCTAGGATGAGATGCCTGAAGCAAGTCCTATATCTCACCTCTACCCGTATTGGGATAGCCTCTGAGTCGATTTCGGAAGATCAGGAGATGTGGAGAATCCACTTAAGCACCCTAACCCCGCGACCCTCATAGTGGATAAGCAGGTCATTGAAAATGATGATAATGATTATTTTGGCTCTGAGCTTGAATACTATTCGGATCGCTTGGCTTGCGTAAGAAACCGTCTTTTCGTCGCCAGTGGTGATAATTTATTATCCCTTATGGAACCAATGGCTCAGGCGATTAGGAAAGCTTCCTTAAAGGCGTGTGTCAGCTACATACGACTTAGAAAAGTTTATATCTGCGCGTTTTGAGTTCATTCACAAGCTCGTGAAAGGACCTTAATTGCAGTGTGAAAATTATGCATTCCCGGTTATAAATAGATGGGGATGCAAATGCAACTACAGAGATTTCTTTTAACTATTTTGGAGTCCACCAACCGACCCTGTCTATGTAAAGGGATAGAAGTATGTCACACCGATTCCATTGAGTCTTTTATCGTCTTAATCAATTTGCAAATTGACCGGTTTTTGCCATCGTTGATCTATCTCTTTAATTAATTTCAGAGATTCGCCACCAGAGGTACCACAACCGCCTTCAAGATACACCCGCCAAATGTCCAATGAATCCTATTCCAGTACTGAATGGTTCAAGCCCCTGAGCGGGTATCCAGAATTCACAAAAATGCCAAAACTCCGGCCAAGTTCAAAGAATGTTCTCTCAATCAAACATTTGGAAATGCCACCGGAGGATTCGCCAGTTGCGGCAATGATTCACGACTCCAACAGTTCCAGTAGTGGTGAAGACCGAAGAAAACTAGACCCAGTTCCAGTCAGACCACCCGATCCGCAACCATCACGTCTGAGATCTTTACAGCGTCAATCGAGCTCAACAGAATCTATGCTGCCAAGTCTTTTGCCTTCACCGCCGCCACCACCACCACCAGCACCGCTGACATTGCCTGCGCCGGAACCAGTGCCACCTCCACCAATTGTCCGACAAATGTCACCAATTATTCTAACTGATGCCATCACCACTGGAGCTGAACATAGGTAAGTCTGTTAATTTTATGAGGCCTTTCATCCTTTCAACTGTTTCTCTTTTTAGAGTAACTGCTCCTCGAACGCACAAGAAATCCTCATTCAGCATTATTGGCGAAAAATCACCACAGTCTTCCCGGGCACAGAGTCCCCAGAAAGCTCCACTGTCAGGTCGGATATCACCATTCCGGGGTCACGGCTTTAGAGAGCCAGAGAAACCGTTAAAGATGGAGTTAGCAGTGAGTCCACAGAAACCAGTTGCGAAGCCGCGGATGCTACGTCAGAAGTCTCTGTCAACAACTCATCTCAAGTTGCCCAGTATATCAGGTCCTTCGAACAATTTAATCGCTTCAGATGATTCACCACGGCCATCGGTTCAGTTCAACATGAGTGGAAAACGTGGTCCGCTGAATATGCAGATGACACATCAGAAAGGAATCCTGCTAATGGGTAAAGATCCGTCATCGTCGTCCCAGGAAACGCCACTGTCCACACAGATAGATCCGTTAACACAAGAGAAAATAATGCGAAGCTGCGAAACACTGCCCCTTATAACTGATCCATATAGAACAGCGATACCAAGGCTGAGTGCTCCTAGCGCACCTACAAAACCTATAATTCCGACCGCGAATCCAACGAGGAAACAGCGCGGTCTCTTAAGAGTCATCAGCAGCGCTGACTCAAACTCACGTATCCCGGTCCGATCAAACTGGGCGAGCATGGATGACCTCTCGGCACAGCGGAGACCAATCTTGTCGCCACTACGGATAAAAGTTCGTCGGCGATCCAGTTCTACGTCACCCGAGCGAAGAAGCTCAACCCAAACTGAGCCCCGAAGTTCAATCACCTCCGACCGGCGGACTTCAAATCTGAGCTCGATAACAACATCGGACTTCAGCTTTCGACGGAACTCTGTATCGGCAGCGAAAACTCCTCTAGCTACTCGTCGAAAATCGATATTCCAACCAGGCAGTACATCCTTTTCATCGCCAACGTCGCCTTCCAATCGATTGCGGGTATCTAAAACCCCACGAAAAATAGCCAAACCAACAACCCTCTCGCCTATCATTGGCACTCCAAATAAAGATTTGCCACAAACGTTGCCAAGTGGTAGTCAAGCATTGCCAGTTTCCCTCTCGAGAAGGGAGTCGCTTTCAAAAATTCCTGTGCGGAATAGTCCTAACGGTGCTTCCAGATCGAACTCTAGACTTAGCTCACGGGGAAACTCACGAGTCAGCTCCAGATCAAGTTCGCCTTTAAAGGACTTTGGTGGGAGTCCAAGAATTCCCTCCAGCCGTTCACCATCGCGACAAACTCTGAGACCTGAATCAAGACTCACCTCTAGAGGTGGATCGCGTCCAGTTTCTAGGACAGAGTCAAACAAAGCCATTTCCCGATCAACATCCCGAGCTTCAACCCGTCAAGCATCTCGAGCTGTCTCACAGGCAAACTCACGTGCCAGCTCACGACCGAACTCTCGTATGGAACAAGCAAAGGAAATCGCAAACTCTCGCTCGAACTCGCGACTAAGCACGCGCAGTGAAAGTCCGATAAAAAGTCGAAAGGTAAGCCCACCAAAGACAAGTCGTCGAAGCAAATCGTCATCCCGCAGTCCTGTGCCAAGAAGGACGAGGAGAAAATCGATAAGCCCTGGCAAATTGAAAACGCGGGATCCTCTGCAAAAAAATTCAAAATCCCGCATTCCAGCCCGCGTTCCCACCTCAAAAACATCATCACCCAGGTCCAAGGCTACCCCGAAGACAGGACCGCGTAGGGCGTCTCCGAAGAGAGCAAGCGTTCGAAAGCAACCAGTAAGTGCCAAAAAAACAGTTTCCAGCAATGTTATGAAAGGCGGTACCATAAGCTCCACCAAAAAGACATCTGGTGATACTACCAGCGTTCGACGGACTCCGTCATCGGTAAAGAAGCTAACGAATAAGGCTCCTTCTCCCGCTCCAGCTGCTACCTCAACTGCCATGAAAAGTCGGCAATCAAGCAACCTTCAATTAAGTAATCGTCAAAAGACTGCAAATGAGCTTAAGCGAGAATCGTCTTCGGTGCGACAGGCCATCATTGCAGCTGCTAAACTCAAAAAAGAGACTTCGTCGTTAAGCCTCAAAAAGGGTGATGCCAAAGCAGCGCAGTCATCGAACAATCCCGCCGAGTCGCAAGCTACTGAAGAGGCTCAAGCTCAAGCGGAAGAGGAGGCAGCTGGACCATCTAAACATCTTAAACGCCAACCGTCCACGATGACGCTTCTATCTATCGGTTCAAAGCTCAGCCTATTACGAAAGCGAAGCGACAGTAACCTCAGCAAGAAACTGGAAGACATAAAGAAAAATACGGAAGGCGGCGATAAAAGCGCTGCTGGTGCCACAGCAGACGATGAGGAGACTGAAGCCACTGAGGGCTCCTCAAACGGTAAGCTTGTAGCCCTGACAAAGGCAAATGTTGTATCAATGACTACCGCTGCCATTACAGCCCAGCCTGTGCAAATTAGTACTGTCCTGGCAAACCAATTGCCAAAGACTAATAGTTCTGGGCAATTGTTGGCAGGACAAGAAGATATGGCACTGCCCGCCGCTATATTGGAAAAATCTCAGAAAACATTGGAGAACATACAGAAGACGGTGACTGAAGCCACAGAAGAAATTCACAAAACCATCAAAGAGAACTTGACTGATTTGAAAACCCTTGAGAGTGATATGGGAAAGATGTCGGATGAACTAACCGGTTCGCCGTTACACTTTGAGAAGTCGGACAGCCTAACGACGGTAATAGAAAACCGGTCACCGTTGAATAACAACGCAGAGAGTAAGGCAGCCGGAGCAGCGACTGTGGACGACGCCTTTGGCGAAGCGGTACACAAATCCCCGATGCCGTCTACACATCCCATTGACGCGTCTGTAACAGTGGTCAACCCGAGAGACAGCCATCATCCATCGACAGGGACCGATCATAATTTCAGTGGTGCTACTGGAGCGATGGGTTCTACTGGATTGACCGCTGGTCTTGCCGCCAATGAGGATTTAGCCGAAAGGGTTAGTGAGCGTGCTATATCTGTGTTGCCAGAAGTTGACAGTGAAAGTGCAAATTTGCAGAATAACGATACGGGAGTCATCAGTGGCCACGCCGAAGGAGATAGAGATACCAAGGCCACTAGCATCGAACCGAACTCATCCGACGCTAAGGGCGATGGAGGCAAGCCTGCCACGGATACCAGCGGCGGCGGAGATATTACAATGGAGTAAGTAAAGAAAAAGTTTATCATATTTCATTAGGCTAACTTTGAAGAGATAAATTAGAGTTTGTTGGTGACTACAAGAGTTGTTGATGTAGAATTAAGCTCGAATTAAGGGCCTCTGGATTGGGCACAGAATACTTCGGTATCTGTAAATGTGTTTCAAAAAAAATTTATATTTGATCTTTAGACTTAAAGGGTTTACCGCACTAAGCTTTGTCGCATAAATCTGGGGACAAAAAGTCCGATTTATCGAGACACCTAACATCACAGTGATAGCGTTTACGGTCTTCAAGAAACCAAATAAAGCTTCGGCTTTTAAATTGTATTAGAATCGAAAACTATCACAATTGACGTATTGAGCGTAAGTCTTGCAATAGACTGTAGCGATGGACAGCTTTAACAACAACTTGCGGAAAATAAATGACAGTTTGAAATGAGAGATATGACAGCTTCTGTCAAACAATAATATCGAGACTAGCAATTCTTTGAATCTTCAATGGACGGGAATCATTGATATTACTTCCATGTTTCACAACATTTTCAGCACAAAACCTTGAAAACCTTATTGATTCCCAAAAAACCCAATCTATAGCGCCCCAAGATGTGTGTAGGTATTTATTGGAGATTGAATTCTTACGGAAATATTTCTCCCGGTAGATTGTTACAAAATTTGCTCGTTTTATTACTTACTTAAGGTAGTGCTACCGGGTGAACCTGGGTCCTGGGAGCCAGATGCCTCCAGTTTTGCACGCCAAGTTGGTTAAGGTCCCCTTTCACTTGCGTGCGTCAGGCGAGTCGCGGCCTTTCTCTACTGCGCCGTCCCTCGAGTATGGATTCGAAGATTTTCCAGGTCGGAGCATTGGTGTTCATCCGCTCCACATAACTCAGTCGTGACTTCGTTTTGCCCTCATTAACCGCTTAATCCATCTTCGCCTCCTCCGTCTCAATACTGACGAGCGCACCAGTGACACCGATTATGTCAATATCGTCGGCGTATACGAGTAATTGGACGGACTTTTAAAAGATTGTGCGCCTGGTGTTGACGCGTGAGTTTTGCACTATTCTTTCAAGAACGATGTTGAAGAAGTCGCATGACAGCGCGTCGCCTTATCTAATTTTTTTTTTTGACATCAAAGGTCTCGGTGAGGCCCTGACCGACCTTAATGGAGCAACGTGCATGCTCCATCGTCATCCTGCACAAATGGACGAGTTTGGCAGGAATGCCAAAACTAAACATGGGTATACATATATATTATAGATGCTGTCATACGCGGCCAAGCAAACGCCTTAAAATGAAAAAGTGGTGGATATCGATTTGAAGTTCCTGGGTTTTTGCAAGATCTGCCGCAGTGTGAATATTTGGTCGATGATGGATTTTCCTGGCCTAAGGCCATATTGATATGGCCCGATCAGGTTGTTGACGAACGGCTTCAAGGGTTCACACAACACGGCAGATAAGATCTTGTAAGCGATGTTAAGAAGATTGATGCTTTTGTAGTTGGTGTAGTTCAAAGGGTCTTCTTTCTTGAGCACCGGGCAAACAATGCTGTGATTCCATTCATCGGGCATACTTTCCTCCGACCATATTTTACAGATGAATTGGTGCATGGTTCTATCAAGTCATCGCCTGGCGCTTTGAACAGCTCGGCATCTAGGCCGTCAGTTCCAGCAGCTTTGTTGGACTTGAGCTAAGATAAGGCTGTCTTCACTCAGTCCAGGTCGGGTGAACGGATTTGTTGGTCTTCGTCGTCCAAGTTGAGTGCTTTATTCTGCCTGACAGCGGGATTTTATTTGTCGTCGCCCTTCCATGTTCGTTGTATTTGACTGTACGCCCGAGATTAGGCTTAAGGGTAAACTGATGAGCATTCGAAGCGTGACGCGAATTGCGGGTGAAGAATTGAAGGGGCGGAATGCAACTGGCTATTTCGCTAGAGCATTTTTTATGGAAAAAACGATAAAACAATGAGAGACAGGAAACATTTCGTCGGTGTTCAAGCGAGTCTATTAACTTCCCAATGTCCCTGTCACCAATAAGCTTCAACGCGCGATTTTGGATTTTATCCAGAATGTGCAAGACGGTTTTGGGTGCACCAGACCAGATATGAGCGTTGTCCTCGAGCTTTGGGCGAATGAACGCCTTATAAATTGAGGCCAGATCAGAAGAAGTAAAGTGCTTTTTGCACCGTTTAAGGCAACCTAGATATTTCGCAGTATTTTTGGCGTCGTAGTCGTTCCAATGAAGGTTGTCACTGACACACATACCGAAAATGGAAAGTCTTTCGGTTTCGGCGATGCAGGTACCATTCATGGACATTGGTGGGAGGTTAGATTTTCGCTTGAGTGACAAAAGACAGCATTGGGTTTTAGACGAATTAAATTCCCGTCTATTGGTTGACGATGCCGTCTTTTAATAAGCATATTGCCCTTTTCCGAAAATGTCGAGCAAATGTAGAATAGAGATTCATGAAGAGTACTCGAGTCCCTAGTGCTTTGTAAAGAAGGGGTAGCTGCGATGGCGTGAAGTATTAATTGACTGTCAAAAGATAGCTCAGTTTCGCAAAGGCTAAGTTTGAGATCTTGAATTTGTACTCGTGTCATGTGATAGTAGAGTTGATCGTGGCTGCAAGGATGCGCATGCTTTTATTGGGTTGAATCACTTGGCTGTCCGTTTGCAATGTGGAAACTATGATCAATGGCGTTTAAGTTTGGGGATTCGCCATAATGTTGTAATTAGTCACGCTGAAAGTTTCCGATTTAACTCCTAATGGCAAGACACATTAATTTCTTAAGAAATTGAGTTGATGAAGAAAGAAAGCTGATGTTAATGTTACTGTAAATACATAACGCTGCCAATAGACTGGTCGTAGATTAAAAAGTTGATCGATCTGATCAATGACGATATCATGATGAGGTTGGATAAAATAACGAGAATATAAGCAATGGCAACAACATCAACAAAATTGTTCCCAGTTAGTCTGGACGCCACCCTCGGAAACTATTAAAACCAAATATCACCTGAGTTTCAAAACCAGCTATGTGAACTAAATATATCATCACGAATGTATTATAGAAAAAAGTCTTAGTCACCAAGAGCTTAAAAATTCGAGTTGAAGACTTTCTACTTGAACCGATTATGACCGCTATGCATGAGACCATTCTGATTTTTGGATATGTTAGCATTCGTGCAAATACGAATTCTACAGCACTAGTGTCTGCTACAGACTGATGAAAAGTAGCAGAATTTAAGCCTTACAAGTTCTATTGAAATAGTGGGCGGCATCTTTAATCCGACATCTTGAAATTCTTCGAATCGGCTGGAGCGACAGCACGAGGTAAGCCAAGGCCTGGCTTAAGTCCATTCATGTTGTGCGTGCTCTACTGTTCACATGAATAGAATGGACCTACAATCTATTGCCGAATCCGAACAGAGAATTAAGACGCTTTCTAATGATAAATTGTACTCTCGGAGGTTTGTCATACCCCGATGAAAGGTAGTGCAGGGAAAAATGTCCGATGGACATGGCTGGAGCTCGAACCCACGCATCTTCTCTAAAATCGGAGAAGATAAAGCTTTGCGACGGATCACAAGATCCACCTACCCCTTACGACTGCCGCTAAAAGAACCTTTCTATAATCTAGAGAACCTTCTTTCGAGTATTTATGTGTTGAAATCTTGAAGTTCTTTTGCCAGGCTCTTTTAGAAGTCAAAGGTCCAGACTTAAAGAACACATTTTCAAAGCATCCATTCTACCGCGCCATCTCTATGCAGAATAAGCATCGATCTTATCCACTCTAAAAAATATAAAACATTGGCCTGTTGACACCACGTTTTATTTCTAAGGGTTTTGCAGTCTTGTGGAGTAATTTATATCACGTGTTAAGTTTTACTGATTCGATATACAACTCATTTGGAAGAAAGTCACGCCAAATTAGTTGAACTTAATTAAAAGTTATTTTCATGCCTACGTCCAATTTACATATTGCTATGTAAAACGACGACTCTGTAGATAAAATCTCATTCAATATAGTAAATATTTGTTTAGGTTAGGTTAGGAAGGTTACACAGGGTTGAGAGGCAGAACAGTTACCACTTGAACTTTCTTTAAAAACACGAACCTAAACAATTTGGTCGAAGCATTTCATTTTCTTACAAAACCTAACGATGTCTATGTAATATTTTCTATTTAGCTCCTTAAGTTTATTTGTAAGTGAATGTTTCATTTTATCCTCTGTTCCACAAAAATTGTCAGTACATGGAAGATAGGACGTTTGCCTCTCACTTTGTTGCAACCAAAGATCTGCATAAATCTGCCACTCTTTAAAGCTCTGGATTACCTTAGTATGCATGACAAATCGCCAGAAATCGGAGAGCAATAACCGTATGGTTACCACCTGCTGATTTAAAAGCAAAACAATTTGTTGAACGAAATAAAGATAATTGTTTACAAAATGGACATCGACTCGATTTGGATGAAATTTTCATATGTTGTAGAAAGCATTTTTTTTTTCAAGTATTTTTATGTTTATACTTCATATGGGTACAATTAAGTTACAATTAAGTTATCTGATTATTGTTTTTTGGTATGTTTCGCTTTATTATAGCCTTATTTTAATTAGTAAAAATTTAATAACGTAAAACATCATATCACTCGGAGCCTACGCAGGGGACGTTTACCTGATGACACGGATTTCATGGCACGTCTTGGAACCTAAGTTGGGGCATACGTTTAACGTGCCCAAGCCATTAAAGTAGGAACCGTTCCGTTCGAAGTAGTTGCTCAACATTGTATATTCTGATGTTCTTAACTCGATAGAACGAACGAATACCTCGAAGAAATCTCATTTCGGCAGCTTATTTTTTCGGTCATTACTCAAATCTCAGGTGAAGGTAGGATTAAACCCACAAAATTGTTCCAGCCTGACCAATCCCACAGGATAACTCAGCACTGCTCCTTCCATCACTCGTGAACATGACCCCGAAATACATAAACTTTTGAACAGGCATTCGAATAAATACGATTACTTTTGATTTGTTCACGCTTACCCAGCTTCAACACAGACGACTACGAAGCCATCTAGGACTCACTGAAGTTCGGTCCAGATGGTTCGAAGTAAGTCATCAGCGAAAAGCGGAAGACTTATCCTTAAGTCTCACAATGCGAACCGTTCCTCGCCATGGTTGCGCTGTAACATCCAATCCATATACACAATGAAAAGGAGAGGTGACAAAAAGCACCCCTGGCGAAGGCCAACGCTTGCAGTGAAAGGTGTTTACGCAACGCCATTCAACCGAACAAATCTCCTACAGTTTGTGTATATATATATGTAGATCGGATGCCCTTAAATGAGAACCGCCAATCCCATACTCCTGCAGTACACTCCACTAGAAGGACCCGATTATTAAACCCATGGCACACTCCCAGATCTTCTCAAGTACCGTTCTTAGAATGAATAGCGGTTTGGCTGTGCTTCTACCTGGACGAAAGCCGCCCTGCTCATCGGTAAATTTGGATTCGACCACAGTTCTGTCACGCGCTTCCAACACCTTAGCAAACATTTTTGCAGAAAGAGTTAAAACAGACATACCCTTATATTTAGAGCAACCACTCTTTTCACCCTTCTCTTAAAAAGGGCACAATCACCATAGTTTGATTGTCGCTACTTGTTTTAGTGCGTTCCCAAGCCGCACCCAAGGCCTTGTGCATTTCTGCCCAGATTTCAGCACATTTGATCGCCAAAGTCACCTGCTCTACAGTTGAACTATTCTCCGCCCTACTCAGTCTGCCATCCAATACCTGTTCAGGATTGAGCAGCTCCGAAAAGTGCTGACCATATCTGCGCAAGATATCCTTCTCATCGGCAAAAAAAGTAAACCATCTTTGGATTTGACTCCTTCAATGATATTAAACTTCCTTCGGTTGAAACGGCGGAAAGCCTGCCAGAACTCCTTCTTTGCAAATCTGTGATCTCAGTCCAATGTGAAAAGCATTCTTTGTGTAAATCCTCATCTACGCAACTGAAAGTTTCCCTTCTCCGTACCCGCTCTACATGCGCGAATACTCCGCACTAGTGTTGGCAAAAAGCTTACTATTGTACTGAATTCAGTACAATTGACTTTACCAAGTACGCAAGTACCACTTTTCAATATTGAGTACTATTTTCTAAATTTTTGTGAAAGTCGTGTTTCATTTCTTTTAAATAAAGAAAATGTATTCACACTTCACAACAAAAAAAAAAAGAACCTCCCGGCAAGCGCCGCAAGAGGTAGGTGGATTTCTTATGTCATCTATACTGATGGTGGGAACAAAATGGCGTACAAAAATTTCCACTTTAATAACGAATTTGTACTAATTACCTCGAGATTTGTAAGGATTTTCAATTTCAACGAAATCCAATCAATTTTGAAGAATTTCAAGATGGCGGATCCAAGATGGCGCCCAAATTGGTAGCAGGCGGATTCTGTTCCCTGTTATCTACTATATTACTAAAAAATAAAAGCCGGAAGTTGGAATTTATTTGAGTTGTGAATTGTACCGCTTGAGACATAAAAAGGGGCGTAACCCGCCCCCCTCTGGACCGATTATGCCCATCTACGAACTTAGCCGAGGTATTTGGCATACGAACGTGTATACCAAATTTTATTCAAATCGGTTCATAATTGCGGCCTCAATCGTGTCCACAAGAATCCGTTATATTGCATATATATATATATATATATATATATATATGTATATATATATATATAAAATTTTTAACGGAGAATGAGGTTAGTGTTTACTATGATAGCGAAGACGAATGGCATTCAAAATTTTTAAAAGTCGCGTCATGAGGACCTCTGCAATAGGTGGTATTTCTATGAAATCCACCTAAATGTTTCAAAGTAGCTGAATGCACTCCATTGCTCTAAATTCATTCATGCAGCTTTTGCAGAAACGCCCAGACGAATGGTATGTTTGCCTATGAGGCAGTGTCCTGTGATGACACCAATAGTAATTTCAAGATGCCGTCTAAGCGAAATTAATGTCTTGGACATTGACTGCATTAATGATCTCCTCATTAGATATGAAGATTTTTCCTCCCAAATCCTTTTCTATTTTTGGAAACATCCAAAAGTCACAAGGCGCTAGATCCGGAGAATAATGTGCTGGGCGAATTGCATTGATGCCCGAAAGCGCAAAAAAGTTGTTAGTTTTTTCAGCAGTATGCGCAGGCGCATTGTCGTAGTGCAAAAAGTAGCGGCGCAGCTCCTCCTTTTGTCGGTGTCCTAGTAAATATTGGAAAACTGTTGGTAAGAAAGTTTCAGTATACCAATTAGCAGTAATTGTCTGATCAGTTTTAAGCGGGATGACGCCGACCATTTTCGCCCTGGTGAAGTACATCAACATCATAACTTTTGTCGCTGACATTTGTTGTTTGGCCTTTCCTGGAGGGTTTGCACCTTCTGGGCTCCATACTATGGACTGCTGTTTGGTTTCCGGGTCGTACTTGTAAAACCAAGATTCATCACCGGTAACGATCTAATTGAAGCAGCTTGACTCTCCATTTTCAAACTTATCCAGGAAATATTGAGCCTCTTTTTGTTCTCTATTCAAAATTTTTGGAGCCCATCGAGCTGACTTCTTCGAATAATTCAGGTGATGATTTAAAATTCGTGACACAGGTATGACATTCAATCCCAGTTCATCCGCTATCATCTCCTGTGTCATCCTGGCATCTTCGTTAATTTTAGCTTTCACCAGGGCCACATTTGTATCGTCGGTCGAGGATTTGGGCCGACCTTTACTAGATTCGTCCTCCACAGAAAAATAGCCAGTCTGGAATCTTCGCAACCACTTTGAAATAGTAACAAGAGATGGTGCATTTATTCCGTATGCATTTTGGCATTTGTGAAGAATTTTGACTGGCGTGAGTTGACGTCGAAATCCGAAGAAAATGGCAAAACGAATTCTTGTGTTGGAGGTCGACCAACCGAGCTTACGTCACTAATTTTTCTCTTTCTCGTCTTCATTTTTACGTATTGTTCTAAAATTTGGAAATAAATATTGTTAGATTATCAGCTACGGAAATTTTTTTTTCAAGAACTACTAAATTGACACCGACTAAGCGAACTTTTGTTAGTCCCTCCGTAACATCTCTTGTTGGATGACCCTATACTATACTTCTTAAACGACTTGTTGTTGGTGTCAAATATTCAAAAGACCCTAGAACTGTATATATCACTCTGTATATATTCATTTTGCAGTATAATAGCGTGGTATTTAGCTTACTTCACGTACTTTGTTGGCTGACATTTTTTTAATCGCACTGGACATATCTTGCGTGGTCGCCGTAACTTAGCATATATCCTGTGACGAGAGCATACGTTCGTAATCTGGAGACTATCCAATAAGCAGAAACAAAACAAATTTTGCTCAAAAGAATGGTCTTCGTCCGGTGAAAATGAGTCAATGGGCAGCCCCTATGGTTTGGTTAAGTCAGGTAAAGTTAAGAGGGCTGTGCGTATCAAAGATGCAAACGCGTTTGATCTAAGGAATTCCATTATAATGCCACAAAAGAAGTCACTGGTGGGCAGCACCAATATACATAGTTCGACGGAAATTTTCCGACAGTATAAGGTTGTGGTCGTTGTGGCTCAGTGGTTAGTGCGTTTGACTGCTGACCCAGCGGCGTGGGTTCAAGCCCCAGCCAGGAACACCGAACGCTTTATTACAATATTATATTATTTTTTTGAGTAATCAGCCTTTAAAGTTTTTTAACTACAATTTTTTGATAAAAATAATAAGAAGTATATATGGTCAATTTGAAGTAAATAAATGTCAAGTGATTAAAAGCACTTAGTAACATTTTTTATTGAAAAGAAAGGATTTGCGAAGTATTTACACTTTTGCGTACTTAATTTCCAAAAATGTCGCTTAGGCCCTTCATCTTCTAAGCGAATCAATTGTTGCTTCGTACGGCTTAAGCTAATTACCTAAGGTGTAAATCACTGGCGAATATACGATTTAAAATAGAAGTAAAATGTACCTTCCATCCCCTGAGTCGTCGAAGGCCTTTCAACGGGTGTTGGCTGGAGTTCTCATCGCCCGTAAGCTCATGAGTGCCTGTAAACGGTTTTGCAATGACACCTACTTCCAGCTTCTTTTGCTGTAGTGACTCGTTTTTCCCTGATGCTGGTATAGCTGCAATGCGAGGTGTCAGCTGTTTTCGATCTCCGATCTTTTTCCACGTCACGCTCCATTTTTTTAAATCCATAAAATCATTTATGACATCACTTAAACGGGCTGAGAGCTGCTGATTATTGCACTTCTTCCAAAAGGTTGTTCTTGAATTCTTGATTCACTAAACGATCCTTTAGTCTATCGATGTATATCTGGGCATTCGTGTGTTGGCATAAACGGCGTTGTTATGCAATTAACATATCAGCTCTTCGTATGCTCTAGAAGAATACTTCCAACACGACGGCTAATAGAAAAATGTTCATTAAATTGGAGGTGGCTCTCCTGTTCAGTCAACAGGAGCTCTCATCTGATGGTATGTAGCTTAGGTTATGTTAGCAATGTTAAACTCTTAGGCAAAATTCATATTCCTTGCTACATCCTCAGGATGGTCCTTCGTACACGTACCTTACCGGAACCAAGTAACTGTCCAACTGGATCTCAAAATCTAAAAACTATCATGTATCTTATTTTATAAAAGCAAAACAAAAGTCCTTCTACACTTTAGGCGATTCTAAGCCTCAATCTAGCCTTCAGCAGAGACTTCTGTGACCAGGAGTAGCGTGAGCATGACCCATCCAATCCGTTGTGGCCAAAAAATGTAAAAATCTTGTTTCGATCCTTTACAAGTCACCCTCTTCGTGTTCGACATATCGGAAGTTCTGTTCACATTAATACGCTTCAACCATCAAGGTACCTCACACCCTATTAGGTCCTGCAACCCCAAGCGCACACCGGATCATATGACGGAAAACCGCACAACATTCCCACCCCATCCCAGCGAAAACCAACTCCATTTACACGCCTTTCCTCAATTATTATAATTCACCGCCACGATTTACCCGCTTTATTAGTTCCACGGCATGTGCAGTGGTAGTGGTCGTCGCAGTCCTGCAGGACACGCAAATGATTGTAAGACGTCTGCGAGCCTCGTGCTCGGGACTTAGTATTTGCCCTACATCTTGGGGGGTCTTTCCTTGGCCAACGAATTCATAATGCGTCAATATCGAAGGCGGGTGTGGCGGGGCTCAACTACAAAATCACAGCAATATTCTCCTGGCCACCGGAGCAGTAACGTGCCAAACGAAAAGTTAGTTTTAAGTGGACATCCAACGCGAAAGGATTCATGGGAATTTTCAAGCGAAATTTTTTCTAAAGGCGAAGGAAACTTAAAAAATAAATATAAAAAACATGATTCAAAAGAACGGTAAACGTAAAAACTCGGTGGTGTTCAACATCGATCTGCCTAATGAATTCGGTGACACCGAAAAGTATTTTTTTAGGTAAAGCGCCACGGAATCCTTTTTATTTTCATTTTCATACTTTTAATGGCCAGGGGCACGTACGTAATTTGCAAGTCGGAGGACATGTACGGTCAGTTTTTGGGGTCAGATTGGGATACCCATTTCGAATTGTTTTGTTTTTATATAAAGTCGCGTGTTTATATATTATTAAGAGTTTTCTTACATATTGCCCGTTGAGAAAACTTTTAACCATGACTTCGTTTGGGTTAAATGCTTGGTTTTGGGTTTTTTTCCCAAAGTGATTCCCTGGAAATGTGAAAATTATTGAGTTTTTAAATGATTTATGTTTGGTAACGTGCTGGAGGTAGTTGTGTTTGTTTTTTAAATTAACTGGTCGCAGTTTAACGTGAGATTTCCGTTCGAGTGCATGTGAGTGGTGTGTTTTTTGCGTCGCTTCCAAGTTAGATGTGGTTAACGTGATAAGCTTTAACTTTGATTCACGTAAGTGATAGTTGTAATCTTATTCTGTATAGGCCGATTCAGTGGATGAATAACAAGTCACTGCAGACATTTATTAATTTAAGTGTCAATTCACACATTTGAATAATGTGCGCGAAAGGTATTTGTGACTTTGGAAAAGGACATCCTGAACAGCGTACTTTGCTTTCACAAAGCGTCGATTGAGCTGCGCCCTTAATGATGGTTTAACACCACAGGTCTTATTTACTGACTTACTTAACAGGCGTTCGATGCATGGACTCTGGCATCTGAATAGCTTGGTTCTTGAAATAGATGTTCAGTCTTAGCTGGACAATAAGTTAATTCGTTCGATGTGGGCCAGTGTAGTCAACGTGTTCTAGTTTTTTCGACTACCTCCATTTATTGATAGAGGTCATAGAGTTCACAGTTGTATCTTCCTCTCCATCAAATGCTGGACAAAGAGAAAATGTTCAATATTTTTCCTGCCTATCGTCCAGCACTGAGTATTTTATAGCTGACTTGGCAAAATCCGCTTTTTTGTGCATTTTGTCTTACATGTTAAAAGTTTTGAACCCATTTGCTTTGCCAAACCGTTAGAATGGCCCTTTTATCCACTATGAGGGTCGGGGGATTAAGGCGCTTAAGTGGACTCTCCACATCTCCCGATCTTCCGCCATAGACTCTAAGTCATAAGGGGTTATCCCCATACGGGTAGAGGTGAGATTTCGGACTTGGTCCAACCATTTCATCCTGGGTCCACCCAAGGAACGCCTAACCAATGGCCACAATTCCATGTCACGTCTTGGAAGCCGTTTAACGTGGTATCTCCGTTCGAAGAAGTAGCTGCTCGACATTGAGTGTCTCACGTATTCTGGTATTCCTTACTCAATCTCAACAAGTTACCCCAGCAGTGCAACAAAAAAATCTCATTTCGGCAGCTTATACCCGCTATCTTATTCTTTCGGTCTTTACCCAAACCTCATGACCAGCTTAGCTACGATGCCAAGTTCAGGCCTCCAACAGATTGACAACAGATTGACCAAACTGTTTCAAAATTGCTCCAGCCTGACCAATCCTACAGGATAACTCAGTATTGCTCCTTCCATCACTTAAATTTCTCCACCTGTTTCAATAGGTCTCCACTAGCATGCAAAGTACATTGAACAGGCAGTCCAAAACCTTTGATTTGTTCACGTTTACTCTCATCCCAGCTTCAACACAGACGGCGAGGAACCTATCTAGTGTGTGCTGATGTTCGGTCTAGATGGACGTAAGGATGACCATGGTCGGTTGTGCTTCTACCTGGACGAAAGTCACACTGCCCGTCTCGCCTTGCGTCGGGTCATTCCCAATATTCTCGTTGCTTTGGTGACTCCGTGTATACAAAATAAAGAAACGAATATGCGAAAAAGGTAGTAAAACATCAGTTGAATTATTACCCTCTGCCATAAAACATTCATTAATTCATTCAGGCTACAAAATCTTAAAATCTACAACATTAGAAATCCCGTATAATGCCATAAACCTAATTACAAAATAACGAACATTTGCGAATGATAAAAAAATGGCCATTTTCTTCTTCATTCTACGTCGGCATTCCTTTTTTTCCTTCGAAAATAATTATTTCTTCATACAAAAATACCTGACAATAAATAAATTGTCAGATATCTCAAGCTTCGCACATCTGACAATATCCAATGAGTCTGCCGATGTTCTAAATGTCTTCCAATGACCAGACAATGGTATAAAAGAGTGTTCAGACGATTGGAAGATACCTTAGAATTTCATTGTCAGATGGCGGCCTTACAACGTTGTCAGACAAAAATTGTCAGTTCACACGATTGTAAGCCATTTGGGACAATTTTTTCATTGGAAGACCTGACAATATTGTAAGATCTTACAATCGTCAGAACGTAGCTTAAGTCTTCATCAAACCGAATCGACTTTCTCGATATAGGACCACGCTAAGTTCCAATTTTCCTACCTCACCCTACCTCTGTTTCTAGTCTTCGTCTTTCTGCATACCATCCAGAGCATTCAAAGAATGTATCTTTGGCGTTGCCTTGCGTCGGGTCGTCATACCTCATACATCATGGTGGGCTCGATATTTGTCACACCCGTTTAAGAAATTATTCTCGTTACCATATGCTGTCTACTTTTCTTGGGCGTGATCGGTGAAGAGGGCGGCGTATTAAGCCCCTTTCTTATTTCTGAAAAGGTTCAACTTACAATCCAAATAAGTTTGAATGTCCGGTTTCAATTTTAAGTATTGTAGTAGATAACAGTGAACAGAACACGGTTGGCACTAATTTGGGCGCTATCTTGAATCCGCCATCTTAAAATTCTTCAAAACTGCTTCGATTTCGTTGAAATTGAAAATGCTTAAGCGGCCCATACACGATCATTATAATTGTACAAGAAAATGCGCAATATTATTTCCTACACGAAGCAATAATATTGCACAATGATTCATTTGATATGTACGTCTTCACTCAATAACGACAAATAACTGAATGAATATTGCGCAATATCGCCCATAGACCATACAGTTCGGTCATATTGCACAATAATATTGACCGTGTATGGGGCGCTTTACACATCACGAGGTTAAGAGTACAAATTCGTTTTTAAAGTGGAAATTTTGGTCCGCTATGGTGGATTTCTCTTATATCAGAATAGAAGGACGACATACGAAATCCATCTACCTCTTGTAGCTCTTGGCGGAAGGTTCTTTTTATTCTTAACGACAACCGCTAACGCAGGAAAAAATCCTGCGATTATACCGGAATTAACATGTGAATCATGTAAATCGAGTTATCTAATTCTTACAGTTAGATGACGATATGGTCCCCATACCCGCTGTTTGTTAAAGCTTTTCAAGTTGCCTTTACTTAATGCGAGCCATCATTGTAGCCCCCGAATGTGTACAATGACTGTGTAGATCCTAAAAGTCAACTTTGGTTGAAAATTCTATTACACATCAAACCACGCTAACAAGCTTTCGGATGAATATCATTTAATCATGTCTCCGAGTCCGTAATGCGTGGTTAAGAAGAACACAGCGATGTTGCTTTTTGCTTAAGATTTTGCTTGAAGAAGTTGTCCTCCTGACCGAACTGTACGGTATTGTCAAGGTGGTTGTTCTTGCCTGAGTTTGTAATAGTAAGGACAAATTTGTGTCATCATTCCAGCGGACATCCTCGACGATAAATCTGCTGAAAGTCCAGCCAATCTAGGCGTGCGACCCGACCCCTTCGAAGTAAGTCGATCAGATTACGTTTTTTTTCAAATTCAGTGAACTCGTTTTATTGTTTTCAAAGCTCAAAACAAACACCCAGAATCAATATGAATGAACACATTGAATATAATGTCCTCGCCATCGTCCTTTTTATGACTCAATTCACCTTGAAAGCCCCACAAAAAGTACAAAACAAACCGTAAACATCAACATCATATGCAAAATTCCTGACGATAAACGGACATTGTGTCGATAATAATGCCACGAATTTCCATTTCGTTTATTGGCAAGAAGCCTCGTGTGCCACCACCTTATCCGCCGCAAATGGTCGCGGCATAATTTTAAGTCCTTTGTTTTTACCTTTTTGATTTGCAATTCAAGGAGCGGGGTAAAATAATAGGTAGGTTGGCATATGAATGTGGAAATTAACATGCACCGCCTTCAACGAGGACTGCCTTGAGTTTCCCAATGAAACTAAAATTATTCCAAACGGTGTATCCTCTGCCATTCTCGATCGACATCGAAGGGGGGCGGCAGACTCGTCCGTCCCTCTGCAATGTCGTGTTTCAAACTGGAAGCTATTATAAACGGACGTCAAATTGGCGACCAAAGATTTGAAATTCTCAATGACACCGGACAAGTGTGGAGACCACACTTAAGGTCAACCGCAAAAATTCTTTTGGACAGTTTTTCGCTTTTTTTTTCCGTTTAATTCCTTGAAACGGTGCCAATGGCAAGAAACTTGATTTTCTAGAAAGTTAACCAATATCATCGGAAGTAATCCATAACAGGCTTGTCGAGATAATTATCGCAATCGGGAAACAAGGTGGGGTTTCAGTTCTGGAATATGCAAATAAAACACAATTATTGGCGGGTTATACTGCGGTAGATGCACCTGGGTTTGCATTCCATCTGACCTTTGGACGTGTAATTGCTTTGATGGTGCGTCGGGTAATCACTACAGCCGCAGTAATAATTAAGGAAAATCATGAATAGCAATTAGTTCCAGTCAACAAGAGGTGTGCACTTAGATCGGTTGTGGGGCAAATGAAGACCTTCACAGTTGAGCTCAGTTGCGACGGATCTGAGTTCACTAACAATTGCCTTCAAACAGTGGTACTGAGTTACGATCGGCGGAGAAAAGACATACTGGCAGAACTCAGCGAGCTGTTACTGGAACGATGTAGGGACGGAATCGGTCAAAATGGATGGACGAGGACAAAATCAAATGCAATTGACTAGTAAGGCCCTATCGCGAACAATTAAGGAAACTCTATACAGACCTTAATCATTCCAGTCTTACTGGCGCTGAAGCATACAATGTATCGAAAGCGGATGAAGATATCCTTGGTCGTGTCGAGCGAAAAATTCTTCGTAGAACTTTTCTCACGAAAACTACACGTGCGCTTTCCGCTGATTTAAACACAATGTATGCTATTGCACCATTTAACAGGATGGGGATGATGAAAGTCTTGTATAGTGTCTTGTCGTTCTTTTCGATATAGCCTCACTAAATAATTGTAGTAGATTAGCTCATAATAACAGCGGTTGGCGAGTGTAATTCTACGTCTGATCGCTGCGCTGATGTAGTCAGCAGAATTGATAACCAGCCTGCATACATAGATAGATGAACTCCTTCACTCCCTTAAAACCTTATCTGTCCATCTTAAGGTTTTGACCAAGACTGCGTTCTATTCTCCTTTATAACCAGACCCATTTTAGAAGCTTCTGATTCGATATTCGCCATGATGCCAGTGACAGGTCGCTTCGTTCTATCGATGGTGTCAATGTCGTCTGCGTAACCAAGTAATTGTACTGATTTGGGAAAAAATGGCTGATTGTTGATTTGGGAATTTTACACTTTTTTCTCCAATTGAAGAAACAGAAAATACCAAAACCGTACTGGCAATTTCCAACTAGTTCGTCGACTTTGGTTTTAGGTGCTTCAGCATTACCCGACATGATGTTCAGGGGATTTATGCCTCAGTAATTGGCGCAGGTAAGTCAGTTCCTTTTCTTATAGATCAGGCATTCCCACCATCGGACATACTTTTGTCGGACCATATTTTGCAGATGCGTTGATTCATTTACTCTACCAAGTCATCGCCTGTAGTTTTCAACCGCTCAGTTCCTAGGCCATCCGGGTTTGCCTAAAAAGTGTAATGAACGAGGAATTTTCATTCAAAGTGGTTACTTTCGACTCAATTCCAGATTCACCCTAAACTTTTGCTCGATACTTTCAAATCCCCTTGGCATCCTTACTTACTTACTTAAGGTGGCGCTACAGACCGGCGTGGTCCTGGGCCTCAACCAACAAGTCTCTCCAGCCAGCTCGATCTTTAGCCAGCTGCCTCCAGTTTCGCACGCCAAGTTGGTTGAGGTCCCCTTCCACTTGCGTGCGCCACCTGAGTCGCGGTTTTCCTCTACTGCGCTTACCCTCGGGTGTGGATTCGAAGATTTTCCGAGCTGGAGCATTGGTGTCCATCCGCTCTACATGACCCAGCCACCTCAGTCGTTGGACCTTCACTCTTCTGGCTAAGTCGATGTCGCTGTACAGCCCGTACAGTTCGTCGTTGTATCTCCTCCTCCACTCCCCGTCTATGCAGACGGGACCAAAAATCACCCGAAGAATTTTCCTCTCGAAGCAGCCAAGAGCAACCTCATCCGCTTTAGACAGAGTACATGACTCTGCGCCGTATAGCAGGACTGGGACGATTAAGGACTTATAGAGGGTCACCTCAGTTGTTCGAGAGAGGGCTTTGCTACTCAATTGCCTTCTTAGCCCAAAGAAACAGCGATTGGCAAGAGTTATTCTTCGTTTAATCTCAGCGCCGATGTCATTGTCTGAATTTAAAGCGGAGCCTAGGTAGACAAAGTCCTTAACTGCCTCAAAGTTATAGCTGTCTATACTGACGTTCTGTCCGAGACGTCGGTGTTGGGAGACAGCATATACTTCGTCTTGCCCTCATTGACCGCTTCGCCGCCTCCGTCTCGATACTCACAAACGCACCAGTGACATCACGCTGCGTTCTTCCGATTATGTCAATGTCATCGGCGTATACCAGTAATTGGACGGACTTTTGAAAGATTGTGCCTCTGGTGTTGCACGATTCTTTCAAGAACGATGTTGAAGAAGTCGCATGACAGCGCGTCGCCTTGTCTAAATCCTTTTCTGACATCAAAGGTCTCGGTGAGGTCTTGACCGACCTTGATGGAGCAGCGTGCATTTTCCGTCGTCATCCTGCACAACCGGACGAGTTTGGCAGGGATGCCAAAACTGGATATGGCTCTGTATAGCTCTTCTCTATAGATGCTGTCATACGCGGCCTTAAAATCGATGAAGAGGTGGTGGGTATCGATTTGAAGTTTCTGGGTTTTTTCCAAGATCTGCCGCAGTGTGAATATTTGGTCGATGGTGGACTTTCCTTGCCTGAGGCCACACTGATATGGCCCGATCAGGTTGTTGACGAACGGCTTCAGGCGTTCACACAACGCGGCAGATAAGATCGTGTAAGCGATGTTAAGAAGACTGATGCCTCTGTAGTTGGCGCAGTTCAGAGGGTCTCCTTTCTTGAGGATCGGGCAAACAATGCTGAGGTTCCATTCATCGGGCATACTTTCTTCCGACCATATTTTACAGATGAGTTGGTGCATGCTCCTTACCAAGTCATCGCCTGCTGCTTTGAACAGCTCGGCAGTTAGGCCGTCAGCCCCAGCAGCTTTGTTGGACTTAAGCTTCGAAATGGCTTTCTTCACCTCGTCCAGGTCGGGTGGACAGAATTGTTGGTCTTCGTCGTCCAGGTTGAATGGTTCATTCTGCCTGACAGCGGGATTTGATTCTTCGTCGCCGTTAAACAGTCTGCAGAAGTAGTTCTTCCATATCCTCAGCATCGACTGCGATTCTACTACGATGTTCCCTTGTTCATCCTTGCAGGCCTCGGTTCGGGCTCTGTAACCCTGACAGGTTCTTTTTACCCTTTGGTAAAACTTCCGAACCTCATTCCTGCTATAACATCCCTCTATCTCCTTGATCGCGCGCTTCTCATGCTCTTTCTTTTTCTTTCTGAAAAGCTTGTGTTCGTCTCTTCTCTTCTGCCCGTAGAGCTCGCGGGCAGCTCTGGTCTTTCTATGCAGCGCCGCTTTGTAAGCCTCTTGTTTCGCTGCATGTGCTTGCCGGCACTCGTCGTCAAACCAGGGATTTCGTTGTGGAGGCCGTGTGAAACCCAGCACATCAGAGGCGGCATCTCTGATCGCTTTTTGGCAATGTTGCCACTGGTCTTCAATACTTGATGCTGGCGGCATAGGACCTCTTGAGAGATTGAGAGAGACTCGATCGGAAAAGGATTTGGTGATCTCTTGCGATTGCAGCCGTCCGACGTCAAATTTCCTCACAGTATTCCCTTGTCTTGGCGGTGTTCGGGATATCCGCAGTCGTACCTTGGCTACAACAAGGTAGTGGTCCGAGTCAATGTTGGCCCCTTGGAACGTTCGGACATCCATAATACCGGAGGAGTGCCTTGCGTCGATCG
The DNA here is from genome assembly GCA_917880715.2 of Matsumyia berberina. Classification (NCBI taxonomy): domain Eukaryota; kingdom Metazoa; phylum Arthropoda; class Insecta; order Diptera; family Syrphidae; genus Matsumyia; species Matsumyia berberina. Next base: position 47,094,545 of record OU862871.1, on the reverse strand, counting down.
CAATGTGGTCAATCTGGTTGACGGTTGATTGATCAGGAGATCTCCACGTTCCTTTGTGGATATCGAGATGTGGGAACCGCGTGCTAGCTACGACAACGTTCCGCCCCGCAGCAAAGTCGACCAGCCTAAATCCGTTATCGGAGGTGGTGTCGTGTAGGCTGTGCTTTCCGACAGTACTACCAAAGATGCGCTCTCTTCCTAGCTTTGCGTTAAAATCGCCTAGGACAATCTTAATGTCATAGCTAGGGCACTGCCCTTGGCATCCATCATCATCATTTTCCAATAGTCGGCTTATCCACTATGAAGGTCGCGTGTTTAGGGAGCTTAAGTGGACTCTTCATATTTCCCGATCTTCCGCCATCGACTTTAAATCATCATGGGCTATCCCCATACGGGTAGAGGTGAGATTTCGGACTTGGTCCAGCCATCTTATCCTGGGCCTTCCCAGGGCACGCCTACCTGATGCCACGGATTCCATGGCACGTCTTGGAAACTGGGTTGAACGTGTCCAAATTATCGAAGTATGGACCTCTCCGAGCGAAGAAGTAGCTGCTCGGCATTGAGTGCCTCGCGTATTCTGATGTTCCTAACCCGATCTCAGCGAGTCACTCCAGCAATACAACGAAGAAATCTCATTTCAGCAGCTTGTATCCGCTATCTTATTCTTTCGGTCATTACCCAAATCTCAAGACCATAGATAAGAGTCGGAACAAACACTGAATTAAAGTCCGATAACTTAGCTTCGGTGCCAAGTTCAGCTCTCCTGATAACAGATTGACCAAGCTGTCTCAAAATTGCTTCAGCCTGACCAATCGTACAGGATAACTCAGTATTGCTCCTTTCATCACTCCGAGATACTCAAATTTCTCCACCTATTTCAATGGGACTCCACTAACATGCAGAGTACATTGAACGAGCTGTTGGAAAAGTACCAAAATCTCCTATTTGTTCACGTTTACCCTCATCCCAACTTTAACACAGACGGCGAGAAACCTATCTAGTGCGTGCAGATGTTATCTTCCCGCATGTGAAACACACTTATAGTGTGTAGCTAGGGTTCTTTTAGGCTCTTGTCGAACTAAACTCTCTATTCAAATAGGCTTTTACTTTTCGTGAATTGATTTTCGGACTTTGCAGTATATGAAAAGCCCTAGGGAATATATCACTGTGTGTTTTGCTCCAGCTCCGGCCCGGAAAATCTTCAAATCCACACCCGAGGGACGGCGCAGTAAAGGAAGACCACGACTCAGGTGGATGGCGCACGCAAGTGAAAGCGGACCTCAACCAACTTGGCGGAGGCAGCTGGCTATAGATCTAGCTGGCTGGAGAGGCTCGTTGGTTAAGGCCCAGGTCCATCCCGGACTGCAGCGCCATCTTAAGTAAGTAAGTAAGTTTTGGAACAAACTAGTTTCTTTTCTCAAAATGTCAACTTTGAGAAGAGCAAGAAGGATAGGATAAGAAGTGACGTGCCTGTGTGTAATCATTCTGCCTTTATTACAATATTTGAAATTCGTACCCTCCACTTAACACGTTTGTTTTCTGTCAGTCTTCGCTTTATGACCTTCAAGTTTTATCATATCCAAAGCTTCTGGAGGGAATTCGGTTCTACCACGTACCATGTGCTGAATCGTGTCGCAACTAAAAGCAACTACTTGGATGTCCACCAGTAGCCTAGTGTCAAATCTCACATGTCCTTGTATTCAAACTTTGCTTCCAATCAAAACGCTGCAAGCTTCGGTACAATAGCCATAGGTGTACTCTTCTTTGGCTGTTCCGAGATCCGCTGTTTTTGTGGTCTAGGCGTCAACACGGTTTTGTCGAGTGATGATGGCACCCTTTTCTAATTGGTTTTCTATTAGCCTTCTAGAGTAAGTGGTTTTGTTTCCCAGTTATCGAGCTTATTTTGGCTTGAAGCCTTTTTTCTAGTTAAGGCAAGTGTTTTCTTTCTGCACGAGGGGTTCTTTTTAGTGAATCATCTACTATTTTGCTAAGATCTGCTAAAGAAGGAAGTCGTGTAGTTCCACTTTTGAATTTAATGCTTTGTCGGTGTCTTCTCTGGAGATATACTCCCACTCGTTGAGGAATTTTAATTTCTTATGATACAAGCCTTGTTTTGCCTTTTTAGATCTGACTAATCGACTGGCAAGGAGATGTTCTTCTTTGGGTTGTGCTTCTAACGATTGAAGGACCCCTCCAACGATTTCTTTCAATTCAAGAAGAAGTTCCAAAAGTTTGGGTGAAGACATATTAAAAGCGTTATTTTCATTTCAGGGCCGGCAGTCAGGATCCTCTCGACGAGGAAAAAGAACACTCAAAAGGATGCTGTAAATGTAGCAAATGTTGTAAATGCCCATCTTGTTTTTGTATACCTTGTCGACGCTCACGCTGTTCAAAGTGTTGCCGCAAAAAAGAAGTTGATCCAGAATCAGCTGCCTTGGCCACCAACGTCGAAGTCGTAAATGAGAAAGTTAGCTGCTGGAAGAAAATGAAATGCTGTAAACGAAAATCGAAGACACCAACGGCCACCGAAGATCCCATACAACAACAAAAGATGGAAACCATCAGTGAAGAACCAGAACGACGATCATCCATCAATGGTCCACCTAAACAAAGTAAATGTGGACTCTGCTTGAGCAAAGTCTTCTGCTGTCGTTCGGTGAATAAAGTCGAGGCTGCCAGTGGAGACATGGAAGAGGTGAAGAAGTGCTGTTTCTGCATACCCTGTAGAAAAAAGAAATCGCCCACTGGAATTACAACTACCCAGCCTGCTTGGGAGGATCCAGAACGACCACAAGAACTGGCTACTGAGGATATAACAAGTCAGGCGGCAGCAGCAGCATCACCTACACCAGCACCAGTAGCTCCGCAAGGGTGAGTTATAGAGAGTAGAGTAGAGTTGTTTGAGGACATTTTCTCTTGCAGCTGTTGTTCGAAATTTTTTCAGAAGTTGAGTTGCTGTAAGAAAAAACCGCCGCTAAGTGAGAGCCGCAGAGCCAGCATGAAACAAGGGAACGTTCCACCTCCTGAGGTACCCCGCAGTCCATTTTCAAATCAAATTCATTCTAAAAATGTGTGCATTCTACATTCTAGGACAATCGTCGAAAACTTCACGTGGACCTGGTTGAATACAATTCCAAAATGAAAGGTGCAATCCCAGTGATGCCACTGTATTTGGCTTGGTTCTGTGCGATTTGCAACACTCTTGTGCCCGGTTTAGGTAAGCCAGTGACTTTTAACTTTCTTTCAAAATGTTGACAGTTTAGCACTATCCTAGGAACCTTACTCTCTGGATTCTTTTGCATTTGCGTTGGAATTCCTCGATTCACACAGTATGACAGTGCGAAGGCACGACTTGGATCTTTTATCATCAATTGTGTTGTTGCAGTCGCTCAATTATTTTGCGTGCTATTCTGTTTCGTTGGTTGGGGATGGTCAATCTGGTGGGGAACCATTATGCTAAAAACTGCAAGTAAGTACTTCCATTACTTATCTCCAAGAAGTATTGACTTAATTGTTTTGCTTCTAGGAAAACTAAATAAGATCAAAAAAGTTGAAAAACTCGAAATTGAAGAGGAGAAACGACAAGCCGAGATGGCTGCTGCATCTGCACTTCATACAACCGATGTTGAAGCTGGAAAAACCTAAAATAAAATGAGGAAACATTCCCGAGGTAGAGTTAAGTTCCAAATATAGCTCTTCTTTTCTAACGATTGGTGTTGCTGTTGGTTTTTCCCGGAATTGTAAGCATCTGTTGCACAACATTCTGATCGAGTTTGACCGTAATTAAAAGCTATTCTTAGATGTAATCGTGCCAGCAAGGTTCTGCTTCAATTTCTTCTCAACTTAACCATCACAAAGAAGTAACAAATGGAGAGCTTTCTGTAGTCCATTATCAGCTGTGAAATTTGAACAGTTTGGATATTGCACACACTTCTGACTTACTAATTACTTCAGCCCTTGCAATCCTTTGAATCTTTTGAATTTCAGTTACCATTTCCACAAGAAGCCGAAAGTTGCTCTGAGTTCGGTCACTCCGAACTTAACAACGATTTTTGACTAATACGATACGAAAAAAGTTTGGTTTCTAAGTGTATCTACGTAAGCTGAACCATCGCCACCCAGGTTATCAGTAGATTCATTGCTTACAATAGCCTGGTGGCCAGGTACCCAATCAAGCTTGACCTTATTGTATCTGTCAAGTGTTTGTAAGATATCGGAGCAGCACTTGACTGATCTAGATTCCACAAAGTGGGATGCAAATGTTTTAAGCGCTACTTGGCTTTCTGAAAAAATATACATATAAGTACGTATTCTGGCAACCTGCCACACTTGTGATCGTCGTGGCTCAGTGGTTAGTGCGTTGAACTGCTGTGCGAGCGGCGTGGGTTCAATCCCCAGCCATGTCAACCGAGCTTTTTTTCGCGGCACCACTACTCGTCAAGAAATGACAAGCTTCCGGAAGTATAATTTTTCATAAAAAAGCTTCTCAATTCGTCGTCCATTCGTGCCAAAAATGTAACACGCACAACATGAATGGTTGCAAGAAGCTCATCCCGAGCTGTCACGTCAGATATTTATTTTTTTACTCAAGGTTTTTTCTATCGCGGATGTCAATAGTATGCATTTCAACGTGGGACACGTACTAATTGCTACTGAAACTTTCATATTGGATCCATAGGAACCCACCCTAAATCCAGATTCTATTTTTAATCCGTTAGTGAAATATACCAGACATTTGGAGTCCAATAAGAGTTCTTAATTAGACTAGTCAACATGGTCCTATATTTTTACCCCAAATAACCTTCCAAAGCAGAAAGCAGATGATATGTGCATCCAGGCTCTGTGATGGAGCAAGAGACTTTTTTATTTTAATTGCTTTTCTAGGGAAACCATTCGAACGGGGTTCAAAAGGATTCCTTTTACTGGTACACTTTTATCCTCGATATAACTCTTCAACATTGGTTTAGAAAGGTGAAAATCCTATTTGATGAACACAAGAATACCTAAATTTTTATGAAGCCCGATTATTCTTGGGTGAACACAGAAAGTAACTCTTATGTATGCATCTTCTAAGGATAAAGTATGTGCAGCCTTCCTCCAGTTACATGCATTTTGCAAATATCTTGACAAAGACTTTTCGAATCTTCTTGGGTATATTTTCCTCAAAGTAGTTTCCAAATCCTAATAAAAAACAAACGAAAAAAATTGTGAACATAATCAAAATCAAAAGTCTTCAGAACTAAATTAAAAACAGAAGAAACTGTTTAATTGTAAATATAAAATCAAATAATCTTGGAAACAAGAAATAAAACTATGTTTTCCACATTTATAATGTAACCAAGCTTCCTTTTTGTAAATAATGTATAACTTCCTTAATTACATTTGTACAACGAAATAGCTTAAATAAAATAAAATAACAAACAAAAATTGTAGATAACATTTTTAGACGCTATAGTAAATATTTATATGAAAACCAAGAACTAAATCATTTTTACACTTATTTTTAAATTTATTATTTAAAACGAAAATAAAAGATAAAGAGAAATATGTGTTAATTTGTTATAAGATTTTTTTGTACATACGAAAATGTATTTTAGGAATAAAAACTAAATAAATATTAATATACAAACTGTAAAGAAATAAAGCAAACAATCAATGATGTTTAAAAAAAAAAATTGTAATTGTAGGGGCAGGGTTTGATTATAAAAGAAATCAAAAAATTATTAAAATTCTGCTAGTTTTTTTTAACTTCGATTATTTTTTTAAATTTTTACTCAGTAGTGATTCCCAGATTGTTTGCAGAAGTGTCCAAATATACGTTTTAAATTTTCGAGAGCATTCTCGAGCTCTTCTATGGAATTCGTTCCATGCAAGCTCCATAGGATTAAGGTCTGGAGATTGGCTTGGTCATACAATATTTTGAACTATTTTTCTTTGCTTTCCGGATTTAAGGTATTCTCTACAAAGTTTTGAGGAATGTTTGGGGTCGGTATCTTGTTGGAGCGAAAAGTTGTCCCCAATTAACTGACGTCCGGATGGAAGACCGCAGTCTATAAGAATGCTCTAAGTATAACCCGCTTTGTTTAATATTCCATCGATTTTTGTCAAATCTGCAACTGCTTTATAACTGAACGATCCCTAGACCGTTGCCGAGTCGCCACCATGCTTCACATCGACAACCACATATTGTGGAGACATCCTCTCTTGGTCCGATCGACGGACAAAAATTAACATATTTCACCTAAAGATTTGAAATTTGTTTTCATCGGTCCACAAGGCGTTTTTGCGATTTCGAGCCATTAGGAGGGATTTTCAAGCATCAAATCGACCTTAAAGTCTAGCCGCATGATGTTTTACGTCGCTGATAGAAAGTGGACATCTCTGTTCCCACAAACTTCTGCTTTAATTCCAGATGCTGTAAGCCGGCGATTCCTCTTTGAAATAACTCTTATGCTGAGACCATTTGAGTTTGTTGTGACTTTTAGCGTTTTCGAGCGTTTTTTGTCGTGAGTGGTGGCTTATTCTTTGAAATGTTTAACAGAAGATTAAATGCCTTTGCACGAATTTTTCAGTTTCCTTGAAGTTTTCGTGAGGGAAATGTTTTCTTTGTAAAACGTAATATTATAACTGCAAACCGTGTTTTTATAGAAATTTCTTGTTTTGGTGCCATTTTTAAGTAAAAAATAATGCAAATTCAGCTCTAGCTCTTGTTGCAACCAGCGATACCACGTGAATAGATTGATGACTATGGTTGCTCACGAAATAATGCCTTTTTAATATAATTTTCTCTCTCTCTTGATCACGTTAATATTCTGTGGGAATTTACGACTTTATTTTAAAATAATAACGGAAGTATGAATTAAGAAAGAAATTTCAAGCTGAATACTTTGAAAGAAATAAATAAATAAATTTATTAGGTGGTGTGAATAAAACCTGAGGGAATATTCTGAGCAAACCCTCTTGAGAGAAGTGTTTATCAAAACCAAAAAAGTTGAGCAAACACTCTGCCTCAGTTTTTATTCGCATCACCCTTGTCTCATACAAGAACCTTCATAATTTTAATTGTTGTCTGCATACATACATACATTTCCACAATGGCCCGCTTATTCAATATGAGAGTCGGGGGCTTAGGGTGCTTAAATTGACTCTCCACATCTCCCGATCTTCCGCCATCGACACTAAATCATCAGGGGCTATCCCCATACGGGCAGAGGTGAGATTTCGGACTTGGTCCAGCCATCTCATCCTAGGCCTACCCAGGAGACGCCTACCTGATGGCACGGATTCCATGACACGTCTCGGAAGCCGAGTTAGGGACATGCGTTGAACGTGCCCAAACCATCGAAGTATGGACCTCTCCGTTCGAAGAAGTAGCTGCTCGACATTGAGTGCCTCGCGTACTCTGGTGTTCCTTACCCGATCTCGCCGAGTCACCCCAGCAATACAACGAAGAAATCTCATTTCGGCAGCTTGTATCCGCGATCTTATTCTTTCGGTCATTACCCAAACCTCATGACCATAGGTGAGGGTCGGAACAAACATTGAATTAAAGACCGACAACTTAGCTTCGATGCCAAGTTCGGCCCTCCTGATAACAGATTGACCAAGCTGTCTCAAAATTGCTTCAGCCTGACCAATCCTACAGGATAATTCAGTATTGCTCCTACCATCACTCGTGAATAGGACCCCGAGATACTTAAACTTCTCCACCTGTTTCAATGGAACTCCACTAACATGCAGAGTGCATTGAACAGGTGTTCTGGAAATTACCATTACCTCTGATTTGTTCACGTTTACCTTCATCCCAGCTTCAACACAGACGGCGACGAACCTATCTAGTGCGCGCTGAAGTTCGGTCTGGGTGGACGTAAGGATGACCAAGTCATCAGCAAAAAGCAAATGACTTATCCTTAAGTCTCCCAATTCGAAACGTTCCTCACCAAGGCTGCGCTGTAACATCCAATCCATATACACTATGAAAAGGAGAGGTGACAAAACGCACCCCTGGCGAAGTCCAACGCCCACAGTGAAAGGTGTCGACTTAACGCCGTTCACCCGAACACAGCTCTTACAGTTAGTGTACAAAGATTGAATGGCCATCAGAAAAGAACCGTCAATCCCGTACTCCTGCAATACACTCCAGAGTTTACCTCGAGGGATTGCTTTCTCCAAATCCACAAAACAACTGTAGATAGGTTTGGCATACTCCCAGGCCTTCTCAAGTACCATTCTGAGAGTGAACAGCTGGTCGGTTGTGCTTCTACCTGGACGAAAGCCGCACTGCTCATCGCCCAACCGGGACTCGACCACAGCTCTGGAACGCGTTTCCAACACCTTTGCAAAGACTTTTCCGGGAAGACTTAAAAGAGATATACCCCTATAATTGGAGCAATCCCTCTTATCCCCTTTTTTAAAAAGAGGAACAATCACCCCAGTTTGCCAATCACTAAGTGTTTCACCGCATTCCCAGGCCACTTTAATGACACGAGAGAGCCATTCCATTCCCTCTTTACCCAAAGCCTTGAGCATTTCTGGCCGGATTTAATCCACACCAGCACATTTGCCCACTTTAAGCGCTTTAATCGCCAAAGTCACCTCCTCTACGGTGGGACTATTGTCCACCCTACTCAGAACCATGGGTCTGCCATCCTCAGTGCCCCGTTCGGGATTGAGCAACTCCGAAAAGTGCTCGCTCCATCTGCGCAAGATGTCCTTCTCATCGGAAAGAAGTACACCATCTTTGGATTTGACTCCTTCGATGATATTAAACTTCCTTCCTCTGAGACGGCGGATGGTCTGCCAGAACACCTTGTTTGCAGATCTGTGATCACAGTCCAATTTCTCACCGAACTCCTTCCAAGACTGCTCCTTAGCTGCTTTAACAGCCAGCTTGCAAGTTCTTCGCGCCCCCATGTACCGGTTCCGAGAAGCTGAATCCCCCAGGTGTATCCACACCTTGAAGGCTTCCTTCTTCTCTCTGATGGCTTCTTGAACTCCGGGTGTTTTAAACCACGCAGTTCTTTTCTCACCACCAGCCGCCACACCGAGCCGCTTCACTCCGCAAACACCTCCTGCAGAGGCAATGACTGCTGTTGAAAACAACCGCCATTCTTCCTCTACATTTGTCGGAACAGTTGGAATTTGTTCAAACCTTTCGGATACCTGTCGTGCAAACTCCTCCCTTATCTCATCGTTCTGTAAACTCTCCCACCGTATGCGTGTCACCCGCCTTGGTTTACGCTTTGGTAGGACAGGTCCTTTATCGTTGAGATACAATTTGCACAACACGAGGTGATGATCAGTTGACAGTTCAGCCCCTCTCACAACACGAACGTCACAAATCATCCTTTTAACACACGATGGTACCACAAAGAAGTCTATCAGCGATTTCTGCTGAAGACTCTGACGGTACCATATGTATTCATGGATGTTTTTGTGCGGAAAGAAGGTGTTCATAATGGACATGCCATTTGCACAGCAAAAGTCCAACAACTTCTCTCCGTTCGCATTTTGATCCGGGTCACCGTTCCTCCCAATCACACTTCCCCATGTCATTACGTCCACACCCACGTGAGCATTGAAGTCCCCCATCAGGAGATAAGAATCCATATCTGCCACCTGTTCTAAGGCGGCTTCTACTTCATCCAAGAAAGCTGCACACTCCGACTCCAGATTCGGCGCATATACCTGCACCAGAGCCAGAGTTGACCTTTCAAGCTTAAGCTTTAAGATCGCAACTCTCCCTCCCAATGGTATCCACTCCAGTACTCTGCCTGCCAGCCTGGGACTCGTGAGTATCCCCACTCCCGCCTGAGCAGACATTGAAGGTGCTACTCCTGACATGAAGAGTTTCCACCCATTTCGTTATTTCGTTTTAAAGTGTCGGGCATGCCTTGACCCCAAACTTTTGAGCGGTAGTGTAGCTAGATGGGTCATAAGAGGAGGGAAGAAAGTTCGTTGTTAAAGAAATTAGAAGAGATGCTAGGAGCTAAAACTTTGTTTGGAGGTTTGGACGAGAACTGATTAGGAGCGAGTTCTTTTGAGGTGAGACCTGCGTTTAGAGGTCATTTAGGACCCGTAGGAATGCAGATCGTTTGCTACCTGAATAGGTCGTATGCTGTACCTATAATGGAACTGAACCAAGATTTGCATCAGTTGGGATCTCCTTCTCGGGAGATTAAGACCTGGATGTTTGTGTTCGTTTTTCCATCAATACACATGGAGTCAGCTTTATCATGCAGGTAAGCAACATAAAGACGCACGTTATCGTAAATTCTGCGGTCTCTCAAACCTGACATAACGTAGCGGCCTTCATCAATGGAATCCACGAATTGATTTGTAAGTTTGACAGCACCGGATCTAAAACGGGAGATGATGTTATAATAGAGTTACCAGCGTTGGTGTTGGTGTGTGAAGAGGAGGGTATATTACCGGAGTTGTTGCAGGTAGTAGTAGGGGCAGACGAAGAGAAGGGGTGTGGGGTAGGGGTGTGAGAATGAATGAGGCTAGGGAAGTTACCGTGGCAGCTGGAATTATGCTAAATGGGGAGGAGACGGGAGCAAGGTTGATATCAGTTTTATACTTGAAATCTGAAAAAGTCCACATTTTGTAAGACCAATTAGAGTCGGAATTAGTGTTGTTAGCGAATTCTTGGTGACTCGGATGGATGAGAGCTATGGGAGAAGTATTGGACTTGCGGAAGGAGTTGGGCCTGTTATTGGGTCCGTCTAATTATTATTTGTGGAGGAAGGGAGATGTGTGTTATTATTAAGCTTATTTTTATTATTGGACTTATTGATATGTTTATTGATTAACTTATCTATCTAAAGGATTATCGCCATTTTGCCGAGTTTGAGTGTATCTTTCGGAGAGTTGAAGAGCCAGGCGTATTTAGAAGGAATAATTACTTGTTGGCTTTTTTAGCGAGTGATAGTCAGGTGTCTAACACCGGTGATGCAGAATCTATTAACGAAGAAAATACAGACCCATGATTCGTTAGCTAGTTTTGGATCGCCTTTTAGCAAGTAGATAGAGCAGTCATGTTATCCTGGGAGACGCCGGTGCCAGTGAAGCTAGTTCTACGGGTTGAGTGAAGTCTTTGGATTCTGCTATTTCATTCAGATAGTCCAGAACGTTCCAAATTTATGAATTGTTGGAGTTGCAGTGGGGATTGCAGCAGGAAACACAGAGACCGGCAATGTGGGCGAAACAGGTCCGGCAAGTGGAGCAGGTACAACGGGAAATGTAGATGGGGTTAGGTCGAGATCAATGGCATTAAAGGGATTTGTTATTTGACGGTGGTTTGTTGTAGGATTTTAGGTCTGGCTAACAAGACGTGAACTTTAATTCGTCTCCGATTTCGATGACATCAAGCCTCGAGCACATAGAAGTATTAAGGTTCTCAATGCACTTAATGACCTCATCAAACCTTGTCAGTTGCTGGAGAGTTTTCTTAAATGAAGGCTTAATTTGGCTGAGTTATGGCAGTGGTTTGCGAGTATGATATGCGAAAGTGAAATTTCCTTGCATTTATCGCAAAAGAAGAATGATTTCCCACAGAGGTTCCTACAAGCCATCAGTTCAGCATTGCTGTTTTCGGCACAATTTCAATTTCCACACTTATCCATTATTAAACTAGGCCAGTTTTATAGATTTTAAATTAACCCTGTAATATACGCTTAAGTCTGCCTATATTATACATAGGCTTAGACGTCGGTCAAGGGTCGCCTACTAGGAGTGTTATTTTTTTCCGGATTTTTTTCGAGTAAGTGAAGGAAGTCTTTTGGGGCCGAATTCCAGGGGCCTGTATCACGAAACAACAAGCATTGTACAAGAAGTGGTTTTTAACATATCATTGGAATTCTGTATTTAAACCAACAACAAACGTCGGTCAAATTCTTAAATTGTTTTTTCGTGGTATGCATCCCTGTAATTCAATCGGCCGGGAGGAACGATCCACCGAAATTTCAACTTCGGTATCATTCAATCCCTTCGAAGCGAATCGTCCACTTATCGGTATCGCGAATGATTTTCACGTGATCATTCAAACGTCTATTTGAAGATAATTCCTCGTCTTCAAAAAACAGGGCAATGCTATCCATCTTTAAATTTTATTTTATTTTGTTATTATCAGCAGCTGTTTAATTTGTAATTATTGTCAACTATGGTACAACAGTCGGTTTTGAACAAGGAAAATCGCAGTCGGTTAGACAGAGAATCCTGCGAATTGAATAATCAGACTAAGGTGAACGCGGATCGGATAGGTGAAGTGAATCTCAGATCCGTCGGATTGAATGAAAGGGGTGATAGGCTCCAGATGTATGAAAAGTGCTCAAAACCCGATCTAGCTTGTGCCTTGTAAAGAAGAAGTAGCTGCGATGTTGCAAAGTATAACGTCACTCTAAAAATAGATAACTCAGTTTCGCGGATAATTTTTTTGCAATATTGGAAATGAGCTCGTGCCAAGTGTTACAATCGTTTACACATAATCAATGGTCAACGTCGTGCTAGAAATTGAAGGAATGTTGTCTGCCAAAAATTAAATTAGCATCTTCTTTTACCATAAATAAAAACATAATTTGAATAGAACCAAGATTATCGTTTATTTAATTAAATAAAAAAAATTAGTTGATCATTTGCATATTTTTAAATTTTTCTTTTTGTATTTTAATTACACAGTTGTTGCTCTTGTATCATTTTGGTTTTTACATCAAAAAACTTAAAAATATTCTACTTATTTTCATATTGCAAATTAAAATTACAAAATATTAAACTAAATGACTAAGTATAACTTAAAATAAAACAAATTAAATTACAATACATACAAAAAATATTTAAATAAATAAAATACAATCGATCATTCTATACAACTCAATGAAAGAAAACTTTAAAAAAAAAGAGCATTCCCTCGTTTCTAGATATATTTTTCTTTATTTTTGTTTTTATACATAAAATATTTAATAAATGAATATTCTTTTTAAATGTACAACATAAAGCTATTATTTCTCTTGAACTAGGAATATTTAACAAAATTGTATAGAATTCATAAATATAAAAGAAAAATTTACAAAGGAGGAATAAAATAAAACAATTTTGAGGAGAAGGAAGTATAGAAGACGTACGAAGTACGCTACTAGTACTCGGGACAAATGATACTTTTTCGCCATGTAGAACAAGTTAAGCAGGAAACTTCCTATAACCATGTAGTACACTGGTGGTTTGACAATGGACACCACTTTGGGGCCGACGTTCTAGATCCAACTTAAGCATTTCGAATTTATCGTAAGGATTGACCGCCTATCCACAATAAAGGGCCTCCAATACCGTACATTTGGACAGTATGCCACTGTAAAAAGCCACAACTTTGAATAGTTACAGAGTTTGCCTATCTAGGTTCTACAGTAAATCTTAATAATGACACTGAACAGTCCCCATTGCCAATAGTGGTGTAAAAAGGCACAGAAATGCCCTTTCCCCTAATCTGAATAAGACTCTACTCATTCCGGGGTTATTAATATCACAAAACCACTTTCCACGTGCTTAGGCCCAAAATACTAATGGACGTAAACGTGTCCTTTAACAGCAAGGGCATATAAATGTACCAAATAACATAGATAGATGGAAGAACATTATTTGCATATTCTACTAGTAGAACCACCTGACACCTTTAAAAGGGTAATGGACATGTTCTCCAGTCACTGTCACATCAAGTGTTTGCCAAGTCTGCTTAAAGGAGGAACCAAACTGTGAGTGTATGCAGCACGGTGTTATCATTTCAGAAAGTTAATAAAAAATTTTTGGGAGCTACTTTTACATTCATTAAAAAAGCAGGACCGCTCATAAAATGAATTGATTACCCCTCACACACAGTCTGGCTATTCTCTTCAACGCAATTTCGGAGAAATGACAGAAACAGTTTATAAGAGTTATATCCCCTCTTTATATTGAAAAACATTAGTTTTCGACAACTCAAAGAAGTCGAAATCAGATTAACTTTACAGATACACCATGTTGACTTCATTTTAATGACGAATGAAGTAACGAATTCACTTAGATCATCTAATATTGCTCCAAGTACAAATGTAGCCCCTTTCTTCAAGCATAATAAATAATTCGAAATCGATCGGCAATTTGATTAAAATAAATGGCACTTACTAAAGTTGTTTAACATAAGAACCAAAAGAATCGTATACAAAAAGAAATGAGTATTTAAGAACACAATGCGTATTTTTACAAACATTGAATACAACATTAATGCCCAACATAAGCAAGGGCAATTTATTTTCTTAAAAGAAATACGTATACGTGTTAAAAAGAAATCGGCAAAACTTAAGAGGTGAACAAAATAAAAATATAGCAGAAGGATAGTCAAAGAGTTGTAAATTTAAGTTAATTAGGAACTAATCGGTCTTCATAGCAAACGGTAGTAGCAAGTATAACTGACAATCCTTATTATTTTTCGCAAGAGACTCTCATTATCCTAGTGCTGGTCTACGTTGCAAAAAAAAAAAAAGATGGGAACAAACAGATCATATGGATCAAAGCACTCCGACGCGAGAGGTGGCGCCCCACCCTAATTAGCACACATGTGTTGAAAGAAACTTCAGGCTAACAAGTATTCGAAAATGGGGGCAATACTTTATACCGAACTGATTTCAGCGCCATATTTATAAGGAAAAACAAAATAACTTGCTGAATGATTTTGGTTTGATCAACTAAGCAACTATCTGTACTTGCAACTATCCGAACATGGACTTCAAAAGACCTTCTTCATTTGTCTTTTCCAAGCAGAGAAAAGTGGGAGAACAACGAAATTTCTAATGAGTCTGGATCTATTTACATTGGACATAGGCATGATTAGATAAGGTTAGGAAATTAGATTGACGAAGGGAAAGGGAACTTTTGTCTGCCACAATTAGATCAATTTAGACCCTTTAAGATGCCCCTAGGTTGTAACTTCCATACTGTGTGAACCTACAAGTTTTCAAGCCATCACGAGGATTATGTCTATTAGAAGTAATAAAGATTTTTTTGTTCCTTTGCAGGATCTTTTCAGTGGTCGTAGTGGCTCGGTGGTTAGTGCCTTGGACTGCTGTGCGAGCTGCATGGGTTCAAGTCACCGCCTTATTCACCGATCATTTTTCGCGCCACCATTTCCCGGCGGGGAATGACAAACCTCCGAGTGTATAACTTGAAAGTCTTAATTCGCCATTCGAAGTCGGTAATATATTGTAGGTCCCTTCTATTCGTACAAAAAATAATTCTTTCCGGTTTTTTCCATGTAATAGAATGGTCAGTTTTCTTGCAATAATACAAGAACCGAGTCCATTCAATCTAACATTTGCTATGGATAGCATTTTATTCCCCATTTCATGTTAGAGGTCACAAAGCCAGGTCTTTATTGTGCTATCAACCAATTCTGGGCTTTCCATGCTAGTTCATCCGCTTTTTCATTGCCGGGAATTCAGCATAGTCATATATTGTGCTGTGTGTCAAGAACACTTAACTTTTCGTGACAGCGACGCATAAGCTTCGATTTTATTTCTGTGGTAGAAATCGGTTTAATGGCACCTGACTATCAAAGTAAAGGGTCAGATCATCATGTGGTATCGTCTTAATTGCAACTTGTTGTCACTGTCAAAACCTTCTCTTGGAAAATGTTGCTTAGGTTGCATAGGAGCAGATTTTCTTACCGACGACTAAACAAGACTAGGACTAAGCAGCTCCATAAGATTCCTAGTTTTCCAGGCGGACGTTCTAGCAATGACAAGAGTCGCCCAATAAGGGTCAATGCTAACAACATAATGGGTGGACATCACGATTTATATTTATAGCCAGGCGGCTAAAAAGGAAAATCTGCTACACAAATTATCGTCAAAATGTTGTTTGCAGAATTTTCTTCGCAGTGCTTCGTCAAACGACTTGACTGCTGAACCACTCGAAGAAGAGCTTGAAAATAATCCAGCTGGCGCATTCTCAAACGCACAACCATTGAAAGAGAGGTCAAGTGGTTATGCATATGATGTGCGAGATGAGTTTATGAATTACTTTGTTAATAGCTTACATTCATTCAGTCATGATTGCTGTTTGCCCGTTGCGATCTTTGTAAAGCAAAACTACAACCTTAAGGCTCCATTAAACAGAACGCGGGCCAGCGGCAAGTGATTCTGCCCTAATCATTTTGTTCAAACAGAATACGGGCAAGAAAAGCGGGCCAGTAAGGAACGCAGCGTGCAGATAAAAGGTTGTAGTTGAACAAACTTCAAAGTTCGCAATAAAGTGATTTCCAAAAAAGCTCTATTGGCCTTTCCACCGGAGAAACTACGTTTAGGTCTGAATACAGAAATCTGACGATGGTTCTTTCTTGCTTTCGAATAGAAAAGTAAATCCCTTGCTGAAATGTTTTTTTTTCGTAATGAGCTATGGCGATGTACGTACAAGAAAATACTGAAACCTGAACATATCATTCGCTTATCAGCTTACAACTGTTTGACTACCTTTTTAGTACGCAGTTTACAATGACATCCCAAAACAAAAGTAACCGAACTGATACGACAAATGTTTTACGATTCTACATCGTTGTTACGACGTTCTGTTAAAATATTTGTTTTTTTTTTACAATATTCTTCATTGTAGGTACACCTTATTAATTTGTTTTGTCTTAAATAACTAACGGACGTGATGAATTTCAAATTCGAATTTCTTTATGGATAGTTAATAAATTACATCCAATGTTACTCAATAGTTTTTCACATTTATGAATTATTTAGCAAGCAAAAGTTAAAACCAATTTTCCAAATCACTATCAATCCCTTTAAACATTTACTTTTTAAACACCCCCACTAGCAAACATTTAAAACAAATACACACACTGTGAGTTAAGGAAACTTTTTAGAAATGTTTGTCTTTTCAAAAAAAAAAATATTCAAAAGCAGTTTACTGTTTCGATTTTGTTTAGGAATTTGAAGTATTGTTGTGCTTTAATCGACTATTTTTTGGTATTATTTTTTCAAAGCTGGAGGGAGTATCTCAGAGACAATCGCCCTCTCATTGTTACTGTAGATAAAAATAAACAGAAAACATTGTTACAAAGTAAAACAGGATAGAGAACCCAAAGTTGATGATAGATTTCTTGCTGCTTCGTATTAATTTTACTGAATCACACATTTTTCTTTGCCACCACTGATGTCCACTTGTTCTATTTCGCGGGCGATTTCGTGATCATCTTCAATTCTGTAAGAGGAAACACATATTTATACAAAATCAATTTAAGATTTGGATGTGTTATTTATTATTGATTTGGAGACTTACGCGATTTCCTGATTATGTAAACGTTGCACCAGTTGATCACGTTTATCGACAATAGCCACCAATTCCTCAAGTAATAGTCTTTCTTTTTCACGTTGTGCTTCGGATTTGCGCCAGTCCTCGACTGATTGAGCCGCACGCAGCTCTTGATTGAGTAGGGCATATTTAAGTTCCAAGTCGCTTTCTTGTTCTCTGTATGAAAAAAGAAACACAATTAATTTTTGTACGTATGACAAGGATTAGCACAAAAAATAAAGATTTCGAAATTAATAATAATATCTTTAGGGGATTCGCGAATATTGCGATGGAATCAGGTAAAAGCTGGGACGACATTACATTTTTTGCACGAATGAAACGTGTTGCGAAAATCTAGGCCTTGACCTATCTCGGGCTGTTGCGCCCGCTTTTTATTTATTTTACACCAGAGAGGAGATGAAACAAATTATAACTCTGGCCAATTGCTGTTTCTTTGGGTTAAGTAGAAAATGCCTCGAAAAACTAGTATGGTTTTATAAAATAAAGCTAATCCGGTCCAGCTCTTTGGCGTAAAGGTATGGACTTTGTCAAGAGTGCTTGAGAGAGCAGAATTGTTTGGGGGAATTCTTTGGTTTCATCTTCAAAGACGGTAAGTGGAACAGAAGATACATTTGTGTAAGTGCGTATAGGGGTTGTTCAGCAACATGGACATAGTTTGAAAGACCCCGCTTAAAGTGGCGTGAAAAACTTCGACTTTGTTCTATTTGTTTAATTTTGCCTTCTATATCTTCATCGGGAAAAATAGTCCAACATATTGACATTCAATCTGTGATAAGGTAGAAACTAGTGGGGTTTTAAGTCGTGCATCGTTTCGTTACCATAATGGCAAGGGAATTGTGCAGTTGTTTCATTTACTTCCGATTAACTTTTTTTCATTAAAGTTAGCTACCTTGTACGAAGAAGGGCAGGGTTGTTGTAAAGCAAGTTGGGATGAATTTCTGCATCTTCATCTTTGAATCGCAGCCCTAGATTCAAGACAACAAGCTAGAAACTTGAGTTGGTGAACTGGAAAAAGTGCACTTGGAATCCCAGCACCAGATTCAATAACAAGGAAGACTGAACCTCTGTTACAAGGGTTCCTAAAGAATGGATCAGGAAGCCTTAACCATACAACGATAAAAAAAAGGCAGTGGATTTTGGAAAGGCGAAAGCTCCATTGCAAACCATGCTATGCAATTGAGTCCACTGACTCCAGATAACAGAGGAGTGAGTCCACCGACAATACGTACCGCAAAATAAAAGCTGAGACTTATGTATTGTTATATACAAGTAACCCTTTCATGGCCGTTGCTGCCTATAGCTATCATTCGGACATGAAAGGGTTAAGGACTGTATAGAATATTTATACAGGGTGTTTCAACGCAAATGTCAAATACTTTGGCAGTCGGCTCCACGAATAGAATGAACAAAAAACAAAAGAAACATTTTCATGACATCAGCGAAGGTCAAATTTGAAAGCGAACCTTAAAGCTAAAATTACACAGGCCTGCAAATAATTGGGTCATGTCAGTTGTTGGCAAGCTGAGGGTCATTTCCGAAGTAGGTTTTTGCGTAAAATCCGAATCCGGTTTCAGAATTGTCCTATCACGTCAGGATTTTGAGATATGATTTTGAGGTTATGTACCCAAAAAAGGACGTTTTGGGTTAATTTTTTCTGGTTTCTATCTCCAGTTATAACATTTAGCACTACTCTTACTCTTCACTTTAAGAGTTTGAGAGACCGATTTCGATTTTTTTTTTTTTTTTCAAATTTACGTGTTATTTAAGACTCTTTGTGTGACTGAAGGATTTTCACTGGTTAAATTGACTGGACGAACCACCGAAGTATTTGACATTTGAACTGAAACATAGTGCATAGGTATAAACTTACAGAATATTAAGTTGCATTTGACGTCTAAGTAGAGCGTTTTTCTTATTAACTAGTGTGAACCATTGTGATAATAGTTGTTCCTCGGTTTCTTCTGACTCTGTAAATGTAAAAAACAAATATTAGAAAAATATTTAAGCAAACAAATCACGAGCAGTTAGAAGATAATATACAAAATTCTGAATTAATTAACTGTTACAGCTGCAAAGCACGATTTTGCAGTTTGAAACGAGCAGCTACTGTAGGTATTTTTTTGTTTTTTTTTTAATAAATTTGCTTGCAGTTAGTTTTATTTTAATTCTTTTTTAGGTTAAATATAAATATTTATATTTAAACGATTTTAAATTGTATTACTCAGCAAGCGAAGATAACTTTGTAATATAACATAACTGAGTTGAACTTGATTTAATTAAGAAAAAAACAATAAAGAGATAAAGAATGTAACTTCTATTCCTACAAAGAATTGTAAAATAACCAAATTTGAGAACTTCAACAAGAGGCAGAGCATATTTTAACTGCTTTTTTTTTTTAATAATAGTTTTTACCAAGTTTACCATTGGTGAGGCGATAGGTTAATTCTTCTTCGAACAAGATATTGACGATTACAGTTAAGCCATGATAAGTTGACTAAGCGAAGAATCACACGTCAGCACGTCGAGGAAGCACTTAAGGCTGAACAAAAACTAGATTTGAGAGCAAAGACCAAAACCGCGAAAACAAACAAAACGCTGGTTTCTTTGTTTTTGCTGATTTGGTTTTCAATTTCAGTTCCAACGCACCTATTCGAATTTTATTTGTACTTTGTCGGCTACTTTGAAGATGAGTTTCCATTCTGATTTCACCAACAAATACATGCATTCTAGTGAACTGACTGAGCTACCCAAAACCAAAAATATGATTTTCTAGAATTTCAGAATATGAAGTACCATAAACCGTGAATGATTTGTTAATCAAAATGAATTTTAAAATCTATGAGGAAAAACTTACACGAAATAGAAATAGGTCAACAAAATATCTTTAGCTTCTTTTCCTTGTTTCATGCTAATGTCGGAATATGCATTATGGTGAAAAAAAAGGAATACACATCGGTAATTTTTTTCAAAAATGTAATGCGATTCATTATTTTTTTACTTTATTCCCTCGCTCACTCATCAAATAACGGTTTCTTAAAACGCACACCGGAGGTAGTAGCTTCCTTCAAAATGCGAAGACAGCGCAGATGTAAGGAAAATTGAGCAAACTTCACGATAAATTAATGGACATTCCTTGTGTTGTGAGTATTACAATAAACTTATCGAATTGTCCATTTCGCTTGAACATTTAAACGATGATTAAGCAGAAAAATGATTGAAGAAAGAACGAAAGGCAATTAGCATTCATGGCATATCATACGCCGGTAAATTTGGGGCTGCCATTTTCTGTGCTTACCCCCAGATTGAACTTGTAACTCATTTTGAATGGATTTATTAGGCGGAGATCTTTGCTATGTAGAAGCGCTCACCAGATTACACACTTAAATAAATCAAATTTATATCCCGTTAAACAGTAATAAATCGCGCCCCAAAATCACTATTAACAACGGAAATCAAAAGCGAATTAAACCACGGTGCTGTCTTGGGGAAAGTTTACTGGCTACTGTGATACAAAACAGTTGGGAGCAGGGAATCAAACAACGATGAACTAATTAGTTGTCTCTGGCTGGACTAAACCAACAACAAGTAAATTTGCTACCAAAATCGCTTAGCTGTAGTAAAGCTCTGTTCAGAATGATAGTGGGACTGATCATTTAATTTAACGCATATGTTAATTTGAACAAACAACGCTTTAAGTCTCGGCCTAACAGGTCGATTGCTAGAATTTTAAACTTGTTCCCTGGCAATGCCCAGTAACAGCGACAGATTTGATAAATCTAAAACAAAAAGGAGCCGGAAATACTCTCCTATTCGCCAAATAGTTTTCATATCGGAGCATTTTCCACACAAAACTATCTAAAACTAGTAATGATCCCAACATAAAAAACTCAACGTAAGGTCTAAATGGTGAAGATTGTCAACTTCCCCAGCTATTACCATTAGACTGGAGAAGATTTAAAAAGGCAAATTTTATTTAATTAATAATTTGAATATCAGTATTCCTTCAGCAAAATACTAAGAAATCATTGGAATCACATTTCAAACGAATCTAAAAGAATATGGACAAATTACCTAATTAGTAGGCTATAAGATAGGTGTTTACACTTTTAATGCAAATCATAGGTCAACGCAAGTTTTGGATCTTCTCCGTTTCTGAGAAGTATATTTTCTCAGTTTCAATAGCTTTGAAGTTGAACAAATGTTAAATAAAGCTGTCGATACAACTTACTTGTAGACTTAAAAAAGTAGCTAACTGGTTTTTATACATGACGAGTTTTTAATCAAATTAGTGCCGGCTTTTAGTAGCTTTGCGTTAATATCAAAATTAGTAAGCCACGACGAACTCTTCTTCTTTTTCTGAAGCCAAGTCGAACTGATTTTAGAAAAAACATTAGTAAAAATGATTGAAAATATGGAAATTGGTTAGTTGAATTAAGAGAACAAGGAACTTCAGCGCGCTACGCAAAGGATTCTAAAGCGTTTTTAAATTAATATTGCAGCCAGCCATGGATTAATCATCAGCGTGATTGGATTGTTAACACAGCCTAGCTCAGCGCAATTCAGCAAATGCATTACTTTAAGAAACAAAACTGAAATGAGAAAAAAACCAACACATTTCTTACTGACCGCACGTGCTGCGACTTCGTGAACGTCTTCGCTTTTTGCTACCAATTCCTACGTCACTAACTTTAAGATTGTCACAACTATGAGCAAATAGTCGCGATAAGTTTCGATTCAAATCAAAACTGTGTTCGTGCTTATTCTCTTTCTCATCGTCATCATCGTCGTTATCACTTTTACATTCATCAGATACATCCTCGTCACTAACGTCATAGTCCTGTAATCTTATTCTAATACTACCACCACTAGGTCGACGTAAAAATCTAAGAAATGCATTTTCATTACTTGGATTACCACCCATAACTGCACGTAATTTCTTCTCCAAACTGCTTGCTTTCTGATCGATGGCTTCTTGTTCACGTTCCAGCGCTTCCAATTCTGATTCGATGTAAGAGAGTTTATCACCCTGCAAAGAAACATTTTCACTCACAAAACTCTACCTGGCAAGATCAGCGGAGTGATAACTTACTCTCTTTTCCGTTTTTGGTGAGATCCTCTCGAGGACCGAATTGAACGATTGCAACGGACTGTTGCCATTTCGTTCGCTTAATCTATGACTAGGACTCAACTTGTAACTGCTATCCTCCGACGATTTGAGTATGTCTCGTGGAGGTGTTATTTTCTTCGATGGCGATAGGGGTGCCTTGGGGGAACCAGCCCCACTGCCACCATTTTGATAGAACACAAATTCATCTTTAATCCTCACCGGCGATGATGTTGGCGAGAGTGTTATACGCTTTGTTGGCGTTGTTGGACTTTCGCCATTCACTGTTTTCGAACGCGTTTCGGCGATAAGGCGGCGTGCATGCTCCAACAGACGCTGCTGCCGTTCATCCTGCAACGAAACCATTAAATACTTATTATTTTCCTTTCCACATTTGCATGTCAATGTTAAGCTCATGTACTCGTGGTGATGCAATGAAACGGGGCCAATCTTTTGTGAGTGTGAAATTCATTATGTTTACGTTAAATTAAAATTCAAAGCAAAAATTATACAAAACTATAGGCAAATCAAATCAACTGACTAATTTATTAAAAACAAAGTTAAATAGACTTTACTGTTCGCTTACATCGAAAGCACTGTGGTGCGTCTACTTACGTCGTTGTCGTTCTTGCCATTTTCACCAGCGGATATTTTTAATTTTTCAATCATGACTTTGGCTTTTTCGCTCATTTCCTTATGTCGAGATAAAAGTTTCTACGAAAAAAATAATTTTCCAAACGAAAAACAAAACAAAAAAGAACACACAACAAACGAAAACAAAAACAAAGAAAATAAGTAAAAAAAAAAATTAATAAAAGCAAATTGAAAATAAAAGTCAAATTAAAAGAAAATTAAGGAAATTGTAACCAAAATCAAATTTTATTAAAAATCGGATCAAAATGAATGACATTTATATAAAAGGAATGATTCCTAACAGAAAGAGGGGATTTAAGGTTGAGCAACAATTTTACAGAGAAAGCAGAGAGATTTTTGATAAACCTTTCCATACAAACATAACTACATAGATAAACTGAATGCTCTTAATCGTATAGACTACTAGTGGACTACGCCTCTAACATTGCGCATTATATGGGAAATCAGTGCCAAAATAGTTTTGCAATACAAAACAAAAATTCTACACGACACCGAAGGCTTAAAAAAAATGTATAAAGTAACCGTCTGCACCTACGGAAGGCTCTGTGATGTGTCTCCTGCAGGGGAATATAATGTGCACGTTCTGCAACTGTATATTTTAAGTTCCTTAAAAATATATGATCTTCGCTGAGATATATTAAGTTATTGCAATCGTAGCTATTCACGTGGAAGAGCAGGTAAAGCAACGAAAACAATGCATTAACACATCCAAAATTTAGTGGTTCAAAAAATAAAGAAGAAGATTGTTCTTAACAAGTGTTGCACCAACGATTGTACTGTTTCATGGAACCCAAAGTTAAGCCGAGTGTCATAAAAATAAAATCTTTAACAATAGAAGTCGGTCAATTGAATCAATATACCAGAGTACGCAACGGTGTGCGCTGTAGTGTGTGTTATAACATGCTTGCAAAAGGAACATAAGAAAAGTGAAACATATCTAGATCAGCAAAAAAAAAGCATCAATCGAATTCAAGTCACGTCCAAGAGTGAGTGAGAGTCGACGAATAGCAACGAAGATGTGATCACTCTGATAATGAAATAAGTACGCATATGCTAACGCACTATATTTTTATTTAACTGAAACCCTTTACAGGTAATAAATTCCATAGAGCGTTTATTAATAGACTGTATATCCAAGGTGCACTGAATCTATCAAAGATGTGGAACAAATTATAATCCCTATCCAACGACACGATGAAATAAAAATGATCGGTTACAATCTGAGTTTTGGGCAGATGGCATGCAGCTCTATGGCATACGTCACCACGAAAATACAAATATAAATCCCATAGTAGTGAAAAGATCACTACGGCAGAAGCTTAAATGACGTTGATGGCCGAATTTATGACAATCAAAACTAATCATCTACCTAAAAACTCAACCAAAGATCAAAAAAATGGCTGACGCGACAACCCAGGGGAGCCAAGGCCTAGCTTTTTGGAACCATTCGAATATAAGGGATGTATGTAAAATTGATTGCCGACTCCGAACGGCGAATTGAGAAACTGCTTCATGACAAATTATACTCTCGCTGGTTTGTCATTCTCCGACGAGAAGTTGTGCTTCGAAAAATGTTCGATGGACTTTGCTGTAGCTCGAACCTACTTATCTCAGACAGCACTCCAATACACTAGGCACTAAGCCAAGACGACCACGAAATGCTGTTAAAACTCACTGACTAGGTGCCGATCTATTCAAAGAAGCAGGGGGCTATACCTCACGTCACAGTCTTTCAAATCCTTCCGATTCAGATGGAGGCGAAGGTCCTATTGGGACACCACACTCAAGGAAAACGCATACATATTTAGTCTGACAACAAAATAATTATTAAAGCGTCAGAAAACA
The DNA here is from genome assembly GCA_917880715.2 of Matsumyia berberina. Taxonomy (NCBI): domain Eukaryota; kingdom Metazoa; phylum Arthropoda; class Insecta; order Diptera; family Syrphidae; genus Matsumyia; species Matsumyia berberina. The sequence continues at coordinate 47,069,599 of OU862871.1, read as the reverse complement.
CTTTATCGAAAATTTAATTCGCACGGAAATGCAAGAATATGCTAAACCTCCTTGGCAGCCAAAACAACGTGCTCATCTATAGGCTAATGGGACACGTAAGTGTAACGGAAGAAGTAAAATCAGACGATGTGGCGTGAAAAGGAGAAGGAAAACGGTGCGAACTTTAAACGACAAGATAAGAGTTGCATCAATGGTCATCAGAACGGCAATCGGCGGCAGGATCAACCAGTATTTGTAGAAATACTGAGCATATATGACGACTTGCAAAGTGCCACATCGCCAAGGCAAACAATATTCTCCGCAAAAAAGCGATCAAATGTTACCGACCACAACTGAGATCATTAGTGGAACTTCGTACAGGGCAGTACATTTCAACAAGCACGCACACCGCAATCTGTAAAAACTACAAGAAGAAGGAGAATCAAATGGTGTATAGTGAAAGTTATGAAAATGATATCAACCTCGAAGCGTCGTTATTGGCGAAGCATCGAAACTCTTTATATTTTACAATTTTCTACGATCTAGGATTTTTTTTCTTTTGCAATAAACTAGGACGAATTTCAAAAGCTTGAAAGTTTGTTAAAGAACCGCACTAAAAAAGGGAGACAAATAAAAGAGACCAGAACTAGGACATTACTTACAGTTGCTGTGTTCGGATCCAACGCCGGTGTAACCGTCGTTGTCGTATTCGTATTCTGAGTTTCGTAAATTTTCTGATAACTTTCTAACTTCTGTTTCTCCCTCTCAAAATCATCCTCCTCATCGCTACCGAATGGATCAGTTAATTCCCGACGTGTCATCAGAGTTGGTTTATCCTTGCCAACAATTGGTGTACTAGTACTATTATTATTCATCACACCGGCCATCGAATTGTTGTTACTCTGCTGCAGGGCGTTAATGCTGTTTCTATCTTTGGCAGGTGACAAGACTTTTCCCAGTAGATTCTTTGAACCAGAAAAAATTAAATTCTTTACGTCCTTCTTCGATGTGGGCGATTGTGGAGGTTTGTCATTGTCATCTTCGAGTGAGCCCTGATGCATAAGATGCGCCTTCAGGTGAGTTAAGTTCAACAAATTCTGGGACAAATTATCCGACTTGTAGTTACCAATGACGTAGCTAGACTCATCACACGTGGGACCTGCAAGAAATCATAGGAAATCGATCAATTTGATCTGATCAATGATCGGGGGTCATACCAATTTGTTCGATGTGCAATTGTTTGCCAGTGAAATGAGCTCTCAATTGATGAAGGTACGTCATGACTGCCAATTTATCAGGCACGGCCAGCATGCTCATATCGCGAGGCTCAATCACACGTGGAATACCCAATGACTCGGCTGCATCGAACGCCATGCGACAGTTGCCGACCACATCGTGTGGGGAGGGTTTTGACATGTCACTAGAAGAACAAGGACAGAATTGTATAAAAAACGAACACAATCGCAAAACAACTACACTTACATTAAATGCGGCTCAAAGTGATGAATGATGGCACAGAAGGCTATTCCATTGCGCCAGCTAGTTGTCAAGTTTGTAACCTTAACATTTGAATAGTCCTTAGTCACCTCCTTGCACCATTCAAGGAGATCCTGCCCAGGTGTGTTCTCCTTCAGAATAATCTTCTCAACAACTTTGTTATTGATCGTTGGAGTACCATTCTCGTAGCTCTTCTTCAAGTTTAATGGTTGCAACTCGGGGCGCTTCACCTCCGTCCGATTCATAGCCTGCATTATATTGGCAACAGGTTGTCGGTCTCCTTCTGCCTTCGGTTTGTCCTCTGTTTCTTTTTCACTGGGAATTATATTGATCTGGATTTCGTCCTTCTGCTTCTTCACCTCATCCTTGGGTTTCGTTTCAATTACAGGTGCTACCACTTTAGCCCCTGGCAGTGGAACCTTATCGATTTCCACTTTTCTTAGTTTTTCCACCTTAAACACCGTTGACTTACGATCCACATCATCAGCGGGCGGTATTGACTTTTTGGCTATTGCACTCATTATCGTGGGAGCTGCAAAAATGGACTTACTCTTCGGCTGGTCAGCAGTTTTTGGCTTTGGTTGCTGTAATGCTGGTTTTGTTACGCTTGCTGTTGGCGGATCCTGGCTGGAATTAGTTATTGTTGAAACTGGTGGTGGTGGTGCTTTTATTGTAGGAACTTCCGTTACAGAATCTCGTGGAGGTGACATTACAGCACTAGGCGTTTGCTGCATATCATCATCGATGCTCTGTTTGTCTGCGTCATGTTCAAAATTGAGGCGGGTTGCTTCGGCCAATGGAGTTGGATCTTCCGACAAAGAAGGAACTGCGAATAAATTAAATTCACAAAATATTCATAAAAAATATCGATTAGAACTCACCACTCATTGGCGTCGCTAAATCAATGCACCCATTCAAACTGGACGTCAATTGCTCCAGTTGTTGAGTAAAATCGAACAAATGCTCGGATATATCACCGGAACTCTCCAAATCAGGAATATCCTCCAGATCGTCCAATGGTGCAACATCACAATTGTTATTCACGGACATTAGGGATACCACACTCTGCATGTCTTCGTCTCTGAAAAGATAACAGAGTCATAGATAAAGGAACAATTGGCAGGAATTGGAAACTACTTACGTGGCTTTACCTTCCCGCAGGAACACACAACTTATTGTCAATTCAATTTCGGCGGAGGTGATTTTACGCGACACTGGCTTCAAGTTGAGCGTGAAGCTTTGTTGCGTTGATTCTATGCTGGCGTACTTGCGCATATTGATACTGGCTGATGCTAGAACACGTTTCTTACCCAACTGTGTGATCTGAAATAAAAAGAAAAAAAAAAACACATCATTAGTGGAAAGAAAAACGGTGAAACCACTTGCATCTAAAATTTCTCATTCAAGGCCACCATGAATGCCATATGGTCCTTCTGTGTCTTTCCATGTGTGCAAAATGCACTTAATTATTTACAGATCCTTAGCCATGGCGAGGACGAGACTCTCCCAGCATAACATGCGAACCACGTTAAAGTGAAACCTAAAACCCAATTTGAAATTTGTAGTACATAAATCAGGTTAACTACAATTGCCAGCATTATGTGCGGAGTATAATACAAGGGCTTTGTTACATCGGTGTGGGCACCGATTTTGTGAGTGAATAAACATACAGAATATTGAACGTGACAAGTCGAGGGAAGAACATCTTTTCCTTCTGTAGGACATGGAAAAAGACGGTTCTCCTTGCCTTGGATTTGTGCCAAGCAGTAAAATAACTTTTACTCAGTCTGTCAGCATTGTCTCTTTGGTTCTAATCACAATAAATTGATTTGGCACTAAACGAGAGAAAGGTATTATTGGCTTGATTGTGAGTCAATGGCATTCTCAGGGCAAATCCCTGGGTGGTTAATAAATTAAAGTGGTATTGCTTGTTCGCGGAATAATTCTATTTGTATAGTCAATGCAGATAGTTCTCCAAAATTAAACATTGCGGCATTCCATAGTTGCTGATGAGGCAAAAAATGCAGACATTTCATCTCAAGTCACGTTCAATTGTCGAGACGAGTGGTACTTTTTTTAATTAACGATGTGTGATAAACGCAATGTCTGACTTTATGCTCGTAGACAAATGAGTGAACTCCAAAAAATGTAGGATAGGATGCTACCATGGGAGATAGCCATGCGTACATGTTGGGATAGCCATACATCTACATCCAGGGAAAGACGCTTTAGCCATTGAGTCATGTGCCGTCTCATTATTGAAGCCATTGTATAATAAATATTGTTGGCTACGCCATGACGTTAAGCATGAGTACAGTGGAAATAGTGTAATAACTTCTTGTACACTTTACTTTAGATGGCGAAACAATTGAGGACATTTCAGTACCGCAGAACAGGACTGGCATAATGAGCGCTTATATGAATTATCTCTATTTTACGTGTGAGGATATTTGCTACTTAACCCAGAGGAAAGATTGATAAGCGTTATTTTTCATTTTATATCCACGTGCGCTGTTGTGTTTCTTTTAAAATCAGCTACGAACCTGGTGTAGACAGATACCTTTACTGCATCAAAATTGTAACTATTCAATGCGACATTGTTTGCTTGGTCTTGTTATGGTATGTGAGGGTAAACGCGATAGCCTTAACTTAGGCCTCAATCGGACTCGGATGTGTTCCCCTCTTTTAAACGTTAGAAGATACATAAGTGGGAATTGACACTAGTGTGCCTGTGATTTGGCGAATACTTATGCTTCTTTGGTGAAGACATGGTATTACCGATTCCTTCATACATGATGTGCTTCAGGTCCGGTATTCACCTAGATCGGTGGGTTTACTATCACATTCTCGGGTAGAATAGTTAATTTTGTGTTCTGTGTTCTGTGTGGCTGCTCACCACAAGGAATTAATTTTGGCAACGCGCGACTCTCTTGCGGCTTGCGGAAGTTTTTTTTAAGTCAAATAAATTGCGTCGACTAAACGTCCACCGGCCTCTTTTTCTGTCTACGCCAATTGGCAAGGCGACAACGGGCTTGGGGCAACACCTCACTTTTCGGGTAGAATAATAATCGTAGTCCATTTTTCATTCAACTTTAACTAATAAATAGTGTATATTGTAATTAGTAGTTTTATTTCAAGAAGTTGGTTCTGTCACAACCTGACAACCAAATAGTATGATGTCTGATGTGTACCTTTAAAATAGGCGTCCAAATTTTCTATTTAGGAATTTCTACTGCTATGAGAACGACACTTTCGAAGTCAGGAATGCGCTTTGCAGTAGGGTAGGATAGTTATGGCGATCACCCATGCAAAGCGCGGACACACACACGCCAAGGTAGACTGTTTATTGTACCACGTTGATATTATGATATTATCAGGACGTGTCACTCACTTATTTAGGACCAGTTAGAGCTCTCAATGAAGATTAAGAAACTTTTAATGTCAGTATGCATCAAATTATCCAAATCATTGAACTGATAGACTCTTATGTAGTTTTCTTTTTTGGGTAAATCTGGATAAGTAAAGAGGAAATGGGGGATTCTGCTTTCGTCCTCTTCGTTCCTGCAACCTCTGCAAAAGTTATTTGCGAAAATGCCCATCCTTCTGGCATGAAGGTTAATGAGACAGATGTCAGTAAAAACACCGATTACGGTATTGTTAGGCAATCTTTTAAACAATATTTCTCAGTAGGTACGGCATGTGTAGCATAGCATGTCTTGCTATGGTTTGTCTTGCTGATCGCATCGTACTCTAAGAGTAACTTATACGTAGCGAGTAGAGTTCCCAGATTATATAACTACAGTAGTGCCGGCGAGATTATCAAGCTTACAATTCTCTGGAATGCCCCTATTAACGGGTATCGCGCATAGATGAGTGCGAAATTGTTCTGTCATCTCAGTGAGAGATGATCAACTCTTTCATAAGCTTCGGTAAGAAGTGCTAAAACTAGCATCTGTCTTGTTATAAGACCGAAGCCAAGACAAAGAAATACTGTTAAGCAGTTTAACTAAAGGGGAAAAAGAATCTATCAAGGGAACATCGTAGTAGAATCGCAGTCAATACTGAGGATATGGAAGAACAATTTCTGCAGACTGTTGAACGGCAACGACGAATCAAATCCCGCTGTCAGGCAGAATGAACCACTCAACCCAGATGACGAATACCAACAATTCCGTCCACCCGACCTGGACGAAGTAAAGATAGTCATATCTAAGCTTAAGTCTAACAAAGCTGCTGGTGCTGACAAGATCTTACCTGCAGTGTTGTGTGAACGCCTGAAGCCTTTCGTCAACAAACTGATCGGTCCATATCAGTGTGGCTTCAGGCCAGGAAAGTCCACCACCGACCAAATATTCCCACTGCGGCAGACCTTCGAGAAAACCAAGGAACTTCAAATCGATACCCACCACCTTTTCATCAATTTTAAGGCCGCGTATGACAGCATCTATAGAGGCGAGCTATACAGAGCCATGTCTAGTCTTGGCATCCCTGCCAAGCTCGTCCGTCTGTGCAAGATGACGATGGAGAATGCCCGTTGCTCCATCAAGGTCGGTCAGGACCTCACCGAGACCTTTGATGTCAAAAAAAGCATTTAGACAAGGCGACGCTCTGTCATACGACTACTTCAACATCGTTCTTGAAAGAATAGTGCAAAACTCACGCGTCAACACAAGGGGCACAATCTTTCAAAAGTCCGTCCAATTACCCACATACGAAGACGATATTGACATAATCGGAAGAACGCAGCGTGATTTCACTGGCGCGTTCGTGAGTATTGAGACGGAGGCAGCGAAGACGGGTTTAGGGCTCACTGAGGGCAAGACCAAGTATATGCTGAGACCTTAATCGTCCCGGTCCTGCTCTACGGCGCAGAGGCATGGACTTCGTCAAAAGTGGATGAGTTTACTCTTGGCTGTTTCTTCGGGTGATCTTTGGTCCCGTCTGCATAGATGGTGCGTGGAGGAGGAGGTACAACGACGAACAGTGCGGTCTGTACAGCGACATCGACTTAGCCAGAAAATGTAAGCTCCAACGACTGAGGCTATGTAGAGCGGATGGACCCCAATGCTCCGGCCCGGAAAATCTTCGAATTCACACCCGAGAGACGGCGCAGTAGAGGAAGACCGCTCTCAGTCAGCGCATGCAAGTGGAAGGGGACCTTAACCAACTTGGCGTGCGAAACTGGAGGTATCTGATTAAAGATCGAGCTGAATGGAGGCGCTTGTTGGTTGAGCCTCCTTAAGTAAGTAATCAAGAAAATTCGATAGTTAGGTTCCATTTAAATTTCAAATACATAATAAATGTTTTTGGTTGTTGACCTTTGCTAACGCTAGAGGGTTCATGTCTTTGTGAAATGATGTGAACTGCTTGGATCTAGATTTGACCAGTTGTGCTAATAAAATGCAAATTAGACAAATCCCAGAAGATCAATCGGAACTCTTAAGATTGTTATATCCATAGCGATCGCCTCTCCACATTAATTGCATGCAACGCAAATTCTACTCCCATTGTTGATCGTTTTCTTCGTAAGGGAACAGATCTTTTGGCTTTGTCCTCCAATTTATGTTCCATTTTTCAATCTAATCAAGATTGTCACGCCACATTTCATCACATTTAACAACTACTGCGCCATTTGCTTCGCTGACCCCGAAACAGAATCGTTTATTAAAACGCCACACAACAATGGCACTGACACCGACCGGTGTTGTTGATTCTTATGTCGTCGTCGTCGTCGTCAATCACAATAGTGTGAATTCGATAATTTATTTATTCCAATTTAATATAAACAACTGCGTTTGGACCCGCATTTTCGCGGCGACAGTGTCACGCCCTCTACTCACTTTCGATTCGGTACTCTTACTCCCAGAAACCCGATTCCGTTTCACAACACGACCACTTACTTCCGTCGTTGGCCGCTATTGCCGCCATCGTTGTCTGCTACTTTGGGAGTCTCTGTATCGCCCTGACATCCCCTCATGTATCGCACAAGTAAATGATGCTGATGTTGATGATAGCCAGCATCGTTGTCGGCGTTGGTGCCGTCATTGGGCTGGGATACTATTACATTCAATAAACCATGAACTACTGCCAAAGACTAAGGGTGAATTGGCGGTACCGGCGGCGGGTGGAGACCATGGCACAGGGAATAACAATAACGCCAAATTCCGCATTATATCCGCCGCCACCGCAATACCAATACATTCGTGCGTTCTCTGTGATTTCATGCGGGAGAATCCAAACAAAATGAACACAGCACAGCATCTTTTCTCTTGTAACGTGCTGGTGGAGGTAGGTACATTAAAATTGAATTAGGGATGCCGGCACAGATACAGAGTGATGCTGATGATACCCATACCCAGCCCCAGTCTGAAAGTCATTTTGCCGCAATAAGAAATCGGCGAAGCATCTAAATGGTTCTTGAGTGTTTAGAATGAACAATGTCTACTTGTACGTTGTACCCTGTTCCCTGAGTTCCCTTCCCATTCGCTTTAAGTCAAGTGACAATAATTTAATAAACTTTGTTCAACTTGCTCCCAGGGTACTCTTTGTCTTACGATTCCATTTTAGAGAAATTAAGGCAAATCCACACGAGGAGGCTAATTGCCGAGCCGATACAGATACAAATCTGCCAGTAGAGTAGCCGCCGGTAATTCTAGTATTTACTATGGAGCCAATCGCTGAAGTTTCGAGTATAGCTACAGATATCATGGCATGTAAATCACTTTCCCGGAGCACTCAGGCGTAATTATTTTACTGGCGGCATTTTGCGAACTAATTCGGTCGCCGCATAGAGCTATGCGTTTGCGGGAGGCTCTTGGGTCAGTTTACGTGGGCGAAGATTAATGGATGCAGAGTGTGTACAAGTGGACCAATATTGGACGATTATATGCGGAAATTCGTTCGACACACAAAAATTATTTGTGAGCGCAAAGTGTAAGTTTATTAGGTTCACAAGAAATGGAAATGGAATGCCTGTATTTGGTATCTTAACACGAGATTATATGTCCAATTGCAATTATTTAAAGTCACAGGTGGGTGCAGATATCAGATTAATGGAAAATGCGATTGGACTTTGACACCTATGGTTACGTAATTCTCATATCCAAGTGGTACTCTGTGTGGAAGCTGAAGTAAGCACCGATAATTTACGGTACAATGCCAATATGAGCAGTGGGCCCCATTTGTCACTCGTTTCCATTAAGGAGCTGCAAAATCTACGAGGAAGTCAAGCATGCTTTCTCAGTTTTCATACTCCCCTACTTTACTTTTTCCTTAGTTGAACAAATGGTATCATGCAACCTTAATTCGAGAATCAATCTGATAAAGAACAGAGATAAAAACGAGTCGAGTACATCGCACAAGTTGCGAATACCCGTTCGAAAAAACAGAGTAAACGCATAACTCAAGAGTACAAACCATTCGCGGGCTGCATTAATCGCGACTCACGAGTCATAGGACGGAACGAACGAGTACGAACGAGTATCCAACCAAACGGTTCCAACCGAATACGAGTATAAACGATGTTGTATGATGTATGTTGAAAAAAATAAACTTCTGCACAATAATAAAAATTTAGGACACAAAATTTGCTCAATGCGTGTAATAAATTCAATTGACAATTTAAATTGACTGATCACAAGCACTCGCTTTTCTCCCTAAAAAAAACAGTACACACTCGCAATTTTTCCGAGTAATTGGAAATTAGGTAGCTGCTCGCGATTAATTTTGGTTATTTGAGTATTGGGCACTAAATTTAATCGCGAGTACGATGCGTTGGGATCTAACAAGCCGGTGTTTGTGAATCGCGAGTCATGAGACACAACGAACGAGTACACATGAAAAATAGCAAAAAATTTCAATTGTGGGAATGGGAACATATTCATTTCAATCTCTTTTAGAGAACCATTTTTTCGACACCCTCTCGAATTATCTTGTTTTGTCTGCACAATACGGGATTGTGTTTGAATGCGCGCATTCTTTACCGTCATCTTGTCCTTTTTTTTTTTTAGAATCCACTCGCACTTACGGGGTTTCGAATACACGCAGCGCAAGCGAGGGGCAGTGGTTCGAAAACAGGTAATATTCGATTTCAATGGCATCCGAAAGTGGTGCCCAAACTTGAAATTGTCCTGTTATAGCTCATCTCTATAAATGCAATCATACGCGGTCTTGAAATCGATAAAAAAAAAAAGGTAGTTGGTATCGATTTGAAATTCCTGGGTTTTTTCTAAGATCTGTCAGGTTTCTACCAATCGTGTGAACAATATTTAAAAAAAAAAAAAAATAATAACTCATCAGCTAAGCCACCAGCTCCAATAGGTTTGTTGAATTAAAGTTTAAGTATGGCATTCTATTCTTCGTTCAGTTTGGGTGGACGTAATTGTTGACTAACATCGTCCATGTTGAAAAGCTTGACAGGGAAATTTAATTCATCATCGCCGTTTTTACAGACTACATAAATGGTCCTTCTAAATCCTCAGCAACGACTGCGACTCTATTGCTATGTTCTCTTGTTCGTTTTTGCAGGCTTTGCAACGGGCTTTTTGGAATTGGTATATTCTTTCAAGCCATTGATAAGACTTCCAAACCTCATTCCTGTAGCAGCATCTCTCTATTTCTTCGGTCGCGTGTTTCTCATCCTCCTTCTTTTTGATGTGAGACTCAGCACATCAAAGGTGGCATCTCTGATAACTTTTTGGCAATATTGCCACTGGTCTTCAATGCTTAATGCTGGTGGCATACAACCTCTTCACCAAGGTAGGTGTCCGGGTCAATGTTGGCCCCTCGGAACGTTCGTGCGTTCATTATAATGGAGAAGTGACAAGCGTCGATCTGGTTGACGGTTGATTGATGAAGACATCTCCGTTTTCCCTTATGAGTATCGAGCTTGGGTAATCGCGTGCTTGTTTCGCCCCGCCGCAAAATCTATTAGCCTAAATCCAGAATCGAATGTGGGAGAGTAGCTAGTTAATGATATATGTAGCTAGGGCATGGCTCTTAAATGTCTTCCTTTATGAAGGCGTGTGCATATATGTAAATTGCATTGTAAATATTATGCTTAAGTTACCGTACTGCTGTAAGGTGCTTGTTAACATATCAGAACTTATGGATTTCTTGCTCAATTCTGCCTCCAATATCAAATCCGCATTTAAAAGCGCTGCTTTTGCTGTCGGTAACCATCGGCTTAATAAATTTCGCAGTTGTTCTTCCTCTTTTTGCCTGACCCATCCCATCGCACTTTTTCGATGGCGTTAATATCTGCGTTATGTAGCTAAGCTATGTAAAGACACTGCGCGCTATAAGATTCGGAAAGCTTGACCCCAAAGCATTTATGTTTTAGAATTTTATTTCAGCGTATTTCCAGCTCAGTGGTTAGTGCGTTGGAATGCTGACCGAGCGTCATTGGTTTAGCCATATTCACGTAACATTTTTCCCGGCACCACCTCTCGTCGGGGAATGACAAGCCTCCGGAAGTATAATCTGCCATCAAAGAGCTTTTCAATTCGCCGTTCGAAATCGGCAATAAATTGTAGGTCCCTTCCATTCGTGCGAACAATTTAACACGCACACCATAAATGGTTGCGAGAAGCTAACTAGAGCTCTTGATACCCGCATACCCGGGTACCCGCATTTTCGGGTATTACCCGGATACCAAAATATCGGGTACCCGTCAGATTTTGGGTACCCGCTATTTTGCGGGTACCGGCGTCATTTCTTATATTTCTCGTAAATTAAGGTAGTAAACATAGGTAGCTAGAAAGATGTGGTGGTTCAACAGAACCTAATTAACACTAAGATGTGTCGTTTTGTGACCACGGCTTGCGTGACCTGGTTGATGGCGTGTGTTGTTGGCGGTAAATGAGACAGCCAGATGTGCATTACCTTCTCTCATTGTTGTATATATTCAACGCATGTGGTGTAATTTACCAACTTTTATATTAAATTAGAGCATTTATGGCTCTTGGGCACCCGTTACCCGCATTGTCCGGGTACCCGGGTAGTTGTTGAGATGGGTATTACCCGGTAAAATCAAGAGCACTAAAGCTAACCCTTGGCTCATCTCGAGCTGTCACGCAAGCTATTTTTTTATTTCCAGCATGTACTGGGAGGCATTTCCTGAAAGTCACTGTACGTATATAAACTATTTAAATGAAAAGATGGCATAGGTTAATCCAAACGTCTAAATAGTTCTAATCAGATTTGATAAGACAGTGTGTACGTCAACATTTTCCTGCAGAAAGGTAAGGTAAAAAGTTGTGAAAGCGCTAAAGTAAACATAAAGTAAACATATTCGTCACTTGTACTTACATCTTCTATAATAAACGTCCAATCCTTGTCTTCCAGCTCGTGTGTCCTTGGATCTTTGAACAATGTCACTGAAATTGTATGATTATCTGGCACTGGCCATGATATATGACCCACAAGTGGATTCATCATGTCTGGCTCCCAAGGCAGCGGTGCCGATGCAACACGTCTCGATCGTCTTGTCCATACGACAGCTAAATTTGTTGGTCTCCTATAAAAGAAGAAGAAAATGCATAAATGTAAGAAAATTTCAAATATTAACGATTCTTATATTAAATAAATAAACGTTTCAACAATTTGCGTATGAACTTGAGTTTGATGAAAAACAATTTGTTTACATGAATTTTAAAGTGGAAATACTTTTGCAAATTATGCGCACGCGGTTTTTCCTTTCCTCAAAAACAAAGGCAAAGCTTCAGTGTTTGTTTTAAAATTAGAATATTCAACCAAAATTAAAAGTTATTCATTATTTGCCAAAGTAAAGACGCAAATGTGCTCCAATGGCATTTGGCAAAAATCCCACAAAATCGTTAATGAGTTTCACTAATGCGAACGGCTAACGCACTCGAGTGGGTCTAGTGATTAACAACACGTGCAGAGTTATTTTTGAAAGTGTGGGTTCATAAAGAATGTCAAATAGGTATGTGCCCTAGTTTGTTTTTCCCTTAAAATAGCCTTTTAAGTCCACCATAGAAAAAATAAATACAACTGCCTTTGCAAATGAGTTGGCTGCAGGGAGGCTTGTTAAAATCCTTGACGCACTTATCAGAAATTCATTTTCGCCCACAATTTACCCACTACACAATTTATGAGTTGAGCATCCCAGAGAAGCAGAAAAAAATAAATGAAATTACACCCACGCCCAGGTCTAGCAAGAGAAAAAAAAACCTAAATTTAGCAAGCTTTGTCGCAAAGAAAACGTGTCATTAAACTCATTTTGTTACAAGTCAAGGACTCTAACAGAAAATCTTTTTAAACCATCTGCGATAAGATCGCATGCACTACCAAGAGGATTTCAATTATTTTCAAAAAAAAAAATTTAATAAAAATACAATTTAACATTGTCATCAGATTTTCTACAGACACCAACGGATAGCTTGAAGTCCTTGAGCACGTATAGCCTTCCACTTTGTTGCCCATCGCCAGGACAATGACACGCGAGCAAATTGAAGATTTTCCATTCTGACAATTGTGCTGTCTCACGTAATCCTGGCCATAAGGCTTCGTGTCAGTTTCACTTTCGTTTAAAATTAACTAAAATTGACTAGAACGAAAATGTTGCCATATCATAACGAACTTTGGTGATTTGCTTCGTATTCTATTGGATTGGTCTGCCAAAAAAAAAAAAAAAACAATGTACCAATCACCCGATTGGTAAAAATAAACCAACAAATGCAAAAATCGTATAAACAAATTTAGTTTGTTGAATATGTCAATCAAGATTGGGGGATCGTCGTACATACATATAAATTATATTTTTGGCTGCAGTTTGTTGTTTTTTAGGGTATGTGCGTTCTAAAATTGTTATAACAAATGATGTTGGGGTGTTGTAGTAATAGGGTAGACTCTGACTGGTATCAACTTGGCGATGCCCAGTGTTGTAACCGTTAGTACACATCATTTGTGCTTATTTTACCTCCTGGATACTGGTTGTTATCCAGCCAGGCTCAACTTGCTAAATTTGTAAGCGCGAGTGCTTACCGGAAGAAAAAATGTAGCACTATAAACACGCCAGCGGACGAATTCCCTAGATGGAATCAACGCTGGCGTCGAAAAATTCCGGAACGAAAACAGCACCTTATCTGGACTACTTCGACATATTTGGAGCTGGGGCCGATAAGGATTTCGAAGAATCAGTTGAATCAGTTGAATCAGTTGGTCTTGGAAAAGAGACGGGCGGATGAGCCCTTAAGGAGCCAACGGCAGGACTCACATCCCCGAAGTGGGTTACTGACATCGGTTGGGGCTTTTCAATGGATCTAGTCTTCCAGGTTGAGGGTTGTACGCCAGTGTGTGCGTAACTGCCCAATCACGAAAAAAAAGCGAGTTCAGTAACACGAACAAGCCTCGGAAACGGACGGATTTACGCACACGAAATATGGACAACGATCTTCGGATCAGCCAAACAATCAGCAGAGGCCCTAAACTGCTGAAAGCAGATATCACCGCCATCCAAGAAGTGTGAAGGGATGGGCCGGTCAAAAAGGGGATGGAAATCTGCGACATCTACTACGGCGACTGCTGCGACGGCAACAAAATCAGTGCTTATTTGAATGTGGAATCGTCGTTGGAGGCAAACTTAGGCAAGAAGTCTTAAGCTTCAGGTATGTGAGCGCATGCACGCTCAGAAGAGAAGTACGACGACACCAAAGATAGGTTCTACGAGTTCCTAGAGAAGACTTACGAGTAGTGCCCTAGCTATGACATAAAATTGTCCTAGGCGATTTTAACGAAAAGGTAGGAAGAGAGGGCATCTTTGGCAGTACTGTCGAAAAGTACAGTCTATACGACACCACCTCGGATAATGGATTTACTATGCTGCGGGCGGAACGTTGTCGTTGCTAGTACGCGGTTCCCACATCTCGATATTCTCAAAGGAACATGGAGATCTCCTGATTAATTAACCGTCAACCAGATTGACCATATTGCGATCGACGCAAGGCACTCCTGCACTATTATGAATGTCCGAACGTTCCGAGGGGTCAACATTGACTAGGACCACTACCTTGTTGTAACCAAGGTACAACTGCGGATATCCCGAACACCGCCAAGCCAAGTAAATGCTGGAAAGAGATTACCAGATCCTTTTCCGATCGAGTCTATCTCAATCTTTCAAGATGTCCTTAGCGTTCAATGAGGGCAAGACGAAGTATATGCTCTCAACAAGAAAGGACATTCAACCCTGATATCTCGGACAGAACGTCACAATAGTCAGGTCAAAGTTTATAGTAGTTAAGGGCTTTGTCTGGACTCCTAGGCTTAAGCCAATCAAACAAAGAATAACTCTTGCCAATCACTCTTTCTTTGGGCTAAGAAGGCAATTGAGTAGCAAAGCCTTCTCTCGAACACCTAAAGTGACCCTTTATAAGACCTTAGTCGTTTTTTGATCGAAGTGCAGTACGTAAGTACAAGATATTCGTGGACTATCGCTCCGCGTGGAAAGAATTTATTGGAAACGACGTCATCAAAGGCGTTATTGGGAACAATAATTTTAAAAGAAGCAACTGCTCTCTTCTCAGAGAAGATGTGTTTGAAACATTTGATGCTTATAGACTCGGGGAATTTAGACTGAACTTAGTTAACTATATCGTCCACAGTTGTAAATGGAGCAAGTCTTGAAATAAAAATTGCTCTCCGCGGCTTACAATATACAACTATAAGTTCACCCATATAGGTAGGTTGTGTCTCGACACGGAGAACAGTATATGTAAGTCCAATGATTTTGACATACACCGCCATCAGTTCCAGTCCGGATTCTAAACGTACCAGATAGTTCTGTATTAATATCAACGGGAACTGCATTCATAAGGCTATATCCATCCAGATCTCGGTCGGAAGGGCAATTCGCTTAAGTAGCCCCAGTATTAACACTATCAGTAATCGGACCACCGCCGAGGTCATGATGGTATTTCGTAGAAGTTGTTCTTTCTATAGGTCGATCAGCGCAAGGTTTCTTAGCTTTGTTCTCCGCAGTACTCACAACATCTTCCCACTTAACAACATTATTATCCTCACTCACGTGCTGTTCGGGTGCATCACCTCACATCCTCTTTTTTTTTTTTTTTTTGAATAATTTCCAATTCACGGTCTGAAAATCAGACGAGATGGCCTTGTTATCGAATTCATGGTCAGCAGAGAATCAAAACTTTAAAAGATAATGAACACCAAGAAGAATCTCGTGAGGAATTCCCCCACCTGTTTTGGACGAAAGAAAACAAAATGCAATAAAATTAAACACGGTAAACATGTTTTGATTATTCACACATTTCTTGATCGCTTGCCAGTGTGTGATTTAATTAATTTTGGTGCAACTAAATAGAAGACAACCAGACGAAGATAGAGATTCCTTTCTATTTCGGCTTTCGATTCAAATTGGATGCACTTCTTTAAATAGAAGGGGGAAAAGTGTGACAACGATCGATGGGTTAGCACCTTGAATCGAAGTTATTTGATTAATCAACTTTAAGGCATGTGATGTGTTTAGTGTTGGCGTATTAATCAACCGAGATGTCTAGTTTCGTAATTAACTATTGAGATCATTAACTAGTTTGATTTAATTTATAATATAAACAGTTCTATTCCTTCGTATTGTGTGGATATTTCGCTAAGGGTCAGTGTGACCTTGATTCGTGCAACCGTGCAAGACAGGCTTGGCCTCAGCGAAATCGGCGAACTGTAAATAAACAACAGAGCACACTTTGGCACCCTAGTCGGTGTAATAATAGTTTATTGTGCGTCAACGCGTAAGGAGTTCTGGCCAATGACTTTTGAGGCAGTTGATTAGAAGATAAAAATTCGAATGGGGAGCCAGTCCTATACTTCCCACCACACACATAACGACCGAGTTGAATTAATATTATTTATTTTTATTTTTGTTTTTGCATAAAATAATTGGATAATCAATTTAATGTCAAAGAAAACATTTCTTCAATTTCCCCAGCAATATTGTTCGACAGAGAGTTGTTGCGCGAACTTGATAAAAAACATTTCTACAATTTCCTCAGCATCCGCTAGACCGATTATGCTCGAAAGCTTATCAGATCTATGTTTCATCCTTAAAAATAAAACAAAAAAACCGCATGATCCTACGTTGTTTCGTTCTCTAGATATCGAAGGCGGAACATATTGTCACACACACACGCGCGTACATCATTTCTAAAATGGGTGCAAACGATTTCTAGTGTATAGCAGCGATGCCAGATGTGGGGATTTTCCCCCATTTTGGGGAATTTCTCACTTAATGGGGAAAATGGGGAAAAGTGATCTTGAAATGGGGAAAAAAGAAAAGCGTGGAAATTTATTAATTTTACGTATTAAAAAATAGAACTCGTGTAATTCGCTTCAAAATAAAAACCGAAGCAAAAGCTTTTAAAGAGCTGCGTCACTGACTTTAACTTCAACTCCAAGCAGAAAGCACCGATAGCGATTCATTTTCAGACCTTTTTGCAGCTTTAGAGCCGGAAAAGATCAAAAGAAAATGAAAAAAAAAAATTATTGACAATTCTATTGATAAAAGAGAACCAACTTTTTTTAATTTAACCATTTTTAAGTTTTTTACTAGGAATTCAAATGGGAATATGGAATGGGGAACATTTTCAAAAATGTCCCCAAAAATGGGGAATTTCACCAAAAAAAAGCTGGCTTCACTAAAGTATAGTAATGTCAAGCGCTGCTCATATCTCGAAATATTTTGATCGGACCGATTACAATACTTCCCCTACCAAGGTGGGAAGAAAAAAAGAGGAAGCACCTTTCTACCTGTTATATACATACATGTAGGCGTACAGCACTTGCAAGGTGATCTCCACTATCACGTTAAAGCTGTAAACATTCACTAATAGGTGCCCATAAAACTTCTGAAGGACTTTCTGGCCTAACCAGAACATCTTTGCCAGTGAACGGGTCAAGAAAAAAGAGGCACAACCATCTAACGAGGAATTAGTCATATATTTCGAAAAGGCAACAGCTTCGTGGCTAATAAAGCTATACAATGAAATCACCTCAACCAAGATGGCAGCAGAGTGGGTTGACGAAGAAAAAAAATACATGTCACAGAACAGTTGAGGAGAAGTCACGGTAATTGGGGAGAAGTTGAAGAGAGATTAGCCATAGCAGAAGCCGCAGAATGCACAATGGGCAACAGGACATAAGTAAACAAATGTCCAGGTCTAAATTGAGCTATGTACATACATATATGCAGTTCTCTAAAAATAATGACCATTTCACGTAGACACCATATAAACTCGGCTTTACTACCCGAAAATATACTCAAAAGCCACATAACCTCTACCTAACCAATCACCCCAAAGGAAACACAATTACAACCTTAATTCGCATAACCAAATCTACACGCATGCCATAAAACACACAAAACTCCTCATTTCATTCTAAATTCACTCCAACCTGTCTTTGAGGCCATACCCATACATAACTCAACAGAATTTTCCCATAACCATCCTCAACAAATGGCCGACGACGGCAGGCGCACCTTCACGCCAACAAAAACAAGACAGAAAAAGAAGAAGAAACAACAAACAGGTGTCATCGACCGAATAACTAATGGAATTTACTAAATCCAATGACAAATGTCCTTTCCTTTGCCATTCGTAAATCATAAAACAGCCGCAAGCACTTGGGCTATCACTTACGGAACACATCCCATAGTTGTGAACAAGACACGACCAGTGGCACAACTATGTTGCTACCACCAGAAAGAGACTCGTTTGGATATTTTGGCAAATGTATGTCTTTCGTTGGCCTTTTTCTTCCGGTACATTTCCGGTAGTTGGCTTAGAGGGAATAAAATATTAATAATTGATATAGAGAAGATAAAAAGGGAGGACAACCTCAGAGGAAAGTGCTTACGTGCGGGACATACCAAATGCAAAGTCATCGCAATTTTTTTTTTTTTCTTTTGCTGTCGATTGTTGGCTGCGATATGGAGCGAGTATGTGATGTGAGGACTTGTTTTACGAATCGTTAATGGAACACTTGAACTTTTCTCGTTTTCTTCTTTATCCAAATATGAGAGGCAATGAAAATGATTAATGTAATGGAGGGAATAAAAATATAAAACAAAACGTTTTAATAAGAGCTCCCTCAGATCCACTGTCCATTTTACTCGGTCTTTATATGTTCGACACAAATGCTTGCCTAACTGTTGACATTCCATCAAATAACCATCAATTCCGATTAGTTTCCTGAACGCAACAGGATAACACTTCGATTAAACGAAAAAGGAAACCATCAAGCTCATTCCATTTGTGTGCTACAACAGCAATACAATAGAACCGAGCTGACAAAAGTATCTCAATCCCTTCTCACCTTCAGCTCGTTCATGAATTCGTAAAGGATGTCCGTTTTTTATCCTTCGTTTTGTTGTCGAAAGTTTACCTTCTTTACAAAAATGAAAAGTTTCACGTAAAATGAGAAATGTTTGTTTTCTTGCACTGTACAGGGTTGAAGTCATGGACCTTGCACAGAGTTGTTGAATACAGTAGTGGATCCAAAAAAAATAAAGGAAAAGTTTACAAAAGTGAAGTTTCAAGGATTTTTTGTTCACAATGTACATGCTACTATACTAAAAGCAACTGCATGCATTTTCTTTGACCTTAATTAATTTCAAGATTTCAGCAGGGTCGGGAGGAGAACATTGAAATGCATTTGGGATTTTTAAGCAGCGATCAAAACGTTGTTTCATGCTTTTGAGTAGTATTTGAGCATGAACAAGTAAATGTGTGAAATGATAAAAGTTTATTTTAAAAGCAACAGGTGATGTACGATATAAGTATTTATATAGTTCAGCTTGTACAAGGCAAAGCTGGACGCCTTCCTCATGTTCACAGTCGCGACCTATACATTCTAAACCAGGTTTTGATTTGATTTGACAGCTCTGCAGTGCATTGTCTTAAAGACAATAAAGCTGTTGGTCTTTCGTCACAAAAATCAAAAGCTCTGATGCATCAACCATTCCAACTCATGTCTGCAACGCCGAAACTATCAGAATGATTACAGAATGTGAGTTTCTTCCGTATATATAACTCAAGACTTATTCATGCACTCTGCTGTGTGCCAAAATATGTACATATAAACATATAGCCTGCACCAGAAAGGTCAAAGATTTGAATAAAACGCTGTTGAAACTGAACCAAACATTGGGCGACCAATCAATCCTAGAACAAGTATCCGAAAACTGTAGTCACATAATCAGAGGTGTAAGGTTATGACTACAAGTATCAGGAGGGAACTGGCAGATAACAAGACGGAAGCAGTAATAAGCAGCAGAAAAAACGCAAAACACCTTACTACTTTACAGTGAGAATACCAGTTCAGTTGCTCGACCACAGGCTCAGTCTCAAAAACCACCTGGATATAAGCAGGCGAGAAAGCCTCTCAGGAAATAGCATCCTTGTCCAGATTAATGCCAATGGAGGATCCAATCTGCGAGCAACAAGTGAACAAGTCGATTCATACACATGTATGCGATTCCTACATGGTCACTGATCATGTAATGGATGAACCCAAGATCGCATCGTTAAGACTTAAGAGCGTGCTGCAATTCTAGAACGGTGTCAGCAGAGCGGTTAGGATATATGTAGGTAATTTCGGCCGAATGCCAATCGATTTGGAAGCGAAAAAATTCGCGTAGCTATGCCAGAATAATCAAAAGGCAGGAGAACTACCAGCGAAGTATACAAGCAGAATGAAAACCAAAGGAGGATCTCCAACGTAGAAGAGCGGACAAGCAAAAGAAACGAAGAGATAAACTATTAACCAAGAGTACCTCTGCAAATACAAACACATAGAGGGTCCATAAAGCACTCTGAAGACAAAATCCAGAACGTGGAACATATCCCTAATAGATATGTACATATGTACAGGGTGGGGAACTGCGAAGGCTATTTGAGGACACAATTACAATTACAATTTACTTTATTGAGACAAGAAAAAAAATCAATACGATTATTGTTTGTACAAACGTTGTTATAATACGGCCGACTAAACATAATGTCTGGCTAAACAGATACAGGCAAATGTTTTTATACATTTATATCAGAATTCCAATTATATTTAATATTAAAAACGTATTAAGTGTATGCTTGCTCCCGGCATACATAATCAACATGGCTTCTTTGGGCACTTAAAAACTTAATAACTTAAAAACTAAAAAACTACAATAATGACTAGAAGGGGGAAAGGAAAAAAAAAATAATAATAATAATTATAACAATAACATTTTTTATACATAAGGGTATAAACACATACAGAACAAAAGCAACAGTGTTTTTAAACAATGGTCTATGAACAGTATGAAACTCAAAAGAAATGTTACCCGCGTAAATTAAGCAGGGATGCTTGAGGACACGTCTGTGATCAATCGTAGTGTTGATCGCGTTGGTAGCAGATGTTTAAATCTTTTCCTGGTACAATGCCAGATAAACATCTAACACGGGAAATGAAAAGACACGCCGCGATTATTGCCATATGTGCAGACCACGGTGATCTTGAAATATCGCGCTTTTTTTAAATTCGCCTGATCGTTTCGTTAGCAAGTTTTGCATCGAGTTGGCTTTTAAGACGTTCGGACGGGGAAAAAAAATCCCCCGAAACAACAAGAACTTCAAGTGTCTGGCAACTAATTCGTGGTGTGGTTCATTAAATCCTCCGAAATCAGTCCTACATATGTATGTCATGAGGAGAGGCTAGTTTATGTCGGAAGAAACAAAAATCAGGCGACTTTTCAACAAGTTAAAGCATCCGGCAGATGTAGGCATTCTTTGCTTATCCACCTAACTCACCAGATCTTAATCCGTTAAATAACTTTGTGTGGGGTGTAGTTGAACATCAAACCAACAAACATCTCTACAATACTATCCAAGCTCTAAAGGATGCAAATCCTGGCCGCTGAAAAACAAACAAAACAAACGTACAACTACTACTACTAATTTACTGTTACATCTTGATATCCAGTCTAACATTAGGCTACAGCAACTAAGTAGCTGTGAAAGAAGTTAGGGCAGTCTTTCACATAAATCGTACGAGAATAGTTGATTGATACATTATGGATACGTTTCTTAAGTGGTCGCCGTGGCTCAGTGGTTATTGCGTTGGACTGCTGATCGAGCAGCGTGCGTTTAAGCTCCAGTCATATCCACCGAACATTTTTCAAGGCACCACCTCTCGTCGGGGAATGACAAGCCTCCGGGAGTATAATCTGTCATGAAAGAGCTTCTCAATTCGCCGTTGTTCGGAGTCGGAAATAAATTCTTAGAAAAATATAACACGCACAACATGATTGGTTGCGATAAGCTAGGCTTAGGCTCATCCGTTTCTCCCCAGTTCGTCAACATTCTCGTTTCCTGGTATTCCCTCATGTCCAGGGACCCAACAGACTGTTACCTTGGGCTGTGTTCGGTGCTGTGAAGTAAAGCCGAGCGAAATGCTATTCCAAAACTGAGGTTTCGCGCGAATTTGACAAAGTGAAATAAAGCAGAATTCTGAAATTCGTCGTTATTTCGCTCGGCTTCATTTCACGGCACCGCTGTGTTCCAAGACCCTCGAGCTCTTCTTGACAGCACCTCACAAGCCTCGATTTTATTTCGTTAGCAGAAGTTTCTTTTATTGCTGCCTGGCTATCAATGAAAGAGGTGATATCTTCTCGTGGTATTCCCCTCATCGCAGTCTCACGGTCGGCCAGTGTCACTGCTAGGACTTCCGCTTGGAAAACTATGGTCCGGAAGGCGGGCGGAATTGGAGATGCTCAGCATTTCGGAAAAGATACCTGCCCAGTGCCCCCACACTAGTGTCCATTTTGGATCCATCGGTGTAGATAGCTATGGAAGGTGCGATTGGTATTTGCCCCCTTTTCCAATCCTCCCTGCTCCGATATACGCCTAAAACTAGTCTTGTGAAATCCAGGTATGGTGTTATGTAGTCGGTTGTCGCTACATTGATTAGATACTTCTGTAGAATTGCAGCATGACGGTTTGCATTTGGTTTCCAGCAGTCAGACTGGCTTATCCGCAATGCACTTATGGCCGCCAAGAGTCATGCAAAGATATAGCCTCATGTCCTGTGGGTGGTGTAGTTCTCATTGCACTAGTAGTTCTAATGCACGCCAGTCTTTGTACCTTCGTGATGGCCTTTAGGTTCGTGATTTTACTACTAGGCTGCCGCAGGTCTGTATGCGTCTTATTATAGCAGTATACATCCACAGGATAATCTTCGGGTTAGGTCCCCAGGTTTTCTCAAATATCTTGCTGTACGAGTAGAAAGCTATTATTCTTTCGTTGATGTTCAGCTTCCAACTAAGCTTTTTATCGACCACGAGTCGCACGTATTTGGCACTCTCGGTAGCCTACCAGTTAAGAAAATTAGTGAAGATTATGTTGAATAGCTCAAGCCGGGTTAAACACTCTACGTTTGTTAAAGTCCCTGTTTGAAACCCAACCCTCCATCATTATTGTTTTCACCACGTTTGAAGTGACTTACCTCTGTTGTTGTGGTACATAGTACAAAACTCAAGGATCTCATAAAACGCCTTACACCTCGTTTCGCTACTAAAGGAAACCAAACTTCCGGTCTTTATACACATTTATGCATGTTCTTTGCTCCGCAATCCGCGTCCTTTGATGTTGCTCTCTTTTGTTGCCTTTTACAAAGTTACCTCAGACGCTGAAAACATTTTTATATCCACAAAGTGGAAAAAAAGGAAGTTCATCATAAAAAGCAATTAAAATTGTAAAATCCAATTAAACACACGATGCTTTGGCAGAAAAAGTTTTCATACACAGAACAACTATTCGGTTCCCTCCTACCCACAATTCCTTGTAAGTTATTGACCAGCTGGCGGTGGTACTTGTAAACCATGCCTGGATGAAAGTTGCCATTTTTATTTTTTGTTTTTTCATAAAATTAGTATCCTTTGCCAGGTTTTCCTTTATCCTGTGAATGCACATGATGATGACTCATTTCACCCAACCCACATGGTGTAGGCAGCAATGCGCATACCACCCCCTGTTTGCTGGAATAATCTACTCATCATCCCCCAAGAGCTTTGTTCCCCGGCAATGGCAGCTAGACATTTTGTGTTGTTTTTCTCCCTTTTTTAACCGTTTTTAGCTGACACCCCTTGCAGTCTCTGGAAATAACTCCAGGCGAACTAACAAAGGCACAACCGATTGACGTAGTCGGGGATTTTATTTTATTCCTTTTCTTATGTTCCTCGTGGGGGTTTGTTTTTCTTTGTCTTTTTGTTGTCTGCAATTTCGACTTTGTGTCTGTTCCTGACAGTAGCATTCTTGTGCTTCTTTTTTTAATTTCTCTTTCGTGACATGACACACAGAAACGGATAAATGTCTCCGATATCGAAGGAAGGAGGCGCTGTCACACATCCGCAACTTGTCAGAGCTGTTTCGCTTTATTCCTGCAACATAGTGCGATGACCTAATTTCTTTGACATTCTAGTCATTCTCCGAGTAAAAGGGATTCATTCCTATTTACAGTTCATAAAAGTTTATTTTTGAATGCGTTGTGAATAGAAGGACACCCCCGCACACACACAGAGTGGGTAGGTATTCCGCTTGCGGGGTCTTACATAAAATGAAATGGGAATACATTACCCCTTGCAGTGGAATAGGTACACGCGGGCGTTGTTTGGATCGTATGATTACCGGGTTTATATTCTATTCTTTATGAGACTCGCATGAGAGTGGAAATACAGTTGAAATGGCTCGAGGCTGTGGATACAAACTGGGTCAACCGCTCGAGGGGATTTAGATGGAGTAACACTTGGGTGAACAGGCAAAATCTGAATCTTTTAGGATTTAGGGGGGAGATTTTGTAGAGATTCCGGGTTTAGGAACAGCTACGAACCTTTAGCTAGGAAGGATGCATTTAAATGGGAAAACTGCCAGAAAAGTTGCACAACTTGTGAAAGTAGTGTTTTTCATTGCTCCAGAAACGTTGTTGGGGGCACCGGTGTACCATGGCACTCGTGTTTAAAGTGGATAATTCTCAAAATCGATTACCGACACACAAATATCATCAAGAGAGTGGAAAATCTCTGAATCCTTCTTCCTAGATGATGTCATTCTCTTACTTGGGTCATTACATACTCAAAACCTTGGTGTCGCCACCTTACGA
Source organism: Matsumyia berberina (assembly GCA_917880715.2). Lineage (NCBI taxonomy): Eukaryota > Metazoa > Arthropoda > Insecta > Diptera > Syrphidae > Matsumyia > Matsumyia berberina. The sequence goes on along the minus strand of OU862871.1, from coordinate 47,044,954 downwards.
GAAAAATTCGATCGATAAGAAGGAAATAATTGCACGTAGTTTAAAGCGAATCGTAACGAGTGGTGGAGCGTGATTTTTTATTACAAAGTCGCAAAGTACTCAATGTGAACAATCAAACGAACCGACATTTAAGAAAGCCGTTCGATTTAAAGTCTAATTGGCGTTCTTCGGTTCACTTATGCGCTGCATTATGACTACAAATTGTGTTATGGTCAATAAATATTGTTGCTTGAGCGAGTCACGTTAGTAGTGAAGCATGCTTCCTCATTCGAAAGCTTTTGGTTGAACATTTTGGGGCTCAGCATCGTCTTTTAGGGTTCTAATGGCAAAATTAGCCAGAGACTACGGTTTTTCAACCTTTACACACTTCGAATATGTCCTATTATTTTGTCAACTGAGGAGTTTCTCTACACGTGCTTTACAGAATTCGCCATTTTCCCCAACTTGCAGAAATTACTGAAGCCAATGAGTCTAATAGCTCGAGGAAACTTCAAATTCCTTAGATAAAATAGGTGCTCTCGCAAGTGCGACCACTTTTGAAACTTTTTTTTGTCACTTATTCGTATCCCAGTGACGAAGGGTCCCCCTGCGATGGACCTCTGCTCAGAAACTCTTTTCATACGGGCAATGTCAAGCTTTATATTGATTTTTGTAACCGTCATCATCATCATCTTCCAATGGCCCGCTTATCCACTATGAGGGTCGCGGGTTTAGGGAGCCTAAGTGGACTCTCCACATTTGCCGATCTTCCGCCATCGACTCTAACTCATCAGGGGCTATTCCCATACGGGTAGAGGTGAGATTTCGGACTTGGTCCAGCCATCTCAACCTAGGCCTGCCCAGGGGACGCGTACCCGATGGCACGAATTCCATGGCACGTCTTGGAAACCGAGTTGGGGACATGCGTTTGACGTGCCCAAACCATCGAAGTATGGACCTCTCCGTCCGAAGAAGTAGCTGCTCGACATTGAGTGCCTCGCGTACTCTGGTGTTCCTTACCCGATCTCGTCGAGTCACCCCAGCAATACAACGAAGAAATCTCATTTCGGCAGCTTGTATCCGCGATCTTATTCTTTCGGTCATTACCCAAACCTCATGACCATAGGTGAGGGTCGGAACAAACACTGAATTAAAGACCGACAACTTAGCTTCGATGCCAAGTTCGGCCCTCCTGATAACAGATTGACCAAGCTGTCTCAAAATTGCTCCAGCCTGACCAATCCTACAGGATAACTCAGTATTGCTCCTACCATCACTCGTGAATAGGACCCCGAGATACTTAAACTTCTCCACCTGTTTCAATGGGACTCCACTAACATGCAGAGTGCATTGAACAGGTGTTCTGGAAATTACCATTACCTCTGATTTGTTCACGTTTACCTTCATCCCAGTTTCAACACAGACGGCGACGAACCTGTCTAGTGCCCGCTGAAGTTCGGTCTGGGTGGACGTAAGGATGACCAAGTCATCAGCAAAAAGCAGATGACTTATCCTTAAGTCTCCCAATTCGAAACGTTCCTCACCAAGGCTGCGCTGTAACATCCAATCCATATACACTATGAAAAGGAGAGGTGACAGAACGCACCCCTGGCGAAGTCCAACGCCCACAGTGAAAGGTGTCGACTTAACGCCGTTCACCCGAACACAGCTCTTACAGTTAGTGTACAGAGATTGAATGGCCCTCAGAAGAGAACCGTCAATCCCGTACTCCTGCAATACACTCCAGAGTTTACCTCGAGGGACCCGATCATATGCTTTCTCCAAATCCACAAAACAACTGTAGATAGGTTTGGCATACTCCCAGGCCTTCTCAAGTACCATTCTGAGAGTGAACAGCTGGTCGGTTGTGCTTCTACCTGGACGAAAGCCGCACTGCTCACCGCCCAACCGGGAACCTTTGCAAATACTTTTCCGGGGAGACTTAAAAGAGATATACCCCTATAATTGGAGCAATCCCTCTTATCCCCTTTTTTAAAAAGAGGAACAATCACCCCAGTTTGCCAATCACTAGGTGTTTCACCGCATTCCTAGGCCACTTTAATGACACGAGAGAGCCATTCCACTCCCTCTTTACCTTGAGCATTTCTGGCCGGATTTCATCCACACCAGCAGATTTGCCGACTTTTAGCGTTTTAATCGCCAAAGTCACCTCCTCTACGGTGGGACTATTCTCCGCCCTACTCAAAACCATGGGTCTGCCATCCTCAGTGCCCTGTTCGGAATTGAGCAACTCCGAAAAGTGCTCGCTCCATCTGCGCAAGATGTCCTTCTCATCGGAAAGAAGTACACCATCTTTGGATTTGACTCCTTCGATGATATTAAACTTCCTTCCTCTGAGACGGCGGATGGTCTGCCAGAACACCTTGTTTGCAGATCTGTGATCACAGTCCAATTTCTCACCGAACTCCTTCCAAGACTGCTCCTTAGCTGCTTTAACAGCCAGCTTGCAAGTTCTTCGCGCCTCCATGTACCGGTTCCGAGAAGCTGAATCCCTTAAGTGTATCCACACCTTGAAGACTTCCTTCTTCTCTCTGATGGCTTCTTGAACTCCGGGTGTTTTAAACCACGCAGTTCTTTTCTCACCACCAGCCGCCACACCGAGCCGCTTCACTCCGCAAACACCTCCTGCAGAGGCAATGACTGCTGTTGAAAACAACCGCCATTCTTCCTCTACATTTGTCGGAACAGTTGGAATTTGTTCAAACCTTTCGGATACCTGTCGTGCAAACTCCTCCCGTATCTCATCGTTCTGTAAACTCTCCCACCGTATGCGTGTCACCAGCCTTGGTTTACGCTTTGGTAGGACAGGTACTTTATCGTTGAGATACAAATTGCACAACACGAGGTGATGATCAGTTGACAGTTCAGCCCCTTTCACAACACGAACGTCACAAATCATCCTTTTAACACACGATGGTACCACAAAGAAGTCTATCAGCGATTTCTGCTGAAGACTCTGACGGTACCATGTGTATTTATGGATGTTTTTGTACGGAAAGAAGGTGTTCATAATGGACATGCCATTTGCACAGCAAAAGTCCAACAACTTCTCTCCGTTCGCATTCTGATCCGGGTCGCCGTTCCTCCCAATCACACTTCCCCATGTCATTACGTCCACACCCACGTGAGCATTGAAGTCCCCCATCAGGAGATAAGAATCCATATCTGCCACCTGTTCTAAGGCGGCATCTACTTCATCCAACAAAGCTGCATACTCTGACTCCAGATTCGGCGCATATACCTGCACCAGAGCCAGAGTTGACCTTTCAAGCTTAAGCTTTAAGATCGCAACTCTCCCTACCAATGGTATCCACTCCAGTACTCTGCCTGCCAGCCTGGGACTCGTGAGTATCCCCACTCCCGCCTGAGCAGACATTGAAGGTGCTACTCCTGACATGAAGAGTTTCCACCCATCCGAAAGGTCCACAGTTCTACAACCCCTTTGCTTTGTTGAGGAGATACCAACTATATCTAGTCGATATTTAGTAGCCTCCCCAATGAGCTCAAGGTCTTTTCCTGTGAGCGAAGAAATGTTCCACGTGCCTATCCTAAGTCGATGCCGTTGTCGAAAAACCGAAAGTCCACTTATGCCCCCCTCGGGGCATAGCGCATCTCCCCTTTGACCCCCGTAATGGTTTGCGAGACCATTGCCGGGAAGCTCGTAGCCGTTTCGGGTTGAACCCGGCCGGCTGCCGAGCGGGACAAGCCGACTACCAGACGCTCGCATGCTGCCACCCTCTAGGCCTGGCTCCGAAGGGCGCCCTGGCATAGCTGGCTTGGCAATATCCGAGGCCATGTGTCTCCGTCTTGTCATCATTGGGGGGTTGCGCTTCGTTAGCCATATCTGGGCAGTACGGGTAGCTCAACTATAGCTACTCTACCCGCACTTCCCAGACATGTTGCCCGTCCCCCACCGCGAGGAGGTCAGCTGCACGAGGGGGCTTTTGTAACCGTAATCAATTTATTAACCACCACTCTTCTTTTCTGGAGAAAAAAAGAGAAGTAGCTTACGTTATAAACACTTACCGAAGGATTGAACAGTTTCGTTACGCACTCTTGCAGTGGATAGCGAAACTGGACGCCAACCTGATGGTATGGATTTCATGGCAGGTCTTGGAAGTCAAGTTGAGGGAATGCGTTTAACGTCCCTAAACCTTCGAAGCCTGGACATTTCCGTTCGAAGCAGTAGCTGCTCGACATTGAGTACCTCGCGTAGTCTGTTTTTCCTAACTCGATTCCGGCGAGTGACCCTAGCAATACAACAAAGAGATCTCATTTCGCGGTCATTACCCAAACCTCAGGACCCTAAGTGAGGGTCGGAACAGACATTGAATTAAGGACCGAAAGATTAGCTCCGATGCCAAGTTCCGCCCTCCTGATAATAGATAGACCAAGCTAGCATACTACCAGGCCTTCTTATGTACCATTCTAAGAGTGAATAGCTCATCAGTTGTGATTGGAGCGATTCTCAGGCCACTTTTATGACACGAGAGCCATTCCACTCTCTAGGAAAGGTACTTCATCGTTGAGTACCACAACACGAGGTAGTGATCAGTTGACAGTTCAGCCCATCTCACAAAACGAACATCACAAATCATTCTTTTAACACACGATGGTACCACGAATAAGTCTATCAGCGACTTTTGTCGAAGACTCTGACGGTACCATGTGTATTTATGGATGTCTTTGTGCAGAAAGAAGGTGTTCATAATGGATATGCCGTTTGCACAGCAAAAGTCCAACAGCTTCTCTCCGCTCGCATTCTGATTCAGGTCACCGTTCCTCCCAATCACACTTCCCCATGTCAGTACGCCCACACCCACGTGAGCATTGAAATCACCACCCACCAGGACATAAGAATCCATATCGGTCACCTGTTCTAAAACGGCATCTACTTTATCCAAGAAAACTGCATACTCCGACTCCATATTCGGCCCATATACCTGCACCAGAGCAGGAGTTGACCTTTCAAGCTTAATCTTTAAGACTGCAGCACTCCCTCCTAATGGTATCCACTCCAGTACTCTGCCTGTCAGACTAGGACTTGCGAGTTTCTATGTCGAAAATCGGAAAGCGGGACAAGCCGCGGGACAAGCCGACCACCAGACGTTCGCATGCTGCCATCCTTTAGACCTGACTCCGAAGGACGCCCTGGCATAGCAGACTTGGCAATACCAGAGGCCCGTTTACTCCGCGTCTTGTCTACATTAGGATTGCGCTTCGTTAGCCACGACTGGGTTTTACAGACAGACCAACTACATATTTAGCTATTCCATCCGCATTTTCGAGGCATGTTGCCCGCCCCCCACCCCGAGGAGATCAGGTGCATCGGGGGCAAGAAGACTCTATGCCCAGGATATGTGAGCCAGAGCGTAAAAATAATTGAATTTGGAACCAAGTACATACATATATAGATATGTACATATGTATCATAAAAATAGAGATACAAATTACAATTAATGTTTTTCGATTTGGTTTTATATGCATTGAATTTTCCACCTACTTTTCGCACAGCAGCAAACATTATTAAAAATAATTTACAAGAAAAACTATATGGTATGAAAAAATAAACAGATATAAATTTATCAATTTGTTTTCATAATTATTATCGCTATGAGCGACTACGACACGACTGTCTTTTATATACCGTCTCCCACAAGATGATTTGCAACATTATTCATCTGTCTGGCATCGGTGAAAAAGAATCCGTCGCACAATGATGAGTTCGCAAAAAGTTGAAGAAAAAAATCAAATACTCCATAAATCCTAAAATAACAAAAAATCATTGTGAGTGTAAAATGACGAAGCAAACTTCTTTCTGTTGATTCAAATTCTTATCACAATCTGCTTGCCTATCGAAACTTTAATAAAAACGAAACGAATGCCGAAAATTACCCAATAAAAACCGGCTGTCAGTTCGACCTCGTCCCAATATCGTTGGCATTTATTTCTTCATCCTTGCTCTTAAACCCCGATGACACCCTTTAAAACCTCTCTAACCTCAAAGCAAACACGAATTTTTAAACCCCCATTACAATACGTATAGGGTGTACTTTATGTGTTTTTATAGCTTGTAAAAAGCGTAAAAAAGGGAACATAAACCGATTTGGACATCTGCCTTGGGCAGAGATATACTGGTCATAACAAATAATAGTTATGGCTCCAAATAGCATTAATAAGAACTGGGCATTGTTTAACTAATAGGCCACCACTGAAAATTGTCACAAAAGATGAAAGTTGTTTAAGGCGATTGTGTTAGTTAAACACCGGCTGTAGTTATTATGTCAAACGATACCCTTTAGGAATTGTTACAAAATTACTTTATTTTTGGATTTATTCAGTTTTGGCGAAAACATGTTAGATGAAATCATTGAAATTTCGACGTTTTTTGAACACACCCAAACCACTAGTTTTAGAATCATGGGAATTCCAGAGAATATTTCTTCAGTAACGGATGTAAAAAATCAAGATACAAGGTATTGAAAATTTAATTATGTAGACACCAGTCATTTCTTTAATTTTGAAAGAAAATAGGATGTGTACGCTTTGGTGATTGATATGGTAGAAAGTAGCGCAAGGACATCGTTTGTTTGCTTTGTTCATAGTTCTCTTGGCACGGCTCGATGCGAGTGCGCTCTTTGTATAGTTTATGGAAACCTTTGTTTAGAGAGGGGAATAGTATGAAGATAGTTCTTGGTTAAACCCGTTGTTAAAAGAAACGCTTATATTGGTTGATCACTTTTGCAAGCCATCTAAACACTCAAAATAGGCTTAATTGAATAGCGACGAAATGAAGCTGATTTATGCAATTCAGCGGGGGGGGGGGCGTTTAACGTTGATGTTTTATCGATTTTCGACACATTCGGGAGAAATATAAGCAATAGAGTTACAAGACAGTACGATGTAGGTAATTGACATACAGGAGATAAGTATGTACACGGTAGAACACGGCTTATCACAATTTGGTTTACCTCATGTCAAAAGGTTCGAAAGAGTTCGTAGTAACATAGACTGTCTGATGGAAAGCAGTTACGACTTGGTCCAACTCGACGCAAATAACAAAAGTTAGCGAAGTACTACTACTACTACTATACTGTAGCGCAAAAGAAAGTTTTTGAGCCAGGACGGGAAAGATATCATAATGACAAAGAACAACACATTCGGAACCCTTACCATTCTTTAGATGTTTACTACAAATATCGGAAACGGCAAGCTACTTATGTTGCATACTCGTACTCTACCAAAAACTGACATGAAAAAATAATATCACAGATAAAATAAGAAAAGCATCAATCGCGTTTTAGGCTGTGGTTATCTAGCAAACTCTCTTCAGCTCGCGCTTTTAAATTTTCTGCCGTGAGTTGAATTTAATTTACAAGCGCGAACTTAGTCAAAAATTCATACCAACAGAAGGTGGACTGTACGAAATTGTAGGATGAAGCAAGAAAACGGCGTTGTCTGTAGGACATGTGAAAAAAATAATGTAGCGATGACGGTGGAAGGGGCAAGGAGTTATTCAGTGATATTGGAAAAGACGTTTTTTTTATGCAAGTGGTAATAGTCATCAAATTGAAACCACAATTCATTTATATGACGGATACGACTTTTTTTCCTTTTTAAAAATAATAAAAAACAGCGACACGTTGTGCACTTTCCTAAAACAAACAAGAACTGAAGCTTCAACTAGCTCAATTCTAATCGAACAGCTTACAAGTTCAAGCAAGCGCAAATAACTGTATTACTCGCCTCCTACATCACCGCAGCCTTAGGCATGCATTAAAATTTTCGGTAAAAAGTAGAGCCCCAAAACTGCCACCATTTCTGGATGTACAGTTAATCACAAAAGTAAGTAGACACCATGCACGCCGTTGTATTCGTGTCAAAAATCACTAGTAATTGAATTAGAAATCGAACAAATTTTTTTTCTTAAACTTGCTAGTGATTGTTCTCAAAAAGTACAAAAAAATTATTCCAAAAAAACAAAACATAAAAAAAATATTCAAGATTAACCAAAAAAATCCAAAAACTCACATCACAAAAGTAAGTAGACACTAGATTAAAAAATTGATTTTATTGAAATTCGTATAACTATGAATACTTTTGGGGTATCCTTCCTTTACCTTTGGGGACAACTTTCATTCTCAAAAGTATCGATTAAACCAAGTTTTGTGTTTCGCTCGAGCTCATTTCAAGCCAGCCTTCTTGATGAACCCCTTGTATGCCATCTTTGGTTCCAATTTCACGATTTCTGCCTTTTGGCTTGAGATACTCCCACAGATGCTTAATCACATTCATGTCTGACGATTGAGGTGAAGTTTTTAATTGGTTTCGAACGTGGTATAACAGACATTCCTTAAAGACATGAGAAATGTTCTAAGGGTCACTACCTTGTTTCAAGACAAATGACCTTTCCAAACCCAATTTTCCAACATTCCCATGTAGACTGTTTTTCAAAATGTTAACATAGCCATAGCGATCAAATACAGACCCTATAAGCATCAAAATTTCCACTCCAGATGCCGCAATACACCCCCAAAACATTACAGACTCACCGCCATGCTTTACAATTCCTGTCATATTCTTAGGATCAATGTTCGTTGGACATGGCTGGGGCTTGATCCCATACCGCTCGCACAGCGCTAACCACTGAGCCACGGTGACCACAAAAAAAACTAACAATTCGCAGAAAATGGAGTGGCCAAAAGCTTTACCAAAATTGATGTTCAGCACTTGATGGAAAGTGTAAAGTTCGGCGGACTTGGCACGATACAGAAAAATTCATAATTTTTTATGAATCTTGTAAGAACATAAATGTGCCTAATAAATAAATAAGGAAAAATTTCAATTTACGTATTTTTGACATTTTTTTTAGAAATTTTCTTCTCCCGATTTTAAACGACACACATATTATGACTGCATATTCTGGTGGCAAGCAGCAGAAAACGCCACAAACCTGAAGAAATTGTACAAGATCCAACGACCAGCGTAGACAGACACCACTAGCTCCATCAACCACCCTTAAATGAATACAATCGATCAACTACGAAAGGTGATGTCAACTCTACTGTGAAGACATAAAGCTGGCAGTAGCATAGCCATGGCTTAAAGAGTTGATCAAGCTGACAACGATGATGACATTAGGAAGTTTAAATACTACCACGAATTAAAGGAATGGCAACAAAAAGGGGAACATTTTTCCCAGTTAGTCTGGACGACACCCTTTAACGCTATTGAAACCTAATATCACCAGAGTTTCGAATCACTTCACCTCGCGCTGTATGAATAACATCATCATCATCATTTTCAATAACCGGCTTATCCATTGTAAGGGTCGCGAGGTTAGGGTGTTTAAATGGACTCTCCACATCTCCCGATCTTCCACCATCGACTCTAAGTCATCAGAGTTTATCCCCATACGGGTAGAGGTGGGATTTCGGACTTGGTCCAGCCATCTCATCTTAGACCTACCCAGAGGACGCCTACCCGATGACACTGATTTATTGGTATGTCTTTGACGCCGAGTTGGAGAAATGCTTTTAACGCGCCAAACCATGAATAACATCACAAGGATATTAAGCGCAAGTGGATTTAAAAAAAAAAAGTGGTTGACAGATGTACATATGTAGATATGTATGTAGGTAGTCAAACTGCTACTAAAGCCATTACACCCACAGTAAAAGGAGGTGAAATGCTACGAGCTAAAAAATACTCACCGCTAACCACAGTATAACATTCTGGTGCGTCCTGGGACAGTATCCACAGAAAAGGACCAGCCAATAGTCGAAAACATTTAGCGCTTTTCACAGAAACGTCACAGGCCACAACATCCTGGCGAATGCGTTTAGGGACAGATGACCTAAGAGACTGCGGCCAAATAGACAGCTTACTTCCACTGCAAATGCCCCAGCCTATGCAGAATTAGAGACACGGGCGACTTGTCTAAGAACCACCAAAAAAAAAAAACTTTCTATAGTTCGTCACGAACTCGGGGTTGTTCAAGAAGGCCGACCAACAAAGAACCGTTAATCTCTGTTCTGCTTATCTACAAAGAGAACACCGTGGATTTAACATCCGAGTGAGAGCTGCATCGTATAGGATACCATGGATCCTGATTGTAATGATGTTTGTGACAATAAAAATTCGTCAAAACTTGGGTGGTAGGTGATATTATTGCGCTTTTGTTAAAAGTTTGTTCACAATTCGATTGTATGTAGTTCCATTTCCGTTTTTTTAAAAATCAATAACCTATTGAGAACACGCTGACGCTATTGGAAAACTGTCCACCACTTTGAACAGAAAAATACGCCTACCAACTCCATCCAAACACTGTCTAGTGTCCAAGGTACATAAGTCACGCCTCAAAAACAAAATCAGACCACCACAACAGCTGTCTATATGTTCCTATTTTCTGCCTTTTATATCCACACAATGAATTTTATTTTTTCTGTTGCAAAAGTTCATGGAAAATGTCGTCCCTATTGTTGTATCATGTATTCATCCCTTGCGTGCGACTGAAGAAGATTTATAAATAATTCCTTCACCTTTCACGAGGAAAAAAAAAACCTAAACAACCTTATTTCTCCTTGCTCCTCAAATGCCTTGTGTGTCTCTATCTCTAGGTAAAGTGAAAATGAAAACAACATACACACGAACACATGGGCCTTGACCTTGTTTGTTTTTCTTTCTTTTTTTTTTTACCTCTGCTGGAAATACAATTTTCACAAGTGTCCTGTTTTTCTATTATCCCTTACATATACCGACACTTATTCAATATTCAATGTCCTTCCCAGTAGACACTGCCTTGGGTTTCCATGATTTTCAAAGATACACCAAACTAATCGTGTGTTTGTGAGGTGTGGTACGTCATTTATTGCTGACAACTTGTAATCACAAAAATATTGTTATTTCTATTTTAATGATTAAGAAATGATTCCGAAAGTCAATATCTAATGAAAGTGACTTTCAATTATCTTTGAGATTGGCGTAGCGTCGTTTCGATAAATAAAAGACACGCGATGTGTGTGTATTTCAATATATGTACATACAAATGTATTATATATTGTTACTGCAATCAATTTGTGGGCCGTGTTTGCGTTTTTTTGTTGTAAACAAATATTGCCTATCGATAAAATAAGAGAATTCGTGTGTTTACCCACGTTTTAGAATAGATTTTTTCGCGATCTTTGAAGAAGGAACCCTGAAAAAGTCAATTTTAAGAGAATTGTTTGTAAAGTACCCACAGCTAGTTAGTTTACCCACAGCTATGGTCCGAAAAGGCTGTCTAGCTCTTGGCACTACCACCAGTAGCTGGACTGAAGTGAAAGTAGTTTTTATACCCAAAGCAGGTAAGGCCTCACACATACTCCCTAAAGATTCAGGCCGATAAGCCTGACAACGTTTCTACTGAAAACGCTGAAGAATCCTCGACCTCTGTGTGAAGGACACCTTGGATTGCAATCGTCTTTCCAAATCACAGCACGCCTACCAAAGAGGTAAATCTGTCGAAACGACCCTTCACTCAATTCTACTGCCTATAGAAACTTCAATCGCATTCTATAGGTATTCAATAACGTTGAGACGATTTCGATAAGCAATGCTCTGAAAAATCTAAACATCTGCGATCCAGTCGGCAGTCTAATACACCACATCCTCAATAGCAGAGTCATTAACGCCTTCTTTGGCAACAGCTCTGCCAGGGGCACCGGGGCACACCCCAAGGGGAGTGCTATATCCTGTACTATGGAATCTTGCTTCTAAAGCTAGAGGATGCGGGCTGTAGCGTGGTAGCTTATGCAGATGACGTCGCCATCGACGCGACGGGCAAATACCCTCAAACATTGGCAGGCATTCTTCCGCACTCTCTTAACAAGCTTATTACGTGGACAAACAGCTGTGGCCTTAGTGTCAATCCGACTAAAACGGAGCTGGTCCTTTTCACTAGGAAAATCAAAATCCCAATCATTGTACCACCCACAACGGCACTCCTCTGAACTTTTCGGGCAGTGCCATATATCTGGGACTCATCCTAGACAGGAAGCTTCTGTGGCGGGAAAATATTGCCGAACGCGCCAGAAAATCCCTGCTAGCACTCTATTCATGTAAAAGAGCAGTAGGCTCCAAATGGGGCCTTCAGCCGAAAATCATGCACTGGCTATATACGGTAGTTGTGGGACCAGCATCAAAGTTCTCGAGAAAGTCCAACGTGTGGCTTGCCTCAGCATTACTGGTGCGCTGAGGACTTCTCCTACAGCTGCCCTTCAAACCATGCTCCACTTGTTGCCAATAGACATCTATTGCATGAAGCAGGCAACTAACGCGGCTTTAAGGCTGAGAGATACCCACCAATGGTGCGAAAAGAATGTGGGACATACCGGAATTCTATCAACTCACCGAAGCCTTCCCAATCAACAGACACGTTGCCCACCAAAAATGACTTTAACTTGGGCTACAAACACAAGCTACCGGACAGAAGCGCCTGGAGTCAGTGCGAAGTCCTTTTTAATGAGTCCATCTCTATCCTTACTCTAAAACAGGCGAAGGAGTCGGTTCCGGTGTCTTTTCAGAAGACCTGGGCATCCACCACTCCGTCAGTCTTCCCAACCACTGCAGTGTCTTTCCAGCCGAAGTCACAGCTATAAATCAAGCCGCCGCTTGGCTGAAGGCTAACCCAATATCACGCAAGGATATTGCGATCTACATCGACATCTAGGCTGCGATCAGGTCCCTCGTATCCAACACTATAAGATCTAGGGCAGTTTCTCTAAACGAGATCGCTAAACAGTATAACGTCACACTCTGCTTTGTCCCTCGTCACTGTGATATTCAAGGGAACTGTGCGGCGGATAGATTAGCTAGAATAGGCTCCCAATGTACAGATGGCAGGAAGCTCGATCATGTCAAAGCGCCTATGTCGTTTGTTAAACACCTGAGCCACACCGACGCTCTGTCGAAAGCAAACCGTAGATGGCAACATCTCGGCTAATCTGACCTGTCCTGGATCTGAAAAGATCGAAAGCATTAATACGACTCAAAAGAGACCAGCTCTCAAAACTCATCAACGTCCTCACGGGGCACCTACTTTCTGGTCTAAGTATATCTCCTCTCGGAGGACCACTTCCAACTAACTAAATATGGCCGTACGTATGTACATACATATTTTTGTCAACATACCAGATCCAAATGCTACTATTATACATGAGTTGGAGACTACGCTCGGACTGGAGATGCATACCAAAGCGGTCGAACTTTTTGATTGTCCCATTAAACTGGTATGTCATACTGGTTCGGGCAAATTTCCTACAGAAATAAGCGAAAGGCTCAACTATGCACTATTACTAGTCAATAATTGGGCTAACAGTCAAGTGCTGGGAGTTAAACCTACAAAGACTAATGGTCATGATCTCTAACAAGAGATCAATCTCTACCGAAGATCGGAGTCAAGAACAACTCCAACAGCAACTGTTGGACAACGTCTAAGTTTCATTCCGGATCTGAACTGCAGCAGCTCGACGGTATTAGCCGTCTGCGAGACTGAGGGAAGGACGTCTGTGTATACCAGCTTCTTCCGGTTACGCCTCCATACTGCCTCGATGGGAGGATGCTGACAGACCGACGGAAATTTATCATATGACCCAGACTCTTACATTTTCCCGAAAATTTTGTATCAGACTTCCTGACAGTAATGACTGAAGGAAGCAAAAAATAACCAGCCAAATTAAACAGGTCTTCTAAAGCGAAGGTTCTCAAATGGAAGATGGTACGGGAGCCGGGGTATACCGCAAAGCCCTAAACCTCTAATTTCGAATAAACAACGACTGTAGTGTCTTTCAAGTCGAAATCACGGCCATCATCCAGGCTTCAAAAACTCTCTGTAAAAATAGCATTACAGGAAGGACAATTACTGTCTACATTGACAGACAGGCAGTAGTTAAGGCTCTGAAGTCCGACTCTGAATCTGTCTGTCACATTTTCACTTCAGTGAAAGTGGGATTGCATTGTGATACAAGACTTCCGAAGACTAAGGGGGGACCTCCTGTTTTAATTTCCATGGAAAAAAATAACCAAAAATCCTCATTCTCAGAAATACAAAATCCAAAGCGTAACCCAGGCAACCAAATTATCAAATTGGCCACGCGAATAAATATTTGCGTTGCCTAATTGCTAACAATCCTCCATTATGTCACATCGCCACAACGACGTTCCCAAAATGTATTTTATGCTGTCATGAGCATAAAAATAATTTCCTAACAATGTGCATGATAGAATCAGCAAAGAATATCCTCATTCCCATCCTCATCCTCATCATAGTCGTTAATGTACACACAATGACAGCGAACCATAAACAAAAGACCACGTCGAACGCGACTCTCCCCAGCTTGGTTACCCATACGAAACCAAACACCACCACAAAAGGGTTGGGAGTTTTCAAAATATTCCTCCATCCCCGGTGTGTGGGGGTTGAGCGTCCCTGAGATTGCCAATACCACCACTCAATGTATGCCATGGTTGGCTAGTTACCATCAAGGACTCTGGCTTAATCGATTAAATGAATGAAATTCAAAGAAACGACACACACAACAAGTCCTTCTCAATAACAAAACCATGACGACAACGACGACGACGAGACATCAACAACGGAAAAGAGGTGGAGGACGAACCTGGGATAGATATACATGGACACGTTTTCCATTACCCCCGTGGCTGTAACTATGGCGAACAGTCTTATACATCCAAGTTTGAAAATGTGTTTGTTTATGAGTTCACTGTACACAGGACACCATCAGCCGATCGGTTTCTGGGTGTGGTGCTGGACTGGAAAAACAACTGCAAAGTGTGTGTAATCGATTTTGTTGTCGGCTCTGCCACTGTTAAGCTGTCTCATGAAAGGAGGAATTAATTATTCAAAATTGATATAAACGACCTTTAACGATTGCAAATAAGTACAAGGAGAGAGAGTGAGAGAGAGAGGATATTGATTGAGCTAGTATTTGTTGCGTTAAACTGTTACACGGTGTCATGAGATGTTAAGCTGTTTCTGGTGCTTTTCGATTGTTTTCGAAAATAGGAAACGAACACACCTATGTACATACATATGTATTCCGCTAGACCTACAAGCTCCACAGGAAAGAAGACAGAAAATCTCACTATAACCGAATCTTCTAGACTACGAAAAGTCCTGTCTAAAACGCTGTTTATACGAGTCCTAATGCGCCCAAAAGATACTACGGCAGGCTCAGATGAAAATTCTCTGGAATTGTGCTTACAATTTCACTGACAGTTTTCTTGCTTTGAACAACAATGCGCAGTGTGGAACCATATAAAGCACCAGGCCCTGATGGTATCTTCTCTGCACAAGTTCAAATGACCTTCCAAGGCGTTAAGCGTATTCTGTCGATTATCCTAATAGCCTGTGTTTGCCCCTTGGTACAACACCCTTCGTCTGGATTGAGGTACAGATAGTTTTTATACCCAAAGCAGATAAGATGTCTCATACACCCCTAAGAATCTCAGGCCGATATGCTTGGCGTCCTTTCTTTAAAAAACGGTGAAGAGAGTTCTCGATCTCCATGTAAGGACACCGTAGATTGCAATTGTCTCTCTACATAGACTAAACCATAGCACCCCCATCAAAGAGGCCCTTCAATCGATCATACAACCTATCAAATCTATCACTAACTTTCAGATATACATATGTACATCACCATGCTTTAAACAAGCTGACCTCTTAGAAGAACAAATGTGAACTGAATGTAAATCCGTCTGAAATGGAGCTCTATTTCTACAGACGCGTGGTTCAAAAACGGCCGAGGGAATCGGTGCTGGTGTCTCTTCAAAAGATCTTGGCATACATCACTACTTCAGTCTCGCTGATCACTGCAGTGTCTTTCAGCCCAAAGTGATAGTTGGACCTAAGGCCGCCGAATGACTGAAGCGTCAATCAGAGTCTTTGTATCTAGCACAATAAACCTAGGGCAAAAGTCAAGCTAACAAAGCATAAGCGTGCACTCGATCAACTCTTTCCGCACTATCAGACATTATGTTTCACCCGACTTCCCTTTATATGTATTTCTAGCAAACAGTTGGCCACAAGATCACCCAATCGTTTAAAAGCTTTTTCGCAGTGATCGAGCCTTCAAACTTCAAACTGATAATGCCGGCAACGATGCCTGCCGTAATGTTGAAAAATGTTGTTACATTCCTGTTGTTTCAATCCTGTCGAAAAGAAACCACCAGAGTTTTACATTGAGCTCTCCACAACAACCTTTAACAAGCTTCGATTTGCGAAGCACAGGATTTGTTCTTATAGCCGCCTGTCTGTCAATGTAGATCGGCATATCCTTCCGTGATATTGTTAGCATTGATGCTCATTCGGTGACTCTGACTACTGCTAGAACCTCGGCCTGAAAAACCCTGCTGTAATCAGGAAGTCTTTATTTCTTTGTTTTTTTATTAGTGGGGAGCGTTTTGTCCACTCTAGCACTGCGGTCTCATATAGAGGCCTATTGTGCTTTTCCATGAGTTTAGAGCAGTTTGTCTACTCCAGAGGATGTCAGGAAGCTAATCAGTCTCTCTGGGAAGTCTTATTGAAGTGCTTAAACGTAACTGTGTAGAAGAGAGACCTGCTCTTACACATACATATGTATATGCCGACTTTTGAACCAAAAGTGTAGACGGGTTTGGACTCATTGTTAACTTCGCCGCTTTTTCACCCACACACGAGAAATATCTTTGAAAGTCCAAGAAAGAGGTTATAGAAGAGGCGCCTATTTAACCGAAATAAAGCAAACAGCGCCCCATGGCGGGTACCCTCCTTATCGGAATCCTAAATTCATCCGACAGCAATGCTCACTGGTTGGTCCGTCAAAATAATGTGCGAGCTGCCAGTGCGTAAGCGTATTTCTTGTATAGATTATTCAGGTTTGCGAATCAATCTCTAGAAGATTTCGCATCTATTGGAGCAGTGAAACAAAATCCACCCTACAAGTGCGTATGAGGGCAAGACCAAGTATATGGTGTCAACAAGAAAGAACACCCACCAATGACGTCGCTGATAGAACGTCACTATAGACAGTTATAACTTTGAGGTAGTTAAGGACTTTGTCTACTTAGGCTCCGCTATAAATTCAGACAACGACACCAGCGCTGAGATCAAACCAAGTATAACTCTTACCAATCACTGCTTCTTTGGCCTAAGAAGGCAATTGTGTAGCAAAGACCTCGTTCGAACAACTAAAGTGACCCTGTATAAGACCTTAATCATCCCAGTCCTACTCTACGGCGCAGAGGCATGGACTCTGCCAAAAGACTCTTGTGTTTTTTGAGTGGAAGATTCTTCGGGTAATTTCGGTCCCGTCTGCATAGATGGTGAGTGAAAGAGCAGATACAACGACGAACTGTACGGGCTGTACAGCGACATCGACTTACCCAGAAAATTGAAGTTCCAACGACTGAGGTGGCTGGGTCATAGCTCCGGATCGAAAAATTTTCGAATTCACACCTAAGGGACGGCGCAGTCGAGGAAGACCGCGACTCACGTGACGCACGCAAGTGGAAGGGGACCTTAACCAACTTGGTGTGCAGAACTGGAGGCATCTGGCTAAAAATTGAGCTGGCTGAAGACGCTTGTTGGTTAAGGCCCAGGTCCACCCCGGACTGTAGTGCTACCTTAAGTAAGTGCGTATGATCTTAAAACGAGGGAAAAGTTCTTTATCCCCATACTGATTTAGACAGAAAATCATTGCGTCCATTGGTGATCGCAGGAATGGAACCAATTTACTTTCTATTCGGCGTCTCGTTAAAAATACAAGCAAGTGTCCCTGGGTTAAAGTCCACTGGACCACATTCGTGTCTATACTCTGTACCCAACCCAGCCACATGTCACAGCTAACAAGCTCCTGATATCCACCAATCTCCACTGAGTTCAAGAGAGTTCAAGCCACTTGAATTATCTCCCCAATCCAATGTCGTAAGAAGCCGCTTGAGAAAAAAAATACTTTGTCCGTTCGCCTGTTCAGAGTGCGTGCCATATGCTATGCCTTGCAAATGAATTGTCCAACACACCTGCGCAGTGTGAAGCTACCTATCGTGTCTGCGTGCTTGCTGTTCACCTGAAACCAAAGCCCCCTTTTTCCCCATTTTGTTTATTTGAAAGGCAAATACCTACTCAATCACCTTTTCAATTTAGTTAAGAACGCCTTGCATGGCTTGTAATTATCGCAGAACGAGGTTACCCACCTACATTTCCATAACAAAACGTGGTTCTCCTCGTTGTGTGCGGGTCCCCAGGGTGTTGTTTATAAACTACTGGCTGCTTCGATGGCACACTGGTCTCTGGAGACCCGTCCAGGAAGTACCATTTGCATTCGATCAGATTGCCCACTCACATAAACCACTAAAACGAATACGCACACGGTACTCTTTCAACGCGAACCAAACAGTTGAGCATACACCAAATTAAAAGTCAAATCACATCATTACATGCGCGACTGCTGCTGCTTAGCACGGGACTCGAGACAGCGACGTCTGGGGGTGCTGACGTGTGTATTGTTTGTGACAGCCTGGTGCCAAAAGATGCATAATCCGAAACCAGACGGGACCTTGTGCAGGTGCCCATATTCACGCATAAAAATTCGCATTGAGATGGTAAATTATTCAGCCGCATGGGATGGCTTATAACGGGTCGATGATGAGGTGGCTTTGTTGATATTTTGATGGGTATTTGGTCACAGCGACGTCATTAGAACCGGGGGCTGTGAGGGGCGTGTGATTGTATTCAAATGTAGGCCAAATGCCAGTTTATAGTTGCGTGATTCCATTATTACAGTCCGTGGATTAGTTTATAGCAACTATCGGGGGCGGAATGAGTGGTGTTTAACAGTAATTAGAGGAAATTAATAAATAACGTAAAATTCCCCAAGCGGTGCGCCCCCGAACAAGTCGTGTAAATGTAGAACGTTGTGTCGGTTAGAGGAAAATGTGAAACAGGAAATTCCACTTGAAGCGAAGGAGTCGCATTCCATTAGAAATTTTTTAAAAATTTCTATACATAGCTATGACGAGAGAATTCTTTAGATTCAGATGATCTGCCAGACCCCGACACAGTTTATAACTCAATTAGAGAAAATATTTATCGCGATTAAAAATATATAGATATTTTTTGTGCAAGAGCTTTTATTATTTTGGTTGGGAAAATTGTGACCACCCTGGATAAACCGAAGGCACATGACCGCGAATTAGCCCAGATTATAGTAACAATACAAAGTGGATGTAAACGCCCTTTAGGAAGTCCTTTGGGATGGATCGGTTGTCCGGGAAACAAAAACCTGGTAAATCTATCGTGTTGACTGCGACCACAAACAGATACAGAGGTTTTATGGGTGCGGTTTACTGTCAGAGGTAGATTTCAGCAAAAATCTCGAAAGTGGGTGCATCAAACCCTTATCATCAGCCTTATTTGTTCTTTCACTCCCTTAGAGGAAGGACGAGAAAGATTGTTTCTGCAAGCTCCTCGAAAAAACCTACGAGCAATAAGCGAAATATGACGTTATGATCGTCATTAGATTTTTCAACGCCAAGATCAGAAAGGAGAACATCTTTGGTAGCAACTAAAATTAACTCGTCGTCGTTTCAGAACAGCTTCCCTCAGTGATCAGCGAAATCATGGAGGGGCGCTGGAGGAGCACTGTACCTAAAGCTGTGGCATCGGTATGAAAAAAGTGGGAATTTGGTCCGAAAATAACGCTACGTACGTACACAACAGCAGTACATCCCATCCTCACCTACGGGTTACTTGTCTGGTGGTTCCAAGCTGACGAAAGCATACAACACAACCAAGCTAATGAGAGAGAGGGCCCTCTAGGCCACACTTAAGTCTGGGGAGCCCTATTGTAATGCCCATTTGAGGGGGAAGGTGGCCTTTACTGATGTCCTTGATAGGTACGTCATTTATTTTTTCGGTGTCCTGGAAGAAGTGTCTTCCACATCATTCATGTCTGAGATGACAGAAGTCTGGGTAGTGGCAGAGAAAGTAGGTTGTGTCCTCATTAGCTTCCTTGTCTTCGCAGCCTTCCGCAAAGGGAATCCTCACTTAACCCTAATCAAAGCAATCTAATTTTATTCGACTTAATTGCGCTTACAGAAATATGTATGTAACATATAATTCGTAAAGCTACATATTTTGCAGTCAACATGAGTAACTGACATCGACGAAATCTTCGTCAAATTAATACTCCGATACAGCATAAAATTACTAGGTGAAGAAGCCGATAAATTGGCCAGGCGAGGTTAAACTCTTGACAGCTTTCTCATGCAACTAATTCACACTCCACTTCAATCCGTCTATTCCAACACTTCAAAAACGATCGCTAAGCCTGCGTAGGAAACATTGGGGCTATGAGAACGTGCCCAACGGCAGCTATAGGAGCAATGTTTAACATCACGCCGCTACATGTGGCAGTACAAAAAGAAGCTATGCTTAGTGCTCTAAGGCTGCCCCAGATACTGAACCTTAAAGTCGGTGACTTGACAGGTCATCTGCAAATACTAGAATACATTCATCGTGACCCAATTCTTAAGATTCCAGATACCATGCTCAAGAGATTTTTATTCGAAGTTGTTTTAGGCAACCGCAGCGAATGGAGAAATGAAGGCCCTACCACACTACCAAATTCTCAAATCTGGTATACAGATGGTTCAAAATTGGAAAACGGCAGCACAGGTGTTGGGGTTTATGGTCCCAGCTTCCAACGCGCGACAGCGCTTGAAAAATCTTTCAAGCGGAACTCCACGCTATTGAATTGTGTGCAAAAGAATCCCTACAGAGAAGAACCTGAGGAACCCGCATCGACATCTTTCCAGATAGCCAATCAGCACTATTAGCCCTTAAATCATATATGGTAGGGTCCAAGCTTGGCTGGGACTGTCTCATCCTCCTCGAAAGTCTTGCATCGGTAAATAAGGTTACCGTAGCCTGGATCCCAGGAAATAAAAGCTTCGAGGGTAATGAACGGGCTGACTGCCTGGCGAGAAAAGGCGCTTGCTGCCCACTCGTTGGTCCCGAACCCTGTTTTGGGGAACCACCCTACTCCAAGATAACACAATGGGAGATCAACAAACACGCTGACTACTAGGCCAACCTCCGAGGCCTTAGACAAGCGAAAAAGTTCATCAACACCAACCTATACAAGGCCAAGACTTTACTTGATCTAACCAAACACGTTTTAAGATCCTTAACAGGCTATCTAACGGAACATTCTCCACTCATATACCATCTGCATAAAATAAAATTATCAGATACCGATATTTGCCGGCTCTGTGGAGAACTGAAAGAGGCCGCTGAACATGTTCTATGCGTATCCCCAGGAGTTGATGCGGACCTCGGTCAATCCAGCGGAAATTCGGAAAATTGAACCTAAGGCTATACTGAGGTTTATTAAAAGCCTCAATATAACCTCTGGTTTAACCATATGAGCCTCCACAACAGACCTCATAGGTCGCAATGCGCATTTAGAGCCCCTAATACACAATACAGAGAATTCCAACACTTCCCAAAAGCTCAACGGAGATATGTATGTACATAAGTCAGTCTAGATAGCTGGTCATATCTAGGACGATATGGCCTATACACAACCAGACTAGAATCAGAGACGTACTTCGAAAATTTTTTCGATTTGTAGCACGTTTAATTGGACGGCAACCATGCAACAAGACTGGGAATCGCCTTCAACACTTACTGCCGCAGCTGCAGAGATGTAAGCGAGGCAGAAACCCTTGACCACTTCATTTGTAAATGTCCGGCTGTCGTCCAAAACAGGCATAACGACAACCAAACAACACCATCACTCTCGTTTTTTAACCAAATCAGATTCCCAAGAGCCGTAGTATCAAAACGGAGTCAAATGTACTAATTGGGTTGCAGGCACGCCAGCCTTCATTTGATCACCGCCTCTACTACATACATATGTACATATGTATGCACAAACATACCTTGGCAGGAGCATCCGAAAGGGGATTCAACGTTCAAAGTTCCCGGTGCTTCAGATTGTATCAAATGACGGAGTAAAAGGGGTTGAGTAACGATCAGCCCAGTATGTTGTTTCTTTACTTGTGACCTTTGATTGCAGGACTCTAGTGTAGTTAACAGCTCATTTTGCAATAAACCCGATTCGTAATTTTAGTAGTCACCGGTAGAAATGAAAATTAATATGTGTGTCTTAGTTTCAAGCGTCCTGCAATTTTGCACCTCTGTCACCCTTCAATAATAACAAAGTCATGGAGTTGAAGTACTGCCTTGCGTTATGTTTGACAGATGAAAATATCTTCGAAAAAAAATGTTGCTTGTGGCTTCTTTATAATATACCTATCTATGTACGTCGATTGGATAATTCAATATCACAGTATTACTTAAGACGACGTTCTTCAGTCATAAGACGAACCTTAACAAAACTTGATATGCGAAACATCGGACAAAGAGTAAAGACACCAGTCCAAACCCTTTACATGCATCATAGTTAAACCGACATGCAGTCGTAATCAATTAAAGTTAGAAACCCCATTTTTCAGCATCACAACGGATTGCGGAACAATGCCCCAGATACATACGAGTAGTCATGTCATGGCTTCATTATCGACCAAATGCAGAAAGTAAATTTCAATCTCGATGTGGTCCGCAACCATCATTCGCTCACAGTTCCCCCTCAATGTTTGCCTTTCATTCGAAGCTTATCACAAAGCGCTCGAATAAACAAACGAACAAAAACGAGAGAAAAATGAATCATAACATCATCCGAAGAACACCAAAGGGGTTTCGGTGAATTAAACCACAAAAGTATCTAAACAACCAAATACCCCATCGTCGGTTTTTCGTTTCTCTCCACACGTAAGTACATGTGTATAACTTTTCTGCATTCGATGCTCTGCTGACGTACGCGTATGTATGTAGTCATCGTCACCGTCGTTTGCTATTAAGCAATCCGATATGTTTACTACTGTATCATTCCCCCATTCCACTGTTGTATTGATTTTAGCTTCCCGCATCCCTGGTCCCGCTCGCCTAATTGAACCAAATCCAAAGCAATTGCAATCAGAATTGAATGAAAGCATGTTCTATTGCAGAAACGACGACAACATCATCAAGCATCTCCCGAGGATTATGTAAAAATATAAAGTCGGTCGTTGACGAAGTGCCTTACCCACCACACACGTCGGATGATTCGAATTTCAAGAATCCAATA
Organism: Matsumyia berberina; assembly: GCA_917880715.2. Lineage (NCBI taxonomy): Eukaryota > Metazoa > Arthropoda > Insecta > Diptera > Syrphidae > Matsumyia > Matsumyia berberina. Next base: position 47,021,723 of record OU862871.1, on the reverse strand, counting down.
TCGTGTGAGCCCGCTGTTTCTCTGCGAGCGTTATGCAACGCGAAAATCAACGCGCGACTTTCAAACCTATTTTCCAAGCAAGAAACAGTCTCGAGAAATAGAAAACTCAATTGAGTTCCCCGGCGGGCAGTGTGACAGTGACCACACTCCTCTTTCACCACTTTTTTTTAATTGTTTCTTACGGTTTACGTCAATTTTAATTGCAAATTTAGAGTTTTCGGAAGATCGAACTGCGCATTAGCTGGTTTTGGCTTTATTTGTTCGTTGCAGCGCCTCCCAATCGGCACATGTTGACCTAAACGTCAACGTAAATGGAAAGTTGAAATGAGGATTGTTTGCGAAGGTTATCTTGGCATATCGCTGGGAATGTGAGATGCGCATTTCAATTAAGTCGATTGCATTGGGTGAACTTGGATTTCTAACGCATAAGTGTCTCTCAAGAAATTGTAAGTCGTAGGTGAGAAATCATTATCCTGGGAATATTCGTAGTAAGGTAAAAAAACGAGTGAAACGTTTCCGTGCATAAAATCACTACTCACGAATTGCGTGGAAAATTGCCAATTGCTTAGAACTTTGATTAGACTACAAGAGGAACAACCAACTGCTTCATTCTAGACATGGTTAGTAGATGTTGTCTTGCTTACCTTCATCTTGCAGCTCTGTACGCACTCTTCCATTTATGATGGTGCAGAGTTGAGGTGCAATAGCACTATTACCTAATAGATCTACATATTGTGCCCCCGCACTTGACCTCTATTCGATGTAATACTCGAGTTAGAGCACCTCCTCCAGTTCAAATGCACCTCCTCCAGTTCAATCAACAGTGTTCTATACTCAGTTTTCTTAGGTACTCCTTGAGCCTAGAGTTTCTCCTTAATATCCCTGGCAGGACATAAAGTCGAGTTTTGCTTAGGCTTAGGCAAGTTGTTCTCCTTTTCTTGTTACATTTACCCAGAAGTCCCTTAACCTGCCTCAAATGAGGGATTTAATCGCAATGTCTGGCCCATTTGCTTAATTCTTCTTTCCTTCCCTTTTCCTCGTTATTTTTTTTTTTGCAGTCCTTATCCACAGAACGGTTATGGGCCTAAGAACCGGTTATGAACCCCATTGGAATAGCCTACAGTGGTGCCTTTAACGATAATAGGTTCTAGATTGATCAATCTTCTTTTCGTAAAAGGGTAGTGCCTTGCAAGGATTGCTGGAGAGTCCTTCAATGTTGCACCATTTTAAAACATGTAGTAAAGTACTTTGCATGACGTTGGAGATCGTCATGTCATGCTTACCACTTATTATAAACGCTAGTTCATCAGCATAACCAATAGTTTTGTAGCCCAATCTGTCGAGATTGACTAAAAGATTGTCAATGATTAAAGACCGCAGAAGAGAAAAGAGAACTCCCCCTTGAGGTCATCCTTTTACTGCGGTTACAGACACTGAGACTCCTCCCGAAGAAGAAGTTATTATACGACTTTCCAACATAATCCTTATCCATTGATTAGTCGAGTCTTCGATTCCTCTTCTACTGATTGCCCTTGCTATCGAGTCGTAGCCAGAAGGCCAAATTACCACACTGTGAACGAGAAACTCGTCATCGAAATGTGAGGACTTGGCATTAACGCTCCCAATGAAGTTAACCGGTCATTCGAGCACGAGTTTTACACACTCACTCGTTATCGATTGCGGTAATTCGGCCTCAGTATTATCGAAAGTGCCCTCGATGTCTAAGAAGGCACATAGAGCTCTTTTTTTGAAACGGTATGCATTTTCTATCAGTTTTACTGGATGGTGAAGTGCACCCTCTCTTGCCTTTCCTGTACGCATATTGACTCGAGTGCAGAGGGGTAGACATCTCTAGCCGTCCTCTGATATGAACATCTATTAGTCTTTCCATAGCTTTCAAGATAAAAGATATTAGATTGTCAGAAAATCACATTTACTTGTGTCCAAGTAAATGGGCTGTATCCCAAGTTGTAACTTGCTCTAAATAAGGCGACCATTGCCTGCAGAACACAATCGATCATATTTTAAAGTAATGCCGGAAATATACTGTCACCACCAGGGGCTTTAAATTGTTTGAATGAGTCCACTGCCCATTTAACCTTATCAGGGCAGAAGATTCTGTTTAATAAGCTATTTACTCTACTGGCAATGTAGACCCTGTGGTCAGCTGCAGTGGGGTTTGCGTATCGTTCACAAATAGATGAGCCTGGGAAATGCACTTGTATCGGAATCAATACATACACAACATGAAGGGTTACGAAAAGCTAGGCTTTGGCTTATTCCAAACTGTCCCACCAGCTATTTATTTTAGTAAGATCTACACACGTTGACAGGGTCAGGTTTTTCAGTATTTTGTGAGTCAATCTGTACAAGCTTCTGTTTGACAAATAAAACTCTGTTTGTCATCCGTTATGTTGGGACACCACTTGTTGCTGTCAAACCCATGAGATCTAGCAAGGACATGTCCAATTTTTCTGCTTAGAAAGCAAATAATAAACGAAATGTTTAACCGACTCGTCGTTTGCTTAAGTCGATCCAACCATGTCATGTGTCTTACCTAATCTGTGGTGAAACCCAATGTAAAGCATTGAGACTGATGAGGTGTCGTTGCTACAAATCACATAAAAATTACCTCCTAGTGTTAATATAATTTTTATTACAAAACAAACATTCCTCATCATCACCGTTCTGACGACACAAATTCTATTTCTAGCGGTAATTTATAAAATTTCACAAAACCTTTCGCAAATCTGAAACCAGATTTCCGCATCTCTCTATGCGTGTTGTGGAATAGTTTTGCTGTGCACAATATGATCGATTTATTTTTAGCCAAAGTAATTCGAAAGAATGTAAGGAAATGTAATATTATTTTCAACGAACACAAGCCAGACTTCTTTCAATATGTTTTCGTACAAAATGACCTGCATCCGATGAAAGCAGGTGTACATTTTAGTGGCGATACGAATATAATGAGTCAATTTTCAAGTGCCGGCTGTAAGAAAAATGGATATGTACTTACTGAAGCAAATGTAATTTCGACGCAGTCTTTGAATGTTACAGTGCTCTATGATCAAATGACAAACATGACTCAGTACAAATGTCAAAAAATGACAGCAAAGTGTTTTTAAAGATGACAGCACTTGATTGTCAAATATCCTATCGTGCTTAATGAAAATTACTTAGTAATGTAAATACAAATAGACACTTTGCTAAAGGAGCCGTGGCTTGAATTGAATTCGTTTCAAAAGCTCTGGGCCCTTTGGAGGGTAGCCAAGCAATTAATGTTGTGGTCAACGATTGTATCCTGATCAATCAACAGTCCAACAGATTGACCAGAAGAGGCGAAACGAACACCGGCTTTTCAGGAGGAAAAAGAAAGAGCATGAGAAGTTAGAAGTGCGAAGTGCGAAGGAAATAGGGAGGTTCGAAAGTTTTACCAAAGGGTAAAAAAAATAGCCGTCAAGGCTACAGAGCCCGAACCGAAGCCTGCAAGGGTGAACAAGGAAACATCGTAGTAGAATCACAGTTGATCCAGAGAATATGGAAGAACTAGTTCTGCAGACTGTTTAACGGCGACGACGAACCAAATCCCAGAATCAAGGCAGAATGAACCATTCAACCTGTACCACGAAGACCAACAATTCCGTCTACCCGACCTGGACGAGGTGAAGGAAGCCATATCGAAGCTTATGTCCAACAAAGCGGCTGGAGCTGACGGCCTATCTGCCGAGTTGTTCAAAGCGGCAGGCGATGACTTGGTAAGTATCATGCACCAACTCATCTGTAAAAGCATGTATGCCCGATGAATGAAACCTCAGCATTGTTTGCCCGATCCTCAAGAAAGGAGACCGACCCTCTGAACTGCACTAACTACAGAAGAATCTTCTTAACATCGCCTACAAGACTTTATTTGGCGTCTTGTGTGAACGCTTGAAGGCGTTTGCTAAAAACCTGATTGGTCCTTATCAGTGTGGCTTCAACGCAGGAAATATTCACACCACCATCGACCAAATATTCACACGACGGAAGATATTAGAAAACAACCCAAAAGCCCCAAACCGATAGCCATAATCTTTTCATAGATTTTAAGGCCGCATATAGAGACGAGTTTTACAGAAGAATGTCTGCTTTTGGCATCCCTTCCAAAGTTGTCCGGATGTGCAGGATAACGATGGAGAAAGCACACTGCTCAATCAAAGATGATAAAGTCCTCACCGTGACATTTTGATATCAAAAAGGAATTCAGAAAAAGCGAGGGGCTCTTTCATGCGATTTCTTTAACATCTGTCTTGAAAGAATAGTGCAAAGCTCAGGCGCCAACACTATAGTCTGTCCAATTACATTACCGCATAAGCGGACAATAATGACATTATCGGAAAAACACAACGCGTTCGTGATTATTGAGACTGAAAAGGCGAAGATGGGTTGAATGGTTAACGAGGGCAAATCGAAGTACATGCTGTAACGAAAATAATCCAACCCCAACTTCTCGGACAGAACGTCTCCGTTGATGTAACTACCAAATCAGTTAGGTACTTTGTCTACCTGTGGGCTTCACCATATACTTAGACAATGACGCCAGTGCTGGGGTCCACAGAAGAAATAGTGCAGGGAATCGCTATTTCTTCGGCCTAAGAAGGCAATCGAATTACAAAGTCCTTTCTTGAACAAATAAAGTAACGAAGTCCAACTAAAGATGACCTCCATCGCCATGTTCTCTTGTTAAAAGAAAGTACACCAGATTGTCCCTCACTTCCTCTATCCACTTCTACCAGGGCTCAGCCTCATAGAACACAGTTTTCTAGAACTATAGTCCTTGCAGGATGTTGAAGAGCTATCGGCAAAGTCCGTGAACGAATCATCAAAGCCTCAGGGTTATTCGAAATCCAAAGCCATTAGCGAATCACTTTGAACATACGATACATGCCCTCCCAATGGATCTACAGTCACATTAGTATGGCGTAGACCCACTTACCTAACATAGGGACAAACCATCATAAAAACATGTAAAGCACATGAACACTTTTTGCGCCTTCGACACCAGTCATAAGTATTTTCCCAAGGTCTGCAACTTTTTTTTTTAGCAAAATCACTTAACCCACTCTAAGTTCGTCTCCGAATAGTAACACAGAGCATCAAGTGCACTCGGCGCACAAAACTACGACGAAAGGAGAACCATCGAAAGTATAATGCATCCGAAGTGCTTCGCTTTCAATCATAACGACCAAAAGCAAATGGATTACCATAAAAGCCTATTGCTCGCCAACTCAACCGTCATCGATGCAATTTATTGACCTCGTAGATCATATTTGCTGTTCATCCATTCATAGGAACACACGACACTCTCTGTTAACAAGGCTTTGCTCCAATGGACGGGACAGATTGTCACGCATAAATAAACCAACATTGTTGTCGCCGTCAGAGTACTTCACTTCAAACACATACATACATCAAGCCATCATCATCCCAATTGAATGATGTCATACGCCTGCCATGTGCACTGTCCAATCCGGAACCCCTCCACGAAAAAGTCATCGACGTATCTTCATGATTACATTTTCCATTTCGATTTCGATTTCATTTAATGTTATCCCGTCGAAGAAGGCGGAAGGACGGATTTGGAAGTGGAAGATGAATAAGCGAACAGAACATCGTGGTCGGAGTAATCTGCCCTTCATTATGGTCGTCTGTTTTGAGCGTGCCACCCTCCCGCATAATCATATGTATTTACTTAAGACGATTCAGTTCAAGTGGTCGAATGGACAAGAGCTACTGATTCAGACTGCGCGCCTATGTGTTGTTCTCCGAGGCGCTCATTAATAGAGAATCATTTTCATTTACTGATGTCTACTCGTATCTTGTGCGTTTTTGCGATGCAACGTTGCGCCGGCGGACGGTTTTTGGGAAAAGGCAACCTCAAATGAAAATGGATGCAGGAGATAAATTTAGAAAGCAGGGGAATGTTTTTCAGGAAAAATATACCACCATGAACGGGAAACCTCTTATGGAGTGTGAATACTGACGAGAGTTTTATTAGTTTCCCGCAGATCGGAAAATGATGGATCAATTAAACCTGCACTCGATCAAGACCTGCACAGAAATCGTTCGTGTTGAGTGAGGAGACTTTCAACAAGCAGACAGAAAAAGACAAAAATATGCAAAGTGACATTCGATATCTTCATCCACTTCTTAAGCAGCCAGAACTTATCGGGTTACTCAAGAACAAAAAAGTTGTGCCATGGATGGCCACTCAAAAAGCGACTTTAAGCTACGCCGACGACACCTGCGCAAACGAGTTTCTCGGGCTTTGCGGGATTGGCCATTTTCTGTACGATTCTTCAAAACTATCTACCACAATTGAGGAAGAGCTCCTGGAAAATGCGTACAAGGACAGAATGGAGAACTTAATAATTGTAGCACCTAAAAGGCGTAGCCAATCCCAAATAAGGTCAGGAAATGTGTAATCACAAAGTCAATCAAGAGTTGAAGAAAGCCATCTGGGGCAGAATTACCGCAATCGATCACGAGTAACACCTTATCGAAATTTGAGGATTTGGCCTAACCGCTCTCGTCAGTATCGAAATTTAAAATGACAGCACGCGTTATAGCTTATAATTTCACTCGAAAACTATGGTGCTTTCGAGCCGTCCAGTGAAACAAAAAAGATGCGAGTATTTTTGTTTAAAATTTTTTTTAAAGGAATTTACTAATACAGTGTCCTTTCCTTTTTTAATTAAGGTCCAATCTCAACTAAATTAATTTGTTTCAAAAAATATTCTGGCGGATTTTATGGCCAAACACTCCGATTTAACAAAGAATGTTTTGCCGAACTGCAGACAGGGGAAAGCCACATCGCTACCACTATGGGAGCAGCTGACGGGAATGCTAAATGTAGAAGGGCCACCAGTTAATCCATTCTATTAGATCCAGTCTTTATATAAATTTCACGGCAAATAATATTTTTCTATCTTTTATATCAACCGGAGAAACGTCACTTGGTGAGTAGTAGTAGAATTTCTCTAGTACAATTTCATTTTCATTCGATACCTAGACTTTCGAGTGCCATCATCCCAATGAGGTTAATTGATCACTCGATCACGAGTCCTACTCACTCACTCGTTATCTATTGCGGTAATTCGGCCCCTGGTTTCCACAATCGGACTCTACGGGGACACCTCTTTTTTGACAGGTATCCCAACAAATAAAATAACAATCTAACCTAAGGTAGGAGACACTTCTCCCTTCAATGTGCTGGCCAAAGCCGAACATTGGCACGAAAAGCCCAATGTTTGAGAATTCCCCCCGTGAGGCTTAAAACTTTTCTCTTGATGCAGCTAGCTGGAATTAGGCATATGTACACTCTGCCTAGTCTGGCCGTCTTTTGAACGAAGTCCCTAACTAATCCCCTACCTACTGCAGCAAACGGTTCGAGCACACGAAACTACAAGGTTGACTAGAACGCCTGCACATGCTTTCCGTTGCACCGTTCCAAATCCAAAATTCTTCGTTGTGATTTGTGATATCGTAATGCCGAAGTATACGACATAATGGGTCTAAATATCGTAGAGTTAATCCAGTATGCTGACTCCGGACACTTTTACAATGGTACAGCGCCATTCTAGCATTTCAAATCATCAACATAGTAGTTCCAATTGAGTCTGGCATCAAGGAACACTATCAGATGCGTAACCCTTTCGGACACCTTGATATCCATTCCAGAAAAGCGTCAAGTCCAGATGTATCCTCTTTTTGGTGAAGATGAACATATCTGTTTTAGTCGCACTAATGAACGTCTAAAGTAACGTTCGTAAACTTAACCCTCGCCATTATAGATACATCGTCGATATTACCAATTGTGTGGATTTCGACTCTTTCCAGTCTCTATAGAGATCAGACCGTTCGACAGAATCGGTGATACTGCAGCCTGAGCTGAACCTGCCCCTAAGTCTAGACGATCCTATCTGAATATCTGTTTTTGAGCATAATGTTCATGCGTCAGTGCTCAATATAAAGTTACATAACATGAAACAATTATAAAGGGTTTTCCAATGGGGACGGGTAGATTTTGACAATTCATGGCGGGCATTTTGTTTTATCTGTTATTAGTTTTCCCGATTTTTATTTTTCAGACACTAAAGATAAATCACTATGGCAAGTTACAGCGTCGACCAACACATGCAAATAATAAAATTGAAGCAGTTGGAAGCGGACCCCGATTTCAGCAAAAAAAAACCATCTTCAGCGACGAGGCCCATTTTTGGATGAACGGGTACGTCAACAAGCAAAATTGTCGGATTAGGCAATGCATCCGCAGAGTCACTGTTTGGTGTGGATTGTGGGCCGGCGACATCATCGGTCCGTACTTCTTCGAAAACGACGACGGCATTGCCATCACCATCAAAGGAGAGCGCTACCGATCGATGATAACCACTTTCTTCTGGCCCAAATTGGATGAATGATATGCATGTGAACGACATGTGGTTCCAACAGAATGGCGCTACTTGCCACACAGCTGATGCCACAATGAACATTCTGCACGAGCGATTTGGCGGCATGGTTTTCTCACGCAAAGGCGACGTGAACTGGCCATCGAGATCGTGCGATTTGACCTCTTTAGACTTTTTCTTGTGGGGTTTACTTAAGTCGCAGGTCTATGCCAACAAGCCGCAAACGACCAGTACCCTCAAAGTCAACATAACCCGTGCCATCGCTCAAATTCAGCTTGATCTATGCGCCAGTCATCGAAAATTGGACCTCTCCGATGCACGCCACCCAGCGAAGCCGCGGTGGCCATTTGAACGATGTCATTTTCCACACATATGTAATGTCATTGATAGGCTTTTTAAATAAAACAAAAAATTCGTTGATATCTCACACACAACTTGTTTCATTCAACTTTTTACATCTACCCATCCCTATTGGAAAACCCTTTATGTATGTCGACTTTGCGGTGAGCAATACTGATCAGTGACCGCAAAGAAAAGACGCTGGACTCAATAAGCACAGTGTTTACTTGAAATTCGGACCCCAAAGCATTATAGAGGGCCTCACTATGGCTTTTGGTTAACCACTGGGCCTGCATAACAGATCTTGCAGATCGCAAGATGGTTGAAACAGCATTGGATATAAGCTCTTTCAATTCAATCAGATATAAGCTATGTATGTGATCAAAACACCTACCGAGTCCGGCAATTGAAATAATAGGTTATGTTTACGCAGCTATTTTTTCCAATTCGTTTATCGGACTATACCACGAATGCTCTTTCACTTATTAAACCAAAAGCATTTTGTTGTCAGTCAGAAGGCATTCAAGATGTGTGATTTAGAAATAAAACGAAATTTGGTGATTGGTCTTTATTTGCAAGAAAAATTTTACATCCAACGTCGAGCCCTGTCGAATATGAAATTGACCGAACTTTTCGTCAGCCGCACCATCAACCCTTATAAGGAGACTGGCGCAGTAAAAAAAACGCTACGGCCGAGGCCGGCGATGTACCGCAACTGGCCGCGCAAAAGTTGAAAAAGTGCGAAAGAGATTGGCTCGAAATCCCGGGCGTAGTGCAACAAAAATGACGCGTAAGCTGAATGTGAGCGATCGAAGTGTGCACCGCATACTAAAAGAGAAGTTGAATACCAGGCCTCGCAAGGGATTCAAGTCGCAAGAACTTACCCCATTGCAGAGAACCAAGCGATTGGAGCAGTTCCTGAGCAAGCAAAGCCAGTGACCATACCGATGAATTACGCGTCCCTTGACGGCAGGAGCCGACCAAAACATGGTATGGGCGGTTGTCACCAAAAATGGCAGATATCCGCTCCTTTTCTTATCGATGGGTCGCAATAAGGACAAGATAAATCAGCAGATCTATCGGACGAACGTGCTCGAGCCCGGCTTGTTGTCGTGGGCACGTAAACATTTTGGTTCGGAGCGCTGAACATTCCAACAAGACTCGACGCCATTGCATAAGGCAAAAGGGACCCAAAATTGGCTAACAATAAAAGCGTTCCAACGTTTATCCCGCACGAACCTTGGCTGTCGTCCTCGCCTGATCTGAACCCGCTTGATTTCTGCATCTGTGGTATTTTCCAGGCCAAGGCATGTGCTAAACAATTCCGCTAGTCTAAAGCAACTTTTGTTAATTAGCATTAAGTTTTGAAGTAAATAAATATCTATCTATCTATCTATACATTTGTTTGCAGTCACCGAAGAGAGACTTGAGCCGAGAATGGAAGAATATCAAGCAAGACGTTGTTCGGTATTCGTGTCAGTCGTTCGAAAAGCGTCTCAAGTCTGTGGTACAGACCAAGGGAGGATATATTCTAGATAAATAAACAAAAAATAAACTTTATAACTAAAGTAAAAATTTTCAAAGATAACTGATTTTTTTAATTTTAAAAACCCACCACTTCAATTGCAAGACCTGGTACTGCCGCTGCCTCTGTCCACTGTTACTTAAGTAAACTCAATCGTTTATCGTAAACACTTACAGCAAAGTTGATACGCAATTAATACACAATAGCGTAAGTCACAGTTTATTTATGGACTTAGCATCAGCTTTTATGAATAACTTGATACGAAACTAGATTTCATGTCAGTATTCCCTAGAACGATTTGCTGAATAGCTAAATTGCCCTTATCCGAGACACAATTGGATTTATCACATTATTCATCTCAACAAAAAACTCTAGCTATACGATGCTTGACTTGAAATTCCACTGATCTTTTGTACCCCACCTGAGAGCGTTCTTCATAAATAGACATGTCAACTTCTCACCTTCCGGGCGGTGCGAGGGTATATGCATAGACCACTTCCACTTCGATTAGCATTAACTTCTCTGATCTGCTCAACGTGCTTACATGCAGTGTGTATTCCTATGGTTTCTCTCTGGATAGGCGGGGGTTACGATATTCATAGTTCATTGCAGTCGTTGTAGCTATTTATCATGAAGAGGGGGTTTTTTGTAATAAGAAAAAAAAACTTATAAATTGTTCTGTAATGCTAATTGTTTCACTAACCAGAGTGAGTACATTTTTGTTCACACATTAATTTTGTGACTGGACCGACCCGCTGTTCGAGTGTAGGAAATTGTAATCTAATGTTAACACTTTCGCAACTTTGCGGGCACCATATTGTTTTCGTTTTATTTTTGTTTTATTTTTTTTTTTTTCTACTTAAAAGCGGGAATGTCCGCAGTGTGTTGTTTTGGTTTTGTTATCATTTTAGAGTTCGAAGGGAAGAAAATTGTTTTTTTTTTTTTGTCGAGCAAAGTTGTGTACTTTTGAAGATTTTTTTTTGATAACATTTAGTGGAATTAAGGCGCAACAAGGCTGTTCTCTGTTGATAAGAAAGAGTAATTCAAAAATGATATATTAATCGTGAAGAAATTTTAACGAGGATGAACAAATATTACACACGCATCTATACATTGACAAAACAAATTTAAGCATTTCCGTCTTGTAAATATGCATTCGTACAGCTCATCCTTCAAAAACGCGAAAGTATTCACGCAGAACACTTTGCTATAAGAGCTCACGTAGAACGGCTTTTATTACCCTTCAACGACTAACAGAAAAGATGCATGGACGAAGGATTGAGTACCATAAATAGTGGCTTCCTTCATGGGCTAGACGGACTTTACATCGCTAGGTTCAGGAAAGATTTGAGGTGTTTGACCACACCACACAGTGCCCCTAGACATGTGACCTTCTGAGAGAAGTCAGCACCACTTACGAAAAGTTTAGATGGAGATTTATGCAAGTGGTTCCAAAGATGGTAGATTGTGCTGTTTTCTTAAAGCATAATATGTGTAGCCATTTTTCAGGCAGATATTATGGCGATAACAAAAATCTGATGAATGGTATATCAGCATCGCTTGCAACTACAGAGGCTTCAGTCGTCTTAACATTGCCTACAAGATCTTATCTGGCGTGTTGTGTGAACGTTTGAAGCCGTTCGTCAACAACCATATCGGTCCATATCAGAGTGACTTCAGGCCAGAAACGACCAAATATTTACAATGCGGCAGATCTTGGATAAACCCAAGAACTTCAAATCGATACTCACCACGTTTTCATCGATTTTAAGGCCGCGTATGACAGCGTCTATAGAGACAAGCTATACAGAGCTATGTCTGATTTAGGCATCCCTGACAAACATTTCCGGTTGTGCGGGATAACGAGGGAGAATGCACGCTGCTCCATCAAGGTCGATAAAGACTTCACCGAGACCTTTGATGTCAAGAAAGGATTTAGACAAGGCGACTTCTTCAACAACGTTCTTGAAAGAATAGTGCAAGACTTACGCGCCAACACCAGAGGCACAATCTTTAAAAATTCCGTCCAATTACTCGGATACGCCGACGATATTGACATAATCTGAAGAACGCAGCGTGATGTCACTGGTATGTTCGTGAGTACAGCGACATCGACTTAGCAAGAAGAGTGAAGGTCCAAGGACTGAAATGGCTGGGTCTTGTAGAGCGGATGGACACCAATGCTCCGGCCCGAAAAATCTTCGAATCCACACCCGAGGGACGGCGCAGTAGAGGAAGACCGCGACTCAGGTCGCCACCTCAACCAACTTGTCGTGCGAAACTGGAGGCAGCTGACTAAAGATCGAGCTGGCTGGAGAGGCTTGTTGGTTGAGGCCCAGGTGCACACCGAACTGTAGTGCCACCTACATAAGTAAGTAAGTAACAGAAACCCTATCTTGGCTGAGGTAAAATGTGATATCTACTCGAGATATTAGCATTTTCATAGACAGCTAGGCCGCCATAAAATCTCTGGAACTAGTCTGAAACATTTGAAATATCAAAATTTGTTCGAGATTGCCGAACGTCTCTCACTTTAACGTTTTTCTCTGCTGGATACCAAGACATAGGAACACTTCCAGCAATTGTGGCGCCGATAAATTCGCCAAACGTGGTACTACAACACACATTCTCCCTGATTAAGAGAATCTCGGAGTTCAACTTGCTAAATGCAAACCCAAACTAGGTTGTTGATATTCGCTGAGCTAAGGTGACCACCCTTCAACAACTCGATGCTGTCTTCTTGCATCAATTTACACCAGGACCCTCAGATTTCACTCAGAAACCTTTGGACTAAGAATACGCCTATAAAGCATGCTGCCCAGAAGGCAATGAATACTGATGTGGCCTTGATCTACAAGGCGTCCATTTGGATGCTCTTCTATGACATTAGCATGTTTTGATAGGTTTTTCATAGTGGAATAAACACTTATTCTCTTTCTCTCGAGGAGGGACCTGTCAGCTTAATTCAGATAAAGCCTTCCCTGCATAAGAATTGAATATCCTAGATACAGGAAATCGCAGCCTGATCGTCGACAAAAAACACAATGTGCCTGATATTAAGTTAATCTTGAACCATACAACGACTGCGACTTAGGAAGACTGAAGTCTATGTTCAAGTCAATTTTGATGGGAACATGAGTCGATCTTCGTAGACCAGAAGCTGACTGTTGCGGTCATTCGTAAGCTTGAAACCTTCGTCAGCCTAATTGTGCCTCGAAGAAAATGGACACACCTTACGAAAAGTCGATCGACCTAAGCAAATATACATAGCACAGAATCTAGGAGGAATCAAGGACATCGGAAATTAATTAAGGTACGCAGGATCACAAACGACGAAGTACTAAGAAAAGTAGGATGCAAAAGGGAAGAAAAAAAAGAAAATAAGAGTAGCTAAGACACAAGAGTAGCTCAGGTACAATAAATATCAACTGCAACAAGTAACAATATAAGGGAAGATAGAAGCAGGAGCAGTGGTAGGAGGGCAGAGTCTAACATGGCTAGCAAGTCAGCGCAGATGGCTTTACCTTTCTAACGATTTTAAGATGCATTGGGCAGTGGCAGTGGGATCTCAGTAACTGATTACATCACTTGCTAACATTGCAGTTCAGTTTTCATATTTCTATAAATGGAACCCGGACTGTAAAAGGTTAAGTAACCGATCAACGCGATCAAATTTAGTTAGAAATATGTACAGCAGATGACAAACCTGACACTGAACTTCACTATTCAAATCTGGCAGTCGTGAGTAGGCAGATGGAGTTTTTAAAACGCGTAAATATTTTAATCTCCTACGTAATGCCACCAACTAAAATATAATTGATTACGAATCCATGTTTGCATTTCCAGACTCTGTTAGACATGCGAAAAGGCGTGGACTTGTTACACTTTTAGCAGAATTGATCTATCGAACGGAAACGTGACCGAATCTTTTAAACACCAAAGTTTATGTATGTAGGTGTATAATTACTGTCTGTCTTCTAATTATGGACTGGTCATTGCAGGTTGGATTCCGAAACATATGTCAGATGTATATTTTCATACATAACAAGTAAACAAAGGCGAAATCAATGGGGAGATAGATATTGATCGAGCAGTTCGAGAAAGAGACGACAAACCTTTCGGCTGGTTTGAATATGAAGTCAATTTTTAACTGTTAACGGGACATGGATGATGTCTTGCACATCGAACTAGTGGTTTTAGAAAAGATCGCTATCAGCCAGCTTTTTCATGTCTCAGATCAACACATTATTCACAGACAATTTGGCTTTTAGCATGACATTGACATGATATGCAGCACAAATTTAGCACTCATAGGAAAAATAGGTCTGTTCGCGTACTCCATAAAACAACGAATTTTTACGAAATCCTGTTCGCGTACGCAAAAATTTCGTAGTTTTTCGTAAAAGAGAGCGCTCACGAGGGAGTAAGAAATTTCCCCAGGCTACGAATTTTAGTGCAAGAAATTTCTTTGGGCTGATTTATGAAATCTGTCAAATGTACCAAACAGCTGTTCGTTATTTTTGTGTGGTATTCAAATTGTCAGATATTGAAGAATTCTGAAATACCCAGCAATCATGCGAAGATCCAGGGGAATCTAAAAAATGTGTTGGAATGTTTTCCACACTTTTTTAAACTCTCCAAATGTAAATTAGAAAATTCTTTCCTGTAAACTTTTCTTAGATTTGACAGTTGAAGTTTGACGTTTAAAATCGTGCAACTTTTCTTGTTTAACGCGTTCGTTTACTTTTTCGTAATTTTACCTCTCTCTGAGACAATTTTACCCCCACTCTTCAAAATTTGATAATCTACGAATTTTGGTGCAGAAAGTACCCGAACAGTACCCGAAATAGGAACATAAGCAAGAAGAAAATGAACGAATCTTTGCAGAATCTCAATTGAGAGCACTCTTGAATCCTGGTTCAGAAGGCATTTTCATAACAGGGTCAGCAGTTTAGCTCTTAACCCTTTGAGTCACAGTTATATTGACGGAATTCAAAATGGCGGATCCAAGATTCAATTGCACAAAATTAAGGCCGCCATATTGGATCCGCCATCTTGGATTTGAAAATTTTAAAAATATAACCTCAGATTCGTGATCAGCGACCCCAAAAATCACCGAGTACAAAATTTCAGGTCAAAATATGCAGTAGAAAAAAGCATGACTCAAAGGGTTAAGTCGAATATTTGTTGAAGTTTCTGGTTTGGGAAAGATCAGCAGTGAAACATGCCATACGTTTTTTGATAAATGTATGTACATATCCTTTGGATCGCTGTACTCGACCACTTTGCACTGCGTTCTATGCAGTTCTATTCAGGACGTAACTGCTAAAGTCTGATAGTAGTATCTTTGCCAAGTCACACAAGCTAAGAAAGAAAAGAACTTGGCTCCACACATGTTAGTCGTCGTTCCTGAAGAGCTGATCAATGGCATAATAGATGTTCTGCAGGTTCTATTTCTTCTTCGACTGTACAGCTTCCTTAGAAATCATTTGTCAAGATGCTTAGTCTTCTACCTATGTTTCCTATGACACAATGCCGAGTTATTGTACAGACAAGCATTCGGATATGGCATCTTTGGAGAGACACTAGGCTCGATGTTCTATTTATGTCGAGCACCGGTAACAGAGTACAGGTTATGACACTGCCAGTTTAAGAAGCGCTAAGCTGTGTTGACCACGGGAAGCACCTGTCTGTCGGCCAGCAAGTTATCGACGCTCGTGGCATTTCTGGGCACTTCATTCGCTTTTTAATTCCCTTCCCACTCCGTCGTGTCTAAAAACCCAACAGAGAAGGACTGTTTGAAGTTTAATTTCTCTGAATGATGTCAGGAATTTATTCAGCTGCTTTATTGTCCATGCATATGGCAATTTCCGCTTCCTGTTGTCATAATGTAAGGACAGTTTATAAATCCCAGCTTAAAAGCGACTGCTTTATGTATCGAGTCGTTCAGTCCGTCTATTGTTTTCAAACCTCTTACAACTTAGAAACGTAAAACTAATAGTCCGATCTAAAACGCTTGCAACCAAACATATATGGTGCAATCATAGACTATATTATCAGTAAACCTTCGTTTTTTAAAACTGACACAATGGAATACCCCCGCTCAGAAATAGGAAACTGCTCTAAATAATACAACAATCATGACATTCTTCCTGCTAAATGCAACAATAATAGGGTACAGAACCTACAAAGTAATCCATCAATCAAATGTAAGCAGACTATGAAAAATACCAAGAAGAACGATTCAAAGATTACGTCGGAAACAATAAAGGAATCTCTTGCGGCCACTCCTTGTTTCCTTTCAGACAAATCCTCCATCCAGAAAAAATAACCTGCTCCCATTCCACAGAACCTGACGTCTTTGCCTTTTTCTACCTTCGTTGCAACGGCAACAAAAGACAAACACACATAATTAACATTCAACAACTAGATCGCTAAATAAAGGCAAGCACAGTGGAAGGAAAAGAATCCTGCACTGCCTCCTACGACAGCTGCTGTTACACCTAATCTTATAGCAAAATAAAGAAGAAGTGGAAAATGAGAGCAAATTGCAATAACTTACCACTTAGCGGTGGTCTCCACTCTCAGCTCGTGATAGGATGAAGTAAACTGGAACTTGGCCGCACGTTTGTTCACACGTTGTAGACGCTTCCAAACACTCCCCATGACTATAATGGGTGTTTGGGGGGTGGTTGCTTCTAAATGGATCTCCTAAGGTCAGTGGTGTGGTTGTCTGGTGATAACCTAATTGAGGTGAGGCTGGGGTGACAAACAGGAAGGTTATTGCTGATAAAACACAAGCAGATATAGCACAGGTGGTGGTGACACCAATTTACACAACAAACACTCGCGTATAATTTCACACTCTCAATGAATTTACGGATTTCTTTTCTTTCTTTTTTTTTTGAAGAGTTTTTCCTTTCTTCTCTTCCGCGTCACAGTTTTCTATATGAATTAACTGAAAAATAAATGAAAATGATCAAAATCACTCGAAAAATTAATAGAAAAACTCACAAGAGACCGCACTGACAGGCGATACACGGAGGCAAACGAGAAAACAACACGAAAAATCAAAACAAAACCAAATTTCGCGAACTTATTTTTAAAACTGTTGTTTTCTCGGGTTTATTTCTTTTTTATTTTATTGAATTTCTTGGCGTTTTCGTTTTTGCAAAACAAAACGAATGAAAAGTACACAACAGCGAGGACGGCGGTGAAGACTGCGAAGACTTCTCTGCGTTAACCTTGAGAACGACTACGACGACGGGTATACACGGCGATATAGCGAAAACTTTTTCCCCCTCGATTCTAGGGTTCTGGTTCTATATTCTTTTGTTTAAACTATTTATTCGCGCAATTTGTTGGATTCTATTGCAAACGCACTACAATTGACAAACTTGCCTTCGGATTAGTTCCTCAGAGCAGGCGAAAATTGATTGAAAACATTTTTGACACAATGACGTCAGTTTTATGCCTGCGGATCTGCATTGGGTGTAGAAATACGACTTTTTCTTGTTCACTTTGTGGCGCTGTACCGTGTTATTTAGTGCGAAATTCCAGCGAATTGATTAGCAACAATATTTTTCGATAAAAGTTCTTTTCTTTGGAAATTTTTCTTCGCCACTTTGACAGAATGAATTGGAATTCATTTTCTGTTCTTTTCTTGCCTTCCCTCGTTCGATTTGTTTGTGTGGTTTGTTTCCAATTGTAACTCAGATTTCGGCTGTCGCGGAGCTAGAGCGCAACTACTGCTCGAGACGGTCGACCGAATTCCGATTTCCGAATCTCGTGTATTCCGTAGTCCGACGTAACGCACGTAATGAGTGGATGATTCAACAACATAACAGCGCCAGTAGATTTTCATCGCTGCGCTAGGGAATGATATGGGATTTGGAACTAGTGAAGGTTGACAGTTGATGACGGAAAGGAATGTGTATCAAATGATACGTGCTGGTAATGAGGTAGTTACATTGAAATTATACCAAATTTGCCGATGATCGTTTTAATTTTCTTGGCGTGATTTTTATTGAGATAATGAACGTTAAAACAAGTCAGAGGAGAGGAAGTATACAAGAAGAACCTATTGAGTCCTTTGGGCGTTTTTGCGGTCTGTTTCTCTCCTATGTACATACGTCAGTAGTTTAGAGCTTTTGTTTGTCGAGGTGATTTTTTTTTAGTAGACTTCTTTAAATGCGGCAATCTGCAACTAAAAGTGCTGTAAGACTGAGCTAGTTAAAATGCTGGAAACCGAACTCATATGCACACCCCCAAATACTGCGCAAATATCTGGGCGCAGATGTAATCTCCGAACATATAATTTCATATGTAGACTTTGTTAAACCTTTCACGTGCGCAGAGAAAGTGGGTTGTGTAATCATTAACTCAATCGCTTTGACAGCCCTCGGCAATGGTCATCATCATTTAACCTTAATCACATCGATCTAATTTTATTCGACTTAACTACGCTTACAGAAATACATACATATCATATAATTCTTAAAGCTATTTTACAGTTAAGATAGTTGACATTGACGGAATTTTCTTCAAATTAATACTTTGATGTAGCCTAGAAATAGCAGGTGATTTCAAACTTAAGGCCGGCAGAGTAAATTGACAGCCAGTCGGTCATAAAAGTATTAAATGTTACTCAGATCACTTTGAAACTTGTGAAGAGTTGAAGGTTAATAACACTCTAGTCTCCTCCTAGTCACAGCGGCGTACCATAAAAAAAGACTGCTGAAGAACTGGCAAGGAAAGCCTCAGCCCTAGATCGATAGCAAGCGGGCAACACAATTAGATCGCCACCTGATCATCTGAGAGAAAAACGTCATGCCAAGACCATTTCTTGAAGCAACCAACAGGTCCCACTATATGCTAAGAAGGCTTGCATATACTTTCCAGAATTCGTTTACTAGTAAAAAAAATGTATTTCTGAGACATTTTGGTTAGTTCGAGATCAACTTACTTACTTTACGGCAGTCCCTAAAGGATCAGATCTTCATCAACAAGCCCTTTACCAAACTGACTTTGCTTGACTGCTGTAGTCTCTTAACTGAAGCTTTAATAAACCAGAATTGCATCCACATAGTAAGTCTTTCATTTAAGTGAAGTATAATCCGAATACTAAACCTTGTTAGTCGCCTTCAAGACGCTTGGATGACGTGATGAAGACTCTCACGAAGGACAGACAAAACAACTTGGCCTTCAAATAAATAAGAAGAAACCAAGCACATGTTTTCAACAGACAAATAAGTATTTGTTCACCACTTAGGACAAAATTTTACCCTTGACAACAGTTACTTTGAAATAGTTAAGGAGTTTACTTAAAATAAAATAGCTGCCACTACAGCTCGACCACAGTTTAAATTTCGACTGCAGATTGAGAAGCTTTTTAGCGACAAATTATACTCTCGGAAGTTTATCATTCCTCGACGAGATGTGGTGCCGCGAAAAAATGTTCGGTGGACTGCGACTTGAACCTTAAACCTTACGAGAAAATTTATAACCACTACTACTTCGGTTTATTTAAGCAAATGGGTTCAAAATTCTTACCATCTGCAAAACACTGATCCTGCCAGTTCTCTTATATGAAGGACGATAAGCAAGAATGCTTACCAGATATCGAACACTTTCAATAGAGAAATCCTTCGACAAATATTTTATCCCGTTTGCAGCGTAGGCGTATACATACGAGTATAGGACCGAATATAAACGCGAATTAGTCCAAAAAGGCAAAACACGTCGACTACACCGGACAACATAAGCGAAAGGGAAATAGTGGTACGTCTAAGAGGATCTTTAAATCACAGCCCACGGATTCAGGGTTATAATGAAGTCCTTGGCAGAGTACTGGCACCAGAGTAACCGGGATCATAAGGATTCCACCTTCCAGTGTCTCAGGCAGAGACTGTCGGGAAAAAAAGAAAATACAATGTTTAAATTTTTTTTTAAATACAGTAGACTCTCGTTAACGTGGACAATTAAAAATCAAGGGAGTTCACGTTTGCGGGAGAGTTAACGTTTACGAAGGTCAAATTTTAATAAAAGAATAGGGCAATCCCACTGTAGATTTTCATTTTAAACCATTTTAATCAAAACCATAACGCGTATAAAACTTATGATGACAAAAAACAAAGAAAACCGCAAAAATCGACCCGACAAGACAATCAAAAACAATTATTGTAAGGAACAACGAAGAACAAACTCACACGAACTGACGTGTAACAAACCGGAAACTGTACAAGACGAAGTATTGTACCAAGAATAAGGAATTTCAAGCTAAAATACAGTTTGCTCAAACAGTTTACTGTTAACCTGAAGCAAAAATTGTTGTTCACGTTTTAGAGATGTCAAGCAAAAAAAAAAAAACTATTCACGTTATCCGGTGTTCACACTAACCGGTGTTCACGCTAATGGGAGTCTACTGTAAAACTGATATTTGTAGGTTCGCCATCGTCTTTTACATCTTTTTAAATTTGGTGGGTTCATCTCTCTATTAATCGCTTACATGTAGATGGGATTATGCTTTCCCATAATGTACGAATTGTCCGTCTTATCTCCGTTATACTTTTGCACTTGTGGAGACGAATGTTTTCATTTCAGATGAACCCATAAATGTTCAATTGGGTTGAGATTTGGGGGCTGGACGGGCCACTCCAGATCCTAACCCAATTGTGCTATAACCAAGCCTTGCTTTTGTCCGCAGTGCGCCATTAAGTATTATTATGTTGAAAAATGGCTTGATTTCTTCACCTTCCAGATGATTGGCAATGAATGCTTGCAAAGCTTGCTCTAGCTCCTGAATACAAGTTTCGGAGTTCATCCGTTGTCCGCCGGACAACATAGAGCACCAAAGCAAAACTGTGCCTTCACCGTATATTTGGGTAGGAAGTAGACACTCGGAATTGTAAGATCTCCAACACTACGACGCACGTCTACTACTCCATACGAGTCGAAAAGCTGATGAGAAGAAAGCGAAAACTGTGTGAATGTTTAGGCTCAATATTTCTCATGATCTTATGCTTCCGGTCTAGGTTGTGTTTTATTATTAACTGCCATGATGTGTTAAACTAATTTCCATATTAGTTTCACAGAACCATAAAATCTTCGCCCAGTATAAAGCTGCTCAATTTTTATACTTTATAGCCCAAGATAACATCTGACAGCCAAGGTTTATGCCTGGTCTTTTTTGCCCTCAGGCTAATATCGTGAAGTCGTCTGCTCTGAATTTTATATGAATCTTGATTCGATAGTGACTTCTAAGGCTAGTCGCAAAGTTAACTGCTGTTTACCTTCGATTCTTCAACGCTTCCTTTTCTTTAAGGCGGTCTTCTGTGGCTGTAGTTCTACGTTTTTTTCCTCTCACTGGTTTAGTCTGCAGTCCTTAGATCCCAACACATCTTTTGATTATAGTTTGTAAGCCACTTACAACACTTTACATTCTTTGCAACCTATACTTAAGAGAGGCCCATGGAGAGCAAAGCATGTATTTTTACACGTTCTGTTTTACTTAATTCCCGTGTTTTTTATACTTTTCTTTGTACTGACTTTGCTTGTACGTATAATTACTACAAATTTTTACAAAAGCTATCCGCTCCAACTGCGTGCACAACATAAAATAATTCATTTTTTCGCATATAATTTTTTTTCTTCAAAATAAAAATTCAGGTTTTAAGAATCGACTGTTATGACATCACCTTTCGCAGAAAACTGTAATTAATCAGAAGTCGATTCGAGAAGAATTTGTTTTGCCGCCTTTTGAAGATATATGACAATTTCCACCTTACTTACTTAAGGTGGCGCTACAGTCCGGGGTGGACCTGGACCTTAACCAGCAAGCATCTCCACCCAGCTCGATCATTAGCCAGCTGTCTCCAGTTTTGCACGTCAAGTTGGTTGAGGTCCTCCTCCACTTGAGTGCGCCACCTGAGTCGCGGTCTTCTTCTACTGCGCCGTCCCTCGGGTGTGGATTCGAAGATTTTCCGAGCTGGAGCATTGGTGTCCATCTGCTCTACATGACATAGCCACCTCAGCCGTTGGACCCTCACTCTTCTGGCTAAGTCGATGTCGCTGTACAACCCGTACAGGGTGCCTAATAATTTTGTCTATTGCTGTACATGATAAAAACGACGTTAAATAAACAGGAACTACCAAAAAATAGAGAAAGAGCAGGTTACTTGATTATTTTGTTCCCCTCAGCTCAGACCCGGCGGAACATGTCTTCCCAGGTAGTTGTGTCTTAGCACCTCTTAGCACCTGTTGCGAGACAGTCGAAGAGGAAGTGCTCGAAGCTCGTCCTCCTCACATCCTGCACATGTACTAAATAGCATCAGTTGGCAGCATTCTTGTGCAGATTGATGAATCCGGTGTACAGGCTGCCCATCAGTCTTAGGTGCCTCCTGCCAAGATTTACCGCCTTCTTTTCTGGACTGGAGCAAGGGCGTCCTCATGTATTTGGCCGGTTTGCAAGCTTACAAACCTTTTTAAGTACTGTCGCGTTTTGCAAACAAGCCGCTACAAATGATTTTAATAACCTTAAAGCCACGCCTACGGTTGATATCGTAAAAATGTTCCCATTTCCTGCCCTCTTCCGTACAAGTTCATTTGCAGCTTCGTGCTCTGGTATGTTACACTGACCCGGTAACCAAAGCAGGTTGACGGAGGTTGCCAAGGTACCTAATTAGTTTTTCCTTGATTTCCCTTACAAATTATGAATTGGTTCTTGGATGTTTTCCTTACAAATTGTAAAAAACCAGGATTAAAATCCCTGGCAGTTCAGGACGAGGATAGGAAAAAAAGGCAGTTCTATGCTTTTGTTTCTGAATTCGGACTTAAAATTCACAACAACATGAGTAAATAAATACCAGTTATAACCATTTTTTAAATAAAACAGTCTTCTACTATGTATATTTCTTAAATAAATTTTATTTATTTTTATTCCTATTAATTCCGAATTCCTATGCGAAACAGTGTCCATCTTCCTGCAGTTTTCACTTAAATATATCTTCTTTATCGTACCATAATTTTTTTTTTCCTCCAAAAACCAATAGAGCTCCATACCGGTTCAAAAATTCTTCTTTCTACATGATGGTGTTTTAGGTGTGCGTTACTCTACGTTCTAAGAATACATAATTATTTTCGATTTTTTTCTTATTTCTCGAAATAGAAATTAAATACTTATACTTTTACGTAATTTTTTAAAATATTTACAATAAAATGTTATCAATGTTTATGAGAAATTTTAAATCAGAAAGTTTACACGAAAACAACCATTGCAATCTGATTATAATTCTGTTTTTTTTTTAATCTAACGATGTAGTAATACTTTTGCTTAAAAATTTAAGTTGTCGAGAATATCGTTTTATATGAATATAATTTTTTCTTTTTGTTTTAAGTAAAAATTTCAAGAATTGTTTTGTCTTACAAGTTTAAATGATTGAATGTTAAATGAGGTGATGATTAACGTGAGACGGTATGGATGAATAATTTATAGTTCAGGTGGAATCAAGTACATTGGATGTGGATCGTAGGTAAGAATTTGTGTTTTAATTCGTTTGATTGCTTTCTTATTTAGTATATTTTTCTTCGCGTTACTATAATAATGAATTACACATAAGTATTATAGTTTAACGCTACAAAAATTTTAGAAGTGAACTTCAGGTTTTATCCTTTGTAAGAATAGAGATAGTTTATTTACACTTACTGTGTTCATGATCTATAGTTGTATGTTCTATGTTTTGTAGTTGGTTTTGTTGTTCTTTCAGTTCAGTGCAATAAAATAAGTGTTAGGCAAGTTTATGGTGAGTTACAAACAATAAACAAACTTAAAAATTTGTGATTTGACGGAATAGGCGCGAAAACTAGACCAGTCAAGTCAAGAAATTGGCGTATTACCTTTACTACATAGTTTTTTGGAAATTAAAATAAAGAGAATCATTTAGATCAGAAGAACCCTCTTTTAAAAACAGTGGTTCCAAGTCCGTATTATCACTCCAATTGTATTATCCTCTTAAATGGCGACTAACCAAGATCAAGGAGCATTACTGTTTGTTTTTTTGCTTCTCAATACATACTTGTATTGTGAGTTTTTACCAGGTGCTTGATTTCAATAATGTTGTTGGCAGACTTGGTGGAGTAATTCGTATCCAATAATGCGAGTTTTTTTGACGCCCAAACAAAGTTTGCTGTATTATTTGTCCCAGGTAATAGCTATATCTGGCTTACTGGGACGTACATACCTTCCGACCTATCCATAAGATCAATTAGCTAACACTGTCACTCTAAGCCTAATTTTTGAAAGACTTTCAAGGACAAAACGCAATGGGAAAGCGGAGGTCCGATGCAGAAGTCTGAAATCACATTTTTCAGCGCGGATATTCAATGTGAAAGTTTGAAGATGTCGAAATCGCTCAGGTTACTAAATCTCGGCAGCGTCTTCTGGGCAGAAACGTTAGCAACTTTCGATCGAGCTTAAAGCCCACTCAATTCTCTAACGAAACGTTGCAATATACCGGGACAGGGAAGTTGCCAATAAGGCCATAGTGACTCCATTCTCATTCTACAAATTGGTAAAACAATCCCGGGAGGAAGGGTGAATTCAATAATGCAGTGTTGCGGCAACAAAAAAACAACCAGTTCAAAAATATGTTGGTAGTAGTGCTCAAATCCAGGGTTTTTTTTTACAACGCCAACGCAACGAATCGTCAAAACAGAGTAATCTGTGCGTCAGTTGTTTTGCTGTTGCTTCGTTTTGTTGCGGTTTTGTTTGAGGTGTTTCTTGTTAGCTATTATTATTTACATCATTAGAAAAGATAGAGATCGTAAATTAATTTCTGATGGAAATACGAATATTTAGCATGATATTCGAGTTATTCCGCCGTCATTTGCTTAGAAAACTTTGAAAACTGATTTCGAGGAAAGTGAAATCCGAAGGAAATTCGCGGTTGCCATTAAGGGTATTGGGAAACGCTTCACTAACATATGAGGAATTCAGCACGTTCCTATGTCAGATTGAAGACTGCGTCAATTCCAGGGCATTATGTTCCAGATTCGACCCCAACACTCCACACAATTTTTGATCTTGCGTCCGATGACAATTGTTCCAGACTGAGAGCTGTTAAAAGAGAGTGGTAGAAAGCTTAGGCGATGGCAATATGTTCAGCGAACGGTAGAGGAGTTTTGAAGAAAATGGTCCAACGACTATCTAAGCCAACTTCAAAAACGAATAAAATGGTCCGAGAAATGGCTTATTGGGAGAGTGACGAAAACTTACCCTGGACGTGGTGGATAAACTAGAGTTGTGGCTGTTATGACTTCGAAGGGAGAGATTAGACTTTCCATCAGTAAGCTGTATCCTCTTTTCGTCAATTGCTGAAGATTAACTTCAATGGGAGGAGGCTGTTCGCGGCTATTGTGATTGTAGAATAACCAAAACGGCGATTAGTGCAACTCTCGCAGCTTCTACTTTCACTTTTTTTTTGTGTTCAACATTCAGATGTGACAGTTTTTTTTTGTAAAGTTTATCCGGAATAATAAATTCTTCCTCTTCGAAATTAATTCGTTCGAGTTTTCATTTTGTCTTTAGTTTTCCGATCAAGCGAATGAAAGGAAAAACATTTCGTATAAACAACGAAAACAAAGAAAAAGAACAAGCGACCTAAGAAGACAAGACGTGTTCACTGACGACAAGAAAATGGATGGTATTGAGAATGAAGTTCTCTCAGAGACCGGCTAAGAGCTATTTCATCAATAGGAATCAAAAGAGACTGCCTTGAAGCAAACTGCAAACTTCTCAAATGTGAAGCAAAAAAGAAACTAACAAGTTGAGCGAAAAGGGTCCACCTATTGCTGAAAATAGTAGCACACTTAAAATGAGTAAATTCAATAACACGGCTCTTGTGCTAAGTCACATTCGGTCCCTATAAAGATTGGTCGGTAAAACTCCTGTGGGAATAAAATGGATTAAATCAATTGAACACATTAGGCAAATTCGAAACACATCTCCAACCAGATTGCCCAAAAGCATGCCAGAAAAGTCTATGCAGAGACAAAAACCGCCACATCTGGCCCTGTAGAAGAAATGCGACGAGCACGAGACGAAATCAAAGATCGGTCTTCTAAGAAAAACTAAACTTTTTAAGCCAACAAGACCCGAATAGAATAATTACATCGAAAAACTGGATGCGTTGAGAGAATAGAATCCTAAATACCACCACTGCAAACAGTGATTCTGATGAATATAATTTTGATGGTACCAGGAAAAAAAAAACCTAAATTCGTAACAAAAACTATGATATACAGTGGCGGTCCAGTATAACGAATGCCGATATAACGAATGATAGATATAACGAACATTTTTTGCAAATGCGTTTCTTTAAAAAAAACAAAAAGCAAGGTAGAAATTAATGTTGTTCGAGATTTCTTTATTTCTTTTTTTTACTTTTTAACTAGAATATTTTATTTTTTATTAACTATAAAATGCTTTAAATAAAAACAATATTTGTACATTTATTTAATATTTTGCTCGATATTACAAATTTTTCGGTAAACCGAATCACATGGACGTTATATCATTACACTGGACCATCACTGTTATTAATTTTGAAACCAAACTCGTGGTATTCATTAAGACTCCAGATATTAAGTCAAAACAACATTTGACTCAACGAAATTAATAGGTAAGGAAAATAAGAAGCGGTATTCTTACAAAAAGACAATTCAAATGTACTCTTGCTCTAGAATTAGCAAACGTGACAATGTCAGTCAAGGTAGAAACCAAGATTTATTATTATATAACTATAAAACTCCATATTTAGCAATGTTAAGGTAAGATAAGCGAATTTAGCTACATGCCATGTACAAGTCCAATGCACCACCTATATTCTTATATGTGCATATATTTTGTGATTTTTATAGATACTTCACTCGTTACCACACACAGTGGTTTGCTTCAAATTTTCCATGTCCCTGAGTTGCACGCAAGTCAAGATGTGTTTTTTTTTTTTTGCATTTAATCAAAGTTGAATCAAACGCTTGAATTGTATCTTGCGTCGAAGAGAAAATAAAGGTATAACATATTACAGTGGTGATCCAGTATAACGAATGATATAATATCCAGGTGCATTCGCTATATCGCGAAATTCGTAATATCAAGCACATTTTCCTCATACAAAATATTAAATAAATGAACAAATACTCTTTTTATAAAAAAAATTGTTTTATTTATTCATAAAGTCGACAAAAAAATAAAGTATTCCAGTTAAAAAGTAAAAAAAGAAATAAAGAAAATTTGAAAAACATTAATGTCTTCCTTTTTTTACTTTTTTAAAAAGAAGTGCATTTGAAAAAAGCGTTCGTTATATCGGCATTCGTTATACTGGACCCCACTGTATTATCAAGATTTGGTCAAGATTTCTACCTGGAAAAACAAGAGTTCTTGTCTATACCAACCGAGACACTTATGCAATTCAGTTTACAAAATATGCGTCGCGGGATAAAAGGAAAGGGGAAGTGCAATCCAAAAGAGGTCGTCTTACAACAGAAAAAACGAGCAATGCCAAATAAAAAATGATTTCTTTTTGTTAATTGAATTTGAAGTTTTGTATTATTTGTTCACTTCGTGTTGGAAGTAAGATGTATAATATGTTGTATTATAATATTTAAATAAAATTCTAGCAATTACACGAATTTAATTTACATTCATTCCTAATTTCTTTTTCAATTATTGTAAAGTTTTTTATTTCTTTTTAAATACTAATTCCAACGTTATGCATAATTCATTTGCTTTTTTCATATAATTAACTTTAAGTAGTAAATAATTCACTTTATATATTTTACACTATGTATACATTTACATATTGTAACTTCCAATGCCACATCAGCCACCAGATGGTCTCCTACCCAAGGTTATAGATTAAAAATCAAAACAATGACGTAATATCGTTTAAGAAACCAATTAACGATGTACAGACATCTCAAACTACTCTTCACAACATCAAATTCACAGATGCAACTACAAGTGCTAATAAAGATGCCAAAGGTTTTTTAACGCTGCTTTCATACTGTGATGCCGTAATAATACTTTTAAATGTTTAACTTTTTGGAACGCAAATTTAATGCAAACGCCAAACGTGGTGGAATTATTATAAGTTACTTCGGTTGTGCGGAAAAATGTCTAAAAAATCTTGTAACAATAATTTGTTAAATTGCTGGGTTTCAAAAGGCAGTTCTGCTCCAGTACTACTTCGTCAAGAGGTCCAAAAGGTTAATAGGTTACTGTGATGCTTCATACACCATTTTGAAACGTATTGAGAATGTATCAACTGCGCAAACTAAAGTAAACTGAGCATCGTACATTTTTGTGGTACAATAGGCATTAAATATTTCTAATTAAATGTTTCCCGCCAAAAGAATATGATTCGATTATTTCGAACACATTTCTGCACTTAGAGACATAGTTCTTTTGTTTTCTTTTTTAAACTTCCGGGCTGCAAAATAACGCGGGAATGTCAAAAGTTAAAAAGCATCATAACTGCAGAGCAGTACTAAAGCATCATAGCGGCGCAACATAAAAGCAGTGTGCCGTCAAATGCGCATTTTTTGATGTTTTGGATTTCAGCCGTGCTCTAATTATTAAATAATTACTATCAAAAACGACAATGACAAATATTATTTGCAATCCAAAAATTTACAATGCACTGTTTGATTTTTTTTTACGGAGTGTGTACATGCACAATACATTTTTGAATGCCATACAATGTAACGATGCTTTAGTTTGCGTTTTGGAATACTTGACGTTGAAGTACTGCGGTGGTGTTGCATTTTGGAAAACACCCAATGTTATGCTGCCACATTAAACTGAAACTCTACCGGTTGCTTGGATCTTTCCTTTTATTGAAGAATTGATAAAGGGAAAGATAAATAGACAAAATAAAAGCTGCATTTGTCTCGATATTCAAAGCAGGCAACAACCAAAACAAATAACTGACAACGTACTCTCGCAATGTGACCGTATTATAAGAAACAAGCGGATATCAAGAACTTTCTCTAAACACCCGTTTTTATTAACATTTAATTTTTCCCTCAAGTGCTTAGGTTATTTTACACAATTATTGCTGTTTTAAACCTACACAAGACAGTAGATGGCATGAAGAAGAGATCAGATGTTACAATATTTATTTTTTTTATTATAAAATTATAATGCATTTTACTTTTGTTCGTTTCTAATATTAAAAATATACTTTTGCTTTGTTAATTTTTTTTTAAATCTTTGAAATATATAGTATGTATGTATATTTACTTTTAAATATTAATTACAATTTCTTATTAAATACATATATGTTTACGTGTGTCTTGTTATTTTATTTGGAAAGTTACTTAGTTACTTAGATTTATTCTTATTAATTGTGTTGTGTGCTTAAATTCTATTTGAAACAGAAAAATACTTTGTAAAAAATAAAAAAAAAGTTTCACGCGAACGTATTTACTAGTTTCACATTTATTTCACTTAAATTAGACATATTTCTTGTGAATAAATACGTTTTTTCGTGTTTTGTTTAAAAATTTCGTAATAGCTGCCTATGATCGGGTTATATTGCAAAAAGAACGCAAACAATAGGTCAAAAAAAAAAAGGAAAAACAAGAACATTTTAAAAGAAAGATTAAATAATATATATCTGTATATGTATATAAATAATTTAGCATAATTTATATTTTTCCGATTAATTTTGTTTTTTTTTTTCTTTCAGTTTGATTAATCTTAAGGGTTTTGTTTTATATTGTAATTAGTAACTGGCTTCGTGCCCTGCTAATATATAGAGGTCGTGTCCTTCATCACTACCAAGTGAACCAGTCCTATATAGCTGACTTTCCAGGGCAACGACTCTGTAAAAAAAAATATAAATAATTTAATTACAAATACACAGATACATATGTACATAAATCTATATATAAGAAAATCGCAAATTCAAGGTCGGAATTCTAGAAACATTTTCTTAAACGATTGAACTATTAATTCCGAAATTATTGAAGATTCCTTGTACAATTTTCGATTTTAGATCGCGCTTAAGGGGTTATGATTACCCTTAAACCAGAGCATGGTTATTAAGAAAGTTAGAGGAGAGAAAAGGAGATAGTTGGGAAAACCAAGCTATGCTGTTTTTAATTTTGTTTTGTTGGGTTTGGAAACGCTATACTGGAACACTCAGACGCAACTGATTCATTGTACTACCAGAAAGCAGGACCCAGTTTTTGCCCATTTTACTGAAATTTCTTAGACTTTCGGATTAAGCCGAGAGGACACTTCAAAGATGAGAAGCTAACAGTATTAGCATTCACCACATCAGCACCGAAAGTCTGCCACCTGATCCAAGCAGAAACAGGACAATCGCAAAGAAAATGATCCGAAGTATCGTCGCAGACAGTGGTGCCACTTAAGCCTAACACACAAGATGCTTTGCAAAAGCGAATTGTCCCGTCAGAACGCCAATAAGTTGTCTACAGTCTCTTCTGCTGAGTGACAGCAAGAATGCCGCTGATTTATTACAGACATTCAGGAGCATTCGTTTAGTCAGTCTGAATTCTGGAGAGCCGTGCCACACATAATTATGTTCCAGGAAACCCAATTGTCAATGAAGGCCCAATCCAAGGACAGGAAGACGCAACGCAGGTTCAGATCCTGAGAAAACATCCTCTGAGCCTTGTCTAGCAATCTCATCGGAGAACTCATTTCAAGAGATCCCAGTGTGACCTGGGCACCAGAGAAGAGTCAAAGAGTTCAGCCTTGCGACTGAATTCAGGGAGTTCTTGCATTCTTGCACTATATTGGAACTGGTTAAAGAATTGAGCAAGGATTTAAGCGCAGCCTGACTATCGGTACAGACGCAGATGCTCCGATCCTTCCACCTATTCTTAACAATATAGTCTGTGGCCAAAAGGATATCAAAGGTCTCTACTTGCTTCCCCAACGAGTAGTGAAGTCTGCTGTTATAGACCTCCACGAAGATACCAGCACTGGACGCATGACTGGTTTTGGACCCATCCGTGAAGATTTGACTACAGTCCCTTCCAGGCTTAGATTCTGGCCGAAGCCAGTTCTGAAGGCAAGAAAAGTCGACTTTAAATTTGCACAGCAACTGAAGTTCTGGTATCATTGCATCAGACGGCATATTCATGGAACTAGGGTCGTAGGATAAGTGTCGCGCAAGGTCATCAAGACTCCAGTGCTACCAAAAACCACTCCGTCTAAGACGATAGATTTGATAGTACAGCCCATGATATAAGTATCAGGGGGAGGTAGGTCAAACAGAGCGTTTAGAGCAGAGTCAGGCTCTCTGAAGTTTAGTGCACTAAGCAGTCACATACTTACGCGAAAACCCCCTCCACCAAACAACCGACGCATAAGCTAAAAACGGTCTAATCATAGCCGTATAGATCCAAAGGACCTTATTCGATGATAAACCCCATGTCTCGCCAAAAGAACCCTTACACTGCCAGAAAACTGAGAGCGCCTTGGATGTCTAAACTATGCTGACCATTCCACAATAGTGTTGTGTGACTGTGGCAGAATGAAACTGACTTAATTTGCTGGAGTTCTGTTTCTGTAAGAGATGATAAAGTAGTGAGAGACAAACGAGTCTATGGACTTCGCAGTGACTGTGACCAGATTTTGGAAACAGTGGAAAGGCTATTTCTAACAATGAGAAAATAAGCCTTTATTCGTATGTAATAAACCAACCGGATAATGATCTAACCATCGCAGAAGGCAGTGGAAATCAAATCATAGTCACCGGATGTCAAGCCAATAGAAGAAAGAAGAAAAGAAGATAGCCAACAAGTTACTTGCAACTGGGGATAATTTTGTTGGTGTTGTTGACATGGCTTATAATTCACGGTGTACCTTTTTTTCAACTTAATGATTATTAATGAGTTCGATCTTAAGGCAATGGCCACTCTATTGCCAGTGCTGTACTTTGACATCTGCCTTCGCTGATGTCTTGACTTTAGAGGTTAAAACCCAAAAGGTTTTAGGGTGACAAATGATTGTGTTAATTACTGCACTCTATTTTTGAAAAGACTGTTAAAGTAAACCTATCAAATATCTTTAATAATATGTAGCTCAACAATCTTATTTTTCACGACTGACGGAGAGATTGGTCCAATTTTCGAGCAGATATGCCATCAAATCATCATTGGACTTTTTGCGACCAAAACTATACTATTTAAAAAGTTCGAGCAACTATGGAAAATACTCGTTTGTGTATCTTTCAGGTGCGTGTTACTGAGAGTGTGATAACCACAACTCAGCATTATTCACAGCATTTAAGGAAGTTTCCCGCATTAATTTCTTCAAAAATATCTACAACTGCATGCCTACAAAATTCAGCTGACACAAAAACTTAGGCCAGTAGACTATTCTGGAAACTTTTTGAACTTGATGGGACACAGAGATACCTCGAGTGATTCATGAGAATCGATATATCCGCGACGCGTCTCTTTTTTATTAAATTTCAGCAATCATTTTTTTTTTAAATGACCTCGGCAATACCATAACCGTGAGCTCTTGTGCTTAAGAAACCCCGACCTCAACGCTTAGTTGGTGAGACAATATGTATTTTATTTCCATAAAATATTAAATATTACGCGCAAGGACACCTTTTCTTTCTTGATTGTAACATTTTCTTTTAACCTACAAATAATTTAACACAAGAAAAAGAGAGAAATTTAGTATTTATAGAAAGAAAAGCCGAAAGTCTTTCTTCTGTAGATTTATTTTTGTTATTGTCTGCATAGTCCGAAGACAATATTTATATAGCTTTCTCTTATTATCACATACCAGCTACATGCCAATGTTACTACGACGAAAATATTTCTGAAATTAGTTCCTTGAAAGGAGTAAAAGTCTGAGTAGCCCACAAGGTGCTCTGCTAAATCTGAATGTGAAGGCACAACTTAAATTGATGATACTGATTTTATTTTTATCTGCTCTTCTATCTTTCACATCTCCGGCAATTATCATGTATTTCTGTTTCGGTCGCACATCGTATCTTTTGCGTTCAAACCTCTACTGATGACAGGAAAATCGTATCTTACCACGAACAATACACACAAAAGCAATTATTTTTAAATGTAAATTAAATGTACTCACTTATCACATCCCAATAATCGATATGTTCGACACATATCTTTAATTTCCTGTGTTATCTCGCCATTCCTTAGCGACTTGCCCTGCATGCCGTGCTTGTGGAATGCCAAAATACTATCCGGTAGACAGACTGTAAGGAGAAACAATAAAATTCAATCGTACCAAACTCGTGCAACATCACTCTTTACCTATACTCTCGACAGTAAAATCAAAACTTAATTGTGAGACCATCTTCTTGTGTTGCTTGGGATTACCCTGAAGCGTTACAATCTGTATAATATTCCCATAACACACCAAAATTGCATCCTTCTCCACTTGGTGCACTTTCACCACTTTGATGAACTCTCGCCGTGGCACCATGGTCGCTGTTCCATCAAATTCCAAATCATCTGAATGGAACCAGCCCGCACCTGAAACGAATAATAAACGTATGGCAACCTTAGCTTAATTGTCCTTTGCTGAGTCAAAGTCAATACCAC
Source organism: Matsumyia berberina (assembly GCA_917880715.2). NCBI lineage: Eukaryota > Metazoa > Arthropoda > Insecta > Diptera > Syrphidae > Matsumyia > Matsumyia berberina. Next base: position 46,987,793 of record OU862871.1, on the reverse strand, counting down.
TGTTCATGTTGATCAGTTCCAGTCGCAGACAACCATTTATGCCTTTACGTACACCTGTGCAAACAATCGGATATTCTAGTTCCGGAGTAATGATCATTTCAAAGACTGGGGTTTGTCCACCATTCTGGACGATATGTCCACCAATCACTCCCGAATTCGATGGCCATTCGCATTGCTTGAGCAACATAAACTTATTAAGCGGATCGTACCATTGCATTAGGAAAATGCCCGAGGGTGTGGCACCGCACAGATACTTATAACCATTGTAGGGATTTCGTGTGACACAACACTGAGTGCAACCTTTGGTGTCGGGAACTTTCGTTGTGAGGGCAAATTTACGCGGTACCAGTCTTTCGGGAATCTTATTCATGTGCAGGGAGAAACGATGGGTCTGTTTGGAGTGTAAAGCGACTAAGTCGTGTCGATAGAGTTGGCAGGATTTTCCTAGAAACAAAAGTCCATAGAAAAGGAAGCGTTTATTAACAAACTCTAGTACTAACCGGACAAACTCATTAGGATATCCTTGATCACATATAGCCAAGTTGTTCGTCTAGGAAACAACTGATCGATGGCAGCGTCATGCAGTTCATTCATATTTAGATTGAATATACCCTCTTCGGCACCAATCAGCAAATGCTGATCACGTGTCTCCGGATGGATCCATGAAGCTGTACAGTGTACACGCAGTGGACAGCCATTGAATATTTTCGAAAAGCATGCACCCATATGGACCTTTGGAGTGGGCGGTAGACCATTCGAAATGGGACGTGGCGGTGTATGTCGTCTTCGATGGGATCTCTTTGGAGGCACAGGAGGTGTATTGTTGAGTAGGTCGGGCTGGGTTTCTCTTTCTTTTTCTACAAAAAAAAATTCAAAAGTAAAGACCAACGTGTATAAGATCGAAAGACGTCTTTACTAACCTTCTTCTTGTGTTCCACTATCACTAAGGCTTCTTGTCCTTGATGATTTACCCATATCGTTGAGTAATCCCATCAATTGGTCCATCGAACTATGTCTACGTGGAGAATCTTCCACTCCATTCTGAAATTAGAAACGCAATTGTTAAAAAAAAAAAACTATGCGGTGGTTGTTACGACACAATTGATATATATTTTCGGTCTTCTTTGGCAAAGGTATATGTAGCTTGTTACTGACATCGGTTCAACCGACCCCTCGAACCAGGGGCTTCTACAATGCAACTGGTCCTCCAAGTTGAGAGTTGTGCGCCGGGGTAACTGCCCGACCATGGAAAAAAACAACAGGTGAGGAAGCAACAACAAGTCTCGGATAAGGACGGATTTCTTGATGACAACACAAGCAAACGAATCAAGAACAACGAATTCTTGATCTGTACGTGGAATGTTAGATCCCTTAATACGCCACGTGTAGCAGAACAATAAGGGGAACACCTAGACTGCTTCAAAGCAGATATTACCGCCATCCAAGCAGTGCGATAGGAAGAGCCGGGCAAAAAGAAAATAAAAACGGCGATTGCTACCACAAAAAAAAAAAAAACAGCGCTTATTTGGATGTTGATTCGTCTTTGGAGGCAGACTTAGGTAAGAAGTCTTAAGTTTCAAGCATGTGAACGAACGCCTTATAACTATTCGCATCAAGGCTAAATTCGCCGACATTAGCCTGATATGTGCGCAAGCCCCCACAGAGGAGAAAGACGACAACATCAAAGACAGGTTCTACCGTTCTACGAGCTCTTGGACAAGACATACGAGCAGTGCCACAGATATGACATTAAAACTTCTCCAATATTATGGATGTCCAAACGTTCTGTGGGGCCAAAATTTACTCGGACCATTACCTTGTTGTAGTCAAGGTACGGCTGCGTATATCCCGAACACCGCCAAGACAAGGAAATACTCTGTTGAAGTTTGACGTCTGACGACTGCGAACGCAAGAGATCACCAGATCGTTTTCCGATCGGGTCTCTCTCAATCTCGCAAGATGTCCTATGCCGGCAGCTTCAAGTATTGAAGATTAGTGGCAAGATTGCCAAAAAGCCATCAGAGATGCGGCCTTTGACGTGCTGACACTCGGCCACCGCAACGAAACCCCTGGTTTGACGACGAGTGCCGGCAAGCACATGCAGCGAAACAAGAGGTATACAAAGCGGCGCTGCATAGAAGGACCAAAGGTGCTCACGAGGTCTGCGAGCAGAAGAGGAGAGACGAACACCGGCTTTTTGGGAGCAGCATGAGAAGCGGGCTATCGAGAAAATGGAAAGATCCTACTGCAGCAATAAGGTTCGGAAGTTTCACCAAAAGTTAAAAAGAACATATCAAGGCTACAGAGCCATGGTAGAATCGCAGTCAATGCTGAAGATTTGGAAAAACTATTTTTGCAGACTGTTTAACAGCGACGACGAATCAAATTCCGCTGTCAGGTAGAATAAACCATTCAACCTAGACGATGAAAACCAATAATTGCCTCCACCCGACCTGAACGAAGTGAAGATAGCCATTATCTAAGCTTAAGCCCAATAAAGCTGCTGAAGCTGACAGCCTAGCTGTCGACCTGTTCAAAGCGGCAGGCGATGACTTGGTAAGGATCATGCACCAACTCATCTGTAAAATACAGTCAGATGAAAGTATGCCCGATGAATGGAAACTCAGCATTGTTAGCCCGATCCTTAAGAAAGGATTAACATCGCCTACAATCTGCCGTGTTGTGTAAATGCCTGAAGCTGTTCGTCAATAACCTGATGGGTCCATATCAGTGTGGTTTCAGGCCAGAAAAGTCGATCAAATATTCACATTGCGGCAATCTTGGAGAAAACCCAGGATCTTCAAATCGATACCAACCACCTTTTCATCGATTTTAAGGCCGCGTATAACAGCATTTATAGAGACGAGTTGTAAAGGGCAATTTCTAGTTTTGGGATCCCTGCCAAACTCGTCTGTTTGTGCAGGATGACGATGGACTTTAGACAACGAGGGCAAGACCAAGTATATGAAGTCAACGTGAAAGCACAATCAACCCCGACGTATCGGACAGAACGTCACTGTAGACACATAAACCTTGAGGTAGTTACGGACTTTATTTTCCTAGGTTCAGCTATCATTTCAAACAGCGACACCAGCGCTGAGGTCAAACAAAGAATAAAGTTACCCGTTATAAGACCTTAATCATTCCAGTCCTGCTCTATGGCGCAGAGGCATGGACTCTGTCAAAAGCAGATGAGGATGCTCTTGGCTGTTTCGAAAGAAAAATCCTTCAGGCGATTTTTGGTCCCGTCTGCATAGACGGTGAATGGAGGAGGTGATACAACTACGAACTGTACGGACTGTAAAGCAATATCGACTTAGCCAGACGAGTGAAGTCCAATGACTGCGGTGGCTGGATGATGTAGAGCGGGCGGACACCAATGCTCTGGCACGAAATATCTTCGAATCCGCACCCATGAACGGCGCAGTAGAGGAAGATTGCGACTCAGGTGGCGCACGCAAGTGGAAAGTGACCTTACTCAACTGGGCATGCGAAACTGTATGCAGCTGGCTAAAGATCGAGCTGGCTGGAGATGCTAGCTGGTTGCGGCCCAGGTCCTCCCAGGACTGTAGCGCCACCTTAAGTAAGTAAGTAAGTAGACTCCTACAGCGAAAAAAAGTAATAAGATTGCAAGGGAAGGTTACGAAAAGATGTACATTCGCTTTGTCATCGTTTTCACCAAGAGCTGGTTGGGTTTTCACTAAAGACTCCCAAAGATGCAGGTAAATCAAACAAAAACTTTTCGAAGTCTTTAAGAAATTCGAACCACTTTGCCCTTCTACCTTTCAGAAAAAAAAAAAAAAAAAAAACTGGAGACAACTAAGGCGTTTGCTATGCATTAGGCGTTTGCTTCGCGTTTACTTCAACGTGTTAAGTTTAAGTGACATAGTTATTGTGACGCTTTTGGAGTGGACGCAGAAACTACAAAACACTTTCAATGTAATTGTCTCCCGTTCACTCGTCATAGATGGTAGATTCTTGGAGTTGATGTGCTTCTTATCACAGAATTTCATACGTATCTCATGCCGAAAGATTAAGCTGATGTTTCTTAATCTGATGTTTCTTAACACCCCGTCTCCACGAGTCGGAATTTCAGACAAGAAACGAAACTGGAAGGAAAAATTGCTCGTGGAGACGGGTAAATTCCAGACAGATTTCCGACGCGACACTTCCGTCTGGATTTATTTCGTGTCTTCGTTTCCAGACTGAAACCCTGACGGATTTTTGACATTTGAGCGTTTGGCAGGTAGATTTTCATTCGATTGTTGGTTTTTATTGAGTGAGCATGGCGGATTGGCGAATATCGCTTAGCAGATGCTCTTCCAAATTATGCAATTCTCTTTTTGTCAAAAATTGATTTACTCAGAAACTATGTTTTCGCTTTTTTCCGGTTAATTTCTCTATTTCTGCCAATGCTTTTAAAGGCTTTAATGCAAGAATTGCGCTCTGTTTCCTTCTCAATGGCATTTTCAGAATGACGATTCTTGACAGAGATTGCCCGACAAAGGAAAAAATAAAGTCGGACATGCAGTCTGATTTGTAGTTAGACTGAAATCTTTCTCGTGGAGACGGGGTGTAATCATAAACAGAACGTCATTCTCGACAGATATATAGGTAGTCAGGCAATGACTCGTGTTGAGATCAAAAGAAAATTCACTCCTGCCAATAGTTGTTTCTTAGAGCTAAGAAAACAATTGAGTAGATAAGCCCTTTTTCAAGCAACTTAAGTAACTAGCCAAGACCCTAATATGTTCAGTCCTGCTCTATAGCACAGAGGAATGAACTTTATCATGGTGACTGGAGGAGCAAATACAAGGAAGAACTGTATGGGCTGTACAGCGACATCGACTGGGTCAGAAAAGCCAAACACGAGAACAAAGAAAGCTAAGACATGTAGGGCATACTTTCCGGCCCGGAAAATCATCGAATCTGCCCCGCAGTATGCAGATTAAAGACAGCAACTCATGTAGCGTGGGCAAGTAGAAATAGCCTCAATTTACTTCGTGTGCGAAACTGGATGGAGACGCTTGCTGGTTGGGGCCCAGGTCCACCCTGGATTGTAGTTCCATAAAGTAAGTAAGATTGTACCTGCTGGTAGTACAAAGTGTCTGTTTTCATTCTTATCTTGAAGTCTCAACACACTTCAACATAAAAAGGAGCTGCGGTTCTTTTGGCTATCCGTAAGATGTTACCAAACTATTTCTGCATTTTATTTGGTTCCTTTCGTTCCTTTCACTAAAATTTAAACTTCACTAAAAATCAAAAGAAATAGATGCAGAACCGCTTACGATGTACATGTTCCACATGTTCCATTCATTGAAAGAATACATCACCCACCCCAACGAATAATCATTTCTATTTTTATAACTTACCTGATTACTTTCATTCCTAAAATCACAGTTATGGCTGCTATTTGCATCGTTACTATTATTCACATAGTTATTGCTATTCATGTTCGACGCGTTACTAATCGCCGTCCTCGATGCAGCAGCTGCTGCTGCTGCCGCCGATGATGACGATGACGAAGACGCCGACACTGTTGCATACATACTCTCCAAATTGGCATAGATGGCCTGAGCAGCACTTGAGTTCGGATCGTGTCTACTGCTATTGCTGCTGGTACTGTTCTCCCTTAGCAACATTTGGCCATTTGTCGTGCTATTACTATTGCTACTACTACTGCTGCTGTTGGCGTGGATGACGTTGGTTGACGGTAGCATCACATCCACTGCGGTTGTTCGCAAATTACTGATCATACTTGTGGATGGTGGTCCGCCACCATTTCCACCTATATCAGTTGATCCACCAACTCCATTTATAGCCGAATGTGGGCACATGCAATCGGGATTGAGTATATCTTTGGTATTATCCGTGAGTGGTAGTGTCGCTCTGAAAGGATTTTTAATAAAATTTTGAGAAACATTTTCAATCAAAAGCCACTGTTGTTAGAGAATTTATATACAAATCAAATAAATAAAATTTAAATAAAAAATAAAAACTAAAAGAACAAAAAATAAAAAAATAGTTTAAAACAAGTGCTAGACAAACCAAGAAGAATTCAGAAGGAGTAGGTAGTAATAGAAAACCATTTTCACTCTTTTCCCGCTAAAGCCTCTGAATCTCTAATTTCAGGTTATTTTTGCGCCAAATAAATACAAACTACATGCAAAGTGTGTCCTTAAAATTAAAAATAAAGTAACACAAACAAATAAGCAAAAGAAAGCCGCGGGAGTATGTAATATGGGTGAAGGATTATTTTTAAGGGATTTATATACAAATTTGCAACTCCAAACCAATATACTAACGTACACAGTAAAATATGAATTCGATCACGGAGATTTTGGAATAGTTTTTCATTTGGAGACAATGTTTAGTGATGTAGAACTTAAGCGAATTGTTGGATCAATGGACGATGTATTTTGAGGCTTCAAAGTCGCAACAGCCTTATGGATAGAGCTTTGGGTTATTGAATATCTAAATAGAGTCATTATAGCTGACACATACCACGTGTACATAGACTGAGTTTATTAGGAGACGACCGTTTGCTTTGTGTTAGTTACCAACACCTACATATATTTGAACATCAAAGCTTCGAGGCCGAAGGATTTTCTTGCATAAAAGCTAACACAGCATTATGGTAATAGTTGGCTTTTAAAAAAATCCTAGAATAGGGTTGTTTAAGAAACTTTGGATTTAGTAAGAATCAAGCACAGAGTGGATTATTCGAAAAACTGTTCACTAATGAATCTCTTTGTAAAGTATGGCAAATGGTATAAACGTCAAATATCTGCGGCCGTGGCTCAGTGGTTAGTGCTTTGGACTGCAATGAATTGTAGGACCCTTTCACTCGTGCTAAAAATGTAACACGCACAACATGAATGGTGGCGGGAACCTAGGTCTTGGCCCATCCCGGGCTGTCTCGTTAGTTATTTATTCATTATTATCACCAGAGAATACATTTAGGTTCTTAGTAAGCGCGAAATATTGTTTAATGAATGATCTCCTCCCGCATCATGTGGTGATGACATTGAGACTGGAACCAAACATTATTGATAAGCCGGACGAAGTAAAGAAGTTGCAAGAAGAACTATGTAATGTTTAAACGTTCAAAAGTTATACATTAGCCAATAAATGTGAAGCAGTAAGCAGGATTATTGTAATGAGAAAGCTAAATAGAAAGAGTTGGACTTGATATTTGTACAACAGGCACATATATACAAAACTGATTAAATACAGAAACAGCACTGTCAAAGGTATAGATGGTTGTTTGCCAATCAGGAATTGATCTCAAAGATTCGCAGTTTGACTCCAATTAAAGGTCTGTCATTTCTATTGATCTTAAGTGTATAAATAGACTTTTTGCATATTTGAACAATACATTTTCAAATAACTTCATCTCTACGAAGAGCATTTCCAATTTAAAATCAAACAAAATCCGTGCCATCAGGTAGGCAAAGTCCGAAATCTCACCTTTACCTGTATTGGAATAGCCCTTGATGATTTAGAGTCGATGGCGGAAGATCGAAAGATGTGAAGTAAATGGGCTCCTTTAACCATTTAACCTGTGGTTAAGCGGGTCATTGGAAAATGATGATAAAATGACGATCAAGCAAAATATTAACATGAATTGCAAAAAAAAAGTGTGTCGCCGTGTCTCAGTGGTAAGTGCGTTGGACAGCTGACATAGCACGCAGGGTTCAAGCCCCAGCCATATCTCTCGAACAGTTTTTGCGGCACCACCTTTTGTCGGGGAATGACAAAACTCCAAGAGTATAACTTGTCATGAAAAAGCTTCTCAAATCGCCGTTCGGGGTACGCAATAAACTGTGGTCCCTTTCCTTTGTTCGAAAAATGTAATGTAACACACACAACACGAATAGATGCGAAAAGCTAAACCTTGGCTCGTGCCGAGCTGTCGCGTCAACTAATTATTTCTTTTATTATTTTGGTATAAAAATGGTGTTTCTAATTAAATATGGCTCTATAAGACGATAAAAATAACGAGTTTTACTCGAGAAAACTTACTCATCGAATTGCAAGGGTTAAAATATATTTTAAAGAAGCAGCTGGACAAAAAAAAAGTATTGCAGGGAGAAATTCCACATCAAGTCTTTTAGACGGTGGCGATGGCTTGACGTAAAGCGATGTGAGCATGTACTAAACTGTCAACCGCAAATTGGCGCACGGATACACGCTTGATAACTAGAATGCCAGCGCTGCATACTCCATTTTTAAAAAATCTTATCCTATTTTGTTAAACGTGAACATTTTGTTTAATTCAAATGAAAAAGACCAAAGAATTGGTCGAAACCCACAACCACAAAACGCAAATTTTATATTTAAAACGATTAAGACTAGATATTGCACGAGACAAAATAATTTGAGCCAGTGGTGTAAGAGCGAAATAGCAAGAATAACCTCCATCCGACGTGCTAAGCCGTGAGCGTTTCTCAGTCGTCCTCACTTACATCGATCATACAAATGGTCCCAACGTGGGACGCAAAATCGATGATCGAAAACAGCTGTAAGCCCGCATTAGAGCGTGGAAACACGAACTTCAGTTCCTTTATCGCATGAAGGTAAGATAACTGCACCTTAACCTGTAACGTGAGAAGCCCAATTACATCAATGCACGGGCCATTGAACCAGAAGAAGAAGCAAGTAGATGCGATAGTAGAAGTGTTTCTAGAGTCTCAAGTGGTCAAAACTTCAACCAACACACTAGAAGCACATTTTGGATGAGAAGTAACTCAAGCGATAGAAAGGGCATTGCAGCCAAATAACTTAAATATGCTCTTTCAGTAAGAAGGAGATGACTAGAGGGTATACATACGGAACTTTAAGTAGCATTACTAATAACGTCTGCTGAGTTTCTGCACCTACCTTTATAGAAGGCGCGGGAAACCTACTGCTTTTTCCAAGAAGAGAATTGTGGTGAAGCTCTCTGAAAAATAGAATCGTATGCGATTCGAGTCCTGGAGAGATATTCGGAAGCTGTCTGCAGTAGCCAAGGTAATAGCTAAATTAGTTCTTAAGGGAATAAAGGAACAACTGAAAGACATTTCAGACACACATCTTCGCTCTGAATCCTCCGGTGTCGATAATATCTCGCATGCTGACCATCGAAATTGAGAAGGCGTGCGACAGTATTAAGGGAAAGTTTATCTGGGGTGTTTTGCGCAGAGGCGATGCCCTTGATAAATTAATAGCTATTATGAAGACAACTTATAATGTGTCAATAGGCTAAATACAATTGTGTTAATTGTACAACAATAAACCTGTCAGGGGAATTCGATACTTTTATTCACCAATATTTACTCATAGGTACTAGCATATTGCTAGTGCTAGGCGCTGAAAATGATGCCATTCGATTGACAATCACATCTCAACTCAAATATCTCGATTATGCTGACAACGTATGCCTACTACCGCATACGTATAAGTAAGTCGAGAAATGGTTGTGAAAAAAGACTTGTGTTTTCTAACTTCCGCGAAGTGGCATGTTCCAATGGTCAGGAGATAATCCCCCCAAAATTGCCTCTAATTCTACATCTCCTCAACGTCTCCGTTAAAAAAAGAAATATCCCTTTTGAAACCAAACTATGAATAAGAAATCAAAAAAACCGCAACTAAAAAGAAAAAACCGAAACAGTCTAGGTCAAAAAATTAGCACCACAGAAAATGACTAAAGCTAAATAAAACCGAGTGTACATGTCCCGTCCCGTGTGTTGTGTTTTATATTTTTCTGTTAAAACACTCTTAACTAAAACTCAAAACAATTTTAATTACAAAATTTGTTGATCTACCTAATAGTAGTTTTATGATGGATGATTTTAGGGTATGTATGTATAGTTTTTTTTTTAGTGAATCATGAAAATGAATTTTGTTTGGTTTTTTGTTTAGGGGTGAGAGAAAATGAGAGAGAAAGGGTGATAAGTAGTTTTTTTTTAAATAAACTATAATTACCTGAGCTTGAGCTCCTCATCAATATATTGTAAAAGGCTCCTACAATTAAAATATTAAATCGTAAAAAATAATAAGAATAATTGTGTGTAGGAATAACATATACGAAGCATGGAGATGGTGGGAACGTAAATTAAAAGAAAACACAACAAAATCGATAAGAAATAAACGAATTTTGTAACTTTATGATACATAAATTGAAGATTAGGAAAATTTCATTTTTAAATTGTGGATATCTTAATTTTACGAGGAAAGTTTTTGGCAGGAGTTTTGAACACCTAAATTAGTAGAACAACAAAAATTCAAATTGGCGAGGTTAAGAAATATTTCTTTTGGAAATTCAGTAAAAAAAATACTACTATGTACATTAAGAAAATAATAAAAAAAAAAATCCTTAACACAACTTTGTTACATAGAGATTTACTTCGAGGCTTAACTTTAACAGGACTAAACGCCGTTTCAAGTTTTTTTAATCGAGTGAAAAAGGAAATAATCTGCTTAACGAATAAAACAAAAAGAAAAAAAGGAGCTCAACTTAAATCCTGGGTAAATTTTATTTAAGGCCCTCACACCATGACGAAGGACGTTACACAAATAGCAACGTCGTACTAATGTCAAAATTCATTACCAATATAATGAAAATTAATTGTTTTTGCCATTTTCGTTGATAAAGTGCACCCAACCGGACGATAGTTGCAATTAGTTTATTTTCCCACACAAAAATAAAATACATAGTGCTTCATGTTCTCACACAAAATTGAGAACACACTGTAGAAAAAAACACAAAAAAAAGACAACTTGCATATTTAATACTTCGCCACTTAAGACTAAATTTCCCAAACTTCCGTGGTGTTGTTTTTTAGTTAATTTTTGTTTATGGAATTAGTATATAAATAGGTTTTTTAATAAGGACATAACAATTTTGTATTTAAATAAAACAGAATAATTGAGATATCGGGCTGAAATTTATTCCAGGTGCACAGATGTTAAATTTTTAGTATGGAATTAGATGTTGTTCACATGATCACCGCGAGCGCGTTTGCAGCGATCGATTCTTTGCAGCCAATTTTCCACCACTCTTCCACACATATCGGCCGGAACACTAGCAATTTCGCGCTCGATATTATTCCTGAGCTCCTCTAACGTTGTTAGCTTATTGGCATAAATTAATGACTTAACGTAACCCCATAAAAATAAATCCAATGGCGTTAAATCGCATGAGGCAGGTGGCCATTCGACCGGATAATTTCTCGAGATTACACGATTACCAAACTTTCTCTTCAATAGATCAATTGTTTGACCAGCTGTGTGGCATGTGGCACCATCTTGTTGGAACCACATATCACTGATGTGACGTCCAATTCTGACCAAAAATAGTCCTCCAACATGGCACGAGAGCGAACTCCATTGACTGTAACATGGGGATCATTTTCATCGACGAAAAAATACGGTCCAATCACACCTCAGGCATGAAATCCATACCGCACGCCACGATAACTTTTTGTGGATGCAATAGTCTCTTGAAGCACATGTGGCTTTATTGCTGTCCAATAACGCATATTTTGCTTATTGACAAACCAACTAAGCCAAAAATGAGCTTCATCGCTAAAGATGATTTATCGATGAAATTCACGATTTTCTTCAAACTTTTGCAGAGCTCAATTCGAGAAGTTTCGGCGCTTCAAATGATCAAGAGGCTTTAGTTCTTGAGTTAATTTGATCTTGTAAAGGTGTAGGCCACGATCTTCGCGCAAAATTCGCCACAATGTGTACTGAGAGATTCCCAATTCCTGTGAACGACGTGGAATCGACTGATTTGGCTCATTTTGAACTAAAGCACTTACGGCTGCGATATTTTCGGTACTTTGACCGGTGCGTTGTCTCACTGTTGACTCGAATTTATGCACTATAGCACGCACGGTCTATCCTGTGGGACGATTATCACGACCGAAAAATGGAGTAAGCGCTGTTAAAGTTGCGACCACAGACTCAGAATTTCGGTAGTAATTTTTAATAATTTTCAAACATTGCTCGTTTGTGAAATTTACCATGATAAAAATGTAAACCTTGACTGACGTTTTGACATTGACAGATCATAAAAAAAGTTTAAGGGTGCGTTTGTATTAAAACACAAAATTGTTATGTCCCTATTGAAAAACCCTTTATATATTTTTTTGCGTTGTAAAGCAGGCGTACATCGTGTGAAGTCATAACCTTGTTAAAAGTAGAACTCCGTAGGCAAGCTACATTTTTTGTCGATTGACGCAGATTTTGTTTGAAAGTATGGGAGAATTTTATATTGTTTATTATCGTCTTAATAAGCTTGAAGTTGGTAGGTGGCATGGAATCCCACAACATAGCGCAAACTTCCACGTTTCACCGCCGTGGAATGTGTTCCTATGGCAATTTCACCAATTTTTCGTAAGGACATTCCTTGCCAATATAAATTTGAAATAAGTTTTCTGGTAGCAATCTCTGAACCACTATCAGGACGATGACTACCATACAGCATCTTCAACCTGGTACTGGAGAAAATATTGCGAAAAAAAAATCGGTAGAACAAAGTAATCCGTGGCTCAGTGGTTAATGCATTGGACTGCTGACCGAGCGGAGTGGGTTCAAGCCCCAGCCAGGAACACCGAACATTTTTCGTGGCACGACCTCTCGCCGAGGAATGACAAGCCTCCGGGAGTATAATTTGTCATGAAAGAGCTTCTCACTTCGCTGTTCGAAGTCGGCAATAAATTGTAGGTTCCTTCCATTCATGCGAAAAATGTAACACGCACAACATGAGTGGTTGCGAAAAGCTAGGCCTTGGCTCATCTCGAGCTTTCGCGCCAGCTATTTATTTATTTTTAGATCAAAGTAAACAGTCACTGGAGCCAACATAGAATTAGAAGCATGAGTTACATGAGTGTGGCTGTAATCAAAGCCATAACTTTGAGAAAGTGAACACCTTCGCTTACAAAGGCTCTGCCACCGATATCAGCGCGAAAGTATGGACTTTATCAAAATTGGATAAAACCGAACTTGGAAGTTTTGAGACAAAAGTTCTACGTTAAATTTCCAGTCATATCTGCGTTGAAGGTTCATGGAGGAAGTGGCTAAGTTATGCAGAGAGGATGAACATCAATGCTCAAGCCCGAAGAATTTTCGAACCGTTTCCGAGCGACTATGCAAAAGAGGGGGACGACATCATCTACAATGGCATGCACATCAACTTAACACAGATGCTAAGGAATTTCCTGGCAGGAGGGGTTCGTTGGTTGAAGTTATGGTTCACCTCGAACTGTACGGCCATTATAAGTAAGAATGGAATTTGTTACTGCCGCGTTGCTGTGGCCTCAACTGATCTGTTTGGAATTTATTGACATGTGGTGATTTTTTTTAACAACTATTTCTATACTCATACTGTATAATACCGCAAAGAACTGACTTCTATTGGCCGAGAAGATCGTGTAGTTTTGAGAAGTTTAAGGGTTATGCCAGCAAACTTCATCGAGATCCACTACGGCATGATTATGCCTTATATTTGCGCAAACATTATCGAAAAATTAAGTAAAAAACACAGGAGTACAATGAGACACACGGAGTATATTTGGTGGGCATTTTATTTAAAAAATAATGACAGCTTGTCTATGATAAAATATAAGTGATATAATATGAATAAATAACGCTTATTCTACAAAAGACGGGATTAATTTTAAAAAAAATACATACATATATACGTATAACGTGCACGCCTAATGAAAATTCTCTTTATATGTGTGTTTGTATTGATCAAAAGGATGACAAGGGTAAAACCGGAGATTTTTTGTTTTTGCTACAACCGCGAATTGAATGTGAGTACATTTTAATGAGATTGATAATTATTATTTACGTTCAAGGACTAATTCTAATAGATTCTCCTATGCATGTATCATGCCCGAATCACAATGTGGCGCTCGCGCGGTCACGCTTTTGACAAGGCTTTCTACCGACTTACGATAATATTTGTCAAACGCGCGACCTCAAATTTTTGTAACACACAGTGCGGCTTCAGGCGGTCGTACTAAACGTACTAAGGAATATGCCCCAAATCACCCATACATAAAATCGCTGCAAAAAGAAGAGTAGAAATGTACTCCTTTTATTTTTATTGTTTGATTTAGAAACAAAAATTCAAGAAATAACTTTGCAAACAAAAATATGTAAATAAAAACCAAGTAGGAACAATTACAACACAGCTGCGAACTGTCAAAAGCGCGACGAAGTAGAGAGTAGCTCTACTTGGACGTTTGTGTTGCACCATAAGAGCCCGTTGTTTCTACTCAATCAAAAAAGTATTGGTTTTTGGAGTGTAAGGATGCTTATTGACTCTAAGAAGGAAGGACCACAGAACTCCACATTTTTCCAACCAACATTCTAGGAGTAACAAGCGCCGAATTTGCCTCGATGAAGCTTATATCACGGGAGGGTATTACATTTTATATTGATAGTCAGGCGGGTATTTAAGCCAGATTTGCTATACAGATAACATCCAAGCTTGTGGAATATCGTCACAAACTAGCACAACGTAAAACTCTTCTGGGTTCCTAAAGGTGCACCGAGTTATGAAGTGGCTGACGAGCTCGCACGAAAAGCATCTGCCTTTGGACTTGAACTAGCTGACCATACGATTAAACCTCCACTGAAATATCTAGAATACTCCGACTAAAATACGACAAAACCAGATAAGAAGTCCCTGTCGCTGTTACCTATCACTGCGTCTAAGCAAAAATGACTTACATATGTATACAGACATTACTTGGAAGAAATCCATGAGGACACAACTACCTTTCTTTGTTACTGTCTAATGTCTAAACTTCTGTCACACAAGAAACAAAACCTTATGAAAATACTCTTTTACTTTTTGAAACAGAAGAAATTGCAAAGACAACGGCATGACTTGAAACATAATGTTGAGAAAACCTATGAGTGTAGCACAATGGGTCTGCATAGCCCAAATTGAGATGAAGATGATCTACTTCGTCTTTATTAACCCGCTAACCTAACCTGTGTCTACGTTATGATAATATTTGTTCGCATCGAGAAAATCGACTTGATCAACGAGTATTGCCTGAGTTTGAATCGATCCTGTCTTGCTCATCGTCCCTAGCAACGATCTTGAGATTCCTTCAGATTCTTGATTTCGTTCTGGATCGCAATAGAGGGAGAACTTTAGTCGTCATAATAGATCTGTGCTCCCTGGTCTCAGTCATAATAGAAAAAGGCCATCACAGAGCCTAATTCTTGAAATCAGTTCCATTCTTATTATTATTAAGGTGGACGTTTCTGGAATGTGTATCTTATCACCTATACTATATCCTAAAATATTTACAATTATCAAAATTTAAGTGTCAAATTTTCCAGTATGAAAAACTTTGTAGTCATCACACTTTTGTCCTTCTAAAGCTCTACGTCGTCAAGTAGGTTGGATCCTTAACAACAAAACGAAACTCTGACACAACACAAAACATAAAAATAATTACTCTGCAAATTGCTTGGTCGTGTTTATTTCAAAAAGAAATTTATATCATGGTTAATTGGCTTTTGGGCTTTGCACACAATTTGTTGCTGTCTTTTGCGAAAATAAATACTCTAACCTTAAGGACATATTGAAAAGCATTGTTCCACTAACTCTTGACTCTCGGACCTGCGTTTTAGTGCTATAAAAGAAAATAAATAAACAAAATATTCACATGTACATATGTATATGAAGTCATATCCTTTGAGTAGAAACGCACAGTAAAGGAGAGACAAAAAGACTGAAGCAAAATGAAATAACACTGAGTCATGAAAATGGCATGAGGAAAACGATTAAAAAAAAAAAAAAAAAATAAAATGTATGTAAAATGCAATTTTCGACATGAAAAGGATTAATTTGTAA
This sequence comes from Matsumyia berberina, assembly GCA_917880715.2. Taxonomy (NCBI): domain Eukaryota; kingdom Metazoa; phylum Arthropoda; class Insecta; order Diptera; family Syrphidae; genus Matsumyia; species Matsumyia berberina. The sequence continues at coordinate 46,971,922 of OU862871.1, read as the reverse complement.
ATGCATTGCTGGTTGTTTGAGTGTGGCAAGCCAATTTTTCCTTCATTTCGTAAAGCCCCTATGGTTTTATTTCTTTTTTTTTTTGTATGTTTCGAGTGTGAATAAAGGAGAAACGAGTAAAATAAATGAAAGAAAATAAAATAAAATTTAAATGAACAAAAAAAAATTATTTTAAAATAAATTGTGAGACTTTGAAAAAGTAATTCAGCGCGCAGCCAAAATGTGATATATTCATGTTTGGGGCTTACAAAGTCATGATGCACGGTACTTACATGTCGCTGGGCAGAGTTTCTGGACTAGATGATCGTTCGTTCCATTGGGATGTTTGCATTGCTAAAAATAGAAATAAAATTGAGTCAAATAACATGCAGAACATGAAATACGAGGGAAATGCTTTTGATTTTACAACTGCTTTGAGTGGATAACTACACTTTTAATGAATAGTAAAATAAGACACACTACTAACAGGCGAAAAGGAACTTCCCAAATGAAGTGAATTTGCTTGGACTGAATACAAGGTGGGTTTCAAACTTCCAGGGAAGGTTTTTGCTGATACTTAGCAAGAGCAAACTCTCAAGATTATGTGAGAAACGTAGATCGAGGCGTCGGATATGGAATACTAATAATTATTGGTACAAATTATAATTGTCGACCCAACCCGAAGCGACTACGATTTTTGAGTCTGCTCCTCGATTAATTCTCCTACAATTTATTACCGGCTCCTAACGGCAAATTGAGAAGCTTCTTGAAAAAAAAAAATAAATAAAAAGTCATACACTCGGAGGTTTTTCATTCTCTAACGAGAGGTGGTGCTGCTGGGTAAATATTGATGGGGGCTCGACCTTGGTAAAAAAGTATTCGCCAGGAACAATAAGGTTAAACTTGGTTGCGTACCTAGCCATTATAGGTTAGAGCCGTGTCAACTTACGCTCTCTTAGTATCAACCCGTTCTATAATTGGGCTACTTCCACAACGTTGCTTACCAACTGGAAACATTAAATTCGCCTAGACTATTGGGAAAATGTACCTTTGTTTAGACAATCTAAAAGGCTTATCAAAACCTTTTTCTACAAGGAAAGTCTAAACCTTGACAAGAAAAGCATGATGATGATGCTGTTCGCTTCTGCGAAAGAATTGTTGCATGTTTAATCTTACACGGCGGGACTTTTACAGAGTGATCAGTTGGTTCTAGGTCTAGGGTTGATCCGTTTTTTGCCTGTTCATCAGCTTTCTCATATTCTGGTATTTCCTCATGTCCAGGGACCCAGTCTAGTTTTGGCTCATGCTGTTTGCTAAGCTCTTCGTGACAGCACTTAACAAGCTTCGATATTACTTCTATAGCAGAACGGTGAAATCATTGCGTGGTATTCCCTTCATTGCAGTCTCACGGGCAGCAATTGCTACTGCAAGGACCTCCGCCTAGTAAACACAGCTATGCTGCGGCAGTCTGACTGATCCAAATAGCCTTAGTTTGTCAGCAAAAATGCCTGCACCCAAACCTGCCTGCTTAGCTCTGCTTGGAAAAGAACAGGACAATTGTCTTTTAAAATCTATGTAGGTCACTGTGGAGTCAGGAATTGCTAAATTGTCTGGCAATTACTTAGGATCTGCGTATGTTCCGTCGCGCTCGATTTCCAGCCATTCGTTCGGATGATTCCTGTATAAACAGAATAGCTTTTAGTTCTGCTGTTGATATGAATCTCAGATCACTTGTTGCTGCTCTACTACAAAGAACAAAAGAGAAATGACTTCGCTGTATTATGGGGTAACAACTGATGGAGTTAACGGGATCTGTTGAACATGCCCTTATTAGGCTTCCGCAATGAAGTTGGTACGTGTGTCCATGTTAGACAGCTAAAGAAAAGATTTCCTTAAGGCATAGACAAAATAACAATCTGGGGAAAGGCAATAGTTAAGAACATATGTATATACATCCATGATATAAGAAAAAAATCCTCATCATAAGGAAGAAAAACTGTTCAATCTCTAATGGCGATTATTTGACAGAAAAACACCAGAACGGTGCGGCATAATTTAACCTTAGTACACAAAATCTTGCATATGAAATTTCGTTGGCTTTTATTGTTTGCACACTCACTTCTTTATACTTTAAGCAATTCTCGTTAAGTATTTATTAAATTCACAAACAAATATAATACACACCGAAGGAAAGAGAGAAGAGAAAATTCACCACCCGCCTGGCATACACCAAACAAAGTTTATCATGCCTGAGACCCTCAGTCCCTCTCACACATATTTACCTGTCTTTAGTGTATGATTCTGTGGTGAGATACCATTCGGTCTTGCTGTCATTTTACTAGCTATCCGTTGTGGTACACCAGCAACAGCCTGCAATAAAGAAACAAACAAAGGTGTCATGTTAATGAATATATAAAACACCTGTACACCCTTGTAATTGTAAAATCCAAACAAAATCAAATAAACATTTAGAAACAAAATAAAAATCTAAATTAAGTCGTATATGAATATGGAACAACACAATGGAGTAATTGATTCATGTTTGATGATTAGTACTCCATCAGATATTTTGATTATTTGATGACGATACGATATGCGGTACAAACTACAAACACCCTGGCGTATGAGTAATTTCCGTGGATCTACATAACGATTTTGTTCTGAGCCATATGGCAACTGATGACTGCCAGTTGTGTGCTCGTATGCGCACAAAAAAAGCGAATCTGGTGGAATGCAGTACCATAGAAGATGTTCATGAATTGTAGACACATGATGGATCATATGTATTTATGTAAGTATGCCTACAAGTCATAACAACTTATGCGACTTTAAGACTAGTTTCTTCTACTAAATTTTAATTTCAATACAAAGCTACTGGGCAACTGGTGCTGGGTTAGGTTAGGTAAGTTAGTTGTCCATGCGAGGAACAAACACACGTAGGCCCTTTGTGATGCCATTGAGATCTATACCCTAGGTGCCTCTCCAACTAATGAAACTTTTGACTTCAGTATGCGATAATTCGCCCAAATTGTCGAAGTGATAGGCTCCTAGATAGAAATTCATTATTTGGGATAGGGCAGAACAAGTGCAGAGATAATCGAAGATCGTTTTCTCCTCTTCTTCGTCCCTGCAGATCCTGCAAAAGTCATTTGCGAAGAGGCCCATTCTTCTGACATGAAGGTCAATGGGACAGTGGCCAGTGAGAACACCAATAACGATCGAGTAACTTTTAGAGCGAGTAAGGTTTAGCATCGGCCAGATCTCCCTGGAGGTACGACATGTTGTACCATTCCTCCATCTTTGGTTTGTCTTACTAATCGCGTCGTTTTCTAACAGTAATTTACATGTACCAAGTGGAATGCCTAGATTCCTCCGTTCGGGTAGGATCTCTAGAGTAGTACCACGTTTGGCGAGTTCATCGGCCTTATAATTCCCTGGAATGTCCCTATGACCAGGAACCCAACATAGGTGAATGTTGAAATGTTCTGCCATCTCAATGAAAGACGAGGGACAAACTGAGGTGGTATCTTGCAGGATACCACATTATGCCAGGATCAGGGTTCGTTGATCACCATAATTTCCGCTTGAACAACTGCAACAGCAGCTGACTGCTTGCCAAAAATATCCAAGAGAATCAGATGTAGGAGCACGTCAAGTACCGCGGATGGGGTGGTTCTTAGTGCTCCGCTAATGCATATGCAAGCTGATCTTTCCACTTTTCCCTATAGGTCACGGTGTAAGGTTTTTTCTAAGGCCGTCCACCAGACGATCACACCATACAGAAGTATAGGTCTGATGACGGACACGTAGAGCCAGTGCGTAGTACGAGGTTGCAGGTCCCATTTTTTACCAATAGTTCAAGAGTGTTAGCTTTCCAGTTTAGTTTGCTGTCCAGAATGAGACCCGGAAATTTGGCTTCATTAACAAAGCGCAGGCTGGTGCCGTTTAGAGAGGGCGGGTCGATTGGAGGAATAATGTATGTATTTCCTGGTAAAGAGAACTAGTTCGATCTTCTCGGGATTAACTCCCAGACACTTTAAGCTGCCAATCTCGGAAGGATAAAAAGGGCATTTTGAAGAAGTTCAATAAGTGCCCGGGTATTTACCGGAGGCAGCAATCGCAACATCGTCCGCATAAGCAATCACTTCGTATCCAGCCCTTCCCAGGTCGAGCAGTAGTTTATTGCCCGCCACAATCCAGAGAGCAGTTTTCCAATTAAAAGTTTGAGCTAAGCCTCGACTCCCAGATTCGTGAGTGCATCATGGTGCTAGGTTAGACTAAGCCTAGCTATGCCCAAGCAGGAACAACTACATATTTTATTAGAAGGTCAGCTATAAACTATAAGACATTCGCCCTTATAAAGTCGAGATTATTCGTAGCACAGTTCCTGAACTCTTCTAGTAAGCGAAATTTCCTATAAAAAATCCGTCTTCTTCTTATTAACCAGTATAGTGCCGGACAGTCAAAGAGAATGTGCTCGTAGGTTTCCTTCTCTCCCAAACAAAAATGGCACTCTGTATCTGAATGATAGTTCAGACCATAATGGCCAATAACGAAGCCCATCAGCCTTCTTATGCCTTTCTTGTAACGATTTAAAATGTTTTTGCAGAAAAAGGGATTGATATGTAAGTCTTTTGGATTGCCTAAGCCCGGAAACGTTGCCCAATGGGCTAGACAAAAACAAAGTAACGCTGTGGCGATAGCCCAATTCACACCACAGAACTGTTCTGGTTCACAGGGCGCAGAAACTGAGCCGGCTCTAATGACTGTATACGCAGAGTTATTGCCTACAATGTCCTGATGGCCAGGTACACAGCCATTTTTGACTTTATTGTAGGACTTCGTAGCAGCACTTGATACCTTTATCAAAGTTTATCGTAGCGCAGATCTCAGTAACATGGATTTGAGGCTGGAACACATTTGAGCACATACTCATTGGTACCGGATTCCATTTTTCATCCGTCGGTGAACCATGCCAGACATGTTGGGATTGCCGCGATTCCAGAATATGTGCCTTATACAGGGTTTTTCAATAAGAGCCCTACAAAAGTTTTTTTAAATAAAACAAAAACGGTTTTGGATATCAATGAAATTCTTTATTCCTGTGAAAGTACGTTCGATGCCATTATGTATGGAACTCGATTTATTTTGCATGGCCACCACGGGCACGCTTGCAGAAGTCCAGACGCTGAACCCAATTTTCGACGGTTTTCAAGCATAAATCGGCCGATACTGCTGCAATTTCACGTTCGATATTCGTACGAAGTTCATCAATCGTCGCTGGCTTGTTGGCATGGACCATAGACTTGACGTAGCCCCACAGGAAATAGTCTAACGGCGTCAAATCGCACGACCGAGGCGGCCAAGCGACTGGACCATTTCGTGAGATAACACGTTCTCCAAACTTGGTTTCCAATATATTGATTGTGACATTCGCTGTGTGGCTTGTGGCGCCGTCCTGTTGGAACCACATGTCCTCCAAGTCCATATCATCCAATTGGGGCCAAAAATATTCGGTTATCATTGAACGGTAGTGATCCCCATTCACAGTAACGTGCCGGTCTTGATCATCACTGAAGAAGTACGGCCCAATGAGGCCGCCGGCCCATAAACCACACCAAACCGTATTTTTTTCGGGATGCAATGATGGCTCATGGAGAACGTGTGGATTGCTGCCTGACCAATACCGCATATTTTGTTTATTGACGAAGCCATCCAGCCAGAAATTATGACGACCATAAATTGGACGTAGCGCTCTTAACGTTGAGGCCACTGACTCCGAATTTCGATAGTAAATTTTAATAATTTCGACTCGTTATTGGCTCGTATATCTTTCCATCATGAAATGGCAAACCTTACTGAAGAGAAATGTCCGCAAGAAAAATATGGCGTCGTTTGCTGTCCCTGTCGCTCTACTTTTGTAGCGTCCCTATTGAAAAACCCTATCGAGGCAGCTATTTTTTTAATTAATATGTATGACAAGCTTATTAACAAATTAATAAAATCATATTGGCTCAGAAACATCCAGTAAATGAACAACAACGTTTTAGCCAAAAGATTCTTCTAAGCCCAACCATTAAATTGGAGATGATAAGGAAGGTTCAACTTCTTTCCATATTAAAGACCAAGCCATCATGCACTTTAGGTGGTTTGGTTGACCAAACTCACTGCAGTGTGACTTTTATTAAAGAGTAAATAACGTTATGCTGGCTCTGCCAGATCGAGCGATCGAGTTAAAAGAACAAAATAAAACACAGAGCTTCTATTTGAATTTGTCTCTGCAATAGACATCATCACCAAGATAAGTTGTCTGGTTTGAAAACCAGTGAGAGCACTTCATCCGCAATTTTCCTATTGAATTTTATTCTCGTCAGTTCCCGTTTTTTTTCCAAAATAATCACTCATACGGAATTGCCTACATCTGCTCAGAACGTGCAAGGAAATTACTTTTATTGACAGTAATGTCAGAGTACTCCACTAATATGTGTCATATCCCTGCTGATTCTCTCCTCCTCAATACGATAACAATTCTTGCCACGATAGACCTCTGGGACAACTTTATTTGCCTTCCGTTTCCAATCGATATGGAGTATTGGTATAGGTTTACAAAAATGAATATTAAGCCCTCCAACGCAGATATAGCTGATCAAATATGCAATTTTATTTGCTTCTTCCTTGAATCACTAATTTCCTCGAATGGCATCCATTAAATCCCTTCCTCTAACTGAATCTTCCCGCCAAGCGGGAAGAACATAAAAATAAACCCATCTACCCCACCAGCTCGCTCTAGCAATAACGTTGGTGTCGTAATGTGCCAATCTCAACACAAACGAAAAAGAGCAACAAATTATTATTATTTCACATGAATATGCTCAAGAAACACTAGAATGCGGGCAAATGGGATGTGACACCCTTTGCTCGCATTTCTCATGCAATTCGCAACAAACTCACCTCATCGTCTCCATCCAAATAGAAATAAAACTGATTCGGGCTAAGATACTTTTGCAGCAATTCCTTGGCGACACGAACGGACATTTCACTCTGCATGAACGGATGCTGCAATAGACGCTCCGCAGTCGGTCGCTTCTTTGGATTCTTTGTTAGCGCTGTCTTTATGAAATTGTGAAATGTTGGACTCCATTTGTCTTTGTCTTTCAGTGCTGGTGGCTTGAAGCCACTTTTCGACATTAGGAACAGTGCACGCATTGGATGGAGATCAAACATTGGCGGTTGGAGTTCAGCGAGTTCTATAAAATAAAACGATGAAAAACATTACAAAGTTATTTACATTAACGTGTAGACATTGCTGTTAGGGGGAAGGTGGGAATGTTTGAGAAAAAAAAAAAAAAAAAGAAGAGATTTCTAAAGCCAATAAGATAACGAGTGTAACTTTTTGTGCGTCGCCATGGTAAATACAGTAACATCGTCCTTCTGTTTGCCGAGCTAATAGAAACTCGTTATTTGACTAACATTTATGTATCTGTGCATCCAAAGTGATGAGGAATGTTTAATTTGACTTCAGCACATGCCTTCGGGTCAGACACGTGCTTGGCGTTAAGTCGACGGGGGACTTTGAGATAGTAATATGAGAAGGATATTTTTCCGTAAAGGTATAAGTAGACCAATGCTCGACGTAATGTGCCTGGACTGTGACCATCACTCGTGCGGAAACATAACATATTTCCGTAAAAAAACATTTTTTTGGAAGCAGATGTAGGACACATAAGATGAAATGGGATGATCCACAAGCTTATCCGATGTCAAAGATACTCATAAATGATGAGCAATATGAAATATGTATTAGGTATACATACATCAATTCTATGGAGGTGCTGTTTCCTTCTTGTTTCATTCTCACTCGGACTTATGTGAAGCGGGTATTGAATATAGGAAATCTGTAAGCTCGGTGGGTGGAAGTGGCGGTTCAGAAGGAACCAAATTAGCGCCATTTGATACCAAAACTCATGTAACCTAGTTGTTTGCGGATGTTGATAGGATGGTAAACGAAGATATTTAAACCCAACCTGTGGTGTTAAGGAAGAGAATTGGTTCACCAATCCATTTCCTAGATATCTTTTGGAAGTCGTTGAAAAAGAGTTTGCGTAGAGTACGTTGTATGATCTCGCTAGGACTAAACCTTTGCATAGAAAGTGAAACAGAGATTCCTTTTCGGTGTTCTAGTTGCAACTACGACAAAAGCTCTTCTACTTAGTAGCTCGTTTGTTATAACCGTGCCAACTCTTTCTTGATATAAAGCCTATTCCAACCTTGGTTGTCCAACTTCAAAAAGTGATGGTGAATGTTGTTTTTAACAGCTCCTAGCGAAATATTGGTCTTTTTGCAAGTGAGCCATGAACGGCTAGCTCTGGTTACTGTAGATTTGTGACTTGGGACCCAGGTGAGAGTGATTCTAATGGTTTAGTTCGTTCTGTTATTACTCTACCAGTCTACCAGGACGTAGTGGCTAAATCAATAGATTTCATAGCGGCTTGGCTATCGATAAAGTTTGCAGCATTGGAGATAAGTGTTGAAGAATTGTCTTAGCGCGCGTTGGACTTTGTGGAAAGCAAAGAGCTTTACTTAGAAATTACTGGCAAAATCCGGAGAGCAAAAATAATTCTATACTTTCAATTTGTCTGAGGACATGTCTGCGTCAACTCCGCAGTCCATTTTCGAGCCGTCCCCGCTTAAATTAATCACTTCTACGTTGTTCCAGTCTGCCTTACTGAAAATTATTTTGTTAAGTTTGACAGTTAAGTAGGCAGTCGAGGACGCTTTTAACTTGGTTGTTATCGTCTCCAGGACTTTACTATGACCAAAGGGCTTTGCGGTCCAGCACCCAGATTCCCTGGGCCGCACCGCAATATATAGTCCCATTTCTTTAATGTATAGGTCACGTGGTAGTAGGTGTAAGATCACAGTTATCGCGTCTTTAGGACAGGTGCTTTAGCTTTAGCTTTGTTCTTTGGACTTTTTTCTTTAATATTTCCTATTTAGGGCGGGCCACCAGTCGATCGCGCCGTATGTGAAAACTGAACACACAACGACTCCGTACATCTATAGGTTAATTTTTGGCAGAATTCCCATTATTTACCAAATGTTTTGTTACAGATATACTTGCCTTCCTGATTTGCTCTTCAATGCACTTGAAGATAATCGGAGGGTCTGACTATTCAGTTCGGGATGCGTCAGATCTTGTTCTTTGCTTTTAGTACTGAAGCACATTATTGCAGTTATGTCTGTATTTACGCCGAGGTTACAGCTCATAAGTTGTCTTATCTCCAAGAGAAAATTCTTTGACAGTAAGATTACCACGTTGTCCGAGTCCACTCACATCATAATTTTATTCATAATCAACTCTAAGGAGCCCCTCTGTTCACAAATTTGGTTAAACTATTACTTGAATTGCTTTGATTATCGATGGAATGGCTGCTTGTATACGAGTTATTGTTCGAGTGCAGAACTCGAGCAGCATGTGCATTTGTTTAAGTCTTAGTTTGTAACGGGTTTTTAAACGAGAAACGTTTGAAATTATTAAAAATTATTACTGTGCCAGTGAGACAACGCACCGGTAGAAGTATTGGGAATCTCTTAGTCCACATTGTGTCGAATTTTGCCTAGATTTTGGCCTACACCCTTTCAAGATCAAATTAACTCAAGAACTCAAGCCTCCTGCTCACGCCAAAACTTCTCCGAATGGGCTCTGCAAAAGTTTGTAGAAAATCCTGAATTTCATCGATAAATTATCTTCAACGATGGAATTTCAGTTTTGCCTTAATGGCTTTGTCAATAAGCAAAATATGCGTTATTGGACAGCAATAAACCCACATGTGCTTCAAGAGACTCCATTGCATCCACAAAAAGTGACCGTGGCGTGTGGTTTGGATTTCATGCCGGAGATGTGATTGGACCGTATTTTGTCGTCGATGAAAATGATTGCCATGTTACGGCCAATGCAGTTGGCTATCGTGCCATGTTGGATGACTATTTTTGGTCAGAAACATCTAACTAGACTGCTCACTGGGCGATTAGCCGATTAAAATGTTGTTGATTTCACAACTTAACAAAAACTTATCCTGCTTTATAGCTCAAAGGGCTCGTCATTCGTTCTTTCCTCATTGCAATGTGCAGACAGTGCTTTGGGGGTTTAGATCTAACTAATAGAGCTAAAAAAAATATACCACTGAATTTTCTCGTTATTCAACATTATCTATCCGTTCCATAGAATCTGTTTTTTTTTACAACTTATCCGGCTATTTTTCAATTACAGCCTGACCCTTGGTCGTAACGACGTTTGCTATCGTAAATTCTCAATCCCCTACTAAGAAAGATCCCCACAAAGGAGAATAGAAAACGAATATCTTGCAAAAGTCCACGATAAGCTTAAACAGAACCTTAAGAAACAGTCCATTTATTGATGAAACAAGCAGGTACAGTAGAGGATATATACGTGTTAAGGATACCAGGAATACGAAGGATAAATCATACCAATGGCTGTAATTCCGCACGCCCATATATCACATAATTGATTGTAGCCACCCTTTCGTTCGACAGCTGCTACCTCTGGCGCCATCCAATAAGGTGTTCCTGTAAATAAAAGAGAAAAGCAAAAAAAAAAAAGCTTTAGTGGATTTGTTACACAAGATTTGCTATAAGGATTTGTTTCCTTTATAAATGTACATAAGACTACCCGGCATTTTTATAGACTGAAAAGTCCTCCAGAATTCACTGAACTTGTACACTTCTAAGAAGGAAGATTCTTTTCTCCTCCGCAGTCACTATTTGAGGGATTTCTTTTATCTAGAGGAATACACACTACTTTTGACTTATTGCACTCCACTTGTGGCGCCTCTTTTACAACTTAACTTATAGCATAGACACTGGTACTTGATAGGAGCGTGGGTAACACAGGGTGACGCCTGATGAGAATAAACAAAGTTCTTTACGGAACACTAGTTTGAGGCAAGAAATTGAAATAGTTTGCGGTTCCACACCAATGAATGTTTCTTATAAGTACGTTAGGCTTCAAAGCAGATGAAATATACTGGATTAGATAAGGTGTCTGTCCTGGGAAAACTAAAGCACACTAAGACCAAAGACAGCTCTTTTTTGATACTCCCGAGATTGACCGGCCGTAATTGATTGGAGGCTGGATTGGGTCACTGATTCAGTCGCATTCTAAGGTGTGATTCTTCAGCTGGACCTTTGTGGTATAAGCGGTATTATGAATTTGAAAGTTATTTGCCCTTGGACAGAGACAGCTGGCTAAGGACTGTAAGGAGTAGGAAAAGAGAGGTTTTTTTAAAACACTGGTGCCTGTAGATGTTTTCAGGACACTCAATGAGAGAAATTGCCACTGAAATACAAACCTAACCACTGACTTACACAGGTTTTGTTTTTGTAATTTTCCTCAAATTCGCACAAACTGATCGTGATGTCGCCATGAATATTTGCCGTGTGTATTGAAAATATGAACATCGAAACAGAGTTACCATTATAAAGTCAAAGCAAATCGTTGCAGCTTTTTCTGTGGTTTTTGCCAAAGAGCTTTGAGGTTTTGTGCTTTTGAGAACAAATAAATGAATCTAAGTATTTGAGGGTATTGCCGCTTGGTTTTTATTTTTTCCATTTTCTTGTTTTTCTGGGAAACCCGTTAAAATGCAGTTAAACAATTTTTGGCTTTTTGTGCTTTATAATGAAGGTTTATTTGCGCGGTATTTTGAAACATTCAATTTTGTCACAGTTCTATAAGTGCTCATATTTATTAGATTATAAGTGCGTTATAGTGATATTGTTATACATTAAAATGCTTGAAAAAAATGCCTTCTACAACATACCTATTCAAATTTCGTTAAAATCGAGTTGGTGTCTATTTTGTAAACAATTATCTTTATTTCGTTCAAAAAATTGTTTTGTTTCTAAATCAGCAGATGATAACCATACGAGTATTGCTATTCGACTGCCCGTGATTTGTCATGCATACTACGGTAACCTTGAAAGAGCTTTAAAGAGTGACAGATTAATGCAAGCTCTTGCAACCAGAGTGAGAGACAAACGTCCTAACTTCCCTTTAGTCACAATTTTTGTGGGACAGAGTATAGCTCCTGTCGATATTCTCCGCCCAGCTAAGAATGTATGCATATGTAAAAACATACATACATATGTACATATGTATGTATATTGCTTCTGACGGAGGTCTTAGTCTGGAGTGAACAAGTGGCTTTTTATGTCTGGGAAGTAGATTTGAAAGGACTCGCCTATGCACTCAGAGAAGTTTTTACAAGCCAACCGTTGTCTACCAGCGAAATTTGATGTCAAATCGATTGCCAAAGAAAACACTAAGCAATCAATTCAATAATTAAAAGTTAAGAGACAAAAATGTGTGTTTCCTATTGCGAAAATCACCAGATTCGTCAGGCTTAAAGAGCTATAAGACCGTTCCATAAGAAATCGCAGAAATCCCAAAACGGATAGTATCAGGAGACAGGTGCGATTTCTAATGGGACATTGCCAGCTTCACTACTACCTAGACAAAATAGGTATTATTAAGGGGTTAGGTGGGTTTCGAGGGCTCAAAAAAAAGCCTATTTTTACTGATTTTTTTTAAATATATCAAATGAAACATTTCATTCAAACAATTTACCTTTTAAAAGATACATATTTAACAAGTACTTTGTAAAATTTTTGTTTAAAAATTTGGAAAATTCAGCCACTGGGACCTCATTTTTCTTGTCCTTGGAAAAAAAAAGTTCTCCCGGCGTAGTCAGGATAACTCAAAAACTTAAAATTAGAATTTTTGGCGGAGTTGTGAACAAAAAAAAACCCATTCTTTGGTCAACATTTCGCTACATATTGCCTCATAAATTAAGTTGTGATAAAAAAAAATAAAAATCCTTCGTTCAAGTCATGATATGACATGTTATTTTGAAGAAGTGTGCAAAAGTTCAACAAGATCGGTTCATAACTTTTTGAGAAAGCTTGACTACCGATTTCGAAAATAGAATTTCGAGAAAAACGCGATTAAGTTGCGACGCGCCAGGCTGACTTGGCCCTAAGGAGACTGAATGTCGTCCTTGGAAGACGACGACGAAGCTATGGAAACAGCCATACATATGTATGTGAATGCAATATTTCCTAAGAGAAACCTTAATCCCTGGAGAAATCCTTAAAATCTCGCCCAGAGAAATTTATTAATTTTATGAAGAGAATTTGACCGTTTCTGTTTTTTTTAGAAACTGATTGCGTGCACAAAAGATTAGTGCCCTCCAAATTTAGCAGGTTAGATCGTTTAAAAGTCCTAGTTATGTCAAGATTCTGCAAGTATGCTACTACTGTTGTTGATCCTGGCATGTTCGTGCGATGACTCATAGGTTGAGTGTTGGACTTTACGCGAGCTGCTTAGATTCGAGCATTCATACAGTAAATGAAAAAACCGCCAGAGCCTTTGCTATCGAATGTACCAAGTAGAAGACGACCGTGAACAACCTTGGGGGCTCAATGGATAACCCGTTAACATGGCTTTTTTTTAGCGGAACAAGCATCCGACAACGCAAGGTTCATAGATTCAAGCGAGATAAGCCTTTCTATTGCTAACAAAGCAGGACATACTCTTAAAGAACGCAATAAGCGTGCTCACATATGCTTAGCGTGGAAAATACGTATGTTGTAAGCAGTCGATTGTAGCGTTGAAAACAAGGAATATAAGGAATATGGAGAATAAGGAATATATCTAAATGGAAATTGTTGTGCCACCCTGTACTAAGTTCCAACTAGACGTTATACGTTCATTAAAATTTAAAATAGTGCCAAGGCGTAGTGTAACTCCGACATACACATATAAAAAAAATATTCAAGTAGATAAGAACTTTTTATCATCCTTAAGTGCGGTATCTACCACAGATGAAGAAAACGAAAGCAGGGGCGGTTTGAATATTAATTGAAAAAATCCTACACAAGTGTAGTGGAGAGAACAACCAAAATTATTCATTTATTCAGTAAGAATGATGATAAGCCCTCGAGGATAAAATTATTAAAAAAAAAAAAGGATACAACATTGTTTTTTTTTGCAAAGACAAACAAGAATACTCGTAGATGTACAACAAAAAATATTTCTTGCAGCGTTAATTAAACGTAAAACCCAAAGAATTAGTTGTGCCCCACTTGAGTCAATCAATTGTGAAAATGATACGAAAACAGAAATCTGTGCCAAAAGTAGAATTGTAGGTATGTCCTCGTTTTTCCAAAGTGGTTTTCCACTCAGAAGGAGATAAACTCACCAAAGTGTGTTTTCTTTTGGATCTGTATGAAGCATTGCAGAGATATTTTTCTAACTTAACTATGAGAACACAAAAAAAAGGAAATAAAATTTGCTGAATTTGGAAAAACATACTGTTTGTCATACCACTTCTTGTTGAAGCGAACTTGGATGTTTTTTGCCAAATCAATAGGAAAACTTGGTAGGACTTTGGATTTATACGATAATACACAGGCTACTACAATTTAGTTTTAGCCACTCGAATCAAAGACAGCAAGATCTTCACATGGATGTCAGAGTTGTTTTACAACCACGATTGGAGATTTACTGACAATGTAGCAATTGTAATTCGTTATATAGTGCAAACTTCAGAAGCAACTTATGATGGCACGACACCATCCAAGACAACTTTTGTGAGCTCCTGGAAAACACTGACATGAAAGCATACTCGGTAATTTGAACGTCAGCATTGGATAAGCACAAAGGCAAGTAGATAGGACAAAATTTGCTTTTCTCAAGATCACCAGACTCCTGGTCAAAATACATCCAATGAATCAAATCACTACAGGACAGTTTGCATCGAGATTCCAATGCACGGTGGTATCGTGTATTGTTTGATCGATATTGCTTGGAGTCTAACCTACGCTATTCGCACAGTAGTTCACCGCACTAACCACTATGTCACGGCGACCTCCACTCAAACAGCCAGCGATTAAATACAATGGGTCATACCACGATCCTGCTAAAATTCCTGGGCAATGTATCTGTTATTGATTAAACAACGCTATACCTACGTAGACTTAAAAAAAAAAAACATTTATGCTTACATACCCGAGCACGAAATAAAGGAAAAGCATAATCGGCTACACTGAAGGTTGCAAAATCGATAAGGCAACAATAGGCGTGTTTTTTTTGGTAAACCTATATAGGCTAAGAAAATATTTTCCATGTTAATTACACTAACAACTAAGCCTGTATAGAATTACGAAATCTGGATAACTATCCAGCTTTAATTCCTTAGCCGCGATAAAAACTGTGCTATTTTTTTCCAATTGTTATCGAAAAACGTTATCGAAATGATAAAAATGGCATTACAGTCATTTATAAGAAAAAAATTGCCGAAGAGGCGCTTTACTTCTAACGACAAAAGGTAAAAATTAAACAAATAAGATCTAATATTATTTTGTTACATTGTTTTAAATCTGCACGATCTATTTTTCTAAATAAAGAAAAGGAAAAAATTAATAGCTGAAGCGTAACAAATGTCATTACACAAAGTGGTGCCAAACAGCGATGATAAAATTCCTTAGCCTCGATAGGCGTTTTTTTGCGCACACTTTTCTTAGCCTATATAGATTTACCAAAAAAACACGCCTAATAAAAGCGATATCTGCTCTAGAATTAAAATTAAAGTTTAAGAAGTGGTTTCGAGAAAGGCTCAAGACTTTTGCAACACAGCAAAAGATAAATTTGTGTTGGGTCCCCTCTGTTGAGACGTGAAGACAAACTAGAAAGTAAGAATTCGGATGCATTGGCTAGAAGCAGTTTGGCAATTAAGCGAACATCCACACTTAACCTCGAGCAGGGATTAAAGCTCTTATAGAGACAAACATAAAGAAGTCCATCTTGGCACTTGTGCCAACACAAGAAAACTGGCTTATATTCGACAAATGTAGAACCGAAAAATGTATGCAAAAGTTAGGAAATCTTTATCTACCCTTGATAGTGGCTGTGGGGCATAATACTCTGGGATAAAACAAATAGCTGAAGGAGACCTATGTCTTCTGTACAACCTACTTTTCCTGCTTATGCTCAAGCCGCTTACGCTTAAGAAGCACGCGCCTTCGGGAAAACTTTTTCCACATTTTGCACTTAATGTAGTGGTTTGTATCTGAGACGCAGTATATTTCTGCGAGCAGCGAAAATCTACTTTCGGCCAATAGGTATCATTATGGGTCTGTATTGACCTCACACATACCTAACCTTACCTAGATTTTTTGGGTTTGTAAAGTTTCCTGCCGCTCAATCTTCTCATGAGGTCGATATGGAACAAATGCTGATGCTTTCTCTAGAGCTCGAGAACTATTTTTCGAATATTCCACACTATCTGAAGCAATAGATCAAGTTAAAGCGACCTGCAGTTTTTTTTTTGTCGATTCCGGACTGTGAATTGAGAAGCTTGTTCATTGTTTCGTTGATTTAACCGAGTAGTCCAATGACTTTACAAATAGCCATGGCAACCACTAGAAGAAATTATTCATCTTTTTTAATTAACTTCACTACAACACGGTGGCTAATTTGTAAACGCTTTCAATAGTTCATCACAAAGCATCTTCTTTCATTCTCATTTAGTGCTCGTCCATCCGCGAGTCCATAATCAATGAGTAAGCAATCCCTCATCCTTCTTTTCATTAAATCTTGCAAAGTGTCCTCCCGATTCTCCTTGACTTACAACATTAAAGAAGATAAGCCGCCAACCTTTCGCGCTTTAGATTCGTGTAAAACAATTCAGCTGTCAGATCATATCTTTCACTAATTCTGCTGATTAATTCAGCGTTGCTGCTTTCACACATGTAAATTCATTTCATGTCCTAGAACCATGAGAACTGTCATCCAAATCCGGTTCTAAATTATTACATGGTTTAGGCATTGAGTGTCTACCCTTTCTCCGCTGCTCCTTAATATGTGCGGAGCCATTATCCTTGCCTTGAACTCTCATTCCCCGATGACGTTTGCTGTTGCCAGTGGATTTCTAATGGCGAGGAGGATATAAGCGGTGCTTCTATTTTTGGAGGTTTGGTTTGGTTGTTTACTCTCTCTCTTTAGGGGTATGTTGCCAGGGAACTTGTAAATACACTTTCCGGTTTGTTAAAGTGGATCGATGAACAGTTTTAGCCACAAAATAACACTTCTTGATGTTGGCGGAGAGAGAGAGGAGGGGATGTTAGCGGGCGTCAGAGTATGTGTGTGCGGGTGGTTGCGCAAGATACACTTTCGTAAAGCCGAATAGGAAACGGAAAATTAGGCAAACATCAATTTAACTTTCAAATGGCGGCTCTTAGGAACGAGAAAGTGTTGGAATAATGGATTAGGCAGAACAATTTTGGGTAATTTATCGGTTGTCTTAGCTGTCGTGTGACAGGAGCTATTAATTTTAAACATTGAATGGGAAGTCCTTGCCTTCTTTTGGCGAAATAGAACAATTTGACGTTTTACAAATTTGAATGAACCTAATTACTTAAGTGCTGCTATAATTCCTTTAAAACATGGACTACTTCCAAGATGCTGAAAGCTCGTTCGATGTCCAAAAAAGCAACCGTAGTGAACTCTTTAGCAATTAAATTGTGTGTAACCAATGAGTGCAAAACAGCTTTGACAGATCTGCCTTTGCTGTAAGTATATTGGGACGATTGCTAGATTTTGCTATGTGCAGACGTCCACCTACGTCTAACAATATTTCCAGACTTTTAAATAGGAACGATGATAGACTGATGGGACGGAGATCATTAGAGTGTGAGCTCTTTCCTGCCTTAGATATGACGACGACTTCTACCACAGTCCAATTACTGGGGATGTGGACTAAGTTCAGGCAGCCCTTAAGAATAATATCTAACCAGAATCATATCAAAGGCCCGCTGGATTTTAGCGGGAATTAAGGCTTCTGGTCCAGGTAACATAAGTGGTTTGATGCGGTGTTAAGCCCATCGGATCTTGCTGTATGTGATTATTTTACCAGAGTTTTGAATCATGCATTGCATGCAGCTGAGAAGCTACTAAGAAAGTGGAAGTCTAGAAGAAGGTAAGATAGAGGCATCATAATCTGAGTTCTCCATGAAGCAAAAGGTTTTAGGAGTCACCTTGGATGGGAAACCTTTTCGGGTAGAACACGTAAAGTTTAAGACGGTACAAAACATATAAGTTTCTTCGGCAATGCAAGGGTATTTTTGTAAATCATGGATGACATACATATGTATGTATATATAACGGTTATTTGGCAAAATAAACTTTCATCTAAATATGGAACATCACTCCATTTTTTAGTCTACTCCTGTGGGCTGTTTGTAATCTTTCCCGAACAGATCTTGGGGATGCGTTACTTAACCTAAACATTCTCTTACTCACATAAAAGTTTCTTTCTTTGTAGTTCGACTGCTGCTTTATTGACATGCCAAGCCCTCTATACTAGCCCATTTAATCCCATCCATCCGAAGCTGACTAAATAGCAGAATAGTGGTCCAACAATCAACAACTTGGAGTCATAAACAGGTCAAAAACTGATACCAGATACAAGAGTTGGTGTGGGTATCTATGACTGGTAGTTTTCCTCACCCGTTTTAAATCTGTTTTCTAGGCAGAGGCATCCTGTTTTAATGTTAAATTCGTAGAGATAGGCGATTCGTGCTCGTTTTATTGTATCTCCACAAGCCCGGTGAGCCAGTCCCTCTTATGGCGGAATAGTGCCTCGAAGTTGCAATCAGATGATCTGCAGTTTCGTCCTTATAGCTGCAAAATTTACAGACTTCTTCTAGGCCTTATTTCTTAATGTGTTTCTTTAGCATTGTTCTGCAATAAAACCTGTTAGTGTACTTCGACTATTTTTGCTTTATGCATAGTTGGGTCTTTTCCGGTTGTAGTTCCCGAGTAAGATCCCCCACGGACTTAAAGAGCACAGCGCCAAAAGTAGCACTCAGGCTAAGAGAATCAGGTTCATGGAAGCACAACTCCTACGGTCACGGGTCCATACTTTATCTATACAGACATGTTGAACTCGAAAGGAAAACAGACCATATCACACCATATTTAGACTTTGACAAAAATGACTCCAACCTTAGAACCAGCAGACAAGATTGGGAAGCCAATACCCTAACGGGAGAACAAACTATACAAATCTACACTGATAGTTCTAAGATGGAGAAAGGTACTGGAGCAGGGGTGTACAGTAGTTCGCTAAATATATTTATACAGATTCCCGGACGCCTGCAGTGACTTTCTAGCTGATATTTTGCAAGGAGACTGAGCCCACCTAGTATCACCATCCTCGTCGACAGTCAAGCAGCTTTCAAGGCTTTAGATAGTGCTAGCATCCAATCGAAAGCGGTGTCTACCTGTCCTCAAATCCTAACCAAAATATGCGTCATCCACGAGGTCAACATCTGCTGGGTCCCCGGACACAGCGACATCGAGGGTAACGAGAAAGCAGACGAACTGGCAGGGATCAGCTTTAGAAAGTGAACACACCCATACATCGATAAATATCCCTATCGGTGTATTGAAAGGTAACGTCGACCACAAGATGAGAGAGCTAATCAATTCCTCTTGGTCCGCCAGAAGTGACTGCATTATATCCCGCAGCTTATGGCAGAGAATTGACCAGAACAAAACAAAATGTCTCCTGGCTGTGTGTAAAAAAGATACTTGCATCTTAATAGGTGTACTGACGGGACATTGTGCCATGGTCAGCAGACTCGGCATCGACTCCCCAGGCTACTGCAGGAGCTGTCAGGATGCGAAAGAGACAGAGACCATCAAGCACATACTCTGTGAGTTTCCCAATCTCCAAAACAGCCGAATCAGGCACATGGGAAACTTTCTGTTTGGAGAACTGTGTGACCTAACAGAACTTAGGTAACGAACATTCTCCACTTTATTAAGAGTACAGGGTGGGGTGGTTTCGTGATAGACCACCCATCTAGAACCCAAGGTTGAAACACGGACCACAACACAAAGAGGAGCACAATGGAGCAGTCATTAGATTGGGCACTTCCCCCATAACCTAACCTGACCTAATCTAGGTACCTTGAATTGAACGTTCCATATTCATTCCAATTGGAGTCGAACTGGAAAGAAAAAAAAACGATGGCACTAGAAGAGCGAGAGAACTATGAACATACATATGCGAGAATGATTGCGACGATTCCGGTACGCATACATTATTCTTGTCCATTAACACGCGAGTTTTGAATTTCGGAACTATGTATATGGCAGGTTCGCTGTTTTCTTTTCGCCCAGGCTTATTGGTTTTGTAAACATTACCACACTTATTTAGATGTTAAGTTTTGCCCTTTGTATTTTTTGTCATCTTCTTATTGTGTGTACTTCCGCCTAGGAGGTGCTTAAGTGAATCCCAAATATTCCTGCTCCAGTTCCAGTGCACGACCCGTCTGTGTACCATTTTAAGGTGTGTATTTCAAAGATGCAGCCTAGTTGGTCCAATTATTCGTTAATAAGTTAACTTCGGTCTCAGTCATGATGGATCGTCGGTTATAACTACCAAATTCGTGAAGACTCTTTAATATGTAGACATGTCCTTCAGAATTTGTATCACCCAAACGGATCGTTACTGGTGTATGCACATTTAAAACAACCTCGTTGTGAAAAAATTAATATGACTACATACATCCGGAGTGGTTTATAAAACTCCCAGAACTAACTGGTTAAACTCGCGGATAACAAACAAAATTTACTTACAAAGTCCCAATTGTGCGTATGTACGTATGTATATATCTACTCAATGACTTTCAATTAACTCTTCAAAAAAGAAAGGAAAAACAACGAGGCCAAATGTTTTTGTTTTTAGTCCTTCCAACACTTAGTCAAGCACTTTATTTAATTTTTTTTTTTTCTGTTGTATTTTCTCTTATAAAGCATTTTCTCTATAACGCCTCTGTAAAGGAAAAATTTCGCGATGTAGAAACCTATAAAAGTTGTTCTGTGCGCCATATCCTTGACACGAATTTATTATTTCAAAAATGTCTTCAAGTTATCCTATTGTTTTAAGTTTTTCATTTTTTTTTCACTCGAAAGAAAAATGAAGGATGAAGGGAGAGAGACAGAAAAAAAAAACGAAAAAGCAAATTAATGCGCAGAGAAGAAATTGAAAATTTAATTTTGGCCAAAAGTGAAATTAAATAGGATCGAGAGCATGTCCTGTGGACAATCAAATTAATTTTCCTTTCTCCTGTTTTTTTTTTTGTCGAATATTTAAATTAGACCCTTTTGGAAGCCATTTTGAGATGCTTCCAAGGGTGCTGCTGATGTGTGCATGCCAGAGGCTGAAAGGACTTAACTTATCAACTTGCAACAACAGTTTTTTTTTTCATCTTGGGTCAATAATTGCAAAAATAAACACAGATTTCCCTTTTTTTGCTCGTAGTCCTTTCTTGATACCTAGTTGCCCCTTTTGTCAGTTCAGCCAACATTCATGGTGGAATAAAATTCTCATAATGGATGATGAAATGATTTAAGATGGCGAGCGTATTTCAAGAAGTCCTGCGGAGATATGAGTATGAAAGTTGAAAATGTTGATGGGTTGTTGGTTTTTCGAGGACCCAAAAGCATTCGGAAGGGTTTGAGCTGTTTTAATTAGGTTCCTTGAGGGCATTTTTGATGAATGGAGGTCCTTTCTTTGATTTCAGACGGAACCTATTTTAAATATAGTTCTGGTGTGCAGAATGGTCTTTGGAAAGAAAAAGAGCACACAAATAACGTGGCAAACTTGTGGCTGCTTGGGATTCACAATTGTGGTACGGGCTTTTCATTTCTCAAAATACAAATTGGTGGCCCCAAACAACTTAAACGCCGTGTTGATGTCAGAATTCTCATGGCTTGGTTGTTGGGTTGTGCTTTTGAGAAATAAGGAAAAGAAATCTTCTTGTAGGAAGTATGACCATTTTTTCCTTTAAAAGCTCCCAGTGGAATGTGGATTCCTTCTCCAATCGAGCTGAAGAAAACTAAGTCGCATCTGATTATCACTATGGCTTTATGCATAGACCAGAGAGATTTTTAATTGACACACTTGATAGCCAAGTTCTTTCCAACTTCTGTGAATGTAATCGAAGTTTTCCTGAAGTTTAATTTAGGGAACGGTGTTGTTGTAAGCGACCTGGAGTTTTCTTTTATTGATGTAGCTGTACTTGGCGAAAAAATCGCACCCGTATGTCAATATTGGTATGACCTATGTTTTGGCAAGCATGAACCATGTTTTTAAGGGAGTGAAAGTTTTTGTAGCCCAAATGTTCGGAGAACACCATAAGCCTTACCAAGGTCAGTTTTCGGTTAAAGACCATACCAAGGTTTCTGGCCGTCTCAACGTATCTATTAAATGGAAGCATTGTTTAAAATTACAGAGAGAAAGTACGACAGGTCTAATTAATTCCTTGAGATGACCATGCACTTTGATTTTGGCGGGTTTAACAAGAGACCGTTAGTTTCAGACCAGCGCGCTATACTTTCGAGGTGCTCATTAACGCAGACAGCACCGTGCTCAAAAAAACCGAGATCGGAGCTCAAGTGCATACTTATATCTACACGTCATCGGCATATATGTATTTGCATTTTGCAGTGGTTAGAAACCTCAGCATTGTTTGCCCGATCCTCAAGAAAGGAGACCTTTGAACTGCGCCAACTACAGAGGCATCAGTCTTCTTAACATCGCTTACAAGATCTTATCTGCCGTGTTGTGTGAACGCTTGAAGCCGCTCGTCAAAAACCTGATCGGTCCATATCAGTGTGGTTTCAGGCCAGGAAAGTCCACCATAGACCAAATATTCACACTGCGCCAGATATTGGAAAAAACCCAGGAACTTCAAATCGATACCCACCACCTCTTCATCGATTTTAAGGCCGCGTATGACAGCATCTATAGAGACGAGCTATACAGTGCCATGTCTAGTTTTGGCATCTCTGCCAAACTCGTCGATGATGATGACGATGGAGAATGCACGCTGCTTCATCAAGGTCGGTCAAGACTTCACCGAGACCTTTGATGTCGAAAAAGGATTTAAACAAGGCGACGCGCTGTCATGCGACTACTTCAACATCATACTTGAAAGAGTTGTGCAGAACTCACGCGCCACCACCAGAGGCACAATCTTTCAAATTGACATAATCGGAAGAACGCAGCGTGATGTCACTGGTGCGTTTGTGAGTATAGAGACGGAGACGGCTAGGATGGGTTTAGCGGTCAATGAGGGCAAGAC
This sequence comes from Matsumyia berberina, assembly GCA_917880715.2. Classification (NCBI taxonomy): domain Eukaryota; kingdom Metazoa; phylum Arthropoda; class Insecta; order Diptera; family Syrphidae; genus Matsumyia; species Matsumyia berberina. The sequence goes on along the minus strand of OU862871.1, from coordinate 46,948,711 downwards.
AAAGTATATGCTGTCAACAAGAAAGGACACCCAACACCGACGCCTCGGACAGAACGTCACAGTAGACAGATATAACTTCGAGGTAGTTAAGGACTTTGTCTACCTAGGCTCCGCTTATAATTCAGACAATGACACCGGCGCTGAGATTAAACGAAGAATAACTCTAGCCAATCGCTGTTTCTTTGGGCTAAGAAGGCAATTGAGTAGCAAAGCCCTCTCTCGGACAACTAAGGTGACCCTTTATAAGTCCTTAATCGTCCTAGTCCTGCTCTATGGCGCAGAGGCATGGACTCTGTCTAAAGCGGATGAGGTTGCTCTTGGCTGTTTCGAGAGGAAAATTCTTCGGGTGATTTCTGGTCCCGTTTGCATAGAAGGGGAGTGGAGGAGGAGATACAACGACGAACTGTACGGGCTGTACGGCGGCATCAACTTAGCCAGAAGAGTGAAGGTCCAACAACTGAGGTAGCTGGGTCATGTAGAGCGGATGGACACCAATGCTCGAGCTCGGAAAATCTTCGAATCCACACCCGAGGGTCAGCGCAGTAGAGGAAGACCGCGACTTAGGTGGCGCACGCAAGTGGAAGGGGACCTCAACCAACTTAGCGTGCGAAACTGATTAATTAACCGATTAATAATAATCGGCAAGCCAACGAATTTCGAGTCTAGGCACTCAATCTCTTGACCAACTTTAAAGCTGCATACGATAGGGTTCGTCATCTTGAGATTTACACGAAAACGACTGTCGCGAAACGCTGGAAAGCACGGCATGCTTCGTGCAGTGGATTTCGGCGAGGAGATGTGATGTATTGGTTTGAAATTCCTGCGTACAGACTAACTGGGGAAAATTTTGTTGATGTTCTTGCCGTTGCTTATAGTTCACAGTTTTTTTCTAACCTCCTGTTGTCATTATTATTAATTAGTTCGATGAACTTTTTAAGTCATAACGACTCTACTGCCAGTATTATGTGTTTGCAGTAAAGTTGATATTACAATAGCTTTTGTTGGAGACTATGACGTCTCTAAAAACGACACTCATTGATAAACACTGAGCAGCCGCAACAATGCCCAATGTGACAACTGTCAACATTTTCAGCATGATAAGCGATGATGCTAAATATTACACCACCGCCAACCTCAGATTCTCAAGTCGACAAGAAAAATTTAACATGTACAGAACGCTGATCTTACCAGTATGATCATATGGTGCCCAAGTACTGGACTATAAGAAAAAAAAAAAAAAAAAAAAAAAAAACTCAACACCTTCGAAACAAAAATATGAACCAGGCGTATGGGGGAAAAGACCGTTTTATGAACTTTTCGACGTCCAAAAGGCCAAGACACATTGACAATATATTGGTTCGGTGACTTCAAGCGAATTGAGAACAGAACAATGGTCCAGCCAAAAGGATCTTCAGCCCTCAGGTTCGAGGCCTCAAGGACGACCGATCGATTCGTTACAAAAACAAAGCAATCGTGGTTGCCAGAAGGATTAGAGAACTAAAAGCATTGTGACTGAGAGGAGGATGAAAGATTGTAGTGTCACAGGCTGACACTCTTTACGATTCAAAATAGGTGGTATTTCTATTAAATCCACCTAAAACTGGTTAAGTTAGAAATAGAAGAACTCTAAGTGAAGAAATTCTGTACCAAATTCTGTCATTGAGTACTGAACTGCAAGAAAAGGTTCTATCTGCTCAATTGTAGATTTACTTTCTAATGAAAGCTTAGCTGGTGGAAATAATAAGTTAACACCAAGGTGGGGCACAAAATATAGGAAGTCGGTACCAAGCGATGGTTTCACGAAAACTCTTTTCAATCGCAAAATCTTGTTTGAAACAGGCAATGACTACTTATAATATAAATTTCTTTCTGATGTATTGACAAGCGGTTACCCAACAAACCATTTCTCCAACGACGACACAATAGACTCAAAGAAGCCTAAGTGCCTGAATTATTTAAAAGCTATTTCGTCTACTGGTATAAAAATAAAATAAATAGCTGGCACGACAGCTCGAGATGAACCAAGGCCTAGCTTCTCGCAACCATTCATGTTTGTGCGTGTTACATTTTTCGCACGAATGGAAGGGACCTACAATTTATTGCCGACACCGAACGGCGAGTTGAGAAGCTCTTTCAGATTATACTCCCGGAGGGTTGTCATTCCCCGACGAGAGGAGGTGCCGTGAAAAAATGTTCTGTGTTCCTGGCCGGGGCTTGAACCCACGCCGCTCGGTCAGCAGTCTAACATACTAACCACAGCGACCACTCTACTGGTATAGTAAAGTCTAATGACTTTTAATTGCATCTCAAATACCTATGTGGGTATACAGCTTGTCCCACTATTGACAGACTAAGTCCTGTATTCGTTAGTAGAAAAAGCGACTGAGCTTTGTAAATAACGTTTTCAATTAGCTGCGACTTAGGACTACAGGACGAACCACTGACAGTATGATGATTTGAATGTCCTTCAATATTATGGAGATTTTGACACTCCTTGAGCACCCATTTCTAGTAAAGTTTACAGAAAAAAAAATATCAACTGAAGAAAAACAACAATAGAGGTCGGAGGAATGCACCCAGAAATGACAACATATCCAAATAAAAAAAACCCGCATAGTACTTCAGAACCGAAACGACAAGCGATCTTATCTAGCACCCATAGCCATAAGCCATGAAAACATTTGCCAAAAACTATTATTCCTCCCACCATTGCACAACCTTAAGTGTAAACTACCTCCAGCCATCTTCAAGGTTTAATCAACTCACGAAGGACTCGTTCTACAAAAAAATAATATGTACTACAACCACACTATCGCACATCCTTCATCTTGTTCCTTGGAGGGCCTTCTTCGCCTTTGTGTCTCCAGCACACAGATTGTGGCAATGGCGTGCTACAACACCACAAAACTGTTTACAAAACACAAACAAAACCAACACCAACACTCACCTATAAAGCTCTTTCTCTTGTTTATCGTTGCCGTTATTTGTGCTGACACACCAAAATCGGCCAATTTCACGTCACCGTATTCCGTGAGCAGGATGTTGGCTCCCTTGATATCACGATGCATTTTACCCATTTGATGCAGGTACTCGAGTCCTTTCAGTGTCTCCCTACACATGTAGGCAATCTGTTGTTCAGTTAGTGGCCCAGTCACTTGGTAGATGTCCTGGAGGCTTCCACCACCGCAGTACTCCATGCATATCCAGAGTTTGTCGCGCCGCAAGTACGATCCGTAGTAGGCTATAATGTTGGTATGGCGACAGTCGCGCATCATTATTATCTCCTGCTGGATGATTTGTATGTCGTCGGTGGGTTCTAGTTTAATGACTTTTATAGCAGCTAATTCGTTGCTCTGTAAGCGTTTTGCCTGCAAGTAAATAGAACCAAAGGGGGTGGAGCGTTATAAAGAGAGACAAACAAGTAATTTAGGATAATGGTAGGACAATTTTGATGGCATAAATATTTTAATGTGAGCCTTCTGGATGATTTAATGTCGTAATTCTTATGGATTGCATACCCGAGACTCTGGGCACATGTGTGCGGCAAATTGAATTTGATAACAGCTATGGGGGGGCGGCATTATACCGAAAAAAAAAATCTTCAATTTAAAATGAATGAAATGGGGGAGAAATACATATATGTATATATGGTAGATGAAATTTGGTAAAGCAAGATTGCGGTGCGAGATCCTTTTGTAAAACACACTAAAATTCAGCTTAACAACGGTTCTTCACAGTACTGTTTTCAAAGCAAGGGCTTTGTTTATCGAAAACTAGACGTGAGGATAAATAAGACAGGCTTCCTAAGCGAGTAATGTAATTAGCGATATCGTTCTTAGATGTCAATGTCAGTTCCAAGTTTCTCCGCCGCTTTAAGTACGGCCAGAAACTTTGACTTGAACATACTGCAGGCATCTGGGACGTTTCGGGATTCTTCTATAACCGCATCGGCAGTGTGCACTTCACTATCAATCGATGGTTTTTAAGCAATTCGTAAATTTCGATCTCATCCCGTGTTGTTGTTGCATTCTTCTCTTCCCTATTTGGATACGCTTTAAAATGTTTTTGCTGAAAGAATTCAATGCCACCGTTGGGGTCCTGTAAAGTGCCCCTGCAATGTACAGATATCGCTTAATGTACTGTACGGTGTCTAGTATTCCTAGCGTTCTAAAACAGAATCTTTGAATATACATACATGTATGTATGTATGTATGTACATATGTAGCTCCTCTTAACTCTACTCAGTATGCATAGCGCCTATATAATGCCTGTATATTGTCCGTGAAGTCAAAAAAAATTGCGGAAAGCATAGGAGCTTCAGTAGGTAAAAAGAAACATCACGTTCCCGCGGGGCCTGCTGGATAATTATATAACAGTGAACTATCAATAAGAGTTTGCCAAATCTGAACAATCAGAGACGCGCAAGCACATCTTGGTGATCTTTAGAGCATCCGTACATACATACATATGTAACAAATCACAATCTTTAGACATCAAAGCGCCAGAGTTTATCTTTGGATGTAGCCGTGAAAATGCATCCTTTGTTGAACTGCTCGAGTCTAACGCCTCGCAGAAGTCTTTTGTTGTAGGCATGTTAGTGAATGTCTGAAAATCAGCCAATATAATCATTATATGTGCACAACTCCACTGTACCAAAGATTGCTTCTACGAGCTTCTCGACAATACCTACGCTACAGTTGAAAACTACAGCCTTGACAGACAAAACGTCATGAATCTAGCTTAGACATATAGTAGAGAAACCGTTTTGACACATTAGTGATTTTGTTTTGCCGTCATATACTTTTGGTTGTGTGAAAATGTCGAAGCATTGCTCGATGATGATCCGTGCCAAACACAAAAACAGCTTGCTTCAACATTAGGAGTTACCCGGCAAGCCATTTCCCAGCGATTGCATGATTCAAAAACAACGAACTTGGGTTCTTTATGATTTGAAGCCAAGGGACGTTGAGCGGCATTTTTTCCCTGTGAACAACTGCTCCAGCGGCAAAAAGAAAGGGTTTTCTTCATCGCATAGTGACGGGTGATGAAAAATGGATTCATTACAGCAACCCAAAGAAAAGAAAGTCATGGGGAACGCCCGTCTATGCTTCTACTTCGTCGTCGAATATTCACGCTGCGAAGGATATGCTGTGTATTTGCTGGGACCAGGTCGGTGTTATTTATTATGAATTGTTGTAACCCAACGAAACCATCACTGTGGAACGGTATCGACTTCAATTGATGTGATTTAGCCGAACACTGCGCGAAAAAAGACCACAATACGAGCAGAGGCACGAAAAAGTGATTCTACAGCATGACAACTCTCGGCCTCACGTTGCCAAACCCGATAAAACCTACCTGGAAACGCTCACATGGGAAGTCCTACCCCACCCGCCATATTCCCCAGATATTGCGCCGTCCGATTATTAATTGTTCCGTTCGATGGCACATGGTCTGGCTGATCAGCAGTTCCGCTCATATGAAGACATCCAAGAATGGCTTGATAACCTCAAAAGATGAACACTTTTACCGTAACGGTATTCGAGCTCAGCCAGAAAGATGGGAAAAGGTTGTAGCTAGTGATGGGCAATACTTTGAATGATTCATTTGTAACCATTTTTTCCACAATAAACTTGCATTTTCGACAAAAAAAAAACAGCAAGAATTTAATTGCGCACCTAATAGCTAAAATAGCTCCATTCTGGATCCTCCTGTTTCGACCACATTAACATTTTGGGGATCATCATTTACCACCCATTGACCGTTCATCGATTTTAGGAAGGCGTTTGGCAGTGTCAACAGACAGTTTGTCTGGGTTACCTTGCCCTGAAGAGGTAAATAAATTGTCAACTGTCTCGACCGATGGTAAAGCCGAACAAGATATTATCAGCCAAATCGGCAAAGCGAAGTCTGCGTTCAGAATGTTGTCCAAAATCTGGCGAAGCAATGGTTTAAACTTAAACATCAAGCTACGACTACTCTGTTCCAATGTGGAATTCATGCTGTTATACGGGTGCAGCATCAGGAAAGTGGCATCTACTATCACAAGAAAACTGCGAATGTTCGTTAAAAGGTGCCTACGAAAAGTTCGGAGAATTGTCTGGCCTAACCGTACCTCTAACGAACATCTTTATCAGGGGCCCTACTCTGTATTTCGATTTAAACTCAAATTGTTCAAAAATGGAAGTTTCGTACTCCGTAATTCGTGTTCGCCGTGGCTTAGTGGTTAGTGCGTTGGCTGCTGTACGAGCGTCGTGGGTTCAAGCCCCAGCCATGTCCACTGAACATTTTTCGCAGCAACACCTTTGGGGAATGACAAGCCTCCGGGAGTATATTTTGCCATTAAAGAGCATCTCAATCCGCCGTTAAGAGTCGGCAATAAATTGTAGGTCCCTTCCATTCGTGCGAAAAATATAACACGCACAACATGAATGGTTGCGAGAAGCTAGGCCTTGGCTCATCCCGAGCTGTCGCGCCAGCTATTTATTTATTTTAATTCGAAACCCATTTCATAAATTCCGAAAAACGAACAGGTGGCGTAGACGCTGACGCCTCAGGACCCACAAGGAGGACAGGTCATAAGTAAGTTAGTATTGACCCTTCTATCGTTCCGCTAGGTAGACTAATCGAACTAGATGTTTCGAACAGATAGACGATTGAGTCACAACAATAATGGTTTGCTGTCTGTGTTGCCACTGTCACTCTAGCACCTGTTATTACACCCCAGTCCTTTTTTTAGGCAATTTGATTACACTCTGGCGTATAACACAGAACCCGATGCCAGCATAACAGAAGATATCCTTACACCAATTAACTAATTCTTGTTGAAAGTTCGTAAAGATTTCATCAAACAAAACGGTTTTAATTTCCTTAATTTGATTCGAAGAATATCCTTCTTAAGTTCATTTTGGGTTTAGAGTTTACATAACTGATGGCGAGTGATTTACTCCATCTCGTTGGATACCATTTCGAGTGTCCTTTTCAGCTTAAATTCTTTTCCAATACTAAAAAGAAAGAAGAACGATTGATTCTTTTTTTTTTTTGCAAGCTTCAGTAGGAAACGGGTAAAAGAATCCATGGGAATTCAAAAAAGGACGAGAAAAAAGGGAAACGAAGTTTTTCAATTTAAAAACATCGGCAGCAGTGTTTTCGTTATAACATTTCACATTCATTTCCACATCCTTTTTTGTGTCCATTCAGGCGAATGTGTGATTCCTTTTTTTTTTTTTTTTTTGTGAACATAAACTTCCCATCAGGATGCAACGTACGGGTAGAACATCAACTGAAACCCAATGTCCCAACAGTGAACGAAGTTGTTATAAGTTAGCACATATTTTTTTGACGAAATGGAATACATTCATAGTTTTTGGATGGAATTTTATGCTGAAGATTTTAGTGGCAACAGAAAATGTACGAGCAAGGTCCAAGATTTCTTTGTTAAGATCATACGCCAAGAAAAGGAAGGGGGAATTCTTCGGTGAGGTCATCGAAGTCATTTATCCAGCCATGTCACGACCAGGACCACCACTGTGAGCAAGTTCAACGTTGAGAGGTTGCAATTGCATCCGACCCCAAGAGCTGATCACCTGGAGCTCTTGAGAAGTTTACGAGCAGTAACAAACAAAGGAGGCTATAAACACAAGTTACCGGACAGAGCGCCTGGAGTCAGCGCGAGGTCCTCTTTAGTGAGTCCATCTCTATCTTTACGAACGGCTCTAAAACAACCGAAAGAGTCGGTGCCGGGGTCTTTTCAGAAGACCTGGACATCCGCCACTCCTTCAGTCTCCTCAATCAAGCCGAAGTCACAACTATTAATCAAACCGCCGGTTTGCGCACAAATATTGCGATTTACATCGACAGCCAGGCTGCGATCAGGTCCCTCGTATCCAGTACAATAAAATCTAGGGCATTAAAGGACTGCCGCGTGTCTTTAAACGAGATCGCTAACCAGTATAACGTCACACCCTGTTGGGTCCCTGGTCACTGCGACATTCAAGGGAGCTGACGAATGTCCCAATGTACAGACGGGAGGAAGCTCGTCCATATCAAAGCGCCTATGTCGTTTTTTTACACCGATGTTCTATCGAAAGCAAATCGTAGATGACAACACCTCGATAATTGCAACAATGCCAGGCTGATCTGGCCTGTCCTGGATCTGAAAAGATCAAACGTTTTAATACGACGTAAAAGAGACCAACTTTCAAAACTAATCAACGTCCTCACGGGGCACTGCATCCTAGTCAGGTATGCTCAACGCCTGGGTATAGCATGTAACGATTTCTGCAGGAGCTGCAAGTGTCCCGCCCAGGCCCACATCAGGAAAGCCACCCTGGGTCGTTATTTCTTTAACGATCTAAATGATCTGAACTCCGCCAGCACGGCCGATCGCAACAGTTACGGTAGGAAATCTTAGTAGTTTCAGAAATAAGCAGGGTTCATACCCCAGTACTCAGTGGTATCACAATGGACCTACTTTCTGGTCTAAGTGTACCTCTTCTTGGAGGACCATTTTTAACTAACAAACAAGGAGAGATGGCACTACTAGAAAGGCATCGGAAATGTCGTGACTAATGTAATGGGCACCGTCTATCTACCTCTGAAAAAGCGCTTCTTTGATGCTGAATGCGTAGATAAATTACTGGATATAAGTCGGCTCTTGTAAAAAGGACGAGAGTTAGAGCACGTTTTCAGTTGAAAGATGCATGAGGAACTTGAGATCAAGAATATGCAGAGATGATCCGGAATCTCTTGAAAAGGGTAAAGCAACCCAAGGTTTCACTATACAAACCGATGCTTTCAATGACAAAAACTGGAATGCCACAGCAGCGGTATGTATGGTGCTTCATACATATGTAAATACATATGCAGTTATTCATATATTGAAAAACTATTTCTGTGAACAGTTAAATGTCAATGGAAGCCAAAATCCTTAGGACAACCAACACCGGATCACCTACTACCGGATCTAAAAGAAATTGGAGCAACCATAATTAAACTTAGATCATTCAAGGCCGCAGCAAGTCTAGTTGGCTTAGAAGCTGAGCTGTTCTAAGACATAAGACATGTTAAGTTAAGTCATTCTTCCAAAACTATGTAGGATAGCAATGGCGAAGGTCAGCTCCTCTGATAAGGTTGGACCATTGGACACTAAGATTGTCATGCAGTTTTCTTCAACCCGGTACTGGAAAAAAAATGAGAAATTCTCAGGTCATCACATCAAGCACTATTTTCACAAATCAATGGAACTACAGTCGGTCGAAAAACAGCGTTCCGTTTATAACGTATAGTCAATAAGAGAAATCCTTACATTTTTTTAGGATATAGTTTACACCCTGGCGGATAGTGCTTCCTGTATAGAGACTCATTCTGAACCTTATTTTTAGTGAATTAACACGTTTTAAAACATCAGTGTTTCTCTTTACCTCCAACTTGGACCCCAAGAAAATGCTCCAGATTAACGAAAAAGCTCTTTTACTGACTGCCAAATGTTGATATCGTGTGGTGATAAAAATGAGGAGTGAATCCTTCAAGATGACAACGACCGCAAACATCGGAGCAAGTTATGAGGCCAGTGGAAAGAGGCATCCGGTACTGATACTGATGCAAACCCTATTTGAGAGTGTGTAGTCATTCATCAAGAACAAGCTTAGCGGGAAAGAAGTAGCAGATGTCTTTGATATCATCGATAGAACGAAATGCGCAGTGACTGGCATCTTCGCGGATGTGGAAGCTTTTAAAATGGACCTAGTTGTGAACAATATAGGTATGTATGTATATACATGATGTTTAAGAACTCCGAAAAACAGCAACGTCGTTTCGGACAGAACGATGGATGGGATGGATGGCAGAAATGAACTATCTTGTCCTCAAAGACGGGCACAGGTGAAGTGCAACCTTAACTAACTCGACGAACGAACTCGAACTGTGTCGAAAATCTTCGAATCCACACCCGAAGGACGGCGCAGTAGAGGAAGACCGCGACTCAGGTGGCACACGCAAGTGGAAGGAGATCTCAACAAACTTGGCGTTTAAAACTGGAGAAAGCTGGCTAAAGATCGAGCTAGCTGGAAAGGTTTGTTGGTTGAGGCCCAGGTCCACCCCGGACTGTAGCGCCACTTTAAGTAAGTAAGTGTCGATAACATCGCGTTGTCCTAGGTATAGGGCATGAGTTTTCTTATTTGTCGACCCACTGATTGAACTTGGGGTTCAACCAAGCCGCATCCAGTTCAGTTCAGTTTAGTTGAAGTCTTTTTCCGCACCACCTGAAGTATCGCTTGCTACTGCCTTGTCTTCCTAGGTTTGAGCTGAAGACTTTTGTTTCTATTCAAAACTTCGCTTACCGCATTACCACTTCTGACAAGCAAACGTATCCTTCAGCTTTGTAGCTGCCTAAACTTCTTCCAATCAAGGAGGGCTTTCTCAATCGACTGAATTTCAGCTCTCTTTTTGCTCTACCGCTTTCTTTGTCTAATGTCCGTCTAATAGCCGCTAAAAATCGGTAACTAATGTTTCTTATTTTGCATCTCGGACTCAATTCCAAATGTCAATTGTTCGACTTTCATATAAAATCGTTAGATCTTATTTCGATTGCGAAAATATTTGACACCCTTGTCAAGTGGGGCCTATTCCAACAATCGGGTTGAATAATACAAGGAGTCAGGTACCTCATTAAACAACTGTGTTTCTTTTTATAGACACACAGTTACTTCGACGGATTCCACAAATATTACTGAAGTAAAAATCAGACACCATTTGGGCGTAACAGAATGTAACTAGCAACCTTGCTTATACATTTTTTTTGGTTAAAATCAAAGTCACCACCGAGACTTTCAGAGTCTTCTGACAAATGCTAATAACCGTAAAAAAATATTATAGAAAGTCGAATTAAAATGAAGTGGTACTATGAAAAATGCCCTCACTATACCATACTGCTTATGACAGCAAAATCATTTTAAAATACTTTAAGTTTAACTTTACGAACTTTGCTGAAACTTGAACTGGGCTGTATTTTCTATAGAGGCTCCTATTCAAGTTTCCCCTAGAGCAAGTTCAAGGAGTTTTATGTTAACCCCTTACAAATTCAGCGCGCATAATACAAGTACCTAAGCATATAAAGCCACAAGAAAAGAAATAAATAGAATTCCCGCAAGGGCAGGAGAAAAAATGTCCTTCTTTATGCGCAAATGAGGGATATTATTACTCTTTTTTATGCAGGAAATCAGATCTGATAATGATGGCGGTTTCGAATGTGACGAGCTATCATCATGGTCTAGTTCTTTGTAACCTTTTTGAGAAAAAAAAAACAATTCCTTCTTCTACCAGACAAAGTTTATATTCAATGAGTTCCTTTAATTTCTGATTCATAGGGTATAGGCGCAAGAGTGGCAAGTGGAAATCTGTACGGTAAACCTTGACATCGTTAAAAGGTTGAATTTATAGCCATTCGCCATGCTTGTGACTGTAACACAACAAAAACAAAACGAAAGAACTACTCTCGTTCAACATATCACACTTAGCACCACCATCCTCAAAGGCCACAACCTACTGGCAGTACACCTCAGTACAACGGACCTCTGCAGGGGTAGAGCTAAAAAGTTCATCGACCCCTTAAACAATGAGAGAAGTCAAAAAACCCTCGCATTGAACAAGAATGACGAAAATGGACTACCTCACTGCAAGTCGAAGCTCTCTTGCGTCAATTGTTTTATAAAGAAGGTCCCCGCAGAGATGATGGCCCTACTCGTATGTTATTGATAAATATCCATTTGCTGGGGTCTGTCAAAAAAAAAAAAAAAACAAATTTGGTCTGGAGTCCATCTGCCTTACTTATGTACTTAAGGTGACGCTACAGTTCGGGACCTCGGCCTCAACCAAAAAGCCTCTCCAGCCAGCTCGATCTTTAACCACTTTCGAACACCAAGTTGATTAAGGTTTCCTTCCACTTGCGTGCGCCACCTGAGTTGCGGTCTTCCTCTACAGGGCCATCCCTCCGGTGTGGATTCGATGATTTTCTAGTCCTTAACTATCTCAAAATTATAACTGTTTATTGTGACGTTCTGTCTGAGACGTCGGTGTTGGGTGTCATTGCTTGTTGACAGTATATACTTGGTTTTGCCATCATTGACCGCTAAACCTATCTTCGCCGCTTCCGTCTCAATACCCACAAACGCACCAGTGACATCACGCTTCATTCTTCCGATTATATTAATAACGTCGCCGTATTTGGACGGACTTGAAAAAATGTGCCTCTGGTGTTGGCGCGTGGGTTTTTCACTATTCTTTCAAGAACGACGTTAAAGAAGCCGCATGACAGTGCGTCGCCTTATTTAAATTCTTTTTGACATCAAAGGTCTCGGTGAGGTCTCGACCGACCTTGATGGAACCGTGTGTATTCCCCATCGTCATCCTCCACAAACAGACGAGTTTGATAGGGATGTCAAACCTAGACATTGCTCTGTATAGCTCGTCTCTAGCCATGCTGTCATATGCGGTCATAGAATCGATGAAAAGGTGGCACGAATCAAGATCTGCCGCAGTGTGAATATTTGGTCGATGGCGGACTTTCCTGCTCTGAAGCCACACTGATATGGACCAATTACCAATTACGAACGGCTTCAAGCGTCCACCCAACACGGCAGATAAGATCTTGTAGGCGATGTTAAGAAGACTGATGGCTCTATAGTTGGTGCAGTTCAGAGGGTCTACTTTCTTAAAGATTGGGCAAACAATGCTGAGGTTCCATTTATCGGGCATACTTTCCTCCGACCATATTTTACAGATGAGTTGGTGTATGCTGCTTACCAAGTCATCGCCTACTGCTTTGAACAGCTCGGCCGCTAAGCCGTCAGCACCAGCAGCTTTGTTGGACTTAAGCTTAAATATGGCTATCCTCACTTCGTCCAGGTCAGGCGGATGGAATAGTTAGTCTTCGTCCTCGTCGTCGACGTTAAACAGTTCTTCCATATTCTCAGCATCGACTGCGATTCTACTACGATGTTTCCTCGTTCACCCTTGCAGGCTTCGGTTCGGGATCTGTAGCCTTGACAGCTTCTTTTTACCTTTTGGTAAAACTTCCGAACCTCCCTGTTTCCTGGATCGCGCAATTGTGATGCTCTTTCTTTTTCCTCCTGAGAAGCCGGTATTCGTTTCTCCTCTTCTGCTCGATGAGCTCGCGAGCAGCTCTAGTCCTTTTATGCAGCGCCGCTTTGTATGCCTCTTGTTTCGCTACATGTGCTTGCCGGCATTCGTCGTCAAACAAGGGGTTTCGTTGCGGTTGCCGAGTGGAACCCAGCACATCAGAGGCGACATCTCTGATGGCTTTTTGACTATGTTGCCACTGGTCTTCAATACTTGATTCTGGTGGCATAGGACTTCTTGAGAGATTGATAGAGGCTCGATCAGAAAAGAATTGAATGATCTTTTACTATTGCAGTCGTCAGACGTCAAACTTCCTCACAGTATTTCCTTATCTTAGTGGTGTGCGGTATACGCAGCCGTACCTTTTCTACAACAAGTTAGTAGTCCCGAGTCAATGTTGGTCCTTCGGAATGTTCGAAAATCTATCATACTGGAGAAATGCCTTGCGTCGATCGTAATGTGGTCAATTTGGTTGACGGTTGATTGGAGGAGATCTCCATGTTCCTTTGTGAATATCGAGATGGGGGAACCGCGTACTAGCTACGACAACATCCTGCCCCGCAGCAAAGTCGATCAGACTAAATTCGTTATCGGAGGTGGTGTCGTGTAGGCGGTATTTTCCGAAGGTACTACCAAAAAAAATCGCCTAGGATAATCTTAATGTCATAGCTATTGCACTGCTCGTAAGCCGTGTCCAGAAGCTCGTAGAATCAACTCGGGTGTCGTCGTCTTTCTCCTCTGTGGGGTCATGCGTGCATAACAGGTCGATCTGCTTCACATTCTCTTAATCTGTTGTCTGTTTCCCTCCCTTAATGTTTATCGGATCCTCACCATGTTTTGAATATAAATCCAAAAGGGCAGTTGTCTAAGGTATTAATAACCAAGAGCCTAGAGCTTCTCTTTGGTGGCTAAAGCCTTATATTATCGTTGTGCAAGACAATGCTTCTGTTGTAGTGTAATGGTCACAGTAAAACTCAGATGTAACTTTGTTGCTGTGGAGAACCCACTTTTCATCGTGTATGGTGGATAAATATTAAACACATTCTACTTAATAGAATTGTTTCTATTCATTGCATTGGTGTGGTCCGGTCGTGAATGCATCAGCCACTTGCTTGGTTTTCCTCAACGAAATTTAAGGTACTTCCTCTGTGCTCTTCCCTTTCACCTGCAGCGCCTGCTACAAGTGAGCCTCTTCAGTCATTCTTTCCAGCTGTTTTAGATGTGCCTCGGACAAAGTAGCAATTATTTCGACTCAGCTATTCCCTTTGATCCTTTCTTGCGATGTTTTTTAGGTTAAATCAAATTTACGCTACGCAAAATATTCCCACTTTTCCGGGTCAAAAGCTAACTTTTGCAGTTAACATTTAACAAATTTTGTATTTCCGCTGAATCTAATTTTTACGCCAAAATTGGTTACCCAGTAATTAGAGATCAAACGTCCTAAGTACTAACAAAAATTCACCTCAAAGACATTATTACAATTTTGGTGCACAAAATTCGGTTGAATTTTGCCACCCCCACGCTGACAACATTCAAACAACAAAACGGTACACGTAATTTAATTAAAAGCACCTCCATCCATCTACCCAAACGAGCACAAATGAAAATGTTGTAGGTTCCTCAAAGAGCTTCCAACATAAATCTCAATGTCATTACGAGGAATTCTACCTCCCCATCACCTTAAGTTAGCGCTCCTACCCCTTTTCTCGGTCTATAGCTAGGTGTGTGTGTGTGTGTGTCCCGAAAATAAGAACCCTTAACAATAATTTATCATCGTCAAAATTACACTACATCCCCTAGATCAACATAAATATTTATACATTTTCACCTGTATGGGAGCATTCATATTTAATGACAAATGCATTTGACAAAACCTAGAGAGGGCAACCGTTCCGTAAGTAGGAGCGGAGAATCATCATTATCGTCATCATTATCATTGTCGTACCCATCCTTGGAGTCACGCTTGAAGTGGAAGAGGAAATTTATGACTTGGAAAACGTAAGAATGTTGCAGAAAAATTTGTTATCCTTGAAGAAGGATTACAGGGGGACTGGTTTCTAGTCGACGGGGATTATGGGTTACTATAGGTTAAAAGGTAATGTTTTTTTGTAGAACGGTTGGGCAGGAACCATGAAAATAATTGAGAGCAGTCACGTAAAAGTACAAACTTCGACGGATGGCACTTGTCCTTGGAAGGCCAAAGACCGTCAATAATGTAAAAATTGTATCGGAGTAAAGAGAGATTGTGGCATTGAATCTAGATTTACAAGTCTCCAGCATCAACAGACAAAGGCTGTAGAAAAAAAACGTTTGACTCGCTTTCTTAAAACAGTTGAATAAACTCCTTTACTTGCATAAATCTGTTGCAGTGGAATCTACGGAAGCCTTATGAGGGTCAGCTATTCTAAGTCAGAATTTCACTTAAAAATTGTGTCTGAACACTAACACAAGAAAACAAAGTCTTCCGTGAACCTAAGGATAGTATTAATCAAATGGGCATTGTCTCCTTAAGAAGCGTCCACGACCGCAGGTTGACTCCTTCGAAAGGAGACATAGAATACCGAGTCGGTACTTATAACCTTCAATGAAGTGGTGAAGGACCATCTGGTCTACGGCATCTGCTCACATGCCAAAACAGAAAGTTTGTTTAGTTACTCGTATACGCTAACTAAATTGACATAATCGAAGAAACGCAAAGCAACTCCAGTGTCGCTATACAAGACCCTAATCATCCAAACGCTGCTTTATAGTGCAGAGCCATGGACTTTGTTGAGGTCGCTCTAAGTTGTTTCGAGAGAAAAGTCCTTCGGGTGATCTTTTAGTATGGGTGAGTAAAGAAGAAGAAGAATAAAGAATTAAGGACAACGAATTTCGGATCTGCACGTGGAATGTTAGGTCCCTTAACAGACCACGTGCAGCCGAACAATTAGCGGAGGCCCTCAACTGCTGCAAAGCAGATATAACCGCAATCCAAGAAGTGCGGTGGGATGGGCCGGGCAAAAAGAGGATGGAAAACTGCGATGTATACTACGGCGATTGCTACCGACAACAAAAGCAGCGCTTATTTGGATGTGGATTTGTCGTTGGAGCCAGACTTAGGCAAGAAGTCTTAAGCTTCAGGTATGTAAGCGAACGCCTTACGACAATCCGCATCAAGGCTAAATTCGCCAACATTAGCCTGATATGCGCGCATGCCCCCACAGAGGAGAAAGACGACGACACCAAAGACAGGTTCTACGAGCTCTTGGACAAGACATACGAGCAGTGCCCTAGCTATGACATTAAGATTGTCCTGGGCGATTTTAACGCAAAGCTAGGAAGAGAGGGCATCTTTGGTAGTACTGTCGGAAAGCACAGCCTACACGACACCACCTCCGATAACGGATTTAGGCTGGTCGACTTTGCTGCGGGGCGGAACGTTGTCGTAGCTAGTACGCGGTTCCCACATCTCGATATCCACAAAGGAACATGGAGATCTCCTGATCAATCAACCGTCAACCAGATTGACCACATTGCGATCGACGCAAGGCACTCCTCCAGTATCATGGATGTCCGAACATTCCGAGGGGCCAACATTGACTCGGACCACTACCTTGTTGTAGCCAAGGTACGACTGCGGATATCCCGAACACCGCCAAGACAAGGGAATACTGTGAGGAAATTTGACGTCGGACGGCTGCAATCGCAAGAGATCGCCAAATCCTTTTCCGATCGAGTCTCTCTCAATCTCTCAAGAGGTCCTATGCCGCCAGCATCAAGTATTGAAGACCAGTGGCAACATTGCCAAAAAGCGATCAGATATGCCGCCTCTGATGTGCTGGGTTTCACACGGCCACTACAGCGAAATCCCTGGTTTGACGACGAGTGCCGGCAAGCACATGCAGCGAAACAAGAGGCTTACAAAGCGGCGCTGCATAGAAAGACCAGAGCTGCCCGCGAGCTCTACGGGCAGAAGAGAAGAGACGAACACAAGCTTTTCAGAAGGAAAAAGAAAGAGCATGAGAAGCGCGCGATCGAGGAGATAGAGGGGTGTTATAGCAGGAATGAGGTTCGGAAGTTTTACCAAAGGGTAAAAAGAACCTGTCAGGGTTACAGAGCCCGAACCGAGGCCTGCAAGGATGAACAAGGGAACATCATAGTAGAATCGCAGTCGATGCAGAGGATATGGAAGAACTACTTCTGCAGACTGTTTAACGGCGACGGCGAATCAAATCCCGCTGTCAGGCAGAATGAACCATTCAACCTGGACGACGAAGACCAACAATTCTGTCCACCCGACCTGGACGAGGTGAAGAAAGCCATTTCGAAGCTTAAGTCCAACAAAGCTGCTGGGGCTGACGGCCTAACTGCCGAGCTGTTCAAAGCAGCAGGCGATGACTTGGTAAGGAGCATGCACCAACTCATCTGTAAAATATGGTCGGAAGAAAGTATGCCCGATGAATGGAACCTCAGCATTGTTTGCCCGATCCTCAAGAAAGGAGACCCTCTAAACTGCGCCAACTACAGGGGCATCAGTCTTCTTAACATCGCTTACAAGATCTTATCAGCCGTGAACGCCTGAAGCCGTTCGTCAACAACCTGATCGGTCCATATCAGTGTGGTTTCAGGCCAGGAAAGTCCACCATCGACCAAATATTCACACTGCGGCAGATCTTGGAAAAAACCCAAGAACTTCAAATCGATACCCACCACCTCTTCATCGATTTTAAGGCCGCGTATGACAGTATCTATAGAGACGAGCTATACAGAGCCATGTCTAGTTTTGGCATACCTGCCAAACTCGTCCGTCTGTGCAGGATGACGATGGAGAATGCACGCTGCTCCATCAAGGTCGGTCAAGACCTCACCGAGACCTTTGATGTCAAAAAAGGATTTAGACAAGGCGACGCGCTGTCATGCGACTTCTTCAACATCGTTCTTGAAAGAGTTGTGCAAAACTCACGCGCCAACACCAGAGGCACAATCTTTCAAAAGTCCGTCCAATTACTCGCATATGCCGACGATATTGACATAATCGGAAGAACGCAGCGTGATGTCACTGGTGCGTTTGTGAGTATCGAGACGGAGGCGGCGAAGATGGGTTTAGCGGTCAATGAGGGCAAGACAAAGTATATGCTGTCAACAAGAAAGGACACCCAACACGGACGCCTCGGACAGAACGTCACTATAGACAGCTATAACTTTGAGGTAGTTAAGGACTTTGTCTACCTAGGCTCCGCTATAAATTCAGGCAATGACACCGGCGCTGAGATTAAACGAATAATAACTCTTGCCAATCGCTGTTTTTTTGGGCTAAGAAGGCAATTGAGTAGCAAAGCCCTCTCTCGAACAACTAAGGTGACCCTTTATAAGTCCTTAATCGTCCCAGTCCTGCTCTACGGCGCAGAGGCATGGACTCTATCTAAAGCGGATGAAGTTGCTCTTGGCTGTTTCGAGAGGAAAATTCTTCGGGTGATTTTTGGTCCCGTCTGCATAGACGGGGAGTGGAGGAGGAGATACAACGACGAACTGTACGGGCTGTACAGCGACATCGACTTAGCCAAAAGAGTGAAGGTCCAACGACTGAGGTGGCTGGGTCATGTAGAGCGGATGGACACCAATGCTCCAGCTCGGAAAATCTTCGAATCCACACCCGAGGGTCAGCGCAGTAGAGGAAGACCGCGACTCAGGTGGCGCACGCAAGTGGAAGGGTACCGCAACCAACTTGGCGTGCGAAACTGGAGGCAGCTGGCTAAAGATCGAGCTGGCTGGAGAGACTTGTTGGTTGAGGCCCAGGACCACGCCGGTCTGTAGCACCACCTTAAGTAAGTAAGTAAGTAAGAGTAAAGAAGAAGATACAACGACAAACTGTCGCTGTACAGCGACATCGACATAGTCGGAAGAATCCATATAAAATGACTAATATGGCTGGGAATTGTAGAGCGAATAAGCACAAGCGCTCCGGTCTTGAGAGTTTTCGAATCTACTCCGGAGGAAAAACGCAGTAGAGGAAGACTGCAAGTGGAAAGTGACTTCAACCAACTTCCAGGTTCATGTCCGTGTCTAAAAAAAAACTAGTGAACTTCACCAAAAGAACCCAAGGACATCTACAATCTTCGAAGACATTTGACGGACGCTTTATTTCATCATCATCATAATCATCATTTTCAATGACCCGCTTATTCACTATGAGGGTGGGGGGTTAGAGCGCTTAAGTGGACTCGCCATATCCCCCGATCTTCCGCCATCGAATCTAAATCATCAGGGGCTATCCCCATACGGATAGAGGTAAGATTTGGAAATTGGTCCAACCATCTCATCCTAGGCCTATCCGATGGCATGGACTCTATGGCACGTCTTGGAAGTCGATTCGGGGACATGCGTTGAACGTGCCCAAACCATGAAAGCATGGACCTCTCCGTTCGAAGAAGTAGCTGCTCGACATTAGAGGTGTGCCAATCGTTCAAATTCATTTCAATACAATCAAAAATCCCAATCAGATGGCTTTCGATTATTTTGGTATTGGATAAGGACAGACAGATTGTATTGATGGTGTAGAGTGAACACAACGCTTATTCTATCTGGACTATTTCGGTCAAATAGTTCAACCCTTCCGATTCGTCTTTTTCATTAAATTTTTGTTTCGTTCTTTTTTAACTGGTTAGTCGAAAGAACCGAACCGGTCACGAAAAAGTATTGACTTTGTAAACGATTGACTTGTAGTTGTGTAAATGCAATCATCAATACTTTACTGTGAACGGGTCAAAAAGATCGAATCAATCGTGATTGACACAGGTCTACTCGACATTGAGTGCCTCGCGTATTCTGGTGTTCTTAACTCGATCTTGCCGAGTTACACCAGCAATACAAAGAAAAAGGCAGCTTGAATCCACGATCTTATTCTTTTGGTCATTACCCAAACCTCATAATCACAGGTGAGGGTCGGAACAAACACTGAATTAAAGACCGATAGCTTAGCTCCAATGCCAAGTTCGACCCTCCTTATAATAGATTGACCAAGCTGTCTCAAAATTGCTCCAGCCTGACCAATCCTACAGGGTAATTCAGTATGGCTCCTTCCATCACTCATGAATAGGAACTCGAGATACTTACACTTATCCACCTGTTTCAATGAGACTCCACTAACATGCAGAGTCCATTGAATCGGGGTTCAGGAAATTACCGCTACCTCTGATTTGTTCACGTTTACCTTCATCCCAGCTTCAACACAGACGGCATTGAACCTATCTAGTGAGCGCTGAAGTTCGGTCTGGGTGGACCAGAGGATGACCAAGCTATCAGCTAAAAGCAGATGACTTAACCTTTAGTCTCCCGATTCGAACCGTTCCTCGCCACGACTGCGCTGTAACATCCAATTCACATAGGAGAGGTGACAGAACGCACCCCTGCCGAAACCCAACGCCCACAGTGACATGAACACAGCTTTTACAGTTTCTGTATAGAGATTGAATGGCCCTCAGAAGAGAACCGTCAATCCCGCCAATCTCCTGCAGTACACTCCAGAGTTTACCTCGAGTGATCCGATCATATGCTTTCTCCAAATCCACAAAACAACTGTAGATTGGTTTGGCATACTCCCAGATCTTCTCAAGTACCATTCTGAGAGTGAATAGCTGGTCGGTTGCGCTTCTACCTCGAGCAAAACCGCATTGCCCATCGCCCAACCTGGACTCGACCACAGCTCTGGAACGCGCTTTCAACACCTTAGCAAAGACTTCCTGGGAGACTTAAGACAAATGCGTTGAAAATGAAAAAAAACAAAAATGAGACTTAAGACAAATATACCGCTATAATAAGAGCAATCAAATTTACATGTTTTTCCCGCCTCCATGTACAGAAGAAGCAGAATCCCCCAACTGTATCCACACCTTGAAAGCTTTCTTCTTCTCTCCGATGGTTTCTTGAACTCCGGGTGTTTTAAACCACGCAATTCTTTTCTCACCACCAGCTGCCACACCGAGCCGCTTCAATTCGGAATATTCTGCATAGCCAATGTCTGCTGTTGAGAACAACTGCTATTCTTCCTCTACATTTGTCGGAACTGTTGGAATTCGTTCAAACTTTTCGGATGCCTACCGTTCAAACTCTCCCACCGTATGCGTATCACCAGTCTTGGTTTACGCTTTGGTAAGAAAGGAACTTCATCGTTGAGATACAATTTGGACAGCACGAGGTGGTGTTCAGTTGACACTCCAGGCCCTCTCCAAACACGAACATCACAAAGCATCCTTTTAGTACACGATGGTACCACCAAGAAGTCTATCAGTTGAAGATTCTGACTACACCATGTGTATTTATGGATAGTTTTGTACAATATAAAAAAATATCTTTACAGGTTATACTGAGATTTAGGGATAGTTGAAATAAATAAATTAAACTTTGACCCCCTAGACACAGTATGTATAACAAGCGTGACAATTCCATTTGTGATATTTTCATAATCGCTGACAAATATCAGTTCTGCTGTGCTCAATTAATTCCGTCACACAACCGTCCATGTATGAGTGATTCTGGCTAACCCATGAATTTATTTTATCCATTATAACTTAATTGCTCGGACAAAACTCTTGGTTTATTGTTTTAACTCTATCTAGCTAAAATGTCAGCACGAAAACGTAACCCCCCGCCATTTATCACACCGCCTACATCTGTGTGTGTATGGATATCTATCTATTAAATCCCACTTTTGCGGGGAATGTTTTAATCTTGCAAAAAAAAAAAAAAAAAAAGGCATAGATATAAAGTGGTGTATATAGATAAGTTATCTGAAAATAAAGTTTTTATAAATATCGCCCAAGACAAATGCGAACTTTTATCCGCATGAAGTGCAATTTTTATTTCGTATTCGCTGAAAACGCAAAACACGCAAAATATTCTGGGAATTGTTTGCTTTTATGTAATCAAGGCGTTGTTATACAATTTCAAAGACTAACTGTGTCGGATAATGAATTGTTTAAGTGCTTGACGATAAAAGGAGGAAGACTCTTCATGACGATTTAATTAAATTTCAGTCACTCGTCTTGGTGATTGATGAGGATGCTGCTATTATAGCTTTAATCGGGAATTGTCAATCAACGTGTGAATATTCGACTGAGTTTTAATTAATTTCCTTTTGGGGGTCCATCGCGCGATAGGTGTCAATGAGGCTGATTGTTTGTCATACACTTACAGATGAGCCACAAAGAGGAAACGAATGAATGGATTGAATTTGTCACGTAAATTATTCATCGAACAGATGAGGTGTGAGTCAATTACAATAGCACTGGTCATCCATTAATCCATAAATTAAAGATGACTCCTAAAGAGCATATTGTGAAGCAATTATCAATCCAGATGATACTTTGTAGTTCATTCGATGGGCGCTCTGGGGATTTACTCGGGAGTACGGTCCGTTAATGCACGCCAGTCTAGTATTGACTTGCTTATGTCACCGAAAGCAAGTACAGTGTACTCTCTCATAAGCGGACACCGACCGACGGATCCGAGAAAATTTTTCGCTTATGAGAGGTGTCTGTAAGGAGAGAGTACACTGTATAGTTTTAAACGCGGAGTTTTGAGAAGCCGCAAAAGGGTTTGGCACCTAAGTATGAATGTACATAGGATTGGATTCCTTTCTGGCTAATTGGTCAGCGATTTTGATGCCTGTGTCCCGACACCAACCAGAATTTGACTTCATTTCGCTTAGAGATGTAAGTCTTCAAGGACATCGAAGCAGCCTTCAACGGCAATGGGAGTCCATTGCTTTAAGCGCTGCTTTACTGTCGGTCAGTATATTGAAAATTTCAGCCTTGATGCCATAATCGAGATTGATATTGGCATATATTTCAATGGCAAACAGCTCGCCCTGGAAGACATTGAGATTCAATAAAAGCGTCTTGTAAACTTTGCAGTTGGGGCCAAAGACATTCTCCGGAACGCAGGGCCATCTGTATATCACACTAGTCCTTTGAAATTCAGTGGGTTTCCAGACCTAACGCTTCAGGATTTGAAGCGATTTGCGCATACTAAGTCGAAAAAAATCGAAGTTATTCAGAGGTCTACTTAGCGCGTTTCAAATCGGGCTTTGGAGACATGCTGCCACCAGTTTATTGACAAAGATGTGCAGAGGATAAAGTCAGGTTAGTGCTTGATTGGCTGTCGTAGAGCAAGATCTCATGGCCACAGTGATCCCGAGACATGGTAGGATTTGTAGTTGCAAAGTAAAAAGCAAACACTGTTTTTGGTATGATGTCTAAGATGTGGAGAAGTAGTGCAATCAGTCTTAATACTAAGCTGTGTTCTTATCAAATATGAAGTTACTGTTATCTTATGGGTGAAGTTCCTGGAAATTAACCGCCAAGACCACAAAAATTCCGCAGAATTTTATTAATCGCTGTCTGAGAAATATACGTACTTCGCGTGTTCAGGTCAAATCGTAACTGAAATGAACCAATATACATATATTAGAGAACGAGCCAAGAACGTCTAAACGATTATATTAAAACGGAAACTAAAACGAATCGGTCACACGCTTCAGAAAGTGATGTAAGGCTGTCAAAAAGAAGCCAAGGCATTTTGGGGAAAAAATAGGAGAAAATGGACGCACATCGCCAGGAACCGTACACCATGGTTAGTAGGCATGGTTGATGCCCTAAAACCTATAAAGTAGCTCTGCAATATCTCAACAGTCATGAAGGGATGATGTCGGTCAGTGATCATAGACCATAGACAAAGCTAGGAAATAACTCAGGGTCGTAAACAATGCAGTGGATGTATCATGATGAGCCAAAAAACCAATTAAGACAATACAAAAAATCATTTGCAGAACAGCTAATGACCGCTCCATGTGTATTAGGGACAAACACAAAATAAGAAGTAAATATTTTCGACCCTTAACTGGAAAAAGAAGTAAGATATTTCGATCCTACCAGATAGTCCTGGACAATAACTAATGTTTAGATAAGAAGAACACTTTTGGAGTGATTGGCTGGATGCAGAAAAATTACGAGGCAGAAATGTTCTCAATCGATAGTCAAGGCAGTCTTAAGTCGTAAACACTCGCGATACACTAAAACGTACATAAAATAATCATTTTTAGTCACCGAAATACTTTTTTCATTTTAACACGGTTTCCCAAGCCGATGTCCCATAAATTTTCATCTAAAGCTCTAACACAGATTTACCACTGTTCCTATACAAAAAAAAAAAAAGCAAATGGACATCAAACAGTTAAAGTCTTTAATTGATTTTAATGAGCTCAAAGACCCCAGCGATAGTTTCATTTAATTTTTTTTTTTGATTCAAAAGAAAATCCAAAACCTACGCGAGGCGGCATCCATAATCTACTATGTGCAATGAAGATACATACAATCATTTGTTTTCCCACTCTTGCTTTGCTGGAGAGTTTCTTTGTCGTTTAATTGAATTTTAAAGGCCCTCCCCGCCGTCGAGGTTTTGTGCATTTCACGAAGCTTTTCTTCGATGACTAAGATTTTAGATGTAAGAAATTACTGGAGCCAGAAAAGGGAAACAAATAAAACAGAGAGGAAGAAATATTAGACACACTGCATGCTCACAGCAAAACAAAGAGATACAGTCGTGAGAAGAAAAAATCAAACAGTTGTAGTTCGATAAGAAATAAACAATCTTCTCCAACCATTAAGCGCATAGCGGTGTACCACAAGGTTGGTAATCGCTCGTCTACCTTTACCTAAGTGTAAAAAGGTCAGACATCACGTATAAAAAAACGGAGAATGGATTCTCGACTAAGGTATGGAGGTTTTTTTTTTTTTTTTTTTTTACGAGGTTAGGTGAAAATCTTTCATGAGACACCATGAGGATCTACCGCACGTGCCCATGGTAGTGTGAGATTCTTACTCACTAAAAACACCTCCCCTTTTCGTGTTGACTACGACTAAGTACAAAAAAGCCTTATCAAGTAGTTTAACTTTCGACAATAAAAATTCGCGTTGTGTAGGTAGCTTTCCAATAAAAGCACCTACTAATACCGTCATTATAAGCGGCTATTCCTTATTGCACTAAATCGAACGGTTTCGTTCTTTGTAGTCGGCGCACAAGGTTTGTCACGTCCAGAATTTGGAGTACGGCGTTATTACAATGTCCATGAAGGCGAACACGGAGTTTGCGTGCAAAATTTGTTATTTCATCTTCGACGGTAGCTAAACCGAGGTCTCTATGGATATCGTCGTTTCTAATGTACCACGGCGCATTAACGATTGTTCTGAGCACCTTATTTTGAAAGGTTTGTAAAATATTTCTATTGCTGGTTTTGGTACAACCCCAAAGTTGTATACCATACGTCCATACAGGTTTTAAGACTTGCTTATATAAGAGCAATTTGTTATACATGCTTAATTTGGAATATCTTCCAAGCAGCCAATACATTTCTCTAAATCTAATTTCGAGCTCGTCGCGTTTCTTTTTAACGTGCGACTTCCATTAGAGTTTCGCATCTAGTGTCATTCCTAGATATTTTGCTTCGTTTGCATACGGTATTTGTACCGAGTTAATGAAAACGGGTAAGTTGTTTATTTTCTTGTTAGTAAAGTTAACATGCGTAGATTTGGTTTCGTTGAGAACAATGCGCCAAACCTTTGTCCACTCGCAAATTGTATCCAAAGCTCGTTGAAGCTTCACAGTTGCTGACTCGACTGAATTTTCTGTTGCCAGAATAGCCGTATCGTCCGCGAATGTAGCAACAACGGTGCCTTCTTCTTGCGGTATATCTCGAGTATAGAGCAAGAACAAGACTGGACCAAGAACACTTCCTTGTGGAACACCGGCAGCGATTTCCTTGAATTCCGAGTATTCGGCTCCGTGCTTGACACGGAAAAGTCTGTTCTCCAAGTACGACTCTAAGATCTTGTACAGGTCTTCCGGAAGTACCTGTCTTAGTTTATAATTCAAGCCTTCGTGCCACACCTTGTCAAAGGCTTGGGAAACGTCAAGAAAGGTATGGAGGTGATATCATAAGTCCTGATAACGCTACGACAAAAAAAAAAAAAAAATAATAATACCGCGAACTACTTACTTACTTCCAGTAGCGAGCATGGAAAGTGCAACACCCATTTTTCGAAGGAAAATCCTTAATTATTTTTAGGTAACGGGTTTTTCTTAATGACTTTAGTTCTTTTTAGGTATACAAGTGCATAACAAGTCATTTAAAGCTATTTCAGTGTTTGAAGTGATAAGTGGTGGTGCTAAAATTGACAGTTTTTAAAAAATGCCAAGTTATAAGCAATTGACTGAAGACCAAAAAAGTCGAATAATTGCGCTTTTTGAAGTGGCAAAGTTGACTATAACCGATAGTGAGCAGGTTACTAAAAAAAAAAACCAAACGGGAACAGCTGAACGGAAAAAGGGGAGAGGAGGTATTCGCAAGACTTCTACGGCGGATGATCGAGTTTTACACCGGCTATCACTGGGGAACCGATTTTCCACAGCGGTACAAATAAGGACAGAGTTTATGGAGTCTAATGGAAGTGAAATTGGTGTTCATACAGTGCGTCGAAGGCTAAGAGAATTCGGTTTAATGGCTCGTCGCCCCGCTAAAAAACCCATGTTGACACCCAAAATGGTGAAATCTCGGTTAACGTGGGCAAAAAAATACCAAAATTGGACAGAAACTGATTGGAGAAAAGTCATATTCTCTGATGAAAGCAAATTCGGCATATACGGATCAGATGGAATTCAATACGTGCGGCGAAGAACTGGAGAGCGCTTAAGCAAAAACTGCCTTCAGAGAACGGTGAAGCATCCAGCCGGTCAAATGATCTGGGGATGTTTTTCGTACTATGGAATCGGAGATTTGGCCTTCATAAAAGGAACTGTAAACTCAGAAGTATACAAAAATATTCTGAACGATCATTTAATACCATCAATGGAAATGCATTTTTCGGAGGCCAGTGATACAATTTTTCAAGACGACTCAGCTCCGTGCCATCGGTCCAAAATGGTAAGCTACTTTCTTTAATTATTGCTAGTGTAATCCCTCTTCAATTATACTGAATAAAAAAGAATTAATTTAACTTGTATTTTTCACAGATTAAAGAATTTGTGATCGAAAAAGGAATTTCCACACTCGACTGGCCGGGTAATTCGCCGGACTTAAACCCGATTGAAAATCTATGGCATATCATGGCATTAAAAATAAACAGCAAAATGCCTACCTCTGTCAAAATGCTCAATGAAGTCATTGAAAAAGTTTGGTACGAAGAAATAACAGCCGAACATCTTCATAACTTAGTGGATTCAATGCCAAAGCGGATTAATGACGTCATAAAAAATAAAGGAGGCGCTACAAAATATTAATATGTGACCAAATTAAATGTGTACAAATGTTCTTGCATAAAAACTCCAAAATGCACAGGTTTTATGGCCTGAAACAATAAACTTCTCTTAAAAGGTCTGCTACCTAGTGCACCAGAAATATTGTCTTTTTTTCTACCACTTATTGGGAATCCCAATTTGACCGGATTCTGTACCTGCAGGAAATAGTTCTGTATATAGTTTCATTGGCCACAAGTTAGTTAACATTTCTTGGAAAATACTTTTTGGTTCATTAATTTTTTTCATTAACTAAAAGAGAAAAAATGGGGATGGATTTGGGTTTTTTTTCGTGTTGCAATTTCCATGCTCGCTACTGTACTTAGGTGGCGTTACAGTTCGGTGTAAACCTGGACATCAACCAACAAGCCTCTCCAGTTTGCCCGGGCCTTAGCTAACTGCCTCCAGTTGCGCACGCCAAGTTGGTTGAGGTCCCCTTTTACTTATGCGCGCCACCTTCCTCTACTGCGTTGTCCCTCGGGGTTAAATTCGAAGACTCTGCGTGCCGGAGCGTAAGTGTCCATTCGCTCTACATGCCCCAGCCATCTGAGAGGATACATATCTTCTTGACTAGGGCGATGTCGCTGTACAGCTCTTTTAGTTCGTGATTAAATCTTCTCCTTCAAAGCCCTTCAACGCATACGGGACTGAATATCTCCCGAAGAATTTTTCGCTCGAAGCAACCAAGGATATCTTCATCCGCTTTCGACAGTGTCCATGTTTCAGCGCCATAAAGCAGGACTAGGATGATTAAGGTCTATAAAGAGTTGCCTTAGTTTAAACGAAGTCCCTTACTTCCTCGAAGTTATAGCTGTCTACTGTGACGTTCTGTCCAATTCGTCGGTGTTGGGTGTCCCTTCTTGTTGACAGCAAATACTTAGTTTTGCCCTCGTTTACCGCTAAACCCATTTTTGCCGCTTCTGTCTCTATATTCGCGAAAGCACCGGTGACAGCTCGCTGCGTTCTACCCATAATGTCAATATCGTCAGCGTACGCAAGCAGTTGGACAGATTTATGAAAGACTGTGCCTCCGGTGTTGGCTTGAGAGTTTCGCACAATTCGTTCAAGTATGATGTTGAAAAAGTCACATGACAGCGCGTCACCTTGTCTAAAACCTTTTTGGACATCAAAGATTTCGGTGAGATCGTTACCGACCTTAATGGAGCAGCGAGCATTCTTCATCGTCGTCCTGCACAGACGGACGAGTTTAGCAGGGATGCCAAAACTAAACATGGCTCTATATAGCTCGTCTCTATAAATGCTGTCATAGGCGGCCTTAAAATCGACAAAGAGGTGTGTATCGATTTGGACTTCTTGGGTTTTTTCCAGGATCTGCCGAAGTGTGAAAATTTGGTCAATTGTGGACTTTCTTGGTCTAAAACCGCACTGATAGGGGCCAATCAGGTTGTTGACAAAAGGTTTCAGGCGTTCACACAGTATGGCAGATAAAATTTTGTACACGATGTTGAGGAGGCTGATACCCCTATATTTGGCCCAGCTGAGGGAGTCTCCGCAAACTACACTATTATAAATTTCTTTAACAATTTACAGAAATCAGAACAATCGCGCCACTCATCAACCATCAGAGCGATTTTAGAGACAAGCAAGTCAGCTTTGTCGACAATTTTAAAACTGAATTTCTTTCAAGGGATTCTGGGACTCGAACCAATGAAACAAGAAACTATGACGGGACAACAAATACAGACGGCTCCAACATCGCAGGCAACTCCGGTGCTGGCGTATATTGTAACAAACCACCAGTAGAACTTGAGATTCATCTAGATCCCTTCGTCACAGTATTCCAAGCAGAAGTTCTCTTGGAACACCACACCCAAAGAAGGAAAATAGAAATCTGCTCGGATAGTCAAGCAGCACTTAAAGCCATCGCAAATCCAACATCCAGATCTCATCTGGTCAAGGAATGCAAAGACAAACTCAACAGGCTTGCCAGTCACAATGACGTCCGCCTTATCTGGGTACCGGGTTAGAAAGGCGTCTCGTGGAATGAGAAAGGCGATGAACTGGTGCGCACGCGATAGACCGGACCGCTGAAAACACAGTGGTGGTCGCACTAACAATAATTAAAACAGCAACTAACGAGAGGATACAAAGTGATTTCGAGGATCACTGGGCAAACCTACCGAAGTGCAGTGGCTAGATCACTCGTAAATAAACCAAGCAACCTGCTCAAGAGGAAGGCTCTAGGTTCAAGCAGAAAGTAATTGAAGCAACACATGCCTAGAATGGGCCCCGCAGACACAGAGACATGTAGGAACCGCGATATGCCACTGCCCAGCACTAGCGAGAATGCGACAGAAGACCCTGGGGTCCATGTGGATACCGAAACATTTCAAGGATAAAGGAAGATTCGCCAGACCACACGTACACTAGTGTCAACTCCATAATTGTTTCCACCTTCCCTATAGCCCTCCCAACATATGCCCCGAACCAAACCTAAGTAAAGAACCTCCCGCTCACCCTCCTATACTATACCATACCAACAGTTTACACATAGCGATCCCATATCCTGCGCTATCTTCTCAGAATTAGGCGACTGAGCAAAGACTGCCTACGAAGAACGGGCTTAGGATCTAAACCAAGCCCTGCGCCGTCATCACTTTTCGCTAAGAAAAAAAGAATTGATGAGATAGAGCGGGTGTCCGCTAAACAACTACCTACGACATCTGCTATGGTGACAGCTACCGCGAGCAAACACAGCGGCTGTTTTGGATGCGGCTGAGCTATTAGAGGTAGACTCAGACAAAAAATCTTGAGCCTGGACCATTTAAGCCAACGAGATCCGCATCAAAGCTCAATTTTTTAATATCAACCTCATTTATACTCACACTCCCATAGACGAATAGACGAGAAAGATTGTTCCTGCGAACTCCTTGACAAAACCTAAGAGTAATGTTCAAGATATAACGTTAAGATTGTACTTGGACATTTCAGTGTCAAGATCGGAAAAGGGGACGTCTTGAGTAGGAACATCAAAAGACGAAACCTGCACTACACAATCTTTGGCAATAGATTCACGCTCATGGACTTTGGCGCGGAACGAAATTACCACATCCACTTGTAGGAAGAGTACCTTACGGTCAGAGCCACCACTGTGAGCAAGTGCAACGTTGAAAGGCTGGAGCCACAACCGACCGCAATCAATCGATTTTCCCTAGAGTTCTCTAAAAGATTCCAGCAAGAGCAATAAGTGCTGAAGGCCAATGGCAGGATTGTGGTCACCGATTTCACCCATCCCCCTACGAAAAATCGCTGGTTCGAGGCCGAATGCGCACAGGAAAATGCAGATAAAATGGCTGGGCATAAGACGATCTGGAAAATATGGACGGGTCCCACTCCTCAGCTCTACGAGCATAAAAGGAGACAAAGCCTATGAATGAATCATAAGAAACGTGAGATCGAGAAATGGAAGAATAGAGAAGCCAATCGAAGGTAGGGCTACCGAACCAGAGGCTCCAAGGACAGAAACACCATAGTGGAGGAGCAGCTGGTCCTGAATATATGGAAACACTATTTCTTCGAACTGTTAAACTCCGACAGAAGTCAAAATTCCGCTGCCAGGCACTCAGATAGTCTCAACAAATATTTACATCAAGCATACCGCATAATCATACAAGGGCGCAGCGCCGGACGGCCTACGATCTAAGCTATTTAAGGCTGCAGGAGTTGAACTAAGCATGTCCGATGGTTGGAACGTAAGCATATACCTAAATTCTAAGTCTATGACATTTGAAAATTAAAGAAAAATTAATGGACAAATTAACAGCTTTCACTTCGATTCGGAAACAATAAATCAATCCAAGATTCGGTGGCAGCAACACAGTTGAAAAGTTTTCTCTAAATAAACTCAAAGCGGATTGTGACAGATGTCACAGTTCGATTGGTTCCACACCTTCCAGAGTTCACAGCATAATGAGAAATTAATTACTTGCTACAGCGTCACATACAGAAGTCTCAGCGGTACCGTGTGACTTTAGTTTCACATTACAAGCCTACAAGGTCTGTCATTGAACTTGTTCACATGAAGGTCAAACATTTCATTAACAACTCGCGTAACTTGGCGAATGTACTAGGGTTTCGTAACTTGAATCCGAAACACCCCGACCTCTGCGGAACAGGTGGTGTAATCCCAACACCACCCCAACAGCAGTAAAACTCACGTCTTATTCGCAGAGTTGTTGCCTTTTTTCATCTTTTGCTCGTTGGGACACAAGACTTTCAGGTAAAATTCAAGGAATTCTCCTGCCTAATTCATATTCATGGAACATGTTGGTGGTGGGCCGCCGATACTCACGTTATCCGAGGTAAATTTCATTACCCTACCGTTGCTCACGGGGAAGAGGTTGGAGTTTCCATTTAACATAACAACGGGCGGTGGTTCCAAGGTGGCAGATGCAAGCTATTTTGGTTTTGTACTCTGGCCTTCATCCAGTGGTGTGTCGGTTTTAGAAAAACAAAACTTATTTTGTGTTCGCTGATTGTACGGATGGGGTGGTCGCGAATAAAAATGAATCAAATTTAATACAACATGTGCTTTGATAGAGGTGCATTGGTCTAACCGCGCAGTCTCTAAATAACTTTAGAGAAAGAAAATAGTGTCATGACACCTGGTCGATAAGCTCGCAGTGACAAAATAAGTTTTTGTTTTCTGTTTTCATCGAGTTTTCACGGGAAGACGGACCTATGACGCTTACATATATAAGAGGTTAGGTAGGCTTCCAGCCACTTAGACCAGTAGTAGTAGTAGAACCATTGTAATACCTGACACTGGGATGGTTAAATCTTTTAAGAAAGAGGGCTGCACAAATACAGAGAAGGTGAAGGATTATTTCCGCCTCTTCTAGATCTCTAGAAGACAGTGTCCTGTGATGACCCCTATTGTAACTCAGAGATGCCGCGTATTTATGCAAATAAAGCATATGCAGTGGTTTTGGTTTATTGTAGGTTGAATTTGTCTGCCATTTGATCACCTTAGATTAGTTTAGCTGATAACATTCAGCTTTAATTTTTTAGTTCGCATTGGCACTCCGAGATTCTCATTATCGGACAAAATTTGCATTGTATTACCACCCTTGGCCAGTCCGTCGGCTTTGCAGTTCCCTAGAATGCCCATGTGTCCGGGTACCCAGCAGAGTATGCTAAATTGCTCTACGAGACTGTTGTTGGACTTTTTTTGTGTAAACGTCATGTCCATTATGAAAACCTTTTTTTCCGGACAAAGGCATCCATAAATAGACATAGTACCGTCAGAGTCTTTAAGTCGCTGATACACTTCTTCGTGGTACCATCGTGTGTTAAACGGATGGTTTGTGAGTTTCGTGTTTTGAAAGGGGCTGAAATGTCAGCTGACAGTTTGAGCAAATTCCAATTGTTCCGACAAATGCAGAGGAAGAATGGCAGTTGTTGTCAACAGCAGTCATAGCCTCTGCAGGAGATGTTAGCGGACTGAAGCGGCTCAGTGTAGGGGCTGGTGGTGAGAAAAGAACTGCGTGGTTTAAAACACCCGGAGTTCAAGAAGCTATCAGAAAGAAGAAGAAAGCCTTCAAGGTGTGGATACACTTGGGGAATTCAGCTTATCGAAACATGGAAGCGCAAAGAACTTGCTATTCAAGCAGCTAAGGAGCAGTCCTGGAAGGAATTTGTCGAGAAGTTGGATTACACGTGATCACAGATATGCAAACAAGGTGCTCTGGCAGAAAATCTATCTACAATTGTGTGGATTTGGAGAACTCATATGATCGGGTCCCTCGAGGTAAACTTTGGTGTGTACTTCAGGAGTATGGGATTGACAGTTTTCTTTCTAGGCCCATTCGATCTCTATACACAAACTGGAAGAGCTGTGCTCGGGTAAATGGCGTTAAATCGACACCTTTCACTGTGGGCGTTGGACTTCTCCAGGGGTACGTTCTCTCGTCTCTCTTTTTCATTTTGTATATGAATTGGATTTTACGACTGAGCCGTGGCGAAGTAATGTTCAAATTGGGAGACTTAAGGATAAGTCATTTGCTTTTCGATGATGACCAAACTTCAGCGGGCACTTGACAAGTTCGTAACTGTCGGTCCTGAAGCTGGGATGAGGGTAAACGTGAACAAATCAGAGTTAATGGTAATTTTCCCAACGTCTGTCTAATGTACTCTGCGTTTTAGTGGAGTCCCATCTAAACAGGTGGAGAAATTTAAGTACCTCGGGGTCCTATTCACGTGTGATGGAAGGAGCAACACTGAGTTATACTGTAGGTCAGGCTGGGGCAATTTTGAGACAACTTGGTGAATCTGTAATCAGGAGGGCCGAACTTGGCCTAAGCTAAGGTATCGGTCTTTAATTCAGTGTTTGATCCGACCCTTATCTATGGTCATGAGGTTTGGGTAATGATCAAAAGGATAAGAATGCGGATACAAGCGGCCGAAATGAGATTTCTTCGTTGTGTTGCTGGTGTAACTCGTCGAGATCGAGTCTATGTCTTCCCCTATGTTGGTGGGAAGTTTAAATCAAGCCAGCTCTTAGCTTACAGTCGGATGTAAAATAGATGACAATACATATGGCAATATGGCAAGGACATCATGGACAGGGAATAGACCAAGGTAACTTTACAAAAATGGTTGTGCATTTGAGCTGAGTTTTCCAATTTCCCATTTACGGTTATTTTCTCCGACAAGAAAAAATTCAATCTTGATGGTCCTGATGGAATACATTATTTTTCGAGAGACTTGGGGAAAGAACCAACATATTTTTCGCGGAGGAATTTTGTTGGACGCGGTTTATGATATGGGAAGCATTTTCTTTTAACGAAATCCTACAACAATGTAGGATTTTATTAAAACAACCTCTCCTTCTTTTTATTGAAGAAAAAAAAAAAACTCAGGACAATGCTCGGTGCATTAAGCGTGGTTAGAACATTAGAGATTTGGTGCATTCTACTTGTTGTCTCAAAATACAAAGTCTATCTTAGAAAGAATCACCGCTAAGGCTCTTTTTTTTTTTTCTTGAATTGAGATTGTCTGTCGCATGCCGTGAAAGATCGTTGGTGACAAAAAATAAAAGAGCCCTTTTCTAAAACGTTGTTAAGTGCGAGGTGAATAAGTTCGCGGTCCAACAAGCATTTTTTTAAGTCACCACCTCTCGTCAATTAGTGACAAACCTCCGGGAGTATATAAAAGAAGTCACCCTTCGCTTCAGACCACAAGTAGTCGGAAACATTCTTCGCCTTATTCTCAAGTCCGATTGTGTACTTGTACTAGTCTTTCTTCACCTTTCGTCTTCGGTCGAAGATGCCAGTTGTATACATACATTATTGTTAATGAGTTCTCACACTCGTGTTCAAAGACGCAGGACACCACACATTTTGTTTGGGCTTTTGCCTTAAAATACCTGCAAACAGGCCACCACTATACCTAACCCCTGTCGTCGCTACAGCACTTCTCAAATGAAAAAAAATAGGTTAGCGTTAGAAAGTTTTGAAATTCATTTAAAACTCGACCTGTTTATGTCACATTTAAACAGCCATTTGCATCTTTAAGTATGCAACCAGGCTATTCGCAAATAGTTCAGGTAGGTAAAATAAATGCAGTAAATCTTCTACGTTTTTCGTGGATTTAACATTCAAATAAATAGAATTTGTTTTTATTCGAGTGTAAACACAACCAATTAGTATTCAACTCAGATTTATAGTAAAAAAAAAAAATACATTCCGGTTAGGCAAGCTTTTTTTCTGACCTTGAATAAACCATATACACCATGCCGCGTACTATTAGGTTCTTATACATCTTATATTTGGCTTTTTTAATTATAATTTTATTTTAATCAAATAACGTTTCTTTTGTGTTGAAATTAAATTTTTAGTTGAACAAATCACTTGGACGTGACGTCAAATGCGACGAGGTTTATCAATGTCAACTTGTTGGGGGTGAAACAGAATGGCATTTATTTTTTTTCTTTCAATCTAAGCACACGTCACTTTAAAATTCATTATGGGCGTCATGCTTTTTAAGAGCATATGTTACATTTGGAAGTGGGAAAATACTGGGACCGATTGATAATAATTGTGTTCTTACTTTACTCCTTATGGTATACAAAATGTGGGCTTAAATTTGAAAGGCAAGCTCAAAGTATAGACTAGGCAGCGTGGATAAGCGTTCTGCGCTATCAAAAAGAATCGTTCTTGGAACCGAGAAAACGACTCATGTAACGATTTTGTGCCAAATTGAGCAAAGCTGGTGGATCGGACCACCTAGCCGACAATTTTTCACGGCACCACCTGTCGTCGAGGAATGATAAGCTTCCGAAAGAAGTTTTTCTTTTTTCAGTTTTTTTTTTAAAGATACAGTATTACAAAAATAACAAATTAAGGGCTTAGAAGAATTAGAATTGACATTTGCCGCCATTTGCAAAAATTATTGCATTTTCCGATAGCTTTTGCGCCACTTTGTAGTCCGTTCCAAAGTCTTATATCATGGATAACATTTAATGACTGGATATTAATGGCCAAATTTCAGACAAGAAAGGTAGGCATCATTCGGTGTTACGCGCCGAAGGAGCCGTTGTCTGAGAAAAAAAAAAAAGTACAACGCTGAAAGAATTGTGTATAGCCACGAAGCCTGCCACAGAATTAGTTAAGTTTCCACAAACCGCCAACAAAGTTGCAACTAAATTAATCACATGGCGATCAGCCGCCTTTTATCTGTCCCTACTATGAAGCATTATCTTGGTATATAAATCGCTCATCATCAGTTCAGTTAAATTGCGAGGCCCGTTATCAAAGTTAGGTTATGTGGTTGTCCCCGTTCAACAAGGGATAGTATTGTTGCCATTCAACACTACTACTAAAGTGGCCCGTTGCCGTACTGACCAGTTGGGAGGATTCCCTGAGCCTAAGTGCCACTTTAGCCGGAATAAGCTTCCCAAAGATATCGACAGAAAGCATGTGAAGTATTGCCTCTGAAAAGCGGAGGGGGTTTTCTCAGGGCACGCATTATGCAGATAGCCTCTGTACTCTTTCAAGTTGGCTAATGTTCATTTTCCTGTCTAGTGCTGCACACCAGACCAGCACCCCGTACATTAGGATCGGTCTAACTACTGCCGTATAAATCCAATGGACTACTTGAGGCTGAAGGCTCCACTGCGGGCCCAGAGCTTTCCGGCAGGAGTATATGGCAATTGTGGCTTTCCTTACGCGGTCTTGTATATTCAGCCTCCAACTAAACTTTCTGTTAAGAATGACCCCTAGATATCTGGCATGGTATACAAATTCAATTTCCGTGTCTTTTTGGTTAGGGGGCGTGAAAAAAATATGCGAGGTCTTACCGACTTTCGGTATAAAGACCACTTTGACACTCCTCCAAGATCTAGGCTTATAACCAAAGGTTAAACCGCTCTTAAATATTAAAGACAGCTAGGGGTTCAGTATAGTCAAATCTTCCTGAAGTTCCACTGAAACTATAACCAGTTATCAAAACAGACTACCTTGTTGAGCTCCCTTTCGTGGATTCATAAAATGCAATCAAATAAGTGACTAAACATCCCTTTGTACAGAACATTCACTACGTATATATCTGCACTTATTGCTCGTGATTCACCTGACGAAAAAGTTACTTTAAAATAAAGGAAACATCAAAACCCGGCAACAGAAAACCGTCTCCACAGGTCGTTGACACCATCCATCCAAACTAAATCCCGTTCCCTGCACCTAATTTTCGCCGCAGTGCTTCCCCTCTTACCATCCACCACCCAGAGGAATGTGGGAATTTGCAAATTAAAAACCATAAAGACAACGATCACCACACATGCACACAGAGCCCAGTGCTCTCCAAACAATGCCCACATTCAGCTCTACATTCCCATGTGCATAAGCCATTTCGCCTTAAACAAACTGCAGTTGCAGACGCTTAATATAAATTCGAGCGCGTTTCAGGGGCATTATTGCGGCGAGCGGAGGGGGAACTCTAAAAATTAAAACGAAAATAATGGCAGCGATGATATGACATAGAGAGAGCTGGCACAGCATGCCAATCCCCGACACGGCTGCCGTTTACACATTTCTACTCTTGTTGCGGTATCTGTTCCTCCCTTCGCCTTGTTTTTTTTCGTGTTGAAAATTCAGAAATAGCATCCCTATCATGTGCTAAGGCTAACGTTTGTTTTTATTGCAATGAGGCACTGTCTGGCAAGAATAATGCTGCTTCCTCGACGTTAAGCCCCTTCCTCTCAGCTTGTTGTCTTGGTCTCAATCAGACAGACGGCAGATACAACACAAAATGCCATTAGTAGCGATGCGTAGTGGTATGTGGTTGGGCAAACATTTTGGCTCATGTGGCGCCCCCTTTAACAGGTTGGTATGGGGAGTTTTTTTTTTTTTGAATGAGAAGTGTCAATTTGGGTAGATCACAGAGAGTGTCAGGATGTTGGTACTACAATACATACTTTACAAGGCATCTTTGGACCTCAAGTCGAAGTGCTAATATCATGTCGAGAATAACTTATGAGCTGGCATATCCGAATAGATCCGTTCTGTTTATGTCCATGTCTTTATTTTCCTGTTTACAGTTACAGTTTACAGTTACACCGATGGAGGGACGGAGCTTTCTTGCATGTTTATCCTACCAGACATTGACTTCTCATACGTATCTTGATCTTGCGGATCGCTGACATGACTATTACCGCATCATGTGAACGAACCTTTGATAGAAACCCAAGCGGAACAACTTGAGTTACTGCAGGAACGAAGAGTAAACCGAAACCGTTGGCTACCTGCTGTGCGAACGTCAGTTACTAGCCACCAGAAGACTGAGTACTTTTGGTGGTACCTCCTTCTATGTGCTGGAGGACCTTCATGTTGCTGATTTTTGGGAATAGTCTTATGCCTTATGCCTTTCTGAATAATTTCCAAAATATCTAACCATTGCCCTTGACCAAACTCCTATAAGGAAATAGCTATGGGTGCAATGGAGCCGTGTGAGGTCTAGCAAAGTCTTGAGACACCCTAAAAATCACCCAACCAACCAATGGCCTCCTTGAGTATTTTGACTTCATTGATTGATGGCCAAACTTTTACTTCGAAGTATGAAAAGTTCGTCATTACTGTTAACTTAGCTTGGATGCAGGTTTTAATTTCGCACCCTCGAGTATCAGAAAGATCTCTTCTGTCTGAAATACAATCACGAATTGTTCCAAATGGAGAGTACGTTATCGGTCTTTTCGGGGTAACGTCAAAGTTGAAGCTCCCCAATTTTTGTGGTTTGTATTATTCGATTTTTAGTCGGGAGGATACTGCTCAGGAACAAACTGCCGAAAACCATTGTGGCAACATAATCTTTCGAAATCGCCATCTCATCATCTGACATCAACGGTAAGAGGACGATTATCTGAGACGTTCTTCTTCTTGTCACACTCAAAGAAGAATGGAGAGTAATACTAATCAGGTTTGTTTATCCATTTGTAAGAACCGGCATAACACTAAAAACATTAAGTATGATGCAGATATCAAGAGTTTGGAAAAAAAAAGTCCCGTGAATTATCTATAAGTAATGGCAAAAATCACAAATATCCTCAATTAGTCTGGACACTATCCTCAGATACCATGAAAAATAATACAATCAAAGATTCGAACCCATACTCCTCGCTATATGAATAACATCATATGGGTATACATAACCCCTTTGAGCACGAGTGGGTCAAAAAAAAAGCCCATCATCTTAAAGTGCTTTAAACGTACGTTGGATAGCTGTGCGAACTGTGTGGGTTCAAGCCCCAGACCATGTACATATACATATCGAGTAATTCTTGCGACACCACATCTCGTCGAAGAACGGGAAAACCTCCGAGAATATGAAAGGTTCTCGACTCGTCCTTTGGAGTCGGCAACAAATTCTAAACCCCTTTTATTCGTGCGAAAAACATAACACACAAGCAGCTAGGCCAGAGATAAGCTAAATATAAAGAGATATTCAATCTCTGTCCTTCTATCCCCGCGACACTCATTTGTTTACATTGTTATAATTGTAGCGCCATATTGCTTTTCCTCGCTGACAGCTCTCGTCTGTGTACACGCCATCTTCGGGGGAATTCTTTAATTCACGCATATTTATAAAGAAAGTGAGACAGTATTGGAAAATATTGGAATTTTTCTTTTTTCATTGAAAGGCTGCTTGTCGCTGTGACACTGGAAAAGGGGCTGAAAAAACAAATATCTCTTTATAGCTTATCTCTGAGCTAGGCCTTGGCTCACCTCGAGTTGTTGCGCCAGCTATTTGTTTTCTTCTTAAGATAGTTTCTTCTTCAAATTTTAGGAAAAAGGATCTTATCCCTAACGAATTCGGGTCCTTCTGGTCGGTTTCACATCAACACTCATCAAAAAAAAAACATTGTATGCCCATGGAAGTACAAATTACTGTACGTAAGATCTTTTCCTCTCTGTAGATACTTTGTTAGCCGTATTGTGGCAGCCTCTGAACTCTGACCGAGACTACAAACTTTATAAAAAATTAAGTCCTCATGAGAGGCTCTTGATGGGTCACTTTATTGGTAACAAAACATATATAACTTGAAGTCTTCGGAACCCACTGAGTGTCAATAAAATCGGAGCATTAACTTTCTGATTCCTCCAGTCCGTAGCCGTACCCATGTCTCTCATTTACATACGGCGAAACAATACATAACCTCAAAATTATTTAAAAGAGAAACAAGTCCACGAAACCAACCAGGATTGAGTACTAAAAAATTGTTATAAACTTAAATTAGACGATAAAAACATCCAAAGAAAAAAAATCAGAACAACAAAAATATGTACATATGAAATTCGAAATAAAAGGCAAACTCCCGCCGCAGCACTTTCATTCATGCATAGCAGGCCAATTCCATGTGTTGGACAAAGTCGTTGCGCAACGACATGGCTTTGCCATTTTTTTGGAGAATTCCACCATCCTCTTTCCCTCTGGAATTTGGGTTATTTACCCGTACAAGTACAAATGACTTATTTATTGATGTGAAATTTTTGCTTTTTTATTTGTAGAATAACTTAATAAAATTTATCGACATGAGCTTCGCATTTGGTGGTGGTCGGTCACAGTTCAAACTGTGCGTAATAAAATTGAAATAGAATCTAGATACTTGCCTCTTTGACGTACGTTATCAACGTCTGGTTTGTTCTACCGTACGGTGGGCAAGGTAAAGTTTTATGATTTTTCAACCACTCACCCTTATCAGTCAAAACATAAAAGTAGAAATGCTTATGATAATGGCAAACACGAGGCAGTATGCTGGTGGATTTTACTTTTTTTTTGTATTGTTCTCGTGTATCTTCAGCGAGGAAGGTAATTTGTATCTATTGCTTTGTAATTGATATAAAGATGTATGGGAATGGATTCATCTCTATTTAGACCGAAAGGAGGCTTTAAAATTTAATGGTCTACAGCAGATGTCGCACGTGTTCTGCGATTAAACAGACGCGCAGACGGGATACAACTATCCGAACAATTGTGGTGGAAATATCAGTAGCATTTAAAGTTCCACCAGTGTTTGAGAGAAGAAGGCGGGCTCAAGGTCTCCCCCAAACACTCGACTAATTCAATAGCAAAATCTGTGGGAGTGCAAAATCGTTTACTTCTCTTCTGGACGCCGAAGCGAGCAACACCATTCGCAAATTACTGATTCTATTAAAGGTCTGGCTTCCTAGCTTTCATAACCCATTAAATTCCTCAATAAACATATTTCCGGTGTCTAAAGGTTCAAAAGTTCGAAAAGCTGTAAAGTTCCGGAAGGCTATCAATAGAGTCAACTCGTCAAACGACAAGACGAACAATGTGATACAGAAATGTATCAGATCTTCAGCCAAATATCGGATTATTTGTGTCAAAGAATCTTTGCCAAAGCAATGCAACTTAAAGAATAATATCTAGCTTTTCGTAACCATTCATGTCTTGTGCATTTTTCGCACATTTTTTCGTCTTAGACTTCCAAGACTCGAACCTACGCGGCTCGCAAGGCAGTCGAACGTACTTACTACTGAGCCATGATGAACATGTCCAAATGCTCTGTGGATCCGAAGGTTTGTCAGACAGTATGGTCACATTGCTGGAGATAGATTTTATATTATGGTGAGGAATGGAATTCAGTAGTGCATCTTTACTCAAAACACAGATAACATCTGCTTATCTTCGATTCGGAAGAAATTCCCCACACAGATGAGGTTTAGGACACAAGGAGAATCAATAGGGTAGGTAGGTAGAAGTGGCGGTTCAGCTGAAACCCAATTAGCACTAGAATGTGCCTTTTTGTTACCACAACTCGTGACCTGATTGATGAAGTGTGTTGTTGAAAATGTGTGAGACAACCGGGGGGTGCCTAGATCCAACCTGTGGAATTTAAGAATCGAATTAGGTCTTGTATCCTTTTGCCCGAGATGTTGTTGAGGTCGTCGAGGAATGGTTGGTTCAATGCACGCAGTCTGGCTTTTGCAAGTGCCGGACACCTGGAGAGGAAGTGGACGAGAGTTTCCCTCTCATTTTCATTTCCGCAACTGCGGCAGTAGGGGTTGTATGGAATACCCAGTTTGGCCGCATGGTCTCCAATTGGCCAATGCCCCGTGATAACTGCCGTTATTCTGGCAATATCTGGGCGGGTTCTGCTTAGGAGATCCCTTGTTCTGGTCGTGTCGTAGGTCGGCCATATCTTCCTTGATATGGCGCAGTTGGTTATTCTCCTCCATTTGAGATTGGCCTTCTGCAGGAAGTGTGAGTGAATTTGTCCCTTAACCACTCCTAGCGGGATGTGAACCCTTACCGCGGGTGGGCCGGGTAGAGCTGACCCCTGCCTGGCCAGCTCATCCGCACGCTCGTTACCTGTTATGTCGCTGTGCCCCGGAACCCAGAGCAGTGTGACCCTAAACCGTTCGTCTAAGCAGGCAAGCTCGTTCCGACACTCTAGCACCAGTTTAGAGGATATGGTAGCCGAGTCAATGGCCTTGATAGCGGCCTGGCTATCTATGAGGATAGCAGCGTTTTGTTTGTGTGATCTGTCACGCAACTCGGTTGCGTGCAAGCCTCCCGGATTGCCAGTAGTTCCGCCTGGAAAACGCTGGCGAAATCCGGCAGGCGATATGATCTTGCTATTTTCAGTGATTCTGAGTAGACACCGGCCCCCACACCGCAGTTCATCTTTGATCCGTCGGTATAGATGACCGTGTCGAAGTTCTTTACCACTTCGTTTTTCTTCTACTGTGCCCTGGTGGGGAATCAATAACTCTATAAGAGATCTGAGGCAAACAACTAAAATTGAAGAAAGCTTTAAATAAATAAACTTATAACTGGCCAAGGCCTAGATTCTCGGGACCATCTGTACGTGTTATTATATACTTCGCATGAATAAAAAAGACCAACTAGTTTTGTTGTCAACTTTGAACGTTGGATTGAGACGAAAAAAATGTTTCTTTGCTAAAATTCGAACCTGCGTAAGCTCGCTTAGCAGTCCAACGGCAGTCCCTATCCCCAAAAACATTTGTGACTATCGACGCACAGCCAAACTATCTTGCATCTCTAATCCATTGAGAGCACTATCTCTGGCTCGATGTTCTATCAATGCAAACCAATATTTTTTAGGGTAGATCGATAACCACAATCGTTACCAAATCGGTAAAGAAGTTAACACAGTCATAACTGACTTCAGAAAGGATTTTGTCTGTATCTGAACCCGTCGACGACACTTTCGGGATTCCGCAAGGTATTCATCCGGGTCCATTCATCCATGTCCTAGCAATAAACGACGTCGATCATATCCTTAAGGTTCCTCCAAACAGAACGCGTGCCCAGCGCGGGCAAGTGATTCTGTCCGCCGCGGTCACTGTACTGCGTAGAATATAATCAATTTGTTTAAACAGAATGCGTGCACGTGCGAGCCGAGAACGCAGCGAGCAGATATAAGTTGAAGTTTTTTAATAGATTTGGTGCGCCCAAATGAGTTTCTATGATATACGGCATTCCTATTGTTTTTTTCCAATTCGTTGAAATTTTTGAGATCTTCGGTGCGATGAGTTCGTGTATCACTGCTCTCGAGACATACGATAATAATTAAGTAAACAGTCTTCAAATAAATTGAGTTCCTTATAAACACGATGGAATTCACCATAAGGCTGCTTAAGTGGACTCTCCACATCTCCCGATCTTTCGCCAGCGACTCTAAATCATCAGGGGATATCCCCATAGTCCTATCCAGGGGACGCCTACTAAGGGACGCCTACCTGATGACACAGACTCCATGGCACATCTTGGAAGCCGAGTTGGGGACATGAGTTTTCAGGTGTTCCTAACTCGATCTCGACGAATGACCCCAGCAATACGAAGAAGAAATCTCAATTCGGCAGCTTGTATCCGCGATCTTATTCCTTCGGTCATTACCCAAACCTCATGACAATACGTGAGGGTCGGAACAAACACTGAATTAAAGACCGATAGCTTAGCTCTGATGCCAAATTCAGGCCTCCTGATAACTGATTGACTAAGCTGTCTCAAAATAGGTCTCCTTATTATACTAAATACTCAGTAGATTTCAGAAAATGTACGTACATAAGAAAAGAGATGTGTCCAGTCATACGTTAGAGTAGTCTTCTAGAAAGGTGTAGTTAGACCAAAGGGCGATACATTATGTTTGTAATACAATGGTATCGGTAGGATTGACTCTACTCGAGGTCTACTCTTTATATAAAGATGTGCACGATGGACTTCTACAACTCCTGAAGAAATCGTTACAAACTCTGTCCAGCCTCTGAGCATGTCTGCCGAGAATACAGTGTCCTGTAATGACATTCATTGATTGTGAAAGGTTATCTCGTCTAATTCAAGAAACGCCTTTGGTCTGGCGTCATCCCAGTTAGCAGGTACTTTCCAAAAAAAAAAAAAAAACGAACGTATGTAGTAGCTCTAATCAACTGCACAGTTCCCCGATATGTTTTTGTGATCTGGCACCCAGCAGAATGTGACGTTACGCTGTCACTGGCCTTGATTTTATTGAGATGAATACAAGGAATCTAATCGCAACTTAGCTGTCGATACTAAATATACATCGTTCCTATTTTGGGAATGAAAACTACCTTCACCTCAGTCCAGCCGCTGGACAATGCATTATATGAAAAGCTAGACAGTTAGAAAGCTCTAGATACCAGACAGAATGTACTAACCATCTTGAAATGCCCTTTAAAGTTGTGCAGGAAAGATACCATCTGATCCTGGTCTTTGTAAGGCCCGAAACTGCAATTTGCCTATACTAGCTTGTTTTCGCTGAACGGGACGGGAAAGTTATCAGACTCTAGGAGGAGACTCAATATTCGACCTGTCAGATGCGTATAGCGCTTGTCGTCTGTTTGGCGGCTTCAAAGGATATCGTTACAATATTTTT
Source organism: Matsumyia berberina (assembly GCA_917880715.2). Classification (NCBI taxonomy): domain Eukaryota; kingdom Metazoa; phylum Arthropoda; class Insecta; order Diptera; family Syrphidae; genus Matsumyia; species Matsumyia berberina. The sequence goes on along the minus strand of OU862871.1, from coordinate 46,903,851 downwards.
GGCACGATTTCCTGCACAAGTCACCATTCCCATCGTTCTCAGTGTCACATTACAAGTGTCATGCAGCCAAAATCAAATATTCGAAACTACGTATGTATTTACAAAAGTTTCCACCATCAAAGACTTGTTCGTTTGGCCAATGTTTTTGCAGACGAACGGCGGCATTCCTAGAGACACTCCATAGTGCACGCCCCGAAGAACTCATCGCTATTCGCTGATACTCTCACCATCACTACACCACACCAATAGAATGTATAAACAAAAGGAAATTTTTGAAATTTATTACGCAGCGCACATGGTAGCGTAATAAACCTGTATTCGCTCGAATACACAATGAGAATGCCGCCAACAATGAACGAGTTGGCCGACAATGACTCACACTATCTCTTAATCGCCGCAGATGATGACTTAAGCGCTGACATTAGAATAAAACTTTCCTACCCGAGTTGGTTGACCTTTAACAAAACGACCAAAGCGTGGGAAGCAGTCACGACAACTTCCTTTCTGAGTTTTGAACTATAAACTGAAAACATCCTCTTTTCTAGGAGACCAATGCAATGCACCACCCTCGCCTATGCCAGACTATGTCTCAGACAAAAAAAAAAAAGCCTCAAACCCCTTATGGCGCACATTTGATTCTTTCTTTCATTTCCAGATTCGCCGCCACCCATGCCATTATGACGACTGTCATCTCATTGCCTAGGAGAGATAGGAAATAAATAAACTATCTCATGTCTGTCGGAAGGATTATCGTTGAATGGAAATAGTGATGCTCATGAAAGTCATTCAACTGAATTAACCAACCACAGTTCCTTCTCGTGCACTAGACTGTAAGGCATCGTCGCCACAGAAGACCAACAGAATAGGTAATGATTCTGCCCATTCAATGCACACATTGACAGTGCATTTTACGAGGCAATCATCGGATGGTTACCGGTGGAGAAGTTAAATTTAGCGCCAGTTAGAAAAATGATATGCAAAGGGTAGAGAAGAGTCCCTTTGTTCGGTGGACAGGCGACTCTTTTAAATAAAATTAACAATGGAAGTTAGGATTTATTTAATTACCGCTAAACTGCATCCTTCGAGGAGGACATCACACACATACCTGCAAAGAAAAAAAAGGAGTTATTAGTAAATGTTATTAAAAATAAGTGGATGAACAAAATTTTTTGTTACAAGGATATGGAAAGCGTATTGAATCCTAAAAACAGGAGAACTGGTTGGTCATTGATAATGACAAAGAAGCCTGCCGCTCACCGTCAATCTGGTTGAGAAAAACTAACACACTGAGTTCGGCGAGAAAAAACACCTCCAGTAAATGGATGAACGTTTCGAGCAGGGGACATTTTCTCTGGTTACTTAGTTGCATTAAAAATACGGAAGCGGATATCTAAAATGGCACAACGCTACAATCCCCACAGGCTGTCAAAATCTTCACTAAAAGTGACCAGCCCATTGCTGCCAGCATCATGTGTAAAGGACAAGTGGCAACATTGCAAACAAGACAGCACTATTGCCGCCAGTGATGTATAGGTTTAACAAAGCGACCACAATGATATCTTCGATTTGACATAAAATGTAAATGAGTCAACACAGCACCGCAACAAAATGGTTACGAAGCGCCTCTGCAAAGAAACGCATAATTATTATTATTAGTGGGGACGGTTTGTCCACTCTAGCACTGCGGTCTCATATAGAGGCTTATTGTGCTTTCCCATGAGTTTAGAGCAGTTTGTCCACTCCAGAGGATGTCAGGAAGCTAATCAGCCTCTCTGGGTGGAGCGTAGCAAGCCCCGTTGGTGACACGAGTTCACTGCCTACGATCCGTTTTCTCACATGGAAAAGGGCGGGACATTCCTGTGAAGATGTGAAGAGAGCTTTCAACGCTCTCCAAGCACAGTCTGCAGGTAGGGTCCGGTGACAGGCCAAGCTTGTGAAGATGCCGTTCCAATGCCGGGATCCAGTGTAGTATGACCAAGTTGTTTTTTCCCAGTTCTAGAAGCAATTTGACTGTCTCTGGAACTAGTTTTGATTTTATCGTGGCTGAATTCAGTGCTTTCAAGGCAGCTTGACTGTCGGAGAAGATAAAAATGGTTTTGCCACGGGGGTTAGAGAGCAGGCTTGAACTTGTGCTTTAGTTTATGGCAAATATTTTTGCCTGGAAGATCGATGAGTACATGCCTAGACTGACCGATAGGTTAGTCGTAGATGACTCTCCGAATATTCCATCCCCAGATCCACATTTTAGAGCCGTCTGTATACCATACTTGGTCATGCTCTGAGGGACGGGGTTTGAATTTTTCCCAGTCGTCACTGGTGGGGGGATGACTACTGAGTAATTTCGTTTGAAGCAGTACCTTGGGAGAAAATCATCCAACGGCATGCTGAACTCTCTGCTTTGGAGCAGCGAGGAAAGCATGTTAAGGTGGCCATCAAGCGGATGTTCGGAACTGATAATGTTTAGATGGAAGAAACGCATCGTCACGTCCACGACGACGATGTGTTGAGTTTATGCGGCCCTCCAGAGTTATCTTCTCAAAAAGTAAAAAAAAAAGGGGCGCGAACAAAGGACCGAAGTCTTGAACTTGCGTCACACAAATGAGCAAAAAAGACGATGCCAACAGAGAGTATCTAAACGTTGGTTGTTTGGTTGGTTGGTTCTGTCGGTGTCCTAATGACTTACTTAGACTTCAAGCGGGTCCATTGTACCAATAAAAAGTATACTCATGGGAGTCAAACCAAGTGATAGGGTTGGCTAGCCTGGAAACGACACAGAAAGGGATAGAAATCTCAGGAGTTTCCTAAAGCCTCCAACACTTGTAAGAAGTTACTACCAAGAGAACGCAGTCTTGGGTGGCCAGTGCGGGACATTCGCATAGCAGGTGCTGGATGGATTCTCGTCCCTGCAGCTTCTGCAGTAGTCATTGTAGGGTAATCCAAGAAGCTCCGCATAGATTCCTATTCCGCAGTGTCCTGTAAGGACACCGGAGACGATTCGTATTTCGCTTCGACTAAGTTGTACGAGATTTTTGGAATTCTTCTCAATTTGAAGTTCAAGTTCAATATTTATTTATTTATCTTTCAATTACCAAATTAGATTACAAATCTTAACATATTTAGCGATACATTTTATTAATTCAATATCTATCTTAATCACAACAAGTTCAGAAAATACATATACATATGTGGTAGAAATAATATAAAAGTATAGCGAGATTAAGAAGTGAGGATCATTTAATTGAAAATTGAAAGATAAAGATACATTCTATAGTTTGAATCAAACTAGTGTCGAATGCATTAGGTACAATACTACAATTAAAAGACAATAACAATAACAAATAACAAAGGGTGTAGAGGGTGAAGGAAACAAATGTTAACGTTCATCATAAATATTTTCATTTGTCTGTATAGCAATTTAGACTATGCGACTGATTAAGTAGTTAATATCGGTAAGATCAAAATTAAGAAGCCATTTTTTTATTTGTCTATCATATCTTATCAAAGGCTGGCCATAGTGATCTGACTATTGGACATGTATCCAGGTGACTCCATCGCGTATTAGCTCTGATCGTTTCCTCATCTATTTTCCCGTAAAGAGTGCTAACTAGCTAGTTCTGCACCCCTCGTGGCAAGTTCGTCCGCCCTCTCATTATCCGATATATCCCTGGGGCCCGGTACCCAGCATAGGGTCACCTTGTTGGTCGTTGGTATATCATTAAGATTTTGGCTGCAGACCTTTAAGAGCTTCGATTTTGTCGATGCTGACTGCAGAGACTTAATAGCCGCTTAGCTGTCAACATAGACAGTAATGTTTTCTCTGACAATGTTGTCATTTTTGAATAGTTTTGGGGCCTGTAAAATGGCAGTTATCTCGGCTTGAAAAACGCTGCATCCGTCTCGAATTTTGAAGGATTGGTTTACCCCTCTGGATTCACAAAAGATACCGGCACGAGAACCAGCGTCCATTTTGGATCTGTCGGTGTAGAAGACTAGCTCTTCTTCAGAAAGGAAAAGTTCTTTCATACTATGATCGGACGACATGATCTGCAAGACACGACCTCCGAAAATAGATTCAAACACGAAAATCCTACATCTCAGCATTCACAAGGAAGCTTGGAACTCATTTGATGACACTATGGCCAACCAAAGAGTATGTTGAATGTATAAGCTTCCGAGGTGCAAACATCTATTCGGACCATTCCCTAGTTGCGGCAAAGGTACGGATGTGACTAGGAAGTCCAGTCCAGGCGTCAGTGATCATCAGATTGTGATATTAGACAGTTGACCACAAATACGAAGAAGGTCCTTTTCCATCGGGGTCAAGCTGTGCAAACTCGTAATAGACCACCTCCTTGAATCTGACGGAGGCCCTGTGGCCCGGTACGAATCAATCGAGGTCATCAGACTCGATGGTGATCAAACTCGATGGCCAATTCTCCAAGCCAGCATTGCTGTGATGTGGGATATCTAAACGAGTTTGTCAACCCGGTGTAGACCAACAAACCCATCTTGTAGGCCTTAATCACACAACAACCTAACTATACGCTGCCAAAAAAAAATAAAGAAATTCCATCCCATCATCCCCTTCTTGACATTGTAAACCAGCCTACCGCAGATGAAAACCAGTACGCCCGGCTGAGCACAAAACCCAAAGTTACTTTGTTTAATCGTCACAAGTGCGCTGCATGTGCACACCCATACAAACAAATAAACAAATAATTCGTTCGGCACAAAATTATGACAAAAGTTCATTATCCTTCGAATGCCTTTTGCGGGGTTGCTGCTACTGCGGCAGCCTCTGAGATGGGGGCACATTCATGGTCTGTCTGCTTGCATCCTGCTGGCGCTGGAATTCTTTGTCGTGTGTGTTTGTGTAGTAGGAGGGCCGTAGGCACACATGAGTAAATTGCTTGTGAAATTAACTCAGCTGATTTTTCATCATCTCCTCGTCGTCATAAACATCGCCATCGTTACCATTATCATTAGCATCGTCGTCGTTGTCGTTGTTCTTGCCTTTGCCGGCGTCGTCGTCGTCATCTCCATCGGCATTCATTCGCTGTGATGTGCCTCTCTAGATGGATAATAAAATTTCGTTCTCTTTTACACTCTTTTGTTCTTGTTTCCATCGTTTCCTCCTTCTTTTTTTTTCTGTGAAGCTAATTCGTTCGACGACATTAGGCTTTGTTTCTGTTTTAAAAGTTCTTTCTCAACTGAAACCGAGTTAATTCAGTGGAAGATGACAACAAAAAAAATAAAAGAAAAACTTGCTCTTCTTTGTAACGATAGCAATGAATGACTGACATTCATTCAAGTAGGAGTACATTCGTATCTGGATCTTGTATTGTGCGGGGTGTGAAAGGATTATTTTCAAAGTCGCGTGGCAATGGAGGGCCTTTAGCTTTAAAAGTAGTCGAACTTTGTACAAAGTAGCGCAATAAACATCTCCCTATTTGAGAAGACAGCCATTTTTACAAATGGTGACATATGCCATCGGGGTTCTGACAGCAATGTGGCAGAATAACGCGAAGTACTTAAAGATAAGCCAAGGAGTGGTACGTTCCTCAAGAACGTGGAATATTTCGAGACTTTATGGCGCGACTTTTGTGTGGCAGTGTCCCGCCGTCAAATGCGTTTTAAAAATTTTATGAAAATTCGTTATACCTAGCGACCTTTTGTAAAGAGAGTTACCGAATTGATGTTACCGAATTGATGTTACCGAATTGATGTTCCCGGACTCTCCGAAATTTTAGTCTCAATTTCATTCAATCTGGCGATTATTTCTATTGACCCAACGAGGCAACCCAAAAGGGTTCATTTATCCACGATCAACTGAAAAAAGAGAGCATAGAAATGTGATTTCGAGGAGATGCAAAAATGTACCCACAGAAAACAAATCCGAAAGTCTTAACCAAACCGAAGCCTGCAAGCACAAAACCGATGATACCATTATTCAAGAATTGCTTTTTCCGCGGACTGAGCCAGACGCAACTAAAATTAGACTCTGTGAGGCCTCGTGCCTCACTGGCGATGGCCAGTTAAATACTGGTACCTAAAAACATTTTCTGTTAAGAAAGTTCTCCTTACACTGAGGAAAATTTTGAGCAACATCGAGGCCATGGAGCAACCTCATGATAGTGTTTGATGATACCTCAGTTGATGCTGAATTTGTGGATTGTCGAACGTAGACGAAAGTCAACATTTTAGTGCAAGGTAGGGTGATAATCTCAGCCTGGATGACAACTCCCGGATCGCAACAAAGTTGAAGCAACCATACGATACGAAACTACGAGCCCAATGCACTGGGACTTGTAAGATTTATTGCGCTGAAACAAAAGTCAAATTAAGGCTTTTTGTAAACCTCAATAACGCTCTTCGAGGTAGTAAGGGACTTTGTCTACCTTGACTCTGCTATTACCTCCGATAATCAGACGAAAAATAACCCTTGGCAAACGCTGTTTCTTCGGGTTGAAAAGGCAATTGAGCAATTGGACCCTATCCCAAACAACTACAGAGTCCCCTGTATAAGACCTTAATCATTCCAGTCCTGCTTTATGGCGCTGAAGAATGGACGCTATCGAAGATATTCTTTGTCGTTTCGAGCGAAAAATTCTTTGAAAGATATTCAGTTTCGTATGCATTGACAGGCTTTGTAGGAGAAGATTTAATCACTAACTATACGAGCTGTACAGCGACATCAACCTAGTCAAACCTAAGACATGTAGAGTGAATGGACAATAACGCTCCGGCACGCAGAGAATTCAAATCTAACCCGGAGGGACAACACAGTATAGGAAGACCTCGGCTAAGGTGGAGTGCACAAGTAGAAGGGGACCTCAACCAACTTGGCGTGTGCAACTGGAGGCAGTTAGCTAAGGACCGGGCTACCTGGAGTGGTTTGTTGTTTGAGGCCCAGGTTCACCCCGATCTGTAGCGCCACCTAACAACAACAACAACGCTTTAGGTTTCAAGTTTCGGTTGGGCTTTTCGCGTCCAACGTTAGATGAAGTACTCGTTACTTTCTTCTGTTTATGCTCAACGGGGATTGTACCTGACAGTGTCCCGTCGGGTAGTTCGTTCTACGCTATCCCAAAAAGAAATCTAAGTTTCTTGTGAATCTGAGCAGAGACCACCTTAAAATCCTAATTAGTGTCTTATTAACATATGAAGGTTTAGAATGGTGGCAAGCTGTAACCAAAACCATTAACCTCAAAGCCTTGACCGAAATAAAAAGGCTAGTGCACTGAGATCAACTCCGACAACAGGGTTGGAGACAATTCTCAATCTGCTACCCCTTGATCTACACATGCAAGAATCTGCAGCAAAGAGCGCTCTAATATTAGACCAGTCTAAACTCTGGAGAGTGAGCTCAAATAGACACGCCCAGATATTGGACATGATTCCGCATCTCCTTTTCCTGCATCGTCCTAAGCAGAAAACAGTGAGAAAACGAAAAAATTCTTAATGAGACAAAGTCCATCTACACGGATGGCTCCAAGATGGACATATGTATGCACGGGTGCTGGTGTCTTCTCTGAGGAGCAAGTAGTGTTTTCCTGGCAGGGGTTCTAGCAGTAACCAGAGCTGATATCGCCGTCATTGTCATTGTCGTCAATGCTCATGGTATCAGGGGAGGATATCACGATCTTTATAGACAGCCAGGCGGCTATAAAAGCACTAGCTGCTACTCAAATTACATCTAAGTTTGTAAAGTGCTGTCGCGAAGAGCTAAAGGTTCTTGGCACGCGGCGTAATGTAAAACTCTGCTGGGTCTCCAGCAACAATGGTGTGCCAGTAAACGAGACTGTAGACCAACTGGCAAGGAAGGGATCAGCCCTAGAACCAAAGCTAGCGGACGGTACAATTAAACATCCACTTGTAGGCTAATATTCTTAACTGAAGCGAATAACAGGTGGAAAACTCTAACTACCTGTGAAATTTCCAGAAGGGTATGGCCCGAATATAATAAAGGCAGAACGACCAAGCTCCTACATATGGACAGAAAATCCTTGTCATTACTGGCAGGATTAATTACAGGTCACAATATGCTCAGATACCATGCAAAAAGCTGCACCTGACCGAGGATGACCTATGCAGAGAATGTGGGAACGAGGAGGTGCATGAGGACACGGCTCACAATATTAGAAAGGGAACATTGGGCATATATGTGCCTCTTCGATAACATCGAGGAGCTATCCGATGGTTCATTGTGGGAAGTAGCTGGTAAGACACATGGGTACCACAATGGGTCTACGTAGACCTAGGTGAGATGAAGGGGGTTTCATCATCTTCATAACCCAACGCTACTGGTGTCCTAAGTGACCCTATGCACTACTACTAGTTAATAGTTAGGCTAGCAGTGAACGGCTAGGCTGTCTACAAAATCAGAGATTTTCCTTTTCACTAAGGAAATATAAATTCATACCTTCAAACCCCCGAAGATCGAAAGAGTTAATCTCTCTTGCACTGACTTAATCTCTCAGGATCAGCACGGTACCTGGGCGTTATTCTTAATTCCAAACTAAACTGGAAGGAGAACAACGATGACTATATAAAAAAAGCATGTGTAGCCTTCTACTCATGCAAAAAGGCGTTCAAAAATACGTTGTTTTTCAAACCCGCTATATTGCACTGGCTGTACACGGCTCTCCAGTTTGGTGGAAGATGCTTGAGAAGCAATTTCAATTTTCAACGATAACGATAATAACGATACAATAAGATGACATCTCTTTTTTTGATCAAACAGTCGACGCGAAGCACAGGTCTACTCCGGCATCATTACTGAGCACTGCGCCATTGGTATTCATGCGGAAAGCCTCGACATGCAATTTAATCAATTCCTCACATGTCAACCAAGGGTGGAGTAGACTTAATAACTGCATTTTATAAAGAAGAACTTGGCCCGGTTACAACAAACCGAAAACAATCAAACTACTAAGCAGATAAAAACCACATACATATTGCAAGATTCGTAACCAGTAACACAGGCTAGGAATCCCTCACAACACCTTCTACCATAATAGCGAGGGCAAACAACATACACTAAGCAAACTCTTCTGCGGCGACCTCCTAGAGTGAATCCAACAAAAGGCTTGGAGAACTAATTATTTTTCTCAACTCCACAGGTTGGAATTTAATATCTTTATCTATCAATCTATCAATACTCACATACAACCAGGTAACATGAATCGCACATCCTAGGTCTAATTGTGTTATACTCAACAGCCACCTCTACCTACCAGCCTACCCTATGTCAAAAAATACTGAAGAGTCGATTCTAGCAGCCATTTCCATGACAGCTTCACCTCTCCACATCCACACTGATACCAAATCCTTTTCAAATACTTCTAGGACAACCTCCCAAATTATCCACCATAATCGTATCATCATCCATACTGGCAGCATTCCTTTATGTCCCTTTTCAACTCCAAATGGTATTTCTCAGTTTAATTAAGGACTCCAACAGACACAGATTACAGCCAATGTGTATGGTAAACACTAACAATAAAAGACAATTACCATCAGTCTTGAACACCCTTAACCTCGTCACATTCTAATTTGCCAGCAATTTAACAAATTAAATCTGCGAGCATGCACAAAACCCACAGAAACTATAAAACTTAGTAATGGCCCCAACAAAGATAGCAATAAACGACCTTGGGAGCTCGTCTACCCCCCCCTAAGACACCCATAGAGGTCAGTAAAAGTGCGTATATCCCTTTAATAAATTTCGACTCTGATCTCTTGAGCATTCGATGGCGATTATCTCTTGAGGTAAAACTTTTATTTTTGCCTTTTTCCCCGTCATTAGCTTTTCGTTCGGCACCCTGTACCGTGCGCTGCTCTGTGATCATCAATTTCGGATACCATACCATCCAACCGGTTCAAAGTTTTATGATATAATCAATATTATTCTTTGACACCACACGACCACACACACACGGACAGTATCTAAACAAAGTGCGGATACACAACAGACAACAGACATTAATGCGCTAATCACCACACAAAGCCGTGCTAAATTCATCGACCCGCGAAACGAACTATTCCCTGTAAATTAATATATTATACCCGATTCCCGGTAAATGTATGGACGTGTGTGAAGCATGCCGAGAGACAAATAAACAAACAAACAGATACGCAGATACAGCGAGCAATTGCGAGAACGCATCATCATCAATAGTATCTGACAGGTGTTCGGTGATGGCTCAAAGGAATTGCATAAACATTTGCATTTCCATTATGCAACTGTCACCGATGACATGTGGTTTGGGCGGCTGTGTGTGTGCTTTCTATGGTGGCCATGTCCAAAAAAAATAAAACAAATTCGGTTCAATGTGAGCTGTCAAGCGCGATATTATCGCACGAGTTTGACACTTGCGGGCCTATTTGACAAACAAATTAATAAATGACAATGGATGAAGGGGGCTCTGGCTGTCAAGTTTTGACCCAATGAAGCGCACCGCAATGAGTGTGTGGAATGTGAGTCGAAAGGAGGGGGAAACAAAAGAACTGAAATGTTTGTTTTTTCAATTTAAATAGGGTATACTTGCGTGACGAACGAATTTTAACGAAATATACATATTTGGAGTTGCACACCTTAAAGTCTTTGGGCTAAACGTAATTTTTCACGCTGAATTCACAAACAGACGATGAAGAATCCGGAAGACTCAATTGTTCCGCACAGCTTTGCACTAATAAGTAGACTCCCACTGCTTGATTATGCTCCGCGTTTTGCGTATGATTATTATTAGCGATCCCATGCCAACTCGCCTTCAGAACCTAAAAAGAGAGCCAGGCTTATGAATGGGAAGAGAGTCCTGTTCTCTAATGTCCACCTCGAGCAAACCAACCATTAAGGGGCGGCAAGTTGGAGTGGAACTACTTGCGCAGAGACTAATTCACGGCATTGCTTACTTACTTACATAGATGGCGCTAACCTCATTTAACCTATACGCAAAAAAAGTGCCACACAATTTATTGGAATAACTTTGAGATCTTAATGAAGCTAAGGATACTTTTAACGTCAGTTCCTACATATGTGACAATTCGTCGGTCCCTAAATAAAGCTTTTTACTTTGGGATAAGCCTGGACCGGTTCTTAACTAACTGCCCCCAAATGAATTGAGGTCCCCTTTTACTGAGATAGTTAAGCAGACCCCTTCACCAACAACACCAACATCAGTCTTAAAACCTTTTGTCAACAACGTGTGACAAAATGTTCACACTTAGATCCTGGAGAAAACCCCAAGTCCAAATCACAGCATTTATTGATACGAGCTATACAAAGCTATGTCTAGTTAATCCGCCTGTACAGAATGACGATGGAGAATGTTCTCTACTCCACCAAGGTCGGTAATTATCTTACAAAGACATTTGATGTCAACAAAGGATTTAGACACGGTGACGCGCTGTCACGTGAATTCTTCCAGGCAACACCAAACTCGCAGTCTTCGAATCTTTTTTTTTTAATTAGGGCTACCCTTATGGCCGACAAAGCGACATTAAAACATTTTGAATGTCATTGGCACAATTAGCCTAATAGATCTACTTCCCCCCTAGGTTCGCTAGCAATTAATTAAAAGAGATCCGTCTTTGTAATTAGTTTAGTGTTGGGCACTAACAGAGAATGTGCTCGGAGGTTTCTTCCGGTTTAGCTTTTTGAGATGGTATCGTAGGCATTTCTTACTGGCCCACCAGCTTCCTCATGCATTTCTTGTCAAAGTAGGAAAAGGGCTTAAAAAGTCTATTGAACAAATTTCCAATAAATTATAGCTGGTGTTCCCAGTTGTTGAGCAATGCAACAAATAGGTAACGCCACAGAATGGAGGTTAGCGGAAGCTAAGGCGTTCCTGGCCAGTTCATCCGCAAATTCATTGCCTGCATTGCCCATGTGGTCAAATACCCAACTAAGTATGGTCTTAATGTGCCTGGCAAGTACTTGTAAGGCATTCTAGCAGCACTTGACTGACCTAGATTCTACGAAGTGGGATATTAGTGCCTTAAGCATTCTCTGACTATCTGAGAGCCGCTTAATCTTACCCTGAGGGACAACCCAAGGCAATGATTAGCTGAAATTGTCGACAAAATTTCTTTTTGGGACAGGCGTTCCAAGTAGGAATTGCTAGAAATGAGAAGCTTTTTCACGACAAATTTCACTTTTGAAGAAAGGACAACATATCAAAAAATATCCGGGATAGGTACCTAGGACAATTACTAATTGAACACGGTACCAACGTCTACCAGAATTCACTGGTCTAATACCTTCCTGACATCTTTTCAAACCCACGATCATTAGGAAAATAAATGATAACAATAATAGCCGGCACGACTGCCAAAGCCTAGCTTCTCGTAATCATTCATATTGTGCGTGATACTTTTTTTTGCACGAACGAAAGGGACCTACAATTTATTGACGACTGCAAACGGAGAGTTGAGAAGCTTTTTCATAGCAAATTATACTCTCGAAGGCATGTCATTCCCCGACGAGAGATGGCGCCGCGAAATATATTTGGTGGAAATGGCTGGGGCTTGAACCCTTGCAGCTCGCACACCAGTCCAACGCCCTAACGACTGAACCACGGCCGCCAATGATATAGGGTGTGCAATATTCCACATAGTACTACCCCTAGTATATTTACTGTTTTTTTTTGTATCTTCATTTGCTACATGACCATGCGAAACAAATGTATGTTTATCTCTCTCTCTCTCTGTCCCGCTACGAAACGATTTTTTATCATTTTTCACCCCCGGATGAATTCTGCAAGTCGTTGTAGAGCTTCATTTCATCGAATAATAACTGTCGGGCTAACAACAATTCGAATTGATCATTCTAGTGTGGAAAAACGTATTGGATTTCTTTACAAGCAAAAAAATATATGTTCGAGGAAATACCTGTTCAGTGGAACTGATTAATTATTTATTATTCTTTTTTTTTTTTTTTTTGTTTCCTATAAAATTGCATAATTGCCGTTCCCTCTGTCGTAAGCATATACACACAAATAATAATAAGAAGACTCACGTGTGACCTAGATTGCGGTTGGACAGGTATTATAAGATATTTTGATAAAGCAATTAAGTTAGAAGTTTGTCGTACCAAATCCCGCAAGAGAATGACTTAACCCCAAACCCATTTGACAATGTGTTTAGAAAGACAGTTTACAGAGCGAAATGTGAACTTTTTGGAGTAAATCCATGATGTCCCAATTGTGAATAGGAAAGGCAATCATGAAATTAAATGTCTGAAGCACCGGGACAGACCTGATGGAACTTAAGAAATTTAAGGAAACAAGTGCAGAACAACTGATGACCTGAGGAGTGAAAATACAGTTGCAACTGCTGAATGTAGCCATTGAATGTTGCAGAAAGAATAGTCACGACAGCCAGATAAACAGCAGGCTGTCTCGGGGACTTGCCCAAGGATGAATTAGAGGGATATTGGGCTTTTTACCTGTAGATTTATATGTAAATAGGCAGAGACGGTCGTTGACCTCGGGATCTGAACAAAAGCAAAATGACACCAATTTTATTACCCAAGAGGAAAGTGCTCAACATCCTGCTTTAGCCTGGGTAGGACATCTGCAAAGGATCAAGTGTTTTTCCTTTGTTCGTATTCTTTCAGCTACGGCAGTGAGTGTTGTGATAAAGGGTCTTCCAATAGGGACTTCCGAACTTTGACAGTTGATAGCGGCCATATTGTTGAAGCTACATCTGTTAAATTGGTTGTCATTTATTCAGTCTGTACTGCTAAATCACCATTCATACCATTCATTCATATTCCATACAACAACACGTGCAAATAATAAAATTGTTTTATCAAAATGCGTGTACTGTTTGGGCAACGTTCCGCTCACTTTGCCCATTTTACGGTCGCTATAATCGTCCTTCCGAGAGGACTATTCGCAGGGTGGTGGATAAATTTGATTCCACTGGTACAGTAAACGATCAAGCAACACCCGTACGTCGAGGAAACGCAATATCTGCCGAAAACATCGCCGCTGTCCGTGAGAGTGTCCAGGAGAATTCGAGGCAGTCGATTTCGCGTCACTCACAAGAACTCGGCTTTCGCAAACCACAACTTGGGGAATTTTGCGTCGTGACTTGGGCCTGCACCTGTACAAAATTCAATTGACCCAGAACCTGAACTGCTCTGGAGCAGTTGGAAACTGACCCTAATTTTTATTGAAAAATCATCTTCAGCGATAAGGCCAATTTCTGGATGAATGGGTACGTCAACAAACAAAATTGTCGAATTTGGGACGATACCAATCCACATGAGATCCAAGAGCGTAGTGTGGATTTTGGGCTGGCGGCGTCATCGGTCCATATTTCTTTGAGAACGACATTGGCCAGGCCATCACCGGTGGGCGCTATAGGTCGATGATCACCAACTTCTTTGGGCCTGAATTGGTAAGGACACCAACGACAAGTGGTTTCAACAGGACGGCGCTACGTGCCACACAACTCACGCACCATTGGAAATTCTGCACGAGCGATTCGATGGTATGGTCATCTCACGTGGAGGTGATGTGGGGTTTTCTGAAGTCGCAGGTCTATGCGAATAATCCACAAACCACAGCGGCCCTCAAAGCCAACATAACCCATGCCATCGGTCCAATTCGGCCTGATTTATGCGCCAGAGTCATGTAAAATTGAACATTTCGGATGCGCGCCAACCAGAGAAGCCTCGGCGGACATTTGAACGATAGTATGTTCCATACATAATGGCATCGATAGGCCTTTCAAACGAATAAAAAATTTCGATGATATCTCACACACACTTTGTTTTATTTAAATTTAAAGATAGGAAGCGCTTAATGAAAGACCCTTTATAACAAATTAAGCTGGATGAATTACAGCTGCCAATTGACATATGTATGTATACAAGTGAGAGTTCTTCTAAGACGGTCGTTTTTCTTTTTTGGTGGCCATATCTGTCTACTTCTAAAGCAGCTGTGTAGGTTGTTCTACCTTTCTTTTTCTAAATATTGTAACAGGTGATCCAATACAAGGTACTTTTGTTAATGGGGATTCTCGGAGATAGCACGCGTGATAAATGTCGTGTCCATGTGACATTTCTGTTCAGTATTCTCTGGCATTTCATCATGAATAGACCTGCAGCTGAACAACGTTCACAAATTGTATGTAATTGGGCCTTGGAACAGCTCCAAATTGATCCGTTTTCTAACCAAAAAATTCTGTGAATTATAGTAATGACAAACACAACAAATGTCCCCAGTTAGTCTGGACACCACCCTCGGACGCCATTACTCGGGCACTTATACTACCTAAGTTTCAAACCTCGCTCGCGCTGGGTTAGAACAGAATAAATTGAAGGGCGCATGAAGCTCGTTTCGAATACCAATATGTTCAATTAGAATTGGGTAAATAAGTAGCATGTAATAAACAGGACATGATTTTCACATTAAAAGTATCTGTGCTAAGAAGTAGCTATGAAAGTACCACATCGTCAAAGACTATTGACTGTTTAGGAAGCTCCACGAAGAATGTTGATGAAAATATTGCAAATATCATATTAAGATGAAGCTGATACCTAAAAGATAAAAAAGACACCTTGGCAACAAGGATTTTTTTTTCTCAGATGTGCAATTGCTCTTGGGCCTTAAATGAAGGAAACCAAGTAAAGGACAAATAGCGGCAGGTCATCAGTGTTCTGGGCGATGTGGGCAGCTATTATGGATGTGCTCGATATTACGAGTTTTTAATACAGCCAATGCACTTAAACATTACATCATTCCTTATACTGGACAACCACTATACTCCCAGACTTTTGTCATTACCTGCTGAGAGCAATGTTTGTCAACTCGCTCGAAAGTTTAACACACTAACCACAGCAACCCTTTGGGAATAGGCAGTTTTGTGAGAAGAACAGGGTCAAAATCATTGTCAGGACGATCAAGGCAAATGGCTATGCTAAAAGAAGGAGATTGGACAAGTCATCCACGTGGAGTGCTATCGATCGCAACTTTTGTTTATCTATACAACAAGAAGATGCTGGTGCTAGGAGAATGGGCGCAAGTAAATAAATAGCTGGCGCGACAGCTCGGGATGAGCCAAGACCTATGTAGCTTCTCGCAACCATTCATGTTGTGCGTGTTGATTTTTTCGCACGAATGGAAGGGATCTACCGAAATGGAAGGCCGACTCCGAACGGCGAATTGAGAATCTCTTTCATGACAGATTATACTCCCGGAGGCTTGTCATTCCCCGCCGAGAGGTGGTGCCGCGAAAAATGTTCGGTGTTCCTGGCTGGGGCTTGAACCCCTGAACCACTGAACCACGGCGACCACAAGGCGCAAGTAGAAAGCGATAAAATGGGACAACGACGAGGGTATTGGGGAACATTGAACAGGTTTAGGTCAACTTGGTGGCAAAATTCGATTCGACCTTGCTTTGGTCGAAAATGAGCATGTAAACTGAAAACACGATACGCAATCGAATAGTGGACCACCAAGTTGTAGAAATTCTCAGAATGCAATAGGCACATTGGTCACTGTGGCTCAGTGGTTAATGCAAGCTGTCAAAGGTTTGACCACAGCAATATCAACCGAACATTTTTCGAGGCATCTCTTTCGCAGGCAGTGACAAACATCCGAGAGTACAATTTGTCACGAAGAAGCTTCTCCATTTCCCCTTCGGAGTCTGCAAAAATTTGAAACTTGTAGGTCCTTTCAATTCCTGAAAACTCGCACAATATGAACGGTTGCTAGACCTTGGTCCACCTCGAAATATCGCGCCAGCTATTTTAGCAGGCGCTTCTACTTAACTTTACTGCGGATAAGCTTTGCTTATACAAATATGTCATCGTATGTCAATTACGTTTGGTTAATAACTTCTATATGTACACATCCGAGCTAATGACATTTTAATTCGTCGTTAAACGTACCATCATCTACTGTTCCAACATTGAGTAAAAATTATTGTTAAATTCTACCTATTGATTCCTTAAGTTGCTTTCTTAACCAACACACTGTACGCATCCGACCAAACTTCCTTTTTCGATCGATGAATCAAGCACACTTTCCCATCTATTGTTACGTTTTAATCTTGCGGCAAATCGACATGGACCACATATTAAACCACTAGACATGAGGTACACACATATGTGTACACATCCTTGTACCAGGCATATATGTACATACATACATCTCTACATATGTACATATGTATATGCATGTCATAGCGGAAAGGAAATAACAAAATAGGATCCGCCATAAAGCGGAAGAATTAGCTAAGCAAAATCGCATATAAATGGGTTTATTAGGCTCCAGGTGATGTTAGGCATCGTTTTATGTGTACGACAGCGTACACGTTGAAGCCGCAAGGCTATAGAGTGGGCCTCCTTGCGTACATTTTTGTATGTGTGTTATTCCCATTGCCATCCTATCTATTTAATTGGTGGGCAAAAGTTGAAGAACTTTATTACTTTGAAGGGTAGGTATACCACACATGTGGGAATCAACATTAATTTGTCGGTTTAAGGATTTCGCCAGTAACGGTGAGAGATATTTGGTGACAATGTTTCCGCGGTTTAAGTCATGAATTGCTCATTAAAACCAAGCAACAGGAACACCACGATAAGCAGATTAAAAACCGCTTGTCTTCCACTCATGATGTTGCTATGACTAAAGACATGCTTTAGAGTTCTTTAGATGGTAGTTACATATGCATCGCTGAGCGAGAAATAATGAGAAATAGATAATCAAATTAAATAGATTTGTCTGACGTGAACCATGGTGCCAGGCAGACTGAATGGTGCAGGGAGCTGAAAAAATTAACATCGCGAACCTAATTTCCCTATGAGATACCGCGCAACCTCTCATACAAGCCAGCCCTACACTCCTTATCTCTAAAAAAGAAATACCACACTACACTTGACTTGATAAGCACAGGCCTCAACATAAGTACGAATACTTCACTGGGGCACAAAAGCATCGTATTAGCGCCCAAATCAGGGACCGCTTTGAACCCGATGGTGAGAGAGCGTTAAGCGCAGAGAACAGCAAAACCCAAAGACAGAAGACCCAGAATACTTCTCATTGGCAAACAATTCCCAAACCTCACACAGGTTCACAAAAAAACACAGGTACAGTTATACCAAAGGTAGAGACTTAAAACTCAGAGGAAACCCGCTAAAAGATCGCCACAACCAGACTCATTTAGATCTTCGGGTGGAAATATCCACAAATGTGAAAATCACGATCCCACACTTAAGATGACTGCACCATCAGCAAGAGACGGTTGGTTATCAACCATTTGCCACGACACAGAAACCAAAAAAAGACTCATTGCAGCGCGACGGTGGACAGAATCAAGCCATGGGAAAAAAGTTAGCTTCCAAATAATTGAGGGTAACGAAATTCCCAAATTTTTCACATGCGTCCACCTCGAAGAAGACAGGACGACCAAGGACACAAGCGACGGTGATACAATAACTTTCTCAGTCGGTGAGAAATCCTAAAATTACATCCGGAACCAAGGGAGTAAATTATTCTTCAACTTCTCCCAGGTCGCGATTTGAATAAACGAATCATTGAAGCAGGTCTAGAACGTTATTTTTCCAATCTTCGCGGTTTCAAGGGAAGACGGAAGTCCTTCAAAAATGTAGTTGATGAAATGCATAAAAGCCAAGAGGCTTAGGATACAGTTACTGAAAAAAAAATAGCTGGGGCGACATGTCGGGATGAGCCAAGATCTATCTTTTCGCAACTCTTCATGTTGTGAGTCTTACATTTTTCGACCGAATGGAAGGGACCCTCAATTTGTTGCCGACTTCGAACGGCGAATTGAGAAGCCCTTTCATGGCAGATTATACTTCCGGAGGCTTGTCATTCTCCAACGAGAGGTGGTGTTGTGAACATATTTCTGTGGACATGGCTGGAGCTTGAACCCACACCGCTCGCACAGCAGTCCAACGCACTAATCACTGAGCTACGGTGACCACAGTTGTTGCAAATGCAGCTAGAAAATCAGATAAAGCAGTCCAACCAGATTGACACGACTCTAAATGGCAGTTAGGTCAAAAAACACTCCTGCGATGAAAACCCAAGAACGCGGCTCCTTAGATAAAAAGACTGAGAAGGAAGAAGGGGTTAGTGCGTACAAATCGCACGCTGTATTTGGTACCGATGTACATACATACATATCATT
The DNA here is from genome assembly GCA_917880715.2 of Matsumyia berberina. Taxonomy (NCBI): domain Eukaryota; kingdom Metazoa; phylum Arthropoda; class Insecta; order Diptera; family Syrphidae; genus Matsumyia; species Matsumyia berberina. Next base: position 46,884,684 of record OU862871.1, on the reverse strand, counting down.
ATGAGACAACTAGGATCCGAGTACGAATATGAATTTTACATACTATAGGTAGACGTAAGGATGTATAACGGCAATTTCATATGGCACATCTACTGCGAATGTGATTCTATGTCCTGTACCCTCTATCGAACGTCTGAAGCAATACGGTAACCAGCAAGTTCCAATGTTGACTCCGGCCCAGGAAATCGACAACAGACCAAATCTTCACACTTCATCCTGCAAAAACCAACGAATTTCATGCCGAAACTCACTACTATATCATCGACTTCAAAGCCCAATATAATAGCATTAATAGTTTAGGGCTCTATATGCCTCTATAGGGAACTCGGCAAAACTTATAAACGTTTTCGATTGTGTACCGGATTTCGGCTGTCATGTAATTTCTTCCCACGGTTGTCAACACGAAAGTTACTATCTTAAAACATCTGTCAAGCTGCTGGCATACGCAGATGACATCGACATCATTTGCCGCTCACAGTGTGCCGTCATAGAAGCTTTTACGGAAATCAAAGAACAGGCGAAATGAGTTGGCCTTGAAGTAAATGATGACAAAATAAAGTACATATTGTCAATGAACAAAGCATCTGTTTACCGCCTAGGACAAAACGTCACAATCCACAACCATAATTTCAAGATAGTTAAAGCGTTTCCTACCCCAGAGACATCAACTCCACGAAAACTGCTACTTCGGCTTGGCGAAACACATTGGCTCAAATCTCCTAACACGAAAAGCATTCTCTACCAAACATTGATGCTTTCAGTTTTGCTCACTATATTGCTTATCTGCTGAACGATAAGCAGAAAAGCGGAGCAGATATTAAAGACTTTTGAAAGAAAAAGTACCAAATATTTGGTACCATATGCGACGAGAACGAATGGAGGAAAACAACTCTATTAAGCTGTAGACGCTATTCTAAAAGTCAAAACACGTCAACTACTCTGGCGTGCCCACATCAAATGACTAGACAATAATGCTCCAACTAAGAGGATCGTCGAATCGCAGTCCGCAGGTTCAAAACGACAAGGAAGACCAAAACCCTGTTTTGAGAACCAAGTTATCACGAATCCCAGAGTGTTTGGTCCCAGACAGCGCCCTTTCACGGGTCGGCAGCCTTTTAAGTAAGTAGTAGTTGCGATCATGAAACGAAAGTGAAAATATTATGGAACGAATTCATATTGCCTTTAAAGCTTTCATGTATTTTCCTATTCGGATTTCAGGTCTTATGTAAACTTCCTCCGTGCTTTCTTAGAAATTTTTTTTATAATACTCGCGTTCAAGGGGTTGTGAGTATTTTATGCAGCTATTCGCGATTAAGGTACAGTGGTTCAAAACTTCGGTAGGATTGGGGTTCAAAGGAGTCAGAGGGTTGTGTCCAGACTAACTAAAGACATTTGTAATGTTTGTCATTGCTATAATTCACGGTATTTTTTTTTCGAACATGGTAAAACATCGATTCTCTGTCCGTCTTTTTTGACTCTGGAATTATCGCTAATTATAAAAATGTGTCCCTTTATTGGCTCAGCCCAGGGCTATATTCCCTTTGAAGTCCTATCCGGATGTTCTTCTTGTTGCAGCAACTAATTTGGTGGAATTCAATGGAAGTTAACTATAGGTATGGCGAAGGTCGGCCACTGTTCGCAAGTGTGTCAGGGAAACGTTTGATACAAACGCCTGAGACGCCGATTTCGTTGTACGGAAATTGCTCCCAAATGAAAACGAAACTGTTCACAGATGGCACGTTTTCCCAATTTATGGTCTAAGATGGTCATTCGATATCCTTCTGTTCTTGCCCTTGCTCCACTCCATTGGATAACTCATTTTCTAAATCGGACAGCTTACACCAGTTCCGCATTCCTCGATTGATTTAAACACGTGTACCTCGTACAACGCCCACTCTCTCAAATGGGCATATTTTTTCTACACCTATAACCTTTCATTGTCTCTACTTAGAGTTCAATGGTGCGTTTCCATACGAAATAGAAGACACAAACGGGTCAATTGCTAGGGTTTCAATCGAGGTACAAATTCCTCCTTCTACGGCCTATAAAAGTGACCGTAAAACTCAACAAAGAACCAAAGGGAATCCTATTCCTTTAAACCACTGTAACGAGAGCATTTCGTTGCCCAACAACCTAAGACACAAAGGAACATAAAAAAAAAACGGTTCATTTTCCAATTTCAATCGCTTTCCCTTCATATTCATCATCAATTTGCGAAAAGGAAAAATAGAATGTGAACAAAAAAAAATGGAGAATAACAACCCAATCCCCTTAGAATTCACTTTTATCGATTTACTCTTCGTCTCCTTCCTCTGCTCCGTCATCGACGACATCATAGTCGCCGTTGTGGTCGTTGTTGGCTTCTTTGGCGTCGTCGCCCACCTCAGTGGTGGCTTTGGTGTGTCTCCTGCAAGTTTCCACTGTAAATCACGTTTGTGGCAGCAGTGCGGCCCAGTGCAACAGTGGAGGCATATTGTTGTTTTTTTTTTTTTTTCCTCCAGTTCTGCCTCTGCAAGTGGTTTCTATCATTCTGAACCGTCTGACAGAGACTGGAGTTTCTAGTCAGTGTGGTAGGTTTGGGCACCATCACCCCACAAAATGAAACCAAAACCAGATGAGGAATTGAAACAGCTAGAAGGCATTTTTTCAATTTTTTTTTTCCAGCCATCCCTTCGATTTGCGAGTTTGCCATCATCCTCAGGGAGTTTCGTGTTTGTCATTCGCTGAGGCATATACCTACGAGCTACGAGTGCTTAAAATGCATTTAGGCGGAGCAGTTTGAGAATTAATTACTTTTTGCCATTGACCGTGGAATGGGGGTCCGTTAGCAGAGAAGACCTGTTCCTTACGGAGTCGGGTTACGAAATTCACTGGGAGTGGGTAAACCTTAATTCGAATTGAATTATAGGAGCCAGGAGAAAGTTGCATAGGCATACCTACAGTTATATCGGTCTGAAACCCTTTCTCATTCGGTGCGTCCTTCGGGGGATAATCACACCCCTTACTTTTGTCTGGCTTAAGCCCCATGAGCTTTTATGTGAATTAATTGTATCGACAGATGGAGCTGTATTTTGTTTGCTACCATGGAAGTGCTTAGTGTTTCAATTACCAGTCAATTGGTTTTAAATAAATGCAGCCATGTACCCACGTACAATGATGTGTTTCGCTGCCTTCCTGCTCCCTTCTGTGCTGACAATTCGCATTTATCCTGGAAAGGCTTAAAACCGATTATAGAAACATAAATTCAACTGAATGCGGTTTTTTGTTGCGCTCTCATAGAAGCCGATAAGCGAATTTGGCGAATTTCCAAATGAGCTTACCCGCATAGTTTGTCTGTGGCTGGTGTTGTGTTTATGATGTTTCTTGGATTGGCCTATGGGCATGAAGTCACATTTACGTAAGGGATCCCAGCTTTGTTTTTTTATGAAAACTTGCGTAAAAATTTTTTCAGTGCGAAGAACAGATCGAATATGTATACCAATCGTAGATGGGACCAAGTTTCAGCAAAGATAGAGAAGATCTATCTCCAGCGGAAAAAAGACCGAAAAGTTGGTGAGAATAATTCTGAGTTTGCCAGGAGGACTCAGGGCAGAGTCGGAATCCTGTGCCGCATAGGTGCGCTGACCTATAACTCGTATATGACGGACGGTCATCCCTGCTCCTCTCCCACTGTATGCCCGTGCCGGTGGCAGGCATCAAGGCCACGTGAAGCTCAGCAGTTCAGATGAAAGGTCAGCGGAGCTGTACAAGGTCGGTATCTCCCGCTTGGGAACGGTTTGCCCTGGTGCTAGAATCGAGATTGTCTCGAGAGAGCTGATACCGAACTGGCCTAGATCATACTCCAGGATCCCGTTCGAACCTGCTGATCCCAGAGAAATTTGAATCATTCTCAGGACCAGCAACCCTGACCTTCCCACCGACAACTGGAAGATAGGCAGGCTGAATGAGACTAAAGGTCTTATGACCACCACCCACTGGCCTTACGTATCCGTTGTCAGACCTATCCTCTGACCGTCTGGTGGACGGCCTAAGATAGAGCCTTACACCGTAATCTATTGGTGAAAGTGCAAAGATTAGCATATATTTGCATTAGCGGGGAACTCTCAACTCCGCCTGGTTACGCAAGTAACTTGCTGGTCCCAAGCCCAGGTAAAGGAGGAGGGTTTGAGGTAACGGCTCGTCCTATCCTCAGTAAAACTCTTGTGTAGGGCTGGGTCAAGGTGTTAATCGAACCGTGCCGAGGACCTACCAGGCTGGAGGGGCCGTAAATAGCTCAGTCGTGAACGGTGTACTCTAGAGAGCAGGCGCCCTCCAATTTTATCTAGCCTTATCCACGCACGCCGGGCTCTGCGTGGACCGACAGTGTATTTCCCTAGCTTCTCGTGGGATCAATATTGTTTCTGACGGTAATCTGGAAGGTCCTAATCCCGTCTGTCAGCCCTTGGCAGAACCTACTCCTCGTCGCAGATGGCCGTCTGCTACAAGAGATCGACAAAACCCTGACCGAAGGAAGTCCGCAAAGTCCTAACTCCGCTGGTCAGTTATTCACAGGACAGACTAAATGTCCAGTCCGTGAAGCTGAATCCGACTTCGACTCCCTTGATCGGGTCTCAGTCGGCACAGCGAGTTCAGCCCCTACGGACGAAAATTACAAGAGCTGTAATGAAGGTCCTGATGCCAACCGCCTAACCACGCAAACAAAAAATGGCTCAAGTTCCTCATGGCCCAGGGCCTGCCCTGCAACTCAGCGTTGGAAAAGACGCTCCAGGAACGATCCTCCCAAAAGAGCCAAGCGCCAGGCACCTCCAGTAAAAGATCTCGCTCCAACGACAACTTCGCTGGCACGGTCAGTAAGCGAATCAAGCCGGATGCTCCCCTCTTTGCCGAAGTGGCTGGCGCCATTAAGGTAGGTATCCTTTTGGAGAGTTACCCTGTTGTCCTTCTCGAAACTGTGCAACAGAAAGCAGTGGAAAACGCCATCATCAAGGAGCTGCATAAGCTCCCTGCTCAGTGCGTTCGCTGAAGAGTCTGAACTGCCTACCGTTCTACAACATGAACCGTGTGCAGTTCAGACTGCAGAAGCAAGAACATGCCCCACCATCAAATGCTCCTACCCAGACGCCTAAGGAGGCAGACCCATCGCTTCCTTCTTGCTCTGGTTTAACCGCCCAAGGAACTTCGGCCCCCAAGAAATTGGAGCTGAAGTCAAGACCAGTGGCATTGCTCCCGGGAGCTTGAAAGTCCGCTCCTGCGAAGACGAAGCCAAGTCTCACCCAAGCGTCCAGGCAAGAGAGACTGTCCTTGGGTCCATCTCCCAAATCAGGCACCTTGTCCTCACAACCCAAACCTAGAACCTAGAACCTAGAGATTGCCTGCGGTTTTTGTCAGACCGACCAACTTACGTTATCTTTTCTGCAGCATCTGCCGAAGTATTGCAGTTTTGCCGAATGAGTACTTTTTCGCCCTAAAAGCTCACTGATAAAAACTACACACAGAATGGCAGATAAGATATTTATGGCATGCAGCTTGCCACTATAACGCGACCCTAAGCCTGAGAGAAGGTCACCAGTGGTGTGAACAAGCTTTACTAAATCAGCTGCCACGCTGCCCATTGAAAATGACTTCAACATAGGCTATGAGCAAACAATACCGGAAAGAAGAGGCTGAAATCAGTGCAACATCCTCTTGAACGAGTCTCTATCTCTATCTTTACGGACGGCTCTAAAAAAACCGAAGGAGTCGATGTCAGTGTCTTTTCAGAAGGCCTCGACATCTCCTTCAGTCTCCCTAACTACTGTAGCGCCTTTCAAGCCCAAGTCACAGCTATCAACCAAGCCGCCACTTGGTAAAGGCTAACTCAATATCACGCAGAGATATTGCAAAGAACTGCGCGGCTGACAAGATCTTGTTCGCAATGTTTAGCAGACTGGTACCTCTATAATTGGGGCAATCAATGCCGAGGTTCCATTTATCAGACATGCACTCGTCTGACCAAGTTTGAGAGATAAGTTCGTCTATGTTCTCTACCAGGTCATCTTCAAGGGCTGTAAATAAATCGATCGGTAAGCCGTCAGGTTCAGCAACCTCGTTAGAGTTAAGTTTCGATGTTGCCATCCGCACTTCATTTTTATCAGGTGAACGGAAATTTTGGCTACCATCGAACAAACGTAAATGATTCGCTCGTTCCACAGCGGGATGTTGATCTTCGTTGCCGTTTTACGATCTGCAAACAAATTTTTTTTTTTCAAATTCGCAGCAGATTTGATTCCGCATCTCCATTTAAGTAAGCTTATGGAGGTAATACAACATTAAAACCGAAATCTGGGAGCACTACTTTAACACTACGTACAGAAGTTCTCACGCCTGCCGAAATCTGAGATGTACACTCCGGAGGGATTTGTTGTCTTGCGAATCAACTCTAGACAACAGCTCTGGTCTGTCCCTCGAATTCAAAACTTTTCATACGTTTAAAGCTAAAGAAAGCAGAAATTGTGTATCCAGTGTGTTCCAAATCTTCCGTCGGAGGGTAAACATGTATACATACATAAGTACGTGAGGCTATGTATTTTTCATCCAATTAAAGTTCTGTTTTTATTTTTGTATCTATTTACAGTAGTCAAGGTAAGGCAAATTGCTCTTTGTCCCACACACATTCTCCCTTATTTTCATTTCACACACTTTCCAAAACTGTGCACCAAATCACTGTCGAAAACAAAGTGATGCAACACTTAAATGTTTAAATTAAAAAATTCCATAAGCTGGGATAAATCTCTATTCGTTAATCCTTCCTCTTCCTCTTTCGAAAAGAGGAAATCGAAAATGTTTTCACGCTTTTTTCCCCCACTCCATCCTTTGTTTTCTTTGTTCTAACGACGATAGATGCACACCGTTCTAGGTATCAAAGAAGTAGAATTTAAGCGAACGCGAATAATAAAGATCGGGGAGCACAGAATGAAGCACACACACTGTCCCCTGGCTGGTGTCTGTTTCAAACTATGGGGGTGGAATGGAAATACTCTCGTAGTGTAGTAGATACACATTCTTGTTCTTGTTGTTGTTCGGTAGGTGGATAGATATGGCAAAATTCAAGGTCGTTCTGTTGATGAAGCTCTACGAGCAAAGATTCGAAATAATGGTGTTAAATTTTTTATTTTGAGAAATGGTTTGTTGTTTGGTTTTTGTTTTCTTTTCATCGGAAGACTTATTAATTAGGGAAATGAAAATGAAGTTTTACAAAATGTGAGCCAGTGCAGCTAAACAGGGAGCCGGTGGCTGTTGTTTTAAACTCTTTCTCGAGTCACGGATACAAATAGAAGGTATTTTACCAAAGCTTCGATTAGAAGGAAATTAGAAGGCTGACGAGCTCGCCAAACATGAGCACTTTTTTGGGAAAACTAATGACATAAATCCAGGGCAACACTATGGACGTACACTGCCGGTTGTAAGTTTGCAATCACCTAGAAATTTCATGTTTTTATCGAGTTTTTGAAATAAATAAGAATTTAAAAACAAAATACCGTTGAAGTCAAGAATCTTAACTATAACTATAAGGCCAAATTTCAAAAAAAAATTGTTTGCCCTACTATTGCAAACAAATTATACTTCCAGCTCATAAAATGTATTCCATGTATTTTTCGTAATTGTGTTAAAATCGAAACTGGACGATGGAGGACTGGTCAAAGGTGCTATGGACTAACGAGTCCAAATATGAGGTCTTTGGCTCAACGAGACGGTTCTATGTGAGGCGATCGGACGAGGAAAAAATGCGGCAAGACTGTGTTGTGCTAATTGGAAAGCACGGAGCTGATTCTATCATGGTGTGGGGAGTTGTCCTGCTGGAGTTAGAGTTATCATTCGCATCAAAGGAATTTTAAATAAGGAAAGGTATAAAGAAATTCTGGACCACAACACAATACCATCAGTGCGATTAATTGAAAGAAATTTCGTTCTGCAACAGGACCAAACACAGTTTCAAATTGTGCAGAGGGTTCTTAGCTGCTAAGGAGGCAGAAAATTTGATGCGAACTATGGTTTGGCCAGCACAATCTCTATATTTAAACCTAATAGAGCTCTTGTAGGAAGAGCTCGATCCATTGAAACTAGATGGTGATTCCAAACTTTTGGCCGGCAGTGTACATACTCAGTAATCTTCCGGTCAGTACCTGTATACATATGTATAAAGGACTGGTCTCCTAAGTCTGCCTCTGTTTCGTAGTTCCCTTCAGACTTTTTCCAATGTTGCGATGCCAGAAGTTCACTCTTAATAGTGCCGCGGCCACGTTTTTGCCGTCTATGACATCGATAGGGCTTATACAGAGCCATGTCTAGTTTTGGAATCGCTGCTAAACTCGTCCATCTGTCCAGAATTATCATGGAAAACAATCGCTGCTCCATCAAACTCGATATAAATCTCACCGAGACCTTTAATGTCAATTTAGACAAGGCGACGCGCTGTTATGTGGTTTCTTCAACATCATACTTGAACGAGCTGTGCAAAACTCTCAAGCCAACACCAAAGGCACAATTTTTCATAAGTCGATATTGTTGATATCATCAGCAGGCTGTCAGCGGCCCGTTCGCAAGTATAGGGACAGATGCGCCCAAAATGGATTGAGCGGTAAACGAGAGCAAAACCGAATATTTTCTATCAACAAGGAGACATCTACATAACATTGATGTGTTCGACAGAACGTCACGTCCGCCATGGATAACCCCTCCCAAATGCTGTTTCTTCGGGCTGATAAGGCAATTGAGTAGTAAGGTCCTATACCAAACAAGTGACTCTATATAAGGCCTGCATTATCCTAGTCCAGCGCCGAAACACGGACACTATTCAAAGCGAATTAATATGTCGTTGGTCGTTTAAAAAATAAATAGCTGGCGCGACAGCTCGGAATGAGCAAAGGCCTAGCTTCTCGCAACCATTCATGTTTTGCGTGTTACATTTTTCGCACGAATAGCCGGATTGAGAAGCTCTTTCATGACAAATTATACTTCTGGAAGCTTGTCATTACCCGACGAGAGGTGGTGCCTGGTGCCGCAAGAAATGTTCGGTGAACATGGCAGCGGCTTGAACCCACGCAGCTCGCATAGCAGTCCAACACACTAACCACTGAACCACGGCGTCCATCCTAGTCGTTTAGAGCAGGAAATTCTGCGGAAGATATTCCTTCCCGTATGTGTTAACGGACTTTGGAAGAGATTCAACCATGAACTATATGAACTATGCAGCGACTTCAATCTTATCAAAAAGATAGGATGGTGAATGGACCCCAACTCTCCGACACGCAGTTTTCGAATCTAACCCAGATGTGCAACGCAACATTAGAAGGGGACCTCAACCAACTTGTAGTGCGCAACTGGAGGCAGTTAACTAAGCACCGAACTAACTAGAGAAGCTTGTTGTTGAGGGCCAAGTTCACCCCGAGTTTCTGCTTCCTGCTGGATTTCAAAACGGTCTTTAAAGAACTGCCAAAAATCCGAATTGACCAGGGCAAACTTGACAACACTCAAGACAGGATCAGTGTTCCAATCCAATTTCTTCCATTCGACGTAAAAGAGAAAAAATGTAACAAGCAAGGAATATGTTTGATGAAAGGAATTCTCATGTCGCTAATGGCGGTTGAATTATGCCTGATAAGATGGCTTGAGCGGCATCTCTCGTGTTCGTCCCTCTTTCGCTCAGCATCTTAGTTTGTGTTACCTTCCGAATTTCTTAACAATTTTTCCTAGTCTTGCTTTCTCGTGTCATCGCAAGCATTTGCCCAGTCAGTCAAAACTGCCGCTTTCTAGAAGTTGTCATCTTCGATCAGGCCAATTTTCCTTAAATGACCTTCCAAGTCTGCGGTCGCTGCCAGCACTGCGGTCTTTCATAGTGGCCTATAGTCCTAACCCATATATGTAGTTCTAGAGTTGTTCATTAACTCCGAAAGTTATCAAGAAGTTTAACAGCTTTTCAGGGAAAAGCGTGGCGACTGCAATCGTTTTCTGCCATTTATGAGAGCGCGATACTATGTGGCAATATAAACAGAGTTATCGTCGTTCTCTCAGGTAGGGTCCGATAGTAGATTTGATAGATAGATTTGTTTAGGTTTCTTACTCCACAGACCAGTAGGAGGGCGGGGATGTTGCTCCTATCATGGCCAGTGAGTCCGCTGTTTCGTTACCAATGAGAACTTTGTGTGCAGAAATCCAGTGAAGTGTGACAAAGTTCTTCTTTCCTAGAAGCATTTTGACTGTCTCTAGAACTAGTTCTGTTTTGATTGTGGCTGAGTTCTGTGCCTGACTGTCCGAGAAGATGAAGATGGTTTAGCCACGGGAGTTAGAAAGCAACTTGTGTACTGACTGCCAAATATTTCTGCCTAGAAGATATGTACATACATATATGTATGTAACTGATACATAAGGGCTGGACGACTCACCAAATATTCCTTGGGAAGGACATCATCCAATGGCATGCTGACTTCACTGCTTTGTACATGTTAAGATGGCCATCGGGGACACATTTATAGCTGATGTTATTAGTATTATGGTGCTCAGACACTTACATTGCCGTTTTACATTGGTGGCCCTCCGTTCTGTGTATCCATTTTTGAATCATACCCTTTCGGTTAAAGGTCCGCAATACTATAAGGTTCGCTAGGACGTCGACCTTTACGTTTCCTTTGATTCCAACATACCTTTAACTCAAGCCAGCGTCAGCTCATTTTAGGCTACACAATGCACATGCACTGAATTTACTCCATCACCAGTCTGACTCATTCGTCTGATCACAGCATGATCATCCAGATCGATCAATCCAGCAAATGGATCAGATGCACCATGTCGACTTGAAACACTGAGGTTTTCATCCCCAGACTAAGCAGGCAGGCTAGATTAAGTTCCGCCGAATGCATCTTGTCCCGCTCTGCCAACCTGCGATTCATCAGTGAAAATTGTGATTTCTCCCAGTCTCCTCTGTGAAATCGTTCGCTTTCGTTTAATCCATAAATACATCAAATTCCATAATCTCGCTCTTCATAAGCACAATACCAGTTGGGTAGCTTACACAAAGAAGGAATGCTAACGTTTTCTAAACACAGCGAACTACGTACTTAAAAAAGAAGCTAAAGACCCAACTCTGTCAATGTAAAACCTACTCAAATGCGTCTAGAACATCAAAGTAGGAGTGACCAGTGCCAAGTTCAATAAAATATAAACAGCTCGCCGCATTTCAATGCCAGACTTTTACAAGTCTCAAGAGAATGATTGCCTTCCCCAGGAAATTATTCAATTTTGAACCCAGTCAGCTTTGGTTTCCTATCCTTAACCCAATACAAACTAAATTACAACCCTTCCGTCGCAACTCGCAACGTCCACGATTGCAAAACTTTGTCGTAAATCTTCAGAATCCTTTAATGTTAATCTACGCCTCTGAAGAGCGAGAAGGAACCTTAAGTAACCCTCCACTGGCAGAAAAAAATACGAACAACCCGCCTACACTCTAAACATCCCCCTCTTCCCCAAAACCCGAACGATTTGTTTCTCCTTTTTTCCAAGGACTTCACAACACAAGTGCTCGTGTACCCGAGACCAGCTAGGACCACCGCCTTGTTTCTCTCGTGTTTTCCTTTTTTGTCCTTTTCTCTTATATTTCGGCAGCTGGCAAGAATCATTACCAAAGGACGTGGAAATTAGGTCAAAGGACCCACCCACTCTCATGCATACTCGTCCTTTCACACTCAGAGAAGGTATACGATAAGCTTCTCTTTCGTTTTGGACTCGTCTCCTGCATGCGTGTTAACATCTTCTGGCTTGTGTACAACAATGCCATGACAGGGGCACAACAATCCGAGACAAAGAAACACCAAGATCACTGGTTCGCAATGCAATTAACTTACCTTGTAAACATCTCCGTACGTTCCGGATCCAATTTTCTGTATCAATTCGTACTCGTCCTGCGGATTGCGTCTGGATATATCCGAACTAAGTAGATTTGCGTTGTGATGTGCCATTGTTATTGTGAATTTAATAAATCCTTCGCCCTTCGAAATTAATATTTTCCCACTTGTCAGCCGCCCGAAGGATACGCGGAGACTATTGAATGGAATTGAATGAAATTGAAATGTGACACTTGGAAGGAGGCTTCCCACCGCACACGCACACACAGGACTGTAAAACTGAATTTACATTCCACAATTGTTGTTCTTCCCACTATTGCTCTCTAATTCTTCACATTCACTCACAAATTCTGGCAATTTTATGCTTTTTCTGATTTTCCCTTACCGGAAGACAGGAATTTCTTTCATCCTTTTTTAAATTTTTTTTGTTGTTATTCTACATTTTCGTCGACGTTGTCGCACGAAATACACAAATCCGATCCGCACACACGCAGTGTAAAGTGAGTGATAGAAAGAGAACACACTCTGTGACCGAATGGAATTGAATGAAATACGAACGCACACAGGCACACACACGGAGAGAAAAAACTACACACAGCAACCAGACCCGAATGGAAGGGAGGAAAGAAGAAATTGGGCGCTGGCGAAGGAAAAAAATTATTTTCCTCTTTGGATTTTGTTTTCACTTCATCGACTGAATTCGGGTGGATTTGTGCACTGTTTTTCGTTAAAATAACTTTCGCTGACTTTTCGCGAGAGCAACGATAATCGAACGTGCGGACGAGAGGAAGTTTCCTTGGGAAAATTCGAAATGCGAACGAAAGAAATTCTAGACCTCGACGCGACACGACACGACTTGAGTTTTTGACACTTCTGGACGTTCTGCAGTTCGTTCCGTTGCTGTTTCGCTCATTTTCAATGTTCTCTGACACTGCGGTGAATTTCGGAGAACGCCATTTTACTCATTCCAGATGGAAACATTGGGAACAGATGGAATTTTAAATACTCGTTTGTCATAATTTTGGATAAATGAATTTGAAAATGGAATTCCCCAGAGATGGCGACACATGCGCGTGGTGTGTGTTCAGAAATACTGGAGAAAATATCCAAAATTATTATCAAAATTACAAAATTACTTTTTAGGAGTGTGTATCTTATATTGGCTTTCTCTTTGCTAATCCATTGCATACTCGTACATACGTATAATAAAAAGCGGTCTTATTTTAGTTAAGAGATATTACGAAACGGACAACCCTTAGGACACCAAAAAGGAAGCGCATTCGGAATAAGCAAGTGGTGGAGAATTTTACAAAGTGTCCCGGAACTCTTTCAGATGGTCGAGCAGTCAAGACAAGCAGTAAAAACCTTGAATCCAACGAAAATTCAAAGGTCGAAACAAGGTGTGGAGCGCTTTCAGAAAAATCTTAGCTTTCGAGGCTTCAGTGTACACAAATTTCTTGTCAACATTTTTTTCATTCATTTTTAATGCAATTTTTTTTTAATCCATAATTTCTTAGATGCTAACAAAAACGCTTAAAACTAGCTTATTTAACTTAACTAAGTGTTAAGCCACGATAACATGGTCAACGAAAACAGTCAACGCGGTGAATTCGCTGTCAACGCACCATCAACGGTTAACGGGCCAATGCATGAAACGTTGACGACCACACGAACGACGCGAGACCATCAATGTTGTCCCAAAATGCGATGACCTGTAATCTGTGTTAGCGCGATTTCTCTTCTTTGATGGCAATGCGTTGACACGCAAAACGTTGACGATCACACGACTTGACCAGTTCCGAACACCTGGACCGTTGACGATGTGTCGAGGCGCGTTGACAGGAACGAAAATAGGTAATATTTCGCGCTGGCGATCACACGACGTTGACACCTTATGTCAATGTATTTTTTTTTCTTTTTGGCTTCCATTCTTAATCTTGAAAAACGTCAGTTAGCCAGTGGTTCGCGATTATTGTTTCAATTTTACCGCTGTTGCTACAAATATAACGAGAAATCAAAAATTGGTCGCATGTGGCATTAGTCGCTCACTGAGAGAACATGCAAGACATTATCAAAAGAAAGAGACGTTATAGTGTCCGCTGGTTACCGTCATCGACACCACTTCCATTGATCATTTTGCTCGTGCCGAGCAATTCACAAAAAAAACTACCCCCGCAAGATATTCCTACGTCTGCTTCGCACAAAATACACACACAATCACCAACCGAATGCTTGTACTCTCAATCGACGAGAACGTCAATGCAATGAACAACATTAATATCAAGGCGAAAAGTTGTTAATGCAAACTACATTGACGGGGCACAACGTTGGGATACGGTCAACGAGTTGACGAGCAGTCTAAAAAAATCCGTCAACGTGTCACGACATCGTTGACATGGTGATTATACGGTCAACAAAAATATCCAACGCTTGGACCCAAAAACTCGTGTCAATGCGGGTGTCAACGCAGCCATCATCGCGTTGACGGCGTTTTACGTAGACGATCACACGAGTTGACCACTTTATGTCAAATTCTGACGTCATTTTGACGTTTATCTAACTACGTCACTACAGTAAATTCGCAATAACGTGAACACCAGCGGACGTGAACACCCGCTTAAATGAACAAATTTTATTTTATATTGATTACTCTAAAACGTGAACAAATTATCTACAGCCCACATAACTTGTTCATTTTTTGAGTGAACAATTATTTTTATCTTAAAACTTACTTACTTACTTAGGTGGCGCTACAGTTCGGGGTGAACCTGGGCCTCAAACAACAAGCCTCTCCTGCTAGCCAGGTCCTTAGCTAACTGCCCCCAGTTGCGCACGTGAAGTTGGTTAAGGTCCCCTTCTACATGTGCGCTCCACTTTAGGCGAGGTCTTCCTCTACTGTGTTGTCCCTCCGGGTTAGATTCGAAGACTCTGCGTACCGGAGCGTTAGTGTCCATTCGCTCTACATGTTATAGCCATCTCAAACGTCCAATATGCAGTTTTTTGACTAAGTCGATGTCACTGCACACCTCGTATAGTTCGTGATTAAATCTTCTCCTCCAAAGCTCATGAAAGCATACGGGACCAAATATCTTTAGAAGAATTTTTCGCTCGAAGCGACTAAGAATATCTTCATTTGCTTCCGATAGAGTTCATCCTTCAGCGCCATAGAGTAGGACTGGGATGATTGGGGTTGTTCGGGATAGGGCCTTACTACTCATTTGCCTTTTTAGTCCGAAGATATAGCCATTGGCAAGAGTTATTTTTCGTTTGATTTCCGACGAAATGTCATGATCGGAACCAAGGTAGACAAAGTTCCTTACTACCTCGAAGTTATAGCTATCAACTGTGACGTTCTGTCCAGTTCGTTGGTGTTGGGTGTCCCTTCTTGTTGACAGCAAATACTTAGTTTTGCCTTCGTGTACCGCTAAACCCATTTTGGCCGTTTCTGTCTCTATACTCGCGAAACCAAGTGTGACAGCTCGCTGGGTTGTGCCTATAATGTCAATATCGTCCACATACGCAAGCAGTTGCACAGATTCATGAAAGATTGTGCCTCTGTTGTTGGCTTGAGAGTTTCGCACAATTCGTTCAAGTATGATGTTAAAGAAGTCACATGACAGCGCATCACCTTGTCTAAAACATCTTTGGACATCGAAGATTTCGGTGAGATCGTTACCGATCTTAATGGAGCAACGAGCATCCTCCATCGTCATCCTGCACAGACGGCCGAGTTTGGCACGGATGCCAATGATAGACATGGCTCTGTATAGCTCGGTGGTGGGTGGTGGGTATCGATTTGAAGTTCCTGGTTTTTTTTTCCAAGATCTGCCGCAGTGTGAATATTTGGTCGATGGTGGATTTTCCTGGCCTAAAACCACACTGATATGGACCGATCAGGTTGTTGACAAACGGCTTCAGGCGTTCACACAACACGGCAGATAAGATCTTGTAAGCGATGTTAAGAAGACTGATGCCTCTGTAGTTGGAGCAGTTCAGAGGGTCTCATTTCTTGAGGGGCAGGCAAACAATGCTGAGGTTCCATTCATCGGGCATACTTTCCTCCGACCAACTACGCCTATGTTCTCAACCTTTTACTAAGATCCGTACGTGATGCCAGTGCTCCTATTTGGATGCGACACTTGGCTAACGACAGTTTGATGTACGTACTCATCAAATTTTGGAAGTGGAAACGAATCGGAAAAACGTTTCCCAAAGGTCGAAATAAAATCCCCAGGGTAGACGCAGAAGAGGCTTTACTAAAATGAAGAGACCATTACCAAAGAAGATTGAAAGTCAGGTAAATCATAGGGCGAACTTAAATTACTAGTCAGGCACCGAACAAGTTGAAACTTCCTATGCTCCAGATAAAAGGAACCGATGACGATATGGTCTAGGTTGAATGGTTTGTTCTCCTGACAGCGAGATTTCGGTTTCGTCGCCGTAAAACAGTCTGCAGAAGCACCAACTGTGCCTCTAGCACACGGTTTATGTCCAGCTTTGCTTCCCCGTGAGTCTTCTCCATTATGTTTGGCACAAAGTAAACTCATCAGTTTCATCTCTTAACCACCATTAAACATTTTTATTCGTTTTAAGAAAGTATTTTTGTGTACAGTTTTTTTTTTTCTTCTTTAAATATTCATTTTGAAGTTATTTCTTTGTGGTAAACTTTTGAGATTTAGTAAAAAAATAAGCCTGTCTAAGGAGAGAGTTTTATCCGGCAAAAGTAGTGTAAGAATTTTCCAACAGTTATTTTTATCAAACTTTAATGTTTTAATTATTTTTATCTTATTTCTGTTTGTTTTTTTTTTTTGTTAAATCTTTATGTTTCTTATAGTAACTTTAACATGCGATTTTTAACGTTTTTATTTTCTTATATTACAAGTAAGAAAACCTGTTACCTATAATGTTAAATTGCAAGTGTATAAATAATTTCATCTGGATATATAAACACCACATAGAAATATAATATGTTACAATATAAATTATTAACAAATAAAAAATAATAATAAAAATAAATATTAACAGTTTTGCTTGTAGGAGGAAAGGCATATAGAAACAGAAGCCAATTTGCTTTTAAATTTACATTACAACAGATTTTTTTTTTTTAAATAAAATTAGTTTTTCTTTTATTGCCACTGATTCACTGGTTGGAAATTAAACAAAATTAACAAAGCAATACATAAAAAATGTTTAAGTTTAGAATTTTTCATTGTAAATGTGCGAGATTTTTGTTATACGTAGCTTTATTTTTTAACTTTTATTTTACTTTATTTAATTGTGTCAAGGCTTTTCGTTTCTCTTTCATAAAAATGTGAAAATGTAAAACTATTTTTTTTTATTCTTTTGTTAAAATAAAATAAATATGTATTTCCTTTGTTTTTTCTCTTTTGTAAAATTTATTATTTTTCCGTTTTATTATGTATAAATATACTTTTCATATTTGTCATTTTTTCACAGTTTTCGTATGCTTCCGTCCGCTGTTGCCGTGCTTATTTTCGATCTGAAATTAGAGTACACAAAATAGATTAGTGAAATTGTAGGTGATAATAGTTTAGAGGAATTAAACACACTTTGAAGCATTTTGGACACACAAGGACAACGTTTTTGTACGTTTATGTAAGGCAAAGACTTTCTAAACAGTGATGGTTAAATTTATTTTTAAACATTTTAAGCAAACCGCTTCAGGAAAGCTAATGCAAAGGCTTTGTATTGCATTTAAAAGTAAAAAAGCTTTGAAAATATTTGACAAGTAATTAATTAACTAAAAAAAATTGGACAGGTCATCATATTTACATACTTATATTTGATACTAGAGATTTGATTTATTATATGAGGTTTGCACGGAATTGCATATATTTAGAACTTATAAGCTTAAGATAGAGAAGATAGACATAATCCTAGCCCGTCTAGGTGGTACTGAATTCAAGAAGAAGAATTGAGTGAGGGTAAACTTGTTGATAGCAAGTGAAGGAATTCAAGACTTGACAAACCAATGGACGTTGGAAAGTCGAAAAATAACCGCTATCGGCGTCTATAACTGCAAGAAAAGTATGTCCCTA
Organism: Matsumyia berberina; assembly: GCA_917880715.2. Taxonomy (NCBI): domain Eukaryota; kingdom Metazoa; phylum Arthropoda; class Insecta; order Diptera; family Syrphidae; genus Matsumyia; species Matsumyia berberina. The sequence continues at coordinate 46,866,746 of OU862871.1, read as the reverse complement.
ATGTGGAGTTATCCCTTCTTTTCAGTGGTCTTGAGTCATCGATAGCCTTTAAATCACAGATTAGGCTACAACGCTATCGGGAATGTTGATGACCTAGCGATTGTTATACATGATATGTCGATCTCCATGGTCATCCAGAGGGCTTAACCGCTTGTTTTGGAATAGTGCCACATTTAAAAACTTTCCATCAAACCTTGTAACACTGCTCTAGTATACGAAAAGAAGATTGGCCAATCTTTGTCTATTTCAATAGATAGATATTTTGGCGTTGTCCCAGACAAACGATTAAATAAGAACATATGCGGCCATAGTTTGATGGTCAAAAGTACTTGAACGAACGACGGCAATGAGGCTTGAGAAGCTACATAGAATTTCCTGTCTCGGTATGATAGGTGTTGAGCGCAGCTGTCCCCCTTAAGCTATTGAGGCTATCATTGAGCTCTCACCTTTATATATATTTAGTAGAAAAATTACTACCCGTTGTGCTATAAAGCTGCAGCTAGCGTACAATAATAAATGTGGTAATCTTGTGCAACATCTAAAATTACTCGACTTAATTACGTACGTGTGCATATGTATTGCACTAACCCCGACGTTAAGGCCAGAGAATACGATTTCGGAAGGTTATTTGAGGTAGAAATAGTAGATCGTCTTGACGGTCTAATAAAAAGCCCTTATTCGACTTAGGAAGCCTGGTATCTGGGATCAAATATGGAATCTAGAGTTCATGCCGGCGTCTTAGGAATTAACACTACCATTAGGTAGCGTTATTAGGTATGTACCCCAATCTGAAATCCATGCTTGAGATCTGCGTTAAAATAAGTCTTAATACAGGGGCGCAAAGAATGCAAATCTACTGAGATAGTCATGAAGCACTTGCATCCCACTTCATGCTGTCTGGGACAGTCAAGTGCTGCTATGATGACAATGAATCTTCGGATGAACTGGCTAGAGCCGGTGTAAGTTATCGCAGACATTATGAGGAACGCTCTCCCATCCAGTGGTGTTGTCAGGAACAAGCCATTATGTGGGTCAGAGAGTTAAACGTGAACAAGCCAAAATGGCCCTAGAAGCGTCTGCTGGCTGCATCAGTAAGAAAGTTCTAAGGCTTACGCGAGGAACTCTCAAATGAATAATAAAGCTATCCAATGGCCATGTAAAGTTTAAAGTTTATCTACTGAAAATGGGGCTGATAGAAGATGACAACTATAGACTAAAGCTCAAGGACGTGGGGCAAAACGTGTTGAATTCTTAATGGAAACCATTAGGACAAGTAAAACTTTAACTAACCAAATGCTAGCGATGACATGAAGAATCGAGACTATGGAATCTTCATGGTCTCGAGACAGACTGACAAATGCTTGCTACAGCCTTAGAAATTATGTAAGAAAGCAAAATGCACAAAGGAAATTGATCTTATTTCAGTCCATCGCTAAGATCTAACCTCTAATGTCAAATTAACAGTTAAAAATTCAAAAATAAATCTGTAAAGTGAAAGCAGTATTAGGCAAACTTTATATAACTGAATCTTCATACAATACATTTTTATTTAACACCAAACAGGAAATTTAGTAGATGAATTTTGAATGAGATTTCATTAAATCTTTTTTTTTTTTTTTTTGCCAAAATAACGTAGGAAAGACGCAGTTTAAACAAATGAAGCGAATATTTGCAAAAGCATTTCAAAGAATTTTAAACGCAAAAAATTTTTATAATAAATTAACATTTATGCGTAAGAAAAGTAGTTATATGCAGAAGTTCCTTATTCTATAAAATAATTTGTTTTTTTTTTTAAACAAAAAGACAGAAGTGTATTTTTTTCAAACGAAAAACAAAACAAAACGTATCACACAACTGGACGAGGACTAAAGGCGCTTACCCGTTTCATTTAAAAAAAATAAGTACAACACAATCTTATTGCGGTCTTAGTCGTAATTTTACTTAAAAGTAGTAGTAGTAGAAGAAGTTTTATTTATTTAAACGTTGCGAAGTAAACTGGTATGCGGTAAATATATGTTTTTTTTTTTAATTGTTTTTAGAGCACTTTTAGAACAAGGACGCGTTTGGTTTTGCCGTTTTTTTTTTCTTATATATTTTTAATTATTTACAAAATTGTTTTTTTTTAGCTTTTAACTTTGTAATGGACGAAAGAATGAACATTTATAGATGAACCTCTATATGGACTTATGCATCCTTTTGGTTTAAAAAAATGTGTTTCATGGAAGAAAAATTGTTTATAAGTTTGTAAAGTTTTTTCTTTCTAAATTGTGATTATGTAGATAAGCGGTGGCAAATTAAAATGGAAGTGAAATGTAACAGATAAAAAACGAGACGAATACTAACAATTTTGTAAAAAATTATAAATAATTATACATAAAGCAAATTATAAGGAATTTGTTTATATATTTTTTTTTTCATATGTAACTGTCTTAATTGTCGATTTCTTTTCAAGCATACATAAATTAAAAAAAAATAATAATTTTGTTTGTTTAAATTAGCACAGCATAAGTTTTTACTACTTAGATTATATCATTATCTGAGAGTACCGGTAGTGTGGACCTAATGTTCGGAGCATTTTATTATTTATTAATGATGTTTGTATGTGTGTGTCAAAAGGAGAAAAAAAAGAATAAGAAAAAATCATTGTATTATTGTCAAATCAAAAGATCGTTTTTTTTTTCGATAATTTATAAAAAAAACGCATGCAGTTTGAAAGGCGGTACTTACAATTCCATTGACAGAACTGTTGGATTCGTACAGGCTTGTGGCACACGCACATGACATTGTTTGTGACAGATCATTTGGCAGTCACGACATTCATAGCCCTGTTTACCGGGCCGTCGTGGGATTGATTTTGTGCAGATAGCACATACAAGGCGGCTTCTTTAATAAAAATTAAGATTTATGTTTGGAATTGTGTAGACATATAAATAGATTTACTTACCCGCTTAAGTGTTTGGCAACAAATGTGTGATCATTGTAGATATGAAGTTTTGTGCCCTTACGACGCCATTTAGGCCGTTGAGCTATTGCGAGGGGAACTATGAAATGCCTAGAAGAAAATAAATTATTAAGTTTAAAATGTAATGATGGCAAAAGGAGCTCATCTCTGCTAGCTTAATCACGAGTACAAATATGAATTGGACAAATTATGTAACTAGCCAAAGTAGTACTCAAACCAGCTTTCTGTTTAAGCACAAGCATCACTAGGGGGGCAAAAATAGAAACAAAAAGACGGAGTAGTGAGTAGGACTCGCGCCTTTAGAGTTCTTCTAACGTACAAACCGAAAAATTAACATTGTCACGTATCAGCTACTACTTTTTTAGTACTATTACTATTGTAATTTACTTTATTTTTATAAAGTTGTTTGCCCGTGACTATGTCCGCGTGGAATTCGAGACAAAAAAGTTAAAAGTTTTTATAGCAGGTGCTTCACTGCCCAACCCTCTATTTCGGTCTATAGGACCACTTTATATATTACATTTGTGGTCTTACTGTTGAGTGGTAGCTGGTAGGATAATTCGGCTGCTTAGTGAACTTATTCTGAAGCAAGCCATGTAAAATTTACAATTTTGAAGTCTATAGACTTGTATTCCATTTGTGCCTCTTCGAATGGCTTAGTTAAAGTATCATTAAAGACTGTGGCTTTGTCGTTCTTAGCGGTCAAAATAGCGCGGTCACACAGACACTCCATGGATTTGTTTTTTATATATGAAATACATATTAGAATATATTTTGGTTATAAGGTCTGTGACCGTCTCCTCGACTGAACCTAGATCTGGAATTTCAACTTTTCCTTCGGATTCTGTATACTCTCCATTTCCGATTTAAGTAAAATGTCGGCAAATTGCGAAGCAAAGACATTAACTCCCTTATGTAAACCCTCATGGTATTTTGAAGAGAGCCACAGGTATGATGTCTTGATGTATGCCTTTACTTCGTCAACTCGACTTTCTCTTGGCACTACTGGCAAAGTCTGACGAAAGTCTCTAGCGAGCAATAAGGTTACTCCTCTCATGATTCCGTCATTACCTGATGTGTATCTTCCAATGCTCTGTTGAGGGCCTCCATATGAGCCATAGTACTTTGTGAGCAAACAGCACTTGAACCAAATTGCTTTTCTTTGAGATGCTACACAAAGTTGAGGGGAAGCTACTTCCAAGTACTGTTTCCGACATGGAAAACTTAGAAGAAAGGATAACTAATAATTAAACCCAACAACATATCAACAGCCTACTAGCGACTTTTCAAGCCTCAGTAGAACCAAAGAAACGGCTTTCGGCCCAAACTTCTTCAATGACCTGGGCGAATTGTCAACCCTGCCATCAAAAACTATCGTAAAAAGCATACTGAGTTCAATAAATTCTCTAATAAACAAGATATTTAAATGCCCATCAGACAAAGGCACCAGTTCCAGAGTTTTCTGATAGTTCAACGATTCATACAAACTCCCATTTGTATTAGGATAAAATCTTCGCAATACCGACTAAGACACATACTTATGCTAAAGACCTTAATCCCTTCAGAAGTTCAATCTTCGCTGAGAGTCAAGTACTAATCAAAGAACTAACGCTATAAAAAGCAGCATTCTTTTGCCGACAAAAGCCACACTCACGAAGTCAATCTCCATTAGATTACCGTATGTAATAGAAGGGACTGAGATACCGCATGAAATAAACATGGAATACATCCCCACAAAACTGAACTGGTACTATTCTCATCGAAGTATAATATTCCATTTATCGACCCTCCCACCCTGAATGGTACAAGTTTAATTTTCTCTGCCGAAGCAAAATATCTGGGTCTTATTTTCGATAGGAAACTAAGCTGGAAACCCAACTTCCAAGAAAGACTTAAGAAAGCTACAGTAGCACTTTTCTCTTGCAAAAAAGCTATCGGGAATAAGTGGGGATTACAACCCCGTATAACTCACTGGCTATATACCGCGGTCATAAGACCGACACTCACGTACGGTGTAGTCATCTGGTGGAGTGCCCAAGATAAAACCCTAAGCCGTGACAAGCTAAATAAAGTCCAACAATCAGCTGGTTTTGTGAATAAGTGGTGCTCTTCGCACAACACTCTCTGCAGCATTGGACATTCTACTTCATTTGACTCCTATTGACATCTTTGGCAGGTAAATGGGTGCCAGTGCGACCGTTCGTCTGAAAGCAATCTTACACTGGCCCAGTAAAGAATTTGGCCACTCCTCCATTCTGAATAGTTTCAAAATCTCCCCATGAAACATTGACTACGCCATATCCAAACTGAATTTTGACAAAAACTTCGAAGTTACAATCCCCTCCAGGTCTTTCTGGGAGGAGGACGTATTTTTAGAAGACCAACGAAGGGGTAAGTGGAGGTATTTTCTCTGATAGGCTCAATCTCTAATCTGTGCCATCGGGTAGGCGTCCTCTTGGTAGGCCTAGGATGAGATGGCTGGACCAAGTCCGAAATCTCACCTCTACCCATGTGGGGACAGCCCCTGATGATTTAGAGTCCATGGCAGAAGATAGGGAGATATGGAGAGTCCACTTAAGCACCCTAACCCCACGACCCTCATAGTGGATAAGCAGCTCGTTGAAAACGATGATGATAATGATGAGGCTCAATCTTAGCCTCTCTTTCCGTCTCTCAAATTACTGTTACGTGTTCCAAGCGCAAATAATGGCGATCAAAGAAGTCTTATCTTGGCTAAAGAAACACGTGATATCCGCTTCAGATATCCGCATCTTTTCGGACAGCCAAGCTGCAATCAAGTCCTTGGAATCATTCTCTACAAATTCACTAGTAGCCCTAGATTGCCCTTCGTCTCTCGTAGAAATGGCAGAGCAGTTCAATGTTCACCTTTATTGGTTGCCGGAGCATAGGGACATTCCAGAGAATTGTAAGGCTGATGAACTCGCCAAACATGGAACAACGATGCGTATATTACCAGAATATGGTGGCTAAAACATACCCACATGTAAACTTATCTGAGGTGGATAGGTGATACAATGTGTCTAGCGACAAAACAGATTTGGCGTTAGCTAAATCTGAAACGCTCTAAGGATTTGATTTCCATCAAGAGAAACAATATCAGCGCTACTATAGGTGTCATCACTGGACATTGTCTAATAGGCAGGCATGTAAAAAGGCTTGGCGTCTTTTCAAATGATTTCTGCAGAAGTTGCATGGACGAGGAAGAGGAAACTATCCTCCACCTTCTTTGCACATGTCCCGTCCCGCTCTGCAACTAGGTGCCCTCTTCTACAATAATCTAGGCGATCTAATCATTGCAGATATTAGAAGTCTCCTACGCTTTATCAGAAACTCTAAGTGGTTTAACAAGTAGGTAAAGGAGAATTCTCCAAGATCCACTTGGTATCGCAACGGAAATATCATTGGTCTACGTGTGTTGGGATCGGCTGGTAGCCACTTCAACCTAGCCTAATCTAATCTTTCCAAAAACAATACCCATCTCTGTCCGTGCTCTAAAAAGGAAAATAAACCTTAAGCCAAGAAACTAACACCGCCTAATCTGTCTGAGGTGATTAATCCGTCTCTCATCTTAAGGCCATAAATGAAAGAAAAAAGATCCAAGATACCAGTTTTAATACATATATTTTTCCAGAGAAAGGCGGACCTATAACGCTTATGTAGCACCCTGAGTTCTTCGAAGCATTAACGTTGGTAACACCTGTGATATAATCATATGCACTCGAAACTCTACCTTAATTTAGTGATTGCAGGTTTAACCTTAGTAAAGAGTCGTTTATTAGGCGAATTGCTCTTTTCTCGATTGTATCGAGTAAATAAAGCGAGTGGTTTAGAGTCGCGCTTCAGACATGCAAACCGAACTTAAGTCGTGCTCTAACTATACTTTATTTATTTATAAGAAGTAGCTGCGATGCGGATGCCGATTTTGCAACAGGAGGTTCATGCTTTCCTTGAGTGGAACCAACCGTGCCGGACCATTGCACGAGCTACCAGTAAATGGATACGAAAGATACAAAAACCATCGAGTATTTGCTTTACGCATGTGTAAATCTAGACGAGGACCGATACTGTCACTTTGGCATGGTCGTTAACAACAAGAGAAACTTGTCCTTGACGATCCCGGCAAACTTATAACGATGTAAGGATTTGCATGTGCAATGTCTGTAGCGCATTTTCACAATAACGGGGCGTTGCTCCTCATGTAGTGTCCGCAACAACAGAAAACAAATGTTAAACTTTGAAGCCGCTTAACGGTCCAAGAGAAATTGATCGAAGGTTATATTGTGCGCTCGTTGTAAAGGGTTATCAAATAAGAGCTTCCTAAAGTTTTTTTTTTTTATAAAATGCATAAAAATCAATTAAATAAATGAAAATTCTACATGCGGCGCTGTTAGTTTGATTTATGACAATTAATATTTGAAAATAATCTCATGTACATAAATGTTATCCGCAACTAGCCCTTAAATGGTCCGTTCCGTGGGTGGTATTCCTTTAATAACGCGTGTTACCTTCACTTCCAAGGCATCAATCGATTGTGGTTTATCAACGATATCAAGTGACTTCGCATACCGTTCGCCATTGACGGTCACACGCCTTCCTTCCGCATTTTTAAAGAAATACGTTTCGATGATACCGCCGGCCCATAGACTGCACCAAACAGGGCATTTTTTCGGATGCATGGGTAGCTCTGACTGCTCATCAGGCCAAATACGACAGTTTTGTTTGTTGATGTATCCGTTAAGCCAAAAATGAGACTCGTCACTGAACAGAATTTTTTGATAAAAAAAAACGGATCTGTTTCAAGAATTGACCCACAATTTGTAAACGTTCCTCAAACATAAGTCTATTCATGATGAAATGCCAATGAATTCTAAGCATAAATGTCACATGGACATGACATTTATTACGTGTGCTATGCCTGAGAATCCCTATTAACAAAAGTACCTTGTATTGGTTCACCCTTTAGTAAATTGTATGCTTAGATGTATACAAAAGAAAATTAAAAAAAAGATCATCTTACCTTTTGACTCCATTCTCGATGGTCTCCAATACCAGTGTGGATGCTTCATGCACAAAAGTCTTATTGCTAGCCGATGAAAAACCTGAGATAGCAGAAGATTCTGAAATTGAGGATCGTCTTGAGTGGTCAAGTGTTGGCACAACTATTTTCGGACCTATATTTTGTTGTTTTGCCATTAAATATAAACAAATTACATAAAATACGTTCCGCACATATGCATTTTGCGTCGTTATAGCAAGATATATTTTTTTAAATATTTTTTATACGTGGTTTATAGTTACGTGCAACATTTAACCCATTTTTGCATTTAGTTATTTTTTTTATTGTGTGTGTGTGTGTTGAAGCCAAATAGTAGGTAAGTTATCCCAAAATATTGTAAATTACACAGATTTACGAGTACGTTCACCAAAAATTAAAAAAAAAGAAAAGCATAAAAATAATTAAATTAAAATTGTAAAATGAAGATTGTTAAATATTATTATTAAAAATAATTGTGTGTTGTAAGTCATTTATACGTGTGTTACAGGAACAGTCATAGACGGACATTCGATATTTTTTTTTTGAACAAACATTGATCGACATGGAAAGAGGATAGAAAAAAAAGAAAAAAAAAAGAAGTTGTATACAATGTATTTACGGGTAAAACATTTTTTTTCTTGTTTTTATTAGTAATAGTTACAACTGGTGAGTGAGTTATGGAAAATGAAATGATGAAATTTTGAAAATGAAAAATGTGGTGTTTCCGGTGACGTAACCAATGGGTGAAATAGAGTTTTTTTCAATGGAAATAATTGGTAAGAGAATGTGTGATTTTTACCAACTCTACCAACGTATGTAGGTGAGGGGACAACATAATGTGTAAATGTGTTGTGAATTTTGTTAAATTAATGACTAAAGTGCATTTACCAAGCGAATTGCTTTTCGACAGTACACCACGATCAACAGACAACGATCTAGAATCACCATTTAGATTGTTCGCATCAAAGGGTATCATGCCAGCACGATCGGCAGATCGTGTGCGGGTTTTCGATCGTCCCAAGCGTTTCTTTAGTGTTCCAAAGAAATTGCGTTTTTTACTCCGGCCACGTTCGTCTAGTAGATCCTCGGTCATTGGTGTGTGACTCCTTGGCAGACTGTTGGTGTTGTAGCTAATGTTGCTTGCGTTGTAGTTTCCATTACCATTTAAATGGCGATTTGTGTGACTGGGCGATGAGGCAGCAATTGGGCGACCAAACTGTAAACGTTGTAAAATTCTAGATATTACTTTTATTTATGAAAGTCAAATTAAAATTGAAAATTTGGTTTAAGGAATATTTTCTAAAAAGTGAGTGAAGCCAACAACACCTGTGGGCTACTAAAATAGGTTTGAACCAAGGCTATTGTGATATGCCTTATTTACCACAATTTTGTTCCCTTTTGAAGTAAAAACACTTTTCCGGGCGTACCGTACAAACTTCAAATTGAAGTCGTCAGGTTAAACAGTGAAACGCTTAAGAAGAACGCAAAAGTGCTTGCGCAATAAATAAGTCTAATCCGCCAGACTCTGAGGTGAAACGCCATAGAAGTTTTTACTACGGCCGTGCCTTAAGCATTAGGTAAGCTCTAACTAATTGTAGACAATTTGTTCAGTCCATGAATAAATGGCTTCTTCAATGGTTAGCCTAATCCAACAAATAAATTCACCGTTGGCTGGCGATTTTGCCAACTGATTTACGTCATTTTTGTGTTTACGCTGAACTGTTGCTGACAGCGCTGAAACGTCAAAATTGTCCATCGGTTGATATTTCATAAATATTTTTATTGTTTTTTTGTTTTGTGTTTTACATTATTATGTCTTTTTGCGTACATTTTATGTAACCCCTAGGATGAAGGGCCAGTTACACCGATATCAATAGCCCACTTCGGAGTATAAAAACTGATGTTTATTCTTGAGGAACAGATCGACTACCATCACTATTGAAACGTCTTGACTTAGACTTGTAAAATCTTTGTTGTTTAGAGCTTAGAATATCTGCTAATCTGTCTGTTGGGTGATGGCAAGCGAAGTCACCGCTTCCTTCTAAAGAACATCTTAAACGCATCGTCTGAGAGAAGAGACTGTGCATCGAAAAGCAAACAAATTCGCAGCGATGATTTGAAGGCGACTTTCGAGATTTCCTTTCTTTTATATTTATTTGTATTGTTTACCAATTTGTAAACCAATGGTTTAGAAATCACAGGATATGCGCTAATCATTAGTGAACAAACATAAAAGGATTACCCAATGCCGCTATCCACGCCAAGTTACTGAGGCCCCTATAAAGGCTACTATTATAAATTTTGGACTCACGACTGGTTCAGGATCTGACTCTCCAGGTCGGCGGTTGTGTCATCAGGTTAACTGCCCGGGAACAGATAATCTTGTACCACTGTTGAAGACCCCTGGTATTCAAAATAAGGACAGCGATCTTCGGTTCTGCATCTTAAGGTTAGAACTCTTGACAGGTCGCATGCAGCCTTATTATCAGCAAAAATCCGGAATTGCTAAAGTTCAGACTTAAGAAGCCTATGTTGAGATGAGCCGAATAAAAGGAAAATGCGGATTTGTCGTACACGCTAAACTTCGGCAACAACTCTTAAGGCCCAATCATAATAGCATTAAGCAAGCGATAGCTGGTGTCATTATCCAACGATTAGCCCTAACTGCATTGAGAGAACAAGCCCATATGTCAAATCGTATTGTCGCCTCAGTTGAATTGTTTTTCCGAATTTTATTTTATTTGTGATAAACTCGCCTAAATCTAATACCCACTCATGCCCACAAAAAAGACGCAGACGAGACCACCAAAAAAGTTTTTTACAAGCTTTTCGAAAAAACCTGTATATGACTTTAGGATCATGTTGGGCTCTTTAAGAGCTGAAATAGGTAATAGGAGCTGCCAACATCGACTCAGATCACACCAGGAAACGAATGCGGATATTCCAGGCGCCACAACAAAGAATTTAAGTGATGAAATACAACGCCTAGAGGCTTCCAAAATCTGCACCCAGCAGATGCGCCTAATTAGTGCGAATATTCACCGGTACGGAGATGCACCGTTTTGTCAACATAATTCTTGTTTGTTGGATGGCTGTTGGTCTCAAATCCAACCTCTGAATTTAAGGAAGAATAATATGTTAAAAAGTTGTATCTGTTTTATTTTGTTGAGGTTATCGAGCAAAGGTTTGTCCAACGCACGGTGTCTTGCTTTGGCAAACGAATAAAATCTCAACATCTCAGCGCCACCAACTAAAGAGGTATCAGGTTACTCAACATCGGGTACAAGATGTTATCTGCCATTGCGTGAACGCCTGAAACCTTTCATCAACAAGAAAGGGCAAGAAAGAATACAAACGACCAAGAGATATATAAAGTCATGCTCAGTTTTGATATCCCTGCCAAACTTTCCGTCTTCGCAGGTTGACGACGGAGCATGCTTACTTCATTAAGGTCAGTTACGACCTCATCGAAATGATCCTTTCTTGACTTCAATTTTTTTAATCGAATATCAGCCCCACCTAAGCAAGCAATCAACTTTAAATTTAATTCGGCAAAGCATAAGATCAAAGCGACTAATCTACATCCAAAAGACACCTTTGAATCCATATCGTTCTTACATTCTATTAATGTTTGAATTTTTGAAATGTATTCACAAATAGTTTTAAAACAATTAAAAACGGATTTTCAAACGTAAGCCAAATGTTGTTTCAGCATTATAACGCTGTGTTTTATATACGAGTATTATTTCTCTAACTAACAGCGCGGAAGCCGCACTCACAAACTCAAAAACTACACAAAAAAAAAAAACAATTAATATTGTTACTCACCTCGTCCACCGATCCATTCAATTCCCGGTCATTACCTGTTTCATCGGGATAGAAGGCAGGTTCGTTTGGTGGATAACTATCAGTGGGACTTGCCGTAATATCAGTCGTCACTGAGATATCCTGATTCGTATGGGCTTCCTCCTGCAAACCGGTTGGCGTTGATTGTGTCTGTTCAGAAGTTGCATCATTTTGTATTTGATTTTCAATATTTTCTGGGGATTCTTTAACTTCGATTTGTCCGTCTTTGTTAAGTTCAACCTTTTTTTTCATGAAGTACGTAAGGTTTGTTTGTTTTTTTAGCGGTTTGTGTTAAGGCGTTGTATTGAAAGAGTTAGTTTGGCAGCGTAAAAAACAAAATACATAAAAGAGTATTATTTATAAAAAAAAAATAAATAAAAACAAACAAATAAATAATGTATTAGGTAAAACAATTTCGACAAAGTTAATGAACAATTTTTATGAGACCAAACTCAAAATGTAATTTAACAAAAGTCAAATAAATAAACCGAATGACTAAATGACTAATTACCTTGAATGTAGTATTTTGATTGTTATTCTAAACATAATGAAACGGTGGAATGGGAAACAGGAAAACATGAAAAGAAAACAAAAGAATAAAAAAATAAACAATAAAATGATGAAGGACTTGTGTGAAATATGATGGATACATATTCCAAATCGGTATTTAGACGGCTTTTTTTTATTTTAATTTTTAACGGTGTAAAGAAAATCGGCAGGCGGGAGATATTTAAACAAAAAAATACTTATGTATGTACATTTACGTAAGAGTATTAGGATCCATAAATGCAGTCGAAGTGGCAACAATGGAAACGTGTGAGCTGCCTGGACTATCACAAGTTTGATCCTCTTTAGTGCTCATACCTTAACAAACGAACTAAGTATATACCCGATAATTCTTCAGTGGTCCAAAATCAATTCCAAGAACAATATAAAAGTGTAGGTATTCGAAAGACAATCTTGTTTTCCTATTTTCGTTTCATTTTTCAATTTCAAAATTCAAGATGCTGAGGTGTATATAAGACGTAAGTAATACTAACAATGGCCATCCAAAATACAATCTAAGTTAACTCATGCGGGAATGAGTTTTTAATGTACCGTCATTTGGTGCAGTTAAATTTTTTTAATTATGCAATTTATGTCTATGTGTAGTAGCTTTCAAAGTATCCTTAGTAACATATCTTTCCTTCAACCTTATAATAATTTTAACTAACAAAAAAAATTTCGCACAAGTCGAAAACTTTTTGGGGACGTACATTTACGTGCATTTCAAAGGACACATTAACAACTCTTTTTTCTTTATATTTGAAGGTGATAAGAAATTAGTGTTATTTTTTTGGTCCAGTGCTGTCCACCAGCCTAGTACATCAGGATGAGGACCACTATTGCTAAATAATTGTAATACTTTAGGCTAAAAGCTTCAATTCCGACCCAAAGCTCCGCAACAGGAATAAAGGCCAACCGAGGCTTTCCTACAAGGTGTTGTATATTCAGTTCCCAACTGAGTTTTGTCCTCGAATATTTGCTCCCGTAAGAGGGCAAATGGAGATAAAGATACAACTGTGAATTGTATCAAAATGTGGATGATGTCTTAATTGCTCAGGAGCATCTAGCAAATGCACAATAACGTTCCAACCAAGAGGATCTTCAAATCACAGCTTCCAAGCCCCCGTTTCGATATGATTTTGAATGATATTGACTAAAGAACAAGTTCATCACGCTGCTTTTTATGCTATGCCAAAGCTCCTCAAATACTAAGGCGACTAAACCTGTGTAAAAATTGATTCTGATAGTTCTGTAACACTGTAAGGTCACTATCGATAAATTGAGGGCTGCTGTTTGAAACTAATTTAAAAATTGTCGATGTTAACCATCGAAATTGCTAAATTAGTAGTACATGCATATCAGACGTGGCATGTCCTCTACAATACTCAAATATGAAAGGGTAGTCGCAGCCAGCTTAGGGTGCAAGGTTCAAGACATAATAGGTCTGTTCCTTTACTTTTTCAAGTAAACCAAAGCTACGAAAAGCTGCCTAATCTTGTTCCACAACACAAAATTTTGGCAAAAGAGAGAGGCCACGAGAGAGCAAATCTCTTCCCCTCAACTGAGAGAGCTACGAGTTTCAGCCCAAGAAAACTCTTTGGGCAACTTTTGTAAAACGGCTAACAGCCTGATCTTATGATATTTGAGATAGATTTCGAAATATTTTTCATTTATCTTTTCACATTGTTTTGGTTTTACATTTGACGCAGCCTTAACTCCTTAACTTAAAAAAAAGCGTTCCTTTACTTTTTCTTAATATCTGCATTCTCTGAGAGAATTTATCCCCACTCCTCGAAATTTGAGAAATAACTCGAAGCTACTTGAAAAGTAAAGGAACAGACCTAATGTATCACTCTGTTGGGTCCCGGGACACCGAGGCATCGATGGCAATGAAAAGGCCGATGAACTGGCAAGAAAGTAATCGGAACTTAACCAAATAATGGTCGATCACACGGTTCTGACCCCTATAGAAGTTCTAAAGCAAGAGATACACTTGAACTTCTGGAGGCTTGCCGATGAGCGATGGAACACACTCTGTCATGCCCCATATCAAGAAAGATGTAGCCAAAACTCAATAAAAGAAAAACAAAGGAAATACTTGCATTTAGCTCTAATGATCAGGATCCTCAAAGACCTCAACCTGCTGGCGACCCATCTAAGGAGAATGTGATTAAACACGATTAACACCTGCAAAGGATGTGGCGATATAAATGCGGAGGAGAATACGACGCACTTTCTCTGCGACTGCCCAGGCTTCAGAAGAAGACCATAGGCGCTTAGTTTTTTAGTGACCCAGGCCAACTCTTAACCATCTACGATCAATAAATAATCTATTCTTTTCTCAACAGGTACATGAATGAAGGTCCCACAACGGGGAACACAACGGATTCTTGAAGATCCGAGTGAAGCGGTACCTAACATGAAGCCGCCACCCCTTTAACTTAACCTAACCTAGAAGCCAAAAGGCATGAGCATTTGTTAGACGTTCTGGTGAGCATCCTTTTATCAGGCTGCAACAAACCCGAGAGGACATTGTCTAAGACTTGCAACAGCGGACTTAAACAAATTCTTAAAAAGAAATCCATAAAAAAAAGTCTGTCAAAGACCTGCTGCTACTAGTGGCCTACTCCTTAAGTTTTAAGTTTTAAGAAAATAAAACCGAAGGCGTTGGTTTAGGCTTGGGCAGGGACAAATGACGTTCTCGTCCGTAATATAAGAGCTATGTAGTAGCCGATACTTAAGGTAATGTGATCTTGATATTCGATTTTTTAGCATTTCACTCGATACTCAGAAATACGTAGGCTTAGCTTAACATACGTAATGGTTGAGACTTGCCAAGATTAACGGTGATGCCACAACCACTGCGCTTATGAACCCCAAAACCACTGACTGTTCAACAAGTGGACAAAATGCCACAACTTACCCTCTGTACGCTATGAATAATCAGTGTACTCTTGCTTGGATTTCCATTTGTTGTCAATGCCCCATCCTGTAACGCCCTGACTGCAGCATCTGCTAAGTCCGCACCGTTCCTTATGTGTTCATTAATCATTGGAGTGCTAATTTTCAGAGCCTCTTTCAATTTATACGGTCTCGGTCCAATTGGTATTTCTGCGCCTTCAATGAACACAAAATCAACCATAATAGCACCCCCGACCTTTTGAGTCTCATAAGGTCGAGGCTGTAAGGCGAGTACTTGAGATGAAGCTGGCCCCACGGCCAACTCATCAATGCCAACCAAACCAAGACCAAGGAATTTCGGCGGATCATTAGCATTCACTGGACGGTCATAGACTTCAAAGAGTATTTCTGCCGATTGTGGTGATAGTTCGCTAAAAAAAAACAGAAAAAGATATTTTGTTACGACTGTGGTGGAAAAGTGTTTGTATTTACAATAAGAAGTGTTCATCCCAATAGGGATGTGTTCCTTGTCGTGCTCCAGTTTGATTCTTCTGTGCTGGTTCATCCATTTCGACGACCACATAGGGATCCTGAGCGCCAGCAAGTCCTTCACCTTTGACAATTTTCACCAGAAGACGTCTACCGGAAGCCATGGCTTGCATAGAGTTGCCCATTTGATTTTGAAATGCGTTATTAAGGTTTTCCATGTTATGCTGATGATTGTTGTTTTGAAGTTGGGGAAAAATTTGAGGAGGTTATGTAATGAAATTCTTTCTTATTCTAGATACTTGTAGATGCCAATTGTAAGTAGACGAAAGGAAAGCAATAAAAAAAACATTGTATTGTAGGTTAAAAGTTTCGCAAAAGACCATACTGCTACGTTAGTTCAAGACGACACTTCAACGAGATATCGTTGCCGTCAATTGCATTTGACTTTTTTTTTTGTTGCTACATATACGAGTGGATGACCAAGCATAATCCAAATTGTGGGAAAACCTTTAGCTATTCCTATTAAAAGTAACTGCTTTTGGTCTCTAATGACATACTAGTGGCTACAAAGCCGCCAATCGGTCAGAAACATGGTTTAGACGACAAGTAGGGTAAAGATCCTCCAAATTCTCTATCGTATGCCTACTGATTAGAAGTACACTTGACTCGGTTAAACTTCGCAGTCTTGAACACTTTAATTATGGGATATTGGTAGAAAGATTGGTAACAAGTACAACTAAGGTTTTGTGTATCTTCACGATAGCTTGTGAATGTAATGGTAGCCATTTGTTGAAGGAAAATAGATTTAAAATGACAAGGACAAGTGTAAGAAGTTAACTGAACTCTTCCGCAACGCGTAACACTATACTACTCTATTCTGGTAAATCATACAGAAAAGCACTGGAATCCTGGTAGCCGCTCGGAAACAGTTGTGTGGCGCGTCAACATCATACAGTGCTACGCCCCGGTGGAGCTCTCAATTGTTTACGAGAAGCAGGACTTCTACGATCAGTTAGACGCCATCTTCAACACAAAGCTGAATGGGAACATCGTCATGATGATAAAGGCTTCGAATGCCAAGGTATACAGTGGCAAACATTTTGTAGATTTACAACGTTAATCGCCATTTTTGAGCATGATCAAGTGCTACAATGGCAGCTGGGAGGCAACATAACCAAACTACCTCTGATCAAATTCACCATTCTACCATCCACTACCTTTTGAGAATTAATCTCCTGGACGTCTGGAACTAACTAGGAGTGGGTATGGAAATAGCACCTTTTGATAGCTACTGTGCAATTGCATACTGATGCAGTTCAAGGATTACAATGCGGTATGAATTCAGGAACCACTTTTTGCAAAGAGGGGAAACAATCGACTTTCATTGTTATTGTCACTATTTGAAACTATTGATGTGATGTATCGATATCCGGACTTTTATAATCCCGTCTATCAAAATTCCGAAAAACTTTTAAGATCCCTTAATCATCTTAAAAACCCAATTCTCAAAATCCCGCCTTTTATTCATTTATTTCTACAGGGAATCGTACGAAATACCCACAAAAATAATGTTGACTACCTTAAATGTCGATTTTGCTAATTGTTAAAATCTCAACAAAGCTTTTACCGATAAACAAAAATTTCGGAAGGTTAAAATTTCGATAACCAAGATGTCGATTTAAATTAGAAGAATGTTAGCAATTAGACAGACTGCTATTCTATTAATTGTTCCCCACTTCGTAACACTTCTCCCTCCTCATCGTGCCTTTACCTAACTTTTAATCGTCCTTGAACCTAGTCCCAAAAATTGCTTTGGATATCATCTGCTTATTATCTAAAATGTTTTCCCCTTATCTTTAGTCTTAGTTTTCGCTTCAATTTTAGTTTAAGTTATAGTTCATAGTTTACATATTGTTATTACTTTTAGTTTTAGATTTAAGTATGTGGAGAAGTTTAAGTATCTCGGGGTCCTATTCACGAGTGATGGTAGGAGCAATACTGAGTTATCCTGTAGGATTGGTCAGGCTGGAGCAATTTTGAGACAGCTTGGTCAATCTGTTATCTGGAGGGCCGAACTTGGCATCGAAGCTAAGTTGTCGGTCTTTAATTCAGTGTTTGTTCCGACCCTCACCTATGGTCATGAGGTTTGGGTAATGACCGAAAGAATAAGATCGCGGATACAAGCTGCCGAAATGAGATTTCTTCGTTGTATTGCTGGGGTGACTCGACGAGATCGGGTTAGGAACACCAGAGTACGCGAGGCACTCAATGTCGAGCAGCTACTTCTTCGGACGGAGAGGTCCATACTTCGATGGTTTGGGCACGTCAAACGCATGTCCCCAACTCGGTTTCCAAGACGTGCCATGGAATTCGTGCCATCGGGTACGCGTCCCCTGGGCAGGCCTAGGATGAGATGGCTGGACCAAGTCCGAAATCTCACCTCTACCCGTATGGGGATTGCCCCTGATGAGTTACAGTCGATGGCGGAAGATCGGCAAATGTGGAGAGTCCACTTAAGCTCTCTAAACCCGCGACCCTCATAGTGGATAAGCGGGCCATTGGAAGATGATGATGATGATGATGATTTAAGTATGTATGTATTTAGGCTAGTGCCTAAAACATCTTAAGGATTTTTTGACCTAATGCTGTCTTTAACAACCAACCGTGGAGCAACAGTCAATCATCCAACGACGAAAATGGCTGTCATACATTTTAGAAAGGCGAAAGCTTTATTGCTCATAAGGCAATGTCCTGGTATCCGCTTACCCAAGATGGCAGAAGAGTGGGTCGACCGAAAAATACATCCCGCACAACAGTTAAGGAAGAATTTCGGCAGTTGGGGAAGAGTTATAGAGATCTGAGACATATTGCTAAAAACGGTGCACGATGGCCCCTAGTTTTAATAGGGATCATGGGACCGACAAGGGGAAACCGAACATGGTACTCACTAAAAAAAATAAGCGGTAATAACCGATTTCTATGAAAGCACAATTGATCTAATCTAGTTCAAGTGAATCCACCAAATTCGGTGGATAGCCATCTAACTTAACCTAACCTTGCCTCTCTACTTTGGAATAAAATAAAATCATCTTCACTCACTCAAGAAAGGATGCGATTTATTTAAAAATTATATTATGTGCTCCTAATGGGACACCCTATAACCAGCCAAATTTTGAGTTGAAATAAACCAAAGTAAGTTTGAATGATAAGCGGAAAGTTAACTAATGACCGGACCATTGCAGAAATCGATCGCCTACTTCAGAAAAGCCTGATTTAAGTAAGTTACAAGGTTAAATTATTTCAATCAAGTCGAAAGATTATATAAAAAAAAAAATATTCAAAAAACGATCACAATTCGAGGATAATGAGGGTCACTCTAAAGAGAACGAAACAAATTATGTAACACCGCCTGCAATCTCACTTATTATATGCAAATTTGCGCATTCTCTGAAATGAAACAAAAAAAGGATAAACCATCACAAGTTGTATTCTCTTCCACTCAATCATTCCTTACGGAGAGGAGGTATAGGAGTATGACAACCAATAGCGTTCGGCACGAAAAGATTTTCGCAAAATAAAAATGATAATGATACGCAACATGCGATTACAAAAGGACTTGCATGTCAAATGAATTAATACTCGTGTCCTTGACGGTTTGTTTGAAAAATTTCCTTTCGCCTACTTTGAAATATCGACTCTATACACGGCATACATGGTATATAAAGCCCAAAATAAACTTGCGAGAGAGATATGAGATTTATGAAAAGGACATGACTAAAGTATAAGCTCATGCAAACCACCGACTGGGTCTGGTACTTCATTCTCATTTTCTCATATCGTCTCACCGCTAAGGAGTCATAGTGAATGGGTAATATTACAGGAAGGTCAGTGGTTTCGATCTCAGCCCGGGGGCATGTTGAGTACATTGAAAAGTCACAAGGATACACAGTTTCACGAAAGGCTGTTGTGAGGATTTCACTGTAAATTAAAAAAAGTTACATTCATCTTTAGAAGGATGTCAACAGAGCAAATACCTGATTACATCCTGGAGCTGTTGTTCATCCTGATCTACTGCCTTGATGGCACCCACGCTGTTCATCGTAATTCGAATCTGAAATGATATTGATTTATCAGTGATGAAAATAAATAACTTCTGCGCTGCGATGACGCTTAAATATTTGTTAATAATGTCAAATCATGTCAATAGGTCCTTTCAAGTCTAGTAAAGCAAAAGAAATGTACTCACATCGGGATATCCTTCGACACGCATGTCACCTTTTAACGTGTTATAATTCATAGAAGTCGACATGCGTGCACGAAAACGTGACACTGTCACTTTGTAATGAGACGTATCAACTTTGCCCGACTTCTGGCGAAAAGATTTAACTTGTAGCACTGGCATTGCATCGACATCGAATGTGGTGACCTAATAAATAGTTGAAGGGAACGTTATAAGGATTCTCCCATGGAAATGTACCGTGATTATTGCCTTACCATGTCGGCTGGATTATTTTCATCACAATTACAAAATATATTTGACAATCCCGGTGGAGGACTGTCTGGAAGAACACGGACTATTTCAACGGCAACTCCATGCTGAAAATAAAAATAATTATACAAAGACACATTAGTAATACTGAAGATATTGATTGGGTGTAAGTAATAGGTTGTGCACGGACCGAGAATCTGTAAGCTAAGCTTCAAGACAGAGGCTTACAGAAGAGACGTCAAAAAACCCTAACGCAGCTAGAGCAGAATCACACAGACTAAGTCATGTGATCTTGTTCCAAACCAAACTAATATTTGAAACTAGCGATTGCAGACCAAGGCAGACATTTTTGTTATAACGTACACAAACCTTAAGGGAAGCTATTCAATGTAGGAAATGGAAAAGAGATTCAAAGCGTTACGGGAGCGTCGTGACACAAGAAATTTAATAAATAGCTTGTACTACCACCCGTTGTGCGTCAAGATCTAGCTTCTCGCAACCATTCATGTTGTGCGTGTTATAATTTTCGCACGAACGGAAATTCATTGCCGACTTCGACTTGGAAATTAAGGAATTTCTGTATGATAAACTATACCGTCGGAGGTTTGTTATTCGTCAATAAGAGGTGGTGTCGAAACAAATATTCGGTGAATATGGCGGAGGCTCGAGCCTACGCAGTTAGCACAGTAGTCCAACATACGTATCATTGCGCCATGGCCTACACTAGATCCAAAAAAAAATCGGAAAGACGTCCTTCCATAAACAGTAGAATTGCTTGTATTGTCACTTTACCTATGCTCATATCTAAAAATATTATAAGGTTTTTCGCAGTAAGCGCGGTACTACGGACTATTCTAATTTATGGCAATGGATTTAGGTTAAGTTACGTTAAAGAGGCTATATAGCAGCATATAGCCGCACTTAAGCAATTGTAAGCACTATAAAACATAGTGCATATAATGCACATAAGTGTAGATGACCGATAGAGCGAAATTTCTCTACAAACACTTTACGTAGGCACATTTTATGGTAGAGACGCACGTAGTGTAAAGGACTTTGGCAGAGAAGATTTTTTTTTGTTATGAGCTCTACCACTTTTTATTTGTCATTACAGACGGGGGAAGGGGTCTCCAATGTCTTAGACCCCATAACCCGGAGAAACCAATGGATGACTGGACAGTCATAAAGGCGGAGGAACTCTACAAGGACACCTTGTCTTTCCTGCTCCTCATCAACAATGAGAGCACTTGAAGAGCAGACCAAAGACTTAAATTTGGTATCAGGCATGTCAAGCTTAAGGTCTTCCTATAATTGGGTCCTGAGGAGTTGTGGACATTGTCGAAACCGACAAGTTGTTGGAGGATCTGATGATTGTCGACAAAACCCCAATAACGGATAATGCTGAAAGTCATACGGGCTAATCTGAGGCAATCTAGGTGTGTCTCCGATAATATGCTAGTTTGCCTAAAGGAGGAAAATATTGAAATCGACGTTACCCAGGAGCCCTGGGTGAGAGACTCAGCCATAAGTGAACTTTAAGACAACTAATACAACATGTTCTACAATTCCAACCACAGGCTCATGGTAGGCCCAGAACATACATACTCACTAAGAAACATATAAATGCTTTTGTGTGTCCCTGTTGAAGCTCACACGATTTAACAGTTGTTAAACTGAAGCGTGCGTACAAAACACTGTACCTCACCTCAGCATATATGACACAAAGAAGAACAATCTACTGATGGATTGCGGCGCCAATGCTAGGAAGGTCGAAAATTGAAGACGTTCCAATCTAGAGTCATTAACAGACTACAGATGGATCATCTATGATTTGCGTCTCGAGGTCGAGATCGCTGAACCGTTTAGAAACACTAGAAGAGTTAATTGGACTTAGTTTTGCCAAGTCTTTAGAACAAAACTCCAAAACATACCCAAAATAAACATCTTATCAATCGAAGCACTGGAGGCAAGGGTAAAAACTTTCGAGAAGGCAATGGACGTTGGCTACAAAGTCTCTTACCTAGCTAAAGGTGATAAAAAAAAACACTCCCCCATGGTGAAACGAAGATCTCTCTAATCTCAGGCGAATGACCAGAGCAATCTTTAATATCTGTAACCAACCAAAAAGCGGGCCTAGACGGACAACTGCCAATTAATAGAAACCCTCAAGAACTCCACCAGGTTAAGCAAATTCCTGTCCAAGGAACCCTACTTTTTTGAGAAGGTCAGATGGAGGATAGACATAATCCTCTACAGAGCCCCTGGAACTCCTAGTGAACACACCCTTTCCTGAATCATAGCTTCTCTCCGTTCAAATCTTCGGTCCCTGCCGGGATACTACCCGTCATGTTAGAGAAAATACAAGACCTAACAATAACATGAAGCGCCAATCTTAAGAAGCTGTTTAGTACTGAGCTGCTTACCCTCCTCTTGGAGACGCGCTCGAGTGATGTTAATACCCAAGATAGGGAAACGCGGGAACGAGACCTCAAAGGATTTCAGGCCAATTAGTTTAACCTCCTTTGTACTTAAAACCCTAGAGCGTGTCTAAAATATCCACATGCATTCTATGAGAATCATTGCCATCCAAATCACAGCACGCTTACCTCAAGGGAAGCTCCACGGAAACGCGTCTCCACGGTGTAAGTCACTTCACCAAATTCACCGACAGAGTAACGCCATAGAGCGGCCTCATTTCTCCTCTACTCTGGCTAATGGTCATGAACAAAATTTGTCTAAGACTAGAAAGAAAAAGGGTCAAAGTGATCTCGTATGCGGATGACGTGGTGATACTAGTGTCAGGGATGTTTCCCTCCGTGATAAGTGAAATTATGGAGTCTGCTCTAGACAAGGTAAACACCTGGGCCGCAAGTTGGGGCTTTGGTGTAAACCCGAGCAAAACTGAACTGATGCTATTCACTACGAAAACCAAAATACCTGACTTCACTATCCTTCAGCGCTAGATATCTCGGTATCATGCTTGACCCAAAACTTAACTGGAAGCAAAAAATAAAACACAGAGTAAGGAAAGCATGTGTAGTCTTCTATGCCTGCAGCAAAACCTTTGCAAAGAAGTGGGAACTTCAACCTAAGATGACCTTGTGAATGTACACAGACGTAGTGCGTCCAATTCTCACCAACGGGTCACTAGTACGGTACAAGAGTACAAGCACCACGAGCGCATTGAGGTCGGCCCCAACGGATGCTTTTATTGTGCTCCTGCATCTTCTGCCTCTCGACTTACACACAAAAAATACCGCACTATGAAGCGCATTCAGACTCAAAGAATTTGGGTGCTGGACTTCACGGCGCTACGGTCACAGCAACATCCTGGACTCGTTACCAAACGGCATGGTCATGTATTCAACCGACTACATCACACCAAAACAAAACTTCAGGAAAAACTTCCACATGGGATTCCCCAGTGAAGTGTTGAAGGACTTCTACACGGTTATCTATACCGAACTGCGGTGTGGGGGCCGGTTTCTACTCGGAATCCCTGAAAATATCCAGATCATACTGCCGGATTTTGACATCATCTTCCAGGCGGATTTACTGGCAGTCCGAGAGGCTTGCACGCAACTCGGGCTTGACAAAACGCACAAACAAAACATTACTATCCTTGCAGATAGCCAAACCGGTATCAAAGCTATTGGCTCGGCTATCATTGTCCGCTTGGACGAACGATTGAGGATCACACTGCTCTGGTTTTCAGGGCAGAGTGACCAATGAAACAAGCGTGTAGATGAACTGGACAGGCAGGGATCGACTCTTCATGGCTCACTCGCGGCAAGGGTCTACATCTCGCTAGGAGCGGTTAAAAGAAAAACCCACTCACATTTCCTGCAGAAGGCCAACCTCCAATAGAGGTGGTTAACCAACGGCGCCATATCAAGGAAGATATGACCGGCAATACAATTAGAAGAAAAGATCTCGGCAGAATATCGGCGATAACCACGGGGCATTGGCCAATTGGAGACCATGCGGCCAAAGTAGGTAAAACATACAACACCCACAGTCACAACTGTGAAAACGAAAACTAGAGGAAACTCTCTCCCATTTCCCCTGAAAATGGCCGGTACTAGCAAGAGCCAGACTGCGTGCACTGAACCAACCATTCTTCGACGACCTCAACAATTCGTTTTTTAAACTCCATAGGCTGGATCTAGGCTCTCCCGGCTGTCTCACCCACCTTTAACGACAAATATCATCAACCAGGTCACACAAGTCGTGGAAACAAAAGGCACATCTTAGTGTGCCTATCTATCTACCCTAAAGCAGTAACCTGTGACACAAGATGTCCTCTATCTGGCGAAATGAATCTCTTGGAGCGCTTAAATAAAGCTAGTAACGCTGAATTGGCAATGAAATAGAATCGCTTCACCAAAAATAGATGCGTGTAAGGAAACCCATAAATAATAAATCAAATATTCAGTCAGCAAATAAGGCAGAGTTTGAAGTTTAATATTTCGATAACCCTTAGCCTTATGAAAAAACTAAGGCCGAACTTATTGATATGTGTTAATTGTTTTGACCATATTTTCATTACGCAAATACGCTCTCTGGGCACTGTAAACGTTCTAAGCTCACCTTGGTGG
This sequence comes from Matsumyia berberina, assembly GCA_917880715.2. Classification (NCBI taxonomy): domain Eukaryota; kingdom Metazoa; phylum Arthropoda; class Insecta; order Diptera; family Syrphidae; genus Matsumyia; species Matsumyia berberina. Next base: position 46,841,859 of record OU862871.1, on the reverse strand, counting down.
CGAACAATCTTTACAAATGGTTAATTTCAATATCAATCGCATTCTCTAGTCACGGTTTACATATTCGTTTAGTGTCACAAAGTCAGACGTTTTGAAATATACGATTACACGACTCATTTAGCAGAAATCCACAGTCCGACATTCCGACCCAGTACCTCATAACGATCCAAAAATACTTTATTTGGTAACGAATTGAAAACAGAATTGCTCACACACAGACTCACTTTTCAACTGGCTCCGAGGCCAAGGTCAGAAAATGTTTTCAATTTTTTTTTATTTTTGGTTTTTGTTTTACATTTTGTTTTCATTCAAATAAATGACGTAACCGGCCCCGAATAAAAAACGTGGTTTCCAGTTCCAGTTCTGCCTGTAGTGCACACGCTCTAGCCATTTAATTTCGTGTCCCCCTGCTCTGATGAGATAATTTCCAGTGGGGCGTAGTGCGGTGCTTTAGTTCGATTCAATTTCGATGGATGTGAGATAAATTGTTTAGAATTAGACGGGCAAGTGTTACACTGCCAATAGCACGTCTTCTCTGATAACGAACTATTGTAGTTCAACCTCTGAACCTAAAAATTAACTCGACAACTGTCAAAGAGGCTAGGGGCTAGGCACCGCCGCCGAAAATATAAAAGAAAAATAATGGACTTGCCGCAAACTTTTATGATGGCGGTATTTCAAAAAAAAAAAAAAAATACAAATCTTTATGGCGGCAGGCAGGAATAATGAGACAATTTTCGATGGAGGTTATGGATTGGGTGGTGTGACGACGATATTTGAACTTTCACTGGAGGAGACTTCCAACACGGATGAATTAAAAAAATTTCCAAAAATTAATTTTCCATCTGGTAATCAGAAACACTATCTCAGCAGTGTGGATATTTTCATCGTGTTTGTAGACTCAGTTTCCATTTTTTAGTCGATTCTGCATAATGTGGGTCAATTCCAATTGCGGCTAATCGGTGGGATTGCGTCAATCGAAAAGTGGAAAAACGAGAAGTTGACAGAGCAATCATGGAATGAACTTTCAGATTGAGGTGTAGTTCGCAACCAAAGTACAGAGATCATGTAATTTAGTTTTGTATATCACCGACTGGTTTTGCTTTAAATGTGGATATCCGTTTGAACTTTTCAAAATAAACCAGCTATGACACATGGTTACAGTCGCTCGCCATTTATTGAAGTTCTAGCAGAAATGTTGAAGGGAAAATTGCAGTTAAATTTAATTATTCTATGGGTGCTTGAAACCAAACCGTCGTTTTTTCTTCCACTGTCAAGTTTCTAGAGAGTAGAGTAAGAAAGTCAGTATTCTATGCTTGCAACAAAACCATTGGCTAAAGGTGGGGACTTGCGAAAAGAATGCCATCCTCACTTACGAGTCACTTGTCTGGTAGTCCAACCTAACCAAAGCAAACAACATAACCAAACTCAGATAAGTTTTCGCCGTGGCGAAAGCGTTCGCGGCGTTGGACTGCCGTGCGAGCAGCATAGGTTCAACTCCTCAGCAAAATCCATTGAACATTTTCGCTTCTCAATTCGCCGTTCGGAGTATTTAATAAAATGGGTGTCCCCGTTCATTCGTGTGAAAAATTTAGCTCGCTTTTGAATGGTGGCGAGGAGCTTGGCGTTGGTCTGTCTTTGGTTTTCGTACATGCTCCGTTTTTTTTTGTCCTTGGAAAGCGGTGGAATTCGGCGTCGCTTGTAATGCTTACAACTCCGCCAGGTTACGCAAGTAACTTGCCGGTCCCAAGCCCGGGTAAAGGAGGAGGTAACGGCTTGCCCAATCCTCAGTAAAATTCTTGTGCAGGGCGGGGTTAAGGTGTTAATCGAACCGTGCCGATGACCTACCAGCCTGGGGGCCCGTAAATAGCTCAGTCGTGAACGGTGTACTCTGGAGAACAGGCGTCCTCCAGTTTTATCTAGCCTTGTCCACGCACGCGGGGCTCTGCGTGGATCGACAGTGTATTTCCCTAGCTTCTCGTGGGATCAAAATAGATTAAAAAAAAACAATAAATGTTTCTGACGGTGATCTGGAAAGTCCAAATCCCGTCTGTCAGCCCTCGGCTGAACCTACTCCTTGTCGCAGATGGAACGATGACCGTCTGCTTCAAGAGATCGACGAAACTCTGACCGAAGGTAGTCTGGAAAGTCCTAACTCCGCCGGTCAGCTACCCATTGGACAGATTGAATGTCCAGTCCGTGAAGCTGAATCCGATCTCGACTCCCTAGACCGGGTATCAGTCGGCACAGCGAGTTCAGCCCCCACGGACGAAAATTATAAGAGCTGTCCTGAAGCTCCTGATGCCAGCGTGCAGGAAAGCACAGTGCCCCCCACCAAGAGGAACCGCCTAACCACGGCAAACAAAAAACGGCTCAAGTTCCTCATAACCCAGGGCCTGCCCTACAATTCAGCGCTGGAAAAGACGCTCCAGGAACGACCCTCCCAACAGAGCCAAGCGCCAGGAGCATCTAGCAAAAGATCTCGCTCCAACGACAACTTCGCTGGCACGGCCAGCAAGCGGATCAAGCCAGATGCTCCTCTCTTTGCTGAAGTGGCTGGCGCCATTAAGGTAGGCATCCTCTTGGAGAGCTACCCTGTTGGCCTACTCGAAACTGTGCAACAGAAAGCAGTGGAAACGCCATCATCAAGGAGCTGCATAAGCTCCCCGAAGATGGTCCGCAGATTCGCTTTCTGGGCTGCTCGCACAAACCGGGTTGGCTAACAGTAAACTGTGCGGACACGAAGAGTTGCGACTGGTTGGCCACCATCGTCCCTAAACTGACGCCATGGGAGAATGCCAAGCTTGTCATGGTTGAAGGAGATAATTTCCCGAAACCATGCGTAGCCACGGCATACTTCCCTGGCGAACTCAGTCCAGTAGATGTGATTCTTCGCTCTTTAAGGACGCAAAATAAAATCCTACCGACCAAGGACTGGAAAGTTCTTCGGAAGGTAGTAAATCCCCAAGGAACTGCCCTGACTCTTTCGATGGATGAGTGCTCAGTGCGTTCGCTGAAGAGTCTGAACTGCCTACCGTTCTACAACATGAACCGTGTGCAGTTCAGAATCCAGAAGCAGGCACAATCCTCATCATCAAATGCTCCTACCCAGACACCTAAGGAGGCAGACCCTTCGCTTCCTTCTTGTTCTGGCTTAACCGCCCAAGGAACTTCGGCCTCCAAGAAATTGGAGCTGAAGTCAAGACCTGTGGCATCGCTCTCGGGAGCTGGAAAGTCCGCTCCCGCGAAGTCGAAGCCAAGTCTCACCCAAGCGTCCAGGCAAGAGAGACCATCCTCGGGTCCATCTGCCAAGTCAGGGACCTTGACTCAACCCAAACCTAGGACCCAAGACACTAACCCCAGACAGACATTGCCTGCGGTTTTTGTCAGACCTTCCAAAGGTCCCGTTCGCGGAACCCTGAACATGCCCAACACCGAACAGTTCAGAGGCCGCGGCGGAAAAAGAGGGGGCTTTCCCAGCAAAGCCTCCTTTAAAAAACTTTAGCCCCTGATGAAGGTTGTTCAAATCAACCTTCATCACGCCAAGGCTGCCTCGGCAGTCTTGGTGCAGGCGCTGAATTCGAGGGGCCTATCCATCGCCCTTGTGCAGGAACCATGGACCAGCACAAGTGGAAAAATTCTGGGCCTATCAACACCTTCAGGTAGGACGCTGTGTTGTGCTCTGTCCAACAGACCCAGAACATGTATTATATTTAATAATAACATAAACTTCTTCCCACTAACAGAATTCACTAACCAGGACATCTGCGCAGCTATGTTGAAGACGAACAACTCCAGGGATACCATAGTTGCATCGGCATACTTCCAACTGCCGACATCATCCTGGGATGCGACGCGAACGCTCACAGCACGATCTGGGGCAGTTCAGACACGAACAGCAGAGGTGAGTCCCTTCTTGAATTCATTGCATGCAACAACATAAATATATGTAATTCGGGCAGGGAACCAACTTTTGTTACCTCCACTAGGAAAGAGGTGTTAGACCTCACTCTAACGTCTTCTCTCTCCAGTAACCTCATCTCCAACTGGCATGTGTCTACCGAACCCTCGTGCTCGGACCACAGACACATTAGGTTTGATATTGACACTAACACCATAGTCAATCTATCCTATCGCCCAAGGAGAAATACTGACTGGATCACCTACAAAGACCAGCTCAGCCAATCAATCATTGGAAAAATCCCTCGCATCGACAGCAAGGATAAACTTGAAGTCTTTGCTGACTATGCCAGACACTCTGTCATAACTGCATTCGAGGACAACTGCCCTCTTAAACTGAAGAAGTTTAAAAGGCAAACCCCCTGGTGGAACAACGACCTCAATCATTCTAGGTCCAGAGTAAGGAAGCTTTTTAACCGAGCCAAACGGAACGGTGACTGGCAAACCTACTCCCAAGCTCTCACCAGGTACAACCAAGATATAAAAAAGGCCAAAAAAGAATCGTTCAGGCGATTTTGCGACAATATCTGCGACACAAACTCTGCATGCTGCCTGCACAAAGTTCTTGCCTCTGACCGATCCGTCTCTTTGGGTTCACTCATAAAAGAAGATGGAAGTCAAACCAAATCTAAGAAAGAGACCCTTGAACTTTTACTTAGAACTCATTTCCCAGGATCAATCCCAATCGATCCACTCTCAACCAGACCATCACCCCAGGCAGACTGTCCCTATCTGCCGACAAGGGGAGACTGGAAAATCGCGAGAGAAATCTGCAACGTGGGAGCCACCAAATGGGCCATCTCCTCCATGAAACCCTTCAAAGCCCCTGGAGATGATGTCATTTTCCCAGCACTACTGCAACAAGGAGCAGAGATAATTGCTCCAACTCTATCCAAGCTGTTTAGCTGTAGTCTAGCCCTTGGATACCTACCCGCTGCGTGGCGTAGAGTAACTGTCAAATATCTACCTAAGGCTGGCAGAACCTCGGACTCAAGTCCCAAATCCTTCCGTCCCATCAGTCTTATGTCATTCATTCTGAAATGCATGGAAAAGATAATTAACAGATCTACTGAGTCAGCACTCAATGACTTGGTAACCAGAATTGAAACCTCCATCGACAGGAAGGAGATATGCCTTGTCGCATTTCTTGATATCGAGGGAGCCTTCAATTACACCTCATATGAATCCACTAAACGTGCACTCAGTAATATGAACCTCTCACCAACAATAAGCAAGTGGATTATGTCCATGCTGGAAAGTAGGGTGATACACACCAACATCGATGATGTTGAAATATCGGCGCTTACAACTCAAGGATGCCCCCAGGGTGGAGTCCTGTCGCCACTGATTTGGTCGCTCGTCATTGACAGTCTTCTCCGGTCCCTAAAGAACCTAGGGATCGAGGTCATTGGCTATGCAGACGATGTGGCGGTCATCGTCAGTGGCAAATATGAAAGCGTTGTTTCAGAAGTGCTCCAATACGCACTATCTGAGATACAGAAATGGTGCACAAAAGAAGGCCTCTCTGTAAACCCCAAAAAGACACATATAGTTCCTTTTACCAGAAGAAGAAACCTAAATCTCCTGATTCGCCCCTGTATCTATGGCGAAACCATTCAATTTTCACAAGAAGTAAAGTACCTTGGGGTTATCCTGGACAGCAAATTGTCCTGGAACCCCCAAATTGACCGGACTGTTGGAAAAGCCACACGAGCACTGTGGACCTGTCGCCGCATCTGTGGCAACAATTGGGGATTAAGTCCAAAAATCATGCTCCAAATTTACACCTTGGTCGTTAGACCCACCCTGGCCTATGCGGCAATAGTGTGGTGGACAAAGACAAATGAGGCCGCCACAGCTAAGAAATTGGAACGGGTGCAGCGCCTAGCTGAAGTCTGCATGACCGGCTGCCTGCGCTCCACCCCCACCGCCTCGCTTAACGCCATTGTCGTTCTACCACCAGTTCGAGTCCATATCCAAACCCAGGCTAAACTCAGCCTGCACAGGCTCTTCCATCTAAACATTATCAGTTCCGAACATCCCCCTGATGGCCACCTTAACATGCTTCCCACCCTGCTCCAAAGCAGAGAGTTCAGCATGCCATTGGATGACTTTCTCCCAAGGTATTGCTTCAAACGAAATTACTCAGTAGTCATACCCCCCAGTGACGACTGGGAAAAATTCAAACCCCGTCCCTCAGAGCATGACCAGGTATGGTATACAGACGGCTCTAAAATGGACAGTGGATCTGGGGCTGGAATATTCGGAGAGTCACTTAGCACTAACCTATCGGTCAGTCTAGGCACGTACTCATCGATCTTCCAGGCAGAAATATTTGCCATAAACCAGTGCACAAGTTTAAGCTTGCTCTCTAACCCACGTGGCAAAACCATTTTTATCTTCTCTGACAGTCAAGCTGCCCTGAAAGCACTGAATTCAGCCACGATAAAATCAAAACTAGTTCTAGAGACAGTCAAATTGCTTCTAGAATGCGGAAAAAACAACTTGGTCATACTACATTGGATCCCTGCTCACAAAGGCTACGCCGGCAATGAAACAGCGGATTCACTGGCCAAGATAGGTGCGACCACCCCCCTCACTGGTCCTGAACCAGCCTGTGGAGTAAACAAAACCATTTTTAAAAACTTCATGAGGGAGCAATCCCTGCTCAAATCCAACGCGATCTGGATGGAAAGTATAGGACAGAAATGTACCAAATACTTCTTTCCCATAGTATCGCAAAAGAAATCCAAGTTTCTTTTAAAGCTAAGCAGGAACCACCTTAGAATTCTAACCGGCATCCTAAGTGGCCACTGCCGTCTAAAACGGCATCTTCACAAGCTTGGCCTGTCACCGGACCCTACCTGCAGACTGTGCCTGGAGAGCGATGAAAGCTCTCTCCACATCGTCACAGAATGTCCCGCCCTTATCCATGTGAGAAAACGGACCCTAGGCAGTGAACTCGTTTCACCAACGGCGCTTGCCACGCTCCACCCAGAGAGGCTGATTAGCTTCCTGACATCCTCTGGAGTAGACAAACTGCTCTAAACTCTCGGGAAAGCACAATAGGCCTCTTTATGAGACCGCAGTGCTAGAGTGGACAAACCGCTCCCCACTAATAATAATAATAATAATTCTTACACCACCAGTTCGAGGAGGGCTGCAATCAGCCTGTGATGGATTTCACTCCAACTTTGAGGCGACTTGTTGTAGTGAGTGCAGTTTTTTGCATTATGATTAAAGTCCACAAGTAATTTGTCGACGTTTTAAATTCTCATAATGACAAAACGCTTAAGCCAGCCAAACTTTTCACAGTCTATATCCATCTGTTTCGAGTTTTTACACTCAAAACCGTGTCTTATGCGAGTAGAATCGATAATCGATTTTCGGTCGCATGAATTATTTTCAATGGACACAACATGCGTTCTCTTCACAGGCATGTTAGTGCGTATCGAACGCCTAAACGAAAGTCAACAGATGGCGAATAAGTAATTCTCCTTTTATTTCAAATCGCATAAAGGAAAACTTTAAATTGCACACGACATGCTGTCACCACAAGAACTTGTTGAACCAATTAAACTTTATAAGTAGCAATTATGTTGAACACAGGTTTCGTTGGTGGGGTGGATGCTCGGTGCACTCGAGCCCTACTTAGGCCCTGGCGTTGACTAAAAGGCTGCTTGTAGGTCCAAAGCGTCCACATCGTCAGTAAAGAGGTTGTACAAGTAGAAAAATAAAAATAAAAAATAAATATACTCCAGGATAATGTCCCCATAATCAAGTGTTGTATAAATAATTAATTAGGGGTGGCATAGGGCTTTAGGAGTATGAGAATCAGTTGAACTTTGAAAGTGGCGGGCAAAATTAAAGTAGGTTTAATCAAAGAATGTATATATCTTTCGGCAGGACATGGGGCTTAACAACAAAAAAAATTTACAGGATATACATACATGGATGGGCATGATCCTTCATTTCCACCCTCTGGACCTGTTCAGAAAAGGCGCTGCTGCAAAAGGTGCACTCAGACTGAGAGAATCTAACCTGTGGAAGCAAACCACTTATGGACATGCGAGGATACTGGACATTATTAAGGTAACAGGCGAGAAATATAACCACATCGGATTACCTGACCCAAAAATGGGAACAGGAACAGGAGCCGGATTCTACTCGGAAATCCTACAGAAACAGGAATCTTTTAAATTGCCAGAAACCTGTAGTGTATTCCAAGCCAAGATCCTGACAATACAAAAAGCTGCAGGCTGCATAAGAGATTGTAATCTTCCCCCATCGGATTTTACCACCTTTGTTGACAGTCAGGCAGCTTGAAAATCGACCAAATCTAATACAATCAGATTAAAGGCAGTTAAGAAATGTCGAGACTCGCTGATCACCATAAGGCATTATACTGTCAATCTTTGCTGTGTTCCTGGACATAAGGACATAGAAGGGAACGAAAAAGCTGCTGAATTGGACAGATTAGGGTCAGCTATGAACGTTGGCAAGTAGGCACATCTGTAATATCACCGATAGGGAGATTGCATAGGATAATAGACAGCATAATAGAGAAGGAAGCTAGTTCCTCCTGGTTAGCCAGAGAGGATTGCGCCACCTCTTGGACGCTATGGCCGAAATTAAGTAAAGCTTGGACAAGGTTGCTTCTGGCACTTGACAGATCCTTTATGCGCATGCTCACTGGAGTTGTCACAGGACACTACGCTATCGGAGTAATGCTCCGCAGGGGAGAATCTAATCCAACGATTTAGGCAAAAGCTGCGGAGATGAGGAAGAGGTGGAATCAATCCAACATCTGCTGTCCTACTACCTCGCCCTGCATGAACAAACGTCTACGCGCATTAGGAATAAGGTTCTTTGCAAGCATAACAGAGGTAACAGACTTACAGTTAACGACCTACTCAGATTCTTATAGAGTTCTAACTGGTTCACAAGACAGCCAGCAATAGGATAGGTCCTTAGGTTGTCCCGGGAATCAGGTCGGAAGAATCAATATGCGAAAGAAGTGCACAAACACACAACGAATGGCTTGTCTGGGTATCACCGACAACGATGGCTGCCATGAAAACGGGGCAAGGAAACTGGCAGGACACTCAGCGGCAGGATTGAAAGCCTCGGAAAAATCATTAAGACGATCAAAATAATCACGCCAATCATCAACCATCAGAGTCATTTTGGAGACAAGACCTTCAACTTTCTCAGAAATATTAATACAGAATTTTCTTCGAAAGATTCTCGTACTCAAACTATAGAAACAAGCCGTGAATGGATAACTTTACACGGACGGCTTTAACATCGCAAGCTGAGCTGGCGCTGGGATATACTACAACAACCCACTGGTAGAAGTCAGGATTCACCTAAATTGTTTTGTCATAGTCTTCCAAGCCCTTTTAAGGGCTGCAATTTTCTTGAAACATCACACGAAAGCAGAAATCTATTAGATAGTCAAGCAGCACTTCAATCCAATTTCCAGAACTCATCTGGTCAAGAAAGGTTATAATAAATGCAATCTCCTTGCCCGCCTAAACGACGTGCGCTTCTGAATCGAGTCACGAAAGTGTCACGGCAAGTGTGAAAGCTGACGAACTGGCAAGAGAAGGACCGCACGTGGTAGAACGATTCGCTGAAAACACAGTCGGACTCACACTGACAATAATCGAAACATCAACCAATGAGAAAATGCAAAGCGATTTCGAAGATCACTCGTCAAACCCTTCGACGTACAAAATGGCACGATCACTCCTAAACAAGTAAAAAGCCTGCTTACAAAATAAGTTCTAGGTAAAAGCAAGAAGCAATTATACCTGATGGTGGAACTAATCAGAGGGCACCTACACCTCAACAATCATATGCTCAGACTAAGGCCCGTCGACGATGAAGAAGAGGAGGACCTAGCACACTTTCTATACCTCTACCCAGCCTTAGTGAGACCACGACAGAAACCCCTGGAGTCTATGTAAATATCGGACCTTATCGAAAACATGAAAATTCGCCAGATCACTCGCACATTAGTGTCAAGTCTATAATTGTTCTTACTTTCCTTAGATCCCCTCCAACGAACATATGTGCATATGTGCCAAACCTGGCCTACTCATAGAGTTCTGAAACTTTAACACAACGGACTGAAGGCTAAGTAAAGAGCACCTCGTTCACTCTCACATACCATACCTTTACATTAAACGTTTTGTGAAAGACATTGTAAGGGGACTGTCGGCGGCGAAAGCATAGATTTTCCTTTTTATGGATTGTAATAGATTGTTGATATGAAGAAGAAACAGTCTTGGGTAGATTTTTTTGCAAAGTTGGCATTTTTATAGATGAACCTGAGTCCATACTCAAATGACAGTGTAGGATTTCACCTTAAAGTCAGATCCCCGCATTCCTGATCCTCGCAACACTGCTGTCAAATTTTTATTGCTAGGAGGAGTTCCAGAAATCAGCTGCTTAACTTCTTCAGCTGAAGCGCTGCCGACCAAATTTCTTAAAAGCGCCCATGTCGTGGCAGCGCCTATCTATAGTTGGCAACTCTTACATAACATCTATTTCATAGCATCGCTGCTAGAGCGCGATTATTCGATAAACAAAAAAAACCGCGTTTCAATAATCAGCTTTACCTCTCCCCGATTGCGATATTCTTTTATTGCTAAGATGAATAATTTATAGACACTCTGACAAATATGCATGCAATCAGCTTGCCACACCCTCGGCCATCATCCAATGCTGTTCACATTCCTCTAATAATCACAACAACAAGCCAATTGAATTCCAAAAAGAGTTCACGATAATTGAATTTCCAAACTGATCGATGAATCGGTGGCACTTTCCTGATGATAACTATCCCTACTTAGATGTCAATCGATAATTGACCATAAACTTCAAGGCGATTTCACTCTATGCGCCTCGAGAACTCATTAATTATTCTACGTCCGAATATGTTAATCAACAACCGATGATGTCAGGCATTAGTTCACAAATATAAAAAAAAATGAACTTACATCTTCAACAGATTTCTTCAAGGTATCATTGAGAGCTATCACCCATGAGTTTAAAAGTTCATTGACAATCACCAAGTCACTATAGAGCCAGCGAAATACTTGACTTGTCCACGTTACGGAAGTCTAAAGATTCGAAGAAAAAAAAATTTACATAATTTGTGTATGCAAATTGGAAATATTTGATTTAAACTTACAGTTTCTGGTCCAACAACATTCGCCGGTGGTGGAACAATTCGTTTTTTTCTGGTCTCAGGGCCAGTCGAACTCTGACGTACAACACGTTTTCGTAGCGGAGCATTCGGTCCACCAATCACACCGGCACTGGATCGGCCACGTCCTCCACCAGCTGCAGCACTTAATGGTTTCGAGTCCTTTTAAAAAAAAATTAACAATGAAACACAAAGCAACTGTCATGTGCATGTCTCACCTTAACATCTTTACTAGACAAAATTTCTTTTGGTTCAGATAGTCGCAGTTTATCACCGTTAGCTTTAGCACCAGCTGTTATAACACTATTGTTTCGACTGCTACCAGTTAATGGTGTTTCCTTATTCATATATTTGTTATATAAAAATTTGCACAGCCACACTAAGAATAGGGCCAATACGGCCCAAATAAATATGAACATTGCTAATGAGTCCATGGATAAGTCACCGATTCCTTCGAATGAACAAATGTAATCATCGATTTGATCAGCTAAGTCCATAATGAAGACCAGTAGGCATCATTTCTGTAAAAAAAAAAATAAATAGAAATGTTTGAGTCATTTTTTTGTTAAAAAGATTGATTAAATAATTTATAACATGTCCATAGATACTTGACTTGCATCTGTCTGGGATCTATAGGGATTTTGAAGAAAATACAAAATTTCCATTACGATGAAAAGTTTATAACACAAAAATTAAATCAAATTGATTTCTTGACATTGAAGCTTCTTAAATTTTAAACGGGAGACAGAGGGCAGGAAACTTAAATACTTCATCCGTGAAAGGAGGTGTATTTTGAAATAATGTGGAGCTTTACCCAATTTTACAGAGATGATGAGAGTGAAAATGACAGAAATAAGAGTCATGAGTTAAAAGGGCGGGGGAGGGGGCATTACAAAGGCAGCCTTCTTAAGTGATCTTGAGAAAAGTGAAGACAACGTAACTAATTTTCACCGACAGTCAAGTCACGACCAAATTCTTGGCATCTGCCACCTTTAATTCAAATAGCAATTTTCGTTGCCGCTGTGTTTGTGTTAATGAAGCCTTTCCTGATATCGTCACTGCTTGGAATGTGTTTTTGTAGTAGCCCTTAAAAAACGCGAAGTTAACGATTCGTCAAATTTTGAAAAAACAAACAAACTTCTCTAGAACTGAGTAGGTAACGAGTAGTCCGTATACAGCAAAACCGAATGGAACAAACTCCTTTTCAATGGGTCTATGTCTAGCAATGTCGCAAACAACGTCAAACGCTCCGCATCATCATCATCATCATTTGCAATGACCCACTTATACTTTATCAGGGTCGCGGGTTTATGGTGCTTAAGTGGACTCTCCACATCTCCCGATATTCCGCCATCGACTATAAACCATCAGGAGCTATCCCCATACGGGTAGAGGTGAGATTTTGGACTTGGTCTAACCATCTTATCCTAGTTCTACCCAGGATACGCCTACCTTATGGCGCGAATTCCATGGCACGTCTTGGAAGGACCTTTCTGCTCGAAGAAGTAGCTGAACGACATTCAGTACCTCACATATTCTGGTGATCCTAACTCGATCTCGACGAGTTACTCCAGCAATACAACGAAGAAATCTCATTTCCGCAGCTTATATCCGCAATCTTTCTTTTCTTTCAGTCATTACCCAAACCTCATGACTATAGGGGAGAGTCAGAAAAAAACACTGAATAAAAAACCAATAGCTTAGCTCCAACGCCAAGTTCGGCCCTCCTGATAATAGATTGACCAAGCTGTCTCAAAATTGATCCAGCCTGACCAATCCTACAGGATAATTCAGTATTGCTCCTTCCATCACTCGTGAATAAGACCCCGAGATACTTAAACATCTCCACCTGTTGCAATGGGACTCCACTAACATGCAGAGTGCATTGAATAGGGGTTCGGGAAATTAGCATAACCTCTGATTTGTTCACGTTTGCCTTCATCCCAGCTTCAACACAGACGGCGACAAACCTATCTAGTGCGCGCTGAAGTTCGGTCTGAATAAACGTAAGGATGACCTCAGCAAAAAGCAGATGACTTATCCTTAAGTCTCCAGATTCGAACCAATTGCATTATTATGCAAAAAGGAAATCACATCAGTATAAAAGTACGTGTCATCACTGGACACTGAATCATTAGTAGGCATGCCAATAGCCTTACTCTGCATAGATTAGTAGAAACTATTCTTCACCTTCTCTATACATACTCTCCAATAGAGGGAAAATTAACTTAAAAGGTAATTTTTTCGATAACCTTACCCAACTGGCGGACATTGATCTTAGGTGCCTCCCATGCTGTATAAAAATGCAAGAAGCTCTGAACAATTTTCCAGATTCTTGTGGTATCAAAATGGACCTATAATGGTCTAAGTGTGTCTATATCTTGTGCAGATTGGTGCTCAGGCCTAACCCAACCTTGATGTGGGTTACGGACGAAAAACATTCGACACCGCATTCATTCGACGTCCTATTGAAGTTTTTCAGTGGATACGGCCTCTTGAAGAGCAGAAGCAACTTTAATTGGAAGCGAATTTGTCAACACGTCAACGTCTTCTGAAAATTATATGAAGGCTGAATTCGCCTATTTTAGCCTTATTTGCGCTCAGGCCCCTAACGATGACAAGGTCAGCACCACAAAAGAATGTTTCTCCGAGCTACTCGGTAAAACATATGATCGATGTCCTGAATATGATATTTAGGACATACTTGGCAGGATAATTTGTAAGCACATTCTATATGACACCAAGTCTGGAAACAAAACAGTCTATCTGACTCTGACTTTGGTGCGAGGTGGAACGTCACTGTAGCAACAACCTGATTTCTTTATCTCAACATTCATAAGGGGACGTGGCAGTCTTCTGATCATCGCACAATCAATCAAATTGTGATCGACCCAAGACAAGACAAACTAAAATCCAAAAAGTCAGCTGAACCTGACGACCTACCAGCGGAGTTATTTAAAGTTGAACATGGCAATGACCAACTCATCTCTAAAATTTGGTAAGATGAGTTTTTGCCTTATGAATGGAATCTTAGCATCGTTGTCCCGATCAACAAGAAAGGAGATAGTGCCAACTACAGATTTACCAGTCCTCTCAACTTCCCGTAAAAGATCTTATCTCCCACAATTGTGTGAGATAAGACCAGTGCGGTTAACCAAGGAAAGTCTTCGATCGACCAGTTTTCACACTTCCGCAGATTTTGGAGAAAAACCAGGAATTCCAAATCGGTACCCACCGTCTTTTAATCGATTTATCGATCGGTCCAAGGCAAGTATTAGTTTGTAATCTAGCTTGAGACTAAGGTACTTAGCGTCAATTGAAAGGCCCAGACTGTAACTCTTGAGATTGGGTGGAATGATGTTTAAGATTTTAATTTTCCTAATGTACAATGTAGTAAGGCTTAACATTTAGATCCATTAGGCTAGTCGGCAAATGTTTGAGGTAACGTCTTCTGCATATTCCACAAAGTTCATACAACAATTAGAACGCATACTATCTCGTAAACAATGATCCAGTGAACATGGCATTGATACTCCAGCGTTCACTCGAAACAACAAAAATTATCGAATTTCCATTTAGCATACCAATTTGTACCGAACTTGAAACAACGATCGATTAAGTCAGAATTTTTGACGAACGAGTCGAAAACTCATTGGAAATTCTTCGACGCAGTCGTATTTACAAAAATTTGTAGAACGGAAAATGTTCTTCCAGTTTGAAAAAAATATGTAGCCTACGTGCACACTTGCTCCACTAGACATGCGCACGTGAATATTTTCTTTATAAATTCGTCAACATTTCCCTCTGCTTCGAATAAATAATTTAAAAAACGCAATTTAACTGTCTTAGCCATTAATTATTGTCGAAGTAAAATAAAGATCATTACCGTGCAAACACAATAACTCCCTTTAACTCCATCCGCGAAATTCTCCAAAACTCGACACCAAAATTTAAAAAAAAAATTAAAAAGATTAAATGCTTAAATTTAGAAAAAAAATTAAATATCTGCTTTCGGTATTATTATCCCTCTTCCTGTCTGTGATTGACATAAAACATCTGGGAACGGACTTTCACTTGGTTCACTATTTTTAGAAAGTATCCCGAGTTTTTTTTTTTTTTTCTTCTTTTAATCGCGCTTCACAGGTTGGAATTTAAATTAATTAGGAAAATAAAAAATAAATTAAATTTATATAAAATGTAATTTGCAATTAATCGAAATAAAAACCCGTAAATCCCGAACTGAAGATGGAAAGTAATAATAATAAAAAGAAAAAGCCCGTTCACATTGTCGAACGGCGGAGGAAAATTTCGTTAAAATCGAACGAAAAATTAAAAAGATACAAATACAAATTGCGCTACTAACACCTACACATACCGATGCGGTGCGATTTGTATTTGAAAAAATGTATTTTTGGACCGTTCGCTGTTTGAGAAAATTCGGTCGGAAAAGTGTTTTTCTTTTGTGTTCTCTCCCAGAGGAGCAAAAATAGAATAGACATAGGTGGCACGGATGGGAAGATACACAAAAGGGAAAGAAAAAGATACACGACGTCAAGATGGCATGCTTTGGTTAGACTATGACATCATTGATGATGGGTGGTAAGCGATCGATGGGGTGTTACGCTATACGAGTGACGTAATTGAAGTAAAGTGAGTGAAAATGCGAGTAAGTTGGGGAAAGTTCAATTTCTTCGACTATGGCTGTGTGTCAATGGCGACGAATGGAATTTTCACGCCGCCCCAGACGAATGTGATTTTTCTCGTTTGAGGGGAAAAAAATTCGCATCCTCTGGCGGAAAATGAAAAGAAAATTTGTAGCGGGGCATGGTTGCATGGTTTACCGTCGTAGTAGCGGAATTGAATAAAATTTGAGACGCTGCCAAACGGAAAGATTCTGTCTTCATTATGATGGTGTAGTTTTCTTTGTTATTTTGAGGGAAAAATTATTTAAAATACTTTTATTGCAAGCAAGGCACTTAAGCAGTTCTGATGAGGCGGAGGGGTCATAGGGTGTCGAGACTAGGAATGTTGATATTGAATCAAAACTTGGTAAAACTTGTGTGATCGCAATTGAGGTCTGTCACCCACCAGTACATTGATCTTTGTTCATCTTAAAAATATTTGAAAACTTTACCAACATTTTGTGAGCATTGTTCGAACGTTAGAAGACGAAGAAAGCCTCATTGCAATAGCTACAGTTTTGTCGCTAAAGAATCCTAAAAAAGAAAGAAACAAATAGAGCAAAGATTGGTACTTAAAGGGATGATCACTATCGCACGACAATTTAATGATAGGTAGAGCATATATGTATGTACATGTGTGTGTATATATGCGTGGTCGCCGGGGGTCAGTGATTAGTGCGTTGGACTGCTGACCGAGCGGCGTGCGCTCAAGCCCCAACCAGGAAAACACCAAACCTTTTTCACGGCACCACCTCTCGTCGGGGAATGACAAGCCTCCGAGAACTAAGTATGCTTGGTATCTGTCATGAAAGAGCTTCTCAATCCGCCGTTCGGAATCGGTAATAAATCGTAGGTCTCTTCCATTCATGCGAAGAAAATAACACGCACAACATGAATGGTTGCGAGAAGCTAGGCCTTGGCTCATTCAGAGCTGTCGCGCCAGCTATTTATTTATTTTTAAAGCATATATGTATGTATATATATACGTACATACATATAGTGCGTTTTAAGATCGGTTGCGACCCTAGGTTAAGGTAGGTAGGGTGGCTGTACGGCACCCTTGGTTTGCCTTACTAATCGTACTGTAAGAGAAGTTTACATGTAACGAGTAAAATACCCAAAAAAACAAAACAAAACAAACAAAACATTGTAAAAAAATGTACTAAGTGTCCGTAGGACAGATGTATAATACCTTAAAAAAAAAAAAAAAATACCCAGATTCCTTCGTTCCGGCAGAATGTCCAGAGTAGTACCACGTTTGGCGAGTTCATCGGCCTTACTATGGCCGGGTACCCAGCATAGACGAATGTTAAAATGTTCTGCCATCTTAATGAGAGATGAACGACAATCTGAAGTAACTTTTGATGTACATTTTACCGATTCTAGGGATTTTATAGCAGCCTGGATGTCGATAAAAATTGTAATGTCCCTGAAGGATATCACATTTTGCTTGAGCCAGGATAAGGCTTCATTGATCGTCATGATTTCCGACTGAAAAAACGCTACAGTGGTCCGGGAGACGGAAGGAGATGCTCAGGTTAAGCATGTCGGAGAAAGCACTACCTCCCCCTCTGTTCTCGGTTTTGGAACCGTCGGTATAGAGATAAACGGAGTGATCGTCTCTGGGGTCATCAATCTCCCTCTCCTCTCGGGAAGGAATGGATGTCCGAAAGTTGAGGTTGAAATTCAACTTGGCCAGTGTGTAGTCGGTGTTTTCTGGAATCAAAGTTAGGCGATCTACGATCGAGGAGTGGTCAATATGGTTGTTTGACCATTGGAAGGAGGGCTGCGCTAACAGCTAACTGTTTGCTAGAGGAAGTACATGCAGGAGCACGTTAAGTGCCAAAGAATTTGGTGGTTCTTGCTGCTCCGCTTATGCATATGCATACTGATCTTTGCACTTTCCTCAATAGAATACGGTGTAAGGCTCTGTCTAAAGCCATCCACCAGATGATCACACCATACATGAATATACACATGTAGGTCGGACAAAGGACACGTAAAGCCAGTGTACGCTACGAGGTTGCAGTCCCCACTTTTTACCAATGGCTTTTTTGCAGCAGTATAGCGCTCCAGTGGCTTGTTTAACGCGATCAATAGTAATGGCTTTCCAGTCTAATTTACTGTCCAGAATGAGACCCAGAAATTTGGCTTTGTTAGCAAAGCACAGGCGGATGCCGATTAGAGAAGGTGGGTCTATTGGAGGAAATTCGTACTTCCTGGTGAAGAGGACTAGTTAGGCCTTTTCGGGGTTGACAGCCAGACCATTTAGCTGCCTATCTTGAGAGGGCGTTTCGAAGAAGTTCACTAAGTATGCTTGGGTATTTGCCGAAAACACCACAACATTAGGTGGTGTGAATAAAAACTGAGGCAGAGTGTTCACTCAACTTTTTGGAAAAACATTCAATTTAAATTGAATAAAAATGAATTTCGTCAAGTTTCAAAAAACACTTTCCTTAAGAGGGTTTGCCCAGAGTGTTCCCTCAGTTTTTATTCACACCACCCATTATTTGCATAAGCAATCACTTCACATCCACCACGTGGCCTACCCCAGCTCATGGATCTGCGCGCCGAGGCATTGTCCAGCTTGGTACTAATTGTCAAATATGGTGCTCTGATAAACCATCGCCAATTGTAGTCGGAAGTGAGAACTGAAACCTATTTACACATCAGTTCAACTGGCAGCTGAACTGAAAAATAATGGGAATTTCATAAGTTTTAGTCTCAGTTTTTTTTTTCATCTGTCTAGTCTAATTTTAAACGAGGAGTTAAGGAAGCCGCAGAAAGGTCCGGCACCTACATATATCTTTCAAAAGATCCCCTTCTGGCTGATTTGTCAGCGATTTCATTACTTTCGATGCCTCTGCGATCCGGGGCCCACCAGTGTTTGATCTAATTTCTCTGAGAGGGTATTGAGGCAGCCGTAGACGGGTTTTGAGCTAAGATACAGAGCGCTCCTTGGGTATATTGATGGTTCCACCCTCGATGTAATAGTCGAGATTGATATTGGCACAGCTTTCAATGGCAGACAGCTCGGCTTGGAAGAAACTTGAATACCTTCGAAACTTTGCGATTGGTAACTAGACACTCCATCTTAGAGCTATAAGTCCTTTGATGTTCAGCAGAAGAGTAAGAGTTTCCCAGGCCGAGCGGTACAGGATCTCGATTTGTCCCCCACTTTGGAACGATTTGGGAATGATGTCATCATTATCATTTTCGGATTCAGTATCTATTTACCCGAGATGCCATTCGGTCTGAGGCAAAAAATACAAATGCAATGCCCATATGGTTACTATACCTACTATCCTTCTTGAGTTTAGTTAGGTTGTAGCCTTTTTTGAGCGCGGGCCACCACATCAATGAAGTCGTAGAAAGCTTATTCTGTGTTTTGTATTTAACTTCCAGTTGACTTTTGGGTCAAGCATAGAATCTGGAGGATCTAAAATTAAAGCTGAAGCTGGTGCTATCGTCTTTTGAGCCCAATACTAAAGTGTCGGGACCAATGAACATGTTCCCCGTTGTGTTCTACACTGAAATTTAGAATAAACCTTGACTAGCTTTTTTGTGCTGCTAAGATACTTTACAACCACTTGTCATACGGTAAAACTTGTTGGGGATTTAGCCACCATGTGAGTAACCATTATTCATGAGTAACCATTATTCTTGCCATACACCTTCGTTTGTAGATACTCTTTCCTCCTCTCTACATATAATCAACATCTACTGTCCGAATTACGACAGAGACTATAAACAATTTGCCTGCCTACTTGGAAAGCACATAGACACCGTTGTGGCCGGCCGTAGACACAGTTCATTCCCCCTTGCGCATTTCAGCGGATATAAACAAAACCGCCATGACATTACGTTAATTGACACGTGAGACCTGCTTGTGTATGCCGCCGTGTATCTGAATCTGAAATTGCACCATTCCAGCAGTTTAGTGACAACAAAATGCAGACCTAAGCAAATATCGCTGGCTTCAGCGTACGTTGATTACGTTTTGCGTGTGAACACAAGCTGGAGGGGGGCGCTTTCGGAGTCTTTCCATGAGAGAACACAAAAACAGATTAACCAACCACTGACGCTGGCCATGTCTAGCTGGCGCATGGTGGTCATGTGTATCTGATGTATCTATGTAACCTACACGCATGACGATGATGTACAGAGGCAGTGATTTAAATGCAACCACAATGAGTCTGCTGTATCTACCGAGAAAAAAGCCACTGTATGTTTTTGGGTTATGCGAACGACCACCATCAACGATTCCCAGTTTTGTTCATCACCTGGTGTGCTGTAAAAGACAAATAGTTTTGTTGTGGCCATTGTTTGTTCAGAAACAAGTTTTGCTTGTAGTTTAAGACGCATTGACTTCTGTTGACCTAGATGAGTCAAATTATAGTGGCACCCAACCAATATTGATTCTAAGATGGGTTAAAAGCTGAAGAAGGAGTGGGGTGCAGGAGCTTCTCAGCTAATCCCGATATTGCCCGTTAAATAAGACTTCCACAGTCAACGACGAAGAAATGCAACTGCAGAGCATTCTAGCAGACTTTCGTGTCTACACCTAGTAGTTAGGGCTACCCAAGGACCTATCATGCGACAAATCCAATAAGGCATGCTTCCTAAAAAGGCAGGATGGAAGCCACAACGAGCAACAAAAGAAAATCCATTTTACTCGACTGAATTCACGGATGGATTAACATCCAACTTGGCAGACACAATAGAAACCCAATAAGGAGTACTGAGAAGCGGCAGCAAGCATATGCAGGTAAAGTCGGCACAAAACATATTTCAGTACTTCAAAGCACCAGAAGTAGACGGAGATTCCCCGACCTACTCAACAGTAGGTAATAAAAAATCACGTCGTACCCACTTGTTTCATACCCAGAGGTGCAAAAATCGAAACTTCCTCCCTCAAATCATTTTAGCCGATTAACTGATTGAAAAATAATAGAAAAAGTCGTGTCAGTCAAACGCTTGCGGGCTAAATAGTGCCGGAGCGAGTTTGCCCACTTGGGCGAACGATTCAGGGTCACACTTCTCTGGGTTCCAGGGCACAGTGATAAAAGAAAACGAGCGTGCAGACGAACTGGATAGGCAGGGCTCATTCCTACACGCCTCACTCGCGGCAAGGGTCCACATCTCGATAGAAGCGGTTAAAGGACAAATCCATTCGCAGAATCCATTCCTGCAGAAGGCCAACCTCCAATGGAGGGGGTTAATCAACTGCGCCATGTCAAGGAAGACACGGCCGACTTACGATAAGATTAGAGCACAAGATCTCCTAAACAGAACCCATCCAGATAACACCAGAATAACGGCGACAACAACGGGGCATTGGCCAATTGGAAACCATACGGTCTAGGTATCCATACAACCCCTACTGCCGCAGTTGCGGAAACGAAAACGAGAGGGAAACTCTCTCATTTCCTATGCAAAGAGCCAAACACGTGCACTAGGCACTAGCAAAAGCCAAACTGCGTGCATTAAACCGACCATTCTTCGACGACCTCAACAACATCTCGGGTAAAGGGATACGAGATCTAATCCGTTGTCTTAACTGCACAGTCTGGGTCTAGACACTCCCGGCTGTCTTATCCACCTTCAACAACACACATCAGCAACCAGGTCACACGAGTCGTGGTAACAAAAGGCATATCTTAGTGCTAATTGGGTTCTGTTGAACCGCCTACCTAGCTACCATGCATGGACAGAATTGCTAAAGACTGCTGTGCTGTCCAAGAATCTGTGGCCCAGATCGCGGAACAGTTCTTGTAAAGCGAGGCAATAGCATAATAGATGTTGTGTTCTTTCCTCTTCTCCGTAGCTTCTACAAATATCGTTGAGATCATCTTGTTATTTGCAGAGCATAATTCTAGTGTGGTGATTACCTCTGTTAGGATGCGAATGAAGGAGGTGGCCAGGAATTCATAATTTTTGTCCTGTAATATCTAGTTTTGGCCTTAATACCATTGACCGTGTATCCAATTCTTTAACCGGTGGTAGGGGTGTCAACCTCACTGTTACTCAAAGCCGACCGCAGTCTTGGTAGTTTGTTGGTTTTTCGTTTTCTTATATATAGCTACATCCAAGAACCCAACATTGGTTTGTTTCTACTTAGGCATATGGTTTCGGAGCAGTCTGATTTTCTATCATGGTGAATATTTTCGATGCAGAAATGATATTTCCGCTTCTCTACTTCAAATATTTCTGTCTGAAGAACACTTCATGCGTTCAGTAGTTTGAAGGATTAACATTTGTAGAGTGCCTCTAAGTAGAAATCTACTGCAATACCTACATATGTACATCTATTTTTGAGGCATCAACGAAGAATTGTTTGACTGCCTTCACTGCTGCGAAACAGGATCCATATGAAACGATTACCAGCGCTACATCGCTTTACGTGGTCAGTTTTTACAAAGCTGATTTTCTTACTCTTAGGGCTTTTCTGTTAGAGAAAAATGCGTTCAAAGTTGGCGAAGAAAATTCCCGGAATTAAGAATCAGCCAAGTATTCCAATAGTCATTTACAAGTGAACATCGCAAGAAACTGCGAGTTCCTTCGTTATTCCATTTATTAACTTCATACAGATACTCCGATTTCTCTAAGCCATCAAACCGGAAAAGGTTTTATAGTTCAAGAAATTTATCAACACTTGTAATTTGTAGTCTTCCTTTTGACTCCTTAACTGTAGATCTGGCGCTAACGATCAATTCGCTTTCAAACAGGTGCTGCTTTGGTTGCAAATCTACGAAGTGTGAAAATAATTTCAAGAAATTTATCCAGCTCTGATCCAACCAAAAAAATTAATTAAAAACTTTTCAAATTTATCTGCAATTGATAGCCAATTAAGTTCACTATTGCCAGCTGTATCTTTTACACCGTTAAGCTATTTAAAATCCCGACAAAGACCGTATTTTTTTGGAATTAATAATCCTGCTATGAAAACTTCATGTCGAGAAGAAAAAAAGAAAAACTTGTGCGTAAAAAGTGGACTTACTCCGCGAACCCGGTTCACTATTATGTGCATCATCTGAGCACTCCATGCAGAGACATGCAACTTTGTATATCCACCGATAGACCTCAGCCTTCCATGGCATTATGAATAAAGTCAAAGGAGACTTATAGCGCATATGTACGTGTGCCACGTCTATCCAAATCCAGCCAAACACTCTTTGCGGCATGGAAACTTAAGGAAATCGTGAAGTCATTATACTTTCGTGTTAGATTGCAGTTATTCATACTTTTTCATGGAAAGGCTGCCAGAGTCAGTACATGGCAATCATTTTGCGTTTTTTTCTTTTTATCGAAATAGAATGCCAAAGAGATAGTCCGAGTGAGAGGATTCCAACAAATAGTCGTGAGTTTTCTCTTCCCCATTCGAATGAAAATTTATTTTGGGAAAGGAGAGACTGAGTGGGAAAAAAATGGCACACCAACGAGTACAGTTACATGGAGCGGTCTAAAATTAATTTTTTTTTTTTTTTGTTTATTGTTTTTTCTTCTGATTCATCTGTAGTGATGTATTGAATGAGCCATTGCGAACAACCATCTGTTGTTGGTGAAATTTGGGGAAGGATGTGGGAGACATGATTTAAATCCAAAATATTGTTTAAAGTCTTTAATTTGTTTAGTGAAACAGAAACAGAAACAGATACAGATGAATTGAATTAACTTTCGATTGAATTACGTCATCGCTGATTAATTGAGGAAATGTCTCACGTCAGTTGAAACATGTTTTTAATTGAAAATATGTCCGACTATGTAGTAGGGGAGTCTAAATCAAGTTCGTTTATACAAGGGTTATACAAGCAAAGAACATGACTCATAGACTGCAGCTTCATAGAGTTGGACAACGACAAATTATTGATAAGAATTAAGTAAACCCTTGTAAAGGGGGAGACCTTGCACCATTTTCCGCAGTTTCGCTTTTAATTCTCCGCTCTCTTTCAAGTTTTTTTCTTCTTCAAATATAATCCCGATAATCTGCGATGCAGTCGCTCTCAAAAAACAATGATGGACAAATTACTTCAACCTCTAGTGCCCAAATTCGCCTCGAGGCGGACCAAATTTACACCAAGTACTGTACAAGCAGTTTTTAGGCACAATATTTTCTACGGCATACTTCACACGCAGGTGATTAGAAAACTTTGACCGACAAGCCGCGCAGTTTTGCTACAGATGTGATTTGAGTATGAAACTGAAGCAATTCACTTGTATAAATTATTTGAAAGATTTGAAAACTTGGCCACTAGAGGGTTAAAATTGCAACTGACCTATTACAACACACATTTGAACTTAATATATTTTTAGACATTAAGGGGCACCACTAGTGTGTAATTTTGAAAAGTCGAAAAGCGTATTTCGATAGTCTATATCTTTAGAAATAACATACTATTATTTCAAGTGCATATCTCAAATAGTTTTTGAGTTACAGCCATCTGAAGAGCAGCCCCTCATCGGATTTATAACCATGAAATCAATAACTTAAACTTCAAACGCGTTTTTCTCAAATAGACATTTTTCAAATTTGCTGCAGTTATAACTCGAAGACAAATCATCCGATCGATTTGATTTTTTTTGCAGCTTCTTTTTTATGTCGTTCTCCATACCATGAACTTCCAGTTTTTCGGTCGAATAAAACATTTAATTTTGGCAGGCCAAAAATCATCAAATTTTCACTCGAAATTTGAAACTTTTTTTAAAAACTCCACCATTTTGTTAAATTTAAATTTTTTTTTTTCAATCGAGGGTCATGGTACGGGCAATACCTTCTAGTTTAACAAACTCTTTGTTCTTTTTTTTGATTTCATGCACTGTGAAGGTCGCTATAATTGCAGCAGTGGGGGACTTATTTGTTTAGCCTGGGAAGATTGCGAATAACTCGCTGAATTTTTAATTTTTTGGTTCAAAAGTTTTATCATGTATTGATTATATATCCGCAAATATATCCTGAAAACATTAAAACATTAGAACTTTTGAACTAGGACATATGTTACTTTTTTGTTTGTTGTAACTTCAATGCCAAACATACCCACTGAGGGGCTACATTTTATTAACAAGAACAAAAAGAAGAATCAAGCAGACCATAACTACAAGTCCGAATACTTTTTCTCTGGGCCGCCTAAGTACTGATTGATTAATTTTATTGATTCATCTTTTTAATATGCAAATGTTCAATAATTGAAAATAGTTTTTACTATCTTTAGATCGAAAATAAAAGTCTGATCGTAACAAACTGTCAGTCATGGGGACTGGGGAAGGCAATTAATTATGACTTACAGTGAGATCATACACCAGTTATTTCGTCACTTAGTAAAACGGAAGTGCCAGAAACAAGTTGTCCAAAGCTTGTAAACAAGAAAACGAACTGAACGCTAGAAAGAAACAACCACTCATTTGAACAGGATACAACCCGTAACAAAATAAAGGAGTTAATAATGGAAAAAATAAATTTCAGGAATGACCACCGTGGGGCCCTGTCAGTCATCTAATTCGAGTTTGTTTTTATTTAAGGTTGACACATCTGTCATTAACGTTCCCTCCAAATTTTAGCGTCATAGCTTGACATTTGTAATAGCTACGCTGTGGAGAGTGCATCTGCCTTGTGTGTGTTTTCGATTTTTTCAGGTTTTGAAAAATGGAATCAGCTTCGCAACAAGGAGATAATACTATCCTAATTCTTTAGTTTTTGACGAAGAACAATACTAATGCTATCCAACAGCCACCGAATCAGGCTAAATTGGCTCCCTGCGATTTCTACCATTGTCTCAAGAAACCGCTCCGGAGAACGTACATATTTTAGCAGCCGAGAGCAGATAATAGAAAAATAAAAAACGGCTCCGATGGCTATACCAAAATAAAATTATAAAAAATATTTCGAGGATTGGCTCAAGCGCTTGCATAAGTGCGTTTTAGTCAATGAAGAGTAGTTTGAAGGGGACAATATCGACTTTATCTTATCTCAATATATAAAAAGAAAAGTCCTGACTCACTCACTGACTCATCAACGCCCAGCCTGAACCCTGAGACCTAGAAAGCTGAAATTTTGCACAAAGGTTCCTTTTATGATGTTTACAAGGAATAAGGAATTTCGAATTCTGCTTCTACAGGGTGTTATAGGGTGTTGAAGTTGAAAAAAAAAATTTAAATTGGATCTTGGAGTTGAAATTTGGTGAGTATATTCAAGAACAGAAATAAATAAACACGTGTTTTACCCTTTTCCAAAATTATAACTGTGGGCCAAAACACGGGGCGTTAAAGTTTGGGCATTTATAGTAATGGGCAACTGTAGTCAGCGGCATTGCCGTTGCCATTACTTCCTCAGGCACTACAGCTACCTTGGTTAAAGAACGTGACGGTGCACTCTATCTTCTCAAAGCATCTCAACCTAATTCATACTGAGCCTACACTTTGTAACATCTCTAAGGAGAGTGACTTGGCTCAGGTGCTTCGAGAAGCCAACGTTATAGTGTGGGATGAGTGTACCATCGCCCATAGAAATGTATTGAGTATCGAAATAGGATACTCCGACAGTGCTTTTGGGTAGTGGCTTCAGGCAGACCAAGCCTGTTGTGCCACGGGGGGCACAGCAAATGAAGTGAAGGCCTGTCTCAAGTCATCAATCTGATCGAAGTCCTCTCCTTGACAGTTAACATCTTCTCCGTGACTTGAGGGAAGTATTTCTTGATATTGGTGATGGAAAGAGGAGTAAAGAATAAATATACCGAGTAACTTAACTTGATTCCGTTTTACCATAACTTCTACAGTCCAATGATATGGGACATAACGAAGCTCTAGACATAATACAAATTTATAGCTGGTCAATCTGATATCAGGAGGGCCGAACTTGGCATCGAAGCTAAGTTGTCGGTCTTTAATTCAGTGTTTGTTCCGACCCTCACCTATGGTCATGAGGTTTGGGTAATGACCGAAAGATTAACATCGCGGATACAAGCTGCCGAAATGAGATTTCTTCTTTGTATTGCTGGGGTGACTCGGCGAGATCAGGTAAGGAGCACCAGAGTACGCGAGGCACTCAATGTCGAGCAGCTACTTCTTCGAACGGAGAGGTACATACTTCGATGGTTTGGGCACGTCAAACGCATGTCCCCAACTCGGTTTCCAAGACGTGCCATGGAATTCGTGCCTTCGTGCCAAGTCCGAAATCTCACCTCTACCCGTATGGGGATAGCCCCTGATGAGTTAGAGTCGATGGCGGAAGAACGGCAAATGTGGAGAGTCCTATTAAGCTCCCTAAGCCCGCAACCCTCATAGTGGATAAGCGGGCCATTGGAAGATAATGATAATGATAGCTGGCGTAACAGCTCGGGATGAGCCAAGGCCTAGCTTCTCGCAACCATTCATGTTGTGCGTGTTACATTTTTCGCACGAATGGAAGGGTCCTACAATGTATTTCCGACTCCGAACGGCGAATTGAGAAGCTCTTTCATGACAGATTATACTCCCGGAGGCTTGTCATTCCCTGACGAGGGATGGTGCCGCGAAAAACGCCACTCGGTCAGCAGTCCAACCCACTAACCACTGAACCACGGCGACCACGAAACTCTAGACAGGCGTTTGAAATTATTTTTAGGCCGTTGACGGAATTTCTTTCAAAACCTGCTTTTATTTATGCTTGTTTCGATACATGCTTTTTCCATCTCTAAGCGGGACAAGGAAAATTTAATCTAAATTTATTTTTTCTTTTCAGACACTGGGCTGCATTCCATAAGGAGTAGACTGTGGATGCATCTGTCGTTAAACTCCATAGAAATCTGATGAGTGAATAATTTTTGAATTCATATATACATACTACCTTGATCAAAAAGTTTCAGGAATTTATTTAGAAATTTAAAACACAAGTTTATTCTTGACTAGCTGATATCCGCGACTACGTTCGCGTAGAAAGACATCACATTATACCCCATGTCCTTTTCAGGGGTTCAAGACATTGATGAGTGATTATAGCATTTCAATTCCTCAAATTAACTTTGCAAGACCTCCTTGTAAACAACATTCCTGGTTTTTCTTTCTAGCTCGAGTATGACCCAGGCCGCAGATCCACACCATCCACTTCTTCGGCAGAAATTTATTGGTCCTGTTGGCTGAGTGAAAATAGCTCTTTCCCTCACTCATGCAACGCAATCCCCTCCAACATGATGAATAACTAGGTACATTACATATATTCTACCAGAAAAACTAATCGGATCTTCCATAAAATCGTGCCAAAATAATGGCGCACCAAAACTAAACTTAATCTTCCGAATTTCATTAGTTTTCAAGTTGTACTTTATGCCGGTGCGGAGTTAAAATGAAAAGAAAAGAATTTAACCCAAAGTATAGAAAATTGTGTTCGTTACTAAGAAGAAACTCGGATCAGTTTACCCACAACAAAATCATGTGCTGATCGAGCTAGAAAATCGTTCTGCTCGGTCAATAAACCCCACAAATCTCGCACTGACTTGTAGCCTCGCACTGAGAGTAGCCTTGGCAATTGATTTGAAACCAGGGTAAAAAACAACACATAACACAAACGCGACCCTGAGACTTATGTATCTTGGTAGTGAAAAAGACGATTAACATGCTTGAATTAGAATGCTTCTTCGCAGCCTTTCGAGCTCAACTGGTACTGACACTGATTTTAACATGGGCTACAAACATGTAATACCGGACAAACATCCCTTTCTTCTAACTACGTCTTGATCTTTACCAGGCGGTTCCAAAACTGTAAAGGAAATTAGTGCTGAAGGCTTTCCAAAAGACCTTGACATCAACCACTCCTTCAGTCTCCGCAGCCACTGTAGGGTCTCTTAGGTCAAGACCACAGCTGCACATACGTCGACTATCAAAAAATAAATAAAAAGCTGTTGCTAAATCATTTTCTTTTTTAATAATCCGTTCGCGCTTCCAAGGGATTAAGCAAGGTGCAGTGGTTCGAAACTCAGGTAGTATCTAGACTACCTGGAAATATTTGTAGTTTTTGTCATTGCTATAATTACCGGTAACTAGTGGGTCAAGGCCTGGCTTTTATGTTGGGCGTACTATATTTTTCGCACGACTGCAAGTGACCTACAATCTATTGCCGACTCTGAACATTATTTTAACTCTGCAAATTCCAACGATGCGACACATAAAGTGAATAAAATATTTCAAGTGTCGTTCCCATTTGAACCATTGAATCCCAACTTGTTTTGGAAATCCTCATACAGAATCTAATAAATGTAACCAATTGCACTTCATAAAACCAAAGTGACTTATTTTTTGCAGCAATTATAGTGTGCTCCAGAAACCCGACAACGACGACGAATAATTAATGCACACACTTACCCCGTATATGTAAAATAATTTTTCAATTGGCATGCCATGGGAAGTACCATAGCTGTAGCTGTAACTCTGGCTATGGCCGTGGCTCCTCTGCAAGCACTTCCGCCAAACCAGAGAACCGGATTGCTCTAGCGACAGTTTTTTTTTTCTATTTTTTTTGGATTTTCCTGGTTTTATTTTACTTTAAACTCGAACCATGATGGTTCCCGGAATTGGATGTAGGTCAAATGCGTGAGCATGCCCGAGTTGAAGACAAAACGGTTAAACCATTTCATTTTAATTTGGCTAATGGATTTGTGATGTGATACATGGGAGGGGGACTCAGCAGCAGACATGGAAAGATTAGCAGCAGTTTTCGTTACACCCTTAGTTTAACTAATTAGTGAGAACCGCCATTTAATTGGGCCAACCAGAAGCGAAATGTCAACAAACAGCTCCACCTAGGTGCCTCTGGCACCTACTGGCACCAGGATACTCCCTCTCAAGTCAACAGAAAAAACGGAGAATTACAAAGGAAACCTTAGCATTCTGGTACGAAGTAGTTCTACAGTAGAACTCGATTATAAAGAACGAGCAGAGAAGTTTTCTAAATTGGCAGCCAGACAGGAGACTCACACATTCACGACAATAATCGTTGCTCAGCCTGAGGTTAAATTAGTCGTTAAATCCGTGATGGGTATATCCATTAACTAGTCATCTAGACTTAATATAACAGTTAATCTTAACATATACTCAACGATATTCCAGGCAGAAATATATGCAATCGATCAAGGCATACGCTTGAACTTGCGTTCTAACACCCGTGCCAAAACCATCCTTATCTTTTCTGATAGTCAAGACTAGTTCTAGAGAAGTCAAAAGAGTTCTTGAACTTCACTGGATCACTTACAGAAAGGACACAACGAATCAGCGGACTGGCCAAAATACAGGCAAAATCCCCTTCACAGGTTCTGAATCATTCTGTGGAGCAAGTAAATGCATGTTCAAATCCAACGGATCTGGTTGGAAGGAATAGATCAGAATTCATTTAAAAAAATTGTGTTTAAACCTGACCATTTGAGTATGTACTAAAAAAGATGGGGCCGCGGGCACCGCAAGACTTAAGACCATCCTTTAAAAAGATGCCCTCTCTTCTTTTAGCTAAGGATGGGCGAGCAAGAGCAGGGGAGACTTGAGAACTGCTAATAGAAACCCACTTCGAAGTTCGCCTTGATGACTCTTCCTGTATATCAGACACGAGCATAGAGCTAGAGGAGCGATTAAAAGAGGAAGTCAGCAACATCATTAACGCATCAAAGACTACCAGCAACAGAGAAGGATGACATCCTACCTATTGGTGCAAACGAATTTATCGTCGCTACACATAACAATAAAATGGACGGATAGTTGCAGCTTGAGCGTTTGGTCCTCTTCACTAAAAGATACAAGCTACATAGAAGACTTCCGAACACCTTTTTTAGGGGACGTATAACTGAACCTGAAACATTAAATGAAGTATGTAGGTGCCTTAGGGTCATCCTTGACAAACAGAACCGCAAAATCCAAAAGGGCGTATATGTTATGAGGGATTTTGGCAAGACAAGGGCTTTGAGACCGAAGCAAATCTAGTGGATTGATACTGGTGGCGGATAGTAAAGAAAAAGTACACCCTCGTTTAGAAACTGTAAACAATAGGGAGTAACTATGGCACTAGAGGTGAAAAAGAAAGCCGAGATGGGTGGCTTTAGACTCAAGACCTCAAGTCCATGAGGCCTCTGGACTGATCCTTAGTGACCTAATTAGCAAAGCTCGTCTTTGTGAATAAATTTGGTCATGAAATGGCTAGGAAGGGGCTAGCAAAGGCGACATCCCCATGTTTGAAGCCTAGGTGAGCCTTGAAAACTATTAAAACCACGAAATTTCTTGGAAAGGTTTGGCAATCTGCAAAGCGGACAAATCCATGATAGACCGTCTTTACTCCTGTCTAGCAAGGAGAATGCTCAATCTTGACAAGAAGCAACTGAGACTGGTCGTCGGCCTATACACCGGACATTGGAACTGGTGCCATCCAGTACTACCTCGCAACAGTACCACCGACACAAAAACCGGCATGAGCTTACTTTTTACTTCCCACCTAGTAGGGGAAGTATTGTAATCGGTCCGATCAAAAAGTTTCGAGATATGAACAGGGCTTGACATTACTATACACTAGAAATAGTTTGCACCCATTTTCGAAATGATGTCTGTGTGTGTGTGTGTGTGACAATATTTTCCTCCCACGATATCTGGAGAACGAAACAACGTAGGACCATGCGGTTTTTTTTGTTTTATTTGTCTGCGTAAAACTTAGAGCTGATTAGATTTTGAGCACAATCGGTCTAGCAGATGCTGAGGAAATTTAAGAAACGTTTTTTTTTTTCGAGTTCGCGCTACAACTCTTTGTGGAACTATTGTATATTAAACAGTGTGTCTTCGAATTTTCCGCTCTCTATGCATGTTTTCTTTAATTATTAAATAAATAACAATATCACTGTTTTTGATATAACATAATATGAGGTGGGAAGTATAGGACTGGTTTCCCAGTCGAATTTTTTCTTCCCACCTAGTAGGGGAAGAAGTCCGACTCTCTAAGAATTTTCCACAGAACGAAACACAACTGGCCTATATGGTGGCATACGTGACGAGGTTCTTATATTTATCCTCACCCTCCCAAACCAACGTTTTTTTAAATATTAATATATGTATGTATGTACGTCCAGGACTTAGTTCCTGAATGCATTATAGTTGCACGATGTAAACCGGAAAGGAGAGAAAATAGGAAAGAACTTTTCTTTGTTGCAGTAATTTGAAATTAATGTTTGGTTTTACTAGCGTCCAGACTAACAGAAGCTCAATGGTTTCGTTCATAGGAAATCTAAAGGCCCTGATGTAGCTGCGGGTTGAGGGCCCGTGCACGTTTTTAGCAGTCTACATGTGAAGATTTTTTTATATAAGTATGTAATCATAAAAGAACCTCCAGGAAAGACTTTTCTCTTTTCACAAAAAAAAAAGAAACCAATAGCTGTCGCGATAGGTCGGGATGGGTCAAGGCCTAGCTTCTAGCAACCATTCATGTTGTGCATGTTACATATTCCCACCAAAGGAAGGGACCTACAATTTGTTGCCGAATCCGACCGGGGAATGACAAGCTGTACTCTTGGAGGTTTGTCATTCCCCAACAAGAGGTGGTACCACGACGAATG
Source organism: Matsumyia berberina (assembly GCA_917880715.2). Lineage (NCBI taxonomy): Eukaryota > Metazoa > Arthropoda > Insecta > Diptera > Syrphidae > Matsumyia > Matsumyia berberina. Next base: position 46,809,454 of record OU862871.1, on the reverse strand, counting down.
TTCGGTGGATATGGCTGGGACTTGAACCCATGCAGCTTGCATAGCAAAGTGGGACGATAAAGGGCACTTTTCAGAGACAAGCTACATATTCTATCAGAGCATCGAAAAATCCTTATTTTGATTGTTAAAAATTGGTATTATTGCTTTCGCTGTCATATGTTTCATTTAACTTTATGGCTCCCTCACGTACTCGTACGAAATCGAATCCAATCTGACGTTCTCATCCCAAAAAAATGTGCGCTCATCCCTGTCTCGTTTATTGCCATTTTTGATTAAACTCCCATGACATCATGCCGTAAGAACACCAAACACATTCTCGACTCGTATTCGATGACCAAGAATTTACGATTACATTCGATACAGATACACTCTTCGCATTTTCGGTAAACAAGGCGTCCAATCGATTACACAATTTTACTCATGAACTCCTTGATTGCTAAACAAACGCTATTGGACAATAATAAAGATACAATTGCTTGGATACAGAGTCAACAGCTCGGTGCGCTGTCATATTTAAAAACACAAAAATTAATTATGATCTCAGACGTTGCAGCACGTTCTAGAAATTAACTCTACAAAATCGTATTAGATGACGATAAGTGTTTTCCGGTCTTGTATGTGATCGGATGTGTGTGTGTTTGTGTGGCGTTTTCTCTTTTCGCTACGCAAGCAGTTAACACCTTTGAATTGAATTCTAATAGCCGATTAAATTTCTTTAATTATGTACACACATACATATGTATGTAATGTATGTACATTCGATAAATAATGGCCCTTGTCACTCGATTGGTTTTGCTGAAATGTGTTCCCACACTTTTATCGGACGATAAGTGGCTTTTCTGACTTGAATCATCGCGGAATCGAGTCGCTTTGAAGTGAATAATATCTAAAGTAGTTGATGTCAGATGGACACTTAAGATAGCTGCAAGAATAGACCCGCGTCCACATTAAAGTGTCATCAACTAATCAGCATGACTAATAATCGGTGAGCTAATCAACAAATTCGATTAATCAAATCAATTCGATGGTACTCGGGGTCAATTAAAGTTTTAATGTTATCAAGAACGTCAATTGTTTGGCGCCAATTAGTGTTCTTTGGAGTACAGTAGAAGACACTCATAGCGACACTTGTGCAGTTCGGTTTTTATTCTTTACTCTTTTTTGTGCAATTGGAAATATTTGACATTTTAAATGAACAAGATAAGGTCATGGAAGAAGCTAAAATTAATCTATCGAGAGGGGCACAATGCCCGTATAATTTTCTTTTGAAGTATTAAGAGGTTTGGCGTTTGAATTCAACTTTCTATGGATCTTTATTTCAAATGAAGAAATGACGGAATCCTAACATTTTCCATTTTCAGATCTACAAAGTATTTTGTAAGTACTTAGGCGAATTATTTTTATTTACTTAGGTGGCGCTACAATTAAAAGTGACCATGCGCTTCAACCAACAAACCTTTTAAGTTATGACCGAAATTTTTTTTTATTATATTTAGAAAACGGTTGAATATATTGCTTTGAATAAACTGCTAGCATAAAATTTATAGGTGCGTTAGATTCATGCCCGATGGACGCGATGACGGTAATCCCAAACCTACTACCTTTCTCCTTTCTCTTTAATAAGATGGCTACCTGCAGTGCGGTCAGACTTAGGGAATCTATGTAATGTGTGTCCTGGTCGACTGGGTCTCACGACCACTGTAGCATTCTGATTTCAATACCTCAGGAGACGATAATGTTTCCTACAGGCTATCTCAACCCTTAATTGTGTTTAGCATAGTCTTCGTTGTGCATATTTTATCAGCTAGTCTGGACACCACCCTCAGATTCTATTGAAACCTTATACTACCTGAGTTTCAAATTACTACACCCAACTTGGGCTGTGTTAATAACATTTTAAAGGTATTCATAAGTTCAAAGATGGAATGCGGGGTAGGTTCGGGAATCTATTCGACGACTCTGAAGATATCAAAGTTGTACAGAATAGCGAACTTCGCCAGTGTCTGTCTGGCTGAAATATTCGCAATCCATGTGGTCTGTCATGACTTTAACGGCGATCCAATCCCTAAGCGTGATTTCACAATTTTTTCTCTTGTCTCGACAATCATCTCCGTCATGCTTGTAGCATCATGCAGAACCGAGCTTAGGTAATCGATACACCTCATCCCTAATATAAATCCTAGGTCATAATAGCATCCAAGGGACCGAGGTGGCCGATGAACTAGCCCAGTGAGGATTGGCACTTGACAGCTTACTTGCAAGAGAAACGACGCTTTTGGAGAGGGCGACGATACTTCGGCTCATTTCCTTTATGATTGTTCTGTCTTTGCTTGGAGTAAGTTTCAGATCTTTGGTGCTGATGTGGTGAGTGCTGATGCTGTAAGCTTCCTCATTATTTAACCTCCTTTCCAGTAAAATGGGTAGAACTTCGACTTGCTTTCTTGAAGTGCAATGGACCATTTGCGTTTAGGTTAGGTTAGGACAAGTAGGGTCATGCAGCCAGTGCTGCATTAGATACTAGGCACCAGAGTGAGCCTATCCTGATAACTGTAAAACCACAAAGGCCAAACTATTTCCGGAAAACATTTGATTTCCCTACAGAACTTTACCATTTTTTTTATAGCTAAACAGTTGCCGAGAAGTTTCATGTGCCCATTGTTCATTTATATTGGACCATCTCTGATTTACCCTACTTACAGTTATTCTTAGGATCTCTGCTTTTGCTACACAGGAAGGGGGATCCACGGTGGTTCTTCCCTCCATGTGTTGCCGCTCTCCACCTAGCCTGCCCAGTTCGTCGGCCCTTTCGTTTCCCTCGATGTCACAATGACCCGGCACCCAACAAAGTCTTACTTGATTCTGCGCGCACAATGCCTTCCGAATTACGCGACATTTCGAGACAAATACAGATCTAAAGACATTTGATTCCAGCGCTTTAAGTGCCGCCTGACTATCAATATTAATGGCGATATCCGTTCCAGATATCGATATCGATTTCATCCCTAGTAATTGCGAAGCTATGAGCACGGTCAGAACCTCTGCTTGGAATACGCTAGAGGTATCGGGGAGTCTTATGGATGCTTTGAGGTCTGCCTGTTGGGAGTCAATCCCGTAAAGCGTTTAGTTGGTGGTTTTTGAAGCATCTGTAAAGACCGCAATCTCATCCGCTAAGATGACAGCGTTTCTCTGCCAGTCTTTCCTCTCAGCATACAACGTAATGTATTTTGTATCGAAGTCCATGGCGGAAGCCGAAGGATGGAGCAGTGTCCAATACTGTTATTCCTAAAGAAGCTTGAATTAGTGAGCCCCAGCGCACTATTAGCTGCCTGGTGTTAGCGGTAGCAGATGCAGAAAGGTATCTAGAGCTGCCGCGGGTGTTGAGCGAAGAGCACCCGTAATGGCGATACTGACAGTTCTTCATACTACTGCTAGTTTAATTAGCGTTGTTTTCTTTCTAGTTGCCTTTCACCAGATGAGCGCTAAATACGTAAGTATGCTATGTATAGCCAGTGAATCATACTTGATTTAAGGCCCCATTTCTTCCCTGCCGCCTTCTTGCATGCAAACAGAGCATTGGGGCCCTTCTAACCCTTTCCTCTGTATTAAGATTCCAGTTCAGTTTTTTTTTCGAAGATTATGCCAAAATATTTGGGGTTGTCTGACAGGGAGAGCTCGACCCCTTCAAGCTCAGGTAGTTTGAAGAGGGGTATATGATGTTTCATTGTGAAAAGAACTAATTCTGACTTTGCCGGGTTGACTTTCAATCAACAATCTTTTGCCCATTTATTCAATGTTGCTTTTAAGTCTCCAGTGAAGTATTTCCTAACCCGGAATAAAGCTCAAGGTCGAGATCAAATGAGTTGTTGACTATATTACTCCGCTCCTCTGCAGAAACGCCATCAAACACTTTATCAAAATAACGCAGATATGCAGATATTCGACAAGATTGTACGTAAATATTAATTGCAACCAAACTGCTCTGCAACAATACAAAAATATGTCACCACTTGCTCAACAAAATACGCATTTGATTTGAAAATTATATCGTGCGCTCCTAATGGGACACCCTTTACTGCTTGGCATAACCCAGAAAGTGTCAATTTCGTCACTGACAGCTCTGAATCATGCAAGTGATTCCCAAGCAGATAGTACGATCAACTTTTTGCATTCTGCAAACGCACGCAATTCCTTTACCTTTCAGGTATTTCTTATTTCTTTTCTTCTTCATTTTTGTTTAGTCAACTCCACGACTCTGAAACTTTAAGCAGCAAACAGAGCGTAGCTACAAGCTTCTCCACTCGACTGTAGATACAGGTTGTAATCAGTTGAATGCACTCGCATTCAACAAACCGTAGATGATCTACTTTGTTCTGAATGTAAACTGAACGTTGAGCACAAGTAGTGTGTTAGATACGAGTACATACTGGGATATGCAATTTCCGAGATAAATCGATTTGCGGCCAGAGCGCGGTATAGTTAAATAGGAAAGTTACACTATTCATTGCCTTGAACTTGAGTGTGTTCATTGAAAAGAGAAAGAAAAACTACAATCGGGTTTGTATATTATTGTAGGATGACGTAATAAACACGCAGCGTGACTTAAAGGTCTCGTGGAGGAGAGCAAAAAAAAATTTTAAAAAAAATTGCTTATGAGTTTTAACAACTTTTGAACACGATCAGGCTTTTGAAGTATTATTGCGTGTAATGTTTGGGCTAGCAGATTGTAATTTACGCTAAATATAGCTTAGAATGGAAGTTTTACCAAAGTACGTTTGAACCCAGATGTACTGCGTGATTTGAGAAGATACAGCAAAAACTTGTAGAAGGTTGCAGGGGTAGTTAATGAGAGGCCGAGGAAATTTTTTTCAATACCCAGGCCATAAGTCTTGAGTTCTTGACAAATAATCTATTGACAGGCAAAATGAATCATTTGCCATAGAGAATATTTCCGGCCAATCGACCTCGATAAATTTAAAATAGCAATGCGAAATCAGTGACAACGTTTCACGATTACCAATTAGTTCTGATGGGGAGTTCGACAAGACTAAAGAATGATGCCACCAACTGGATGGAGTTAAATCATTAGAATTTTTCGATTAATGCAGTGGTCAATACTAACAGCTTCAGCTCTGTATAACAGTCAGGAAGGACATCTTAAACGCGCAGTAAGGTCGGGTAATCCAAAGATCAAACGAAGAATAACTCTTGCCAATCGCTGTTTCTTTGGGCTAAGAAGGCAATTGAGTAGCAAAGTCCTCTCGCGAACGACTAAAATGGCCCTACATGAGACCTTAAGCATCCCAGTCCTGCTCTACTGCGCAGAGGCATGGACTCTGTCAAAAGCGAATGAGATTGGTCTTGGCTGATTTGAGAGGAATATTGTTCCGGTGATTTTCGGTCCCGTCTGCATTGACGGTGAGTGGAAGAGAAGATACAACGACGAACTGTACGGGCTATACAGCGACATCGGCTTAGCCAAAAGAGTGAAGGTCCAACGACTGAGCTGGCTGGGTCATGTGGAACAAATGGACACCAATGATCCGGCCCGGAAAATCATTAAATCCACACCCGAGGGACGGCGCAGTAGAGGAAGACCGCAACTCAGGTTGCATAGGCAAGTGGAAGGGGATCATAACCAACTTGGCGTGCGAAACTGGAGGCAGCTGGCTAAAGATCGAACTGGCTGGAGACGGTTATTGGTTGAGGCCCAGGTCCACCCCAGACTGTAGTGCCACCTTAAGCAAGTAAGTCAAAAAAACTGTTAATCGATAACTGAGTAGCGAATTCATCGGAACAAGATGTGCAACGACATCGAACTAGTCCTAAAAGTTCGTGCTAAGATATCGCTGTAGATCGAATTGATATAAACGCTCTGGGGTAGAGAATCTACAAATGATGTGCGAAATTAGAAGCTGCTCGACGGGAATAGAGAAAATCTTGTCGGCTGCATTTCTATCAGACAAAAAGAGCTGGACAAGTTGTCACCAAACATAGAAGCATCGGCAAAGACAAAGCATCACAATCGGGAATTATGTATGTATGTACGTATAATTTCAAAGATCATTATGGATTCTACGCCCTAGGTAATTTTCTTAAATGCTGTCAGATCTGGCCGGCCCCGGAGCAGCCGTTCTGCTGAGAATATCGCAACTGTGGCTGAAGAAGTCGCAGAGGACACCGGAGTATCGACCAGACGACGTGTCACGCAATTGGGCATCAATCGGCAGCCTTAACAGAGACTTTTGATGAAAGACTGTAAGATATTCCTTGACAAAGTGCAGACAGTGCACCAGCTGTTAGTTGTTGACCGCCAAGCGCGTATAACCTACGCTCAAGCCATCCTGAATCATCATGAGCGACGTGGCCCGTTTCTATGTCCGTAGATATGTGAATAAGCAAAATTATCGCTTCTGGGGCACCGAAAATCCGCGTATAACTCACGAAGAGCCATTACACCCGCTCAAAGTTACTGCATGGTGTGCTGTTTACGCTGGAGGTGTTATCGGGCCTTATTTTTTCGAAAACGCCGCATGCCAAACGACTACTGTGGACGGCGAGCGCTACAAAGCCATGCTCAACGACTTTCTCCTTCCTCAATTAGATGAATTGGGACTGGAGAACAGTCTCTAAGGCTAAATCATGTTCACTAACTCGATTCGAAACCAGTCTGTTTGGGCAACAACGTACCGGTAAAGTTATACGACGATGATTAACATCAAGACAAACTTTGCTCACCACCCTGTCCTCTTCGTTTACATTCATTTCAATCGCTGACAATTCACATGTACCTTCAACTCGACCCTCCATGTTATCTTGCAAAACAAAAACGTATCAAGCATACAAACGCCAAAAACAACAGTAGCTGCGCACATACCCAAGTCAAATATTTATTCCCAGACAAATTCCATTTACGATTTAAGCCAGGGTTAAGGTTAAACGAAATTAACAAATATTTTCTGTCGAAATTTCTCGTCATCATCAGGCCGAGTCTGAGTACACTCTCTTCAAAAACTGGTATCGGCAAACATTACCTCAAGTGATAGAATGACGTAACCTTCCAAGCCGGGTCTTCTCCAAGAGACGATGCCGTCATCGATTGTTCAGTGCCATCTGTCATCGGATTTGTGTGTCATTCAAGTACGAGTATCTTTTTTTCTGCAAATTGACTGTTGACTTTTTTTGTTGGTGACCCATTCAGCGATGAAACAGCTGACGGTAGGTGTTAGTCAAAGTAGCGCACTGAGTTCGTGATGGAATCCTCTAATGGAGTGCCAAGTGGGTGAGGTGGTGATATCACCTTACGTAGCGTTTTGCTACGTGATGATTAAGAGATAAGAAAAACGAAAAAGAAAACAACGCATGAATCTTGTTCGCAGACAGGTATGCATGTATATACGTATCTGTGTAGGTGAAGTATCTCAAAAAGTAAGCAACGTGCAATTTCGAGAATACAAATACAGCGTTTGCTTTGTGTTTTTCAAAATTGCTATGCTAATAGGTTTTTATTTTGCAAATTTCATAGCAAACAATTGCTAGGCTTTAGCCGGATAACGAGTATCTAATTTGAATTTCTTATCTGATGTTGTTCACTGCCATGGCGAACGAAAGGAATTAGCAAAATAAAGCATTTATCGATTTAACAATTTATGAATACGCCGATTGAAGGTGTGATTGATTATACCGCACCATTTTTAAATTGTGACGTACTTGCTCGAGTGGCACACTTTGGGGGGTACATACAAAGAGTTAAAAAAAAAAACTATAAACACAGAACAAAGAGATTCAATAAGATTATGCTTATCGTCATAACATTCTCAGAAGAATTTTACCCACTTTCAAGAGGTTCAAATATTAGCATGTCAGTCTTTCGACCCCTTCTATTCATTTTTCCATGGCCTAGAAAACGGAAACTGTGAGAAGGTACTATGCGATCTGTACGTAAAGATAAGCGGGACATTCAGAGCAGACCCACTCCCTCCACAGCATAAGACATATGGTAGATATGTTTTACTTGACGTCACTATATATTTTCAGCAACCAGAACATCCGATTAAAAGCTTCCCTGCAATGGTCTTACCAGCAAACTGGCCACTCTTCAGTCTAAAAAGAACGAACATTTTTATCTGGAAGCACCGAACCTGATACCCACTTCAAACATACATAGTTTTGTTAAACATTTCGGAGCAACCTTTACTGTCCGTAACAAGTGGAAAAATGTTGCTGTCTTGGGTGTTAATTCAGTCTGGTGTTCAGGATGAACGAGGTGAAGAAATGTAGAAAGGAGCTCGCCCATTGCATAGTGGTTTTTATTGTATAGGAGATGCGTCAAAAGGATATGTTGCAACCAATCTTCTACCGGTCTCTAAGGCAAAGTCCTTAAATTTAGCGGCATCAATGCTATAACCAGAAGACATGGCTTTTAATATATGTAGCAACACATCTATCAATAAGACTTTTCAATCAATAAGATTTTACCATCACGGTATTGAATACTTGCAGTTTTTTTTTTGGGTCGAACTGCCCTTTTTTCGTAGCCCAAATGTAGTAAATATTATTCCTATATAATGAGTAGGTGTACGATGTTTCTAAAGAATATTTACAATGCCTACATTAAAAATAAAAATAAAAATACGTATACGCCCACGCAATAGTAGAACCCAAATTGTACCGTTAGTGGGTGATTGTGGCACCTAAAATTGGTTTTTCCTGCAAACTTAGCCTTTTGTTGAAATTTTAGATAACATTTTATCATTAGGTAAGGAACAGGAGTATACTAAAACTTAAGTAAACTAAGAAGAACAAGAAAAACAGCATTTTAAAACTCTACTGGGTTGCAACAGTATAACACTAAAATTAAAAAATAAAAATTCACTAACGAAGTAGTAATATACTGTACACACCTTGCTCTTCGAATTCCATTATAAATAATTTCAGTTAATATCACTTTTAGACAAATTGCTTGTACTTAAAACCGATCAACAATAATGCACTCATTCGGGTAACCCAGAGAGACGCGTGATATGCTCGCTCGGAAGAGAAAACAAAAGTGATAACAAATGACATTGGCGAAGAAATTATTGTAACGGTAAATACTGTACCTTGTTCTATAAAAAAAAAGTCAAGAAATGCAATAATTATATATGTCGAACAATAGTCCAAAAGGCATAAACAATGTACAAAAGGTATTCATCTGTTTCCTGATAATTTTTGCAGAAGCTACAAGGCCAAGAGGAAGACCATGCTTTTCCTCCTGTCTGACACAGTACGAAAGTAAACAACTCCATCAGAGGGCCCATTTCTTTGAAGACGTAGTGAAATCTAAATCATCAATAACATATTCGTGGACGACATTTGAGAAAGATTTTGCTTGGAAATTAATTGAAGTTCATAAGCTTTGCATTTAATCAAAAAAAAAAAATAAAAATAGCACAGATGCGTTTTATCATCATCATTTTCTAAAGCCCGCTTATCCACTATGAGAGTCTCGGGTTAAGGGTGCTTAAATGGACCCTCTATACCTCTCGATCTTCCACAATCGACTCTAAAACATCAGGAGCTATCCCTATACGTGTACAGGTGAGATTTCGGACTTGGTGCCACCATCTCATCCTTTGCCTATTCGAAGCCAGGTCTTGGAAGCAGAGTTGTGGATATGAATTTTACGTGCCATCGAAATATAAACCTCTCCGTTCGAAGAAGTAGCTGTTCAAAATTGTGTGCCTCGCGTATTCTGATGTTCCTAACTCGATCTCGACGAGTTAACCCAGCAATACAACGAAGAAATCTCATTTCGGCAGCTTGTATCCGCGATCTTATTCTTTCGGTCATTACCCAAACCTCATGACCATAGGTGAGGGTCGGAACAAACACTGAATTGAAAACCGATAGCTTAGCTCCGATGCCAAGTTTGGTCCTCCTGATACCAGATTGACCAAGCCGTCTCAAAATTTATCCAGCCTGACCAGTCCTACAGGATAACTCAGTATTGCGTCTACCATCACTCGTAAATAAGACCCCGAGATACTTAAACTTCTCCACCTGTTTTAATGGGATTCCACTAATATGCAGAGTGCACTGAAGAGGCATTCGGGATTTTACCATAACCTCTGATTTGTTCACGTTTATCTCCATCCCAGTTTCAACACAGACGGCGACAAACCTATCTAGTGCGCGCTGAAGTTCAGTCTGAGTGGACTTAAGGCTGACCAAGTCATCAGCAAAAAGCAGATGACTTATCCGTAAGCCTCCCAATTCGAACCGTTCCTCACCAAGGCTGCGCTGTAACATCCAATCCATATACACAATGAAAAGGAGAGGTGACAGAACGCACCCCTGGCGAAGTCCAGCGCCCACAGTGAAAGGTGTCGACTTAACGCCGTTCGCCCGAACCCAACTCTTACAGTTAATGTACAGAGATTGAATGGTCCTCAGAAGAGAACCGTCAATCCCATACTCCTGGAATACACTCCAGAATTAACTTCGAGGGACGCGATCATATGCTTTCTCCAAATACACAAAACCTCTGTAGATAGGTTTGGCATATTCCCAGGCCTTCTCAAGTATTATTCTAAGAGTAAATAGTTGGTCGATTGTGTTTCTACCTGTTCGAAAGCCACACTGCTCATCGTCCAACATAGGCTAGACCACAGCTCTGGAAACCGCTTCCAACACTTTGGCAATCAGATTTGCCGACTTTAAGTGCTCTAATCGCCAAAATCACCTCCTATCTATTCTATTCTCCGCCTTACTCAAAACCATTGATCTGCCATCGTCTGTGCCCTGTTCGGGATAGAGCAACTCCGAAAAGTGCTCGCAACATCTGAGCAAGATATTCTTCACATCGGAAAGAAGTACACCATCTTTGGATTTAACTCCTTCGATGATATTAAACTTCCTTCCCCTTAGGCGGTGGATGGTCTGCCAGAATACCTTGTTTGCAGATCTGTGATCAAGTTCCAATTACTCGCCGAACTCCTTCCAAGACCACGTGTTATTTAAAAGTTATAGTCTGCACTTCTAATGCGGACGCCTAACTTATATCCCATGCGAACAATTCATATTCATCAAACATTTGGCCAAAAAAATAAAAAATATACATTTATACATATATACATCATATGTACATACATACAAACATGGAAGGAAAAAAAAAAATTTATATCCAAAGAGTCTACGAATAGATAAAATCACTCGTAGACAAGAATCATTTGTTCAGTTTTCCCTAGTCGCAATGGCGCCTCTTCTAGTTACTTATGTAGTCGTGTCATTCGATTATTCCCACATTTCCTTTGTTCTTCTGTTTCCATTTAGCTATGTACTCTGTTTACTTGGGCAACTTGTAAACTTATTGCCTGGTGTTCCTCCAACGTTTGATTCTCAAATTTTATTCGCTAATTGTTTTTACAAACAGATTCCATTCCAGTCGTTAAAGCAAGAACAACTTCAGCTGCGGAATTCCAAAAAAGCAAACGCCAGATATTCCAAAGAGTCTGGGAATGTTTCAACGCACAGTTCATAGTAAAGTCGTAAATCTATTTTGTGACTCTCCTTGATCCCGGCTTTTTTCCAAAATACTTTGTAAGGATTACGTCATCCGAAAATGTTTTTGGCTCCCAGAAACTCTACTAAAGCAGAGAAAACTTACAACGGAGTTTCCCCACCCGAAAAAAGCAAAAAAACAATTTTTTGCGCTGAAAACTGAAAATGAGGTAAGCCCTCGACTGTGTCGTCATCCTTGAGGGTACGCCAAATGCCGCATACATACAAACAACGCCCAGGACGAAGAGAGACATGGTGGAAATTTATTTTTCCTTCTGATTGAAACTTGGAACCACGACACCATGTCCATGAAGGAAATTTTTAAGTGGATTATGCTTAACTGTGTGTATGTAGGTGATATAGGTCGACCTAAATTTAATGTTTTTCCAAGAGTAGATCGATATTTTTTGTATGAAACCAAGCCAGAGGGGAGGTTAGGGCATGGGTTAGAGGAAGGATAGCACTGCAGCGAGTTTTAAATTTTTGTTCTTTTTTGGAAGGAAAGGAATCGAAACTGGTGTCTGTTGTCACTGTAGGTACTATACATACATACAAACTTATGTATGTATGTATTGTAATCGAAATGGGAGAAAATAACTGTGTTGAAGTGGGTACGTCATGCAGTAATGCTAAGGCGTTAAAGTTCTGACTGTTGCCAGGGGGTCATCATGCTGATTAACTTTGAAATATGCAGTGCAGAAGAAGTCACTGTACACATTGAATAAACATGTGATTTTGTAAGCCTAGTTAGGTTTTAAGAAGAGGCCACCAGATGCGGCTTCAGTCTGCCAGAACTACATACATATCTACGTTGTACAGTGAAATCGCCCTTAGGCGGACAGTGACTATGCCAACATTTTTGTTCGAAAAAATATTTAATGTTTATGCCTCGGATTCAGGGTCAACTGAAACACAACGAACTACATATCAGTGAAGTGTACACTGAAGCCATCCCAGAATGCTAAGTTTGACAAAGGGGAACACCCTAATCGCTAGATAATATCAATGTAAAGTGTAAGAATCATTCAAGCTTCTGCAACTATGAATTTTAATAGAGACAAAGAATATTCTGTGCTATGATCATCGACAAATTATTAACAAGATAAAGCAGACATCAGATGACGTCATCGGTTCCTATCAGTGCGGTTTTAGGCCAGGAAAATCCACAGTCGATCAAATTTTCACACTTCCGCAGATCTTGGAGAAAACCCAAGATGTCCAAATCCATACCCACCACCTCTTCGATTTTAAGCATTTATAGAGACAAGCTACACAAAGCCATGTTTAGTTTTAGCATTCCTGTCAAACTCGCCCGTTTGTGCAGGATGACGATGGAGAATGTACGCTGCTCCATCATGGTTGGTCAAGTCAAGACCTTACCGAAACCTTTGATGTCAATAAAGGATTTAAACAAGGTGACGCTCTGTCATGCGACTTCTTTTACAATACACTTAAAAGAGTTGAGCAAAACTCACGAGTCAACACCAGAGGCACAATCTTTCAAAAGTCCGTTCAATTACTCGCATACACCGACGATATTGACATAATTGGAAGGACGCAGCGTGATCTCACTGACGCGTTCGCGAATATGGGTTTAGCGGTCAATGAGGGCAAAACAAAGTATATGCTGTCATCAAGAAGGGACATCCAACATCGACGAATCGGACAGCTATAACTTCGAGGTAGTAAGGGACTTAGTTTACCTCGGCTCCGCTATCACATCCGATAACAACACCAGTGCAGAAATCAAGCGAAGAATAACTGTTGTCAATCGCTGCTTCTTCGGGCTAAACAGTAATTGAATAGTAAAGCCCTATACCGAAAAACTAAGGAGACTCTATATAAGACCTTAATCATCTCAGTCCTGCTTTATGGCGCTGAGGGATAGATTCTATCAAAAGCAGATAAAGACATCCTTGGTTGCTTCGACAAAAAATTCTATGTAATATATTCTGTCCCATTTGCGTTGACAGGTTTTGGAGGAGAAGATTCAACGATGAACTTTGCAAGTTATACAGCGACATTGCCCTAGTCAAGAAGATACGTATTCATCGGCTCAGATTGCTCGGGTATGTAGAGCGAATGAAGCTCCGGCTCGCAGAATCATCGAGTCTAGCCCGGGTTGGCGCACACAAGTGGCACTCAACCAACTTAAAGTGCGCAACTGGAGGCAGTTAGCTAAGAGCCGGGCTAACTGAAGAGGCTTGTTGGTTGAAGCCCAGGTTCACCCCGGACTGTAGCGCCACCTAAGTAAGTAAGTAGATGACGAGTCATCGTAGTTTTCGATTGGTTCTCTTGATGAACAGTGAGATTTCAAAAAATGTCCTTAAAGACGTAAGCTTTTGAGGTATGGTGCACCTCTCGTTACTGCGGGCAAAACTTAACTGACGCTTTTCACCATCAATGTTAAATTTTGTCAATTTTTGACTTGACTAAGCGGACGATCATTGCAACTATCATTTAGCACTTGGGTTCTAAGTATAGCCCATTAAAAAATGAAACTAAAACGAACCTTCCGGAAAGAGTTGCAAGAGGTGGATTTCGCTAAAGCTTCTATTCTGATTTTCAGGAAATCCAACATGGCTAGAATAAAGTGACCGACGAACATGTCCACTTTAAAAATGATTTTGAACTAACTACCTCGAGATATGTAAGCAATTTTGAAAATGTTCAAGATGGTGCTCAAATTTGTAGCAGACAGCTTCTATTTACTGTTGTCTACTATAACATCTACTAAAAAAATCGGATTTATTCGAATTGTGAATTGTTCCTTTTCAGAACTAGAAAAAAGCGCAACGTACGAAACCTCCTCTTGTCCGATTACACTAAATTTTACTCAAACCGCTTTGTTCGAAATCCACTTAAAATGCACAGCGAGCGGATACAAACGTTGCCAGAAATTTTGTCCGTAAATATAAGGAGAAACAGAAAAATTAGTTATTATGAAAATAAAAACCGACGAAACCTGACGAGTTATATGATCCCGGAAGAGACGATTTGGTACCAGGGCTCTCCAATTGAGCCTACATACAAAGAAGGAACAATGACTGCATTGATTAGCGATAATACAAATATATAGCTAGCTTGAGTAGAAGTTAAGCCGGGTAACCCCTTAAATTAACTTAAGAAAAGACTTCGCTGGTATTTCAATCAGGAGCGAATGAAAAAAGCCGAGGTAGTTATCGGAAACTCCACATTTTGCTAGGCACTTCCAACGCAGCAGAATAAACTCCCTGTCAAACATACTTGTTGCAGGTTGCAAAGGTTTTTATTACTCCTCCAATTCATAAGCTTAACATACATACATATGTAGGTGCACTCGAATTTGTTTAATAATTTTTCCATAAAGTATCAGACCGGAAAGAGCAATTAAAACAACAGTAACGCATTTGGTTATTCATTTTAGGCAAATGACGTATGAATATCTGAATGCTCATGCAACTCATACGATTCGCGTAGTCACCCAAGGTATTAGAATTCTAATTTAAAATTGTAATACAAACCGGTTCAAGAACTCGTTTCTGCAAAAATTATGCAAAGTATTAATAAAACATTTTAAATTAAAACACGTAAAGCTAGGTGTACCCATACATACATACAGCTTGATATGTATAAAAAGCTTTGATTTACATACATACATACATGCACATATATAAAGCCTCAATAGCAGATTCTTTACAAAATCACGAAAATGAATAGAAGGTAAACAATTTCACTTCTTACTGGACGGGAAATTAAATAGCCTCAGTGGTAGCACCAAAGTTACTACGGCTCGTTGGGCCAAGGCCTAGCAATAGCGGATTGAGAAATTATACTCTCATAGATATAACGAATTGACTAGACTTGAAACTGTGCTAAAGCTACGTTCAGACGATTGCCAGATCTGACAACATTGTCAGGTCTACCAATGGTCTTACAATCAGCTGCAAATGAGCTGACAATACCGAACTACCTTACAATGCTAAATTGTCAGTACACACGTTTGCCAGATTTTGTCCCAAAGTCTGACAATTTCATTGTCAGATGTTTGGCCTGGCAATATTTTGTCTGAAAACGTTGTCAGGTTGAAAATTGTCAGTTCACACGGTTGGCAGATGTTTGTTTACAAAAAAATTGGCGGATCCGTTGACAGGCATTGCCAGACAAATTAAAAATTGTTTTTTTATTCTGCACTCAGTGAAGTGAAGTGTTTGTTGAGAAACGTGAAATAATAAAAACTTTTAATCGAAATGAAACAAAAAGATATACGTATTGGAAAGCAGCGAGGATGCTAAATTACCACACAAACGTCGGCGTGTTTGGACGAAGGATTGGGTGGCCCGCCGTCAGCAGGAGGGACTATACGCAAAATTGCTCATCGAATTGAGAGCTGAGGACCCAGAATTGTATCGCAATTTTTTGCGTATGTATACTAAACAATTCGATGACCTTCTAGCCTTGGTGACTCCACATATTCAAAAGCAAGAAACGAATATGCGCGCGAGCATTGCAGCGGCTGAGCGGCTTGCATTAACTCTACGATATCTAGCTACATCTTCACAAAAATAAAAACCAAATCGAAAATGTAAAAAAACCCCGAAACTTCGATTTGTTTTTATTAAAATAATCGATTTCTAATCGAGTAGATGCATATGTATGTGTATTGTGAAAAAAAATCACATAAAAATATGTTCTCCTGACGATTGCATATACTGTGGTACACAAAATTTGCTCTATATTTTTGTGTCGTAACACAATATGCGTAAATTCTTCCTTTCGAACTAATTTCACTAAAATCAGCTATACTACCGGAGTACGATTGGACTCGAGTACGAATGGACTCGAGTACAAATCGACTCGAGTACGAGTGCACCCGAATATAAAAAAAATCAAACTCGAGTACGAGTTAAAACTAAATTATTCGAGTCACTCGAATAAAAGTCAACTCGAGTTCCATCACTAGCAGTGACTAGGTTTCCTTCCAAGAGCCTGTATTTTCTTATTTAAAGCTTGGTGGCGCTTGCTAGCTGGTATTCTTAGATGAATTGGTCATTGGATATTGATATGGCGTTTTTGCTCCGAAGTTATTCTCCAGTAAAGATGAAGAACTGTCACCAATCGAGAAGGTATCAGTGTTAACATTGGCTAATCTGACGGCTAGACATGCCTCTGTATGCAGGCACTCAATGCGTAAGTATCCATTGACTAGGAGTGTCTTTTTCTAAAGTTCCAGCCATTTTTACACATGTCATTCCTTTTTAATTACAGAATAGTTCAACAACGAATTCCTTTTCTTCCGCATTAAATCAATCGATGAGGTCATCGCCTCATTAACAGAAGGACGATAGCAATAGAAAAGCAGTTTACTTGCATACATATGTACGTACATATCTGTGTTCAATGCTGATTCTACTTGTCTGCCTCAATGTTACTTTCTTTTTCTTCAAAAAAGTGCTCACCAACGCATATTGAGTGATTAACAAAGCCAAGTTTTGTTCCTCTCCAACTTGAAAGACTTGAAAGGCTTTAGAAATAAGAACTTAAAATAAAAGAATCATGAGAAAATACGCACGTGGGGTGTGTACATAAAAAGAAACATATTTTGAAATCCATCTACAAGCCACATGACACAGTACGTGTCCTTTCTTCGTTCTTTTAACCACATTGCAAGCGGCACAGCCCACTTAAAACGAAATCCGCAATGGGGTAACTTTACTTTTCTTTGTTTATACATTTTTCCATGGGTTGTGTTTCCTAACCTACTGCCACCCTTTCGATTATATTTTTCCTTTTTTTTCAGATCGAAAGGGAAGTTTCTCTACTGCGCAGGATAATGAAAGTGATTTCTCTTTAGTCAGTGGTGATTTTCTCTTTGACGATGCAGTATGTCCTCGTGTATAGGGTTGATGTTGGTGCTTGTGTTCATGGTTCGTTGGGTTATTTCTGTGAATATGTAAATTTTGAAATTGCATGTCAAGTGAACGTAAGCTCTCTCAGTGCAAGAAGTTGTGGTGCAAACATATGAAAATATCTTGCCGTCTTGTAAGATGGAGGAGTAAATTCCCTAACTGCCGTAGGAAGGCTACAATTTATTATTTTTCAGGAAAGACCTGAAGTTGCCACCAAGCCTCGCTTTGATTTAGGGTCAGGCTCGTCATTATAAGAAACAGGTTTTGTACGACGAGAAAGGACGTAAAAAATGCTAAAGAACCTTTCTGTGTAGGGCCTGCATATGTGCAACAAAATCAGCTATTAGGAAAATGGGAACTGCAGATTCCACCGAAGAAATCCCAATAATTTTTTTAAATTTTGGTGAAAGACAACAAAAACAAGTCAATCTTGAAAACTGTTCGGAAGCTTTACGATCATAAGAAAAAGGACATATCAAAAACGCCGGCATATCAAAAACAGGTTCGAAAGTTTTACCAAGGAGCAAAAAGAACATGCAAAGCCAAAGTAGCTGATTCGCAGTCTAAGGATTTGGAAGGACCACTTCTGAGAACCCAACCATGTTCCTCAGTCCTAGCTAGGTCCAGAGAAGATTTTTCGCGGCACCACCTCGGGAAATGACAAGCCTCCGAGAGTATAATTTTTCATGAAAGAGCTTCTCAATCCGCCGTTAAGAGTCGGCAATAAATTGTGGGTCCCTTCCATTCGTGCGAAAAATGTAACACGCACAACATGAATTGTGCTTGCTCATGCCAAGCTATCGCGCCACCTATTTATTTGTTTACTTCTGAGGACTGCACAGCCGTGAAAATAAAACCATTCAACCTGAACGACGTTCGCAACCAAAATTAGGCTCTGTGAGACATCATACCTTAGGAATACCCTTCAGCAAGTTCTCCTACAACTTAGAAAAGTTTTGAGCAAGATCGAGGCCATGGAGGAACCCCACGATAGAGCTTGCGGATGCATGTTTGATTGTTTCTGGGGAGGTGAATTCCCTACCGAACTGTTTAAATCTGCAAGGAGCTATGGCGGGACATTCGAACAAAATATGCTCTGCAGTTTCTGCCTCTTCTAAGCAGAGCTTAGGTAGTTGAGTGCACAATGGCCAATGAGGAAGTCTGTGAGGAGCTTTTATTTAGTGCGAGCATTTTTTCTCTTCTCTTGTTGTTTAAGAAGTTGATGAACTTCTTCGATTGGAGTAGAATTCCATTTGTTGAGTCCTTCATTGACCTTCATTGAGTTGAATTCCAACTTGATGTGGTTCGTGGGTAAACCACAGAAGGGAAATGAGCCTATCATTGCAGATTGTGCTCCTTGTGTGCCGAACTCATTACCCTCAATTTCCTTGTGACCTGAAACGCAACATAATGATCTTGTTGAAGAGAGCTAGTTGCTTAAGAGTGGTTAAGCAGCTCCAGGCAAGTTTGGAGTCAAGGTGACGATGTCAGTCAACAATTCCAATGGATGTCTGCGCTGAACTGCTGTGCCAGCTGCGTAGGTTTAGACTCCAGCAACATCCACTGAGCATTTTCGAGGCAATACTTAACAGTGGGGAATGACAAATCGCCGAGGATAAAATTTGTCCTAAGGAAGCTTCTCAATTCGCCGTTCGGAATCGGCAATAAAATTTTCGTGGGAACACACCACATTTTTATCGCGCTGATCCAACAAACCTGCTGAAGCTAATGGCCTAGCTACTTAATTACGTAAAGCAGCAAGAAATGACTTGACAACAAACGGGTGCCCATTGATTTGCAAAACATTGTGAGACGATCCTCAAGAAACAAGACACTCTTAACTACGCCAACTGTATCATTCTCTTCAGCATCGCATGTAAAATCTTATCTGCCTTTTGTCAATAACCTGTTTCAACACTATCAGTGCGATATAGGGACAGGAAAGTCCACAAATCACTAACATTTTACATTTCGGCATATCTTGGAAAAAACCCGGGAATTCCAAACCGATAGCCACCACCTCCTTATGGATTTTAAGGCCTCGTGTGACAGCATTTACAGCAACGAGCTAAATACAGCAATGTCTAGTGTCGGTATCCCTGGAAAACTAATGACAGAGAATGCACGCTGCTCCATCAACTTCGGTTGAAACCTCTCCGAGACATTTTATGTTTAAAAAGTACTCAAACAAGGGGAAGCGCTGTCATGGGACTGTTTTAACATCTTGCTTGAAAGAATAGTGTAAAATTCACGCAAACTCAAGAAGCTCCATCTTTTAAAAGTCTCTCCAATTACTCGCATACGTCGACGATATTGACATAATCGTAGGAACATCAGCTGTGCTCACTTCTAGCTGTGCTCCTCCTGTACTTAAGCGCATTGTTCTACGGTGACCCTTCAGTAGGTTGTGGCCTATGATAATTCTTGTGAAGAGCACTAGGTAGGTAGGCTGCCCACGCAAAACATAGATACACATGTCATACCACATGGTTCTAGTACCTACCGGGAAGTATCACTCAGTTATCTGGAACCAACTGGAGCTTTTAATGAAGCTTAGTGTACTTTAAATGTCAGAATGTGACAGTTCACTCAAGTATCGACCTGATAGGCTCATAAATAGCCCTTGTCCTTTTGAGGACAGGTCGGGACAGGTACAGAGGAAATGAAGAATTGTCTCTTTCCCTTTTTTTGCCGCGGCAACTCCTGTAGAGGCCCTTTTGGCATGAAGGACTGTCGGAAAGTTGCGAGTAAGAACACCAATTACGGTGCTGATAAGCGAAGTTTTAAGCAAACGAGAAAGGTTTCCAAACAAATTCAGTCGTAACCTCACTTAAAAATGGAAAGGATACCGATTGTTATAGGAAACACGCAAATTTTTATGTTAACAAAATGTATCTTTATTAAAAATTTGGGGAGCCTTTTTGATTTATGGGAAGCCCGGTGCTTACAAAGGAGCCCTTCCGACAGCGGTGGTTGCGGATAGGCCCAAATCCTGTGGTTGTCTTGAAATGGACACACCTAGGCTTTCAGTCACACTTTCAGCTACAGCGGCGATATTTACAGCTGACCTTGCCGAGTTGGAGTCTTCTCATCACTAACCTGTCCGGACGTTTAAATTTATCGATTAAATTCACTAGAGCTTGCTGATGATCAAAAGCAGTTCGAACTTTACGAAATGTTTTCGTCATATTTTCACCGTGGGAATTTCCACTACTTCGACACGTTGTGATAGTGTGTATCGATCCATATTTAATAACCTCCTAGTTTTTACTTATCAAAAGTCATCACAGTTAAATGTTGGCAGTTCAACAATGAAAAGAAATTTAAAATGACGCCTCTCGCTGAAGACCCGCTTATCCAACATGAGAGTCGCGGGCTTAGGGTGCTTAGGTGGACTCTCCATACCTCTCGATCTTCCACAATCGACTCTAAAACATCAGGAGCCCCATACGGGTGGAGATGAGATTTCGGACTTGGTCTCCTGAGCCTACCCAGAGGACGCCTACCTGATCTTACGGATTCACGGATGGCACGTTTTGAAAACCGATTTGGGAGCATGCGTTTAACATGCTCAAACCATCGAAGTAAGGAGCTATCCGGTTGAAGAAGAAGCTGTTCGACATTAAATGCCTTAAGTATTCTGGTATTCCTAACAACGAAGAAATCTCATTTTGGCAGCTTGTATCTTCAAACGTATCGCGACCGATGGGGCATAAGTGGACTTTCGGTGTCTAGCAGCCTGGCTAAGTGACTATGGTAAAAATTGTGATGCCAGGATAAAGCTTCTTTGATCGCCATGATTTCCTGGCAGTACTCGTCCCACTCCTCTGTGCAGGGGATTGATATCCGAAAGTTGAGGTTGAAATTCAACTTAGGCGTCTGTTCTGGCGAATCTTCCTGTTTCTTTGGTGAAGGCCAGGATGCCGCCGATTCCTTTGTCCTTGACATGTTTCAGGTCCGGTATCCACATGGACCCCAGGGTCTTCTGTCGCATTCTCGCTAGGGCTGGGCAATGGCATATGAAGTGTTCTGCTTGAACTTAGAGCCTTTCTGATGAACTGGTTGCTAGATTTACCCACGAGTCTAGCCACTTTGCACGTCGTGAAGTTTGCCCAGTGATCCTCGAAATCCCTTTGTATCCTCTGGTTGGTTGCTGTTTTAATTATTGTTAGTGCGACTTCTCTCGCCAGTTCATCGGCTTTCTCGTTCCCAGTGACACTTTCGTGGTCCGGTCCCCATACAAGGCGGACGTCGTTGTGTCTGGCAAGCTTATTAAGTTTGTCTTTTTATTCTCTGACCAGGCTTTAAGTGCTGCTTGACTATCCGAGCAGATTGCTATTTTCCTACTTTGGGTGTGCTGTTCCAAGAGAACTCCAGCTCCCCTCAAAATGGGAAGGACTTCTGTTCGGAATACTGTAATGAAGGGATCTAGATGAATCAGAAGATCTACCGGTGGGTTGTTACAATATACGCCAGCACCGGAGTTGCCTTCGCTGTTGGAGCCGTCCGTATGCATCTCTACTAAGTACCTACCTATCCAGTAGGCATTAGTGAGGAAAACATTGCTTCAACTTGTGCCAGTATGGCGAACGATATTTGCGTTTTTATTGTTCATCAGATTAAGGTAGAATTTATCCTAACAATCAGGTACAACACACTTAAATACAGAATCTGATATAACCTCAAACTCTCCGTCACTTTTCCTTCATACCACCTTCGTACAGAAACATTTGATACCATAGAAATATGTAAAGCTAAGTAGGTACATAGGTCTTATGCTGGAGGGTATAGTCATTACAGTCGGCCGCATTGCATGTGTAATGACTTCCGCCCAACTTGGATTCAAATTTTAAATATCGCGTGCTAAACAGAACGCTCGACTCCATAACTGAAGGTGTGCGGAGTAGATGCAATTTTTCGAGGTGGTTCTACTGAGACTACTGGGTAATTTTTCCTTATTCCACCATTATAATGATACTCAGGATCCATCGAAGTTTCCACTTCAAATTGAAATGAAACAGGGAGGAATCAAAACTGTGTTTGGAGACAGCTGGTTACTAGCTTGAAAACATATCTGGTGACGTTGCAATAAAAAAAAATAACCATCAAAGCTTATTGTCGAAAATTCTCTCAAAATGTTCAATTTCTTCCATACGATTCGAGAGTAGACCCTGTGTCTGTCCTTGTATTTAATTCTCTTTTCAAAATTTCTCTTAAGCCTGCGCCTTACAACCACACTTCCACAGCCTTTTTTGTTTACACTTACGGGGGAATTTTGTATTTTCATGCTACATGTCGGCACGGCACGGAGACCGGTGACTGTTTCGCGATTGATGAGGGGGTGGTTTTGAGTGCGAGAAAGGGCGGCATTCCCGAAAACAATGTGTGAATAGTAGCGTTTCCAAGCTTCTGACAGAAATCCAATAAACCTATCAGATGATGTGTGGTACTTTTGAATTTCAAAGGAGTTCTTCCCCTTGGGGATATAATTGTAAGGATTTGAGTTTAATCAGAATTTTGAAATCGGAAATCAAAAAAGAAAAATTGAGCAGTCAGACGAAGGGGTTGCGCAGTACGTTGGAGAGTTTAATTTGCATTCTATAAATGCAGTTCGGGTTATATACATACATACATATGTACATATATATATGCTCGTATGTATGTACATATGTAAATTAGTCCTGAGATCCACGAGGGTGATGGTAAGGGTCACAGATCGACTGCTTGTCGATACCTTATAAATGCTTCGATAAGTCTATTATACGTTCCAAGGCAATGGAAAGTCGCCGAAGTTATAATGGTTTTAAAACCGGGAAAACCGCCAAACGACAAAAAGTCGTACAGACGATATCGCTCCTATCGATAATATCAAAAGTTTTTGAAAAACTCTTATTAAAACGGTTAAAACCGGTAATTGAAGAAAGACGTTTGATTCCTGATCATCAATTCGGGTTCAAAATCAAGCATTCCACAATTGACCAGGTTTATAGAATAACCAACGAAATTGAGAAGGCCATGGAAGAGAAAAAGATGTGTTCTAGTGCTTTTCTTGACGTTTCCCAAGCCTGTGACAAGGTGTGGCACGAAGGCTTGAATTATAAACTAAGACAGGTACTTCCGGAAGAGCTGTACAAGATCTTAGAGCACGGAGCCGAATACTCGGAATTCAAGGAAATCGCTGCCTGTGTTCCACAAGGAAGTGTTCTTGGTCCAGTCTTGTTCTTGCTCTATACTCGAGATATACCGCAAGAAGAAGGCACCGTTGTTGCTACATTCGCGGACGATACGGCTATTCTGGCAACAGAAAATTCAGTCGAGTCAGCAACTGTGAAGCTTCAACGAGCTTTGGATACAATTTGCGAGTGGACAAAGGTTTGGCGCATTGTTCTCAACGAAACCAAATCTACGCATGTTAACTTTACTAACAAGAAAATAAACAACTTACCCGTTTTCATTAACTCGGTACAAATACCGTATGCAAACGAAGCAAAATATCTAGGAATGACACTAGATGCGAAACTCTAATGGAAGTCGCACGTTAAAAAGAAACGCGACGAGCTCGAAATTAGATTTAGAGAAATGTATTGGCTGCTTGGAAGATATTCCAAATTAAGCATGTATAACAAATTGCTCTTATATAAGCAAGTCTTAAAACCTGTATGGACGTATGGTATACAACTTTGGGGTTGTACCAAAACCAGCAATAGAAATATTTTACAAACCTTTCAAAATAAGGTGCTCAGAACAATCGTTAATGCGCCGTGGTACATTAGAAACGACGATATCCATAGAGACCTCGGTTTAGCTACCGTCGAAGATGAAATAACAAATTTTGCACGCAAACTCCGTGTTCGCCTTCATGGACATTGTAATAACGCCGTACTCCAAATTCTGGACGTGACAAACCTTGTGCGCCGACTACAAAGAACGAAACCGTTCGATTTAGTGCAATAAGGAATAGCCGCTTATAATGACGGTATTAGTAGGTGCTTTTATTGGAAAGCTACCTACACAACGCGAATTTTTATTGTCGAAAGTTAAACTACTTGATAAGGCTTTTTTGTACTTAGTCGTAGTCAACACGAAAAGGGGAGGTGTTTTTAGTGAGTAAGAATTTCACACTACCATGAGCACGTGCGGTAGATCCTCATGGTGTCTCATGAAAGATTTTCACCTACCCTCGTAAAAAAAAAAAAAAAAAAACAGATCGACTGCGAACTTTCAACAAGGCTATGGCTAGGCAGAACGAACAAGCTCCTACATATGGATAGGAAATGCCTGTCATACGATGTCCGACAATTTTTCGAACATTTTGTGGAATCTAGGAATCTATGCCTGCAAACTACAAATAATTTTCCAGCTTAAGAGTGGTCCATCTGCGGTGCCAATTGGTTAGTTGGTTTTGTGGGTGTCCTAAAGACTTACTTAGACCTTAAGCGGGTCCATTGTACCCATACTCATGGGAGTCAAACCAAGTGATAGAAACCTCAGGAGTTTCCTTAAATCAGCGATATGAGGGTCCTCCAGCCCATGCAAGAAGCTACTACCAAAAGAACGCAGTCTTCTGGTGGCCAGTGCATAGCAAGTGCTGGATGGATTGTATTTCCTCTTCGTCCCTGGAGCTTCTGCAGTAGTCATTGTAGGGTAATTCAAGGCGCTCCGCATGGATTCCTTTTCCGCAGTGTCCTGTAATGATACCGGAGACAATTCGTATTTCCCTTCGACTTAGTTGTACGAGATTTTTGGAATTCTTCTTATCGAAGTGATCTGGCTATTGCACATGTGTCCATGTGACACCATCGCGCATAAGCCCTGATCATGGTTTCCTCATCTATTTCCCCGTAAAGAGTGCTAATGGGTGTCTTCGCGATCGGAAGGGTATATGCAGGATCTAGTTCTGCACCCACCCTAGCAAGTTCATCCGCCCTCTCATTACCTGATATATCCCTGTGGCCCGGTACCCAGCATAGGGTCACCTTGTTGGTCATTGATATATCGTTGAGATTTTGTCTGCAGCCCTTTACGAGCTTCGATTTTGTCGATGCTGACTGCAGAGACTTGATAGATGCCTGGCTGTCAACATAGATAGTAATGGTTTCTCTGACAATGATGTCATTTTGGATTAGCTTTGTGGCCTGTAAAATGGCAGTTAACGTTGCTTGAAAATAGCTGCATCCATCTTGAATTGCATGTGGAAGATGATGATGATGATGATGATGATGGTTTACCTCTCAGGATTCACAGAAGATACCGGCACCAGTACCAGCGTCCATTTTGGATTCGTCGGTATAGAAGGCTAGCTCGTCTTCAGTCCATACAATACCAGCATCCCAGTCCTCTCTTCTTGGTATTTTGATATCAAATCTCCTATCGAAGTCTGAGGTTAGAATGATGTAATCGGTGTCTATGTACATATATTCTCCTTCGTGATAGTCCATCGGGTTTGCAGCGCCAATAACATCGGCAAAAGTTTTCTATGCTCTCATGTACAAATCTTGGGACAATAACCGATTCCCGGAGGAATGGAAAAGAGGTATGATCACCAAGCTGTCAAAGAAGGGTAATCTGAACGAATGCGGGAATTGGAGAGGAATTTGCGTACATACAGCCGTGGCAAAAATTAAAGCGAAAATAGTACCTCAATGTCGAACAAGCAGGCTTCTGGGTCAGATCCTCCTGCATAGACCATATCAACGGATCATAATAGAACACTGCGTCTAGTGCAGATTTCCGTTGGCCCTAGGTAAAGTTCACCGACTTGGAAAAGGCCTTTGACATTCTGAACCGAAATTATATCTGGTAAGCCTTATGCAGTGCATATATCCCCGAAAAAACCATAGCTATTATTCAAGCTACATACGAAGGTGGTAAGTGTCACATTCTGCACAATGGTAAAGTGTTCAAGGACTTTAAAATCCAGAGTAGAGTACATCAGGGTTGCATTCTGCCACCACTATTGTTCTTGGTGGTCATTAGCGACGTAATTCGTGCAGCTTTAAATGGAGGATACAAAGGATTGAAGTGGACAATGATATTGTACTTGAAATACCTTGACTACGCTGACTATATTTACTTGCTTTCTCACAAAATTATGGATCGTCATCAAATTTACCAAAATTTGAGGCAAAATAAAGAACGTCTTAATACAAATGCGGCAAGAACTAAGGCCCTAGGCATTTCCAACTCTAACGCTCAACACAACATTGCTGGAAATTATGTCGAGAAAGTTCAAAACCTTTTTCAGTACAAAAACCGAGCTGAGCCTGTTCCGCTCCCACGTCAAATTAGTAGGGTGTAGTACTTGAAAGGTGACCTGCACTGTCACACACAAGCTGTAAGCCTTTGTAAACAGATGTCTGCGGAACATCTTAATGATGTTTCGGTCGAAATGATCTCGAACGGCCAGCTTTACAAAACAACGGAGAAAAACCTATACACGTCCCCATAAGAAGGCGAAAGTGGCAATGGACAGGTCATACGGTCAGTACAGCTCTATAGCATAATAAGCCATGCAGTACAATTCACTCACCCAATGAGGCAAAGGAGTGGGCTGCCATAAGCAAACGTGACGCAGAACTGTTGAGGAGGAGTCCATGACACGGGATGAGTTGGAGAAAAATCAAACGCATTGTAGAACTACTTATACGACGGCGCGTAGACGTGGTTATGTGACAGGAGCTAAGTAAGTAAGTAAAAAAAAGGACCCGTTATACAGATACATGACTTTTCCATCCACGACCCAAAGCCCTACGAAACAGATTCAACTAAATATGCGAGTTACTCTATGTCGAGCAGCGACTTCTTCGAACGGAAAAGTCCATACTTCAATGGTTTGAGTACGTTGAACGCATGTCCATAATTCGTGACATGGAATCCGTGGTATCAGGTAAGTGTCCCAGGGTAAGCCCAGGATGAGATGATTGGATCAAGTTCGAAATCTCTTCTCTACGGAATAGCTTCTGATGATTTAGAGTCGATGGCAAAAGATTGAGAGGTATGTACCCAAGATCTTGATTGTGGATAAGCGTATCATTGAAATTATGATAATAATGGCTTCTAAGTATTTGACATGTTCTGCGATTTGAATTTGTTAAACTATGTTATCAGTTTAATTTCCAAAGAA
Organism: Matsumyia berberina; assembly: GCA_917880715.2. Taxonomy (NCBI): domain Eukaryota; kingdom Metazoa; phylum Arthropoda; class Insecta; order Diptera; family Syrphidae; genus Matsumyia; species Matsumyia berberina. Next base: position 46,781,905 of record OU862871.1, on the reverse strand, counting down.
TACCCAAACAAGAAATCGTTCTTTGGGTGTTGTGACTAAACTATCTTGTGACTTATTATGCCCTAATAGCACTCTAGCCGCTAATCGTTTGCAAAAACTTTATAGCCATCAGATAAGTTGCAAATTTCTAGGAACCCGCAGTAACGACACCGCCTGTAATAAAAAAAACGCAAGTGTGATTGCCGAAAAAAGAAATGCCTATCGGAGTTTTGCTCTTATCGCCACGCTGCGTCTACATTGGGCCAAGGCCTCATGTAGATTGTTGAACTGCTAGGCAAACTTGAATGTTAATTGTGCTGAAATCGAATCTCTTGTTTGTTTATATACATTCGAGTCCCGTTGGAATTTCAAATAAACTTCGATAAGAATTACAAAAATAAAACAAAAATGATGCAAGGGTCTGTTGAATCAAGTGTACAGGTACACATATTTCTGAAAATTTAATGTTTTGTAGTTGAGACAGTATCAAGGCTCCACATAAGGTTGCACATAGGTTGAGAGACTTTGGTAGATAATACAGAAACATCTTTATAGACACGGAAAAGTTTGATAGAGAATTCAGCACAAGGGCTTCAAACTAAGAGCGTCTGACATTCAAAAAGCATGAAGCAAAGCTGACTTTACTTCGACAGTAAACAAACTGCCGAACATATGTATGTATTTTTTGTTGCTTTCATTGTACCCATGACAACACCAACAGCGGCAATTATTATTATTATTAGTGGGGAGCGGTTAGTCCACTCTAGAACTGCGGTCTCATATAGATGCCTATTGTGCTTTCCCATGAGATTAGAGCAGTTTGTCAGGAAGGATGTCAGGAAGCTAATCAGCCTCTCTGGGTGGAGCGTGGCAAGCGCCGTTGGTGAAACGAGTTCACTGCCTAGGATCCGTTTTCTCGCAGGGATAAGGGCGGGACATTCTGTGACGATGTGAAGAGAGCTTTCATCGCTTTCCAAGTACAGTCTGCAAGTAGGGTCCGGTCCGGTGACAGGCCAAGCTTGTGAAGATGCCGTTTTAGACGGCAGTGGCCATTTAGGATGCCGGTTAGAATTCTAAGGTGGTTCCTGCTCAGATTTAAAAGAAACTTGGATTTCTTTTGCGATACATAGGGAAAGAAGTGTTTGGTACATTTCTGTCCTACACTTTCCCCCGAGATCGCGTTGGATTTGAGCAGGGATTGCTCCCTCATGAAGTTTTGTAAAAATGGTTTTGTAACAGCGGCAATGGAAACCATGTTAAGTGTCATTCCGCTGGATCTGTACTGTAGCAACTTGGCACCTCCAACTACTTTGAGTCTGAGAGAAGGACGACAGTGGGCACCAGCTACTTACGGTCACGCCTCCGTACTATGTATCTCGATTGGAGAATGCCGACAGATCGACAGAAACAGACCATATGATCCAGACTCTGGCATTTAACAGAAGATTCACTATCAGCATTTTTCACAGAGATGACTGGAGGAACCACAAAGTTACCAATAAAAAGGAACTGCCTTTCTACACCGATGGTTCTAAGATGGACATTGGTACAGGTACCGGGGTCTACTGCAAGGCCCTAGGAATAAACCACTCTCTTAGAATAAACGACGGCTGTAGTGTCTTTCAGGCCGAAATCACAGCCATTATCGGGACTACGAAAACTGTCCATGAGAACGATGTCACCGCAAGGACAGTTACGGTCTACATTGACAGCCAGCCAGCCTTTAAAACTCTGGATTTAGCGATAACTAGATCGAGGCCTGTAGGAATCTGCAAAAAGCATCTAGATGAGATATCGAGAGCCAATACGGTGATCCTATATCCAATAAACTTGTTAAAGATATATATTAAAGACGAGGCTGTCAGTCAAGCCAATACACGCTGGATCCAGTTAGACACATGTGCAACGGGTAGAAACTTATGGACGAGTTATAATGAGAAGAGACCTCTGTCTCTAGTCAAACTCAGTCGTCGCGAAGCAAGAATAGCCTCCGGCATCATTATTGGGCCTTGGTACTCATGCGGAGCGGCTCGGTATACATCACAACGACTATTGCAGAAGTTGTAGGAAGGAGGAAGAAATCAAATGTGAATCTCCTGCCCTTGCCGGTAGAAGAATGAGGACTCTTGGTAGTAATTCTTCACGAAACTGGAGGACTTGCGTGACATCGAGCTGAGGGACCTCCTGATATTCATCTCCTTATCTGGGTGGTTTTAAATCAGCGGCTCCCCTTCTCTTAACAGGTTCCCGGGGTAGAACTAAAGATGGGCACAATGGACTCTATTGCTGGTCTAAGTGAGCAGTGACGAATAACACAAGGCACCCATTTACCTAACCAGACCTAATTGTACCCATTATTTTTTACCTTAACCATATATTGAAAGGAGTGAGACCGTACAGAGTAGTGCAGGTGATGAACAAATTTAAACTTATCCTCGTTCCTGCAGCTTTTGTAGTGTCATTGTAATGAATGTCAACGTCATTTACTTTTCCGGTTAATTAAAGTCTTCACCAGTTTTGGACACCAAGGAGACGGTTGCTTCATATTAATACTCACGTGGTGGTTTCCTGACTATGAAATGGTCAATCAAATTGATTGCAATGTTATCGACGCAGGCCTCCAGTATTCTGAATGGCTAAACCTTCTGTCCGGACACCATAGGCTCGGATCACTACTTTGTTGGAGCAAAACTACGAATGCAAAGGCCACATCGAAGAAAAATTATTGTGAGTACAAGTAACGTTAATAGGCTGAAATTGCAAGAGATCAGCAGAACCTTATGCCAACAGAAATACCAAAACGGATTTGCAACTGCATTTGGTGAGTATAGCCGACAATTATGTACTGGCAATAGAAGACGAATTTATTCCACCTTTAGTGGAATGCGATGGTGAATGTTGCCCTTAACAGATCCTAGGGAAACATTGACTCTTTCTGCTAGTGAGCCACTACTACTTCACTCTCAACTTAGCTCCAGAACACAGTAGAATCGAGTAGGGGAATTTGAGGGTAGATTCCCGTCAGCTCTGTGAGACTAAGTTGAGCGAAGTAGTGTGAACACCTCATTAGTTCTGTTCTACCTGGCATTGCTTCACCAGATTTGAGAATGAAGCGGCCGAATCAGTAGCTTTAATAGCGGCTTGGCTATCGATAAAGATAGATGCGTTGTAGAAGGAAGTTGAAAAATTCCTCAGCACACTGTAGGCTTAGCGGATAGCGCTTTTCTTAAAAAATACTGGCAGGCTCCGGAAGGGTAAAGGAATGGCGATATTTTCAGCTTGTCTGAGAAGATGTATGGACCAACTCTAAAGTTAATCTTCGAGCCGTTCGTGTAGATGAGCTTATTAAAGTCCTTTATCCCATTCAGCCTAGTCTGCCCTGGTTGGGACCTTTACTGAGAAACATTCCCCAAAATCTAGCTTAGGAGTTAAGTAATCAGTCAAGGACACAACCATCTCGTTTGGCATCATCTCCAGGACTTTTCTACGACTATGACTAAAGGACTTTGCTGTCCAGCACCCAGATCCCTTAAGCCGGACTGCAATGCACAACACCATTTATTTGATGTGTCGGTCAAATGGAAGTAGATCCAAGATCACAGTTAAGGCGATCTCAGCGCGCTTATGCTCCCTATGCTTGCCTTTCTTGGATTTTTTTTTTTATTCTTTCGATATTGTATTTTTTTTTACCAAACAATGGCGTCATAGGTGAGATTTAGATGCACAATGACCGTGTACATCCACAGGGTAATTTTTGGTTGAAGGCTCCGTCTCTTACCGCAAGTCTTGTTGCCGGTATAGAAAGATATACTTCGCTTTTTGATTTGCTGTTCAATGCTTAGTTTTCAACTTAATTTTGGTTCAAGAATCGAAGCTAGATACTTAGCACTAGGAGATAATGAGAGTGACTAATCATTCAGTTTTGGAGATGAGGAAATCTTTAATTTCGATTTTAGCGATGAAGAGCATAACTTTAGTTTGACTTTAGCGCTGAGACCACATTTTATGGACCATGAACTTATCTTCTTCCGAGTGCTCTCCATGGACTGGCTCATCACTGAGAAAAACATCCCTGACTACAAGATTATCACGTCGTCTGCATTTACTTTGCTCATTTTATTCTGTCATCACCAAGGTTGTGGGGGATAGCTCCACCCTCAGGACGAGAAGTCTGTGGACAGCATGAGATTCTCAACAATAATTCTGAAAAAAAATTGTATGCAAGCGGAATTCTTATGAACGAACAAACCTAAACAATAGGTCACTAGGTCTCAAATCATCATACGCTGATTCATAAGCAGTTCAAGTTACCCACAAAATGTTTTCATTTGGCAACAATATTTTTAAATACAACTTTGCAAAATAAATAAATAAAAAAATATATTTACACACATTATCCAAGCGTATCCAGCAGATATCCGTTGATTGTTGATGAAATCCAATTTTTACACAATTTTGTTTTTGTTTTGTTATAAGAATAATTTAGTTAAAAAAAATAGAAGAAAAAGAAGAAAGAAAAGAAAAATAGAAATTATTTTTTTTTTCGCTCAAAAACTTAAACAATTTCACACACAATTTAATTGTAAGTTGTATTTAATCTCTTTTTAACTGAAATCACAAAGCACAATTAAACAATAAATAATTGTTTTGTATTTTTTTTTTCGTTTTAACAAGTGACACATATAAATTTAAAAAAATACAATCTGATGACAAAAAAAAAATCAAGCAAATAAAAGTTAAGAAAAAAAGGACAACAATCAACTTGAAGAAGAAATAAAAATAAAAAAATATTTGTGCGGGAAAATTTTGAATTCGTTTTTTTTTATTTCTTTCACAAAACTCACTCGAAAATCTCAACAAAATTTCCTCTTTTAAAAATAAATTCTATTTTCTTGTTTAATTTTGAATTTCCCCTGAGAAATTGTAGAAGAAAATATTTTTTTTTTTTTTGCTCGTAGGTTGTTCACAGAAGATTTTTTCGTTTTTGAAGGCCAACGGACAACGGATACGAGTGCAGAGATTTGAATCTAAATATTTACATTCAAATCGATGTAAAAATCTTAAAAATGCAAAAGGAAAAAGTAAGAAAAAAATCATTAAAAACTGAATTGAATCTCGCAAATTTTGTGTTACGTTACGCACTCGATCAAAACTGGGGAATGTCCTCGAGGAAGGAAGTAAACAACAAAAAAAAGGATCGAAATCAATAAGTTACACACTGTCCAGCGCACTTTTTGAGTTACACAGTCTAGAGCCAAACAGCAATAGCAAGTGAGTTGACTGCGAATCAAGCTCCTTTGACGGAATTTTCGTATCTTTTTTGTTTTGGTCACCCCAACTTTGTATGGCCAGACGCGGAGAGGGTGTTACACCATATGGAAGTGTTGTTGTTCGGGCCGAGGAATTTTATAAAATTAATTCAAGTTGATGGAACCCCCATTTGGTCCGAAATAATCAAATCGAACTTATGGATTATTTGGGCAAAGGGTCGGTTCTTGGATCTTTATTCGCTTGATTTTTTTTTTTGGGAAAACTTTTTTATTCTTTTTCTTTACGTTTTAATGTTTTGAGATTCGATTAAGATATTTTTTTTGAGAAAAATATCCAGCTTAACCGTCGAAAATAGAAAAAAATGTTTAAATTCGCAAACTTTGCGTCGTTGTTGCGTATCCGCCACGTACCTTACTCGAATGAAAATAAAAGCAAGACTGAGAGCAAAGTTGTCATTATTGTTGGACAAGGCGGAGTATTGTGTGCGTATGTGTGTTTATTTCCAATTAGATGAATTTATGTTTAAGAGAATTTTGCCTGAGTTCTCTCTTTCATTTGAATTTTTTGGAGCGTTTGGTGTGGTAAAAGTAAAGCCGGCGTATAAAATACCACCACATCAGCAGAAATGATGCAGAGGTGAAGGTAAAGTGCAAAGCATAAGAAATTGTCTGGTTTCTTGGGTGAGTTTCGGTGGCATTAGAAAGCTTTTCGTATTGTTTCTCTTAAATGTGGGTTGTGGGGCTCTTTTGCATGGAAGAACAGTAGTGTCGGTTAAAAGTTACCTTTGGAGAGGGTTGTTAGTTGTTACTTGTAGCAATGTTACTATTTAAGTGGGTCGTACACATACATATATTTCTACAGGGTTAAGCTACGATCAAACGATTTGCAGATATGCTCAAAATTTGCACATTAGCAAATGCCTGCAAATCATTCGCAAATGCGAATTTTCAGAAATGTAATTTGCAGGCCGATCACACGATTTGCAGAGTTTGTCCCAAAACTAAAAATGTTTGGGTGTATGCAAATGTCCGCAATTGAATTTCCTGCAATTGAATTGCCAGCAATTGAATTGCCTGCAAATTTAAAAAAAAACATTTGTTGCCTGATCACACGATTTGGCGACACATGCAAATAGCATATTTGCAGACCCATTTGCAGAAATGTCACTTTTACATTGACATTGAAAGCGAATTACAGACGAAGCTTATCACACGTTCGAGAAATGCGAAAAGAAAAGCCCACATTGTATCAGAGCATTAGCGGACAAATTTGCCATTTCCACATGTTTCTTCAAAGCAACATCTGTAAATGCCTCGAGTCGCAAATATCCAAAATTGTGGATGACTTGCAAAGGTTTGTTGTCGACGTCTGCAAAACGTATGCAAATGACGTATGTGAAAACGTTTGTGGAGAAATATTTGCAGAAAAATGTTTATGCCGGATCGCTTTGAGCACAAGTTTTGAAAAAACTATGGATTTATGTTACATACGCCGTGGTCGCCGTGGCTTAGTGGTAAGTGCGTGCGTGGGTTCAAGCCCCAGCCTTGTCAGCTGAACATTTTTCGCGGCACCACCTCTCGTCGGAGAACGACAAGTAACACGCACAGAATGGATGGTTGTGAGAAGTTAATCCTTGGCCCACCATGGGCTTTGGCGCCAGCTACTTACATTTTTATTCTTTACTTACTATAATGGCGGTACAGTCTTGTCCGATATAGTGACGCTACAGGCCACTCCTTCCTTTACTAATTACATCCGAGTCCTAATATCCTTTTACTCCACCATCCCTACAGGGGTAGATTCGATAAATTTGGTCAAGGGTCTGGTCCTTGGTCATTGGATGACCTCTTTAATGATTTATAGATTTTTCGTGCCAAGCAAAGTCAAGAGTGTTTAAAGGTTAGACCTGCGCATTCAAGAGGACACAAGCGTCCACAGGTTTGTCTCGAACCAACCTCTGTCTACCAACTCCTACTCTCACCTCCTCAGGGTGAACACTGGGTGCCTAGTACCTCAATAGAAGACAGGGTTCAACCCCTGTGGAAGGTTGTTGGTGCCAGCAGAAGAGGGAAAGGGGGATGGTAGCGAAAGAACTTCCACGATAGAATCAATGGTGGCGTCTACAGTTCCAGTTAGGTCGAACTACTTAGTGAACACCTCATTTGGGCTACTTCAACGTAACCGATTTAAGGACCAATGACAAACTGCGATATCTGTTACGACGATTACGGCCTCCGATAATGAATTTAGGGTCATCGACTTTACTGCGTTGCGAAATGCTGTCGTAGCTAATACGCGGTACCCCCATCTCGATATTCACAAAGGAACATGGAGATCTCCTGATCAATCAACCGTCCTCCAGTATTATGGTTGTCCGAACGTTCCGAGGGGCCAACATTGACTCATACCATTACCTTGTTGGAGGCAATGTACAGTTGCGGATGTCCCGAACACCACCAAGACAAGGAAATACTGTGAGGAAGTTCGACGTCGGACGGCTGCAGTCGCAAGAGATCACCAGATCCTTTTCCGATCGAGTCTCTTTTAATCTCTCAAGAGGTCATATGCCGCCAGCATCAGGTATCGAAGACCAGTGGCAACATTGCCAAAAAGCCGTTAGAGATTCCGCCTCTGATGTGCTGGGTTTCACTCGTCCACCGCAACGAAACCCCTGGTGTGACAACGAGTGTCGGCAAACACATGCAGCGATGCAAGAGTCATACAAAGCGACGCTGCACAGAAAGACTCAGAGCTGCTTGCGAGCTCTACAAGCAGAAGAGGAGAGACGAACACCGGCTTCTCAGAAGGAAAAAGAAAGAGCATGAGAAGCGCGCGATCCAGGAGATAGAGGGATGTTACTGCAGGAATGAGGTTCGGAAATTTTACCAAAGGGTAAAAAGAACCTGTCGAGGCTACAGAGCCCGAACCGAAGGGAACATCGCAGTAGAAATGTAAAATCGTAGTCGATGCTGAGGATATGGAAGAACTATTGCGGCGACGATGATTCAAATCCCGCTGTCGGGCAAAATGGAAATAATTGTAAGATATGGTATGTAGAATATGGTAGGAGGAAAGTATGGCCGATGAATGGAACCTCAGCATTGTTTACCCGGTCCTCAAGAAAAGAGACCCTCTGAACTGCGAGGCATCAGCCTTCTTAAAATCGACTACAAGATCTTATCTGCCGTGTTGTGTGAGGGCCTGAAGCCGTTCGTCAACAGCCTGATTAATCCATATGCGTGTGGCTGCAAGCCAGGAGAATCCACCATCGACCAAATTGGAGGCAGATCTTGGAGAAAACCCAGGACCTTCAAATCGTCTTCGACTATACAGAACCATATCTAGCTTTGGCATCCCCGCCAAACTCGTCCGTTTATGCAGGATGATAATGGAGAGATGACCTCACTGAGACATTTGATGTCAAAACGGGATTTAGACAAAGTGACGCGCTGTCATTCGACTTTTTCAACATCGTTCTTGAAAGAATAGTGCAAAACTCACGCGCTAACACCAGCGGCACAATCTTTCAAAAGTACGTCCAATTACTCGGATACTCTGAAGATATTCACATAATCGGAAGAATAGAGCGTGATGTCACTGGCGCCTAAGTAAGTAAGACCATGAAATTCAACTTTTAATATATGTATGTACATTGGATTCCGCTTAATTGGGACACATCGGGCTAAATCGTTTTGTCCCAATTAAACGACTGTCCCAATAAAACGAAGTGACGATCAGGTAAAAAACAAATTTTTGTTTTAGCACTTACTTACTGAAATCAGAAGCAAGTCACGTCGTAAAACAAGGGAACTAGTAAAAACAATTTTGAACTGAACCAAAGACAAGACGGTACGCAACAGCACAAAACAGTTCCGTTTTGGAGTATTGCAAACTTCATTGCATTGGCTGAATTAGTTTTCTCGTCCTTTCATTTAGCTGCCAACGATGTGTCTGCTTTTGTTGATGTACATTTTGCAAAACATAGCAGGCTACTATGTGGCGATATTTTTAATTTTTTTTTTGTAAAAGTTTGTATGGGATGTGGTTTGGATATGTCCCGATTAAGCGGCTGTTGTCCCCAATAACCGAACAAACTCATCTAATTTCGTTTCTGTTCTGTATCATTTCTTCCAGTTAAGCAGCTGTCCCGATTATCAAATAGAGCGGAGTCCACTGTATTTCAAAAAGTCTTACTGGACTCTACTTGTCATCAAAGTCCCTATCGCCTTATCCACAATCATAAATTGATTCGCGTTCCTTTTTCTTATTGACGACATTTTAAAATCTCTGACGGTTATACTCTGTTAGTTGCAAACGGGTCTTTATTCAATTTCATATTCATATTTTCAAACCGCCCATAGATAGTCTGTGATAACTTATCCCATGTGCAACTAGAAACCGCCTTACTTACAAAATCTCTACAATTGATTGGCGTTGCGATTGGCTAAAAGTACATATCAACACTGCCAACGCTGTGCACAACAACACTACAATTTTACATCAACATTTCCAGAACATTGTTAACTCTTCGAAATCATACTCAATAGCAGCTTTCGGTATACTGTATACCACGAACATTTTAATAGAATTTATTGCATATCCCAAGTGGATAATCAAGAACCAACAAGTTGAGGTTGAAATTATTAAGAAAGCCCACATTTTTCATTACATACCCAGGGGCGTCTAGACTGGTCTAAGTTGTTGCATATGTCAAGTTGCCATTGTTTCCTATACTCACCCAGAGTATGCAACGAAAATGTCGACTATTGAAAGTTTCTATTGGCAAATAATACAGTTTGAAAGATCCTGCTTAAGGAGTATGCGCTGCCGCAGGGCCACTTGTTTCCTTGACCCAGGAGAGGTTATTCTGGCAAACAATTCCTGATCGTCTTTCAGACGATAATAACTCTAGTCGCATCCGACTAAAATCAAGTTTTCTTATTCCAAAAGTCGGTTTTGCGAACAAATGCATACTCGTATCCCTAATTGTCAACTCTCGAACTGGTTGCATCGCATTCGACTCTCGAATTTTATTACTATTCTCAATCTGGTCTACACTTCCGCTCAAAAGTTTGGGGTCAAACCATATCCGCCACTTTAAATCGAATTAGCTTTTAAACAATCAAAAATATTTTAAAAATTAATTTTTTGATAGTGTAGGGGCAGGGTTGCCCCTATGATGAATGTTTTCTTTCATTATTAAATAAAGAATATTATTACTGTTTTTGATATAACACCATACGAGGTGGGAAGTATAGGACGAATTTTTTGAAAGGGAATACTCTATATTAGTTTTTTTTGGTTGAAGTAGTTTCCTTTATTTTTCATCACCGCATCACAAATTCTGGGCATTCCTTCGTTTCCTTTCCTAAACTTTTACTCAGATTGCTTGTAGAAGTGTCCAAATATACGGTTTTAATTTGGGACAGCTTTCTTGAACTCTCCTATCGAGTTCGATCCATGTAAGCTCTATAGGGTTAAGGTCTGGTAATTGGGCTGGCCATACCATATTTTGAACTATTTTTCGTTGCTCTTCGGATTTAAGGTATTCTCTACAAAGTTTTGACGAATGTTTGGAGTCGTTGTCTTATTGGAACCAAAAGTTATCCCCAATTAACCAACGTCCTGACGGAATGCTTTTATAACCCTCTTTGTTTAATATGCCATCGATTTGTTTCAAATCTGCAACGCCTTTATAGCAGAACGATCCCTAGACCGTAACCGAGTCGTCACTATGCTTCACATTGACAACCACACATTGTGGAGCCATCCTCTCTTGGTCCGATCGACGGACAAAAAATAACATATTTCACCTAAACACTTGAAATTTGGTTTCATTGGTTCACAAGACTTTTTGCACATTTCAATGGGCCAGTCTTTATGCTAATGAACCCGCTCTAGCTATTTTTTTCTGATTTTAAGCCCTTAGGAGGGATTTTCGAGCAGCAACTCGACCTTTAAGTCCTTTCGCAGCTAAACTGCGTTTTACGGTGCTGATATACAGCGGACTTCTCTATTCCCATTAACTTCCTCTTTGAAATAACTCTAATGTTGAGACCATTTGAGTTTGTTTTGACTTTTAGCGTCTTCGAGGGTTTTTTTTTTGACGTGAATGGTACCTAATTCTTTGAAGTGTTTAGCAGTAGAGTAAACGCCATTGCACGAATTTTTTAATTTCCTAAGCATTTCCCTGAGGGAATGTACAATGTCATAGTTGCACACCGCGTTTCTATACAAATTTCTTGTTTTGGTGCCATTAAAAAAAAAAATGCAAATTCAGCTCTAGCTCTTGTTGCAATCAGTGATACCATTTGAATGGATTGATGACTATGGTTGCTCACGAAATAATGCCTTTTTAGCTTAGTTATTTCCCTCTCTCGATCAAGTAAATATTCTGTGAAAATTAACTACTCGTTATTTTAAAATAATAACGGAAGTATGGAGTAAGAATGAAATTTCAAGCTGAATACTTTGAAATAAATAAATAAATAAATCAATAAATTCATTGTCTCATACAAGAAAATTTATAACTTTTGTCTGATTTTGTAAAAATCTAATTTCAAACAACTTGGTATATGTATACTCAAACAATAACAGCACAGTATAAAAGTAATGATTTTTGGAATTCATCATCGTCAAAAAACAAATCATTTGAACTCATTTTTTCTCCTTAAAAAATAAACTTCTTTCTTCGAAACCACAATCACAAATCACTCATTTAACTTTTGTTTGTGGACATTTGGCATTTGACGTTTGAAGTTAGCGATGGAATGCATTCCATGATGGGTTGTCGTAAGCAAGGCATTCCACTTTGCGCGATTTAAATACCAGACCACTCTCAGACTACTAGTAGCACGAGTCAGCATACTACATTTGGAATTGGGGTGAATGTCGAGCAGCTACTTCTTCGAGCGGAAAGGTCTATACTTCTATGGTTTGGGCACGTTCAACGCATGATCCCAACTCGGCTTCCAAGCCGTCCCATGGAATCCATGCTATCGGGTAAGCGTCCCCTGGGTAAGCCTAGGATGAGGTGGCTGGACCAAGACCGAAACCTCTTTCCGTATGGGCAGAGCCTCTGGTGATTTAGAGTCGTTGGCGGAAAACCGGAAGAAATATGGAGAGTCCACTTAAGCACCCTAATGATACAACGCAAAACAAGGTGGGAAGTATAGAACTGTCGACTTTTTTTTTTAATTTGGGTGAATTCAAAAACGTCAAAAAAGTGTTGCAGCAACACAACAGGTTTTGTGTTACTGTTGCACTGCTAATGCACTGTTGCTGTTGCACTGCGCGATTTATTTTGACATTTATGAATAGCTGTGTCATGGAGAGTAGTCAAGTGTTTTGTGTTGACTAATGTTATGGAAAAATTAGAGCCGAAACAAAATTTCTTAATACAGTGTAACCTTAATATAACGATTTCCTCGATTTAACAAATTCTTCGAAATCCTCTAGAACTGCCCGTAAGAGCTAATGCAAAATATATCTTTCCATTACGAATACATTTGTCAAAACTCTCTTTATAACGAATTTAACGAATTTTGTCAACTTACAACCTTTACATAATAGGTCTGTTCCTTTATTTTCAAGTAGCTTCGAGTTATTTCTCAAATTTGGAGGAGTGGGGATAAATTGACTTAGAGAATGCAGAAATTAAGAAAAAGTAAAGGAACGCTTTTTTGTAAGTTAAGGCTGCTTGACAGAAAAGTCAAATGCAAAACCAAAACAATTGTGAAAATTGGGCGCGTTCCATTTCTCAGATATCTGAAAATTCAGACAAACTAGAATATGGAACGCAGTTTCTTGACTGAAAAACAAGATAACAGCTGATTGGCATTTATGCAAAAATTGCATTTTTACTTTCTGCTTTCCCATCGAATTTGCGTATTAAATGTAACTGTGTGCATAATTATTACTCATTAGGGACTCTTAAGATGTTTTCTGTAACTAAAATATGCATATTTATTGGCAAATTTGCGGAATACAGCAATTGAATAAATTTGAAATTTGAAATATCAGCTGTTTATGACACTTTTCAACTGACAGAGAAGTTAGACAAACATTTTTAGACTAACAATCCAGTCGCCGACCTCAAAAAAGTTGTCTTGTTTTTCTGTCACGTGACAGGCTCTCGTCCAATCATTATGCTCTATTCTAGTCTATCTGAAATTTCAGATATCTGATAAATGGAACGCGCCCATTTAAATGAAAAATAACAGAAATCTATCTCAACTGTCATAATATCAGCTGTTAGCTGTGTTACAAAAGTTGCCCAAAGAATTTTCTTGGGCTGAGACTCGTAGCTCTCTCAGTTGAGGGGAAGTGATTTGCTCTTTCGTGGCCTCTCTCTTTTGTCAAATTTTTGTGTTGTGGAACAGGATTAGGCAGCTTTTTGTAGCTTTGGTTTACTTGAAAAAGTAAAGGAACAGACCTTATGTATCCTATCAATTGTTCACACTCAATTCCACAATAATTCATGTCTCGACAGGTTCAGATACGTTAAATTTTTATTTTTTTTTATTTTGCATTTCATTTTGATTATCTTGTGACAGAAAACTGTATAAACTGTTTTTAAATGTGTTTTCATTTATTAGTGGAAATCGTTCGCTATGTAACAGGGTAAGCAGATGAGTACCTACGTAATGTTGAGATTAATAAACAAGTTTTTTTACCTTGTTAAAACCTAACATCTATATAATAAACCCCATTGTAAAAAATTACTGCATTATTGAATTCACCCTACCTTAGCATCCATCACTCCTTCAAAATAACGTCCAACTGCAACATTTTTTCAGGCTGAGGTCAGAATTGTACTTCAGGCCGCCGTGTGGTTGATGATAAATCTGCGAAGTGAACGACTTCCGTGTGTCTCCAAACCAGGGGCCGAATTACCGTAATAATAACGAGTAACTCGTTATCGAAATGTGAGGATTTGGTATAACCGCTCTCGTGATCGAACATTCAGTATCGAAATTTGAAATGACAGCACGCGTTATAGTGCATAATTTCACTTGAACACTATTGTGCTGTCGAGCCGTCCAGCGAAACAACAAAGATGTGATTATTTGTGTTTAAAATTTCTTTTTAAAGGAATTTACTAATACATTGTCCGTTCCTTTCTTAGTTAAGGTCCAATCTCAACAAAATTAATTTGTTGCAAAAAATATTCTGGCGGATTTTATGACCAAACACTTCGATTTAGCAAAGAATATTTTGCCGAATTAAAGACAGGGAAAACAACATCGCTACCACTATGGCAGCAGCTGACGGGAATGCTAAATGCAGAAGGGCCACCAGTTAATCCATTCCATTAGATCCATTCTTTACTTAAATTTCAAAGCAAATATTTTTCTATCTTTTATATCAACCGGAGAAACGTCACTTTGTGAGTTGTAGTAGAATTTCTCTAGTACATTGTGATTTTCATTCGATACGTGGGCTTTCGAGTGCCATCATCCCAATGAGGTTAATCGATCATTCGATCACGAGTCCTACTCACTCACTAGTTATCGATTGCGATAATTCGGCCCCAGATTGCTTAAAAGCATAACGTCAAACTCTGCTGGGTCCAAGTACACAACATTCCGGGAAGCTTTTCGCCCAACATAACTGCATTCTAGACAGACAACACGTCGACTGGACATAGTCTGTAAAGATTTTTGCAGAGATTGCAGAAATGAGGAAGTGGAGGAATTCATAGTGCGCTCCATGTGCATGTGTCACAATAGCAATAGGAATAATAGCAACTAACATTTTCTAGGCTATGCGAAGCAAATACATAGTCAGTAGTCTGACGAGTATTAATTTTTATTATGTGAATCAATAGATTAACTCATCGAACAGAGTACACAAATCGATCATCCTGTCTTCACAGAAAATAATTGTGTTTTGTTTGTTTTATTTGTCAAAAAATTGTAAATTTTCTTTTATTTTTATCTTTATATATACTTATACATATAAATTAAAAAAAAAAGAAAGTCGGGCAATTTTTCGAAGATATATTCGTTTTTATATATTATATATTAATTAATATACTTTTTTGTATTTTTACTTTAATTTCCCTTAAATACATGTGTATAGTAACATTTAGAAAGCATTTGTTTTTATTTTTATTTATTTTGTTTACAATATTTTATAATATTTATAAAAAAGGTTTTTTTTTCATTTTATCATATTTATTTACTTTTCATTTCGTAGTCATTTTTGTTTTAGTAAAAATGTTTATTAATTTACTTTGCCAGCACAAATTAACTTTTTATAATTAGCAACATAGTGGCAAATAAATTTGGTGTGTGTGTCTTTCAGAGAAACTATGATTATTTTTTTATTTTTAAACACAAACAAATGTATAATATAATTCACATTAAAAGGTATCTAAAAAAATTAAAATAAAACATAAAATTATACAAAAATAAAAAAAACAAAGAAACATTTATATATATATAAATACATACGATACGATTTTTTTCTTTTCCATCTCTACACTAATTTGCTTGTTGCATATTATGTTAATGGATATAAATTACTAATTTTTTGACACTACCGATGTCTTTTGAATCTAAAAATGTAATAATAATCATTGTTTTCATATTGGGCTTCTCCATTTATTATTAAACTTAAGTATGTAATAGTTAATATTTTTGTCTTGTTTATCAATATTTTATATTTGTTGTGTTTATATTCGTATTCCTTAGAGCTGATTTTAATTTCTTTTTAATAACATACACATTCCATTTTGTTTCCTCTTTTGTTTTTGTTTATATTTTTAGCGAATTAATATAATTTCAGTTCATTGTTTTCGTGTTTTACTCTTTTTTTTTTATTATTATTTAAATTTTTATAATATGTATAACTTAAAATTTATATTTATATAAAAAACTTGTAATTTTTAGGTTTCTTTAGTGTATGGGTGTGTGGTTGTTTCATTGATCGTGGGGTAGTCTTCTTACCGCCGATTAAATTCCGATTTTATAGCTGAAAAGAAATTGATTTGAGGATGTTGGCGTCGAAGAATGTTTTTGTTGTATGGCTTACCTTCTATTATATCTTGTTTTGCTTTTTGAATTTCTAATCGCATTTCTGAAACAAGTTCAGACTTTAAACTATCTAAATCAGCTGACAACGATAGAGTGAGTCCATCGCTGTTGACCTGCTGTAATATATGAAAATGAATATTCAAGATTAAAATATTGGACATTAAAAAAAAACAGTTAAAATATTGAAAAAACCGACAGGACTGTCCACAAGAAAAATAGTGGTTCCGTCTTTATGGTTTTCAATAAATTGGCTTGCCCATAATACTATATTTATTTCATTACTTGTGGAATTTATACCTCAGAATAGCCCTCACTTCCATCATACACGCTAGATGTAAAGAAATCAGTTAAAAGGACGCGAGAAAATATCATTCAAATGAGAGCCCCAATAGGTCATTACAAGCGTACACGCGTTAACAAGCTTATATTCTTACAAGCGTAAGACGTAACCGTAGCCTTAGATACGTACTACGAGTGTTCTGGCCGAAACGAATCTCATGTGCAGGGGAATTGGAAATTATCTTCTCCTTTTCCTCATCCTTACAGCCTTTGAAGAAATCATAAGAAAAGAGACCCAGCCTTTCGGCATAAAGGCTGTGAGGACCACCAATAACAGTGGCAAGTTATGAATGCTTTACCAGGATCAAACCATTCGATCGATTGTGGTTTAATTTGGTCCAGATCTGTCCAGAAATTTGCCATGTCGTGCGTTCTTCCCCTCTGCGATTGGTATTCTGATTTCGTCTTGTTTCAATTTTACCATGTAAGTGCGTCAGACGTGCAGTTTCCTGGAATGTTTCTTTGGCCTTGCAGCCAACATAGGTGAAAGTTGAATTGTTTTGTCATCTCGACGTAAGTGAGAAGGTTGGCAGTTAAGACGCCCTAAGACCAACAAGAGGATAAAAGGATATACGTAAAATAAGTAGTCATCTTTAAACTCATGTGACAGTACACTCTACCGAATAAGCCCACTTTCGCACTGGTACAATTATTAACATATGGCATACGGAGTAACGCAGCGTTATGTTAGTAGCACGATCGTGAGAATTTAATCCTTAGCGCCAAATGACAAAACAAAGCACAAAAAAGGACATCAACACAGATTCTCTTTCGGACTGTCGGCAAAATAAAAACTGCAAGACTGTAATCATCCCAGTTCAGACATGACTTTGTCAAGATGAATGAGATCTTCGTGATTTTCGGTCTACTTTGCATAAAAGATGAAGATGGAGAAAAAAAAGACAATGTTCAGTGACACTGACAACGGGTAAAACGGCCGAAGCACTTGCACAGCGGTGTACAAGAGAAATATCCCGCCTCAGTATGCACGAACAAGTTTAAAGAATTATTCAACTTTCAACAGCATAGCTTGTCGAAACCACAGAGGAATTGTTAAAAAAAAGTCAGAACAAACTCACCTTAAGTATCGTTTCCTCGCTGGCACTGCCAAAACGTTTCCTCATAGGTCGTGGAGATTCACTACCACTGTTCGAGGAGTTATTGTTACCCGCAGAATTCGAAATGCAATTCGAATTCGATCCTCCAAGTTTATGTGGCAAAGTATTTGATTTCTCCCACGGTCGTTGCTTGGAATTCTGTTGGGCTTCTTCCATTGGATCTGGCTAAAAACGGAAAAGTACAACAATATAAGTAACTGCTATGCTTTAAATAATCATTGTCTTGCTTACGTCTTTCCGTTCAGCCTGAGCTCTTCTACGTGCCAATGTCTTGGCCATTTCGTCCATCATGGAAGCCATACCCTTTGAGCTACGACCGATTGTTCCATAGTTTCCACTTCCACCGCTTGATGTGCTGCTTCCACTATTCTCAGCCGGCGGGGGTGCAGTCTTTCAAAAAAATAGATTGATAACGTTATGAATTTACAAAATCGGGGGAACCTGCACTTACCTTATTTTTTTTAAGTCGTGCCTGCTGTAATTGTGCTGCCAAGGAACCCATCAAATCACTTGCTGGATCATCTTTCTTTTGCATTAGGCCACCCATTGGAGGCGGTGGGGGTGGTGGAGGCGCTGCTGGTCCACCACACATCATTGGCGGTGCGGGTGGAGCAGCTGGAGGTTGTGGTGGTGGTGGAATACCACCTGCAGTCGGTCCCCCTAACGTGTTGCTACTGCCGCCATTAAACATAGGTGCGCCACCTCCAAACGCTGGTGGCGGTGGTGGAGCAGCCGGTGCTCCCCCGCCAGGGGCAGCAGCTCGATTCATCATCGGTGGTGGCATAGGAATACCATTGTTTGGACCAACCATGGTTGGCATCATTGGTGGTGCCATTGGAATCTGACTATACAAATTTTCTGTTGTTGGGATGCTTGAACCATTCGTTTGACCATATGGTCCGCTGTTAGAGTTCTGTAATTGTGGTGGCTGCGGTGGTTGCGGAGGCTGTGGTGGCGGCTGAAGTTGTTGTTGCTGCGGTGGCTGCTGTGGCTGTTGCTGCTGTTGGCTAGCATACACTACACTATTGGAGCTCGCTGATGTTGGAATGCCTTGACTTTGTGACGAAACGTATATGGTACCGTTTTGCATTGATTGCTGTGCCTGTTGTGGAGGTATTGGGGTTAGGCCTCCTCCGCCGCCGCCCATGCTCTGTTGTGAGTATTGATGATGATTTAAATTTGGATTAGAACTAGATGACACATAGATGGGTTGCTGATACTGTACACAAATGAGAGAAGAAAGATGGCGATGGCGTTGCGAAAGCGTGTCCACGCAAGCGTATTGTAAATGGAAAAATAGCAAAAATAAGTAACGAAATGCGTTGAAAAGCTTTGCCGAACATAAACGTATGTAGGTATGTCTAAGAACAAAAAAAAACCAAAAAGAAGAGCCGATCTTTGATATTCTCATATCGTTTATGCCAAAGTCTTCTCTTCTTTTTGTTAACCAAAATAAGAGCCTTTAGCTTACCTGATTCTGTTGCTGGTATGAGTTGTTGATCATTTGTTGTGATGAATATACGGGATGTTGATGTTGCTGTTGTGCGAGCTGTTGTGGGGCATGATACTGATTTTGTTGTTGTTGTTGTGTTTGTTGCTGTTGTTGTGGTTGTGATTGCTGTTGCTGTGGTGGAATACCTCCTTGTGGAATTGGTGGCGCTTGTGGAGGTTGCATCATACCAACATTTCCACTACCACCACCAACACCACCACCGCCACCGCCACCGCAACCGATAACACCATTTTGTTGAAGAATACCATTGCCAGTCACTTGATTTTGGCCATAAATCTGTTGTGGCATCGACATTGGAGGTGGTTGTGGAGCCGGTGGTGCACTAAGGGAATTTCTTTAATTCGTTATGTTTCGTTTCATAATTTCAGGGCGATTTGGGGGAAGAGAAGGACAGTGCAAGGACGAGAGAAAGAGAACAAGAACAACGAAACAAATCATTTAAAATAAAAATCAAAAATTAAAAATGCTTGTTTGTGTGTTTGTGTGCGTTTTTTTTTTTTTTTTTTTTTGGAAAATTAAAACGAATTCTATAAAAAATTTGCTTACTTGCTAGAGTGTAGATTGTAATTGTGATGGAAAGTGTGTAGTTAGAAAAGTAAAATTAATACAAAAATGATACATCATGGGAAGTTAGATAAAACGTTTACAGATATTGCTGGATTTCTGTATACATTTATTTCTTAGAGTCTAAAACGACTATGGGCCGGTGCCTAGGCTACTGGTTTTACCAGCATGCCGCGAACTTAAAAACCGACTAAACCTTCCTAAACCAAAAATTGCAATCTACACGGACTGCCAAAGCGGCCATTAAAGCCAAATTAAAATTGAGAAGGGGAACTTGCAAATCTGGACAACCGGTTCTATGTCACTCTAACGTCTAACACTTCAACTCTTGATTGCCCTCTCCCAAAATGATTTCGCATTTCAGCTGGATCGGTTGAGTGTAAACTATTCTTACACTTCTCAAAATGACTAACCAAAGATGGGTTGGACTAGATCTCTGCGTCATTTCAAGAATGATATGGCCTAAATATAACCAGACTAGAACCAGAGACCGGCTTAGCAAAAATCAAATGGACGTCTGTGGGCTTATAGCAAACTGTAGCGGTTACCGGACGGTCGACACTTCTGGCTGGTCTTCAAAACTTACTGCCGCAGTTGCAAAGATGTAATCGTGACAGAAACCCTCGGCCACCTCATTTGCAAATGTCCGGCTCCTGCTAAAACTAGGCATCGTACATAAGCCAAATCTTTCTTCAATAACCTTAACGACCTATCGAGGAAAAATAATTCTGATATGCTGTTCTTTAATAAATTCACAGACTGGATAGAAGGACGACTAAACAACAACCCAATCAGGTCTCCAAGAGTCGTTGTATCAAACGGTGCCAAATGCCCTTATTGAGGTCTCAGACACCCCAGCCTAACCACCGCCATTCCTACCTAAATACTATTAGGAGTTAAAGAGTTTGAACTGTTTGGTAGAAACCACCTTGCAGGCGGCCGAAATTAGAAAAAAAGAATACGCAATACGCCCGTTTCGGACAGGACATCACCCTAGACGATATATGAATGTTGTTATCCTATGATAACAACAGGTCCGCACCATGGCCCAGAGACATGTACTCTGTCAAGAATGGACGAAGTCGGCCTCGGTTATTTCTAGAGAAAATCTTTTCTGGTGATCTTCGGTACCATCTGCGTTGACGGTACCTTGACAAGGTAAAACTATGATCAGAAAGGAGTGTGTACTACCTATAAGATAGGTGGGACATGTAGCACGGATGCACGGGATTACGCTAGCCCAAAACAGAAGGCAGATGATAACGATTGAGACGGAAAAGCTTGCTGGCCAAGTCCTACCGGTGGACTTCATGACACATGACATGATAAAATATGAATCCAATTTGTTAATTGAGACATATAACCAGCTTTCCCTTTTAGTTAAACACTTCGTTGTTATTGCAGGATAATGGTAAATCAAATAACGCAAAAATAAAAATTAAATTTCATTCCAATTAGTAGCCGTCTAAAATTCGTTATAAAATTATATCACATCCAACCAACCTGCTTGTGCGATGATGGCCCTGTGGCGTCGGTGGGCTCTGTGGTATGTTGTTTTGATTCGTTTGTGAGGTTGGCGTTTGTGCCGAGGGCGTAACATTTCCCGACAATTGTTGTTGCTGTTGTAATATTGCCGCATCCTCACGTGTCATCGTTCGATAACCCATATCCTCCTCATAGCCATTCCCATTGGTGGGTTGTGCTGGTGTATTCGCAGCTAAACGTCCACTTAGAACCTATACAAATGCAAAACACAAATTAAATTATAACCACAAAATCTAAAAACAACTTACCTCCAGCGAGTGCATCATGGCGCGTGCAAACGCTTCCGCATCCTGTTGACTGGAAAAGTTTAACCCATAAACGAATTTCGAATCTCTCCATTGATGAAACGTCGCTGTGGCTTGATTGTATTTCAATCCCTTTAGTATGGAACAATTGATGACCACTTCGTGATCCTGCAGCTTACGTCCGACGACACGAAATGTATTATTCTGTTGATGATGATAGATTTGAACTTTACTGAGACCAGATGATGAGCCCGATGGTACCCATTTCTTTTGGGTATCATCGTACACCATGACCGAGGCGCGAGCCCCAATAATACTTTGTTCACTGCAAAGACACAAACAATAGGGTGGTGGTTGCGTTAAAATTTAATTTCACCTAATGAGGCCGCCATTTGTACTATATTCACAAGAAGACGGCAGAGCGCCTTGGGAAATTAAAATAAAAACCCGATTCCAGGAGAACATTCTAATTACTGAAACAAAGAGTTATTACGAACAAATTTAACAGACTATTAGCTGCAAGGAAGATAATTATTAAGAACGCATGGCATCTAAGTAAGCGTAAGCGTATGTGAGCGCGTGTTCTTGCTATATTCAAGTTAGAGTGGCATTCGTGGAATAGCTTCAGGTGATTAAGACAAAATAACCGGTTGTGCATGCACTCGCACTTTGGCGAAGTGGAAATGAAAGTAAAACTTAACGACAGTATGAGTCACAAGTGGGGCTGGTAATACAATTCAACTGCTAACTAGTGATTGGGTTATTTCTTTTGCCGTGAATACTGTAGCTGGCTTAGATGTTACCTCGATTACGAAACAATAAGAAATATCGTCTTAATTGTTTTTCTGTTTATTGCGGACTTTACATAACCTAATTGAAGTTGTCGTACGTGGACGTTATATGTATGTATAATATATTGTTAGCAATTTGAGACATTTTAATTAAAAGACACATAACAGAAACGCAGTAAAAGGAAGATATACCCTTTACATATATTGGGATTTTGCAGCTTCCATCATTCTTACGATTTATTGTAATAGAAATTGTTCAATGTGAAAGCCACTAGTTCGACTTCGTTGCTAGTGCCTCGCGCTGATAAGTGCTCATTGCACACACATGACCTAATTTCCTGTCCATTCTGATAGCCATCGTTATCTGGATTACGTTGGTGCAGGACATTTTTAAACGAATCATTTGCAGCCGACCAATGAACGAAGTTCCTTGCGCTGCAAATCGATTTTTAAAAGTGTGATAATAAGGAACATAAGGCACAAAATACAAATTAGCTCCTTAAACCTGCGACCCTCATAGTGGATAAGCGGGCCATTGGAAGATGATGATGATGATGATGATGATGATGAAGAACTAATACTCACATGGCAGAATCTTGAATTGAGGTGTTACCGTCTACCCACGAAAATAGAATTCGACCTTAGCTACAACTACACTCTGTGGGCGGAGAAAACCTCGTCTAACCAAAAGTCAACTGTCTTCTAGAATAGGGAGTGAAAGCTTCAGCAGAAACTTGGTCTATTTGAGTCTCTAGCGTTGATCACGGAAAACGGAGACATACCTATCTTACGAACGGCAGGGTAGGAGCAAGGGTCTTCTCAGAACAAATTAATTTAGACCGTAGTCTTAATCTGCCAAGATTGTTGCTCTGCTGTTAGAGCTCCATCCCTTGTAAGATTGTCAGGTGATTTCTGGTGAATGATGGTACGGACGTCAATAGCGCTGAACACGTAAGGAAAACGATTTTGTTTAGCCACTGGAATATATTACTACGAGAAAGGTCGAGATTTGTAAAAGGAAGACGAATTTATTGAAAGTCACCAGACTCTGCAATCGACTGATAGGCTAGGTTAGGTTTTCTTACCTCTTCGTCACACTTACATAGGTTTAAACTCATATTGAGACATATGGGCCAAGATTTGACAATTCGTGGTCCGGATTTGACATCTCTGTTTCAATTACATACTTCAAACCGAATTATCACCCGAGACTGTATATGTTTAGTTTAATGTTTGCCATTTTACAACATAGATCATTTAACAATGAACGTGTTTAAATTGTATAGTAGCTACGTTTCGAGCATTACTAGCAGATTATGGTCGACATAACCGTCCATCTGAGCGTACTATAGGCAAGACTGTAAGAAAAATTCGAATTGTTACAGATTTCTTAAAGCTTATCCATCACCGAAATGCACGATCTACAGAAAGTATGGCTGCCGTTAGTCAAAGTGTTGAAAACGAATATTCGTCAAGTTATGGTTGAGTTATTGCCCGATATGTGTCGAAAAGTAATCGAAAATTACCTTGCCAGAATCGAGTTCTGCAAGAAGTCCCGTGGAGGTCATTTGAATGACATTATATTTCATTCATAATGGCAGGATCCAAACAATACATTAAAATCAAAATTTGATCGAAATCTAAATCATAAATGTGTCTTATTTAAATTTACTTTCAAAATCACAAAATGGATGACCCTTTAGAAGGCAAAACAAAGTACATTTTGTTAACAAAGACGTTTCGGACTGAATGTAACCCTCAATAAATGGTTAGATGGTGGACCAGCGCTGAGATGGAACAGGCATATGGGGAGTTTTTTGGCTGATCTTTGGCCCCGTCTACCTATACAGTAAGTGGAGAAAAAGGCAAACGACGAACAAGTCGACGAATAGGTCACAAGCGAACCGTCGCAAATATAGAGAAATGCAGACAAGTCAAAATATCGGATAGGTTCAGAAGTAAAATACCCCGCGATTATATTAACTCGGCATACCGCACGAAGTAAAACTGAGATGCGAATGGTAATGAATTGGCAAAAAATATATCCGCCCTAGACCTAGAGCAAGCTGATCACTCAGCAGCAGTTCCACCGTGTAAGATTTAAAGCGAAGCAGGGAGTAGGAACTCTTTGTAAAACAAAAAGAAAGCTATGGCCAACGTACCAGGCCAGAACTATTATACTGATTCCACTCTGCGATGTCATATCAAAAAACTAAGGTTAAATAATGATCTATGCAGGTGCTGAGGAGACAACAAAGCCAATGTGGACACACCCCACTTTTTCTGCCAATGCCTTGGTGCCCGCCAAAAGACAAAAATTGATTGGGAGACACTTTTTCGAATGGAAAGGTCCATGCTGCGATGGTTTGGGCACGTTAAACGCATGCCCCCAACTCGGTTTCCAAGACGCGCCGTGGAATCCATACCATTAGGTAGGCGTCCATTGGGTATGCCCAAGATGAGATGGTTGAACGAAGTCCGAAATCTTATCTCCACCCTTATGGGGATAGCTCCTGATGTTTTAGAGTCGATGGTGGAAGATCGAGAGGTATGGAGGGTCATCTTGAACACCTTTAACCCACGACTCTCATATTGAATAGGTGGGATATTCAGAAAATTATGATGGTGATGATAATGAGACACTTCTTCCAGGATTTCGAAGACCTTCAAGATGTTTCAAAACCCAAGGGGAATAGAGGAGTGTTCTAGGGATTGCTCCACGACCAAGGGACACTTTCTTCCGAAAGGTATTACAATGGGTTTATACTGACTTGACTGTACCGCAGAGGTTTCCATATCCTCTCGTCAACCTAACCTAACCGAAGCTTAGATCACTACAGTCGTCATAAAGATTTTTCACAGGTCATTGAAGACCAGTTTTTGCAAAAAGTTTCAATAAATCGTCACGAAATCTCTTCATTTAAACTGTACCGGAAGGGAACACATACACACATTTATACATAAGTACACTTTCAATAAAAACTGTTATCACAAATGGGATAAGAGACTTTTCTTTCAAGTCGTTCATACATAGCACGAAACTTGCAACGTGATGTATACTTAAACTCATGCATAGTGTGTCCGTTCACCTTTTGCCTAGTTACAGTCGATTAGATGGCTCTTATAATACATAAAAACAAATTTGAATCCAAAATACCACTTAAAAGTCACTCCATCGCCACTTAGGCACTCAAGTTGTTGCTTCTTTGGTCCAAAAAACGATTGCGGTCTAAAAACACCCGACGAACTTCGGCCACCTCCATCCGAATTCGGAGCAGCACGACGATAAATGCCCTCTCGTTGTTTCATCATCATCCCACCAGTAGAGGAGTTTCGTAAAATCGTTGAATTACTTCGGATGGATATTTTGACTGGCAACGAGTACAATGCGGCGACTTCTTCTGCTGTCATCCTTCTCATCGACGACTCATCGACACTAGCAGCATCCGCAGAAGCCATGGCTTCACTATTATTACTTACGGTCGTTGACCAAACATTACTGGTCTTCTTCGGGGCCAATGACTCAATCGGAGAAGTCGCATTTGCCATACTAGCTTCCAATTCCGAAATGGAATAGTAATGGTGCTCCTCCATGGAGCAATAGTCATCACCGACAGCAACAGCAGTGCTGGCTATTGAATCCATTAGTTTATCTGAACTCGTCTTGCAATTAGTTGTTGCAATTGTATTGTTGTTGCTAATAGACAGCGAACAGGACACAGAAGATGACGACGATGGTGATGGAGATGTATCCTTGTTTTCTGCAATTCTGGCCGTAGTGGTTGCATCTTCTTGTGCTGTGGAGGGTTTTCCTTTGTTTCTCGTTTCTTTGGATTTTTTACTGCTAAACTTCTTCATTATGTGTCTTCTTCGTTGTACCTTTGTTTAGGATTCCTATAGATCCGAGTAGTTTTTGTGCAACGATGCCACTTTAGATAGAGAAGAGAGGACGACTTAACCAACCGAATGTAACACAGTTGCTTATCGGTTTTGCACTATTTAAATTCGTTATCACTAATGAGAAAGCAAATGGGAAACTCTAGGAGACACACACACAAACTCTGTAAAGATCGACGAATGGAACCAAACTGAGACGAGGAATTGAATTTCTTTAGATTCAAGTTTTTGCTCATGCTGGTCATGATCTTTCTCATTTAATGAGAGATGGAGAGGCCATGCATAGAATGTCGGGAGTTCTTTTGTTTGTTTTGTTATCAAATTGGGCGGACGGGTCCACATAAAGGCGATTCGAGAGAGCGAATGATATAGAGAAGTGGGCATACTATATCGCTTATAAAAAAAATAAACGATTACATTCTCTCTCTTCCTTCATATGCATATCGTTGACATTGGGTGGTGGAATGTGTCTAGAGAATTAATCATGAATGCTTGAATTATTACTTAAGGAAATACCACGAAAGTTTGGAACAAATATGCGCACTGAACTAAGCTTTTGAGTTGATATTTTGTTTTCTATGTAAACACGATGCCCTACCTATCAAAGTTGAGAAGGAGGTTGAGAAGGAGGTTGAGAAGTGGTTGTTCCCAACCACTCAGACCATTGTCCATTGTACTTTAACTTCGAAAATGACGGATAGTACTCTTTTTTTTTTTTTTGGTTTCTTGAGAGCCCAAATAAATCCCGTGTAGAACCCTGGCTGAACTGGCACCAATTTATTGGTTTCGGCATCTTTGTTCCCAGTATATAACTTCTCCGTGATTTAAATTTAAAGGAAGACAAACGCGTCTTCCAGTGCTTTCTCCTCTTCTGTGGAATCTATTACCTAACGAACTACTTCTGGAATTAGAGGATGCGGATGCACCCTGGTTGCGAATGCGGATGATGTTGCTATATATGTGTCGTTTAAGTTCCCTCAGGCAATTTCGAATATTTGTACTTTAAAATGCCTTAAACAAGCTGACCTCTTGGCCCTAGATGTGGACATCAGGGACATCGTTAAAGAAGGCGAGCATCAATTTGGCTTCATCAGCCGAAAATCGACAGTTGATGCTATCCATATTCTACGACCCTTTTTTCAAAACTTCTATAGCGCCTTCTTTGACCTCGAGTGCCGAGAGAATTGGTATGACAGTCTTTCTGAAGTCAATTCGTTTCAGAACGTATTAAAAATCTGATTTGTGACGCTTACTGCGAAATAATAACCCAAGCTTAGTGCATTTGTCAACTTACTGATAAATTTAGAGTAAAATTCCATAAAGGCCTAGCTTAGCCCATTACTGTTAAATCTTGTGATAGATAGGCTGCGTTTTCGCTTATCATTCAAAAGTATGGATTTCTCATTCTCGCAACCATTCATGTTGTGCGTGTTACATTTTTCGCACGAATGGAAGGGACCTAAAATTTATTACCGACTCTGAAAGCCGACTCTTGGAGGCTTGTCATTCCCCGACGAGAGGTGGTGTCGCTCGGTCAGTATTCCAAAGCACTTATCACTAAGCCACGGCGACCACTGTGGTGTGGTTTGAATGCAAACAATTTTATCGCGCGATTTTAACGATAAAATACATGAAATAAAAAAAAAATAACACTATTGTGGGGACATGAATCGGAAGGACTACTATAAAAATGTTACATTATTGAATGAAATAGCTGTGGCAATGAAATGGACGACATGGTTCAAATATTCCAAGGTACGATACTTTTAAAAATGCGGCAACTTAGTACATACTACCATTGAGTTTCCAAATCCCTTTAAAATTAAATGATTGCAAAACATCGAAGCATAAAGTGAGCAGCATAAAGGATACCTGGTGGACATTTTGTGCTCACTTTAGAGAAGACGTATTGTGATGGTTGCGAGTTAAGGGTGCTTAAGTGAACCCTCCATACCCTT
The DNA here is from genome assembly GCA_917880715.2 of Matsumyia berberina. Lineage (NCBI taxonomy): Eukaryota > Metazoa > Arthropoda > Insecta > Diptera > Syrphidae > Matsumyia > Matsumyia berberina. The sequence goes on along the minus strand of OU862871.1, from coordinate 46,753,646 downwards.
CGATCTTCCGCCATCGACTCCAAATCATCAGGAGCTATTCCCATTCGGGTAGAGTACATAGAGATTTAGAAATTAATCTAAGCATGGCATCTTGAGCCCACCCAGGGGATGCCTACCTGATGGCACGAATTCCATGGCACGTCTTGGAAGCGGTCACCTTCTGCAAGCAAATTGCTAGAATTGGGCGATTAAAACTATGCCCCGAAACCATCCCACTCGCGTGAATTATATTCGCTTAATTTGCGCGAGTAAACTTAGCTTTTACAAGTCGCAAAATCCAAGAAGTTTACCGTGGGCGCTACTATATGCTGAAAGCGCAAAAATGCGTATCTATTCAGATAGTGGGGCAGCGCTTAAAGCATTGACTTCCCACTTCGTGAATCTACATATGTCTGTCAACTCCTGTTATGATACCTTACAATCACTTGCCAGACACAACAAGGTCAAGCTTGGTTGGATGCCCGGCCACCAGCGCCTTGTAGGTAATGAAACTGCAGATGAGCTGGCTCAGGCCGGTTCGAGTTCCGCGCTCTTGGGACCGAAACCCTTCTGTGGCGTTAATTGGGATACTGCCACAGCTTTGTCAAACAACTGGAAACACCGACTTCGTCTAGACCATTAGGAATGTCTCCGGGCTTAGGCAATCCAAGAGACTTATAAAGCCCTTTTCTTTCTCTAAACCTTGACAGAAACAACATGAGGAAGCTAGTGAGCTCGATTCGCCAGAAAAAAAAAAAAAAAGGATCGGGAAGATCACCCAAAAACTGGAGCAACACAATAAGTAAAGACATGTGGGAGGGGAATGTGAACAACGGGGCAAATCAAGATAGGGGACAACGTACAAGAAAAGCCGATCCATTATAAGACTGAGGCTAGGAGGAAAAACAACAAGAAGAAGCTCAACTCTTGGACGAAAAGCTGTGACCGAATTGCCAATCCGTCTAAAACGGACCTGGTCCTCTTTTCAAGGATATTCAAAATTCCGTGCATTATTCCAGCCAAGCTAAATGATACAGGCATATGCCTCAAGTTCTGAACACCTTAAGATAAAATAATCCGCAAACACGACCAATATTTTTCCTGCACCCAATTTACGCGATACTCGTGACTCTGAGTCACGACCAACGTTATAACAAATAAAAAGCATTCTGTGTAGATTCCTGATACTAAGGTTGAACTTGCACTGAAGGATAAATGTTGGGCGGAAGTCAAGGCTTCAACCATAAGCAGATCATGGCAAACGCTTTCTCTACAACATATAACAGAGGAATTGATTGATAACGAAATATATGGCAAATTGTAGCCAAGATACGACCAAATTCTTAAACCCATTGTGGTCGTAACATGAGGTATGCTTATACTTCCTTCAAATGTACAGTCAGTGCCAAATATGAAGAACTAATCCTAGATTGAAAGCTGTAGAGAAAATATTATCGATTGTACTAGGAAATCCCTAGAAGCCCTTTATTCGTACATAAAAGCCGTTGGTCCCAGATGGGGCTTGCAGGCAAAAATTGTGCACTGGCTTTAAACCCCGGTCGTTCGACCGACCCTCACCTATGACATACTTGTTTAATGACCAGCTTTGGAAAAAAAAACCAACGTAAAAATTGTTGGAAAAATCCAACGCGTAGCATGTATTTGCAATACGAACGCGCTGTCTTCTCCGACTACTGCACTTGCACGGTTTACATGCGCCTATAGATATTCACGGCATCAGTAAGCCACCAACGTAGTCCTGAGCCTGCAAAAGACTCATCAATAGAGTGAAAAGACATCCCAGAATTGTAATGCTTCCTCGCTGCCTTCCCAATTCTTTTGAAATGATCCCCACTGAAACTATGTACAGAACTGCAAACACATAATAAGGCACATGATCGCCTTGAATCAGCGCTAGTTCCTATTAAAAGACTTTGGCATTCATCATTCCTTTAGTCTCCATAGTAACTAGCTGTAGGTTAAGCCAACACATAGCTAAAGATAAGGCTTACCAGAGGTGTTTCCAGCAACAAAATCTTTGGGATGCTCCAGCTAACCTTATAGCTGAGATGCTCAGGGGATACTGAAGAATTCTTTGCGGACGTAAGTATGCCTTTGAAGCCCCGTAGATACGACTCTGGTCCTCGGATATTGCGATTTATATTGCGGGGAACTGTGCAGCAGACGAACTGGTCAAACAAGGCTCTTAAAGTACCAGGAGGTATCTCAATCAGCAGTGTAAATCTACAATTGATTTTCTCTGAAGCTCATACAACTTGTGTCGTATTATATTTCCGATCATTTTTCAGCTCAAACAGAGCCAAGACAGAGATGTCCTGGGACACAAATAAGTTCAACGCCACCAAACCTATCCCCCTTCAGTTTCGCAAACTTTTCTGGTGTCGGTGTGATTCCCAAAATTTCATCATCATCTTGGACCATAGGCACAACAAAATTAGAAACAAAGAAAATAAAACTTCTCGATAAGAGTCAAGGAATTTCTACATCGCAAAGTGGAAGAAGCAACGGCATAACAGGAAAACCGTTTTCTTATCAACATCTGCACTTGATTGCCTTTCCCAATACAATACTGCGTTTGAAGCAATTACAACGAAAAACAATTATGAAACAGCGTTGAAGGTGTGACATCAATCTCAAGGTCTTTCAACAAATTGAAATGAATGGGTTGTCCAGGGCAGTACACTCCACGTGCCTCCACTCTTGTTACAAAGAATCAATGAGAAACAACCATCGACTTCTCGAATTACAACTCAATTACAGAATTACACAGGAATGTACGTAATACATATAATACATACATACGGACACAATTATTGGTTCTTATTCTAACGTAATTTTTGTTGACTCCCGGAAGGACAAATCGCTCCAAGTGCGGGGGTTAATTGATTTCTGAAAGTTCTTACTGAATTGGTGTTCGGATTATGTGAGTGATACACATTAATCTTCTCGCAGTGTGCCAGTCTTTTCACGGAACCGAAATATGAATAAATCATAATATTTTCGTTAATTAATAATGCTTCCTTACTGAGAGAGGCCAACAACTGGGATGGGCTATGACTGTAGAATTGTGTCTCACGCTTTGCTATTGTCACTTTTAACCTCTGACATGGACGTTATGGGAGAGGTTAACGTGTACACGTGTGTTGCTGGATTGTGTAACTTCGTCCGTCCGACACTCAAAGCATTCAAACACGAGGGTGGATACTTAATTTGGTTTCATTATATCCAAGGACCAGCCGGCTCCAACACCTTCTATGGAGGCGTTTGTTAAACTCTGAAGAAGATAATAAACGTATTAGCCTGTCGGGCAAGCACACTTCTAAAGACTGTCGCATTCGGGTCAAAATAAAATTTTTAAACAAAACACATCATTCCTTGATTTTTAGTCCATCCCGATGAATAGTAACTGTGTGTCACCAGAATCATCTTCGAAAAAATACATTCCAAAAGTGCATACTTGGCTCGTCAACGATGCATCGGTCTCCAAGCAATGAACTGTTCTGTACCATGTATTTCTCAGTCGACTCACTTTTCTGCAATCTCGGGTAAATGCATTCCATTGCATAGTGTTAATAGCAATGGCGCCGTGAGCAATCTACTGTCAGAGGTTCATAATCCTATACGATAATAGGGACACGTCGTCAGCGTAGTGCAGATGTAAGAATTTTTCAATTATGCATCGTCAATTCCACACAAAGCCCATCGCTTACTTAAGGTGGTGCTACAGTCCGGGGTGGACCTAGGCCTCAACCGACAAGCCTCTTCAGCCAGCTCGATCTTTAGCCAGCTGCCTCCAGTTTCGCATGCCAAGTTGGTTAAGGTCCCCTTCCACTTGCGTGCGCCACCTGACTCGCGGTCTTCCTCTACTGCGCCGTCCCTCGGGTGTGTATTCAAAGATTTTCCGGGCCGGAGCATTGGTATCCATCTGCTCAAAATGACCCAGCCACCTCAATCGTTGGACCTTCACTCTTCTGGCTAAGTCGATGTCGCTGTACAGCCTGTACAGTTCGTCGTTGTATCTCCTCCTCCACTCCCCGTCTATGCAGACGGGACCAAAAATCACCCGAAGAATTTTCCTCTCGACGTTCTGTCCGAGACGCCGGTGTTGAGTGTCCTTTCTTGTTGACAGCATATACTTCGTCTTGCCCTCATTGACTGCAAAACCCATCTTCGCCGCCTCCGTCTCAATACTCACAAACGCGCCAGTGACATCACGCTGCGTTCTTCCGATTATGTCAATTCATCGGCGTGTGCGAGTAATTGGACGGACTTTTGAAAGATTGTGCCTCTGGTGTTAGCGCGTGAGTTTTCCACAACTCTTTCAAGAACGATGTTCAAGAAGTCGCATGACAGCGCGCCGGCTATCTCTAAATCCTTTTTTGACATCATTTGACATTTTGATGGAGCACCGTGCATTCTTCATCGTCATCCTGCACAATAGGAAATGAAATGGCTCTGTATAGCCCTTCCCTATAGATGGTGTCGTACGCGGCCTTAAAATCGATGAAAAGGTGGTGTGTATCGATTTGAAGTTCCTGGGTTTTTTCAAAGATCTGCCGCAGTGTGAATATTTGGTCGATGGTGGACTTTCCTGGCCTGAAACCACACTGATATGGACCGATCAGGTTGTTGACGAACGGCTTCAGGCGTTCACACAACACGGCAGATAAGATCTTGTAAGCGATGTTAAGAAGACTGATGCGTCTGTAGTTGGCGCAGTTCAGAGGGCCTCCTTTTCTGACGATCGGGCAAAAAATGCGGAGGTTCCATTTATCGGGCATACTTACCTCCGACCATGTTTTACAGATGAGTTGGTGTATTTCCCTTACCAAGTCATCGTCTGTCGTTTTGAACAGGTAGACAGCTAGACCGTCAGCACCAGCAGCCTTGTTGAACTTAAGCTTAGATATGGCTATCTACACTTCGTCCAGGTCGGGTGGACGGAATTGATAGTCTTCGTCGTCCAGCTTGAATGGTTCATTCTGCCTGACAGCGGGATTTGATTCGTCGTCGCCATCAAACAGTCTGCAGAAGTAGTTCTTCCATATCCTCAGCATCGACTGCAATTCAACTACGATGTTCCCTTAACAGATAATGACTAATGACAGCATTTCTGCAGCTTTATCTTCATCTATGTAGAAACGACTTCCGAATTTTTATTCGGTGCATCTTCACGTTACGAAGTGCGCAAAATGACAGTCTACACTATCAGATGCTCTAGAAAGTCAGTCTTTAAGTCCATTTATCGTGCTTTCACGACTATGTTTGACAACTTTGCTAGTGTGCAACTCTAGCTCTCAAGGCCGAACGAATAGTGTAAATGAAAAAATTCCATTCGACAAGTTGCTGACTACATAATGTAAGCTTAATTAAAAAAAAAAAAAAAAAAAAAGCATCCACACCTCTTATTATTTTCCAATATGTAAATGGCTCATCGTTGATCCCGCTCAGATCAACCCCCTTAAACTTTAGCTACTTCGAATGATTGCCAATAAATGGCCAGAGTACAACAACATCCCTTCACATAATGATCCGCCATAAATGGGCTCGTATTGTGCCCCAACTCCCATCCTGAAAGCAATCATTGTGGCGTGGAATTATAATTGCTCACAGAATATTCAATACGCCCCCATGAAGAGCAGGGCAGTTCAGGGTTTGTGGAGCAGCGTAGCAGCTTCTCTGTTTTTTTTTCCTGTTTTTGGAGTATTTTTCATTCAATTGAATTGAAAGCGCTTCACTTCAATTCCATCGATGAGTTCTAGGGGTGGCTACCTATTAATAGTTAATAGCAGAGATATAGGCACACATTCAGCAAGTGGAGTGGAGATAATAGTGGGGAACCCTCCCACCTATTGATGTCCAATTAGAATGGAGATGAAATGTATTATGAACGCTAATTAAATCGAACAAAATGCCATCATCTATTGATAAGGTTTTGATTGTAAGAGTAAGGGAGGAGGAGGCGGAGGAAAACTGTTGCGTGCAAGGCAAGGTTAGAAGAGTTGTGTCGATAGTTTTGAATGTGTTCTAATGGATGAAAAAACTGGGCAGTGGTGCAAAAAATAATCATATGTCTCCAGGCTTTTATCGGCATAACTTACGTGGTCCGGCAGAATGAACTATTGTGCTTCCTCGACCTAAAGCTTTAGTCAGTCAGATAGTCAGATTAGAGCGCCTCCTGCACAGTTTTATTGCCACCAAACTAAAACCAGGTTGTGGAGAAGGCATTTTTAGGGAGATAATTACTTGTTCTGTGGATCCGTGATGCCAGTGTTCGACTTTTTCTTTTTTTCCACTATGCAGACTGGAGCCATATTTTAGGGAGATTCAAAAATGTACCAATCTACAAAAGATCACCGGCAGAGTCCATCAGGGTTTGTAGCTTGTTTCACTGCTGTAAATTATTTGTGTAAAACGGCTTCCAACACTCGGGAAGACAAAAATGGTAGGTGTTGCTGAAACTATCATTGTTACTACTAAAGGGCTCGTACTTGGTTTCTTTGAAGAGGCAGAGTTTCTGCGTCTTGAATAAATATCTCTGGTCCTACATATTCTATGATGGTTATAGTGAACTAAGATATTTATGAACTAAATTCTTCTTCCTAAAAGAAGAGTTAATGTTCATCGAAAGAAGATCAGATTCATTAACAAATCGTGTCTTGGGTGACTTAAATGCGTTACCACACTCTAAACACAATGTCAGTTCAATAGCATTACCCCTTAGGAATGCCAGAAAACTCCCCTTCCGATGTATGCACAAAACTTTTCAAATTCAATGAGTCAATCTACTTCTTCTTAATTATAAATTTCACCACACAAGAGCGAAGAATCATTAAATTTCGATTCGAAAACAATGGCAATGGCAGACTTGTACCTAGAGCTACTCCGATATCCTTAATAAAACAAACGAAACAATTTCCAATACCCATGCTGAATCAGACCAAAGGACTCTTTTCTACGCTGCTTCAGCAAATTTGTGTTTCTAGGTCAAATCAACAATTCACCTCAATGAATCCCTTTATCCAGTGCGAAGCCAACGATGAATGCATGCACTAAAGGTGGGTGTGGTCTATCGGAAGATTTAAAGGAACAAATGTCAACAACGACGGTAACTTAAAAATGACGACAAAGTGGAATACATCGGCTTTGAGAGAGGTTATTTCTGTTCCCCATTGTTGGCATGCACAGTCTACAGTGTGAACGAAAAGTTATAAGAGGGTTAAATCAATTTTTATGACTTCATTTATTCTCTGGTCAGAGAGATCAGAGCAGAATTGACGCATCAGTTAACGAGAAATACGTTGCTAAAAAATATGAGGATCATAATTCGGGATGATCACATCAACGATCGCACTTAGGTAAGGTTTTCTTAAGATATCTGTCCGCACCTGGATGCAAACACTCTTCGACCAAAAGAGATCAATTCTGACAAACGAGGAATAGTTGAGTTAATCAGAAAGGTGACTGAAGGATACTTACGGTAAGACTCCACTAGATGCAGCAATCTTCTTTTGACAGCGACTGACAGGTGCAGAAGTGAAGAATAGTTTCCTCCTCGTCTAAGTCGGTGTAACCTCTGCAGTTAGCGCAGAGAACCATCCCCTTGTCATCGAGGCATATAGGACAAGATACTGTGACACAGATTACGGTGCTAGTTTACAGGACCAAACTATAAGATCGATTCTGATAAGGCTATCCCAGATCGGAGTGGAGATTTAGAATTCCGTGCCTTCCTCCCATCGAAGTTTGGAGTATCAAAGTTTAACAATATACTTAAACGTTGCGTGTAGTATACCCAGATACTGTCGTTCCAGTAGGATACGATGCTAAGGCCTAAATGCATTGCGACCTGTAAGATCTATTGTGCTGGTTCCAGTAGAATGTTTCGGGTAGCACTGAGTCTTTCGAAATCGACAGCCATGCAATGGGATGTCTCTGTGGCCTGGCACCTACAGGTAATGCTAAACTGTTCTGTCATCTTAATAAGCAACGAACGATGAGATACGTTACTCTATAATCATTGAAGTAAGAACGATTACATAATTGCCGATTGACTGTTCTAACATCAAGGACAGATATGAGATTACACTTTTTAGCGAAGCCGCCAGCACTCACTACAACTCCATGGCAGTAGCATTTTTACACTCGTTGCAAGCAGGAATGGTTTTGATCAAACTTGAGTTTCCGAGAGGTATAGTCAGTGGTTTTTAAGGGTATGTAAGGATAAAGAAGAGGCCTCCTTGCAGTGGTCTATCTACCAAATCACTGCGAGGGGGCCTTTGAACAAATAGCTGCACTACCGTTTTAGTAAATTGGCTTTTGAGTTCAGTTTCCTGCCTAACCATTAACTAAAACAAACCGCAGAGTTAGAGCGGATCAACTGCTCCCCAATAACAATAATAATAGGTGACATCTTTGATTATGAGGAAGTCCTGTAGTCTGTGGCATCCAAGAAGATGACTGTAATTTTGACTGGACATAAATAAAAATTTCGCCACCCATGACTTTCGGCGCAGACTGTACGTGCAAATGAAAAAGATTCGAAATGCCCGCCTTTCTCCACGAGACTCTTTTTTGAGGACGATGAATAATCCTTGGGGTTATTTCTGCGATTCGCTGAAGTGTATAAAGACAACGCGCATCTGAGATACCGGAATCCCTTTGAATTGCATTTTCTGTTCTTCAATAATGAATGACAGTGTCTGATGCGATTCCATCTTCTTTTTTTATCGGTTGTCTTGCTCCAACACCTTGGTTGAACTTTGCCCGGAAGCAGAAAACTTTAGACATAACCACCATCCTTCATGGATGAATTTAAAGTGAATTAAGTTGTATGGCATCGCCAGTTTCGAGAAACAGGTGTGGGCATCATACTGCCACAACGACAACCAGGTTGATCCTCCAGAGGGAGAAGGGATTCTTGCTTAGTTTAATATTTTTTTTTAGTGTAATCGTCCCCTTAAGGGCGTTTTTACTTCGTGCTTCTCACGTTTTTTTTATGGGCGTCGACTTCATTTGTGTACACAAATATTATTTTGGTTCCTCACTTCGTTCCAGGGTGCGGTTTTTCGTTAGTTTTATTTTGTTTTGTAGTTTTAATGAAATTAAAAGCTCTTTCCTGTGAAAGTGAGGAGTGCTTGGCGTTGGGTTCGGGCTGAATGACGAAACTGGGTCAAAGGAAATGGGTGCTGAATGGAAATAGCTGCTTCCGCGCTATAAGATGTTGCAATTTAGTTTTTTTATTTGTGTTATCTACGCTCCCTCTGGTACTGTCGCATTTGGCATCTATTCATGGGGTGAAGTTCAGTTTTACTTGTTCATTAGGAGATCCCTTGACTTCTCTCCACTCTGTGATGTTTTTGCACTGCACTTCATTGTATTTCCCACTATATTCGCAAGCCTTTATATTTTTCCCCTGCTAATGTTTTCCATTGAGTCTGCCTTCGTGGACAGCGAGAAAACACGTATTCCAAAGTAAGAGCAGATGTCATGTTGTGATCTGCTTAGGTGAAGACGTCTTTACGCATTTAAATTCACTTTGCAGTATCTACGACTTGTGCAAGCGGGGATAAGTAACTTCTTAAGCTATTCGCTTAAGACCGCCATTGGCGGTCTACCGCCAGTTCGAGTCCATATAGAAATGCAAGCAAAAATTAGTCTGCACAAGCTCTTCCACAACTTCCTAAACAACTTCAACTCCGAACATGCCCCTGACGGTCATCTTAACACGCTTTCCTCCCTACTACAATGTAGCGAGTTCAGCATGCCATTGGGTGGCTTTCTCCCAAGGAACTGCTTCAAACGAAACTACGCAGTAGTCAACCCTCGAGTGACGATTGGGAAAAAATTCAAACCCCGTCCTTTAGAGCATAATCAAGTACATGATCAGGTACATGGACGGCTCTAAAATGGACAATGGATCTGAGGGTGGAATTTTCGGAGAGTCATTTAGCACCAACATATCGGTCAGCCTAGGCACATACTCATCAATCTTCCAGGCAGAAATATTTGCCATAAATCAGTGCACAAACTTAAACTTGCGCTCTAATTTCCATGGCAAAACCGCTCACAAGGGCCACACCGGCAATAAAACGGCGGACTCACTGGCCAAGGTGCAACAATCCCCCTCCATGTTAATGAACCAGCCTGTGGAGTTAACAAATCCATTTTTATAAACTTTATGAGGGAGCAATTCCTGCTCAAATCCAACACAATTTGGATGGGAAGTATAGGACAGAAATGCACCAAATATTTCTTCCCCAATCTATCACAAGAAAAATCCAAGTTTCTTCTAAACCTGAACAGGAACCACCTTAAAATTCTAACCGGTATTCTAAGTGGTCACTGCCCGCTAAAACGGCACCTACACAAGCTTGGCCTGTCACCGGACCCCACTTGCAGACTATGCTTAAAGAGAGTCGAAAGCTCTCTCCGCATCGTCACAGAATGTGACGTAGCTTTCCTAGCTTTCGAACAATCTTAGTCTGTGTTATAGTCGGAATCGTTTCCATGGAATCCCTCGCCAACGAGAAGGTTTCCCTCAGGCGAATTGCAAACCGGCAAGAAGACATCGTTGCCAGGTGAATAAAAGCGAAAGAAAGGGCTTCTTCTGCAACCTTGTGGTAACGCAGGTGGAATAACGCGACGAAAAGCAGATAAACCCACCAACTGATCCCCACCATCGACGATTGCACTCGTGGACTGCAACTAGCACCATTACGCAGTTCCTACCCGGGCACAGCGGCTATCGAAAATACTTCCACATATTTGGACACGATAACTCGTCCTTCTGTCCAGAATGCCCAGATGAAGAGTAAGACACAGTGCACGCAATGATGAGGCAGGCGCTTCGTAGAGACAAGAGTAAACCTGACAAGTTCACAGCTTCTACTAAGCCAAATGATGATGTCAGATCACAATTGCTGGAGATCTGTTCTTTCATAACGAGCATGCAAAACGAATTAAAAAGTAGAAGGATCTGCTGCTTTAGACGTAGATGACATAACATAAGTTGCTAACCAGCCCGGCGAAGTAATACCTAACGGCAATCCCGCGGGGAGAATGGTAAAAGTGTGCTGGCTGTGGATGAATACGTAAGCACATTCCTGTCATCGAGTACTCGGCCTTCCTAAACGTGCGTGCTAGTTATGAGTATATTTAGAAAATTATCACATCCCTTGACGCAACCAAGTCTGTTCAAATCGCTTAATTTTCTCAATTCATGTTTTCATCGCTTAAACCATGAAATCCATAACGCGGTTTAAGAAGTAAAAGCAAAAAGAAGAGTGCAAATGTTTCTCAATCTTTTTTCTAGACTTCAACACAGCGAGTATACGCATATACATAGTTACCTAGGTTGGCCGTGTCTTTTCAGCCATACCACACCACCATCACCTCTTTTAAACACAGCACGCATATACGTTGAAACATCACTGTCGCGTCGCTGAGGTTGTTGAAGAAAGGTTTGTCTAATGTAATATGGCTGGTTTTGCCGAGGGCCCGGCATTTACAAAGTATGTGGTCGAGGGTTTCTGTCTTGTTCAATTCCTTGTGGCTGCGGAAGGGGATACACAGTCTTGCTGCAACAAGCCAAGTGATGTTTGCTAGAAGCAGAGATTTGGTTGTAAAGAGTCTTTCAATATGGAGATATTTTGTATTTTAATACAAACGCAACCTTAAACTTTTTTTATGATCTGTCAATGTCAAAACGTCAGGCAAGGTTTTCGTTTTTATTATGGTGAATTTCACGAACGAGCAACATTTGGAAAAATTACTACCCAAATTCTGAGTCGGCGGTCGCAACTTGAAGAGAGCATACTCCAATTTTTTTCAATTTCGAGTCAACATATTCATTATTGAGTATTCCTGTGCCAGTGAGATCAAATTAACTCAAGAACTAAAGCCTCTTGATCATTTGAAGCGCCGAAACTTCTCCGATTGGGCTCTGCAAAAGTTTGAAGACAATCCTGAATTTTATCGAAAATCTTCAGCGATGAAGCTCAGTTTTGACTTAATGGCTTTGTCAATAAGCAAGTATGTATAACCCACATGTGTTCTGCATCCACAAAAAGTGATCGTTTGGATTTCATGTCAGAGTTCTGAGTGGACCGTATGTTACAGTCAATGGAGTTTGCTATCGTGTGATGTTAGAAGACTTTTTTTTTGCCAGCATTGGATTGATTTGACAGCAGTGATATGTGCTTCTAATAAGATGGTCCCACATACCACACAGCCTGTCAAACAATTTCGAGAAAAGGTCCAATCAAACGGCCACCTCGCTCATGCGATTTAACGCCGTTGGATTTCTTTTTATGGGGTTACGTTAAGTCGTAAGTTTATGCCAACAAGCGAACAACGTAAGAGGAACTCAGGAACAATATCGAACGCGAAATTGCCAACGTTCCGTCCGATATGTGTGGAAGAGTGGTGAAAAATTGGCTCCAAAAATGCGATAGCTGTAAACATGCTCGTGATGGTCAATCGAACGAGATCGAATTCAATACCTAAATTTAACATGTGTACTACACCTCTCATATCCAAGTGAAATGTAAACTCGTTCCGCGAGAGAGCGGTCAAGAGTTGAACTTCGCCTGGTCAATTCATCCCTCCCTTCTTTATCGCCTATGTCCTATAACCGGTTTCTCAGATTTACAAGTTCCTTCTGACATTGTTTTAACAATTTAAAAAATGTGGTTACAGAGATTATGTTCTTAATTGCCACTTGACTCTCCGAGTATGTTGCGAAATTTCGATTAGGAGTTTGATGGTTTTCAAGCTGGAGGCATGCATCAAAAATGAATACCAGCATAGACCCAACAATTCATTTTGGATCCATTTGTAAAAATTCAAATGCCAGAGTTCTGCATCACCGCTCCACGTTCCCTGTCCCTTCTGGTTGGAAAACGCATCTTGAATATTTTTCTAAAATTTAGTTTTGGAGTGAGGTAGTCATTTCGGTTCGTTATCACCTCTTGCGTATCGAAAATTTTACTATGAGCGTGTGTTCTGGCAATCCAGGATCTAAATTTTCAAAATCTAATAGCGTTCCATGATGCCATGAATTTAGCAAGTAAAGGGTTTTTCAATAGGGACGCTACAAAAGTAGAGCGACAGGGACAGCAAACTACGCCATATTTTTCTTGCGGTTTTTTGACATTTCTCTTCAGTAAGGTTTACCATTTCATGATGGAAAGATATACGAGCCAACAACGAGTCGAAATTATTAAAATTTACTACCGAAATTCGGAGTCAGTGGCCTCAACGTTAAGAGCGCTACGTCCAATTTATGGTCGTCATAATTTCTGGCTGGATGGCTTCGTCAATAAACAAAATATGCGGTATTGGTCAGGCAGCAATCCACACATACTCCATGAGTCATCATTGCATCCCGAAAAAATTACGGTTTGGTGTGGTTTATGGGCCGGCGGCGTCATTGGGCCGTACTTCTTCCGTGATGATCAAGACCGGCACGTTACTGTGAATGGGGATCGCTACCGTTCAATGATAACCGAATATTTTTGGCCCCAATTGGATGATATGGACTTGGAGGACATGTGGTTCCAACAGGACGGCGCCACAAGCCACACAGCGAATGTCACAATCAATTTATTGGAAACCAAGTTTGGAGAACGTGTTATCTCACGAAATGGTCCAGTCGCTTGGCCGCCTCGGTCGTGCGATTTGACGCCGTTAGACTATTTCCTGTGGGGCTACGTCAAGTCTATGGTCTATGCCGACAAGCCAGCGACGATTGATGAACTTCGTACGAATATCGAACGTGAAATTGCAGCAGTATCGGCCGATTTATGCTTGAAAACCGTCGAAAATTGGGTTCAGCGTCTGGACTTCTGCAAGCGTTCCCGTGGTGGCCATGCAAAAGAAATCGAGTTCCATACATAATGGCATCGAACGTACTTTCACAGAAATAAAGAATTTCATTGATATCCAAAACCGTTTTTGTTTTATTTAAAAAAACTTTTGTAGGGCTCTTATTGAAAAACCCTGTAGATCGAGAGGGAGGAAGGTGCAGGGGAACACTTAGCGCATTCGTGGGGCAGGAACTCTGAACTATTTTTTGGACTTTTCTTAATTTGGTGATCCGTAAGTGAGGATGGGAGGTACAACTGCTGTGGGGAAAAAAATTCTGTTGATCACAGTTTACTGCTGTGCCACTAGGTTCAAGAGCCTTGCAGTTCTGCATTACACTCGCGTTCGTCTTCATTGAAGAGAGAGACCTTTATTTGCTGATCAAGGGTAACATCCTGGAGGCCACATTCAGAATCGAAGAGTTAATTTGCTGTCACCTCGCAAAGAACCGACACTGATTGCATAGGGCGCTCCCGTCAGGCCTGTCTGTGCCAGAGGCGAACATAAAACAGTAAATTCAGCATTTTGTTAAGGACTTGATTGTTGCTATACTGATTTAGTACATGTTTTAGATAATCGGTCGTGTTACGACTTATTACCACCCACTCTCTCGGCAATACCTTTAATAGAAAGGTCTACGACGGAGAGCCACGCAGAATATCCAAACACGAAATCGTCAAAGTCTGGGCACATTTACTGATACCAGGGACCTAATGTTGGTTACGAAATGAAACTTGAATTTCAACAACAAATTCCTTGCAGAACACACCATCTGTCCCGTTCAGTAGAACGCAAAAGAAACCAAACCAAATCAAAATACCTTTGCAGTTCTTTTCAACCGAAAGTAAGTCTTCCTCCCCTTTAAAGACAACAAGGTGTCAACGCTTACTAAGCAATTTTCGTTTTATTCTTCCGAGAATAGCAAAAAAAAAAGTTGCGCGCGCTCACCCGTCTTGTCTGTCCGTCATCGATGAATTCCCAGTGAAACTTACCCGACTAATTGTGCATTATATGCACTTTCATACCAACCACCCCCGGAGGAGGGTGAGCTTCTTATTTCCTTTCTGCTCGTGCATACGTTCCTATGTACGCGGTATGATTAATATGCTAATTTGCCGGCCTTAATTGAGTGAACGCAGTAAACACCCTATGTACGTGCTCATCGTATTGCACTGCTGTAACGGCAATCCACTATATCAACACAATAAAATGCGGTGATGAGAAACGATAAAGCGAAAATGAACGGGCCACCTCCGACCGCCGCCGAGCTTAATAGGCAGGCAACTGAAGAACCACTAGACACAATAAAAAAAAAATATCTATACATAGTATATTGCCTAGCACAATCGAGTGACAGCTAGATGTAATGCAGACACTATGGCCACGTGATGTAGATTCAATTGTACCCTATTGCTGAGTCTTGGTTTTGAATTAGTTTTTCTTAAGAGGCTCAACCGTCTGCAACTGAGTCGGCAATCTTGTAAGCTTCAAACAAAATCGCCGGGTCAGTAACGGATGAAATCAATGCGGAACTTCCGAAGGGTCTTTCTCTTAGAATTTTACTATGATCGATTTAAAATTTTGGGAGAATATTTTAGACATATTGTACTATTTAATAAAACAAAAAAAAACATTTTTTGAAATTTTGAAACCAACCAAACCCTTTAAGGACTTACAAAACCATACGGTTGCAATTGAAACTTTGCTTCGGAAACATTTCCAACGCTCAGGCAGAATCTTCAGCTTGTTGTAGCGTCGGGTTACCGTAGAGGCAAATGAGGCAATTGCCTTAAGGCCTCGCACCTTTAAGTAAAAGCGAATTCAAAAACTTATTAGTTTTCAAGCAAAAATTTCAATTTTCACTTTTCACAGTGGGCAAAGGGCCTCGAGATGATTTTTATCTCAGGGTCTCATCAATTCGACACTGGCTCGGCGCGCCGGTAGACTAGTACAAATCATTCAAAGCACCTGGTGGTGAGGGTATATTCCCGGGATTTTTACAAAAAGTAATCGATCTCATACTGCTGTGATCGATTTAGTTTAGTTTAGAGCAAGCTACAACTAGGGATTTATCCCATTGAGTTACTTTACTTACATTTGTATTATTTGTTTCCCTTTGTGGGTTCTACGGCCTCTTCTACGACTACCCGACCTCATGTACGATTTCTGCCAATTACAACTGAATATTGCCGAAAATGCACAACGACCTCAAATATATTTTGCGTCCAATAAGGTTATCCTACAACTAAAGACTAAGATCGAGGTCATAGAGTAACCTCAGAATCGTGCTTAAAGAATTGTTTCAGTCTGCAGGGAGCCATGACGGGTCAGTCGCACAGTTTTTTCATCTTAAAAGCAGAATCGACACTAGTCAAGTGGGTAGTGCGAGAAATTATACGTTTTTCTTGGCGAAGTCCTGGAGTGGAGTTCCATTTGTTGAGTTTTTCATTGAACTCCTATGAATTGAGTTCCAACTTGATATGAATGGGAAAGGGAAAAGGAGCTTTCAATGAGAATTGGGCGCCTTGTCTGAGGAGCTCATCTCATTGCCCTCAATTCCCCTATGCCCTGCAACCCAACAAATGGTTGTTTTGTTAAAGCCAGACAACTCTTAGGACTGTTTAAGCAGCCCCGAGCAAGTTTTGAGTTTTAAGCTGTCCTTGGAGAGTTGCGATCTTAGATGCCGCTCCTTGGATGAGGTTGATACCTCTCCTTTTCACTGTGTAAGGATTGAACGTTACAGCGCAACCGTGGCGAGGAACCGTTCGAATTGGAAGACTTAAGGATAAGTCATCTGCTTTTCGGTGATGACTTCATCATTATGGGGTCCACCCAGACGAAACTTCAGCTCGCGCTTGACAGGTTCTTCGCCGTCTGTGTTGATGTTGGGATGAAGGTAAACGTGAACAAATCAGAGGTTATGGTTATTTCCAGAATGCCTGTTCAATGAACTCTGCATGCTAGTTTGAAACAGGTGAAAAAGTTTAAGTGTCTCCTGGTCCTATTCTCGAGTGATGGAAGGCACAATACTGAGTTACCCTGTAGGATTGGTCAGGCTGGAGCAATTTTGAGACAGCTTGGTCAATCTGTTAACAGAAGGGCCGAACTTGGCATCGGAGTTAAGCTATCGCTATCGTTAAGCTGCCTAAAAGACAATATGGACCAGCCAAATGGGACTGTTATCCTGAAGTTCTGGCCGAAGATGCCCTCACTGACACCATGTTCGGTTCTTGATCCGTAGATACATCAAACTGATTGGGAATCATTGGTGACTTTGTGTGTCATTACTGGTCAAAGATAACACCGGCCAACATGGTTTTGTTGTTGAAAAGCTGACGGTCATTTCCGAAGTAATTTTTGGCGTAAAATCTGAATCCGGGGTCAGAATTGTCCCATCACGTCAGGATTTTGAGACATTTGCGGTTATGTACCCAAAAAATTACGTTTTTTGCCAACTTTGAGGTTATGTACAGGTCGCACAAATTTTTTCTGATCTCTATTCCCAGTTACATCATTTAGTACTACTGTTACTCTGCAACTTAAGAGTTTGAGAGATCGATTTCGATTTTTTTTTCTCAAAGTCCTGACGTGATGGGACAATTCTTACACCGGATTCGGATTCCACGCAAAAATGTACCTCGGAACCCAATTATTTGGAGGCCTGTGTAATTAGAGTGAACGGGAAGGAGATGGTAATCCTAGTGAACATAAAGACCGTGATACAAATAACCGGATCGGAAAGAATCGGAATTTCTTTGAGGATGAGATGTCGTCCAATTTGCAGGCTGCAGTCGAACTGAAACTTGAACTTGATATTAATGTAGGTCCAAAGTATCATTAGTTGTAAACATACCTATAAGGCTGAAATAACTTAAGCGATAATGTTTAGAATTACTTCCAGATACTTGAGCTCGCTTGAGAGTGGAATCTGTTGGCTGATCAGCGATAAAATGACAAAAGCTCCACCGATACCCAGAAATGAGCCCCTTGAGCTATTTCTTCAGCCCTCAGAGTGCCCTCGATTTTTTGCCAATTGGCCTTACCACTATCCTAATTGCGACGACTCTTCAACAGTTTTGCGCTATGATATTCTTGGTCGACGCAATCTATTGCCGATTTAAGTAAGGGGATTGTAAAATTAAAGCCTAAGACTTTAATAGGTGACTTAGAAAAAGCCAATGCTGCTAAACTCAGATGTTCCGCGATTTTAAAACTAAAAATCTAACCCAAGCCGAACTAAATATGTTCATATATGTATATATCTACTATGGTAAAAATATTTTTTTAAACATAAACACAACTTACGTCATTTTATATAAAAAGTAAATATCAAAATGCTAATTGATATTTCGTTGAATGTTTTGAAGAAATGCGTTATGTAGTTAAAAATCCTTAATCCAAATATCCTTCACATTCGATTAGCAATCATTTGAAATTTCCAATGGAAGCATATGCAAGAAGCGCTGAGTTTCTGAAAATAAATTAACAAAATATAACAATTAGTTTATATAAAACAAAAAAGGATAAAATTATGTACATATAGTAATATGTACAAGGTGGCACAAAAAGTAAGTATATTACCCTAGCGGAAGATGCTATAACCTTCACAAATGGCGGCAACTGTCAGTTTTGATTTAATATTGCAAAGGAAACCGATGCAGAATGCACGCCGACAAGCCATCGAACGCTATAATCCTCAAGATCGCGAAACAGTCGTGACTATTTTTTTACGGAATAATTCGTCAGTGATTTTGGCGCAAAGTGAATTTCCGCGCAGATTTCCCGGCCATCCTACGCCAACTGGTCAAACACTAAGGCGTTTAGCCGCTCGCCACGAAGAGACTGGAACAACACGTGACAGAAGAGGCACCAGAAGGCCTCGTAGTGCTTTATTGCCGATTCCGAACGAAGAATTGGGGAGCTTCTTCATAACGAATTATACTCTCGGAGGTTATTCGATCCGCGACAAGAAATGGTGCTAAGAAAAGTGTGTGCGTTTATATTGCTGAGGCTTGAGCCTAATCAGCTGGCACAGCAGTCGAATGACCACGGCGACCAACTATCAACTCATTGTCCATTAATATAAACGACGTTAGCATCAAGTCTCTCAGACCTTTTGCCGCACCCAGACCGTAAGATGTCACCTCTTCCACTGACATCGATTCCCACTTACTGACGTCTCCGACACTAGCAATCCCTATTTCCAATCCATAAATTATCTGTCGTGTTTCTCTCTCACGCATAACTTTTACAAATTAATTAATAAATTCTCTCTCTAATGAAAATTACTTGCGAGATGTTATCAGCCAATGCCATTCGAATGTCCACCCTCCACACGACAGAGGATAGCTCCTATCAAGCCCTGCCGACTATCGATTTGCTTAATTAGGTTTTTTTTATTGAAAGTGAATGTGTGTCGGTAAACAGAAATAAATTGAAAAACGATCCAATATCACATTGGAATCGTCTCAAATGCAAACAAGACTAGCTACGTTTCGAGTTGAAATGACCCATGGAACATCTACATATTCCGCTCTCAAGGATAACAAAAAATCTCTCTCATGGTGTTGATGATGAAAAATCAATAAACGACAATCAAAGAATAGGTGGCGTGGTACATACATATGTTGGCGTGTGTAACACAAAATCCTTCCCAACTCTAGGGTGAGTCGCCTGCTATCCGCAAACACCCATCGCCACCCACTATCAACAACCACCACCCGACTGATTTCTGATTCACTCGTTTCCTACTCCGATTGTTCGTACGAACGGGAGTGTGATTTGGGGCAATAACCTGATTTGTCTTCTGCAGAGCGCACTATTCCGTTCTAAAGCCCAACCCTCCCGGGGGGAAGTATTTTATTATATAATTTGTTTGCCATTCGAATGATGATGGCGGTGTGTTGAAGCACATTCGGATGTAAACGCGGGGTAAGGCAGGAGGGAAAATGGCGAAGTCAGTCTATTATCATAAGACATTAACCTCATTCACTTTGTTCGGGTAGTTTCGCGCAGTTGTTGCTGCCGAAACACTTGTCTTTTGTCGCACATAAAAGGAGAACAAAAGTAAAGGAAGAGAACAAATTTTTACAAGAACTTGACGCAGGAGCGGGGGCGAATTAAGGCGGAAAATGAGGCGTAAAATCAGGGAGGCGACAATGTTCCGCCGACACAAACCACAAAAGAGGGAACAAATGGAATCGGAAAGAAAATGAAAGGACATGTTTGTGGGCTTCTTGACTTCTTGAGATGAGATTCCTCTAAACAAGTTTGCCTCTTTCTTTGTTTGTGTGTTTGCGCACTCGTGAAGTGATGCTTATGGTTGTGTACACATAAGACGATTAACCAATTCATGTGCCACTTGCAATGATGCAAGTCGTAATCCGATTCGAATAATTAACAGTGTGCACAAGAAGAATTGGCACACATGTAAACAATTCAGTCACGCTGCTGAAAAAAGTTAATTAACGCAGTAACGCTACTTTAGGTGACACTTATACAACTAAAGGGTGATTATGAGGTTGCTTATGCCATCTCATCTTGATACCAACCCCTGAAACCGTTATGACCATTAAGGAGGTATTCCCTCTAGGGAAAGAAAATCAGGCAAGTCTTCTCCAACTAGCATTGAAGCGGTCGATTCAATACAATGCAGACGCCCTGATCCACTGCGATTTGTTAGCTGTTTTGTGCTGGCCTAGTGGTTAACCAAAAGCCAAATAACGGCTCTTAAAAAATCGATAATGATCTAGGTTCCATATTCCATTGTTGTGCCACAGTCCACAGGAATCCAAGCCACACGTTTGAGGACGCAAAGTCGTTCATTATCATCATTTTCCAATGGCCCACTTAACCACTATGAGAGTCGCAGGTGTAGGGAGCTTAAGTAGACTCTCCAGATATCCTGATCTTCTACCATCGACTCTAAATCATCAGGGGCTATCCTCATATGGGTTGAGGTGAGATTTCCGACTTGGTCCAGCCATCTCATCCTGGGCCTACCCAGGGGACGTCTACCCGATGGCACGAATCCCATGGCACGTCTTGGGAACCGAGTTGGGGACATGCGTTTGACGTGCCCAAACCATCGAAGAATGGACCTCTCCGCTCGAAGAAGTAGCTGCTCGACATTGAGTGCCTCGCGTATTTGGTGCTCCTTACCTGATCTCGACGAGTCACCCCAGCAATACAACGAAGAAATCTCATTTCGGCAGCTTGTATCGGTGATCTTATTCTTTCGGTCATTACCCAAACCTCATGACCATAGATGAGGATCGGAACGAACACTGAATTAAAGACCGACAACTTAGCTTCGATGCAAAGTTCAGCCCTCCTGATAAAAGATTGACCAAGCTGTCTCAAAATTGCTTCAGCCTGACCAATCCTACAGGATAACTCAGTATTACTCCTACCATCACTCGCGAATAGAACCCCGAGAAACTTAAACCTCTTCACCTGTTTTATGCAGAATGCATTGAACAGGTGTTCGGGAAATTACCATAACCTCTGATTTGCTCACGTTTACGTTCTATCTATCTAGTGGGCACTGAAATTCGCACTGAATTCGGGTGGACGTAAGGATGGCCAAATCATCAGCGAAGAGCAGATGACTTATCCTTAAGTCTCCCAATTTGAACGGTTTTTCGCCACGGCTGCGCTGTAACGTCCAATCCATATACACACTGCAAAGAAGAGGTGACAGGTGGCGATGTCCAACGCCCAAGTCCTCGAGGAAATTGAATGCCAAAGCTCCATTAAGGTCGGTCAAAACCTCACTGAGACCTTTGATGTCAAAAAATGATTTAGGCAAGGCGACGCGCTGTCATGGGACTTCGTCATGATGTTGACGAAGAAGAGTTGTGCAAAACTCACGCGGGTTTACCACGATATCTAGAAAAATATAATATAGAAAACAAAAATCTAGAAAAACAAAATCTCAAAAAAGAAATCTAGAAGAAAAAAAATCTCGAAAAAGAAATCTCGAGCAACAAAAATCTAGAAAAAAAAAATCTCGAATGCCAAAATTCACAGCGTTTGTATAACAAACCTTGGAATATGTATGGGGGGGCATGCTGCCCCCCTGCAACTCCCCTGCCTGGGATCACTGTAGGATATGCAGTTATTTTTTATTTATGTTTTGCGTGGATTCCGGAGCGTTTTAATTATTTTCACAGAGATTCTAGATAAGGTCTTTCGAGATTTTTGTACATTCTAGATTTCGTCCATTCGAGATTTTTGTTTTCGAGATTTAAAACAGCGATTTTCGAGATTTTTGTCGTTCTAGCTTACGTCATGATCCCAACTCACACGCCAACACCAGAGGCAAAATCTTTCGAAAGTCCGTCCAATTACTCGGATACACCTACGATATTGACATAATCGGAAGAACGCAGCGTGATGTCACAGGGGCGTTCGTGAGTATTGGGACGAAAGCGGCGAAGATGGGTTTAGCGGTCAATGAAGACAAGACCAAATTAGAAAACGATACCACTGCTGAGATCAAACGAAAAATAACTCTTAGCAATCGCTGCTTCTCTGGGCTGAGAAGGCAATTGAGTAGCAAAACCCTTTCTCGGACGACGAAAGTGACCCTGTATAAGACCTTAATCATCCCAGTCCTACTCTACGGCGCAGAGGCATGAACTCTGTGAAAAGCGGATGAGGTTGCTCTTGGCTTTTTTAAAAGGAATTCGTCGTTGTATCTCCTCCACGATGAGTGGAGGAGAAGGAGGAGATACAACGACGAACTGTACGGGCTATACAGCGACATCGACTTAGCCAGAAGAGTGAAGGTCCAACGACTGAAGTGGCTAGGTTATGTAGAGCGAATGGACACCAATGTTCCGGCCCGGAAAATCTTCGATTCCACACCCGAGGGATGACGCAGTAGAGGAACACCGCGACTCAGGTGGCGCATGTGTGAAACTGGAGGCAGTTGGCTAAAGATCGAGGAGGCTGGCGACGCTTGTTGGTTGAGGCCCAGGTCGACCCCGAACTGCAGCGCCACCTTAAGGAAGAGGGAGAGACCACACCACTCTTCGAGCATCCACTAGTAGCTATAATAGTTTTCTGCGAAGCCCTGCATTCTATGTGCTTGTATGTACACAGTTTTATTTTTCACTTTGCAGCAGGGTAAGAATCCCATTAATGATCGGCTGAGCGATAACTTTCCCAGGCATACCCTCTAAGGAAGTGTTGTCAAAGGCTCCCTGTATATCAGTAAGGGCATGTTGATCTGCTGTATCAGGCTGCAAATGGCAGTCCGTGCATGGTAGGCAGTGATGTCATCCTCACCTGGGGTACAATGATCGGTTCAGACTTTCATTGAGGAGAAAGAGATTGCTTTTCCAATTGGTGATCTGACGAAATGATGAAATGTCGTTGCGTCGTCTGTTGAAAATGAATGCATATAACTTCTTCATTTTCCTTGATCGCCATGGACATCGTTCAATTAAGCAAATATCAAATTAGATTTCTTTGAACCAGATGTAAGATAAATTAAAATGTCAAACCTTCACTATTATTAAAATTAAGACTCACCACCTCTCATCATAGCCCACCATCTGCTACAGCCTTTGCATGAGTAAAACTTCCCATTTATTCAATGAGTAGGTGTGTGCATACCTACCTATCTACCACTGCAACTCATAAGTCAATTACCTAGTATGCCCGCCTTACAAGCCCAAAAGGAAGACCACACACTGATTCTGCCATTTACCGTTGTGTAAGTTTGCAAAACAAAAAGATTTATAATGGAAACTTTACCATCCTAAGGTGCAGGTGTGGTGCACAATGTATATACGTTCAGCCACTTACCTACGTATAGCTCTGGAATAGGAAAGGATTTGCAACTGAAGTTAAAGTTCACCTATTGTGCTCTTTGCTCCAAATTCAAGTCCTTTTTGTACACGTAAGTATGTATGCGGTTAGTGTTTCATTTCAATAAAGTTTACTGCAGGAACTCTAGTGTAAAAATGACTGTCAAAAGCAAGTTCAATTTTAATTTTAATTAATTTTTGACAAATGTCAATGAATAAATGTTGACGTCAGAAATCATAGTTGTGAACTATGTACATATGTATATGCTCCATTTAAGATAAATGCAGCGTCAATCTTTTTACTTTTAGCGAAATATGAACTTAGTGTCTCCCCCCTTTTTTTTCCGATTTTTATTTTTCTTCGAATACATTCTAACTCCAGTGTCATTGATCGGATCTGGAAAAGTCTTCAGTGTTCAATAGGTTCAAGTACAGGGTTTTGCAATAAGAGCGCTCCAAAAATTTTTTTTAAATAAAACAAAAACTATTTTGGATATCAATGAAATTCTTTATTCCTGTGAAAGTACGTTCGATGCCATTATGTATGGAACTCGATTTCTTTTGCATGGCCACAACGGGCACGCTTGCAGAAGTCCAGACGCTGAACCCAATTTTCGACGGTTTTCAAGCATAAATCGGCCGATACTGCTGCAATTTCACGTTCGATATTCGTACGAAGTTCATCAATCGTCGCTGGCTTGTTGGCATAGACCATAGACTTGACGTAGCCCCACAGGAAATAGTCTAACGGCGTCAAATCGCACGACCGAGGCGGCCAAGCGACTGGACCATTTAGTGAGATAACACGTTCTCCAAACTTGGTTTCCAATAAATTGATTGTGACATTCGCTGTGTGGCTTGTGGCGCCGTCCTGTTGTCCTCCAAGTCCATATCATCCAATTGGGGTCAAAAATATTCGGTTATCATTGAACGGTAGCGATCCCCATTCACAGTAACGTGCCGGTCTTGATCATCACGGAAGAAGTACGGCCCAATGACGCCGCCGGCCCATAAACCACACCAAACCGTAATTTTTTCGGGATGCAATGATGACTCATGGAGTACGTGTGGATTGCTGCCTGACCAATACCGCATATTTTGTTTATTGACGAAGCCATCCAGCCAGAAATGAGCCTCATCGCTGAAGATGATTTTTCGATGAAAATCCGAATCATTTTCAAGTTGTTGCTCAGCCCAATTCACGAACATACGACGCTTCTGGTGGTCAAGCGGCTTCAGTTCTTGCGTCAATTTAATCTTGTAAGGATGTAGGCCAAGATCTTTTCGCAAAATTCGCCACAACGACGTCACAGAGATGCCCAACGCTTGAGAACGACGTGTGAGAGACACATTTGGGCTTTCTGCAACTGAAGCCTCAGCGGCAGCAATATTCTCGACACTACGGGCACTTCTTTGTCTCACTGGCACGGGAACATTTTGTAATGTGCCTGTGGATTCAAATTTTTCCACTAGACGCTGCTAGTTGTTGGTCTGCTAGGACGATTATGACGACCATAAATTGGACGTAGCGCTCTTAACGTTGAGGCCACTGACTCCGAATTTCGGTAGTAAATTTTAATAATTTCGACTCGTTGTTGGCTCGTATATCTTTCCATCATGAAATGGCAAACCTTACTGAAGAGAAATGTCAAAAAACCGCAAGAAAAATATGGCGTCGTTTGCTGTCCCTGTCGCTCTACTTTTGTAGCGTCCCTATTGGAAAACCCTGTATTTACAATAAAATATACATTTTTAGGGCACGGGTTCGCGTTGAGAAGTATGTTGCATTAGGCCACAGAAAAATACGAATATTTTAAACTTTTGGTTGGTTGGCTTTGTGTTTGTCCAAAAGACTTACTTAGACCTCAAGCGGGTCCATTGTGCCCATAAAAATTATACTCACGGAGTCAAACCAAATAATAGGGTTGGCTAATCTTGAAACCACCCAGAAAGAAATAAAAATCTCAGGAGTTTGCTAAGATCAACGATATGAAGGTCCTCCAGCCCATGGAAGAAGCTTCTGGTGGCAACTGCGGGACATTCGCATGGTAGGTGCTGAATGGATTATATTTCCTCTTCGTCCCTGGAGCTTCTGCAGTAGTCATTGTAGGCTAATCGTATTCCGCAGTGTCCTGTAAAGACATCGGAGACAATTCACATTTCCCTTCGACTAAGTTGTACGAGATTTTTAGATTTAGATTTCTTCTTATCGACGGCTGGCCATATGATCTGGCTATTGCACATGTTCCCAATGTGTGTAGCGTATAGCCCTGGTCATGGGTTCCTCATCCGTTTCCTGTAAAGAGTGCTAATGGAAGTCTTTGCGACCGGAAGGGTATATGTACATATGTATATTCAAGTTCTGCATCCCTCCTGGCTAGTTCATCCGCCCCCTCATTACCTGATATATCTTTGTGGCCCGATATCCAGCATAGGATCACCTTGTTGGTCGTTGCTGACGGCAGAGACTTAGCTGTCAACAAAGATAGTAATGGTTTCCCTGACAATGTTGTCATTTTTGATTAGCTTTGCGGTCTGTAGAATGGTAGTTATTTCGGCTTGAACCGTCTCGAATTTTGAAGGATTGGTTTACCCCTCTGGATTCACAGAAGATACCGGCACCAGTACCAGCGTCCATTTTGGATCCGTTGGTGTAGAAGGCTAGCTCTTCTTCGGTGCATACTGTACCATCATTCCAGTCCTCTCTTCTTGGTATTTTTATATCAAATCTCATATCGAAGTCTGAGGTTTAAATGATGTAGTCGGAGTCTACGTTCTTCTTCGTGGTAGTCCATCGGGTTAGAACGGAGGCGTGACCATAGGAGACCTAATTATTTTAGTACCGTTTTTGCTGCCCTACTACTACAATGGATATCCACTGGAACTAGGTTTAGCATTGTTTCAAGTGCCGCTGTAGGTTAGGATGCCCCAAAGGGGAGTTCTCTCTCATCTTTTGTGGTCTTTAGTCATTGACAATCTTTTGGGAAACATGACATAACGACCTCTAACGTAATGCAGAGTGCTCTACTACATGTTTTACAATGATGCAACATTGAAGGACTCTCCATCAACCCTTGCAAGACTGTTCGAGTGCCTCTTACGAAAAGAAAACTGGTCAATCTTGGACCTATTTACATCAAAGGCTATAAAATAAATAAATAGCTGGCGCGACACAGCTCGAGGTGAGCCAAGATCTAGCTTCTCGCAACCATTCATGTTGTGCGTGTTTGTATTGTTCGCACTAATGGAAGGGACCTACACTTAATTGCCGATTTCAAACGTCGTGACATATTATACTCTCGGAGGCTCGTCATTCCCCAACAAGAGGTGATGCCGCGAAAAATGTTCGGTGGACATGGCTGGGGCTTGAACCCACGCAGCTTGCTCAGCAATCCAACGCACTTACCACTGAGCTACGGCAATCACTTAAATCAAAGGTCACTCTCTAATTTATTCCAATTTGTTTAAGTATCTCGGCGTTAAACAATAGCATTGGAATTTACAGAGTAAGTTGGTGTCTGAGCGTGCCTCTAGAGCCTTATGCGCTAGTCGGCGCCTACACATCAGAACTTTGGACCTTTTTGTTATATTAGTTGGGTCTGGCTGCGCTTAATCTTAATGACTGCGTGGAATTTAGGTCAATCAGGTACTGCTATGATGCTTTACAAGCACTCGCCAGGCACAACATGGTTGGGTACTTTGCCATCAGGGCATTGTAGTCAATAAATCTGCGGACGAATTCGACAGATAAAATCTTGAGGTAGCTGAAGGTATCAAAAAGGCTCACAAGAGCTATTTGTGTTTCTGGAAGAACAAACCAGAGCGCCCCTTTAATCTTAAGTTGGAGGACGTTTGAAATTCAACCGAAAGTACTCGAAACAGACAAACGTTAAACACCCGCTAAAATGTCCAAGCAGTAGCAGATTTCAACCAACTTGTTTTAGCAAATCGGTTGCAATGCGGTGAAATCTGTTAAAATTCAAAACGTTTTCAAATCCAGCAAACTTCCGTCTCCAGATTCAAATATTAACTTGAAACAGCCGTTGGGTTAATTATCCCTGTGTCAACAAATTCACTTAAGCATCAATACGGCTTCACCCTAACACACCGAACGAGCAAGACGACAAACCTTTTTCCAAACACTAGGCCGGTCGACTCTTCCTGCGTCTAAGTACCCTTAACCTGTCTGCGCGGAGTGAGTGTTTTTTCAGCACAACACTTACCACTCATTAAA
This sequence comes from Matsumyia berberina, assembly GCA_917880715.2. Taxonomy (NCBI): domain Eukaryota; kingdom Metazoa; phylum Arthropoda; class Insecta; order Diptera; family Syrphidae; genus Matsumyia; species Matsumyia berberina. The sequence continues at coordinate 46,725,728 of OU862871.1, read as the reverse complement.
TTTTCCTGAAACTTTACACCGAACAATAGGACCAGAAGGGGTACGCGTAGCAGAAACAAAAATACCAATTTGAATGTGTTTCTTCGAAATGAGTGGGCGCAGCGGGAATGGGTGACATAAGCCAAATCCTGTGAGCTGGCGAACAAAACAAATCTCATTAAGCCGATGAAATATTTTCCATGCGAATTGCACGTCACCACCCCATCGCAGCACTGCCTCCCCGGACGCCGGCAGTGTTGGGATATTTTGCAAGCATCGGGGGAAGGCAAGTAGGACACGGCCCGCTCACAGAATGACGTGCGGCTACGAGTGTGCATGGGGTGAGTTCTAGAATTCTTTAAACATCGCAGGGTTCTGAGAAACGCGATTCAGATCAAACTTCGGAGAGTGCAGCGCGTAGGTGACTAATACAAGACGGTGGCGGGAGTACGTGTGTGTGTCCTTTTTAGTTTGCGCGCCCTTGTGCCGGGTGTGATTCACCGAGGACGAACCAACGAAAAATGGTACGTGGGGGAATTTCAATTTGAGCTGAGTGTGTACAGTACGTGGATATTCAATGTCTCCTCGTCCTCATACACTGGCTCTCGCCCTATCCTTTTTAAAATATTTTCCATTTTTGCATTGGGCGAGTCCTTTCATGACATCGGGTGGTTGCGAAGCACAAGAATACGTAATTGGAGCATGGACTCGAATGTGAATGCTGGTGCAATGCTGAAAATGTCTTAAATTTCCGCCCCGCTGAGGCGTACTCCGAGTGTGCGTAGAGCGTTTTATTTATTCTAATGGAATCCTCATAATCTCTGGAGTTTTTCTCCGTTGAGTGCGGAACAAAAAACCTCTCGAAATAGGTCAGTGAATGCGGGGGGAGGCAGCATATCTGTAGTGTGACTGAACATATTACATGATGTGTGCTATCCACCTCCGAATTGTGTGCGAATGTTGTGCCCATGAAATGTGGTAAGAAGTGGGAGAAAAGTTTTTTTCTGTGAACGGAACTCAGTTTTGCGATATCGCGAGGTAACACGTTGCAAAACTCAAGTTTTGAAGTTGTTGACGTTGATGCTGGATCAGGAAATTTTGAGATAAATTTAGGCGTTGCAGACTTTGAGCTACATATGATACCGTATCAGTTCTGGATTTGGAGCGATTATGGTGTTAGATTAAGCGGGCAAAATCGACTTTTACAGCGAAATGATGACTGATCTCTTGAACAGTAGGTAACATGCTTATCGCGCAGGCAACGCTACACCAGCTAGTACGCGTTGAAGCAGGGGTATTGCAATTTTTATTTTATTTTTTATAATCTATTTGCGAGAAGCTAGGTCTTAGCTCATCCCGAGCTGTCGCGGCAACTATTTATTTTTTATTTTTAAATATGATGCTTAAAATGATTATCCATATGCTTTGGTGGTGTGATGGTATTAAACATCACAAGCTACCACGTAGAAGCGACTAAAAAAGATAAGATCGAGGGATCTCCTGATTGCCTCCGGAGATACATATGTATGTCGTCAAGAGCTTCCTCAATGCCTAAAAAAGCGCAAGTGACAGTCTATTGTATCCGGAACTATACGTCTCAACTGATATAATTCGGTTGCAGCGATACGCACGTTTGCTGGGGTGTCATCCTTGAATAGATGTTTATGATTCATTTATTGCCTACTTTAAACGGCGAATAACGAGCTTCTGCATTCCAAATCATACTCTCAGAGGCTTGTCTGACTCCCGGACTCGAATTTCAGCAGTCTAACGTTCTAACAGTGATTGCCTTTTCTTCATTATGAAAGAAGGCCCCCAGGAACAACATAAGGCGAGGTAAGTGGTTATCATCATCCCTTGTCACGCTGAAGGTTCAGGTTCAACTCCTGATTTCGAGAAAAATTAATTTGTTAAAACAAATACAATCGATCAACTGTGAAAGCCGATGTGGACTCCATTGCAAAGGCATAACACTAGCAGTAGAGCTGTCATGGCTTGAAGAAATGATTGAACTGATAGTAAACAGGAGACTCGAAAAAAAATTCCGTCAATTATAGCAAAGACAAATGTTCCCTGTTAGTCTCGACACCACACCCAAACCTAATACTACCTGTGTTTCGAACCACTGCAATTCACTCGCGCTAGGTGAGTAGTCTCATAAGGGCATTCATAACAGCTTGAGAGGGGGTGGATCATAAAAAAATTAAAGAAAACCCCCTTGACGATGAAATGCTGGACGGCAGTTCCATGAGGAAAAGAGGTAATAAGCAGAGTTCGAAAAAAACACTAACGTATCGTACCTTAGTGTTCTGTACGGTACACTTTTCAGAAAAGTACACAAACACAAACCTTACGAATAGTTCACAAACACTACGTCCTCTTATAAAGTTTGTGTACGCGTACACAACCCGAATACCGAACGAAATACACTAAACGTACGGTACGTTTAGTGATCTTTTGAGTTCGCATATTGATTTTGTTGTTGGAAAAAGAAACGATTCTCTACCGAAAAAGTACACTAAACGTACCGTACGTTTAGTGTATTTCGTTCGGTATTCGGGTTTATGAGAGGACGTAGAGTTTGTGTTCTTTTTAGGTACGGTATGTTTAGTGTACGGTTTTTTTTTCGAACTCTGGTAATAAGTGCATACATAGGTGGTGGTTTTAGTCGGTAGAAATTCAGCTGCTGAACCTGTTATCCATGAAGATTTCCACCCAACAACTTTTAGATTGATTGAGAAACTTAATGAAACTGTGTCGGTTATAGACCAAGGAACTCATGTGCGTGTTCTTCTTATCCGTTCAGTGAAAAAATAAAGAAAGTGTTGTAGAGAGTTCGATAACATCAATTCGGCATCTTTCATAATTAAACTCTTGTGTGCTTCCAATACGACACCCTTTACCAAAATTAAGTGTTGAACGCTAAGTGTTCCAACTTTACAACCAAGTGACAGGCAGATGACACATTTTCCCACTAACTTTTAGAATTACTGCCACTATTGTGGCATAAAAAACGGTCTTATAATCTGTTTATTGTAAACCACATCGGAAAGGATAAGTTTTTTAACTGGAACACACTTCCGGCATATACTGTAAATGGGAAATTTTCCAGTTCATTGATGTCCGTCGAAAAGGATGATTGATTCCATGATGTTGCTGGTATTCCCCTAGATGCCTTCTCGGAGAGTACATATTACTTCAATGATTTATTGTTGTGGTATACTTAGATGGGATATCCTCTCGGGATCTACCTCCCACTCATTTTACTAAAGGAAAATGAGACTGAAGGATACCATTTCAACACTAATGAGGCTCAAGTCGGTCCATCATCGGATGGCGTAGGGAAATCATAAATAGAGTTCATCCAATACCCGCGTTCTTAAATACTAGAGATATACTTCGCAAACGAGTAAGCAACGCATTGAATCCTTTTCTCTGCCTCTCTTTCTTTAGCTCAACAAGGACAATGATAATTGTGCAACAACTTCTTCTCAACATGCACTCGGCATTGGCACACATTTAGAAGTACATACATATGTATTTGTAATTAAATCTACAAAATGTCCTTCACCGTTGCCTGCTTTTTTCTAATACAAAGGAAACAACAATTAAGAGACCGTGGTGCCAATTTACTTTTCTTTTTTTTTTAATTAGTTTTACTGGACCATGACTGGATTTGATAATCTTAATGAAATTCACTTCGGTGGTGTTAACAAGTTTTCCAATTCAATTTTAATAATCAACACTTGCAACCATTTACCATAGCAAAAATATGTAATTAGTAATGCACGATTGTTTTTACAGGGTAGTGCAAAATAAATTCAGCGAATTTTTTTGTTTTTAGTAAATTTTCCTATTTACTCGCCGGTCAGGGGTTAGTGCGTTCGACTGCTGTGCGAGCGGTGTGGGTTTAAGCCCTTAGCCATGTCCATCGAAGATTTTCAAAAACTCTGCTAAGATCGAAGCTAAATGGGAGCCAGCTCAATTTTTGAAGATTGCAAAAGTGCTGCCTATTCCTAAACCGGGTAAACCATCAGAAGACCCGAATAGCTACAGAGCGACGTCTTCTTATGTCTTCTCATGTTTATGTACTATAGAAGACTAAATTTTACATGTATGAACCCTATATTGTAATAAATTGACTTGAATTGAATATCATTAGTCGAGTTGGTTCTATCTATCATCTAACAACTGGTAAAATAGTTGGCGCTGGACCCGGCTAAATTCAGTCAGATAGCTAATGTTTAGAGGATGTAAATCTGCGTTAGGTTTGCCTATGTTCAACATGGAATCCATAGACAGTCCATCCAGGATGCAGATTAGTCAAATGAAGACTTGAAGTTTAGTAGATACTACTATATCTAGGAACCTCTTTGTTAACTGCATTAGAAGCCTGGATCACCGGAAAGAGCTCAATCTGAAGCCGAACTCCCCATGTAGGAATCAGTCCTTTCTCTGATCAATCATCGTTACCTTAAGTGACACATGGGACAGTCATGGCGAAGTAAACTTTGAGGGTGAACAGAAATTTCCGAGAAGAGCTGGAGCCTTAATTACTTGTCTTTACTCACAGTCTGATGCCATTGCAGATTTTAAGGAAGATGAGCTTCAGCAACTACTTTACTGAAAGTCTCACCTTGAGAAGCAGTTTTATTGGTCAGAGAGGGCAGAAGAATTTAGAGTATCTACTAAAAAACTCCACGAAATAATGGATCTCGATTAAGCCTGCCACCTCTTGGATCCTGCTCAGACCCTCAAACCCGCCTCAATAGTGCTCTCGTCCCAGTCACCCAATACTTGGGCTATGTTGCTCTGTTTTACACATAAAGAAATTTCTGAATTAGGTTGAGGGGGAACATCAAGGCAACGTCCTGGGCCGTCTTGCCTTCGTCCAACACTGTACCAGCTTTGTCAAAATCTGCAAAAGAACGCATCATAGACACTCACGTGACTAGGTAAACTAGAAGCTAGAAGTTTCATCGCTCTTAAAATCCCAGCAGGCCTACCTCAAGGACAAATCAACAGAGACAGCCCTCCACGAGCTGGTTTGCTAAATTAAGAAGACAATCCATCACAAATAATTCATACTCTTCTTTCTTCTGAGGCCTAGGAACGTCCTTCAATAATGTGCAATCTGAAGCTATTCAAGCATCTTTTTTTGAGTTAGAAATAGAGGAATATGATACCCGCTGGATTATATCTATGATAAGAACAAGAATTATTCAGGCCAAGCCAGGCAACAACCAATTAATCAAAATTTCCAACAGAGGAACACTGCAAGAAGAGGTAATCTTCCCTGTTTTTAGAGAGGAATAAGAAATTTAACCAAAGATGACCTTTCGGGTGTAGACAGTCATTGCACAGCTAATCGTCACCTACGATCTTAAAAGAGTAGAAAAACAAGCAAGTATATGCAAGTATAGGAGCTCTATGCTCATTTCCTAACCGTCCCCCTGCATCTCTAACAGCTTGACCTTCATACCAAAAACATGGCACTGTGTAGCGCAATAAGAGTCAGGGAATCTGGGTATTGAACAGCCGAACCATTCGTTGCAGATTTTCTTTTAGAGCTGAATGGGAGGAAGAAACTGTGCTAGGACAGTTGGCGTGGGAATCTTCTCGGAAGCCTCTAACCAAATCCTACCGCCTCCCTGATCAGGCGGAGCTCCTGTCAATTACGGAAGCCGTGTACTTTAAAACGATTCAACACTCAGGCATAACATCGCTATCTTAGTCTAGTTAAGCCGCAATCGAAGTCATTGATTCGGTTTCCACATCCTCCAAGCTAGTAGAATAATGCCGAAATAAGCTGGAGTATCTAAGTAGCCGGTTCAGGGTCACGCTCCTGCAGATCTCAAGACAGAGGGAAATTGCAAAGAGCGAGTCAATGAAAAAGGCTTTTGACGCATGCCAGGTGTTTTTTGTGACCGTAAATTTCGTAAAGTTAGTGAGTCGAAAGCCATCACTTGGTCTTTGATGGCTTCTTGGCAAGATCACAGTCAAATATAAGACTCATATTCTAGAATGCCCTCTTATTGTCTTGAGTTCAACAACTTTTGAAAGCAATATTATTAAATTTTTAATTTGAAAGAAAATTGAAAGGTATTGCAAATGCTGGGTGCTGCAAATATTAAATATCTCAAAATGCATTCGCGAGCCGGTACTGAGAGCTAATCTTATACAGACCTGTCAAAAAAACATGAAACCAGCTGTCTATTTTCAAAACTTTAAACCAATTCACATTTGCCAAGATTCCACTTACATCACACCCTGTATGAGCACATTTCGCAACCAAAACCAATCCCCAGTCATCAGGCAAATGAAACAAAAGTTAAAAATTACTATGTCATGCCACATGCGATGAAAAATCGAAAGAAAAAAAAAAGAAATGATTCACTGATGCGATGATACAATAAAACAAAAACAAAACCGGTAACCGGTATGAACTTACAAAACCGGCATCAAAAAATGTCAGTTCTACCGCTACTCGATGTAAAACAAAACAAAGAAGTAAAAAAAAAAAAAAAAATGTCAACTCGTTTGTGACCTCATTTTCATCGAAGCACAAGGAAAATTGCTTTCAAAATGTCTACCTAATTGCTTTGGGGCTTTTCTGCGTTCAAATTAAATAATTAATCTTTTCAATTCCAAGTTGTAGTGGTGTCATGGTTGGCAAGGAACCTCCTTCACCTTCTCCTTCTCCTTGTTTAACATCATCTTCTCGACTAAAGAAAGTAAATATGCCTGCAAAAAAAGAAGAGAAAAACCTGAAAAATGTACCCAGGTGTGACGATTGCTGTTGCAACAAGATACCCGAGGAGCCACTACCACAAATGACCAACTACCGTCACAACACAAAAACAACGAGGGAATGGAGAAACCCTAGATTAGCGCCTCGTAAAGGTGCATATTTGAACAGCTGCTATTGTTGGTGTTGTTGATTCTGCTGGACTGTACTTCTAAACTACTCCGATGTGGCTACTCCTTGTTATCTTGATACAAATTCTGGTGTGTGACTTACAAACTGACTCATGACGAGTTAAGTCAACTGGAGTTGCTAACCGACATGTGTACAGTATGTGTTACACTGTATGCTTTGTGTGTCTTGTCGTCTTATATCACCACGGGGATAAGTTTCGGGATATCGATTGTCAACTAGTTCGACGTTTAATATCCTTGTGACGAATTTGAAGAGGAACCACGCCCTGTGTTTGAAGAATTTATAAAATTGCCTTGAACGTAAATAACGCCCTTGACCTCGCAATTGTCCTTCGTTATGTAGAGTGTTTGAAGGTTAGAAATGCTTATAATACAAACATCCGAAGGTATTCCAAGTAAAACTTCATGCGATGAATAATAATTAATAAAAATCGAAGACAGCGAAGGATAAAACGATTCAGAAAAGGCCAATACACCTAACAGACATTTTTTTAAACCCACACGCGGATCAAGAGGATATTGATACACTTTCAATATTATTGGCACCGCGAGCGAGGTGCAGTGATTTGAAACTGAAATAGTATTAGGTTGTCTTGGCGTCCAAGGGTGGTGTCCAGACTAGCTGGGGACATTTGTGGTGTTTGTCATTGCTATATATCACAGGTATTCTTCGAATCTCCTGATGTCATAATCATTGTCAGCTCAATCGACTCTTCAAGTCCTGACACTCTACGCCTTCGCAATAGAGTCTACATCAGCTTTCACAGCTGATCGATTTTATTTGCTTAAATGTTTTTCCGATATCAAGAGTTGAACCCGGACTTTCACAGTCATAAGCGATTATGGTAACCACTACACCATGGCCACCTAACAGATGACCCTTTACTAATCGCCAAAATCTGAAATCACAGAATCAGCGAAAACTATTAGCACACCACGCTGCGAAGAATTCAAGGACAATGTCTGAAAAATCAGTTTTCGAAAGTCCGACCTGCGTGCCTAAGTCAGACCTATCAGACGTGAAGTTGACAACTGTATCTACCAAAATTCCTTCTATTTCAGAACTAGAAAACTTTGAAACGTATTCAAAGTACTGTGTGAAGGACTGAAGCCGTTTTGCAACACACTAATCGTCAAGTACCAGGCGTGGCTTTCAGCCCGACAGATCAACGATGTTCAAACTACGGTATATCCTGAGAAACAGGCAATCCAATTTCATCTTTTCAAACATGCAGCGGATTTTGGGAAGGAGATGCGATATCAAGCGATTTCTTCAGTCTCGTGCTGGAACAGAAGTCCGCAGCGCACCTGTTCAGACGGAAGACACTATGTATCTTCAACAAACAACAATGAACTCCACTATTGACAAAATCAACTTCGAAGTTGTTAAGGAGTTTACCCATCTCAGAGTAAACAACAACTTCACGAATGAAACCTTAGTGAAAATTAGATGAAGACTTATGTACTTCGGTTTGGTAAAACAAATGGGTTCAAAACTCTTAACTCGGAAGACGAATTGGAAGCTCTACAAAGCACTGATCGTGTCAGTTCTACTATTGTATATGCTGCCGAATGCTGGACGATAAGCAGGAAATCAGAGCAGATATTGAGCACTTACTTACTTAGGTGACCATGAAGCCTCTCCAGTTATCGGTCCTTAGCTAACTGCTTCCAGTTGTGCACTCCAAGTTGGTTGAGGTCCCCTTCCACTTGTGCGCTCTGCCTAAGGCCAGGTCTTCCTCTACTGCGTTGTCCCTCCGGGTTAGACTCAAAAACTCTGCGATCCAGAACATTTTTGTCCATTCGCTCTACATGCTTCAGCCATCTGAGCCGATGGATACATATCTTCTTGACTAGGGCGATGTCGCTGTACAACTCGTAAAGTTCATCGATATTAAGCACTATCTGAAGAAAAATCCTTCGTCGAACATTGCGAAGAATAAATGGAGGAGAAAATACAACAGTGAACTCTATAAGCTGTATCAAGAAGTGTATGTAGTCCAAAAAGCCAAAGCACGACAACTACACCGGTCCGGCCACATCGAGAGAATGTAAAATACTGTTCCACCCATAAGGATATTCAAAGCCAACAAGGTGGACCAAACTTCCGTTTGAAAGACCAGCCCATCGCTGGCAAGTTGATAGGCATGCAAAAAACGATTGGCCAAGTGTAAGGCTGTGACTAGTGCCGTGCAATTGCAGGAGAAGTGAAGGAGGTGTATTATTACAACTACGGCAATGAGTCATGAAGAGAATACCTAACTTGGCAGCTTTCTCAGCCAGAATCTAATCTATTGATTAGGTCGTACGTCCAATTTTTGTTGTAAATGGGTCACGTCTTTCTGGACAGAAACAGTTCTCAAAACCGTTAGGTTAGGTTAGGTTACGTAGGGTGTTTGATGGAGAGACCTCATCACGTTCACTGGGAGACCTGGCCGTCCATTGTGATTAATGGTGTGGGAATAGGAATATGATTCCCGGGACAACCTAAGGATCTATTGTTGGGTGTTTTGTGAACCAGTTAGTACTCTTTAAGAATCCGAGTAAGTCCCTTAATTTTAAGTCTGTTACCTAAGCTTGCAAAAAACTTTGATCTTAATGCGCATAGATGTCGTTCTTGCAAGGCGGGGCAGTGGAACAGCAGATGTTGGATTGATTCTACCTCTTCCTCATATCCGCAGCTTTTGCATAAATCGTTAGATTCGATTTTGAGCTTCTCAAAACCGATGCAACTAGAGTTAGCAATACCCCCTAAGAAAGAACCATCAAGGACTGAACCCCGTCTGACTAGCTCGTCGGCGTCTTCATTCCCCGTGAATCGTAAGGAACTAACTTAGAATTTCTTATAAGGGCGAATTCACCCGTAGAACCATTTAGAGCCTTTGATGAACGATGGTAGCTTACGTATAGGGGTTTGGCTTAGGTCACTGTTATCATTGAAGTGATAAATAGTGTCCTAGAAGTTTGGCTAACAATTACATTGTTATAGTTTAAGTTTGTGGAACTGAGACGGAATATCTTAGAGGCCCTTCTAATCGCCTGGAATACACTAGAAGGATCTGGAGGGCGATACGATTTGGAAACGTTCAACTTAGCTAAGTAGACATGAGTCTCCGCATTTGGTTAGAAGGCTGTTACCTGATAGTGACTCAATAATTCTGGTTTTCGTGTACTGATACAGATTTCTCAATCGCCTGCACAACCCCATGCAGAGCTGCATTCGTGTTGGGATTTCGATAGTGGGGCTTTTTTGAGAGTTTTCCGTATATGTATGCCCAGGATACGTTCAATGGTAGGCTAAAAGGTCAACAATCATTTACTGATTCATGATCTCGTTTGACGACTTTTAGGATTTACAAATTTCTGGTAAATACTGTAACCCACATAGTGAGCACATCTTCTCCTTTCCTTTGCAATGTTGCAATACCTAATCCATCACACAAAGCCTTTGGTGTGAGTTGTACTCAAACTTGTCAACGACACTGTACACAATACAATAATCTCTTTATTTCCAATTTATGCTGTGCGATCGTGTGAAGCATTTTCCAGGAATAACACCACCATTACATGGGAATGATGGTGCAAAGTCTAATTACATGCGTACATGCAGATGCATGTAATTTAATGGAATAAATTATGATTGTACCCTTGAAGTTTATGGGTCAGTTAATCCAACCGAATGCGGTGGTTATGAAGCGTTTATCCGCCATGAAGTTTTCTTGATGGAAATCATTAAAGGCGGTAATAAGGTAAATCAATGTGATCTGGATGTCGTTTAAGAGCTTGTTCAGGGAATCAACAATTATTTTGCTGTAAAAACTTCTTGCGTTCAGCAACGTAAGAGAAACAGCAGAAAAGAAGTCTTGCGGTTTTATAAAGGAGAAATGGAGACAACGCAAGGATTTGCAATAAAAAGCGAGGCCTGGAGAGAAAAGCACCTCGTCGTGGAAATCACACTGTTAGGTAGTTTGATAGTATCAACTTGGATGATGACCAATCACGTGAAACAACATACTGAACAAAAACCGAGGCAGCGAGATCCAGTGTAAGACAGTGCCTCTCTTCTTTGGGGTGCGAACATTTTTCACTGACGCCTCTCAATATAATTTTGGGGCTTGTGCTGCTTACTTTACATCCTACTTGCGGTCTTCGATCAACTAAACCCTTACGCGTGTATGCTAAAATTGCAAATTCGGGAGGTCTTGTGCTAGGTTAGGTTACGAGGGTTTACATACTGCGTCACGTAACGAATTTGCTTTCGATACAACTATCACGTCTCGGATATGGACTGAAAATTTCTTGACAGCATTTGGCTATCGTACCCTGACAAAAATTGCATTTGGGAAGATGAGAGTATAGGGGCTCTTAAGATTCCAGACTGCATTAAGTCATTCGGTACAATCTTGACATCTTGGAACTAACCGAAATCAAGCGGTTCGATGCGGGTGAGTTTCAATCGCTCACACTGTCCTACTCTAGTGGGAAAAGTGATCCGGGAGCATACGCAAGTCTGACACTGAATGGACAAAAAAGTCTCATATCTTTTAGTGACAGGATATTGACCGCAAAATTTTGGACAAAAGTGAAACAGGTTATTATGATTCAATTTTATACCAAAACGTCCGATAGGATCTTGCTTGCGATGTTCAGGAGATTTGTCCGTCTGTCAATATAATGCTCAGGTTCCAATAATCTGGCCTGCTTTCGGAGGGCCATATTTAACCGATAAGTTGGTGTATGTATTCGATCAAGTCATCTCCGGCAGCCTGTAACAACTCAGCTTCTAGGTCAACCGGCCTCAAGCTGTTTATGATCTAACCCATTGCTTCTTCAACTTGGTGCCTTTCCTGCTGTAACATCTCTGCATCTCCTCGATCTCATGTTTCACATGCACCTTCTTCTTTCGTCTGAAAAGGCGTGTGCCGTCTCTCCTTTTCTGCTCATAAAGATGATGAGCGGCATCCTGTTTTGCAGCACCGCTTTACAGACAACACTTTTGTCTGCATCTGCCTATGCGAATTCAGCATCAAACCAGCACATGCTCGCAGGTGAATGCATGAAGAGTCAATACATCCTCTGAAAGTCACTCTTCGGTGAGGCGTTTGTGGAGGAAATTGGCTCATATTTTTTTGTGGACGTCGTCATCGGCAAATTCTGTGACTATACGAATAAGCCACACCATGTCGGTCCCATAGCCTCCGTTAGCCTATTCGCTTTGATTTTGAAGGAACACACATCACAGCTGCATATGCTAAAAGTGGAGTCTCTTCTTCAACCTTTAAGCAATGCCATCCATACTTTTCCTTGATGACTCCTATATTGCTTTCCAGATATTAAGGACTCGTCACAGTATTTGCATGTCCGATTCTGAGTCTAGTGTTACGATGGCAAATAGTACAAGTTCATTCTGATGATAAAGACGAAGTTGCCTCTTCATCGTCACAGTTCCAGTTGGAATCATCATTTCACTTACTTAAGTTCCTTCACGACGGCAGCAAGATGTGTGGGTATCTCTTCGCTTATTGCTTTGGACTTGTTTTCTCCGCAGCCGACCGGCTACGCACATTACCTTTTACTGCTTACTTTCTCATTATTTTTAGTGACAAGTTAATTGAACGCGAAGCCAACAGCCCATGTCGCAAGCGTTACACTTTCAATGCCAGTGCGGCCGACTTCAAGTCGAAATGTCATTGCCAAGCGAAAGCACCGTAAATTTATTTGCTGATGGTGACAACATGAACCACAGCTAAACTAAACACTTCCCCGCCGGTTTCGTGTTTCGTCGAAAAACGGGAAGAGGGCAAAAAGAAGTGTCAACTACAAGTGAACTTGCATGAGGCCTCTATCAGCTTTACTCACACCATCGCTGACCTTGCCCGATGTTCGGAGTATTGATTGGTTTCTATTATTTCGGAAAATCTCATATTGGAATTCCCCCTGTGTCAAGCAACATACATACATATGTATATATACATAATTGCTTCGTTCCATTGTAGCATGACTAACTAAAACCGATTGTCCTGTCGAAGCGCAATCAAGGAAATCCATACATCGATTTTTTTTTTTTTTTTTGTGAAAACCTCCCCCGATCTACCTCGGACGCGCACATGATATTTGAAATTTTTGAATGGCAAAGGGAACAACGAAACAAAAAGAACGAACGAAAACATATGAGGGAAGCGGATAAAGTGGACGAAGGAGGAACACGACCATTAGAGTGTCTCCCCTCATTGCGGATGCTTCCATTTAGTTTTGATGTGACTGTTGGTGCTGGGAAAGACGAAGTTAGGAGAACAAGCAGGGACTTCCCTTTACATTATTGTCGTGCCGTTGTAATACTCATCTATGTTGTCCTTTCCGAGCTCTAAGCATGTTGACATGCCATGCCGTTCTAGGACGATACTGACCTAGATACTATGTGGAGGTGAGTTTTGTACGGTGTGAGTTGGACAGCTTCTTGTTGGATTGACAATTTCCGTGGAACAAAAAAAAGTTGTTTCACTTGCTTGCGAACGACACATGTCACACAGTGTGGTATTCGCACGCGTCTGTTTAGACATCTAATGAAATCCGGGAATGAGGATCAGTGGGATTAGGAAGATGGTTAGTAATTGAGATACGATGTGACATTTGGGGATAAAATTAATTTTGTAGTCAAGAAGTTGGATGTGATGATGAAATGTCATGTAAACGACTTGTCGTAAAGGCATGTAGGGTATTCCTGGAGTTGGTCATCGGGATCGGGTAAATAGCACCACTAGCCAAAGAGATGATGGTCTGGTAGATTATTCATTTAACGTACACATGGAGACCTGTGCTACTGATCGTTCAAAACTAGGAATGAACCAGTAGTGGAGATATCGTGTTTGTGATATAGTTCTCGCTTTGCCTCCTCGTAAGGGTCTTTGAAAACTATAAACCTGTACAATTACGCTAAAGTTGCAAATGTGATCGGCCTAGGGTTCTCTAGCCTAGATAACGTATGTCAGCATTTCTCGTTATAGAAATCAATTGCTAACAAAATCGACACCACGTCTAGAAAGGATTAGTTCAACGATGACGACCGACGATTGTACTCAGACAAAGACTGATTTCTGAACGCTACGCAACCCAGATAGCGTCCCGTCTGGAAAAGACTACGGGAACAATTTCAAATAACGCCAGTCGGAACCAGGATTGTTTTTTGGTATAAACTTGACCTTTCGGGAGTATGTCAGAGGAGGTGGTTAGCACTGTTCTGCTGGAGTCTCTCGAAGACAACCACTGGCACGAATACGGACTGAAACTGATGCTGCAAAAAAAGTTTGTTTTTGGAAGTCTAGGAAGGATTTTTGCAGACAGATTTTGGATCGTAAGACACGTCACGATAATGCAGCAACGAATTTTGCGACTGAGGACGAAAACGACAACTTTATAACTAGCTGAGTGGTGTAAATAAATCCGCTACAAGAGGAACCATCGGTATTGTGATGGAAGTCCTGAATTCCCAGGTAGACATCGACATCAATGGCTCAGACATGTGATGGGGAAAAACGCAAGGGCTCGACAAGCAGAATGACACTGGCGAAAAATTTGTTGACCTCTGCCATGCTAATTGGTTTGTCATTATGTTTGTGCACAAAGCCTGCCACAAAGTCAGCTGCGCACACAGAAAATCGGATCGATCGGCCGCAGTTTTAAAAGCGGTCTCATGGAAAGCCGAAACAGATGGTGAGAAGACAAGACTCTTTGAACCGCCTAATCTTAGCCACTCTCAACGTACATACTCCATCGTTAAGAAGACAAGTAAGCATGCGTACAAAATCGACCAATTATGTTACACCTCTATTCGCCAACAATTAGGGGAAGATTTTTCGCCACGAGTGGAAACAGTTAACAGTCTACCGCTACCAATCATCCAAGAACATTGAATTGCTGTGAAAAAGGTATTCACCTATGGAGAAGATATTGTCGAAAGATCGCTAGGAAGACAGAGCACGTGATCCATGGAGACTGATATGGAAGCGAAAAGCACTAGGGCTCGTATTGCAGCAACCTCTGGCAATAGAGAGAAACGAGCAAGTGTCTGAGTATCGAATAAAAACCGAGGGTATTTTAGAGTAGCACGCGACCTGACAACCGTAATTATACCGACACGCTAGCCGCAGAAGCAAAAGAACCGACAAATAGGTGCGATAGCAGAACCGTCTACAAAATCAGTAAAGAGTTGACAGGTGGTAGGCGCTCTCGACAACAGCGGTGAAAGTCGAAAACAAGTCTCAGTTAATTTTGGATAAGGACCAGATTGAAACCAGCATGGAAACTACGTCATCCTCACAACCTAACATCACAGGACAACCGGTAAAAAAACATGTATAGCTTAGAACAGAACTCAACCAATCGCATAAACAAGGTTAAATCCAACTTGGGTACGTAGTCAAAAAGATCGCTGCTCCGATCCAATGTTAAATCCGTACAGCACCTGGAAAATGTCCGCCACTATCACAAGAAAACAAGGCTTCTTAACAAGACCACAAGACTTGTTTATTTATACAATAGCTGATGTAAACAAACAGGAAATTCTAGTTAGCTTCTTCGGCAGATGCCCTAGTCAACACGCAGAAGACCGAGCTAGTTCTGTTCACTAGAAAAAGGAAGATGACCAGTTTTTCTCCGTTTAAGCTGAACGGTATCACAATAGATCTCTCATCTGAGACGAAATATCTCGGCGTCATTCTTAACTCCAAGCTAACTTGAAAAAGGAATGTCGAGGACAGGATAAAAAAAAAGGAATGACTGCACTCTACACTTGTAAGAGGACTTTTGGGAAAAGATGCAACCACTTATTATTCTTTGGATACCACAGCAATTGCAAGACCTATTATCTCCTAGGGGTGCTTAGTATGGTGGAGTGCAACAAAAACCAAGAGCTATCTTAACGAACTCTATAAAGCACAACGGCTAGCTGCGCTTTGCACAACGGGAGTAGTAAAAGTTCAAAGGAAGTCGGTCTAGACATGATCCTTCATCTCCACCCTCTGAACTTGTTCATAAAAAGCGCTGCAAAGGGTGCTCTTAGACCGAGTAGACTGGACATAATTAAGTTAATGGGCGAGAAATATAGTTCCTAAAGCCTCACAGCCGGATCGGACTACCTGTACCTATAATGATTTTAACACTGATTTTCCTATTCTATTCCCAACCCAAGAGGACTGGGAGTCGAATATTGTAATCAAAGATCGCAATTTACACTGACAGCTCAAAAATGGAAACAGGATTCTACTCGGAAACACTACAGATACAGGAATCGTTAAGATTGCCAGAAAAATGTAGCGTCTTCCAAGAGGAGATCCTGGCAATAGAAAAAGCTGCAAGTTGCATAAGAGATTGTCACCTTCCCTAATCGGGTTTTACTATTTTCGTTGACAGTCAGGCAGCTTTAAAATCGATAAAATCCAATCCTAACATTTAACGGACCTACTCAGATTCTTAACGAGTACTAACTGGTTCACAAAACTGCCAATAAAAGGATAGATCCTTTGGCAGTCCAGGGAACCATATTGCTATTCCCACTATATTAATAGGGTACTCACAATGAACCTTCAGGTCTCCGAGTGAAAGTGATGAGGCCTATCTATCACACACCTTTCGAAACCTAACCTAACCTAACCTTCGCAGATGCCCTGCATTAGCCGGAACCTAAGAGACCTCGCAAAAAAGAATTAAGGCAAATTCTTGAATGTCAGTATGTAGTTGGACTTAAAAGGGATAAGCCACGAGCTTCTCAGGCTACCCGGCGCTGATGACTATGCGATCCTAATCAGAGGTAAGTTCGAAGAAACATTCTCGGAACTTCTCCAGAGGGCACTCAACCTGGTCGCTGACTGGTGCAACGAAGTTGGACTAAATGTCAACCCCAAATAAAGCACCATAGTTGCTTTTACAAAGAGAAGGAATCTAAGCAAACTGCGAAAACCCATTCTGTTCGGTGAGGCAATAGACTTCTCAAAAGAAGTCAAGTACCTGGGACTCACCCTATACGAAAAACTCAATTGGAAGTCTCATCTCATGAAAACTATAGACAGAGCCAGGATCTCCTTATGGACCAGCAAAAGACTCATTGGTAAGAGCTGGGGAATGAACCCAAAAATGTCGCTATGGCTCTATACAGCTATAACTAGACCAATTGTCACCTATGCAACACCCGTATGGTAGCAAAAAACAAAGGACCACGCAAGAAAGGCTCAACAAACTCCAAATACTAGCTTGTGTGTGTATTACGGGTGCTATGAGAACAACTCCTACTGCAACGATAGAAGTTATCCTTAACCTTCCACCGCTCCATCTTCAGATACAGAAACAAGCCATGACTAACGCATTTATGCTCATATCTGAAGACGATCCTAACTCTAAACTAGTCCATCCTGACATTACCTTGGAATTGAACAGAGATGAACTACTTGAAATTACCATCACGGACAACTGTTTACCAAGATTTAATTTCACCCAAAAAGTCACATTCCAAAACCGTCATAATTGGGAACAGAGTAAACCCACATTTGCTAGCGATCCACATGTTTGCTACACAGATGGATCAAAAACAGATGAAGGAGTGAGGGTTTGAGTATATGGTGCTAACACAAAAACATACATCCACGCAAGTGTAGACAAGTATAACCCCGTATTCCACGCGGAAATCTTTGCTGTAGAACTTTGCATCAGAGAGAATATAAACAGATCTATATCAAACAAGAACATCAATATTCTCTCTGACAGCAAAGCCGCTCTTCTAGCCATAAAGGCCTATAAAATAACAGCGGAACTAGTATGGGACTGCGTACAACTGCTTACAGCATTAGCCAGGTCAAACAGAGTTCATCTCATTTGGGTGCTAGGGCACAGTGCCCACGTAGGCAATGAAATAGCAGACTTACTAGCCAGAAAAGGATCCGCATCAAAATTCATGATGCCAAGACCATTCTGTGGTTTACCAATTAGCACTGCAAAGTGCTCCATTAAAACCTGGCTGAAAAACAGAGCTCACCATTATTGGACGAATACTGAAGGTAACAGGCAAGCCAAAATGTTCATGCCAAACATCTCCCATACCAGAACGAAACAACTCCTAGAACTAACCAGCAGTCATCTTCGAATGGTTACAGGCTTCCTAACGGTATGCTGTCTAATCAAAAAACACCTAATGACTATGGGAATAGTACAGGATTTTCCAATAAGAGCGCTACAAAAGTTTTTTTTCAATAAAACAAAAACGGTTTTGGATATCAATGAAATTCTTTATTTCTGTGAAAGTACGTTCGATGCCATTATGTATGGAACTCGATTTCTTTTGCATGGCCACCACGGGAACGCTTGCAGAAGTCCAGACGCTGAACCCAATTTTCGACGATTTTCAAGCATAAATCGGCCGATACTGCTGCAATTTTACGTTCGATATTCATACGAAGTTCATCAATCGTCGCTGGCTTGTTGGCATAGACCATAGACTTGACGTAGCCCCACAGGAAATAGTCTAACGGCGTCAAATCGCACGACCGAGGCGACCAAGCGACTGGACCATTTCGTGAGATAACACGTTCTCCAAACTTGGTTTCCAATAAATTGATTGTTACATTCGCTGTGTGGTTTGTGGCGCCGTCCTGTTGGAACCACATGTCCTCCAAGTCCATATCATCCAATTGGGGCCAAAAATATTCGGTTATCATTGAACGGTAGCGATCCCCATTCACAGTAACGTGCCGGTCTTGATCATCACGGAAGAAGTACGGCCCAAAGACGCCGCCGGCCCATAAACCACACCAAACCGTAATTTTTTCGGGATGCAATGATGACTCATGGAGTACGTGTGGATTGCTGCCTGACCAATACCGCATATTTTGTTTATTGACGAAGCCATCCAGCCAGCAATGAGCCTCATCGCTGAAGATGATTTTTCGATGAAAATCCGAATCATTTTCAAGTTGTTGCTCAGCCCAATTCACGAACATACGACGCTTCTGGTGGTCAAGCGGCTTCAGTTCTTGCGTCAATTTAATCTTGTAAGGATGTAGGCCAAGATCTTTTCGCAAAATTCGCCACAACGACGTCACAGAGATGCCCAACGCTTGAGAACGACGTGTGAGAGACACATTTGGGCTTTCTACAACTGAAGCCTCAGCGGCAGCAATATTCTCGACACTACGGGCACTTCTTTGTCTCACTGGCACGGGAACATTTTGTACTGTGCCTGTGAATTCAAATTTTTCCACTAGACGCTCAATTGTTGATCTGCTAGGACGATTATGACGACCATAAATTGGACGTAGCGCTCTTAACGTTGAGGCCACTGACTCCGAATTTCGGTAGTAAATTTTAATAATTTCGACTCGTTGTTGGCTCGTATATCTTTCCATCATGAAATGGCAAACCTTACTGAAGAGAAATATCAAAAAACCGCAAGAAAAATATGGCGTCGTTTGCTGTCCCTGTCGCTCTACTTTTGTAGCGTCCCTATTGCAAAACCCTTTACAAGACGAAGAATCAGCAGAACACATTTTGTGTCACTGTAACTGTCTAATCAGAACACGTCATCGTCATTTAGGCCAATTCTAACTGGAAACGGAGGTTATATCTGCCAGCTCATTCAAAGACATCTTTGGATTCATCTCGCATTCAGGCACCATGAGCGAGCTCTAAATGGAGGAAATCACAATAGGCCCATTGGCGGCCGCAGTGATAAGGTGACTCGGTCCCAGCTCTACTCATAATCTAATCTCTAATCTAATCTGGACTTAAAAGTATCTAATCATACAACACTTCAATGCATGCGCATCAACAACCAGGAGACGTGAACTGTGGGATCAACATTGAGCAGCGGAAAAACATTCGAACCAACCAATGTGTCTGCAGCTTTTCAAGCCAATTTAATACAAATAAGTAACGTTTCCAGCCCTTGGTCCAAAATTTAGTACTAGAAGGCATCCCTAACAACTCAAACGCAAGATGCACGACAGCTTACATTCAAAATTTCAATTGTTTCGAAAACCCATCCGTTTGCATCAGACTCAGAAACTTAAAAGTTTCCTTTCATTATTCCTCGCTAATCACTTTTCCATCCTCTATTTCGACATGCGGTTAATATACACAAGAACAAACGGGTATTCCTTCCGTTTATTGCCAAACGCACACATTTTCTGGAACCATATGTGCTCTGGATGGCTCAACGGCGTTGTTTTCCTTCTTCAAAATCTCTCAGAGATTGTCGGCCAGGCGGCATAAAACTAGGCCAAACTATACACTCAAGTAAAAGTTCCGAGTAAACAAAAACCATCAACAGAATCTCATTAAACGTCAACATATACACACTGAGAAAGGCAACATGACGACTACGACAACGATGACGAAGTCGATGAAGCCATGCCATGAAGACATGTTGTGTTGGGGGTTCCTTTTATTGGCAAGAGAAAATCTGTCGCAACCGCCATTAACTGGGGGATTGCTGCTCCTTCTGCCTCGCTCTGAGTCACCATCATCATCATCCTTCAACTTTCGTCCTTGAGTGAACACGCGACACAAAGAACATTTTTTTCTAGATCATAGATACATGGGTGGATGGATCGTCTCATCCTGGATGGATTCTTTAAAACGGAGAAAAAAAAATTGTTTTCTTTTTCCAACTGATTACAGAAGACGACGGGGTACTTTAGTCTCTCTGCAGACGACGAAAGGGACAAGAACTCAGGGATTGAGATGACAAAACACTGCACACGGAGTGGAGAAAACTCTTAGAGTTAATGACAACGATGATGACGACAAGGCACGGCACGGCGGTTATAAATTTTATGAATTTTCTTACAATCTCGTGCACAATGAAAGAGTGAAGGATACTCTTCACTTATTGACAGGATGTTTCGGAGTTTCCCATGTGTGCGAGTAATGAGGACGAAGAAAGTTGTAATAAAAGTGAAATAAAGCTTACCAGCAACACAGGTGATATTTAGGAGTTTCGTTAACGTACCTGAAAAGAGAAAAGAAGTGAATTAGAAGTTTGTAAACCATGACCAAGGTCTGAGATAAAAAATAATGAAAAAAAAAAACCAAGGACAGGTGCTATGATTTTCATCAATTTCGCTCATCCTATAGAGACCTGGGTGATGATTTCTTATTTTGTATATACATATGTACGTACTAGCTGACACCCGCGACCACGTTCGCGTGGAAAGACGTCACATTATACCCCATGTCCTTTTCCGGGTTTCTCACATTAGCTTTGCAAGACCTCCCTATAAACAACATTCCTGGTTTTTCTTTCTAGCTCGAGGATGACCAGGCTATCAGGTCAATTGACTCTGAGCCCGCTAAGGGACAAAAAGTCATTCCTCAGATTCACACCATCCACTGAGTCGTATATTTGAGTGAAAATGGCTCTTTCCCTCACTCATGAAACGCAATCCCCTCCAGCGTTATGAATAATTAGGTACATTACATATATTCTGTCAGAAAAACCAATCAGATCTTCCATAACATCGCATGGGTTACTCAGTACATTTATACTTTCCTCCTCTTTCCATCACCAATTCTCAAGAAATACTTCCCTCAAGTTACGGTGAAGATGGATACGCATGTTAACTTTCAAAGAAAGGACTTCGACATTAGACTATCAGATTGATGACTTGAGACAGAGCTTCACTCCATTTGCTGTGTTCCCCGTGGCACAACAGGCTTGGTCTGTCTGAAACGATACACAATACCTTTCTATGAGCCATGGTACACTCATCCCACACTATAACATTGGCTTCTCGAAGCACATGAGCCAAGTCACTCTCCTTAGAGATGTTACAAAGTGCTGACTCAGAATGACTTAGGTTGAGATGCTTTGAGAAGGTAGAGTGACCCGTCATGGCTTCTTTAACCAAGGTAGCTGCAGTACCTGAGGGGCAATAGCAACGGCAATGCCGCTGACTACAGTTGCGCATTAATATAAATGGCCAAACCTTAACGCTCCATATCTTGGCCCACAGTTCTAATTTTGGAAAACGGTAAAATACGTGTTTAATTATTTCTGTTCTAGAATATACTCACCAAATTTCAGCTCCAAAATCCAATTTAAATTTTTTTTTTTCATACAAACTTCAACACCCTGTAACACCCTGTAGAAGCTGAATTTTGAAATGTCCTTCCTTATTCCTTGTATGTATCATAAAAGGAACCTCTGTGCAAAATTTCAGCTTTCTAGGTCCAAGGGTTCCGGCTGGGCGTTGATGAGTCAGTGAGTGAGTCAGGACTTTTCTTTTCATATATTGAGATCTTCCTGGAATTTAGGCAAAGCTGTGATGAAAGGGATCTACGAGTTACTGCCGACTCCAAACGGCGAAATGGGAAGCTTCTACATGACAAATTATGCTCTCGGAGGATCGTCATTCCCTGACGATAGGTGGTGCCGCGAAAATGTTTGATGGCTATTGCTAGGAAGGTGCACAGCAGTCTAACACACTGTGCGACGCCGTTACTTTATACATATGTACATCACTCTGTATCAACTAGATCTCAAATGAATCTTTCAAATATTCCTTACCTTCTCCTTGAACGAATTGAAGCTTCTGATGAAACCTGATCGGCTTCTTACATCTGTGTTTTTCAAATCGCTTAGACGTTCATAGTATTATAGAAAAGTACAAAGAGGTTTGAAAACCGTCATATTTTCTTTTTTCTTCATGCATCACCAAAAAGAGGAAAATAGATAACTTCGATCTTCCCAAAGTAAATGGCATTCGTCTGACACTCTCCCCAGAAGCTAAGTATCTCGGCACAATCCTAGACTCAAAGATTACATGGAAACGCAACACAGAGGAGAGAATGAATAAAGCAATATGTGCTTTTTACTCCTGCAAAAGAACCTTCGGTTAATGGTGGGAAATGCGGTCGCACGTGACACATTGGATGTATACAGCAATCATTAGACCTATACTTACCTACGGCGCGATAGCATGGTGGAAAGCAACTGAGAAGTCCACATATCTCACAAACCCGCAAAGGTACAAAGATTAGCATGCTTAGAAGTTATAAGGTCAACATCTCAAATAGGGTTAGAAGTTATGTTGAATCCACCCCTACTAGATCACCACTTAAAGAGCACAGCGGCAAAAGCAGCACTCAGGCTAAGAGAGTCAGGTTCATGGAAGCACAGCTTCTAAGGTCACGGGATGACTTCATCCATACGGATATGTTGATCTCGAAGGGAAAACTGACTATATCGCATCATATTTAGACTTTGGCAAAAATTACTCCATCCTTATTCCCAGCAGACAAGATTGGGAAGCCAACACCCTAACGGGAAAACAAGTTATCCAAATCTACACTGATGGTTCTAAGATGGAAAAAGGTACTGGAACAGAGGTGTACAGTAGTTCGCTAAATATCATATAATTCTTTATCGATAGAGCAACAAGGACAATAGATGCAAGGACACTGAGCCGAATTAGGATCACCATCCTCGTCGACAGTCGAGGGTAACGAGAAAGCAGACGAACTGGCTCCGCAGGGACCAGCTTTAGAAAGTAAGCACACCCATAAACATCCCTATCGATGTAATGAAAGACGCTGTCGACCACAAGATGAGAGAGCTAAGCAACACCTCTTGGTCTGCCAGTAGCGACTGCATTATATCCCGCAACTTATGACAGACAATAGATCAGAACAAAACAAAGTATCTCCTGGCTATGAATAAAAAAAAAAACTCGCATCCTTATAGGTGTACTGACGGGACATTGTGCCATAAGCACCATGCAGGACCTGTCAGGATGCGGAAGAGACAGAGACCAGCAAGCAATCCAAAACCCAATCCCAAGTCCCAATCTCCAAAACCGCCGACTCCGACACATGGAAAACAGGCTGTTTGGAGAACTGGGTAACCTAACAGAAGTATCATATCAATAACAAACATACTCGTTTTATTAAGAGTACAGGGTGGTTTCGTGATGGACCACCCACCTAGAACCCAAGGTTAGAACATGAACCATAACGCAATGGACCAGTAGGCCCCCTTGGACGCTCAGTCATTAGACTGGGCATTTTCCCCATAACCTAACTTAACCTAACCTGTTTGTCCATGCAGTTCTGCTGAAGTCATTTGACGCCACACACTACGCTAAGACACTACACTAAGAAACTAAATCTTAACAATGACGACTAAAGCAGAGCATATAATGACAAGAAGGTATATCCTACATATATGAGGACATAACTCATTTTCTCCGTCACTGTCCAAACAAATAAGAAACACATCCTTCTTAAGTTATATCGGAGAACTGTGTGATGGCTCACTCTCAGACGCACAGCAGGGGAAACTAAATATGGCTATCACAGTGGATCCACATAGACCTAAATGCGATAAAGGGGTTAGTTACCGTATTCATCAACCCACACCTAACCTATATGCAAAGCCTTGTTGCATCATTTTTTATTAGACAGTGTCAAGGGATGATGTCTATTGTGGCGCTAATATGTTACCTGTTAAGAGATATAGAATTTTTAGTGCGTTTCGGATACACATTAGGTTATGTTATTTAAGGTATCTGTCCCCGCTCGGACAGAAACACACATAGGCAACATTACGGGCCATCTCTTACTTAGATGGTGCAGCAGTTCGGGGTGAACCTGAGTCTCTACCAACAAACTTTTCGTCGGTCTTTAGATACCTGACACCAGTTGTGCACGGCAAATTGGTTGAGGTCTCCTTATCCTTGTGCATGCTACCTTAGGTGAGATTTTCGTCTACTACGTTGTGCCTTCGGGTTAGATTCGAAAATTGCGTGCCAGAGCGTTTGGGTCCATTTGCTTTCTCTTACTACCTCGATGTTATAGCTTTTCACTATAACCAAAAAGGGATACAGACCTTATGTAGGTTGCGGGGATTGGTGTTGAAAGAGATTCCTTGCAACAGTGCAGAACAATTAATGTTGCCAGTTACCAACGGATGAACGAAGAGCCTGTTTGCAATATCGTGACGGTTTGGAAACAACGACTGTAAACTGGTAAGTTTTTGACGATCCACGTAGGGCCGTAGGTTAAAGATGTCAATCCAAGGTAGGCCGCGTAAAGCGAAACGAAGGAATCTCCACTGGACAGCTTCGAGAACAAAAGTTGAGTTTAAGTGACTAAGGGTGCAGACATGTTGTAGCGAGCATTCCCCATCGTCATCCTGCGCAAACGGACGAGTTAAACTGGGATGCCAAAACTAGACATGGCTCGGTATAGCCCGTGTCTCTATAAATGCTGTCATAGGCGGACACAAAATCGATCAAGAGGTGGTGGGTATCGATTTGGACTTCTTGGTTAGTAGGTATGGATACTCGACTCAAAACAACGTAAAACACACATTCTTCGAATGCAGTCGGAATCACGCCAGACAAGATAGTTATGGTATTGCGAAAAATTGAGGTAAAGTGAAAACGAGTTCGCTTTTACATTGCGAAAATATAAAAGGTAAAGAAGAGAGAATAGGACATAAATTTGTCAAGAAGATTGGAACCCCATACAAGCTAGGAAAGGCGATAGAAGACCCCATACCAGCTAGGAAAAGTAGCACCAACCTGAGGCAATACAAGAAGCAGTTCCAGACTATATATGTAGCCTGAAGATGGAAAGTCCGACTCACCAGGAAAACTTCGCAGGCTAAGACATGAAGCACTCCCCTCTTCAAAAACAAAAACATGCTCAATGGCTGAAAAAGTCTCCCAAGATTTCTACAGGAGGTGTAGAAGAGGAGAAATTCATAGCGCATTTGATCCGCTCGCCCTGCTTTGCAACAATTATAAAAGTCACCTTTGAGGAATATCTCAAAATGATCTGAAATACTATCAGCATGGCTGACCTTAACTGTTACCTTAAAAAATCACAATGGTTTCAGGCGTAAACTTGGTGGCAACTCTGGCACTCACAGTTGTATCACAATGGAACTACCTTTGGTCTTAGTGTACTTCTCTCTAGTCTAGAGGGCTACTCCAAACTGACTAAAGCCGAGAACCAACGCATTGAAACAATCATCAAAGGAATAAGGTTGCCAAACTCGTGGACGGACATGTTTAAAATCGATCATCGTATCAAGAAAAGGTGGGTTTAGAAGACCTTGATGGGATTATTAATTCTCTGTAGCAGAAAACAATATCTCAACCATCAGAATACATATGATACAACTAATATCCCCTCTTCTCGTCTGGCATAAATTACACTAAGACGTCGTTGAGACCTTGCTAAGTTGAACAACCTCACTCAGCTTGTAGATACAAAATAAAACACCAAAACTATGTTCATGCTCATTTTAGGGCACAACTGTCGCTACTTCTGAATGCAATCCAACGACATTCAACTACCGGTAAGCGTCTGCCTCCTTCCGAATTTCAATCACGTTCAGTTGAGTATGCGCTCACGCCAGCACACCACATTGCATCCGGAAATGGTGCGTAACACGGCAGCTTGATGTGCAGTCCCAAATTTCTCAACATTTAGGGTACTTCCCACACAACCCACATAACATATGTATGTCCACTGCGACACATAACAATTGAATTAATGCGATAGGTCTGGTTTTGGTTTTCTCTCTGTGTTTAGGGGCAGGAAATCCGTTTGGGTATTCCAACGGCTGACCTTCATTCATTCCCAGACTTGACCTTAAATTTATTTCTTCAGGGTCATCCATACAGAATGCATTCACCAAGTATCTGCACTGCATTTGGTTAAAATTTAATTCAATTAAATTAAATCGAAGGGTTCTTATCGTTCTGAGACTGACTCGATGTGACTTCTGACCTATCCTGGCAATGATTGATTAGAATGGTTGCCTGCCTGCCAACCATCTCTTTCTCGTCCATTAATCTAATTAAGTAAAATGCATGACAATGATTCAAGAGAGCAAGAGAGTGCATACAAAAAACGAGAACAAGAATCTTAAAGATACGAAACGAGGAAGAGTAACGATAAAGTGAAACCGTGAACAAGAAATTGATGATAATTGTCGTCGGGCCTAGTAGATACAATTGAATCGTTTAAGATCACTGTAATCATGTAATTAAGACGCGCCGCTTGTAGCTGCTCCTTCTCCGGAGTGGAGAAGAGTGATTTTTTTCGAGTTTGGACGAAGAATGATTTATGCGGGGGCATAATGCCACCAAGGGAAGGAGATGTGCGTTATGCAATTGGGTACTTCCAGATCGGGTTCGTGAGTCTGCCGTTAGGTAGATTTTTGGATTTCCCATGTGATTTTGTAATGAGTTTTGAAAGTTTATGTTTAACTGTCCATCTGTTTGGTCCGTTCTTACACTAGGGAGGGACAAAGTGTGTTGCAGCAAGCTAAAAGTCATCATTTTCCCAGTGTGTTCCAACCGAAGAATAGACAAAATTCCACCTTACTTGCGCTCATTTATCCGTAGAAAAGCAATTATAGTTTTGAGTGTCCCGAGAAGACCTACGCGCAATGATGTCGTTTAAATAAAAGATTGTCTAGGATCTGCCGGTCTAAAATGAGCTGACCACAAAACAAAGGCGGTCTTGGTAACCAATCGCTGAACTGTGGTATAAATGAATATACGGGTTGGAAACCAAATCATCAAATCCAAAGTATCCTTGGGACGAGGCCGGCGAAAATCCTCTTTCCAAACCCTTCTAAGGGGTGCCGGCTGGTATTAGTCACTACACTTGTCTTGTGCAACGTCAAGACGGTGACTAGCTGAGGTAAAGATGCATTTTGGGGGTGTTCCTTCATTTTTCAATAGTTCAATGCCCCTTCGATGCGGTCTTGCCATCGGATAGCGGTACCTAATTTCAGTGGTGGTATGAGCGAACAAAGTGCATCAATTCGCGACAAAGAATGAAAAGCTGGAGGTTTAAAAAGTCGCGAACGATCCCCTTCAGACACCCAGCGCTTCCTATCTTTAAATCTAAATAAAACAAAGTGTGCGTGAGATATCATCGAAATTTTTTATTCGTTTGAAAGGCCTATCGATGCAATTATGTATGGAATATAACATCGTTCAAATGTCCGCCGCGGCTTCTCTGGGTGGCGCGCATCCGAAATGTCCAATTTTCCATGACTCTGGCGCATAAATAAGGCTGAATTTGACCGATGGCATGGGTTATGTTGGATATGAGGGCCGGTGTGGCTTGTGGCTTATTCGCAAAGACCTGCGACTTTAGAAAACCCCACAAAAAAAAGTCTAACGGGTTCGAATCGCACTATCTCGGTGGCCAGTTCACATCACCTCCACGTGAGGTGACCATGCATTCGAATCGATCGTCAGAATTTGCAATGTGCGTGAGCTATGTGGCACGTAGCGCCGTCCTGTTGAAACCACATGTCGTTGGTGTCCATATCATCCAATTCAGGCCAAAACAAGTTGGTAATCATCGACCTATAGCGCTCGCCTTTGACGGTGATGGCCTGGCCAACGTCGTTCTCAAAGAAATATGGACCGATGACTTGAATGACTTTTTCGGGATGCATTGGATGCTCTTGGATCTCATTTCGATTGGTATCGTCCCAAATTCGACAATTTTATTTGTTGACGTACCCATTCACCCAGAATTGGGCCTCATCGCTGAAGATGATTTTTCGATGAAAATTAGGGTCAGTTTCCAACTGCTCCAGAGCCCATTTAGCGAACACACGTCGTTGTCTATGGTCGTTTACCATCAGCTCCTGCGTCAGTTGCATTTTGCACGGGTGCGGGCCCAAGTCACGACGCAAAATTCGCCAAGTTGTGGTCTGCGAAAGGCCGAGTTCTGGTGAGCAACGCGAAATCAACTGCCTCGGATTCTCCTGCACACTCTCACGGACAGCGGCGATGTCTTCGGCAGATCTTGCGTTTCGTCGACGTACGGGTGTTGGTTGATCGTTTACTGAACCAGTGGATTCAAAATTATTCCTTTCGGAAGGACGATTATGGCGACCGTAAAATGGGCGAAGCGCGGAACGTTGCCCGAACAAAACACCCATATTGATAAACCAATTTTATTATTAGCACGTGCTGTTGAACGCTATATCCGTCCATGGTGATTTGGCAAAACAGACTAAATAAATAACAGCCAATTTGACAGATGTAGCTTCAACAATATGGCCGCTATCAACTGTCAAAGTTCTAAAGTCCCTATTGGAAAACCCTTTAGTTGCCTTACAGTGGTATATATGCTGTCCGGATGGACCGTTTTATTTTTTTTTTTTTTTTGCGAAATTCTTCGTGGAAAAACTAACACAATGAATAACCCAACCCAAAAAACAGATAAAAAAGAGCAAGAAAACAACAACAAGCAAGGACCTGACCTAACAAAACAAACGAAAATAGACGACGACCCAAGTACAACCACAAGCAATTCGGACTCACAACCCTCCCTTCATCCTTCTTCGATATGCTCCATATCGACAGTGCAGAGGAAGATTCGCTTCCTCCACTGTCCAAGGCACTGATCAGAAACCATCAAAAGAGCATACAAAGCTACGAATGCCAGGAAGCACTAATGCTCCTGGACCCGCTGCCAATTTAAGTAAAAATCCGAAACCAATCGCCCGGCCTTCTAAGAAAAAACCAGCGACAAAAAAACTGAGCCTATCAAACGTGCACAACTCATCAATCTGGACCGATACCTGAAAAAATCAACCAAGAACAGATATTCATGCCCGCAGATAAGCTCAAGCTCAAAGATGCCAGAACGAGAAATAGAGAACAAGATGCGAAATCCAAGCAGATCCCCAAAAATATCGTTCGGGAACAGATCAGCAAAGTCTCAAAGGCCACGAAACCAGGCATAGCATCGAAGGAGCAAAGATCGGAAGTGAAAATAAAAAAGAACAACTCCAAAAGGGCCAAACTTGCAAGTAAAGTCAAATCTAGTCCAACTGAATGTGGCTATTGTGGACCTAAAAGACTGCGAAGTGGTGACTGGTGGAAAACAAGATCCTTAAAGCCACGATGGCACACATCTAAGACAGTGATCCAAGTAAATTCAAGTTCGGTGAAAAAATCAGGCTTCGTGAGTTTTGGTCTGGGAGAGTTAAGGATCAGAATCCTAAATGATGACCGCAGAAGGAAGTCGGAAACTGCTTGTGGTGTAAATTAATTTCCGTCGCTCCAAAGTAGCTACAAGCGACCTGATGATTTATGTGAGGAAGAGAATTTGAATTTGATTCTAGGTGCTTCTATCCGGTAACAGCTCATGTTTCTCATGTTGTCGCAAAAAGCTGCGGATAAACAATAACAATCCGGCATGATCCAAGTTTTTCTCACTCAATTGATGAGTGCCTAGCAGTCTTACTATTATAATGTACCGCTATATGAAGTAAAGCAAATACTGGAGTGTTGCAAGCGTTATTGATCCAATACCTTTTGTGATAAGTGTAGGCCAAGACAGATTATGCAAACTAACACAAAGATGTGCCTGCTCTTATCTACAAGTTGCTGACATTGTGACCTAAAACCCATTAACAGCTTTGCTTTTGTTACTTGTTTGTCAAAGGGCTTAAATTCAATGACAAATCTTAAGCAACTTAAGACTCAAATATCCGCGATCAATCTCCACAAGAGCTCTTGTCAGCTCAGCATTAATCACAAACTTTGACAAATTACATTACACTTATCGAAAACCCCTCCTCTCTATTACACTTTCGAAAACACAATACCATACCATCAATTTAACTGCTCGCTGCCCCAAGACGTAAAAATCTGAGAAAACAAAACAATCTCACAGTTATTAATCCAATTCGTGCTCAACCCAAATGGTTCGAATAAAAGTTTTTTTAAAATTTTTATTACGAACCTTCCGCACACTTCACTCGTAGAGCGTTCATCGGCGAACGTGCTTAAAATTCAATTATTCGATCAATCAAGACACGACTTGGAGACTCCGTCGACATGTGGATTATCATAGCCCACGCACAGAGGCACAGTCTTCCCGCATATGCAGCAATGCGAACAATTATGAAATTATACATGCTTCCCATAATGATGGGGTTTATCAGTGCTGGAGAGACTGCTCAAGCACTCTGGTCTTACCTCACATCCACCGTTCTCTGATAAAGGAAGAGGCCGTATGGGAATTTTTTTCGGAGACCGGAAACACTTGAAGTGAGGGAGACACACAATACAAACAGACAGTAAGGAATACACAATAACAATCGACGAAGATAATTTTTGTCCCGAAACCCCAAGAATGGCTATAAAAGTGCTGTCGTCTGTCTGTCCCGTCATAGACGACACAATGCGCAGCAGTGTGATCCAATCAAAGAGACTCAAATTATCGGGTTCCACTTGAATAGGTTCTATGGCCTGAAATTCGAGAGTTAAAATTGCGAAAAGATAGATTCCGACATAATCGGGCCACAAATGATTGCGAGCATTTCTGGTGGCTCTGGTGGGGGAAAAGGTCAAGAAACGGAAATTACATTCATTTTGAGAAAAAGTTTGTTGTGCTGTTGCGCTGGGAGATGTAAATGTTTCCACATGATTGCACCACACCCTGATGGTTGTTGTTTTGGTTCCAGATAAATGCATGCGATGTTTCTCTCAAATGACCTAAATTGTCAGGGCTCTATCGTTTATTTCGGAGATACTTGGCAATTTGTGCCCCAAGTGGGTCAATGTGTTTCTTGGTTGAATGTAATGGGCTTAGAAATGGAAACAAAGGAGAGAATTAGGACGCAAGCAAGGCACAAGGCACAACAACCTTGCTCTAGATAAGCAGCGCATGGTTGAGGCGATAACAATTTTCGACTGCTAAATTAAGAAACGTTCTTGATAAATGAGCACCCACTGCAGCATCCGCTTTTTAAGCTGAAATTAGCTTGAAAAGGTTGTAAACAAATGATAAGGGAATGCAAAGGAACCATCAAGCATGTTCCAAGTGAAAACAATCTCCAGTGATCTTGTATCATTCTTTCTACTCATATGCTGATTTAGTGAATCGCGGGCCATTTGGTGGTAGGTTATGAGAGAAGCATAGTACTACAAGTTGTCACGTTAGGCGAACATAATAGGTTTTTTTTTTCAAATCCACACGATATTTTTTCACAAATGTCCACTAAATGTTCTTCTCGATCTGCGTTTTTAATGATATTTTTCGGTACAACTTCTGCAAAAATATTGGATCACAAGATCCAACCAAAAAAGACCCACGTCAATAAACTGCACGATTTTGCTGTACAATTAATTTTTGCTGCCACGGTCCTGCATTTTCCGTGTCATATCCGAAAAAGACCGACCGAATCCGGCAACAGGCGACCTGTCGGTATTTTTGAAGACATTTCTGGACACGGTTTTCACCTTGATTAATAAATGAAACAACAATAACCGATGACAAAATGTCACAGTTTGAGTATTGCCGTGGCTCAGTGGTTAGTGCGTTGCACTGCTGTGCGAACTCTGTGGGTTCAAGCGCCAGCCATGTCCACTGAACATTTTTCGCGGTACCCTCTCGTCAGGGAATGACACACCTTCGGGAGATCGGAGCAGGCAATCAATTTTAGGTCCCTTCCTAGGAAATGTTCGCGACCAAGAAAATTTGTTGTTGAGGGTCATTTCCAAAGTATTTTTTTGCGTAGAATCTGAATCCGGAGTCAGAATTGTCCCATCACGCCAGGATTTTGAGATATTTGAGGTTTTGTAGCCAAAAAATTACGTTTTTGGCTACCTTTGAGGTTATGTACAGGGTGCGCAAATTTTTTGTGGTCTCTATCTCCAGTTACATCACTTAGTACTACTCTTACTCTTCAATTTAAGACTTTGAGAGATCGATTTCGATCTCAAAAAGAAACCGAGCAGGTGCTTCACTGAATGAGATCTTCAAAATGACAAGTACAGAGAGCAAAAAAAAATCACAAAGTGACTGACCTACGCAAAGCGTTCTTTTTTGCAAATTTATCTTCTTACGACTGTATAATGGGGATTTAACCGAAAAAAAATATCGTAATTGAGTCCCCGCCTGAGAAGTCAACGGCCTTGTAATGGAAACATAAAACCCGTAGCTCCCCGCCAAGAACAAGTCGAACTCATTTTTTATTTCTCCACAACGAAGAGGAGACAAGAAACGACGGGCAACTCGTTGAAAATTGATTCAACTATTGATAATCAATTTAACCGATTCTGACATAATGATCACGATGAAAGGAACAAAGGTTCTGCCGGAACGGAAAGGAAAACGCAATGATCAAACAAACTACCCAGAGTCCGATGAACCTTTTTGGGGTGAGCACTTGACGCCGATACCCACACACTCATTACAAATGCGCGTGAGACAGTGTGTATGAATAAATTCAATAAACATAAAAAAAATCAATTTAAGATCGCAAACAGGTTTTGGGCTAGCCGGTGCTGCGACTGCCTTACGAAAGACCTTGAAATGTTTTCTTCTTTTTCTACCTACTGCCTGCCTGCCTGCATAAATAATTAATTCAATTGAAGAGATCCAGAGAACGAGCCAGCGAGATATATTGCAAACATATCATGGCCAATTGAGATTGATTTGATGGAAATAGATTCAAAAGGGCAACTCATAATGCCTTCTGTCGTTCAAGTGAAATTGGAGTGATGTATGGCATGCAAAGTGGGTCATTCTAAGGTGAAGACTTGCAATCACTTGCTTTCAAGTGGGACTATGTTCCTGATAATTGAAAGCACTCGCGACCGGTGCTTAATAGCAGAGTTGGGCAAAAATTTATCCGATTGACGGTGGACGGCTAAAAATTTAGTCGCCAAAATCAATCGTCTATTGCGACTAATGTTTAAATGGTTAGTCGCAACATAATTTAAAATGATTTATTTGAAAATTCAATAAAAATTTAGCCGTTAGTCATGATTGAAATTTTTAGTTGGAATCGTTGCACCCAATTAAAAAAGCGATAGGAACTTCCGAACCTTGACAGTTGATAGCGGCCATATTGTTGAAGCTACATCTGTCATATTGGCTGTCATTTATTCAGTCTGTTTTGCCAAATCACCATGGACGGATATAGCGTTCAACAAAAAAAAAATAGCTGGCACGACAGCTCGGAATGAGCCAAGGCCTAGCTTCTCGCAACCATTCATGTTGTGCGTGTTGTATTGTTTGCACAAATCGAAGGGACCTTTCAATTTATTGCCGACTCCGAACGGCGAAATGAGAAGCTCTTTCATGACAGATTATACTCCCGGAGGCTTGTCATTCCCCGACGAGAGGTGGTGCCGCGAAAAATGTTTGGTGTTCCTGGCTGGGGCTTGAACCCACGCCGCTTGGTCAGCAGTCCAACGCACTAACCACTGAGCCACGGCGACCACCGTTCAACAACACGTCCAAATAATAAAATTGTTTTATCAAAATGGGTGTTCTCTTCGGGCAACGTTCCGCGTGCTTTCCACATTTTACGGTCGCCATAATCGTCCTTCCGAGAGGACTAGTTTTGAATCCACTGGTTCAGTAAACGATCAACCAACACCCTTACGTCGACGCAAGATCTGCCGAAGACATCGCCGCTGTCCGTTAGAGTGTGCAGGACAATCCGAGGCAATCGATTTCGCGTCAGTCACAAGAACTCGGCCTTTCGCAAACCACAACTTGGCAAATTTTGCGTCGTGACTTGGGCCTGCACCCGTACAAAATTCAACTGACCCAGGAGCTGAAGGTAAACGACCATAGACAACGACGTGTGTTCGCTGAATGGGCTCTGGAGCAGTTGGAAACTGACCCTAATTTTCATCGAAAAATCATCTTCAGCAATGAGGCCCATTTCTGGATGAATGAGTACGTCGACAAACAAAATTGTCGAATTTGGGACGATACCAATCCACATGAGATCCAAGAGCGTCCAATGCATTCCGAAAAAGTCACTGTTTGGTGTGGATTTTGGGCTGGCGGTGTCATCGGTCCATATTTCTTTGAGAACGACGTTGGCCAGGCAATCACCGTCAACGGCGAGCGCTATAGGTCGATGATTACCAACTTCTTTAGGTCCAAATTGGATGATATGGACACCAACGACATGTGGTTTCAACAGGACGGCGCTACGTACCACACAGCTCACATTGGAAATTCTGCACGAATGATTCGAGGGCATGGTCATCTCACGTGGAGGTGATGTGAACTGGCCACCGAGATCGTGCTATTTTTCTTATGAGGTTTTCTGAAGTCGCAGGTCTATGCGAATAAGCCATAAGCCACAGCGGCCCTCATATCCAACATAACCCATGCCATCGGTCAAATTCAGCCTGATTTATGCGCCAGAGTCATGGAAAATTGGACATTTCCGATGCGCGCCACCCAGAGAAGCCGCGGCGGACATTTGAACGATGTTATATTCCATACATAATGGCATCGATAGGCCTTTCAAACGAATAAAAAATGTCGATAGATAAAAAGATAGGAAGCGCTAAATAAAAGACCCTTTACATATGTAGCTCTTCTTCTTTATAGGTACATATTAGGCGTGCACTAACGAATTTATGCAACTGTTTAGATCACTTGAGCAAGTGAAACATAATTCTGGTTATTACAGTTATTTTTCTTATGAACGCAGATACATTTTTAGCGAAATAACGCTCAACTCTGCTTAATAGTGTGTGGGACATTTTGAAATATTTTGTGAAAAGTTAAAACTTTCCGCGAAACTCTGTAAAAATCTGAATCCATGCCATCGAGTAAACGTCCGCAGAGTAGGAGGATATCACTGAAAAAAAGTTCGAAAACTCTTCTCTACCCGTATGGGGATAGCCCCTAATAATTTAGAGTCGACAGAGCCGAAGATCGGAACGCATGGAGGGTCTACTAAAGCACCCTAAGCCCATAACGATCATAGTGGATACGCGAGTCATTGAAAATGATGATAATATTAGACAAAAAAAAAATAGCTGGCGCGACAGCTCGGGATGAGCTAAGACCTAGCTTCACGCAACCATTCATGTTGTGGGTGTTACATTTTTCGCACAAATGGAAGGGACCTACAATTTATTGCCGGTTCCGAAAGGCGAATTAAGAAGCTCTTGCTATGGTATGGTATATGAGGGTGAGCGGAAGGCTCCTCACCTAGGCCTCACTTGGGCCCGTTGAGTTCCCCTCTTTTAATCGTCGGAACTGCAGTGATAGATTTGGTTTGAGACGTATGTTAGGAGGGATATAGGGAAGGTGGAAACAATTATGGAGTTGACACTAGTGTAAGTGTGGTCTGGCGAATCTTTCTTTGTCCTTGAGATATTTCAGGACCGGGATTTACATGGACCCCAGGGTCTTCTGTCACATTTTCACTAGGGCTGGGCAGTGGCATAGGAAGTGTTCGAGGTCTTCTTCTTCCTCGCAGTTCCTACATGTCTCTGTGTCAGTGAGGCCCATTCTATGCATGTGTTTGTTGAGGCTGTGACAAGTCCCACCATTAGCCTCAATTGCTCTCTGCTTGAAGCTAGAGCCTTCGTGGTGAGCAGGTTGATAGGTTTGCTCACGAGTGATCTAGCCACTTTGCACGTCGAGAGGTTTGCCCAGTGATCCTCGAAATCCTTTTCCATCCTCTCGTTGTTGGCTGTTTTAATTATTGTTAGTGCGATCTCCACTATGTTTCCAGCGGTTCATTCTATCGCGTGCGCCCCTTATCTTGCCAGTTCATCGGCTATCTCATTCCCCAAGACACCTTCGTGGTCCGGTACCCAGACAAGGCGGACGTCGTTGTGACTGGCAAGCCTATTGAGTT
This sequence comes from Matsumyia berberina, assembly GCA_917880715.2. Lineage (NCBI taxonomy): Eukaryota > Metazoa > Arthropoda > Insecta > Diptera > Syrphidae > Matsumyia > Matsumyia berberina. The sequence goes on along the minus strand of OU862871.1, from coordinate 46,689,145 downwards.
TGTCTTTGCATTCCCTGACCAGATAAGATCTGGATGTTGAATTTGTGACGGCTTTAAGTGCTGCTTGACTATCCGAGCAGATTTCTATTTTCCTCCTTCGAGTTTGGTGTTTCAAGAGAACGCCAGCTCCCCTCAAAATGGCAAGGACTTCTGCTTGGAATACTGTGACAAAGGGATCTAGATGAATCGCAAGATCTACCGGTGGGTTGTTACAATATACGCCGGCACCGCAGTTGCCTATGATGTTGGAACCGTCCGTAAATACAGTTATCCCGTCATTGTTTCTTGTTTTGTTGGAAGCTCTGTTATAACTCCCGCAGGCTTGTCATTCCCCGATGAGAGGTGGTGCCGCGAAAAATGTTCGGTGAATATGGCTGGGGCTTGAATCGACGCCGCTCGGTAAGCAGTCCGAGTATAATAGTAAACAGTAGTTCGAAAAACTAAATCTTGTCATTGGCTCAAGCACATCAATTTTCTAGCCAAGAAAATTCTTGCATTGCAACCATCAGGTACGAGGCAACAAGAAAAACGGAACATTCGTTTAAGGATGGTTTACCTGATGAACTGGCAGCAACGTGGCCAGCATCGAGGAGGGTGGAACTGCGGTGTCTGAGACGGATACCCTTTACGAATCAAAAGTCTGTTAAGTGGGCATGGGCACCTGAGAACGACTTTATTAGAGAAGAGGAAATGCATTGGATTACAAATGGCCAATGATTTATAAAAAATGGCAACGAAAGGTGTCGGTAAATTACAGACAAAGAATTTTCAAATTCATTTAAGCTGTGATTTTTGGACACCACATTTATATATTTATATATTTTCGGAACTTGATACCAAACCCAGTCAAATGACTTTAAAATATCAAACGCAACAATCTAGTTTTCACCAAAGAGATTGATTCCGTAAAAATGGAATCAGATCACCAGCGGTAGGTACTTGTTTTTGCCCCGCCCTGCATTGCTGTCCGAAGTCTCTCATTGCTTTGCATAAATACCTGTCTCCAAGAAAACCTGCCGGCGTCCTCCTCCACACACTCATTCTGCACACCAAGAGAACCATTCTTCCGTAACCAGTTCAAACACTGTCTTATGTGTGTCACATCGCATCCTTCTTTGTTTAAATTCAAACAAAAAATCTGAGTCACCTCATGAAGGGCAACTTTTCGTGACTTGTCTCTATGCACGCGAATATCTTTCAGTGATTCATCGGGGAAAACGATCGAAAAGACATAAAAAAAATATGCTCATCACCACCTCAAGTCTTGCATAACCCCTTCTCAAGGTGAATGCATTAAAAAACTGAGAACTGAAAATTGTTTACCAATTAACATAATAATTCACCTGGATCGGCCCACATTTGAAATTTCAATCAGCACAGTACAAATCGATAGATACACTCATCGGTTTGTTTATTGCGAATCTAAATACTTTTCCACGGCTTTTTTCGCAACAAACTACGTCAGCGACGGCCGAAGGATTTCCAGTTTAGTTTTCTAGTTTAGGGTGGTATTTTCGGAATCAAATTAGCTGCCACGGATGTTTAGCAGAAGCCACTTGCATGTAGAGTCTGTAACTCGACGAAGAGAGAGAGAGAGATAAGTGGCAACCTGACAAGAATGAACTGAATTCCAAAATCTCTATTACTGGGGCTTGACCATCTTTTGTTTCTTCTGCGGGAAAATATTTACAACTTATCGCGCCTTTGTTCTTGGCTCTTGTGTGGTGTCTGTTGCATGATCGAGTCCAGTATGTTATGACGAAGAGTTTTGAGTCCGTAAAGATGCACCTAGTTATAGTTTTATCTTCGGTTTTGTGTTGCATTTATCCGTAAATGAGTGCCTGTGCATCCATGCGGTGGTGTGCATTTCAGATCGGAACCATGGATTCATAAGCGTTGCGGGAGGGATGAAGTGAAGAGACACGACAACGTTGGATTATAATAAACTCCATCGACTTGGCGAACGTGCTGACGTTATGAATTTTCTACACGAAGAGAGCGAGAATTGAAATTTTAGAGGATAATGTGTATCTATGGTTGACGGCTTTCTATTTTTTTTAAGTAAATGTGTCTGTGAGTTGGTTAAGTTTTTCTTTTTTGCATACTCTACACTCTATACTTGGAAGTCTGACTTTTGATAAAGCTGACGTCATTTGCACATCAACAATGCAAAGAGTCGATAGAGACCTTTGTAGGTCCATACAGTTCTTTTATATTATTTTGAACCGGGGTAGTACAAAAGCAGGCCGTTGGTTTGCTGTGATTGGGGTCCTGCCATTACGAATACGGGTTGCCGCCGTGACTTGGGTTCTAGCCTTTTAAATTCGCTGTTCGAAGTATACAATAAATTGTAGATCTCCTCCATTCGTGCAAAAAATGCTACAAATACAACATGAATTGCTGCGAGAAGCTGGGTCTTGCCCTTCCCCGGTCTGTGCCCTTTTATTTTTTAGCCCTGATATTTCCACATTCGGAGCCATCTGTGTTCCAGATTTGCAAGTTTGGTAAAGTAACAAGCCCTCTATTTCGCTATTTGAGAGACCACTTCGAACTTTCTCAAGAACCAAAATCTCTTCATCTTGAAAATCGTACCCAAGATACCCTATAAAGTTGTCGGCTTTTTTTTTCCAGTATCGGGCGGCAACCTAAGAGCACTCAGCATAGCTTTTTTCTGCCCTGTGATGGGTATCAGTCTGAGACTAAGCATTGCTCCTTTGACTGCCATCGGGCATGTTTTCATTGATCCAAAAATACTCGCGTAAAGCAGATGATTTAACTGTTCTTTGCTTTTAACTGGTAGTGTTATTCGCCAAAGGTGTCTAGGTGATTATTTATTTGATAATGCCCCGTAGATCATTTTAAGTATCAGTCCTCAAATATTACCGTAAAGGCGTTGCGTTGGCTTATCAATATTGCCCTAATCAATATTGAATATTTTGTCCTAGTCGCCTTATGGATGACTTTGTTCAGGTGACTGAAGCTCTCACCTGAACAAAGTCAAGGGATTTGTCAAAATTTCTTCGGAAATACTGCGATTACCCGGAGAAGTTTTTGGGAAAGTTCTCCACTGAGATGTGCTTAATATCGATTTTTTTTCCCTGAAAACAGGTACAAGGGTAGTTTTACCAGAGTTATTGGTTAGACCATTGGTCCGCCACCAATTTAAAGTCACTTTGCATCATTTTTGATATGGTGTGTTCGAATTGGTCCCAAACGCTGAACGCTTGGGACCAGCCCAAGAGGAAGAGCAAACTCACTGCGGGCATTCCCTGGTAGCTATTATTGTTTTCTGCGAGCCTCTGCACTCTAGTTTAATGTTTTTGAATATTTTAGTCAAAAGCCATTGTCCGATGTCGCGTCATGAAAATGTTACCACTGAAGTCACCGAGTACGGCTTTTTTTTTCACACACTGGACAGGATTCGTAGATTACGCTCAGAAAGAAGGAATTTCTTCTTGCTGTATCCTAGCTCTCTTCGATAGGAGCTTGATGCTGAATATCTTATCGGTTTAAAGTCAATAACTCATGACTGGAGCCGATTTCCTAAATTTAAATTATAACATGTGCAACCTACTGTGACTTTCGACTTTTTTGTAATTTTAGTTATCAATTGAGAGGTTTTCCACGGACGAGCAATCATCTTGTGTAGCTCCCAGCCTAGTGGAATATGTCCGGATCGTTGTCGAACCTACCAATCCAATTTGACCAACCATTTCTGTCCACAACAATTTACGTCGATGCAGATGGCTCCAAACCGAAAGTGGACTTGACGTGGGTGTCTTCTCCGAAGAGCTCATCGTGAGCACCTCCTTTCGATTTCCTAAGCACTGTAACGTATTTTTAGCGGAAATAATGGTAACTCAGCAAGCCTTATCCATCTGCGATGGATATTAGCATATTCACAGCTGTTCAGCGGCAAAAAAAAGTCCCTGCAATACTTTGAAAGTTGCTCTAGATTGTCACTCGTCTCGTATAAAGATGGCAGAACACTTCAACATTCACCTATGCTGGCTGCCATGCCACAGATATTCCAGGAAACTGTATGGCTGACGTGTAGACATTTATTTAAACTAGATACAATCAAGAAAACCAACCGCAGATTAAAGAAAGAAGGAGCGATCATGTGGCCTAAGTGTGTATGCATCTTAGATTCGGACTGCCACCTTAAATAACCTAAAAAATTCGTATCGAACTGAGCCTCCGAATAAGTCCAAATAGCCCATAGCTCGGGTTAACTGAAACTGTTTCCAGTTTCACTCGGCCACCACAACAAAACCCCTGGTTTGACGACGAGTGCTAGCAAGCACACGCAGCGAAACAAGACGCATACAAAGCGGTGCTGCACAGAAGGACCAGTGCTGCGAACACCGGCTTCTCAGGAGGAAAAAGAAAGAGCAAGAGAAGCGCATGATTAAGGAAATAGAGAGGCGCTACTGCAGGAATGAGATTCGGAAGTTTTACCAAAGGGAAAAAAGAACCTGTCGAGGCTACAGACCCCAAACCGAAGCCCGCAAAGATGAACAAGAAAACATCGTAGTAGAATCGCAGTCAATGCTGAGAATATGGAAGAACTACTTCTGCAGACTGTTTAACGGCGATGACGAATCAAATCCCACTGTTAGGCAGAATGAAACATTCAACCTGGACGACGAAGACCAACAATTCCGTCCACCCGACCTGGACGAAGTGAAAATAGCCATATCTAAGCTTAAGTCCAACAAAGCTGCTGGTGCTGACGACCTTGCAACCGAGCTGTTCAAAGCGGCAGGAGATGACTTGGTAAGGAGCATACACCAACTCATCTGTAAAATATGGTCAGAGGAGAATATGCCCGATGAATGAAACCTCAGCATCGTTTGCCCGATCCTCAAGAAATGAGACCCTTTGAACTGCGCCAACTACAGAGGCATCAGTATTCTTAACATCGCTTACAAGATCTTATCTGCCGTGTTGTGTGAACGCCTGAAGCCGTTCGTCAGCAATCTGATTGGTCCACATCAGTGTGGTTTCATGTCGGAAAAGTCCATCATCGACTAAATATTCACACTGCGGCAGATCTTGGAAAAAACCCAGGAACTTCAAATCGATACCCACCACTGAGAGCATCTATAGAGACGAGCTATACAGAGCCATGTCTAGTTTCGGCATTTCTGCCAAACTCGTCCGTTTGTGCAAGATGACGATGGAGAATGCACGCTGCTCCATCAAGGTCGGTAAAAACCCCACCGAGACCTCTGGTGTTAAAAAAGCTTTCAGACAAGGCGATGCGATATCATGCGACTTCTTCAACATCGTTCTTGAAAGAATAGTGCAATCTCGCGCTAACACCAGAGGCACAATCTTTCAAAAGTCCGTCTAATTACTCGCACACGCCGATGAATTCACATTATCGGAAGAACGCAGCGTGATGTCACTGGCGCGTTCGTTAGTATTGAGACGGAGGCGGCGAAGATGAGTTTAGCGGTCAGTGAGGGCAAGATCAAGTATATGCTGTCAACAAGAAAGGACACTCAACACCGACGACTCGGACAGAACGTCAATATAGACAGTTATAACTTTGAGGTACTTAAGGACTTTGTCTACCTAGGCTCCACTATAAATTCGGACATCGACACCAGCGCTGAGATCAAGCGAAGAATAACTCTTGCCAATCGTAGTTTCTTTGGGCTAAGAAGGCAATTGAGTAGCAAAGCCCTCTCTCGAAGAACTAAAGTGATCCTGTATAAGACCTTAATAATCCCAGTCCTGCTCTACGGCGAAGAGACGAGGACTCTGTCAAAAGCGGATGAGATTGCTCTCGGCTATTTCGAGAGAAAAATTCTTCGGCTGATTTTCGGTCCCGTCTGCATAGACGGTGAATGGAGGAGGAGATACAACGTCGAACTGTATGGGCTGTACGGCGGCATCGACCTAGCCAGAAGAATGAAGCTCCAACGACTGAGGTGGCTGGATCATATTGAGCAGATGGACACCAACGCTCCGGCCCGTAAAATCTTCGAATTCACACCCGAGGGACGGCGCAGTAGAGGAAGACCGTGACTCAGGTGGCGCACGCAAGTGACAGTTGACCTTAACCAATTTGATGTGCGAAACTGAGACAGCTGGCTTAAGATCGAACTGGCTGGAGACGCTTGTTGGTTAAGGCCCAGGTCCACCCCGGACTATAGCGCCACCTTAGGTAAGTAAGTACATAATTGAATTTAGGCGCTGGTATTCTTAGTCAAGGTACTTATTGTACATATGTATGTATTCTACTATTAAAGTAAGTAATTATTCTGGTGCTCTTGATGATTTTTAGTAGAGCTGTTAAGTGAATGCATCAATCGATGACGACTTTACTCTCAGAAATATCGCCTACATAACCACCGACCTAGAACAAGTACAACGAATTAATTGTTCACACATAAATCTTCGCCGACCCACATTTTATGGTATACCTACCCAAAAAAAAAGCCACACAACAAATTTACTACAAAAAGTTGAAACTATTATTATTCTTTTTGTTGCCAAATTAAGTCAAAAGGGCAAGCTAACAACTCCCCGAATGACCATAAACAATTTTTTTAAAAAAAGGCAAAAATCAAAAAAAAGAAATTATACGTGTAAAAAAAAATACTTTTTAAACGAATTAAGATCCGGAAATTATTATTCGCACCGCAACACGTTTGGATCTCTCGTGTTATTAGTTTTGTTAATGTAGCTGGGGATTTGATTGGGGTCACTGGACAAAGTTTTTCCTTTTTTTTTTCAAATACCATCGGCATGAATGGACACTTGGTTGGAATTAAATGTAAATATAAACACAGGCAGCGACGACATGAAGAGCTGTCATTTGTCAATTTATTTTAATTAAAAGAATAGAGTAGGTCATTTGTTTAACGAACGGACAAACTCAAATCTCGTTATTTTAGTCTTGTTCTCGGTGTATGATTGGAGGAGAATATCTCACATGTGTGATGTTAGCGGAGATGTTCATACATATTTCGTGTGCGTTGAAGAAATTCAATTAAATAATTTCCGGGTTTTAGCATTGAATAGATCTGGAGAATGCACGCGTACATTTATGAGGACTGTAAAAATATTCCAATCGTGTCCTTGTTGCCAGGCACCACCCTAAAGAAAATGGCAGTAATAAAACTTTTGATGTCATTTTCTACTTAGGATTCCATATTAAGCTAAAGTGGTCGTTCAACGAATTGTTCAGAGCTGACTCTAACAGGATCTCAACTTGATTTACATTCTTTAACCAACGAATTTCTTGTGCGTCAATGGAAACTGAATTGAACCGAAGACGACTTTCGAGTAGATTATTTCCATCTCCTACTCGTGGTGATTCCCTATAGTTACATTTATCCTTGTAGGTTTCTTCGCTCACAGGAAACGACCTTGAGCTTGTTGGGGAGGCTACTAAATATCGACTAGATATACATATGTATGAAGTTGATATCTCCTCAACGAAGCAAAGAAGCTCTAAAACTGTGGAATGGGTGGAAATTCTTCATGTCAGGAGTTTTACTTTCAATGTTTGTTCAGGCGGGAGTGGGGCTACTCACAAGTCCCAGGCTGGCAGGCAAAGTATTGGAGTGGATACCATTTGGAAGGAAAGCTTAAGCTCGAAAGGTCAACTCTTGCTCTGGTGCAGGTATATGCGTCGCATCTGGAGTCGGAGTATGCAGCTTTCTGAAGTAGATGCCGTCTTAGAACAGATGGCAGATATGGATTCTTATGTCCTGATGAGCGACTTCAATGCGCACTTAGGTGTGGACGTAATAAGATGGGGAAGTGTGATTGGCAGGAACGGTAACCAGGATCAGAACGCAAACGGAGTTGTTGGATTTTTGCTGTGGAAATGGCATGTCCATTATGAACACCCTGTTTCCACACAAATTCATCCATTAATACCGTCAGAGTCTTCAGCAGAACTTCTTCGTGGTACTATCGTTTGTTAAAAGGATGGTTTGTGATGTTCGTGTTTTAGGAGGGGCTGAACTGTCAACTGATCACCACCTCGTGTTGTGCAAATTGCATCTCAACGATTAAGTACCTGTCCTACCAAAGCGTAAACCAAGGCTGGTGACACGTATAAGGTGGGAGAGTTTGCAGAACGATGAGGTATAGGAGGAGTTTGCACGGCAGGTATCCGAAAGATTTGAACAAATTCCAACTATTCCGACAAATGTAGAAGAAGTTCTTTTCAACAGCAGTCATTGCCTCTGCAGGATATGTTTGCGGAGTGAAGCCGCTCGATGTGGCGGCTGGTAGTGAGAAATGAGCTGCGCTGTTTAAAACATCCGAAGTTCAAAAAGCCATCGGAGAGAAGAAGAAAGCCTTCAAGGTGTGGATACACTTGGGGGATTCAGCTTCTCTCAGACGGTACATGGAAGTGCGAAGAACTTGCAAACTGGCTGTTAAAACAGCTAAGGAGCAGTCTTGGAATGAGTTCGGTGAGAAGTTGGACCCTGATCACAGATCTGCAAACAAGGTGTTCTGGCAGACCATCCGCCGTCTCAGAGGAAGGAATTTTAATACCATCGAAGGAGTCATATCCAAAGATGGTGTACTTCTTTCCGATGAGAAGAACATTTTGCGCAGATGAGGCGAGCACTTTTCCGAGCTGGGCAATCCCGGACAGGACGCTGAGGATTTTAAGTAGGGCGGAGAATAGTCCCACCGTAAAGGAGGCGACTTTGGCCATTTAAGCGCTAAAAGTCGGCAAGTCTTCTGGTGCAAATGAAATCCGACCAGAAATGCTCAAGGCTTTGGGTAAAGAGGGAATAAAATGGTTCTCTCATATAATTAAAGTGGCCTGGGAATGCTGTAAAACACCTAGCGATCGGCAAACTGGGATGATTGTTCCTCTTTTTAAAAAAAGGGGATAAGAGAGATTGCTCCAATTGTAGGGATATCTCTCTTTTAAGTTTTCCCAGAAAAGTCTTTGCTAAGGTATTAGAAGCGCATTCCAGAGCTGTGGTCGAGTCCAGGTTGGGCGACGAGTAGTGCGGCTTTCGTCCAGGTAACAGTACAACCGATTACTTATTCACTCTCAGAATGGTACTTAAGAAGGCCTGGGAGTATGCCAAACCTATCTAGTTGTTTTGTGGATTTGGAGAAAGCATATGATCAAGTCCCTCGAGGTAAACTCTGGAGTGTATTGCAGGAGTACGGGATTGACAGTTCTCTTCTGAGGGCCATTCACTCTCTGTACGCTAACTGTAAGATCTGTGTTCGGGTGAACGGCGTTAAGTCGACACCTTTCACTGTGGGCGTTGGACTTCGCCAGGGGTGCGTTCTGTCACCTCTCCTTTTCATAGTGTATATGGATTGGATGTTACAGCGCAGCTTTGGTGAGGAACGGTTCGAATTGGGAGACTTAAGGATAAGTCATCTGCTTTTTGCTGATGACTTGGTCATCCTTACGTCCACCCAGACCGAACTTCAGCGCGCACTAGATAGGTTCGTCGCCGTCTGTATTGGAGCTGGGATGAAGGTAAACGTGAACAAATCAGAGGTAATGGTAATTTCCCGAACAGCTGTTCAATGCACTCTGCATGTTAGTGGATGCCCATTGAAACAGGTGGAGAAGTTTAAGTATCTCGGGGTCCTATTCACGAGTGATGGAAGGAGCAATACTGAGTTATCCTGTAGAATTAGTCAGGCTGGAGCAATTTTGAGACAGCGAAGCTTTAATTCAGTGTTTATTCCGACCCTCACCTATGGTCATGAGGTTTGGGTAATGACCGAAAAAATAAGATCGCGGATATAGGGATGTACGTTGTTTTGCTAAGGGTAACTCGTCGAGATCGAGTTAAGAACACCAAAATACGCGAGGCACTCAATGTTGAGCAGCTACTTCTTCGAACGGAGAGATCCTTACCTTAAACGCATGTCCCCAACTCGGCTTCCAAGACGTCGCATGAAATTCGTACCATCCAATAGGCGTTCCTGGATAGGCGCGGGATGAGATGGTCCGAAATCCGCAATCTCAAGTCTACCCGTATGTGGATAGCCCCTGATGTTTTAGAGTCGATGGCGGAAGATCAGGAGATGTAGAAAGTTCACTTAAGGACACTAAATCCGCAAACCGCGACCCTCATAGTGGATATGCTGGTGATTGGAAAATGTATGTAAAATGTATGGTGCATGCCTATACGTTAGTATTTCGCGTTAATAAAAGCTAGCAAAGCCAACAATACGCCTCAGATAGTGATTCATCATACATAAGGGACTTTTGATTTTTGCGCCGGAACTAACATTAGTTTCCGCCATAGGAGGACTCTCCTCCGCTCAGTGATTGAAGTACCTTAAAACGCTAGATTTTTTCCACTTGAGCATGGATTCATGGGATATAAGGCGGACATTTTGGTACTCAGCCAAATTAAGTGATTAGATGCAGTAGAGTCTGTTTGGAACAGACAGATGATAGCTATAGCTACCATACTATTGCAGTTCAACGGTCGCACGCCAGCACAAAAACGCCCAGGTATAACATCGTCAAGCTAAAGGATCCCTCAATCCGTCAACGATTCAGGAAAGCCTTTCGCAAGGTGCGAAAACAATCAGCTCAATGCCTGACTCTATATAAAACCATTGGCGTGATGTGAAAAATAGTGTTATATCTGGTGCTGAAACAATTGTCAGCCGATCAAAGGGAAGTCTTCGCTCATGGCTTAAGAAGAAACTTTGAAAAGGTTCAATGATCGAAAACAACTAGAAGCTTGCATCACTTTAACCCAAGTAGCAGGAAGAAGCGAGCTAGTCTTTATATCACATGAAGATAAAAGAAGTGCATCGTAGCGTGCGACGAAACGGGTGCAAATTCATATATGCGCTGGCCACTCAAGTACAAGAAGTAGCAAGCCGTTGCGATAGCAGAATCGTCTACAGAATCACTTAAGATTTTATAGGTAGTCGAACCTCCAACAAACACCCTGTCAAAGTCCTAGATGGTTTTCTGCTAATCTCAAACGAGGACAGTAATAAGGAAATTACCACCGCAATCAATGAATGATGCACTCTTTCCATATCGACGAACGAAGCGACAAACCAACCAAGGACATCTGTAGGTTCATCAAAGACTGAATGTGGTTTGAAACATAAGAACAATAGGTGAGTGCTTTAGCGTAATTCCAGCTTTCACTTAAACAGTCACGTAAGCTTCCCCACTGCCACAAGTAGTAACTAAAACTCCTGTGGCAGGGTTGAGCACACACCGGAGGATTTTGTCAAAGTTTCCTAAAATTAAGCGAAACACATTCACGTCGGCCCCAAACTCAATTTTTTCTTTGCACGGATGGAATTTTATTTTACAAATGCTTATCCGATCCCCCAGGCTTTCCCAGACCAGGGGACACTTCAGTAAGGGAAGCCCCAAACAAACAAAGTAAGTTAACAGGCGTTAGCTGGCAGTCGTGATAAAAATGTAAAACTCATGAATGAACATTTAAAGGCCAAACAAGAGTTGAATTCCAAAAACCAGCACCTTAGCATCAAAACGAATTCAAAATGTCAACCCTTTAGGTAACCCAAAACACTCGCTACACAAACTTGAACAAACTGAGTCATCATCACATGAAAACGCCTCAGGGCTGTGTTACATAAAAATTTCACACAAAGGCCCCACAACACTGGCTGAGATACATATCCTTTCCTGAATTATACCAAAAACGTTAGAGATACAAACTCTCACACACACACATACACTCGTGCATGTGTGGAATGTCCAACTCTGGAACTGACTCATTTCCTTGTGCAAATTATTCGCGCAAAAAAAAACGCGTATAATGAAAAAAAAAAAAAAAATTAAATAATTCTCACATTCGTGGAAGGAAAACACACGGATTTACCTATTTTAATCCATCAGACTGTCTTTGTGAGTGGAGTTGTGTATTTGTATCTGCCGGTATGCCGGTGATATACAGAAACGCCGCACACCGGTAGAAATCTGCTTGCAGATTCCTTTGTTTATACAGGTCGTTGGTCGATTTGACTTTAACCATGCCGACGACTACCACTACCACGAGGTTGAAAGATTTTTTTTATGCAAATTACTTTTGATCTCTTACGTTCGGCCCTCTCGCTCTCACACACCGGCACCTCTTTGTGGCTCCTTTTCCAATTTTTACACGATTATCCATTCTCTGGGTAGAGATTTATTTTTTCCATCTTGCTTTAGCGCCGCTTAGTGTTTATAAAAATTCGAACGAACACAGATTTTCTTGAAGAGATACTAAAACACAAATTTAGATTCTTCGGTGTGGTGGGCTCGTGTTTTCCATTCAATTTTTCCACGTGTAGACACAAAAGGACTTTCAATGGATTTTGCATTTTTATAGCTTGAACCCAAGACATGTGTTACCCGCTTGGTGCCTGAGAAAATTAAAGGCAAAGTTGGTCGGGAGAATTCATTATTGTTGCCGGAACAAAAGCGGAAAGGTAAACGATACAAATGGAGGTTATCTAATACAAAGCAGAACATGGTACAGGGGAAAAGGCAAAAGTTGTAAGGAGTTTCGATAAAGAATCTTTGCGTTGCTTCGGAAGTGAAACATGAAACAATAATGAGAAGATATGAAATTGCAAACTGTTTGGCACAATTTACGAGGGTTCGTTGGGTAGTTCCTTAGACGAGAGTGGACATCGGTTTTAAAAGGGGGCGCAACTCTTAAGTAAGTTGAGCTGTTAGCACTGGTTTTATGGCAGGATTCTGATTTTTATGTTTATTTTGGTGGTCGTTTCCCTCTAAGCTTAGGTTAGCAGTGAAATCGACTTCAATGGTTGCCTACATGTATGTATGTAACATTGTGTGAGTAGCACTGCGACCGAGATAGATCTATTGTTTCATACTTTTCTGATGGCACTGGTCAATGAATGGCTCTGACAAATCGGTGTATTTAGCAAGGGTAAATCTCCATCAGATCGTAGAGAGATAGAAGTGGCGCTTCAAGGAACCCAATTAGCGCCTGTTTGTTACCACAATTCATGTGACTCGGTTTATGATGTGTGTTCTTGATGGAAGGAGGGAGAGTAAGAAAGCCGGGAGTACCTTATTCCATTTTTTGAAGTTAAGAAAGAAAATTAGATCTCGTACTATTTTTCCTGATATACCGTTAACGTTTTCAAAAAATGGTTTATTGAGAGCGCAGTCTGGCCCTATCTACGTAGTGCCGGACATTTGCAGGAAATGAAAAAGAGTTTCCTTCTCGTTTTCATTTTCGCAGCTACTGGAGTAAGGATTGAGTGAGTTTAGGATTCTAGCTTTAAGTGTTAGGTTACCTTAGGTTAGTTCCGCGGGTCTCTTTTTCGCCTTTCTCCAAGGCATTGATATAGGCCCTTGGACATGGGTAATTTTTTTCATTTTTCTCCTCCGACTATCATTTCATTATCCGTCCGTAGTCTGACTTAGGGAATTAGGGACATTCTTTGTGTGCTGAGCAGGTGGTGCAGGGTGAGGTTGACAACAACCACCCTTCCGTCTTCTTCACCTGCACCGAAGTTGCCCCGTGGCCCAATCCTGACTCGCAACAATGGGGCCCAACATGGGGCCAAAGCCTGGCTAGCTCAGTCGGAAGAGTATGAGACTCTTAATCTCAGGGTCGTGGGAATAGGTTAGGTTAGGTGGCTTTCCCCGCTCAGGCAGGGACACACTTAGGCCAGATTGGCCCATTGTGATACCACAACGAAGAAAACCGGCTTACTGGCACCAGGGAACCAGAAAATGTGGCATAACTACAGCGAAGGTGGGCAACCGTAGTGGTATTAACCCTAAGATTTCAACCATTTCGTTCCAGAGATGAAGTTTCTTATCTTCTGGATGTCGAGTTCAGCTAGATCGTTAAGATCATTATAGAAGTATTCCCCAAGGGTTCTGCTTCTAAGCGTCGCAAGAGCAGGACATGTACATAGTAAGTGGATCGTGGTTTCCCCTTCATCCTCGTCCCTACAGCTTCTGCAAAAATCGTTGGAGGGGACCCCCAGTCTAAGTGCATGCCTGCCTATCAAGCAATGTCCGGTTGGAACCCCTATCAGTCCTAGATTTTTCCGGTTTGTAGATAAAAGTTTCTGTCTTCTTTAAAGATTTGTTTTGACAGGCGACAAGTGGTGATGTTGTTCCACCTGTGGCTTGCCAGTTTCTTGGCATCTGTGTCAAGGAGGAATTTGATCGATTCGATAGACACAGGTAGTTCCCTTAGGTTTTCGGGGAGATGCCGTCCTGTGCCTTCTTCGGAATCGTTCAAAACTGTACCAGATTCCCAAGAGCTTCTGCTAGGAATCCGAGTCTTGTACCTGATGTTGAAGTCAATCTAGGGGACAACGTAGTCCATTCTACTAGGAATAGTAATTTTGCCGTTAAGGATTCTAGAGTGGCACATTGCTGTGCTGATCAGCTGCGAGGATTCTCTGAGCCTTAATGCTGCTTTGATTACCATTAACTTCCCAAAGATGTCAACAGGGAGCAGATGGAGCATAACCTCCAGTGCAGCAGTGGGGGTTGTCATGCAGATGCATGATCTCCTTTGTACCTTTTCAAGCAGGCTGCTGTTGGTCTTTTTGTCCAATGCTGTCAACCAGACCAATAAACCATACATAAGGATCGGCCTCACTACCGCCGTATATATGTATATAGTGGACTACTTTAGGCTACAGGCCCGTTCTCGGGCCCAGAGCCTTCCGGCAGGAATATACGGCAATTGAGGCTTTCCTAGCACGGTCCTGAATATTCAGCTTCCAGATGAGTTTCCTATCGAGTATGACCCCCAGGTATCTGGCATGGTATACTAATTGGATTTCCGTGCCTTCTAGTTTGGGAGGTGTGATATACGGGTCGTGGGAATACCGCTAAGGGTTCCGGGAACTGCAATTATTGCTGTACTAAATTATTGCTCCTTATAGCGTTTTAGGATTAATACCCGCAACAACAGCCGATGACAAATGTCATAATCTAAAGGCCGACATTAAAATGATAAAAACAAATCTAAGCGACAATTTAAATTGTAAGTTCGTAGTGGGATATCCTTTATTTTTGCTAAACATTTTGACAGTTAATAAAACTTTCAATTCCTGTACAGGCTCTCATTTTACTGAATCATTTTGAAAATGGTTTACTTCAGGTAAAATATAACAATGACTTCATTTGTGTACTTACTCATTTCGTTTCCCCAAAATATTCGTCGAAGTAAAAAAATATTGATAAGATAAAACTTTCTTGGGGGCAAACCTGGGCAATGACCAACATATACACGTAGGCAAGTCAAACTCAATCATTTAATTCATTTCATCGCTGTGGTCTAATCGGAAGTTTTGTTGACAGTATTGCGCTTTTATCAGAAAATTGTAGATAAACCTCAACGAACACGTAAAGCAACGAGTCAGTATGTATTCCAATAATTGAATGCACTACAATATGAGTTGACTTCCGTTTTGAATGAAAACAAATATGCTTTTCAAGGGAACTATCACCGACACCGCGTTCTAAAGATTGGCTGTACTTATAAACGAACATAATGGTTTGTGATTGAGAACGTACTTTAACCTCCAGTATAATGACTCAAGAGGTGAAAATGATCACGATTGAACGATCACAGTCTAAACGCTTACCACAAGATCGAATTAAATCAGTCATTTTGCAAGAGTTCTCTCCCGAACGTACGAGTCTTATTCAAGTTTTGAACAAATGTAAGATTTATAGATCATAACCAAGTCTGTGGGAGTAAAACCAAGGCGCCTAACGCAACTTAAGTCGGGTGATCGCGGAGGCCAGTCAATTGACCATTTTTCGAAATTAGGCATCCGAGGAACAAAGGACGCAATAAAGCTAAGTGGCGCGGGCTGTATGAGCAGTGGCGCCGTTAGAGCCAAAAGTTATCATGGCATTATCAGTCAGAATTGGCATACAAAAATGCGGCGGAGAGACGTGCGAGGGATGCCCAGCTGTAAAGATGTTGTCGGTGATCTCTCAACGCTGGCCTGTACAGTCTCAATGTTCTCATCAGACCGGCTCGAACGACGTCGGCCTTGATGACTGGCATTACCAAGATTGCCGGTTACGATACATTTTTGGTGTAAACGCTTGATGGTGTAAACTGAAGGCGCTTCCCTCACTGGATATTTTACACGTTGCGTTTTCACAATTGAACATATATTTGGAATGTAAAGCTGTACGATAACAGCGCATTGTGGTGGCATTTACTGTTCTATGGCTTGAACTGACGCTTCGAACGCGGGTTGTCATAAGCCGATCTGAAAACAGATGTCAAAGTTATAGGGTTGCCAGATACCAAAAGTTTAAATGGCCCACCCTGTATTAACGTCAGAGTTGAGCTCGGTTGATATTTGCTGTCGCTTAGACTCCGCGATTTAGGGCTCTTGTCATGGAGTCATTAAACAAAATCAAGAGTGCCACCATCCTCAAAATTCAAGTAATAGAAAGAAAGTCATTGACAATTTACAAGGAAAAATTCGGTTTCAAAAGGCTTTACCAACACCATATGCTTCAAGCTGGTTTACAAGGACGCTATGCCACACTCTGTCAGAATTGGTTACCGACATCGGTTTAGCCTACCGATGGACTTAGGCTTACTGACTTCGATGCGAGACCAAACGTGACTATAGCAAAGCACAGTTTCCTAGATCTCAATATTTACAAGGGGACTTGGCAGTCTCCTGATCATCAAACGGTCAATCAAATTGATCGCACTGCGATTGATTGAAGGCATTACTTCAGTATACTGGGCGGCGGAACCTTACCGACATCAACTCGAATCGCTACCTTATCGCAACCATGGTAGATATGCTGATATGTCCAGCGTCTCAACAAAGAAAAATCACTTCGGAAAGATACAACGCCGACAGGTTGCAACCACAAGAGACCGTCGCCGAACCCCGTCGTCCTTGGTTTGACGGAGCTGCTCGCGAGCTCTACAAACAAGAAACAGTCTTCTACAAATTTGTGCACTTATATACATACATACATATGAACTTGCGTATCCCAATGAAATCGATATCATCGGCAGAACTAAGCGAGCTGTCATTAGTGCGTTTGCGAGTATAAAGACAGATGCGGCCGAAATGAGTTTAGCGGTGAATACGAAAGAACCAAGTATTTGCTGTCAATAAAAATGAACACTATTGACAAAACGTCACAGTAGACAGCTTTAATTTCGAGGTAGTACCTTAGGGACTATAAAAACAATATCTCACCAGAACTGAAACGAAGAATGATTCCTGCCAGTCCTTCTTTTCAGCGTTGAAGCATCGAAAGCTGATGAAGATACCCTTATCCGTTCCGGTCTAAAAATTCGTCGTAAGATATTTGATTCCGTTTGTGTTGACGGGATTGTTGAAAGGGTTCAACCAGGGATTATGCGATCTGTCAAAGAAATATCTTCAAATCTAAGTCGGAGAGACAACACGCATATGTATGTCAAAGAGAGTGGCATTAGCGCTGGAACTTGTCACTAAACGCCCAATACACCTTTCGCAGCATTTCTAATAATGAAACTTGAAGAAGACCGAACTCCCCTGTCATTCTTTTCTGTAAAATATGGAAGGTATGGAGCAAAAATTCGTTCATTGCCAACGATTCCAGATTCAAAGGAAAGCACTGCGAAGCGAACTGAGAGAAACATCAATATCAGAAAACATTGTTGGACACGAGCTACTTGTACACGAAAAGTGGAAAGTGAAAAGACAACTTAAGAGCCAAAGACGGGATTTTTAAGACAGCAAGCAATACTGCTAACGGGCAGTGCTGGTTCCCTTCCTACGAAGAAATGCCTTAAATACTAATGAAATGCCTATTTCTAGCTAAAGTTGTGACCATAATGGATGTAGGAGTAGGAGAAGCCCACCTTCTATTAGGCCCTCAGCTTTTGACACAAAGTAATTAAGACTGAACGAAAATGATCTGTGTAGAAACTTCCGAGACCAAATAACCCACACAGTGAGTATGAATTGTCTGAATGAAACTCATGTAAATACAGGTATTTAAGATCTAATCACTTCTACAGACGGTTACTCATTAATAATGACTCAAGCGCCAACTCTGTTCCCAGACTCTAAACAACCAAACAGATTTGTAATCTGCAACCCGAACAGCTCCCCCAACTAATCGGATTAAAACAACCACAAGCCTAATCGGCCGAGAAATTCTCAACTCTAAACATTTGGATATCGTATATCGTTCAAAATTACATGTTCTCTCCACTTGGCTACTCAATCAATCACAGGTAAAACCAATTCCCCAGGCGGCGACGACGCCATCAGAGACCAGATAACCATCAAGGTCGTTCTGGATATAAAATCACCAGCCAACAAAATATCAATAAAAAAAAACAAAATCTAAACATGTTTACGAGCAATTAAGTGTGTAGAAACAACCACTGACACTGGAGCACAGCCAGGCGCGCATTCATTATCATTTCATGAAGCCGTCGACGGTTTTTCACACGTATACGAGTATGTACATACATACACGCACCACCAACCTCCAGTTTTACTTTCGCTTAAGTGCAACTGTTTCAGGCTATATTTTGCGATTAAACGGCATCCATGTAATTAAATCATTGTCATGTGGGTTAAGTTATGGCGAACCGGGGAAACAAAACAAATGCAGTCGTGTCGCTATTAATATGCTAACAAGGAGACGCCCAAAGTTCTCCTTCTCCATCTACCCGGTGACTGGTTGCAAACAAAGATCTACACATAGTCCCTGAGAGTTCTGCGGAAAATATTTTCTCCATGAATCAGCTTCAGTTCTTCCTCAGAGAAACACATAAAGAAACGACGACCGCAGGAAAGATATTGGATTTTCAAAGGAATCCAGGAAATAAAGACGAGAAATTTATGCTCTTGGAGGGAATCTGGAAATATGAAAGTTTCGAATGTCCACCCGATAAATCAATTATGTGATGTTTTTTGCGCTTTCGAGAGCTGCGCATGACTAATTCTGGATTGACATTGTAACCAGCCACGGGCATATGGAAATATGCAGAATCCAACTATATTCGTCCTATGTTAAGCTTGTTTTGCAAATAGAGTGCTATTCAAGATAGATTAGCTGATACCCCCGACTACGTCAACGACGAAAGACGGCACATGAACATGATACCCTTTGTCCTTCTCCTGGTTTCAAGACATTGATGAGTAAGTATAGGCTGGAACCGCCCTGGAATCGGTAACATGTACATCAAAAGCTACTTCAGACTGTCAGAATGCGGAAGAGACAGAAACCATCAAGCACTTCTCTGCGAGTGTCCCAACCTCTAAAACCGCCGACTCCGACACATGGGAAACAGGCTGTTTGGAGAACTGAGTGACCTAACAGAAGTACCGATAACAAGCATACCCCACTTCATTAAGAGTACAGGGTAGTTTGATAGACCACCCACCTAGTACCCAAGGTTAGAACATGGCCCACAACACAAAGGGGAAGACAATGGACCAGTAGGCCCCCGTGAACGCTCAGTCATTGAACTGGGCTCTTTCCCCATAACCTATCCTAGCCTAACCTACTTCAGACTGTCGCTCATCTCTCATGGAGATGATAGAACATTTTAACATAACTATGAACTCGCCAAACGTGGTACTACTCTACACTCTCACTCGATCTAAAAGTTTGATCTTGCTCAATAGGTCGCTCATTAGCAAAGTTATCGGTGTTCTCATTGGCTACTGTCCCATTGGCCTTCGTGGCAAAAGGATGGGCTTCTTCTGACTTCTGCAGGAGCTGCAGGGACGAAGAGGAGGAAGAAACGATCCTCCATTTCCTATGCCCTATCCCAAAGAAGGAAGCTCTATCTGGGAGTCTATCACTTCGACAACCTGGGCGAACTATCACATACTGACGTCAAAAGTATCCTCAGCTTCATCAAGAGCTCCAAATGGGTTCAATAAAGTGAGTGGCGCTTTTCAGGGCATGGATCCATCTGGTATCACAAAGGGCCTTCCTGGTCCTACCTACCTAGGTATAGGTTTTAAATTCCTCATATTAATTTTTCAAGTAAACAACTTTCCTGGTTTTTCTTTCTGACTGGAGGGTGATCATGCTGTCAGGTAAACTAACTCTGAGAACTTCACTTACAACTAGCTATGGGCGAAACAGTCACTCATCAGATCCACACCAGCCACTTTCAAACTCTGTCCCTGTGATGGTCATTGCTACGCCATCAGGGAAATTGCAAACGTTTAAACTCAAAGTGTTAGTCTGATGGAATCAGAGAAATTCGGGGGATGAAGGCGGTTTCTCCCCGATTAATGCCTGTGAAAATCTTGGCTTCGATTACGTTTTTCTTCTGTTTTTCACCACCTGAATCGTGGTGCCATTGCACAGTTTGAGGGTTTAGAGCCCCACCTCTTCCTGGTGGATCGAGAGCGTGCAAGAACTCTACATGGTAATTTTCCTGCAGCATCCTAGACTTTCATTACCGAGTTCATAGATTTATACTTCGTATGCTTAGTTGAAAGCTTCTCCACCAGAAAGTTGTTGATGGTGTTGGCTGAGTCTTTTGCTGAAGTGATAATAGCTCCTTCCCTCAACCATGAAGCACAATCCAACCCAACGTGATGAATGTTGGGGTAAATTCTGTAAGTCAAAATAATCGGATCTCCAATAACATCGTAAAGGTTACTTCGAGTAACTGTTCGTCATCACCGAAGTCAAGTATGTAATAAGTTAGAAATCACCTCTGCCCTCAATTCACGTTGAAGGTGGACACGCACGTTAACAGGACCTTGATATGAGGCCATAAGACGGATGATTTGAGGCTTGAACTTCATCACCTCGTGTTCCCCGTGGCAATTTGTCTGAAGTCAAAAGCCAAAACCACTGTAACTCCGCCCAGAAGTTGATTGTGTTAAGAGACCCTATAACTTCCTTGTGAACCATGGTGTACTCATCTCACACGATAACTTTGGCTTCTCGAAGTACCTGAGCTATGCCACTCTGCTTAGAGATTTTTCAAAGTGACTCAGAATGATTCAGGTTAAGAGGCAAGCGCGTGAATGTGTTGATTTTGCCATGAGAAATGTCATTTCATTGTTAGCTGTCACCGTTAGCTGATTTACGTGGATACTAATTCACACTCCCTTACAGCCAGACGGCAGCGGAAAAACTCCCACGATGGAATCAACGGTGGTGCCTACAGTTCCAGTTAGGTCGAACTACTTAGTGAACACCTCATTCGGGTTACTTCGACGTAACCGGACTTAATGCCAATGACGACCGGACTATCCGACCCTTAAGGCCATCGGGTCCAACAAAGGGCCTAGCCCTCCAGGTTGGGGATTGTGCGCGGAGTTGACGACCCTGGCAAAAGAAATAAGGACAACGATCTTCGGATGTTAGGTGGAATGTTAGGTCCCTTAAAAGACCCCGTGCAGCCGAACAATTAGCGGAGGCCCTAGACTGCTGCAAAGCAGACATTACCGCCACCCAAGAAGTGCGGTGGGATGGGCCGGGCAGAAAGTGGATAAAAAACTGCGATATTTATTACAATTTCTACCGACAACCAAAGTAGCACTTATTTGGATTTGGTTTCGTCGTTGGAGGCAGTCTAAGGCAAGAAGTCTTAAACTCTAAATTCTAAATTCGCAAACATAAGCCTAATATGCACGCATGACCCCACATAGGGGAAAGACGACGACACCAAAGACAGATTCTAGGAGCAGTGCCCTAGCTATGATATTAAAATTCGTCTTAGGCGATTTTAACGCGAAGCTAGGAAGAGAGGACATATTTGGTAGTACTGTCGGAGAGTACAGCCTACACGACACCACGTCCGATAACGGATTTAGGCTGATCGACGCGGTTCCCGCATCGCGATATTCACAAAAAAGCATTGAGACCTCCTAATCAATCAACCGTCAGCAAGATTGACCGCATTGCGATCGACGCAATGCACTCCTCCAGTATTATGGATGTCCGAAGGTTCCGAGGGGCCAACATGACTCGGACCACTAGCTTGTTGAACCCAAGATACAGACAGCGAACAGCGCCAAAAAAAAGGAAATACTGTGAGAATCTTTGACGTCAGACGGCTGCAATCGCAAGAGATCCCCAGATTTTTTCCCGATAGAGTCTCTTTCAATCAGCATCAAGTATTGAAGACCAGTGGCACCATTGCCAAAAAGCCATTCCCAGATGCCGCCTCTGACGTGCTGGGTTTTATTCGCAACGAAACCCTTGGTTTGACGACGAGTGCCGGCAAGCACACGCAGCGAAATTAGACGCATACAAAGCGGCGCTGCACGAGCTCTAGGAGCACAAGAGAAGAGACGATCGCCGGCTTCTCAGGAGGAAAAATTAGGATGCTACTGCAGGAATGTGGTTCGGAGATTCCACCAAAGCGTAAAAAAAATCTGTCGAGGCTACAGAGCCCGAACCGAAGCCTGCAAGTATGAACAAGGGAACATCGTAGTAGAATCGCAATCAATGCTGAGGATATGGAAGAACTACTTCTGCAGACTGTTCAACGGCGACGACGAATCAAATCCCACTGTAAAGCAGAATGAACCATTTAACATGAACGACGAGGACCAACAATTCCGTCCACCCGACCTGGACAAAATGAAGATAGCCATATCTAAGCTTAAGTTCAACAAAGCTGCTGGTGCTTTTTTTTTTGTCCGCATAAAAATGCGTTCTGCATTACATATTGTTAAATTTTCAGAATAAATGCAACGAATTCTCCATATGAATGACCGCTCAGAGTTCCAAATTGGCAATAATTATGCAGTTTATAGCTAAATACAATCATCGCCGGAAAAAGTGGAC
Organism: Matsumyia berberina; assembly: GCA_917880715.2. Classification (NCBI taxonomy): domain Eukaryota; kingdom Metazoa; phylum Arthropoda; class Insecta; order Diptera; family Syrphidae; genus Matsumyia; species Matsumyia berberina. The sequence goes on along the minus strand of OU862871.1, from coordinate 46,666,377 downwards.
ACAATGCTAGTTCCTCAAACTGTATTTATATTTTTATTCATAAATATGGGTACATTCATATACGTGTACGTAACTATGTATATATGTATGTATAGACGAAAACCTGTGATACGATGAAGAGTATCATATTCGGTCTGTTGGTAGAAACGCAATACATAGACGACACGGTTCCGCTCGGACACTTGGCCGAATCGATAAGAACTTCAAGCAACTCGGCCAAATCAACTGGAAATTCCATGTCAAGAATCGAAGCCGATGATTCTAGTCGGTTTAACAAAAGAATATGTCATTGGCAAGCCGAATTGTGCAAAAATTAATGCTTGCAGGGCAGATTTTAGCCCAAGCAAGCGAAAAGGTTTCACCAAATCAAAACCGATTTGGGGATCCAAAACACAAAAGTAGAAAAGTTGCAATAGAACAAGAAATCGAAAGTGTTGCTACCTTCTCTGAATTGAATTCGCCACAGCATATTGCCAGACATGGTTCGAAACTAACATGTACAAATGGTGCTTCATAGGAATACCTTCACCACCAGTAACAGCAAAAAAAAGAACAACACCCTTTTTACCTGCTGAAGACTCCCAACAGAGCTGAAACTGAAGCTGAAAGCGAGTTATTGTTTGGTTGCCTTTGCATTTTTTCGCAGGGAATGTCGTCCCAGAGGAGACATCATAACCACCAGATGGGCCCCAACAACGTCGAAAACAACAGAGAGAACACAGTAATTAAAGCCAGGAGAAATAAAACAAACACACAAAGTAGACATAAAAAGTGCAAAGGCACGAAAAAAAAAACTGGAAAAGGAGGAAACCCATAAAATGCCAAAACAGTCGTGCTGGTGCTGGTGCAAATAAATCTCGAAATAATAGTAAGAGAATGTGTTTCCTGCACTTTTTCGCTCTCCCCAGTTCACTCCCAATCCAAAAATGGGATCGATGGATAGATGGGCTGCGGCTGGAGCAGCGTTGGGGGTGTTTGTGCAGGCCGGGGGCAGGCGCTAGTTGCGAAAAACAAGGAAGAGAGATCGGCGCGGCGCGGCGAGGGAGCAGTGAAAACACATCACTGAACTAGGAGCAAACAGAGAAAAAAAAAATTAAATAAATTGGTAGCATCAACGCGCAGCAGGAACAAACTCACGGAGAGCAAAGAGACACAGACAGACGATGTGGTGGACGGTACAGAGAGCAGAACATAGAACAGAGCATAACCCCACCCGTCTCCATAGGATTTCTGATGAAGATGATGGTGATGATTTTTTTTTCTTCTTTGCTCTGCGGGCCTGCTCCTGTTTTTATTTTAAATTTCACTTCTTTTGTTCTTCATGGGCTTCTTGAACGCATTTTACACAAAAAACGCATCGAAGGTTACAGATATTTCCAATACTTCAGGTCCCCTTTATCCTTTCACAAATTCTCCACTTTTGTGGAGACTAGCAATGCCACAAGAAATAACGAGATATTTTTCCTATGTGACAGCTGTTGTTTTTGTGTTTTCTTGGGCGAATTTTCCACCGAATATCCTCTAATTAGGGAAAAACCAAACCGCACAAAACTCACCTTTTTTAATCCTTTAATTCAGAGCACACTGACGTTTGTTCCTTCCGGGGGGCGGTAATCCACACGAAAATTTTGCAACGATTTTTTCCTGTTTTCGCAATTCGAAGCACAATCCTGAAATATAATTAACACAATTCCGAAACTTTGAAAATAAGAAAATGCAATTTTTTCATTCACACTTTTTTGGGGTATTTCTTTCTTTTTATTCTTCGTTGCACAAAGCAGCAGTAGCAGCGCACACCCTTCTTGTGGATATCTTCAAAGGAAGAGAGTAGGAAAAAAAACCGAACAAGAACTAAAGGGAATCACAGAATTAAAGTAGGGAAGCGAAAAAAAGGGAGAGACTGACTTGGTTTTATTCTTCTTTTTTGGATTTTTTTTTTCGAACTTTTGTTAGGAACTTTGTTTTTTTTTTTATTTGTTTGTTCACGGGAATGTAATGCGTTTGATTTTGTTTAAAATTCTCAATTTGTCAGACGGTAGAAGGCAGAGAAAAATTGAAGAAAAGAGATCCGAATTCACAACACACTATCCACATACACCATCGTCAGCCATATTTGATTCGTAGTGTTTTTTTTTTTTTCTTTTCCACTAGTTTTAGAGTCAAAAAAGGGAGGCTGAAGTTTTTTTCGGATTCAAGACAGCAGCTCCGTGTAGGTTCTTCGGACACGACGCGTTATGGAGAGTGAACAACGAATGATTGTGTGAAATTTTTTGCTAGTTAAAGGCGATCCAGTCCAGCAACTTGGTGTGTGTGCGTTTTGTTGATGAATTCGTTGGAGAGAACAAATCTTTGTTCGAATTTCGAAGAGAGAGAGAGAGAAATGGGAGACGACAACGGCAGCCCGGTATATTTGATGGATTTTGTTGTTTTATGTTTCTTTTTTTTTAATTGGTGTGTGTGTACCGTGTGTTCTCCGGTGCAGAATTGTTTGTTTATTCCATTGGTAGAGAGAGATGAATAGAGGCACGTGTGTGTGTAAACAGAGGTAGTGCAAGTGTATGTGGAGGGTGGTTTTGATGAAAATTTATTTGCAATGAATTTTCGAAACAAGAAGTGAATGTGTATGCATGTGAAATGAATAGAAATCGGGAGAAGAGGAAATGTCAAATTTTCGAAGACTCTGCGTACAGGGTACAGTATGTTTTGAAAATTCTTCAGATGGGCAACTTACAACTTCCATTACAAGGCCTTATAGTAGCAAAATGTGCTTCACGTTTTGATTTAGAAGGCAACTGAGCAGCTGGAGGACAAAAGCGGATAAGCCCCTTCTAACCGTTTTTCTTTTTTGCTTTTTTGGGCTCTCAAGAGTCATATCTATAGTGTCCTAAAGAATTTTTATTAAAAATTGATTTTATCACATACAAAATCAATGTCAAAAAATGCGTTTTTAATCAGAAACGGATATATTTATTTTGTTAGCGGTTAAACAAAATTTAATTGCATTCATAAAGGTTTTTTTCAAAACCGGTTCAATGCATTAAATTTTAAATAAAAACCGGATCATCATCAGATGAGATGATCAGATTTTCACCTAAAAGCGGATATGTATTTGTATTTGATAAAGCTTTCATTTACTAAAAATTAGAGTTCTAGCCCGTCCGTGTCTGTTTCAATCAGTTTTTTTGGCTCTCCTGTAAAAAACTGTAAATTGGACTTATCCGCTTTTGTTTGCTAGCTGCTCACCTGTAGCATGGTGGGAAGGTGGGTTAGTGCCGGGTCTTCTACAAATACCGAATACAAATATATGTGTGCACGTTCGTTGCAAGGCTCATCTAGGGGAGAAGAGGAACAAGGTAAGACAAAGTTTCCTTATTCGCCATCATCTCCACCTGAAATACATACATATGTGTGTACACACATCATTGAGTATACAAGTAAATCCAGCTTCTAACAATTTTCTGCCTAGTTTCTGCAGGAATTAATTGCTCGAAGTGTAGTGTGTGCTTTCAGATGTGACTCATCCTCGTTATAAGACTATTACAGAGGAAAAACATCAACTGGCTAGAAAAACTAACGAGTACCACTTGCAAGAATTATAAGATCAGCAGTGGTCTAAAGAAAAGACATTTCAGAAACACTTGGACCAGTCTAGGTCCATAGAAAGAGACAAGTCGATTGAGAGTTTTATTGGCAGGAACGATGAGACCAGAAGAGAGACGTACGATTGCGAGTTTTGGTAGCAGAGCAGAGAGCAAAAGAATTGCACTACGGTTTCTTCCCTTGCTCATCTCTGCAACCACTGTAGAAATCGTAATAGACTATGCCCATTGGAAAGCCAATACTATTGAACGGGTTAAAAAAGCCACCGTAGCGCTATACTGCTGCAAAAAAGCGATTGGTAAGAAGTGGGGATTGCAACCTAAAACCATGCACTGGTTTTACGTGTCCGTTATCAGACCTATTCTCATGTATGGTGTGATCGTCTGGTGGATGGCCCTAGACAGAGCCTTACACCGCAATCTATTGGGGAAAGTGCGAAGATCAGCATGGATTTGCATTAGCGGAGCACTAAGAACCACCCCATCCGCGGCACTCGATGTGCTCCTACATCTGCTCCCTCTAGATATTTTTGGCAAACAGTCAGCAGCCAGCGCAGCCATTAGACTAAAAGCCTCCTCCCGATGGTCAAACAACCATAATGGCCATTCCTCGATCTTAGATCCCCTAACTTTCATTCCAGAAAACACCGACTATACACCGTCAAAGTTGAATTTCAACCTCAAATTCCGGACTTCAATTCCTTCCCGAGAGGAGTGGGAGGGCGACGACGCCAGAGACGACCATTCCGTTCATCTCTACACCGATGGTTCCAAAACCAAGAACGGAGTGGGAGGTGGTGTTTTATCCGATATGCTTAACCTAAGCATCTCTTTCCGTCTGCCGGACTACTGTAGCGTTTCTCAGGCGGGAAGCATAGCGATCAACGAAGCCTTATCCTGGCTTAAGCAAAATAAGATATCCTTCATTAACATTACAATTTTTACCGACAGCCAGGCTGCTATAAAATCCCTGGAATAGTAATATGTACATCAAAGGCTACTTCAGACTGTCGCCATCTCTCATGGAGATGGCAGAACATTTTAACATTCACCTATGCTGTGTACCCGGTCATAGCGACATTCCAGGGAATTGTAAGGCCGATAAACTCGCCAAACGTGATATTGCTCTATACATTTTTCCGGAACGAAGGAATCTGGGTATTCCACTCGCTACATGTAAACTTCTCTTAGAGCACGACGCGATCAGCAAGACTAAGCAAAGATGGAGCACCTGGCCACCTCCAGGGAGATGTGGCCTACGCTAAATCTCACCTGACCTAATAGTTTGATCTTGCTCAATAGGTCGCTCATTAGCACCGTTATTGCTGTTCTCACTGGCCATTGTCCCATTGGCCTTCATGCCAAAAGAATGGGCCTCTTTTCAAATGACTTTTGCAGGAGCTGTAGAGACGATTAGGGGGATCCTCCATTTCCTCAGCACTTGTCTTGCCCTTTCCTAAAGAAGGAAGCTCAATCTGGGAGCCTATCATTTCGACAACTTGGGCGAACTATCACATACTGACGTCAAAAGTATCCCCTGCTTCATCAAGAGCTCCAAATGCTTCCAATGAAGTTGCGCGGCTCAGGTAATTGATCCATGTGGTACCACAAAGGGGTTTTTTGGCCTAAGTGTGTCTGTACTTCGACACAGCCACCCCACCTACCTACCTACCTATGCTCAGTCATTAAGCATGTCTGCCTGAAATTCTAGACACAATCACCAATATTATGGAAGGTGCCTTAGTAACCTTGAGTAAATGGGCAAAAGATTGTGGATTAAAGGTCAATCCTGCTAACTCAGAATAAGTTCTCTTCACAAGGAAACAGCATCTACCCCCCTTCAGACTACCTAAATTTGATGCGGTCGAGCTGTCCCTGTCAGACAGCGTCAGATATCTTGGGAAAATCCTTTATATTCATTGATTCATTTATTCAGTCTTTATTTTTATTTTTCATTTAACTTATATACAATTAATTATAATAAAGAAAATCCTTTATAGAAAATTAAACTGGAACTTTAATATACAGAAGTGATTGAAAGGCCATCAATGCTCTTGAAGGTAGCAGGGAAAAAATGGCGCCTGAAACCGAGCATGATGCACTAGCGATACATAGCAATAGTCAGACTCATACTCGCATATGAAGCGGTCATCTGGTGGAAGGCAACTAGAGAGAAAACAACGCAAGTAAGCCAACAGCAGCAAAAATAACTGCCAGCATCGCCATCACGGGTGCTCTTCGCTCAACACCGTCGGCAGCTCTAAGCACCTTTCTGCATTCACTACCGCTAACACCAGGTAGCCAATAGTGCGCTTAGTCTCACTTATTCAGACTTCTTTAGGAATAACAGTATTGGGCACTGCTTCATCCTGATAAAAATATAACTTTGAGGTGATTTCGGGAGATTGAAAAAATTTCGCGGCGAGATAATTTGACTTTTATTTCTATGTGTAATTTTGAAGGGGATTGATTGTTGGAACAACCTTGATGTAGTTGCTTCAATTTTTATGTGGTTACTGGCATTATGAAACAGGCATGAAGGAAATGCAAAATAGGGTGGAAAAATTCGAGTTAGAGGAGCTTCAGCTTATACCCTATTCCCACCGAAACGAAAACTGAGTTTTCGCGAAAACTCACGAAGCCTACATGCAAAACCGAAATTTTCTCATATATTTTTCAGTTTTCGTAAACTCAAGTTTTCCGCTGTTTTCGCTAAAACCTACTCGAAACGGTCTCGTAATTGTAACGTAGTCAAAGCAAATACACCTATTGAAACATTCAGCACATTCAGTCAATGTTCGGCTGGAATGGTTTTCGTAAACTATTCGCCGAAAACTCAGTTTTCGTTTTAGTGGGAAAAGCGTATTACTTACTTACTTAAGGTGGCGCTTCAGTCCGGAGTGGACCTGGGCCTCAACCAACAAGCGTCTCGAGTCAGCTCGATCTTTAGCCAGCTGCCTCCAGTTTCGCACGCCAAGTTGGTTGACGTCCCCTTCCACTTGCGTGCGCCACCTGAGTCGCGAGCTTCCCCTGCTGCGCCTTCCGTCGGGTGTGGGTTCGTAGATTTTTCAGGCCGGAGTATTTGTGTCCATCCGCTCAACATGACCTAGCCCCCTTAGTCGTTGGACCCTTACTCGTCTGGATAAGCCTATGTGGCTGTACAACCCGAACAGTTCGTTGTTGTATCTCCTCCTCCACTCAACGTCTATGCAGACGGGACCGAAAATCACCTGAAGAATTTTCCTTTCGAAAAAGTCAAGAGCAACCTCATCCACTTCTGACAAAGTCCATGCTTCAGCGCCGTAGAGCAGGACTAGGATGATTAAGGTCTTATAAAGGGTCACCTTAGCTGCTCAAGAGAGGGCTCAATTGCCTTCTTAGCTCAAAGAACAGCTATTGGCAAGAGATTTTCTTCGTTTCATCTCAGCGCTGGTGTCGTTGTCTGAATTTATAGCGGAGCCTAGGTAGAAATGTCCTTAACTACATACTCATATCTCAAAGTTATAATTATCTATTGTGACGTTCTGTTCGAGAAGTCAGTGTTGAGTGTCCTTCATTGTCGACAGTATATACTTCGTCTTGCCCTCATTGACCGATAAACCCGCCTTCGCCGCCTCCCTCTCAATACTCACAAACCACCAGTCACATCACGCTGCGTTCTTCCGATTATGTCAATATCATCGGCGTATTTGACTAATTGGGCGGACTTTTGAAAGATCGTGCCTCTGGTGTTGGCGCGTGAGTTTTGCACTATTCTTTCAAGACCGATGTTAAAGAAGTCACATGCGCGTCGCCTTGTCTTAATCCGTTTTTGACATCAAAGGTCTTGATAAGGTCTTAACCGACCTTGATGGAGCAGCCTGTATTCTCCATCGTCATCCTGCACAAACGGATGAGTTTGACAGGGATGTCAAAACTAGACATGGCTCTGTATAGCTTGTCTCTATAGATGCTGTCATACGCGCCCTTAAAATCGATGAAGAGGTCGTCGGTATCGATTTGAAGTTACTGGGTTTTTTTCCAATATCTGCCGCAGTGTAAATTTTTGGTCGAAGGTGGACTTTCCTATCCTAAAGCCACACCGATATTGACTGATCAGGTTGTTGACGGACGGCTTCAGGCGCTCACACAATACGGCAAAGAAGATCTTGTAAGCGATTTTAAAAAGACTAATGCCTCTGTAGTTGGCACAGTTCAGAGGGTCGCCTATCTTGAAGATGGGGCAAACGATGCTGAGGTTTCGTTCATCGGGCATACTTTCCTCAGACCATATTTTACAGATGAGTTGGTGCATGCTACTTACCAAGTCATCGCCCGCCGCTTTGAACAGATCGGCAGTTAGGCCCTCAGCACCAGCAGCGGTTCAGGCTCTGGAGCCTTGAGAGGTTCTTTTTACCATTTGGTAAAACTTCCGAACCTCATTCCTGCAGTAGCATTTCTCTGTTGTCGCGATCGCGCGCTTCTCATGCTCTTTCTTTTTCCTCCTGGGAAGCCGGTGTTTGTCTCTCCTCTTCTGCTCGCGTGCAGCTCTGGTTCTTCTGTGCAGCGCTCTTTTGTATTCCTCTTGTTTCGCTGCATGTGCTTACCGGCACTCGTCGTGAAGCCCAGCACGTCAGAGGCGGCTTCTCTAATGGCTTTTTGGCAATGTTGCCACTGGTTTTTAATACTGCATGCTGGTGGCAAAGGACTTCTGGAGAGATTAAGAGAGACTCGACCGGAAAAGGATTTGGTGATCTCTTGCGATTGCAGCCGTCCGACGTCAAACTTGCTCAGAGAATATCTTTGTCTTTTCGGTGTTTGGGATATCCGCACCCGTACCTTGGCTACAACAAGATAGTCCGAGTCAATGTTGGTCCATCGGAACCTTCGGACATCCATAACACTAGAGGAGTGCCTTGCGTCGATCGCAATGTGGTCAATCTGGTTGACGGTTAATTGATCAAGAGATCTCCATGTTCCTTTGTGGGTGTCGAGATGTGGGAACCGCATACTAGCTAAGAGAACGTTCCGTCCCGCAGCAAAGTCGATCAGCCTCAATCCATTATCGGACGTGGTGTCGTGTAGGCTGTGCTTTCCGGTAGTACTACCAAAGATGTCTTCTCTTCCCAGCTTCGCGTTAAAATCGCTTAGGACAATCTTAATGTCATAGCTACGACACTGCTCGTATATCTTGTCCAAGAGCTCGTAGAACCTGTCTTTGGTGTCGTCGTCTTTCTCCTTTGTGGGGGCATAAGCACATATCAGGCTAATGTTGGCGAATTTAGCCTTAATGCGGATTGTCGTGAGGCGCTCGCTCACATACCTGAAGCTTAAGACGCCTTGCGTAAGTCTTCCTCCAACGACAAATTCAAATCCAAATAAGCAGCGCCTATTTGGTAGCAATCACCGTAATAGATGTCACAGTTTTTTGTCCCCTTTTTGCTCGGCCCATCCGACCGCACTTCTTGGATGGCGGTAATGTCGGTCTAGGGTCTAGGGCTAATTGTTCGGCTGCACGTGGTCTGTTAAGGAACCTAACATTCCACGTGCAGATCCGAAGATCGTTGTCCTTATTTCGTTTGCTTGGTTCGTCATCAGTAAATCCGTCCGTCTCCGAGGCTTGTGTTCGCTTCGTAACTAGTTCTATTTTCCATGGCTGGGCATTTACCCCGGCGCACAACCCTCTACCTGGAGAACCAGGTCCATTGTAAAAAAAAAAAAAAAGAAACCCTAGAACGGGGGGCCGGTATAACCGATGTCGGTAACCCACTTCGGGGGTGTGAGCGCTGTCGTTGTCACCTGTAGGGCTCATTCGCCACAATTTTTTTCCGAAGACCCCAACCGACTCTTGGAAATCCTTATCGGCCTCAGCTCCAAATATGTATGTTAAAGTAGCCCAAATAAGGTGTTGCTCCCGATCCGGAAGTTATAGATGCCATCGTTGATTCCATCTAGGAAATTTTTCCGCTATCGTGTTTATAGTGCTGTAATTTTTTTCTTCTGGTCAACATTCATGGTTATAAGTTAAGCAAGTTCAGTCCGGGTGAACAACAACCAGTACCCAGTGGCTGCCACGAGAAGGTAAAATAAACACAATTGAAGTGTAGTAATAGTTACAACACTGGGCATCGCCTACTTGAAACCAATCAAAGTCTACATTATTACTACAACACCCAGCCACCACCCAGTTGTAGAGTGCCATTACATATCCATACTAATATTATAAATACGAAAGTGCCTCTGGCTGCTACGTTTTCACGGCTAAACCGCTGAAACCAAGATTTCGATGAAATTTGGTACCTACGGAGATAACTGAAGCCTAGGGAATAAACATAGGCTAAACTTTTTCAAAATCGTCCCACTGCCACGCCCATTTTTCGAAAAACACATTTTTTTGAGTAATTTTAAAAGGAACTCGAAAAAACTTACTTAGGCAAGCGTGTAGGTATTCATTTACTCCTGACATTATGTATAGCCCCGCCTACTTTCTAGGGGCACTTTCCTTAAAATAACTGTTTTTTTGTCGTTTTCCTTAGAGCTTAGAATATCGGTTCTGGCGAACAGTAATTGTTGGAACTCGGAAGGAAAACTCGAGGATGCTGTAGAGTTATAGCACACTTTCTATCCACCAGGAAACCCACCTCACATCCTCAACCTTAAACTTGTTGCCCAATCCAAATCCTCCGAAACTGTGCAGTTGAAGACTTTGTACCAGCACGCAATCGAAGCCAGGATTTTCACAAATTTCAATCAGGGAAAAACTGTCTTCATCCCCCGCATTCCTCTGAACCCATCAGACTACCACTTTGAGTTCAAACGTCTGCAATTTTCCGTTGAGTTTTGATACACCATGAACATCAATAAGCTACGGGGAAAGAGCTTGAACGCGGACAATGTGGATCTGAAGAGTGACTGTTTCTCCCATAGTGCGCTCAGAGTCAATTCACCCGACAGTCTGGTCATTCCGGAGCCAGAAAGAAACCCCAGGAATTTTGTTTACAGTATAATGCGACGTGTTTCCACGCGGACGTAGTCGCGGGTATCAGCTAGTAATACATAAAAACTATTTTTAATAAAGGCCCTTTTGCCGTCTGATTTGGCCTTTTTTGCCATCTAATCTTGCCTTTTTCGACTAAATCCTTTCCCTGGTTATTACCAACGATTCAAGTGCAATTTTGAGGGTAAAGATGAATTGAATCAACAGCCTTGATGCGCATCTTATGCTTTCTTTTCCCGTTTTTCATTCAAAAATATAATAACTACTCGCATTGTTTATACATTTCAAATTTATTATTTTTAACTCAAAGAAAAAACGGATTTTGACATTCTGAAAGTGAATTCAAAATGTGTAAAACATTTTAAAACGATGGAAATGCATAAACATTAAGATGTTGGAATCCCATCACTTTAAGTGTCTTTAGAGAACACTCTTTTTAAGAGCCCTCCTACATACATGTATGTATACTTACATTATCCATTGCAACGTAAGAGACAATTATTAACATTTCTGTACTTTATGATTCTCGTCTTGAAATGGAAAAAACAAAAACCTTTCCAGCATCATCACTAACATTCGAATTGATTTTAAAATTACATTGAAACTTTTTTTAAATTGCTTCCTGAGTTAATATTAAAAACAAAATAAATTAAATCATACAAGCTCTTTGCTGTAATGTAAACTTAATTAAGACTACAAATTAAAATAGCAATCGTGTTCTAGCACTCGCACAACTCATCTGCGATTGATCATGAATTTGCATAGAAAAAGAAAAACATTTTATTTTAAATAGTTATTACTAAACTTAGAACTATGATTACGTCCATAGAGCATAGCGTACGACACGTATTCACATTGAAAAAACTGACAATTAACATTTTTCATTCACATAGTTTTTTTTTATATCACTATTAATTATCATGTTGAATCGAAACAGAGATCTGTTATTTTTCTTCTATTTGGGATTTTTTCTTTGTTTATCCTTTTTAAAAGATTTCGTTTTTGTAGTTGTCAACAAATTTCTTAACTATGTCGGGTAGATTCGGTGCTTTGCACAGATACTTGTGTCCGTAGTTCAGCGATCCGTCGAAACGATGAAATTCGACTGGACCCCATGATTTACCGCGAGTATCCAATGCTATTCGATATAGTTTGTAGCCCAACTGGAATGGTACAACGTAGTCATCTTCGGCATGTAATATCAGAACTGGTTGACGAAATTCGCTAATATGCTGATCGGATTCAAAACGCAAAGAATTCGAATACATAGGATTGGCTATAGTCATGTCGAACCAGGGAAGATCTTTGAATGGCTATGGATGAAAAGATTAAAAGAAAATATAAGAAAAAAAAAATCTGCAAACGAGTGAGAGATAACAAGTTCAGCGAGAATACTAGTTCTGAAAATTCAAAGAAAAGCTCTTCAAATGGAAATGCTACGCACAAAATTCTTGTGAAATTTGCTTTTAACAGACTAATCTTAGATTAAGTAATGAAGTATAACAATAATGCATGAGTTGTAAAACATGGACTATCAATCGGTCTTGATTTAGCCGATTTTTTTTGCTGGTCAGCAGCAGAAAAACAAGGGATCACACTATATAAAAGTCAGAAGTGAAATTATTGCCACTTAAACGGCCATTAGAGGCTTCATTGCTATGTACCGAACAAAATAACGACAATTTTCTCGTAACAAAGCAGAACAAATTTTCATTACGCAGCGCCTTTGCCGAGATCAACATGATGATCGATACGAGACTATCATACGAGGAACATTTGGAAAGTATCTCTCAAAAGAAGCTTATCTTATCGGTCGCTGTGACGCAATAGTTAGTGCGCTTATATGCTGTTCGAGCTGCTGGTTCGAGCGTCAGCAATACTCACTTAACATTCGCGGCAAAACTTCTTGCAAGAGAATGATAAACCTCAGAGTGAAGAATTTGTCATAAAGACGCCAAAAATCCTGCGAAAAATGTAACTCACAACATGAAGGATTCCGAGAAGCTGGGCCTTGGCCGTCTCTAGACTGCTGTGCCAATTATTTATTTTTAACAAGAATAGGAGAGTATGCGGAGTAGAAGGCTGTTACTAGCAGGAGTCATGCAGTCAATCATACATGAACTCACTTAGTATAAAAATACTTTTGAAATTCATTAAGAACTGCTTTATTTCAAGGCAAGATCTGATTTGTAAAATAAACTTAATTTAAATACTTACTCTAGCAAAAGGATGCTTTCGGATTTCATCCTTAATATTGGTAAAAGGACTTTCCAAGATCAACGCCCGCGGTCCTGGTATATTCATGTAACTCAATTGCGCCATCAAATGTGTACCAACTCCTGTGCCCAACGAATGACCCCAAATGATAATCGGATTGTTCGTTCGATTTGATATATAATTGAATACTGCCATTGCGTCGCGTATAACGCCTTCCTCGGTTGGTGCAACCTTATCCGAGTCTCCATAACCCCGATAGTCCAATGTCAACACATGATAACCCAAGTTTCTAAAAACTTTGTACATATCAACACGATGACCAGAGCCTCGAGACGCGGTATTTCCATGCAAGTACAGTACAATCGTTCCTGGATGCTTAAGCATCTGCTCATAGAACATTTGTTCGTTGTCTGCATTCACTGATTGAAATTCAGCTTTAATTACTGGTTCCATTTTATCCAAATGTGGATCTTCGATATCTGTAGAGTTTTGAATTTCCTCAAGAGATTTCTGTAAAAAAAAAAATTAAAATTATTAACCGTCAGAATAAGGTACTGGATGCAGCATACTACCTCACTAAGGTTCAACTCTTTCGAAAATCGCTTAACCAAATGTATTGGCAGAACATGCCATACACCAATTTTAACGCCATCTTCTTTCTCAACGTCAGGATCCTTAACATTTAAATAGAAATTTCTGGTTGCACATATGTTAACACTGTTGGGATCTTTTAGATCTAAATTTTTTGGGTATGTAACTATAAAGAAATAAAAAAAGAAGAAAATTAAGCTCCCTTGCATCTGGTTATTGCCTAAAGCGAAGGTTTTCTAAATAATGATTAAACATTATCGGGACTATGATTTTAACAGTGCGTTTAGTCCAACTCTGTTTGCCAAGTTTATCTGATTAGCTTTCAGTGACGTAAAACATACATTGTGTTGAAATAGAATTTAGTTACGTTTGTTACGATTCCTCCGCCGCAGTTGTTGCTATGGTCAATTTACATACATAGCGTGTCTTTCTTTTTGAATTTAAAGTTCTTTTTTATATTGCATTTATTGCAATTCACTGCATTTAAAAAAAACTACCTTTTAAATGATACGAAAATTCTCTGGGTACTCGATCGAGTTCCATTAATTCCCCACGGTGAAGACACATGGTCTCATTACCTACATACGAATATGTATGTATGTATATGTATTCCATTAAAGCAAAGGCGATAGATCGCTTTACGTTCTCGGTTGTTGCATATTCCACTCTACTCGGTAGGGAGTTATGGAGTTTGTTACTATTGCCTACGAGTTTACGCAAGTGTTTTGAAAGGACAATTTTGAGTGCACCTCCAGACTCGTGTTCGTTTTTTTCCCGCCGTGTAGCACATATCTAAGTAAACTACAAGAAGGTATGTGCGCAAACCAGCATTGCCAAAAAGCAAAAGAACGTTTCAAGAAAAAATGAGTATAAGTGGAGTAATCCTGGATGAAAAACTTCTTTGGGCAAAGCATGGAAGTCGAAAACTATTAAGGTTGCTTTTGGCAAGACATGGGACTTATCGCTTAAAAAGACTGCTTTCTGTACTAAACTTCAAAGAACGGCTTGTCTCAGCTACACGGGAGCTTTTCCGCGTACGCCTAGTGTACTCCGCACTGGAGTTTTGTGGACCTGCGACGGTTATCCCCCGACCCTGATTCCATGGATATGCCGTTTGATGCAATGGTACCAGAACTTCAACTGCTGTGAAAATTTAAAGTGGACTTTCCTTGCGTTCAGGACTGGCTTTGGGCAGAGTGGGAGCCTGGGCTGGTAGTCAAATGTAGTCAAATCCTCACGGATGGTTCCAAAACCAGTCATGGGTCCGGTGCAGTTGTCTTCGTAAAGATGGACAACACTAGACTTAACTACTCCTTAAACAAGTAAGTCTCCCAAGCAGAGACTTTTGCTATCCTGATGGCAACGGATTATATGGCAAAGAGTAGGCGACAGTCAGGCTGCGCTTAAGGCCTTGCTTAACTCCAGTTCTAAATCCAAAATAGTTTAATGGGTCTTCCCGCGTCTTCGGTCAGGACCTCCATTGACAGTTGAGTTTCCTACAAACACAATTGTTCGTGTCATGGCTCTCCAGTAAGCGTTTGTAAGAAATCAGCGGAATGCTGTCACTCAGTAGAAGAGACTTAGACAGCTTAAGCATTTTAATGCGTTGGGCTTAAGTGGCATTACTGTCTACGACGCTTGTGAAGTAGAGAGGGCGACGATGCTTAAGATCATTTCCATTGGGATTGTCCTACCTCAGCTTGGATCCGGTGCTAGAACTTTGCTGCTGATGTGGTAAGTGGTGATATTGTAAGCTCCTCATCATTGAAGCGCCTCGAACAAAAATGGTAAAAACTGATGCCGGCCACTTCCAAGCGGGGCTTTAAAATACTTAGGACAAAGCGACCGCACGGAGAACTAGACTATCATCTGACCTAGTTTTTTGCTGGTCACAGATACTTTCATGCATATCTGCATTGATTTAAGCACGACGACTCTTCGACTGTCGACGACCGACACACCACACACACCTGTGAAAAAAAGAAGCAGCAATAAGTGAAGTTCTCCAATTTATGTAGAAAAAATAATTGGTGTTTCGCTCTATTAAACAGCACTTTTGGAAAAAAGCGAGCCTTGTAGCTGCTCAATCGTTGAACAACTCAGAAATGCTCAGGGGATGCTGAAGAATTGTTTGGCGATGTTAAACATTCCCTTGCAGCACCGTAAATACGGCAGTTTCTAGTTCTTCCGCCATACAGTTACTCAGAAGACATTAATATAATCACTCTTATTCCGAATATCGTATTTCCTACTCGCTCGAAATAAAATTTTCTTATTACAGAAGTCGAACATATCTCGTATTCCTAATCAAACTCTCGAACATGTTGTATCGCATTGGACTCTTAAATTTTAATGCCATTCCCGATGTGGTATTTCTGTCGGAAATACATTTGATTACGAGGCGTTATTAAAGAGGAAATAAAAGTATATGCATGGTTAAATGGCAATTGGCAAAATTGGTCAGAGTCCCAACGATAAACGAAATGGGGGTCCCAACGATAAACGAAATGATTTCATGAAGCTTAACTATTAAAGACAAATTTTAAAACATTCTATTTTTTATCTCTCAAAAACACCAGGGATTTTCCACAACTTCGTCATCGTCAAAAATCAAATCCATTGATTTCATATTTCCTTCTTAAAAGGATACGCATGTACTTAAAAATACACTTCTTTCTTTGAAATTACTATCCCAAATCACTTTCTTTTCATTTTCGTTTGTTGACATTTGGCATTTAACGTTTGAAGTAAGCGATGGAATGCATTCGATGCGGTGGCTTGTCGTAAGCAAAGCATTCGACTTCGAAAATGGTGATTTAAATACCACACCACTCTCGGTTCTACTAATAACACGAGTAAATATGCGACATCGAGAATTAGGGTGAGTATCTGTCAGTAATTTCGTTAAGAGACTCAAGGCACCGTTAAACCAGTTTACGAGTAGATAATATTGTTGGGGCCCTTAGGTCTTTAATAGTTGCCTGACTATCTATTTATGTGCAACGCATTAACTTTTCGATCTATCGAAAACAAAGAGAGTCTGCTTGGTGCTTCTCGAAATGCCAACACCTCCACTTGGAATATGCGACAGTGGTAGAGCCCCAACTTACAGCTGCCTTACACACTACTAAATCCTCAAAAATGTCCATTGGTAGCAGTAGGTGCAGATATTTCAAAAGCCGTTGTGATCTTACTTCAGATAAAACATTAAATGGAAATAATGAACAATTTAGAACACATGATACTTACTGAACGTTAGGAATAGTATGCCCCTTTGTAGCGTGTATGAATATCTGAAGATGATTGGAAATACTACAAATATTATTAGAAACGATAATAGGCATAGTTGTACGGTTGCAAGGGAAATCCTGTAAAAACAGAAACAAAAGTAAAATAATTAATTAAACGCAATTAATGCGCGACGTAAACTGTTTTGTTTTCATTTTTATGTGGCGTAAATTACATGATTTGTTTATCATTTCTTTGTAGTTTTCTTTTCATTATCATAACAAATGATGATAAGGATAAATTGTAAATAATTTGTGCACTTTGAACGGGAAATTTTGTACTGTTTTGATATCAAGTCAATGACACATATGTACATAAATGACGCTTAAATTTTTCTTCGTGATAGCTGACGTTTTTTGCGAACAAGTTACGGTTGAACTTCTCTTAACCTGCTGATGATGTAATTGGGTAATTACTTAATTGTCGCTAAATGCTTTGTCATTATTGTTGTGTCCCACTTTGGAACGTGGAGATTTTTACAGAAAGGCAGAAAACGGCTCAACTTACTTTAGTTATTTTGAAAGCTTTTTCCAAGACAGGTCATGCCATAGCATTTCTAATCTATCCTGGCACATTAGGATATTTAATCTCAGCAAAATCGGAACAATTTTAAAGAATTTGAAGATGGTGGATTTAAGGTGGGACCCAAATTTACAAGGGAGATTATGTTTGTTGTTATCTGCTACATAAATGTATGTTTAATACAAAAAAAAACCAAAACCAAGCATCTGGATTTTTTTGTATTTTAACCCTGCGACTTTTAGAAATCACGCGATTCAAATCAGACGATCGCAAATTTTTGAAACTGAATTGATATGAGCTCGTATGTCAACACATCAAATCTCATTACTTAGTATTAAAGTGTTACCCACTGTTTTCGCAGGAGAAATACATATATAAATAAATGGGTCTCGTACTAGGTAACAAACCTTTCACACTCACCATAGATAAACAAGTGCTTTGTTTGAGTTGCACGTGCACAAAGTTTTATCCAAATCGCTTCAATTGTTTCTCAATTGTTCCACAAGAATCATGAGGACTGTAATAGGTAGTATTTTTTTCGAAAAGGTTGTCCAATGTCTTGCATCTAGAGGCATACTGCTGCTCGGTATAACGCCCATAACTCATCTGAACTTTCCATAGCTGAGATTTTTTCCTTCATAAATAAATAGAGCAGCCCCAGTATCTTGGACAAGACTTACGAGCAGTGCCCTAACTATGACATTAAAATTGTCCAAGGCGATTTTAACGCAAAGCTTAGAAGAGAGGGTATCTTTGGTAGTACTGTAAAAAAACTGCCTACACAACACCACTTCCGACAACGGATTTAGGCTGATCGACTTTGCTGCGGGGAGAAATGTTCTCAGAGCTACTACGCGGTTCCAGCATTTAGATATTCACAAAGAGACGTAGAGATCTTCTGATCAAATTGACCACATTGCGATCGACGCAAGCACTCTTCAAGTATTATGGATGTCCGAAGGTTCTGACGGGCCAACATTGACTCGGACCAATAACTTGTTGTAGCCAAAGTACGGCTACGGATATTCCGAACATTGCCAAGAGAAGGAAATGCTCTGAGGAAGTTCGACGTCCGACGGCTGCAATTGCAAGGTCCTTTTCCGATCGAGTCTCTCTCAATCTCTCAAGACGCCTTATGCCGCCAGCAACAAGCATTGAAGACCAGTGGCAAGATTGCCAAAAAGCCTTTGATGTGCTGGGTTTCACTCGGCCACCGCAACGAAACCCATGGTTTGACAACGAGTGCCGGCAAGCACATGCAGCGAAACAAGAGGAATATAAAGCGGCACTGAACAGAAGGACCAGAGCTGCTCCCGAGCTTTATGGGTAGAAGAGGAGAAACGAGCACCGGCTTCTCAGGAGGAAAAATGTCGAGGAGTTTTACCAAAGGGTAAAAAGAACCTGTCGAGGCTACAGAGCCCGAACCGAAGCCTACAAGGATGAGCAAGGGAACATCGTAGTAGAATCGCAGTCGATGCTGAGAAAATGAAAATACTACTTCTGCTGACTGTTTAACGGCGACGACGAACCAAAATCCGTTGTCAGGCAGAATGAACCATTCAACCTGGACGACGAAAAACAACAATTCCGTCCACCCGATCTGGACGAAATGAAGATAGCCATATCTAAGCTTAAGTCCAACAAAGCTACTGGTGCTGACGGCTTAGCGGCGGAGCTGTTCAAAGCGGCAGGCAATGACTTGGCAAGGAGCATGCACCAACTCATTGGAAAAAAAACCTAAAAACTTCAGCATTTTTTGCCCGATCCTCAAGAAAGGAGACCCTCTAAACTGCGCCAACTACAAAGGCTTCAGGCCAGGAAAGTCCACCATCGACCAAATATTCACAATGCGGCAGATCTTGGAGAAATCCCAGGAACTTCAAATCGATATCCACCACCTCTTCATCGATTTTAAGGCCGCGTATAACAGCATCTATAGAGACAAGCTATACTGAGCAATCTCTAGTTTTGCCTAGTTTTGTGCAGGATGACGATGGAGAATGCACGTTGCTCCAACAAGGTCGGTCAAGACATCACCGAGACCTTTGATGTCGAAAAAGGATTTAGACAAGGCGACGCGCTGTCAAGCGACTTCTTCAACATCGTTCTTGGAAGAGTTGTGCAAAACTCACGCGCCAACATCAGAGGCACAATCTTTCAAAAGTCCGTCCAATTAGTCGAATACGCCGATGATATTGACATAAACGGAAGAACGCAACGTGATTTCACTGGCGCATTCGTGAGTATTAAGACGGAGGCGGGGAAGACGGGTTTAGCGGTCAATGAGGGCAAGACCAAGTATATGCTGTCAACAATAAAGGACACCCAACACCGACGTCTCCGACAAAACGTCACAATAGACAATCATCACTTTGGGGTAGTTAAGGACTTTGTCTACCTAGTATCTGGGACCCGCTAGCTCCACCTTAAGTAAGTAAGTAAAGAGTGCCTTGTTAATTAGGTTCTTTAATTCACTTGTTGTTTGAGGCAATAAAACTGTCCTAACTTAGCGAAGGCTGTATGTTATGTTAATTTGTTTTTTGTTATGAATAAGCCGAGGCTGAATGAGGTTGCTTCGATCTGGGTGCCTTGAAAGTGGCGTGTGAGACCATCTTTTTGACTCTTTTGTGTAGAGTTCAAAAATAGAAGGCTAAATATTAGGTGAATACATTTAAACGTATTTTGTGACTAAGTGCATATCGATGTTTATACGATGTTCATGTACATATCCATGTTTTTGAAAATTATTAAGTATTAAATTTTTATCAACATTTAAACACAATTTTCACACTATTAATAAGTTTGAAGACAATGATAAACAAATCATACTTTTACCTCTTAAATATTAAATAAAAAATTTTAAAAAATAGAAAAGTCTTGATTTCATTCCAATGAATGACTAAACAATTTACTAAACATTGCTTTACAAAAAAGATTTAGGTACAACTAACAAATTGAAGTGTAAAAATTTTCCAAATGAGACTGTCTAAACATCATTGAATTCATAGTTGAACATTTAATAGTTAAATAAAACAAACAAAGCAGACATCGGAGAAACATATCTCTTTAGACTTAATATACAAGAAAAAGGAACATGTAAAATATAAATAAAAACAAAAATCAATATTACACTTACTAAATGTTTCAAATATATAATTTACGAATGCAAAACTGGGGAAAGAGGAAAAGTAAACAAATATATTTTTAACACAAAACAAAACACAATTTGAAGCATCACTCCGCACAAAACTCAAGACTCAAGAGGAGGCAGATTGTTAATAAACGCACTAGAAAATCCTCTCAGTAACACCAACCAATTGCTGACAGAACGCAAAGGTGAAGAACTAAATCTCTAACTTAATACTCACATTCCTGAAAGTAAGCCTTTTCTTGTTTAAACATTGTGACAAAGCTCGCTAAACGAACTCGAAAATGAGAAAACGTGTAGTGGTTTCAAACTATTAAATTCTCCAAAATGAGATGCCATCTGGACAGGATGTAACCTGTCCTGCAGCCACATAGAGAAGATTACAATATTACAACCTTATAAAAAAAATGATCCTTAGCATCTCTAAAAAGCGCGTCTTTTAGTACGCTAAAGATATAGCAGGCTCACTTTGGATACTCAAGTCAAAACATTAAAGAAAGCATGATTCTTACCTTACACAAGAAACGCTGTGCCCTGGTATCATGGTTCTATTATTTTGAAAATAACAGCAATCGCTCTTTGGCAGTCTTAAACATAAAAAAAAACCGCAAACTGTATTAAGCAAAATAAACCTGTGATTAACTGTTTTAGCTTCCTACTGTTTTGAGCGTTGCTAACGGAAATAACCTATAAAGAGATATTCGTCTTTCCAGGCTCTCTTGTAGTGCCCACAAGCTGCCTTCCAACAGAATACCAATATTCTTGAACACTACCTCAATTTCTTTGTAAATATGTGTAAAGTCGCCATGGCTCGGTAGTTAGTGCGTTGGACTGCTGAGCAAGGGGAGTGGGTTCAAGCCCCAGCCTTAGCAAAGTGTTAACGCAAATATTTCGTTTTTCTGTTAAAACGAAGATCGCATTCACGGAAAGGGGTATGACGTTTGAATGAACAAATAATTATAATTACATATACGGTATACGATCTTGAACTTTAAGTTTTGAGTCGTCATGTCCCTATTATTTCTGCCACCACTGTATGTGTACTTATGCTTGTGCACACTAAAATTGTTTATTGTTTAACACATCACAGTTATTTGTTCAAAAATAACAATTATTTCGTGAACCATTGACTGGACGACTAACAACTACTATATTCTACGAATATGTGGGAATGTGGGAATTAAAAATGTTAAAAAAATTAAGACGGCAGTTGAAAATTCGATATTTCAAGAGTTTTCTGAATTCGGCCGATTAATTACTGAAAATTGGTGGAACTATTATATAATTCGGTCTTAAGCTCCAAGGTGTACAACCAGGTATATATCCCTAAAAGCACTTTGAATATGTCAAAAATACTTTACATTATTGTGGCATAAGAGAGATTACAGACAAGAGCTGTCAGCGAGGAAAAGGAACATGGCGCTACAACTACAACAATGTTAACAATTGGGTGTCGCGGGAATAGAGGAACGGAAGTTGAATATCTCTTTATAGGTTGCTAAATTACCTGAAAACGAAACTATGATAAAAGGAAAATAGGAAGAATGAAAGCAGTAAATAAAAGTGAGTTATAAAATTTAACAAATTACAATACTGAGTTGACCGGTTGACCCCCGTTTTCGAAACTGTCATGATGGTTTGGAACAGATATATCTCCATTATTTGTGTTTTGCATAAAAAAATATCCAGCAGTATAAAACAAATTCTATAAACAATTTAATTCAGATCCACCGAGGAGACATTAAAACTATCTCATGGGAGGTAGGCGATTATAACTTGAACGGAACAGAATCTAGGCAGAATGCCTATAGCACAAACGTTATCATAGTTGATCGACTCTATAAATTTATTCCCTAAAAAACCTTTAAAAAGCTGTTGCAGGAAGACAATCCATTTGTACAATTTTTGATCGCCGATAAACACCAAATCGGACAATTTTAAAATTTATTAAATTTTTTTAAAGAACGTTTTGTGGTTTGTCCCGTACAGTCAAATGACACGAGTATTTCCGGAAGTCCGCAAACGTCAAATCGCATTTGTTCCGACAATTAACACTGAATAAAAAAAATAAGTTGGATTCTGAAGAACCAAGAGAAAGACAACGATTTGGGCAAATATCTTCATCTTCAGAGAAAATACAATATTTCCAGACAAATCTTCAGCAATTCAAAATTTGAATCAATATACACCTGCAAATATTTAAATTACGAGCTTTTTATAATCGCGATCTGGATCAAAAACACTCTGGAGTAAGTAGTGAACAATCTACGATACGATTGCATTTATTGAGACACGTCAGTTGTATGTATGTGCATACCTACATACGGAGTTCATATTTACAAACTATGCAGATATATTCTCGCAATAGTCCTAGTCTATACAGACAGTCAATAATATTGTAAGTTTTCCGTTAACACTAACTACACACTTAGTGCGGCACTATTTTAAAGATTACTGAAGAATATTTTAAAATTAAATAGAGTTCACAGCTTACAGTAAAAGAATCGTTGTTGCGATCGACAAAAACATCACTTCTCACGATTGTTCGCACACTATTGCCATTATTTACAAACTGAACTGTGAAAACACAACAAGGCACAAGCCTGTGGAATTTATTTAAATCTGCGATATGATAACAGAAATTGTAAACGGTTAAAACGAACATAATGACAAGGCAAATTTTATGAATTTTCCAAAGATAAAAGCCATGGACATGACTAACGAACAGATTGTATGGGGCGCCAAATATAAGAGAACTCCACATATGGTATCTCTATCGATTTTGAAGCGGAGAATTTTGTCCGAAGATGGAAAGTATAACACGTGGCTTATGTGGCGACATGACCTTTAGGGTCATGGCCTAATAATGGCTATCTACAAGGGAAAGCTTCACCTTATGAAATTAAAAGCCAGACCCCGATAGACAATACCTAGTGGATTAGAGAGATATTTTGAAATAGCCACAGATCCAAAGTTTACTGGCGATACCATGAAATGAGTCCGACGTGAAGTACATAGCGCAGAACAGAGGAATTCAAACACATTGCTAGAATTCGTACGAGAAGTCAACTAGGTGTAGTAGAGGAGATATGGTTCACAAAAAACAAGACTTATATCAAGCACAGCCTTGCAGCGAACGCATCCCCTCATCAGAGTATTCGTAACATACACTTGCTAGGCGAAAGAAAAAAATCTTCTGGTTACGCCAAGGGTGCAAATGACCTACCATTCTTATTACTGAATATGAAGAGTGGATCAAGAAGCTTCTCATAATAAATTTTATTTTCTTGCATTTTTTATTTCCTACCGAAAGGTGTTGTTGAGAAAATGAATTGCGGGTTTTGCTAAAATTAGAATCCTAATCCGGTTACTTAGTGTCTATTCTTGTATTCTACACAAAAAAAGGAATTTACTCTTGTGTCACGCATAGGCCCTATATAACTGTAGACTACGTCGATAATGCATTCAATAAAAAAAAAAACAAAAAAAACGGGAAGCTAACACGAATAGAGTGGTGAGATCAACATTACCCAGTCTCTTAACTCTACAGTCAAAAACATAAAAAATTTACTTTCACTTTCACTGTCGCAGCAGACTGTGATATCAACAGTGATAGAACAGCATAACCGGCAAAGCAAAAGTTGCAACTCAAATCTCAAAGACTAAAAACTTCCCAAAGTAAAACCAAGCTGCCCTGACTTTTGCACTCAACGTCGAATCTGCATTATTGCATGGATAACAACCAGTCAAAACGTATCTCACATACATTACAGTACGTTTTAGAAACAGACAATGGTTTGCAACTAATGCCAACTAATGCTCGAGAAGAAAACCAGATCATTGGGGCTGAGTTAACAAAACCTCCAATATTTTGCAAATTGCGACCGACATCAAAAAAGAACAGGTTATTCTTCACTCAAAGCCAGACAACCATCATTATCTCGAATAATCCCATCCCGAATGTGCTGTTGCAATTGCATTTATGTATGTACTTCTCACCTGACTTATTCCAACAACGTACGTAATTTGCATAGGATTTCCTTTCCGCTGTCTGTTACTGAAGCTGACAATGCTGTTTGTTTAAGTAGACGCTGAGGACAACCCATTCCCATCAATGAAAGGAAACCATCTAGTATATTTACATTGCAACCAAAATTGTAAAAGAAAACTCTCAATGAAACACTGAGTAAATGTGTAAAAAGCAAAACAACAAATAAAAAGAAAAAATAAAACCATTTACATCAAAAAATGTCAAACAACACATTCAAAAACAAAAACACAACACTTTCTCTACTGTGCAACATAAGGATTTCCAATTCGAGAAAATATATATCAAAATATAATATCAATTTTGGCAAGTTTGTCAACAACAACAACAGAGTAACAAATGAGAGAATAAAATATTCCAAATCCAAATAAAACAAAATAATCGAGCGATACTTACAACCCAGTTAGCCATGGTACTATTAATACTCCAGGAATGATTGTTGCACGAAATAGCAAATTCAAAAACTTATGTGTTTCATACATTTTTATGCGTTTGATATTTCTCAAACTGTTTTCTTCTAATTTTTAAACTTTTAATTTACACTGTCTTCGGTTTGTTTTTTTATTTTATACTTTTTAAAGTTTATAATTTGTTAAAATTTTCTTTGTCAATCAACAAATTTAAAAATCAATCACTCCCCCAAAGCTAAGATAATCAACAAAAAAATGTTGTAAAACACAAATTAGAGCTTGTATGAACAACCAGCTAAACCGTAACCATAAGAAAAACTTAAAACCATCATGAGAAACTAAATGAATTAAAAAAATAACACAAAACAAAATCTATGATCTTTCGCTACAATTTAAATGCAAAGAGAACACAAACTTAATGCACACTTTCGACCATGTCAATCGCGATTAACAAACTTTTAGCTACTGGCCGAGAGCAAGCCCTGGTTCTTTTTTCATTCGAAATGATATTTGATCCGATAATACTCTCTCTTTGTTGTGTTTATTGTTGTTTGCATTGTTACTTAATTCGTCATTTCTGAATGAAATGATTAACCACACAGTTTACCAGACTGTGTTGTTGCTTCGCTAACTTGCAGCAGTAGCTCATCATAACTCACAATTAAATTACAAAAAAAAACCCAATGATACATGTTCTCGTTTTGTGTGTGCTGTGCAAAACCTTTACACTCTTCTTTTGCCTTAAGTAATTTTATTAGTACTCTTTCTAAGTACAGGCGTACGTAGTAAGCGAGCATTTTTAGTGATATCACGACCAATGACACTGAGGCGGTAGTCTCTCATGTAAACACAATGTTTTGTTAACTGTCTCTTACTTTGATAATTTAAACAAGAACAAATGGAAATGAAAATGTAGTAGTTAAGATACACAGTCACCGGCACAACTATTGCAACAGAGCTATCTTCATACAAAAAGTGCAAAGTAAATGGACGTTGTACAATTTGAGTTATTTTGTTTTGATTTCTTACAACAAAAAAAAACCAACCCAATAGGAAATCCCTCTTCATCATAAAAAAAAAAATAAAAAACTTAATTTGATTACGAAGATCATTTCCGCCGGAAGAATTATTACGACATTTGTACAGTATGGTTGAACGAAGGGAACAAATGAGTTTTTCGCAGATTGCGGAATGCAGTGATATAGTCTACTGTTCTGTCATACACCTTGTTTAACTTTCTTTTGCAGAACACTACAATTTTTTTTTCAATGGCGAGAACCATTGTGCTGTCGGCTATAAGAGAGTTACACATCCTATTAATGAATATTTATAGTAAGGATATAGCAATGAAATCAGTATTGCGCCTGAGAGAGTCGTCACAATGGAAACATTATAAATCAGAACATGTCAAAATTTTAAGATAAACGATATCCAAATACGGACTACGTAACCCCGTTTCAAAACTTCAACATTAAATAAAAAGCATCGCAATGAAAATCAACACTGACGGTTCTGAGACATGCGATAGGATTGGAACCGATATCTTTTTCAGTCCCCTCTTTAAGACTTTAAGACTACCGGGTCACTACAGGGTTTTCCAGCGCGAGGTTTGGGCTATTTGTGAAGCCGCTGTAAGGTTGTTGATGGGTCGGTACTAAACACAGGCATCGTTATTTACACCAAGCAGTTATAAAAACACTTTTATTCTGTGCTGGGTTCTTGGTCAGAAAGATTTGCCGCAGTTGCATGGACGCGGAGGCAGAGGAGGCACTTTTTCAACTGTTATGCAACTGCCCAGCACTCTTTGTTAAAAAGGAAAACTGTCGGAAAATGCAAAAACAGATAAAATGACGAGGAAGAATCAGCAACCTACCTGCCCTGTCCCATCAAGGCGGAAAAGGCAAACGGGGACTGCTACCTTACCTAGCTTAATGGATACGTCAAACTAGAGCTAGAGTGCTAGATATTATAGATCTGAGGATAACAATGAAACAAACGTTGTACACTTAGTGAAAGTATTTTTGACAAGAGTTCCACAAAAACAAATACCAGAGCCACACAATAAGATGGATCATATCGTCGCTTGAGAGCAAGAACTAGATAACTCAATTTTTTTCATTTTTAGATACCTGGGTTTTCGGCTATTTTTTAGATTCGACCTTTTTAAACAATGACAATGACAATTGTCAGCGCAGGAAAAACATTCTGTGGTTATGCCGGAATAAGTATGCCAATTATGTAAATCGAGTTATCTAGTTCTTGCATTCAGGTGACGATATCATGTAAGATGGTGGAAAAACTAAAGTAAGCCGTGTGACGAAAATAACCGACGAATTTTAGACAAAACCTCGTGCACATAAGGTCAATTGAGAAAGTCCCTTTAAAAGCGATTAAAGGACATCAAAAGCCAAATGAAAAGTAATATTAGCGAAATATAAGTGACATCCACTCCCACCTATCCAACAACCTGGTCACGAAAACTGTAGAATTCAGCACTGATTTTTGGCGTAATACGACAACCTTTACCTAAAAGAGTGGTAGATACCAAAAAATTTCATTGTCAGATGGCGGCCTTACAATGACTAGACAATGCTTTTCTTATAAACGTTATCAGACCAAAATAGTCAGTTCACACGATTGTAAGACATTTGGGATACAGTTTTCATTGGAAGACCTGACAATATTGGAACATCTTTCAACCGTCTGAACATAGCTTAAGTTGTACAAAACGGTTGTAACACGAGGTACACACTTTGTTTTTTGTATGCATAACATTCGAGCTCCGGTTAAAGCATTGTCATAACCACTTAAGCGCGCTTCATTTAAAATTCATCAAGAAGCAAGGAAACAAGCCGCCAGCGTTTTGGAGAAACATTCTTTCGACTGATTGTTCAGTCTCAAATCAGTGTTCAAATCAGTCGACCCATAACCTAGCCTACAACTAATCCTAGTAAAATGATCACGGTATGCATCATAAAGCAATAGAAAACTGACACATCCTAGAATTAATCTAATTTGTCTTAAAGCCAGGATGCCTACACACCTCAAAAAGGTCATTAAAGTAAAAGATGCTAGCTATTGCGTTTATAATATAAACAAGTAAAATTATAATAGTTTTCCCAACGTTTCAGAAGCTTTAACAAATCCACATTATCGTGTCGCAATAATTGATGCCACCGTAAACCAAAATGTCGTTGAGTTTAGTCGTGATGAAAAGAGATTAACTTGTCGTTAGTTTTCCCTAAAATCATTTACTTTGCGCGTTTTTATATAAGAAGTGTATTGTCGGAAAAATTGTGCCGGTAACTGTAGTATTTACAAAATGCAATTATGTGTGTGGATAAGTAATAATCATCATCACCTTTTGATAAATTTTCGCCTACGCGTTAAAAGCATAACTAGAAAAACTCAAATTCAATTAAACTTTTTCCACGATAAGGAAAAGTCGTACTGGATCCGTACGACCAGTTTTTAGTCAGTCTTAATGTAAGCAAGTTTAAATTGAGGGTTAACCGGCATAGAAAGAGCGAAAGAGAGTAAAGAAACTATTCAAGTTGATAATTATCAGCATGCATGTGTACTTCAAATAAAAATCAGT
The DNA here is from genome assembly GCA_917880715.2 of Matsumyia berberina. Classification (NCBI taxonomy): domain Eukaryota; kingdom Metazoa; phylum Arthropoda; class Insecta; order Diptera; family Syrphidae; genus Matsumyia; species Matsumyia berberina. The sequence goes on along the minus strand of OU862871.1, from coordinate 46,637,980 downwards.
ATATAAAAAGCGATAAGACAACTGATATTACAAAGATTCAAGTTTTTCTCTCTCTTCGATAATGAATTTGTTCGCGCCACGACGAAGTAAACAGTTTAAACAAAAACTAGAGAGAACAACTGGTAAGAAAAAATTCTAATAAATTACTAGCAATAGCGACTTTAAACGGAAATGCAGATGGCACAATTATAAAAAGATATTATCGCGTTACAATTCGTATTTAATAGCTTTGCGTTTACTATTTAAATGCCTTTCGTGTGTTTATCTGATACGTTATGGTCGATGAGTCTTTTTCTAGTTATACATAATTTCGTAGATGAAAATTCGTTTTGAATATGTGTTTTGTGTGTCCAAGCGTTGCCGTTATTTTCGATGAACGTTTATGCAAATGGTAGCCACAATATAATGGTAGTGATCGTTTATCTGAAAAGAAATCAAAGAGTTTGGATTAGAGATTGTTATGATTTTAAACAAAAAGAATTTTTAAAAGCATTTGTAAATAATTATTGTTCCAGCAAGGCCTTTTGGGACGTGATTAAGAGCGATCTGAATGCAAATATAGTCGGCCGCACAAAACTAGTATGGAGTGCATCGTTCACTCCGTGGCTAAAAAGATTACGAATACTTCACGGCCCTTAATGGCAAAAAAAAAGGAGTTCGAGACAAGCAGCTATCCCACAACTAGCGACGAGATGCTCAAGTCCCTCGAAAAAGCACGCAATGAAAAATTTGCGATACTCCATCGAAAACAGGGACTTTGACCACTCCAGCCGTAAGGAATTAAACATACTAAAACTCAGAAACAGTACACCAGTAACCGCACCGAAACTGTAAGGATCGTCAACCTATCCAAGACACCTGCGGACAAAATATGCAAAAGGCAATACCGTCAAGCATAAACTTTGGCCATTAACGAGAGTGCTACAATAACAGGCAGAATTTTCAAGACGTAAAACCATCGAACCAAATGACATACCTGAATAAATTTTTTACTGAACATCGACGCGTGCCTGAAGAATTGCCTTGCACGTTTCTATTCAAATATACTTGAAGCGGGGCAATTCTTAATTGAACTAAGCAGATGCCCTTTTAAAACCAGTAAAGACGAACAAAAAGTCATTAAATTACCGTTTAATCACGGTTTTTATGTAAAAACTTTTTTAAAGAATAATATGTTCAGGTTAGGTAAGATAGGTGTCTTGTAGTAGACTGACTTAGGCTCTTATTGAAGAATTAGGTTATTACTCTTAGAACTATTTAGAGTTATTTAGTTTAGTTGCTTAGGTCACTCTTATCATTGAAGTATGTAATAGTGACCGTGTGAAAGATAGAGTGAAAACTCTTCTTCTGCTGTGAGATATCGCTGACAGAGAAGAAAAATCATTGAAGAGAACCCTTAGTCTCTTAGTATGCGATCCTATTAGGCAATGACCTATAAAACAGTGATGGTGTAGATTTGTGAAAGTAAAAAGCTTCCTTGACTTTTAGTCATTTATTTCAAGACAAACAAGTCGGTGAATGACAAACCTCCAAGAGTAAATTTGTCATGAAGTTTATCCCGAGCTGTCGCATCATCTATTTTACCTTATGCCAACTTGTTGCCTAATTCTTTCACTCAGGCGACGATATAATAATTTGTTCTAGAGTAAGGATGCATTTAAGCGAGTTGTGGATTTCGCGAAATTTATTTGGCCAGAAAATCTAGAGGTATGAGGTTCAAGATGGTATCTAGGACAGCAGAGGCGCTCGATGCCAAGGCCCCAGAGACAGGCCATTCATTTAACCTTGACCATAATGCTAAGGTATGAGATTTTCTCGTGTGCAGCCCGATATACTATTGGTCCATAAAGAGGTATGGATCTGAAAATGGAGTTATAAAGCCAGTAGATAAATTTGGGCATATAGTTCCATTTACGACCGATATGGTATGAAGAGTTATAAAAAATCCGAAACGTTAACGATTTACATACATTGAAGCAGACTACCAAGCCGAACTTAAAATATTCGTGTTATTTTTGCAACTAACTGCTGCATACGATACAATATGGAAAGAATTGATTGATTATCAAGTTCCTGCAAGTTAATAATCCCGTGCCTTAGTGATCAATGGCAAGGTTCAGTCCTAACACCTCTGGTTTTACGCTACGGTACGGTCGATATTGAACGTGCAATAGTGCAATCACAATCAAGCAAATGAAGTTCAATTATGAATACATAACGTTGACGGGATGTAATGTCAACAATAACCAAATAAATATCCGACAACTGTGTAGTTTCTTTAAGAAAAAAAAAATGCCAATGACAAACCTTTTTTTCAATTATTAAACTAATTTTCAATTATTTTTTGCTGAGTTACTTTTAATTGAAATATTATTATCAACTTTTATTATCACAACACAACCTTCTACTGCCTGTTTCATTACTAAAAGCCAAATAACTGTCGCTTTTTAGTAATGCCCTTTTTTCTATTACGAGTACACATTTCCGCCTAAAGTGCACATGTGTGTTAAACATTTCGACAAATTTATTGATTTTTCTTGTCACTAATGTAGGCTTAGTTTTGTTCAAAACACATGTTTCCATTTCATTTCATTTTCTCCAAGTCACTTTAAGTTGCAGAAGGACATTAACCCAAATTAGCGTGGGAATCGCATTTATAAATTAAAGAATACACACAGGTTTAATGTGCAGCGAAATAAAGTTTGTGTGTGGCTAGAATACAATTATTTAAACCCAAATTAGGAGCACAATTGTGTCTCCTAGTTAACAGGGGACTTGGACTTTGAAAATGAATTAAATATTCACTGGTCTGGTTGGTCTGCACGCTAGTTTCCTTCATTGCCTCTGTGACCTAGAACTTAGAGTAGAGTGACTTTGAATTGGCCGTCTGGACAGGGTAGTTAGCTTACCATCTCCTATGCAAGTTTGAGGGATACGGTAGTCGGATAGAAATTTAGCTGTTTACGCTCCAAGGCGCCACAGCGCACACTTTTGGAACCCCTGCTCTATAAGAATCGTTCACCAATTTACTCCCTTCAAAAGTACATATTGTGAAGATTATACGGACGCATTTCTCAAAGTTTGTGCAATGTTTGGCCAACAAAGTGCACCAATAAGGACGTCAGCTTTAAGGTTGACTGAGAAATTTGAAGAAACTTGGTCTTTTATGAATCAATAGTTATGGGAGTTCTCTTCGCAGTGAGTGACAATTCAGCTTTGTTCACAAAAATTGAATACTTCGAGAAGCCTTCAACAGATCTCGAAGAACATAACCCAAGCTCTCCATTACACCGTTAGGAGTCGGCTATAAAAATTGTTCGTTCTTTCCATTTGTGCACAAATATAGCACGCATCACACGAATAATTGCGAGATTCTTGAAAAATAAGCCGGTTTGGACATATGGGATACAACTCTGGCGTTGTATTAACATAATCGTTAACGCACCGTGGTACATCAGAAATAAGAACTTCAAGCGAAAGCTTTTATGCGATTGGAGGGTCATAAGGAATGCTGTGCTACAAATTTTAGATGAGATAACTAAATGCGTCGTCAACGAAGAATCAAAACTTACAACTTAGCACGGTAAATAGTAAATGCGCCTGAATTGGGGAACAAGTATGACCGTTCGATGGATAGTTACTTGCCAAACGTTATCATTTCGTGGAAAGATAAATAAATTGTGCGCTGTTAATGGAACACCATTCAATACTAAAACTCTTCTTTTAATCAGTATTGTCAAAAAATTGTATCTGTTTAGTAGTGGAATTTCCTAACTCCTTAACGACAATTTTCGCCATTGGCGAATAACACCCCTATTACGAATAGTAAGTCTAACGAAAAAGTTGGCGAATGTAACTATTTGGTATTATAATTAGCGAATCAATCAAATTTAGTTCGCCTCAAACGTCAAAAAAATGGCGAACTCCAATTTCACCTTATTACGATTAGCGAACATTCGCCAAACTTCTGTTAGAATCGGTCGAATCAAAATATTCAATGCACGGTTTGTTTATTGGTGTTTCTTTGTAATTTTTTTGTAACAAATTTTCAAAATGTTTGTTTGAAAAGAGTACAAAAGAGTACGTTTTGATTCTGTAATTCTTGATTTTTTTTGTTGGAATTTTTAACCTTTTAAAGAATAAACGCAGATTAGTTGGTCAAATTTGTTCAGCTGATGGGAGCGGTACCAGCATGATATAGGAGCGTTTGGTTCTTCAAAACGGGTCCAAAATGTGCTCGCTCTTTGGGCACCGTCTTTCCAACACTAGTTTCTATTCGCTACACCTCTGCACAAAGGTTTTGTGTATGGAACGAGGATATCTAGCACTGACTAGCAGATGTTGCTGTTGTGGCCACACGCCGGAAATTAAATAAATTTATTTAAAATTCGGACTATTATAGAAATCGAAAAACTCACAGTCAAAGCCTTTAATTTCCAATACCCCATACAGTTTAAATACTGGTAGCGTAAATGAACTGAAGCAACATTTCCTATGCGTTTTCCATTCACACACCCAATTGTTCGAGGTAATCGGGCTGTTCTAAAGAAGTACATAAGTGTGTGTCCCTCGTTTTTCTCTTTGAAGTAATTGCCTTGATTCAAGAAGGACAAAATTATGCTTCAAGCACACATCATTACTGATCGAAAATAGGAGCAAAAGTGAATGCTCATTGAGAATTTCCAAGAACTCACATATGATCTACAATTTCGGAACGATTAGAGCTATCTTACACTTTTCTGCGTAGTCCTCACATTTATATTACTTTGTGGTTTTCATAATTACCCGCAACATACAAGACAATACTACTTATCACGTTTAATTTACCTATATTTGTTTAAAACCGAATAAATTACACCGAAATAAATTACCTTTTTGACAGTTCACAACTGCCATTTCACTCTGCTTGGTTGGCAGCATTTGTTTTCAAAAGGCGAATGTTTCCGAATTGGCTGTTAAAGCAGCAAAGGAGCGGTCCTGGAAGGAGTTTGGCGAGAAATTGGACCGCGACCACAGATCTCCAAACAAAGTGTTCTGCCAGACAATCCGCCTTCTCAGAGGAAGGAAGTTTAATATCATCGAAGGAGTTAAATCCAAAGACGCGAACAAATCAGAGATTATAGTAATTTCCCGAATGCCTGTTCAATGCACTCTGCGTGTTAGTGGAGTCCCATTGAAACAGCTGGAGAAGTTTAAATATCTCGGGGTCTTATTCACAAGTGATGGAAGGAGCAAAACTGAGTTATCCTGTAGGATTGGTCAGGCTGGAGGAACATTGAAACAGCTTGGTCAATCTGCTATCAGGAGGGCTGAACTTGGCATCGGAGCTAAGCTATCGGTGTATAATTTAGTGTTTGTTCCGACTCTCATGAGGTACTACGCCAAGAGTAATTCGTCAGCGAGTTACGAATCGAGGGGAACGTTTGAATTAAGTGTTCATTTAAAATAAAATACAAAAAGAATTTATATGTTTTTTTTACATACGGAGAACATGAAAAAAAAAACTTTCGCAGAGTGAGAAGAACGAATGCCCGTATGAAACGAAAAAGATTCTTCCCCTGGTAAGTAGCAGTTGTTTCAAAAGGGAAAACCATGTCTAGACAAATAGCTGCACATATCAAAAGAAAAACAAAAGAAGATTGCTAGCTAGGCGCTACATATTAAGGGAAAGTATAATGTGAGGCAAGAAAGTTTTAAAGTTATGTGAACTTTAGAGATGGTAATGATTTGCAAGTCCACGTTATCGGGCAATTCACATTATTGAAGTCACATTGTACATAGATATTAGCTATGTTTATAGCTGAGTGTTACTTATGGATACTTAGCGTAATGACTTCGTGACCGTAAATTGTAAATAAAAACGCCATTATGCGCTTGGTTTATGAAATTCGTGATTTTTAAATTGGCGTTAAACAAACGTTTACAAAAACAAACAAACAAACCATCTCTTTTGAAAGGTAATCAATTTCAGAAGTTATACCACTTGACGCTCGAAACTCTGCACATTTTAGTCAAATTAATTATGGCAGTGACTGCAACAAGATCCTGATTTGTTTGCCCATTAAAAAATTTTTAATAGATGACACTGGGTTCCCTCTGGAAATTCGACTGATGACACCACTTCGAAGGTAACCGGAAGCAACTCCACCTTTTCGGAGTACTCTCTCAAGAGCACTCTCTTTTCATCGACATCAAATATGTACACGTATAAAAGAAATTATCGTCTTAAGCCTTACGGAATCGAACAGAAATGTATTCCGCTGTACTGAGTAATATATATTAGAAAACATTTGGTACATGGTGCACTTGTGAAACTGTTCACCAGAATTATTCAAAATCTGATCTGGGTTTGTTGAAATAGATGCACCAGCACGTTAGCATCGTTAAGGGGTTTGTACATGTGTACCCGTATCTTCTTTTTCAGCGCATTACGTCACGCTCCACGAAACAAGTACCACAGCTAAGCAAGAATCAGGTTATCAACTGGTTTCCTAAATGGTCGTTGACCAGTTAAAATTGTATAATGTCACAGAACACGTCAGGCAGAGCAAGAAACTACATACTACCTGGTCCCGACCATCCGCGCCTGCAAGAACTTTTTTGGTTGATCTTTTGTATCTGCTATTAGCCACATACGTAACGACTTGTACATATGCTAGGCCACCCATAGATTTAACAGCCATCATGCACAAGCTTTAAATATGAAGTTATCATAATAGTCTCCTATGCGGCCGAATTAAGTAGTAACTCTCATCAACACGGAATATAATCACATCGTTGTGCAATTGCCTATAAAAAGCGCATTAAGTTTGTTTGCAAACAAATATAAACGAACTGCATTACTCATGCATATACATTGCACTAAACGATGTAAAGACGAATGGGTTTTTAATCAGAAAGTGTATTAAGAATATCAATCAATGTATAGCATCCCAGCAAAACAAGCTTGTCGCCAGTCCAGTATTCATGGAGCGAACTAGTAACAATATTTAATGGAGACAGACTATTATCCACCTGCTTTTAGTTCCAGGTACGGTTTATTTAACTTGATCACGTTGAAATAAATACATATGGTACGCAGTTCTACTAATACGCAAAAAAAAAAAACTCCCCTGGTTGTTTGAAAACCTTTGCAAAAACGACAAATACAAAACTTTTAATTAAGTTTCATTAACAAATTTGAGTGAAACAACAAATTGTTTCTATAGAGCCATAACAACCGGAACAGTCTCTTCCTCCATCCTCCCTTTGTAATTTGGCAAACAGTTTCGTAATTTTCAATCAACCACTGCACTGCAGCCTCCAATTACGCATGCAACTTAGACAAAATACTTGACCAAACAAAACATAATCGCCAAAAAGGAATGATGTAAGATTACAAATCGAATTATTGCATCGACAAAAAAAGTTTCTTCAATTTGTTTTACTTACTTGTAGGTGGCTTAAGATAGAAAATTTGTAGCACTTAATTCATTCACTTACGATATAGTTAATTTTGTTCACTATTTGCACGAAATGTTGGAAGTTATTCGAATTTTTACATACAAACAAATTCTACATATTTGCAAACCAATAAGTACAAAAAACAAATGGACTACTTTTTTTCCTTGGAAGTGACAGCTGACGTTAGGGTATAGTATAGGGTATAGCGCCTCCTATAAGTGAAACAGGCCGTAATGCTGCATAATGCCACGTGCACCGCTTGGCTTACGATTTGAGCTGTCAAACCGTGAAATTGTATGGAAATGGTCGAAGAAATTTTCATTCGGGAAATAAAATTAACATTTTCGCCGTGTTAAGTGCAAAATAAAAAGTGGAATGATTAAATAAATAATCCACAAGTTCAAACCTTTTATAATTAAATAACGGGCGTTGAGTTTCATCTGTTTTAATGATTGCAAAACGGATTTCACATTGCAATTATCAAATCGTATTGGGTTTTAAGTTTCGTGTGTTTGTTGGTTTGTTTTCAATACCTATAATAAAGTGCATTTCGAATTCGTTTGCAAAGATTCGCGGTTATTTGATGTATAGTACGTAATTAATTTTATGTGAACGAATGTGTAAGTGATAGTACGTGAAAAATATTGTGTTTGCCCTTGTCCAAATATAAGATATCCGCTTGGACGTCCCTCCGAACACCATGAAATTTGCGCTGCGAAGTGGTTTGACGAATGATCCCCCAGTAACCGATGGCATATTGTTGCAAGAATTGCGAATGGAAATGTAGTAGGCTTTTGCAACAAAATAAATATATTGGGATTAAGACAATGGTAGTTCCAGAGTACACCTGTGTTTGGTATGCTAATTAATTTATTTATGTCCTTTTTCGTGGATCCTAGCACCTATATATAACCTACGCGACATCGCGTATGGTTTTACCTACTAATGATTTTTCTCAGCTTTCTCTTGAGGTCTCTTTCAAATGCTGCACCCAAATCACACCACTGGTTCAACATTGGTACGGAAGATGTTATTTAGGACAATATTCCACACTACGCTTTGGCAAATCGGCGACCACATCATATAATATTAGGAATTGTCCGCTTTTTTGTTTTGTTATTTGTAATCTTTATTTAACTACGTACATATGTATGTATGTTATAAATCTGCAATAGGATTCTGTTTTTAGTTGATTAAGAAATCGGCTTCATTTGTTTTAATGCATTCATTTGTTCCAGTTTCGTATTCAAGTTAAAATAAATACATATCAGAAACCAAATTTAAACAGTGAGTTTTATTTTCTTCGGTTATAGCTTGCTGTTTTTGCTCTTCCCGTTTTCAGCTTTAGGTGGACCATTTGAATACGTAAGTATGCTACCTAAGACATTGAGATGAAACGGCATTACATGTGCCATGTGGTAGTTCCCGTCCAAAATAAGTTAAAATCAAAAGCTGCAAAGTTATTCAACATCCTTCCTTAACAACCGACTAGCTAGATTTAGCACCATTAGAACATAATTGGATTTGCAACAGTTTACCGCACAAATTTCAACCAAACTACACAAATCATTTTCTAAAAAAATTCAAGCGAGTCATGCAAAATAAGATAAGCTATTATATTTTGCGCTATAATATTGTGATATCAACAAGGAAGAAGTAACTTTTCATTCAAAAAACACGAAAATGAAAAACCAAAAAGTCGTCTTGGCTTCCTAAGAACATTGCCATACAAATATCAACAAAACAAAACAGATCATTTTCTTAAATTTTTATTTTAAATTCCACTCGGTTTACACAAAATAATATAAACTATTATATTTTGCACCAAAATATTATAACGTCATTTAATAAAAAATTAATTTTCATTCAAGAAATTCGAGAAATAAAAACCTGAAACTCGTCTTGGCTTCCAATCGATTTGTTTACATTTTTGTAAGCCAACTCGTGCACGTGGCATTGGACATTTTTGCCGAGCATTACGGCCTGTTTCACTTATAGGAGGCGCTGTAGTTGTAAGCTAGGAGTCTTTTGCCATCGGTTGACGTCAGAATGTCCGAATTATAAAATGAATGCGTTTCATTGGTGCTTGACGCGAAATTATTAGGTAAGGGACTTAAAGTTTTTTTTTAAAGTTTGCAAGAACTAAGAACACAACTTTATGATATGCTTAAATATAAACGCGGAGTCAGTGTTGGGTGTTTCAGTCAGCTCTGAAGTTAATGCATACTGCACTCCGATAGAACTTGTGATTCAGCTAGGAATGCCGCACCCAAAGCAGGATAATATAAATTTGTTCGGTTAATCAAGCAGCACTTAAAGCAATCATAAATTCAAAATCCAGATCTCATTCGGTCTGAGCCTTAACCGACCTGCGCTCACACGTTCAACTGAATTTTTGCAGTTAAAACTTGCTTCAAAATATGTAGAATCATTTTGGTTTTCTTCGGCAATACAAACACAAGCTTCAGTTGCCGGACAACGCTCCGGTCCGGAAAATCTTCTAACCTATCCCGAAAGACAGTAGAGGAAGACTGGACGAAAATGGAGGCGCTGCCTACGATCGACTTGCATGGGAATGCTTTTATATATGCTTTTTCATAAAATGCGAACCTATTTTTGAACTTTTGAATATTGAATTATTCCGGTAAAGCCCTAATTTACGGGGTATGTATGATCAAGTCCATCTGAACTCATGCGCCACCATAAGTAAGTAAGGTCTAAAAATATGTGTGGCATTTGATACCAAAACCATAGTAACTTTTCTGTATAGCATAAGTTAGCGATTCGCACTTATACGTATGTACACTACGTTCTCAAATACTTAGAGCATCATTTTAAATATAAATTTTGAACCTAGTGATCATTTTAGTGAGCTCTAAATTAAAATGTCACCAAAGAAAAGTTGTTCTTTAACGAAAAGTACAAATTTGTTAACAGTTGAAAAAAAACCGCGATCTTTTTGTACAGCGGTGATATTTTCCACCGCAATAATGGAAAACACATCCCTGACTGACATGACAGGTGCAGCTGTAGCAAAAGTTCAACTGCCGTCAGGCTCAGAGGAACAGAAGAGAGAACAAAAGGAAAAAGTTATAAGGGTATCTAGAGAAGAAATATTTTTACGAAAATTGCGATTGTAAGTTTTTCTTTTTTAATAATTATGGTCCACGAATACTCATATTTACATAATACTTGTGTATGTTTCAGAAGTTGGGAACGGCTTCACAGGCCAACAGAAACGGAGACTCCTTACCAGTTCTATCGACGGATGATGGCGACACCCCAAAGCCCCACTAGAATGTTTAACGGGCTTAGCGAGGACGATGCACTCTATTCAGAGGCAAAATTCGCACATGAAATCAATGACAAAATGCGAGTACCAAAGCGCATTAGAGCCACCGGTGAATACTCCGACGAGGACTTGCTCCTCTCAAATCAGAATGGCATAATGAACTCTTGGAATTACAACGATAAAATCGACATGAATGTGCCCGATCGTATTGTTGTACTTGGCCATGAGGAACATCTTGGCACTCGATCAGCACCGCGAGAGATTCTCTTGGAAAATTCGATTCTTCCCAAGGATCCCGGCTTTGTGCGTGTTGCAACACCACCCCGTGTTATCACTCTCAACGATCATCACTTCCCATCCGCCTCAGACCACAATTCACCGAAAAACAATGGTGACTACCAGAATGATACAGAATCGCCACCACCTTACATAAGAGCAGATGGGATTGGTGCAACGATTGGTTTTCATCCGAATGACACAAGTTCTCGGGCAGAATCAGATTCGGAAGCCGTGACCACTTCAACATCCGGCCTTAGCAAGCGTGCTGTAGGTAATTACAACCATGATAACACTTTGGTTAGTCATAGGGAGGGAACTCCTATAATTGGCGACTTGACGCCTCCCGAAGAAATACTCTATTTGCGCAGACAATTAGCCAAACTGAATCGAAGAGTGTTGTCCATTGAAATTGACAATGTCCAGAGGTCACAGCGGGAGAAAATTGTCTACTGCATGGGACTGGCGTACTTCCTATTGAAGGCGATCTTTTGGTTGAATCGTAACTAAGCGAGACATTACTTCTTCCCCACATCCAAAACCAATAGTTTCAACACAAAAATCTGATTCATCCACAAGGAAGCTAGAGAGTTTAAGCATTTACCACAAAACTGAAGTGAACGCAAGCGATATACCACGAGCAAGACTACGACGAGCGTTGCATCACCTTAAAGCAGTTCAATCCCATACGTCCGCTGCAAGAGGAAATGGTTTTTCTTTTTTAATTTATTTGTTTTCCATTTAATTTCCATCCAAAACAAAGTAAAACCTCTCGCCGGGTTCTCTAAAAGTACGTAACCAAAACCAAAAGTAAAGGAAATCGTTGAATAAAAGGAAATCATTGTTAAATTAGATAAAAGAAATAACATTTAAGTTTGTTTGTGTTTATCTATTATACCCCACAGTTCTAAGCGACGGAGTGTCTAATACTACATTTATAGATTATTATAATTTTCTAACGAGAAAGGATAACAAAATTATATAGCGTATAGCATCAAAGTTTTGAATTTTAGTCACAAATAAATGATAATTACTAATAAAAATGTGTTTCAACACTTTCTGTAGTAATTGCGAAACATAAGATGGACATGATAAGATCGAAAAAGCTTTGGTAAAATTATCTTTGATTCATGGATTTCTGCTCGTCGATGTTGATAAGGTTTTGTTAAACTCGATTGATTATGTTGCAATCGTAGAATTCAAGCGTGAAATTATAATACTGTGGGCTGGTACTGATAAGATATTTATGTACAGTAGCAGTCACATTTATTTTTCACAGAGAAAAAACTAAAGTCCAACAAAACTGCTGGAGCTGGTGACCTATTTGGGGAGCTGTTTGCTCGAGAAAGGCGACCCTTTAAACTGCGCCAACTATGTGTATGTATGTATGTGCAATTGCATTTATATTATTTATTATTATGTGGTCGCCGTGGCTGTGTGGTTAGTGCGTTGGACTGCTGACCGAGCGGTGTGGGTTCAAGTCCCAGCCGGGAACACCGAACCGTGGGGGGAAGAAGCCAGCCTTTCCTATTATTGCACCTAGTCGTTAGACTAATCAGCAATTTGTCTTTCGTATACATAAATATGTATTAAATGGATTATGTTAATTATGTTAATCGCCTGTGGACGGTTAACTATTGTTTTATTTGTTTATTTTTTTTTTTCGCGCTAACTAGCTAGTTCGAAAGGTTTAACTCTTCTTAATCTCCTAGTCAGATTGTAAGTATGTATTTAATAATTCTGTCATCTTTACGTTAACGTGGTTGAAAAGCCTAAGTCTATGTCTATTGGCTACTTTCTTTACTTCCTCTTCAATCATTTCAACTTTAAGGTCTCTATGTAGATCAGCGTTTCTTATGTACCATGGTGCATTTACTATGTTACGTAGTGCTTTGGAATGTTTGTATTATTTGCTTTGCATGTGCATGCCCACAACTAAAGCCCGTAGGTTAATACTGGTTTTAATATTTGCTTAAAAGCAGTAATTTATTGTAGTTGGACAGACAAGAGTATTTCCCGATTAGCCAATACATTTTATTGTAGCGCATATTTAGTTTTTCTCTTTTTTTCTTCACATGCGTTTTCCATCGCAGTTTTGCATCTAGGGTCATCCCTAGGTATTCGGCTGTGTTTGCATATTCTACATTGAACATTGAACATTTTTATTCGTAAAGTTGATATGAACAGACTTTAGGTCATTTAGTTTAATTTGCCACTTTTTGGTCCATTTTGATATATTAACAGCCTTCTGCAGCTTTTTTGTCGCTTCTTCAACATTTTCTCCCACAGCAAGGATAGCAGTATCATCTGCAAATGTTGCCACGGTTGTTCTATCACTATCTGGCAGATCGCTAGTAAACAGAAGGTATAAAAGAAGCCCTAGCACACTACCTTGTGGTACTCCAGCTTCTATTTCTCTCAATGTGGAGTATTCATTTTTTTGTTTAATTCTAAAATACCGCTGTGATGTATAAGACTCTTAAATTTCTGAGTATTGCTTAGGAAGATGCTTTTGTAATTTATGGATCAGTCCCTTGTGCCATACATGTCAAAAGTAACCATCTTCTTTGTGGCCGACGGTACAGTTTCAGGCTTCAGAAAAACGTTCAAAAAAAGGACCAAATAATTTTCCAGTCAAAAAAACGGAACCATGGTCGTCTAAAATATCTTAGAGGTATCATTAGATGGATGCACTTTGGAATTTTTTTTACAAAATTTGAAAAAATAATATTTACTAAAACCAAGCTGCGACTGTTTAAGATCAAACTTAATTGGGTACCTGGCCACCAGGGAATTGTAGGCAATGAATCTGCCAATGAACTGGCTAGAGCCGGCTCAGCTTTCACGATCTTAATAACGAAGCCCTTCTGAGGTGTTAATTGCACAACTACCACAGCTTTGCTAAACAAATGCGAACTTCGCCAACACATTGGGAAAATATCCCTGGGACTCCGAGATATACCGATATCCCGATGCCCGAGATGCTTACCACAAAACCGAGTTATCATTGCAGACGCTCCGTAAAACAAACGAGCATACTCAAAACATGGCGATCAACGAAGCCGTATCCTGGCTTAAGCAAAATGTGATATTACTGTCGCTCATCTCTCATGGAGATGGCAGAACATTTTAACATTCACCTGTGCTGGGTACCCATAGGGACATTTTAGGGAATTGTAAGGCCGATGAACCCGCCAAACGTCGTACTACTCTAGACATTCCTCCGGAACGAAGGAATCTGGGTATTCCGCTCGCTACATGTAATCTTCTCTTAGAGTACGACGCGATCAGCAAGTCTAACCAAAGATGGAGCAACGTCATCACACAGGAAGATCTGACCTACGCTAAATCTCACCCGATCTAAAAGCTTGATCTTGCTCAATAGGTCGCTCATTACCGCGTTCTTGGTATTCTCACTGGCCATTGTCCCATTGGTCTCCATGCCAGAAGGATGAGCCTTTTTTCAAATGACTTTTGCAGGAGCTGTAGGGACGAAGAGGAAGAGGAAACGATCCTCCATTTTCTCAGAACTTGTCCTGTCCTATCTCAAAGAAGGAAGCTCCATCTGGGAGCCTATCATTTCGACAACTTGGGCGAACGATCACCTACTGACGTCAAAAGTATCCTCAGCTTCATCAAGAGCTTTAAATGGTTCCAATGAAGTGGCGCGGCTCAGGGTATTGATCCATGTGTACCACAAAGAGCCCTCTTGGCCTAGGTGTGTCTGTGCAAAGCACCCCACCTACCTACCTACTCAAAATAAAAGTTATTTAACAATCCTATTTTTATTATCTTAGGCAAGATACACTTGAATAGATGTATGTACATTCTACAGTAAATGCTAAAACTGTACATCTTATGTACTAATGACGGAGATATGCTTGGAAGAGTGGCAGCTATTTTCTGAGTTTAATCATTCTTATGGTCTGGTGAACAGATATGCCTCTTTTCTTCGAACATTTCTCTGTAACACGCCAGCATATCATTGACCGCACTCCGCACTGCTTGAAATCGGGCCTTGTTAGCATCAACACTTTCAAATTTTTCCATTGCGCAGGTAATATGATCGAATGCCAGTTCTATTTCTTCTGCAATCATCCTGGGTGGCATTTCATTTGGATTTTTAAATTCTTTAACATACTCCTCGTTGAACATGGGTTCGGATGATTCCTTAGATTTGTGAGTTAGAATCTCAACTTGTTGGTGAGCATTTACTTTATTTGCTTGCGAGATTAGAATCAAAGATTCTTGAGACGACTCGTTGTCTGTGAATACAGAATTTTCTCGTGCCTCAATTTTCTTTGGAATACAATTCATAATGGTGGTTTCTATCAATTGCGGGTCTTCAATCTTAATACAGTCGATTGGACATGCCTCATAATCCATCGAGTTTTTGTCGTTTAATGCACACTGATTTAGTGGAAGTTCAGTCAGGGGAGCATGACTATCGGCTCCTTCACACTGATTTAATGGAATAGTCACGGAACTCCGATTTTCGTCTATTTCACACTGATTTAATGGAAGTACAGTTACGGAACTCTGACTATCGTCTATTTCAATAGGCTCTTGGGTGTTAGTTTTGGAAAAATCATCGGTTACATCTATACAGTCGTCATCCAATAAACTGTCACCTGCAGATGGATTACTTTGTCCCTCGTCGTGCAAATCAACCTCTTCATTTGCTTCCTCAGCATCGATTAGCCGTCCCAAAAGAAGAAGATCCTCGTTCGATAATTCTTTTCCCGATGACTGAATAAGACTCTCAACGTCCTGCTCAGTCATGTCGAATCCTAGCTTGGAAGCACTTGACAGTATTTGCCCCTTAATCGCCAGGTAGAGTGTAATGTCTTGTGGTACAAGACTCACGTCACCAAACTGCGGACATAACCTTTTCCACGCAGCTTCCAGGCAGCTTTTTGGAATAGCGTTCCAAGCGTGTTTTATGTGCGAGATTCCCTTTTGAATGGTGTATGACTCACAGAAACTCTGAACCATGCTATTGGCATTGCCCTGTGTAGCCTGTGTCACCATGTTTAAAGTGTGCGCGAAGTAGTACGCTTTAAATGTGGACATGATTCCCTGATGCATTGGCTGAAGAATTTGGGAGGTGCATTTGGGGAAGAATACCACCTTAACGTTGGGATAAAGACCGGTTAACTGTTTGCGGAAACTTGCAGTGGAATCCAGAATTAGTAGAATTTTAAAGGGAATACCTTTCTTCTGGCAGTAAGCTTTTGTTTCGGGAATAAAATCTTTGAGAAACCATTCTTCAAATATTCGCCCAGTTATCCATGAATGTTCACTATAATAATAGTGTGTTGGAGGTTTGTAGCAGTTTTTTACGCCGCGCAGTTTTGGAGTGTTGTAAACCATCAAAGGTTTGAGCTTACAGTCGCCTTTTGCATTACAACCCAACACTAATGTAACTCTTTCACCGGTGTTTTCCTCGGCCTCAGGCATATTTTTCCAAAATAAAAGCACCTTCGCCAAATTAAATACTTGTTGTGGGTCATATTTTTCGCGCTCGATAATTGCCTCTAGGTTCTCGGAAAAACTCTTTGCCTTCTTCAACGTATCGAAAACTGGTTCGCCCATCATTTTCGAATCATAGTACCTCGCCCGATCCCTGTACCGGGTTAGCCACTCATGGTTCGCGATAAAAGGTAGATTTATCTTTGGATGAAATCTTTCAACAAAATCATAGAGGTTAGAAGCTTTAGCTTGTGTATCTTTTATTGTTAGTGGTATGCTTCTTTGTAACTGATCTTCAATCCATATAGTTAGCAGCTTCTCCATTTCGTTGATCGCCGAACACTGGTTCGCAGATGTCCTACGGTTAGCTACCGTGGAATGCGTTTTGTAGGTTTCGGTTTCTTTACTCCTAGCACTTGAGCGTATTATCCTTTTTACAGTTGATGTTGAAATATTCCACTCACGGGCCAATGCCGAGATACTAGATTTCTCCATGTGGTATTTTCCAAGTATTATCATTTTACTTTCGTAAGTTAGCCTTCCGTTGTTATACATGGTGTAAAATAAATTATTCACTGCGGAAAATTCATCTGTCAAGCGTATGATCTGCAAGTAAATGAAAAGATTAAGAAAACATTAGTGTTTTATATGTATGTGTAAAGTTACATATAACTTTTGTTATAACAAACAATTTGAACACTGCCGTGTGGTCCGGTCTAAAGTTATAAAATCCCTAAAGTGAACGGATTAGAAGGAACCGCTAGCATAGGAACCACCGGTAACCATACGGTAATGTTCAACGGACGCACAAACTGTTATTCTAATATTCTAAACCTACTACCTCTCGACTTTCAAGTCTGAAAGATGTGTGAGTAATGGTAGGCCAGGTCTCACATTGTGCTGATTATAGAACAATGAGCTTAATGAAAATTAATAAAGAATGTATATAATAAATTCGAAGAGGACATTAGCCGCTTTCAATTTGGTTTTGAAAGCGGTTTTGGTACGCGCGAGGCATTGTTCTCATTCAACATGATGGGTCAACATAACTTAGAGGTGAGGAAAGACGTTTTTGCATGCATCATAGATTATTAAAAGGCATTTGACACGGTTCAACAAAACAAAATGGTAGAAATCCTAGACAGCAAACGTATAGATATGAACGGATGAATAAAAGTTAATGGAGTGAGCATAAACAACATAAGATACGCAGATGATGATGTCATGATCCTAGTGAAGAAATGTAGTGTAGGATACAACAAACGGAGACAGTTTTTGTTAAATGAAAAAAACGATTATGAAGCAAAGAAATCAATATAGCAACGATAAGAAAACTAGAGGCCTTCGAAATGTAGATACACCAAAGAATATTACGTACTGCCTGGGTTGACAGGATAACAAGTGAAGAAGTACTACGACGAATTGGGATGAAAATACAAACCAAATACAAACCCCTGCAAGAGAAAATAGAAAGAAGAAGAGCGATTGGGAGACAAAGGCTAACATTATTGTCAAACATGCGGGTATGGCTCAAACATTTGACTTCAGAAATAATAAAATAAATAAATGGCTGGCGCGACAGCTCGGGATGAGCCAAGGCCTAGCTTCTCGCAATTTTTCATATTGTACATGTTACATTTTTCGCACAAATGGAAGGGACCTACAATTTATGCCGATTCCGAACGGCGAATTTAGAAGCACTTTCATGACAAATTATACTCCCGGCGGCTTGTCATTTCCCGACGAGAGGTGGTGCCGTGTTCGTGAGTGTTCGGTGGACATGTCTAGTGCTCGCACACCACTTGGTCACTTCCACTTCAATGATAACAGTGACTCAAAGTAAAACTTCATTCTAAGACTCTTCTCCATTACCCATAAGACTAACTGGTTCTACGAGTAGAATTCTCCGCCTCTAGGTATCACAATGGGCCTTGAGCCTAAGTGAAATTTTCATGGGACACCTAGTTAACCTATTCTTGGCTGCAATTAAATGATACGAAATAGGAAAACTAGCTAGCCGGAAAGGAAGGGAAAGCCTCGACATGCCTTAACTCGGAACCATGGAATGACAAAGTTCATGGAGACACGCCTAACACGTCATCCTGGCAACACGCAAATTCACAACCTCAAGCAATATGGTCTTTAACAGTATATGGGGAACCGACCGGTCACTATCCTCTGGGTATATGCGATCAGAACAGGTTTTTAAATTATTTATGACTGGCTCAAAACGCCCCTAAACCTAGGTGTAATGAGAAGCATGAAACAAACAAAAAAATACATACTCGCACTTAGCAGATCTAAGTTAACACTTCTATTAAACACTTCTAATAAGTTCGCAATCTACTAATCGGCCACAAAATTAACGCATTTAAATATAAGCAAGGCGGAAAAATGTATCTGCGAATGTGTATGCGTTATCACAAGCAGAAAGGTTAATATTTCGTCAACGATCCGGGCAAATTGTTAATCAAGACATCAAAAGGCAAAAGAAACCGTATTTATGCTGGGTGCTGCACTGCTGCAAAGAATTGCATGATGATCACCTGTTTGGGGCGTATTGATATAAGGTTTTAGTGAGTTTTATGCTTAAAATACTTAAACAAGAAATAGCGACAATGAAAGGAAAAAACAATTTGTTTATCACCTACTTACATGCACACATTGTCTGATAAGAAATAACGGAAGGTGTACGCATTTGAGAGTAACGTGAATATGTATTTAATATGTGCCATTAACGTGAGGGTTCTTATTTTCATTCATTCATTTTCAATGACTCGCTTATCCACTACGAGGGTCGCGGGGCTCTTATTTTATGAACAAAATTATAATTTACCTTACACTTGTCTGCTCCCTTCAAACACTTGTCTCCTTTTTTGTAATAATTACTCCTTAACAAGGAACGTATGCCTAGAGAAGGAGAGTTAACAGAAAACTTTGTATTTTCTATAGTTAAAGCATAATTTACCTTAGGAAATGTTTGTTTTGTTTTGAATTTAATTTGTAAAACATAAATGTTTGCCAGTACAAAATTATAAATGAAATTTCTTTATTCTTCTTCTTTCTTGCATCTATTACAATAACAAATATACATTTGTTTTGAAATGTCAAGCGGCTGTATACGTGTGGCCATCTCACTCTGTAGTAAACAGTAAACAGCGATTGATATAACTCACCGGCTCCATGAGACGGAATTTCCGTCAAGAATTTAATCTTGCAACAAAAATTTCTCGTGGAGACGGGAAATTTGCAGACAGAATTTCTTTCTTGATACTTCTCTGTACATTTCTTTCTTGTCTTCTTTCCAGACAGATTTTTGACATTTAAACGTTTTACACAGCGCCTTCTATAAGTGAAACAGGCCGTAATGCTCGGCAAAAATGTCAAATACCACGTGCACGAGTCGGCTTACAAAAATGTTAACAAATCGATTGGAAGCCAAGACGAGTTAGGTTTTTATTTGTCGAATTTCTTCAATGAAAATTATCTTTTTATTAGATGAAGTTGCAATATTATAGTGCGAAATATATGAGTTTAAGTTATTTTGTATAAACCGTGTGAAATTTAAGATTAGAATTTAAGGAAATGCTCTGTGTTGCTTTGTTGATATGGCAACGTTGTCTGGAAGCCAAGACTACTTCCTATCCTATCTAGGCTATGGAATTTTATCATCGCTGTTTTTCACCACTTTGTGTAATGACATTTGTTACGCTTCAGCTATTAATTTTTTCCTTTTCTTTATTTAGAAAAATAGATCGGGCAGATTTAAAACAATGTTACAAGATAATATTAGATTTTATTTGTTTAATTTTTACCTTTTGTCGTTAGAAGCAAAGCGCCTCTTCGGCAATTTTTTTCTTATAAATGACGGCTGTAATGCCATTTTTATCATTTCGATAACGTTTTTCGATAACAGTTGGATAAAAATAGTTTGGTGGCACAGTTTTTATCGCGGCTAAGGAATTAAGGCGGATAGTTATCCAGATTTCGTAATTCTATACAGGCTTAGTTACTTACTTACTTAAGGTGGCGCTACAGACCGGCGTGGTCCTGCGCCTCAACCAACAAGCGTCGCCAGCGATCTCGATCTTTTGCCAGCTGTCTCCAGTTTCGCACGCCAAGTTGGTTGAGGTCCCCTTTCACTTGCGTGCGCTACCTGATTCGCGGTCTTCCTCTACTGCGCTGACCCTCGGGTGTGGATTCGAAGATTTTCCGAGCTGGAGCATTGGTGTCCATCCGCTCTACATGACCCAGCCACCTCAGTCGTTGGACCTTCACTCTTCTGGCTAAGTCGATGTCGCTGTACAGCCCGTACAGTTCGTCGTTGTATCTCCTCCTCCACTCCCCGTCTATGCAGACGGGACCAAAAATCACCCGAAGAATTTTCCTCTCGAAGCAGCCAAGAGCAACCTCATCCGCTTTAGACAGAGTCCATGCCTCTGCGCCGTAAAGCAGGACTGGGACGATTAAGGACTTATAAAGGGTCACCTTAGTTGTTCGAGAGAGGGCTTTGCTACTCAATTGCCTTCTTAGCACAAAGAAACAGCGATTGGCAAGAGTTATTCTTCGTTTAATCTCAGCGCCGATGTCATTGTCTGAATTTATAGCGGAGCCTAGGTAGACAAAGTCCTTAACTACCTCAAAGTTATAGCTGTCTATAGTGACGTTCTGTACAGGCTTAGTTGTTAGTCTATTTAACATGGAAAGTATTTTCTTAGCCTATATAGATTTACCAAAAAACACACGCCCATTGTTGATTTACTATTGCTATCGACATATTTTCGAACACTATTGTTAGCAGTTATCGATAACGCACAAACATGTTTTCATATCACCGATAAACAGCTGCTTGAAATGTCATTTTTGAAAATAAACAAACGTCAACTACTGGAGGTGAAGGCGTGCTCCGTAGAATTTCTGGTTCTTGAAAAATATTCGTTGTTTTCACGATTTCAAACAATTCGGAAGAAGTGCAAAATGAAGAAATTTTTTGTGGTTAATAGCTGGGGAAAGAATGAAGCACCGATACAATTTACCTCTGTTCCAAACAAACAAAAAGTCGACACATCAGCTAGCAAGAAGGCGAAGAAAAAACAGAAGAAGGCCGAAGCTAAGAACGGGGACCTTAGTATTCCTATTCCGCTGAGTACGCGAATACCTTTAGCTCCACCACCAACACCTCCAACTACACCAGAGCCAACAAAAAAATCTAAATCTATCCTCAACGGACGCATAACAAAACAAAAGAACAAATCAAAGCCGGCAGTAGAACCGGCAATAATCGCGCCGCCGTCTTCCAAAACAGCGTCCAGCTTTGAGAATAAATTAAAAGAAAATCTCATGGGGGGACGATTTCGTTTTATCAACGAACAACTGTATACCATGAGCAGCAAGTCAGCAAAGAATCTTTTTAAAGAAGACACATCAGCGTTTGAAGCCTATCACGAAGGCTATCGACATCAAGTCGAAAAATGGCCCATAAATCCCTTAAATAAAGTCGTCAAGTCAATTAAGAAATTCCCGAAAGATTTTGTCATTGGCGACTTTGGTTGCGGGGAGGGAAAACTAGCTCAGTCTGTGTCGAATAAAGTGTTTTCCATTGATTTGGTTAGCTGCCGCAACGATATCATCGCATCTGACATGGCAAACACGCCACTGGATAATGAATGCCTTAATATTGCCGTCTACTGTCTGTCCCTGATGGGAACGAATTTGAATGACTACCTCCTGGAAGCAAATCGTGTCCTGAAGATGGGTGGAATTTTGTTGGTAGCAGAAATCCAATCACGGTTCGACGACGAACGGCAGTTCATCAAGTCTTTAGAGTATTGCGGCTTCGATTTGGTGAAGAAAGACACATCAGTGAAGCTGTTTTATTTTTTTCAATTCAAAAAGGTGAAGAATGTCGGCAAGGATGCAAAGTTGACACCATTTTCGTTGAAGCCGTGTGTATATAGGAAAAGGTAAGTTTAAGTCTTTGGTGAATGTGTTTCGATAATGATTTTACTCGGTTTACTTGCAGATGAAATTAAGGACCACGACAAGAAACTATTTCATAAACTTTGTACGAGCCACACGATGTGTAAATAAACTAACCTCTTTTAAGTGTTGTAAAAATTATTCTTATCATTGTCAAGAGGGTTTAGACTTGAGTCCCACGTTATTTAGACAGTAAATATTCCTAGATGGTTCATTGCCAATGTTAGTTGGCATTCTGGTACAAACCAAGTGCTGTGGTTTCTGCTGTTTTCTTAATTAGGTAATAAGTGCATTGGCAGTAGCGGTGACAGTGGTTAGTGGGTAGGAAAATTACATACAACATAAATGGTTGCGAAAAGCTAGGCCTTGATGCAACCCGGGCTGTCGTCCCAGCTTTTTATTAAGTAATGACCAGGAACACTTCTAAGTTCTAATGCACAAGTTGGTGTGGTTCGGAGCAAGACTATTACATCAACACGTGCTTTCCGTTGTTCCCCTTCCAGTCGCCTCCTTGTGGTAATTTGTGATGTTAAATAAACTCATAACGTCGTAAATCCATTATGCTGACCGCTGACACCATTCTTTCACACTGATACAACGTGTTTTTCGCATTATGAATCTTCTTATCAACTTGGTAGTTCCTTTGATTAGAAGGTTCATGAAGTTGTCTACTTTACAGTCTCTAGGAGAGAGTCCACACTGACATTGCATACAATTAGCAGTGGAACAACATCATATTGTCCACATTCTCAATGAGTTGGTTGACACTACGACTACCCAAAGTAAATTTCAGACTTTATCTTCAATGTTAATGGACATTGTCTGGCCATTATAATGCATATTAAGCTCCTTTACTGCGCTACGCATTAATTGCGCACTGAGCACTCATACACTTTTACCGCTGTACTCGTCATATGTATGATCCACTATGGATTAGACAAAACTTAGCCAGGCTACTGCTTGGCAGTAAATTTTTGAAACGCTTTGCAGATCCCTCGTCTGGATGAAATCATAACAGTCAGCTCATCGCCCTTATTTCCCATTGCAGAAGAACTAGCCTGTGCCTGTTTCTGCCTCCCACGTTCGCTATTAGTATTTACCTTCGAACAGGAATGCGGATATCCCCAGTGCCATAACATAGAAGAATTACTGTGAGAACATAGAATGTGGACAGGCTGATTCATATTCTGATATCTCTTAATAATTCCTATACCTCCAGCGTTAAGTATAAGTGACAACGCTGACAACATGCCATCAGTGAAGCCGAAATTGATGTGCTGAGTTTCACCCGAACGCCACCACGAAACCACTGGTTTAACGAACAATGTCGGCAAGCTCGTACAGCAAAACAAGAGGCATGTAAATCGACTCTGAAGAAAGAGAGCTGCTCTGAGGCATTTTAGTGCAAAGGTTAGGTGAGTGCTGGGTGCAGATAAGATACAGTAAAAAGAGCAGTACAAGATGGCTTGTCGGTGTGATACACAGAAGACTGAAGTATGTACATACATACGTATGTTAAGCGTCTTTCATTAAGCGCTTCCTATTTTAAATTTTAAAATTTAAATAAAACAGTGTGTGTCGGATATCATCGACATTTTTTGTTCGTTTGAAAGGCCTATCGATGCAATTATGTATGGAATATAACATCGTTCAAATGTCCGCCGCGGCTTCTCTGGGTGGCGCGCATCCTAAATATCCAATTTTCCATGACTTTGGCGCATAAATCAGGCTGAATTTGACGGATGGCATGGGTTATGTTGGCTTTTAGGGTCGCTGTGGCTTGTGGCGTATTCGCATAGACCTGCGACTTCAGAAAACCCCACAAGAAAAGGTCTAAAGGGGTCAAATCGCACGATCTCGGTGGCCAGTTCACATCACCTCCACGTGAGATGACCATGCCCTCGAATCGCTCGTGCAGAACTTCCAATGTGGCATCAGGTGTGTCGCACGTAGCGCCGTCATGTTGGAACCACATGTCGTTCACATGCATATCATCCAATTTGGGCCAAAAGAAATTGGTTATCATCGATCGGTAGCGCTTGCCGTTGAAGTTGATGGCATGGCCAACATCGTTCTCAAAGAAGTATGGACCGATGACGCCGCCAGCCCAAAATCCTCACCAACAGTGACTTTTCGGGAAGCATTGGACGCTCTTGGATATCATGTGGATTGGTATCGTCCCAAATTCGACATTTTTGTTTGTTGCCTTACCCATTTATCCAGCGTGAAATAAAATTCAACAGTTTGTTTTATACTTTACATAATGATTTTATTAATTTATTTTACTGTTTTATTTATTTTTTTATAAGTAACCTTTTGTTCTTAAAATTAAAATTAAAAGTTTCTATAATAATTTTTAGATAATAATTATAATATAATATCCTCGCATATAAATCAATTTCATTGTATATAATACAAACATGTTTAAATAAAAATTTACAAATTTATTCTTTTCTTCTTTTTTTTATTCGTAAACAACCGAAGAATGCTTTACTGGATCGAAAACAATTTATTTATGATTTAAGAATTGTTTTGAAAAAAAGTGTTTGCTTTGCTAAAACGCATTATTGCAGTTAATAGGTTGATGATCGATAAAGACGATGAGAATTCGATGAATACTTTCACGAAATGGAGAGGAAAAGCTAATTGCTGTTCCAGCCCGAATGTTTATTTATGTATCAATGTTATGATGTTAGAAGAAAGTAGCGCTGAACAAGTCTCAGATTCTATGTAAAATTCAAATACGATTTACATCTACATATATGTATGTATTGTACAAGAAAGTTTAGTTAAGGTTAGGTTTGAAAATCAATGAGGACATGTTCCCCTTTCTCTGCCACTGTCCAAGCCTCTGCCATCTCAGGTATGAATTCCTTGAAAGATACTTCTTCCAGGATATCAAAGAACTAAGCGACAAACATATCAATGACATCTGTTGGTTCAACAAAGCTTCAAGATGGTTCGAAACTTAAGGACAATAGGAGAGTGCTTTAAGAAATTGCTCCACGAGCTAGTGATACATACTTTCCTTCCAATGGGTTTTTACTGACCTGAGTGTGGAGCAGATGATTCTTTGTCCACTCACCACACATCTACCTTAGTTTAGCTTAACAACGCTCGGTTTCTACATTTGATGTTGGACATATGTACACACATATGTATATTTCCAGCAGAGTTAAGTGAATACTATCACAACTATTTCGGCATTCGAAATTTGCACTTAGGGGGAAAAAAGTGGTTGGTTAGGGGTCAGGATTCTCCCGAAGCATTCGGGCAACAATAAATAGGTTTCGGATCACCAATGATAAATGTAAATGGTGTACCTACACCATGTATGTACGTATTTCAGATTCCTGGTCATAATAATATTCTAGTTGACAGAAAAGAACTACAAATTGTATATCTTGATACATTTATCAATAGATACAGGAAGATACAAAATGGTTACACTCACACTATAACAAGCTAATCAAAGATTTCAAGCCTATCGTTAGTCAACTTATCCAGCCCTATGGGCAAATCCGAGGAAAACAAATTGTTCCCCGAACACTTCTGTTCCCGTGAAACAACGCAATTCCTACAGGAATACAATTAGTTGGCCACATTCAAAAGTTCCACAAACAAAATATGGCGGAAAGATTCGGGTCAACTAATGGTAATATTTCCATCGTTAAATTGTTTACGATACTTATTTCTCGGAGGAAATTTTTGGTTCCCTTTCGAAAATGATTTACGGTGCCTATTTTCTGAAAATGGGAAACGTTTCGGAGGAAATATTCCCGATTGGGGTGATTGTGACTTATGGTTAGGGTATCAAAATTGCGTCTTAGCCTTATTGTGTCTATACAAGTACATAGGACCTCAATCATAGCCAATTATCTTTTAAGCATAGGGCTCGTCATTTCTATCAGGTTATAGATGTGCAGAAGGAAACGAGGAGGCTAAAGAATTAGCCAAGAAACGATTGACCCTTGAAAACTCTTGCAGAGAGATGGTAAACCCCACCACTTCCCTAATTCATAATGAAGGAGACCGCCTCAAGTAAGTCAACTCAACATCGCCGACAAAGTCAGCTATTACTTTGAATTAGTGAAGGAATTCGTTTACCTAAGCTCTGCTATCAATTCTACCAGCGACAACACCGCGGAAATGGCACTAGCAATTCGTGACGTTTTACAAGACCATTAGCCCCGTTCTGCTATACGATGCAGCAGCATAGACCTTGTTAAAAATATACCACCAGCAAGGACAGGAGATTTGCACAGGAAGTGGAACAGACATTTTAAGATCTTTTCTCATATATGCACCGGAAAGAATTATTCGCGAGCGCAACTTTATATATACTCCGAGACATACATATAACTACAGTAGTAACGAACCGTTGACTAAATGTATAAAGCAATTCAACTCTGTTTGTTCTGTTATAGATTTAACTTTAGATAGATTGAAATTCAAATGTATCTTATCCAATAGTCTATGAAATTAATGTATTAACAATATTGCATATTATATAATCTTTTCTGTAATCTGTTAGAGTAAAGCTCGGTAGATGAAATAAATGAAATGAAATGAAAATAAAAAAACTACAGCGAAATTTATTATGAGGGATATCTAGCTTTGTTGCGTGGTCTCCTATGAGCTAGTAGCCTGCTACGATTCCTGCAGAAACTGGGGCCGAATTACCGCAATCGATAACAAGTGAGTGAGTGGGATTCGTGATCAAATGATCCATAAACTTCATTAGGAGCCGTAATGCCAAATCCTCACATTTCAATGACGAGTTACTCGTTAACGAGTCTTGACCTGCTTTGTTTTTGGTTTGTTATAACAGGGTTAAGTTACGCAGTTAGTAGGCCCATTTCACCTTGGGTTGTCTCCAAATATTAGTCGGGGAAAAATGGTATATTTCTGCCTGTGAGCTAATAAGGGATAACCTCCCCCTGGCCAGTTCCATATTTTATTTTTCATTTCTGGTGGTGGTTATTAGTGTGCTTTACAGTAATTTGTTGTTTGCCTATTCCAAATAAAATGTGGTCAGAGAGGCAAGCCAGGTGGCATTAACTCAAAAACCCCCCAAAAAAAAAAAAAAAACTTCACAAGTAAGCAGTGTTGGCCACGAAGTCGAATGAGTACAAGACTTGCAGGGCCTTGGGAGTATTGTATAAGTCGAAGAGGGCACCGTGTAGATGTACATATGTATTCTAATCGGGAAAGGAAAGGCTCTTTTTGGCATACTGTACCTGGAAAAGTAAACAATCAGGCATTTTCTTTCAGGCAGTCGCGAAGAGAAGACAAACATTTTCCTTGCTTGAGGTCTAATACACCGCCAGGAACCGAATACTATGCCGCATATGCGTCGTAGATGTCATAAGACCCATGAAAGCACACAGGACTCAATTCAATTCAATAAGTGACAAATGAACATGTCGTTTCTAGGAAATAAACAGTAAATGAGCTGTTGCGTTCCACAAACAAATATATGAATTTATTCATTTGCGGCGTTTATGCTGCTTGGGTCTTCAATAAAGGCCACGGTAAAGTACGAAGAAAATGCTCAGTAGGAGTGGGACTCAGGATTTTTTTTTATTAACCCAATGACCTAACCTACTCTAGATAACATCATACATCTGTTGTCCGTACCAACCAGTTGCTTGAGTAAAAATAAAAATAAAAAAGATTTGAAGAATCAATTTTGATTATTGTTTCTATATGTATAAAATTATTATTTCTTTGTTTATTTATTGATTTATTTTTGTTTTCTTTTATGGAATTAACAAAAAACTTAAAAATGTTTGTGGTTTTTCTTGTTTTCATCTTTTTATCTTAAAATTTAAAATTTATCTATAAAGATGCCATCTCTAATAGTTATTTGCTTTAATTCGTATTTTTAACTTTAATAATAATAATAGTATATGTGTATTGTGTATATATAATTTTCTGTATATATATAATTTATTTTTAAACATTTTTTTTTATTTTTTGTAAATTTTATTGGTAAAACGTGTTTGTTATTTTGTTTCTTTTAAATTTGTTTTTACATATTTCTACTGATGATTTTGTTTTTAATTTAAGATTGTTGCTTGGTAAATTATTTAACTTTTCATTTTTCTTTGATAATGTTAAAATTTTTCTTCTAATTTATGTAAATTTTGTTTATATTAATTGAAATAAGTTTTATGTTGTTTTATTTTCGTCCCTTTTGTTTGTGTATAAACAAGAATTTTTTCTATACAAAAACTAATAAAATTATAAATTGAATTATAAAAGAATTTAAATTAAGGAAGTAGAAGAGTAGAGAAAACAAAATGATTTAAGTAACATTGAAATAAATTGCATGATATAAAAATACAAATATTGCTTAAAAATATCGTTGAATAGGTGTAAAAATATATATATAAAAAAAAATATAAAATAAATTAAAAAATACAATTTACAAAATTTGTTTCTTTATGGTTTTTTATACATACTCTATGTATAGTTCCTTACTTGGTTGAATTATGTTTTAAAAATCGCTAAAAACTATTTCTTTTTTTTTTCACTAAAATTATTTAATAATTATATGTAATAGTCATACTACTGCCCAATAATTCTTATTTTTTATATATGTGGTGTGTTATTTGTGATTCTTTTTCAAGAAAGTTTTCTTTGTTCATATTTTACAAAATCGAAAAATTGATTCAACAGCTAATAGAAATTATAATTTACATTTTTTTGAGTTTTGTTTTTAGATTTTTTGTTTGTTTAACATTTAATAAATATCACCAATGTTTTTTTTTATGTTTTCTTGTTCCTTTCATTTACTGCTCTTTTTTGAGAAAATTTCTTTGCGGTTGCAAGAGGTGGTATGTTGCGGTAAGAGTTGCTTAATTTTTTGTAGGAAAGGGAATACTAATACTATTTGTATGGTTTTCACCGAGTTATAGGAACTGAAATCTAATTAACCTAGTAAGCTGTCTTCGAGACTAATCCTGGTGCTCTTTTTGTTGCAAATATTTGAGATTTCATGTTGAGGTAGACCAACATTAGATGAAACTGCAGATCGATAAATCAAAGTCAAGTTAAAGAGGGATTACCAACTTGAACAATACGATTTTCAAAAAAAGGCGTGTACTAGTAATCAAAAGACCTCAATGGGGAAACAATATTCAATGAAGGTTCTGGCAATTTTCTGTCGCAAAAAGTAAATACATTCAAAAGTTTGATAACGCTGTTATGATGACAATCTGTCCAACCAAAAATAGAACATAAATCGCAGCCGCGCTTGTATTATTTTTTTATTGCATCAATCATGATCATCATGATGAGATGGAACAAATCACAGACTAATAATGGATGTAATTCAATAGTGTCAACTTTAATCAAAAGCTCCGGATGTGCAGTTTGTAAAGCGTTAGCTCTATGCTATATGTAGTCTAAGAAAGTCTGAGTTTAAAGTAACCGATAAGGAGTATGCTTTAATGAGGTTTTGGATGCAGAAAACTGTGCGTCTTAAATTTGACGAATTTGTATAATATTTCCAGACAAAAGATCTTCATATTCTGTACGTAAAGTAGCATCTAGAGTGTTTTGTATTTGATTTGGTAATGTATATATCTTCTGTCTGTAACTAATGGATCACAAATACTTTTCCGATCTTAAAACATGATAAATAAAATATGTTTTTGGTCATCAAACATCATATTATTTATCAGTTGTGGAAACTCCCCTTGCTCCTGATCAAATGGGTGAATAATCGTACGACTAAAATATGTCCGTACGTGTAGTCTGAGACAGACGTTATTCACCATTGTCGACAACTTTTTAAAAAAATATGGTATAGATTATAGGAAAAGTGGCTTGCATCATTGAGTAATATCAAAGGAACTGCTTTATTGTCCTGTAAATCATTGTAAGGCTGATTTTTCCTTCTTAATATAAAACATTACCTTAAGAAACAGCATGGAATGGTTGTCAAATCTCGGAAGAGCAGGTTGTACCAAACACATCACCCGTTAACAGTCGCCTTTAAGAAAAAACTACCTAAGACCTCAAAAAACGTTTAAAAGGTCCGAAAAAAAGATTATCGTAAAAACGACACAAGTTACTGTGGATTGGAATAGACTTATTACCTAGGCTGATTCCTGGGTACATAGATGGCGACGTAGAATCGTTGTTACTTTGGTAGTAAATTCAATAAGGTTCAATAAGGAGGTTTAGAAGCGGACGTAAATGATCGTATTAATAAAGAACAATTTCGGGGTCCTATCAACATCTCACAAAAATGTGATTGTTCAAGCGTCAAGTTGTGTGTCAAATGGCCGCACTTCCCGGAGCAACATATTAAGCAAATTCAAATTACTCCCTGAGCCATATATGATGAACTTTTGACCTACGAAAATTCTCCGAGAAAAAGAAATTATTTTCTGAAGAAACCTACAACAGAAGGCAAACGCTGGTCTGGCCGACCGTGTTGCATAACCTGGTCCTAAAAAAATTGTAATATGACATAAAACCAAATCGCAGAAAGCAAAATAAAAGAAGAGAATTCGTTACATATATTTTCCACTTCCATTTAATATTTTTCTGCCTAGTTTAAGGTCAAAGTTATTTGAGGTCCAACTTTTCTGCTGTTTACAGCTTATATCTATCAACATGAATTTACATGTTTAAAATTGTATATGTCTTCTAATTACTTTTACAACAATAAGAAGGGAATGTTTAGTTTTCGAGAAATACTTTAGCACTATACACTTTACAACATACCATCCCCACTAGCAATCCACATACTGTACTCTAATCAAATGTGTAAATAAAACAAAGTCGCGTTCATCAAACAACCAATTCAACTGACCAATACATCTTAAGATAAATCAAACAACCTGTACCCCATTCGAAATGTCCCGCTTTACTGTAAAATGTCTTGAATATTGAAATTATCATTATCCAGGGAATTGAGCAGGTCCTGTGTGGAGAAATTACTGGCATCGACGACGGGCAAATTATCAAAGAACTCCAGACACAAATCGTTGGTGTTGCCAACAACGGAATTGATTGTCTGATTAATTGATGACGCTGCGGTTTGCATGGAAGTTGGTGGCGTGTTTAGGGGTCCTCCGGTTATAGCACCTTGTACTGCATTTGCATTGTTTCCTCCGCCGCCGGTCATTTGTATCATTTGCTGTGTATGCTGTTGATGTGTTGTCGTTGTGGTAGTTTGTTGAACAAATTGTTGCTGTTGTTGTTGTTGTTGTTGCTGCTGCTGTTGTTGTTGTATTGTGATTTGTTGTGATTGTGACATGTGCATGGAAGCCATTTGCATTTGAGCCATCATGTTCTGCTGCTGTTGCGGTTGCTGTTGATGATGTTGCTGTTGCTGTTGTAACATCTGTTGCATAACAGCGGCTTGCTGATTCTGATTCATGCTACCCATCATGCCTTGTTGCTGGTTTTGTTGTGCGGCCACTAGTTGATTCTGTTGCTGTTGCCGCAACAATTGCTGCTGCATTTGAGTGGGTGTCATTTGCATTCCAGGATTGGGGCCCTGTGCCATTCCATTAGGACCGGTTCCAAGGCCACCACCTGCTGCTGCGTTGGGTATAAATCCACCTGTTAGAGAGAGTATTAATAAGAAGCAGATGATTTGCTATTCCTTCCCCCAGCTTACCTGAATTGAATCCACCATTTGGCGCCTGTCGCATGGGGCCTGGTCCACCACCCTGCACACTAAACGACATACTCTGCTGCTGTGACATCATCATGTGCCGCCATTCCTGTTGCGAACCCATTGGCATACCTTCAGGAGTGACTTGTACATTAGGCGGCCTTTGTGGTCCAGCGCCCATTGGACCACCATAGGGGCCCATCGCTGTGCGAGGACCACCCGCTGCGGAATGTTGCATATACATTGAGTGTTGTGGCCGCATCATAGGACCTAAGATTGCGAAACATTAAAAAAATGCCAACAATATTAATATCAAAAAGGAGAGAGAACTCACCAGATGGTGGAATGGGTTGTTGGCTCATTCGCCGCATTGCTGCTGCTTGTGCCGCTGCATTCGGAAACCGACCACCGGAACTCTGATGCATCATCTGTGCTTGCATAAGCTGAGCTTGCGTCGCCTTATACTCAGGCGGTGGCGGTCGATTCCCGCCAATGTGTTGCTGCTGCATCGCCTGAGCTCGCATCATTTGCTGTTGCTGTAAGAACTTGGCCTGATTCATTCCCATCGGTCCACCGGACATCATCATCGAGTTGGGACCCATACCACCAGCTGCTGCAGCTGGATTCATTGCATTGGGTACCATAGTGGCCATGCCACCCATTTGACCAGCCATCCCATTCATACCACCCATACCCATGGCACCAATGCCACCGGGTCCACCATTGCCGTGTGACATTTGACCCATACCCTGCGGCATATTACCACCAGCCATGTTCGGATTCATGCCACCCTGACTCATAGGTACATTCGCCGCTGCCGCATTTGCAGCCATTTGACTCATGCTTGCCATTGCGCCGGATGCTGAAGGATTTCCAGCAGCTTGATTGGGAACATTACTGTTTGGAGCGTTGTTGGAAGCAGCACTGACAGTTGGACCACTACCAGGTGCTCCAGCACCAGGTACACCAACGCCCATACCAACAGCATTGGCAGCCGCTGCAGCTGCCGCAGCCGCAGCTGCCGCGGCGGCAGCTTGAGATTGTCGCTGTCTTAGCGATTGTTGTTGCTGTTGCTGCTGCTGTTGTTGTTGGGTGAAGCTGATGGACTGCGTCTGAGACATGGTGTACGAGTCATTTGCAGGACCTTTAAAAGGACACAAAATGTTTAATTAGTGACAGAGGAAAAAAATTAAAAGTGCAGAATACTAACCAGATACATTGTTGATTGTTTGATTTGATTGCTGATTTTGTGGATTATTGCTAAGATTATTGCTTCCTTGTTGCGGATGTTGTTGCGGCTGCTGATTTTGTTGTGGCTGCTGCTGCTGTTGTTGTTGCTGCTGCTGATGTTGCTGTTGCTGCTGAGCCTGTTGTTGCTGCTGGTTAAAGAATACACCCTGCTGTGCGGCAACTGAAACGTTGCTCTTTAGATCGCCACTTAGGTGCAGATGTTGACCAGCCGATACCTGCAATAAAAAAAAATTAAGTATGTACGTTGCTATGTTTCAGTAAAAATGTTTTCGGAATGCATAATCGACTTATTGTAGGTGGATACGCTTTAAGATAACCTTCTAATCCAAGGGACTTGCATGTTAGGTTAGGTTAGGTTAGGTGGCTGTCCCCGCTCACACACTTAGACCAGATTGGACCATTGTGATACCACAGTGAAGAAACCGGCTTACCGGCACCAGGGAACCAGAATATGTAGCACAAGTACATCGAAGGGAAACCGTAACGATGTTAACCCTAAGATTTGAATCATTTCGTCCCAGAGATGAAGTTTCTTATCTTCTGTATGTCGAGTTCAGCTAGATTGTTAAGATCATAATAAAAGTATTTCCCGAGGGTTTTTCTTTTTAGCGCCGCAAGAGCAGGACATATACACAGTAGGTAGGTCGTAGTTTCCTTTTCCTCCGCGTTTCTGCAGCTTCTACAGAAATCATTGGAGGGGACCCCTAGTCTAAGTGCATGTCTGCCTATCAATGTCCGGTAAGGACCTCTATCAGTGAACCTTGATTTCTGCGGTTTGTGGATACAAGTTTCTCTGTCTTCTTTATATCCAGGTAAGGCCAGGTTTGTTTTGACAAGAGACAAGTGCTGATGTTGTTCCACCTGTGGTTTGCTTCCGTTTCAAGGAGGAACTTAATCGATTCGATAGGCGCAGGCGGTTCGACCAGGTTTTCGGGGAGATGCCGTCCTGCATCCTCTTTTGCCAGTTCGTTGGCTCTGCAGTTGCCTGGAACGTCACTGTGTCCTGAGACCCAGCACAGGGTTACGTTGCACATGTCTGCAATCTCGTTGAGAGATCTGCGGCATTGCTTTACCAACCTTGATCGTATTATCGGCGACTCAAAGGCTTTAATAACTGCCTGACTATCTACATAGTTTGTATAGTACAATAGCGCTACAATCTATCGCATTAATTGGATGCCAAGTCTCAGCTTCGCCGACTGCCGTAATTTCCGCTTGAAACACACTACAGTGATCCGGCACTACAGTGACTAAGCCAGGTCCGTTGGAGAAGACTACAGCATTCGTACCACCCGCTGTCTTTGATCCGTCTGTGAATATTTCTAGCGCGGAATCGCTCAAAACTGTACCAGATTCCCAAGAGCTTCTGCTAGGAATTTGAGTTTTGTACCTGACGTTGGAGTCAATATAGGGGACAACGTAGTCCGTTTAACTAGGAATAGTATGTTTGCCCTTGAGGATTCTAGAGTTGCCCATAAATCTGGCGTGGTCAACAAATTGGATTGCCTTGGCTTCTAATTTGGGAGGGGTGATATACGTAATCTTATAGCGTTTTGTGAAAAGGACTAGTTCAGTTTTTGAGGGATAAACCCCGTGGCCGACTTTCTTCGTCCATCCTGCCAGTATGTTCAGGGCAGATTACATAAGGTTTCTTATTGTAGGGAGGAATTTACCAGTCATTGCTATTGCAATGTCATCAGCATATGCCGTTGTAATAAATCCCTCCCTATTCAATGTCATTAACAGTTCGTTAACTACCGTTAGCCAGAGTAGTAGTGATAATACTCCGCATTGCGGTGTACCTCTGTAGACCGTCCTGCTCATTGAACAACTCCCCAGCTCAGACGGCGGTTTCCACCGATTTCCCCTTGCAGTATGCATTTAAGGATTTCGATATGAGATTGCTATCCAAGTTAGATCTCATGTTTATATAAAAAAAGCCTCTCTAATGTTTTCAGAAGAAAGGACGTTAAACTGATCGGACGGAAGTCTTTGTGGAGAGTGTGCGAGGTCTTCCCGGCTTTCGGTAAGAAGACTACTTTAACCCTTCTCCAGGATCTAGGGGTGTAACCAAAGGTTAAGCAGCTGTTAAATATTAGAAATAACCAAAGCCAAACCTTCCTGCAGTTCCATTGGAACTATCCCGTCCGCCCCCGGTGATTTAAATGGGTTAAAGATGCGCACTGCCCAACTTATCCTTTGCGTGGTGACAACTTCGTTTGGCACCGGCAGTTGGATTATACTGTGACTTTCCACTGGGCAACCCGCTACTATTACATTTCTGGGGAAATGCCTGTCCAGTAGTAGCTTTAGGGTTTCCTCGCTGGACATTGTCCAGTTACCGTCCGCTTTTTTAATGAAACTAGGAATAGTTGGATATTTGGAAAGGATTTTTTTTAGTCCTAAAAGAATCGCTCGTCTTTTCGTCTCTCTTCACAGAAGAGATATCATGTGCTTCTTTGTGCTTTCCCTAGCTCCAACTTGTATATCCTTACATCGTTCTTATAAAGATTCCAGTCGTCTGGATGCCTAGAGCGTTTTGCCTTGTTCGAAAGCTTCCTGGTCTCCCGACGAAGCTCATTCAGACAAGTGTTCAACCAGAGATGCACTTACATAGTACCTTCAGAAACCCCCGCAGAGTTGTGCGACGTGCTCCATAAAAAATTAAAGTTGAGAAAGGAATAAGGAAAAGGTTGTATTATATGTACAATATATATAGTGTGCTTGGTATTAGAATGCAGTTCATTAAAAAATACATTGTTATTTTAACGTTTTTAAGTGCTGGTGATAGGTTCTTACTAAACTGTTATTTATTTATAGTCAACAATCCAAAAACTTCCCATTAAGTTTGAAGACAAGAACCTTCAAACAGCCCACCCAGGCGGTGCAAGGTTGTTTCTTTAAGATCACGGGAAATATCTTGGAAAAATAAACGGGAACTTAAACATTAAGGATGAGAGACGCCTATATGCAAGACAACCCTCTTCATATGCAAGAGCGCAGCAGGAGGGCTAGTAATGACGGGCTGGCTGTAAACGGTTCTTGCATGGAGGAAACGTTGGTCCATGTTTTGATGTTAATCCTTTTTTGCAAAGCTGGCTACCAAACTAATGTGTCATAGGTGAGGTTCGATCTAATGATTGCGATGTTAGATCAGTGCACGACTTTTGGCTGCAAGCACCATCTGGGTACTACGACTTTTTCGTGCGAGTGGAGTGCTACTAGGTATTTCCCACCACGATCGGCAATATTTTCTCCCCGCGAAAGCTTCCTGTCTAGGATTAGTCCTAGTTTGGATACAAAGTACATGGACTATTTCAAGTGCAATCATTCGGCTTTCTAACAAGTTCAAAATATTGATGTGATCTTCAGATTTGACAATTTAGCCTGACTATATTTTCACATAAATTTGAAAGTGAAAACTTTCGGTTCGTTCTTTAAAAGATTGAATATATTATTCATTGGTTGTTGCGTAACATGCTACAAATAATTTGTTATATTTCACATATATTTTTTCCACATGGTTAAATGTTTGAGCGTTCATTTTGCATATAGATATATTCACAAGTTATTAACCTCATTTCTATTTAAAACATAAAACGATGCTCGTTTCTATTGTCATTACAGAGAACATGTAAGCAGAGCAGCACATCATTGTTATAACAAAGTTGCAACTTTTACGACTCCGTTCGTTAGCATTCTATTCATACTACTTTGTTTACAATTAAACCTAACGAAGCCCTATTAATATGTACAAGTACATATGTATGTACATAAGAACATCAAACAAAATCACCCACTCACAATCGGACTGGGTTTCTTTTAACCGGGCCAAAGCCAAACCTCACAGTACAGGTTGGATGAATGGAAATTATACGTACAACGGTGCTGCGATTCCCATCAGTCTTTCTATAGTTCTTACATCGCTATGTACAGTATCCATCATCCCTCCGACCCCCTAATGTTTTTGCGCTATAACATGTAAGTGTGCACATATTCGTAATACCATTCCTGCACTAGAATAACATGCAAAGTGTCAGGTTTTTGCGCGAACATGTTGTGACTTCTGAGTCTCATATTTCAAAATTCCGCCTAATTTAGGGGTGACAGAGAAGGTATTGAACTGAATTATTGGATTTCAAAATGGATAGTGTGTATACGAGCTAAACTAAATTGACTTCATCCAATGGAAAGTGCCTGTGAAAATTGATTTAGTTAGAGATATGTAGATGAAAACATGCGCAACATGTTGTAAAGCAGTAAAATGTTGCTAACTCTCAGTGGGTGGAGATTAGACGGGATGCTTGCTTTCATTTTCTTTTCGCTTGTCTTGTGGAATTTGCGATAAAATACAAAGGAATTCAGCTGTCCTAGGGGATGTAAGTTAAACTAATGGATTCTGTAGTCATTTATCATTACTATTTGTGCTTTCATTATCCTTGTTCAAATAAAAATGGCGTCACTAATGAGGCGGATGGGAGATAGCGCTGCGATTACACATGTACATACTTCTTTATTATGTCGGTTTTTTTTTAGATTTTTTTAACTTGAAAATCTAGAGGAACCCTTCCTATATCCATTCTAATGGACTTTACTGTACGCAGTGGAAAAGGGACTTGCATTAGACCAGTTTAAGTAGTTCTCCTGGCAGAGCTTAGACCAAACTTAGATCTTTTGTTAAGCCACTTACATACATAGGCTGGAAAAGCTGCCAGGATTACTGGGAACATCTAAGAATGACCTAGGGAAAAAAGGTGAATGTGACAAACCACATTTTACCTAGTAAAGGGCTGAGTATGGTGACTATGGCTGAGGCCTAGCTTCTCGCAACGATTCATGTTGTACGTGTTACATTTTTCTCACGAATGGAAAGAACTATCATACAATTTATTGCCAACTCCGAACGGCGAATTGAGAAGCTTTTTCATGACAACTGGTACTCTTGGAGGTTTGAGTGGCGTTTGAACGCACTAACCACTGAGCCACGGCGAAAGATTAGCAGGTTATCATTCTAAAATTGGTGTCTTCTCGAACTAAGTCGAAAGGCATCTATTCAGGGGATTTCAACCAAAATTAGGATCCCCATACCTAACCGCCAACAGCGGATTTGTGTAAAGTGCTGTTCTGAGGAACATTTTGAACAAGATCGAGGTCGTAGAGGCGAATCCACTGTCGAAGGGTTTCAGTCTGCAGAGAGGTATGGCTCTGCAGTTTTTTGAAATTCCAAGCAGAGTCGGAAAAAGTCAGACAGACTAATGCCTCGCTTGTTAAGATGACAGTTGAGTGAACAGTGTCCAGTGAGGAAGCCCGATAGAAGCTTAACATCACTTTTGTTCATTGCTTGTTGTTTAAGCCGTTGGTGAAGGTCTTAAATTGATGAAGTCCCGATATTGAGTTCCATTTGGAGAGTTTTTCTTGGAGCTCCCATGAGTTGAAGTCTGGCTTGATGTTGCGGGTGGGTAGACCCCAGAAGGGAAATGGCCAATGCAAATTGGGCTCCTTGTTCAAGAATCTGGATTTTGTTAAAGAAAGCCAACCGCTTAAAGCTCTGGACAAGTTTTGAGTCGAATATTACGATCAGTTTTCTTCGGAAGTTGTGTCTTATGCGTTCTCTGGCACGAAGCTCAATTGCCTATACCTCTGCCTGAATGACAGTCAACTGGTAACTTGAAGTTCGGGCCATAAATGCTCGCACTCGATCTCCGGTTCTTGATCCGTCAGCATATAGGTACCAGAGGTAGAGGTGCCGGTTCAATTGAAACCCACTTAGCACTAGGATGATGGGTGAGACAACCGTGGGTGCCTAGTTCCAGCCTGTGGAGTTTAGAAAGCGGATAAGATCTCGTATCCCTTCACCTGAGATGTCACTGAGGTACCCAATCTGGCTCTTGCCAGGCTTCATTTTCATGGAATACCTAGTTTGGGCGCATTGTCTCCAATTGACCAATGCCGCGTGGTTATCGCCGTTATTCTGGCAATATCTGAGTGTATTTGTCCTTTAACCGCTCCTAGCGGGGTGTGTACCCTTGCCGCGAGTAAGCCATGCAGAACTGACCCCCGCGTGGGCAGCATACTACACTGATTAGAAATTATTGGTAAGTGGTTTATCATTACTTCATACGGTGCAGTCAAGGATGATTGGGATGAAGTCAGAGCGTAATTCAATTATCACTTTTGGTATATGCTGTCCAGAAACTGAATGCATGTGCAGCCCAGAATGAACTGGCACTGGCTTAGGCAGAAATCGATGCCTAGGCCTTCCAACGATTGCTATGTTGCTTTGTGTTTTGACAACAGCATTTTTTTATAAACTCCTCTTAACCTATACCAATCTTCATCTGCACCATTCATGCAGTTTATGTGTACAACCGTATACAAGTCTTTTAAATACTGGTATACATTTCCCAATTAATAGTTATAAAGCCTTTAGCTGATTAAAATACACAAGGAAAAATTAGAAGGTTCTAAATCCGCATCCGATTGCATTCCTGCCATTAATAATTCACATCCATTAGAATTTCGTCCTTGCATTTGTTTTTGGATGTATACGAGTACGTATGTGAAATTCCAGTGGCAAATGAAAGTCAGAGCATCGGTGTTGTGGCTCATGGGATTCTGTACTATCGGTTCACATTGTGCACGAATGAAGTTCTGTGCACCTGGTATTCAGAATCATATTTGCCTTCCATTGAATCAGTCAGTTGGCGGCACTCGGATGAGAAGCTTTCCCTGCGATTCAATTCGCACAGTCTTTTCCACATTTGGAAAATCCCAAATGTATGTGAATAGAAGAATATTGAAGTTTTTTGGCAGCACCCGGCTTGTAGGACAATTCAACGAGGGTACTCACCGACCATACTACGTGCGCTGTTCCGACAACTTGACTCACATCCACGATATTTATCTGCTTACGACTACATCCACATGTTTCCCACTTAACAGTTTCACATTGCTCAACAGATTCTCCCTCTTCTCTCGCTCTCTTAGCGGACTGCACTCTGCGGGAAAAGTGTTTAAAACAATTTATAGAACAATGACCCATGAATGGCGCGCGCGTATTTTTCTATTTTTCTCCTCGTCATTCTCATCCGTCCGCCACCTCCTGCTCCTCTTGCATCTTTAATTTGTGCAGTTTTTCCTGTTTTATTGTTTCGCGATTCTTTTTTTTTTGCAGTTTTTATATCTATGATGTTATGTAGTGTGCTTCATGATGATCTGCTACATAGTAAGGTGTGTACCAGATGTACATGTCATGGAACTCACCACTATTGGGTAGGATATGTCGTTGCAAATGCTTTTGTTCATGTTCCACACCCCCACCCTCAAAAGCGAGTGCAACAAATGTTTGGATGAAAAAAAAAAAAAAAAAAAAACGAGAGGAAAATGCGAAAATCCATTTCGCTGTTGACGTTGTTGTTGTCGCTGTTGTGGTTTATATATTTTTTATATTATTATTAACCACTCGGTGGATGTTTATGGGAGCAGAGATTCATGCCGCATACTTTGATAGAGTGCAGCAAGGGGTTGTGGGGTTGCATTGGAATGGAGTGCTGCATCCCACCAAGGGTTTGATAAATGAAAATTGGATAAAAAATTGAAAATTATACTCGAAGGTAAAAGAACGGACTTTAGGTGATGAAGGCACAATAGAGCATGAGCCTCTTTTTAGGGGTTTGACAACATTGGATAAGATGTTATTTTCCTATGTATATATGCCCATCAGATTTTTACATTTTATTGCAACACGACATCATGGCGGTCAATAAAACGGTGCCATGGTCATGGTGGTCACTGACGCTCAGTGGAGTTAGTGCTAAATAAAAATATAAAAAACGGATTAGAACTTGATAACCAAATCGTGAACAGCGTTCACCAGCGCATACAAAAATTCTAGCATTAACCGAAACCTAAATCAACTCTTCAACATACTACGAACTCTATACCCGACTCTGTTTCAAAGTGTTTGATGGAGTTTTATTCACTAGACATAATGTGGTTAAGGCTTTCGCTTCTGGGATCTATTAACTTTCTGTGTTGCCTATATCGTTCCTCAATCAATGACCAACGGTCCCGGGTATTCGAACATCTTTTTGAAAAGGTGGACTGGATACAAACTCATCACCCAATAGCCGAAATCATTATTCTCAACAACTTTTACCACAAGCTTTAGCTTCTTCAATTTTATTCTTTGCTAAAATTTTATTTATATGTAAAAATAATTTCATAAATCAAATTGAAATGAAATGTACATATAAAAATAATTAAACTTGCAGCAAAGGATTTCAACCGTAAGGTCAAGCGGAAGGATTCTCTATTAGTCACAATCTCGCGCAACTCGTCAAGGAACCTTCATACATCCCAGATAAGTGGAGAGACTTCAAAAATACTCTAGACTTTTTTTCTCTCTTCGGAATCTGAATCTCCTTTCCGATCCTCTAGGAGGAGCCAGAGATACTAGAGGCTTTCCTGAGTTAACCGTTGTGTAGACAGTCTCCGTTCTGAATTTGCGGATACATACATGTATCATGTAATTCCAGAAGAAAACGGACTACATTCCATTTTTAGACTGCAACCGGAAGTTCTTTATTAGGATTTCTAAATGATGGTTGCAGCGTCATTCAGTCTAAACAGAGCAAACTACGGCAATGATTATAGGAAAAAAATATGTATAATCATTATCATCATCATTTTTCTTGGAAGCTGCGTTGGGGGCATCCGTTTAACGTACCCAAACCATCGAAGTATGCATCTTTATATTTGAAGAAGTAACTGATCGTCATTGAGTGCTTTGCGTATTCTGGTGTTTCTAAGTCGATCTTGACGATTTACTCCAGCAATACAACGAAGAAATCTAATTTCGGCAGCTGGTAACCGCGGTCTTATTCTCTCGGTTATTACCCAAACTTCATGACCATCGGTGAGGGTCGGAACAAACACTGAATTGAAGACCGATAGTTTAGCACCAATGCCAAGTTCGGCCATCCTGATAACAGATTGACCAAGCTGTCTCATAAAACTGAATGAGATATCACCACTCAAGAAAGTGACTCATAAGGTTATGAACAGAAAAGCCTTCGCACTCCTGATCATAAAATGGGTTCTGTAACGCTGCTGCTGTAACGCAGACAAATAAAACTAGAATGTAGAGGTTAACAAAAAACGGTTAGAGGTAGCAGAGGATGCCCGCAGTGCGGTCTGTTCTCCCGCTTGCTCTGGACTCTAGTTATTGACGAACTTCTAGAACTTCTAGCTAAATCCGATTGCAGAGTACAAGGATATGCAGATGAAATCGTCATCAGTGTTTTGGACAGATTCGAAGATACCATATCAGATATGATGCAATGTGCTATCCTTATACCCCTTTCCAGCTAAAGAAAGCATTACCTAAGGGAAATATCACTGGAAAACATCCCCATCAACTTACCCGGGGAAGCGAAGTACATATCTCGGAGCAATCCTCGACAAAACGCTTCACTGAACTCTTATTACCAACAACGTGATTGGGGCAGTGTTTATGTGCCAGCGCCTATACGGTAAAATATGTGGATTGAAACCCAAAGTGATCTACTGGTTTTACAGTGTCATATCATCAAACCAATGATCATCTGGCCAAAAACCCTGCAAGCCAAAACACAGCTAAACTCATTAGCTTAGTCTACGTTGACATTAATAATGTAATGTAGACGGCAGCCTAAGGACACACGAGGGTACTGGACATAATTAAGTTAATGGGCGAGAAGCATAATACCGAAAGCCTCACAGCCGCATCGGACTATCTGATCCCCTACAATGATTTGAACACTGATTTTCTCATTCTATCCCCAACCCGAGAGGACTGGGAGTCAAACAATGTAATCAAAGACCACGAAACCGCGATTTACACTGACGGCTCAAAAATGGAAACAGGAACAGGAGCCGGATTCTAATCGGTAACCCTACAGAAAAAAGAATCCTTTAGATTTTCAGAAACCTGTAGCGTCTTCCAAGCCGAGATCCTGGTAATAGAAAAAGCTGCGGGCTACATAA
The DNA here is from genome assembly GCA_917880715.2 of Matsumyia berberina. Classification (NCBI taxonomy): domain Eukaryota; kingdom Metazoa; phylum Arthropoda; class Insecta; order Diptera; family Syrphidae; genus Matsumyia; species Matsumyia berberina. The sequence goes on along the minus strand of OU862871.1, from coordinate 46,594,601 downwards.
GAGATTATCAACTTCCCTCATCGGATTTTACCATTTTCGTTGACAGTCAAGCAGCTTTAAAATCGATAAAATCCAATACAATTAAATCAAACAGTCAAGAAATGTCGAGACACGCTGATCACCATAAGGAACCATACTGTTAAACTCAGCTGGATTCCTGGACATAAGGACATAGAAGGGAACATAAAAGCTGACGGCAATGAACATTAGCGAAACAGACACATCTGTAATTCCACCTATTGGGAGATTACTCGGACGCTATGGCCAAAATTAAATAAAGCTAGAAAAGGTGCCTTCTGGCCCTGGACAGATCCTATATCCACATGCTCACTGGAGTTATTGGAAGACACAGCGCTATCGGAGTCATGATCCGCAAGTGGAGAACCGAATCCAACAATTTATGCAGAAGCTGCGAGGTGAAGAAGAGGTAGAATCAATCAAACATTTGCTCTGCCGCTGTCCCGCCCTGCAAGAACGACGTCAACGCGCATTAGGATCAAATCACTGCAAGCATATCAGAGGTAACAGCCTTACAGTTAACGGACCTACTCAGATTCTTAAAGAGTGAAATTGATGAGGTCTATCCATCACACACCCTACGAAACCTTACCTAAGAAGTCGGTGAAAGATTGCCTGAAAGACGCTGGCATAATTTGGGAAACAATAGGATTTAAATAAGCTGAAGGTTTCCGAGAGCACTAACGGACCAACGTCATAGTCTATTTTTGACCTGCCGGTAAAGATAGCTGTGGCATAACTATCCAGCAATGTTCCTTCCTCTCATTTAGGTCTGGAGAGAAATTTTGCGGTGAAACTTTTGACGAAATTCAATTTGGCAATGACATAGTCTGTCTGGGAATCATATTAGGCATAGAAGGCCGTACTAGCTTTTTTTTTAACCCGCTTCCAGCTTCACTTTGGGTCAAAGATGATATCAAGATATTTAGCAGTGGAGGAGAGCATTCTAGCGTCGGAAGGTGAAGTTTGGTATTTTGATATTTGTATTAAAGATCTCATAGCTCAAGTGGTAACCTGTTTTGAGGGCAGTTTGCAAATAGGCCGCTATAGCGTAGCAAACTCCTGAGATTTACATATTAACTTATCAGGTAGGTAAAACTATCCATTGACAAACTCCAGGTTCCTAGGGTTTTAAAACAAATTGGGTACCATCTTTATGTGGTCTAAGTGAGCTGTTGGCACTTCTGTGAACAAGGCCACTCATACCTATACCTAACCTAGCTTAGTTGGGGGATGATGCTAGTATTTGTAAAAACCTTTTTTCCGTAGTTAATTGAAAAAAAATTTCGACATTGTATGAAAACTTAAAGTAGTAAACATGCCTTCAAGTTGGTTTACAACCCCATTAATACTCAACAAACATGCAGCAACGAAAAGGATATCACTTCAGTTACTCACTCATTTGCTATCGTTGCGCGATATCACATCAATTCTGTTCATGTTTATCGTGTCCATTACCTACAGATTCTCATTTTAGATGTGCGCGCTACTTTTTCTTAAATTTTTCTTTTCCTTTTCTCGTTCCATTTTGTATTGTTTCGCAGTCAGTTTTATGTGTGTCAAAAGATTTATGTCCTCGTTGAGAATATTATTACAAGGATAAACCAGAAAAAAGGATATTTACCCGAGCGAAGCGGAGCTCTTTTATTCCTCCCGTTTTCCCAAGGTAGGGGGAAGAGTACGAGTATAAAAGAAATATTGAAAGGACGACCGTTTATTTGTTAGCACACAAAGCTACTTACTAATAATATGTAAATAAAGAGCGTGTTACAGTGATTTTTAATCAAGTCCTGAAAGCTGCTTTAAAAAAAGTATCTAAGGTGAATTTTGGATTAATTGAGTGAACATTTGTCCACTTTTTAGACTCACAAGACGACAGTTTATCTAGGTAAAGAAATTTATCTCATTGAAAAGCTTTAATCGCTTATGAGAAGTAGATTGTCGTGCCCTCAGAGGACCAGAAGAGAAGAAGTATGAATGTGTGGCACAATCAAATGAATTTAAAGTGAAAATTAAATAGAAAATCCATACATTTTTTGAACAAAACAACTCACACAAGTAGAGGGTGGCGAGAGGTGGTTGGCAGTTCCTAGGTATGCAACAGCAGCGTAAGCTGTGAGTAAGTTTATCGTGTTCAAGGATTTCTCATCTACTTGCGTGAAGTTGCTGTATTCCACTGTGTTGTTGCTGGTGTGTTCAGGAAATCTATCCTCTTCCGACACTTGATGTTGATGTTGGTGTTTCTACAAATTGGAGCATATTGAGAGAAGAAAAAAGCTTTTCCTCTTCCTGTATTCAGTGAAAGGCGAGCTTTCAATTACGAAATTGAAAAGGCTTTTGGAAGGACAACAGCATAACCAGCATGTTGCCAGCATTGCCACTGACTGACTTGAAATATGAGCTAAGGATTTGTTGATATAATTGTGGAATTCGTAAGGATATCCCCTTTTTTGGTGAGGATGTTTTATTTTCATAAATTTCCCTCCTCTCAGGGCATTGTAGGCATCGCATAGGTAATTTAAGTGATGCATGGGATTTGGGAGTTTATTTTCGTAATAATTATAAATTATGTCCCGAAACGAAAGACGCAGTGAATATTAAGTAGCTTAGTTGTTTATTTTTGTTTTTGCGTGTGTTGAAGTTGAGGTGAAATAGATAAATTTACACGAAATCGCTGCAAAAAAGACGAAGTTTAGCTTGAATTGATAAAGGTGGTTGACACCCACACACCACAAGAATAACGAGTGATCTTTATTCGTGAAATATAAAGTCTTGAACGATGCTGAAGGCAATTTCAATTTTAAAATCAATAAACGGAACCTCTTTGACAGGGATAGGGTTATCCAACAAGAGCTTCTATTTTAAAGCAATAACACCCCATCAGCGAAAGTATGACGTTGTGCGTGCTCTGCTCTCTTCAATACTTGTGTTAACTGGACCTTATAAGCATGTAGGCCAAGATTCGTATACAAAATGCGGTGCAATACGGATAGGTCCAATTCGTGTGATCGTCTCGAAATGGACACACCTAGGTTGTCAGCCACACCACACCGCCACACCGTTTTTGTAGTGAAGTGAAACTTTTTCAACACGTTATGCGAGTTTGTACCGATCCACTTATTAAAAGTCATCGCTATGATAGTTAAATGTTGACAGTTCAACAATGGTGCGAAATTTTAAATGGCACCTCTTGTCGAATGACCCTATACCTCGGAAAGGATAGCCTTTATGATACGATATCATACCAAGACTTTCGACTAAAAACTCGTTCCTTCGCTTGTAATACGGCGAGGTAGGTAGCTTTAGGTCTAGGGAGGGCAAAGTCCTCACGGACACACCACAAGGGTATATAATCTCTCCTCTTATGGGGACACACTGGAATGGTCTTATGTTAAATGCGTAGCATATGCAGACAATCTAGTCATTCCGGTTACAGGTATGTGATAGGAGAGGTCATGCAAGGCACACTCCAAAAAATTGAAAGCTGGGCAGAGGAAAATACCCTTAGCGTTAACCCAAACAAAACGGAACTGGTACTCTTCTTTAAGAAGACCAAACCAAGTGACTTCGACGTACCTACGATAGGAGGTGTACAATTGCAACTCCGCGACAGCGTCAAGTATCTTGGCCTTATACTAGACAAGAGGCTGACCTGGAGGACGAATTTAGAAGAACGAACTATTAAAGCTTAACAAAAATACAACGGGGCCTTCTGGGTGGCCATGGTGCAGTGGTTAGCATCATCGCTTGTCACGCTGAAAGTCCGGGTTTAACTCCTGATGTCGGAAAAACATTTACTTCTTAAATTAATAAAAATCGATCAACTGTGAAAGCTGATGGCGACTCTACTGCGAAGGCATAACACTGGCAGTAGAGGATTATAAAAAAATAAAAAAAATAATAAAAATAGCATATTGGTCTGGTTGGCCAGCCCTGAAGAACAAATATGCAACGGAAATGCTTACACAAACACAACGAATGGATTGCCTGGGAGTCACCGGCGCTCAAGCTTCGACACCAACGGTTACCATGGAAGTGATACTAAACATCCTCACAGTACAACTCGAATCAAGGACTCTGGCAAGACACTCAGCGCCAAGACTGAAGGCCTTCGGATATTTCGGCACGACTTCTAATATAGGGCACCGAAAAATGGTTGAAAAGTTCAGAACGATCACGCGACTTATCAACCAGCAGAGTGATTTTAGAGACAAGCCAATCAGTAATTTTAAAACAGAATTTCCTTCTCGGGATTCTTGGGCTCGAATCAACGAAACAAGCAACAATGATTGGATAGTAACTGTATTTACAAACGGCGTAATCTTGGAACACCACAAACAAAGAAGAAAAATAGAAATCTGCTCGGATAGTCAAGCAGCACTTAAAGCCGTCACAAATCCAACATCTAGATTTGATCCGATCAGGAAATGCAACGACAAACTCAACAGGCTTGCCAGCTAAAAGAAAAAAAAGTCTGCGGTACAACCTGAAAAAGTAAGTTATTGAACTCTGAGAACTCTGATGCTTGAAGTAGAGTAGCCAAAAATTATAGAGGGCGATTCCCAAAATAGAAATCCGTGGTATGGTGTAATTTTGCACAGTCAAAACACTAGCAAGGGATGATTATTGAGTCAAAAGACTTACGGAAAGGAAAACGTTGCAGAGGAAAGTATTCTCTTGACGAAGGAGGAGACAACTTTACACAGAAAACAGTTGAAATAACATAATGTTTACATATTTGGTTTTAGTGCAAATGCAATAAAAGAGTCAATCATAACTTCTGGTTAAGATTTCAGAAACAACCTTGTTAGAGGTGAACCGAAAAACAACTGTTGCGATTTAATAGGCAATTTATCAGAAATTTAAATTCAGATACAGTTGTCGTTATACTGTAGTATATTGCAGTTAGCACCGGCTGCTCACACAACTTGGCTCGATGTTTGTCTGTCCGGATATGAACAGGAAAATGTAGGAAAATATGTGCATACAGAATGACTCGTTTATTAATCGGAAAACTTCGTAACAAATACTTACACGGGAGATCCAAATACATCAAGAAATTTTTTTGAAATGTCAATATCACCAACAGCCACTGTGCACAATGTTGCATCGCAATAAAATTCTTAAACTCAATTGATAGAATAACATTGTTTCCAACAATGTGAACTTCTATTAGAGAATCAAAAGAGTGTGATGTATAAACTTCTGGCTAAACTCACATCCAAATGTCACGAAACCCGGTGCCTCGGATGCCTTTTGAACGCCATCATCATTGCCAACACTCACTGCATTAGTAAACAGACGCGTACTTCTGATGGAATGTTGTTGCATCTCACGAAATCATCACAGCTTTGGCGCCAAATTCCATTTCAATTTATAACATAACACAGCCAGATTTCTGCGCGCGTTACTTATCCCACTCCATGGATAAATCAGATTCCTTGCACCCAGTTCCTATCCCATTGAAGCACTTAATTAGTGATCACCCTCCTGTCAGTGCATTTATTGGCGTTGCAATACTTTCCCCCACAAATTGACAGCTGGTGCATGTTGCTCGACTGGTGGACACCACGCGTCGGACAATAGTATGCGGTTGTCAATTTCGCAGGGGATGCATGCTGGATCCAATATTTCCTGCTATTTGCGGAGAAGTAGGTATGTATGTATGTATCCCCTCATGCGGGCACTTTTTCGTCGCACGAACTACATATTTCACTAAAGCATTCATTTTCTGTTCTTCGATTAACATTTCATTTTGCAAGAGAAATGCCTGCGAATAATACGACAGCGAAACGCGAATACATCTTGAATTTGCAATTCAATTGGATTAAATGAAAATTACCAAGATATTTATATGTCACACCCCGTGAGTGGGAGAGAAGGGAACAGGGGAGAAGTGTATCTAAAATTAAATCCAATCAAACGATTCATTTGCAAAACAATAATGCATGCTAGCAAGGCAGCACACTAGCAAGTGTATTCAAGAATCGAATCGAATGGGTAGGTGAGCGAAAATAATCGAGAAATTTTGGTTCAAAATAGACACATGTGTTTAAGCGCGCAAAAACATATTCGCAATGATTTTGTGAAATAAATTGAAGGGAAGTTGTTGTATTTTATGAAATAGGAAGGTTTACGAGAATACTTTACCAGACAGAGGCTGCATGGACAGTGGAATCTAGCTTAATTTTGTTTTAATGAAATCGAACTGAGACGAGCAGTAATAGACTTATTTCTTTTTCATCAAAAATATATCACCAATAACAAGTTATTAAACATCAACCAGTCGTCATTCCTAATTGAAGGCGACTGACATTTTAAGCTAAAAGTCCAAATATGCAATTGGTTATACACCAGTTGTCATAGAAAATAAAGCAGTGATAGTGTTGCCTCAGTGCGTTAGACTGCTACATATGTGAGCTGCGTGGGTTCAAGCCCCAGTCATGTCCACCGAACATTTCTCGCAACACAATTTCTCGTCACGAAAAAGCTTTTCCATTCACCGCTCGAGGTCGGCAATAAATTGTAGGTCCTTTCCATTCGTGCAAAAAATCTAACACGCACAACATGAGTGCTTGCGAGAAGCAATGGCTTGGCTCTTGCCGAGCTGTCGCGCCAGCTATTTACTTGTTTGTTAGTGGCTTTATTTGACATAACAGGGTGGAAGACAAGGACCCATCCACATGTCGCCCGGGGAGATACCACCACATCTTGTTAAAAACTCTGTGAAGTTATTTTTTACTACCTTTTGGAGCTTGGCAGATGGGCCGTTTGGGATTGGGAAACAAACCATAACGTCACTTCGTCCAATTTGAAAACTAGTTTCTCATTCAGATATCCGGCAAATTGCAACTAAATTCGGAACATCTCTCGTCGATGTCGTTGTACAGCCCGTCCAGTTCGTCTTTGTATCTCCTCTTCCATTCACCGTCTACGCAGATGGGACCGAAAATCACCCTAAGAATTAATTTCATCCGCTTGTGACAGAATCCATGCCTCCGCGCCGTAGAGGAGGAATGGGATAATAAAGCTCTTATAAAGTCTCACTTTAGTCATTCGGGAGAGGGCTTTGCTACGCAATTGCCTTCTTAGCAGAAAGAAACAGCGATTGGCAAGAGTTATTCTTCGTTTGATCTCAGCGCTGGTGTCGTTGTCTGAATTTATAGCGGAGCCTAGGTAGACAAAATCCTTAACAACCTCTATCTGTCTATAGTGACGTTCTGTCCGAGACTTCGGTGTTGAGTCTCCTTTCTTGTTGACAGCATATACTTCGTCTTGCCCTTATTGGCCGCTAAGCCTATCTTCGAAAGCCTATTTTCAACAAACTCGATGCAGACTGAACCGAAGCGGTCATCCAATCATCGATGTAAGGGCACAAACGAAAAAAACTGACTCCGAAGGATGTAAGGAAATATTTGCACCAGAAATACCATCCCGTAGCTTTGCTATCCATGGTATTGAAAGTTTTAAAAACGCCATCAATGTCAAGATAGTTAAGTACATAATTAGAAGGTCACGTGCTAATTAACGACTGGCAGTATGGTTTCCGAAGCCACCGGGGTCCACGGGGGTCTTTTGAGCTACGTAATCCACCTATGGACATCTGCCATCGAACAACACAGGGAACCACGAGCCTTCGCCTTGGATATCTCAAAACTCTCAAAAGTGCCTGGTTCGACGGTGTACATATCGTTGGACGCCGTAAATGGGGGAGCACCTCAAGGAGCTATAGGAGCTTTTTCTTCGCCGGCAATACGAGCAATATGCTCGGTAATGCGAACACAGCTCATGTTCGAAGATGCGATCGAATCCGATCCGCAAACGAAGATTTGGTAAAAATCTTACGGTAGCTGGGAAGCAGAAAACTTGTTCTTCAAATTATTTTCCAAAGAACATCTACTTTACCAGAACAGGTAATGGTTAACCAAATAAAGCGTGCATCTCCTTGGAGTAACCGTCAATTCTAATATCACATGGAACGAGCACATTTAAAACATTCCAAAATCAGCATCTCGAAACTGAATTATCTTCACATAATTGCAGTTTATTCTTTTTTACAAATCACGTGCTAGACAGTTGTATACATCTCAAGACGCTGCCCAAAGAATTTACATAAAGAAATAATAAGATGGGCAATTCTATACATGTATGTGGGTACAGCAAGCTGTTCAAGGCCTGAACGATGCCCTTACCAATTTCTTCGAACTGGAGCGCATAACAAGAAAAACCTAGTGCAGTGCAGACCCATTACGTGGAAAAACTGCAAGGCGTAAAGGCTTGAGACCAACTCGGATTTATAAGCAATAGTTTGGACTGTCCATCCATGTTGTTTGAACATTCTACGCATGAAAATAAGCAGAAGAATCTCTGTTTTAAATTTAAAATCTTTAGATTTTACTTGACATTTATGTAAGTGCAAAGGTAAGAGATTGTTTCAGGCATTACCGTTTCAAGTGAATTTCGAAGAAATACAGTCTCTTGCAGAGATTTTCATAACGCGACCTGCCAAAAATTTGAAGCCATTTGTCCACTTTAGCATCCCAAACACGAACCTCCGTTAAAAAAAATGTATATATGAATCTATGTGTCTTTATGTACATATGTGTAGTATATATGCATGAATATGCAATATAACGGATTCCAGGTAGAGTTGGGTGTTCTAAAGAACCCAATTAGCTCTGGGATGCGCCGTTTTGAAACCACAACAAATTTGACCTGTTTGATAGACGAAGATACATATATTTTATATTTTAATCCAACCTGTGGAATTAAGAAACGGGATTAGTTCACCAATCTTTTTCCTGGAAATATCTTTGAGGTCATTGAAGAAGGATTTGCCTAGAGTGCGCTGCCCGACCTTCGTTAAGGTCGGGAATTTACACAGGAAATGATGCAGAGACTCCTCTTTTCGCTGTTATCTTTGCAACTACAGCAGAAAGGGATATCCAGCTTGGCAACGTGGCCAGTGGCCTGTGCTAGCGGCTAGGATTCTTGCAATATCTGGTTTTGATTTGACAATCTGGTCTTGCAATATCTGGTCTTTGATATGACGCAGTTGTTAAGCCTATTCCACGCTTGGTTGACCGTCTTTAGAAAGTGGTGTTGGATATTGCCCTTAACGATTTCCGCTAGTGAAACCTTAAGGGCTGATCCCCACCTGGACAGGTCATCGGCTCTTTCGTTGCCGTAAATTTTACTATGGCCTAGGAAGGTGTAGTGGCCGAATCGATAGCTTTGATACGTACTTGCCTGCGCCTGCACCAACTCCACAGTCCATTTTCGAACTGTCGGTAAAAATAGTCGTATCAAAATCCTTGATCACTTTTCCGTTTTCCAGTCTGCCCTGGCTAGAAACCTTCCTGAGAATCATTTTGTGAAGTTAAGCTTGGGAGTTAAGTAGTCAGTCGAGGACACGACCAATTCGTTTGGTATTGTTTCCAGGACTTTACCTTGATCATAGGGCTTTGCGGTCCAGCACCCAGATTCTCTGAGCCGAACTGCGCTGCATAATACTATTTCTTTAATATGTAGGTCAAGTGGTAGTTGGTGTAGGATGACAGTTAGGACATCCGCTGGGCACGATCTCAGCGCGCCTGTGATGCATATACTTGCCATTCTTTGGACTGTTTTGATTCTGTCTGTATTATATTTCTTACTTAATGCGGGCCACCACACTATGGCGCCGTAAGTGAAAATTGGGCGTACAACGACTGCGTACATCCATAGGGTCATTTTTAGCTGAAGTCTCATTTTTTTACCGAAAGTCCTGTTCCAAGCGTAAAAGGCTATACTTGCCTTTCTAATGCGCTGCTCAATGTTTAATTTCCAGCTAAGTTTAGGGTCAAGGACCGTGCCGTATTAAGCACTGGGGGTTAGTGAGAGTGTTTGCTCGTTTAGTTGGGGACGTGTGAAGTCTTGTATTTTGGTTTTGGTAGTAAAGAGCATCATTTCGGTTTTGTCCGCATATCACCGAGAGAAACTTCCCTGATAAGTACTGGGATTACCATGTCATCCGCATACGCAACTACCTTAACCCTTTCCCTGTCTAGTCGCATCAAGATTTTATTCATGTGCAAGAGGCATAATAGAGGGGAGATGACTCCGCCCTGAATAGTTCCTCTGTTTACGAACTGGGCCAAACTGCTTGATCCTAGAGTTGCCTGAATAATTCGGGTGGATACTATCCATTGACCAATGAAGTCTTCCACCCCTAGCTCGGTGAGAGATTCTCGAATGGCTTCAGTGTTGACGTTGTTAAAAGCACCTTCTATGCCTAAGGTGGCAAGAGTGTATAAGTGTATTCTTTATAGTCAAGGGTTTTTTTTTTCGATTGTGCGTACAACTACATGCAGAGGCCCCAATTATGAAGCGATTTGGATAAAATTTGGCCTACACATTCGTATGGCCTCTGTTAAGCTGAGCGTAATCGGTCAGGAGGAGGCGGGTGACGCCTCTTCTTATTTCTAAAAAGGCACAATTCAAATAAATTCGAATTTCCGGTTTCGATTTTCTAGTGTTATAGTAGATATCAGTGAGCAGAATTAGGCTGTCAAACATTGTGACGCTATATTAGATCCGCCATCTTGAAATACTTCAAAATCGCTCGGATTTCGTTGAAATTGAAAATCCTTACTCATCATGAGGAAATTAGTACGAATTCTTTTTTAAAGTTGGATTGCCTTAAAATCGGAATAAAAGCTTTAGCAATGACATACGAAATTCACCTATCTATTCCGAGTCTTGCCGAAAGCATCTTTTTTATTTTAATTTTATTTTAGTACACTATAAGCGTGGCAGTTGTATTATTCCCATGAAACTCCCTTCTTTCACCCCTTGCTGAGTGAAGCATTTCACAAATTCAAAACAAAGAAATAGCAGTCTTCCTTCATAATCTCTACAATAAGCGTAACTTAAGCAATCTGGCCCCTTAATTTTATTTTGGTTCAAGTTCTACACGTCCTCAGCACCTTATCAGCCAGCCAGTTTACAACATATTCACGACCCAACACTAAAATATTTTAAGACCACATAGCTAGATGACATACGAACATGGCAACAAATCAACACCGACCGCTGCAATGGGGATTCGTACGCCTGTACTGCTATGTCTATGTGTTCCGCTTCAACAGCTCCCCTACCGTTGTTTCAGCGTGCAACAAACAATCTACTAACGAGAAATGATTCTAATGAAATTGCTTCTCTTTAATGGCCAACAGCAGAGAGGAGACAGAAAGAGAGCCAACTAAATAATATCGCCCTCAATAATAGAACTTTATTACTCGTAGGGCATAAATGGCGCCTATCCTTGTAAATGTACTAAACTACACTCACCGGAGGTGAATCGTATCCAAAAGGTATACATGACTGGATACGTGTGGGGCTGAGGGGGAGTTTACTCCCGAGTCATGTAATCACACAAGAAAGAGAAAGAGAGATGGGGAGAAAAGCTTTTTTTATTTTCGTCCTTAGAATTATTATCGAGGCGCAAGCTTCTAAACAGCTTCACTAGGACCGAAGTGACTTCACCTCGTTTGCGGGGAGAGGGATCCTTCATTTAAAGTATAGCCGCCTTCCTTCCAACCGGGGCTATGTGAAATAAGTGCGGTAATATTATTCCTTGAAACTCACCCTCGTGTACAAAATAGGTTGGGAATGATACGTTCTTCCATCGTCAAATGGGGGAAAGAAAGGGCATACGGACATATTTATGGATGGAATGGGAAGATATTGGGATGGAGCAGTACCAGGACCTATATACATGCGGAACACTAGAGAAGTCATCTTTTCTAAAACCTTACCACGATAATATCAACAACTTGGTCGGAAAAGTTTTCTGTTCGATTATTTTTCCGCCTTCGCCTCAGACCCTTGGCTTTTCTGATTTGATTATATTATTATTGTAATTTTCCTTATGAGGATATCCTGGGTACACACAAGAAATGTATTCCTTTTGTATTGGACTATGACATGGAATTCATTAGTGCATTAATTTGCTTTTTTATAGCAAGTCGAAGTACAAAGAGATGAGGGGCACATCTAACGATATACCAAAGGTATGCCTGAGAAGCTTTTCAGGACGCTAGGGGTAGTTACAGTGCTTAGATGTGTGCGCGGAACCAAAGATCTTATGAATCGTGAACGCAAACAATGCAGGCTGTGTGGCGTATGATGGGATGAGAGACTTTGTGGTGGTGATTGATGCTTTACGAGGTATCTTTTCAAACAAGCTGAAAATTTAAAAGTCAGTTTCCCTACCGGACTTTACCAGTGTTTATCAAACAGAGCTCTTACTGAACTGGCAAAGCTCACAAGCAAAAACAGTCAATATTTCATCACAAGCTGGTTACAGCAACATTCACGACAGCTTTTTAAAGTTGGCCAACCAAGTGGGGAATAGGCTTATTAACAGCGTCATATCAATAAAGACTTGGCCCGGTTATAACAAACCGAGAACAAACGAACTTTTAAGCAGATCAAGAACAAATTTTATAAATATGTAGGAGATTATGTACAAGAATTCTTGACAGAAGTTACTGGGGAAATTAAATTGTTATATGCGGTGAAGAGCTCGCCTTACTCGATGACAAAATGGACGTCGGTACTGGATTTGCAGTTTTCTGTGTACTCCTAAGGCTAAACCGTTTCTTCTGTAAAAATCGAGCATTCTGGGGGGAAAATCGTTTGGTTTTTACGTGAGGAGTTATGCGATCACGGAAGATGCGATTTGGGGGGTTGCCTCCATGGGTCTCACTAAGTAGACTGCGGTTGAATATTTTAAAATGTGCAAAAGACTAGCTAAAAGGGGACAACTCAAATGGTTGGACCAAGAGGTAAGTTTTATGTAAAATGGACCGGTGGACACTTCTGACTGAGACGACATTTAGAAGAGCGAAATGGGTTGGCATGTTTCGAGAAATCTCTCTAAATAAATTCCTTACATCGTCCGGTGAATAGACAAAAATAGCGAAACATGTCCAAAGAGCAATTGGCGGTGAGAAATTGTTGCCAAATTGGCCACAATTAACCAATCGCAACTGTTGAACTATTTAACCTGGACGACGAAGATCAACAATTCCGTCCACTCGATCTGGACGAAGTGAAGATTGCCGTATCTTAGCTTAAGTCCAACAAAGCTTCTGGTGCTGACGGCCTAGCTGCCGAGCTGTTCAAAGCGGCAGGCGATGACTTGGTAAGGAGCATGCACTAACTCATCTGTTAGCTATGGTCGAAGGAAAGTACGCCCGATGAACGGAACCTCAGCATTGTTTACCCGGTCCTCAAGAAAGAAGACCCTCTAAACTGCACCAACTACAGAGGCATCAAGATCTTATCTGCCGTGTTGTGTGAGCGCCTGAAACCGTTCGTCAACAACCTGATCGGTCCATATCAGTGTGGGTTCAGGCCTGGAAAGCCCACCATCCACCAAATATTCACACTGCGGCAGATCTTGCAGAAAACCCCAGAACTTCAAATCGATACTAATGACAGCTTCTATAGAGACGAACTATTCAGTGCCATGTCTAGTTCTGGCATCCCTGCCAAACTCGTCGTTTGTGCAGGATGACGATGGAGAATGCACGCTGCACCACCAAGGTCGGTCAAGACCTCACCGAGAAATTCGATGTCAAAAAAGGATTTAGACAAGGCGACGCGCTGTCATGCTACTTCTTCAACATTGCTCTTGAAAGAGCTGTGCAGAACTTCGCGCCAACACCAGAGTCACAATTTTTCAAAAGTCCGTCCAATTACTCGGATACGCCGTCGATATTAACATAATCGGAAGAACGCAGCGTGATGTCACTGGCGCGTTCGTGAGTATTCAGAGGGAGGCGGCGAAAATGTGTTTAGCAGTCAATGAGGGCAAGCCCAAGTATATGCTGTCAACAACAAAGGCCACCCAACAAATGAGTGGCAAAGCCCTCTCTCGAAGAACTAAAGTGACCTTGTATAAGACCTTAATTATCCCAGTCCTGTTCTACGGCGCAGAGGCATGGATTCTGTCACACGCGGATGAGGCTGCTCTTGGTTGTTTCGAGAGGAAAATTCTTCGGGTGATTTTCGGTCCCTTCTGCATAGACGGTGAATGGAGGAGAAGATACGACGATGAACTGTACGGGTTGTACAGCGACATCGGCTTAGCCAGAAGAGTGAAGCTACAATGACTGAGATGGCTGGGTAATGTAGAGAGGATGGAAACTAATGCTCCAACCCGGAAAATCTTCGAATTCATATCCGATGGTCGGCGTAGAGTGAAAGACCGCGACTCAGGTGGCGCACGCAATTGGAAGTGGACCTTAACCAACTTAGTGTGTGAAACTGAAGGCTGCTGGCTGAAGATCGAGCTGGATGGAGACGCGCCGCATTAAGTAATTGTTTTTCTTGTCGAATCTCTTTCTATTTCTTTGTTCATAAACTATCGCATGTTTATCACATGCATAGAACAGTAGACGTGCCATTCACCTACATAATTTGTTTTTGTATGGAAATTACAAAGTCCGTTTGTGTGAACTGAACCTCTGTAACCATTCAAAAACCTTCCAAAACACCGCCTTTAAGTGACCCTCGTAGAAATAAAAAACAGAAAATAAACATCTTCAGTTAATACTCATAAATGTCTGTCACATTAAATAATTACTGTATCTTCAAGGATTCCCGTTCACCAGTCCACGAACAAATTAGATTCAATTATTTTTAATTGCTTTCCCGGGATTTGTGTATTTTTCAATTTCTTTTTTTTTTGTCCTTTTTAAAATGAACTCATGAAAAGGAGGAAAATTAAATGTTTTCCAATCTCCCATCCAAATCACGGACGGTTTAATATTTCACTTCGAAACAGCAAACGTATACATGACGAATAGGTATCCCCTCAGAAGTGAAGTCGTTGAAATCAGGTGAAGCTCTTTGCAAACCAAAAGAGACAAGACAGAGAGGGCGGCCTGAAGGATTTTCATTTTTTTTTGCCACTCCCAAGGTTAGGAAATTCATTGAGATACTCGTATTTGCAAAATAAAACAAATGACGCTACTTTCTATCA
Organism: Matsumyia berberina; assembly: GCA_917880715.2. Taxonomy (NCBI): domain Eukaryota; kingdom Metazoa; phylum Arthropoda; class Insecta; order Diptera; family Syrphidae; genus Matsumyia; species Matsumyia berberina. Next base: position 46,579,549 of record OU862871.1, on the reverse strand, counting down.
AGGATGTACAACAACAGGAGTAAGTGGTAGCTGAGGACAATCGATATTTATTTTTAATTGCGAATTTTATAGATGGCAGAGTGGGAAGAATTATCTTCGAGTGTATTTGTGAATTGATTTGGAAAGGATAAATGGAAACAGTTCCTCAGGGGAGCTATGCGCAATATTTAAAAATTTATAAAGTCAAAGAATTGAAAGTAAAATCAGAGAACTGACGAATAGAGCAGTAGAAGCCATCTAGACACGGCAGAAGTCGACTGTATATACAAAACCACAGAAGGCAGAAATCAAAGAAAATACGATGAACGTTTCTATTTTCCGTCATGACTTTGGACTCAGCGAACTGGATACTTATTCTAGATGCCATCTATATTCTTATCCTCATGTTCAAAGCGTTAGATCGAATCCTAGATGCACACATCAGTATTCGCAGAATCTCATACCTTAAGCGGAGGTCCACATAAACAGCTCGCCATGAAGTAGTGGGCAAGATGGAAAAAATCAAATTGAAAATAAGCATAGAACAGTGAGTAAGAAAGGCATGACTTGCCTTCCACGCTTGCAACAGAAGCCTTAGCATAAAGTTAATACTTCGTCTGAAAATGTATGTATAATGTGGGGCAAAAGTCATCACCGTATCGGAAGACGCTCTAATTTTTGCAAATAGTGAAAAATGTCAATTCTACTTTGACATTTGTGAAGACATATACAAAATACACGTCAACAAGACATGAATCGCTATGCTCCTAAAGAACCTGGAATAATTGTTTCGATTTTTTTGCGGAATAATTCGTCGATGGTGTTTGCGCAGCGTAAATTTCGACGCAGATTTGTCCAACATCAACTGGGGAAACACTACGTCGTTTAGCCGTTCGCCTAGAAGGGTATGGGAAAACACGAGATGCTGTCAGGTCTGACCGGCCCCGGAGCAGCCGTTCTGCTGAGAATATCGCAGCTGTGGCTGAAGATGTCGCAGAGGACCCCGGAGTATCGACCAGACGACGTGCCACGCAATTGGGCATCAATCGGCGGTCTTTACAGAGAATTTTGGTGAAGGACTGTAAGATGTTTCCTTACAAAGTGCAGACAGTGCATCAGCTGTTGGCTGTTGACCGCCAAGAGTAACCTACGCTCAAGCCATCTTGAATCTCAACCACGAGGGAGACAACTTTTCATCGAAAATTATCATGAGCGACGAGGCCCATTTCCATCTCCGTGGAAATGCGCATAAGCAAAATTATCGTTTCCGCACCGAAAATCCGCGTATAACTCACGAAACATTAAACCCGCTCAAAGTTACTGCATGGTGTGCTGTCTACGCTGGAGGCGTCATCGGGCCTTATTTTTTCGAAAACGCCGCGTACGAAACGACTACTGTGGATACAAAGCCATGCTCAACGACATTCTCCTTCCTCAATTGATAAATTAGTACTGGAGAACACGTGGTTCCGACAGGATGAAGCAACGGCGCATACTGCACTCTCGTTTTGGCGATTTGCACTGGCCGGCAAGATCGCCTGATTAAACCCTTCCCGACTTCTATTTGTTTTTCTTTTAAAACATCAAATAAACATAATCCTAAAGCTGAACCAAAGTTTTTCATTCATAAAAAAAATTACAGGTGAACACTTTTGCGCCACCTTGTACATACGTATTCAGCATTCTTACGGGTTACTTGTCTGGTAGCTGACGATGAACAAAGTATACAACATAACTAAACTAAGAACTGCAAGCATAGGCATTATCGCATCGTTGCATTCCAGACCAACAAATGCGCTAACAGTTCTCTTGCACCTCTGCAACATGAAACCCTGTTACTCTGAGAGAATATGGATATTAGACTCCCAGAACACACGGCCAATGCAAAATTCTGAACTCAATACCACAAGAAGTAAACACGAACCAAACTGACCACTACACTGCAAGACTAAATTTTGGAAAGAAGGTACGCTTGTCAACCAGGGACCAAATCGTCTCCTTCGTGATTGCATGACTCATCACGTAAAAACGAGGCGATTTGGCTCCAGAATTCTAGTTTTTACGTGACGAGATATATGATCACGAAAAAGACCATTTGGCCCCAGAATGGAATAAACAAACGGATGGTTGATGCATAACTCTGACATTTCAAGTTTTATGATCAAAAATGAACCGTGAGGCTGGTGCGAGTATTTCGAAACTTTGAATACATCGACGTCGTTCAGGCTACCGCATTTCGTCTGCGTTTTCCAGGCGGAAATACCATCGAACCATCGAACTTGCAGTATATACGCAACCGGTTCTGTGTCACTCTAATCCAGATCTCAGAACATATGTACGTGGTAACGAAGAGGCCGATGAATTGGCCAGGCGACTTTCAAGTTTTGACAGATTTCTCGCGGAATGAGTTCATTTCCACTTGGATTTGTCAAAGGTAAATTAATCTTGCACTTCCTAAAAATGGCTTACCAAAGATGATTCGTACTAGTTGCATTATCTCTAAGATGATTTAATACCAATCGAAGGTACATTTTTCGGTTCGTTGTAATCTGTCCGGGTGGATGGTCGGCAACCATGCAGCACAGCAAGGCTGAGTTTAAAGACCGCTGCTGTTCAACATTCTGAACGATGACATTTTTTAACGAAAGCTACGGGAAATGGTGCGGCCAACGAAATAGCCAGACAGGACTTTCTAGGTACCGGTAGGTATCTCGATCTCGTCAAACTCAAGTCATTTGCCAAGCACCTGACTTACATTGATGATCTGCCTAAAGCAGAGTTCGAAAAAAAAAAACACTGACGTACAGTACCTTAGTGTTCTTTACGGTGCGCTTCTCAGAAAATTACACAAAAATATACCCAACGAAGAGTTAACAAACCCTTTCTCGGATGCAATCGTTTGTAAACGTGTACACAAACGATACACGCTACGTAGTGAACACGATGAGGAAGAAAAGTACCCGACGATTTGCCGATTTTAATTAAATTAAATTCATGCATCTGATGATTAACTCAAAAGATCACTAAACGTACCGTACGTTTAGTGTATTTCGTTCTGTATTCAGTATGTGTACGCGTATACAAACTCTTATGCGGAGAGGTAAAGATTGTATAGAAAGAATAGAAGACTATCGTTGAGTACTTTTTTCCCTCATCACGTTCACTACGTAGTGTGTATCGTTTGGGTACCAATTCACAAATTTTATGAGAGAACATAGTGATTGTCTTGCTTTTAAGTACTTTTTTCGAACTTTGGTCAAATGATGCACATGTATAATATGCCATAAAAAAACGCCTTAGATTTGCCAATAAAAACTGTAGGTCGACGTGGCTCAGTGGTAGTAGGACTGCTGTGCGAGCTGCATGGGTTCAATCCCCAGCCGTATCCACCGAACAATGACAAACCTCCATGAGTACAATTTGTCATCAAAAAATGTTGCTTGCAAGAAATTAGGCTGGACTTCGGGTTGAAGCGCCAACTATTATTTCATAAACCACAACAATCCTTTCTAAGTGAAGGTTCGTCCGCAAGACGGCGATGACAGTCAGGCAGCAATAAGAGCAATTCCCACTATAGACATAAAATCGTATTTTGTAAAGCTTCATCGACATACGCTTAGGACTCTTGAAGCAAAGTAAGCAGACTAGAGAAAAAAGCCACCGGAACCAATAAAACCAAAAAAATAGGGATCAAAGCAGCAGACAACGGATTGTTATTTTTTTTTTTTATTACAACAGTGGTCGCTGTGGCTCAGTCCGAGCGGTGTAGGTTAAACCCCCAGCCATGTCCACCGAACATTTTTCGTGACAAGCCTCCGGGGATATAATGTCATGAAAGAGCTTCTCAATTCGCCGTTCGGGGTCGGCAATAAATTGTAGGTACCTTTCATTCGTGCGAAAAATATAGCACGCACAACATAAATGGTTGCGAGAAGCTAGGCCTGGGCTGAGCACGAGCTGTTGTGCCGGCTATTTATTTTATTTATGTGTTACAACAAGTCAGTTATATCCACTCTACAACAAGGCCTTCAGACTCTTACGGAAAGATAGTAAATCTCTCTCAGTCTTTGAACTGTAATAACTGGGAAAGATTATATCGAAAGACACTACACGAGGACATATCCAATTCTGTCACCTAAAGACACTGATTCATTGGGAAGACATTTCTTCCATGACATCCAACACGCTTGCAACACCATTCGAGAATGCATTAATCTGTCCACATATACGGCTTTCTACATTTGATTATCAACCGCGGGCCCAAGGGCCCAATCAATATCGATATCATCTCAATCTACAAAACCAATCCATTGAGATTGTTAGAACTTCAAACTCACTTACCAGGGAGTGATTCGCATAGTCACGTAACCCGCTTTAAGGGATACACATGCACGACTACTCGCTTGTCAAATAATTTACAAATAACAATTAATTTCAATTACAATCAAGCTTAGTGCACGAAACTATCAGTGTCCTGTTTTACGAACAAATCTAAAGCGCATTCCACCTCATCCTCCTTCTGCAGGGCAGAATGAATCCAATGTTCACAAATATTATAACAACGCCCTGTGCATTAAAATGACACCGAAAGCCCATAAATTCCGAGACAGCAACAGCGGCGAGCAGTGGCACTCGTTCATTACAACCCACCCGCCCCCCACGAAATGATGGTGGTGTGCATCGCACAAGGCTCATATCAATAAATTGATATCGAATGCGTATTAAGTGCATTAATGGAACATACACTTTCCATTGCCTACGGGACCATGGTGCATTTGCCAAATCTATGCGATGCATATCCTTTTCGCTCATTCCTTTCTTTCGGTAGCCCTATTTCGCTCTAAATGGCCCCCAAATTCATTGACATATACGGAGAAATTAAATTTATAATTATTGCTTCATAATTTATAGACTTCGTCCTGCAATATGCAAATGCACTTGTGTATGTGTATGGACCGGATGTGTGTTAAAGGACGACAGATGGAAATCAATTTGGAATTTGAAATCATTTCATGTGCCAATATGTACATATGCAAGGTATGTATATGCTTGCATACAAACATACATATGTCGGTTGTGTTGAAAGCCATGAAACACTAATTTTTGCAGGACCACTCTCACGAGAGCTAGGTTGGATCTGCTTTTAATCAGAAATTTATAGAATTTGTTTTTATTTTTTCTTTTTGATATTCGATTACTGTTTTATTTTTGATTTAACTGAGGCAGAGAGTAGTTTGATTGCAAATTTTACAGGGTCACTATAGGGATTAACCAGTGTTGTCCTTTAGTTGTTTTGTTGATTCCAATCAAGTGAAAAGGATAAAAAAATTTAAAGTAAGAGTGGGTGATTAAGATGAAAAGTCACATGGAAACTCGACGCTTAGTAAAAATAAAATAGATAAAAAAAACTTCTAAAACAACTACTCTTATGTACTAAAAAGAAAAAAAATTCCATAATAATTTTTTTTTCTCATCTGATAGAACTTTTTTTTAAAATTCATAAAGATTATTAAAACGTCATATACATATCTAATCGCAATCTACTCGTCGAATCCTTTCATTGAATACCCATGTCAAGGGGGTTGTGAAAATAACGGTAATCCGCCATCTGGGGGTATCCGCCATATTAGATTTATATAGGCATTAGATATACTATACTATATTGCATTGCAAAATTTTAAAGCTCTAACTTAATTTAGAACTATGTATACTCTGTTCCGCAAAGAAATGTCACTACGGGGAAGTTAGGACGTTTGGCTCTCTCTTGTTGCAATAGCTTGCATAAATCTGTCATTCTTTAAAGCTTTTACTGGGTGACCGTAGTATGCATGATAAATCGCCGCAAATCGCGGAGCAATGCTCGTAGGGTTACCATCTGCTGATTTGAAAACACAAAATGGACGATGACTCGATCTTTATGAAATGTTAAAATTTTGTTAAAGGCATTTTTTCTAAGTACTTTGATGTATAAATCTAGGGCCTGGAAACGGTTTCAGTAGAAAAACAAGAAAATGTTAAAAACAAAAACCAAGCGGCAACACCCTCAAATACTCAATTTCATTATTTTGTTCTCTAAACCACAAAATCCCATAGCTTTTTGACAGAAACCACAGACGATTTGCTTTGACTTGATAATGGTAACTCTGTTTTGATGTTTATATTTTCAATACACACAGCGAGGGTTGATGGCGACCACACGATCATTCTGCACTCGGCTGTGAGGCAGGCTGATCCTGGTGCATATGCAAATGTATGTATGACGTATGCAAATTTGAGGAAAATTACAAAAACCTGTGTCAGCTAGTGGTTTGGTTTATCTTTTAGTGGCAATTATTCTAATTAAGGTGCGGATATACTCGCAGAGTAAACAAGTAAATACCCGAGCAACATAGGGGAACTTGTGCAAGTCACACTCGAAACCATTGGGAGAGAAAAATGGCCTTAGAATTAAACCAAACAAAACGGAATGGTTACTCTTCCCTAACAAGACCAAAATAAGTGACTCTTCGTTAAGTCTCTTCAGGAGAGCATATAGATATCCCGACTTTTATAACCCCGTTTATCAAAATCTCGAAAAAAAAAATGTGTCTTCTAAAACCCTGTTTACTCTTAAAATATCGCGTTTTTATTTGATAATTATTTACCAGCTGCAGTTGTTTTATTTTAAAGATTGCGCGTTCTTGACATTGCCTTAGGGGAGCGTCGAAGTTGCGTGATGCTTCGCGAATTTTCATTTTTCAGAATTTAGCTCCAGGCGATGGCCTGACAGTTGTTGAAATACCCTTAGTGGAGCGACAAAGTCGCGTAAGCGGCTAAATCAGACGGAGAAAAGGATTCAATTCTGTGAACCGACCCACCCAAGCACTGTTTTATGGTCCGCGAATTTTAATTTTTCAGAGTTTTTGCAATTGGTATTTAAAAAGTCGGCAAATCATACCCAACCCAAAGCAACTACTTTTGATTGGAAAAGGGGTTTTTTAAAAAAAAAAAAAACCGGATTATAAAAAGCGGGATATCGTACCCAACCTCATTCCATCATAGCCTTCCAAGCAGAGCTCCTTGCCATTCTAAGGGAAGACAGGATTCTCAAAAATTAAGAAAATAGAAATCGAACTTAAAGACATAACGAATCTGATCTCCAGATCTCATCTCGCGAGATAATGTAAAAAGAAACTCAATCTGTTTGCCAGCCACAATGGCGTCCATATTATCCGGGTACCCCGTAGAGCGAGAAAGCTGATGAACTGGCAAGAAAAGGAGCACAAGCTATAGAGCGAACTCCTGAACGTACAGTGGGAGTCGCACTGACAGTAGTTAAAACAGTAATCAACTACAAGATGCAATCTGACCACCAACAGAAAGCAAATAAGGCTCATAATTGTCATAATCACAGGGAACATCAGACGAAGCATTCAGCTTATTGTTTTTGCACAAAAGCAAAGCACTTGCACGCGTGCTTACCTGCAACCGCATGCTCGCAGATTTGCGCGAGGATGTATACGCCGCATACGATAATACAATTTTAGACTTGAAAATTAAAAGGGTCTAAGTGTCAAAAGTTGCATTACCAGGAAATTGATGAAATACAGTATGATATATTTACTGGTTTACTGGTTTACAGTTTTGCACCTAATTAAAGTCTATAACATACTCTATCTGGAATCTGATCATCGTTTGGTTGACATGACCCCACGATACCTGGTGACGTCATGAACTAGGAGCCTTGCTTGGTCTATATTTCATCGGCTGAGATTCTCAGCTTGTAGGCTATATTGAAACAGCTAACTCGAAAAAAAAGATCACACTCTTCAGTTTTAAAACGGTTTTGAAGGCATTTAAAAGAGTTATACTTACTCAATTCAAAGAGCATAAAATTCGAAAAACTAACCTGAAAAAAAGAAGAAAAATAACATTAGTCACTTTAAAACATTGGAAAGGCGTTTAAAAAAAACTTTACAGAGAACGACGAAAAGACACGAAGTTAAAAACAAATTACCGAATCCATAACAACATATGACACCAAAAGAAGGCAATCGAGTATAACAAACAAAACTCTAGGCGACGTGCAAAGAATGGCTTTCATAGTTTATAGGATTGAAATAAAAGCGGTCGAAACTGGCTATCAACAGAACAAAAAATATGATATGTCTGAATAGGTGTTCCATTCGGATACTAAGGAAGTAATCACCAGCGACTGCCACAACAGCTATGCTTTGGGTATGGCAAGCCGCGTCCAATATCGAAAAAAAATTTGCAGAGATTTCTGGATAGCACAGCAGAGTAAGGAAACTCAATGATATCGGACTCTTCCCAACCTAACCTAAACTAACCTAGTTTTATGGAAATCACTGAATTTCTGTTTTGTTTGGTCTTGGGTGGTACCACGTTTGAGCAGAAGCAGTGTTAGATAGTCAGCTGAGAGTGAACTGACAAACCAGTAAAGTAAATGCTGAGACACTGACACCCGACGTCAGGAGCCCAAATTAGATACGAGAAAGGCATTATAGGACAAGAATGTCAAAGAGAGGTCGAAGTTCTACAAGGAGCACAAACATTGGACTACTGAGGACTCTTAATAGAGTTGCTTACGTTCATAAATCTAATAAACACCTCAAAGCAATGTTCAAAAGCAAATTCGTAAGGACGACCCTTCAACCACTTAAGTGACAATGAATTTGTTCATGATACCTTTTGAAACAGCGATAGTTCTATTTCTAATTATGCTATGCAATGAAACTCATTTACACCTGCTGCCAGGGAGTAATGAAAGCAACTGGAGGAGAGCTGAAGTGAGCTGAAGCACCTCGTTAGAAACTGCACGATATGACATATAGGCATGGTTGAAACTCTAGCCTCCACAATAAGAAACACGATATAATGTAAATTAATAAGTACGGTCTATAATCATGCTTTCTCAAGTGGTCGCCGTGGCTCTGTGGATAGTGCGTTGGATTGCTGTGCGAGCGGTATGTGTTCAAGCCCCCAGCCATGTCCACCGAATATTTTTCGGTGACAAGCTTCCGGGAGTTTAATTTGTCATGAAAGAGCTTCCCAATTCGCCGTTCGGAGTCGGCAATAAATTGTAGGCCCCATTCATTCATTCATGCGAAAAATATGGCACGCACACCATGAATGTTCTGGATCATGTAGAATCGTGTCCTATAGTCAAAAACAACCACCGCATGTTCAGGTCCTGTGAAATCATCCTCTTAGCCGTGTTTCATCGGAAAACTCATTTCCACAGATTGAAGTGTGACATTGTAATAAAATTTGGATGGGCAAGGCGTGGCTATCGCTACAAACGCAGAAACTCAGATTCCTCTAACTACTTTTTATAAGTCCGTGGCCATAAGGACAGCACAAGTCTCTGCTTGGCAAACAGAGGCATGTTACCTAACGAATAGTGAAGCTTAGTGTTGTCGGTAACTGGTTTTGAAAAATTCCACTTAAGCTCAGTACAGGCTCAGACTCTGGCAGAAGCCAGTCCTGAGCGCAAAGAAAATCGCCTAAAACTTTGCACAGTAGTCGAAGTTCTGGTGTCAATGCATATCCATGGAACCAGGGTCGTAGGATATGCCGCGCAAGGTTATCAAAACTCCGCCTATGACGATAGATTGCTTTAAAAGTTCAGCCCACGATAGAAGTATGTATCAAGAGAAGGTAAATCAAGCGGCGCCAGGCGTACTCGGAAAAGCAGCTGTGTAACCCAGACAGTCCGTACTTTGAAGTTTAGTGCAGTCACATACTTACGCGAAAGCTTCCTTTACCAAACAACTAACGCATAAGCTGTAAATGATCTTATCACAGCGGTATAGATCCAAAGGAGTTTTTCGGTAACAGCCCTATGTCTTGCCAAAGGTACTATTATTATTATTATTATTAGTGGGGATCAGTTTGTCCTCTCTAGCATCGCGGTCTCATATAGAGGTCTATTGTGCTGTCCCATATGTTTAGAGCATTTTGTCTGCTCGAGAGGACGTCAGGAATCTAATCAGTCTCTCTGGGTGGAGCGTAGCAAGTGCCGTTGGTGCGACGAGTTCACTGCTTAGGGTCCGCTTCCTCACATGAATGAGGGCGGGGCACTCTGTGGCAATGTGGAGAGAGTTTTCATCGCTCTCCAAGCACAGTCTGCAGGTAGGGTCCGGTGACAGGTCAAGCTTGTGTAGATGCCGTTTTAGTCGGCAATGGCCGCTTAGGATGCCGGTTAGAATTCTATGATGGTTTCTGCTCAGATTCAGAAGAAACTTCGATTTCTTCTGTGATAGATTGGGGAAGGACTGATTGGTACCTTTCTGTCCTACAGTTTCCATCCAAATTATGTTGGATTTGAGCAGGGATTGCTGCCTTGTGAAGTTTTTGAAGATGGATTGTTTACTCCACAGGCTGGTTCAGGGCCAGTGAGGGGATAGCTCACTGTCTGTCTCTAGGACTAGTTTCGATTTTATCGTGGCTGAGTTCAGTGCTTTCAGGGCAGCTTGACTTGCAGACCACCTTTGGTTTTGCCACGGAATTTAGAGAGCAAGTTTAAGCTTGTGTACTGATTTATGGCAAATATATTTCTGCCTGGAAGATCGATGAGTATGTGTCTATATTGACCGATGCTAGACGATTTTCCGAATATTCCAGCCCCAGTGGATCTGTCCATTTTAGAACCGTCCGTATACCATACTTGGTCATGCTCTGAACGACGAGGTTTGCATTTTTTCCAGTCGTTAATGGGAGAATGTCATCCAACGGCATGCTGAACGCGTTACTTTGGAATAGGAAGGGAAGCGTGTTAAGGTGACCGTCAGGGGGATGTTCGGAGCTGATGTTGTTTAGATGGAAAAGCCTGTGCAGGCTGAATTTTGCCTGCATTTCTACATGGACTTGAATTGGCGTTAGACCGACAATGGCGGTGGAGGTGGATCGCAGACAACTCGTCGTGCAGATTTCAGCTAGGCGCTGAACCCGTTCCAGTTTCTTGACTGTGATGGCCTCATTTGTGTTTTTTTATCAGATTATTGTCGCATATGTCAGAGTAGCTCAGACGACCAAGGTGTATTACACTGCAACGATACAAAGGTACTATTACACTGCCAGAAAACTAAAAGCAGCTTGAATATTTTGCTTAAAGTAGTTTTTTTTTATCCAGGATCACTCCTAGATTTATGGCTTCATCGAAGATCTGGATAGTTAAGCCCTTTACCACTGGCTGAGTCAGACCAGTCACACTCCTCTTTCTCGTAAGGAGGACAACCTCAGTTTACAGAGAATTGTTCGGAAGTCCATTTCTAGTGCACCATATATAGATCACGTCTAAAGTCATCTGCACGTTAGCATAGACAGTCTCTAGCCCGCCAAGAAGTATGGTTTTTCGTAAAAAAAAATTAAAGCATACAACAGAGAGTCAACCACCAGGCAGCAGTGTGTAGATTGCACATCTGTAATGAGAATTTTATTCATCATCACTGCTCTGATCTACGATACCAAAGTTTCATTTACCCCGTCTTGTATCACAGAGTCATACATGCATTATTTTCTATTAAGGGTGCATTTAATTCTAGCCACCATGTACATAGATTTTGAAGCCCAGTCAGTCTAGCAGTATGTTCAATGCTGGTATGCATGTCATCAGATAGACGTCCAAGGGGTAGGCCCAGGATGAGATGGTTGTTGAAATCTCATTTCTACCCGTTTGTGGATAGCCCCTGATGATTTAGAGTCAATGGCGGAAGATCGAGAAATGTGGATGAACCCGTGACCCTCATAGAGGTTAAACGGGCCATTGCCCGGATTATACTCAATTTTTATGATCCGGGACACATGAAAGGGTTGCAGAATTTAGGTTAAAAAAATCCCTCGCTTCTAAGGCAGTTTTTCTAAATGAAACGCTCACACTTAACATTTTTTCACAGCAAATGCACAACTGTTTGCTGTTTGAAAGTGCATAACTCTCCGATTACAATGCGTATCGCAATTCATTCAAATGGAAATTGAACACCTGATTGCGTAATGCAATTTGCTGTTTGTTCTTGTCACAATCAAACAACAACAAGCTTACAACTTATTATTATTCTCTCCGTGGCTAAACATATCTGTCACCTAGAACCCTAGACGATGGCATCTACAGCTTTAGTTATAGGTCGAGTTAGGCAAACACAACAGTTGGGGGTATAAATTAAGAAGTTTGCGATACGATTCATACAATGAACGCAATAGTTATTCTGGAATACCCAAGTGCAGCTTTTTTTTATTTCTTTCGCATGACTTGCAACAAACTGAGCTTTTCATTTATTTTTTTTTTTAAATATTTTAATCACTTAAACGCTTAGTTAAATGCTTTTGTAGTGATGTAGCAATAAAATAATAATGGAATTTTCTAATTTCAACAAGCAGAAATCGTCCTATGACATTTAATCAACCATACTACATTTGACAACACTTCCTTGACTATTAATAAGGGTATGACTAGGAGAAGAGCACCCCTAATCACAAACTCGATTCTCAACATGCTGCAAAGCAGAAAAATAAAACCAGAGCGCGTAGGTTTCCAGAAAACGTTCATATCTACCAGAGGAAAACCGCATTGATCAACACATAGCTCATTATTGAAGGTCTCCCAAATGTTATTGAGAGCCTGTATGCTGATGATATGCAGATTTGCTTAACCTGCAAGTTTGAATAGATGGAAGATGTAATATCAAGCTAAACAGTGAACTGCAGCTTATTTCGCACGGGTCCATAAAGAATCATATCTAAGACTACACAAACAGAGTCGTGGGTTACGGTCTTCATACTTTTATCAATTTTTGCGTCCGAAAAGCTCTGAATAATGTTTTGAAGTGCAGGGCTTGTGTAAAGGGTGATCAAATAAGAATTTTCTGATTTTTTTTTTTAAATAAAATGCATAAACATCAATTAAATAATCGAAAATTGTATTTGAGCTGTTAGTTTGGTTTATGAAAATTAATATTTTAAAATAATCTCATGTAAATGTTGTCCACAACTAGCCCTCAGATGGTCCTTTCTGTGGGTCCAATTTTCGAGCACTCTCTCGGGGCGGTATTCCGTTAAAACCGCGTGACATGATTCGGTTATGGTTTATCAACGTAAACAAGAGATTTCACATACTCCACAAAAAATAATCCAGTGGACTTTTATAGAACACATGATCTTGAAGGCCAATTTACAGGTCCATTTCTTGAGATGATGTTTTCGTGAAAATTGTCTCTCAATCACTGGATGGATCCTGTTGAAACCACAAGTCATCTACACCAATGTCTTGAACTTTTGGCAACAAAAATTCACAGATCATTGTTCTGTAGCGTTCGCCGTTGACAATTACACGAATTCCTTCCGCATTTTAAAAAAAAATGTGGTCGGATGATACCCCCTGCCCATAGACCGCACTAAACAGGGCATTTATCCGGATGCATTGGTAGCTCTTCGGTCGCTTCTGGCTGCTCATCAGCCATAATATGACAATTTTGTTTGTTGACGTATCCGTGAAGCCAAAAATAAACCTCGTCGCGGAATAAAATTCTTTGATAAAAAAAACCGGATCAATTTGGAGCCTTTCCAAAGTCCAATTACCCAATTCACGACGCAAACGGAGGTAAGGCGGCTTCAATTGTTGAACGAGCTGGATTTTTTATGCCTTAACACCAAGATTTGTTTTCAAAATACGACACAATGTACCATATAAGAGACCCAAAGCTTGCGAACAGCGACGAATCGACTGGTCGCGTTCTTCACGCACACTATCAGCTACAGCAGCCATATTCAAATTAGAAAGGCTTCTACGCATTCTAGTCGATGGATGAACGTCTTATAATGTAATGGATGAACGTCCAATAAAGTTTAGCGATTGTTTCGCGAATAGCGCGTTCAGTTGGACGATGATGGCACCATAAAATGGTCGAAGTGCACGAAAAACTCTTTTCAATGAGCACTGATTTTGGAAATAAATTTCCACAATTTGTAAACGTTGTTCAGATCTTAGTCTATTCATGATGAAATGCCAATGAATACTGAACAAAAATGTCACATGGACATGAAATTTATCACGCATGGTATGCCCGAGAATCCCTATTATGGGGTAACACCACTCTAGAATTTTGAAAACATACATTTTTTATTTTTTACATAAAAAGTAAAAAGCACTATTAGGTGGTCGAATACAATGCCAATCGGTCTTATAATGTTTAAAAAATTTTAAGTGGTTTGTTTATTGATTTTTTCGCAATGTATCGTAGCGAGCGAAGAACAATACTAAAACTTTAAACGCGTTTTTCTCGAAACAACGTTTTTCGAGTTTGCCGGAAAGATTTCTCGGGAACTATTGAACGCATCGTTCTAAAATTTCTACTGTAGCTTTGTTATATTATTTTGCATAAAAGTACAGAGCCGTTTTTGATTTGATTTATAGTTTTTTTTATAAACACTTTACGGAGTCTTTTTCGAAAAATCTATTTTTTTCCTTAAAATAGACGCCATTTTTACAATTTTGACTTTTAAGCCAAAATACTACGAAAATAGGAAAACTGGTTAACTTTAAGAAAAAATTGGTTTTCTTTTCCAGGTGTCAAAGGGGCTGGGAAATTCCTTCGGCAGCGGTACTTAAAAACTTGTACTTTTAGTCTCCAAAGTATCAAACCGAACGCCTTTTCCCTGTTCCCGCAAAAAATTCCCAAATTGTAGTCTTCATTTCGAGCTCTAGAGTGGTGTTATCCCTTAACAAAAGTACATCGTATTGGATCACCCTTTATATGAAATATTCGAATTTCCCAACTGTTCTCCTTTTTTTACATGTATTTATTCAACAGCCGTTAACATTTACATAGAACCACTGACCCACTAACACCCCGTCGGCGAAAAATGACTGACTAGCCCTCCTGTATCGGTATTTTGAAGTCTGAAATTCTCAGACTATTTCAGAAAATAATTCCTTTACTTGTGGATAGAATACATACGATATAATAGCCGGTCCAGGACTTATTAATGGTGTCCAACTCGAATTTGAAATAACGAAATTATCGTGTTTTGAAAACAGAGAATTCTTCAGTGATCCACGCGAGACAGATGCAATCAGACGATCAACTGCTTGCTGCGTTACGAAAATGCCGACGACACACTCAGATAAGGAGTTCGTGTGGCCTCAGTTGATCTGTGATATTTGTTACTCGAGCGCGTCGTCTTGTAAGAAACCAACAAGACCAGTCGTTTGAAGGCCGTACGATTTCCTCTTTCGAACTTAAGTTGAAGATCGAAGGCGTTAATAGTAAGCTTATACTGCCGTCGTCATAAACTTCTTCAGGGGAGTACAGCTGTGCAACAGAGTCGTTGTGAACACTTGTCCTACCTTACATTGAAATAAATATATATCCGCTCAGCTAAGCAAAGAAAAGCCTTCTAATGAGACACCTCACCGAAAAATAGAACCCTGACCCAAAAACAACGCTCGACTTTTGCATTAAATTAGCTACTATCTGATAGATAAATTCTATATCCTTTCTGACGCTTCTACAGTACTGACCCACACATAATTACAAAATATATGTTCCGGTTAAATTGAATAGAAAAGACTATACCGCAAATCCTGTTTGAATTATAAACAATTCACGCATCCGTTCTATAATTAAACTAATTAAAATCCATCGAAGTCCTCCTGCCTGTCGACCGGCGAGAGACCACCCGTTGCTCGGGATATCACATAAGGGTGGTGGTACTTTAAAACGCCATTATCACCATGTGAGTGCTTGCACACGCACACACACGGTAAGCACCCTCGTGCTGATAATGTAACACAACCGCAATGGTTCACATTCAATGTTGATGAACGCGTTTTCTTTCGCACACACTTACTGGTATTTACCCACACACAGGCGGACACAAGAGTAAATATTAAAACTAATAAAGTTTTTAGTTTCAATTATCGCGAACTCGAGCCATTTATTGCTGAAAATTACCCTTTAGCATGAAAATACGTCTTACACGTGGATAATTACTTTATTTGTTGTAATTGCCATCAAGGAGGCTTAGGTGGACTTGTCGTTATTGTTGGTGTTATCCTGCCAGCAGAGCAGAGTGGGTGGCATTGGCTGGTAATAGGAGAAGCGCCCAGCCAGCAAGCTTTATTGTGTCGTAAACGGTCGCTGGATGGAAATTATTGCGGTGCGTCCTAGTGGAGTGGAAAATATTTGACATTGTTATGGTGAATCAACTGACTCTTTCTGTCTCTCTGAGGAAATAAGTTACTCATACGACAGAGTGAAGTTGGCGATGTTGTCTGTTTTTTTGGTTCGGAAATAGAAAATTCACGTAGGAGGCTTATATAGTAAAACGTGATCGCTGTCATTTAGTTGTTACATGTAGGTATCACTTTAACGATACACAGTTGTTTTAAGAAAACTTAAGAGACAGAAAAGAAGTATCCTGTGTTTCCTTCAGCGTCATAAAAAGTACTAAATAAGGAAGATTTTAAAGTTTTGAAGAAGCGCACATTTTAATAGTTTTTAGTTCAGAAAATGAAATAAGTGAGGCTTTGGTAGAACGGAGTTCGATGAAGAGCATGAACGTACAGATCTAGGCCAATAGAGACATAAGATCCAGCTCAAAAGAGTGTGAGACAGTGGTGTAGCGAAAAGGGTTAAGCAAAATTTTATCAAAAGATCAAAAAATGTTCTCGCAAAAGAAACACATGGTTTATGTTTTATGTGTCAACGTCCACTTTTACATGGCAAAGTATAGGGTCATTCAACAAGAGGTGTCATTTTAAATTTCGCGCCATTGTTAAACTGTTAACATTCGACTATCGATGTGATGATTTTTGATAAGTAAAAACTAGGAGGTTATTAAATTCGGATCGATACACACTCGCATAACGTTTTGAAATAGTAAAAATATAGCAAAAGCGTTTTGTAAAGTTCGTACTGCTTTTGGTCATCATCAAGCGCTTTCTTGCAAAGCTATAGTGAATTTAATCGATAAATTTGACAGGTTATTGATGTGAAGACCCCAACTCGGGTTTGTCCGGGAAGGTCGGCTGAAAATTATAGAGACCTAAGCTGAGAGTGTGTTTGAAAACTCAGGTGTATCCATTTCGAGACAATCGCAGAAATTGGACCTATCCGCTACCACTTTGCACGGCATTTTTCATAAAGATCTTGGCCTACATGCTTATAAGGTCCAATTGACAAAATAATTGAAGCCACCAGACCAGGCACAACGCCTTCTTTGGCTAAAAAAATTACACTTTTTGTTGAATTACCCTATATATTTAGGGGAGCAAGCCCAGCAAGAAGATCCTCATTCATGGTTGACCTTAAGTAGGTTTTAAGGGGACAGCGCAGAAGGTAGGAGGTACGTTTTGTGAAAAAGAGGTAAGCTCTGAAAATCAGAAATTCGAAATTTTCTCTTTGTACTTTTTTTTTAAAAAAAAGTGGCCGATGTAGCTAAGTATGCCTTTAATAAAGGCTACCTACAACAATGAGCTTTTGCATCGCTTTCATTATGTTCTAGGTGGTTTGACAGACGACCACAGCACATAAGCACGATGATCTTGAGGTCAGGAGTTCGAAGGGGGGTTTGAACCTCCCCCAGCCCCCCCTTGTCTACGCCCTGATGGGAGAGGTACACCGTGCTACTGGTGAAATGTTAAAATAAAAGCATTTCGAGTTAAGTGCTTACAAGTCCGACAGGGAAGCTGACGTTCTAGAACATCTAAATACATACCTTAAAATTGGCAAGACTTAATTAAGGCGATCAAGGAGAGCAAGGAATGCAGGATGGTGATGGCAAAGCTGAAGGAATTAAGTCTCCACAAATAACATGCCCAACAATGCTAACATCCATAGTAGAGCATCTTATCCCCCCAGACGGTCTACTATATTAAAATATACTTATGTACAATGGGTGATGTAAATAAAATGAGGGAACGCTCTGAGCAAACCCTCTTGAAGTAAGTGTTTTCTAAAACTCGACGAAATTAATTTTTATTCGACTCAAATTGACTGTTTTATCCAAAAAGTTGAGGGAACACTCTTTCTCCGTTTTCATTCACACTTCTCAATATGTGACATAATGAGCGGGACTAATACCGAGTGCATTCTAATCATCGTCATATTTCTGGACGAATCATACGCGACAGACTGCTGACGGTTGCGGAGGAGGACAGAGAATTATCCGACCACCAATTTCGATGTAAAAAAAATTCTGCTATACCGTCGCCATAAAAGCAGTATTCGATAATGCAGCTGGCGGAGGATTATGGGTGGAGGATTACTGCGCAGGACTGCCGCTGGACATAAAAAGTGTTTTTGACTCGCAAATTGACCGTTTATATAAGAAGATCGTTCACCTGAATGGATACACCGTACTATTTGTTGAAGATAGGAACGAACTACTTTGCTTACAGGAAGCTGAGGTATGAAACCAATGAAGACGCAAAGCACTACAACATACCTCGAGGAGTTCCACAGGTATCATTACTGGGCCCCATATTATGGAGCATCGTTCCACTGAGTTCGCATAATAACATCGCAGGTAACAGAACCTTGGTAAAAAAAACATGCAAGAGATAGACCCATCCATAAATGAAGCCGTCACGTTCGAATCAAAGACTGGCTAGGATTTCCCGGTCTAGAATAAGCGGACCACAAGACGAAAGCAGTCTTAATAACCAAATAAAAAACCGCGAAGTATGCTACAATATGCTCGAAAAGACAAATCCTCAGAACTAAAGAAGTCTAAAAATACCTGGAAGTAGTGCTCGACAATAGACTACAATTCAATGGTCATGTAGATTACTCGACCATTGATATCCCTGCGGACGAGGTACTAAGGGTAAGGGTAAGCACAATAAAAAGACCGGGAAGGCAGCTTCGTATGTATATATGTGCAAACTCAACAAAATCCAGATGGACCTACAAGTTGATCCTGATCATCAAATTCTGAACGAACCGAATACGGGAGGACTGCAACGCAATTTCTGTACCCACCTCGGTATTTGTAGTATGGGAAACACTATCAAAGCCATATAAATAGAAAACATTAGACTTTTTATGACACTTATCCCCCGACCCATACATACTCTAACATAATGTCAACATATAATACTTAATGCGTGTCGTAGAAAAATGTGGAAAAGAACATCAAATGACGGTTTGTGCAGGATTCATCAAGGTCGGTCAGGACCTCACCGAGACCTTTGATGTCAAAAAAGGATTTAGACAAGGCGATGCACTCACGCGGCAACACCAGAGGCACAATCTTTCAAAAGTCCGTCCAATTACTCGCATATGCCGACGATATTGACATAATCGGAAGAACGCAGCGTGATGTCACTGGTGCGTTTGTGGGTATTGAGACGGAGGCGGCGAAGATGGGTTTAGCGGTCAATGAGGGCAAGACAAAGTATATGCTGTCAACAAGAAAGGACTCCCAACACCGACGTCTCGGACAGAACGTCACTATAGACAGCTATAACTTTGAGGTAGTTAAGGACTTTGTCTACTTAGCCTCCGCTATCAATTCAGACAACGACACCAGCGCTGAGATCAAACGAAGAATAAATGTTGCCAATCGCTGCTCTTTGGGCTAAGAAGCAATTGAGTAGCAAAACCCTCTTTCGAATAACTAAAGTGACCTTAATTATAGTCCTGCTCTACGGCGCAGCCGCATGGACTCAGTTACAAGCGAATGAGGTTGCTCTTGGCTGTTTCGAGAGGAAAATTCTTCGGGTGATTTTCGGTCTCGTTTGCATAGACGGTGAGTACAACGGAGATACAACGACGAACTGTACGTGCTGTACAGCGAAATCAACTTAGTCAGAACAGTAAAGCTTCAACGACTGATGAAAATCTTCGAATCCACACCCGAGGGACGGCGCAGTAGACGAAGGCTGCGACTCGGGTGGCGCACGCTAGGGGACCTTAACTGGAGGCAGCTGGCTAAAGATCGAGCTGGATATTGATTATCGCCTAGGACATGCGTAGTTGTTGAATGCTCTATAGTTGCTCGACGTTGATCAAACAGAGAGAAAATAGGAAACAATTTGTTTGTGTAGAGGTTGGAAACTCAGGTAATGTTTGGTTCCACTGGCGCCCGAGGTTCGCGCCCGGACTAACCAGGGACCTTTGGTAAGGTTTTTGCTATTGCTAGTCAATGCACGGCATTTTTTTGAAATCTGCTTATGTCATCATCAGAATCACTTCAACCAACACTTTTACATCTTTGAACGTATATGAAGTTAACAAATGTAAAAGGAAGTCACTTCGTCCTGGATCATCATGCGCGTGTGACCTAAAGCTATCTAAAACTTTCGAGTCCAATTCTATCCCTCAAAAAGTAATTTCATGACACATTTACCTATTGAGTTCATTGCTCCATCATTGGTTTTTTCAATGCAAAAAAATATGTCAGTCTCAACTAGGAATGCATTGTTATGTGATTATTCCTCCCTGCACATGGTTCACAGGGTGTTGTTTTTATATGAACATGGCAGATAAAAGCCGGGCGCATTTGGATTGCACTACATATCCCAACAAAATGCTGAACAACATACATGCATCCCCCATGCATGTGTGGGTTTGTATGCTTGGGAAAATAAGGTTACCGTTTACCCCGCCGCATGCATGCTTTCTTCTCAAGGATGTGTACACCGCACACACAGCCACCCACAGATACGTAAATCTCTTAAAGTTCACCG
The DNA here is from genome assembly GCA_917880715.2 of Matsumyia berberina. NCBI lineage: Eukaryota > Metazoa > Arthropoda > Insecta > Diptera > Syrphidae > Matsumyia > Matsumyia berberina. Next base: position 46,558,881 of record OU862871.1, on the reverse strand, counting down.
ATATTCACAAGTCCATTGCATGCAAATTGCGTTTGAATATTTGAATTTGTGTAGAAAGGAAGAGAAAAAAAACGTTTTTCTATTTTGCAGGCTCCTGGCCGTGTAGAGAGATTCGGGTCCTTGCTTTTGGTGGAACACTTGAGTGGATGGTTTACGTAGTCGTGATTCCGGTGATTACGATGTAAAGAATTCTGAAAATAAGGATTTACGTAGACCCACACATGGATAGGTTAGAGCCCGCTGTGATTGTGTTTGATTATGCATGCAAGTGAATGACGCGAAGGATATCGTCATCTTGTCACATAACGTAAGCGATGGAACAATGGTTGATTTTTTTCTCTATTCTATCCTTTGGTTCTTGCTTACGTTTATTTGCGAGAGAGTGTTACGTGAACGGGCTAGTGGGGAATGTTTTCCCCTTGTTTTCAGTTTTTCAATTATTTTAAGTGGCTTCATTTATATGAAATGAAATATATGTAATCAGGAAGGAGCATCGAATGCGCAGACAATTTGTTTGAGAGCTACCGGTTTAGTGACAGACTACAACAGCAGAGGAGGGTGAAGACAGATTTAAGACCGCTTTTTTTGTCAATTGTTTGCCGTTCTCAATCCGGTTGATAACTTTCTAGTGCATCAGCGTAAGTGGTTGTAAATCCCAAGGTTTACACTTCGCGATGTGTGCTAAGCAATTTGAGACAGGCATATACTGGAGATGCCACAGATGACTTTCATTATTGATTCTAGGTGACCTTCTTGATTCTAATGAAGCTGGATACTCGCTTATGAAGTGTTTAATTGTTTCTCACAGATTAAGTAAAATTCCATGTTAATGGTCGCAGAGGCTTAGTCATTCAATGTTTAGAAGAGAAAGTATTTTACCTGACATACTACCGACTGACAATCTATTAAATTTATGCCTCATTCTGCGCAGCTATTCAATTTTCAGATACTCCCAGGTCCAGACACCAACCAACAAAATCGGTTCTAGAGATAATCAAAACGGCAGAGCAGGCAGACCTGGGGCCGTATTACAGCAATCGATACCGAGTGCTTGAGTGGGACTCGTGATCGAGTGATCCATAAATTTCATTGGGAGCGGTAATGCCAAATCCTCACATTTTGATGACGAGTTACTCGTTAACGAGTGTGGTAATTCGGCCCCTGGACAGTGATCGAACAACTACCATCTTTCCTATAAAAGTTCATACCCAATGGCCTGCTTTATCTCCTCGTGTGTGTTTTTCCGGAACCCATGTATAAATCATTTTACATTGAAATTACGTGACTGTGAGCACAAAAACCAGGGGCCGAATTACCGCAATCGATAACGAGTTACTCGTGAGGATTTGGCATTACCGCTCTCGTTGTCGACTATTCAGGAACAAAATTTGACATGACAGCACGCGTTATAGTAGTGCATAATTTCACTCGAACACTATTGTGCTGTCGAGCCGTCGAGCGAAACAACAAAGATGCGAGTATTTTAGTTTCAATTTTTTTTTTAAAGGAATTTACTAATACACGTTCTTTTTTTAATTAAGGTCCAATTTCAACAAAATTATTTTGTTGCAAAAAATATTCTAGCCGATTTTATGGCCAAACACCCCGATTTAGCAAAGATTATTTTGCCGAACTGCATACAGGGAAAAGCAACATCGCTACGACTATGGCAGCAGCTGACGGGAATGCAAAGGGGCCCCCAGTTAATCCACTCCATTAGATCCATCAGATCCATTCTCTACATAAATTTCACTCCAAATAATATTTTTCTATCTTTTATATCAACCGGAGAAACGTCACTTTGTGAGTTGTAGTAGAATTTCTCTAGTACAATTAGATTTTCATTCGATACGTGGGCTTTGGAGTGCCATCATCCCAATGAGGTTAATCGATCATTCGATTACGAGTCCTACTCACTCACTCGTTATCGATTGAGGTAATTCAGCCCCAGTTTCGAAACGAAGGCTGGCAATGCGTCTTGGAAACTGTTACCTTAGGTAAGATCGGGTTAGGGTGTCTGACACTTTGACCATTCATTATGATACCACAGAATTTATCACTAATCCAAAGTTGGAAAGGTGCAGAGGAAATTTAGAATGGTATTCTTTCCTACTTCATATCTGCAGTTCTGCAGAAATTATTAAAAAAGAGGCCTGGCCTATAATGAAGAATCCCATGAGGACACCGATAATGATGCTTAGTTGCGAATGGTTTAGCAGGATCAAACCATTCGATTGATTCTGATTTAATTTGTCTGAAAATTTGACATGTCGTGCTTTCCTCCTGTTCTGCCACTGAAGGACCAACTACGATCTAGAGTGACCTTTGAAGAAAGTGAGAACGATTTCAGGGATCTAATTACCGTTTGACTGTCCGTGATAATACAAGGGGGATATTACATTACAGGACAATGCTTCCTTAATCGCCATTATTTTCGCTTATAATATACCCTACAGCGGTCAGGGAAGCGGAAGGCGATGCACCATTACCCACTCCATATTCGGTTATTGAGCCATTCTACCATACAGAAGTGAACAGCGTCAGTATCCCTGGCCCCAGTTTACCAATCGTTGTGGGCAGGTATGTTTGTACGGAAGTTTTGGTCAAAGTTGGGTTTCGGAGGAGTGTAGTCATTACTTCGTAAGGGAAGTTTTGTTTAGAAATAATAGAGGAGTGGCTAGCATCGTAGATGGACTACTGTGAAGAAGCTTCTTAAAGAATGGCTGCACTACCCGCCACCTGTTTGCCGAAAATATCTAGAGGGATTAGGTAAAAATGACTCCCTCTGCCTGTCTAAGTCATTCGAAGTGCACATCTTTGAGCTTTCCCTTGAAGGTGTATGGCTTTTTCAAGTGCCGGCGACCACACGATCGCGCTGTGAAGTAATATATGACTGATAGGAAACACGTAGAGCCATAGTGTAATACGGGGCTGAAGACCCCAGCTTCTACCGATTGGCTTTTCGCAAGAGTAGAGTGCTAAGGCTTTCTAGCACGTTGTAGTAGATTGGATTTCCAGTTCAGTTTTTTGTCTAAAACGAAACCCAATAATATACTCAGCATTACATATCTGTTAAGATAAGATTTGTGTCATTGATGGTGAAACGGTCTATATGAAGAATTTTATACATATTTATTTCCCAGACCACTGCTGAACGCCTTTTGAAGAGCAAGTGGGGAGAATGTTGAAGGATGTCTTTTAATGTGTTACGGTACTATTATTAGCCTCCGATTGAAGTAGTCTTTGGTTGACTATTGTTTTTGGAAAAAGATCGATTTTGGGAATTTAAGGACATTACTTTACTCTGGGAAAGGAAGTCTCTAAAACTTAAAATTCCTGAAATGAGCAAATTTATGCGACAAAAGCTCGACATTTTCGTGGTTCGATGCGGAGGAGTTCCAATCACCAACCAGTAACACTGTCTTACTTTGTCTAAATACTCCTTATAACTCCAGAGTCAAGCAAGTCGAACAGCGACTATGATGTTCGCGGGTTTAGGGAGCTTGAGTGGAATATCTACATTTCCCGACCTTCCGCCATCGACCCTTAATCATCAGGGGCTATCCCCATATGGGTAGAGGTGAGATTTCGGAATTGGTCCAGCAATCTCATCCTGAGCCTACAGAGAGGATGCCTACCTGATGGCACGGATTCCTTGCCATGTCTTGGAAACCGAGTTGTGGACATGTTTTAAACGTGTCCCAACCATCGAAGTATGGACCTATCCGTTCGAAGAAGTAGCTGCTCGACATTGAGTGCCTCGCGTGTTCTGGTGCTCCTAACCCGATCTCGACGAATCACCCCAGCAATACAACGAAGAAATCTCACTTCAATAGCTTGTATCCGCGATATTTTATTCTTTAAGTCATTACCTTATGACTATAGGTGAGGGTCGGAACAAACACTGAATTAAAGACTGATAACTTAGCTCCGATGCCAAGTTCAGCCCTTCTGATAACAGATTACTCACTCTTTACCCAAAGCTTTGAGCATTTCTGGGCGGATTTCATCCACACCGGCAGATTTGTCGACTTTAAGCGCTTTAATTGCCATAGTCATCTCCTCTAAGGTGGGACTATTCTCCGCCCTACTCAAAACCTTGGGTTTGCCATCCTCAGTGACCTGTTCGGGATTGAGCAGCTCCGGAAAGTTCTCGACCCATCTGCGCAAAATTTCCTCCTCATCGGAAAGAAGTACACCATCTTTGGATTGAACTCCTTCGATGATATTAAACCTCCTTCCTCTGAGACGGCGGATGGTCTGCCAGAACACCTTGTTTGCAGATCTGTGATCAAGTTCCAATTTCTCGCCGAACTCCTTCGAGGACTGCTTTAACAGCCAGTTTGGAAGTCCCACAAGTGTACCCATACCTTGAAGGCTTTCGTCTTCTCTCCGATGGCTTCTTGAAATCCGAAAGTTTTAGACCACACAGTTCTTTTATCACCATCTGCCGCAAATATCCCCTACATAGGCAATGACTGCCGTTAAAAATCTTCCTCTACATTTGTCAGAAGAGTTGAAATTTGTTCAAACCCTTCGGATACCTGCCGTGCAAACTTTTGGAAACTTTCCCACCGTATAAGTGTAACCAGCCTTGGCTTGCGCTTTGATAGGAAAGGTACTTCATCTTTAAGATACAACTTGCACAAGACGTGTTGTGCAGCAATATATAAACTGCCATAATCCAGGCAAAAAGGACCACAACACGGCCTTGTGGCGGACCGAAACTCATAAATCTGTGGGCCAAGCCATCACCCAGTTTTTCAATTGAAAGTCTGAGCAAAGATTCGAGTCTCAGGTTCATGAAAGCATCAGTGATCGCTTCTGACTTGACGTTGCTCAAGCCTCCGTCTATTTCTAGAAAAGCAACCATAATAAACCACCACTACCAGCGCAATAAATTGTCCAATAGAATTGGTAGTCCAGCGCTCTTCGCAATAATCTTTAATGCCGGATTTTTCCCAAGATGCTCTATGAACAGTTTTTCTCCCTCGGTGAATGCGAAATAAAACGACTGACAAGACTGCCAGTCCAAAGCAAAAAAGCAAAGGACAAATTTACCTTTTGGAGCAAAAGCCAATTGACAAACGCTCGGTGTCATTATGTTGTCTGCATGGGTCTACGAATTATTTATATAAATGTGTTTAGACCTTAATAAAGCAAATAAATAAGAAATTAAATTTATTGAAGCTAAAAAACTTGGGTACATCAGAACCATTGTAAGCTGAAGCCCCCTACCATCTAGTTTACACTCATCGAACAATAATTCTCAATTAGCCAATCCACAAAAGTAATTAATTCAAATCCCAGACAAATATATTATGTCCTGTATACGCAGAGGGTTACTCCTTATTCTTGTTAACACTGTGCCCACATGTGCACATGTAAGGCTTTTAATTGTTTTCGAAGCAATTATGAGGACATCATTATTTTATCATTAAAAGAAAGAGAGGGTGAGAGGTTGTTTGTTTTGATATGTACGACGTTAGGTAATAACGCTTTGAATTACAAAAAAAAAATTTTTATCGATTCTGTTGAGTGTTGACGGTGTGTTGGACTCTTGTGCGAGCGGCGTGGGTTCAAGCCTCAGCCATGTCCACCGAAATCACGGCACCATCTCTCGTCGGGGAATGACAACCCTCTGGGAGTATAATTTGTCATGAACAAGCTTTTAAATTTACCGTTCGGAATCTACAATAAATTGTAGGTCCCTTCCATTCGTGAGAGAAATGTAACACGCACAACATGAATGGTTGCGAGAAGCTAGGCCTTGGCCCATCCCGAGCTGTCGCGCCAGCTATTTATTTTTGGTTTTAAACGTCACACCCCCATGAGGCCATCAAAAACGCCACAACTGAAGTGTTGGGTTCCTTCTGACTGTCGTACGAAACCCATGATTGAACGAAGAATATCAGCAATAACTGCTCGCGATCTCTACGACCAGAACGTGTCAGAGGAACAAAGTCAGTATAGAACTTGTAGCGATGAAGAAAGAAATCTACTCGCAGAGTCACAATCAGTGCTGAGAATTTGGAAAAACTATGTCTGCAGATTGTAAAACTGCGACGAAGCTCAACATCCCGGTGTCAGGCAGAACGATCTATCCAACTTAGACGATGATAGCCAAAAACTTCCGTCCACCTGATTAAAGCGAAGTGTGGATGGCTGGACCTACATATTTCCGACCGAGTTATTTAAAGCAGATGAAGATGACCTGGCAGAGAGTGTACACTGTACACCAAGTTATTTCCATGAATTGGTCAGCATCGTTGGCTCGACCGATCAGAAAGACGTATCAGTCTCTTCAACATCGCGTATAAGATCTTATCTGCTATACTGTGCGAACGCCTGAAACCTTTACATAGTCAACAGCCTGATAAGCAGCTATCATCAGTGCGGTTCTAGGCCAGGAAAGTTCAGTATCGATTAATTGTTCGTGGGAAAAACCCAAGCAGTCTAAATCGATACCCATTATGTTTGTTTAGGGCCGGCTATGACAGCATTCGGCATCTTTGCCAAATTCATTCGCCAGTGCAGGATGACGATGAAGATAGTTCGCTGCTCCATCAAGGTCGGTAACGATCGAAGGCGTTCTCATGACACCTCTTGCGTACGCAGACGATATTGACATCCTAGGTAGAATTCAACAAGCTTTCACCGGTGCGATCGCGAGTATAGGGACGACGGCAAAACCAAGTATTTACTGTCAACAAGAAGAGACTTCTAACATCGACGTATCAGATAGAACGTCAAAGTGACCAGCTATAGCTTAGAGATATTAAGGGGTTTTGTCGATCTTGGCTCTGCTATTTCCTTTAATAACGACATATGTAATATCACCACCAAAAATCATATGAAGAATAACTATTGCCAATCGGGCAAGAGGAGCCTATTGAGTCCCGAAAACCAAAGGACCATAATCATTCTAGTCCTGCTCTATAATGCTGAACCATGAATTCTGTTGACAGCAGATGGAGATATTCTTCGTCGTTTCAATCGAAAAATTCTTCGTAGGATATTCGAGCCCGTTTGCGTTCTAAGGGTTGGAGGAGAAGATTCAACCACGAACTGTACGAGCTGTACTGCTTGACTATAGTCTTTACTGTTATACTACGCGAGTATGATTCAACTTTAATGATACCTGAAACACAATACTGCGCTGGTGCTAGCGTCGAGTGACGTTTAATGTTCAACCAAAGGCACCAGTCACTATCGTACGTCGTGCTACCGTTCTACGTTTGAGAGCGAAAAAGGGGTAAGTGTCATACGTGTGTCATACGTAGCAATACGCAACAACGCACTCTCTCTGAAGAAAACCTCGACTGAATTGAACTTTGGTGTGCGTTCTGACACATTGCATCGCAATTTTTTTTATTTCAGAAAATTTGTGCGGAATGTTGTGCAAACAGCTGATAAATTTGAAAATGTCAGTTCAACTGATATGTGAAGCACTTCCAACGTAGCGGAAGAACGTTAGCACCAACGAAGTATTGTGTTTCCGGCATGAGTTGGTACAGATTCCGTACACTCAGACACTTTAAAGTCAGTTCTGAAGTTTTCTTATAGACTTAGAATGTGTTGTCAGCGTACCCGGATTTTTTTTTGTTAGTCAGGTTGTTATGCATGCTTCCTACCACCTAACGCCACATTTGTCAGAATGCTTCGATTAAACCATACAGAGCCGAAACGTAAAAATTCAAAACGCACCAATCTATAGATAGAATCATTCGTATTTATGTATAAAAAAAATAAATAAAATGTTTCTACATTGCAACCAAAGTGCAGCTATTAAATATTTAATTTTTTTCCTATCAAAATCCCATAAGCTTACATCGAAAGATATGTACGTGTGCAACATCACAACTTTGCTTAGCTGTTTGTATAAATATTCGTTTGGCCCGTCTGAGTTGTTAAATAAAAGCGACACAGCAACAACTTATGTCGAGGCGCACACGAATTCCTGTAAGCAATTCCCTCGAAAAATAAAACACACACGAAAAACAAGAACCGACCTTTCCATCTGCCACACGATTTGAATATTTAATCGTTGTCTCAATTGAAGATGCGCACCGACCAAAGTCCACACTCAACTATCCCTACGACCCGAGAATCTCTCTTCCAACATTCTAATTGCATCACATCTGCCAGTGCAGTGCAGTAATTTGAATTTTAAAGTCGCCCATTTCCAATTTTCTCCTCCAGATTACATATTTATAATTTCTCAGATACATCTACCCGTACTCGTACCAGCTAGCAGCAACAATACAAACAACATATGCCGAGAGACGAACTCGAAACAGACTGCGGAAAATGAGGAAAATTCTCGAGCACTTTGTCATTGGCTGTTTATTCGATGTTCATGGCATGACTATGTGTACACACTGGTTTTTATTTTAATTCAACTTTTCAGATACAATCGGTTAAAAGCACACTTATCTGGCTGGCTGTCTCGATGCCTCCAACATGTACTTAGCATTGGGTCTCTGTCTGTGTGCTGCAGATACATATTTTGTGCTTGTGTTGCTTTGCGTGTGCTTCTTTGATTTAGATTTAGAAACTTACGGAATTTGTTGGTGCGTTTTCTGTTTTCGTTTCTTTGACCAAAAAAAGAAAAAAAATTAATTGATATTTGTTCGGATTTTGTGTTTACCGTTTGCCGTGATGTCGGATTTAGATTGAAACTTTTGTCGAAATTTGAAAGCTTACGAGTATGTGCCTCGGTAACGTATATGCAGCATGTAATTGAGTGCTCTCTCCATCACGCTGAAGCCTCACCTTCTTGTGTGTAACGTTTGTCCTTCAAATTTGAGATGCAGGCGACGAATTAGCGAAAGCTATAAGGCTCTCATAACATATGTTTTGAAAACATAATATAGAAACAATAATTTTCTATTAAATTTTACTAAAATTAATTAATTAAAAAAAATTTAACAAATAAATTTTTAAACCGATAAATAATAATGAATAATTTAAAGAAAAGGGTAAAACAGCAGCATAGGCCAGGAATATACAAAAAAAAAATTCCACTGTGGAGCCAGTCGTATTGCGACAATTTTGCGACATATAAAAACCCACACATAACGGTCGAGTTGAATTAATAGTATTTATTTTACTTTTTTTTTTGCATAAAATAATTGTAGATATAATCAATTCAATGACAAAAAAAAAATTCTTCAATTTCCTCAGCAATTGTTCCACAAAGAGTTGTTGCGCGAACTTGATAGAAAACATTTTTCCAATTTCCTCAACATCCGCTTGGCCGATTATGCTCAAAATCTAATCAGCTCTAAGCTTCATGTTGACAAAAAAAACAAAAAAAAAACGCAAGATCATTCGTTGTTTCGTTCTCCAGATATCGAAGGCGAAAACATCATTTCGAAAATGGGTGTAAACGATTTCTAGTTTATTAATGTGAAGCCCTGTTAAAATCTCGAAACATTTTGTTCGGACCGATTGCAATACTTCCCCTATCTAGGTGGGAATTAAAAATTAAATTGCGATTGCGGCACCAACAGTGGTTACAGCGTTTGGCTGTTAGGGCCACATTCCAGCAAAATGTTGATTGGATTTTGAGTCACGTTCTGTTTTTTTGTTTCAGCCATTTGGACACCCTAATCTACGTTAAAGCTTTATTAGCTGTCGAACAAATACGGGCAAAAGGCGATACCGTCAAAGATCGTCTTTAGATTGCTCTTGTCGGAAATTTGAAAGCCAACATCGGAATAACCGGTATCTTTGGCAGGACCATCAGAAAAATACTCTTTCTAGCATGAATTCCTAACATTTCATCCGCCAGACAACGTAAATAGTCGCCTGGTAAACTCAAATATCTTCGCTCTTTACTAACTGAAGAACAATACTACCTTTTGCACTACCTAACATTGAGGTAGCTCTCCACAAGATGTTTGATAGCGCGGAATATCTTGATACTCATACTTGATAGAAAACCGAAACTAAACATTTAGAAGAAATGCATCGATCACTTTCTATACGTGTACGTTGAAGAATCTTCAAAAAGAATTAGGGACAAAATCATGGATGTACACAACGGTCGTGAGACCAATACTCGCCTCAAAGCATGATTAAGAACAACCAGTTTCGTTAGAACAACTTCAGCAGCTAGACTTAAAGCTTAAACTGCAACAATGAGCGCTCTGGAAATTAATTTTAATAAAGCATTGTCATATTTGTATCCAAATGGAATGAAGTTGCATATACTAATCCACACAGCTTACAAATGTACATGCAAATATGGGCATAGGTGTGAGTATCTTCTCCGAGATACTAGGTAATATGTATGCATACTTTTGGCAACAGCATGTGAACATCCCGCCTTGCACACTTAAGCTCGAAGCAGGGAATATAGCTCTAACGTATGCTAACAACAGATGGGCCTCTCTAAACACTTATGCAATCACAAGGAAGATATGGCCAAAATTCGTTAAGGCTAGGACCGATAGATTTTTGCAGATCGAGAGAAGATCCCTATGCACCCTTATAGGAGTGATCACAGGGCATAATATGATGGTACCATATGAAAAAAGCTTCGAATTACAGAAGAAGACCTTTGTAGGGGGTGTGGCGATGAGGAGGCCCATGAGGATATAACCCACTTCTTTTGCCATTGCCCTAGTATATGCCATCTAAGAAATAAGTTCCTCGAACGGCACTTTTTCGAGGAAATTGAAGAATTATCCGATACACCAGTGGACCAAATAATCAGATTCATCAGATCCACAGGGTGGTTTGTACAGACGCAGTGAGCTGATCATTCTACTAATATTATGTATGTATAAAACTAACTATTGGGTAGCGTTCTTACGGGTAAGGGACACTCTCTTCCCCCAACCGGTATCATAATGGGTCTGAATTGACCTGAGTGTGGCGAATGGTTCTTTCTTTCGCCTGTCCACTAACCTAACCTAACCTTTGGCAACAGCATACAAGAATGAGCTACCCAGAGGATTTAGGGACAGAGAAATGCTTTTTCCATAGCTCGCTAACCTAACCTATTTGGTAAGAATTTCTCCAAATTCCATAAATTGTACCTCCAAATCTTATAAATGTAACAGTATTTATGGCATGACTAGGTAGCTGCGTTTGTCGTATCTTGGCAAATTTGGCGAGGAAAACGAATTAATAAATGGGACGCGTGCAAACATCATAACAGACTTAAGCTATGTTCAGTCGGTTGTCAGATCTTACAATATTGTCAGGTCTACCAATGTACTGACATTTAACTGCCTATGAGTTGACAATAAGCGTGTGAAACCTAGCCAGCCAGTAGGTGCTAGCAAATTTAAATTTTATACGTAAAACGAATACAACAACCAGCTGGCTACAACTCTTGATTTTATCCCCAGTCAAAAGCAACTGGCTAGGAATTTTACGATATCCCATGGCCAGGGGGAGCCGAAAGCGATGTTTTTCATTTATGGCGTTGGTATCACAGGCGGATTTTATCAAAAACATGGCCAAAACTATAAAAAAAATATTTCGAATTGTTGGTTTTTTTTTTATGGCAAGTTGTTTACATATTACATGTATTTACATATTACATCTGACTAATCCCGCTTTTTATAATGCAGGTCTTTGGTCATTTGAAGCGTCTAAAGTGGTAGCTTTTGTGAAACACGTACAGTGTTCATTTTGGCGTTTGAGAAGAGGTTGATTTGTTTTGTTTTTTTTTAAATTTCTGTGTTAACTTACTAAAATAAATTAATATGGAATCTCTTGCTAGTGGTAATGACAAGAGTTATAATGTAAAATTTTGTGGTAATTATAAGTTCTACGCAGATTTGAAAGGTGTTCAAAATAGGAGACAAAAAAAAAGTCCTACTTTATTGTTTCATAAAGGAAAAGTTTTGTTTCCCTGCATAGTTCCATAATAAAAATTAGCTTGGAATTTACCTTAATACCTGCTTACTAAGGAATCACCATAAACCATTGCGATATTTTGCGATCTTGCAAGATATCGTCAAGTAAAGCTGAAAATAAAAGGTTGGCTTATATTTACGGGGGCCCAGATAAGGACACGATTTGTTATATGATATTTCTTCATCCAAACTGATCATACGTACCCATTCCACGGAAGGCATTTCTATTAAAATGAACATCTAATAACTACATATGAACATCAACCCAACGAGGTTAAAGGGATGGACTATGTCAGAGTTGAATCTTCGTACCATCTATGGAGAAGAGGAGCCAATTTCCCTGTTTCCCATCAGAAATTTAAAGAAACTGGAAGTCATGAACAAAAAATCTTTTACATTGTGTCCAAAACACTGGACACATGGTAAAGGGAAAAGTGAAGTGGATTTAGGATTTTGCATTTCTGGTGCTTACTGTGAAATGTGAGCTGGAGGCACACATCAATTGCTCTCTCACTAGCATCGGTCACGATCTGTACTTCGAAAGCGCGCAGCGTGTGACCGTTTCGTTTCGCCACGTGATGTATGTAGGTTTTCAGTAAATAATAATAAAATTATAACTTCTTAGGAAGCCCGAACACATTCGTCACGTCCGGTGAAAGAAGACGGTTAGTAAACTTAGCAGTGTTTACTTAGTGGAGAAGATGAGCATTAAGCGTCGAGTCATTAAAAACAGATGGACACAAGTAGTTCAGCTCAGAGAGCCTTCGAATCAATACCACAAGGACTGCGTTAATTCAATTTCAGTTTTCTTCCTCTGAACCAGTGTCCATCATTGTTTCACTTTATTGAAACATCAATTACACTCCAGCGATTCCATGGTAATTACAACACTATAAGCATCCATAGCATTCACTTAACGGAACCACCCTCAAAGGGCACTTTATTTACTTTCGAAGACCCAATATCAACCCCTATAAAAAGCGTTTTTGCAGCGCTCACGTGTACGCCATCCCAACAACATTACAGCCATCATTGTCAAAAGGAATATTCAACCCGCATGTGAGCCCGACAACCGTGTATGTGTAGCCAACAATGCTCCTTACACCTTTCAATTACCTTGGAACTTCGTTAGTGCAGAAGAAATTGTTCTTCACCTCCAGTTTCTTCTACATCATCATCATCTCATCAACATCCATCCATTGCCCCCACCCGAACCCTCTAAGTCTTTTCGAACTCACCTTCACTTCAGTAGACGTATGCCACATACCGACGTTGCATTGTCAAAGCGCTTTCGTTTTATTCCCAATTTTTCGAAGAAAATGAAAAAAGAAAACGGTACAAACCTCATCTTAAGCAAATAACCAACTGGAAGCGGGGTTGTAGTACCGTAAAAGGATTGATGGGTCTTTCTTTTGTTTACGGAGTAATTCTGCGAGATTCATTTTTTATTCGACCAAACGATCAGGGGAGGGAATGGCGACGAACGTGTACAATACACAGCACGTACTCCTACTGCATACATACATACGCCGTTTTGGCACAAAGATAGAACCAGAGGCTAGGGGATGGGACAGCGAAGAACATAAGGGCAAAAAGTATTTTACACGAAAACCATTCCATTTTATTAAACATCAAAATTTATGTTATTAATTCCACATGGGGAATGCAACGCCACTGGAGAGGGAGGACGACTGTGATGGGACTATGTGTGCTGGCCGCCACAACATTTGGCGGTTATTTAGCTTGTTCCTTCCATTTTTTCCCCTGCTAGTGGTTTAATAATTTTTGAAGCTTTTTTGAGATGGTTACTCGGTTGGAGACTAAAATTAAAGGCACTAAGACCCAAAAATGATTTCTGATACATATGTACATACATATGTATGGAGCGTGTTAATAAAACAGGCCACGTACTGCCGAACCACTAACGAAGGCTCTGGAGAAGTACAACTATCGCACAGAAATACGATCGGCTGTGTTAGGCAAAAAGAAACTCAACAGGCTTGCCAGTCACAACGACGTCCGCCTTGTCTGGGTATTGGGTCACGAAGGTGTCTCGGGGAATGAGAAAGCCGATGAATTGGCAAGAGAAGGGGCGCACGCGGTAGAACAAACCGCTGAAAACACACTAACAATAACGCACTAACAATAATTAAAACAGCAAAGGGATTTCGAGGATCACTGCGCAAACCTCCCGACGTGCAAAATGGCTAAATCACTCGTAAATAAACCAAACAACCTGCTCACCAGGAAAGCTCCGGGTTTAAGCAGAGAGCAATTGAGGCTGATGGTGGGACTCATCACAGTACATATTAACCTCAACAAACACATGTATATGTAGAATGGGCCTCGCTGACACAGAGACATGTAAGAACTGCGAGAAAAAAAAAAAAAAGACTTCGAATACTTTCCATGCCACCGCCCAACCCTAGCGAGAATCCGACCGTGGGGTCCATGTGGATACAGGACCTGAAACACCTGAAGGACAAAGGAATCGGCGGCATCCTGCCCCTCACCAAAGGAACAGGAAGATTCGCCAGGCCACACGTACACTAGTGTCAACTCCATAATTGTTTTCACCTGCCCTACATTCCTCCCAACATACGTCCCAAACCAAACTTATCCCTGCAGTTCCGACGGTTAAAAGAGGGGAACACAACGGGCCCGACTGAGGCCTAGGTGAGGACCAATCCGCTCCCTTCATCCAAACCATATGCAAAAGGAGGATAAAATACTGCAACATCTTCTACTGCTATAGGGATGCCGTTTTGATGCAGACTTAAGACGAGAAATGTTGAAACATAAAAACACGTAAACGAAGACATAATTAGAATCCACAGCAGGACTAAAATCACAGACTTTATTTTAACACGCTCTTGAGCTCTTGGATAGAGCAGCCTAAGAGCGGTATTAAAAACATACTTAACGCTCATGCAGACACGGATTTAGAGTTTCTTGAGGCTGAATTTGTAAACATCAATCTGATCTGTGCTTATGCTTTCACAGAAGACAAGGACGAAGTGGCCAAAAAATGTGTCTGTAAGCCTTGTAAACCTCTACAAAGCATTTGAGCAATGTCCTAAATATGACGTTAAGATCGTGTTCGGTGATTTTTACGACATAATAAGAAAGAAGTGCATATTTGGCAGGAAAGTTGGTAGCCACAGAGAACACGACAATTTGCTGTGGACGAAACGTCACTACGCCAAGCACACGGTTTCCTCATCTCAAGGAGATGTGGTGGTCTTCTGGTCGTGGAACAGTCAACAAAATTTATTACACTGAGATCAACGTAAGGGACGCCTCCAGTTTTCTGGAAGTCCGAATTTTTCGAACAGCCAACATCGAATTGGATCACTACCTTGTACCAGTCAAGGCCACAACAACACAGAATTTCTATATCTCCAACATCACATGCCGAAGACCAATCACGACGTTGCCAACATAACATAAGAAACGCAACTGATGTGCTAGATTTCACCCGACCACCATCAAAAAACTCTTGGTTTGACAATGCACAGAACAGTAAGCGCTCCTCGCGAGCTCTACGAGCACAAGAAGAATATCGGCTTCTCCAAAAGAAGCCTGACCGAGCGGCGTGGGTTCAAGCCCCAGCCAGATACACCGAAAATTGCTCCCAGCATCACCTCTCGTCGAGGAATGACAAGCCTCCGGGAGTATAATCTGTCATGAAAAAGTTTCTCAATTCGCTGTTCGGAGTCGGCAAGAAGTTGTAGGTCCCTTCCATTCGTGCGAAAAATGTAACACGCACAACATGAATGGTTTCGAGAAGTTAGACCTTGGCTCATCCCGAGTTGTTGCGCCAGCTATTTATTTATTTAACCCCTGTCTCTTTGGGTTAAGAAGGCAATTGAGTAGTAAAGCTATCTCCCGAACGACTAAACAGACCCTGTATAAGACCCTAATTATCATCCCAGTCCTGCTCTACGGCGCAAAGGCAAGGGCTCTGTCGCAAGCGGATGAGGTTTCTCTTGGCTGTTTCGAAACGAAAATTCTTTGGGAAATTTCGGTACCGTCTGCATAGACGGTAAGGGGAGGAGAAAATACAACGACGAACTGTACGGGCTGTACAGCGACATTGGCTTAGCCAGAAAAGTGAAGGTCCAACGACTGAGGTCGCTCGGTCATGTAGAGCGGATGGACACCAATGCCTCGGGACGGCACAGTAGAGGAAGACTGTGACTCAGGTGGTGCACACAAGTGGAAGCAACTTGGCGCGAGAAATTGGAGGCAGCTGATTAAAGATTGAGCTGGTTGGAGGCGCTTGTTGGTTGAGGCCCAGGTCTACCCGAACTGTAGCGCCACCTTAAGTAAGTAAGTAATGATCTAATTCACGTCTGACTAAGCTTAATTGCACTTTCTAAAGTGAAGATGGGGTCCATTTACTAAATTTCGATCCTAATAATATTAAAACTCAAAAATCGACTATCATCGAATGCAATGGATTGAGAAGTAAGCTGTGTTTCGGAAAACTCTACAAAGCGAAGTGAAATCCCATCAAAAACATTAGGCAATATTTTTTTTTCTTTTTGCAACAATTTGGAGCCTTATGCGTGGAATTAATTGAACGAATCTAAAATAACTTTAAACTTGGTATGGGAAGCAAAGGCCAATAAGACAGTCGGCAGCAAGAGCACCGATTATGCTGCTGATAAGTGACATTTTATGCAAGATCTGGGCCGAATAACCGCAATCGATAACGAGTGAGTGTAGGACTCGTGATCGAATGATCGATTAACCTCATTGCGATGATGGCACTCGAAAGCCCACGTGTCGAATGAAAATAAAATTGTACTAGAGAAATTCTACTACAACTCACAAAGTGACGTTTCGCCGGTTGATTTAAAAGATAGAAAAATATTATTTGCCGTG
The DNA here is from genome assembly GCA_917880715.2 of Matsumyia berberina. Taxonomy (NCBI): domain Eukaryota; kingdom Metazoa; phylum Arthropoda; class Insecta; order Diptera; family Syrphidae; genus Matsumyia; species Matsumyia berberina. The sequence goes on along the minus strand of OU862871.1, from coordinate 46,542,115 downwards.
AAATTTAAGTAAAGAATGGATCTAATGGAATGGATTAACTGGTGGCCCTTCTGCATTTAGCATTCCCGTCAGTTGCTGCCATAGTCGTAGCGAAGTTGCTTTTCCTTGTCTGCAGTTCGACAAAATATTCTTTGCTAAATCGGGGTTTTTGTCCATAAAATCGACCAGAATATTTTTTGCAACACATTAATTTTTTTGAGATTGGACCCTAATTAAAAAAAAACGGACACTGTATTAGTAAATTCCTTAAAAAAAATAATCACATCTTTGTTCTTTCGCTCGACAGCACAATAGTGTTCGAGTGAAACTATGCACTATAACGGGTGCTGTCATTTCGATACTGAATGCTCGATCACGAGAGCGGTAATGCCAAATCCTTACATTACGATAACGAGTTAATTGTTATCTATTGCGGTAATTCGGCCCCTGGCTTTTAGATCGAGTGAGGTTCAACATGTGTCAAATCTCTTGAGCTACTGCATGTAGTTACATTGTCCCATGTTTGGTTAGTCCTTCTGATCGCACTTTACTCTAAGTGTAACCTACACGTATCGAGTAGTTTTTCCAGATATCCACGTTCTGGTATGGTATCTGGAGCGGTTTTATAGGACTTACAATTCCTATTTTTTTTCCAACATAATCGCGAATATTACTCTCGATCAATGAATCGTTAACATACATATGCATACTCGCACTCGATTGCAACCGTTTGGTTGGATACTCGTTCGTTTCGTCCTACGACTTGCGACTCATGCAACCCACGAATGGTTTTTACTCATGAGTTGTGTGTCGTGTATGTGCTCTGTTTGTTTGTACTCGATTTTTCCGAACGTGTACTCGCAACTCGTGCAATGTACTCGATTCATTTTAATCACTGGTACATATGTATATGTACATACATATGTAGGTATTTGTCCTATCAGGAACACTTGTCTCAAGAGCAATGACACTACGACGGAGCATTTCTTCAGATTGAGTATCGATGTCACGATGATGGAGTCAATCCAATGTATGTAATTTCCTGTTAAGCTTTTCTATTAGCATGCAAAAAAATTTGACAACGCGTCTTTTCCTTTCGGTGTATACATATGTATGGATGTACATACATATGTAGCTATGTTTGTACGTGCAATGAACCATTATTATATCTGATTGCTTGCAGTAAATGAACCTTTACGACCACACATATTTCGTATCATGGCATTCGAATAAACCAAATACATATTTTAAATGTAGACTCAGGCTTTGACGGACTAAGTGTTTATTTCAATACATTTTGAAAGAATGAACATATTAAAGATTAACGAAGCTTACTTCTGGGTTAACTAAGAAACAAAGTTAATTTTTCGTTAACGTTGCCCGCCCATAATGCCGTTAATACTAAACAATTCTATCGAGCAAAATTAAAACACAGATTTAATTATTGTTTTCTCCAGAAGTAACCAACCAATGCTACAAAATCTGTGAAAAATCTATCGAAATCCAATTTAATTAATTTATCTAAACATCTGCCATCGAGTGTTTTTCCCCGAATTCAACATCATCCCCTTTGCACTCATCCCTCAGCCGACGATTCACTGCCAGCTAGAGAGAAGGAAAAGTATCTGCAACAACAACCCCTAAAATAAAATCGAAGTTAATTAAACATAAACCATTATGACAGAGCACAGCAACAAAAGTAACAAAAAGCAATCTTTAACAACTATCGCCAACAATGTACATAGAACTGTGGAATATAGCCAAGGGGGAAAATCCATTCGCAGAATGCGTCCCTTTATGAGAATGTTGCCAGTGTTTACAGACGCAGAGGGCGATGTTCTCTGCAATCGCTCTGCATCATGTTGCAGAGGTGAGCTTGCGCAGTTGTCTCTTGCTTTTTTCCTACACAAACTCTCTATAGATTTTTTTTCGTTTCAATAGGAATTTTTTTTAATCCTCCGCTGCGGCATAGCGCATGTTCGTAGAAAATCCTTCCGCTGACTATCAAGCCAAACCCTGCACAAGTAAAACCAACCAGTAACCAGTTGTTACTTTATAGCTTTTTACAGTTGACCGTTATCGTTGAGCAGACAACACAACACACATCTCCGATAAACTGTGCCTTTATGACACCCCAGAATGTCTGTAAGCGAAAATTTCAACATTTTGTTTAACCATTTAACTAACCGTGTTGTAATCTGCATAGATACACTTTGTCACAGCATGCCAGCCATTGTGTGTTGGCTTTCATAGATACTTTCAACGGCAAAAAATCGTCTCTCCTCTTGCCGCAGGACACAGTGAATTTGATTTTGATTGGGAAAAAATCTGAAGAAATGACAGCAATCCTCGAAAAAGGAGCTTTTCTCTCACTTGTGCCAACAAAATTTCAAAAGAAACACAATAAATGTATGTTCGTGCGTCTGCTGTTGCCTGTGCGCGTGTGTGTATCTGTGTGAAAAGCAAACAAGTGCTTTAGAGGAAGTTGTTTGCCGACAAATAGCAAAATGATATGTTAATGTTGGTAAATCTACTACTATCCCGGCCGAACGTGCGCCGCCTCTCGTCCTCCCTCGTATGCCCCTCTGATACAGAGCTTAGGATACCTTTATGTTATGTGGGAAGGATACTGGCCGTTGTAGTTGCTGTGTAGTGACACAACACACAACAGATGGATGGAGCTATAGAGGAGGCTGAGCGAGCGGCCTGCTTGGGGGCGGTTGGAGGTTTGCTTGATTTCAGAGCTTATTGGAGTTAAGTAATTGAAGATGTTAAAAGCTTAAATAATATATTCATTCTGACTTTCATATTAAAATTGTTTCACAGGGTTGTTCGGTGAGGTGACGGGAAAGGCTGGTGTTTGTAGGGCCGATTTAGGGTCGGCCGGTTAATCTTATTTCCAGTTTTCTTCGTCGAATTGATTGGGCGGATGGGGGTGGTGCGAGTATTGTGTGTTTTGTTCTGCTGGCTTCGGTGATAAATAGAACGTGATGAATAGGTGATGAATAGAAACAATGGAACGGTTTTATAGCTTTAAAAATTTTGAAGGCTTCTAAGCTTTTATTCTTTTGTTTTTTTTTTCGTACAGCGTACAGCGTGGGAGGGTTCTATTACTTGAGAGAGTTTTACTTTTAATTAATTTTTAGAAGAATTATCTGTGGGAATATTGTGGGCTAAGAAAATAAAAAGTGTAACCTCATTAATTTTTTTTTTTTTCACTGCTTCGTGTGAAATTTGAATCGAAATTTAAACGCTTAAGGACAGTTTATGCTTAAATTCTCTTTAGACATTTAGAATTTTTGTTTAGGAAACTTTAAGAGGAGGAAATGATGAAAAGTTAGAAGCTTTTCCGAATTGACATTTTTTTTAAACGGAAATCAAGTAAATCGAGGAGTTAAAGAGTAGAACCGGACAACGGCTGGAGTTAGTTTATCTAATAGCTGTGCTCGATGGTAGGAGAGATCCCTTTTTACTTCCCCCTGGATAGGGAAAGTACATACAAACATATGTATGTACATATTGCAATCAGTCCGAACAAAATGTTTGCGCATGAGGTTGCTCTCGGTGGTTTCGAGAGGAAAATTCTTTTGGTGATTTTTGCTCCCGTCTGCATAGACGGGTGAATGAAGGAGGAGATACAATGACGAACTGTACGGGCTAGGCAGCGACATCGACTTAGCCTGAAGAGTGAAGGTCCAACGGCTGAGATGGTTGGGTCACATAGAGCGACCGCACCCGAGGGACGGCGCAGTAGAGGAAGACCGCGACTCAGGTGGCGCGAAATATCGAGCTGACTGGAGGCGCTTGTTGGTTAAGGCTCAGGTCCACCCCGGACTGCAGCGCTACCTTAAATAAATAAGTAAGTTTATCCAATGGTACGAATAAGTTATGGGTGTTGTAAATTTTTCTGCTCGATTGTGGTGATCATTTCAGACTCTAAGCGAACGAGTTTCTAAAATAAAGTACTTCATTGGTATGACAGGAAAGTAAGCGGATTATATGGATAAAACCAATGAGACTTGGATCGAAGTGTATTTTGCGGGTCAGATCAGCTCTAGTATAAAACAAAAAAAACCGAAATAACAGAATTAAAAGAAAGGGATAAAAAGTGAGAAAAAAGTTCCAACTGCAAATCACTTAATGCCACTTTTTTTGCAACCGTTTTTCACTATTTCGAAAGTTCGAAAGTTTTTCCCCGGAAATATTTAGTAGCTGCGAGTAAGTTCATGTTTTCCCAAAACAAAGCCATAAAATTAAAAAAGCAATTAGGAAAACCCTTTGGAATTTCCCAAATTCTTCCAATGAGCTCCTAAAAAAGGGTATAAATAATTCCGTTACTTAATTGAGGCCATTGTGAATATTGCTTTGCAGGTGTTAACATCGAAAATTATTTTTAAACAAAAGATTAAAATATTTAATAACGGATTTAAAACTATATTTTTTTTTAAATTTTAAATACAAATGGGGTCTGGAAAAACGTTAACGGCGACAGAGAGAAGAAAAATAGATGCTTTTAAGGAACTGGGACTCTTAGAAATAGCAAGAAGGCTTAATAGAAGTAAGACTGTTGTAAACAACTATCTGGCGGATCTCGAAAATTATGGAAAAAAACGAAAAGGACACACAGCCGAAGCAACAACATCCCGAGAAAAACTTTAATTCTCCGACTTGCATCAAATTCCACTCTACCAGCGGCTAAAATTAGGTCAAAAAGTGGAGTATCAGCCAGGATTTCAACAGTCAGGAGAATAATTAAAGCCAGTAATCACATCCAGCGTAAGAAGATGAAAAAGATAATAGTTCTAAGGCAAGTCCATAAGGTGCTTCGAATGAATGAAGAGAATATGTCGCTTGGAGCAATGAATGGAAATGTGTTGTCTTTTCGGATGAAAAAAAGTTTAATCTTGACGGACCTGATGGCTACAACTTTTATTTCCACGACTCAAGAAAAGAAGAAATCATTTTGTCAAAACATCACAGCCGTACATCAGGTGTTATGGTGTGGGGAGCTATCACCTTTATGGCATTATCGAATTGGAGTTTTTAACTTCTAAAATGAACGGAAATAGCTAAAAATGTTTGCTGGAACGGGCATTTCCGAAGCTGAAAAATATTTTTGGACCTCTACCCTGAATTTTTCAACAAGACAACGCCTCCATTCACACATCCAGGGTAGCTAGAAGCTGGATTCATTCGGAAAACGTGGAGCTTTTGCCATGGCCGCCCTATTCACCGGACTTAAACATCATCGAAAACGTTTGGGCCTGGCTATCTCGAAAAGTTTATGAAGCCGGTAGAAAATTTGAAGATAAAGACGCTTTAATTGGAGCTATCCGTGATGCATGGGACAATATTTTGCTTGACCTTTTAAAAAAATTGTATGACATAGGTTGTGGCTCAAGTGCAGTCAATAGCCTTATCGCTTGTCATGCTGAAGGTTTCAAGTTCAACTCCTGAGGTCGGGAATCATTTATTTCTTAAATAAATAGAATCGTTCAGCTGCTAAAATCATATCACTGGCAATAGTGTGGTCATATACCTTGAAGAGTTGTTTGAACTGAAAGTGATGATGAGTTATGAGTGAGAAGGTTTGTGAGTTATAATTAAGGACAGACATCACAGATGTCCCCAGTTAGTCCGGATACCATTCTCTGATGCTATTGAAACCTAATACGACCTGAGTTTCAACAATTTGAGAATCAAAAGAAGGGTGGTCCTCCAGACCAATAGTAGAAATGGTGGTTAGGTTAGGAGGGCGGTGCACTTTAAGAGTGCGTGCACGGGGGCCATGGATTATTATTAGTAAGGTTGGAGAGCACAATGATGAAAATGTGTCCTTTTAACTACATGTGTGCAAAAAAAGCGCTACATCAACTTAGAAGACATAGGAGAAACATTGTCTTGAATAAGAAACGCTTCGATAGTTTAGAATTGTTTTCGAAGGAACATCGGCTGCCTGAAAGTTTAGGGATGTTATTGTAAATTGTATGCGAAAAGCACTTTAGTGGAAGAATGGTTTAAGCCGGACCCATATTGTAATGGTGTGAAAAACGCAACCTTGTCTTTTAAAATTACTTTAATTTACTCTTAATATCAAATGGCATTGACACTGATCTATCATGGAACTGAGAAAGATTCTGAATCGAGATTAGAGAACTCGTTTCGCTTAACGATTTATTGAAAAAGAGTCAAAGTCACTGAATAGAAAGATGTGTGATGTTACTCACTTCACAACGATGGCACAGCAGGAACAGGAATCTCCTTGTTACAACTCATTATAGCCTGCGAGCAAATACCTCAGGTGATGGGAAAAAATATCCCAAAAACAATAGACAATGAAGTAGTGACCTGGCACAAGAGGTGGATTTCAATAAACACGTCACTGACGACAGAATTTGTGCGGAAACTCAATAATTGCGTCAGTCGAAGTAAATTGACACCCGCTTGGGTAAGAGTACAAGAGAAATGAAAAGGCAAACGCCCTCGCAAGATGAATATGGAGAAATGCAGTCAAGCTAATGTGACAGGGAAATGGAAAGATATTTTTAGCATGGAGCGACAAGCATTCTAATTTGTAGTACCGATAGTCACGAGACATGAACGAAGTAAGTCCGTCTTGAATTTATGCTTGGAGGACAAAGACGCGGTGGCACGTTTTGCGTTAATGTCCAGCGAAAAAAAAAAGTTCGCGTAAGGATTGAATTAGGAATCGGACTCGGTAAGGAACTCTAAGATGGTCAAGAGTGTTTTTTCCGACTGAGATGACCGATGGAAAAGAGATATACAGCCATGGACACATAAATAGCACAAAATCAGTTTCCAAAATGAACACGAATTTTTATTACATTTTTTTTAACAAAACCAGAAGAATTTAATTTTATTTGAAAACTTGATGAATAGTAAGTGTAATGACCTTAAAAAAATGATGTTGACATACGTAAAAATGAATTCAGAATTGAATGAAAATAAAAAGTTCAAAATGGTCCTGGACACAGAAATAGCACAACATTTGTTTTCTGAAAATTTAACTGAGAAATATTCAAAAATTTATTTAAAATGTTTTTGTTTTGTATTTAACCTATTCAATATTTTGTACTGTAGCCAGAATTATCTATTACCGCCTGACATCGCCCCATACTCTCAACCAGCTCCTAACATCTTTCCTATGGGATAGAATACCAAGCTTCCTTTATGTCACTCCAAAGTCGGTCGTTGTTTTTGAAAATTTCTTACCCAATTTTTACCATAACATCGTTCCACAAATTTTCTATTGGGTTAAGGTCGGAACTCTATGCTGGCCAATCCAAAACACAAATATTTTCTTTGGACAACCACTCTTTTATTAATTTGGCCGAGTGCTTCGGATCGTTATGGTGCATAAAAAGAACCTTCCGGCAAGCGCCGCAAGAGGTAGGTGGATTTCTTATGTCATCTATTCTGATGGTGGGAACAAAATGGCGGACGAAAATTGCCACTTTAAAAATGAATTTGTACTAATTACCTCGAGATTTGTAAGGATTTTCAATTTCAAAAAAATCCAATCAATTTTGAAGAATTTCAAGATGGCGGATCCAAGATGGCGCCCAAATTGGTAGCAGGCGGATTCTGTTCCCTGTTATCTACTATATTACTAAAAAATCAAAACCGGAAGTTGGGATTTATTTGAGTTGTGAATTATACCGTTTGAGACATAAAAAGGGGCGTAACCCGCCCCCCTCTGGACCGATTATGCCCATCTACGAACTTAGCCGAGGTATTCGGCATACAAACGTGTATACCAAATTTTATTCAAATCGGTTCATAATTGCGGCCTCAATCGTGTCCACAAGAATCCGTTATATTGCATATATACATATATATATATATATGTATGTATATATATATATATATATATAAAATTTTTAACGGAGTATGAGGTTAGTGTTTACTGTTATAGCGAAGACGAATGGCATTCAAAATTTTTGAAAGTCGCGTCATGAGGACCTCTGCAATAGGTGGTATTTCTATGAAATCCACCTAAAATCCAATTTACTGGCATAGACTCAAAAGTATCGGGCTGGATCGTATTCTTCAAGATATCCAGATACTGAAACTTGTCCATTTTTCCACTTATTTCTTCAAGAGGTCCTACTCCGGGCCAAGCAAAAGCACCTGAGACCATTAGATTGCCCCCACCGTGCTTAATAATTGTTTGCGTGTACCTGAGGTTTAAAGCTTGGCCTCTTGGACGATGAAAAATCGTTCTACCATCTGGCCCAATTCTATTTATCTTGGTTTCGTCGCTCCACACCACTTTTTTCCAAAATTGTAGGTCCTTACATTTATGAGCTCTTGCAAAGGTTAAACGTTTTCTAATATTTTTTTTTGGTAGGAGCGGTTTCTTTCTAATCATTCGTCCAAAAAGCTGAGCTTTATTCAACCTTCTTTTTACTAATCGACTCGATACATTTACATCAAATTTTTCGTTAATTTCATTGGAAATTTGCCGAAAAGACTTGAAGAAAGACTTCTTGCATTTTCGGACCATGTTTTTATCAATGGAGGCAGTAGTTTTTCCTGGTTTCGGGTCGCGTTTTTTATTTTTATTTGAATGAGCTGGGTCTTCTTGTATTAGCTGAATTGTATTATAGACCATTTTCCTAGAACACTTCATTATTTCCGCTATTTCAGCTGGCTTTTTCCCATTGATGTACAGGTCGTATATAATTGCTCTTTTTTCTGGGGTATAATGTACGCCTGTTCCCATTATGGCACAAAGTTGACTTACAAAACAATGTTCAAATGGAATTGTACAAAAATAACACAATAATGTTTACTTATACGCAATGAAATTGTTAAAGTCGCAATGTGTGCTATTTCTATGTCCACCCGCATCAAACACTTCGCAGACTAAAATGATCACGTGTCAACATACCGAAATGATAACGGTACATTTGTTCGTCTAACATCTACTACACGATAGGGGGAAACAGTATAGTCCATAAAAGTTGGAATCATTTAAATTTTATAGTAAAAAATGTTTGCGCACAATTTTCATTTTCATTTGTGCTATTTATGTGTCCATGGCTGTACATATGTACAACCTGAAAAGCCGTTAAAAGGAGTTTTTGAGCGCAATCGGTTACAAAAAAAAGATGACAACACTGAGCTGAGTTGTTTTCTTATCGATGAAATTAGTAAAAAAAACTGGAAGCACCACTCACGTCCTGCGAGTTGTTGACGGAGAATACTAGGAGGAGGTCATATAGCATTGAAGCATTTTGAGGTGATAAGCCAAAGAAACGAGTCTTCATCGAAGTTAAAAAATGATAATCTTAGAAATTCGAAATATAGAAACAAATACAATCACAGTTCCGTTCTCCGGAAAAATAAATCGTCAAATCCCTTGTTTGATAAACCAAAAGCACTTAGCTAAGTAAATTGAATTCATCTATTCTGTCACCTTACACAATTTATTGCATTTAACCATGAATACCCTCAAGGCCTATTTTGGGGGTAGTTTACCCCTCCTTGTTCGAGGTTAATTTAAATAAGAAACAACAAAACGTGCACTCACCTGTATGCCATGTGCGCCACTCTGCTGACTTATGTGCAATTGTTGGGTCTGCTTCATTTGCAGGGTTGTCGTAGCTGTCGACTGAATGCCACTGTTTGGACCGCTGTTCACTCCGGCATTCTGACCAGCGCCTTGGTTGACACCAGGACCGACACCACCGCCGCCCGTTGAGTTTTGCCGCTGAGCATTTGGAGCATTCGTTGAGTTTTGTTGCTGAGAAGACTGTTGTTGTTGGGGTTGCTGCTGCTGTTGCTGTGGCGGCGGACACTGCGAGGACATATTTGGTGGAACACCGGCATTGGCACCACGAGGTGGTTGCATAAAATTCGGCCCGGCCGGACTGTTGTTACCCTGCTGGGACATTGGCGAACTATATGGCGAGTATTGTTGTTGTTGCTGTTGAGCTTGTTGAGCAGCCGCAGCTGCAGCTGCTGCTGATTGTTGTTGCTGTGTCGTTTGGGGATTGCCCGGTTTTGAAAAACCCCCTGGACCCACAACTCCTCCCATTTTTGGTCCCATGTTGGGATTTGGTTGCTGCTGCTGTTGATGATGTGATTGTTGCTGATGCTGCTGCTGTTGATGCTGCTGATGTTGCTGATGTTGTTGATGCTGCTGTTGGTGTTGCTGGTGCTGTTGCTGTTGGTGTTGCATTTGAGCCTGTTGCTGCAGACGTTTGAGATCAAAATCATTCTGGGACGAGTAGAAGAGTTCCTGTTTAATATCGACAAATGATTGTCCGGACGTAGGACCTTTGTGGTACTGAGGGGGCAGTTGTTGTTGTTGTTGCTGGGGTTGTTGCTGCTGCTGTTGAGGGCCATTGGGATTGCCACTATTGACAGGACCTCCGTTCTGACCACCAGATGTCATAAAATCATTTGCAAATGGCCCAAAATCGTTGTACCGATTGTTCGGCCCTCCACCACCGCCCATCATCTGACTCTGTGGCGGGGGTTGCATTGGTGGTCGAGGGAAGTTCATGCCACTCATGGCATTCTTATGCTGATGCTGCTCGGCCATGTGCTTAAGTGTTTGCGCCAGCGATAACTCCGTTATTGGACCATTTGGACCATTTTGGAATTGATTACGCATTTTGTTGAGCCCTTGATTGTCACCCATACCCGAGCCAGGCATACCTGGTCCACCGCCAAACGCCGAGGCAAACTGCGCCATGGGATTCTCCGATTTTACGTTCAGACTGCTCATCAGATCCTGAGCATTTGGCGGCTCCACTTTGATGCCATCTTCGGTTTTGATATCAAGCAGCGGCTTCTCATCGAACCCGTCCAGGAATCCAGGATTGAAATCCTGTAAATCGGATATCAGCTCCTTAAAAGTATCGTTGCCCTCATCTGTATCGTCGCCCATAAGATCGGGAAAACCAGGAAAATTGCCATTTGGCCCTCCACCATCCTTCTCAAGCCCTGCCGCCAAATCGGAAAAGTCATGATCGGGCTCTTGCTTGCACTCAACGAGATTGGCGAGACCGCCCAGCGTAGACGTTTTGTTGTGTCCACCCATTAGACCGCTGCCGTTTCCTTGTTGTCCACCACCCATGCCATTATTTCCACTCACATCACCACCTGGTCCAGGACCACCGCCACCACATCCACCTTGCTGCTGCTGCTGTTGCTGATTACCGGGATTCTGCTGTTGCTGCTGCTGTTGTTGATTTTGACCACCGACACCGCCTTCACTTTTCACCGATGTATTGGTGAGCGCTTTCACTGTAACATTTGTGCTTATTTGCTGCGGCTGCGAATTTGCCGCCGAAGTTGTGAATTCCAATTGTTGAACAATTTCCACTGAGAATTTGGTTAAATTTTCTGACCCATTGTGCTGTAGCTTAACGGGCGGTTCAAAATTATCAGCTCCATTATCTCCATCTTCCGCTGGTCTTTTTAGGAATTTTTGTTGCTGCAAAAAAAAACAGAAAATTTATTCATCAGGTATTATTTTGATACAAAAAATAAGAATTGCATAAGAATTTTAATAATACTAGCGCCCTGAAAGTTCAGTACAGAAAAATTATCAGGCTTTGGAAACACCCTGTATAAGAGATCGTCTAACTATTTTGATCCTTGGACGATCGGAAGTAGCTCAAGAAGTTGTCGCCTTGTAATTAGAAACGAGTTTATTTTAAAGGAAATGACAAAACCAAGTCCATGTTGCCGACAAACAAAGAAGCCTCTGTTCAGTGAATGAGACAAAACTCATAACGGTAATTTCGGCGTTTATCTTCCTCGGAGTTAACATCAACTTCGACCGTCGAATAACCCGTATTGATGTCCCTTTGATTTTTGCTTAGGAGGTTTTTGGTTCTAGTCTGGTTGTACATATGTATGCAGACCATATCATCGTAGTGACGTCATTTCTACGAAGTGTAAACAAAATTTAAGAGAGCTGTCAAGAGTTGAACCTCACCTGGCAATTCATCGACTTTCCTAGATTTGGAGGATGTGTTTACAGAGACTATGACCTTAATGGTCGCTTGACTGTCCGTGTCTTTTGCCAATCTTTCATTGAGGAGTTGGATAGTTTCTAAGCTCGAGGCACGCATAGGAAACCGCCAGCGTTTCTACCTGGAAAACTGGGCTATAATTTCACTTTTGTCCTTCAACCACGGAAAGTGTGTCTGAAGTAAGAGATCTAGGGATTGTGCCGCAGAATTTGTCCACGTATAATCTCGTATTCTCAGTTTGACAGCGTAACGAAATAACCACCGCCACCAGTGAGCGAAATGAGCTGCTAGCGCATAGTGTAGGCGTAGTATGACCCGTCCAAACGTACGGTTCGGTTGTTTGGCGGAACGCACTTTAGAAGAAGTGCCATCTTATAAATGTAACCAAGATTCAAAGAGAATACTGCTTGGGATAACAGAATCGATAAGTTTAACACTCACAGCGGTAGTTGGCAATGCTGAACCTGGTTCCAGAAGACACCTATCGCAGCAATATAGCGGCAAAAACAGAACTCAGACTAAGGGAACTAGGTATATGGACAACTAACACCGTTCTAACTCAATAGACTACCACAAACGAGAGTAGAGATACCGACTACATCATACTAACACCAGACTTCTATAGGGGATTTCAGTCAGTGTTCAGTCTTTACAGGAGACGAACTGGAAATAAATGATGATACCATGATCATGGCCAATATGTCATTATGCTATATGGACACATGTGCAGTACCTAGCCAAATTATTATGGCCAGTCTTCAACAAATTTCGTATTTATTCGAAAGGAAGTGCCAATTGTTTCAACTGTCCTTACGCGAGACTGAGTTATAAGTATTTGGTCAGGTTAGGTGGCTGCACCCGCTCAGACAGGGACACACTTAGACCAAATTGGCCCATTGTGACCAATGTATGTAGCGGAACCAGAGTATGTAGCGCAGAGTACATCGAAAGTGGGTAACCGGTATTAACCCCTAAGACTTGAACCATCTCAATCATCTCAGAAATTAAGTTTCTTATATTCTGGATGTCAAGTTCAGCTAGATAGTTAAGATCATTGTAAAAGTATTTCCCGGGGGTTTTCCTTCTTAGAGTCGCAAGATCAGGACATGTACACAGTAGGTGGGTTGTGGTTTCCTCTTCCTACTCGCCTCTGCAGCTTCTACAGAAATCATTGGAGGGGACAATGTCCGGTGAGGAGCTCTATTAGGGAACCTGGGTTTTTCCGGTTTGTAGATAAAAGTCTCTTCGTCTTCTTTTAATCTAGGTTAGGCCAGATTTGTTTTGACAAGAGACAAGTGCTGATGTTATTCTACCTGCGGTTTGCCACGTTCTTGGCATCCGTGTCAAGGAGAAATTTGATCGATTCGATAGGTGCAGGTGGTTCCCCCAGGTTTTCGAGGAGATGCCGTCCTGCGCCTTTTTTTGCCACCTCGTCCGCTCTGCAGTTACTTGGAACGTTCCTGTGTCCTAGGACCCAGCACAGGGTTACGTCGCACCTGTCGGCAATCTCGTCAAGAGATCTGCGGCATTGCTTTACCAACCTTGATCGTATTGTCGGCGATTCCAAAGCTTTAATAGCTGCCTAACTATGTATAGTACAATAGCGCTACAATCTATCGCATTAATTGAAAGCCAAGCCGCAGCTTCGCAGACTGCCGTAATTTCTGCTTAAAATACACTACAGTGATCCGCGTCGGTAATTGCTATTGCGTTGGAGAAGACTCCAGCCCCTGTACCACCCGCTGTATTGGATCCGTCTGTGAATATTTCTAGCGCGGAATCGCTCAAAACTTTACCAGACTCCCAAAAGCTTTTGCTGAAATTCGAGTTTTGTACCTGACCTATGGTTGCCCTTGAGGATCCTAGGGTGGCTCATTGCTGTGCTGAACAGCTGGGAGGATTCTCAGAGCCTTAAAACTGCTTTGACTGCCACTAGCTTCCCAAAGATATCAACAGGAAGCAGATGGAGCATCACCTCCAGTGCAGCTGTGGCGTTATTCTCAAGGCACCCGTTATCCACATGTATGATCCTCTTTGTACTGATTCAAGTAGACTACTTTTTGTATCCAGTGCGGTCCAACAGACCAAAACTCCGTACATAAAGATCGGCCTCACCACCGGCGTATATGTATATCCAGTAGACTACTTTAGGCTGCAAGCCCCATTTCGGCGCCCACAGCTCTCCGGCAGTAATATAAGGCAATTGAGGCTTTCCTTGCACGGTCCTGAATATTCAGCCTCCAGCTTTGTTTCTTTTTTATGATAAGCGCGCACTAAAGGGATTATGACTACCCTTAAACGAGAGCACGGGCATTAGGGAAATCGATGCTCAAGCGAGTCTATTGATTTCGCAATGTCTCTGTCACCAATAAGTTACAACGCGCGATTTTGGATTCTATCCAGAATGTGCAAGATGGTTTTGGGTACACCAGACCAGATATGGACGTTATACTTGAGCTTTGAGCGAATGAACGCCTTATAAATTGAAGCCAGCCAGAAGGGGTAAAGTATTTCGCAGCATTTTTGGCGATTCCGTGAATGGACACACATACCGAGAATGGAAAATCTTTCGGTTTCGGCGATGCAGGTACCATTCATGGACAATGGTTGGATGTTAGGGTTTCGCTTAAGTGACAGAAGACACCATTGGGTTTTGGACGCATTAAATTCCACTCTATTGGTTGAACCCCATTTTATTATGCTGTAAAGGTAGGAATTTAATGAGGTTAACATACGTTGCCGTTGCTCTTCTACGTTCGAAGAGCAAGGACGTGAGTTAGGGAATGAATATAAGAACCTGAGGGTACTGTCATCAGTCAAGGAATGGATTACATTAGAAGTTGCAGACAAGAAAATGGGATAAAAAGAGTAGGAGACAAAACAGAGCCTTGGGGAACACCAGCATTTATATTGTGAATTGCAGACTTGAAGCCATCCAAAACAACTTGAATTGAACGGTTCGAAAGGTAGTTTCTAATCCATTGAAGAAGAGATACATCGATACCATATGCATGCATTTTCGACGAAAGAGCTTGATGCCAAACTCTGTCAAATTCTTTAGAAATATCGAGCGCAACAATCTTACTTACACTAAAGTGATGCATAGATTGGTTCCACTTCTTGGTGAGATATGCCATCAAATCACCAGTGGACCTCTTGCTACGAAAACCGTACTGCCGCCCATTGAGGAGTTTTCGAGAATCAAGATATTTATATCAGCATTTCCATGACCTTGGAAAGAAGGGACGTTAGTGCAATGGGTCAGTAATTGGAGGGAGAAGAAGATTCGCCTTTTTTTAGGGATGGGCTGGACAAATGCAGTTTTCCATCTACTGGAAAAGAGACCAGAGGAGTAGGACGTTTGGAAAAGCTTACGCAGTGGTTTTTCCAGCGTGGAAGAACACCTCATCAGAATTATGGGTGGTATACCATCTGGACCAGCGGATTTGTGGATGTTAAGACCTTTTAATACTCCTGCAACTGTACGAGAGCGAAAGCGAATTTGCCCCATGGAGAATTCGACGCTCTCCAGTACAGGTGGAGACAGGGGACAATCAGGGAGCGTTGAGCTGGTTGCAAACTGTGCAGCAAGCAAATTGGCCTTGTCTAGGGAGTTGACAGCTGGAATGTCATTGAAAATGAGCGTTGGAATGGATGACGAGGCAGAATTCTTTATGTTTTTTGACAAATGACCAAGAATGTTTACTACCCTTGGGACACTGTAGTATTTTTTGCCTCAATTTTTGCTCATGTGAGAATTTGACACGTCGAATGTGGACATTACAGTCATTTCTGGCTTGTTTAAACTTTATTCGGTTTTCCTCAGAAGGGTTGGCTTTGTAAGTCCAAAAGCTTACCTCTTTCAACCTCAGCTCAGGTTGAACCACGCTTTTTCCTTAGGTTGTATGCTCTTTATTCGTTTAGGAATAAAAGAGCTCATACCCAGAATGGTGTTTGTAATCAAATCGGCGGCGGCATTACTATCGATGAAGCATTACTATCGACAGCGACCAGTTAAAACTCCTAAAGAAGCTGTTAAGGCCGTCCCAATTGGCTTTCTCGTATCGCCAAACTTTTCTTTTGGGAATTCGTTCTTTAACTGAGTGGTCAGAGTACGAGAAATTAGCCGATACGGCGCAGTGGTCCGATTGGCCTAGAGGCGGTAGTACTTCGATAGTGTAGTTTCCTTTTGAATATGACCCACAGGTGTCTGGCGTGGTCTACAAATTGGATTTCCGTGCCTTCTGATTTTAGAGGTTTAAGTTTTACTACAATCAAGAAAAAACCAACCAACAATGGTTGGTGGCCATTGTTGATGCCAGAGCTCTTGCCATAACGAGTATAAGAGCTCTGTTTCCTATGTATTGATTTTAACTTGTGACTTTTGTAAAACTTATCACAGTTATAAAGACTTACAAACATATGTATGTATGTAATATTTCAGACAACATAATTATTTTCGGTTTTGACCGTTGTAATTTTTGTTTTCGCTTGGTTTTAAATTAAAAATCTAAAAAAATTTTAAAGAATAAAAATATTACAAAATATTTACCCAAATATTCATTAAAAATCGTTGATTTGATTAAACTCCAACTTTCGCAAGCAGTTTTTCAAATCTTCACTTTTCATTTGCTTTCAATTTTAAAAGGTATCTTCAACACATTTTCAACAGCCCATTTAATTTAACAACACACAGTTCAATGTAAGTTTTTTTTGTTTGTGAATTCAATAACGTCTTACGTAGTTTCTACAATTACATAAATTTTGTAAAATTTCTTCACTAATGTTTTCGGTTTTTTTTTCATTTTTGATTGATGTGATATTATTTTTTAAAAAGAATAAAATCTTCCCCCTTGCCCGTCCGCCCCTCTTCGTCATCATCATCCGCCGTAAACATCAACAATTTTAAAAATTAACAAAATGCTACATTTTTACACCTCATACATACCCACATACGATGCATACATACATATGGATAAATTTGTTTCATGTTCTTTTTGCTTTACGTGTACACGTTCATTTGTCGGATTTATTTCATCCGAAAAGCATAAAAATGCCCATGAAAAATACTTTGAATAATAAAAAATGCCATACATTAAACAAAAAACATACGTATATTTATACACTTACATATAGTATAAGAAGAAACGAAAGAAATGAATAAAAAAAATACAGTACAGTAAGAGAAACAAATATGAATTTCAATTATTCGCATCGGTGTGTGAGTGTTAACGCAACGGAAAAGTAGAACAAGTCTCATACAAATTATATGGATCTAGCAACAAGGAAGAGAGCGCAACAAAAAGTAGCTGCAGAGGAGAACAGCAAAGGGGAGGGGGGAAAAAAGCGAACTAAAACTGAAATAATTTATTATAAATCAGTTTTTTTTTAATTAATGCAAAATATAGGGTAAGAACGCTTTCCTTCCAACCAAGCACTTCTCATTGCCGTGCGTTGTCTAGTGAGGGCAAAAAACAATTTCGTGTATGTGTGTGCGACGGTGCTTATGTCACATTAACTGTAAAATGTCATTGCGGTTCAACTTGCTGTTCTGATTTGAACCCAATTCGTGGAGCAGACGCATTTTTGGCTGGCTTCATAAATGTGGTGACATCAGTTGATGGCGATGGAGATTGGGGTGGATGCCTTGGGGGTGGTAACTCACAGAAAGGCAATGAATTTGAAGGAACAAGATAATGCATAGCATACTAAATGCGCTTTATTTGATTCCTGGGAAAGGAGAAGTTTCAACTGCATTGGTTGGTCGGTGCACAGAACCCGAAAGCAGGAGATCTCATGAAACGTACTTAGGTATTGTGTATAAAGGAAATGCTTTTAACGTCAATTTTAATTTAGTTTGGACATCGGACTGGTAGCAACTTTGTGCAACAAGATAACCAAAATCGATTTATGAATAAACTGGTCGGTCTGCAAGTTCATGTTTCTGAGTAATTAAAAGTTTACGTTGCCTCTCCGAACAACACTGTTAATATTGCAATTCATTTTTCGTAATTCGGTCGAAAACGTAAATTCACTTCGTGGTCATATGTCAAAGATCTCGAACTTCAGTGGTCGATTTATTAAAACAGCATAAACGTTTGGGAATCTAAGGGTTCTTGAAGCGAATTGGTAGTAGATAGATAGTAGAAAGAAAAAAAGCCTCAACGAAAATATGGTCCAAGTTGGTAAAACAATGTTACAGACCTTAAAAC
The DNA here is from genome assembly GCA_917880715.2 of Matsumyia berberina. Lineage (NCBI taxonomy): Eukaryota > Metazoa > Arthropoda > Insecta > Diptera > Syrphidae > Matsumyia > Matsumyia berberina. The sequence continues at coordinate 46,523,910 of OU862871.1, read as the reverse complement.
GAGATCGCTGACAGATGCGACGTTTCGCTGCGCAGAGAGATTTAGGGGCACTGGAGAGCTGGCAAAGGAATGAGGAGGCCAGATCGTCTCTGGAAATGGGAAGGATCCTTTAGCTTCCCCTTTTTAGGTATTGCCTGTGAGGGTGAGCGGGATGCTCTTCACTTAAACTTCAGTCGGGCCTGTTGTGTTGTACGAATAGGACATTTATGGAACCTACATATGCTAGGAAACACCAAACCTAATCTAGGAAACATCAAAGGACGACTAGACTGCGCGGCGAAAGTTGACCGTCTAAATAGCAATTTGACAAGGCCACAGTTGACTCTAATCGCAAGCGCCAAGTGGACTACCTTTTGAATTTCTCGTGCTAAAGACTAAAGTCAACCGCGAAAAAGATCAGTCGCAGCCGATCCCACGGCTCACTGTGCTGCCTTGCTCCGCCATTGTATCATTTCAACACCGGCAAGTAGAACAATTGCTCTGCTCAAAATTTTCAAACAAAATGAACTAGTTGCATGCAAAATGTATCGTGTGGTTGTATGACCTTGATAGGCAATTTGGTTGGTGAGAAGCCGAATGACGGAAATCGGCACATGTAAACCCCGCTACATACTAAAAAATTGATATCCCTTTCAACGATATCCGCACAAGTCGTGTGGACGAGGAGGAAAAAGAAACAATAACCCATCTTCTATGTATTATACTTTTCCCGCCCAACGAGAAGCTAGGTCTTGGCTCATCCCGAGCTGCCGCGCCAGCTATATTATTATTATAATTAAGTTATTTTATTATTGCTTTTGCTATGTTCCGCTTTATTATAGCCTAATTTTAATTACACAGAGACCTCTACTTGATGGCACGGATTCCATGGAAGCCGAGTTGGGGCATGGGTTTACCTTGTCCAAACTATTGAAGTATGGACCGTTTCTTGCGAAAACATAGCTGCTGGACATTGAGTTCCTCTTTTATTCTGGTGTTCCTAACTCGATAGAACGAGCGAATACCTCGAAGAAATCTCAATTCGGCAGCTTATTCTTTCGATCATTACCCAAATCTCATGACCATAGGTGGAGGTCGGATCAAACGCTGAATAAAAGACCGATAGCTTAGCTCCGATGTCAAGTTCGAACCTCCTGATAACAGATTGACCAAGCAGTCTCAAAAATTTTCCAGCCTGACCAATTCTACAGGATAACTCAGTATTGCTCCTTCCATAACTCATAAATAGGGCCACGAAATACTTAAACTTCTCCACCGGTTTCGATAGGACTCCACTACATGCAGAGACAGGCTTTCGAGAAAATACCATTACTTTTGATTTGTTCACTTCAACACAGACGGCTACAAAGTTATCAAGCGCTTGCCGAAGTTTAGGATCCATGCGAAAAGCAGATGGCTTGTCCTTAAGTCTCACAATGCGAACCGTTTCTCGCCACGGTTGCGCTGTAACATCCAATCCATATACAAAATGAAAAGGAGAGGTGACAAAAAGCATCTCTGACGAATGCCAACGCCCGTAGTGAAAGATGTCGATGTAACGGCGTTCACCCGAACACAACTCCTACAGTTTGTCTGTGAAGATAGAATGGGCTCCAAATGAGAACCGTCAATCCCATTCTCCTGCAGTATACTCCAGAGTTTACCCGGGAGAGACCCGATCATTACTCCCGTGGCACACTCCCAGGCCTTCTATCTAGCTGTCTGCCTGTACTTCTACCAACCTGCGTTCGACCACAGTTCTGGCACGCACTTCCAACATCTTAGCAAAGACTTCTCCAGAAAGAGTTTAGAGATAATTGGCGCCACCACTCTTATCCCCTTTCTTAAAAAAAGCACAATCGTAACAGTTTGCTTGTCGCTAGTTGATGAAGGGCATTTCGATGCCACTTAAATGAAGCCAAAGAGCCTTTTGACTCCATGAACATCAGCACATTTGATCGCCTAAGTCACCTGCTCTACAGTGGGACTATTCTCCGCCCTACTCAGTCTGCCATCCAATCCCTGTTCGGCATTGAGCAGCTCCGAAAAATGCTCACCACATCTGCGAAAGATATCCTTCTCATCGGAAAAAAGTAAACCATCTTTGGATTGAACTCCTTCAATGATATTAAACTTCCTTCGTCTGAGACGGCGGATGGGCTGCCAGAACTCCTTGGTTTGCAAATCTGTGATCTCCAACCAATGTAAAAAGCATTCTTTGCGTGAATCCTCACCTACCCAACCAAAAGTTTCTCATCTCCGTTCCCCCTCTAAGTGCGGGAATTCACCACACCGATCGTTATCACAATACGCATTCCTACATACTTCTATTTACTTTAAAAAAAAAAGGTAGTTGTTCTTCAGCTACGTATCCAATAAATAATGTATTTCCACAGAACCAAAGATGAAAATAAAACTTCTGGTTCAGAATCCTACCTAGCCTAACCTTGTCTAATCAGCCGCAATGCTACTTAGTAAAACATTGTAAGGATCGATTCAGTTATGTCTATCGCGGTCAATAGTGCAAAATGTCTTAGTAATGTAGTATCGGCGGCCGCAGTACATAACCTCACCTAAGATGGTTGTCCTACGTTAGTCTATACCAAAAAAGCTATTAATATTCATTTTTATAAAGAATCAAATACCAAAAGAACTTCGCCCAATTTTACTGATAACTAAACTTGGTAAACATTGACTACTCCCAGTCGTCATAAGTCTCCTTTTTTTTTTGACGAAAAAAAAAAAAATATATATTACGTATACGTCAGAGTTCATTTCATTATTCTCACGATCCCATATATGGACGTTTGCAAAAGTATGTGCGTACATAAATATACATATGTATGTTTTGGTCAATGTTATTCAATTTTACTTATTTTTCAAATGTTAATGAGCCATCGGTTGCCTTATCTTCCAGAAGGTAAGTTAGATTCCAAGTAAATCTTTATGAAGTATTCCAAGAAAAAACTTTTTCTGTGAATTCGTAGAAATTTATGCGAACCCACAAATTCGATAAAAGAACGTATTAATAAATTTGATTATCTGCCATTAAAAAAAAAAAAACCGAGTTATCAAATTAACTAGCAACCACCAACCCTATACGAAATTTTGTCGAGGAAGCCAAATACATTCAAGTTCCTTTTTATTATCTTCTAAAACTGAGTAACATCCTAAAAGAGGGGTACGTTCATGTAAATATATCCCTTTACAAAAAAAAATGCAAACAAAGCTCTTTTAAACAAAACCCCGTCTATAAAACAGATACCATGTAATTTATGTTATAATAAAAATAAATAAAAGTGAAACCATAGATACTAGGTACATTTTGTTGTGTTTGCCTCTGTTTTGCCGCTTCAAATGCAATTATTTGAATTTTATTTTATTTTTTACACAAGTAAACCATAAAACCGAGTGTATACCCCCCCGCTCGGTGTAGAGTATTTATTTATTTTTTTTTATGATTTTGGTTACTTCTTCTCCCTTTTGCTAAATCACATGCAAATTCATTTCACACTTAAAGTCGGTATCGAACACCGCACAGTAAAACGCAGCTATGTAGTATGTACAGTGCAATAAGAACCGAAATGAAAACCCATCAGTAAAACGGAAATAAAAATTGAAAACAAAATAAAGAAAGACATGAGAGAAGGCGCAAAGCAAAACACAAATGACAAGAGTAAAAGATACAAAATGTGTTTGAACATAATTTCCTCCGTTTGGTTTGTCTATTCGTTCATTCGACGGTGGTGCCTCCTCTCTATTTGTTCGTTACAATTCTGGTCCGGATAATGGGCGAGAAGTGTAATTAAATTGAAGTCAATCACCAAGAGGCATAAAAACTCACTCATTCACGTTTGTTTCAGTGGTTGTTTCTTTCGGCTTTTTTTTATGGTTAACAACCACCACCAAGACGGCAGATACAAATTTCATCATTGCACTCAAGTTAAGATTCATAGAACAACAAATGTATCTAGCAAGTTGCTTGTTGTGGTTGCACAAGTAAGAAAACGGACGAACGGAAAAAAAAACCCATTCCATACTATGTACTGAAGACCGCAGAAAATAAATACTTAAAAGCGAAATAAATTACAAAGAAGAAGAGATAGACAGACACAGAAAGAGAAAAGAAACAAAAAAGTTGAAATACAAAGCAGCAACAGATAAAAACGTCCGTCTGTCCGTTCGTTGGTTCATCCACCACCACCACAAACTATAGACGACGATGTCCAACAACGACGACGATTGTGGCGATACTCCACAGTCTACATCCACACCATTCCAAAAAAAAAAAAAAAAAAACTAAGGAGAAGAAGGTTAACGTGCGAATTTGTAATTTAATTTTTATGTTGATTAAAGAAAGAAAACGAAAATGAATACTAAATAAAAAAAAAACAAGCAAACAAACAAAATAAGAGCAGCAGCAACAATAACTACGCGCAAGCAATAAAGCTGTGTAGTAACAGATACATAAACGCAAAGATAATTCATACTTTCGAATCATCACAAATTAACTTGGAGACTATAATTTATTGGAATTGGAATTGATGTCTAGATTAAGTACTCCATCCAAGTGTCGAGCATAAGTTGATGTTTGCACGAAGGGTAGTGATTTGTTGTTATACGAGTCAAGTTAGTAAGCGGGAAGCTAAAAAAAAATATATTTTCATGTTTTTTCTTATTTATGACGGGGAAGGTTAAAGATACTTATGTACATAGTACATGATCTTTGTACTAAGACACAATCATTTCATTTTCGCAGAAGCAGAATGATCCAAAAAACCACTTCAATAGAAGGATCTAGTTTAATTCTTTTCCATTCAGTATCTCTTGAGGATGAGCTTTGGGAATCAGCTTACATTACAGATTTATTCTACACAATCTTATAAAAAAAAATACGTGCGACAGCCCGAAGTGCCGTGTTCTATTCTTCTAAAAGTAGAAAGGACGTACAGTTTTACTGCCGACACTGATCGACTGACTGAGAAGTTTCTTCATGACAAAGAATGATCATAGAAGTTTATTATTGTCTGCTAAGAGTAGATACGAAAAATGTTTTGTTGATATTGCTGGACTCGAATCAAAGCCAGCTCGTAAAAAAATCCAACACACCTAATCCAACACACCTAATCCAAACAGCTCCCTTATGATGAAACACTGCAAGAATTGCGTTCCCTTAGAGCCACTCTTGATGACATCTACAGTTCCGGTTGGGTTGAATTTAGTCAACGCCTTATAGGGGTTGATCCCCTAGCTGGGATCACAGACAGGGGATTAACCCGCCTTATAGGGGTTGATCCCCTGTCTGTGCTTCGTAGTAATTACGATGCCACCATGGATACAGAAAGAAGTATCTGCACATAAAGGGTTTTCCAATAGGGACGAGTAGATTTTGACAGTTTATGGCCGCCATCTTGTTTTATCTGTTGTTAGTTTTCCCGATTTTTATTTTTCAGACACTAAAGAAAAAACACCATGGTAAGCTACAGCGTCGAGCAACATGTGGCAACGATGCGCGCGTTGCGCCCATTTTACGGTCGCCATAATCGTCCTTCCGAGAGGACTATTCGCAGGTGGTAGATAAATTTGAGTCCACTGGTTCAGTAAACGATCAACCAACACCCGTACGTCGACGAATAGCAAGATCTGCCGAAAACATCGTCGCTGTCCGTGAGAGTGTGCAGGAGAACCCGAGGCAGTCAATTCCGCACCGCCCACAAGAACTCAGCCTTTCGCAGACATCAACTTGGCGAATTTTGCATCAGGACTTGAGCCTATATCCATACAAAATCCAACTGACCCAGGAGCTGAAGGAAAACGACCATAGACAACGCCGTGTGTTCGCTGACTGGGTTCTGGAGCAGTTTGAAGCGGACCCCGACTTCAGCAAAAAAAAATTATCTTCAGCGATGAGGCCCATTTTTGGATGAACAGGTACGTCATTGCCGGATTTGGGACGATGCCAATCCATCCGAGGTCCACAAAGTGGCAATGCATCCGCAGAAAGTCACCGTTTGGTGTAGGTTGTGGGCCGGCGGCATCATCGGTCCGTACGTCTCCGAAAACGACGATGGCATTGCCATCACCATCAACGGAGAGCGCTACCGATCGATGATAACCTATTTCTTTTGGCTCAAATTGGATGATATGCATGTGATCGACAAGTGGTTCCAATAGATCCGCGATTTGATAAGCCGCAAACGACCAGTGTCCTCAAAATGAACATAACCCGTGCTCAAATTCAGCCCGATCTATGCGCCAGAGTCATCGAAAATTGGACCTCTCGGCCATTTGAACGATGTCAAATTATTACGATCCCAATAGTCCGAGAAAATGCTGAACTACAACAAAGTATCAGTTCAAACCAAATATCTTTGTCATTTATGCAATATGAGCTTGCCAGAAGAGAGATGAAAAATGTAATGTATATGCACAACAACGATTGTGACTGCTATTTGCATGTACTAGTATAATATAATTATCATTTGAAGCATACCTAGGCAAGAAGTCTTGGCCTTGCAGCACGTGAACGAGTGCTTCAAACCAAACTTTAGTTTTACCTTGCAGGACAGTAAGAAGTCAGCAACATTGCTTTTACGAGCTCAGACACAGCTACGAGCAATGGTGGTGCGATTCTAACGAAAAGTTTGGGAAGTGGAGTAAGAATAACCTGCACGACACAACGTCCGATAAAGGATTTAAGCTAATCAATTTTGCAACGTGACGAAACGCTACACGGGGACGAGCGATCAACGAAATTTATCTCATTTCTATGGACAAAAGTCAATCAGACGTTACATTAATTCGGAGAAAGTTGCACGCAAGTTTCGGGTGCAGATGTCCCGCAGTCATGAAAGCAAATAATGCACCAACTTATTTGACATTAGCCAGATGAAATCGAAGGAACTTAATCAATGTATGCCGTATGCATAAAAAAAAAACTGAAACAAGAGACCAAAGTTCACAGTTTAATTATTTATTCCTCTACACCATTCTTCTGACCATATAGCAAAATAATTCTCGGTAGTGCCAAAGAGTGGTCTTCTAATTGTGGCAGCAGTAACCTTAAATCTCAGTAATGGCGTTTGCAGAATTGATAGCAGAGCCTAGGTAAATTTACTACTTAAATAAGGTCAATAAGGTATCCAACGCAGCATTCTGCACAAGACATCGGTGTTCTGTTTCAGTGTTCGCTTATTTTCGCCATTTTGGCAGTTTCTGAATCGCCTAAAACTTGAGTATAACGCTCATATCTGGTCTAGTGCACCCAAAACCGTCTTGCACATTCTGTATGGAATGTAAAGTCGCGTGTTAAGACTTATTGGTGACAGGGACATTGCGAAGTCAATGGACTCGGTTGAACACGGACTAAATGTTTCCTGCCTCTTACTGTTTTATCCTTTTCTTCCACAAACAGTGCTCTAGCGAAACAGCCAGTTGCATTCCGCTTGTTCAACTGTTCACCCATAATTCGAGTCATGGTTCGAATGCCCGTCAGTCTACCCTTAAGCCTACTTTCGGGCGTACAGTCAAATATAGAGATTCTTTCATAAGCCGTACAACGCGAATGTGCAACAATCTACATAGCTCTGTTTCCCCGTCACTGCAACCAGCAAACATTTAAGGCCAACGTGCATCGGTATCTCCTTAGTCTCTCCTCTTATTTTCCTAATGCCCGTGATCTCGTTTAAGGTACCTGACCACCTTATAAATTTCGAAAAATTGATTTTTTTTTTAAAAACCACCTCCAAGGTTTTTTTTTTTCAAAATTCAAATTCTGACAGTGTGAAATTATTGAAAGTGCTATTCTCAGTGCTTGTTCGAGCAGCAGCGAGTAAAAACTTTAAACGTGTTTTTCTCGAACTTTGGCCTCAACTTTGGCGCCTCCTGGTTAGTTGTTAAAAAATGAAATTAAGAAAAATTCAATTAATTTTGTATTCTATAAGCTTTAAATAAAACTTTTTGAAAATGTAGTATTTTTAAGCCTCATAAGGTGGTCAGGTACCTTAAGGGTAGTCATAACCCCTATAGCGCACGTAAATTATAAAAAAAAAAAAAAAAAATTGCCAAGCAGTCGGCTTCGGTTTTTGGCTTCTGTCACCGTTTAACAATCTCCAGAAATTTATACTTTCCATACTCTTAGCATGAACTGCTTCTTTACTTCATTTCATACCAATGCTTCAGCCCAAAGAATCTTCGATCCCACCTCCGAAGGACCACGCAGAAGTGGGCGACTTTATCATGGATGACTTTCGTTTCGACTCGACTGGCGGCTGGACATGTTTGTTAGTTGAGTCTCTGATTTACCCTGAACTAAAGCACCATAATAAGTACAATAAGTCGACCGATAACATAGCCACGAATGTAGCACCATATACATTTATATGTCTATGTATTTAAGAAGGTAATTTTGTGCCGTATTTGCATTGATTTTGGTCTGGAAAACATTAAAGGACCACAGAAAACGGAAGAAGAAGTAGATAGGCATAAAGGCTATTTTTAAGGCATCCTTGAACATCTTTGGTACGAGTATAGAGAAAATTTAACTCCATTTAATCAAACATAACGATCAGTTCTATCAATACATCAGGCAACAAAGCAACCGTCGACTTGTCCGCTATCAAAAGTGGCATTAAAATGACATACAAGCGCTTATTGTTTCTTTTCTTTAGGTCACCCTATCTTTCATCGATATAATTCTTAATTAAAATATTGCTATTCAAATCATAACAATTTATTGGTTTAAAAACCTATAAATAATTTTGAATTTATTTGACTTGTTTCCGATCAAAATTTGTTTCAAAGATGTCACATTTGTTTAAACCTTTAAATAAACAAACGCATACCCTAAGATAATTATTATAGAAACATTTGTTCCTTGTTTCAAGTAAATAGAAAAAATAAATTCTAGAAATCTAATCAATTTACCAATAAAGTTAAAATATATATATATATATATATATGTGTACATATATCTCTTGCAAGTCAACACTACTCAACACACAAACGTCAAAACTTTCTGAGAAATAACAAACAAGGCAATAAAGAAAACGGAAAGTATTTCATAAATTGAACATTCTATACCTGAGTTGCGTGCATATTAAGAACTTTCCAAGCCCAGTGAAACAAGACAAGATAATATTTCACGACCCCACCACCACCTCCTTACTCACCCCAGCAGCGGTACATAAAATTGTCTATTCAAACAGATCTATAAATCTTAATACGAGCAAAAAGGAAAAAAAACAACCCAAAACAACCCTCGGAAAGCTTGTCGTCGTCAAACTTCAGATCGCACCGAGCCAACGCAAGAGCTTTTTCTTACACATTACTGCGCTGTAACTGCTATTGGGGTTGGGATGGAGGTATTCAACGGCACTTTTTTTTATGTGCAATTTATAGTTTTCTAGCAATTATTTTTAATTAATTTTCATACCTACTTGTTAAAATTTAAATTAGAAATCAAAAATGCATAAAATAATTTGAAAATTTAAACCGATTGTTTTTAAAGCAATACCGTTGAAGATAACTAGTTCTAACGGGGGTTTTTCTTCGTATTTGTGCAACTCGGCAACGCCATTGATGCTGTAAGTGATAATCATGTAAAGAAAAGTTGGAAAAGGGGAGGTAAGCCACCGGTTAACCACTTTGAAATGGAACAAATCTTTTCATCAAGTCTTGTCTGATGAACATTCCTCCTCTGCCTTGTGCAAATCCTGAGATGGGTAGTACTATGATACCTTTCCACTAATCACTGCGCAGGTGGAAAAGCAACAGCAGGACCTTTACATTTAAGATGCTAATACCGCGTGTCCATTGCCTTTTGACGAACTCGGTAAGGAATTATTTTCACTGCAGTAAGCGGAACTGAGCAACTTTGTTAAAGCTCTTCAACAAGAAATCGTGTCAAGAAAAACTATGGCGAGATTAAAAAAAAGGAAAAATCGTCGGTTATTGAGTATAGCTCGACGCCCAAAAGGCATGGGTATCTAGTTCAAGTACAAGTACAGTACGAGACTATACACCTCGCCACGGTGTAGAAGCCTAGTAACAGTCAAGGACCTTCGGGCATTATTCCGCAGATGAGATTCGAAGCAAAGATCAAGTCTACCCTATCTCTTTTTCTCTCTCCTACTAGTTAGTTTAGTTTGTTTTAAAGACTTTTATTTCATTACAAATAAATTCATTACAGGTATATATGTACAAAGTCTGATCGGCTTGGCCTATGGCCGTCTAACTAATTAAACTAACTCTCTCCTACTATTCATTCCCGTCCTCTTACCGAAGGATGATCAAGGAGTCAACGACTCCCGCCGAAGATCAACATGGCTCGGGTCACATTTTAAAAGGTAGTTCAGTCTCGAGCAAAGTATATTGGCGATCTCTGTACAAATGGTTCCTAAAACAGTAGCCATTAAAAAGACTCTGGCTCTTCATGGACAAATTACTGCCAAAACCCGCGTGGAGACCTCGGGTGTTATTATCTACCAACGGTCCAAAAAGGACTCATCCAAAGCAAGTCGAGGCGAAAGCTTACAGCACTCCTACACCCTCTCAATGCAAAAACCGCAGTATTTTTCGGCACTACGGAAGTATTCCGGCAGATAAAAAGACGGAGAGTATGAAAATTAGTTTAACCTGTGCCAAAAAGATTGTTGACCACGTTTCAGTGGGGGTTAGCAGTGAATCTACCTCAAAGTGACAATGTTCGTTGAAGAAATTCGTATTGGACATCAGCACTTCCTCTAAGCTCCCCAATGTCACAGAGAAGTCTTACACCGATATTCTTAAACACAAGTTTGTGCTTGCGAAAATCGATAAAAGCGATGCTGAAGGGACAATAGCTCCAGGAAGGAGCACTCTTATTTAACCCTACCTAATCTCTAGTATTCCCTAAGGGCTTCTGTCGGCCTCTAGAGAAAACTATGACATCATCTTGGTTCAAAAACATTGGATTGTGGACAACTTGGTGTGTGGTCTCGAAAATTTCCTGTATATGTACACTGGACAAAGGTAAACCTAGATCTATGCAGTATACTGGTGGAGAATAGTATAAAAGTAACTTTGTTTTCTAACTACAGCCATCGAAAAATAACCGCAGCAAACTAGAAACTACCAAGGGTTCATACTTTTTTTTTTTTTTTTTATAATTAACGCGCGCTAAAGGGGTTATAACTACCCTTAAACGAGAGCACGGGCATTAGGGAAATTAGAGGAGAGACGTAGGAGATACCGATGCACGTTGGCCTTAAATCCTTGCGGGTTGCAGTGAAGGGGAAACAGAACTATGTAGACTGTTCCACATTCGCGTTGTACGGCTTATGAAAGAATCTCTATATTTGACGGTACTTGTATATAGCATCGAGGTTCTTCAATACCACCAATGATCCCATGACCTATCTTTTTGGGAATAACCTAAAAAGACTGACCGGGAAAACGAGGAGATATAGCTGACTGTGATGCTAACGCTCACCATATCCAATGGGATGACACGAACATGACGGAAGAGGTGATTTACTTTTGACTGCATTTTAAGTGAAATTATCTACGGAATTACGATCACAATAGATTTTAAAGGCCGCAGTGCATCCGGGCCTTAGCACCGCATCGTATCGTATTGTATCTATGGACTCATTTTTGCGATACTGTTTTTGATCCATGCGCTAAATCACCCCAAGGACGATCAAGTTAGGGGAAGGCATGTGCTCATCGCAGTGGATAATCAAAGATGTATCTAAACAGATAATGAATAATAAAATACGGTAATCGAAGTAAACGAGAAGAAACACGTCGGAGGCCAATCTTGGAGTTTTTCCGGCACGAACCGCATGCTCCCATATGTATACAGAGGCAAACGAGGCAAAAGAGACAGAAAAGTCAAAATTACGATAAAACTATCTGTCTGTTGCATCAAGGGAACGTCCTAAGTCTAATGCAAAGAACTCTCGAATAGATCGTTGTGCTATCCACTGGGATTAAAAAATGGAGCTGGTTGGATACGACATCTGCAGACCGTCTTGAGGACGCGGACATAGCGGTTTTGGTTGTTTTGAAGGTACTGTGCTGTGCAAATTCATTTTTAACGATATTTTGGTTTTTTTCGGAATATATATTTATAAATATTTTGAGTTTGAATTAGATATGCCCTTCTTTATCATCGTGTACTTTTTTTTATTTTGTTAGGCATTAAAGATATCAAAGTTCCAGGCATATTTTTACCTTTTTCGTCATGAAACCTTACGTCAATAATTGCTGAAATGACCTTGTTTTTCGTCGAGAAATTCTTTTTCCTGAGCCTCACTTTAATAATATCCCACAGATTCTCAATCGGTTTGAGGTCTGTGGAGACAATGAGTGTATGAGAGACCTCAGAGTTGGATGTAGTAGCAGAAAGGGCGATTGGCTCAATCGAACCCTAATGTTAGACTCTCTAATTGTAGCTAGCATAAGGAGAATTACTCTAAATGTTCTGCCATTGAGGGCTTAGGTGGGTTTGAAAATAAATTGTACAATATGTCTAGAATATTCTCCCAAAATGTTTAATCAATCGGAGTAAAATTCTAAGAGATAGACCCTTCGGAAGTTCCGCCCATCAGGCCCCGCCAGCCTGGCGCGTCGCACTTCAATCGCGTTTTTGACGAAACTATATTTTCAAAATCGGTAGTCATGATTTCTTAAAAAGTTAAGAACCGATCTTGTTGAAATTTTGCACACTTCTTAAAAATAACATTATCTAGAACTTGAACGTAGGATTTTTATTTTCTTTATCACAACTTATTTTATGAGGCAATATGTTGTGAAAATTTAACCAAAAAATAATTTCTTTATTCACAACTCCGCCAAAAATTCTAATTTCATTTGTTTTTCCTTCGTTCAAGCTCGAGGTTTATACATCTACTAATAGATAAAAATTGGTTTTTTAATTTCGGATGAACCAGTCGTGAATTATCCTGACTACTCTGCGAAAACTTTTTTTTTGAAAGGTCACGGGAAATGAGGTCCGAATGACTGAATTTTCCAAATTCTTAAATAAAAATTTCACAAAGTACTTGTTAGATATGTATCTTTGTATAGTAAATTGTTTGAATGAAATAATTCACTTGATATATTTAAAAAAAATCAGTAAAAATACGCTTTTTTTGAGCCTTCGAAGGATCAGAAAAAAGATATTATTTTCCAGACGAGGGTCACTTCGAAGGATACCGGGTAAGTGCCATGGGAAGAAGCGACAATGAAATGCTCCAACCGGGTCATATTCTCCAAACCCCTAAGCGCGGGTGAATAGTGCTCTGTTTTGGGGTAATTTCACCTCAGAGAGTCCTCGAAGTTTGAAGACCATAGAAGACATGATGAATAGCAACAAATATGCAAACGTCTTGCGAAAAAAAAGATTGCATGACGAAAAACAGACTTATTTCAGAAATTACTGAGCAATGGTTCCATGACGAAAAAACCCAGTATGGTAAAAGAACTAATTGACGCAAAAGTAGGAATAAAAGCAATCATCACAAAAAAATTACTTGAATATATTAATTTGTCAATTATTTCTTTCGGCGTCTCTACCCCGGCTCAAAACTTATGAGGAACAGAAACCTTTTTTTCTCTAAACATACATCTTGCCATCGTAAAATATCGCAAACAATGCGAAATAAACATCCATCATCTTTACCTTGAGGGTGATGATATGATTTTGTATAAAAAAATAATATTTTCATTGTTCTCAATTTACTATAGCGACGTACTACAGTTTCTCATTACTAATAACCTTAATTTTTTGTTTACTTTTATTTATTACTATGAGCGTGAAAAATAAGTGTACACGTCGATTCGTTGTATTAAAGCTCGATAACCATTTTATTTGAGCTTCAATCCTAAGTTTTTTGTTCCACCCTGTGGAGTTTAGAATTTTATGACACAAAATTCAGATAGATCTTTAAAATGCTTTGGCAAGTGTGAGGTGTCTGGCTCTGGTTAGTGGTGGGCAATTGCAGAGGAAGTAAAGCAGAGTTTTCTTCAGTGAGTTTTGAATGATAAACCTAACTCGGCAGCGTGCCAATGGAGCATGGACAGTACTTTCCCTCCATGTTCCTATGGCCAGGAATCTAGAGAAGAATGGCGTTGAAACGAGTACTGGCGAAGTCAATTACTTCCTTACGTTGTTCGAGCAATTTGGAAGGCGTGGTGTATGATTGAAGGGCTTTAATAGCGGCCTGGCTATCTTTATCTATAGTTGGAGGATTGAGGCTAAATATCTTACAGTCCTCTCCGATCACTTGATCTTCCACCTAGAATATACAAGAGAAAGCTGAACGGCGCTGCGACTTGGAGACGTTCAAATCAGCTGAGTAGACACCTGACTGCAGCAGGTGTAGAAGGCAACACAAGCATTGTAAGCCCTTTTTCTTATGTTCAATTTCCAGTTAAGCTTGTATTGGAAGAAAAGGAAAGCGTTTGGTTGCTGAAACGTGGACGCCTGAAAGTTAGTATTTTACCTTTGGTAATGAATAGCATTAGTTTTGTTTTATTTGGATCAGTGGCTGTCAAGGCGCTTAGCCACGTCAGAGCCCTTTTTGTGATTTCACCCATTGCTCACTGATACTAAAATGACCACGTCGTCGGCATACGCAACCGTCTTGTTTCAAATTTTATCAAGCTCAGATAAAAAATTATCAGTTTCTGGTTTTAAGCATAAGCATTTTTTTTATAATCCACATGCGAATCAAGGGTATATGAATACCCTTTTAATGTTATTCACCTCCCCGAGCGATGTGCTGTGATTTGAAACTCAGGTAGTATTAGGTTTCATTGGTAGGTATCGTATACCTTTGACAGTGAATAAAGTTCTCAATCGGCTGTACGATCTCGCGTAAAGCTGTGTCCGTAGACTAACTTTTGAATTAGGCGTTTTAGGACATCGATAATGGGCATCTTCTAAGAGTTTCCCGGAGATCCATGTCCAAGACACGTTTAATTGTTTGAAGTACGAAGAATGACAACCCAATCAGTTTAAGATTCTTAGCTGATTCATGACCTTGCCTGTTGACCTTTATAATGTTAACGACTCGAACTCTTCTCCAAGTCGAGGAGACATGATTGAGCCGAAAAAAGCAACTTTACATCGCCACTAATCCGGGTAGAGCCCTCTCTGAGTTCGTTAGGCCTCCGACACACGTCAGATATTATTTGCAAAGGCAGCCCAGCCCATCCCTATCTTGTGAAACATCCAAACGCTATCTTCTTGGCTGGTGCAGTGGAAGATAGCCGATCAACACCCTACCTGTCATTTAGTGGAACGTCTGTCGTCTTCCCCTATTTGCCACAGAATGACCTTCAATAAGAAACTTTTTTTGCGAGACGTAAAATTTACATAAGCAAACAAAAATTTTTTTTTCAAAATTTGGCGTGCTCCATCAGCTTGGAACAGAGCTGCAATTATTTGGGTATCGCCTTTGTTTAATGTTTAAACTTATCGCAGAAATGCCTTACTACCTAAAGAAATGGAAAAATGCATTTCATGGAGGTGGAGATCCCGGAGAACAGGGGACTATAGTGTAATCTTATCGTAAACAGCTCTTTCGGAAATTTTTCACGATTTCCTTGAGAGTAATCTTCAATTGGAATATGTATGTATCTGCGTTTTCTTTTTTCTAGTGCATATTCTTCGTTTTTTCAGGTCACAGATGCCATCACAGTAGATGTCATATACAGTGGTACCTTGATAGTGTGAACTAATTAAAACAAGGCATTTTCGGATTTTTTTAAAGTCAAAACAAGCTGATTTAGACAACTTTGATATTCATTAAACTTTTTTATAGCAAAAAAGGAGACAGAGAAATAGAGAAGTTAACACTGAAAACACAGACCACGCAATTCACTGCGGAAAGATAACCACGAGACTAATCTAACACAAGAATGCAGTAAATTGATTTGTTATATGTAGCGTTCAGCTGGCACACATTGCTGTATTGAAAATGAAGGAACTCGAGAAAGTAGTATAAGCACCAACGGATCCTTAAAATCCATTTTACTCCTTATCGATCCTATCGATCGAAAAACACAGACATAAATAGAAGTACTAAATTAACTTGTTTTAATCATATTTTAGGACTTTACACTTGTTTTTGACCCCTGACATACTGAATTTTTACTGTTGTTATTCTTTTACAATTTGTTGTACATACATACATTTTTTAGTACTATTTTTTGTAAGTTGCTTAAGAATGAAGCATATACACTGCTGGACAAAATAATAGGTGTGGGTATTATTTTTTTGATATTTTCATTCTCAAAGTAAGGACAAAAAATCATTTCACTATGTTTGCTTTAAAAAAGATAGAAATTAAGGAAGATATCAACAAAACTTAAATTTAAATCTCTATATTAGTTTAAATCTAGTATTTAACGATCCAGCCTGGACAAAATAATATCAAGTTTTTTATAAGCCCGTGTAGCCAACATTGTTTTTAATAAGAGCCTGGATCCTACTACGCATAGAAGTTCTAGGATTCTGGAACGTCTCGGTAGGTATTTGATACCAGATATATTGGATATTTTGTCAGAATTGATTTCTTTGTATTGATATGCTTCAGCTCATCATATAAATTCTCAATGGGGCTCACATCGGGAGACTGACGTGGCTGTGTTAAAATGGCGACATTGCGATCTTTAAGTTTACCACTCACCAACTTCAATGAATGTTTTGAACCATTATCCTGTTGGAATCGCCATAAGAATGCCATATTATCTTCCACATATGCCAGCATTACGTTATTTAAAATATTTTCGTATTTTGTCATGGTGTCCTGTTTTGGATATATGTTTTACTGTTTTTTACGTGTAGTTTACAGGATTTTTTTTACATTTTATTGACGAACATTATCTTCTTCAGTCACTGAAGAACAAATTGATTTTGCTTTCGTCACTCAATTTTTTCTCCCCATCCATTGCATACCACGTACAATGCGTTTCAACAAAAACTCTCATCACATTAAAATTTTTGTTTCCGTCCGGAGGAACGTTTTTGGCTACTCTGCAGGGTAGCTACGCATCTACCAATCTACGACGAACCGTGCAGGAAGTATCATTGGTACCCATTTCGACAGTAATAAACTTTTAAGACTTAAATGCGTCCTTTTTTGCCAAGATGACAATGTTCTAATAGTCGGTTTTTGTCGTCGATCTAGGTTTTCCTCGAGTTTCAGGAGCTCTGTGGTACTTTAGGACATTTGTGATAAAGTTTTCCGATCGCCCTGGAGATTGCACAATAAATTGGTAAGTTTTGCCCTGATTTCTCAGCTGCAGTACTTATTCCCTGACTTCAAGAGTGCAATAACTTTTTCAATCCATCTATAATCTCGATTGATATTAACTTATTTTTATATACATACATTGCTTTTAACGTAACTTTTAAAATTTTCATTAATCAAAGCAATTTAACACACGTTTTTAAACCTTCTTCATATAAAAAAACGATTTATACCTATTTTTTGTTTAACTCAATTTGGCTCTTATCCAAGATTTTTGGTCCTAATTCCCAACCGTTGGACGCAATACCAAAATTTGGACGAAAAATAATTTCGGAACAACTTAAGCGCCATATACATAAACGTGAATTTGACAGAAATATACATATGTTGTACACCGTAATTTCGAAGAAGAAGAATAAGAAGAAGAAGATGACCGTAATTTCGCAACAACAAAATGTTATATGCATACACCTATTATTTTGTCCAGCAGTGTATTTAATATAAATGTCAACATTTAGAATTGAATCATATATAAAGTTGTAGTTAAACTTTAAATACAAGGAAGTGTACACTCATTTTTGACGCTCACAGTATATAATTTTTCCGACTGAAAACTAGGTTAAAAAATACTAGGTTTTGCTTGCAAGATAAATTGACAATGTAAAAGGACGAAATAGGATTACTTAGTATAAAAGTAGTACATTGATACATACATACATATATAATATAAAATAATGATTGAAAAAGTAGCCTTAGAGACAAAAGCCTTCTCAGTTTGTGCTCAATCTATGTTAACTTTTAAATTTTTAGGTTAATAAATTATAATATGCAATACATATTAATAAAATGTAACTGCAGATACACTTATGTAGATACAAGCAGATACATTTTAATTACAAAAATAAAATTATTGTCATTTGCTTATAAGCCATCAAAGAAATTTTTTCAAAAAATGTGAAAATAGCATGTTTAATTAAAATTCCCCCCCAATCAATTGATTTTCACTTCGGAAATTATAATCAAAATAATTTATCAAAGGAAAAGTGTCAATAGACACTCTGAATTAAGGGGGAGCTGTGTCAAGTGGAAAACAACAACAACAAAAGAGTATAATTTTCCACCACCCACATTCCCAAGTGGTGGAATAGAAAAATCGAAAAAAAAGAACATCAGCAATAGTAACTCCCGCTTAAAAAACAAAAGTGCACTGCCTTTTCGTCTCACACACTGAGTTTTTGTGCGAGTTAAACAGTCGCACAATGCGACACACTAACTAGAATGACGATGACGAGGAAGAGAAGACGTCGGATTGCATAAAACACAACGCGATGATTTTCAAAAAACAAAAAAAAACATGTTCCCAATTTTCCTTTACTACAAAAGTGAAGAAAAATTCACCACTATAAAACCCTTCACATACACCAGTGCCCAGTACCACGGCTTCACGGTTTTTCAGTTCTCACTCGCTCTTTCTCTCTCTCGCTATCTATCTCGAGCTCGAGAAGGCAGCCAGTAGTCGGAATCGCTCTTCCAACGCGAATAAAACACACAAAA
Organism: Matsumyia berberina; assembly: GCA_917880715.2. NCBI lineage: Eukaryota > Metazoa > Arthropoda > Insecta > Diptera > Syrphidae > Matsumyia > Matsumyia berberina. Next base: position 46,505,134 of record OU862871.1, on the reverse strand, counting down.
CACAAAGTACCGTACCGAAAATCTACAAAATAATTCACTAGCAGTTACTACCAGCCGAAGTAGCCAAACAGAAGCACAGACACAACACACAGAGGGAAGAAGATACTTTTTTATCTGAATTCTTCACACAGGAGTTCACAGAACAACACTACACAACGCTGCTGAGGAAAGTAGCGATTCGCACTCTCATCGTTGTCGTGTGTATCGCTGTCAGTTGAATACTGCCCGAGACAGCGATTTGGAAAAGCTGAAATCCACCCGAAGTTCAGTTAGCTTGTGTCTGCCAGCAGTATGTCTGCTGCTTGGCAAGCTATTGCCGTGCCACTCTGCTGAGGAAGGCAGAGTCATCGGCAGTGCGCTATTGCTGTATGCTCTGTTGCTGGTGGAAAATCGTTTTAATACCAAAAGAAAACGTAAACGAGAAAAATAAAATCGCACATGACCCGCCGCGCACTGAATCAATGTCTAGTATTCCCATCTGGTATCTCTGCGAGGTCGGTTGTATCTGCAGCATAGATTGCGGAAGTTTAAAGCACTGATGTGTTTTTGTGTTGCGAAACTTTTCTTGTATCTATACATTATAAATTGGAAAATAAGCCGTGTGCAGAATCTGTAACATTCAGAGTTGTCATATACGAGATTTCGAATTAGAACTTTCAATGATGATGGCGTGGGGCAACCTTGAAGATCAATAACTTTCAACAAATGGAAACGATGAAAAGGAAGTGCATTATGAGCTCCGCTTGCCGTCTATTAGTTTGCGCGACCGTTGCACCTACATATGTATGTATCTTGACTAGTGAGTCCTCTGTGTCATTTCCAATGTGGCCTTTGTGTGCATAGATCCAGTGTAGTATGCCCCAGTTGCTTTTCCTAGTCCAAGAAGCATTTTGACTGTCTCTAGAACAATGTATGTATGTACATATTTATGAAGGAAGTTTTGATTTTATCATGGCTGAGTTCAGTGCCTTTGGGGTTTTGTCACGATGGCGAAATTTCTGCCTCGAAACCGGTTAAATAAATGCCTTAACTAACTGATAAGTCAGTGCTACACTACTCGCCGAATAGTCCAGCCCCAGATCCACTGTCCGTTTTGGAGCCGTCCATTCACCATACTTGACCGTGCTCTAAGGGAGGGGGTTAGTACTTTTCCAGTCGTTATTCAATGGCATACTAAACTCGCTGCTTTGTAGCAAGAAGGTAAGAATGTTGAGGTGGCCATCGGGTGGAAGATTAGAGTTGGAAGTGCAAGGTTGAGTTGGTGGTAAGGGGACGATAGCATTAAGTGGTGCGGTGAGAGTGGAGAGTAGAAAGCTTTCATGAAATTTTCGGCTAGGTATTGAACACGTTCCAGTTTCTTGACTGTGGTGACATTAGTAGTCCTTGTCCACCAGATTATTGCCGCATAAATGAGGATAAATTAGGAATTTTAGGCATAATGTTACGCGACTTAACCGCCCTTCTAATATCCAAGCTAATCACTGGATTCCAGCCCATACTGAGATTTACTAAGAAATGGCGCACTAAAAAATTTCACTTGACGAAGAAGAACTAATCGAAAATCAACATCAAAAGACTGTATTACGTCTTGCGTCATATACCAGCCACGAAAAGGCAACCTCAACCAGTCTCAAATTAAAGGCGACAACAATTTAAGGATCTGCCTGCAGCTAATGAATTAGCGACATTCTTCGAAGCTAAAAAGTGGACGTAAGCGCTCTTCAGAAAGCAGATTGAGAAGGATCCGGTGTCCTGAAAAAAGGTACCTGCGGCACATATTATGATGACTGCTCCCTAAAGCAAAAATAGCGGTGGTTTGGTTACGATTTTGCCACCGGAGGTAGACTTAGACAAAAGGTTTAGAGTTTCCGAGACATCAACGCCAGCATCAAAGATTATTTTAGAATAATTAGACCCATTTGTCGTTATGTCGCAAAAAAGGAAATAAAATATCTTTTCTGCATGTTTTTTTAGAAAACCTAAGAGCCTGAGATATGACGTTAAGTTCGCCATTTAAGATTTCAATGCCAAAATGGGAAAGAAGGATATCTTTTGGTAGGATCATCGGCAGACTTACCCTGCTTGAGCCAACCTCTAGCAATGAGTTCAAGCTTAGCGACGTAGTGCGTATCACAAATGTCCCATATTTAAAGAAGTTGGAAATAAAACTACCATATTGGTCACGTTGCCATGGTCGGAAGGTACTCGTCGTGTGTATTAGACTTTTCGAAAAGCAAATATCGACTCCGACTATTACCTAGCTGCAACAAAGATATGAATGTGAATATCCAGTAAAGTCGTGGCCAGAACCAGTGACAATACCGCCAGTAAGTTATCAGGCACCCGCTGCGCTGGTTTGTTGCTGAATGAGCACAGGTGAACTCAGACAAATTGCTGCCACAAAAAAAGATGAAAGCACAAAAAAGATCACGAGAAACGTAAAATGGAGTAGATGGATTTTATGGCAGGAAAGAGAACCGGAATTCTTACCAAAGAGTAAAGGGGCAGCCTGAGAAAACAAAAAAACCGGAATACCATAGTGGAGCAGGAGTTAGTGCTGAACAGACTATATCTGCGGAATGCTAAAAGACGACGATAGCCTGATGGTCTTTACTTGGAAGACAATCAATCACTACAACCCTTAGAACCGGAACGAAGTCGAAGCACCCATAGGAGGCTTAGATGACCAAGGAGCTGAATTGCTTAAAGGTGTAGTAGATGATTTGGCAGGTTACATGCATATAAAATAACTCATCTGAATATGGCCCGAAATAATCATTTCCGATAATTGGAACTTTTGCACCATCTGCCCGATTTATAAGATAGGAGTCCGCCTCACCGGGGCCAAAGGTGGCAAAATGGAGTGTGACCTTAACCAACACGTGATATGTAACTGAAAACACCTGGCTATGGGTAGTGGTGGCTGGAGCAGCTTATTAGTTGAGGCTCTGGCTTAACCCGAACTGCAGCGCTATCATAAGCGCTACTATAAGTAAGGAATTACGCAAGAAGCCAAACGTAAAAAAAATTTACGTTGGAATAAGCCCAGGAATATTTCTGAATAAATGCTTCACGATTGTAAACGGAATGTGAGGCGGCATATAACAGTGTAATTACAGTCAAAATCGCTTACAACGATATCGGTAATAACGACGTATCGGTTTTAACGACCAAATTTTTAGATCCCGGCTGTGCTCCATTAACTAATCTGATATCGGCTATGACCCCTTTCGCTTATAACGACCAAATTCATAGCTCCCTTGAAAACTGTTATAACTGATTTCGAATGTTTATCGTAACGTTAGTGTCAGTTCTCGTGTGTTTTTTCGAGAATAGTGTTGTTGATAGTTATTAGGCTTGGCTCGATCGATGACTTGGAGTTTATATTTTCGATTTCTTAAATCCGGTCCCAATTTTTTCTGGTAGACCGACTTGAGTCTAACATTTCCGTGGTGTTTCTTTTATTTGTCACATGATTCCACGAAATACTCTAAGTTTAGTAACAATCGCATTATTTTCGTAAACCATGACGGGTGTATTTTCCTACAGGATCCATTACGGCGTCAACGAATCCTCCGTAGTTTTCACCAATTAAGTGTATCCCGTGAACATTGAAGTCGAATGCGTTAATGCTTTACTTAAGATCCGCCTTGGTCAAGCACTGAATTTTACCAGAAGCGATGGGATCGATGGGAAAGTCATGCAAAATCGTTCTAGACACTTCTTGTTTAGTGTGCTGGAAGTCCGTTCCCTTAAGTAGACCATTTCCCTGTCTTTGGCCGAAAATACAGCCAAATTTGCAGTCTCATAGCCATAGGGTATGATGACCGTAAATTGCCGGCTTATATTAAGGTCTGTTGGTACAAAAGGAATACCTCATTATGCCATTAACTATTGCGAAATTTGTATAATAGGTAGATGAAGATTTTTAAGTCTTGAATTAGGATCGTCTTTAACCTTTAATTTTCATTGTGGTGGATTTTTCAATAAAGGATCTTTCGTACGTATATGGCGATATAATAAGCCACTGATCTTCAAAGTGTGTGAAGAAGTTTCACATTGATTTGGTGCTTTTTCAGTAATCATATTGTGTTCTCCTGATGCCTTTGATATGCATGTGACAAATACAGACAATACAATACAGGTGATAAATAAAAAAAAAAGCGCCTACCGAAACGTATACGTACGTTTGAGCAGGAAATACTTTATGTCGAAGACTTGGACTTAACAACATCGGTTTACCCTAAGTATTGACATACCCTAGGAATGATAAGAAAATGATATAGCTTTAGTTACGGGTAAACATATCTCGAGACTAGACGCAAGCAGAAAAACCAACGGGAAGTGGGAAGAAGTGCCAAAACTTTAGACAGACCTGGTATATGTAGACTAGATCAGGGTTTATCAAAATGGTAAGTTATGCTTAAGCGATGGAAATTCAGTTCCTAGACCTAGGTTTGGTTTAGATTTGTGGGTTGATAAAGACGTTAACTAATCTATTCATCACACTTAAATCTATGTGGACTTGTTATGATTTCCATGTTTTGTTCTCCATGTTTTGTTTTGGCTTAGTTTCTTGATACAAACCATCCGATCGCCTTCCAAAGCTGAGCAAATTTCATCTTGTGTCCCATCAGTCAGTTCTTCGATGTGATCAAAGAAGTATTTACTTATAGTTTTATTATTTACTTGACATAGGTTTGGCCAATGACACAGTAAAGGGGCTGTGTTCACAAGTACCTCTTCGTTGCTACATCCTCTGCATAAGTAATCGTGGCCAGTAAGTAGCTCTACCAATATCGTTCTTGCTTTCACAAATCTTGGTTGTTTGCTTTCTTGACTGATTTATGCATTGTTACAGTACTGATTTAGCAGCGTGGGCGTCTTAGTATCACCTGCTTGCTTCTGGCATGTTAAGATGTTTAGGTTTTGTTTATAAATCAAATAAAAAAAAAAAAATTGTACTAAACCATTTTGAAAGGTGGAACAAAGGTCATACATTTTTCCGAAGAAAATAGTTCAAATTGTTGGTCTTCTAAAGGCGTCAAGCCTTTCCATGTTACGAGTGTAGTTGGAGTCAAGAGGAGTTCTGTGAAAAATATAAATGAAGAGAAGGATGTTGGTGTATCTTCAGATCCGAAAACAAGGAGTTATTGTGGAATACATTGCAGCATAACCTCTAAATAGACCGAAAAATCCGTCATTTTTATATGAGAAATAGGTAATTGCCAGTTCATCTGTTAGCCAAGAAGATATCCGATAAAGGAATAGAAGTTTTCCAGCAAACCGTTCAGCGTAGATTGGCTGAAATTGGCCAACTCGAAAGCCAAACTTAACTACCAGTACGATCAAGAAGTGTCTCGATTGGACTCATAAGTACAAAAATTTCACTGCTGAAGATTAAAAAAGGCAATAGAATAAGACTGTAAAACCAGTTAGATTATGAAAATATACGTAAAAGTACACTTTAAACCTAGAAACCATTGTCTCTTTTGCTTTCGTATGCTTGTTTCTCTGACGAATCTGTTTTTTGATAAAGACAAAGTTGGTGCAAAGAAGACTTGGCGAACAAATAAAACCGGAATATGTTGTGCCCATAATCAAATGTCTATCATCATTAATAGGTTGGGTCTGCGATCTTTGCGAAAGGCACACGTTGGCTTTATATAGTCAAAAACACTATACGGCAAAAAGTACTTGAAATAAGGCCGAAAACGCAACTTGAAGAATGGTCTCCTATGGACGGGGAGCCTATATTTATGTATGATTAAGTCATCATCATTTTCCAATGACCCGGTTATCCACTATGAGGGTCGCGGGTTTAGGGTGCTTAAGTGAACTCTCCACGTCTATACGGGTGGAAGTGAGATTTCGGACTTGGTCTAGCCTTCTCATTCTGAGCCTACATGGTGGCGCGGATTCCATGACACGTTTTGGAGGCCGAGTTGAGGATATGCGTTTAACGTGTCCAAACCATCGAAGTATGGACCTCTGCGTTAGATAAAGTTACTTTTCATAAAATCAAGAGTATCATGCCTTTTCTTAAAGAAGAAAGAATTGACATTTTGGATTGTACAGGATTGTTTTTATTACGGTCAGTTAAACATTTCACGGAGCTCCCACATGAAAAGTATACATTCTCTGAATTCTTTGAGTCTGGTAACACTCTTCCGATACTGAATTTATTTTACACATGACGTTCGTTGTACATTTTTTTTTTTTTGAGTCTCAACGATATATTTTTTTCTACTCACTGATGTTTCATCGCAAGTGCGCATAGTTCGCCTTCAATTCATACGTTTGCATGTGTTTTATCTATCTACATCTAAACCAGATTCGCGCAACATAGAAAATTTCGCATGGACGTTCCGTACTTTGCAGACAGAAAATCATTTCGTACTGCAAAAGCAGAACGAGGGCATACCGGGGGTTTTTCATTTCGGCATTATTCATTCGATATTAAACTTTACCGGTCTCTCCGACGCAATCTTGCGGATCCGATTGGCGATGGCGGCGGAGAGATTTTTCTTCTCGTTTTGTGTGTGTGATTTTAAATCGACGATTATTTTCCTCCCTCCTTCTCGATAAACTAATTCGGTGTGTTCAAATGCGGTGTCTTACAGTGCGATTATTCATGTGATATTAGTTGTTTGTAAGCCTTTGAGGAGTGAAGTCACTCTTGGGGTGTGTACTGTACATATATCTCGGTGTTGATTGAGTTTGAAATTCATTACGAGAGTTGGACTCGTAATGAGATTGTTTTATGAGTCTAATTGGAATTTTCAAGGTACAGCTTGCACTACTTGATAGGGGGAAGTATTGATCGATACATATTTTTTTTAATTTTTTGAAAAATATCAGAGAACCTGTACAGACCAACCGAAGGTCCACAAATGTATTAAATCTGCATACTATGTGCCTGTCTAAGTATCCATGTGGAACATACAAATACACGACTGTGTGAATGGAAGTGAGTACGTGATTTGGATAACAATTCCAATTGTTGTATGTAGGTACTGAGAGTAGGCAAAAATTAGAACATAAAATAAATCGGACCTGGAGGAAGTATGTAGATAGAACTTTGCAATTTGAAATTTTGTGAAATATTAAATAGGTCGACCCACTCGTTTATTTTCCTAGAACATATGTATGCACATATGAACATACATATGTATGTATGTACAAGTACGTTTTGCATTACAGAATTTTTACGAAGATATTGGCGAAGGCTTCTTTCTAACAAAATAGGATTTTTCGAGGGACGAAAGCTGAAAGTTTCTTGTTTGATTGTTTTCCACATTAATGGTACTTTCTGCAAGATTTTGCGGCCATATTCCAAACAACAAACACCTAAGAATCTAAATAACGTTGGCGGATGAATAGGAAACCAATTCTAAATGGTGTTTCCTTTTAACTGGTGTTATGGGACGTGATTTAACTTTGGACGCTTTAACACGCTTTAAATAGATAGAAACTAATACAGAGGATATCAGGCGGGTGGTTGTTTTGGGTTGGGGAAGTTAGGTCAAATCCTCATCATGTAGGACGCCATTTGGACCCGTTGTGTTCCACTCTGTTGAACTAAGCGAAAGAAATGAAAAGTTGGGTAGGTATTACCGGTTCGGGAACCGATTTGCATGTCTAGTACATAATCTTCAAAATGTCCTCAAAACTAAAACGTTTAAGAGAACTTGGAACTTAGGTAAAATATGTTTTCCCAGGTACAGTCAAATTCGCTTACAACGACATCGGTTATAAAGACCAAATTTTTAGGGCCCGGCTGAGGTCCATTACCTAACTTTGATATCGGTTATAGCGACCTTTCACTTATAACGACCAAATTCAACGGTCCCTTGAAGGTCGTTTTAACCGATTTTGACTGTATTGTATCTTAGTGCCCCTGTTGCGGCTGTCATTTGGGAAATGCGCGAGGCTCTCTTCTTGGTAATGAAATCGTAGATGAGCTCGCCAGGCAAAGAGCATTGATAGGCCCTTTCCATTCTGTGGTTTACCCACCAGTCACATTAAACTGGAACCTAACTAATGGGAGCTCAATGAAATACTCAACAAATAGAAGTCGACTCCAGGACTACGCCGATCTAAGAAATTCATCAACCCTTTAAACATCAAGAGAAGCGAAGAAATGCTCGTACTAAACAAATATGGCGTCAAGCTTCTCATGGTCTTCCTCGCTGGACACTGTTCACTTCACTGCATGTACAAGTTGGACAGCCAGAAATTTACCGGCTAAACTCGGAAGAAATCTGCTGAGCATATTTTGTGAGGCGGTCCATAGCGCATTGCAGACTAAACCACTTCGACATAGAATTCACCTTCCCAGAAACAATTAATCATCCTGAAGTTCCTTCACGAACTCGATCTTGCCTAAAATTGTTCTCAATTATAGGAGAATTTTGCATTATAGAAAAAATCTTTTAGGTCACGTTGCGTTTCTGGCCCCAAAAAACTCAACTTTGGTTAAAATCATAAGAATAAGCTCAGTTCTCGAAGAAAGCGATTCTTAAATAATAATAAGGGCATCTGTTAGTTTAGTGAGTCTAGCCGCTCGCTACTATTTAGAGAGTCAGAGGATCTGGGTATACAATTTTCCTGTACATGGACCAATTGGTCTTTCTATAATTCCTAAAGACTGGTTGCTTCGAAGAGAGGGAATAAATAAATAAATATCTGCAACAAAAGTCCTAATTATGCCAATGCATAGCTTCTCCCAACCATTCATGTTGTGCGTGTTATATTTTTCGCACGAATGGCAGTAACTTACATTTATTGTTGATTTCAACCGACAAACTGAGAAGCTTCTGCTTCTCAGAAGTTTGTTATATAAAGTTTTGTTGATATTACTGAGATCACACACTAGCCACAAAGCCATGTACGACCTCCGAGGGAAGTTAATTATACCAAATTATATATATGTATGTATGTATCTATGATCCGGGAAGGAATGTCAATGAGATATGTTTCAGGTCATATTTCTATGTGGTTTATTTTCGGATACTAGAGTGATATCCAAAAATCCTGTCTGTTACTTGAACAAGATTAAAACGATACTTGTATGTTTGTGATCGAAGAACATTCGTATTTCTTTGGTGAACGCCTGACCTAGTACTTACTTAATAGCATTGTATTAGCGATCGATATAGAAAACTCACCTGAAAAAGAAAAAAAAATTTATTGAATAATCTGACAAGAAGATAGAAATCGCAAAAAATATTATCAATTTTCGTCGAAAAGTAGAGCGATAAGCGTTGGAAATGTTTCTGGCACAGTCTCTTCAAACATTTTATCCGAATTAAAAAAAAATTTGCATGCCAAGCTCAGATCTAATCCATAACAATTTTCCTCTAAAATTGCAACTTTCCAAGTAAATTTACAAACTATAGCCTCGAACTTCGATTACAAATGATGTAACACACCAGCTTTCAGCTGATAACGAATTGACGTTTGAAAGTGAAGGTATAGCAAATTCCACAAACGACACGATATAGAAGACTTTTAAAATCAGGTTTATTCTCAATTCCTCTCCTACATTTCTGCGAAAAATAACAATAATATACAATTCGATTAAATAACTGATAGTTTCATCGCAATTGTTGACCGGTGACATAACGATAAGGAGTAATTACACCCGACACTATTGATAGAGCTTCTGTTTTTAAAAAAAATTTAAATACCTACATATGTATGCAGGTATGTATGTATTATACTAATGTAAATTTGTATGCGAAAACATTTTAAATTTTTGTGTGTTTAAAAATGGAAATAATAATAAATAAGTTATCTCAATACGCAATCTTCATGAAGCGGCGCCAAATTGTCAACTACGCTGTATTTAGTGCTGACTAGGGGAGAAAAGCCTAAATTAACATTTCAGTAAGCAAGAGCGACATAATCTGAAAAAAATTTACTTGCTTAAGGAGCACTGGGATGATGGCTGCTATCAAAAACTTTATAATTGTGACCAAAAATTCGAAGTATAGCATACTCTGGTGAAACTAAATTCAAACAGCAACAGGATTGGAAGTAATTTTCAATCTTTAAGCTACGTTCAGACGATTGTAAGATCTTACAATATTGTCAGGTCTTCCAATGAAAAAATTGTCCCAAATGTCTTACAATCGTGTGAACTGACAGTTTTTGTCTGACAACGCTGTAAGAAAAGCATTGTCAGGTCATTGTAAGGCCGCCATCTGACATTCAAACTGTAAGGTATCTCCCAATCGTCTGAACACTCTTTTATGACATTGTCAGGCCGTTGGAAGACATTTAGGACACCGGCAGACTCATTGGATATTATCAGACGTGCGAAGCTTAAGACATCTGACAATTTATTTATTGTCAAGTATTTCTGTTGGAAGACAAAATTATTTTCGAAGGGAAAAAAGCAATGCCGACGTAGAATGAAGAAGAAAATGGATTTCAGTGCAATTTTTTTTATTATTCGCAAATGCTTGGTATTTTGTAATTAGGTTTATTGCATTATACGGGATTTCTAATGTTGTAGATTTTACGATTTTTGTAGCCTGAATGAATGAATCAATGTTTTATGGCAGAGGGTAATATTTCAACAGTTATTATACTACTTTTACGCATATTCGTTTCTTACTTTTGGATATGCGGAGTCACCAAAGCAAGTATATTGTCGCATTGTTGGGAAATTCATATGCAAAAAATTGCTATACAATTCTGGCTACTCGGCTTGCAATTCGACGAGCAATTTCGCGAATAATCCTTCCTGCTGACGGCGGACCACCAATTCCTTCGTCCAAACACTACGGCATTTGTGTGGCAATTCTTCTTCATCCTCACTGTTTTCTAACATCTATGCGGCCAAAATCATCGCAAGTGCCACTTTTTGTTCCATTTCAATCTGTATTTCTCTATTAAATACAGGACAAAGAAAAAAGTTCTGTCAAATTCTCTGACAATTGTGTGAACTAACAATTTATTGTCAGACAACGTTGTAAGAAAAAGTATTGTCAGATTATTGTAAGGTCGCCATCTGAGAATGAAATTGTCAGAAAATGGGACAACATCTTACAATCGTGTGAACTGACAATTTTGCGTTGGAAGGTAATTTGCCAATGTTAGCTCATCGGCAGCTAATTGTCAGCACATTGGAAGACCTGACAATATTGGAAGATCTAACAATCGTCTGAACGTAGCTTTAGCCTTTAGAATATACATGAAGCCACTCAAAATTCTTTAAAGCGAACTATGATTGCAAGGCGCCCTTGACCTGACCATCAACTCCGAAAAAACTGTATTTGTAAATCACATCAATCGTTACTACCCTTCTAATCCCTCTTTCCACAACCGTTGGATTGTGCAAACCACAACCGCATTGTATCCTTGACCACCAACCCAAAAAAACACACTGGGACAGATAAGCTAAGTGCGGTTCTTACTATTGCACTCAATTATGCCCAGAACTTCAGGCAATCTTTCAATAACGCTGAGACTTTTTCGACAGTCAAAGCTCAATAGCAGAGTAGTTTATGCGTCTTTTGATAGCAGATTAGCTAAAAAGCCGCGTCGAAGTACATCCCAAGTGTAATGTATACTTGGGAATTCTTTGGAATATCGAAACATCCCTGGCCACTTACTATATGTGGGCACCTTCTTTTGGACGGTGGTTGTGGAAGCACCTTTAACAAGCACAAACTAATTATGAACTTATAATATTTATAATATAATCCTTTTTATTCATCATTTTCCAATGGTCCGCTTATCCACTAAGTCACTTCCTCTATGTTGTGACAATTCTCTGTCCTATTTAAAATGAGTGCCCTGTTCGGGATTGAGCAGCTCCGAAAAGTGCTCGCCCCATCTGCGCGAGATGTATGTACTTCTCATCGGAAAGAAAAACACAATCTTTGGGTTTGAGTCCTTCGATGATATTAAACTTTTTTCCTGTGAGAAGGCGGATGGTCTGCCAGAACACTTTGTTTGTTTCTCCTTTTCTGTGAAATTTAGTTCTCAAGGAACTGCTCTTGGAATTATGCAAACGATCTTGTCATCTCTGTGTCGGGTTCCTCCAGACACTGTCCGATATACTCCAATACGCTTTAAGATGTGTGTCTTTCTCAAATTCGCAGACAGAGTCAAATATTTCGAAAGGAAGCATTATTTGAGAAAAAAAAAAAATTGCGGATCGTGTAAGGAAATCTCTAGTAACACTCTTTTCGTGAAGTGTGACTGCGCTTTAAATTTTTTGCTAATAGATATTTACGGCCTGCAACAAGCCACTATCGCAGCACTGATGTAGCAAGACACTCTTCAATGGGTTAAGAAAAACGATTAACATGCCAGAACTCGAATGCTTCTTCGCAGTAGTTGCACCGAAATTGTGACTAACTTCATGGCTTTATCTCGATTTTTACTGACTGCTTCAAACCGAAGGAGTCGGTGCACGACAGCTCGGAATGAGCCAAGGCCTAGCTTCTCGCAACCATTCATATTGTGCGTGTTACATTTTTCGCACGAATGAAAGGAACCTAGAATTTATTGCCAAATCCGAACGGCGAATTGAGAAGCTCTTTCATGACAGATTATACTCCCGGAGGCTTGTCACTCCCCGACGAGAGGTGGTGCTGCGAAAAATGTTCGGTATTCCTGGCTGGGGCTTGAACACACGCCACTTGGTCAGCAGTCCAACGCACTAACCACTGAGCCACGACGACAACTTGAGTTAAATATAAATGAGTTCCAGGTTTTCCGAAGTTTTTATTCATACCACCCATTATTGTGAGACTAGCTGATACCCGCGACTACGTCCACGCGGAAAGACTCCCATTATACCCTATGTCCCTTTCCGGGTTTCAAGACATTGATGAGTAATTATAGACTTTCAAATTCTCACATTAACTTTGCAAGACGTCCCTGTAACCAACATTCCTGGTTTTTCTTTCGAATCGAGGATGACCAGGCTATCAGGTCAATTGACTCTCAGCCCACTAAGGAAGGAACAGTCACTTCTCAGATCCGCACCATCCATTTCCTCAGCAGAAAATTATTGGTGCTGTTGGCTGAGTGAGTGAAAATAGCTTTTTCCCTCACTCATGAAACGCAATCCCCTCCAGCTTGATGAATGTTTAGGTACATTATATTCTGTTAGAAAAATCAATCAGATCTTCCATAACGTCGCATGGGTTACACGGTACATTCATTCTTTCCTCCTCTTTCCATCACCAATATCAATAAATTTTTCCCTCAAGTCACGGCGAAGATGGATACGCATGTTAACTTTTAAGGAGAGGACTTCGACAATAAGCTATCATATTGTAGACTTGAGACAGGAATTCATTACGCTTGCTGTGTTCCCCGTGACACAACCGGCTTGGTCTGTCTGAAGTCACCATCTAAAAGGACTGTCGGAGCATCCTATTTCGATACTCAATGCCTTTCTATGAGCACTCATCTCACACTAAAACTTTTTCTTCTCGAAGCACTTGAGCCAAGTCACTCTGCTTAGAGATGTTACAAAGTGTAGACTCAGAATGACTTAGGTTGAGATGCTTTGAGTGGGTTTGAGGTAGAGTGACCCGTCATGTCTTCTTTAACCAAGGTAGCTGCAGTACATGGCAACGGCAATGCCGCTGACTACAGTTGCGCATTACTAAAAATGGCGAAACTTTAACACCCTCTATCTTGGCCCACAGTTATAATTTTGGAAAACGGTAAAACAAGTGTTCACGTATTTTTGTTTTAGAATATATTTACCAAATTTCAACTCCAAAATCCAATTTAATTTTTTTTTTTTTCATACAAACTTCAACACCCTGTAACACCCTGTAGAAGCTGAATTTTGAAATGTCCTTCCTTATTCCTTGTATGTATCATAAAAGGAACCTCTGTGCAAAATTTCAGCTTTCTAGGTCCAAGGGTTCCGGCTGGGCGTTGATGAGTCAGTGAGTGAGTCAGGACTTTTCTTTTTATATATTGAAGAAGAGAAGAAGAAGAAGATTTGACATCTCCTTTTCTACTAATTGCTGCAAACAACCAAACCATGACAAAAGCTCCAGGTGTTGTGCTCGGTTGAACAAGGCGGGCACAACGAAACCTTTGGTTTGATGAAGAATGCCGGCAGTAAGGCCAGGAAAGTCAACCATTGACCAGATATTCACATTCGGGCTGATCTTAGAGTAAATCCAGAATTTTTATATCGACACCCAATATCCTGTGCAGGATGAAAATGGAGAAATCTCGCTGCTCTATAAAAATTCCCAAGACCTCTTCGATGTCGGAAAAGGTTTAAGACAAAGTGACGCGCTATCATGTGATCTGTTTAACATCACTCTTGAAGCTAATGCATGTAATTCAGAACGCCAACATGAGCGGTACAATCTTTTAAAAGTCCAACAATTACATACATGCTTGCATATGTACCTACATGAATACATACATATGTATGCGGATGATATTAGAAAAATGCAGAGCGCTGTCAGTGAATGAAGATGTCCTTGCTTGCTTTGAAGGAAGATTCTACTGTGAATGAGAAGATTCAACGACCTGGTCACAATGCTGCAAGTGCAGTGCCTGAGATGACATCAGAGCACCGGCCGGTCCGTCAGGTTTTTGAACCCTTCCCAAAGGGACAACACAGGAGGGGAAGACCCTACTTTAGGTGGACCCCACAATTTAAAAGGGATTCCAACCAAATCGGGGTGCGAAATTAGAGGCAACTAGCAAGCAACCGAACTGGCTGCTGAAGGGCATGTTGGCTAAGCCTATGGAACACCCAGGTCTGTTAAAATCATTTAAAGTTGAGGAATTTAGTGAGTTGTTTTCCAATTAACCGATTATTCGGTTCTTCTGGCTTTGTTCAACGTCATTACTCTGGTTAATATTACTTATTAACCGAAGTGGATCGAGACGCCTTCCAGATCTGCTTAAAAATTGGGGAATACCCTTGTTGCATGTAAAAATATTTCTGTTATCGCATTCCAAAGCTCTTCTTTGCACAAGTCGTCTGTGTGACACCATTATCTTTTCTTTAGTCAAATATGATTTTGACGTGACTCAAACATTTTGCAAGACTACTTAAAAAAACTCTATAATCCCCCGGTTTAGAGCGCATTTACAAATTGAAACACATATTCGTGTGCATATTGCTCCTAAAAGTAAAGTCGGTTTACCATGTGCACTACGTGCTACCACCTACAACGCCACCTCACTCGACAAACACGTAAAACATCATCTTCGACAAATGAGTGCTTCTGCTGTATCTCGTTCTCCTCATGTGTGCCTGTTTGTCGCGAGCGTTAAACTCGAAAATTCCAAAAAAGGTGCGACCCCTACTTCCGGTCGATAAACAAACAAATATGAACGCGCGTACACTCTGTATGGCAATGGAATCATAGAACTTTGCATGTGTGCCTCCGTGAGCTCTTTACCTGTCTGAACGGAACGTTTCTTACTTTTTTTTTCAAATTTCCATTTAGTTTTTTTTTCTCTCGTGGAATATAGTATAGTATGCTCTACGTATAAATGTCCGTGAAGATACATTAACTATGTACATATGTATGTACGAGTGTAGGAAATCTTCTTTTTTATTCTTTACGTTCCGTTTCACATAAAATTTCCATAAATTACTTTTGCAAATGGCAAAGCAACAACACAGAGAGTATTGGCTGACACGGGCAACTTTAATCGCTGCACTACATTGGACAATCGGAGTTATTTATCGTAAATTAATCTTAAACTGATGTGCTGGCTGTTTCGGTGGTGGGAAGATGTTTGCGTTGTTTTTGTCGGGCGAATGACATCTAAATGTGCAAATGATAACGAATTTTTGGTCTATTTACGAAAAACACAGTGTCAAACAATTTAGCACACCTTACATCCCACAAGTAGGTATAGGGACATCAACTTCGAAAAGGGAGGTTCGCAAACTATAATTTCAGAATGTTTATTTGAAACGTATGCATTTGCGCATAAGACACAGTCGATGATTTTGAGAAAATGTAGTCTGATGCGAGAATGCAGATCCAGTGTGATGGATGACGTGTCACGCAGAATGGTGATTGATCCATTTTGCGTCGCCTTTCTTAACATCGACGGAGGTTCAATTACACATCACATGAATCCACTAAACGTGCACTCAACAATATGAACTTCTCACCAGAAGCAGGTGGATAATGTCAATACACACCAACGTCGATGATGCTGAACTCTCGGCGTGGAGTTCTCTCGAACTAATCTGGTCTCTCGTTATGGACATAGAAAAACCCTAGGAATTCAAATCATTGGTCACACAAAAGCAGTGTCAGAGGCAAACTCTAAAGCTCAGTTTCAGAAGTGTTGCAATAAGCACGATCTGAGATATAGAGATGATGCACCAAGAAAGGCCTATCTGTATACCCCAAGCGAGAAGCAAAGTACTTTGGAGTAATCCTGGACAGTACATTGTCCTGGAACCCCCACGATGACCGGACCGTCGAAAAAGTCACACAAGCACCCTGGATCGTTCGACGTTTCTCTGGCAAAATCTGGGGTCTAAGTCCAAAATAATGCTTTAATTTTACACCAGGGTCGTTAGACTAACTTTAGCATGCGCGGGAGTAGCTTGATAGGTAAGAACTAACGACGTCACTACAGTCAGAAAATTGGAACGAGTTCAACGCCTACTCGAAACATGCAGGACGGGTCGCGTTCCATCCCGACTGCATCTCTTAAAGCTACTGTCGGTTTATAGCTAGAGCAAAGCCAAATAGAAATACAGTCAGCACTTAACCTGTATTGACTCTACCATCTAAATAACAACGGCTTTAAGCGTCTCCCGGACGTTTAACTCAACACGACCTCTCCAAAGCATTGAATTCATTTTGTCAATGGACGATGTCCTTCAAACGAGGAACGACTGGAAAAAGTTGAAACCCCATCGGTTAGACCACGAGCAAGTTTGGGTTACGGACGGCTCAAAAAAAGAATCTAGGGCTCAAATATTTGATGAGTGGTCTAGCACTAATGTATCAGTTAGTCTAACCACATACTCAGTCATCTTTTAGGCAGAAATATTTTCCATCAAACAGTGCACTTAAACTTCCTTTCGAACACCCGTGGCAAAACCATCTTTATGTTCTCTGACAGTCAAACTGCCTTAAAGGAACTCAACTCAGCCACGATAAAACCTAAATTAGTTCTGGAGACAGTCAAAATGCTTCTTGAACGATGAAAGAAAAACTTGTTCAAATGAGTACTTTAATGAATCCCTGCACACAAAGAGCACATTGACTAGTATGAAACATCGGATTAACTTACTCTATTCTGTGGAGTAAGTAAATGCCTTCTCAGTGGGATCTAGATGGAAAGTATAGAAAAGGAATCTACTAAATAATCCGCTCGCTACACTGTCCCTGAACATAGGCCTCAACCAACAAGCCTCTTTAGTTGGGCACTAGTTGCGCACTACAAGTTGGTTGAGGTTTCGTTTCACTTGTGGCCTCCACTTTTGGTGACGTCTTCCTCTACTGCGTTGTTGGTCCGGGTGAGATTTAAGGACTCCGCAAGCCAAAGCCTTGGGGTTTACATCCGTATTGCTGTACAGCTCGTGATTAAATCTGCTCGAAATGACAGGAGTTGTCCTGATCTCCCTTAGATGGAGTCCATGCTTAAGCGCCATAACACAGGGCTGAGAGTATCAAGCATTTATCAAGAGTCTTTTAGTTTTTTTGGATTGGGCATTCCTATCCAATTGCCTTCACAGGCACGCTCGCGGTGTGTGCATATGCATATCCCTTTGATCCGCGTGTGGATTATAAAAAAAAAAAAAAAAAAAAAAAAACGGCGATTAATAAGAGGGGTTCTTGGTTTGTTGTTGTCAGAAATAATAGCAGAGCCAATCCCTTACTACCCCGAAGTTATACTTGTGCACTGTGACGTTCTGTCCGATTAGTCGAGGTCGGATGTCGCCTTTTGTTGACATCAAATACTCATTTCTCGCTAAACGCATTTTGGAGTTTCTGTCGCTGTACTCGGTGAAAACTCACTGAGTTCTAGCGATGACATCAATACCATCGGTGTACCCATGCAGTTGCGAAGACTTATGAAAGATTGTGCCTGTAGTGCTGGCTTGAGAGCTTCGCACAATTTGTTCTAGACATGGCTATGTACACTTCATCTTTATATATCGACTTTTTGTGTTTCTCCAGGTTCTGCAGCAGTGTAAAAACTTAATCGATTGTGAATGTTCCTCGAGTACATATTCGTGGTCTCCCTTCTTCTTTTTCTGTTCTCTTTTTCACGTTTTCTTCATGCATTGTTTGTCAAACCAAGGGTTTCGTCATCTCGTGAAGGCTGTGCTTATCAACTGTTCTACTAAAGATGCGCGTCTCTCCTTTTTTGGCACTTAAATCGCTCAACACTTTCTTCATCATCATGATCATTTTCCAATGACTATGAGGGTCGCGGGGTTAGGGTGCTTAAGTGCACTCTCCACATCTCTCGATATTTCGCCATCGACTCAAAATCATCAGGGACACTCCCCATACTGGAATAGGTGAGATTTTGGACTTGGTCCAACCATCTCATCCTGAGCCTACCCAGAGGACACCTACCTGATGCCAGGGATCCCATGGCACGTCTTCGAAGCCAAGTTGGGGAAATGCGTTTACGATGGACCTCTCCGTTCGATGAAGTAGCTGTTTGACATTGAGTATTTCACGTATTTTAGTGTTCCTAACTCGATCTCGACGAGTTACTCCAGCAATAATACAAATAAATCTCAATTTGGCAGCTTATATCCGCGATCTTATTCTTTCGGTCATTACCCAATCCTCAAGACCGATAGCTTAGCTTCAATGCAAAGTTCAGCCCTCTTGATAACAGAGTGACCAAGCTGTCTCAAAATTGCTACAGCTTGACTAATCCTACAGGATAACTCAGTTCTGCTCCTTCCATTAATCGTGAATAGGACCCTGAGATACTTAGACTTCTCCACCTGTTTCAATGGAATTCCACTGACATGCATAGTGCATTGAATAGACATTTTCATTTCTTCACGTTAACCTTCATCCTTTATTTATTTATTTATTTATATACGCTTAGACACATTAAGATATAATATCTTATAAGCTTGTGTTAAGCCAAGAATTTGTTACAAACTACAAATATTCAGATTAACTGCATAATTAAAGCGAAGAAATTAATATAAGTCTAATATAAATAGTGAATGTTAAACATAAGTAGGTGCGCTTTGTTTTCATTATTTACAGACAAATGATTCTTTAATTTACTTTTGAATACTTCGACATCCTCTACCCTTCTTATATCTCTTGGCAATGAGTTCCACATACGTATTTTGCCTGAATAAAAAATTGACGTTTGGTTGTGAGTGACGAGTAGCGGGGATGAATTATCTGCGTTGACCTGTTTGAGTACGCCATTCTAATTTTTGCATATAGATAGGTAGGCTTCGGGTAAAGACGATTCCGGAGAGCAGGGTTAAAGTTCGAAACTGAATAAAACTGTCAAAGGTCATATTGAGCAGGCGACTGGAATAATTTGACACGCGATCATATCTTCGTAAACCGAAGATGTATCGGATGATGCTGTTAAAGGCTACTGTTAGCCTTCTTTTGCTAGTGTAGCTACAGCAACCATAGATTTCGCAGCCATGTATTAAGATCGGAACAACTAATGTTTTTGCCAGCATGAATCGAGTTTTAATGGGAGTTAAGTATTGGGCTGCCCACAGAATACGAAAGACCCCATACGTTTTCCTCACAACATTATTTATATGGTCATCCCATGTAAGGGTGCAGTTGAAAATAACACCAAGGTTCCTAGCAGTCTTCACATAAATAATAGGGGCATTGTTGAGAACAACAGGTGAAAAATATGAGGTATCTAGGGATTTCTTCGAGACCACCAAGCAATTTGACTTTTTGGGGTTCAATAAAAGAGCATTCATT
The DNA here is from genome assembly GCA_917880715.2 of Matsumyia berberina. NCBI lineage: Eukaryota > Metazoa > Arthropoda > Insecta > Diptera > Syrphidae > Matsumyia > Matsumyia berberina. The sequence continues at coordinate 46,485,203 of OU862871.1, read as the reverse complement.
TCCGACCAGCGTGCTATATGCTCTAGTTCTTCATTAACACTGCATACACCGTCTTCAATAAGTCCAAGAGGACAGCTCAAATAAAGCTGTACGTCGTCAACGTACATCTGTATTGAACAGTGCTTGGTGTTACGAGGAAGATCGTTAACATATAACGAAAAGGCCCTAGAATGGACCCTTGTGGCACGCCCATAACAGTGGGAAGGAAATTAGACAGAGTCTCATCTACTTCAACTGCTTGCAGCCGATCTGTTAGATAGGAAGAGAGTAGCTTTGTGGCATCAGACGAGAAGTTGTAAAGACGAAGGAGCTTTAGCTTCAACATAAACGAACCTATCTAGTGCGCGCTCGGTTCGGTCTGGGTGGACGTAATGACTAAGTGCTCAGCGAAAAGCAGATGACTTATCCTAATTCTCCAAATTCGAACCGTTGCTCGTAACGGCTGCGCTGTATCAACCAATCCATATACACTATGAAAAGGAGAGGCACCCCCTTCGCAGTTCAATGCCAATAGCGAAAAGTGTCGATTTAACGCCGTTTATCCGAACACGTTCAATGTATAGGGATTGAATGTCCCTCAAAAGAGAACCGTCAATCCCATACTCCTGCAATACATTCCAGAGTTTACCTCGAGGGACGCGATCATATGCTTTTTCTAAACCCACAAAACAACTAGATAGGTTTGACATACTCCCAGGTCTTCTCAAGTATCATTCTGAGAGTGAATAGCTGGTCGGTTGTGCTTCTACCTGGACAAAAGCCGCACTACTCGTTGCCCAACCTGAACTCGTCCACAGCTCTGGAACGCACTTCCATCACCTTAGCAAAGACTATTCCGGGGAGACTTAAGAGAGATATACCCGTCTTCCAACACAATCTTAACTTTTGAATTATAGCAGTCTAGAGCCTCTGCTCATTGTTCGGCTGTACGCGGGCTGTTATGGGTCCAAACATTCCAAGTACAGAATCGAAGATCGTTGGCCATATTTTGTACTACTAGCGTTATCAATAGAACGGCTATTCTTATCCGCTGCTTGCAGTCACCAGGCCATCACCTCGACGGCATAACCCCCAACTGGAAAGGCTTCAGAAGTTAATGCTAAAATGTTTCTTACTCACTGCATAGTGTCTATGCTTAGAACAAGGATTATTTAAACGGACTTGGCCAACTTACGCACAAGGAGCACTGGAAATGGATTAGTTTGGAAACAATTCTGTAAGGACCAAATAACAGTGGGGCACTGATCCATGGGGACCAAAGCAGAAGAGGTGATTTGACCGAGAACGACTTCAGTTGGCAACAGAAGTGGGGTACCATAGATCTTTTTACATTGCAGTATGCACCACCCTCCAATATCATTCATTTATTCATCACCACACAAAGCAGTGACCTAAAAGCGTCATTAACTCGTTTTGGACTGTCAAACAGAATTTATTTCGAGTTTGCAAACTATCGGAATCGGACGTTACTCGTATCGATTTGGGTGAAATAGGAATAAAAACTGTTTGAACACTTTATTTAGTTTTTTAATTTCGAATCGGTTCACAATGGATTCCCGGTTGAAATGTGAATTTCCATATGTGGTAGGGTGGTGCAAAAATTCACTTTGACTGATGTTTGTTTAGAAAATTTTCGTTTAAAATTTATTGCGAAAGTTTTTGGCCCAACTGATTCACATGCGAAAATTTTGCCGAGTGGGCGGATGCTTATTGCCTTGTGATGGAGGCGGTAGCATTCATTCGCGTTGAACAATGGAATTCCAATTTTAATGCAGTTGTGGAATTAGTTCAAATTTTCTTCACAAATGGAAAATGAAGAAAATCGAAAACAGGTCTCATCGAAAAGTGTGCGTTTAGTGTTGCAATTTTGAAAATAATGTTTGAGAACACACCGAATTGCAGGACGTTTAGAATAATTAATTTAAATTCTTGAGTTGTCCCGACGTGCTAATAAATTTGTAACTGAAAGTTTTAATTGCAGCTTCATACAGAGATGGAGACATTGTACACATGAAGTTTTACTAAATATTTATGGAACTCTCTCGCCTTTAATCACAAAGAAGTGATGTTGATGTACAGTAGCCACCGGAGATTTATGGAGCTCTGTTGACGCTAAGTTTCTCTACTCGATACTTCGTTCTGATGCTTCAAGATGCGTGTTACTGCTCCATAATAAGAACCAATACGAAACAAAAGCCCTCAACAAAAGTGGCACTACTCTGTGCTCAAACCGGTAGCTCTACGAAAGCTAATGAAAGAGTAATGAACGCCGACTGCAGCAAAAGCACTGACAGAAAGAGAACACATCAGAGGACAGCACAGGGAGGTATGCAGTTCCCACTGCTGTAGTATTTAGTACTAAATGAAATTCTCACTATCCTGGAAAACACCACAGTTAGGTCTACATATTGTGATACCATTGCAATAATATTTGATGTAAAAAATCTGAGAATATTAATAAAATATATAGGAGCGAAAGAGCCTTATTAGGTAAGAGATTTGCTTCGATGAACCATTTAAATTTTGAGTTAAATTTACTGATTCAGCGTGCCACCTTTTCGATAGATCGCCCAGATCTTTTTGCAGGAAACAAGAACCAACAAAATTTTTCAAAGATCTAACGCCTACAGTCCCAATGGATAACTAGGTGGACGGGGGAAAGCAAAAAGACGGCACCAAAGGAATACCGGCTCCAAAATCGATGAAGGTACAGGATCTGAGTAGCTAGGACTCAGCAGCTAAATAAGACTTCCTGACAACAGTAGTGTTTTGCAGGCAGAGGTTCCAGCAGTGACCAGACCTGCCCAATAGGCGGCAATACTCATGGTATCACGGAAAGATTTTACGATCTTATTAGACAGCCAGGCGGCTATAAAAGCATAAGCAGCTACTCAAATCACATCCAAACTTGTAAAGTGCTGACGGGCAGAGCTGAAGGTTCTTGGCTCGCAGCATAATGTATACGTACAACTTTGATGAGTTCCTCACAGTAATTTACCAGGAAACGAAACTGCTGATGAACTAGCTAGGAAGAGATCAGCTCTGGAACGAGAGCTAGTGGACGGTGCGATTAAACCTCCACTCGTCATTTGAAAGAACCAGTAAAACACATGGGTACCAAAATGGGTCTACACAGACCTAAGTGAGATGAAGAGGGTCTCATCGTCACTCTAACCTGTATCAATAAGAGATTTAGTATTAAAATATCAAGAAGAGACGACTAGGATGCGGGTGCTATCTATACGGAAAACGAGCTAATGACGGGTATAAAATGGACGTTGGCACTGGAACCGGAATCTACTGTGAATCGAGAGGGGTGTCTTTGCAACTGAGGCCACCATCGTTTTACAGGTCGTAAAATTAATCAAAAACGACATGTTGACAGGTAAGTTGCTATATCCCTCCGCAGTCAACATTGACAAAATTCAAGTTTGCAAAGTTCCGGCGAAAAAACACAATTATATATCAACGGCCACCAAGGTGACCCTTTGATTGGTACCAGCCCACAAAGATACTTCAGCATATGAGACAGCGGACGAAGGGTGTAGAACTGAATTGTGCATACACCCTCCCGACTGCAAAGTCATCAATCAGCACTCTTTACAGATGAAGAAACCAAAATCAGGACCAATACTCTATACGCGAACACGCCTAAATATCTTGATATGACATTGGACGCAAAACTTCGTCAGAATGCTCATATCAAGAAAAAACGACAGGAGCTCGATATCAGATAAAGAAGGATCTACTGGCTAATAGGAAGGCATTCCTGCCTATCAACTTCTAACAAACTCCTACTTTATAGAAAAGTAATTAAACCCATCTGGACATATGGGATTCAATTCTGGGGTTGTACTAAACAGACCAACATGGACACCATCCAAAGATTCCAAAACAGAGTAGTGAGAAATATCGTGCAAACACCCTGGTACTTGCGGAATGAGGATATCCACAGAGACTTGAGTATGGAACGAGTCAAAAGACATGCTAAGAAACATGGAGAGCGACTCCGATATCATACGTATCCTGAGGCCCTCCAGCTGCTGGATTAAACAAACCTAGTTAGGAGATTGCGAAGACGAAAACCATTCGAACTAGCGCAGCACTGAAAACATAGGAATTTAGAAAATGCGCATCCATACAAGCGTTATGGAACGACGACAGCGAGCGTAGGGGCGCTCGGAGTGAATTCCATCCCCCAACGTATTAAGTGGTCTAAATCCCACTTATGTTCCACCCGCCTAGTGATGTATGTGCATAACTTCTTTCTCGTGACCTTGTGAGCTCCAGTGGGTGGAACTCTAATTTTATACACACGTACACTAAAATAAAAGTTAGATAAAAATTGCTTATTAGTCCCAGTGACTGGATTACAGTAGCATGGTAGAATCTCTGTCCACGGGCATAGAACTTGGCATACGCACCAGCCGAGCATAATCCCTGGGCACCGTCACCTGGGATGTGTTATCTCTGTAACATGCGGACCCGTGCTGAGATGGAGAAATTCGTTTAAAAAAAAAGGCCAATACGATGCCAATACAGTGCTCTATGGACAGTGAGACAAGCAAAATAACTAGATCACTAATCAAAAGGAAATGCAGATCGTTTCAAGTGTCCTCATAGAACACGTGGTCCCTTATTTGGCTGATTTCAGGAAAATCCTATGAATCCTTGATCAGATTCACTTAAGTAAATTTGTATAGCTACCCGTCATGGACTCCTCTGAGGTCAAAGTAAAGCTTGGGACATTTTAAAACCCAACCTACAAGCTCTTCAATGAAGTTGTGACTGGGCATGTCTACATAATTGTTACCATCAACTTTGTTCTCCTTCTTAAACTAATTTCGGGCTGTTATAGCTATCCACCCACTGAACACTGAAGCAATCGCGTGAAAAAAAGAAAAGAGGCCGTATAATGCAGCCCACTGGCTCTCCAGCATCCACAACAAGTATTGTAATTTGAAACTTTAATGCGATTTCCTATACCTATTTTTCAACGTGGATATTTCAACAGAAAACCAAAAAAAAAAATCCTTTCCTAGCATGATTCTATTAAATTGTAAAATTAAAATTAAATGTTGACGTTGGTTGTGCGCTTGCAGTTTTATATTCATTTCAAGCGAAAATCAAGTGGCGACGGGGAGAGAATGAATGAATACAAAATTCATTTCCAATGTGAACAAATTTAAAATTTTCGTATGAAAACGTCCAGTACCACGACCGCCGCCACCCATCACCCTAAGATAAGGGTATACGGGTTCGAGGACTCGTCCAGGATACACCGAGAGGTGAAATGTGAAAATGCTGCTCCCTTACTACATTGTGGCGTCGTTCTTGTGTTTATGTGAATATATGTTGTTACTAGCACCGAATGCCTGCTCCTGTGACAACTGAACCAAAGTGAATGAGAGGATAAAGGTTTTCGAACGAAATGTATGGGTGCGAGGTCCGTTCGGCGCTTTCAGTCTGCATATGGGTCGGAAGCGATTGGTTTGAAGTGAATTTGAAATAAAATTAAAATCGATCGACACATGATATCAATTGAGTTGAATATGGTTTAAAAAAGAGCTTCAGTTCTGAGTTTATTTTGGTCCTTTGTTACGGGCGTGACTCATCGCCGGTTATAGTGCTAGAAGTCTGATGGGATAAACCGATTTCCAGATACAATTAAAAATCAACAAAAGTTGAATGGAACAGTGTTGAGACATGTGGGATTCTATTTCTCTTCTATTTACGTGATAGTGACAGACAGACTTGTTACATGAGGATTATAAATCAGTTGTGACAATAAAACAGTTTTTGGGTAGAAGGTAGATCATCAGACGTTTGTTTCAACGGGCAACCGACTGATGTTTTAATACACGTTTTACGGAGCTTCAGAGGGTAGATACGTACATTAGACACAAGCGACAAAAGGTTACCAACTCCTACTATCTTCAAGTGGTGAACGCCGGGTTTCTAGTGCCTTTACTTGAGTTTGGGTCTCAACGCTTTTAAAAACTGTCGGCCGTTACTAATGAGAGACGGAGGAGGAATATTTATACTCCTCACCGAAATCCTTTAGACCAATTAGCCTGACCTCATTCACATTAAAAACAATGGAAAATGTCATAGATAACTACTTGAGGATGACTGTGCTGGAGTGAATACCTGTCCACTACCGGCAACATGTGTATCAAGCTGGAAAATTCACGAAAACCTCACTATACCAGCTGACAGGTTTAATCTAGAATGGACTGGACCACAAAAAGACAATCATCTGCGCTTCGCTAGATATCGAGAATTCCTCACATAAGGCAATCGGGCAAGCTCTTTGAAGGAAAAGAATAAACCGCACAACATTCAAGTAAGTAAGTGAAATGCTGAAAACCAGGACAGCCATAGGACCATCGAAATAAATACAACCAGAAGCTGTCCACAAAGAGGAGTTCTATCCCCATCAATGTAGAGCCAGGTGGTGCATGAGCTCCAGTAAAAATTAGAAGAAATTGGTCAAGGTTACGCTGACGACAAAGTCATCATAGCTAGAGGAAAATTTGAAGAGATCGTCAGTAACATTATGCAAAAGAAGGCTATGAGTCACTCAAGAATGGTGTCTATCAGAGGGATTCGAAAGTAATTCGGTGAAAATAACAATAGTAGCGATAGAACCGATTAACCCGAAACGGCTACGAGCTTCCCGGCAGTGGTCTCGCATTAAGGGGTCAAAGGGGGAATTCGCTATGCTACAATGGGAGCATAAGTAGACTTTCGGCTTCTCGACAACGGCATCGACTTAGGGTAGGCGCATGGAATGTTTTCGCTCACAAGAAAAGACCTTGAGCTATTTGGGGAGGCTACTAGGTATCGGCAGGATACAGTTGACATCTCCTTAACAAAGCAAAGAGGTTCTGGAACTGTGAACTTTACGGAAAGGGTGGAAACTCATCATGTCAGGAGTCAAAGTCTGCTCAGGCGGGAGTTGGGATACTCGCAAGTCTCAGGCTAGCAGACAGAGTATTGGATTGGATTCCATAAGGAGGGAGAGCTGCGATCTTAAAGCTTAAGGTTAAAAAGTCAACTCTGGCTCTGGTGCAGGTATATCCGCCGAATCTGGAATCGGAGTATGCAGCTTTCTTGGCAGATATAGATGTCGCCTTAAAACATGTGACAGATATGGATTCTTATGTCTTGATGGGCGACTTCAATGCTCACGTAGGTGTAGAAGTGAGTAGACAGGCGGAAGTGCGATTGGGACGAACGGTGACGCGGATCAAAACGCGACCAGAGAGAAGCTGTTGGACTTTTGCTGTGCAAACGGCATGTCCATTATAAACCCCTACTTTCCGCACAAACACATCCATAAACACACATGGTACCGCCAAAGTCATCAGCAGAAGTCGCTGACAGACTTCTTCGTGGTACTATCGTGAGTTAAAAGGATGGTTTGTGATGTTCTCAGCAAACAAGATGATCTCTCAGACCATCCGCCGTCTCAGAGAACCGAAGTTTAATATCATCCAAATTAAATCCAATAAAGCGATCTTTTTCGGAGCTGCTCAATCCCGAACAGGGCACTGAGGATGGCAGACCCATGATTCTGAGTAGGGCGGAGAATAGTCTTACTGTAGAGGAGGTGACTTTGGCGATTAAAGCGCTAAAAGTCGGCAGATCTGCTGGTGTGGATCAAATCCGGCCAGAAATGTTCAAGGCTTTAGGTAAAGAGGGAGTGGAATGGCTCTCTCGTGTCATTAAAGTGGCCTGCGAATGCGGTGAAATACCTATCGATTGGCAAACTGAGGTGATTGTTCCTCTTTTTAAGAAAGGGGATAAGAGGAATTGCTCCAATTATAGGGGTATATCTCTTTTAAGTCTCCCCGGAAAAGTCTTTGCTAAGGTGTTGGAAGCGCGTTCCAGCGTTGTGGTCGAGTCCAGGTTGGGCGAAGGCAGTGCGGTTTTTGTCCAGGTAGAAGCACAACCGACGAGCTATTTACTCTCAGAATAGTATTTGAGAAGACCTGGAAGTATGTGAAACTTATCTACAGTTGTTTTGTGGACTTGGAAAAAATATATGATCGCGTCCCTCGAGGTAAACTTTGGAATGTATTGCAGGAGTATGGGATTCACGGTTCTCTTCTGAGGGCCATTGAATCTCTATACACAAACTGAAAGAGCTGTGTTCGGGTGAACGGCGTTAAATCGACACCTTTCGATATGGGCATTGAACTTAAACTAGTTTATATGGATTGGATATTACAGTACAGTCGTGGCGAGGAACGGTTCGAATAGGGTGACGTAAAGTCCACCCAGACCGAACTTCAGCACGCACTAGATAGGTTCGTCGCAGTTTGTGTTGAAGCTAGGATGAAGGTAAACGTGAAGAAATTAGAGGTTATTGTAATTTCCCGAATGCCTGTTCCATGCACTCTGCATGTCTGCATGTTTAAGTATCTCCGGGTACTATTCACGAGCAATGAAAGGAACAGAACTAAGTTATCCTGTAGGATTGGTCAAGCTGGATCAATTTTGAGACAGCTTGGTCAATCTGTTACCAGGAGGGCTGAGCTTGACATCGGAGCTAAGCTATCGGTCTTCAATTCAATGTTTGTTCTGACCCTCACCTATGGTCATGAGGTTTGGGTAATGACCGAAAGAATAAGATCGCGGATACAAGCTGCTGAAATGAGATTTCTTTGTTGTTTTGCTGGGGTAACTCGTGGAGATCGAGTTAAGAACACCAGAATACGCTATCTACCCATAAGGGTAGAGGTGAGATTTCGGGCTTGGTCCAGCCATCTCATCCTCTACCCTTATGGATAGAGGTGAGCCCCTGATAATTTAGAATCGATGGCGGAGGATCGGGAGATGTGGAGAGTCCACTTAGGCACCCTAACCCCGCGACCCTCATAATGGAGAAGCGGGTCATTGAAAATGATGATGAGATAAATAAATAAATCTTTACGTTTATCTTTCTTTACTTATTAAATTATTACTAAATTCACTTTTGCACAATGATTAGCGATTTTAAAATTCACCCAATTCTGATAGATACATATGTAGAGTAATTGGATTGAAGGAACTGCAGATTCTGCAGTAATGTCGAGGGCATCTTTGGTAGTACTATCGGTCTGAATAGCCTGCAAGATACCATCTGCAAAAACGCAGCCAAAGATTGAGGTCATTGAATTTCTCTTGCAACGTGACTTCGACAAAATCCAGCGATATTCCGACGAAGTTAACGATCAACTTCCAGAAGTCGGAAACCATTCTGTTTGGGATGTCGTTGTTTGGGGCCTCTACTCTAGGTCTAAATAAAATAAATAGTTGGCGCGACAGCTCGGGATGAGCCAAGGCCTAGCTTCTCGCAACCGTTCATGTTGTGCGCGTTACATTTTTCGCACAAATGGAAAAGACCTACAATTTATTGCCGACTGTGAATGCCGAATTGAGAAGCTCTTTTATGACAAATTATAATCCTGGTGGCTTGTCATTCCCCAACGAGAGGTGGTGCCACCAAAAATGTTCGGTGGACATGCCTGAACCCACGCCGCTTGATCAGCAGTCCAACGCACTAACCACTGAGCCACGGCGACCTATAGGTGTAGTCGGAAAAATTGGCCCAAGTTCTCCATCGTGGGACCGCACGGGCGGCCACGAGAGTGTGCGCCTTAACGGCTTCGTCCCACCAGAAATGAAATGAAATGACCAGCGGTAATATTAAGAAGCCATCGGAAAAGCAGCTTCTCTCAGCTACCACAACGAAGTTCCTGATGCGCCGGTAAACACATGCAGCGAAACTGGAAGCGTATAAAGTGGCACTGCAAAGAAATATCAAAGCTGCTCTCGAGTTCTACGAAGAAAAAGCGTGACTAGCGCGATAGGAGAAATAGAGAGATGGGACATGTACAACAAATGAAAACATGCACTGCGGCCCGGTAAATCTTCAAATCGTGCTCAAAGACGCAGCACAGATGATCAAAATCGCGACTCAGGTGGCACGTGCAAGTCAGTTAGGTAACGATTCAGCTGGTTGAAGACGTTTGTTAGTTGAGGTCCAGGCCCACAATGGACTGTAGCGCCATCGTAAGTTATAAAGTAACTTTCGCATTATGATTATTTGCCGAATTCTAAATCTTGCTACTTGCCTTGTCTAGATAAGGGTAAGCTAAAACAAATAAATCTACAGGAAGACTGAGACGGTATTTCTTTCCACCGATTCCTTAGCCAAGTTTGCCCCCCTTCGCAAATGAGATGTTGTCTGCATCAAACATGTCATGGTAAAAACTTTTTAAAACTGCTTTTGGAAAACTCTACCTCCAGCCCCTGCCTGTGACAGTGACTACAATCAGTGTTTTAGGATGCAAACTATGTAAACATGAGTTCGAAAACTTGAAGTTGTTTATCATTGCTGATACCATTTGGTTGTCCAATTTCCTAGAAAACCGTTGCAGTTTCGTTGTAATAAGCTAATTAACATGGACGCTTGTGCAAGCGACCAGATATTCTCCGAGAGAACTAATTATTGTCCCGTAAATAATAATTGTTTTTCACGAGCAAAAACTTAGGAAGTAATTATACTATGAAATAATAATCATCACCTCATGGCTCGATTTCACACGACGACTGTACCAAGGACAACTTGACGCACACACTCGCAGCGGTGCGACAATTTGCCAACGTATCTGGTTATGTGGTTAATTGGCTTTGGTTCGACGCGAGCGAGCAAGCCACCCCACTACACAGCAATGGCAACCAAAGTTGAAGTTCCGTCATGAAATTCGCGAAGAAAATCGCGTCAACGGCGGCGGATGAGTGACACCATGTTTGTGTGACCGAAATTCGCAACGAATCCATAACTCATCCGATTTCCATTCGCGCGGACGGAAATGGACAATTAACCGAATTTATCGGAAGTTCAAAGGGTGACAATTGAAACCAATGAGCGAATTGTTTCTCGTTGCAGCTTGTCAAGTTTTCCAAGCAGATTTGAGCAAAGTAATCGGCGGCCGGGGAAGCAGGGCATGTGCATATCTGTATTCAACTGTATGAATGACAATTAAGTTGCTTATTCGATAATACCACCCGTTCGGAGGAGGACGCGGAGGTCCAACCAGCAATTAAGGGTCAATGAATGTTGATTGAGTTCGTCATTACGACGACGACGACGCTCATTATTATCATCAACGCTATCATTGGCGACTGTTTATTTTTTTTTTTCCCGTCTTTTGTTGTTGTTGTTTTTGTATTCAAGCGAAACTGAGGAGAATAATAAAATTAACCTTTATGATGTAAACGCGTGTTGATTAATGAGTTTTTGTTTTTCTTTCCTCTGTAATTAGATTCATGGGGTATGTGTGGAAGCAGAAATTGTTTTACAGATTCAATTTCATACTATCATTTAAAGCTTTTTACGATTTTTTTTTTGTGTAGCTTGTTTATGCATTTAATTAAATTAGCAGGAGTGGTTTTACATCATTAAACAATTTGTCCTAAATCAGTTTCAATTGTAGGAAATTTATCGCTACCGCTGGTATCGGGAGTCGTATTTGGTTGGTCAATTGACTTTTTTTTTTTAATGGAAAGGTGTCTTTGTGGAGAAACTGATCTTATGGCGATGATAATGATAAAACACCACTAAGTCTTGGCGAGGGAAATAATCGGGTTCGTTACCCTGATGAAAAGTCTCTTGAGATATTTCCTTCTCTGATTAAAGGATAATTCGAGCCAATTGACCAGTGAAAAGATGCTACTAGAGAATAAAACCCAAACACCGTGTTAGAACCAACGCCGCTACTGCAATTCTCAACTAGGGATCCGAAAAACCATGTCCTCTGAGGACAAAAAAGTCTCCACCATGATGGGATGTGGAGCTTAATTGTAATAAAACACAGCAAGAAAGCTCGTTAATGCTGCCAAAAGATTTAACACTGATGATTGGTGAGAAAAATACAAAATCAGTAAGAGAAAATTCAAAGGTGCAGTGAACACACCAAACGCACTTCCTGAGAAATTTTTTGCACCACTATTGAAAACACAGAATTTGCAAGGCAAATCCTCACAAAAAAAAACCGTCATTACCACAGTTCAATGACATCACCGGTAACTGAATGAAGTCCTGCTCTGAGTCATTGTCGAACACTTTCCAGAATGCACGGAAAATCAGGCCGATAACCCTAATACGAGTATGAACAACTACCCCTATTCGAGACGAGGTCTCTTTCTAAGAGAACGGGTGGATTGGGTTTAATATCGATACAGACCTAACAGTCTTTTTGCATGTTACATGTTTCGGACGAGTGGAAGGGATTGACAATTCATTGCCGACTCCAAACGGCGAATTGAGAAGCTTTTTCATGATGAAAGGTGGTTTCGCGAAGAATGTTTGGTGGACATGGCTGCGGCGCTACAGTGAAATTACTACACGGGAATTTACTCCACCTGGGAATTTACTCCACCACAAGTGCGAAATTATTCTACTTTTTGAATGTGGAGTAATTTCCCACTGGCAATGGGGAAGTGGGAAGTTAGAAAATACTCCACCTCTAAAATGTGGAGTAATTTCCCACAAAAAAGTGGTGCAATTTCCCCCTGCCAATGGGAAATTACTCCACATTCAAAAAGTGGTGGAGTAAATTTCCAGGCGGAGTAAGTTCCCTGCATCGGCTGGGGCTTGAGCCACGCAGCTCGCACAGAATACCAACGCAATAACCACTGAGCATCGGCGACGTGCATCCTGTAGTAATCATCTTATTAGCAACTGGATCAAATACATTCTGGTAAACCACACTACCAAATCATACTTCGAAACGAGACAGTGCGAAGTCCACACAGGCACCCCACAAGGGGTTGTTCTCTTGCCCCTCTTATGCGTACTGGAAGATTCTTGAGCGAAACGGGTGAGATATGATGATGACCTACACATACTACTCGCAGATAAATACCTGAGCAGCATAGTGGAGCTTATACAAGGCTTAATCCAAACGGTTGAACAGCGACTCGAAGACATGGATTATGCCGTGATCCCTGCAATAAAGACACGTTTCATTGTTTCCTTATCGAAATGATTTTTACAAAACGATTACCAATTGACAAGTAATGAAAACTAAATTCATCAAATTTAATGATGGCAATTCCGTTAGCCCCTATTGTCAACGAACAGAGAGAAAACGCTTAATTGCGACAAACCGTTAAAATGCCTCACAAAATCAAGTCATTTGCAGAAACTTATAAATCAACTTAACACTTTCTTTGTCGTCCTTACGCGCGCGCCAGCAATTCCATACACAATCTATCTTAAGCTCAATAAAATTTTCTTATAGACGTCATTCCATTACCCAAACTCAATCCTCCTCCCCACCACCTACAGCTACAGATTTCTTTCCCCCATCCACCTATTGATTTTGAACAAAGAGAACACACACACACACACACTCGCAAACCCCTAGCTAGCTATGGTTTTTTATATTAAATTACATAAAATTTATTACGTACTAAAACCATGTACATGCTTCGATGAAATTGTTAAACTGAAATACAGTCCTGCCTTCCCCGCACAACAAAAAAAAAAAAGCCAAGAGCGGACCCTTTATGATGAGTCCCACCAAACAGAGCAACTATCAACGTGGACTTTATCTATCAATTTTAATTTACTAACAGAAAAAATGCACCCCCTTCGTGACGAGCCATCCTCGATGCAGCTGGTTCCGGCCAACGCCGAAGGAACAAACGAAAATATGTGAATACTTAAAAATGTATTACCTCTCATAAGATCCTTGACTTTTTGACCAAGAAGCAGAATCCTCATAATCATAAACATGAAAAACCAATAACATTATCCTATTTAAAAAGTTTCCTCCTTGGGAGGGCTTTCGCCTCTACCCTTGGTAGGTGGTGGGAAATGCGAAAAAGAAAAAAAGCTTTAAGCGAAAAAACATGAGCTTTCGTTCCTGTTTTCATGCGACGGAAAAAAAGAAAAAACAAGTCAAAGGCGACCAGGAGCAGGTGAGGGAGGAGAGAGGATTTCAAAATATTTACAAACTCAACCATGGTTGTCGTCGTCATTCGGCGCGCGACAGGATATCGTTAGGGAGAAATGATACGTGTTTATCCTTGTACAAGGAAATTCACATTTTTCACTTGCTCTGATTGTGGCGAGAGCTTTGCCATACACAGCTTTCGTGCACGTTTTAAAGCAGGACACAGAGCCAATCCAGAAATACAGAAAGACTCAGATTCAGAATCACAATTCAGCTTTAAAGCGACTACCAAAGCTCCATTGAGGGGGATTTGCTTTGCAATCTAACAAGCCGGTCATTTGTTTGCGAACGAAAGGGATGTAGTTTAATGATGCAAAGTGGCGGCGGTTGCGGTGGTAAGGGATAATAAAAAAGGATTTTCCTATTACATCGGTATACATATTTCGTTTTTGTTATTTTTTCCTGGCGATTTATCACTGTTAACCGTGCAAAGGATCGCCTTTCGTTGTTGTGTAAGCGCGGCACTTTTTTTTTACTTACAGCAAAGTGAATGCTTTTCGGCTGGACTTACCTGAAAAGAAAAAAAGGAAAAGGAGAGTGTTAGTTTAATTATCAAATATTGTGTATACATAACATTAAAATGTTCGTATGCTCCTTAGTCCTTTTACTTATAGGACTTGCAATACATGAACGTGCTTCGCACATAAGGGGTTTCCTATTAGAAAAACAATTTAAATTCAGCGCCATTTTTTTGTAGTAATGGCAGCCCTTAAATTGTAACATTTGTCATCTGCTGTTGATGGGATTATAAATCATGGAACTCTGCATTAAGAAGCAGTCCCACGTTATGGTGAAAACTTATTACAAATATGGTAAAAATTATACAGAGAGATTTCGCGAAGTTTTGGTCAACGAAGTGCATCAAATTGGGTGACTGTTCTTAGATTGACCAAACCAACTCTAACCTGAGATTGGGATTCAACTTGTTTGGAAGGATATTTGGAGCAGCAAACGTGAGAGAGTGCCGTAGTGTTTCCAACAAGGTATTACTCCTCGGATCTGGACGGCAGAGGACGATTTATCCAGATGAAATTAACGATGGGCTCTACAGTTCAGGCACGGATTGCTATGACATACATATGCGAAGCTCAAGTCTACAGGGTCTTCATTCTACGAGTGATCGCTTGGCATCTGGCCTTCCAGGTTGTGGGCCGTGCCGTCTATGAAATTGCCCGACCACGAAAAAGTGAAGGGCTCAAAAAGCTGCAAAGCAGATAGCACCGCTATCCTCGAGGTACGATAGGATCAGACAAAAATGAGATTAAAAACTGCCACATTTACAAAGGCAACGGTTACTGACATTAAAGCCAGCACTTGTTTACATACATACATGCATATACATATGGATGCGAATCTTTTATTGGACTTAGGACTCTGACTTAAGCAAGAAAACATGCGTTTGCAATATCGACGCTGGTTTTAAACCACCGTGGAGCTTTGATGAACCTACAGACGTCATTGAGTTGTACATATGTTCTACGATATCCTGGAAAAAGTGTCTTTTAACAATTTTTATGATGGTACAGGTTTAAAGAGTGGCAAAGAAAGTGGAGTGCGTCAACCTAACTTAGCCTTAGCTTCTTAATGTATACAGTTAGGACTTAGCAGCTCCATAAGACTCCCGGATCACAGCAGCAGTTTCCAAGCGGAGGTCCTAGCAGTAAGAAGAGTCGCCCAACTAGTGTCAATGCGAACAATATTACGGGAGGATATTACGATTTACATTGACAACCAGGCTGCCATGAAAGCAATAGCTGCTACGCAGATAACATCGAACCTTGTGAAGTGTTGTCACGAAAAGCTTAAGATTCTTGACACGCAGCACAATGCTAAGCTCTGCTGGGTCCGTGGTCATAGCAGGGTACCAGGTAATGAAAAAGCTGACGAACTAGCAATAATGGGTTTAACGCTAGCCCGAGAGCAAGTGGACTGTACGGTCAGACCGCCATTCTGCAATCTAACGACAAAAATTGCAAAAAATACTTTAATAGAAGCAAATAACAGGTGGAATTCTCTAACCATCTATGAAGTATCGAGAAGGTTGTAGCCAGAATATGACAAGGCAAAAACCTGCCAAATTTTACAAAAAGACAGGAAATCACTATTAATGCCGGTGGGAGTGCCTACTGGCCGCAACATGCTAAGATATCACACAAAGAAATTACGCCTGAATGATGACGATATATGCAGAGGAAGCGGTGACGAGGAGGTCCATGAGGACACAGCCCATTTCTTCTGTCACTGCCCATACAGGGTTAATAACGAATAGAACCCTAGGCAAATTCTTCTTCAATTATATCGACGTACTAGCTGATGGTTCACCGTCAGAACTTCTCAAATTTACAAGGGCGACCGGATGGTTGTGACTAAGGAATTAAAACTGCATTAGGAAATATCATGGGTATCACAATGGGTCTACATGGACCTAAGTGTGATGAGGTAACCCTACTCAGCCCGCAAACCTAACTTAACCTAACCTAGTTTCATAATAAATCGTCGCCTGCAAATAAGCAGAAAGATGACAACGCCGAAAACAGGTTCTATAAGCTCCTGGAGAAAATATACGAGCAGTGCCCTAACTATGACATTAGAATTGTCCTGAATGAACGCAAAGTTAGGAAAGTATGAGTACATACACCCTGCATGATACCACATTCGATAACAGATTCAGGCTGATGGACTTAACGCCAACCAGAAACACTGTCTTCACTAGCACACAATGGGGATATGGATATCGACTACTCAATCAATCATCAAGTAGATGGATCGCATTGCAATCGATGCATGTCACTCCTCGAGTATAATGGACGTCCGAACGTTCTGAAGGCCAAACGATTACTCGGACCACTACCAACTAAGGGTTGGCTGCGGATATCACTTATACCACAGAGCTAAGGCTTTAAAAAAAATTTGATGAAGAACGCCGTTTGATAAGGAGTGTAGAAGGGTGCTGTTTATAACGACCAGAGTTGCTAGCCAGCTTTTGAGCAGAACGCACGAACACCGGCTTCTTATAAGGAAAAAGAAAAAGCCCGAGAAGTGCGATTAAGAAAATAGAGAAAATCTACTGCAGGAAAAAGGATCGGATATGATCTGCCAGAGACGGTACAGCATATTTTCTGCGAGTGCCCAGAGGCCTCAAATAAAAGACTTATTTATATAACAAGGCGTACGACGTGACCGATGGATAATTGAAGCATTGAACCTAAAGCATTACTGAGGTTTGTTAAGAGCCTCAATTTGGCCTCAACAAGGCCACCACAATAGTGCATCTAGGCTTCTCCATCGTAATCATACCTTGAAGGGATAGAGCAGTAGAGAAAGACCGAGACTCAGGTAGGGCGCGCAAGCGAAAAGGGACCTCCACCAACTTGACTGAGATTCAGGTCCACCATACGAGACCAAGTTAGTTATGTCAGTCAGTTATGGATTAAGCACTTTGTGTGCGTGTTCGTCCCGTAACTGAACGTGTCACTAAAAGTCTGGGATCAGCAATTCGGAATCATTCACTTCGACAAGGGTTACATATGCAGTAAATTCGTCGGAATGGACTGCAATTCCTGGATTAAAGAGATCAGTAGAAGAAACTAAGGATCGAAAGCTCTTTAATTGAGTTCTGGAGAACCAAGACAGCTTTGCGATGAAAATCATCCTCAATGGTAAAGAGTAATTTTAGCCGATTAGGAAACAGTCTTTTCCATGAGAGAATGATTCTTCCTCGACGAGCTATTTTTTGATGGGACCTCTGGGGAGGTGGAATGGACTTTTTAAACATGATTTGTGAAGAAAAGATACGTGTACAACGTGTACATTTTAATTATTTTTTTTAAATAAGAACTGGGGAGGCGTACGACCAAATTTTGTTTTTTTTTTTTTGTTATTACCCGAGTTCACTCCGAACTGTAGCGCCAACACAAGTAAGTAAGAAATAGCTTCTTTTATAGGATGGAAATAAATGGGTGCTAGAACCTTAGGACGTAATGAATGTCTAACAACAACTGGTCTTATAAGGATAAAAAAAATTTGATCGAAATGAATGCAGGGGTCGTTTAAGGCCTCGTACTATGTCGTCCAATACACGAATCGATGGCAACCTAGGGTTAAAGGGTGCAGTAGCACTGCGATCTAAGTAAATCTATTTAGGCAGGTTTAAAGCCTCGTACTATATCGTCCAATGCACGAATCGAAGGCAACTTAGAGTTGACAGATGTAGTAGCACTCCGATCTAGTAGATCTATTAAGCCGCTGTAATACTCGAGTTGGAGCACCTCCTCCAGACCAATTGCTTTGATGAATTGGAATATTGAAAGTAGTTGGACTGGAGGAGGTGACAACCTTTCCGAATGCAAATTGCTATTCGGAAAGGTTTGTTGTTTTAGTTATTGCAGTGCATAAACCCATTACCCAGGGCGCACTTCTGCACTTGATCAGGCGTCGAGCGACATGAACTCCATTTTTATGTGCACTGATGCCTCCTTTTATATAATTTATGACAAATCTTTCAAATCAAATGTGCTTTTCTTAAGTAGAAGGAATCCGGAGAGGGGTTAAACTTTAAGCCATTTCAACAGAAACTCAGTTAGGTTCTCTTTGTCTTCTTGAAGAAAAATTTCGTCAGTCGAAATCCAACCCTGTATAGAAATCATGGTCTATACTTTTGCTAAACTCGGTTTTTTCAACTTATCGCCTTTACCGTGGTCAATTGTGCCTGTATCTAAGCGTAGGGTCATTAGAACGCAATATTTTCGACCATTAAGTGAAAACCATTTTCGCAACAACCCAATGCGGACAACTATCAAGAAAGGATTCATTTTCATTTTTCCAATAAGAAATGAAAATGTCCACAATTATCCTAATTACGGTTCCAGAAAACTGTCATTTGCCGCTGCTGAATATACTTCTTGACATCTGCTTACAAAATCTTGACAAAATCTTAAACAAAACCCTCACGCCATCCTATCTACTAAGTCGCTCTTCTTCTCTGCCTCCGTCTCAGTTTAACCACTTTGACAGCCACCTCATAGAAAACATCTGTCATTCAGATTCCTTTTAACGGGACCGTAATAGGTTTTCTTTTGATTTTCCTCAATTACATTCGACCCAATTCCAAATGAGAGTTGCTGGTGTTTTTTTTTTACACTCAGTCTCACCAGCAACATGTTGCTAATGATGCTCCATTTTTGTGTTTCTCAGGTTTTTATTTTCCCTTCAAAGTTCTTGTTACGAATTTAGGCAAACGAATGAAAAAAAGACAAGAAGAAGAATAGGAAGAAGAAAAAACAGTGAATGGAGGAAAGGAAAGGAGGATATAATGGAAAATATGTTTTTTCATTCTGCAACGCTTTGTCATTTCGTGTTACTTGACTGTGTACCTATACCCCTTTCCAACTTTGATTGCAATACAGCTCCGCGACGGAAAAGTGAAGAAAGAAAAATGTGAACAAGCACAAAATAAAAAAAAAATAGAAAATAATAGGAAATAAGAAAATGAATTAATTCTACTTGACCCTAATAAGTGGGATTTAGCGTCATCGTTACACTCGGTTTAAGTCATACTTTTTGCCAGCTCGGAATAGTGGGTATGGTTTTTTGTTGAATATACTTTCCTCGGAAAATGGGTGTATGTGACGAAAAGATGGACAATGAATCTTATTCACAGTTCCATTTTGATTCTGTAGAAATAATAATTTTGTGCCCGAGCTATTTTCTACTTTGGAGATGACGCTATCGCAGATTGAGGTTGTTGCTGAATTATTCAGAATTTTTTCGTGTGTACTTCTTTAGTAACAAAGGAGGTCACCTACAAACATGCTGGCGATGCCTACATCTGGTATAGTGCTGGCGAATGACCGTGACCGAAAAGTGTTCTAAAATGTACGTATGCCGAGTTTGTTTTAAGCATTAAACAGTTGCCAAAAGGATGGCATACACATCTGTAACTTTTGTCTCATCTCTAACTTTGCCTGATGACTGAATAATTTTAGAGGCCTAATGGAGCAGGGTCGCCTAACTGGACAAGGAATAGAAGAGTAATCAACCTGAGCGTACAGCCAATCAGTTTTTGACATGCTCCTTAAGGTGCCAAAAGCCCTATCAATGCTATGGTTTTGTGGTCACTTACAGAAAACATGAAAGATTTCAAACAATCAGACGATAAGATAACTTTTGTGGCGTTTTTTTCTAGCAAAAATGACAACGACGGGTAAACAAACAATACGACGACAAGACCGGTCGAAAACCGGCAAACAAACGGGTTGCATTGAAAAATAATTGGGGCGATTTTCAAATCAGTTTTTTAGACTGTTCTTTTAACCTGACGGCACGTTTTAAGCTTCGATATTTCCAACTTTGGAAAAACATATTATGGAGAGCACAACGACCTTCAGAAGGCGTTGTTCGACATTCCCTTAGCAGACCCGACAAACAACTCAGGCGCTAATTCAAAATAGAAAAAGGAGTTCTATGACACTCAAAAATGGGCAAATGAGGTCGCAGAAGAGATGACCGAAAAACATTTCTTTCACAAGCAAGGATACCAGGAAATAATTTACATCCAAAAGACCCAAATTCCAAGAGGATCAACCAATCACTTTATAAGGGCGAATAGTACCGTTTCGCCAAAGCCTTCGAGAGGTAAAATAAATAAAAAAAATAGCTGGCGCGACAGCCCGGGATGGCCCAAGGTCTAGCTTCTCGATTTACATTCTCCATTTTTCGCACGAATGAAAGGGACTTTCAATTTATTGCCGACCCTGTCGGCTAACTGCGAAGCTCCTTCATGACAAATTATACTCTCGGAAATTTGTCACTTCCCGACAAGAGGTGGTGCCACGAAAAAAATATTGTTGACTTGTCCACATACTAATCACTAAGCAACAGCGACGCTTCGCGAGGTGGTTAAACGAAGGCTTGTTTACAGCGATTCTAGACCAGGACCATGATGAATGTCATCTAAGTCATGACCTCTTTTCCCTGTGTAACATCGACCCTTCTAAGCAAATGCCTTTTTTAAAGATATAAAAGCAGCCCCAACGATAGAACAGTTATCTATCTAAAGACTGCTGGTACCCCCACGGATTGCTAATGGATGGGCGTTAGGCCTGAGGTAAAAAGCTAGGACGAGGTACCTCTCAGACCAAGCCCTTGCGCCTGGGTCCCTACTCGCGATACATTCTACTTCTTTATCAAATGCCTAATCCTGGCCTTCTGACTCAGAACTGAGAGGTTATCAAAACGGAGATGGTTGATAATACGGACACCACTGTCCACTGGGTAACCTTAACTCAATTTGCCTCTTCTTTTCCTCCACATCTTTCTAGCTATATAATCCTTGGTAATCTTCGCCGATTTCTTCGTTAACTACCAGACCCTACATTTGGGGTGATAGAACTCCCCACTATGTGCATCTTCTTGTTGTGCTCTTTTTTTAGAATATTCTTAATTGCCTGTTGTTTATATTTTGTTTATTATTTGTTGAACTCTTGTAACATTAGCAATTCCGTTCAAGCATTGCTAATCTATTGAAACGTTTTTGATCGATATATCTTCGGCTGATCTGTTAGGACACTTGACATATTATGTCGTGCTCTCCTTTGTAGTTCCGGCAAAATACTGAGGGCAATGCCTTTTCTGGCAGGCGAGTTCGCCACCCTTGCAATTGAGAAGTTTGTCGCAATAGCCAGGCACCCATCACATGTGAATACTAAAATGCTCAGCTACTCCGCATGAAACAAGCGGCCCTCTTGAGATGTCTTACCTAACATTTAAGCCAGGACAAGGCTTACCTGATCGCCATTATTTCCACAAGAAATACACTACAATGATATGGGAGAATAAATGAGATACCGAATTTAAGTTGTTGGATAAAACACCCGTGTTTAAGGGCAAATGAAAAGCGTGTTGAAGTAGCTCCTTCAGTATCAAGGAGATTGCCAGAGACAGTAGTAGCTGCGTCATCTGTAACTCGTTTATTACTGAGGAGTGCCGCGGCTGCCCATTTTACTAGTTGATGCTCCGGCCAGATCAATTGGTCAGCACTCCAAGTGATGATTCGACTTCAGGATTTAAAATACGTCAGCGATCGCTTCTGATTTTATATTGCTAAAAAATCCCTTAACGTCGAGAAAACTAGACATGGTATATTATTCGATGTTTGATGATTTTTTAAGCGTAGGTCTGAACGGAGAAAGTAAAACGTTTAACCGACTTACATTTGTCAAATGCATACTGGGACGTAGATACTCAGTATGGTTGATGCGCAGGTGGACATCAGTCAATCCCTCCAGCGTTTTTCACAGGAAGAAAGAAAGACTATTAGGTCTAGGATCCTTTGACCTAACAACGCCTGTACATGTTTGGGCATTCACAAAGCAAATGTTCTATAGTTTCTCCTTGTCCCGCCATATAAACTCAAATCAGGATTCTAGCGGAAGCAAATAAAAGATTGAGCTCTTTATACTCCAGTAAAATAACTTGAAAACTATGGCCAGAACTAATACTCTTATGCGGGACAGGAAAACCCTCTTCATCCTTGTAGGAGAAATTACAGGTCATAATACCCTGCGCTATCACATGAAAAAACTAAGACTAAGTGAGAACGACCTTTGCAAGGGTTGCGGAAACCAGAAAGTTAATGAGGACACAGCCCACTTCCCCCACTATCCAGGTCTTTGCCACCTCAGACATAAATCCTTCGCAAGGCACTTTTTCCAGGATACCGAAGAACTAAGGGACGTACCTATCAGGGACATCTGGAGGTTCATTAAAGCTTCAAAATGGTTCGAAACCCTGGGGCAATAGCAGAATGCTTTTGGTATTGCTGCCCGAGCAAGGGGTACCTTCCTCCAAAAATGGACATCACAATGGGTTTCTATTGACCTGAGTGTGGCGCAGAGGGCTTTTCTTCCCTCGCCAATTAATCTACCTTACATAACCTAACCTTCTTTTTCTTCCGTACACTGGCAGCTTCTGCGGTAGTCAGGTAAATTAATCCCTTACATAGCGACCATTATGCTTATCGTGCAATGCCTTGTCAGTACTAGTTTCTTATTGCTCTAATGGAAGTGGGCAACTGCCTCTTTTATCATGCAGTGTTGGCCATAAACTGCGAGATAGAATTCATTTCTGGCGGACTAAAGGATCTTGGTTTGTTACTTGCTTTAGTTTGAATTATCCTTATGTTACACGTTAAAGAGGTGGTTACACGATGGTGTGAAGATATTTTCAGCACAGCGCATAGCAACTAAAGACCTATGAGTGTCGAAAAGAGGATCAATAATTTTCTCGAAAGACGTGATATATTGATCGTCCTGTATCATCCAGTGGCTGGAAACAATACGATTAGTATGTTGTCGCAGAAGAATCTATAAAATAACCACAACTCTTTCCTTATTGACTTTTTGAGAGGCGTAGACTATTTCGAGGACAACACTCTACTATTTTTTTCCCAAATGCGTCTCAACATAGAATCAACATATGTACCATTAAGCAAATATGCGAGTTCAGACCTCTCTTAGCACATGGCCGTTTGGGATTGTAAACGGATTTGGCAGGGAACTTAGCGTATTCACTGTAGTCCTCAGCTGCGACAGATGGATCTCTTGGGAGTTGTGCAGAGGCGTAATTAGTCTTCAATATACTCCACTCACATCAACTTTAAAAGCGCCGCCATTATATTTCTCAGCATATCAAACTTTTCCTTATTTTGATTGACAAACAATAACTGTCAACACTCGCATTTTAATCAATTTAATTTTCATGAATTTTCAATCGCAAACAATCATAACACCCAACTAGAAACATTATCAATAATTTAGTTCATTTTGGTTGCCAACGACTTGCATGTACAATCTGCTTGCCGACCACCCACCCTTTTGCACTTTTCAATCGAAGTCAAAGTGAAAAGATCGCCCACTTGCCGAGAATTTCTCACAAAGGGTGGGTTAAAATACTAGTCCCACCCAATGTGCATACACATTCAAAACAAAAAGAAAACTACTCATTCCCTGTATTGACATAAATCTAGGAGCTTTACTATATGACCACCAGCGCATATGTGTGTATCGCCTTTGATACGAAATGTCGGTGTCGTCTAACAACCCCCATAAATCGTTTGAGTGTAGACGTGGTTTCTATGCTGCTAACTACTACCACCCATCCCCCTTATAATAAATGACGTTCGTTCATGAATAGTTCCTGTATTCGAGTGCGTTTGTGTGAGCCTGTATGTATTCGCTCTTGTCGACATTATCCTATTACCGTTTATCGTCTCAGTGGGAGGAAATATCATCAAACTCAGAGTGTACACTTTTATTTTATTTATTTTTTTTTAAATTTTTTTGTTTATTTGTTTTGTGTTTCACACAGAAAAATAAAAAAAAAATCAATTTATCGAGGGGCACTAGCGCGCTGTGCTCTGCTCTTACTCGAAGGAAGGAGACTGGGCTGAACCCTTATTTCAACCAACGATCCCATGCGAGTCACTGTTAAAATATCGCCAAAGGATTGACTGTTGTTTAAATTATTGAATACCGAAGTTTACAAGTCAATGCACACGAATGCATTCAATTATTACCAAGGTGGAATGACTTGGTGGTATTCCTGCGAAACTCTTAAGAGCAGCGCCAACAATATCTGCCGAGCTGTTGTAGAGAAGACGTGGGACGTCTAGAGCGTACGTGATGTGTGGAAAAAAGAATGATCGTCCACAAGGTTCGGACTTTACTCCAATCGTAGTAGATCTACTCGGCCTATAAAAACAAATAAAAATCTACTCCGACACTCCGCTCCGCTGGAAATCTTCTTAAATTTTTGCACACAGAAAAATCCTTTAATTTAGTAATGGAATGGCAGCAGGCAGCACTGAGCATCTGGAAAATCTGTTTAAAAAAAACTTTAATTGGTTGAATTTTAACTGAAGACAAGTTTTTTTGTTTGTTTGTTTCGCGTCTCGTCGTTCTCATTTGTTCTGTGTGTATAATCAATCTAATGTTACAACTCTGTTTTGTTATTGTTAAACATTTTTTTTTGCGTATACAAAACTACTCCGCTAATTTTGGTTTTGCTCCATTTTTTTTCTTAATCTACTCCAAAATTTTATTTCCAGGGTCCGAACCCTGATCGTCCAGCTTCCCAAGAAAAACAATCGTACGCACTACAAAAACAGGAGGGGCATTTGCGTGTTTCTAGCAGTTCTCGAGTAGGAAGGAATAGCTGGAGAGAACACACTCGTCGTCGCACCGCTCTGAATCCACCTTGGTTGACCACATCAACACACAGTGATGCTGTTCTTTTAATTTGAGAAGGCGTTCGACAATCTGGGCAGAGAATTTATCACGGATGTTTCTCTGATAAATTATCACGACAACCTATAATGGGTCAAGGCATGACGTTCTACACGTTCTACACAGGTGCAGCCTGTCTAAAAAATTCAAGATTCAAAGTGGCAATTAGCGACTAACTTCTAGTCTCTTTGTCGATAGAAGTAGAGGAATTCGATGAATCCTCACGTCTTGACTACGCTGATGACGGATATAGATTTTCACCAAAAGACAGCGGGTATTGAGAAGGAGACAAGAAGTGCTAGAGCCCAGAAGCACAGTGGTAGAAACCCCTTTAGAGGTCTGAAAAATTTGGGTTTTCTTTTACAATTACGAGTACTGCAAGTTAAGAAAATGTACGTATCAAAACCCGCGACCCTCATAGTGGATAAGCGGGCTATTGGAAGATGATGATGATGATGATGACGTATCAAAACTGCCTTAAAATCTTAAAATTTCGGAAATTGTGGAAGATTCCATTTTATTTTAACGGTATAAATGAACTGAAATATGTATTTAGAATCGAAAAATCATAATAAAGGTACTCTAAAAATTATTTCATTTTCTGGGTTTATTCCGCCTGGGAACCACTGTGCGCTGTAAGCTCAGAAATCATCTCTGACAAGACGATCACAATGTGTATAAATTCTGGAAAGAGGCTAAGACAACACAAGAACACATTCTAGATGAATCCGGTGCCCTCAATCACATCAGATTCACCTATTCTGGATGCACATCTGATAGGAAAAGAGAGCTTTACTCCACTAAGCTCACTCCAAGCATTTGAATTCGTAAGGGAATCCAAATTGAAGGATAGCGCATGATCCAAAAATACCCTTTGGATAATAGATTTATCTACCTATAGGTCTGAGTGCGTAAGCCCTATGACTCGCAAAATGGAAGAGGATATAAGTTAAGCCAGTAGGTAATCATGCACAATTGGACGAGTTTTCCAATGATGCCAAAACTAAGCCCTACTTTATATACATACATAGCTCGTTACTATTAATGCTTTCATAAGTGGGATCAAATTCGATAACAGATCAAAAGATCTGTCGTAGTGTGAATATTCTCAAACCACGTTCACACAATGTCGGCCGATTTGGTGTATTTAATCGAAAACTGTATAAACTTTTTCAACTGTGGCCGCATTTCTTATAATCACAACAGCAGATGACACATGTCAGAGTAAAAAGATATAAAAAAAAAACTGGAGCGCCAATTAAATTGTGCGCTCCTGATGGGACATGTTTTAGCTTTATACATAGATTCGATTTCGAATCAGTAATGTGTCCTCTTAGGCGGCTGCCACGGTACACTAGAGCCATACGCACTGCCAGGCACTTCGAAAAACAACCTGCTCTACACAAATCAAATAGTTTTCATGTGAACAACATGAGTTGTCATTCAATGCAACGCGAAAGCTAATATGTCAAATCGATACAAAAAAGCTCGCATTCGATTTCGCCATAATGAATCTCTGCACTCATCAATCAATCCGTCACTTGGTTGTCAAAACTTCTGACACAAATCAACATGAAATGCAATTTTTAAAATTAGTTTGCTTATGCAACGAGTATCTCAACTATTGTAGACAGAAAAAAAAAAGAAACCTGTCAAACGAAAAATAAAGCGACTGCGACAAGAACGAAAATCAATTTAATTCAATTTCGACAAACAATACCAGCATTCGAGGCATTCGTCCTTTGTTGTTTCTTTCTTTAAGATTGACTGAGTGTGTATGTATGTATGTGCCGTAAGCGGATTTGCCAAACCGCGTGTAGTATATTGTCGTCATCCTTGTACGAGGTGGGGCTGAGCGCAGGCATTCTACCTGGTTTTATGGATTTTCTGTCACTCTACCCTTTTTCAAATGGCAAATCATTTACTCCTGAAAGTTTATTAACTCATTACGGTGAAAAGACGACTTTCCATAAACCACGGCAGCAATGAACTCAAAGTGAAATACATTTCCGCCAACACATTGATTAACTGACTTCACCACGCCTGAAATTGTTATTGTTCGTTGCGAGTCACGTTAAAGACGCAACAGTCACCACAACAAGCAGCAAATCACGTCAACGGCATCGCTCGGCGTTTTGGGTTGGTCACCATCAACCTGGGCTTGATTCAAGAAATCTCAAACAAAACCTGATTTCACAACGCAAATCGGAGACGACGCGATAAAGTCACAAGTCCAACGACAGTCGGGCACACATTACACTGCCAACAACCGGAGGAAGAGAGTGTAGTACACGCGTTTTGATTTTGGAGCATGATAGCAGAGGCGCGATGACGACAATGACAACGACGACGACGACGACGAAGCTGGTGATCATCCCAATGTAATGGTGGATGGTGATTGTGACTTACGTCAAATCAGCCTCACTGCGTGGCAATTATTTAAGAATTCGCGCTCGCGCACACACGAATAAAGCCCAAAAATAGAAGCCCTTGCATGACGATGACGAACCCCAGGGGTCATACTGTGTGTGCTACGCGAGTTTCGTGTGAAGAAAGAATCAACGAAGAAGTGGTGTGTAAAGAGAAATGCAAACGAAATAGGTACCTTCAGTGCAGGAGAAGAGGAACACTGCACATTGACACACTCCAGAAGTGATAGAGAAGCACAAGTGTCGTAAGACAAAGGGAGCACCCTTCAGTAACCAGTTTGCGTTATTTTCAGTTCTACTGGTAGTTGATTTGGTCTGTGGTGGAAGGGTGATTGCGATTCGAAGAATCTGGGATTTCCCTTTTGACGTATTCAAAATCTAAATGCGATTTCATTTCATTTCCACAGTCTCGAGCTTTATAAAATTTTTCTGGCAGGAACATAGAAACCATTCTGAACTGAGAAACCATTCATGAGACAACTTTGGCGGTTCTAATCAAGTCGAACTACTTAGTCAAGAGATAACTTAAGAAGGTTTGATCGGCTGGAATTTATTCGGATTTACTCAATATTCAGAAGTTACAACAGGAGCAAGGATGAAGGCCAGGCGGTAAAGGTATGCAGAGCTCAGGTCAATAAGGTCATTTCGAAACACCGTCAGGGCTTTTTTTAGATGATGGCAGAAAAACCCAAAATTGCGTAAAGACAGCGCTGGAGCCCTAAAAGAGGATTGATGATACCATCGCCTAATAATCCAAGATGTGGAAGGACACGCTCCAAAAAGCCGTGATATGTATGTATATATGTCGGCTACATTAGCTTAGCCAAGAGGATCTTTAAATCCCAGTCCGCGGGTTATAGTCGACGAAGAACTTCAAGTGAAAAGACCAAGCGATCGTGGATGTCGGAAGCCTTGATCTGGAGAACTGGAAGCAGTGTGTGCGGTATCGAAGAGGACGGAATAATCAGACAGAAGTTCTTAATGGGATTGGAGATGAAAGGAAAGACAGGGACATGTCAATGCGCGATTTCTCAGCGGTTAGTGCGTTGGACTGCTGTGCGAACCCCATTATATCCATTAAATATTTTTCGCGACACCACCTCTTGTCAGGAATGACTAATCTCCGAAAGCATATTTTGTCAGGAAGAAGCTTCTCAATTCGGTGTTCGAAGTGGGCAATAAATTCCGTAGGTTTCTTTTATTCGTGCGAAAATGCAACATGCACATCATGAATAAATGCGTCCATGGAGGGCCAATGAGCCATCGCGCCAGGCTTTTTTTTTAAAGATACGTGATAAATGATAACCTAGCATTTTCCTCACCCAAAATCACATTTTTCAAAGTGGGTCTTATGGCCTATACCAAATAAGTTAAAGGCAGCAGCTGGTAACACAACGAATAAAAGCACTAGGTCTTCTCATAATCACACAGTAACCTAGCACTATTCTAATGATCTAACCGTCGCGTCCTTAAATCATTTCAGATTTAAAAAAAAACCCAACTTTTCGCTAAGACACATGCCGAGAATAGTCAGAGACTTCAGACAGCTCCTTGGCAAGAAACTGGAAGGATGCCAAAAGATTAAATACTGATGACAAGTAGAAAAGACAATAAACCATTCAAACAATATCCAAAAGTGCATTAAACAGTGTTCAACGCCATATCTAATTAAGTTTTGGAGCAACATTGAAAGCATCGTGAAATGTTGGATGTTCAGAAAGATTCTCACAGAAGCAACACCAATCTCAGGGCAGACAAAGACATTAATAGTAATTGATCACAGTTTTGCTTTCAATCCCAACAAGAACAATTATCTTAAAGAGGAATCGGTGGTACCAGTGAAGATTGCAACTAAGGTAGCATATTTCTGGGCGGTTAACTCTTTTCACTTGCTCAACTCTTTAACCAATTCCAAACTAAGTACACTCAGAGAAAAATCGCAAGCTAAAATCCAGTACAATCGGGCTTACTTTTACATTTTTTCATTCTCACTTTCTCAATCTTAAAATAAAACCCATGATTCTTGAAACAATAACGAAAATCTAGAATCAAGCTTAAATTCTTAAATTAAGAATAAAAAAGTGGATTTAAGACAAAATGGTTCGTTAATGTCTCTTAATCTTAACATAAGAATGTGTTCTTAAATTAAGTTCGACGCAATCTTTATTTAGTAAATAATTATTGAATCAATGACGCCGCCGGCCCATAAACCACACCAAACCATAATTTTTTCGGGATGCAATGATGACTCATGGAGTACGTGTGGATTGCTGTCTGACCAATACCGCATATTTTGTTTATTGACGAAGCCATCCAGCCAGAAATGAGCCTCATCGCTGAAGATGATTTTTCGATGAAAATCCGAATCATTTTCAAGTTGTTGCTCAGCCCAATTCACGAACATACGACGCTTCTGGTGGTCAAGCGGCTTCAGTTCTTGCGTCAATTTAATCTTGTAAGGATGTAGGCCAAGATCTTTTCGCAAAATTCGCCACAACGACGTCACAGAGACGCCCAACGCTTGAGAACGACGTGTGAGAGACACATTTGGGCTTTCTGCAACTGAAGCCTCAGCGGCAGCAATATTCTCGACACTACGGGCACTTCTTTGTCTCACTGGCACGGGAACATTTTGTACTGTGCCTGTGGATTCAAATTTTTCCACTAGACGCTCAATTGTTGATCTGCTAGGACGACTGACTCCGAATTTCGGTAGTAAATTTTAATAATTTCGACTCGTTGTTGGCTCGTATATCTTTCCATCATGAAATGGCAAACCCTACTGAAGAGAAATGTCAAAAAACCGCAAGAAAAATATGGCGTCGTTTGCTGTCCCTGTCGCTCTACTTTTGTAGCGTCCCTATTGAAAAACCCTTTACTAGTGTGATATACTGATGGCTGTAAGATGGACTCTGCGGTTTGGTGCGGGTGTCTTTGACCGCAACCGCACTTTGAATATATCGTAGCGAATTCCAGGCCGAGCTGTTGGCCATGGAAACCTGTGTCATCCATCAACATACTCACCGATAACAGAGTTAAAAGTACTGGGCTCAAAAGCCATCGATGGCTGTTTGTATGATCTCCAAGAGTTATCTAAGTAAAACAAATTAAAATTCTGTCGGATGCCGGTACACAGAGAGTAGTGAAATACAGTAAGTAGTGAAATTCCTGATCAATTAGCGAGCAGACGCTAGTTCATAGTTGCCGAACCCTTCTGCGGCTTTCCAAACTCCGCGTTTAGGACTTTAGTCGACAAAACACAACCACTACTGGATGATAGGTTAGTTTGGGGAGTGAGGTCAAAAAGTTATTGGTTGAAAGTTATTGGAGAAAAGGTTCCACCCATTGATTTCGATGACAGGTTTAATGTTTTGAGGATAGAGAGTCGGATTGGACATCAGACATGCAAAACCACCTCTGTTACATTAGGATGCGAGTTTTCTTCAAGAGCACCCTGATCCCTTTAAATATCAGAAACGTTTCGACGGATGATATCCTCAACTCCATTAGGAAGATTGAGACTCTCCTTGTCTATTTCTCGGCACAAAAGATCTAATAGTTGGGATGCTAGGATGGTACAGTGGCAGCAACTTGTCCGTGTCTCCGAAAGGATTTCTTCTTGGATCTGTTTACATTTCAATGGCCTAGCAAGCCATTCCTTTTTTAATTAAACCTTCTTTTCCCCCAATTTGCGGTAAAAATCAATTTTCTTCATTCTTATGGTCCGCGGTTAATCAATCTATGGCACCCCCATACACTTTGCCAAATTGAAGGTGTTTTTCTTTCATTAACCAATAAACCTCATGTGGCGCTGTGTATACAAATTTTCTAATTCCGCACAAGATTATCCTTGCGAACGAGACGTTTTAAATTAGAAGGAAGACCAAAAGGGCGGACGAAAAAAAAAGGGAAGGCCACCTCGCTCTAACTTAATCGATAGATATCATTCACCAATATCACTTCATTTACACAGTCCTTATAGATTCGCTATCAACAAGAGAACTACTACCCAAGGGTTGATCTGTTAGGAAGCAACAAAGGACAATCTCACCATTTCACCATCGTTATTTCGCAATTGGATTGCGCTGTTAAGCAACATGTGACATCATTTTAGTTATTTCGTTGTTCCTGGCTGGCTGGCTGCTGTTGCTCTTTGCTGTGTTTCACTGCCCTTGGGGAGGGTGGTGTAAATGGTTTCGCTCTCCCTCTCTTCGCTTCTGCCTCACTCCAGTGTTCTGGGTAAGAAGGCAACCACCCACCCTATGTTGCTGCTCGATGTTGTCGGAATATCGTTGCTCCTTACAGCGTGACATTTACATTAGTACCGTAGAACGAAAATGATGATTGTTATGACCTATTGGCTTTTTTGCGGGGCGAAAGAGCGTGAAAGTTAACGGCGCTTGTTGTTGTTATTTTTTTCTCCTTTGCTGGGTGGCGTATGTCACCGAGGGCGGGAGGTACGGCCTCCTTACACGGACCAAAAAAAAAAACTGTGCGTTGAGATTTTTTCCCCACTTTTCCCTTGCGTTCGCAGTTGAGTGAACTTAACGTATATTACAAGCAGTCCTTGCAAGGATAAAGTGTTTCCTTGAAATTTTAAATTTAAATTTTATTTATTCTACTCCTAGTTGAGGGTATTTTGCGATTTTTTTTTTAAGAAAAACTTTGATTACTCCTTGACCTTCGAAGGTCTTACAAGATTTAAACATGAGACAAAAGTCGAACCTAAGGCATTTAAATATTTGAGCATAAACCGACTTCCTTTTTAAGGAATGATCTAATTCGGTTCCGCTGCTTTTAACAGTGATAAGATGACAATTCCGAAAGGACTTTTCTCGGTATAACCAGCTTTAACGAACTCCGGACCCATGATGACTTTCTGTCTAATTCGCCTTCATCACATACAGGGCAGGAAAGTTCCTTGATATTGAGTAGAATTTATGACATTTTAGCGACTGTCTTTTTAATTCAAATTAAGTTAAAAAAACCGAACAGGGTTCGGGATCAACGAGTGGGCGGCAAGCGCCTCTTCTCACCAGGCAGTCAGCCCGTTCGTTACCCTCGAAGCCTTCATGTCCTGGGATCCAGGCTACGGTAACCTTATTTATCGATGCAAGGCTTCCGAGGAGGTTGAAACAGTCCCAAAAAGGCTAGGACCATACCGTATAGGATTAAGGGCTAACAGCTTGGCTGTCTGATAAGATAAAGATGCGGGTTCCTCGGGTTCTTCTCCGCAGGCATTCTCTCACACACAATTCAATACCGTGGACTTCTGTTTCAAATACTGTAGGTGACTTTGCAAGCGCTGTCGCGCCTTGGTAGCTAGCTGTGATCATAAACCCCAGCACCTGTGCTTTCGTTTTCCAATATTGAACCAACTGTATACCAGATTTGGGAATTTCGTAGTGTAGGTAGTAGGGCCTTCATTTTCCCATTCGCTGCGGGCGCCTATAACAACTTCGAATCTTCTGTAGAATCGAAATCTCTTGAACATGGTATCTGCAATCTTAAGAATTGGGTCACGGTGGATGTTTTATAGTATTC
Source organism: Matsumyia berberina (assembly GCA_917880715.2). NCBI lineage: Eukaryota > Metazoa > Arthropoda > Insecta > Diptera > Syrphidae > Matsumyia > Matsumyia berberina. Next base: position 46,451,933 of record OU862871.1, on the reverse strand, counting down.
TCAGATAACCTGTAAAGTCAGCCTTAGAGCACTAAAAATAGCTTCTTTTTGTACTGCCAAATGTAGCGGCGTAAGGTTAACCATTGCTCCTGCCGTTGGCCACGTTCTCATAGCCACGGTGATTCATACGCAGGAGCGCGGATTTGCAAATAAAAAGAGTAATACGACGAAGAACTTGAAGGATAAACTGGATTAAATTCTAGCCACATTGACGGTGCTAAATGAGTCTGTGGTAATGTCGCAAAAACGTTGGAAGCCCAGGTAAAACTAAAGGAATTCGGACCAAAAAATTTAAAAGAAGTTTCAAGTTGAGTTTCGGAGAGATGTAATCGGTGTTTTCGGAAGTGAAGTTTTTTACAAAAGTAAGAGAGGAGTGGTCAGTTTGGTAGCTAGATCACTACGAAGAGGCTTTTTAATGAATGGATACACTAGCCGTCATCTGTTTGCTGAAAATTTATATGGACATTTAGTGAAACATAATGCCTAATGCTGCTGAGGAAGTCGTTTAAGGTGCAAAGGTAAAACATGAGCATGCGGATCTTTGCACTTTCTCTAAAAAGTTGAGGTGTATGCCTTTTTTAAAGGTCGGTCACTACACGATCACGCTGCCTGTACTTGTTGAAGAACAGATAGGGATTTCTTATATTTTTATACGATTCTGTCGGTTTTTCCAACAGCATGCTCTCCTAGCTGTAGTACAAGTTCTCAGTGAACTTCATATTTCTTTAACCTTGATTACAGATTGTGTATCTTCTTCGCGTCTTATCCTGCAAGGCTGATTTTTGATTGTAGCTGATTTTTCAGCCTGTTTCGGGTTCAGTGTCGGATTTTTCGTAGCTTATTCATTAGCTTTCCATATATCAGGGGTGTCGCAGCAGAATCTTATCATAAGCTGTGTTCCAAGAACCCTAAGCTCATCACGACTCACTTTAGAGCTTGATAGCAAATCAATAAAGATTGTCATCTCTCTTGTAATATTGCTCTCATCGCAGTCTCACCGGTGGCCTTTACCACTGTTAGGATCTTCGCTGGAAAGACTATACTGTGGTCCAGACGTCTGATTGGCATAAAGAGTCCGAGTGAATCAGAGAAGTGTGAATAGCTATGGATTGCGCGGTTGGCTCCTCTCTGCCATTCAATTCCCGTGTACTCGAAGAAAGTTTGAAGTGGACCAAAGAAGTTCGAGTTAGGCGTTTAGTAGCCCGTAATGACTATATTGCCTGGATATTTGATTACAATCATACACTGCGTCTCATTCGTTTAAGTCCACCATTTTTTTGAAAAACTTTGTATGATTTCTCCCTAATTTTGGGTAATTTAGAAAAACCTTATTAAGGAATTAGTTGAGGGTAATATGAGGATAAAGCTCCAAAAAGAATTTGGAATCCACGTAAAAAGTGGTAAGTTTTATGCCATTCCGACCGCTTTGGGTCCTAAAATCGGCTCTATTTTTTGTCTCACTTGTTTAAATCCACATTAAAAAACAATCTAGTAGCACCAAAAAAAAAAATTCGACTGGGGAGCCAGTCCTATACTTCCCACCTCATATTATGTTTTTAATAATTAAAGAAAACATGCATAGAGAGCGGAAAATTCGAAGACACACTGCTTAATATTGTTTCACAAAGAGTTATTGCGCGAACTTGAAAAAAAAAAAAAAAAAAAAACGTTTCTTAAATTTCCTCAGCATCCGCCAGACCGATTGTGCTCAAGCTTTAAGTTTTACGCTGACAAATAAAACAAAAAAAACCGCATGGTCCTACGTTGTTTCGTTCTCCAGATATCGTAGGAGGAAAATATTGTCACACACACACACACACGCACACACACACACAGAGACATCATTTCGAAAATGGGTGCAAACGATTTCTAGTGTATAGTAATGTCAAGCCCTGTTCATATCTCGAAACTTTTTGATCGGACCGATTACAATACTTCCCCTACTAGGTGGGAAGTAAAAAAATGAATAAGAGGATGCAACCAAGTTGCCGAAATAAAGAGACAAAGCCTCATGGTTACGATGGTCACAGTGCAGTGAAATCTCTGTCCAAGATGGCTTTATAGCTTCAATTAGGTCTTCTTTGGTTTCAAACTGTCTTTATCTTACGTAAGTTTTTCGTGATAGCCATCCCCAAACATTTGCCATAATATTCAAGTCAGGTGAGTATGCCAGCCACGAAAAAAGTTCTTCATTTTGACCCTGAGCCCAGACTTTGGTTAACCTTGCGGTGTTTATGGGACCATTGTTCTGTTGGAAAAGCCCATCGAGGTCCATTAACAATTCAAAAAACTTAGGAAAGGCTCGCTTCAGTACGCAATTGTAGGTTGCTGAGTTCATCCGTGAGCTTTGAAAATTCAGTTCCTCTGTACAGTGAAATGATATTCCTCACCATACCATTACACCGCCTCATTTGCTGTGTCGTCTATCCAATGTTACCTCATCTTTCCTCATATTATGAAAATAGAAGTTAAAGCTGTCGGGTCCATCCAAATTAAACTTTTTTCGTGGGAAAAGGCAATCTTATGACATTCTCTGTTCCATTGGGTATCCTGCTTTGAAAACCTAAGCCACTGATTTCAGCGTGCTTCATTAAGTGGAGGTTTCTTCTTAACTTTCAGGTGTTTTAAATGAGTGGCTTGGTGAATTATGCGGTGAACAGCTCTTCTGCTGGCTTTCACTACAGCTTTAGCACTGATTTTGCTCACTTATAGAGTTGAATTGGAGGCTTCTTGAAGCATGGCCCGCCGATTTTGATGTGTTGTACCTATATTCACCCGTGGATTGTAATTTTTTTCATAGTTTTCCATGTTTCAGGGGTAGTCGTTCACGGCTACATGACTTCGTCCAATATTTTCAGCTGATATGACCATCGACCTTACAGCCTCGAGATTGAGCCTTTTCCTCTTCGTTTAGGCAACTTGCTTTTGGCATAATTGTTTAATTGATGAACAAATGTCTTGAACCGTTAAATATTTAGCTTTTTGCATCCTCCTATTCATTTTTTTGGAGCTACTAGATTGTTTTTTAAAGTGGATTTAAGCAAGTGAGACGAGAAATAGAGTCGATTTTAGGACCCAAATTGGTCGGAGCGCCATAAAACTAACTACTTTTTACGCGGATTCAAAATTCTTTTTGGAGCTTTATCTTCATATACCCTCAATTAATTCCTTAATAAGGTTTTTTCCAAATTACTCAAAGCTAAGAAAAATCGTACAAAGTTTGTCAAAAATGTGGATTTAAACGAATAAGACGCAGTGTAGTATGCTTCGTTGTATTCCGTTGCCTGTTATCTGATTTTCTCATACTTAGGGCACATATAGTTATGGCTTTTCATATAAAATGATCTGGAGAAAGCAAATATAATGTAGCCTAGAGTCCCGTAGCTGATAAATCTCTTATTGCACTGGAAGCTCTCAATGTAAGCTTTTGTATTTACATAATGACCATTAGATTGACAATTTTACTTCCTCAAGTAAACAGGATTGTCTTTAAAAGACGAAGTGAGCTGCCAGATGCTGATGTGAGTCCATTCTTTCTTTAAAAACTCTATATGGCTAAGAGTAGCGTGGAACATCCTACGATCGACCTACTTTAGTTATGAAGACTGATACGGTCAAGTTCCGAATTGAATCGTACCAGATTTCGTGGCAGAGCGACAGGTGCCTAATATCTATGAGTTCCCCGAGAAAGAAAGAAATGTTTTGTTTGCACATTTTGGCGAGAGAAAATCTTTGCGAAAACCCAGCAACCAGAAAAGGTCCTTGGAAGAACGACATAAGATCATTCACTTCTGTTTACCGTCTATATTTCTTATCGATTTATTCTTATGAAAAACACCATTGGTTGCAATAAAATATTTAACTACTGAACTACAACTTGTTCACAACATATCAACGAACATTCTCGGCCACAATGTCATACATTTGCTCGGGTATTTATTAAAGCTTGTATGTATCAAGTTCCGGTTAAGCAAACAAAAACACTGATAACATAAATAAGTAAATCGGATACTCATCTCCGAAGAATAAATAAGGAACATTCTCAGAAATCAATCCAAATCGCTCGCCAGATACACAGCACGATCTGACATCCACAGCACCTCCATTGACACTTCCTCTGTGAATTCCTTTTCTGCTGAGACTCGTCCCACGGAAAACAATTTCTTTTCGTTTTTCTCCTTCAATTTGTGCTCATTTGTTTCTTCACTCTTGGAATTCCATGACGCAGCAGCAAAAAAATGCCAGACGAGCAAAATTCCTTGACACATCGTCTACAGATTGTGAATAAATTAATCGGATACGACAGCGACGTTTATGCATGTCAGACTGACACAGAAAAAGAAAGCGAAACGCAACAGAAGGAGAGGCAACGAGCGAACGATTGCTGTATGTTGCAAAAGATAAAAAATAATTAAAACCAAAAATTATTCCATGATTATAGAAAAAGCTTCAATTTTGTGTTCATAAATGTTTGAAAGAAACAACGAAAATTGTTGCCCTCTCAGGCGTGCACACAGAGGAGCAGAGGCCACCAACAACATCGAAACGACCGACCCCTTGAATGCGATTCAAATCGTTATGTCAAACATTTTCATTAGCTAATCATAGACACATACCCACAGAGTGAGAGTAGCAACAATAATGGAGCAGAACGAACGAAAACATGAACGTGCACCATTCATTCATCCAAACCATCCATCTATCTATCCATCCATCCATCCATCCATCCATCTATCTATTCATTTATCTGCTGTGTGCCAATGTAGCACTCTCTATACGCGCGCTGCTCATCGTCTTTGTCATCGTCATCAACGTGAGAGCAGCAATGGTACTCCACCACGACTGGAGGATATTCCCAAACGAAAAAAAAAAAAATGAATCCACACCGAAAGAGCTTTCCACTGGACAACAACAAGATAATCGGTTTAAGTTTGCCCTTTGGTCTGGCCGCAAACAAAACAAATACTTTCAGGCTCACATGCCATCGTCTCCTCCTTGCAGCCGCTTGCGCCCCCTGCGGACGTGTTGTAGTAGTAGTCAATCAACGCGCGCGGTTTGTGGGTGTATAATTGTGAAAAGCGGAGGGAAATCTTCGGGAAAGGCTTGCCTCTGCTTACCCCCGCTGTAGATACATTTTTTCTTTTTTCTAAGATTTTTTTCTTTTTTTTTACGAGTTTTTCACTGCAAAATCGAATCGACCGAGGAGGGAGGAGGTGGGGCTCGTTATTCTTGTGCGCATGACACCGTTGCTGCCTGTGTACGTGTGCAACAGCACAAAAGTGGGTTGCTGGTCGATTGGAGGACTTTGGGAGCACTAGTATGGTTTAGCTTTTGCAACGGGAAAGGATATTAGAGGCGATTGCCTTTCATGTTTGTTATTCGTAATTGGAAGACTGCCTCGGGCCGGGATACGTTTTTCACGAAAAATACAATATTTATAGTTTCAATTATGGGATAACAGGCGAAAGCCTTTTAATGACCTGAGTCGTGTGTTCCATTTCGGCAGTGACATTTGGCTGGTTTGGATTGGATTTGGAGGTTAGAGTCCTAGAGGTCTGCTTTTGATTGTTCTTAGAATGACAAGAGTATTAAGGGTATGGGCTATAAAGTGGTAACACGCTAACCACACAGAACTGCAGTGCACATTTCGAGCAAATGTTTAAAATTTCAACTTCACTTAAATCATGGCAATGGGCTGACTTGAATGCGAAATTCTAGTCGTTCGAAAGTGGGGGTTTAAACAGTCATACGTAAGAACCAGTTGCTGGGAAGAAAGAGCCTATTTGGTGGTACTGTGGTATATACCACCTCCGATAACGGATTTACGCTGATAGTTTTTTGCTGATCGACGCAAGGCACTCCTTCAGCATTATGGATGGCCGAACGTTCCGAGGGGCCAACATTGACTCGACCCACTGCCTTGTTGTAGCCAAGGTACGACTGCGGATATCCCGAACACCGCCAAGACAAGGAAATACTGTGAGGAAGTTTTACGTCGGACGGCTGCAATCGCAAGAGATCACCAGATCGTTTTCCGATCGAGTACCTCTCAATATCTCAAGATGTCCTATGCCGCAAGCATCAAGTATTGAAGACCAGTCGCAACATTGCCAAAAAGCCATCAGAAATGCTGCCTCTAATGTGTAGGGTTTCACCAGGCAACCGCAACGAAACCCCTGAGGTAGAGGTTGATGTTGATAGAATCCAATTAGCTCTAAGGCGCCATTTTGATTCCACAACTCATTAGACCTGATGCTTATCTTCTCCCACTGTCAGAGTCGGTATGACCATGGGTCCTCAGATTCTTCAGTTTCCCAATTCTCTCAAGCGAGATCTTCTTGGATCCGTCTATGAATATTTTTAGCACGGAATCGTTCAAAACTGTACCAGAATCCCAAGAGTTTCTGCGAGGAATTCGAGTTTTTTACCTGACGTTGAAATCAATGTAGTCCGTTTTACTAGGAATAGTATGTCCTTGGGGATCATAGAGTGGACCATTGCTGTGCCGAACAGCTGGGAGTATTCTCTGAGCCTTAATGCTGCTTTGAATCAACAGGAAGCAGATGAAGCATTACCTCCAATGCGATAGTGGGGGTTTGGATAAGTTTTTTTTAAAAAGTTCCGCACCATTTCCGCAGTCTGTGTCATAGCTGTCCCAACACTGTCCCTTCCTCCCATTCAGTTTTGGGGGGGAAAACTTACAATGAAATGTTTGAGCTAAGTCAATTTGTGAGTGATAAGTTCTCTCTGGGTAGGGTAGCTCTTAATGACAGATCTAGGTGTAACTGGGTTTAGCTCTTCAATACCCAAAATCGCTGAATCTGATTGCGCAACGCAATGCAATAATTTTAAAATTAAGGTTGAGGGGTACTACATGTAGCCATCAGACTTGTTAGCCTTAGGTGAGAATTGGTCGTACAAACGTACTGAACATCCATTGGGACATTTTTCGTCGGATTTCCTATTCCACATAGAGGAGGGTGAGAAAAGTTGACCATTCAGGCGCAGGAAGGTGAAGAGCATTGGTTCGGTTATTCTCGATAACGAGTTCGCATCTTATGTCCTAGAAAATGTAAGTTGTTTCTCATAAACTTAATAATTTCCCACTCGAGGATATTCTCATAATCAGTAACCAAAGACATTCCTCAAGGGAGTCTTTTTTCATAAGGTTAGCTCAGCTTCTGAAGCAAATGGCACAGCGACCTGGAATCTACTGTGCCAAAAGGGAGCCTTTCCATGTCTGTTGCCGTGCATGCTTGTTATCAATATAACAATTTGTTAGCAACATTTAAGAAAAATAAAATCAACGATAGTCCTTTTTCAAAGTGTGTTAAGGGCGCACACAAAAAGCTCTGTATATGACTCTTAAAAAGAACAGCGAAAACTTAATATAAAAATAAATAGCAGGCGCGACAGCTCGGGATGAACCAAGACCTAGGTTCTCGCAACCATTCGTGTTGTGCGTGTTATATTATTATAGGAATAGAGGAGACCTATAGTTTATTGCCGACTCCCAAAGGCGAATTGAGAAGCTCTTTCATGACAAATTTTACTCCCGGAGGCGTGTCATTCCTCGACAAGAGGTGGTGCCGCAAAATGTTTGGTTCACTGGATGCCTAGCTAGCTCCTTAGACATAGATGAGGCACATACAAACTTAAGTTTTTTAATGAAGCTCAGTCAATGAGAAATTTCCATGTGCAAAACAATTTCCATGTCACAAGTGTGACATTAGTTTCCTTCCACTACCAAAAAACTGCAAAGCGGACGAGCTGGCAAAAGAAGGCGCATGACGGCATCTCCCTGAAAACCTGGGGGAACCACCTGCGTCTATTGAAATTATATAATTCCTTCTTGACACGGATGCCAAGAAACTGGCAAACCACAGATCGAAAAAATCTGGCCTAACCTGTGTTTAAAGAAGGCGGAGAAACCTTCATCTAATAACCGGAAAAACCAAGGTTCACTAATAGGGGTCCCCACCTGATATTGCTTTCTAGGCAGACATGCACTTAGACTGGGGGTCCCCTCCAATGATTTTTGTAGAAGCTATAGAAACGAGGAAGATGGAAAACCCTCGAGGAATACTTCCACGATGATCTTAACGATCTGGCCGAACTCGACATCCAGAAGATAAGAAATTTCATCTCTGGGACCCTTCTCGTTGTCCTCTGTGTTACATGCTCTGATCCCTGGTGCTGCTAAGCCGGCTCTTCATCGTGGTATCACAATGGACCACTCTGGTCTAATTATGTCCCTGTCTGTGCAGGGGCAGCCACCTAACCTAACCTTCCTTCCACTATAACTAGGGTTATGAATAAATTATTTGTTAGGCAAAAAAAGATACCTGAGCCTGCATTGAATACCCTTACAGCGGTTATGCACCTTTCGTCTCACGAACTTCTGCACCTTTTCAAACGAAAACTTAAAATAAAATGCTATGACAACATGTGGTTCTAAAAAGATGACAAGACCCTGCACACATCATCTCGCAAAGAGATATAATCAATAGGCCAGCTAAACGGCCAAGTTGTGCCTCCTCTGTATATTGTGGGTTCCCAATGGGCCAGCCTTTTGTAATAAAGATGAACATCTACTTACATAACCCGCAAGCACAGGATTGGAAAATGCAGATCAGATGTATGGAAAATTGAATGAAGTTGGCACTATTAAAAAAAAAAATAACTACTGGGGTTTTATCGCATAAACATGCTTGGCCCGCACTCATTTAAAAGCGTTGGACGCCTACTCGCCCTTATTTTCCACACAACTTTCTCCGCTACGCTCTGTGATTGTGCAATAAACATTACGAGGGTAGTAAAACCATCTCTGAATCACCAACAAAATAAGGACATCGGTATTTTCAAAGTTCCAAAGCCTGCTCCATTCCACTTTGAAATTCAACGCACAACACGCAGCATAAAGCAGTGTATTGCATGATATGCAGATGAGTATGCACACAGTACGTGACCCCATTAACATTCTGCACTTAACATCGATCAGCCATCAATTTTAATTACCACCTTCGCAACGTGTTTACTCGGCGAAAACAAAAAGGCTGCACAAAACCGTGATTTATGTGACGCAGGTCCAGTTAATATTCTCAATTGTATTCATTAATTTTAATTGTAATTAACAGTAAGGATAATCATAATTGCAAATAAGTTAACAACACGTCGAGAGTTGCATGCATGTGTTCCTCACTTAATTCAGTCTGGAAATGATTGCCATGGCTACCGATAAGAGTTACGGATATCGTAAGCTTACATTAAGCATTTTAACTATGTCAAAGCCTATTCATCCATGCGTTGGCATAATTGACTTATTAATTTGTTTCCTTATGGACGACAGGGAAATGATTGAGGAAACTGTCCATGGGCAACGATTTGACAAGAGAAACGCCAAACTCCTCACAATGGTGTTGGAGTTAGTAGACCAAAAGGCAAATTTGTAACCAAAACTTCGGGGTGACCCCGGCAATTCTCATGAACACGCTAAAATTGGTATTGTGCCCTAGGACTCTAAGTTGGACTTGGGCGAGAGCGAAGAATTTCTGGGCACAGTCATTGAAAAGATTATCAAGACTTGTGAACCTTTTGAAAACACGAGTCTCAAGTAAAGAAGAACTACGGGTGAAAAAAAGACAGAGACTACAGAAAGAAAGAAAGAACCCATAATGCCGTCGCCGTCGTCGTCACCAACCAACAGCTTCCTTTGTAGAAGGGACCTATAGTTTATTGACGACTCCGAACGGCGAATTGAGAAGCTACTTCATAACAAATAATACTCTGGGAGGTTTGTCGTTCTCCGACCAGAAGTGGTGCCGCGAAAAATGTTGACGAATGTTGCTACGACTCAAACCTACGCAGCTCACACAACACTCTAAAACATTAAAATCTGACCAACGGTGAACACAAATGCAGGGTATTTCTTTTCTCTTTTGGAACATGTACTGCTGAATATGACAAGTACAAGGGAAAAAGCAAAAGAAAATGATGTGGTTAGCATCGTTACCCAACAAGTTCATCAGCTTTTTATTTGCTCATGATATCCATATGGCCCTGAACCAAACAAAGGACCCCGTACTGCCTTTTGAATATTATTAGGGTATCGCTGGCGCAGTTTCGTCAGAATTGTATTAATTGCTGTCGACATCAGACTCATAACAGTCCTCTTAGTTAACACAGCTCTAGTTAGTTAATTCTCTAGTTGCCCTCTAGAGAGCTAAGGCATAGTACTGTGAGCCCCAACTCTTCTCCTAAAACCAATTAACAAGAGTTCTTCTATCTAAACGTGACAGTTTAGATAGGCCACTCGAAGTCTTCAAATCATTTAGATCGATAAAGAGGTTTTCCCTAAGGTGGCTTTTCTAATTCTGGCAAAGGCGGGACATGTGTAAAGGAAGTGTGGGATAGATTCCTCCTCTTTCTAATCTCTGCACCTCAACATATAGGATGAGGATTTTACCGAAAATAGTATTAATCCTGATTTTTTTCTAAGGGTGGTCATGGTGCAGTGGTTAGCATCATCGATTGTCACGCTGAAAGTTCGGGTTCAACTCCTGATGTCGGAAAAACATTTATTTTCCAAATAAATAAAAATCTATCAACTGTGAAAGCTGATGGCGACTTTACTGCGAATGCATAACACTGGCAGTTGAGTGCCGTGACTTGAAGAGTTGATTGAGCTGACATTGATTATAACATGGAGATTCCAAAAAATCCTGAGATCTATAGCAATGATAAACACCACAAATGTCCCCAGCTAGCCTGGACGCCACCCTTGGATGCCAAAGAAAGCCAGCGCTACCTGAGTTTCAATCCATTGCACCTCGCTCGCGGTGTGTGTATTACAACAAAAAAAAAAACCTGTCCGTAAATAAGACCAGATTTTCACTGTCTATAACATGTCATGTGTTGCGTTACTCAGTATTTTCTTGGATGAAGTTTACGTGAAGTTAACGTGAAATTCGTTGAGACTGCTTTTAGGACTACATTCATATGTCCCTCTATCTCAGGGAAATAAAACTCGTCAAAGAAAGTGTCAACTCCATGCTTGTAGTACCCCTCAAAAGGCCGATTGATGGACTGGTAAAGCTTATCATCATCGTCTTCATTTTCAATGACCCACTTATCCACTATGAGGGTCGCAGGGTTAGGGTGCTCTCCAGGTTGAATCTTCACATCTCCCGATCTTCTGCAATGGACTCTAAATCATCAGGGGCTAACCCCATATGGGTAGAAATGAGATTTCGGACTTGGTCCAATCATCTCATCCTAGGCCTACCCAGGGCGCAGGTATCAGACCTAATGGCACGGATTCCAAGAAGTAGCTGCTCCACATTGAATTCTGGTGATCCTAATTCGATCTCGACGAGTTACCCCAGCTATACATAGAAGAAATCTCATTTCAGCAGCTTATACCCGCGATCTTGTTCTTTCGGTCATTACTCAAAGCTCTTGACCATAGGTGAGGGTCGGAACAAACACAAAATTGAAGACCGATAGCTTAGCTCCAATACTATGTTCAGCCCTCTTGATCACAGATTGACCAAGCTGTCTCAAAAGTCTCCGCATTCGAACCGTTCCTCACAACGGCTGCACTGTAACATCCTATACACTGTAACAAAAAAAGATGTGGCAAAACGTATCCTTTGCGAAGTCCAATGCCCGCAGCGAAAGGTGTCGATTTAACGCCGTTCACCCGAACACAGCTTTTACAGTTTGTGTATAGAGATTGAATGCCCTCAAAAGAGAACAGTCACCTCCTCTACGGTGGAACTATTCTCCGCCCTAATCAAAACCATGGATTTGCCATCCTCGGTGCCCTGTTCGGGATTGAGCAGCTCCGAAAAGTGCTCGCCCCATCTGCGCAGGATGTCTTTCTCATTGGAAAGAAGTACATCTGTGGATTAAAATCCTTCGATAATGTTAAACTTCCTTCGTCTGAGATGGCGGATGGTCTGCTGGAACACCTTGTTTGCAGATTTGTGATAACGGTTCAATTTCTCGCCGAACTCCTCCCGCTTCCACTAGCTTATCCAACTCAACTAAGTGTTACTTATTTCAAACTTACTGGTCATATGCGGACACTCTAAGTTTAACTACAATTTGCAAGCACATGTGCATGTATGTACATACTCTGTCTGTGTAGCATTAGGTTGCAAAAACAACTCCTCGATTAAAGAAGGTGCCGAGTCACTTCACACATTGAACCTCGTAGCTAAAGTTAGTCAAGGTATCTGTCTTTGGAGCCAATACTTAAGTTTCAGTTCCAATGGGTACGTACCCCATGGTGTTCCAGGCTAAAGTCCATTTTACGGAAATCTGCGCTACGATAAACCTTGATAAAGGACTTAGGGTCGCAAATAATTTTTCTCGGATAGTCAGGCAATAGTTAAAATGGAAATTAGGTAAGTTAAGTGCTGCTATGATGCTCTTGCCAGGCGTAATAAGGTTAAACTTGGTTGAGTACCTGGCTAGCGCTGGTTTAGCTTCCGCGCTCTAGTAGAACCAACTGGGAACACTAACTTCATCTAGCCTTTCGGAAGAATGTCCCCGAGTTTAGACAATTCAACAATGAACTATTGATAATCCTGGAAGCGGGGGGCTGCGAAGTGATCGTTACGCAGATGATGTTGCTATAGCCATCTCGGGAAAGCACCTTGATACCTTAAAATAACTCTTCTGGTGGATGTGAACCTCCACAAAACTGAGCTGGTACTCTTCACTAGGAAGTATACAATTCCATACATCGACCCAACCTTCCATTAATGGTACAAGTTTAACATTCTCCAACGAAGCAAAATACTTGAGTCTTATTTTGGCCAGGAAATTAAGCTGGAAACCAAACATTCAATAGTAAAGAAAGCTAAATAAATGGACCCCGCATAAAGCATTGGCTCTATATTTCGGTAATAAGACCAATACTTACGGTGATGTGCTGGACCGCCTTGGATATAGCCATAAACCGCGATAACCTAAGCAAAGTCAGCGGAGCTCTTCACACGACTCCCTCTGGAGCACTGGACATTTTGTTTAATTTATTACTCCTCGACATTTTCGGCAGACAAATAGCAGCTAGTGCAGCCATCCGCCTCAAAGCAACCTCACAGTTTAGTAAAGATTTTTACCATGCCTCCATTTTGAAAAATGTCAAAACATAGACTACAGCCAAGCTAAGTTTTGGCAAGAACTTCGATGTAACCATCCCTCCCAGGTCATTCTGGGACCATATATCCTCAGTCGATTTACTTCTACACCGACGGCTAAAAACTATGGGGTGGGTGGTGGTGTTTTCTTCGACAGGCTTAACCTCAGCCTAGCGTTCCGTCTTCCAAATCATTTTTGCGTGTTCAGACGGAAATCATGGCAATCAGAGAAGTCTTATCTTGGCTGAAGAAAAAACGTGATATCAGCCACGGATATCCGCATCTATTCGGACAGCCAAGCGGCACTGAAGTTTTTGGAATCGGTCGCTTTAAATTCAATAATAGCCCTAGACTGCCGATCGTCTCTTATAGAGGTGGCGGAGCAGTTTAATATACACCTTTGGGTTCCAGGGCACAATGACATTCCAGGGAACTGTAAGGCTGGATATGGAACAACATTATTTATTGGGCCTGATAAGAGCACCTTAGGTTTACCAATCGTTACTTGTAAACTTAAACTAAAGCTGGGTGCTATCGAAAAGACATATTTTAGGTGGACAAGTGTTACAACATGTCTAGCGATAAAGCAGATTTGGCCAAAGCTGAATCTGAAACGCTCTAAGTACAATCAAAATCGGTTATAACGACCTTCAAGGGACCGATGCATTTGGTCGTTATAACCGATACGTCTTTATAACCGATGTCGTTGTAAGCGATATTGACTGTATTTGATTTCTTTTAATAGATCGCATATTAGCACTATACATAATAGGTGTCATTACTGTCTACTGTCTACCTGTCTACTAGGCAAGCATGCAACAAAGCTTGGCTTGACTTCTGCAGAAGCTGTAAGGACGAGGAGCAGGAGAAGATTATTCTCCATCTTCTTTGCACCTGTCCAGCTCTCTCCCGCAAAAGGAAACTCCATTTAGGAATCTTCTTCTATACCAACTTAGGCGACCTGATGGGAAGACCCTTATGGATCTGAGTGTGTTGGCTTAAGCTGGCAGTCACTTCAACGTAAGCTAACTTTTGTTCAGACACCCAGTGGCGTTTCTGTTTGGAAAAGCAGGAAACCTCCGAACACATCCCAACATATACGACATTATACTGGTTACGAACACGGATCTGTTACAAGGAATTTTGTTTGCTAGCGAAGTTAAGGAACTTGGCTATCCCTGACTTAATAGATCTTTCTGGGTCCCAGTTTCTGCCATAAGAGCAGGTTTTAAAAGACTCCTCGGTTCACTGCGGAGATCTAAGAACGGTTTGTGAACTATTTACCAGAGGAAAGTGAATGCAATTTGCGGTATATCTTGGAAAAGTAATAAATAGAAAATCCTCAAGATTTCTGCTCCATTCTTCATTAAGATTTTATTAATTTTTGTTTTCTCGCACTTGTTCGAATCGTATACACACTTTTCCCAATACGCCGTAGAATTTCTGGGTTCAAATTCAGCCGCTTTCAACCCTTTGGACGGCAATCTTTCCCCGTTTAATTATTTTATTCATTTATCACCGAGCAATTTCTGCCTGTGATATAAGGAAGGCATATGCAGACTCGCGCACACATATGAATGTATGTACAAGACCATGCATATGTTTTAACGCATACATATGTCTTTCAATTTATTTCTCGTTCTCTATCGTTTTGCGCTTTCTCTATTTTCTCAACCCCCAAACATTATCGATAGGGAAGAGAGAAAAAATTCGATATTATACATATGAATACGATAATATACACATAAATGTATGTATCTTATGGCACATGCCTGGCGTGTATGTATCCTTCATCTTGTCAAAGGTGTTTTGAAATTCTGTGTAAGTACACCCTTATAGATGTTTGAAGCATTTCTTGTCTCACAGTTGGTTATAAAATTATAACCATAGATTTCGGAGGACAAATCGTTGATCCTGACGAATCCTTGAACTATAGCTTAGTTGGTCCTAGTTATACTAAGAGGAGAGCAACTCTGTTAAATGCACTTTCAAAGGACTCACTTATATAGTTGCCAGGCAACAATCTTAAGTACCGACGTATAAATGCAAAAAAAATGTCCTTTCGTCGTTTTTTTTTTTTTTTTTTTTTCCTTCCACCAACCACCCTTCATACATATTTGTGTGTGATAATACTAATAAGGATTCATCTCTTATGTGGGCTGTTTTGTTGGCGATGTTCCGCCAACACACAACCGATGCAACGACAGCAGTGCTGCAAAAATGTAAATCCCAGCGACGAGGATGCGATGGTGGATTTTTTTCCACACAGAAATTGTGTGACGCGGTTTTTGCTGCAATGGGGATGGAAAACGAGAGGAGCTAGGATAATGGACGTACAAAATAAAATGAAAATATCAAACCGGGATGATTGGTGTTCTCGCTTTTATTTTTGTACATTTATACCCCCATGTTGAATGCCCGCGATGCGTCATGGATAAAATTGAAAATATTTTGTTTGTGCAATAAAAAACTGGTTAATCGTTTTAAGTTCTTGATCTGAGAAAAGTGGATCAGGAAGTTGAACATAAGGGTAAAGTTTCAATTAAAGTTAACACCACATTTCCACATTGGTAAAGTCGCGGTGACTCTAAAGTCACTATGTATGTTCTCGGCCCCTTAAAATTATGTTCATAGATCGTTAAAAAAAAACTCTCCAAAACTAAAAAATTTAAATGGCGCAGTCTTCACATATGTACATATGTACTAGCTGATACCCGCGACTACGTCCGCGTGGAAGACATCAAGACATTGATGAGTAAGTATAGACTCTCAATTCCTCATACTAATTCTTTAAGGCGTCCCTGTAAACATCATTCCTGGTTTTTCTTTCTGGCTCGAGGATGACCAGGCTGTCATGTAATTTGGCTCTGAGCTCACTATGGGAGAAACCGTCACTCCTCAGATCTACATTTTCCACTTTCAAACTCTGCATATGTATCTTATTGATGTTCATCAAACCTCAACGGAAAATTGCAGACGTTTGAACTCAAAGTTGTAGTCTAATGGATCAGAAAAATGCGGGGATGAAGACGGTTTTTCTCTTATTGACTCCTGTGTAAATCCTGGCTAACGTGGTTCTATAAAGTCTTCATCGACAATGTTTAAGAGGGTTTAAATTGGGCAACAACTTTGAGGTTGAGGATGTTCTGGTGGATCGAAAGTGTGCAATAACTCTACAGGTATATACAGAATCCTCGGGTTTCATTTCGGAATCAAGAGATTTATACTTTATACTCTCAGTTGGCAACTTCTCTAGCAGAACATTGTTGATGCTGTTGGCTGAGCCGTTTATTTGAGTGAAAATAGCTCTGAAATAGCTCAGCTATGAACTCCAAACTGATGAACGTTTAGGTACATTATATTCTGCCAGTCAAACTAATCATATCTCCCATAACATCGCAAGGGTTACTTGAAATATTTAATCTTCCCTACTCTTTCCCTACTCGTCATGGGTCGGTGGTTAGTTCGTTGGACTGCTGACCGAGCGGCGTGGGTTCAAGCCCCAGCCATAGAGTATAATCTGTCCCCCAGCCCCCAGAGTATAATCTGTCATGAAAAAGCTTCTCACCTCGCCGTTCGGAGTCGGCAATAAATTGTAGGTCCCTTCCATTCGTGCAAACAATACAACACGCACAACATGAATGGTTGAGAAGCTAGGGCTTGGCTTATTCCGAGCTGTTGCGCCAGCTATTTATTTTTTTTTACTCTTTCCATCACCAATATCAAGAAATAAGTTAGAAAACTTCTCTGCCCTCAAGTCAAGTTGAAGATGAATATTATCGTGCCTCCTCTGAGACAACAGGCTGCTTGGTCTGTCTGAAGCTACCAGTCAAAGACACTGTCGGAGCGTCTATCGCGATGAGTGAAGAAAAACAGCAACAAAGAATACTGAGAAAAAACTACCCTTTTACAACTGGGTAAAACAAAAACAACACACGATAACAAAACGACATGTGCCCCTTACCACGGTTGAGCATTACTACAGTATAAAAAGTCAAATTTTAACCCCCTGCGTCTTAGTCAACAGTTATAATTTTGAAAAACAGTAAAACTAGTTTTTTATTATTTCTGTTCTAGAATATACCCATCAAATTTCAATTCCAAAATCCAATTTAAATTTTTTTTTCATACAAACTTAAACACCTTGTAACATCATGTACAAGCCAAATTTTGAAATGCCCTTCCTTACTTCTTGTATACAACAAGGGGAAGCTCTATGCAAAATCTCAGCTTTCTAGGTCCAAGGGTTTTGGGCTGGGCGTTGATGAGTCAGTATTCGTAAGAACTGATATTCTTAGGAAATCGACAAAAAAAAACAGTTGTTTGAAGGAAAGTTCCCCTAGAAAGTAGCCGTGGCTATACGTAATGTACGGATTATTTGTTGAGTAAATGGATATCTACACTTTTGCTTAAGAAAGTTTTTTCGGGTTTCTTCTAAAATAACTCAATCAAGTGCGTTTTTCGGAAAATGGGCGCGGCAGTGGGAGGATTTTGAAAATGCTTAGCCTATGTTCATTATCTAGGCTTAAGCTATCTCCGTACCAAATTTTAATCAAATTCGGTTCAGCGTTTAAGCCGTGAAAACGTAGCAGACAGAGATAAAACGATAAAACCAAAAACAACTGCTCCCACCAAAATCTCCAAAAGACAGTGCCAATAACTTAAAGCAGGACAAACAAAAAGACTCAGTTGACAAGTCCTCCAAATGCGTTGTTTTACGAAGATGACTAAAGAAGTCCTAATAGCTCTCGGTTAAAATGCTGAGATCATTACAGTGGGATAGTGAATCCTCAGAGTCCCAGTCTTAAGGAAACACTCACCCCGACAATTTAAGAAAACCATCTCGGTAAAATCAACTTTTAATTTCTCGCGAATCGAAGTTTGGCTAAAAGAAATTAAGGAACAGATACATCTATAGATTGGATTAGATTTGTGTGTTGATAAAGACGATATCAGATCGCACATGTTTGAACATTGTTGAATGTGCTCTTAATGGCTAAAAATATGTACTGCAAGCGTCTACTCTTTGCGTAGTTGCCGCGACTCAGTGGTTAGCGCTTTGGACTGCTGTGCGAGCTGCGTAGGTTCGAGTCCCATCAATATCAATGGAATATTTGCCGCGGCACCAACTCTCATGAAGCGCAACACCATCAAATGGTACAACGACGGTTCCAAAAGACACACGCGCACCGGGAGTGAAAGTATACGGGCCCCGAACTAAGTTCTCGGAGTCCATGGGAACATCGCCCAGTATTTTTCAAGCAGAGGTATATGCGATCGGAAGATGTGCACAAATCAGCCTCAATTGAAGATATTACGAGCAGAACATCGCGATACTTTTAGACAGCCAGGCTGCCATCAAGGCCTATGAAATTAGATTCAAACTGGTTTACGAGTGTCTGGAAAAGATTAACAGACTGGGTCGGAACAATAAAGTCACCCTCTACTGGGTGCGAGGTCATGTAGGGATAGAGGGAAATGAAGCAGCCGATGAACTGGCGCGGAAAGGGTTAGAAACGCCATTCGTTGGACCCGAGCCATTCTGCGGGCTGGGACCGCATCGTATCTAAGAGGAACTGCGAAGAGAGGAAGAGTGCAAAGAAGAAGATTATGGGAAGCACTCCCGAGACTAAGGCAGTCAGAGGAATCCTTCGCCGTTCGAAGTTCCATTTGTGTGAAAAACGTTGCACTCCCAAGGAGCTACCTCGCTGTCGGCAACAAAATTTACCAGGGCGACCGGATGGTTTGAATCGTTATACCGTAGGTCCTCACGAGAGGAAGAGAAAACCCCTAAGGGAATCACACTAAAATGAAGATGGTTAGCCAAGGCTTTAGCCTGATAACGACATCGTGGGACAATGTCACTCCCACAAATTTCACAATCCACGCTATTTAAAATCAGAACCACTCTGCCTTGTTTGTCGCCTAATGTTCGTCTATGCGTCAACGTAATCAAAGAAATCATCGAACTTTTATGAATCCCACACACGTTCGACCTTGACATTCCGAGTATTCCTAAGAATAGAGCACCCAAATGCCAATCAATCAAATCATACAAAAATAGATAAAATTGCCTCCCAAGGAAACCTCCTGTTGATAATGTTATTTCTGAATTCGCGTCCTTTAATTAGAACATTCAAAAGCCAATTTGACCACAAGTGACGTTTTTATGACTTTCTTCCCAGGATACAACCGAAAGCGCCTTAGCCGTCCCGTACCGTCCACGTGAACTACCACACAATGGGTGTGAGTTGTTGACGTCCTACACCGAAAGGGTGTTTAATTTTTTTTCTTTTTTCAGTTTTCAATTTTCTTAACTGGAAATGTGAAAGGATCCCACTTGCCAATGGTCATTGTGCTCATCGTTGGGTGCCTTAATCGCTGGGCTTACATTTTCTTTTGATTGCATTAAATCCATGTGGACATTTTGGTATTCCGAGCGAGACCCGGAAAAACAAAGCAAGCACACTCGAATCGAGAATAAAAATAAAATCAACAAAATTGACTCCTTTTCGTGTTAATATCCTGCTGCTGCCTGCTGGTTAGGGACAAAAGCCTTTTCACATTGATCCGTCCATCAGAGGCGGGGGGTAATAGGTGCCAATGATGATGATAACCGCGATGGTTATGTTGTGGGGGCGGTGAAAACATTGTAACAAGCCGCCCTCACTAAATCCATTGGCACATTAAGCGATTGGAATATATTTGGTTTTAACAGGTGTGTGTGTGTGTGTTTGTTTTCCCGTGTGTGGGTGGAAATCTGTTTTACGTTCATTGACGACACGTTTGTTTCGATTTTACCTTTTGGCTATAGTGTTTGTTTTATTTTTGCTTTAGAATAACATTACGTTTAACAATTAAGATTATGGGACTATTTTTTCTTTTCTGTTTTAATAATTTTTTTTTAAATCAAATTTAAGGTTGCGAAGTCTTTCATTTTTCGAAAAAGGTTTAATTGCTTAACAGTTTTCCTTACAAAAAATTACTTGCAATAGATTGCCCTTTGACTTAAAAACGCATCTATGTCCTTACCCAGTTAAAGGGTTGTAAAGAAGTCCAGCTTAGAGAAAAGAGATGACACTTAAGACATTACTGCGGCAAATAATAACCTGAAATAGCAGGAGTCCAATCGCTGTTGAAGGAAGGCTCATCAGTCTGGCAAGAGAGCCACAAGTGAAGCCCCATACTTCATTAATAAAGGGTTTTTCAATAGGGACGCTACAAAAGTAGAGCGACAGGGACAGCAAACGACGCCATATTTTTCTTGCGGTTTTTTGACATTTCTCTTCAGTAAGGTTTGCCATTTCTTGATGGAAAGATACACGAGCCAACAACGAGTCGAAATTATTAAAATTTACTACCGAAATTCGGAGTCAGTGGCCTCAACGTTAAGAGCGCTACGTCCAATTTATGGTCGTCATAATTTCTGGCTGGATGGCTTCGTCAATAAACAAAGTATGCGGTATTGGTCAGGCAGCAATCCACACGTACTCCATGAGTCATCAGTGCATCCCGAAAAAATTACGGTTTGGTGTGGTTTATGGGCCGGCGGCGTCATTGGGCCGTACTTCTTCCGTGATGATCTAGACCGGCACGTTACTGTGAATGGGGATCGCTACCGTTCAATGATAACCGAATATTTTTGGCCCCAATTGGATGATATGGACTTGGAGGACATGTGGTTCCAAAAGGACGGCGCCACAAGCCACACAGCGAATGTCACAATCAATTTATTGGAAACCAAGTTTGGAGAACGTGTTATCTCACGAAATGGTCCAGTCGCTTGGCCGCCTCGGTCGTGCGATTTGACGCCGTTAGACTATTTCCTGTGGGGCTACGTCAAGTCTATGGTCTATGCCAACAAGCCAGCGACGATTGATGAACTTCGTACGAATATCGAACGTGAAATTGCAGCAGTATCGGCCGATTTATGCTTGAAAACCGTCGAAAACTGGGTTCAGCGTCTGGACTTCTGCAAGCGTGCCCGTGGTGGCCATGCAAAAAAAATCGAGTTCCATACATAATGGCATCGAACGTACTTTCACAGGAAAAAAGAATTTCATTGATATCCAAAACCGTTTTTGTTTTATTTAAAAAAACTTTTGTAGGGCTCTTATTGAAAAATCCTGTAGATAAGGGTGTCAAAATCGGTTACCCATGACATTGGGTGGTGTGAATAAGAACTGAGGGAACACTCTGAGCAAACCTTCTTGAGGTAAGTGTTTCTTAAACCTTGCGAAACTCATTTTTATTCAACGCAAATTGAGTGTTTTATCCAAAAAGTTGAGGGAACACTCTGCCTCAGTTTTTAGTCACACCACCTATTGTTGCACCATTATAGGGGATGAAGTTACAAAAATTACGGTTCAAATGGCCACTTGGCTGTCAGTTTATATTGCTAACTTTTTTTTAGGAGTTGAGTGGTTTTTGAGCTGCAGGCATGCATGGGGATTGGGGAATCGTTCAGGATTTTCATCTGAAAAATGCTGGTGAGTCCATCACCCAAACTACTTTGATTTGTTCAAAGTCGCGAAGTCATGTCTGCGCCGACCCCACCGTCTATTTTGGATCGGACCGCAACCGTCTCAGGTTGAGGTTCTGCATCACCGCTCTGCTTATGCATCCCGGTCCGGTCAAAATTTATACTTGGCGTTTAATCTTTGCGTTAATTTATCCCATCCAACCCTGAAGAGAAGCTCAAAAATGAAACGCGGGGAATATTTTCAACAGCTCTGAAGACTTCAGGGTCGTATAGGCTTCCGAACTTTGCCAGTGACTTTCAACAAAGACTCAATCCCCAAGCAAAACGTAGCAATTTTTTCCCCCAACACCCACGCAATGATTAAAGCACTATTCTCGACAACCATCTCCTCAAAGCTAGTTCCTGGTCTTAGGGACATTGAAGAGAAGCAGATGGCCGAAGAACTAGCGAAGCTCACTTGTAAGAAGTTTTCATGACACTAGGAGCTGTTAAGGGAAGAATCATCGAACATCATCTCTCAGTAGCCAAACACAAATGGAACAGCATTACTATGTAGATGCGCCATATCTAGAAAGGCTTGGCCAACATACAACCAGATGAAAACAATTGATCTCCTAAGCAGAAACGAACAGATATTGTACGTATTGTGATTATCTTTGTATACGGATCACTGGGCAGGAGAAATCCATGCAGCCAACCCTATGAAAGAAACCCTCAACCCCTTTCCTTGCATGTGCCTAACACTTAAAAAAAAAAAAAAAACAAACCTTGCTTCTCGCAACCATTCATGTTGTGCGGGTAACGTTTTCGCACGAATTGAAAGCAACTACAATTTATTTTCGATTCCGAATGGCGAATTGAGAAGCTTTTTCATAAAAAAATATACTCCCGGAAGTTCGTCATTCCACGACGAGAAGTGGTGCCGAAAAATGTTCGGTAGACATGGCTGGGGCTTGAACCCACGCCGCTCGCACAGCAGTCCAACGCACTATGCAGAAAGGAGACCCACTGAACTGCCGCAACAACAAAGGCAGTCGTCTTAACATCGCCCACGAGAACTTATTTGTCGTGTTGAAGCCATTCCTCCACAACGTGATCGGTCCATATCGGAGTGGCTTAAGGCGAGGAAAGTCCACCATCGAACAAATATTCACACTGCGGCAGATCTTGGAGATAACCCAGGAACTTTAAATCGATGCGTACCACCTTTTAATTGATTTTAAGGCCGCGTATGACGAGAGACGAGCTATACAGAGTAGTTTCTAGTTTTGACATCCCTGACAAACTCGTCCCTTTGCTTAGAAGAATGATAATGGAGAACGCACGCTGCTCCATCAAGGTCGGTAAAAAACTCACCGAGACCTTTGATGTTAAAAAAGGATTTAGACAAGGCGCGGGATTTCTTTAAAATCGTTCATAAAAGAGTTGTACAAAACTCATGCGCCAACACCAGAATCCGTCGCATACGCCGCGATGATATTAACATAAGCGGAAGAACGCAGTGTGATGTCACTGGCGCCTTTCAGTATAAAGACGGAAGCGGCAAGATGCGATTAACGTTCAATAAGGGCAACCCAAGTATATGCTGTCAACAAGAAAGGGCACTGAACACCGACTTCTCGGACAGAACGACACTATAGACAGATATAACTTTGAGGCAGTTCAGGACTGCAATAGGTTCATCCTTTTTCTTTGGGTATCTCCTGGGGGTCGTTAAGAAGTGCGTTGTCTGACCCTCGCTGTGGCTTGACATTTGCACAGGAAGCAAGACGCAGGTTCATTTTCGACATTATCCTTGCAACTACACAAAAATGTAGTTTTCTATTTCTGGATGTTGCCCTTAGCAGTTCCTAGCGAAATACTGACATTTTTTGCCACCCCTGGCCAGTTCGCCATCTCTTTCAATACGCTCGTTCGTACTGTGTCGTGAGATCCAGATGAGAGTGACTCTATTACAAACGCCCAAATGGTTCAATTCTTTCTGACTATGGTTTACAGTTTTAATAAGTGTTTATTGGAGAATTTTTCAGCACGCGCTACGCTTTGCGAATATCAAAGCGAAAGGATTTTGACATTTCCAGTTTGTCTGAAAAGATGTTTGCGCCAACTCCGCTTTCCATTTTCGAGCAGTCCATGTAGATACATAAGTATATAAAAATCCCTTATTACTTTCCCCTTCTTCCAGTCTGCCCTTGTTGGGAGCCTGACTGATAAATATTAGAAAAATTAGCTTTAGGGTTAAGTATTTTGTCGAGAACGCGATCAACTCGTTTGATATTGTCTCCAGGACTTTACTACGACATAAGGGTTTGCGTTTGGTTTTGGTTTGTGGTGAAGACCATAATTTCAATTTTGTGCGGATTAACCCCGAGGCCACAGCTGATGGCCGCAGTTTACTTAATTCAGAGCGCTTTTCATGAGATGGTTCATCACCGAGAGGAACTCTCCTGACACGTAGTACTACGTCGTACGCTTACCTTGACCGTTCCTCTGTCTAGACGCATCAACATTTTTTTCCATGAACCTAAGTAATAATACAGGCGATGTAAGTCCACCAAAGGGTTGTAATGGAGGCTCTTTCTTCCAGTGTTCAACTTTTTATTCTACCCATTTCAGTTTTAAATAAATTTGAAGTTAATATGTGAATTAGGTATAGGTACGCATCTAGTTCACTTTAAAGCCAATTAAACATTTCTACAATAGTTACGTGGCCACTACATAAATGACTAAATCGCAGCTGCGATAAACAAATAAACGGTGTGATCTGAGGAATTGCACCAAGACAATCGCCCTACACATTTTTCTAATTAGTTGGCCATAACTAAATATATGCACATATGTACTTAAGTACCTGTGTACTTATTGACTAGCAGTTGTCCGATATGACGTATATTTTTAAATACTCATCTTGCAGATTTACATATGTAGATGTTAGATCGCAAAACTCATGCAAATAGAAACACAATCCAATCAGCTGAAATCACATCGCATCGCACATTTCCATAATGCCCCCTCCGAAGCTATCGCTTCAGTTTATCTCACAGCGATTTGACGCAATTCGTCTTGGGTTGCAAAAACCAACGCAAACAATGACAGAGCCCATACCTAGGCACACAATGGCATGCCTGAAAAAAACGTATTGCACCTACCTCGTAGCAATGAGGTCAAATGTGCTGGTGGTAGGTATCTTTGTGCTGCTAAGGTATAATTATACTCAAGGCAACAGTGTTGCAATTTCGTTGTTTTTTTTTTTTTCTGTCTATCTCCGCTCCAGAGTTGGACTTTTGGTGAGGCTGACAATTTGAAAACGTTACATCAGCGGAAAACCCTCAGATGAAGGATGCACAGTCGGGAGTAAATAATGTTTTGTAGTTAAGGTGTGATTCGATTGAAATGTTCGTGAATGATTCAATATGTCCGCGCTGTGATGTTTGACGTATGCATTCCATTTGAAGAGTCACAACAGCGATAAGAACGTCGATCGTCGATGACGGAATTGTTTTTCTTCGAAGTCTTTGCCTCAACAGAATTCAGATTTGATGGGGAAATTGTTTTGTTGGTCGATTCATAGTTAAGTGGGTTCTGTTTTTGGGTAATATGGCATTGTCGACACTTTGGAGGCTAGTTGTGTATGCCGTCATGTTACGAAGCAAAGCTCTGGTTGTTTGGAGATTTTATTTCTGATTGCTGAAAGCAAGTGACTTTTAGCGGGCGATTTCGATGACTGCTCTGAAGAACACATTCAAGGAAAACGGATAAAGGTGTAGTTGGGTTATGTATACTTGAGAAAAGAAGCTTACCGCACCAAACGTCACAATTTTTTTTAAACTAATTTAACTGGAAGCTTACTTAACTTACTTCACTACTTTACTCTACCTCTACGACACCCATTTGTTTACATTGTTGTAGTTGGAGCGCCATATTGCTCTTCCTCGCTGACAGCTCTTGTCTGTGAATACGTGTGAGGAGAAACCAACAACAATTTGCACGGTCCCTTTAAAAATGATACGGTTGATATCTCTTATGCTACAATCATGTGAACAATCATGTTTTGATATTTTCAAAACGCTTCCATGGACACATTTTTAGGGCTATATACCTGTTTGTACCCCTCGCAGCTTAAGACCGAATTATCCTTCCATTAATTTCCAGTAATTAATCTGCCAAATTCGGAAAACTCTTGAAATATCGAATTTTGAATTGGCGGCTTAAGTTTTCGACATTCGAAATGCGAGCAACAAATCAGCTGTTATGTTTATAGTGTAAAGCAGTTGTTGAGTTAAGCTAACATTCCAGTCTAGGAATCACGAATGCGCTGTAAATGGGTTTTAGAATCCAAAATTTGCTTAAATATTAGATAGTTTTGGTAACTTTAACAATATTTCGTCTTCTAACGTGATAATTCTTACAAATTTGGATAAGTTTTCTTTTTGAGGAAAGTTTCAACATTAAAAAATTTTGACTATGGTTTTTTAACAAATATGCCCAACTTTTCAATAATTCGGGGATTTACAGCCATCTTTAGATGAATTCCTCGATTTCCCGGCATTTTCGGGATGAATTCGTGGATTCATCTTCATCTTGGGGGGAATTTGCGGATTCACGCACATTTATAAACAAAATGAGACAGTATTGCACAATATTGGATGTTTTTATTTTTTTTATTTTTTTTCTTTGAAGGCAGCTTCCATCCAGAAATAAAATTGCTCTTGTCGCCACGGAAGAGAAAAAATATGATGAAAACAATACGAGCCTCCGATAGAAGAATTGATTCAACTGTTGGCGACCTCAGCGTCAGCAAACGCATAAAATAATACAATTTAAGGATCTCCACGTGGAATACTTCTACTCTTAACAGACCACTTACAGGTAACAAATTAGCAATCTTCAAAAAGTGCGTTGGGATGGACGGGGCGACCACATTACAAGTACATATGTATGTATTGACCTGCGTGATTTATTATACGAGCGCACAGCCGCTGTTTGGATAGCTTTCGCCACGTGAGCGAGTAAGGGCGACCCACATCAAAGCTCAATTTCATAACATCAGCCTCATTTGTGATCGTTTCTACGAGCTTCTCGACAAAAACTAACAACAATGACAGAGATATGACGATAGGATTGTCTTTGGAGATTTAAACGCCAAGATCGCCCCATATAGCCTGCACCACACGACCTCCGGAAATGGGTTTATGATCACCGACTTTGCTGCGGGGCAAAACATGGTGCCGTGTAGTATGAAATCGATAGCCCAATCGAGCAAGCTCATTTCTACCCTGTCGTCACTCTGCGCTACCAATCACTACGAAGGGAAAAATTCGTCATAGGACAATGAGTGTACTTTACGGAAAATTAACAGAAATTTTATACAGAGACGCACTGCAGTAAGTACTTACAGAAGACGCGTGAAACAAAAACTCTGCTTCAACAAATTCTCCATTGCAATACGGACGGCGATTGTATCTATAACAGCCAAGCCGATTGGAGATGTCTTAAAGCCCGGTACGCAATCAACGAAATTAAATTATTGAAAGCACTTCCAAAAAAAAACTCATAAATTGTGAATAGTGAATTTAAGAAATGTCTCCTTCCAGTTCGAAAGAAGTCTTCACAGCTAAATATTAAGAAGCTAAAGAACAACAAAGCCGTCGGATGTAATGATTTCCCAGGAAAACTTGAAATATAAATATAAAGGCATTATACAATTTTGGGTAAAAAAAAAAATTTTGCTCATGACTGGGGTATCTACATATGTACATATGTCAACTAAGAAAAAAGTCAACTCTTCTCTCATAGTGATCACCACAGCTCAGTGTTAGACTGCTGTGCAAACTACGTAAGTTCAAGCGCCAGTAAATCCACCAAAAATTTTTTGCGGCACCACATCTTTTAGGGGAATGATGACAAACTTTGGAGAGTATATTTTGGTATGTATAGACAAATTGCTGAGAGCGCGAGCTCTCTTTAGCTCGCGCTTTTAAATTTTCTGCAGTGAGTTAGAGGGGAGCAGCTACGATTTCAAACCTTGAAAATTTAAAATCTGGGAGTGATTTACATTTTAATAATACCTGACACTGCTTGAGGGCCACTGTGTAGACAGACATGCACTCAGACTGGGGGTCCCCTCAAAGGATTTTTGTAGAAGCTGTAGAGAGGAAGAGGAAACTACAACCCACCTACTGCGTACATGTCCTCCTCTTGCGACGCTTAGAAGGAAAACCCTCGGGGAATACTTCTGCGATCGAGCTGAACACGACATCCAGAAGAAAAGAAACTTCATCTCTGGAACGAAATGGTTCAAATCATAAGGTCAAAACTGTAACGGTTGCTCACCTTCGATGTACCTGTGCTACATACTATGGTTCCTTGGTGCCGGTAAGCCGGTTTCTTCATCGTGGTATCACAATGGGCCACTGGTCTAACTGTGTCCGGTCTGAGAGGGACCAGTCACCTAACCACAATGTCCTCACAAAATGCACTTAATTTTAAAGCGCGAGCTCATGCTTGCTAGCGCTAGTATTACTAGCTTGCTACACAACCATAGTCTTAATCTTTGTAATCTTTGCGTTCTCCACAAGGAAATAAGCAGAAGAACATTGGTCCTAAAGTCAAGGAGGACAAAAGAAAATACATGCTGTCCATCGTCAAAGACAATAACGAAAATCGTTAAACAGGAAGCATGACTCTCTTACTAAGTCATTATCCCTGTGAGAATAACCTAGGGACGAAATAATAAAGAAATACAACTTTGTCGAGAACTTTGCTACAAGGCTAAACAGAAAGAAGTAATGGACAACCAAATTCAACATATCTACATATACCGCTTCTCTAAACATACCCCAGAGTCGTACACAGATGGACCAAAAATATCTTACGAAACCGGAGCTTTTGGGCTTAAAACCAAACACTACGAGCCAATGGAAAAACTGTACAGCATCATTTAAGCGAAAATCCGCGCTACTTGACGATGCGTCAAGGTAAACCTGGGCCGCAACTAGTCGGGCTTCTACTAAAGCACTGAATGCATACGCCAACAGTTCGAAGTTGATTTGAGAATGCAAAATTAACGGACTGAGCAAGCATCTTATATTGAAGTCACACTTTATTGGGTACCAGACCAAGTAGGTATTTTGGACAATGGAAAAGTCGACAGGGGAGGGGCAGAGGACTGGCAAAGACACGGGCAGAATTTCCCTGCATACATCTCCCTTCTGCGGGTCCAGCCAAGGAATGAGGAGGAAAAAAAAAATTCCACTGGAGAGCTTTCTTAGTTGAGGCAACACAAGATGCTTCTCTAGAACTATCACCAGAAGAGATGAGAGATGTGCGTCCTAACAGGAAGCTGTAAACAGCGTTCCCAAGTCATTTTGGCGTTTGAAATCTTCAGCGTTAATTTTGACCTCTTGGGCACTAAAATTGTCGTTTTCGCAAAAAATAGCTTCAAAGTAGAATAAAAAGTGATTTAGAAACAAAAAATAATAACAATTACAAAAATTGTCCAGACAAAAGTGCACCGCAATCCAACAGTGCAGAATAAAAATAAAAAACACGAACCACAAGCAACAAGCAAATTGTATGAATGCGACGATAATATTATTTGTGTAAACCTATAACTACATACATATAGGTTTACACAAATAATCTTGGATATGCATATGTAGGTATATGAAGGAGTGAATACAATACTTGAATTAGACCAAACAAAACGCATTACATTTCAAAAGTAATTGTATGCATACACTTATCTGGTATACATGGCGAAATTCAGAAAAGAAATAGCGGTGTGCGGCTGCAGGGTTTAAAAAGCACTAAAATATTTTTTTAAGCACTGAAAAAACGCCCAAGCGCTAAATTAAGTTTGTCGGCACTAAAATGAAATTTTGGGCACTGATATTAACGCTGAAAGCACTGATTTGGCAACACTGGCTGTAAACTCAAAAGACATCTCACAAAAATTTGCCTGAAGGAAAACAGGTTCTGTAGACTATTAAATGAGCCTGCGGAAACTCTTGAACACATTAAAGGTCAACATGACATCAGATACAGTAGTCTAGGCGCAAGTCACATAGGAAAAAAGATTTTTTCTTCACTAAAGCCGAAAATACCCTCAAATCGCAGGTCGTATTTAACCCCAAAACTATCAATCAATTGTTGAAGACAAAAAGTTACTATCGGGATCGGCAACGAGAATTTTAAAGTGGTTTGAAAAATAATCCTGTCAATCCTGGTATAAGACGCTAAGCACTGATCAATTAGAAGGAAAGTATAAAGTAGTAGTAGTAGTAGAGTGCAGGAGACTAGACTCCGGTTAAACCTGGACATTTCCGCGCCACATCATCAAATTTAACTTCCACAATCTTCTGAAGGTTTTCCCACTGTAAACCATGAAAGTATGTACTCCACCCCTACGCATAAACATATTTGATTACGCCAGTATAAACCTACATAGGTACATGCTTTCCATTTCCCTGCAAAATAAGCAGCACTTAAAATAAGATCATAAAAGCCATAGTAACATAGAAACGTTACAAAATACAATCTTCAAAAGCTCCTTCATTGAATTCCCCCTTTGACAACAAGGACGACCTGGCCACAACGCGCAATTTGAACTCTTTGATGGAGATCACTCTGCCAAGCCTAATTGGGGGGTGGGCAAATTTTCCATTAGAAATGTGATTTTCTTTTGGCACCATACCCGCCAGACAGTGCCGTTCTCCACCCAATCGTGAAGGTCGTAAAACATTAGTAAAATATCCTTATTTTCAATTTCACCGTTGTTTGATCCACTTTTCAGTACTTTTTCACTTCAAATGCGCAAGCAAACACACAAAACCAAATGCAATTCACCTGGAATCCTGTGAAAATCCATTTTATTTCTGTAAGCAAACAACACTTCACGTGAATGTG
The DNA here is from genome assembly GCA_917880715.2 of Matsumyia berberina. Lineage (NCBI taxonomy): Eukaryota > Metazoa > Arthropoda > Insecta > Diptera > Syrphidae > Matsumyia > Matsumyia berberina. The sequence continues at coordinate 46,421,396 of OU862871.1, read as the reverse complement.
TGTCCCTATCTGGAAGGCTCGTCGAAAAGGACGTCAATGAAGTGAACAATTGCAACATAATTGCAAAACATTGATGCGGTATGTTGGTGGTGGTTGAGAACACGGCATCATACACTCTTAATCGAACTCCACGGTGAATACATGCACCTAGGATGCGCCTAGTTGAGATTGTGTCTGCCTGAAGAACGACAATTTTATATCACCAACGACGAATAAGTGTCGAACCAAAGGAGTGGCAGCAACGAAACGACATCTACTACAGCCTTCCATAGTGGGTATATGTATACACAACATACATACGTATGTGGTTGAAATGTCAATATTTCCGTTGGTGTTATATTTGTGTCTAGGGTAAATTTATCTGCAAGCCTGTAGCCACAGAGAGGAAGCAACTATTTTTTAAAAATTGATTTCAAGTGAATGGCTGCTATAGAAAAAAAAACTGCAGCAACCAGATGAGTGGAAGAAATTGTAAACGATATCGCTTACTAAAAATGCCTGTAAAGTAGTGGCGTTGGGTTGGTTCTGGTATCAAAGCGAAGGATTCAATGTGAACCCCTTTCTACCAGACAAAGAGTGTCCAATCTCTTAAGGGCTCAATTTTCATCTTCTGAGGAATACAAATACCTAGCGGTTATTCAGACTAAAAACTTACTATATTTCGAAAGGACCATAACCCAAACTGGCTAAGTAAATTTTTTTTATACTCCACTCGCGCTCAACGAGTTATGGTCACCCTTATGAAGTTGTATACACAGCCTGAGTGAGGTGTAGTGGTTCGAAACTCAGATAGTATTAGGTTCAACGCGGGTGGTGTCCAGACTAACTGGGGACATTTGTGATGTTTGTCGTTGCATATAATTCGCTATATCAGAAAGTGATCCAGACCTCGTAAGATAGTCAGGCAGCACCCAAATTCTAAAAGACTTATCATTTCGTGTTCAAGTTGGTCTGACTTCCATCTTTTGAGCGTCTGTTCAAGACGCCAATGATATCACGGACGTACTTATTTTCTAGACGAGGAACTCAAGCCCGAATTGTGTTAAAAAAAATAAATACCTGACGCAATAGCTCGAGGAGAGTTATGTCTAGCTTCTCGCAACCAATCATGTTGTGCGTGTTAAATTTTGGGCACGAATGGAAGGGATCTACAATTTATTGACAACTCCAAATTCTCGAATTTTCTTCATGACAAAATAAACTCTCGGAGGTTTATCATTCCTCTATGAGGGGTAGTACCCCCAAAAATACTCGGCGGATATGACAGGGACTCAAACCTACACAACTTGTACAGCAGTCCAACATACAAACCACTGAGCCACGGTGACTGTCAAGTCCTTGTCAGATTTCTTCTTCAACCACAGCTCATTAAATTATTAGGAAAACATTGAACGTACACGTACCGACTTGACTAAAAGACCTGGAGATTGCTGCGCGATTGTCTCTCGATAGAACGCAGCTGACGTTTGCCTTTTGGCAAGGCCTTCCCTCTTGAAGATAGAGTCCAGCCTACAGACTACACATGTATGTATGTATGTGCTACGACTATTGACCATGATCGAAAGGAGGCTCAATCAAATAGTCTATGGCAATAAACCCTCGTTTAACACTACTAATTGGAACCATGTAAGCTCCGTCCCGGCGAATCTTCGAATCTACTTCAAAGGGAAGTAGGGGAAGACTGTGATCTAGAAGGCTCGTGCAAGTAAAAGGAACGTTAACCAACAAAATTTGGAAGCGGCTAGTTAGACATCGAGATATAGCTAGAAACCCATGGGGGTGGAGGCCTACGTTTACCGCGGACGTAGCTACTAAAAATACGTAACTCCTACTGTGCAAAACCACCTACAACAGTTCCAGCAATACCTGCCTCAAGGTTCATAGCTGGATCCAATGCTGCGGATTATAAAGCACGAAGGCGTCCTGCGGCTCCCAATACACGAGGAAATACAAATCGTGGGTTTCATTGAATATATCCACGGTAACTGTTAATCTTTTGGAAGATGTAGAGCATATTAGCATTTTGGTTTGAGTCGGGTGGTTCGACTTTAGCGTAAAAACGAGGCCGTGCTGATAAGCAGCGCTGCCACAATGGTGTGGCTTTATAAGCCAACATTTTTTCCACTTCCACTGCTACTCCTTGAATTTATTTTTTCTACAGTTTTGAGGGCCATAGCGATAATGCTGCCGATAAGTTCAACATAGGAGATCCTGCACCAATCTGGGCAAAGGACCATGAAAATGAATTCATGTAGGTTACCAATTAAGCCAATGTATCGAATATGTGCGTTTAGTGTCGACTTTTCATTTCGTAGGTCTTCAAGGAATGAAGCCCTTGGGCAGCAAAAATGCCTTCAATACAGACTCAATCTTTCCAAGTGGAGAATATGGATCGACATAACGGTCGATTTCTTTAACAACTTCGACTGAACTCAAATGGAGAATCGCCAAAGTGAAGAAGTCGGATAAAAGAAAATGGCAAGACCACTGGAATGTTTCTAAGAAGATTGACGCAAATTAACGTGGATCGGTCTTTTGATTCATTTTTAGGGAGATTAAGCACCTGATAGGACAATGTATGTATGCTTCCGCTTGTACTTGCTTTAAAAAAACGACGACAGCCCTACGACCAACGCGTGTTTTTCCAATGCCCACGCTTGCTCAGTGTTCCCCCTGGCGCATTGGTTTCTGCGTTGGACTGCTGTGCAAGCTGCATGGGTTCAAGGCCCAGCCATGTCCCCAAACATTTTTCACCGCACCACCTCTTGTCGGTGAATGACAAACCTCCGCGAGTATAATTTGTCATGAAAAAGCTTCTCAATTAAATATTCGGAGTCGGCAATCATTTGTAGGTCCCTTCCACTCGTAAAATGTAATACGCACAACATGAATGATTGTGAGCAGCTAGGCCTTGTCTTATCCCGAGTTGTCGCGCCAGATATTTTTTTTTTGTTATGGAAGACAAGTAGGGACGCCAGTAATCTCTGAACACTGTTACTCAGCACGATCTCAGTCTCGTCTTTTGAAGATTTACAATCTGCAATGTAAGAAACCTACCAAGAAGAACTTTTAATTGCACTGCACATTGCAAGGAATCTACTAGATTCTAAAGCCAACCATAATCCTTTAATTACGCAAATCAAAGTTCTCAGTTTCAACACTGAAAGTTAGTTTAACTAAAGTGGAACGTTTAACCGCTGTCCTTGTAAATTGCTGACGTTTCGGAGTAGGGTAGTATAAAAATATCCTTTGATGGCATGCAAAGCAAATCAAGGACACTTTAGAACAATTTATTTGTAATTCCTCCAAGGACTGCGACTTTTATTTCACGAACACTCCACCCATTTCGAAAAGTAAGTCTACAAATTTGTATGCATACGTATGTATATATGTATGCACTCTACTTCCTTATACAGTGTAGACCAAAAGTCACTGAAAGATAAGTTTAGTTTTCCAAAAAATTTACTTAAAATTTTTTCATTATATAGAAACATTAGCTAATAGTCATACCGAAGCGAAATTTTGATAAAAATTGACCTCCGACAGAATTTAAAATAAAGAGGTTACATGCACATCTACGTGGAACGAAAGATCGGTTAACAATACCTTAGACCAAAATTCTTAGAAAGAGGACCCTGCAGAAGGCAGTGACAGGAGAACCTTTAAAGCCTGATTTTTCAAAACCAGGACTCAAAGAGTGATTAAATGTGTGCATGGAGTAGTTCAATCAGATAAGCTAAGAAAAAAATTGTCTCTATAGAACCCTATAACACAAGACTCCCTAAAAGATTCCAATGGCAAATAGTCTTAATCTGGTCACGTTACACTACACACTTTCCGGGGTGCTAACAGAGTCATAATCCTTACCCCGCCTTCCATAATAAAAAGTTAATGTTGATTCCATTTTCGATCCATCGGCGAATCATACCAGACCTCTTGAGTCCACTAGGAGGGGTCTCCATTAGATCAGTCAATATTATCTAACCCTGTGTATAGAAATTGTTGAAGACCATTAAACTAAGGGCTATCCAAAATTTGGGAAGTCTTGCCAGCAGTAGTATTATATACTCCAAGTCGGTTTAGTTTCCCTTCTTAAAGGCCGTCACCGCAAAAAGTGCGGAATTGTTCGCTCGAAATTACAACCATTAGCCGCTTTCAATAGCTTTATAAAAAATAAAAAGCTGGCATGACAGCTCGGAATGAGCCAAGGCCTAGGTTCTCGAAACCATTTACGTTGTGCGTGTTATATTTTTCGCACGAATGGAAGTAAGCTCCCGGGGAACCTTGTCATTCCCCCACGAGAGGTGGTGCCCCGAAAAATGTTCGGTGGGTATGTCTGGGCTGGGGCTTGAACCCACGCCCCTCGGTCAGCAGTACAACGCACTAACTTCCGGCGACCACCTTTAATAACTTTAAAGCGCCTTAATAATAAGACCTTGAGAATAGCCTTCTCAGCCCGAAGAAATCGCAATTGGTAAGAGCTCTTCTTCGGTTGATCTCAACACGTGTGGTTGTCGTAATTGACAGCGGAGCCTATATAGACAAAGTCGAATTGAGTGTCATAAGTGCTCAGAGTGACAGATTTACTGGAGAATTACGAATTAAAAGAAAACGAAGAAGAATGCTTAGGCAGGGGCATCACAGGAATAAGGGGACAGAAAGGGAGGTGGCTTAATTGAAAATCCTACACTATTGATGAATGCCCTTCCAACACAAAAAGCTTCATACCACGACCTACCTACTGCAGCTAAGTTAGACTCAGAAAAATGTGTGTTAGTCTGTTCAGCCTTAGGGTAAGTAGTAAGAAGTCGGTGCGGAAAACATTGTAAGTAGTACCATGAAATCGCTACTAAAAATAAATAAATATATTACACTACATCCACTCAAATTTAATAAATAAAATTCGCAGTTGACTTCTCGTCCTGATGAAAAAGATGAAATGACGAAGAAGTTTGAAACGACAATCTTTACCGAGCGACGGTTCACAGGTGACATGCGTAAGTATTCGGTGCGGAAAACATTGCATTATCCCGAACTCATCCAGTGCCATCCAGGCAGAGCTGATGTCAATATATGTGGCTTATCAGCCACTAAGACACAACACTACAACACATCGCAATCAGCTAGAGGTTATCTTCGTTGATAGCCAGGCTATCAAAGCCTAAGATTCGGCTACTTCGTCTTCCCAGTTAGAACAGCGCAGAAATGAAATCACTTTCTCAAGCTGGCGATTCAAAGTAAACCTTGTTTTGGTTTCAGACCGAGCTGAAGAGTTAGCGAGGCGAGGAGCCACCACTCGCGGATCTTTTTCACTGCGAGTTAACACATTTTTTTATAAAAGGTACAACAACTACACATCCAGGCCCATATGGCCGTATTAGAACAGGAGCAGAACTCCGACAGATACGGCCTGAATTGTGGAAATTCAAACAAATTAGTTGCTAGTGAGAACGAAAGCTCCCAGAAAGAAAGTTGTAAGGTCGAAAGTAAGAAGGAAAACTGTTTACGAAAACCCGGCAAAATACAGACATTGTAACAAAAAAAAAATTGGAGATGGCTGCTTTAAAGGGTTTGATACACGCTACTCCCTTCTCAAGACATTCGTAGCCTTGGTGAAGCTTCTTTCTATTGGAACTACATATCAATAGCACCAGGTGGGTAGTAACTCTTGTTCTATACTGTGTTTCCACCATTCTATTACATCGTTCAATGTCATTGATGCAGCGGAACGAACTACCGCTACAAATGTGACGTCGTCGCTGCGAATTGCACCTCAACACACCACGCTCTCTCCCTCTCTGCACTGCACGCAAAGTTTCGTTTCTCTGTGTCAAAATGTGTTTTTCACTACTTTTCTACGTTTCGCTTTGACAGAAATCTATCCATCATATTTTTCATCACGGCATCTGTTTTCTTTTTCTTGTAATTCACATGGAGATCGTCGGCGCGGGAAAAAAGCGAAATTGTTGCCGCGGTATTGGTTTTTTTTTTTCCTTTCCCCTGTATCCCCTTCTAGCACCTCCCACCCGTCCTAAAATGTAGGAGAGAGCGCAGCCAAACAATGCTTAAAGCTGATGCCACACTAGAGCTGATGTCGATGACGACGACGACGATGATGATGACGAAGGCGACGATGAAAATAAAACGTAAAAGGAAAGTTCTGCATAACATTTTCTGTGCCATTCCTGATGCTATCATCCCTCCTTTCATCTCGCACCTCGCGCATTTTTTCCCCACTCTTTCGGAAATCCACCGTGAAAAAGTGGAAAAGTTTAATTATTGGTGAAAATGGAGAAAATCCGAAAATGCTAAATTGGTTTTAATTTTCACTCTTCTTTGGCATATGATTTGTCTTGTCTTGTGTTGTGTTACGTTGTTCCTCTGTACGACTCCAAGTTTATTACTTGTTGTGTTTCGAAATTCGTTTTCTAATTGGCACTTCAATATTTGAATGTAATTAAAGTGAAGAGATTTATAAAAACGAGTAATGGAGTGTGTTATGCTCGTGTGGATCCAGTCGAAGCTGAGTCCCATGCGACTGCAGCACCACTCTGTTGTCTAGTGGAGAGAGAGAAGAGATGCGATGGCGGCCGTGGTGCCATGGCGGTGCTTTTGTCAACATTTCCAGTCAATAATTAAGAATTCAAATATCTGGGCCGACGTTTTGGCAGTGCTACCATAAGATGGAGATAGACTCTTCCCCCAAAATCTGGGAAAAAAAATGTACCCCAAATTTGTACTAGGTGGAAAAGAATTCCCTAAAACGTTAGAAGTTTTTTTATTTTTTTCAATAAATATTATTATTATTCTTTTTTAATATGCACATATATCCTGGTGGTACGGAAGAATTTTTTTTTAGATAATATGAATTGAGTATTATACATTCACATAATTTAAAAGACAACAAATTTGAGCATAAATAAACATACAAATACACATTTTATACAATTTTTAGATTTTTATTTTAAGTTGCAAAAAACCTTTTCCTAAACATACATACATAAGTGTTCCCCAAAACTTCCTCGGAGGTTTGTCATTTCCCGACAAGTGGTGGTTTCGCGAAAATTGTTTAGTGAATATTGTTAGGACTCGAACTCACGCACCAAGACTTACTGAACTTCTAAACGTAGGTGTTGACAAAACAAAAACATCAACGAACCAATGGTGGAGTCAAAAAACCTTTCGGAACGACAATAAATCCTTTTCTGCGTTGCTTCGAAATAGTATTGGAAAAGAGATAAGCCCCTAAGGCGCCAACGGGGCCGCTCTCATCCCCGAAGTGGGTTGCTGGCAGCAATTTACCCAATCGCTCATCGTTGATGTATTTTTTTTTTACAGTGAAACTGGTTCTCCAAGTTGGGCCTTGTAATGTCCAGATAGACACTAGCCTCGGAACATTGGAATAAGGATCGCAACCCGGAGCGTACACGGACTATGATATGAGAGTATGCAACACACTTAACTATCCTGACGTGGTAGATCTACCGTGATCGAGGGAACACAAAATATTTGGGACGAGATACCTACCCAAAAAAAGAAAAGCAACGACATTTATTAAAGCTATCACAAAAGACTATAGATGTTAGGATACAAATCGACAAATCGGGAAATCGGCTGCGATCAAAGACAACAACATATAACATCAGAACAGTATGTACACCTTTGCATTGTGCACACATCCTTATCGACAAAGTTGAAGATTCTATCAAGAAGTTTAATGACCTCCTCTTCGGAGCGGCTTCGAAGTATGATATGATGATAGGACAAATTTTCCAGCACCTCACAATACGGTGACAAGTAGCACTATGTTTCTAAATCTACGAATCCGAACAGCAATCTGCGATTTTTCAGATAGTCGGTCCAATAACTAAATCAGCACTCAGCGGCAAACGTGGACTCTAATCTATTTTTTGTCACAGACAAATTCAGAGCCTGACTAGCCAATGAGCTGTGAACCGCACAGAAAATTAAATTCATCGTTGGAATGACTGCTGTAGATAATCTCAGTGGGAGACTCTTTGCTGTGCATTCACCATCGATAAATGAGAACAATCTGTGAAACCAGTATTTGGTACCCAAGGTTACCAGCCACCTTCCAAAAAAGAGTCAGAATGCACAGGCATTGTTTTTTTGACCCTTCTGGTTCTAACAAGCAGCAAAAAGCTAGACGAAATCCGGATTCTGACGATTGGTTTTTAAGGACCGAGGTATTTCGGAAGAGGATTTAAATAGGTTTACATACTGCATCTATCTAGAAACAATGGACTTTAAAAGTTCTCACGTACTTATACCAGTATGATACCTCTTCTTCTGGTTCTGACAAGCAGCAAAAAGCTAAACGAAACCCGGATTCTGACGATTGGTTTTTAAGGACCGAGATATTTGGGAAGAGGATTTAAATAGGTTTACATACTGCATCTATCTAGAAACAATGGGCTTTAAAAGTTCTCACGTACTTATACCAGTATGATACCTCTTCTTCTGGTTCTGACAAGCAGCAAAAAGCTAAACGAAACCCGGATTCTGACGATTGGTTTTTAAGGACCGAGATATTTGGGAAGAGGATTTAAATAGGTTTACATACTGCATCTATCTAGAAACAATGGGCTTTAAAAGTTCTCACGTACTTATACCAGTATGATACCTCTTCTTCTGGTTCTGACAAGCAGCAAAAAGCTAAACGAAACCCGGATTCTGACGATTGGTTTTTAAAGACCGAGTTATTTCGGAAGAGGATTTAAATAGGTTTACATACTGCATCTATCGAGAAATTATGGGCTTGAAGACTTCCGCACTTGTCAAGTTAGGTTAAAGCGGCTATTATCGTATAACTGTTTTGGTGTAGTGATTCGAAACTCAGATAATGTTATCTTTCACTGACGTCCGGGGGAGGCGTCCAGACAAAGTGGAGACATTTGGGAGGTTTCATAGTGCAATAACCTGATGTCATTGTCACTACCAGTCGGATCAATTCTTTTAGCCATGACCACTCTATAGCTACTGTTATGCCGTTTCAATACAGTTGACATAAACTTTTGAATTTGATCGTTTCTATATTTTTTTTTTAAAGCAGTGAAAGTTTCTCGACATCTGGATTTAAACCCAGAATCTTTAAGTTTGAGGAAGAATCTGCATTGTTATTGGTGAGCAGTTGATCCGCTCTAGCACTCTGGTCTCTCAAAGAAGCATATTGTGCTAGTATTGTGTAAACTACAATCCTTGGCTAGTTTATCGGCCTTGCACTTCCCTGGAATGTCATTTCTACAAAAAAACGAGCGGTAATCTAGAATTATTTTTGGTGTTATAAAGACTGATCGCACAAATACTCGGGTACGAGTATTGAATCTGATTACATGATCCCGTGATATAACCGTTCTCTTGTATCTGAGCAGAGAACAGTGAGGGAACAAAGAAATTCTTAGTGAGACAAAGTCCATCTTCACGGATGGCTCCAATATGGACAATATGGCACGGGTGCTGGTGTCTTCTTGGAGGAGCTAGGACTCAGCAGCTCAATAAGGCTCCCTGACAACAGTAGTGTTTTCCAGGCAGATGTTCTAGCAGTGACCAGAGCTGCCCGATTGGCGTCAATGGCCATGGTATCACGGGAGGATATCACGATCTTCATAGACAGCCAGGCGGCCATAAAAGCACTAACTGCTACTCTAATCACATTTAAGCTTGTAAAGTGCTGTCGCGAAGAGCTGAGGGTTCTTGGCACGCAGCATAATGTTAAACTCTGCTGGGTCCCTGGCCACAGTGGTGTTAGGAAACGAGACTGCTGACGAACTGGCTAGAAAGGGATCAACCCTGGAACAGACCTAGCCCATGGAACGAATTAACCTCCACTTCGTCATCTGAAGGAAATAATAAGGTTAAGATCCTTAACCGAGGCGAACAACAGGTGGAAAACACTAACCACCCGCGAAGTGTCCAGAAGAACGAATAGGCTTCTACATATGGACAGGAAGTCCCTGTCATTATTGGTAGGACTAATTACAGGCCACAATATGCTCAGGTATCATGCAAAGAAGCTGCACCTGACCGAGGAAGACCTTTGCGGAGGATGCGGGGACGAGGAGGTACATGAGGACACTACTCACTTCCTCTGTCATTGTCCAAGCCTCTACAACATTAGGAAAATAACATTAGGCAGATACATCTTCGATAACATCAAGGAGTTATCCGATAGTTCACTGTCGGATCTACTCAAGTTCGCAAGGACGCATGGGTATCACAACGGATCTACATAGACCTAAGTGAGATGAAGAGGATTTTATTTCTTCATCGGCCCGCTAACCTAACCTAACCTAACCTAAGACTGTTCTCGCTTTAATGTCCTTGAAGGACCAAAGTTTAAATCATCGGCGAAAACGTGTCCTCGTCCATGTTTTTCTTAGCGTAACTAGCGAATCATCCACAAAACAAGACCTAAGAACTGAAAAATAGAACAGGATTATTCACTGTTGACTCTATCACATCAATACATAGAAGCCGAATAGGCTGCCATTATAGACAGCCATTTATATTTCTAATTCAATTGAAAAATCGAACAACTCCACCTTGGGTTGAGATGCCTACAGTGATACCTCTACTGTACTGTGTTTATAAAAGTTTTTGACTCTAGAAGCTATTTCCCTTTCCCTTGGCTTCATCTTTCCACGTGTCGGTCGTGGGGAATTAAAATTTTCCGCAATTGTTTACATTCAATAAACACAAATTCTACAAAAAAAAAAAAAAAAATACGAAAATCCGAACCCACACAAACAGATAAACTTACCCAAGGATCAATAAAAAAAAAGGATTCAATTGCAATCGATGCGTGAAAACCAACCCTATCGGCCAGGGTATTCGGATACACATACCCATACACATATTTTTCTTGTACCCTGTGTATCATTTTCTGTTATGAAAAGCCGACATTAACACCCACAAATAAACCGTTGAGCGTGGTCACAATAAAAACATTCCGGGTCAAATGTGCGGAATGGCTTTACACACCACATTCTAATGGAATAATGCTCAAAAATCGATTCCGAAGGATTATATCGAAACGCCATTAACGGGTTTCGGGGCGCTTACATAAATTCTTATAGGGAATGGAGAAAGAAAACCCATTTAGTTTGTGTTTACGCAAGATTTATAAAATTAATTAAAATTGAATATTTATTCGGTACAGGACCTGGATCCTGAATCCTATGTGGCTATAGGACCTTAAGAGTACATGTTCTATTCTAGAACAGAAAAAGTTAAAATTGTGTTGGTTTTTTCTGATGGGAACAACTTTTAGTCGTGCATGGGTGTAGTTGTAACGGATCCATTTTCTACTTTAACTTCCATGAATTGTTCTATTCATGAAGCTAAGGGAAACGTATCAAGGTGCCAAGTCATACACATGCGAAAGCTCGTGCAACAACCCAGTGAAGACGCAGTGTAGAATTGTTCTTTTATAATTGACAAAAACTTTTTCTATAAAACAGCCGACACAATAAAGCGAATCGATCAACTGTAAAAGCCGATGTCCACTCTACAACGAAGGCATAACACTGGCAGTATTCTTAGATAGTTTTATGGCCGATTGAACTCAAAATGTTGACATCAGGGCAGGATACTCGGCAGGAAATTCCGTGAATTATAGCAATGACGAACATAACAAATTTACACAATTAGTCTAGACACAACCCTCGGACACCATTGAAACCTACCTAGTCTAGCCATAAATACTTTATTATACATTTGGATTAGCAAGTACAAGTACCATTATATTTTCTACAGTAATTTGTGAAGTAGCTCCTCTGCTTGTAATAATAATCAGTTTAAGCTAAAACTTTTAAGTGTTAACATGGAATGGGGAGATACAGAAAATAGAATTGCAGTAATTGCACTGCACAAATGTGCACTGGATGGGAAGTCAATTTTGAAAACCTTGCCGCCGCTACGAATTAGCCGTGTTTTTGTTTATCGAACTATTAAAAGATTCGCGGTGAGTGAATTCGCCGGAATCCACTTTGGAAGCAGAAAGTGTTGTCCCGTGAGATGGGTATTGCTCCCAGAACGATTTCAAGGATCATTAAAGACGACCTCGGACTTGGCGCCTTCCGCAGATCTAATGAACACCGGCTTACAGTGGCATTAAAAAAAAAAAAGAAGGAGGAAATAAAAAAAGCTGCTATCACGGTACGCGAGAAAAAAATATCGAAAAATCTTATTTACGGATGAGAACAATTTTACTGTTGAGGAAAAATTCAACAAACAAAATGATAAAATTTATGCGCACAACTCTAAAGAAGCCTCGCAAATGATTCCCAGAGTTCATCCATCCGGCTTACGTAATGGTTTGGTGTGGTGTCTCTTATGAAGGGGTTACTGAGCTGCATTTTTGCGAAAAAGGCATCAAAATTCGGCTAAAGTGTACCAGTATACCATTTTAGAGACGATGGATAAACCATTAAAACATTCTCTTTTCGAAAATAAGCCGTGGTCATTTCAGCAGGACTCTGCTCCTGGTCATAAGGCCAAGACCACTCAAAAATGGTTAGAAGAGAATGGTACCAGACTTTATTTAAGGCCGAAGATTGGCCATCATCAAGCCCAGATTTAAACCTCCTGGATTATGAATTGTTGTCAACTTTGGAGGGTATGGCCTGCTCTAAAAAACACAACACTAGTGGAAGGCATCCATTTCCAATGGAAAGGGTTCGTGCCGCCATTGACCGTTGGCCAGACCGATTAAGGGCCTGTGTTAATGCCAAAGGCGATCATTTTGAATAGAAATCTATACGTTTTGTTTCTTATATTATTGTATATACAAAATATAATAAAAAAAAACTTAAAAAATATTAGTTCGTTTTCATTTTGTTGCAATATCAAGTTGTTTCAGTATTTATGGCGAGACTAGGTATTATGTACTACCTGAGTTTCGGACCACTGCGTCTTACTCGTGTGAATAAAAAATGTAGACTAGTATGTATATAGGTACATAGAAGAGCTGTTCAGCCATATCAGCGAACGACAAAGGACTTACAATGTTGCTCACTCACTCAGCCCTGGCAGGAGCAAGCTTCCTAGAGAATAAATGACTAAAATCAACGAACTAAGCACTACAACACCGTGGCCAGGACATAGCCACTAAATGGTTGACAGTCAATCAAAAGGTGACAGTCAAGAACAGTCTAATGACAGGTGTCGAAGAAGACCTCGAAAACTTCCCCCTCTAATGGGTTGCAGAACACAGAAGATCTGGACAACCCGATTATAAGAGGTCACAGCACCTGTACTTCTGGACTAAGTGGATGTCGTCGGCGTACGTGAGAAGTTTTACGTGAGAAGTTACGGGGTGTTCCCCGTGTATTGTTTGATTATCGTGTTTGGCAACGACGGGCTCTATGGTTGTTTGCGTCGTTTCGGTCGCAAAACGACTTTACGCCTTCTTTTCCGGATTCCAACGGAGGGTCGTGGGGATTTGTGAAGTCGGGTATTGCAGTAAATGTAAATGGAAACGATGTAGGTTTTTAAATTTATGGACCCAATAATTATTACTTATACTGGATGCTCTTTGAATTGTGCGTATATTTGTATACTATTAGGCATATTGAACTTATGAAACATTTAAAGCTTTGTATAACCTCTTTTTCTCGGCTGACGGCTACCAAATTGTAAATTAATAATGTTATGAATAATTTATGTACAATAAACAATTTTTACTACTACTACTACAGTAGATGACAGAAGCGCATCAAACGAATAACTCACGTCTTAAGACTAAGAGATGATGAAACATTGAGGATCATCAGACCCTCATCTTAATCTGATCCTCAGGAAGAAATTGATCCGGTTTTGTTCCTGATTTGGCTGAAAGGCAGGCAGGCAACACAGGCCCGGGTTTCTGAGACTTTTTGCCTACGGATACTCATCGGCGTGGGTTCAAGCCCCAGCCAGGAACACCGAACAATTTTCGCGGCACCACCTCTCGTCGGGGAATGACAAGCCTCCGAAAGTATAATCTGTCATGAAAGAGCTTTCCAACTCGCCGTTCGGATTCGCCAATAAATTGTAGGTCCCTTTCATTCGTGCGAACAATACAATCACGCACAACGTGAATGGTTGTGAGAACGTAGGCCTTGGCTCATCCCGAGCTGTCGCGCCAGCTATTTTTTTTTTTTATACTCATTCAAGGAATAAAATTCTGCGAGGAGATCCACCAAGGTTTTTAAGTAACGTTATGAAATTTTGAACAGAAGCCTTGTTCTGCTTTACATAGTTTGATGTGTTTGTGGACATTTTTGAGTCAGTAGTCACGTGCACAGCAGCCCAGTCTTGACCTTTTTGTAGTAAAATAGGCTGCAACTATTGTCGAGTGAGGATTTGTGCAAAGCTCTGCCTGTGGTACAGCGTACGCTCTATCGTTTCGGGGTACTCCTGCGTGGCCAAAAGCAGATTTACAGACTAGATGTCTTAAGGAATTGGGTATGGAAACAACATTGCGCTACTGTCCATCTTTAAGACACAGCATCTCTAAGGCTGCAGAAGCGCCTTATCATAAACTGGATCCTATTAACCCGTTTCCGCCATTTGAGTGGAAGGAAGTCATTGTCCACGAACAGTCTGCTATAAAATGACATGAGATCAAGAAGCAGTAGGGCATTGCTCCACAATGCCCCAAGTAAACGTAACAAAAAAAAAAAAATTGAAGAGGAACCGAAATGCATTGGAAAATGATGCTGTTTAGATTACCATATGTCCCACGAACTTGATTAGTACAGAACTTGATTAGTACTCGTTTACGCTAATCAAGAGTGTTAATAAAAAAAAAATTCGACTGGGGAGCCAGTCCTATACTTCCCACCTCATATTATGTTATATCAAAAACAGTGATATTGTTAATTATTTAATAATTAAAGAAAACATGCATAGAGAACGGAAAATTCGTATACACACTGTTTAATATTGTTCCACAAAGAGTTGTTCCGCGAACTCGAAAAAAAAAGAAACGTTTCTTAAATTTCCTTAGCATCTGCTGGACCGATTGAGCTCAAAATCTAATCAGCTCTAAGTTTTACGCTGACAAATAAGACAAAATGGTCCTACGTTGTTTCGTTCTCTAGCTATCGAAGGTGAAAAATATGATCACACACACAGACATCATTTCAAAAATGGGTGCAAACGATTTTTAGTGTATAGTAATGTCAAGCCCTGTTCTTATCTCAAAACATTTTGATCGGACCGATTACAATACTTCCCTTACTAAGGTGTGAAGTAAAAAAAAAAAGCCGAAGGCCATAGCAGCGAGCGCTACATATCAATAACGTATTAATAAACTTATAATAATAATAATTATAAGATAAAAATTATTTCACTTACCACATGAACACTGCTCTGTAGATTTCCCGCTAACATATTCTCCGTGGGCTTCTTTTCCGTGGTCTTCTTGGCCGCCCTCTTGGCCTTGCTTTCGAGAAATCTCTTCTGCAACGTTGTTGTCTCATGGTTCTGCTGCTCGCACACATTGTTGAACGCCTGTTCAAAGCGTGGCACACAATCTGTCTGTCGGCGGCGATAGTTCTCCATGCGTCGTCGCAGTCGTTCCACCACCGCCTGATTCTTTGGTGGCATAATGTCACTGTTGACCACACCGGCAGGGACATTCTGATTTGGATTGAACGCCGCCGCCTGCTGTTGCTGCTGCTGTTGTGGATTCTGTTGCTGTTGCACGTGGAGACTTTGTTGTTGCTGGACATTGTGAAGTTGCTGAGATTGCTGTTGTTGATGTTGCTGCTGCTGCTGCTGCTGATGATGTTGCTGTTGCGTTTGCTGTTGATGCTGCGCGTGCAATTGTTGCTGCTGCTGCAGGTGCACAAGGCTCTGTTGCTGTTGATGTAGGTGTTGCTGATGATGCTGAAGATGTTGCTGCTGTTGCAGCTGGAGATTAAGTTGCTGATGCTGATGCTGCTGCTGTTGTTGTTGGGCGGCTGCCTGATTGGCGCTCTGAAATACTGGAAGACCTCCTGCATCCATAAATACTTCTTATTGTTGCTGGATTTACTTGTGTGATGGGACGCTCGAGGGTATAGCGTCGTCCGGAACAAGTAATCACAGGAAAATTTAGTTGCACTTGAATATTTTACGCAAAAGAGGCGATCGTTTGTTGCAGGGTACTTGTATTTGATTAGTAATTTTGTGAACTTGGGGGCTTATGCTGTCATTTAGACGTTGTCTTTGTTAATTTTGATATCAGTCTTCAGTTGTTCAGAAACATGTTGCTGCCCGTTTTTTTGATGCTTTTTGAATTTTTGTTTTTTGATGTTTTCCGCGACATGAAATATGTATTCATTATTACGTGGTGAGAGTTGTTGCGTATGAGTCATGTTTAATGTTCGTCAATAGACACATTATAAGTGGTGATCTCTATTCTTCCACAGATCTGAAAAGAAAGAAGAGAACAGAATGGTTAGAAATAAGTTGAATTAAAACTCAGCAAGCACCTCTCGTCGGGAAACAACAAACCTTCGGGAGTATAATATGTCATGAAAGAGCTTCTCAATTTGCCGTTCGGATTCAGCAATAAATTATAGCGAGCGAAAAACTTAACACGCACAACATAAATGGTTCCGAGAAGCTAGACCTTCGCTCGTCCCGAGCTGTCCTTATTAGCTGTTATTATTAAGCATTAAGCTGAAGAAGTATAGGAATGATGTTGATTAACGGTACAACATGGTCGGTGAAAACAGTAGGCGGTTCAAAGCTCTTAAAAGCGCAAACCAACCAAATCGGTGTCACTTAGAAAATCTGATGATGGATCAACTATGTCTACGGATAACAGAAGTCGAATGTGGTGGGATGGACGATGGGATGGTCCCAAATTCTGATCTCCCGCTTTGTATGAAATACTATACCAGACAACCAGACATCACTATTGATTGCAGAACACTAATCTGCTATTAGGGGTTGCAGTGGCATCAATGCTTCTGCTTAGAAGTTCAGCAGTAGTTCAGTCAGTAGTACTTTGGAGTGCTGAAAGAGCTGACACAGTTTTGTGTCGAGCAGCCATCCAGACATTTTTGCCGCATGACTTCTTGACAGTTGAGAACAAATCTTCGAAAGAATCAGCTGGTCATTCGAAGCTAGCAATTGTAGGCCATTTTCATATTTCGTGCGAAAAATATAACAGGAACAGAATGAATGGCTGCGAGGAGCTGGGCAGCAGCTATTAATTTATTAGAATGGACATCGTTTCCTACTGACAGTAGATATAAACAGCATTTTACCCAAATCCATTTGGTGACGATTTCCAATTATGAAAACATGGCATCGGTGGCTTGCTGAATTTCGGAGGTTATGTAACCAGTCACTTCTGCTAACTCGAACGGTGTGAAGTCCGTATTGCCCAAAGACTTGTTGTCATAAGAATATTTAAATAGCGAGACGAAGGTTAGGTTAAACTTAGTAAAACTAGAAACCGAGTATCCATTCCGCCAAGGACATCGATAAGATGGTTGACCACCTCACTAGCGCTATTGCACGGTCCTACGAGAAGGCCTACCCAATCAGACGTGCAAATGGGAAAAAACGTCCACTCTGGTGGATCGCGAAAATTGCAGAGTTATTCAAGACATCCCGATACTGTTGAAACCTTGCAACAGCAGGGACTATAGGATGGTCAACGTACAGGAAAAATGTCAAACTCCTGAAGAAGGAAATTAGGGCCGCTAAAAGAAACTCGTGGAGAACCCTTTGCGGCTCGATTGAATCGAGAATAGACGCGGAAAATGCTCACAAAGGCACCTAGGCAACTATGCTCCATAGAGAAGAGCAATGGTGTCTGGACGAATTCCCACTGAAGCAATCATACACAACCTACACAGGACCCGAATAAGCAAGGGACTGTGCAAAATCAATGCTAAAATCACGTACAATAAGTTCGACCCAAGGGAGTGTCAACAGCCGGAAGAGCGTCGCGAGAGGTACCCCTCAAGGAGTAGTTTTCTACCCGCTGATCTGCCTCTTAGTAGTAGACGAAATTATTAAGACACTGGAAAACAACGACTTCAACGTTACGGTGTATGCTGACGACGTTGCCATTTTGGTTTTAGGATAATTCGCCCCAAAATACTAACTGAAAGGCTCAATCACACACTATCAATGGTGACCGGCTGGGCCAAAAAGCAAGGTCTGGAAGTTAACCCATTCAAAACCGAGATTGTGCTCTTCACTAGAATAAGATCGATTCCACCTTTTAAGAATCCACGTATGAACGGAATCGATTTGACACTTAAGAGGACGTAATCTTAGATCCAAAATTTAGTTGGAAAGCCAATATCGAGGACCGCGTTAAAAACGCTTACATTGCCTATAACGCATGTTAAAAGATGTTCGGTAACATATGGGGCTTTAAGCCGAAAGTGGTACCACGGCGCTGTACACTGCTGTGGTACGACCCATGCTAATATCGATTGTTTGGTGGAACGCATTTGAGAAGAAATGCCATCTTACTAGTGTAACCAAGACTCAAAGAACAGGCTACATAACAGGATCGATAGAATCAACACAGCGGCACTTGAAACAATGCTGAACCTAACACTCAGGCTAAGGGAAGTAGATCTTAGGACAACAAGCACCTATGGTCACGCCTCCGTTCTAATCCGATGGACTATTACGAATGAGAACGTACCGACTACATCATACCAACCTCAGACTTCGATAGGAGATTTAATATCAAAATACTAAGAAGAGAGGACATGAATGATGGTATAGTATGCACTGAAGAAGAACTAGCCTTCTACACCGACCTGCCCAAAATGGACGCTGGTACTGGTGCCGTTATCTTCTGT
This sequence comes from Matsumyia berberina, assembly GCA_917880715.2. NCBI lineage: Eukaryota > Metazoa > Arthropoda > Insecta > Diptera > Syrphidae > Matsumyia > Matsumyia berberina. The sequence goes on along the minus strand of OU862871.1, from coordinate 46,402,569 downwards.
TAATCCAGAGGGGTAAACCAATCCTGCAAAATTGGAGACGGATGCAACGTTTTTCAAGTTGAGATAACTGCCATTCTACAGGCCACAAAGCTAATCAAAACTGACAGCCAGGCGGTTATTAAGTCTCTGCAGTCAGCATCGACAAAATCGAAGCTCGTAAAGGTCTGCAGACAAACTTTTAACGGTATATCAATGACCAACAAGTTGATCCTATGCTGGGTACCGGGCCACAAAAATATATCAGATAATGAGAGGGCCGACGAACTTGCCAGGAGAGGTGCAGAACTAGCACATGCATATACCCATCCGGTCGCAAAGACACCCATTAGCACTCTACGGGTAAATAAATGAGGAAACCATGATCAGGGCTAATACGCTAATACGATGGTGTTACATGGACACATGTACAATAGCCAGATCACTATGGCCAGCTTTCGATAAGAAGAGTTCCAAAAATCTCGTACAACTTAGTCGAAGGGAAATACGAATCATCTCCGGTGTCCTTACAGAACACTGCGAAATAGGAATCCATGCGGAGCGTCTTAGATTACCCTACAATGACTACTACAGAAGCTGCAGGGACGAAGGGGAAATAGAATCCATGCAGCACCTGCTATGCGAATGTCCCGCAGAAGACTGCGTACTCTTGGTAGTAGCTTTTTCCATGTGCTGGACGACCTTCATATAGCTAATTTTAGGAAACTCCTGAGATTTCAACCAACCACCCAACCCTATCACTTGATTTGACTCCGATGAGTATATTTTTTATGGGTACAATGGACAATGGTACAATGGAAATAAGTCATTAGGACACGCACGAAACCAACCAACCCTTCACAGACCAATAGAATCTTTTTAACGAAAATCTAGATGAAAAATTTTGTGGTCCCATGTCTAGAATTTTGAGGAGTAGTTAGTGGCGCGTCTGAGTGTCTATGAAATCGTATTATAATCAAATAAAGTGTAAAACAAAATTAGCGACCATCCAATTTTTAAAAGATTCGGTTGAAGCTAATCGATCAATTAAATTCGAAGTTAACTGAATATACACAGACTGACAGACGAAAAACGCTTAAATATCATCTGTATTGTATAGAAATCTAATTATTTCTTTAAAAAAAAAATGGTCAGGCTGGAGCACTTTTGAAACTTTTTATCATGAGTACTGAACTTGGCACTGTAGCTAAGTTTTTGGTCTTTGATTCAGTGTTTGTTCCGACGAAAGGATGAAATCGTGGATACAAGCTGCCGAAATGAGATTTCTTCGTTGAATTGCTGCGGTGGCTCGAGTTTAAAACGCCAGAGTAACTGTGGTGCTACGAAGACATCCATGCTTCGATGGCAGATCCCCAACTTGACTTCCAAGATGTGCTGTGAAATTCGTGCCAACAGGTAGGAGACCTCTAGGAAGGTCAAGGATAGCATGGTAAAATCGAGTCCGAAGTCTCATCTCTACGCGTATAGGAAGAGCTGCAGTTGATTCTGAGTCGATGGTAGAAGATCGGAAGATAGGAATGGTTTATTTAAGCACCCTAAACTCGTCCGACCTCTTATTGGATAAGCGGACCATTGCAAATGATGATGATGAAGTTGAGCTGGATAATAAATGTTGAATTGAGGAGCTCTTTTATGACAAATTATATTCCCCGAGCCTTGTCAATCCCCGACGAGAGGTGGTACCGCAAATAATGTGAGGTGGACATGGCTGATGCTTGAACCCACGCCGCTCAGACAGCAGTCCAACGCACCAAAAATCCTATTAAAAAGGATAATTGCACAGACCGACAAGGACTTTGCACTGCTAGGTACAAATATGCGGCCAGCTGTACAAACGGATGCAACATACATATGTAGATGGGAAATTTAAATGCAACCTGTTTATTCTTGAAATTTAATACTCTTGAGGTGAGAAGGACACGTTTACATCAGTCCTATCTTCTAACACCGATTCAATTGCAATTTGATTGACAAAGACTTTCATTGAGTCATTTAGTGTCAATATCACAAAGACCTTGTATTTGTGTACATGCATAAAAGTATCTCATTCGCAAGAAAATCGCTAATAAAGAACACTACATCGTAGATTCAAAAAAAAAAAAATATGTAAATGCACTGCATGCCACTTAATTCATTTAATTGTTGCAATTTACGAATAAAATCTGAGAATATAAATAACTGATGTCACCTTGCTTTGTTCAATGGCCTGGAATGGTCTCTGATGTAATGTCACGATGGAATATTAGATCAGTGTTTACGATTGTACTTTGTAAGAAGCGACGTTGACAAAATTTCGAGTTCGACGGAACATTTTTGTCTACCAACATGGGGTTAACACAAAGGCAGAACTTCATAGCTGCACAGGAGAAGATCCTTGAAATAAATTGGCGTGTTTTATAAGTACTGTGGTAAAGTACTGTGCACTGCAACCTCGTGGTCTATTGTGCCCCCTGTTTGCGTTGTCGAAATCCTTTTGACTTCCGAATTTTGCTAGTGTCTTCCACGCAGTGCTCCTTGCTATTCGGGAAGCTTGCCGTGTGCTGAAAAATTCTCCAACAACCATCTACAATATTGCTACATATGTATATACACTGACAGTCAAGCCGCTATCAAAGGTATTGATTCGGTCACTACATCCTCAAAGCTGGTAAAGCAATACCAGGAGGAATTAAACCAGCTGGGGGTCCAGTGCAGGGTCACTCTCACCTGGGTTCCAGTAAATTTGATGGCAACGGAAGGGCCGATGATCTAGCCTTGGCCACTCACTAGTGGAAGTTGTTAATTTCCACTAGAAGACATTAAGGGCAATATGTAGCACCACTTTCTGAAGACGGCCAACCAAGTGTGTAATAAGTTTAACAACGTCATATCAAGGAATATCTAGCCCGGTCACAACAAACAGAAGACAAACGAGCTACTAAGCAGATCAAGACAAGATATTGCAAGAATCGTAGCCGCTAGCACAGGCTACTGCCCAATAGGAGACAAGCTAGGTGTCCCCCTTAACGGTTTCTGCCGTAGTTGCAAAGATAACAGCGAGAAAGAATTTTTGCATCATATCCTATGTAAATGCCCGACCCTAGCGAGGGTCACGCAGCGCACTCTAAGCAAACACCCTTCTTCGACGACCTGAAAGATATTTCCAAGAAAAATATTGGTGAACTAATCCTTTTCCTTAACTCCACAGGTTAGATTTAAATATCTTCATCTATCAATCCATAACACCCGCTTAGAGCCAGGTCCAATGAGTTGTGGTTACAAAACGGCGCATCCCAGCGCTAATTGGATTCTTTTAGAACTGCCACCTCTACCTACCTACATTCCCCAGCGCTATAATTCTTTGCAGTATTATTCTTGAGAGTCATACACTCTTGATTCGCCTTGGCCAGAATATTCCACCGTAGAGCACCTTCTCTCAGACAGTTGCTCGGAAGAATCTAAGGATGAGAAGCGGGTTGCTATATCCTTGTCTGATTTTTGGAAATTATCTTAATGTTTTTTTTCTTTTGTGGGTAAGAGTCTCGCTGGTCTTATTGCAAAATCTGTATAACTTTTCTTGCACTAACCCTAATTTCCTTAGGGATCTTTGAGTCCATAGTCCCCCGTAAGAAATCCTATTAGGATGCTTAGGCTGTCCTTGTTTAAGCTGAGACACGCTTTGAAACTTTTTCTGTTATAGTAGCTTTCGAGCAAAAGCGCCTGCTAAGACCGTCATTACATGCTTCTATTCCTCATTGCTCTCTGTAGTCGGTGCACAAGGTTTGCCACGTGGAAAATTTGGAATACTGCGTTATACCAATGTTAATGAAGACGAACAAGAATTTTATTTCCGACATTCTCGGATATTTAGTAGAGAGTAACTCTGTTGTCAATGCCCAGTTTATTGAAATAGTGAAGGCACCTCAAAACAAGTCTGGACTTAATGATATGGCCTCAAGTATTTTAATTGCTTCTTGAATGCCTGACAGTATTCCTATGAACGCATCTGTTTATACAGCATGTATTTCAGCTTAAAAGATGCTGATGTACCTTCCCATGGATTCAAAGTGCCCGGTTTTTGGTTTTAATACTCCTGCACTTGTTCCTTATCTAGTTCTGGATCCTTCTGTGTATTTCAGCTTGAAAGATGCTGGTTTACTTGCCCATGGATTCGCTGTGTTTCTTTTTAGGTCCTAATGCTCCTGCACCAGTTCCTTTCCCAGTTTTGGATTTATTTGTATTCCACCTAATTGTGGCTCATTGTACAGATTGTGGATCTTTCTTGTTGCTGAGTTTCAAGAAACAATTTTAAGCAAAGTTAAGGGAAGTTTATTAAGAGTGAAAATACAGTTCTTCTTTTGCCAACCTTAGGATTGTTCTGTTAACGCTGTAATCCGCCACAAGATGTAAGGGATTCAGATTCAAAAGCACCTTTATTGCTGCCCTTGAACACGTTCTCATTTTATTGAGTCTCCTTCACGTTGTGATTAGATTGGTCCTTTTTCCCACGCTATTATTGCTTCACTTGCATGTGCAGGTTTTTTCAATAAGGACATAACAATGAATTTCAGTATTTTCTTCAAACTTTTGCAGAGCCCAATCGGAGAAGTTTCGGCAGAGCGGATGGACACCAATGCTCCGGCCTTTGAAGACCTTCGAATCCGCACCCGAGAGACGGCGCAGTAGAGGAAGACCGCGACCCAGGTGGCGCACTCAAGTGGAAGGGAACCGTAATCAACTTGGCGTGCGACACTGGTGGCAGCTGGCTTAAGATCTATCTTTACTAAGTAAGTTAGTCCTAAAAATCAGAACCTTTGTCCTCATATACTAGGAAAATAATGAAGCACGGCATCATCATATTTTGGGCTTGCTTTTCGTGGTACGGCGTTGGTTCTCTGTTTTTGATTAAATGGCCTATGAACGATGTGGTACGGAAAGACATAGTGCAGAACCACTATGTTACAATATGCGGAGGATAAATGCAGCTTAAGTGCGAATACTACTAAGATAACGACCTCAAAGCTTGTCGAAACCCGGTTCCAAAGAAATCGCATGAAGTTTATGAACATCTTTGGCGAGTCTTGAAAAAGGATGTTTCGAAGACTAGAATATAAAAGTCGTGATCATCTATGGCAGGTGGTCCAAGAAACTTGGAATCAAGTTCCAATCAAACGTTCAATGCACTGGTCGAATCTATGCCACACATGCTGTACTGAAAAATAGCACTGGATACTGGATATATGTACATAAGTATGTATCCACTTTCGCACGTTAATGGCTTGTGGTTTTTTAAGTTTTATTACGACAAATTTCTCGCAATTGTGGGTTCCAAGACATAAGTTGTCAGTTGTCCAGTACACAAAGTGTTGTTTTAAAGTATTTTGCGAAAAAATGGAGTAGAGGAGATTAAAACAGACATTCAAAATAACGTCGTTTTGAGGTGTTATCACATGACGATGCTCGTGTCATGGAAAAGATGCTCGGAAAGAATGAGAAGAAGAACCTTAAGGCTGTCTCCAGGGTTACAAGTAAAGACGTCAGTGTATGCCAGACAAACACTTATAGTCGGAGAGCTGGTAAACGTTTTGGTTACGTCATTTGTGCCAAGGAAATCGATATATTTTTTTTTGTTAAACTGGAGCTAATGATCACAAAAATCGACGTCTGGCAGTATTCTGTTGACCTAATGACTTGTCATATTTTACCACTGCCAGACATTTTGGCCGGGTCTGAAAGGGTGCCAGACGGGTTTAAAGATGCATAAAAACGATAACTGAGGAAAAAGCCTGTATTACTAGACAAAAATGTAAAATCGGGTTCCACAAAGACCACATAAATCGGACGGCAGAAGATTTAAAGAGAGTTATGTATATACATAACTCTCCATACGGCCATATGGTCTGGTAGCTATCAGTCTGATGGCAAAAAATAATTATATCGCAGACTAAAAGAAAGAAACCATCAAGCAGCTAAGCAAAGTGGAGGTAGCCCAAAACTTTAGGGCTGTTTTGTTGTTTTGGAAGAATGGGCACATAATATTGAAACAAATACCTTTTAAGAGGGCGGTAATTTAAATCTCAGTCAAAATTGTCCATAACTAGCTTGGTAATCAACATTTTTCATCTTTACAAAAGCCGGGATTTGAATCGAATAGAAAACTGTTTAAGCCGATGTTAAATGTCCACTTCTGAGACACTAAAGTCTATCCATATACATACATACATATGCATCTTAACGAGCTTTAAGCTAAAATGCGATTATGAGCGATTTTATTGCAAAAATCATGAATTTTCATTCATTTTTTGTCGATTTTTGCTCGTCACTGCACATTCAAAATAAAGTTTGAAAACATTCTTTACATTTAATTGTTTAAGCCGATAAAAACTCAATCCCTATAAGTTCACAGAAGGTTGCCCAAAATCTGAAATCACCCAACCAAATTCGGAAAGTCCAAAAACTAAATCACCTTATCTCGGTCCAACTAAATGAAGCTAACTTTGCATACAGAGTACATAGTACTTCCAAATGAAAATTCCACTTGCCTTTCGGCTTTATCTCTTTCAAATGCCCCCCGCACCTACACCCACCACTCCCCCCATGAAGAACTACATGACAATTGTGCAAACAAATTCCAAAATCCCCTTTCTCGTTATCATTCAAAACTGTACCTAGTCGTTTGCATCAAACATAAATACAAAATGTTATACAAAATGTTATACAAAATTCGATTGAACCACATGCATACATAAAATATACAGAATATTCGTATGTAACATACATTGCACGGATGATCATCAGAGACTCAACTGCGATGGATGTAGATATCGTTTACTGAAAGCGAAAATCTCAACAAAATTACAGTTGCTTATGTCTTTCAAACACTTTCCCAATAAAAATCTCGGTTTTCATTCATTGATTTAGATTTTTTTTTTTATTTGTTTTACTTAAATCCGTTCAGTTTCATTATTTTATTTGAGTGAAATCTATCTGAAGATACTTTGTGTTTAGTTGAACTAAATTTAAAACGATAGTATGAACAAGTGTGTCTACCGAAGCAACAGAAGGATAAAATACACAACAAAACGCAGACTATCAGATAAAAGATTTAAAAAAAAAAAAAAAAAATCAAAACAAAACGAAGGCGAAAAAAAATTCAATCACTGACAACCGCGCTTCGGTCGTTCTCATTTTTAGCACACCGCCACACACAGTAATAAACAAAAACAATACAAAACAGGAACCGTATTAAAATGATAAAAGATTCATTAGACAATAATAACAATTATCTATCTGTGATATGTAGTTTGTGGATATATAGATAACAAAACATTTCAACGACGACGAACGGAACGGCGAAAATCGACAAAAAAAAAGTATCTAAACGCATCTACGAGTATCAAATAGCGAACAAACGAACGAATGGATACTATAACGAACTGCTTAACTGTTTGTAATCCATTTCAACGGACGGTTTTTACAACAAAACATGAGACAACAACAACAACGAATAGAAGAAGCAACACACAACAACAACACACGACACAACAACAAATACTAAGTGTAGTGTACAATTCGAGTACTTTTCAGTGTAAGTTGTGGTGTCTGTCGTCCGCTGCTCCAATGCGAGTTGTGTGTAAAATTATAAACGAGCGCTTGTCGGCGACGACGATGACTACGACCAGATACGTCAGCGTGATATACTAGATGAAAAAAAATTATAATACAAGCACACAGAGCGAGAGAGAGAGAACTGGATTACTCCGGTCTAATGTCGATGACTGACTGACTGGCCATAGTCACAGATGAAGCGCACACAACGCGAGTCCGTCGCACCGAACACCAGAAAATCCAAAGGCCAAGAAACACTTCGTACAGCTGACTGCGAGCAGTTGTAGATACACCACATCATACACCAAGTCCACAGCAGCAGCAGCTAACCTAACCTAAACAGCCAGCCAGCCAGCTAGCAACAACAAATTCTGCAAAGCACTGAGCACACCCGACCCGAGTAGCAGAAACAGGGAATAACAACTGGAAAGAGGAAAACCACGAGGAAGGCGACGACGACAACGATGACGAGGAGGAAATTCGAACAGCACTCACTAGCACCACACAGCACACCAAGTGTACAGAGACCATAGAAATGTGTAGTACGGCGAGTACCTACTATCGAATCGACGGAACGGAGCACAGCAGAGTGGAAGTTGAATACCATGCCTCGTGTACTGCTCGCTGAGGAAGGAAGACAAAGCAATGGAAATCCAAGAAGCGGGTGAATCGGGGTGAAATGTGACGTATACAAAACAACCCTCCAGCGAGAAGCACAAGTGACCACCGTAAACAACTGTGGGGGCTATCAGTAGGCGCCTTGTATTGAAAATTTTCCACAGCAAAGCGAAAGTACCTCAATGGAACCAGCGTCGGTTCATTCACTAGTCGCTTTTATTAACTCAGTGCTCGGTTGGGTGATCGAAACTTATACAATTGGAAATTTAATTAATCAAACTTTCAAATAAACTAATAATGGCATCTATTCGAAGTTTGCCTTTTACTGTGCGGTAAAGGTCTTTTCAAAAGAAAATAATGAAAGATTAAGACAGGTTTGAAAGCAGCATACCGCACTACCGTCCCTAGCTGCAAACGTTCGTTTAAATTTACATGAAACTTCAATAGAGTATGGAATTGAGTCTTAAGAAATGTTGCCTATAAATAACTATGAACTAGAGAAACGTGGGTATACATTCTCATGAGAACTGTTGCGAACTATTTTATACGCAGAACTGTAATGTATGCAATAACTTTACGGTGAACCATAGGGTTCCGTATTGGGACGACAGCTATGAAATAATTTTAGGTTGGTGTGACGATAAAACAGGCCACGAAAGTTTTCACTAAAGTGCAAGCATGACGATAGTAATTATTACACATAATACTACACTCAACCCCAGGCTGATGGACCAATTTGAACCCGACTATCAAGGTTCAATAAAACCATGGGGAAGTGAACGGAAACATTATTGGTGGATTTTGCTGGTATTCAAACCTATACAACACTTCAACGCATTAACCACTAAGCCACGGCGACCATACGCACATTTGTAGTGCTTGAAAACCTCTAGATACGTTCCTACCAATACCATTTATAAGGAAGCCCATAATCGAATAAATGTTCACAAATTAACAGATCCACCATCTTATCAATTTTAAAACAGCCTATGACAACCTTAAAAGAAACCTTTGGAGTCAAAAAAGGATTTAGACCAGATGCCAAGTTTATATTTGACTTCTTTGAAACCAAAGGTGCTTAAACGAATTTTACGAACCTCTCAAGCCAAGACTGGAAATATAGATATTTAAATTTAGTGCAAATATGTACTTGTATACTTTAGAACTCAGGGAGCTGTTTCTAGCCAAAATGGGTTAAGCGGTAAATGACGACAAAAACCAAGTGTATGCTGTCAATAAGAGGGGATAGCCAGCATCAACAAATCGAAAGGACCACCAAAGTGGACAGCTAGAGGTTTGAGGTAGTAAGGGACATTGTCTACTGTGGTTAACATGATGAAAAGCTTGGCTGCAAATGTTTCAACTGCCTAGTGGTTCATACAGATACATCAAATGTCTGTTCGGGCTCTGATAAGAATGTATATTGGGCAAGTTTTTTTTTTTGGATACAATGATGCTACTGTAAACAAGTGAATTGATTCTTCACTTGTCAGTTTCTAGTACCATAAAAACTTGTCTTGCAAGTGAGCTGTCAAGAGCCGACCATCGCCTGACTAGTTCATTGTTCACCTTGTGTTCTTTCAGTGCCCCTGTGACCTTGGATCTAGTCAAGGGATAGGGAGGGAAAACTCCCTAGGCGCAAAAGTTCGATTTTGGACTGTGCTTCCAGCGTAGAGGAGATGGTTGTTGAGTCGAGTGCTTTGATGGCTGCCTTGCTATCGGAGAAGATTGCGACGTTTCGCTTAAGGATTGGGTCTCCGTTAAGCTTACGACAGGCCTCTTGGATTGCGATTATTGCAGCTTGAAAGTAAATGGCGAAGTTCGGAAGGAGAGTCTTTATCGGACGTTAATCATCTCAGTTCTACTTCAAGACTTGGAAAGAGCTGAAAGTAGCTAAGACGCGTAACAGAACTCCGCACAAAATGGTGCGCAGGCGGATGTTTTTTGCCACATACAGCTGATAAACGCTGAAAATATTTCTTTTAGCGTTACCCCTTGTGACAAACTGACCCCACTAGTCATTTCAGAATGCCACCATACTGTGAAGCACAGATGTCTTCCCCTAGTGTTGAGCAAACACAATAGTACGATGCTGCTTCAATACTTGTATTTTAAGCATTTGGTGTACACTTCTGTTTTTTCTGATTTTCTGTTCCGCCCAGTACGTCATCGGATCTGGTCGGCATATTCCGCGATGCAGGAACGTATGCATACACCAAAGAAAGCCTACTCAACCCAACGGCATATAAAAAGCCTTATTCCATCAATAGGTAAACGTTCCCGATATAGGGTTAGCGGCAGTAGACATAAATACAGTATCGCGCTCGTGTTGTAGACGTGAATGAATAAAATCGCGCCTAAAAAAATTAGGCAGAGAAGGAGGGTTGATTCGGTTTGTGGAAAACGCGTGCAGAACATACGACGCTCACAATGACAATCGCATGACAGACTACAACGACGTTTGCCGTCGTTATGCATGGAAGAAGACACTTGCTGCGACGGAACGTTAGCGATATTTCGTTGCGCGTCTATCGCAACACTTACCAGGCTACCAGGAAAATCAAGAGGCTATTCTTATATTTTACTCGCGAAGAGAGAAAAAGAGAGTGCACACGGAACAATAAAGGAAAAGAGTCAAATGCTTGGTGGAACAGTTGGGAGGTGGGAGCGTAAAAGCTTTGCGACTGGCAATGAAATTAAGTGTTGCCAGGATACAAATTTAAGATACAAATGTTTATTGGAGTTCTTATGATTCAGTCTGCATATTTTAAATGAGTTTAAAACGGAATGGGAGAGGTCTACGGTGATGGGTATTAAGGGCAGTCATTTAAAACAACCAACAAATGTTTTTGGTCTTCTAAGGTCTACGGATGTTTCCATACGATTGAAATGCAACCAACTGAGAATTAAAAAATGACGTATTCGCCCCCGTTAATTCGAAGATAATTAACCTAAACTTTAATAAGAAAAATATGCACATTCAAAGAACTTGTAGTTCAGTAATTGAAAAGTTTTTGGAAGAAATTGTGACGAGATGACTTATAAGCTTTGATGTGAATACCATTAATTGTAAGTACACTGAACTGCTGTGCCCATCCTGAGCTGACGCGTCAGCTATTTATTTATTTATTTATTTCATGCTATCTGCTCCGGGAATATAGTATTGTGCAACCTAGTCAGCTTTAAGAAATATGAGTGCTATATTGGAGATCCATACACGTCGCTTTTTTCAACAATACACCTCAGTAATTGACTATGTGTCATATACATATGTATGTTCATACAGTCGAAAGAATCAGTCGTAGGAAGATATCGAAGGCATTGTCTATATTATGCATCAAAGCCATCATTACCTGACTTTCAAGTTATCAGTCCAGGAGGATACTCAACATAAGATAAACGTGTAAGAAATATCTTGAAGAATGAATCACTGAAGCTGAGAAGTTAAGTTGACTTGATATACACCTAAGTCACGAAACTCATACCCCCCTCATATTGCGAACTAAACCAAGGACGGGAGTTTCATATATAGTCTACAACCGTAAATCGAACTCGTCATCTAGAACCACACAGTCCTTCAGGCGGAAGTCTTTGCAATCTTTAGAACGGCAGCTGCAATTAAGCGCTAACAAATCCAGTATCGTGCGGCAAAACTTTCTCGACCGCCAAAAGAAGGTGCACATCTTATGGGTTTTGGGGCAGGTACATAAGTAGGTGTAACGTGAAACGAGAAAGCCAACAATCTGGCGAGAGAAGGGACAGGAAAAAAGGTGCTACCATGAGCGCATCAACAGTTGTCAAGGCAGCAATCAAAGACAGTGTAAACCCGGATTTCACAAATACAGAGCAGAGCTCTCTACTTGATCCGTGGTGGGATCCCTAGTCACGAAATCAAACAACACTCTTGCAGGGAACATTAATCTCAACAAGCATGCACACAGAACTGGACTAGATGACAGAGCAATCTGCAAAAACTGCGAAGATGAATAGGACGATCTGGAACATTGGCACTATCGCTACAAAATTACGTCAAAAAGTACTGAGATCTATGTGGAAACAAAGCCTAGCGCAAATAGTAAGTGATCAGTGAGATCCTGGAGTCTGCCGGAAACACGACCCCGCATACCAACCAATCAACCAAGCATTGTGTGCCATTTCCTGGATATTTCTAGTCGGTTGGCACAAGATTCATTCGTAATTTCATATATATAAAATGATTTACATATGTATGTTTTATGTACAGAGTTTCGAGCTCTGATTGCACTTTTAAACATCATTTAGGTCTACATCGCAGAAAAAAACTAGAAAACAGTCTCGTCTGCGAACTAAAAAGCATCTTATCTTATGTATTTCTTCTTAGTGCCACTATTTTTGTGTTGGCAATGCCTTCCTCCCTCAAAACTTGTTTTTTTGCCCAAATATCATGCAATCGGAACAAAGCAATGAAATGTAGATACAGAAAGTGGGAGAGACAAAGTGAGAGCAAGCACACTTGTAGTGAATATTCACAGTTCATTCTGGTGCTTGTCTCCAGCTTTTACCAGTCAGCTGCTATTTCAATACACCGAATGTACATACACATGTAGAAATCAGATTTGTTGCTACAACAGAAAATTGTTACGCAATGTGGATACTTTTTCTCATCCAAAAAAGGATCGTCTGCGCATCATCAAAATTCCTCACATGCATTCCCGCTTCACACCATCCGCACCGAGTGGAGATTTAGTAAAAATGACTCAAGTTTATGTTAACCCATCAATTGTATCTGATGTATTCACGGAATGTGGACGGAGTGACTACACCACCGTCGCGTGTTCATTACCTCCTACAATGCCTCTCTCCCTACGCTTATTGAAAATTGCTGCGCGTCTAGTGACATGGGCATTTGAATATAAAGCTCGATGAAATTTCTGTGCGCCTGGTAGCTGCCAGGTAAGAACAGCATGGAGTGTGACGACGACGACGAGGTTCGACAGTGAATGTCGAAGGAAAGCCATAGGCTGTGGGAGCTTATGTTTTCTTCATTGAAAGGATTTTCAATGCAATAGCACGGAGGAAGTAAAGCGAAGTGTTGTATGATTTATTTTCTACTGTGCGAAGGCGGAGGTAGTTGATAGGAAACTAGTACAATAAACGTCCCCCTATTTAAAGAATGATGGTATGGGTCACTTATCTTGAGGCTGCTGCCATTTGTTGGTAAAATCAACGACTTTTTTAGCAAACAAAACAGGCAAGATAAATTGATCACGTAAGACCTCTATTTGAAGATAGATATATTCTCGGCTTCTTACATTATTCCGAAATTGACCTTTAAGAAAGATCTCCTGATCAAGTTCCCTTCCAGAAAGGTTAGCAGATTGATTATGGATCCATAATGGGTCAGTAGACGAACACAGGCAAACGAATTTCAGCTGCCTGCAAACACATTGCTGGCCGAGATACTAGTAATCTGTAAGTAAAACTTCATGTATTTACCTGACTCAAAAAGGGAACTTTGAAGTTCTAATGAACAGCCAAACCGTGGTAAAACAAAGTAAGACACTGCACGTTTACCTAAGCCACCAACTTTTCATTGACGAACTGGCGGACATGCATACATATGTATAATGGCTCTGCTCTGAATGAATCCTTTGGAGAATATTTCACTGCGATTGCGGATATGTAGTTAAGAGTGTTATCCACGGGACGCCTCCCTGATGGCACGGATTCCATGGCCGACATTGAGTTCCCCGCGTACAAACTCATGGCTTCAACTATATTCAGCGAACTACTAAAAGAATCAAAAGAGTTGTATTTCAAGTTAGTAGGATTCTAAAGTTAACGGCGACGACGAAACAGATTCCGTTATCAGGGCGAATGAACCCCTGCCAAACTCGTCCGTGTGTGCAGGATGAAGATGGAGAACGCATGCTGCTCCATCAAGGTCGGTCAAGACCTCACCGAGACCGTTGATGTCAGAAAAGGATTTAGACAAGGCGACGCGCTGTCATGCGACTTCTTCAACATCGTTCTTGAAAGAGTTGTGCAAAACTCACGCGCCAACACCAGAGGCACAATCTTTCAAAAGTCCGTCCAATTACTCGCATACGCCGACGATATTGACATAATCGGAAGAACGCAGTGTGATGTCACTGATGCGTTTGCGAGTATTGAGACAGAGGCGGCGAAGATGGGTTTAGCGGTAAATGAGGGCAAGACGACGTATATGTATGCTGTCAACAAAAAAGGACATTCAACAGCGACGTCTCGGACAGAACGTCACTATGGACAGTTATAACTTTGAGGTAGTTAAAGACTTTGTCTACCGAGGCTGCGCTAACAATTCAGACAATGACACCAGCGCTGAGATACAACGAAGAAAAAATCTTGCCAATTGCTGTTTCTTTGGGCTAAGAAGGCAATTGAGTAGCAGAGCCCTCTCTCGTACAACTAGATGCTTGACGGCGCAAAACCTTGAATCATGGACTCTGCCAAAAGCGGATGACGTTGCTCTTGCCTGTTTCGAGAAGAAAATTCTTCGGGTGATTTTCGGAATAGAACTGAATTGTGCGTGTCATATTTTCCGAATCAATGGAAGTGACCTACAGTTTTAATACCGGCCCCAAATTGAGAATTGAGACGCTTTTTTACGACAAGTTATACTCTCGGAGGTTTGTTATTGCCCGCCGAAATGTGACACCCCGACATTTTTGTTTTGTAATTTCTGGACAAGAACCTATGTCAGTGAAAGAATACAACCATTTTTTAATATGTCGAATCCATTTTGATTCTCTAAAAATGATTTAATTCATTCAATGACTTCAATCGATTGAATGCCCCAAATGGATCCAATCGACAGAATGCATTCAGGGAATGCTAGTGCCTCAAAAAATGCAAAGCAATAAAAACGATTGCAATTTTCTTCGATTTAAGAATTTTAATTGCTGCAAATTACTTCAAATTGAATGGGGATTTGCAAGTCCTTACAGAAGCCCACAACAAATCCCCAAACACCCTGTGTTTTCATACCATTGTTGATGTTTACAAAATTTTAAAATTTAACAAAACTCCTGTAAAGAGAATCCACCGCCAAAAGTCGGTGTAAAATTCACGAAACCTTATCTCTTCGTTATCCTTTCGAAATATCCTGTTCACCTAATTCTTTGTCGACACTTTATCAACAAAATATTGGAGAAACTCGCTGAAGAAATTTACTCTTACAACCTACACTGGCACCTCGCTCCTGGTTTCGGGCGCATGCACTTGTGTGGAAACCCCAAAGACGACAACCATTTCGGGAATCCTTACGACTGATAAGAGAGAGAGATAGCAGAGAAACTAAGCATTTGATAAACAAACGAACAGCGAATCATAAGTCGGAGAAACATTTCTTCATCCGCTGTTTGCGTTATTTCGATTCACGTGACTGTCGTGGCTGTGTTTGCCATCGACGAAGAGATGAAAGGAAGAAAGCAACAGAGGATTGTCAAGGAAGTTTGAGTAGATGATGCGCGTCGCAACACCACCGTTGGGCGGTGGTCTGCACGAATAACCGGTTTCACTGTGGTTTTCTTCACGAATTTTACGCCACCATTTCTGAGCTCCCAGTGGTTGATGGAAACTAACGAACAAGAGAGAGTAGTTGCCCATCACCGAAAGAGGGACATGTGCAGCAGCAACCAACACTTCGTTATTGCTCTTGAGTTGGGGTGGCATGTGTTAAAGTCGGAACAATGTAACGGGGGATTTTGCAAGCTTGTGAGAATCATAACGTGCTTGTGACAAAAATGTTGAAATAGGATTTCTAATCAACAAGACAAGTCTCCCTTCTGTAAATAAGTTTTTCCTTCTCCTAATGAAACTGAGTTCTCCAAAAGCCTTCATTTCACACTGCAATGAAAAAATAAAAACGTTCTCCATCCGACATTACTCAGCTCATTGTGCACTATTGCTTCATTGGCCATTGTGGCGTCACCTAATAAATAATTCGCTAACCCTGCACATTTACCATTGTGCACATAGTTTCACATGCTCTATGCGAGGTGCTTGCTGCTTTTAGTACAAGTATACACGGGGTACAGATGTACACACAGTATGGATACATAGAATGTATGTATCTACACACAGATTTCTTTGCGGATAGCAACCGTAATCAAACTTTGAAATGTTTGAGCGTATTATTGGTTATTTTTGTGTAGCAAACAGTCAGTACGCCTCCCACGGCAGATGTGGAACCAAAAGGACTTGTACATCGAGAATTGGTTTCGATTTTACTTGATGGAGTTCGATTCTTGGTGAGTGAAAAAAAAGGGTAGCCCTGGTCATATCTGGACCTCAAGCAGCAAGGCAGTTTCCACTTTGGTTTTCATTGACGTTAGAAAGCCATATTAGGCGCCCAAACGTCTCTTGAATGGGAAACTTAGATTGTACCAGAAGTGGACCAATCCAAATCGTGGAGCTATTAAAGATTTCCTTACTCGATTGGCAATATTATCCTCTCCACGAAAGCTTTTTGTCCAGAATTAGTCTAAGGTACATATTTGGCACCCTCTAAGAAGTTGAGCGGTGTACCATTTAGTTCGCGTGCAATAATATGTACGTCGAATTTTTTAAATTTAGATAAAAAAAGGTCGTCTTCCTTTTAAAAGAGCGACACTTGTGCCATAGCTATTCCCACAAGACCTCAGATTGTTTATGCCATACCATATTTCACATTATATCCTATAATATCTTAGCAAACTTACCCCAAACGGAATTGCAAAATCGTCGAAATATGCAACAACGCCGCATCTTGCATCCCACTGTTCAGGAAGTGAGTCAAAGATAGGAAAGTGATACAGAGGAAAGAGCTTTAGTTAAGGCAGAGACTACATTGTGCGTTAAAAACAACGTCCATTGCTGCACTGGAGACAGTGCTTCAACTGCTTCACGCTGATATCTTTGGGAAGCTAATGGCAGTTCAAGCGGTAAAAATATATACAGATCTAAAACAGCGATTAGGACGGTGGCAGGAGTATTCTACTACGCCCTTGATAAAGTCGTATTTAAGCAAAAATTATGACCCACTGGAAAGCTGCGCCTTAGAAACAAAACAAGATGCAACACCAGATCACTTTAAAAATTTGGGAGAACCATCCGCTCCTATCGATTTGATTACACTTATCCTTGATATCGACGCCAGAGAAGTGATCCCAGATAAAATGCTGAAGAGATTTCGCTTCTCCAGAAGGCTCCAGCTAGTTCTAGGTGACCGCCCATTCGCAATTCCGATACATAGGTGGCTACAAATTGGAAAGTGGCAATATTGGAGGGGGTCTATACCTGTAGTCCCAATTTCTAGTGCGCAGAGATACTTGAAAAGTAACCAGACATCTTTCAATTGGAGGTTCATGCAATCGACATACAATACATGCACGGGAATCCCTGAAAAGGAAAAGGAACCCGCATACATACGTATATACATATATTTGGACAGCCACTAAGGACCCTTAGATATCCCTACCGAATATCGATTTCATCCCAAGAACCCCTGCTTGGAAAACACGGGAAATATCCGAGAGACTTATGGATATTTTAGGGTCATCATTGGTGATTTTTGAACCATCCACAAAGACCGTAATCTTATCAACTGAGATAATACCGTTTCTCTATCAGCACCATACAACGCGAGGTATGGTGTATCGCAGTCCAAGACGGAAGCCGTCTTATCTGTTTTTTTTTTTAAACGCCAAAATATATTCATTTAAGATAGAGCAGTTTCCAATACCGTTATTCATTTTTTCATTTATTTAAATTTACAGGAACATGACAAAATATTCCTAAAATTGCCTGCTTGGTGTTTTATCTGTAAATTTGGCAGTAATAAATGCAAAAAAGTGTCTAGGGCTGCTGAGGGTGTTGTGCGAAAAGTATCACAATGGACCACCCTTGTCTATGTAAGTGTGTTTCTGTCTGAATTTACCTAATCTAAATTAAGGCAGGATTAGGCACCACCCGGTTATTCAACTTTGTCGGATAAGTAAACTGTAGCTTTTTGGTAAATAATTAATCAAAGTAATTAATTTGTTAAAATGTAGAAAAATTATAATACGTATATACCAGAGATTAAAACGAGCCGAGTACATTGTACGAGTTGCGAGTACCCAATCGGAAAAACCGAGTGCGAACGAACAGAGTACACACACAACGCACTACTCATGAGTGCAAACCATTCGCGAGTTGCATGAATCGCGAGTCATAGGACGAAACGAACGAGTACGAACGAGTTTCCAACCAAACGGTTGCAACCGAGTACGAGTATAAACGATTCATTTGATCGTGAGTATGATTATTCGCGAGCATGTTGAAAAAAAATTAATCGTTCGCCAGAATCATACTCGTTCGCGAGTATATTCTATCTCTTCAAGGGTGGTAGCGATTCAAACAAAATTTGGCTGGTGTTGGAAAATCCCACACCATAATAGTTTTATTAGGATAATAACGGAAGTGAAAAGAATGTCATTAACTGACTTTTGTATAATTTTGGGATATCCCAACAAATTTGCGAATGTTTTTATGATAAGTGAATTACGAATGTGAGATTTCTGGAACTTCAAAAACATTCTGCAAAGCGATAAATATTTAGGACACAAAATTTGCTCAATTCGTGTAATAAATAAATAAATATCTACTAATAAATTCAATTGACAATTTATATTGACTGTTCACAAGCACTTTTACCACTGAAATGAAAAAGAGCAATAGAAAGTAAATTCATAAAAAACCGCTTTTTCCCCTACAAACCATCAAATTTCTCAAACAATTTCTTTTTGTGCGAACAGCACATACCACTCGCGAACAGCACCCTTTTTTCCGAGTACTCGCTTTTTTTGCGAGTACTCGCAATTTTTCCGAGTACTCACAAATTAAGTAGCTGCTCGCGATTCATTTTGGTTATGAGTAGTTGGCACAGAATTTGATCGGGAGTACGATGCGTTGGGATCGAACAACTCATGAGTACAAACCACTCGCGAGTTTTATGAATCGCGAGTCATAAGACAAAGCGACGAGTACGAACGAATAATAGCAAAATCTTCAACTGTGCGCACATGTGCGCACATATTCGTTTTAATCTCTGGTATATACATACATAATATTCTATTTTTATGGATTTGTTATTAATTAACCCTGATGCTGAAGCTAAGGCTGTGATGTTACTCATCTGCGCTATATTAACTTTTCTTACCGTCTTTCACACGTAACATTAAAGATTATTACCTGCAAAAGAAATTAAAAAATAATAATATCATTTGTGAATAAACGAAACTTTAATTTGAAGTATTTAAATCAAATATTCGAGACATTGTTTAATCAATGCTTCACAAAAATCGGTAAAATTTCGTTTGGTGAGTCGATGAATTTAAATCGCAACTACCGGACTTCATTACTCAAGTAGTAGTTGTAGTAATGCTTTAGCCAGAAACAGTGGCAAAAGGAAAATATAGAAATCTAAGATGAAGTTTTTCACTCAAAGTTTAAACCTGAGTTGAGTTATTCAAAATGATGAATCAATTCAATTGTAAAAGACATTAACTAAGAACATTTAAATTTCAGCATCACTTATACCGGAAGCTTTCAGAAGGTTCTGCTATAACAAAATCTTTAGGTATGATTTCTATCTGTGCCATCCATGGGATTCCGCCAGCACACCTATTCATTTTAAATAATATTCGCACCTACTAAACTTAGACTTTAGTATGAAAAGCATTACCGCCTACAACCATCGGACCAGGATGTTTTCCTTTTCTCAAAATGCATCAAGACACGAGGATTTTAATAAGGCCGTGGCGGTGCAAAAAAAGGACGACAGGGCTTCGCGAGCACTACTAGCAAAGGAAATGAGGCTTCTTCAAAAGTATAAGACACAGTAAGCGCGCAATTGAAGCTATTTAGAGATTATTTGCACTTCAAAAACATTATATGGAAGTTTTTTTTTCAAAAGTCGTTTCAAGGTAGCTAAGCCGTTTTAGGTGTAGAAATAAATAGGAAAACGTTGTAGTAAGGTCACAGTGGGTGCTACGGATATCTACTTTTGCAGACACTTTATCAAAGACCAACATCCCGCTGTCAGTTAAAACGAATCATTCAACAGACAATAGCCAACAGTTCTTTTTAAAAAATTATGAAAACGAGGTCCAAATAGCAATGGCCAAACAAGAATTCGACAACGCTGATGGACCTTACAGCTTACCAGCCGACTATTTATGGATGACTTGGTAAAGAGCATTCACCAACTCATTTCTGAGATTCAATCAGAAGAAGTCCAAATCGATACCCACCATCTCCATATCGATTTATAGGGACGCGTTTTACCAACTTTTAGCATTCCTGCCAAACCCGTCTGTTTGTGCAAGATGACGATGAAGAATGCTCGATGCTCTTACAAGATCTATAACAATCTCACCGAGAACTCACCATTTTCTAGGGTACACGCATAAGCTCTTGAACTGCTCTTCTCATTTTCTTTTTTTGTACAGTTTTTTAGTCCGTCTGATTAGGGTCTTATTAGGGTATTAGGGAAATTCTATCATTTTCTTGTAGCTAGCTTCCATTATTGCACCATATTTTTGTGTGTTGAACAGGTAGTACAAGGTGGGGTGGACAAGAACCACCCCCGTCCGACGAGTAGAGATGAGCAACCACAAGGGTGCCCCGTCCTCGTCACCCGTATCAAAGTTGCCTTCGTGGCCTTAACCTGGCTCACATCAATTTAGATAATGTGACTTCTTTAACATCACGCTTGAACGAATTGTAGGGAACTTTCTAGCCATCACCAGTGGCATAATCTTTCATAAGTCTGTGCAACTTTTTGGGTACGTCAACGGCATATATATATCATCGGTAGAACTCAGAAAGCTGTCACCGATGCATTCGCGAGTGCAACGACGGAAAGGGCAGAAATGGGTTTAGCAGTGAGCGAGTGCAAAACCAAGTATTCGCTGTTAACAGATGAGACACTCAGCATCGACCAATCGAACAGAACATTATAGTGGACAGCTACAACTTCGAAGTAGTAAGGGACATTGTCTACCTTGACTCTGCTATTACTTCTGATGATTACCAATCGCTGTTTCTTTGTGCTGAGAAGGCAATTAAATAGTTGAATAGTAAGACCCTATCCTCAACAACTAAAGAGACTTCCTTAAGCAACCTAGCAATGCTTTATGGCGCTGAAGCATAAAAATCTATGGAAGGCATATGCTCGTTTCGAGCGAGAAATTCTTCGTAAGAAATTCAGTCCCGGCTGCGTTGACAGGCCTTGGAGGAGGAGATTTAACCACGAATTGTACGAGTAGAACGAATGGATACCAACAAACCGGTCTGCAGAATCTAACCCAATGGGCTGGAAAGGGTTATAGGAAAACCTCACGTAATGTAGCACGAACATGTAGACCAGGACTTAAATTTGTTGTTTAAAGTCATGTTGCAACTCAAACTGATACGTCCCTGGATAAGTGAATATGTAAGTATGTGAAGATAAAAGTAATTCACCATCTTAGGATTAAGTCTCCAGATTTTAGCGATAAGTCCATGAGGCTAAAGTTAGTTCACCATCTTGAGACTTAGTCTCCAGGTTCTAGCAGTAATTTCATGCAAATTACAATGCAACCTAAAATTCTTTATGCAAACCAAAGTCACGAAATCATGTCCAAACTTTAAGTGTGTAGCAAGTATGTAGTGTAGTACAAAAAAAGAGTATCACACAAAACTAAAACCTGAATTCAACAAAAGCTGAAGCTGGAAAAAGTAATAAACCTGACAATTAAGTCCTACTACGGACCACACAGAGCCAACTGCTTTCCATGCGTCGTAAATTTATGAACACTACGAAGAATAGCAGAAAAAGCAAGCGCACCTTTGATTAAAGTTTTCCTAGGCCGGTTGCAAAGTGGAAACCTATGACAGATATTCTTCATTTTTACGTGGTTCTACCACCATTTAGATACACAGCGCGATATATGCACTCAGTTTGCTGGTGCACTGCATATATGGGTCAACATCACTTCCAACGACACAACGAAGCCAATGCCACCGTCACCGTCACTAATTCTGTAAATCGGTTTTTGTCGCATTAAGCGTTCTTCGACTTTCCAATGGATTGGAGCGCAAAAGTTTTTGTTTTCCTCCAACGATGCACAGAACTTGACTTGTGTTGTGCCTCCCACTCACCGGCCATCCCATCGACATCATCTAATTTCAGATGAACTAGAATGTTGCAAAGTGCAATCTACGATGTTTTCTGAATTCTTGATGACTGCACAGAGAGTAGATTTTTTTGTGCATGCATTTGCTTGGAAATACATTCGATAGATACTCGTTTGAGGGCTGGAAAGGAGAAATGTAGACAAAGAGATCGCTCTGGAATTTGAGATACTTTTCGAATTCGTACAGCCAAGCTAAAACGTAAGCAAGTACTTGTTGTTTTCCGTACAACGAAATGTAATTCTCGATATTCGGTTGAAATTGTGTTTGGTTGGCTTCATGATTGCCTGGTAGTTCGGAGTGAGTTCATTCCATTGTGAGTCTGAGTTTGTGTGCCGTGTCTCTTGGAGCACTCACTCTTGTCCAGTCACCAGTGGATGGAGTTTAATTTGTTGCTGTCGGTGGTTGGAGAAATTGCGTCTCTCTTTCTCTCTCTCTCTACCGCTCTCTTTAAAGAAATTACTGAGGCTTTACTCTTCATAATGAGAAATTAAAAGAAGAAAAATTTGAGAGACCGTTTGGGTAGGCAGAAGGGGTTCGAGATAAATTAATTTGCAACACCAGACATGGCACCCCAACCTTCTTATTTGGTCATTGGAAGAACGTTTGATTATTTTTAGACAGATGAAGGAGACCTTGGCAGTTTTATTTTTATTCACAGTGACTGCAAGGAGCAATGACAGTACAGAGACGTGCTCAACTTCTTTACCAGCATTAGAAACGTTTCTCCATCTTCTGCCGTTACCAAGTAAGTAATAAACCATGTATTAGGGGGTCTTATTGACTGAGGCTTTTTTAAGAACAACAATTGAGGACACTGCAATATTTTTAGGAGAGAGTCCCTCCTATGATAGCAACGTACACAAAGAACGAAAGTTGACTATTGAGAGCAATGTAACAAAATGAATTTCAATAGGTACCGATAGATCTCAAATCATAACCGCAATAGACGCCGGTATTTATTCTAAGGAGCCAGATCCGGGCAGTATGTGACCACAGGAGCAGTCCTGGAAGGAGTTTGGCGAGAAGTTGAACCGTGATCACAGATCTGCAAACAAGGTGTTCTGGCAGACCATCCGCCGCCTCAGAGGAAGGAAGTTTAACGTCATCGAAGGAGTCAAATCCAAAGATGGAGTACTTCTTTCCGATGAGAAGGACATCTTGCGCAGATGGAGCGAGCACTTTTCGGAGATGCTCAATCCCGAACAGGGTACTGCAGATGATTTTGAGTAGGGCGGAATAGTCCCACTGTAGAGGAGGTGATTTTGGCGATTAAAGGGCTAAAAGTCGGCAAATCTGCCGGTGTGGATAAAATCCGCCCAGAAATGCTTAAGACTTTGGGTAAAGAGGAAGTGCAATGGTTTTCTCGTGTCATTAATGTGGTCTGGGAGTGCGGTGAAATACCTAGCGATTGGCAAACTGGTGTGATTGTTCCTCTTTTTAAGAAAGGGGATAAGAGGGATTGCTCCAATTATAGGGGTATATCTCTCTTAAGTCTCGGAAAAGTCGGAAAAGTCTTTGCTAAGGTGTCGGAAGCGAGTTTTAGAGCTGTGGTTGAGTCCAGGTTGGGCGACGAGCAGTGCGGCTTTCGTCCAGATAGAAGCACAACCGACCAGCTATTTACTCTCAGAATAGTACTTGAGAATGCCTGGGAGTATGCCAAACCTATCTACAGTTGTTTTGTGGATTAGGAGAAAGCATATGATCGGGTCCCTCGATGTAAACTCTGCTTCAGGAGTAAGGGATTGACGGTTCTCTTCTGCAAGCCATTCAATCCATATACGCTAACTGTAAGAGCTGTGTTCGGGTGAACGGCATTAAGTCGACATTTTTCAATGTGGACGTTGGACTTTGCCAGGGATGCGTTCTGTCACCTTTTCATTGTGTATATGGATTGGATGTTACAGCGCAGCCGTGGTGGTGAGGTGTTCAAATTGAGAGACTTAAGGATAAGTCATCTGCTTTTTGCTGATGACTTGCTCACCCTTACGTTCACCCAGACCGAACTTTAGCGCGCACTATATAGGTTCGTCGCCATCTGTGTTGAAGCTGGGATGAAGGTTAACGAAACCAAATCAAAGGTAATAGTAATTTCCCGAATGCCTGTTCAATGCACTCTGCATGTGAGTGGAGTCCCATTGAAACAGGTGGAAAAATCTAAGTATCGAGGAGTCCTATTCACGACTGATGGAAGGAGCAGAACTGAGTTATCCTGAAGGATTTGTCAAGCTGGAGCAATTTGGAGACAGTTTGGTCAACTTTTATCAGGAGGGCTGAACTTGGCATCGGAGCTATCGGTCTTCAATTCAGTGTTAGTTCTGACCCTTACCTAGGGTCATTAGATTTGTGTTATAACTGAAAGACACTCAACGTCGAGCAGCTATTTCTTCAAACGGAAAGCTTGATACTTCGATGGTTTGGGCACGTTTAACGCATGTCCCCAACTCGGCTTCCAAGACATGCCATGGAATTCGTCCCATCAGGTAAACGTCGCCTGGGTAGGCTTTAATGAGATCGTCAGATCAACTCTGAAATCTCACCTCTACCCGTATGGGGATAGGTTCTGATGATTTAGAGTTGTTGGCGGAAGATCGGGGGATGTAGAAAGTACACGTAAGCACCCTAACCCCGCGACCCTCATAGTGGATAAGCGGGTCATTGAAAATAATGACAATGGTGATAATATGCAAAAGACGCGAACACGCATTGTCACTAGCGAACGGCCGAGCTAAAGAACGGCAGACAGATGGGGGCTAGCACTACCATTAGTGAGCATTTCCTTGTATCATCACTGTAGCGTATGTATTTCAAGTGGAAATGATACTGATTAAGGAATCCTTGTCCTGATTGCAGTGAAATGTTATATCTGCTTTGGACATTAGCATTTTTACAAACAGCCAAGCGGCAATTAAGATCGTTCTCACTTACACCAAAGATCGCCATAAATTGTCGCTCGTCTCTCATTGAGATGACAAAACAATTCAACACTCACCTTAGCTGAGTGTCAGACTACAGAGCCATTCCAAGAAATTGCATGGCCGACCCGAATGACGAGAACGGCGACACTGTGTCTACATGTAAGCATATCCTGTTCGCTGCATGTAAACATATCCTTAAAACGGGCGTAATTAGGAAATCAAACCACAACTGGGAGGCAACATGCTAAATCTCCAGACAGACCTGGCCTAAACTTCACTATATTAATGCGACCTCAAATTAGAACTGTTATCGGACACTGTCCTAAAGGCCTTCATGCCGAGAGTCTAGGCAAACGACTTCTGCAGAAGCTGAAGGGATGGAGAAGAAAAAGAAACCTTTCTTCACTTCCTATGTACCTGTGTGGCCCTGTCCAAAGATCTGCGAGCCAGAAGTACTGTTCGCTTCACAATAAGCTCTAATTGGTTTCATTAATTCTCAGAGTAGTTCAGGATAAGTGAGAGATCCTGTGATATCACAACGGACCGCGTCTGGTCTAAGAACGTCTGCATACAGTTGCGAATAGCCACTTCAACCTAAGGGGAATAACATTATCACACAACATGATTGTGGTGTTTAAAAACTCATATTTAACCAAAGAACACAGTATAATACACACAAATACGTATGTGCATACATACATACAATACTTATCGCAAGGACGAAAATATCAAATTGTTTCAGAGCAAGACAAAATAAGAAGTCTTCCACTCTACCAAAAGAATTTCGCCTCTAAAGCACTACTTGAAATTTTTCCAGGATTTCGTATGCTCAAGTAAATAAAAATACAAAAAAAATAGCAAAAGGAGGAATTGCCTCCTGTGAGGATTGAACTCACGACCCCTGGTTTACAAGACCAGTGCTCTGCCACTGAGCTAAAGAGGCTGATGATTCAACCGTGACAAAGTTCTAATATTTGTACACACACTGAAAGATAATTTCTTTCATCTTCCATCTTTCACTCCCTCCTAAACGGCTTCAGAAAACAGTTTTAAAATTTTCTCTTAACAATTCACAAGCAACTTGTGAGATTGGATTTACATTTTCTTTGTTGTAATAGATAACAGCTACATCATATAAAAATTTTACATCGATAGGATTTATGTAAAGCAGTTGGATTACTGATTATACGAAATAAAAAAAAGATGACTTGTCTTTACCCCAGATGGGACTCGAACCCACAATCCCCGGCTTAGGAGGCCGATGCCTTATCCATTAGGCCACTGGGGCAGTTGGGTTCCAGCTGTCAAAGTGTAATGTTGTTAATTTTCAAATATACATACATATGTATGTATGGATGTTAATATGTAGTAGATAACTGACATTATTGAATCGGCGTCATTGCCAGTGTGTGAGAAGTTGTAAAGCAATTTTTAGGGTGGTTGCTGGATGAGTGCTGTTTAAATGACAATTCTGTCTGCAGAGATGATCAATGAATATGTAAAATGGCGTTAGGTGAGGTAAGTGGTCTGACTTTGGAAGAAAATCCCCCCTCGTCACAATTAGATCAATGAATGTATTTACATACATATGTATGTAGAGATGTAGAATCCCTTCCTCGTGAATATAGTGTTTCGTAGTAGAAAACATCAGTGAAACAGTAAAAAACCATTAAGCTGTCTCCATGATGTTTCAGATTACTTAACTTGGTCTCTGCCAAAATTCGAGGACCCCTACCTAGGCGCGAAAACTTCTGAAGAGATCGTAGTGAAACATTCATATCACCATGCAGAAATGCGTGCAAAGGATACTCACCAACGACACGAACTGCATCTAAAGTACTACTCAAAGTGGAAACGTTTAGTTCGGACAACAGCCTTGGTTTTAAGGTACGTGAACTATCTAAAGGCTTACGTCGCATGTAGATCACTTCAGACGGGATCGATAGACAAATGCGACATTGAATTACTTATATCGCCAAGCACAACTGGACTCTTACCCTGATGAGATAGCTGCTATTGAAAGGAAC
The DNA here is from genome assembly GCA_917880715.2 of Matsumyia berberina. Lineage (NCBI taxonomy): Eukaryota > Metazoa > Arthropoda > Insecta > Diptera > Syrphidae > Matsumyia > Matsumyia berberina. The sequence continues at coordinate 46,375,202 of OU862871.1, read as the reverse complement.
AAACAACGCATAAAAAAGGCAGTCCTCTCTACAAGCTCTTACCGTACAGCGATGAAAACCGAGTTCTACAAGTCAAAGGTAGAATCGACGCATGCAAAGTACTCTACGAATCTGAAGTAAACCGGCCAGTCATCCTCATATGCAACACTACAGATCTCCAATGTCTCAATTACCTGTGCATCGTTAATTAGGTTCCCTTCACTATTTCAAAGAGTCTCCGATCTGGCTAAGCAACGGGTAAATGTCAGGGGGTGCTAGCAAAAGAAGTGCTATGCGTACCTGTCTGACACCAGCCTATAAACTTTCCAGGCCTCCCTCCTCTAAAATGTAAGGTTCAAAGTTTGGCTGCAGCCTGCGCCATAAAGTTTCATTTCTCACACGACTTTTAATCTAAAGAAATACAGATTCCTACCACTAGGATTAACTTCACCTCCACGTTCGAACCAATCATCCTCGAACGCACCTTATGTAGTAATGACCAGTCACAAATAACTTCCAATCAGTGTGATATATCGATTGATTAAACACCAAATATGGACCGAATATGGCGGGCAATCTTCTTGGCTGCTCCACATTTGTCTATCAGGCAAAGGAACTCATATCGTCCCTCTCATACCATGAATGTGCAAATGTGAAATTTTTGCGGGAATAACGTTTGAACGTTAATTGCTGTCGTATGATTCGAGGATTTTATTTCTTCGACATTGACATAATTGGAAATTCACAGTACACAACATAAACAAAGACTTATCAAACCAATTAATAAACCCAAAAAAAATCAAGGTTTGCACATTCATGGGTCTGGCATAGGGGGGACGATTCAGGTCGTTTCAATCAGACACCGATAAAATTTCTAAGCTCTTGAACTTCGACTCCAAACTGCTTAAAAAAATTGGCTCCATTCACCAATTTACCGGGTTCCCGAACACAGGAGAATTGACGGCAATGCTGCGATGTCATGAGCTTGCTCTTTTCCTTTCTGTGATTTATCCACCAGCCACATTAGGTTGGAATTCAACGCATGTGGGATCTTAGAAAAGGCTTCTCAAATAAAACTCAACACCGGGAATTTGTCAATCTAAGAAGTCATCAACCCCTACAACAACAGGAGCAGTTAAGAAATTCTCGCATGAAACAAAAGTGACGCTAAGCTCTTTACTGGACATTGTTGACTCAACTAACAAGCTGGGCAGTAGACCGTCGAACATGTTCCGATTCTGCTTGGAAGATCAAGAAACTGCAGAACATAATGTTGTACGTCTGTTCCGACAAAACTCGCTGCAAATCGAAAAACTTCGGTAACGAATTCATCTCCTGAGAAACAGTCAACAACGCCCTGAAGCACGATCATCAGGTTTCTCCACGACCTCAATCCTGCTCAAAATTTTCCTCAAATCTGGACGAATTTTGCTTGAGTTTACGGCCATCTAACACTATGGTTATGCGGGTCGATATCCGCCTCAGGGCGAAAATAAACCGTGTAAATATCAATTCGACAAGGTCACAGGTGACTAAAAACGCAAGTGCCAACGGAGACTGGCTTCTGACTTTTGTCATGGGATGACGGACCGAATGCGTCAGCTGACTTTAATCGGGCGTGATAATAATCACATCCGATCACCAACTACATATGTAAAGGTGTTTTTTATCTCAACACCAAAAACAAGTGTTCTGCTCAACAATCTATTATCAGGAGGGCCGAACTTGGCATCGGAGCTAAGTTATCGGTCTTAAATTCAGTGTTTGTTCCGACCCTCACCTATGGTCATGACATTTGGGTAATGACCGAAAGAATAAGATCGCGGATACAAGCTGCCGAAATAAGATTTCTTCGTTGTATTGCTGGGATAACTCGTCGAGCTCGAGTGAGAACACCAGAATACACGAGGCACTCAATGTCGAGCAGCTACTTCTTCGAACGGAAAGGTCTATACTTCGATGGTTTGGGCACGTTCAACACATGCCCCTAACTCGGCTTCCAAGACGTGTCATGGAATCCGTGCCATCAGGTAAATGTCCCCTGGGTAGGCTTAGGATGAGGTGGTTGGACCAAGTCCGAAATCTCACCTCTACCCATATGGGGATAGCCCCTGATGATTTAGAGTCGATGGTGGAAGGTCGAGAGATGTGGAGAGTCCACTTAAGCACCCTTACCCAGCGACCAACGTGGTAGATAAGCGGGTCATTGAAAATGAATGAACGAATGAAAATGGTGTGGCTGTAAGGTGTTGTGAGGCGATTTGGTTGTTGACTAGGCGCATTGCGGAAATCGACCGATGTAAGGCCCACTTTAGGTATAAATGAGGCCCAACAGAGTCTAATTTTTGTTATAATCATATAATCAGAATACATGTCTTCCAGTTCAGCTCAAGAAGAAAGCCATTCTAGAATAATAACAGATATGGTTCGGTAAAATAAATTAAATTAAAATTATGTACAGTACATATGTACATACATTTATGATCACTGACGTCATTAAAATTACTGTACGTCACATTGGTATCTTTTACAAGGTTTTTTTTTAATTCCAAGAACCCCATCAATGTAAGTTGATTTTAGTGTTATCTATGTATGTATGTTTGTATGTAAATATGTATGTATGTTAATATGTACGTACATAGTATATACATAAAACAATAAAAGATGAATGAACGCCCATATCATCTCCATGCAAGACAGTTTTCTAATTCTGTCACAGCGTTACGCTTAAGAAACCAAAAATATATGTAACTTTCCAACACGTCTTCAGAAAACACCGATAATCCAACTACAGGAGAACAGGTTTGGCGTCAAATAAATAAAAACAAAAAAAAAACAATCCGCCCTATCGCACGATGATTAATTTATTTAAAACCAATCTTGTTCCTTGTTTCGCAGCGAAGGTAGGTCTGTCACCTCTTATAGCAGTTACATATTTTTCATTGTGAATGACGCTACTTGACGCACAAAAAAAATACTCACACATGTCCTCTCAATTTTTCAAATTCGAAATCGTTTTTTCTTTTTTTTAAATTAACGATGTAACAGCAAAGAAACGACGAAAAATATAAAACAAAAATGGAAGTAACAAAAAAACCGAACGACACAAACAAACAAACGTAAGATGATGACAACCCTTAAGAAGCAAGAGCATGAACAACAAAAAGCACATAACGTACGGTTTCCTTTTCGTTTGAAATATTTCAAAGGAAATACTAGAAAGGGAAATCCCCACAAGTCGTGTGCCCGCACCTGCACAGATGTTTTATATCTTCACGAACGAGATAGTGCATGCATGTGTGTGTGTGTGTGTACGCGGAACAAATATCCAGACTCTGCGCATGTAGAATTGGTGAAGCATCTGAAAAATGTTGAGAGCGATTTCAAAGTCAACTTGATTGTGTGGGTAAGATAAGGGGCGATTTGCGGATAGGGATAAAACGCACACTTTGACATTTTTGTGTCCATGCATCATGACTGATTAAGGGAATATTTTTTCCAACGTTACATGGGGTGAGATAGTTGTAATTTCATTGCTATAACGCTCAAATGCAACACAGGATATTGGTGTGGCTTGGGGTAAATGATTTTTTTAAAGAAAAGTGACTGGTAAATCCGACCTCAATGAGAGCAGTTGACATCTAGTTTTGATGACAAACATTTTTTTTTTGAAGAAAACCTTCGATTTTTTAAATCTGCACACACGTTCCACAAAACAACGTGCCTTATTTGCAAACAGCGTAACAGCTCAATCAAATGATGGTTGTGTAAAGGAGAGTGTATCGTATTTGGCGAAATACCAGACTCGTAAGCGAGTAACCCGTCATCGAAATGTGATGATTTGGCACTACCGCTCCCAATGAAGTAAATCGGTCACTCACTCACTCACTCGTTATCGAATGCTGTAATTCGGCTCCTAGTCTCCTCCAGGAATACTCTGTTACCCAGAACTCCTCCGGATCTTGTTGGCTGAGGTAAACTATATTGTGTTGAACCCTGTTCTTCCAGAGCTAAGACCGCGTCTTCAATCATCAACAGGCATCTGGTCCATCACCTGCAGCGCACTGCCTTGTAGCTCCTTCTTTATCTATCGCATGATGTCCTGAAGTGACCCTTAGACGATCAATATGCATTATTGTGCAATATTTGATATTGTGGTCGCCGTGGCTCAGTAGTTAGGGCGTAGGACTGCTGACCGAATGGCGTGGGTTCAAGCCCTATCCACCGAACATTTTTCGCAGCACCACCACATAACAAGCCTCCGGAAGTGTAATCTGTGATGAAAGAGCTTCCCAATTCGCCGTTCGGATTCGGCAATAACATTCGTGCGAAAAATGTAACACCCAGAACATGAATGGTTGCGAGAAGCTAGGCCTTGGCTAATCCCGAGCTGTCGCCCCAGCGATTAATTAATTATTTATTTGATATTGGAACAATATTATTGATCGTCTGTAGACAATATTGTAGGTTGTGCAATATATTGTGTAAAATCCAAATGCGTTTGATTTTTATTGCGCAATATTGACAAATTTACATCGTCTGGGGATAATATTGCGGAAAATGGCTCCAGTTATTTTTCAAGCGTTGTACAGGCAACAGCTCCGGACGAGACTATGGGCCCTATCCGCCTTCAGCCCGTTCAAATCACCAGGTGAGGACGATATCTTTCCTTGCTTCCTGTAGCAGGGCAAGAACAACTGATTCCCTCTCGCATTTATTCATCGCATTCTTCATCATAAACTGGATAATAAACATGCTGCAAAACTAGAGTGCCGAGGCTCGCAAGAAAATATCAAAGCTACTAAGGATGCTCGCAAGAGGGGCATGCTGTCTCCCCTGCTCTGGACTTTGATCATTGCAGGACTCCTAGCACTACTAGCCAAATCCGGTTTCAGAGTACAAGGATATGCGGGTATGGTACCCAACTGAAGATTGTCCTCTAAGGTACCATCTGCATAAGATGAGGTGATCAGATGTGCCGACTCTACGGAGATCAAACAGAGTGGGCTTAACATGTGTGCAAAAAGAAGACTACTCCATCTAAAATGAGACATGATATGCCCAGTAGATATTTAGAACATAGAACCTTTAGCGTTATTGAAGTTTGTTGAGAGCCTCAATTTGGCTTATGGTTAACTATGAGGCCAGCACAAAAGATCTTATAGGTCGCAGTGCATCCGGGCCTTAGAATCGTATCGTATCATTCTCTGCTTATTCTTTTCTTTCTTTTGCAAGCACACAACCACACAACTAGCTTCCGTATCACTCAACATGTTGTCTTTTCAGACAGCTAACAACTCAATTATTGTGCAATAATATTGCACCGTCTAGGGCACCCAGCAAATTATATTGTACAATATATTGTACAAGAATATTGATCGTTCAGCGGCCGGTTTAGAGAGACTGTTTTTTTAAGTTTCAAAGGATCTAATACCTCGCGTAACTTTCGAGATGGAGGTGTGGACAAAACGCATTTGTCTTGCAAAGGAAGACCTATGGTTTCTTAACAGGTGGAAGGATCTAAGTTCGTGGGCCTGTAACGATAGCCAGGCTACCTTTAAGCGTATCCTTATCCTTTCACGATTTAAGAATACAAGATATCTTTGATATAGGTCACAAGATTCCATTCATTTATATTTGTTTGGTGGCATATCAAACAGGTCTTCCAGATGTCTGTACTTAATCCTTGACATTCTGTTGTCTGAACATTTATTGGCGTCCTGAATGACTACTACGCTTTTCTTAAACGTCACGTAGACAAATTGACGATCTGCGAAACGCTTCCATCGCCGATTGTCCTCCCTTTGTTCATATCAGGTGGCAGATTTTCGATGCTGATGTGATGAGTGCTGATGCTGTAAGTTCATCAAAATTAACGAGTAGAAGGATTCTTTTCAAACCCGAGGTTAAAATACCAAAAGGTTAGTTAGTTTACAGAGGTTTACAGTTAACGAGGTACTCACTGCTCTGGAAAATATATGTATGTATGTATGTATGTGCTTAACAATAGGATAGACGAACGACATTGCTTTAGCCATTTTAGCGACATTTCCATACATTTAAAGAGATCTGATGAGCTCATCTGTTGAAACACAAGCTAGATGGATTGACGTAGTTGCTTTCAGTGGCGACTTGCCCACAATTCAGTTAAAAACTGAACATTTAAGACTATCCGACCGAGCAAAAAGGCTTTGGGTAGAAAATGTGGTTTCCAACCGAAGTTAGTTCATTTGTTGTACCTGGCGGTTGTCAGGACAATTCTGATACATGGAGTCATAGTCTGGGGGCTGACGCTTGGCATTAGGTGAAACATCGACACCATCAAAGCTGCCCTAAGGTTTACCCCTATAGCTAGAAACTTTGCTGTGTGAGTTCTCCACTGTTTCTTTACTGTATGAAACATTAACATCACGAGGATTGTACTGAAACAGTCACCTCGAACTTCAACTAAGGGTCTCCTCCTCCAAGCCGAAACCCAGGTTCGACTGATCTGTGATTCGGTCAGAAGAGGTAAGATTGTATTAATTACCCTCTCTGTTTCTAATGGCGGGATATCAACCAAAATTCTACTAGTGCTGGTGACCAATGGAGAGTCCTACACCAGGGAACGATTTATTCAAACACCCTTACCTCGCTTACCATCCCTTAAGTCCTCTGAGGTCTCTATACATCTAACATTATCACAGATATTCTAAGGTTTCTCACAGTAGGCACAGCACTGCTCAAGTGGTATCACAAAGGAACTATGTTCAAGGTACGTCCTGGCTCTGTCAGGCCAACCAGCTTACTTAACCTAAGCTCCTCATCTCTCGAGCGGTCTCTAGAAAGATGAAAAATATCCAGTAAAATTGACAAAATAGTTTCCTGCAAAACAGTGGACTAAATGCGTCTGGGTACAACTTTAACTTATTAAAATAAATTCTGCAAACTCAAAACCCACGCTTCCACCAAAAAACCCCGCCATGTGTCACAAATAGAGTGCGCTAAATAGAACCCACCCAAACCGTCTAAATATAGCTCAGGATCCATACAAATAAATTAATCTTTAAGTCAACAATTTAGAAAAACAAATTCTTAAAATAGTGATCGATTTCGGTCTTCCGATCTCGACGCAAAACCGGTTTCCAATTGACGGCTTCAGAGCTCCAATAAATTACCCACAAACCGCTCAATCTTTGGCTCACATTTATCCACTTCTATTCAATTTCCTTTCTGTCTTTGTCTAGCTTTGTTTTAGTCTGCTTATTTCCCACAGATACAATTTAACTGTTTTTTAATTCGCATTAAAAAATATTCATTGTCATTGTTGAAAATAAAATAGGTAACTTTCTGAACTGATGAATGAGGTAAACAGAGTTTGAAAATCAAAATCCAAAAATAACTTTGCATGCAAACAAACATTTAATACTAACATGGACGATACAGTGGACAGAGGAGAAGGAGAAGAACAGTGCCAGCACAAATGAGAATAAGAAAACGGAACGACGAAGGAGTAGCAATGGCAACAGCAACGAAAAACCGAAAGTGTTTCGCTCTTTTATTTTTGTCAAGTTGGAAGGTTTTTTTTGGGGGGCGATGGGCACACGCTGGGAATGCGATTGCATACGCTGTGAGGTTTGTCAGACTTGCGCGACGAAAACTGACCGAATTGCAAAAAGGCAAACGTGTCATGTTGGTTTCTCTTGTTAATGTATTTTTACTGCGATAAAATTGTGTAGATGCCAACTCAAAGTATACATTTGTATGTGCTGCCAGGTGTCCAGAATTGACTGGATTTGACTGGATACTCTGAGATCTTTGAAAAGTGTAGCCGACTTAACTAATTGGTTCCCATTTCGTGGACAAGGTAAGAAAACCTCATACGATCTCCAATAGCTAAGGTTTATACTAATTAAGATGTGTGTGGCCACTTGTTGGCGTTGGAAAATAGTGACAAAAGCTGCGAAATAAATAAATAAGATACAAAAGGTAGTGACGTATGTTTATGTATATATGTAGATATGTATGTAGCTACTAAGTAGAATTTGCATGCGTTACGATACACGGCAATTAAAATGTGGACGCTTTCATTTAGTCAGAGTCTTGATCTTGATACCTCTACATACATTACCATTGTTCTAAGTTTCATATTCCATATTTACCCGGACTTCAAGTTGGTTTGTTCAAAATCGAGCATACCTTTGCTTCCCACAAAAATTCATTTCCGCTTCACCACAAAGATGTTTTATTTTTGGCTCCCATTTTTACGGTCAGTTTAAGTCGCCGTGGATCAGTGGTTAGTGCGTTGGACTACTGTGCGAGCTGCATATGTTCAAGCCCCAGCAATATCCACTGAACACATTTTGCAGCACCAACTCTCGTCGGGGAACGGCAAATTTATAATTTGTCATGAAAAACCTTATAATCGAGGGCAGAGTCTTTGGCAGCAAATCCCAGACCGGCTGTGACCATATTTGTGCATAGTTTCGCGGACTAAAAAAAGTCTTACTACGTTACAGGAAACAACGTGAATTGTATGCATATTTTGTGTGACCTTTCAAGTTACACCTAACAATTCGATTTGAAACTAAATTCTCTAATTTGTTGAGCCATTCAAGATCAATATCGGCCCAATACACCTAGATGGCTGCTTTTAGGTCATTTATATGTTGGTGTAATGTAGCCCAATTGCTTATACATATGTACATATGTATGTATATGTACACACATACATACCTTACCAGCAAGAATTACCCAAAGATTCTCTAAAGACTGACGATACAAATACATAGAATCCTTTTCAGCGCAATTGTCGAGGCGAGTGATTAAAACGACTTCAGAAATATCTGTGAACCTACATATCCGCATTCATTCATTCTACGATAGAATGCAAATTATTACCATGTATGCGGACAATTTACTTTTTGTCACTCGTTTGTCTAAGACTGACATAATAATATACTTTTATATTCTTTTGAAGAGGAGCCCCTTTTCCTTGTGAGCTCCTCCTTTAAATTTTGTCTATTTTACATACGACAGAATGCGTGAAATATGATAACCGATTTTCGCTGACTTCGTGGCGAATATGCCCTTTCTGCCGAACACAAATTTTGCTGGAGCTGAAATATGTTTTGCCTTTCTGAAAAATTTCAGATCGACGAATTCTAATTGTAATTTTTTTGATAAGGACTATTCATCTTTTAATACAGGGTTTTTCAATAAGAGCACTACAAATTCTTTATTCCTGTGAAAGTACGTTCGATGCCATTATGTATGGAACTCGATTTCTTTTGCATGGCCACCACGGGCACGCTTGCAGAAGTCCAGACGCTGAACCCAATTTTCGACGGTTTTCAAGCATAAATCGGCCGATACTGCTGCAATTTCACCTTCGATATTCGTACGAAGTTCATCAATCGTCGCTAGCTTGTTGGCATAGACCATAGACTTGACGTAGCCTTACAGGAAATAGTCTAACGGCGTCAAATCGCACGACCGAGGCGGCCAAGCGACTGGACCATTTCGTGAGATAACACGTTCTCCAAACTTGGTTTCCAATAAATTGATTGTGACATTCGCTGTGTGGCTTGTGGCGCCGTCCTGTTGGAACCACATGTCCTCCAAGTCCATATCATCCAATTGGGGCCAAAAATATTCGGTTATCATTGAACGGTAGCGATCCCCATTCACAGTAACGTGCCGGTCTTGATCATCACGGAAGAAGTACGGCCCAATGACGCCGCCGGCCCATAAACCACACCAAACCATAATTTTTTCGGGATGCAATGATGACTCATGGAGTACGTGTGGATTGCTGCCTGACCAATACCGCATATTTTGTTTATCCAGCCAGAAATGAGCCTCATCGCTGAAGATGATTTTTCGATGAAAATCCGAATCATTTTCAAGTCGTTGCTCAGCCCAATTCACGAACATACGACGCTTCTGGTGGTCAAGCGGCTTCAGTTCTTGCGTCAATTTAATCTTGTAAGGATGTAGGCCAAGATCTTTTCGCAAAATTCGCCACAACGACGTCACAGAGATGCCCAACGCTTGAGAACGACGTGTGAGAGACACATTTGGGCTTTCTGCAACTGAAGCCTCAGCGGCAGCAATATTCTCGACACTACGGGCACTTCTTTGTCTCACTGGCACGGGAACATTTTGTACTGTGCCTGTGGATTCAAATTTTTCCACTAGACGCTCAATTGTTGATCTGCTAGGACGATTATGACGACCATAAATTGGACGTAGCGCTCTTAACGTTGAGGCCACTGACTCCGAATTTCGGTAGTAAATTTTAATAATTTCTACTCGTTGTTGGCTCGTATATCTTTCCATCATGAAATGGCAAACCTTACTGAAGAGAAATGTCAAAAAACCGCAAGAAAAATATGGCGTCGTTTGCTGTCCCTGTCGCTCTACTTTTGTAGCGTCCCTATTGAAAAACCCTTTAGTTTCGATAGCTATAGCTACTTCGCAACACTTAATTACTTTCCGGAAAGCATTTATACAATTATTTAACAAAAAAACAGTTTAATTCTAAAATAAAATTCGTTAAATTTCGCGTCAAAATCCCTACTTTTGTTTGATGCATTCATACGAATCGCAGTTCTATTCCCATCCTGTTTTGTTGCTTCCAATGTGAGGAATTAAAATCCACTGTTTGTAGGTCCAGGGGCAGGCTGTTAAGGAGCACGTTGAGTGATTTGCTAGCAGCAGGGCAGCAGCAATTCCCGCTGTTTTTTTAAATCCGTTTAGTTTTGTGATGCTGTAGGATTAACCATATAAACCATCCGTAGGTGAGACTAGGACGAACTATGGCGGTGTATATTCAGACTATCCTAGGTTGTAGTCCACACCTTTTACCAAAAGAAACCCAACAGACGTTGAAAGCAAAGTATGCACTGTGTATCATGTGTTCTTTTTTTATTTTCAAGTTGAGCTTGGGGTTAAAATTACACCTAGGTACCCTGCACTGGAAAAAAAGGATAAGTGTTTGGTTGTTGAGAGGTGGAAGCCTAAAAGTCTGTGTTTTATTCTCGGTGGCAACGCAAAGTCTGAAGGTTGTGGTCCATGGGTTTAGATTAGTCAGGGCCCTTTACATAGCGCGTACATAGTGGCTGCCTTGATTTCAATTCAAATCAAGCTCTGACAAAATATTGTTAATGGTCATAAGCCAACAAACAACTCTCTCTTGCTTCTTTCTACGGATTTGCTTCTAAGGGCAAGGCCACGCATTGAGCAGCAAGTGGCAGAGCAGCAAAGCGGCAGAAAATTTGCTCAGAAATGACGCTTGCCGCTCAGCGACTGCGTTGCCACAACCATACGAATAATTTTGCCGCTCATTGCGTGGCAGGGGCCTAAGGCTGTTAAGTGATTTTGACTGAACAATTCTAGTTTTTATCATGGAAGTGATCCAATCGTTAAAAAAGTTTTCTATGCCAAGGCTTGTTAAGGCTTCTTGGATTGATTCAGCACACGTCGTTGAAGGGACCTTCTCTATCCAGGAATTTTTTTTAAGGCAGCCATGTTAGGACTTCAATTGTGGACATCTTCTCACAGTTTCCCGGATATGCTTTAGGTTTTTAAGTATCAAGGATGACTTTATATCTGATCCAAGATCTCGCTTGTCGACGTTTGGGCCGAACTCTTCTCTAAGTCGACTGGATGTCGTTGAGACGAAAAGAAAAATCTATGTTCTGCTGGAGCATTTTCGTAGAAGCTTCGTTCTATGAGTCACATAGAGCGATAAACTGTTCGTAGTTCAGAAAATCTTTCCCTTTGTGATGGTTGAGTTGACTACCTTTCATGGTGCGAATAATGCACTGGGTGCATATCAGGGAGACTGTCTTTGCATACCGGTAACCGCGGATTCATCAGAGGTTTAGATCGTCAAACGATAGGTTATAGTGAATTCCCTACTTTTGTTTTCAAGCCAAATCGACTGAACTCCTTGAGCATCATTGCTGAAAGTTATCTGTGTCTTTGCTTTCTCTCAATGCACTAGTGGTACGATGGGCATCACTTTTATAGCTGCCATTGGTGCTGATGCTTCTGATATGTAAGAACACAATTCGATGGCATTGTCCACAGCCGGTTAGTTGCTTTTATTATAATTCCCAATCATCGAGACAACCTGCTGTAGGTTTCAACAGATTTCCCTTTGTTAGTCGTTTTTGAATATAAATTAAAACACCAAGGCACCACTGAGGCCCCATCGAAATGGGATTATTGGCCATAAATCCAAATCCAATTCGGAATCTAAATTCGAAAAAATAAACTTAATTTACCACTGTCGGCGAGAGCACTGCGATGAGTGATATCTTTTACTGTCAACAATTTCCTCGATTATCTCTCACGGGGTCGCGCCTGCTGGTGCAAATTTTTATTCTGCTATTCTCCATCTCCGGTTTTCTTTTATACTTCTTTTTATTTTCTCGTCTTTTTTTTCTCGCAAAAAACAGCACCGCACTGGAGTTGCTAGTCCGCCGCTTACGCTACCCTACCACTTGCGTCATTATTCCGTCGAATGAAATTTCTCATTCTCTTTTCTGTACATTTTGTTGTCTCCTTCTCTCTCTAGTTCTGTTCGTCTCATTTTGTCATCCTTCTTGAGTTGTTTCGCTTTCGCACGGTTGTTGTGCTGGAATACATTCTCTTCGCAACCGCAAGGCATAACAATAAAATGTATATCAACACAATCATCATCATCACTCAGTCACATAAACGGAACGTTCATCTATTTATTGTTTTTTGTTTTATTCCGTTGATGAGTCGGTGCTCCAAGGAGGAGCAGACCGTACCCTACCCACGGTGTTGCTGTATTTTTTGTGTGCCATGTGTGTGCCAACTACTAACGCTTAGCAACTGCAATCCAAAGTATGCTATACAACTTGTGGTGGTTTCATCTCCTTTCGTCATAATGTCCTCTTGATGAAATAAGCACCAATCTCTGTAGTGAACTCTTCTTCTTTGTTTGCCTCCTACCGAGGTACACAGCACAGAAATTTGTCAAATGATTGCCCTTGAAAAACTCGATTTTTGTGGCAACAAGAAAGAGGTCGTTCATTGACCACACAAAATACTGTGGGGTCGTTCAGTGCAGTATGCCAATGCGACATGCGTGTCTGGCATGTGCTGCGAGGGACAGCATGCGTGACTAGTCCAGTCGATTACGCCTTTCGATAACTTTTTTCCATCTTTTGTAGGTTTTGAGCGAGCTTTAATGACCGGTGACCCTCAGAGCGTTTAAACTGTGCTTTACAGTGGCGACACCGATTCCGAACGCCATATTAAGAAATTATTCCCTTCGAGGTCTGTCATTCCTTAATGGATATTGCAGGGGCTCGAACCTACGCAGCTTGCTGTCCAACACACTAACCACTGAGTCACGGCGACCACAGTAACAAAATCGGTGTACGTTGAAACTAGGACTCTCGTTTAACATACAGGAAAATAAATATGTAATAACAAAAAGTATGTAATTAGAAAGAGAAGGAGCAAGAAAAAGAAAGAAAAAGAAATTCTAGTTGGTCGACAGGCAGAATGAACCATTCAATCTAGACCATGAATACCAACAATTCCGTCAACCCGACCGGGATGAAGTGAAAATAGTAATATCTAAATTAAAGTCCAACAAAGCTGCTGGTGCTGACGGCTTAGCTGCCGAGCTGTTCAAAGCGGCAGGAGATGACATGGTAAGGAGCATGCATCAACTCCTCTGTAAAATATGGTCGGAGGAAAGTATGCCCGATGAATGGAACCTCAGCATTGGTCCCCGAGAAAGGAGACCCTCTGAACTGCGTCAAATACAGAGGCATCAGTATTCTTAGCATCGCTTACAAAATCTTATCTGCCGTGTTGTGTAAGCGCCTGAAGCCAACAACTTGAAGTTAACAACCTGATCGGTCCATATCAGTGTGGCCTCAGGCTAGGAAACTCCACCATCTACCAAATATTCACACTGCGGCAGATCTTGAAGAAAACCCAAGAAATTCAAATCGATACACACCACCTTTTCATCGATTTTAAGGCCGCCTGTGACAGCATCTATAGAGACGAGCTATATAGAGCCATGTCGAGCTTTGGCATCCCTGCCAAACTGGTCCGTTTGTCCAGGATGATAATGGAGAATGCATGCTGCTTTGATGTCGAAAAAGGTTTTAGACAAGGCGAGGAGCTGTCATGCGATTTCTTCAAATTCGTTCTTAAAAGACTCCGTTCAATTACTCGCACACGCCGACGATATGAGGTGGAGGCGGCGAAGATGGGTGTAGCGGTCAATGAAGGCAAGACCAAGAATGTGCTCTCAACAAGAAAGGACACTCAACACCGACGTCTCGGGCAGAACGTCACTATAAACAGATATAACTTTGAGGTAGTTAAGGATTTTCTATACTTAGGATTCGCTATAAATACAGAGAACAACACCAGCGCTGAGATTAAACGAAGAATACCTCTTGCAATCGCTGTTTCTTTGCGGTAAGGAGGCAATTGAGTAGCAAAGCTCTGTCTCTCGACCAACTAAGGTGACCCTGTATAAGACCTTAACCATCCTAGTCCTGTTCTACGGCACAAAGGCATGGACTCTGTCAAAAGCGGATAAGGTTGCTCCTGGCGTTTTCGAGAGGAAAATTCTTCGGGTGATTTTCGGTCCCGTCAGCATAGACGGTGAAGGGAGGAGGAGACATCGGCTTAAGCAGAAGAGTAAAGGTCCAACGACTGAGGTGGCTAGGTCATGTAGAGCGGATACACACCAATGCTCCGACCCGGAAAATCTTCGAATCCACACCCGAGGGACGGCGTAGTAGAGGAAGACCGCGACTCAGGTGGCACACTCAAGTGGAAGGGGACATCAACCAACTTGGCATGCGAAGCTGGGGACAGCTAGCTGATCGAGCTGGCTGGAGACGCTTGTTGATTAAGGCCCAGGTCCACCTTGGACTGTAGCGCCACCTTAAGTAAGTAAGGCCTCGCAGAGATCCATCAATTTCTGAGACGATAGACTTTATGTGGTCACCCCAATATAGTCTACTGTTAAACATAATTCCCAACTTGTTTAGTATAATGGAAAGAAAATTGGATGTGCATATTGATTGGGCGTTTGCAGAACGGGATGACTTTGGTTTCTGAAGAGTTTAGTAGTAGAATATTTTGAGAAGACCAACGAACTAAGGAGTCTAAATGCTCATAAATTTTAGCAGATGCTTCCGCCACTTCTTTCAATGAAGAATTCAGGTACACTTGTACATCATCTGCATAATGTGGAAGTTGCAGTGCAATGGAGGCTAACTCATTAATGAACATTGAAAAGAGCAGTGGGTCAAGATTGGAGCCTTGAGGGACTCCCATATTAATTGGAAGAAATGAGGATAATTTGAAATTTACAGAAATGCTTGAAAACTCTAAGACAAATAAGAAAAAACTAGCTTACAGGACGACATTGAGAGGTTGAACAAGCAACATAGTATAGGTATAACAATCAACAGAATCAAAAGCCTTAGAGAAGTAAAATAGAGTTAGAATAGTAGTTTATTCTTCATCGAAAGCTTGTCGAATACCATTAGATACTTTTAGAACCGCAGTTATAAAATGATCAGGACGAAAACCGGATTTCAAAGGTGAGAGGAGTTTTTCAGTTTTTATATATTTTCTTATCTCTCAGCTGACAACCAGAATTATCCAATCATCGGATAGGCACCCGTTCAACCTTTTTCCAGGTAGAGATATTTGCCATCAACCAGTGTTCAGTCTCAAACTTGTTTCCAAACATCTGTGGCAAAATCATCTTTACCTTTACTTGTGCTAGAGACAGCCAAAATGCTTCTTGAACTAAGAAATAACAACTTGTTCATACTGCAACTTGATGCCTGCACACAAAGACCACTGTGGCAACGAAACAGTGGACTCATTGGCCAAGATAAGTGCAACAATCCACCTCACTATTACTGAACAATTCTGAGGAAAGAAACACTGCTCAGACTCAATGCGATCTGGATGCAAAGTATAGGACATACATATGTTAATGCTCCAAATTTGACACTACACTATCCTAAAAGTAATCTTAGTTACTGAGCAGAAACCACCTTAAAATTTTAACCGGTTTCCTAAATAATCAATGCCCTTTAAACCAGCACCTCCACAGACCGAACTTGTCACCGGACCCTAATTGTAGACTATGCTCGGAGAACGACGTAAGGTGTCTCCACATTGAACAGAATGCCCGGCCCTCTTTCATGTAAGACAACGAACTCTGTATAATGAACTTGTCTTAACGACTGCACTCGCCGCGCCTCACCTTAACCCTTTGCTGTACGGTGGGACTTATGCTGCCCCACCGTTCTTATCACCTTTTCCTGAATATTTCGGGTAGTTTTCGCTGTTTTTTCGAGCGGTTTTTTGTGTTTTCGCATGAGTTATATATGTATGTGCAATAGTTCGAAATTATCAGTGAATTTGTTTATACAATACAAATAAACAAATGTTGAAAAATAGACGTTTTTCCAGAAAGAATTCATTATCTCAGAAAATTTTCGAACTTTTTGGATGAAAGTCGCTTCACTGGGGTTTTGCGCGTCGCTGACTACGAATCCATCGTCAGATACTCAAAATTCAAAATGGCGGACTTGTTGCACTTTTGTCCGCCATATTGGATCCGCCATTTTGAATTCTGAGCTCGGATTCGTCATCAGCGACCCCAAAAGCCCCCGGGTAACAAATGTCAAGCCCCTTGAACCAAAGGAAAAATTTATGCAACAAAGGGTTAAAAAGCTTATCAACTTCTTGAAAGCATCTAAAGTAAACGAACCACTCTGAAGCCATATGGGTTGGCACAACAGGCCTGAAATTCCTTTCCATCAGAGCAGAACTTTTAAAAATAGGCGTTGCGTTGCCTTCTCATAGCGTCCGTCTTCTATTTCAATTCACTGTATTCAAAGTATCAATTTGCTGAGGAAGTAATCAACCATGTACATATGCCAGCGGGATTTGATGTGTCTTTTACGAGTACAGTTTTTTTTTAATTTATTTTACTAGTAAACTAAAGTAGCAGTAAAAACAATAAAACATGTATCAATATTTTGTAAAATATTTCATTAAAATCAACTACACACCATTCAGGTGGCAATAGCGAGAAAACTAAAAGAGAGGTATAATCAAATTTATTACGCGATCAAACTATATGTCTGAGGCGCACACTTCATGACGCTACCACGACGAGGCAAAGCTTCTGCTGCTCCCCCAACACCACCCAGCCATCCTCCCCGATGGCATTAATTCGTGCTTCATCGGCGTCGCCGTGCGATTGTGACTGTTATAATTGTTGGTGTTTGCTTGGAAACGTCGTTTAGTTGATATTTTAATTCTTTAATGCGTAATTTAGAGGGAATTTGTATTTTAGTGGCTTTTAAAGAAATTTAATTATCATTGATATGCTGTGTTGCTGGCATAGTTGTCTGTGTTTGGTTTGTTTATTAATATAAAAAAAAGTTAAAACAAATTAAAAATAAAAGCATTTTATATATGTAGTTACCATCCAGAGATTGACCTTTTGTGCGATAACGTACCTGAAATGAGAGAAAAAATATAATTTTATGTTTTATTTTGGTAAATCTTTGAACTTTTTTTTTTAGACATAAATAAAAGTTGAATAAAAACATCGGGTTGTGCATAAATACGTGTATGTATATCAGAAAGGAGAAAAATAAATTGACAGCTAATGTTGAGGGAGGGAGGATTATCATTTGATTGGACTTTGATCAGATAAATTTGGATTCTGTTTATGGATCTTTACTTTAAATGATTGATGGATTGAGATGTGATTCAGGTTTTTAGAAGAACTTGCGACAAAATCCGACTTTAAGATCAAAAACAAGATCAGAACTCATAGCAGAAGTGTTTCGGAATCTGAGATATGTACAGATGTGGTAGACAATACAACGAAAGGGCTATAGAAGATTAAATACAAAAAAGACTACGTTCTGTTTAGTTCTTTATTCTGTGTAGCGCTCTGGTCTCATCAACTGTAGCACTGTGTATATGCTGGTCTCAGCTGAAGGCATATTTATATGAGCACTCGATATTACACGTGGTCGCCGTGGGTTAGTGGTTAGTGCGTTGGACTGCTGACCGAGCGGCGTGGGTTCAAGCCCCAGCCGGGAACACCGAACATTTTTCACGGCACCACCTCTCGTCGGGAAATGACAAGCCTCCGGGAGTATAATCTGTCATGAAAGAGCTTCTCAATTCGCCGTTCGGAATCGGCAATAAATTGTAGGTACCTTCCATTCGTGCGAAAATCTAACACGCACAACATGAATGGTTGCGAGAAGCTAGGCCTTGGATCATCCCGAGCTGTCGCGCCAGCTATTCATTTATATACTCGATATTACACCTCGGCCATCCTTGCACGCTGGCTGCAATGTAGGGACAGAAATATTGCGGTTCTAAGTTTTGATACTCGCCCGTGTTCTCAACCACCTGGTTCTCGACGCTGGTCCCGGTTCTCGAATTTAAACTTCTAGTAGCGTTGACTTTTCTCGATGTTTGCCAAAGCTTCGTCTCGCCTTCGTTCTATTTCCCCAGGTTCTATCATCATCTGTTTTCCCAGGTCAAGCAACATGTTGTGGCTTCTAGGGATATACATAGTGCGCTCTCAGCCTTGTGCAGATCCGCACGGTGCTCAGTCCGCATTACTTGCACCTGGTTTACATGCACATAAGTTTACAGGCACATAATTTATCCCAAGATGGTTCGGTTTCATCTTTCAATCTAACAGTTGGTCCTAAACTGGCTGGGACTTGAACCCACGCTGCTCAGTCAGCAGTCCAACGAACTAACTACTGAACCATGGCGACCACTCTCCTCGCAAAACTCCTTGAAAATTCTCGACGTGAATGCAGTCCCTCGGTCGGTGACGATCCTTCTGACCAATCCAAAATAGCTGGCCAGCTCGCTCAAAACGCTTAGCACTCCCTAGTGTTCTTGATCTTGACGGCTCGTATATTTCGTTAAGGATCCTCCACTTTTAGCACCACCATCTCTCCACTTAGTCTACCTAAAAGTCGATTTCCTCTGATGGAGTAGTCCGTTTGCAGTTCTCCTTTTTCCTGCGTCATATCAGTCGGCTCCAACGTAGAAATCATTCAATGAAAATTTGTACGGGTTATACAGGGAGGTCGACTTGGTCAAAAAGTTGCAAGTGCAGCGATTGAGATGGCTGGTACATGCAAAGTCTATGGACATTAGGGTACTGAACTTTCGAGTTCTTGAATTGAATCTAAAATAACAGCGCAGCACAGGTAGACCCAACCTTAAGTGGCGTGCACAATTGGAAAGTGCACTCAACTAAATCAGTATGCGAAATTGGAGGCAGCTAGCTAGGGACCGTGCTGGCTGTAGTATGTTGGTTAAGGTACGTAAGCTTAGACGTAAATTCGGGAAATCCTTAACACATCGGTGTATAATCTTCCATGCTGATAACACTGCAAAAAATGTATTGATCACGACCTCCTTGGACAACTACGCTATCGGTCTATTGTCAGACTTATACTATCCGTTCGCTGCTTACTGACAGTTTTTGTGGAAGACTCTAAGAAAGATAGAGAACCGCCACCTTATGTGGAAAGTAGAGAAATCCACCTGTACCTGCATCAAGAGTTTAACTTTGACCACCTTCTTGGAAGCATAAGCCATCTGAAGCCATTTGACATCTGTGGCATACATTTCCGCACAGTTGTGCCGCATCCCTGTAGACTACTTCTTCATTATGCATCATATAACTTATAGCTTGTCTGAGCCTTTGGGCATTTTGCTATTAGGATTGCTGTCCCCGACACGAAGTCTTCAATCCAGCAGAAGCAGTTCAGCCCGAATTACACTGGAATATTTCCAAATTGGTTACGATCCTATTTGGTTAGGCCTACGGACGAGAGGAAGAACCTCAGAATCGATCCTTAAAAAACGAGTCCGTTAGTATCAACCTTTGGAGACTGACTATACTGCGAATTTTTCCAGAAAAATATACAGTGCCTGAGGTAACAGTTCAAAAGCAGAATCAAAAAACAACTGCAAACATCTCGGGGCGCTACATAAACGTTATAGGTTCGCCTTTTCAAAAAAAAAAAAAAGTTATAAAAACGTAGTCGGTCGTTTGCCGCGAATGTCATCACAGAGACTCGGTCAAAGGTACATAGAATTCTCTGGTTTTCAAGCATAGCCGTCACTGAATCACTAGTTCGATAATCAATGCCGCTATGTCTCAAAACATTAGTGAGATAATCGACTTCCACCCCTGTTTACTGAATCCCTTTCTGCAGCTGTTGTAGGGTTTCTATTTGTGTGGAGTACCTCGGCTCTTCATTCTTCGTTACTTACTACTTCTGCTATCCACTTACTTCATTTCAACACTATTTGTATCACAAAGATACAGTTTAATTTAAAGAGACTTTCAATCCAATGTCATTCCCCTAAGTCTAATACACACGATTGAATACGCGCTCGCAAATATCCGCAACAAGTCCACCACTTGTGCATTAATCCGTTTATTTAAATTGTTTCGTTAAGCCAGAGGAAATTCGAAAGCAAATTCACTTTGTGTTGCTCATTAATTATTTATGAAATTAATCCGTTCGCCATTCATTTATGCAAGAGTCGGACAGCATTACAAGCAAACTACGTAAATTCTACAATTTCTACAATATGTACGCGTCGCCGTTGTCGCGATATCAGTTCAAAGAGTTTAAATTTAATAAAATTGAGCGAACAAGCGAGAATAAAACAGTTACATCGAAAAATGCACGTCCATTAGGAATTGATTGAAGCCTCAAATATAACGGAAGTAATCCTTGTTTGTATTAGAGGTGCCTACAAAAATGGTAACAGGAATCAATATGTTGGACACCTCCCAGAAAGCACCAGAATTTGTCTGGGACATACAGACAAACCGCACATTCCATAATGCCACGAAATCCAAAAGGACATAATGTGGAATCTGCAAACTTAGCTAAGCCTCTAGTATCAAATTAAACCGTCCTGCACCTCCGTCACCGTGCGACCTCCTTTCTCGATTACTCGTAGGACTACTATTTTATTTAATAACAAAAAAAAAAGTTATGAGAGTGGAGCATCTCCAATGCCGCTAACCGCCAATTGAAGACCTGTGACGACTCGGTGGTCGGTGACAAAGAAACTGCTATGAACAGGACCAAATCTTCAATCCCCCACATCACAGTCAGATATGAAGTAGATGATTCAAAGCTATGTGAGGATTCTGTGAGTCTGCTCTCAGATGAAATCTAAGCATCCGTCAACTTGGCTGCTGACAATATGTCTATTAAACGCAGTGGTTTCGGCAACCTTAAGTCGTCTTCTAGTTAAAAAAAGCTACAACAGAAAAAAAACAAAGGCCTTCAACAACAGTATCGCTGGCAGTGTCGAATGGGGCATAGTATCAAAGGATTTGAACAATAATCCCCTCAGTACTGGGCAAATACTCGCTGCACAATAGGCTAACCGCCTACGACACCTTAATCGAATTCACCGAACTAATTTTTAAGACACAGTTCAATGGCTCAACGTTTGGATGCTCTTCATATGTTGCAATCCCGTATCTGCTTAGTACGTGAGAAACTACTTCAAGATCATTGGGGAGATATATAGACTGGACGTGAAGTAAGTGGAAAAGGAATTGTTTCCAAAACAACACCCAGTTTCGGTCTGTCTGAAAAAATCCTCGCAACGTTGGACTGACAGAACGATGATCTTTTACCAAAAACTGTGCACCTCTTAGTACCGTTTAAGCCAAGGGTGTCCAACCTTTTTGTGCCACATTAGAAGAAGACATGGTGTTTTGGGCCACAAGTATATTACCATAGCTGACGAGCGTAAAAAAAAAAACGTTACTTGGCACCTGAAGAACAAAAGCGCACACAACATTCCTCAGTAAAATGGACATGCTTCAGTAACCTTAATTATTTTCGGGCCGCATTAATACCTGCCTTGGGCCGCATGCGGCCCGCGGGCCGCGGCTTGGACAGCTTTGGTCTAAGCCATCTGTGACAAATCGCCAGAACGTTGTAAAGAACAACAGGTAGCAACGTGAATATCCCCGTCTCTCTACCTGTGAGAGTGCACAAGAAAGCCAGTACTACCAGCGAAGCTAAGTAGTTCAGCGTTGTCTACTCCTCGACCGGTTCCAAAAGAAAGTAACATCTCTTTAGTTGCTGTTGATGAATCGACAGCTTCCGAAGACGTGACGACAATAAGCCATTCCGAAAGAAGGAGAAACACAGCGACATTGAAGCACTAATAGCTGAAAGATTTTGCAGGGCAACCTGAACCATGCTAAGATCTCAGCGCGACAAAATTACTCTTGGCGTCATTTACGAACCGTGACTAGTCGGAAGCAATATTATGGGCTTTCATTTGCCCATGTGTGAACGCCTAAAACCTTTTGTCAACCAACTGGTTGGCCTCTATCAGTGCGGTTCTAGGCCAGGCAAGTCCACAATTGATCAAATTTTCACACTTCGGCAGATCCTGGAAAAAACCCAAGAAGTCCAAATCGATACACACCACCTCTTTGTCGATTTTAAGGCCGCGTATGACAGCATTTATAGAGACGAGCTATATAGAGCCATGTCTAGGTTCCGCATCCCTGCTAAACGTCTGTGCAGAATGACTCGAATGCTCGCTGCTCCATCAAGGTCGGCAACGATCTTACCAAAACCTTTGATGTCCAAAAAGGTGTTTTCGCGAGTATAGAGGTAGAAGCGGCCAAAATGGGTTTAGCGGTAAAGAGGGCAAAACTAAGTATTTGCTGCCAACAAGAAGGGACACCCAACACCGACGAATTGGACAGAATGTCACAGTTGATAGCTATAACTTCGAGGTGGTAAGGGACTTTGTCTGCCTTGGCTCTGCTATTACCTCCTATAATGACACCTCGGAAATCAAACGAAAAATCACTCTTGCCAATCTCTGTTTCTTGGGGCTAAGAAGGCAATTGAGTAGTGAGGCCCTATCCCGAAGAACTAAGGAGATTCTCCCAGTCCTGCTTTATGGCGGTGAAGCATGGATACTGTCGAAAGCGGATGAAGATATCCTTGGTTGCTTCGAGCGCAAAATTTTTCTGAAGATATTCGGTCCCGTATGCGTTGATGGGCTTTGGAGGACAAGATTTAATCACGAACTATGCGAGCTGTACAGCGACATCACCCTAGTTAAGAAAATACGTATCCATCGGCTAAGATGGCTGGGGCATGTATAGCGAGTGGACACTAACGCTCCTGCAAGCAGAGTCTTTGAATCTAACCCGGATGGACAACGCAGTAGAGGAAGACCTCGCCTAAGGTGGCGCGCACAAGTGGGGACAAGGGGACCTCAACCAACTTGGCGTGCGCAACTGGAGGCAGTTAGCTAAGGAGAGCTAACTGGAGAGGCTTGTTGGTTGAGGCCCAGGTTCACCTCGAACTGTAGCGCCACCTAAGTAAGTAAGTAAATCCTTGAGAAAGCGTGCTGGTGTTTATTTAAAACTCCTGCAGAATCTGCAATGCCCATCTTGGTCTATGCTCAGTTTCCTTCTTCTGTTTCTTGATATTACAGTGACCCCTTAACAAGCCTATTGGAATGCGAGACCGATTTTTGTTAAGGCTTAGGCAGGCTTTGCCCATAAGTTCCTGGGGCTGTCTCAAATGGAGGACTCCATGCCAAAGCTTGGCCCGGCAGAAGGTATCTCTTTTGGTTTGGCCCAATTTCTTTATTTAAGTTTGTCATTCCCTTACTAGTCTTGATCTAATAACTTGCAACTTCAGTGCTTTAATTGCAGATTGGCTGTCAGATGGAATAGCGATGGCTGACCCACGATAGTTCCTGTCAATGTTGAGTTGAGCGTAAACCTTTGCATATCATCCTTGAGTCAGCCGAGAAGTGGCACTTATTTGGAATAAGATTTCTGGCCCTACCTTACCCAACACTTTCATTGAGATGGTTCTTAATATGGCGTGCTCTCTAGCACTATACATACATATATATGTATAGGGGTAAGGCTTACGATCATCACTAGTGCAGCTGTGGGATATGTTCTCATGGCTCCTGTTATACAGGAATTTGGCACTTACAATTATGACCATGTGGTCCGCGTGGCCTTGACAGGTTATGCTGATATTTGTCAATTCTTGCAGTAGATCGTTTACAACCAGGCTCTGTTCGGCATCACGAAGGGCTTGCATTCTTTATTACTTTTAAAAATCTTCATTAAGAAAAATTTCCATTGAGTGTGAGGAAAATGTTAACCCGTACTGTGCCACACGTTCTGTATATACACCGTCATCAGAACAAAAAAAAAATAAAAAAGAATTAAAAATCTGACCTCCATGCCCTCAAAAGATATGTTTATCGTAAATTCACCCTTGCGGCCTGTAAATAACCGTCTACAACACACATTTGTATGCATACCCGAGACCAATCCAGCCGCTTCATGGTGTTTGTTGTTTAAGGCTAAAATGCCATTTACCGTCGTCAAAATCACCGTCGTCAGTTCAGTAAGCAACGACGACTAAATGTGTGCGCGCCGCGGTGAATGATTTCAAATCGCTTGTAATAATAATAAATGGTTGGAGAATTTATTTTCACGGTCAAAACGGGGTGCAAATGAGTTAAGCCCTCTTCAACAATACTAGCACTATTACTCACTTGTCACTCCCCCTCAGCACTCCCATTGCAGAGAATGACTTGTGTGCCGCGCGCTGTCGAGATGATATATGAAGAACGACAAACTGAAATTTATGCCTTGTAAATAAATTACCATTCTACAAACATAGTACGGACATACATATGTATGCGCATGGACGACTGAAGAAGCGACGCAAGCTGGGAGTATTGAATTGTGCAGATTCGAGGCTCTCTGTAATTTTGTAATTTATTATCATTTCGTCGGTTAATTTAACACAATAGAGCCTAAGCTTTTAGTAGAGAGTATGGATAATCATAAATTACCAAACGGGATTCTATCCTTAATTGAGTTTGAGCTAGAGCAGGCTGTAGCACTGGATGAGAACCACTCCCAAGCAAGGACGAAGATATTGCTGAAACTGCACTGTCTACTCGTTTGCTATAAATTCAGTACCTTTGGTGAACGCCACAATTGCGACGGCACTATATCTCTCACATAGACTGCAAAATACCTCTTCTAAGGCTTCTGGTCGTTGACAATATTTTGTCAGAGCTTTATAAAAGTGGAATCCAGACAGTCAAGTTTGCGGAAGACGACGCGGTAATTTTAGTATCGAGGATACTTCCTTTAGTGTTTAGTGAAAACTTGAAAAGGGCTCTGATTAATCTAAGGGCCTGGACCATAAGATGTGTATTTCTCGTTACCACCAAGATCAAAATACCGACTTTCAGGCTCCCACGTCTCTACAACCAAACAATCTTCCTTTCTTTCAATGCAAGATACCTTGTCATTATCCTTCATCCCAGCTCAACCAAAAACTGAACATAGAACACAGGGTACGCGAAGCATGTTTTGCCGTCCACGCCTGTAGCATAGCTTTTGGTAAAAGGTGGGGACTACAACCTACATAGAATGGGCCTTTGAAGATACACCGCCATGCCGTAGTCCGTCCTACTTTTCCCCGTGGGTCGCTCGTATCGAGGTCGACCTTATATTTTTATACAACAGCACTAAACTAAGCAGAGTTAAAAAAAATAGCAAGAATCGCAACGAAAGCTGCCTTGGATCTGTATGTTGTTTCCTCTGGGCAATAAAGCTCAAAGAAATTTGATTCTGATCCGCGAAACCATATGGTCATAGAAAAGGCAGCCAAGTGATCTTGCCTCGACCATAACTGACTACACGACACCTCACTGGATTGGAATCAAAGTTTATGCGTAGCCTACGGTGTAACATTCTATTCAATTTGTCGATTTTGATTTCTTTCCTGTTGGCAACTTAACTTCAGACTTCCGTTATTCAATTTTCCACCAATTTATGCGTGTGAACAGTTCTTTTAAGCTTGAAGGACAATGCCTGGCTTGGTATAATCATTATCGACCTTGACAGCGCAGCATGTGGACAGGCTTGACAGAAAGGCTTAAACCAAGTACAGCTTTGTATTTCTGTTGAATTAATTCATTATTTTAGAGGACTACATTGTTCATTCCGTACAAAAGGTTGAGGAACCTTAATGTCGAAGTAGCGAAACCAACTATGATCTCTTAATCCCCGAAAGTTTTAGACTTTAATGGTACAGTAGAAGTTTCGAGTCCAAAAAATACGTTGACTGGAGGCTTGGTCCGATGTCACACCATCAATATTAAATCCAAGGAGTGGTGTAAGTCGAGTGCTATTCCAATGGCACATCGGTGGGAATGGGTCCAAGAAATAACTGAAGAGCTTCTCCACAGATTAAGGATTAAGTTGACTGAAGGGACGCTCGAGTCCAATAAATAAATTTACTAGAGTGCTTCTCCGATGACACAAAATGATCGAGTCCAAGGAAATAAGCTGGCTTGAGACCAACTTTGATGAAACGTCAGTATGAATTGATTACAGCGCTGTTCCAATGGCACAGCTTTAGGATTTAGTCTACGGAATGAGTTGACTGGAGACCTATTACGATTACACAGCAGTTGGATCGAGTCCAAGGCATCCATGGGTTGGAATACTGAAAACCATGAAAACGGTGGCGCATTAGGACTTACGACGATTTTTCCCTTGACAAGATCCGAATTTAACTGCATAGAGATGTCACGTTGACAGTTGAATGTTTAATCAGTTGATATATGCAACCCGATGATTGACGAAAAACCATATTTCTTGAGTTTTATGGTACAAACTTCTTCGAATCGATGATTCAAACTAAGTTAGATTTGATTTCCAATTACAACAGCGATCCATGAGGCGAATGTTAAGTAACAATCAAAAATTGCACAACTTTGACGTCGAACAGCGACTTAGCAGTCCTTGAGAAAAATATCGACTCAAAGTTGAAGATTATTCGTTTTCATAAACTCTATCATGGACAGTCTTAGATTCGATCAGAAGGATCGTTTTGAAATGTCTTTCTATCAGTCAAGACACTTTTTTGTCGATATCTGCCGTTGTGTGAATTAATGGTGGCCTATTCTGACCTTAAGCCATAATAATGTAGATCAATCAGGTTGCTAACGAAAGCCAGTTGAGTTAACAAATAGATATAAAATGACAGCCCGTTGAAAGTCAAGGACCATTTGTGTCATTGTAGGTATTACCAAGGTCCAAGAATTCTTTTATAGAAAATTCCTTAAAACTTAGATACCCCAGACATTATGGGAACCTCTCTCTCCTCGATAAAAGGTTAAGGTCAACGATATAACAAATATTATGTACATACATGTAACCTTAGAAATGTATCTAATGTACATGGTGGCACTACCGTCCAACCATATTTGTACTCAAATTTCTTACTAAAATTAAAACCCATAAAAAAACGAAGAATGTATCCAACAAAACCGGCTCAATACATGTGTTCAACCGAAGAAGGAAACAAAAGAACCCATAAAAGAACACAGGAGAAGCTACCAACAAGCTAAAAAAAAAACTCTCATTGTAAAGGCTATCACACACGAACGACGACTGATGTCACACACCAGATGGACTGAACGCGGCTGACAACGACGAGCCTCCACCTCCACTTCCTCTTCTCACCGGGGTTCCTCTCCAAAGACAAACACAATAAAATTCAACGAATAAAGGAGAAAATGAAGCGCACCGAGTACGAAACAACACATACATACGAATCGAATCGATAAAATTCGACAACTCAGGTTGAGTGGAATTTTTTCACAGAATATTTGACATTTTGGGGTTTTCTAATTTTTGGATTCCATTTGTGGATTCTATTTTTACGATTTAATTAAAATTCGCATCACACTAATTGAACCGACAGCGTGGTGCGTGAGTAATTAAATTAGGGGGATCCTCAGGGATGTCAGTTGGGACCAGTACTTTTTTTTTTGGTTTCGTGGAAACTGGTTTATTTAAAAGAAATCTCAAGCAGCCGTTTACCAGTTTTTATTAAAATTTCCACAAATTATGCATCGCGGTGGTTTAACAATGTGCGGATGTGTAACAAAAGAATTCCTAGTTGTTTTACACCACATATCTGTACCAGTGTAGTTTAGTTTTTCGCTGGGGGGTTATATCGGTGGCATATGTGGGGCACGATGGTACTAGGAAATAAAGTAATGTTTTGCAATGTTTTTTTGCGGTGAATACATTGTGGTTACATTCCGTTTTTCTTTTATAATTGACGTATGAGGTGAGTAGAGTGTGCATGTCTAAAGAGTTCAAATTACAAAGGAGAATGTGGACGGTGACTCGTCGGCTCTAAAAGTTATAAAAACTGCAGATAAGTACTTTTCTCCCTGCATTACTTAGGTTTTACTTCATTCTTTGAGTTTATCCACATTCTTAAAGCCTAGATTTAACAAAAGCCGGTTATAACCGCACCAACTGAACCATAAAAATGAAAAAGGAGGAGCAAAGAGGCTCATCACCTTGGTATAAGGTCGATTCTTCGCATTAGCAGCTTCAAGGCTCTGGACCATTACAGCTACAAACCGCATTCGAACTAATTGATGTGGGAAAATATGTTTGACACGTCTCTGACGTCCTTATAGGGACCTTCTCGAGGTATTCACAATCATTTCTGGATGAGGTACCAGGACAATCCAGATATTGACATCTGCTTTTACGAGTACGTTGCATATGTTCTACTCAACTCAACACAAGATTGTAATTTCTTCGATGAACTGGGCTTTGATTGCCACAAAAATATATGAAAACATAAGAGGGAAAATGTGCAAGTCACTAAGGAAAGTTGCATAATAACTTTCTTCATCTCAAATGCAAAATTATCAAACTCGCGCTGAAGCTTACAGTGTGTAAGTAGCTCGTTAGAGTATACCACGCAGTTGAAAGAAAGTGCTGGAAGATTTTGCCCTTGACTAGTCTCATCGATGAGAACATTACATCCGCAAATGGCGCTGTCAAGCACAGGGCTCCGTCTGGTTCACTCGTCGGCCTTCTCGTTCCCATCTATGTTGCAAGACCAGGAACCTAGAGGAGTTTATCCGAGCCCTTGCCAGCGCAATTACTTCCATATACTGTTCCACTAATTTGAAAGACGTGGAAGAAGTTTTTTAGTCAGAAGAGGAATATTGTTATCGAGGACCGGCCAAAGTGTTCTTGATATTAAGCACGATTGTAATGAAATCACCGTTTGCAGGTCAATTCGACCTGTTGTAAACTAAAAACAACGACTCACTAACTTCGCCTGTCTACAAACAGAAGCAATGGATCACTCGATGATTCTTTGTTCTACATATCCGACAATTTTGTCTGCCTATCAGTTCAAAGTGTGACTCATTATTGGAGAAGATTTTCTGCGCAAAATCGTCGATTAACCCTATGTGCTCCAGTCCAGAATACAATAAACGAACTGTAGACGCTACAAATAAAGAGCACTGGACTTCTCGAAATGTTTAATTGCTGTGAATAACACCGAACTCTTTTATACACTGCGGTGATATTCTCCAGTCCCCGATTCACAAGATCCACTGCGCCAATTACCGAGGAATTAGTCTCTTAAATGTCGCATATAAGATCTTATCTGCCGTATTGTGTGAACGCCTAAAACCCTTCGTCAATAACGTGATCGGTTCCTATCAGTGCGGTGTTAGGCCAGGAAAGTCCACAATCGATCAAAATTTCACACTTTGGCAGATCCTGGAGAAAACCCAAGAAGTGCAAATCGATACTCACCACCTCTTCATCGATTTCAAGGCCGCCTATGACAGCATTTATAGAGACGAGCGATACAGAGCCATGTCTAGTTTTGGCATCCCTGCCAAACTCGTCCATTTGTGCAGGATAACGATGGAGAATCATGGTCAGTCAAGATCTCACCGAAACCTTCGATGTCAAAAAATGATTTAGACAAGGTGACGCGACTTCTTTAACATCATACTTGGAAGAGTTGTGCAAAACTCACGCGCCAACACCAGAGGTACAATCTTTCAAAAGTCCGTCCAATTACTCGTATGCGCCGACGATATTGACATAATCGGAAGAACCCAGCGTAATGTCACTGGCGCCTTTGCGAGTATTGAGACGGAAGCGGTGAAGATGGGCTTAGCGGTCAATGAGGGCAAAACAAAATATATGCTGTCATTAAGGAGGGGCACCCAACATCGACGTATCGGACAGAACGTCACAGTGGCCAGTTTAACTTCGGTTGAGTAAGGGACTTTGTTTACCTCGGCTCCGTTTTCACATCCGATAACAAAACCAGCATAGAAATCAAGCAAAGAATAACTCTTGCCAATCGCTGCTTCTTTGGGCTAACAAGGCAATTGAGTAGTAAGCCCCAATCCCGAAAAACTAAGGAAACTTAATCATCGAAGTCCTGCTTTATGACGCTGAGGCATGGACTCTATCGAAAGCG
The DNA here is from genome assembly GCA_917880715.2 of Matsumyia berberina. NCBI lineage: Eukaryota > Metazoa > Arthropoda > Insecta > Diptera > Syrphidae > Matsumyia > Matsumyia berberina. The sequence goes on along the minus strand of OU862871.1, from coordinate 46,344,756 downwards.
TATGAAGATATCCTTGGTTGCTTTGAGAGAAAGATTCTCCGTATTATATTCGGTCCCGTTTGCGTTGACGGGTTCTGGAAGAGAAGATTCAACGATGATCTCAACAAGTTGTACAGCGACATCGCCCTAGTCAAGGAGTGCGTATCCATCGGCTCAGATGACTGGGGCATGTAGAGCGAATTTACACAATTGTTCCGGCTCGCAGAGTCTTCGAGTCTAACCCGGAGGGACAACGCAGTAGAGAAAGACCTCGCCTAAGGTGGCGCGCCAAATGGAAGGGGACCTTAACCAACTTGGAGTGCGCATTTGGAAGCAGTTAGCTAAGGACCGGGCTGGAGATGTTTTTTGGTTGAGACCCAGGGTTAACCCGAACTGTAGCGCCACCTAAGTAAGTAAGTAAGGTGATATTCTGCATGCATTCGACTTCCGTCGTTCATAGCCAGCACACTCTTCAAACTTATTGATGCACTTCATCGCCGAAAACCGTCATCAACCTTGTAAGATGTTTCCGTATAGTTTTCGCAATAGTAACGTCTTAAACAAAATTATTATTATTGACGTTTGCAAATTGGCGCGAAAATTAAAATGTGCGTTCCTAATGGAACTTTAGAAAAGTCTATACAGACCGGCTAGACCTGTTAACGAAACAGTCTGTCAAAGGATTCCAAACAATTTATTATCCACAAAAACCTCTCGTTCAAAAATAACTTGCTGACTGACACATCGTGGGTCATTGTACTTGAGAAGAATGCAAACATCAATAATACCAAGCGGTGAATGTGTAAATTCATAGAAAAATACGAATCGAGTTATCGTAGGCATGCGCTTGCAACAGTCATCAGTCCGCAGTACATGCCAGCGAGGCTCCAATAGCGTTAAATATTCCCTTTCACGCTGTTTCTCCAGCGCCCTCCTATCTCTTCGCGCTCTCTCCAATCAAATTAGTTACATTTTAAACGATTTTATTTTCTTGGGAATTTCCGCTTTGCCTACTATTTATTTGAATCCACATTCAAACAGCTCCGTTCTTAATTATCACAAATTTACAAACCGTCTGACCTCTTACTAGTTCTCAGGCAAAAGAAAATACGTACATTCGTCTGCTCCCTTTCGTTTTGTCTTGCGCTCTCTCTTTTTCAACCACTGAAAAATAATCAACATCAACGAACAGGGAACATTCTTCAAGCAACTCAGGCTTTGAGAAAAAAAACACGACAACAACAACATCGGCAACAAAGAACACTGCATCGCACTGAACGGAACAATCAGATAAAGCTATACAAACAGGTTATGGATTCATAAAAACCAACAAAAACCGAAAACTCCGACAAATGAGTCCAGGAAAACACATGAGGCTCTCGAAGAATGAGGAAGAAGAGAGGGCGCCTTTTCTGCGAGCGTGTGTGTTCGATTGGAATTCTTGGAGGCCTAGACATAGGCTCATCACCGACCGGTGTAATTCACCAGAATCCATAGCTCATTTTTATGATTCCATTGGGGCGTTGCGTTAGGCCAGCCTATAGAGTATCTTCTCCTCGGTTGGAAATCCTGCGGGACTCCGCAACGGGAACATGACCCCAAGATCTGACCCACAGCGCAAGAAATTTTATTCTGTACGCAGTGCTCCACGGAGTACGGATGCAGTTGTGCGCACATTGAACGCGGCTGTGGGGAATGCAAATGGCTCGTTGAACCACCAAGATACAGTTGTGGTCTATCGGAGTCTAAATAGAAAGTAGTTGGAGCAACAAGTGAATCGTAGAAAAAACGAATTCCATAGAGCGCTCGTTAGGAAGCGAATTGCAAAAAAAGAAAAAACAAGGAAACGATACCAAGTCGATACTGTGTCTGGGTTGAAATAAGTAAGGAGTACCCTATCCACATAGTATGGACGTAGGTAGACCAAACGAACACAGCTTAATTGGGTTTGCGCTTTTTAGTTCCACTTGTCATTTGTTGCTATGAGAGTGTCATTGCTGGAAATGTAAATAATTGTTTTGTAAGATTCCAACGCTGAGCTCTTTCTTGTCAGTTCATAAGTCTTTGTTTCGTGCACCACACTTAAAGTAGGAAAGTAGAATACTGCTCGAATAGTCAAGCAGTGCTTAAAACTATCAAAAATCCAACAACTGCAGGCCTCAGTCTTTGCGCGAAACACGACACAAGACAACGGGCCCGAATGAGGCATAAGTGAAGAGCCTTCCCCTCACCCTCATATCCCATACCATACCATGGCAGCAACCGCTTCCATTGTCCCACTAGCTGTAAACGTCACAGGCAACCTAATGCTTTGGGCTTACCAAAACCCGGCTCATAGTGAACAAAAATAGAAGACAAGCGCCATACAAGTGACCCGAAACTCCAACTTAACCAAACGTATGTATGTACATGCCTGTATGCTAACTAGTAGAACTAAGAGGCTACCCTGATGCTCTAGAGCAGATATCTCAAAAAGGCGTAGTTTTTGGTTGGTGCTTAAGTATATGACCTTAGGTGAAAGTACTTTATATACTCAAAGCTTGTCTTACTTCGCACGCACTTCATACGAGTCACATACCGATAAGCTTGGCTATTTTTATATTAAACATCTCGTAAGGTAATTCTCGACTTCTATTGGAAGGACGCGACTAACTCTACTTCTATAGAATATAGTCATCAACGAACTGGTTATGGAATTGGAGCAATCGACGCCTTCAGTATCCTGCATTACCGAACGTTCCGAGCGGCAAATTCAAACCGTTACTTGGAGGTAGCCAGAGTACGAAACCGGATATCCATCACACCACAACATCGAACAAATAGTTTAAGATTTGACGTTGCAAGCCTACTACACGCGGTGTGAATAAAAACGGAGGCAGAGTGTTGCCTCAACTTTTTACATAAAACACTCAATTTAAGTTGAATAAAAATGAGTTTCGTCAAGCTTCAGAAATATTTTCCCTAAGAGGGTTTGCTCAGAGTGTTCCCTCAGTTTTTATTCACACAACCCAATGTTGCCATTTGGGTGTCAGATAACGATATTTTTTTGTTGGTCGCCTCAGCTCCATGGTTGGTGCATAGTTTTGCCTTTTGAACGGCGTTGGTTCCGAACGAACAGGAATGACAAACCTCCGAGATAATAATATGTCATAAAGAAGCTTCTCAATTTGTTATTGGGAGTCGACAATAAATTGTAGGTTCCCTCCATTCATGAGAAAAATTTAACACGCAAAACACGAATGGTTAGGAATAGCTTGGCTCACCTCGAATTCTACCGTGCCCTAAAGCGTGTTCCTTGTGCTGGCATCGCAGTTTTCAGCTGAAGTAACTTCTCCTGTGGTAAGTAGGCTGGTTTAAGATGAGACAAACGTACGCACTGACAATTTATTAGTATCATCTGAAAGTCTCTAGTTCCATTTTGGTTGTTTGGGCCAAGTAGAAACTGAACACTTTCCGTGAGACAGCAGCCAAGAGTTGAACTTTGCCTGGCCAGTTTATCGGCCTCTGTCCAGGTGGTTAGAGAGGTTCTGGTCTTAATTGTTTTCTATTCGCTTTTCCATTCCGTTCTGATAGAAAAGTGCACTTTAAAAGTTTTCACTTTTACCTTTATAAAATTTAGTCTTGGGAAAAGAAGAAACTAATTCAAGAATCAAAAGTTGGGAAAACAAAATTTGAAGCTGGTATCTCCTAAAAACAGACTTCGAGTCGAGCAGAGTTATCTTTAAGCTTTATTTGACTGACTTAAATATAATTTTAAAAGTAAAGTAATGTATCGTCAAGATGCTTCGACCGAAATGCACTCGTTGACCGTCTAATATTTTTCTTGATCTTTTTATGGTTATCGAACCAATAGATTTCGTTCTTCCTCCTTATCCTTACTTATTAAAAAAAGGCATTGTCTCTCTGTCTGTCTGTCCGTTAGTACACTTATAACTCGAGAATTTCTGATCCGATTACCATGCTTTTATTTTTCGTTTAAAGATATGTTCTCTGGCCAAGTTTTAATATATATGCATGTACATACATATGTATGTACGAGGCTTAAGTGGCGAGATTGGTCCGACCGGGTCAACTATTCATTATATAATCATAAACTTGTTGTTTTTGGAGCCTTCTTTAAGCCTACTCAATTAGCACCACACCACCATATTATTTCGACCAATTTTCATCTATAAACAAAGACAAATTAAATATTTATGTGACGAAAGCAGTCGGTTTTTATTCTGGTCCTACGCGTAGCTACGACTTAACTACGCATAGAACTATGTAATAAAAAAAATTAGCACGATCAACGCAAGATCTTAAATCAATCGCTCACGTCATGGCGCACTGTTCAAAATTTAATTATCACGTATTTATAAATAAATATTTACCAAACGTCAGTCAAAAATATTTCCCATCTACTTAATTAGATCACTTAGGCTTTCATGATCAATTCAAGTCGTCTTTTTGTGCTTAGTTCACGAACCTCAACACTATCGCTATCATCGTCATCGTAATGCTTCATTTAAACGTAGCAACGAAGATCAAAATAGAAGAGGGGCACAAAAAAAGACGCATCGGCCTTCTCTCTATTGCCAGCGTATCTTTTTTGTCTTATGTCAGGTTATCCATTGTTGGATATATATATGAAGATAGGGTATGCCAAGTTTGATATACTCTTTGTAACTTGAGGGACTGGTTACACTACCCATCAACATGGTTAGAATGATTGATAAGAACGAAGAAACATCTTAAAGAAGATGGCATTGGATCCAAGCATAATAACTATAATTCTACACAATTTAAACAGTTCAAGTCAATCGCGCTTAAGCCACCTTGAAAGTTTTATCGAAAATTCAAAAAGAAAGCGGCCGGGAAACTTTTGCTGCAGAATGTCCACTATCGCTCGTGCTGTGTGTGCGTTTGCACCTCATTGAACCACATGTTCTTCGAATCACACTCATAAATTTGCGGCAGCTGATGATCGCTGATGATGATTTTCAACGGAAAATTCAAATGGCAACTTGCAGGAGTGTTGCTCAAACTGCACTCCAAAGCTTTAGCTTTACAGTATGACATTTGTGATGTCACTACTGAGGCTACAAATTATAATTATATTATAACCAACAGTTGGTCTCGTAAACTTTTCAGCTAAAACATAATTAAAGGGGCAGTTGAAGTGATGGAGTGAGTCTTCGACTTTCATCCAGAATAGACTACATTATATAAACTCATCTTTGGCGCCCTTAATTAGGACTAGCTTAAACCTTAGATATATTCCACAAGTCTAGCAGAAATGTTGTGTGGTTTTCATCCCTTTTTCATATTTCATATTTCATATTTCATATTTCATATTTCATATTTTCATATTTCATATTTATTTCATCTAGCAGAGTACAATATCTCTTACAGACTACCTTAAGTAAAATACCTAAAAACCCAATCACATAGATACTAATAATGACATCAAGTTTCTTTTAAACGCATCAACAGTCAACCACCGAATTAGTTTCTTTAATGCAACGAGCAATAGGTTCATTACAACCATAGTTCGTTCTGTGGTGAGTCCCACGAAAATGGAAGGTCCCTCTGAGAATTCTTAAAGGCGCATAGAAACGGATGTTTACGAGGATATATGAGCAATTAATCCGGGTGCTAATAATGTCCCTGATAAACATAATTGAGAAGTATCGACGTCTAATTTCAAGTGTTTGAATAGCTATTAAGCTACATCTAGTTGAATAAGAAGGCATGCAAATATTCCAATTCAATTTATGTATAACAAACCTGGTAAAGTTTTTTTGAATTCTTTCAATTCGTATAGAGTGAGAGTTATACGCAGGGTTCCATATTGTGCAACCATACTCCAATACAGGTCTTACTAGTGTCACGAAAAGGGCTTTCAATGTGTAAGGGTCAGTAAATTCCTTTGAGTTTCTTTTGACGAACCCAAGCAAAGAGTTTGCCTTATTAACAATGAAGTCAATATGAGGTACAAACGAAAGTTGCTGGTCAAAAATAATTCCTAGGTCTTTTTTGGAGTTGACACGTTCAAGAATTGTATTAGAGATTGAATAATTATATACAATTGGATCCCTGTTCCTGTAGCATGAAAAACTTTGACATTTAGTTATGTTTAGACCTAGTCTATTCATGTTACACCAGTGCAAGAGAAGCTTAAGATCATCCTGCAGAAGATAACAGTCCTGCACACATTCAATAACACGAAAAAGTTTAAGATCATCTGCGTAAAGTAAGCTTAACGAGGAAGTAAATACTTCGGGTATATCGTTAATGAAAAGGACAAAAAGAAGGGGACCGAGATGGCTTCTCTGAGGCACTCCGGAGGATACCTTTATTTTAGAAGAAACAAAGTTTAGAATCTTGACGAATTGAATTCTGTCGCTCAGATAAGAGGATATCCATTTTAAAAAGTTCGAATGGAAACCGAGACATGATAGCTTATAAGTTAGTATTTTATGATCCACCCTGTCGAAGGCTTTGGCAAAATCAGTAAATATTACATCAGTTTGATGTCCTCTCTCGAAATTTGTAATAACTTTGTTGCAAAAGACGGTAAGATTTGTTGACGTGGACCTGCCACCAACGAATCCATGCTGACTATCAGATATAATTCTTTTAACAATAAAGGACAACTTTTTGCATACTATTTTTTCGAACAGTTTTGGAACAGAGGATAATTTACATATAGGTCTGTAGTTTTTTATGTTTTGTTTAGAGCCCGATTTATGGATCGGAGTTAAAAAAGATACCTTCCAATCTTTGAGAAAATGCCCTTCTTTCAGAGACAGGTTAAAGATTTTTGCGAGAGGATTAGACAGAGAGAGAGCACAGCTTTTTAGGACCCTTGGAGATATTCCATCTGGTCCAAAACCCTTACTACCGTCTAACTCTAGTAAAGCCTCAAGAACCTCCTCCTCAGTCATAAACATACCACCCATATCAACACGGGTTATTGGTTTGAAATTGCATGTAACATCTTCAGAGGGCAAAGGAGAAATGTAGACCGACTTTTCATCCATTCTAATCAAGCACCGACTGAGTTTAGGAGGGAGAGTTGCGATCTTAAAGCTTAAGCTTGAAAGGTCAACTCTAGCTCTGGTGCAGGTATATGCGCCGAATCTGGATTCGGAGTATACATCTTTCTGAGATGAAGTAGATGCCGCCCTAAAAAAGGTGGCAGATATGAATTCTTATGTCCTGTTAGGGAACTTCAGCAGTAGTCGCTGATAGACTTATTCGTGGTACCACCGTGTGTTAAAAGGATGGTTTGTGATGTTCGTGTTTTGACAGGTGCTGAACTGTCAACAGATCACCACCTTGTGTTGTGCAAATTGTATCTCAACGATAAAGTACATTTCCTACCAAAGCGTAAACCAAGGCTGGTGACACGTAAACGATGGGGGAGGTTACAGAACGATGAGAAGTACGGGAAGAGTTTGGTTGGCTGGTATCCGAAAGGTTTAAACAAATTCCAACTGTTTCGATAAATGTAGAGGAGGAGTCATTGCCTCTGCAGGTGATGTTTGCGGAGTGAAGCGCCTCGGTGTGGCGGCTGGTAGTGAGAAAAGAACTGCGTGGCTTAAAACACCCGGAGTTTAACAAGCCATTAGAGAGAAGAAGAAAGCCTTCAAGGTGTGTAAACACTTAGGGGATTCAGATTATCGCAACCGATACATGGAGGTGCGAAGAACTTGCAAGCTGACTGTTAAAGCAACTAAGGAGCAGTCCTGGAAAAAGTTCGGGCTGTGATCACAAATCTGCAAACTAGGTGTTCTGGCAGAGGAAGGAAGTTTAATATTATCGAAGGAATCCAAAGATCTTGTACTTCTTTCCGATGAGCAAGACATCTTGTACAGATGGGGTGAGCACTTTTCGGAGCTGCTCAATCCCGAACAGGGCACTGGTTTTGAGTAGGACAGAGCATTGTCACACCGTAGAGGAGATGAATGTGGTGTGGGTGAAATCCGGCCAGAGATACACAAGGCTCTGGGTAAAGAGGGAGTGAAATGGCTCTCTCGTGTCACTAAAGTGACCTGAGAATGCGGTGAAACACCTACTGATTGGCAAACTGGGGTGATTGTTCCTCTTTTTAAGAAAAGGGATAAGAGGGATTGCTCCAATTATAGGAGTATAACTCTCTTAAGTCTTCCCGAAAAAGTATTTGCAAAGGTGTTGGAAGCGCGTTTCAGAACTGTGCTCGAGTCCAGGTTGGGCGACGACCAGTGCGGCTTTCGTACATGTAGAAGCACAACTGACCAGCTATTCACTTTTAGAATAGTGCTTGAGAAGGCCTGGGAGTATGCCAAACCTATCTACAGTTGTTTTGTGGATTTGGAGAAAGCATATGATCGGGTCCCTCGAGGTAAACTCTGGCGTGAAGTAGGGGATTGACGGTTCTCTTCTAAAGGCCATTCAATCTCTATACATACACCGTAAAAGCTGTGTTCGGGTGAACGGCATTAAATCGACACCTTTCGCTGTGGGCATTGGACTTCTCCGAAATGCGTTCTGTCACCTCTCCTTTTTATTGTTTATATGAATTGGAAATTGCAGCGCAGGTGTGGCGAGAAACGATTCGCCACCATTCAGGTTGTGCGTGTTGCAGCATTTTTCGCACGAATGGAAGGGCCCTACAATTTATTGCCGACTCCGAACGGCGAATTGAGAAGCTTTTTCATGACAAATGGTACTTGTGTAGGTTTGTCATTCTCCGGCAAGAGATGGTGCCACAAAAAATGTTCGGTTGACATGGCTGGGGCTCGAACTCCACGCAGCTCGCTCAGTAGTCAAACGCACTAACCACCGAGCCAAAAGGACCACAGGTAGGTAGCCGAATTTATTGCAAAACATGGGGTAAAAGTCCTCGATTTTATGATCATAATATGGTGAACTTCTTCTTCTGTAATATGATGAACTGATGTGGTAATCGACAATGTGGAAGTTGCAACGACTTGAAAGACGCATCACTGTGGGTCACCTAGCTATTCTCTCCGACTTTTCAGAGCTAGAAATGATTAGGAAAGCTCTTCTGTGGCAGAAAATTCGAGACGGATACCGAATACAACAATTTGGGATACTGGAAATCCGTTGGTAAACGTAAAAATACTTAGCAAGATTCTGGTGTTGGAGCCTGTATTTGTGGTTTTAGCTTCCACAATCTCCAAAACGCTGGGAATGTGTCATCATCTCAATCTATAGTTTAAGAATTATGTACTTAAGTATCGGCTCTGTTTAGAACACGTACTATTTCAGCATGTATTTCTCTGCTAAACCAGGAGGGGTATTTTCTTAGAAACATTGCAGCCAGCGTCGATAACATCAAAAACTCTTCGGCAGGAGATATTCTTAACTTTATTACAAAGATTGAGGATTTCCTAGTCTAACTGGTTCCAGACGCAAAGGTTCCTGCATAAGATGCCAAAGCCACTCTCTGCTCGAAAAATAAAAACACATTTTCTACACATTTTCTTCTAGTCTAAATGCCATGGTGCTACTGATTGTCCCTAACTTATTGGCGGACTGTCCAATTGGTTCAAACGAAATCAGCATCAGCTTGGAAGTGTGTCAATTCGGAAAAGAATGAAAACGACAGAAATCTGGTCTCAAGTAGTAATCAACAAAGTTTGAACCAATGAATTGGATAGAAGACCTTTATACTTAAGCCACTTGGCGATTCAAACATCCATAACCATCAGTGGTATTTTTTATATATTTCACTAGTACAACAACTGTTTACACTATAAAAATAAACATTTACACATTTCCCAATCTAAATCGCAAAAGCTCCAGAAGAAACACAAGCAAGCTCAACCCAATCCCAATGACAAATGCAACCCAGCACACAAACAGATACGAAATTGTCAACGGCTTAAAACTGTCCTCGTTCTCCGACCGAAATATCTGCAAATAATTTGTCGTCACTGCCAAATCGAAGACATCCGTGGCCCACTTCTTGTACAATCCCGTCTGATACAACTGCAACAAAATCGCATCAAAATTTCTTCGAAACGGTGAGTCTGTCTGCATGACAAATGTTAGAAAAAACTTTCCCAATGTGCTCTTTGACACATGCATACGTTTCTTCTCCAAATACTTCTGCTGTCCCAGAAAGAACTTTGTCCGATCGTCGGCCAAGACATACGCATACGACCGATTCAAACTCTTGCGATACTCGTTGACCAAGTCGATTTCCTCGATGCGGAAAATGTCATTGTAACGCGGACGATAAACGTCCGTGTGAATTATCAAACTTTGTTCGAAAGGCGTCGTCATTATTTTAATGCCGCTTTGGTGCAACTCCTCAAGAGTATCGATCTGCTTGCCTTCCACAGAAGTGGTAAGAAAGGCTGACAGGAAGGCCATGTAGACGTTGGTCAATATTAAGCCGTAGAAGAAAATTTGCATTTCGAAGAGGACTGCTCGCATGGTGCATAGGGCCGTGGTCGATGGCATATTGAGGAATTGTGCCAAACTGCGGGAGAACACCGGTCCGTATTCTGTCAGACGACTGCAGTAGCGTAAGGTGAGGTAGCCCGCTAGAGATATATAGACGAAGCTACCACCTAGACAAATCCATACTGCGCTGTCGAACGGCAAAATCAAGTACATGTAGGAGGAGATTTCTCCCACATTTGGAACCATAGCTTCCCATTGAACCTGGCCGATCGGGTAACTAAATGCATACATATTTGGATTGAAATACGACAATGTGTGCAGTAGAATGTCAATCTTTCCCTCCCCGATCAATGCTACACCGCTGTCAATTTGAAAGCTCTTCTGGTTGGTCACATTCACCAGTCTAACGAAGGATGCGTTGTGTCTTTGCACGAAGGATCGGAAAATCTCCGTGTTCACTCCAGAAATTTGAGAGACGCCATCTTTGTCGTTATAGATGAAAACTCTTGCTCCATCCTGCTGAATAGGAGTGTGAAAAGTGTATCCCTTCAGGTTGTAAAGCTTATCGGCAAAATATTTCTCCAACGGTGCTGAGGTTAGGTTTTCCAAACTAACTCTGGGGAATGGATCGTAGCTTAGAACCTGATTGTGAGACATCACCACCACATTGACTATCCCCAGTCGCAAGCACGTTCTAAAAAATCTGACCAAAGATCCGTTGTTCTTCGGAGTCTGCTCCAAAATAAAAACAATTTTCGTCGAGTGTATATGTAGAAGAGTGTCATTTACAACTGCGAACATCTTGCGGTTGTCAATCTCATCCATAAAAACAAACGTAATCGCCCATGATCCTAGGAGCGGGCCCAAAAGTTTAGTCTCACTATAATTATCGTCAATTAACACCACCGGAACTGCTGAGCTTTGCGAGAGCAGAAACATTTCGAATCCGTTTAAGTTGTCGGAGAAACATTCTTGTGAGAACACCACCACCGAGCGAATCTCCTCTCGTTGCCGAATATGTTTCGTTAATTCAATTAGTCGGCTAAAGTTAACTCCTGCTTCTGCTTGCCATGGAACAGATGCTAAGAGCTGCAGAACTAAAAGCTTTCCAAAGACTCTGTCCATTTTCTAAGTGAGGTTCGCTATTTTTACTTCCTAGCCCACAACTGCGACTGAGAACGAGGAAATGCAGCTATTTATATTCTGAAATCAGTGCTCGTCAATTGTATAAAAATACAGCTGAGGACTATTATCTTTTTCGCAGAAAGTATGTGTTAACTTAACTGCACACCGAGCGCCGGTCATTTTGAATTGTTTACACTTCAATTGTGAGGCAGACTAGCGGCCGATGATGATTTCTTGCTTGGAATAGTTATTTCTAAACCCTACGTAGATACGGATAGCTAAATTTGTAAACGGGCTTAATGGAAGTGTGGAGATGCACCATCGGACCTGCTCAATACATTCGAGTGAACTTACATAGACTCAGTCAGACCAGACAGATGTTTAACAAAAGATCCTTGGAGGAAGGACGAAGGGCGGACTAATTTGCGGAATAAAGGGCGTCCGTTGATAGTATGACCGACGTATCTGTTAAGTAAGCTGCTTCAGCATATTCGGATCATAAGGATTTTCAAGACTGAGGTAGGGTGATGCTGACAGATGAGCCCTTAAATTATAAGCTACTGATATCGGAATATCAAACCATTCATTCTACTGGTTCCTAAAAAAGTTCAGATATCTGGAACTCGTCTTTAGGTGGAACATCATTAGTTATCCGATCAAAGACATGTGGGTATTCCGTCTGATTCCGTAAGTTACTTTTTCGCTATAAACAATGATGGCTGTAAGCCTATTGTAGAAGATGACAATAGCAAACGATAAACAAACAATAAACAATGGTTTGACGACTCTGAGTTTTAGACCATAGACTGATGGACTAAGAAAAGTGTCCTTATACTGAAGCCAGGAGATGGCAAACAGCAGGTGAAATTATATAGACACTTACCTTTCATGGATGCAGATCTGACTTGAGACAACCAACGATTTTTGCAGAATCTGTAGAGATGAGGAGCGGGAAGAAAAATAACCCATCTTGGTCTAAGTGTTTCCTTGCCAAAAAGGGCCGAGGCCGGCATGTGGCATGCTAGTATTTTCTAGGCTAAACTTTACGCCATACAAACAGGCGCCATTATTAACCGGAACTGAGGTAATATAGTTGCCTTCCAGGGCGTCGGGCATCTCGAATACAGAAGGAAAACAAGAACAATGACCTTTGAGTTTACACGTAAAATCTTAGGTTCCAGACTAGCGGGCGACCTAGTCACGTGAAATTGGTTACAGATTTTTCAGTCAGCTTATCCATAAAATACTTCCTCTTACTCAATTAGGCAGAAAGTTTTGATCTTAGCTTGTTTCCATATTTCAACATTCCCAACGCGACGTGATGATTTTTATTTTTTTTTATAATCCACACGCGGATCAAGGGGATATGAATACCCTTTTAATGTTGTACACACCGGGAGTGAGGTACATTGGTTTGAAACTCAGGTATCGTTAAGTTTTCATTGGCGTCCAAGGGTGGACATTTGTGGTTTTTTTTTGTCATTGCTATAATTCACAGGAATTTTCAACTCATCACTCTACTGCCAGTGTTATGCCTTCGCAGAGTAGAGTAGCCATCAGCTTTCACAGTTGATTGATTTTTACTTATTTAAGAAATAAATGTTTTTCCGACATCAGGAGTTGAACTCGGACTTTCAGCGTGACAAGCGATGGTGCTAACCACTGCACCATGGCCACCCACGTGATGATCTTCTGATCAATTAACTATTTCGTGTTATAGGCCGGTAAGTAGTTACCCGATAAATCACTGCCCGTGACCCGTGAATTCTGCATGTTGTATAATGGGGACGACGATTCCATTTGGACGTTGATAACCAACATTTTCGTCAGAGACAATTGAACTTTAGTCACCTGTTGTACGAAACTGAGAACAGCTATCTCTGGATCGATCTGTCTGGAGGCACTTCGTGATTGCAGTTCAGGTCCACTCGGAAATGCATATAACCGCATGTTTACACTTTGAAGGTGGTCATTTTTAAAACTAGTGAGCCTGTCCCGAGGTACTGTTGGCAAGTACCTTTCTCTCTCTCGCTCTTAGCAGGCAATGAAAAACTGTCGAGATTATAATTTGCCATGAAAAACCTTCTCAACTCAACCTTCTATTGGTGTAAAAAATATAACATACAAAACAATGGTTGCGAGAAGAAAGGCCTTACGGTAAGGCCAATTATTCATATGTAATGCGGATTCTGGTTCTTCTGTAGGTCGGCAAGGCAAGAACTCACTTACAAAAGATCATGAGAGGAGCTTTCCATTCCAACATGAGGTGCTTTAAGTTGGGAAACGAAGTTAAATCCGTTACCATGCCGAACACGCACTCATTTGTTTTAACAAGCCAATCAACCGCAATAACAAGGAGTTATCGCATCTAACGATACTTTAAAGTGGATAATAGTACAATAGTTTGCTTAAACCTGAAATTGACGAAAGCAAATATGTAGAAATTAACCCTCCATGGGTCGCGTGTTAATCATGACGAGTTTGGTTGCGTGGTCTATGATAGTAGACCATTTTTCGATTTACTCTGGAATAATAGTTTTCATATTTCAGATGCAAGAATGTCACTTAATTTATTAACTAGGCCACGTCGAAACATATTACCTAGTTTGTAATTTATATACATACATATTTATTTTAGGAATGATGGATCTATCACTATTGAAAGATAAAACCGATGGTTAAACATGCATTTGTCCTTGATGAAAGGAGGTTGTTTCTATTACATGCAAACGAATGAGCTCTGCAGAAAAGTTTAACAGATAACTAACTCAAGGTGGTGCTACAGTCCAGGGTGAACCTGGGGCTCAACCAACGAGCGTCTCCAACCAGCTCGAACTTTAGCCAGTTGCCTCCAGTTTCGCACATCAAGTTTGCTAAGGTCTCCTTACATTTGCTTGCGCCACCTGAGTCGCGGTACGTGAACGAACGCCCCACGACAATCTCCATCAAGGCTAAATTTGACAACACAAGCCTGATATGCGTTATGCGTGCATGCGCCCACAGAGGAGAATGACGACGACACCAAAGACAGATTGTACGAGCTCCTGGACAAGACTTACGAGCAGTGCCCTAGCTATGACATTAAGATTGTCGGAAAGTACAATCTACACGACCCCACCTCCGACAACGGATTTAGGCTGATCGACTTTACTGCGGGACGAAATATTGTCGTAGCTAATTCTCGGATTCCGCATCTCGATATTCACAAAGGAACATGGAGATCTCCTGATCAATCAGCCGTCAACCAGATTGACCACATTGCGATTGACGCCGGGCACTCCTCCAGTATTATGAAAGCGGCAGACGATTACTTGATAAGGAGCATGCACCAGCTCATCTGTAAAATATGGTCGGAGGAAAGTATGGCCGATGAATGGAACTTCAACATTGCTTGCCCGATCCTTAAAAAAGGGAGACCCTCTAAACTGCGTCAACTACAGAGCTACCAGTCTTCTTAACATCGTTTACAAGATCTTATCTGCCGTGTTATGTAAGCGCCTGAAGCCGTTCGTCAACAACATGATCGGTCCATATCAGTGTAGTTTTAGGCCAGGAAAATCCACCATTGACCAAATATTCACACTGCGGCAGATCTTGGAAAAAACCCAGGAACTTCAAATCGATACCCACCACCTCTTTATCGGCGACGCGCTGTAATGCGACTTCTTCAACATCGTTCTTGAAAGAGTTGTGCAAAACTCACTCGCCAACACCAGAGGCACAATCTTTCAAAAGTCCGTCCAATTACTCGCATACGCAGCGTGATGTCACTGGTGCGTTTGTGAGTATAGAGACGGAGGCGACGAAGATGGGTTTAGCGGTCAATGAGGGCAAGATGAAGTATATGCTGTCAACAAGAAAGAACACTCAACATCGACGTCTTGGACAAAACGTCACAATAGACAGTTTTAACTTTGAGGTAATTAAGGACTTTGTCTACCTAGCCTCCGCTATAAATTCAGACAACGACACCATCGCTGAGATTAAACGAAGAATAACTCTTGCCAATCGCTGTTTCTTTTGATTAAGAAGGCAATTGAGTAGCAAAGCCCGCGCAGAGGCATGGACTCTGTCAAAAGCGGATGATTTTCGGTGCCGTCTGCATAAGCGGTGAATGGAGCAGATACAATGACGAACTATACCGACTGTACAGCGAGATCGGCTTCGACAGAAGAGTGATGGTCCAACGACTGAGGTGCCTGGGTCTTGTAGAACGGATGGACACCAATGCTCAGGCCCGGAAAATCTTCGAATCCGCAACCGAAAACGGCGCAGTAGAGGAAGACCGCGACTCAGTGGCGCACGCAAGTGGAAGGGGACCTTAACCAACTTGGCGTGCGAAACTGGAGGCAGCTGGCTAAAGATCGAGCTGGTTGGAGACGCTTGTTGGTTGAGGCCCAGGTCCACCTCGGACTGTAGCGCTACTTTAAGTAAGTACATATGTAAAGAAAATTTGATGTGTCATATCATTACCTCACTGGCGATGTACACTACTAAGCAAAATTGCATCTAAACCCTTGAGAATTCTTCGTCTACACAAAACTATTTAAGAACCCTTCTCTTGTGGGAAGTTCCTGCATACATGCTGTACCTACTTGTCAAGAATTTCCGACACAAATGAGTAGGCACATTAAATATAATCCAATTATCATAGATTTGCGTAACACACATGTTCAGACAGATCATCGCCCGGACACGGCGCATGCAAATCGTTATGAAATGCTTCTTTGGCATCCTTTCGGGTCAAAACAATCCACCAGCTACCTAACTACCTGCTGGTTCAGACGAAAAATCTGCCAAACATTCATAAACCAGCAAATAAACTGGAAAACCCATAAAACATGCCACACCACACAAATCCAATAGATAAGCACATGCCCAACTGGTGGACGGGCACAAAGAAGACGAATATGAGTACGAGGAATTCTCTTTCTCTTTGCAGCCACACATAGTGTAGTGTAGTGAGTAAGCAACCGGTAACCAAAACTTGTCTTCCCTGCGCAAAGCAAACATGATATCTACCTGCACACCGCGTCTGTGTGATATCAAAACGGACACACTGTCCTCAGAACACACATATCCCAGTTCGAGCATCTTCTCAATTCTCATAATCGGTATCGCCTCTCGACTGGATTGTGTCTCCCTGTTTCACGTTGGTCTGATTTAAGCACTTCTGCCGTTTAGGACTCCTACGATATCAAACAGACAGTTTGTTCGGATTGCTGTTTGCCGGGTATGTGACAACAGTTGAACACCTGGGAATGGGAACTCGAATCTCGAATGTAAAACAAAATGATTGGGTTACACTCACACAGTGATGATGTAAAATGAGAGAGGGCATAAAAACATCGAACAAACCCGACGACAATGTCGAACATTGACTTCGAATTTCGAAGTTATCGCGTCTTCCATTCTTTTCCTTCGGTTTGTTGTTGACTGATTTTTGTTTACTTGGATTTTTTATTTTTGATCTCTTCTATGTCAAACGAAAAGGCTAGCAGCAATCAGCCAGACAAACAGAGGAATGTTTGACAACAGTGAGCGAGAAAGATAGAATATTCAAGAGTGCCTGAGAGAGAAAGAGATGTGCGCCAATTCGAAGAGGGTAAATGACCCAATTGCTATTATAAACGTTTGTGTGCCTCTTCGTTTCGGATTATGAATGCGATAAAACGAAGATCTAATTTGTCTGTTGGAGAGTGTAGGCATGCATGATGCTGATGAGTAATTTTTCCGTCGCACAAAACAACTCTACACTCCACAAGAAAAAAAAACCATAATGAAGATTCGACCAAGACTGACCATAGAAAAAGTGGCCAGACAAATTTAACTAGCAAGTGTTTAAAGGCCAGTCATGCTTTAGGGTCCCGACAAGCAGAAAAACAGTTTCTAAACTTCTTAAAACAGATTCTAAAAATCATTATTCCTCGCCGGATCTGTAGTACTAAGATATCCTTCGTAGAGTTTGCGTCAATTCCGTGGTAGATAAACTTCTTCACATCCTTGAACTTATAGCTGTCAGAGACTTTTTGTCCTAGCCGGTGAAAAGATAGATCTTTGTTTGGCGACAGCATACATATAAATACATAGGTACATACATATGTCTTTGGTTTTGTCCTCATTTAAAACCGACTTTTTTTGCATTTTTTTCAATCGCCGTCATGATACCAATATCATCTGCTTATCCCAATAGCTGGATGGACTTATTGAAGATTGTGCCTACCGTGTTGACGCCAGCCCTACGCAATATCTGGTCCGCTATGACATTGAAAAAACTGAAAGACAGCGCATCGGACCGTTATCTAGCATTACTATGAAAGTGGGCCCTATCAATCGCAAACCTTAATTCTTCTAATATTTATCAATACTGCTCCTTATTCATGATTGAGTCGATGCGGGTAAAGTCTAAAACGCCGACGGAAGAGATACATCTCCAGAACATTATTGAATCACCGCCATGCTTCATTGTTGAGACCACACACCTAGGGACCATCTTTTCTGCAGTAAGCCGCCGAACATAAACTCTCATTTTTTATCAAAAAACTTTAAATTTTGACTCATCTGTCCATAAGACCATTCTCCATGTCCGCCCTTTGACTTTGTTTTGAGGTCGTAGACAGATAAACGAATTTTTGTCGTTGTTACTGGTATCTGCTTTTAGTATCTACGAACCGTTAAACTCAGCACATACCTATTTCTGAAGCTTCGATCCCTCTTATTTATCTTTTTTATATTCTGGTCCACCTGTTTTGAAGTTAGTCCTTATGCGTCTGCAAATTTATTCCTGCCTCCGAGGCAGTGATCTACGCTCCGATGTTTTGTAAGTTTTTTTTTTATGACATGAAACTTATGCTGTTTTGGGGTACAAATCGATTCCATTTGTCCGTTTCAGTTAGCACTTTTGAAGAAAAGTCCAAGAGAAAGAGAAAGTAGGATTTACTAAAACACGGCTACAAGATGTTCGCCTTGCTTCGTCCGTCTTCTTTATTTATTGAATCGGGATTTGTTTCTTAGTTTCCGTTTCTTTAATCGAGTTGAAATTGATTCCCTGAACAATTTTACTCTTCTACTATTCTGTACCGCTTTCTATTCATTCCAGTCTGGCCTCTAGTCACGAATTTTATACATTTTTTTATGTTATGTTTGATCCTAAAGATCTCCACTCAAAACATTTTCAAAACTGTTTGGCAGCACGCAAGTCAATGCAGTGATTTGTGTTTTTGAAAAAATTTTCAGTAGTTATTTCAAAATGTTTGTAACATTGCCAAACAAAATGTGTAAATTAAATTGTTTAAGAGATTGTGCACGTTTTCATTATCTAATACATATGTTTGGACATAATTTAAAATCATTTCTGACCCAACCGTATTTCTGATGAACATCCATTCACCCAACGACGAAAGCGTCAATGCATGTGTCGTATATTTCGAATAGCCGTTAGCTCTGGGCCGGACATGGCTAATAACGCATTGTACAGAATAAATATTCTTGAACAACTCATAGCATTTTTTAGACTACAGTGTACTCTCCCATAAGCGGACATCGACGGTTCCGAAAAAATTGTCCGCTTACGAGAGGTGTTCGCTTGTGAGAAAATAAACAAAATTAAGATATTTTTCTCCGTTCTTTCAAATTTGTCCGGTTATGAGAGGTGTCCGTAAGGAGATAGTACACTGTACTTACAATGGTGTACGATAAGGTTGCATAAAATCACTAGCTATACTTGATGGTTTTCAGCGGCGTACATTCATACTTACAGTGGTGGCAAAAACAATAGGAACAAGACGACTCAAATCATATTTTTTTATTTTTCTTTGAAATACCTTCCGCTTAAAGGTCAGAAACTTATACCGTATAATTACACTTAATTTCTCATTCAAACGTCATACATCTTCCTGCGCATGTGTTCTTCGTTTACTTTTGCCACCACTGTACAGGACAACGAAAGTTTGCGAAAGGAATGTTTATAAAATGGACACTAACCTGCCATTGGGTTGTTGTGGTTTTAGTTCAGCTTAAGCTACTATTTTTCATGAATACAGGTTATAGTTTCTAGATACCACAATTCGACGAAGGAAGTATTAGTGGATCGAGCACAGCTATAATTCTTAAGACCTATTCTTTCCTACGATAGTCCGGTATGATGGAAACCTATCGGAACGCCTTTAACCAGCTTACCAGCATAATGACAAACACACAGATTACTATAGTCGGGTGGTGGTCGCCGAGAATCAGCGGTTAATGTGTTTGGCTCCTGTGCGAGCTGCGTTGGTTCGTAGCCCAGCCACATTCACTGAACATTTCTTTGCGGCACCACATCCCGTCGGAGAATGGCAAACCTCCATGTGTACAACTTGTTATGAAGAAGCTTTTCAAATCGCCCTTCGGACTTCAGAGCCGGCAATAAATGTCATGTCACTTCCATTTGTATTGAATATCATGGATATATTATATGTACATACAAGTCTCCGAGAGTACAATTTGTTATGAAAAAGATTCTCCATTCGCCGTTCGGAGTCGGAAATTATTTGTAGGTCCCTTCCATTCTTGCGAACATTGTAAACACGGCCTTGGCTCACCTCGAGCTGTCAATTTTTTTTATTTATTTCGGGGTATCCCGGAAAAAATATCCAGATAATGTCCCAAATTTTATTTTCGAGGCTACAATGAAACAATTTCTGCTTGGATACGAACACAAAATCGAAGGTTGTAATCAAATAGAGCTAAAGGTTCTTGGAATGTAATGCAAGGTAAGATTTCGTAAGTGTATTCGGAAGAGATACCCCGGGTTTTCAAGGACAACAACGCGAACCCAGAACAAGCTGGAAAAAGTGGGTCGGCCATTGCATTGCACCAATAACCGATGAAATCGTCTATCGTTTTCTGCGGACATGGTGTCGAATACTATTAAGTAGGTTGAAAAGTTAGAAAACAGAGGCCAAAAAGGAAAGTACATTTCGAGATGATTAAAAAATCCTTCAGAAATCTAAAATGGAACTATTAAAATCGGCTGTGTGGATTAGAAAAGAGATGAATCTTTTCGTTAGTCATCTAATGAGTAGAAGGATACTAGAAGCCAATTTAGCTGCTCGCAGACCGAGGAAAAAGTTATTTCTTAGAAAAGAGCATAATGAAAAACGACTCATATAAGTAAAAATATCTGTTGATTGGCTTGTTCGGAAATGGTGTAATATGTTTTGGGAGAATGAGTCCAAAGTGGTTTTTTATGGAGACATTGGGTCTCGGTAATATAAGAGACACCCACCAAATACAGAACAATAGTCACAATACGCCACTAAAATCGCGAAGTGTGGTGGTTCGAATATTATGGTGTGAGGATGTTTCCCCTACTACAGCGTTGGTCCGGTTCACACGACTGATGACATTATGAACCAAATTGTTTACATTGACATATTGTCAAACATTAATTTCGCCTACTGTCTTAAAGATATGACCCTAAAATGGTTCGAGGAAAAAGATAAAGATCCGAAACCCAGAAGTCAAAAAGCAAAACAATGGCTTCGAACTGAGAGTACTTAAATTATCGACTGTTCAGCAGTCTCCTGACTTAAATTATATTGAAAAAGGTTAGGTAGATATTAAGAAGGCTGTGTACAACACAAAACAGGCCATTAACTAGCAGTTTTGAGAATATTGTTCAAAATTCCCATTACTTGTGCGATACACAGTCAAAATCGCTTACAACGAAATCGGTTATAACGACATATCGCCAACGACGGATTTTTTCATTTTTTTTGAAATAAAATATTGGTTACAACGACTAAAATCGACGCAGCTGTTGGTGCGACTGAATTTTTGTTTGAAGTAGGCTACACACTGTCAGTTTTGGGCCATCAGTTTCACTCAAATGATTCTGTAAATGATAGTGTGTAGCTTTAAATGATAAATGATGAGTTAAATGATGGCGTAAATGATGACCACGAAATTTTTCGTGGGTTTGGGTTAAATGATGGAAACTCGTCGGTCGCTTGGGTTTTTTTATGAGTAGGTGGGTAGAAATTTGCCGAACCCGCGCCAGCCGATACAAAATATGTTATTTCCAGCTGTAAAAAGTATCCGAAAAATGATTGCCCAAAACTGATAGTGTGTAGCCTAAAATGAAATGTTGAAAAATGACAGTTTTCATTTGAGTGTAAATGATGGCCCAAAACTGACAGTGTGTACCCTACTTAAAACGGTAAACTGTTTATCTGTAGATGCGATTTATCTGTGTATATAGAATTTGTTACAGTTGACCGTTTGTTGACATGTTATCCTTTTTGTTTTGCGTTTATTATTGGTTTTGAGTTTGTTCAACAGTAGGTGGAAAAATTATTAAGTGCACATTTTTCTGTGTGACGAGTGGTCATAGAAGTTTAATTTTATTCGGTTCGCATAAAGTTGTATTGGAAAATGAGTCAAAAACGAAAAATCTCTACGATTGAAGAAAAAGCAGGTATCATTTTGAGATTGGAAGCTAGAGAGCAAAATAAAGACCATGCCAAAGAGTATTCCGTTTTACACTCCAATATATCCACAATACACACAGCGACCTATCGCTTATAACGACCAAATTCATCAGTCCCTTGAAGGTCGTTATAACCGATTTTGACTGTACATAAATTTATTTTACTTTTTTCTTACGTTATGCAACCTTTTAATACTTTTTATTGTAAAGGAACAGACCAATCTTACTAATAAGAAACATGAATTAATAAAAATTTGAATAATTTTAGAATAATTTAAGTTTTTATGTAATTTTTGTGCCTACTGCTATTTTCGTTTTCGCAACTGTATGTACATACATATGTATGTATGTACCTAAAGAATGGAAAAACCAATTTAATTAATCATCTGTACTACCGTACCATTGTCGATTTTTAAAAGATAAACTCTTTATATCTCGAAAACTAAGCGATACATCGTCGAGATTTTACAAGAATACAATTCTGTCATCCAAAATTATCGCAGTCACAGATGTGGCGTTATTTTCTAACGCATTTATCCTTCACCGGGAGCGGAATTGTCATGCTACAACCTAGTTAATGCGACAAAAAAAAATTATTCAAAAGCCCATAAGACGGTAAATTGCATTTAACTACTGTTACAAAGTGAAAGAAGAAAACCTTGCTGTGTTATGATCATATGATTTTCTTTCCCTCTTTCTCCGATTTTTTATTCATCAGACTTTCTCAATAAAACTAGTAGAGTTACACAATGAAATCTGTGTCGACGACCCTACCTCCCATTCGAACGTAAAATGTTGTTTCCTCTTACCTTTCACGCGCCGAATTTGTTGCACAGAAGCTATGCAGTAGCGTCCACCGAAGCAACAATAACTAACGCCCAAGCACACTTTCAACAGGTTGCTGCAAACTGTCAAAATCAAATCCTCATCGTCAGCATCAAGACAGAGATTATTCAATTAAAACTGCACCGCCGCTGATTAGTATCCTATTGGAGGAGGAGGGTTCTCCGTTCGCCTCCTGCGTTACCGTTTGGCGAATTTCCTTTAAATTAATCTTCTCAATTGTGCAGCGTATGCAACCGACACACTGACAAATGCCACGCACACTTCCGCACAATAAACAATTTAAATTGACACTAGCACAGGATTTATTGCCACAATGTGCATTTGCCTCACTCACTCACACACACACTTGATGAAAATGTATAGAAACATAGGCGCGCAGCAAACCGAGTGCGAAGCAAAACAAAAAAAGGAAACGTGAAACAAGACCGAGTTGAATGAAACTTTCGCATAAACGGAACTGAGAAACTGTCAACAGCGCGCCACCGACATAACACAGACCGAATGTGGGAAAGAGAACGGACGATCGTTTTTTAGAAGCAATGTTTTCAGGAAATTCGGATTTTCGTTCTCAGGACAGTTATTAACTTTAAGGTCGAAGTAATTAGCGGATAAACGAAAACAATACAATTTCACTCTATTTGACCAGTTAGGGAGCCAGACAATACGATTTAAAAAAAAGACGCGCGCCGCACTACCGCTCAGAGAAAAATCTTTGGGAGAGAAACAAAAATGTCGTTTACTCATTCGAAAACATCACCAGAAACTGAGGGCGAAAGAAAAAACCCGAAGATGCAATGGCAACAACAGCAGCCGGTCCGTGAAACTCTAGGCTGTTTCGCGTGTGCGATGGGTGTGGGACAGAGATAGGTAAAAGAGAAACTCAGTGCGCTGGTGTGGGTTTTGTGGAAGCGGGGAATGTATGGACACATTCATGTGGTATATGCAATCGAATGTCAAACGTAATTAATTGCCAACCAGATGCGAGACTGGGTTCATGGACTTGGATGTGTGTGTTGGTGGTTCAATTCACGTGCCTTGAAATCGAAAGGAGTGAGCGAGTAAAGTGGAGTGGGCATATTTTTGTTTACATTTTCGAAATTGGGGAAAATTCGAATATGGTCGAATGCGGTAGTGTTATTCTCTTTTGCGACACTAGCGCTGTGGCGTTTTGTTGCATCCAATTGGTTTAGGGTACATAATAGGATTTCCGTCATAATTATTTCAAAAAAAAAAAAAAACGGTTTCCAAGTTGCTGTTTGCTGTTTATGGTTATAATTCTAATTCAATTTGTACATATTACACCGGTAAATAATGTATATGAACTTTCATTAGAGAATTCCCTAAACATAAGCACTGATTCTTTGGCAACTGTCATTTTAAAATTGTACGTTTTTAAAGAATGGTATACAAATTGTATCAAACTTCATGACGGCGTCAACAAACAAAACTGCCAAAACTGTGATTATGTAAACGTGTCTAATCTATTAAGCTTTTGTCTATAAAACTCTTTACTCAAACAGAACGGCAGTTCAAGTCACTAAACAGTTTTAAAAATGTAGGTATATTAAATGAGTAGGATGTTTCAATTCAGTCGACTGTACAGATTTTTTCTTTAAATCTATTAGGTCACATTCAAACAGAGTTATCGCTTCTATTATGAAGGCGAGTGTGCGCTATGGGATTAAAATTTTCAAAAAACTTATTTTTGAAGGGAAGCTTCTATAGCGAGAGTATTTGAGAGCGTCAGAAAACTGGTTATGTCTCGAAGCGAAACGAGATTTACTTTGTTATGTAAATACATATGTACATATGTTTGGGTCGCACATTTCTGAAGACGGCGTGCTGTGTAGCATGTTCCAACTTTGTTTAAGCTTTGATAAATTGTGTTTAATAGATTCGGCAGTGCTCCATCAGTTTTGAGGATATTGCTGCCGAACAAGGGTCTTGATGACTGCCTGATTGTCAGGGTCGAATGCGCGTTGGCTCATTGCTAAGCACACAGGAAGCCTTGTAGAGTGCCAGCAGCTCCGCCTTAAAAACACTGGTGAATTTCGGTAAACTATAGGACCTAGACATCTTCAAGGTCGTAAAAATACTCCCTTAACTACCTTAAAGTCTATTTTCGAGCCATCGGCGAATATTTTAATGTGTCCTAGTTTTTTATCCCCTTTGTACTCTATGTAAAAACTCCACTAAGAATGGAGTTGGAGTTTGGAGCTTTACTCACTTCAAATCTGAGGCTGGAGCATAGCTTATAAGCCAATATAAAGGGCGACGTTTTCAAAATTTTGTTTTTGCATACGCATACGCCGGCGATACTTCATTAAAATATCTCGCAACTGAAGACCGCCGTGTCTAAGTGCTTAATGCGTTGGGTTGTTGTATGTTTGAGGCCAGCAATATTGACTGAACATCTTCCGCGACACCAGCCCAATATATCCCCCTATTACGAATAACGAGTCGAACGAAAAAGTTGGCGAATGTAATTATTTAGTATTATGGTTAACGAATCAATCAGATTTAGCTGCAGGGATGAGGAGGAGATCGAATCTGTCCGACACCTGCTGTGTGAATGTCCTGCCCTCGCCAGTAGAAGAATGAGAACTCTTGGTAGTTACTTCTTCACGGAACTGGAAGACTTGGGTGACGTCGAGCTGAGATTAATTTCTTTATCTGGGTGGTTTTAACCTTCCTATACCCGCGTCAAAAAATATTACACGTACATATACCCGCGCACGATCTCTGGGACCGAAACTCAACAGCCCGTAGTTTCTCTTCTACTTCGAATATTTTAATGAAATTTGTTTTAATCACTAGAGTGATATATTGTTAACGAAATAAAACAAGTTTATATTAGTTATTGTATTTGAAAAATAAATGGCAGTCTTTTTATTAAGCCTCTTAAAAAGGTATTTTTTCCTTGGTCTCACAGACCAATGCGCGGGTATAGGAAGGTTAAATCAGCGGTTTCCAACCCCTTTTCTCTTTACAGGTTTCCCGTAGTTAAATTGGAAGATGGGCACAATCGATCCTTTGCTGGTCTAAGCGAGCAGTGACAATGTCACAAGGCACCCATTAACCTAACCTTACCTAACCTAATCAGATTTAGTTCGCCTCAAACGTCAAAAAGTTGGCGAACTTTCTTTGCACTTTTTTGTTACAATTTTTTCAAAAATGTTTGTTGGAAAAGAGTTCATCCAAATAAGCTTTTAAAAAATAAACACAGACTAGTTGGCCAAATTTGTTCAGCTGATGGGAGTGAAATCAGCATGGTTTTTCGAAATGAATCCAGAATACTCCCGCCGTTTTGGCACCGTCTTTCCAACACCACTTTCTGTTCGCTGCACTTCTAAACAAAAGTTTTGTGTATCGTGTAGGGAACCAGGTTATCTAGCTTTGAAGGATGTTCATGTTGTGGTCACACGCCGGAAATTAAACAAATTTATTTAAAAATCAGACTATTATATATATATAAATCGAAAAACTCCCTGTCATCGCATTTAATTTACAACCCCATACTGGTAGCGCATCTGAACCGAAGTAACATTTCCGATGTGTGTTCCATTCACGCATCCGATTATTCGAGGTTATCGGTGTGTTTTCAAGAAGTAGGTGTGTGCCTCTTGTTTTTCTCTTTGAACCAAGAACTGACAAATGATCTACAATTTCCGAAGGATTAGAGCTATCTCGGATTTAATTTCGTAGTCTGCACGTTTATTTTGCATATATTTGTTTAAAAGCGAATAAATTACACCGAAATAAATTAGCTTTTTGACAGTTCACAACTGCCATTTCTTTGTGTTTGGTTGGCAACATTTGTTTTCAAAAGGCGAATGAGAAAGTTCGCAAACCGTAATACCTCGCCAGGAGTAATTCGTTAGGAAATCGTGTGAACAATGTAAAACGCACAACAAAAATGGTTGCGAAAGCTAGGGTTTGCGCCAGCATATAATTAATCAAAGCGAAGTATTATACAAATTCTCGACGTCCATTGTTCTTAGATAGTCACTGGCTTTGTCTACCACCTTTAAATCTTATAGAATGAAGCTGACGCAGAAATGAAACATCGCGGTTTCTTAAAGCTTAGAAGCTTACTTGATATCACAGTCATTTTGCAACAAATAAATGACACAGTAGAAGAAGGTGTTACCTTATAAAAATACATTTTATTACAAGATACAGTTTACAACAAAAAATTGGATCGCTTAAATGCTAAACTAAATAACTTCTCGTCGAAATGTGATAATGACTTCGTCCGGGCTTAAATGTCGTATTATGACGACTCTTCAGTAAGTCTTGTGGTTGGATGTACACCTCTTTGAACTCGCCAGGTATTTGTGGATCGTGTCCCATGGGTGTCATTCGAGTATCCATAATATCGGGACCATAGATATTTTCCACCAGAGTTTGATTCGATTTTGCTCTTGTACGCATTTCGAGAAAGTCCTCAACCTTACACGACTTGCGAGATATTTTCGTACAATTTACAATGATACTTAAAAGCACACAAAACTCAACAATGGCAATCACAAGGCTGGCACCCAAAAATAACACATACTGTTCTCGATACCAAATGTCCAGGTACTCCAGGCACGGTTTAGTATGACGCTGTTTGGCAAATTCAATTTTATGCAGCATTTGACATTGACTCTCATTCGATGGCTTGGGATCCAGATATGCCAGAGGTTCGTGCTCATTCCTAAGGATGCAACAAGTTAGTGGTACAGCCCATTCTCTCGGACCGTATCCTTGCAGACGCCACATTGCTGTATCATAGTTGATTTCACTATTCATGCCACAGCATCCAAAACGCGTTTGAGCTAAGTCCATGGCTATTGTGAACTGTTCCCGGCCTGGTATTCCATAGTTCCCCTGCAGAGCCTTGACCATTTTCGTTTCATCCAAACTGATTCCTAGACAATGTGGCCAGAGAGTTATCGCGAGGCAGACAATCGATTCGGCTAACAGTAAGATGACTACGGTGAGGAAGTATAGACTTAGGAAGCAGTAGGTGTTGAGACATGATGCCCAAAATCCGATTATCGAGGCAAGAACTGCTATAGTGCCTGCAACCGCCAATCCCAAAGATATGTAATAAAACAGTGGCTGTGGTAGGCTGTTTAGTTGTTCGCTTGTTGAGGCTAACAGTCGTGAGAGTAAGATGCGTTTTGTATCGGAGAATACATAGAAACCGCCAAAAATCAGGAATCCGCCACAAATCTGAAAGTGTAAAAAATTCAGAATTGAATATATGTAAGTGTAAGTCAAATAAAAATATATTCCCATATAGATATTTAATGAAACTGCAGGGTTTTCGAATAGGGACGGGTAGATTTTGACAGTTCATGGCGGCCATGTTGTTTTATCTGTTGTTAGTTTTCCCAATTTTTATTTTTCAGGCACTAAAGACCCTGTTCACACAGGAGCAACGGACTGGATTTTTTTTGACGTTTCGTGTTCAGATTGATAATCCTGTCTGAACACTTCCGCGGACTTTTTTTGACATATTTATTGTCAGTGTCGACTAAATTGATTTGATTTTCGTGCTTAATTCACGAAATTTAGAACAATTTAAATAAATAACACAAATGCGAACAGCCTCTAGCCCAAAAGACGCATTGTTTTATTCACGAAAACAATTTTTTTTACACGTGTTTCGAATGACTGCCAATTGACATCTACAAACGTCAAAAAGAATCTAAGAATTTTAAAAAATCTAAAAATCCGGAGCGACGTAACATGTCACCTCTCCGCTTCCCCCCTCGCCTGTAAACGTCAAAAAAAATCCAATCCGTTACTCCTGTGTGAACAGGGTCAAAAACAAATCACCATGGTAAACTACAGCGTCGAGCAACACGTCAACAAGCAAAATTGCCGAATTTGAGACGATGCCAATCCACACGAGGTACACCAACTGGCAATGCATCCGCAGAAAGTCACTGTTTAGTGTGGATTGCGGGCCGGCGACATCATCGGTCCGTACTTCTTCGAAAACGACAATGGCATTGCCATTACCATCAACGGAGAGCGCTACCGATCGATAATAACCAATTTATTTTGGTCCAAATTGGTGATATGCATGTGAAGGACATGTGGTTCCAACAGGACGTCGCTATGTGGCACACAGCTGATGTCGCAATGAACATTCTGCAGGAACGATTTGAGGGCGTGGTTATCTCTGAACTGGCCACCGAGATCGTGCGATTCGACCCCGTTAGACTTTTTCTTGTGAGGTTTCCTTAAGCCGCAGGTCTTTGCCAATTAGCCGCAAACGACTAGTGCCCTCAAAGTCAACACAACCCGTGCCATCGCTCAAATTCGGCCTGATCTAAGCGCCAGAGTCTTCGAAAATTGGACCTCTCGGATGCGCGCCACCTAGCGAAGCAGTGGCGGCTCGTTGAACGATGTTATATTCCACACATAATTTCATTCATAGGTCTTTCAAATAAAACAAAAAACTCGTTGATATCTCACACACAACTTGTTTTATTCAGTTTTAACATCTACCCGTCCCTATTAGAAAACCCTTTAGATGTTATAGACGTAAAACCCCGTACATTGCGATCCATTGGTGGTACTCACTGCCCTCAACCGTACATACATATGTACATGCGATCGAAAGCGATCAATTACTCTCCCACTCGCATCGGTTACGATCTATATTATGTCAGCGCGTGATTATTTTGTCTCGCGCTCTAGGTAGGTTTTTAGTAAATAATAATAATATTTCAAATATCGCAACGGACGTTGTTCACACTTTGTGCGAGTGCTGCGGCATAGTTGACTTACAGTTGCATCATGGCTTCCATGTGCTATCTACTGAAGAGCTATTGCATAGTCAACTAATCAAGAACGTGTGCAGAGTTTAAGTCGCGTGGAGCTAAAGACAAGTCATATCTGTCCTCAAATTGCTGCCATAATCGGCAGCAATGCGTCTTAAATATGAGAGCAAGTGTGCCTTAGAAGGAGAAAAGCTTGATGGACATGGGAAGGAGATCCCTTCAACTTTTTAGGAGAAATGACACGAGCTATACAGAGGCATAGATCTAGCCATTGTCTTGTAATATATATGTTCGTTGGACTGCTGACCGAGCAGCGTGGGTTCAAGCCCCATCCAGGAACACCGAATATTTTTCGCGGCACCACCTCTCGTCGGGGAATGACAAGCCTCCGGGAGTATAATCTGTCATGAAAGAGCTTCTCAATTCGCTGTTCGGAGTCGGCAATAAATTGTAGGTCCCTTCCATTTGTGCGAAATATGTAACACGCACTACATGAATGGTTGCGAGAAGCTAGGCCTTGGCTCATCGCGAGCTGTCGCGCCAACTATTTATTTTATATATGTTATATAGATACATGGGGTGAACATATATAATATATGTGTTCATTACATGTATCACTGCAATGAAATGACCTCTTATGGAGTTTCTCCACATCTTTGGTGGATTAGTACAGACAGCGGCCTTGAGCTAATCGAATTTGTCACAGATCGTTATACGAAGAATAGTACTACATATTAGGTTTTTTCATATGGGAACCCACATAGCAAGCTGGCTTTGTCCAAATAGTCTTACTGGCAATTAAAACGATACGGTTGTCATACATTCGAAAGAGGCGAAGTCCAGTTTTTAAGAGTTGAATTCTTCAGAGACTAGAAAGTGCGACCCATCTTAAAAATGAAATGTCGAATGGTTTAGGCCGACGAGAAGCGACAGCGACAGCTACGGGATTTGACGGTCTGAAAAGATAGCCAAGCAACTGGCAGTGGAATTTAGGCGCAGACAGTTGACTCTTCGAAGTGGTGAAGGCAGCCTAGTCACCATTTTTACAGGGCGTTGTAATTGCACTTTCAATTCAACAGCTTTTTGGTTAGGAGTGTGAAAAAAGGTCAAAAAATAGCAATAGGGTGGGTGGTGGTGTTTTCTCCGACAGGCTGAACCTCAGCCTAGCGTTCCGTCTTCCGAATCATTGTAGCGTGTTCTAGGCGGAAGTCATGGCGATCAGAGAAGTCTTATCTTGGCTGAAGAAAAACGTGATATCAGCCACGGATATCCGCATCTTTTCGGACAGCCAAGCGGCACTGAAGTCCTTGGAATCAGTGGCTCTAAATTCAATAACAGCCCTACGTTGCCGATCGTCTCTTATAGAGATGGCGGAGTAGTTTAATATCCACCTTTGTTGAGTGCCAGGGAACTGCAAGGCTGATGAACTCGCCAGATATGGAACAACATTACCTATTGGGCCTGATAAGGGGAGCTTAGGTATACCGATCGCTACGTGTAAACTCAAATTAAAGCTAGATGCTATCGAAAGAACGAATCTTAAATGGAGAAGTGGTATAACATGTCTAGCGACAAAGCAGATTTGGCCCAAGCTGGATCTGAAACGCTCTAAGTATTTGATTTCTCTTAATAGATTGCATATTAGCACTATAATGGGTGTCATTTCAGAACACTGTCTAATAGGCAAGCATGCTACTAGGCTTGGCCTTTACGCAAATGACTTCTGTAGAAGCTATATGGACGAGGAGGAGGAGGAAACGATTCTCCATCTTCTTTGCACCTGTCCAGCTCTCTCCCGCAAAAGGAAACTCCACTTGGGAGCTTTCTTCTTTACAAACTTAGGCGACCTAATTAACATTGATGTTAGTAGCCTTCATAAGAAGCTCCAATTGGTTTCAATGAGTAGGCAGGAGATCTTTTCGAGATCCTGGTGGTATCACAACGGACCCCTCATGGGTCTAAGTGTGTTGGCTTTAGCTGGCAGCCACTTCAACCTAACCTAACCTAACCTAGGTGGAAGGAAGCATCTCCGGGGATTGCAGTATCAGTTAAGCAACTCCTTAGATGTGGTATCTTCTTCTGAGTCTTAGAAAAGTCAAGCGACTGGGTAACAAGTCTAACAGGACACTCTTAAATGTGAAATAAATACGTAGGCAAAGTCGTAAGAACAGACTACAAAACACCCAAATAAAAAAAAACAGCCTTCAAATGTAAATATACTGTTTTTCAAAAATGTTTCGAATAGACTGGAATGGGAAATCCAAGTGACGACACCAGGCAGATCTACATACATACTTACATTTCTCCAGCTACATTGATGGTTTCTAAATGAATGTAGGAATAGCCGCAGGCGTTTTCTCCGCACCGCTTTACCTTCCGCTTTGACTTGCGGACGGAAGTCTTAGTAGTGACAATAGCTATACTCGAGACTGTAATGAGGGCAATTCCACGATAGGATATTACAATTTTCATCGACACCCAAATACTGTTAAATCTCTCCCACATTAAAGCAACAGATACAACAGAATGCAACATCGCTCCCAAGATGCTTTCAGCTAGAAACACCTGCACAATGGCTGGCGCAGCAGATACAACAGAACGCAATATGACTCCCAAGATGCTTCCAAGAAATCAACAGCAATCCCTCTTAGATGAACTGCAATCAACAACAGAGTATGGAAATAGTATTACAGTAAGATCAACTTGTTATTCGTTCTAGGCTTAAGTGCTTTTTAAATAAAGCTTTTTTTTTATGAAAAAAAAAGGATATTTTTCATTAATGCCTAGGTAGCGGTAAAAGCGATAACTGCTACAAACGTCAAAGCTGAAGTGCTGTCGGGAAGACCTTATGACTTTTGGCACGCAGTATCTGGTAATAAACTGCTGGATCCTTGGACATAAGGGTTAGTTAAGGCACCAGACTACGATACGCTCGGTATGAAGGTGTATTTTTCATAATTTTTTTCGAGCAAACGATGAATGGTTTTTTTATTGATACTAATATTCAATATATACATACATATAGAAGGCGCTACACAAATTTTTTTATTCGAATCTTAAGAATAGTTTGCGGTGTCCAAAAGGACACTCCGACGAAGTTGCTGCTTAGTGGTTGACAGCAATTAAGCCATACTGTTCATCGGAAAAATACAAAAAAAATTTATTTATAAACTAGACATATATGTACATACATAGGTTTATAACATCACGTTTGAGAATTTCGATATCTAAAACAAAAAAAAAAAATGGCGGCCCAGCGAATTTTATTTCCCATTTTCACAGAAAATGTTCATCGTTTATGAAAAAAAATAGAAGGTGGTCCTTTATAAAAAAAAATTCCTATGTGATGCCATAGAGACTGGATTTTCGAAAATTTTAAGACTTGGTAGAT
This sequence comes from Matsumyia berberina, assembly GCA_917880715.2. Lineage (NCBI taxonomy): Eukaryota > Metazoa > Arthropoda > Insecta > Diptera > Syrphidae > Matsumyia > Matsumyia berberina. The sequence continues at coordinate 46,311,764 of OU862871.1, read as the reverse complement.
GCAAATCGAATGAATAGTTTCTTGAATATGTTGTCAACCAGGTTGAAAAACGTAGTTTCTAGGAAAACAAGTTTTGCTGAAGGATAATTCGACATACATACTAACTAAATTCTATATCCCACTGTATCTCCATCAATTTTATGAATTTCTTTACAAAATTTGGTAAGAGCATTCTTAACAAATGCATCTTTCAGAAAATTAAAAGAATTTTTTTTACCGTGGTCTGGTGCCTTAATTGGCAAGCAAAGGCTCAGCACTGAGTTTGGAACAAGCCGACTATCCGGTAATTATCTCGCCTTACACACTTTGGCATGAGACAGTTAATAACCTCTATTGCTCGCTGTTTAACAAAGCAAGAAACGACAAATGAATGCAAAAAAAAGGAAATCCGTTTCGTCCCTCATAGGATCGATTACGAGGAATAAAGCTTTGCGGCACCACATGAAAAAACAACGACTAGCAGAAGAAGATCTTTGTAGAGGCTGCGACGACGACTTTGCCACTTAAGAAATAAATTTTTATTAAGGCATTTTTTCAGGACAGACAAGAACTACCCGATAAACCAGTCAATAACATTATCTAACCGAACCTTAAGACATAAGCGAACTTTGCAAGTTTAAAAAACGTTACACAGGTTTCAAAGCCCATTAGTAATAGGTGCTTTTGTTGAGATCCCTCATCTCCGTTTGGGCATCACAATAAGACATACTAAAGCCAAGGCTCAGTGGTTAGTGCATTGCATTTCTGTGCGAGTTGTGTGGATCCAATCCCCAGCCACCGCATATTTTTCACGGCACCACCACTCGTTGGGGAATGACAAACCTCTAAGAGTATAGATATAGTAATTTGTCATGGAATTTATTTTTTAACTCACCGTTCGGAGTTGGCAATAAATTGTAGGTCCCTTTCTCAAGTGCACTTATGGGAAAATTGCAACACGCACAATATGAATGGTTGCTTGGCTCACCTCGAGCTGTTGCACCAGCTATTAATTTAATAATTTTTTAAATTTCATTTAAAAAATCTAAATACATTTTTAAACTAAGGAAATAGCTTAGTTTGTAATTATTCGAAATTAGTAGAACATTGTAAAAAGCAGTGTTCCAGAGCCGTGATTGAGTCCAGTTTGGGCGACGAGCAGTGCAGGAAGAAGTACATCCGACTAGTTATTCACTCTCAGAATGGTACTTGAGAAGTTGTTTTGGAGAAAGCATATGATCGGGTCCCTTGAGGTAAACTCTGGAGTGTATTGCAGGAGTATGGGATAGACGGTTCTCTTCTGAGAGCCATTCAATCTCTACACACAAACTGTAAAAGCTGTGTTCGGCGTTAAATCGACACCTTTCGCTGTGGGCGTTGAACTTCGCCAGGGATGCGTTCTGTCACCTCTTCTTTTCATTGTGTATATGGATTGAATGTTACAGCACAGGCGTGGCGAGGAAAGGTTCGAATTGGAAGACTTGAGGATAAGTTATCTGCTTTTTGCTGACTTAGCTCCTTATAGTTCTCTCGCGGAGGTGGCGTACTCTTCAATGGGCCTCGTCAAGGGCAAAATCCTACAACCCTTTTCGTTTCTTCAGAAACGTATGCCCTATCTAAAATAAAAATAGGACGCACTACCTATTCAAAAGAACCCGAAATTAAAGAGGGAGAATTGTTGCGATTACCTGGCACTGGTCAATTGGTACACAAGCTGCCCTACTGTCCGTTATAAAATTCTGCAATATTAATAATTTTCTTAACTCCACAGGATGGATCTGAAAACTATGTACTTCCCACATACATAATATTCATGGACATCCAGGTCAGGTGAGTTGTGGTATCAAACAGACGCACAAGTGCTGTTTGTGTTTTCGAAGGACAAATCAGAAATAGACTAGGCTTACCCTACTCTTGCAATATGAGAGTCTGTGTCGCTGAGGACATTATTCATATTCTACGGAATACATTATAAAATGCTGCTATTGCATAAAACACGAAGACGAGCTAGATAACATAGACTACACGAAACTCATCAAGTTCTATAGGGAATTTATTTGCTTTGAGGAATGATTAGGTTCGGACGTTAGTTTAGCTAGGCTCCTTGTAAAGGCACTGCCTCACAGTTCCGTAGAATTCAAACAAAACTAACGCTGTGACGCCCTTATCTCACGGTAGGTGACAGAGTCTGAACAAGAAGTCATATTCGCTCTTCGTTGTAAGATACATTCTACAGGATTAGCTACAGATGAAAGGATCAAACAATTTTCCAAAAGTTTCTAAAATCGATACCCAAAAACCCATCGTCGAATTGAAGAAACACGTATTTTTGGTCATTTTGTGCGTTCACTGAACCCATTCACTTCGGACATTATTTCCTGTTTCAGTGTCAAGCACAATTTTCACTTTTATTAGCACCACGCACACCTGCACAGCGTTAATTACTTCAGCTTCGATTACAAATTATAAAACTCTGCGCTGTGGCTATTGGCTTTGGTTATGCCCTTACCGCGCCTAGTGAGCGTACAAAATCCATCAAATCAACAAAGTGGAACAAATACCCGCACACGCGATCGTCAAACCATCACCACACAAACAAAGATACAGATGAACTGAAAACTCAATCAAATTGATTACCAGAAACATAAAATTGCAGCAATTGAGCAGAAACTTGTGATTGAAGATCTTTCCCATGTTGCGCGGCGTTCGAATGGTTTTCTCTGTGTCGACGACTGCTACGGTCCCCGGCGAACTGAGCACGAAACTAGGCTAATGTAAGCAGTTGGTGCGTCCTTTGCGATTGTGCGGACGTTGTTAGGGGCGGAACAGCCCTTATTTGCATTTCAAACTGATAGCGGAGAACACCTGCTGGTATCTTGAGTAGGTACGCGTAAACGGTAGACACGTCCGAATCGTTCCGATGTTGAATGTACAACTGACATCGAATGCACAGCACCATGCCTTGGTGTGTTTGCTCATTTTCCAGAACCAAAGTGTATAGTATGATCATCGCGTGGTCTATCTAGTGGAACGAAAGGCACATGAAAAGAGGGTCAGAAGCGGGAGCCATTGTGTTGTTGTTGTGGGCGAGCTGCTATACTTAATTGCCGCCCGCCACCACCGCCGTGCTTGGTTGACGTATTGAAAGTGGATGCTAGTTTGACCTGGTGTCGCATTGACCACACGGGGTCAATTGGATTACGGGCGCGCTTTTTTGAATGATTCAGTTGTTTACGCATCTTCTGGTATCTCCACGAATGGTGGGCGGAGGAGGCACGTTGCATGCTTCGTGCATCATGCATCGTGCATGAGGCTTACGGTCTAACTCAACTTTCAGTTTTATAATACGATTAAAGGGCCAGCGTTTGTACTCAGCACCGGGGTCGTAGCACTTTTGATGAACTTAATGGAGTTAGATAAGATAAGATGTGTACACTGGTGTAGGTAGGTATTCACAGTAGCGGAAGGGGGAACTGGTGGAATGGAACTGCTCAAAGTTGGAGGAAAATTTTAAATTAATTTCAAACTTTTTCATTTAAACACTTGGTATGTGTCCACAAAGTGATTACAGGCTGACAAAGAGTTATTCAAAAAGGTATCGGAGTCAAATCCCGTCCCATCGTTAGAAATCAGAGAATGGGTCACCAGCGTTTGCTGATTGAAGATCAACTTTTTGATATCACGTCCATAAAATACCTGGTCGTTTAACTGTGTGTGAAAGTGTCGAGATGTTGATCTGGGTTCTTAAATATACATACATATGTATGTATGTACGTTTTCTGAAAGATTAAGCAAATAAACAAGATCACTTCATCCAATTCTGAAGACCTCTGCAAAGCTGTAGAGGAATGGTTTTTCTAGAGAACGATGTTTAGTTTTAGTTTAGGTCCGGCATCCATATAGATCCCAGTACTCGTCGACGCAGTCTTGCAATGGCTGTACAGTGACAGAGGAAGTTTTCCAGGATTTCCTCATCTTCGTCGCAGTTTTTGCAGATTGCGGTGACAGCTGGTCCCATTATGTGTGCGTGCCTGCTTGGACTAACCGAAGAAAACCTGGGCTGGACAAACACTTTGAATGTTCAGAGCAAAAAGTATCAAAAGTTCCTTTAGCTATAGACTTTTTCATAAATCTATTATCGTCGTCGTTAGCATATCATTTCCAAGAGCACGACGAGATTCTCTTTCGCCCTGTCAAAAAGCAACAATTTTCGAGCAAAAAAAAAATCCTCAATCGTGTAAAAGTAACCTCTCTGTGGTAGCCTGCAATAACGTTTTTAAACCACTTTATAGCACTGCACCTGACACTTCGTGCAACACACACAGAGAGACGTTAAGCGATTTATGTGCTCTGTCTGAAGTCCCACCTTTATGGACCTTATGCTCTGTTGCTATTTATCGCTTTCCCGCGTGGAATATTATTTGGATTGGTGATGAGGGATCTTGCCATTCTACAAGTCGTCTGATCTATCCAGTATTTGTAAAATTCGTGGTTGACCCTGTTATTGATTGCTGTCTTAATAACCGTTGATGTGACTTTAATTTTTTCGTTTGTGGTACGCATTGTGGTTCTTAGGCAAGGAAGTTCAGTTCTACATTGCTGAACTCTGAACGGTGCATGCATATATGTACAATCGAAGTCTGTCCCTGCCGAGAGGTCGAGCCGCGAAAAATTCTTAATTAATATTTTTGGACCTGTGTCAGCCCCCAGCAGTCCAATGCACAAACCACTCTTATATATTTTGCATATGTATGTATGTACATATGTGTCTAAAAATATTCTGTTGTTGTTTCTATTGCAAATGTACTGGATTCTGATTCTGTTCTTTGTCATTTGACACCTTAAGGGGGTGGTTTTCAAACCCATCTTGTGAAATTAAGGTAATTAATAATGTTGAAGAATTTTATGACGAAAATGTCACACAGGTTTTTTAAAACAGGCTTTGGCAAATCGCAGAGGAAGTGTTACATGGTTTCCTTTTGCTTTATATTATTACAACTACGGCAGTGGGAGTTGAAGGGAGTACCTTCCTTCGTTGTAGGTGGGCCATGTCGGTTTGGATATGACACAAACTTTTTCATCTAGAGTTGCCTATCGGTACAAATTTGCCCTTGATGAGTCCCATCGCAGAGTACACTACATCCGAGAGGGAACTATCAAGGACTGAGCGCAGTCTAGATAGCTCGTCGGCTTTCTCATCATACTTTGGGCAGGAACTCAGGAGAGTAAGCACTTACCTGGGCGATTCCTTCCTTACACTGTTCTACTCATTTGGAAGACGCCCTGGAACCACCGGTGAAGACTGATACTTAGTATAATGATAGTAGTGGATTATTTTTTCATTTACATATGTAAATATGTATGACGATCACTCGGCTCTGACTTTCGTAGAAGTACTAGGCTAAGCATGAATTTTTAAAAGCTGGCCAAGAGAGATCATTTTCCCATCAGCGTCGCGCTTATAAAAAATCAAGATGCACTATGTTCAGCACTAGAAGTAAGCATCCTAACAGACTATAACCTAATAGGGGCAAATCTGATAAAAAGGCGCCTAAGTTCAACTAATCTTTGCAGCGGCTTTTGACATAGAAGTATAATACGGATTGACAACGAGTCCATCGAAACCCAAGTGAGAAGACAGGGTATGTCCAACACTCGTATCTTTTTACGGACAGAGAATGGGATGAATGCTCGAAATTTGAAGATTTCAAGGGACATCGCAATTAAAAAAAAAAAGATATAAAAGATATAAGTTTTTAATTCATTTTCTCACTAAAATTGATAAAATTTCCATGTAAAAATATATCTAAATTGTGTTTAATAAACAACCGATGCGTTTCCATCGTTGTCGTCGTCTTCATTCGCGTCTGAATCGACTTCGATGCAATGATTTCGCCACTTTTCTTTTTGATCTTATATTTGTCTTCTGTAGAGATGGAACGAAGCAACCCAGGCTTCGTTTTTAGAAATTTGTAGAATTAAATGCATTTTACCGTTCAACGTTTTGATTTGCAATCGAGCTTTGTCATTGGTCCAAAATTTAGTCATCGCAGAAACGACTCGTTTCACCGATGTTGTTGTTTCTGGCAAGTGCAAAATGTATGTATTCAACCGATATCGATATCGTCATCATTACAATTTTTGGTTTGCTGTTGTTTAAATATTTCCACCCACCGATTCGATTGTGAAAAAAGGACTTTCATGGTATAAAAAAACGGGATTTTGGAAATTTTCAAGGGATAGCTTCCTCGACTTTGAAAAAAGGGATAATCCCATAAAAAAGGATAGATACGAGCGTTAGGTATACCGGGTGAACATTGTGCATCGGGGAAGCACTTGAGGTGATCGTGTTTTGTATATTGCTTTTGAGTCTTTTCGATGATGTCTTTCATTTAATCAATGGCGCTATAGTTCGGAGTGAACTGGAGACTTTCCAATTCCATATGCCGAGTTGGTTGTCATAATCTTCCATTTGCCCACGCCATTGGAGATGAGTTCGACCTCTTCTGGGAAGCCATTCACGGTTGGAATCGAAGGTGCTTGGAGCTTGGGTTGGTTGGTTTAGTGGGTGTCCTAAAGACTTACTTAGACCTCAATCGGGTCTATTGTGCCCATTAAAAAGTATACTCATGGAACTCAAACCAAGGGATAGGATTGGCTAATCCGGAAACCACCCAGAAAGGGATAGAAATGTCAGGAGTCTCCTAAAATCAGCGATATTAAGGCCCTCCAGCCCATGGAAGAAGCTACTGCTAAGATAACGCAATCTTCTGATGGCCAGTGTGGGACATTGGCATAGCAGGTGCTGGTCGGATTATATTTCCTTTTCGTTCCTGCAGCTTTTGCAATAGTCGTGGTAGGGCAATCCAAGACGCATGGATTCCTATTCCGCAGTGTCCTGTGAGGACACCGGAGACGATTCGTATTTTCATTCGACTAAATTGTAAGTTGTAGATTTTTGGAATTCTTCTTATCGAAGGCTGAGTACTAATGGGTGTCTTCGCGATCGGAAGGATATAAGCAGGATCTAGTTCTGCACCACTCCTGGCAAGTTCGTCCGCCCTCTCCCTGATTACTCCCTGTGGCCCGGTACCCAGCATAGGGTCACCTTGTTGGTCGTTGATATATTGTTAAGATTTTGTTTCCAGACCTTTACAAACTTCGATTTCGTCGATGCTGACTGCAGAGACTTAGGTTAGGTTAGGTTAGGTAGATGGGTTGGCGAGGGGAGAGAAGCCCCAGCGCCTCACTCAGGTCAATAGAGACCCATTATGATGCCCCCCGTCTCTAATTTTGATGGATTGGTTTACCTCTCTGGATTCACAGAAAATACCGGCACCAGTGCCAGCGTCCATTTTGGGCAGGTCGGTGTAGAAGGCTAGCTCTTCTTCAGTGTATACTATACCATCATCCCAGTCTTATCTTCTTGGTATTAGGTGGATTTCATAGAAATACCACCTATTGCAGAGGTCCTCATGACGCGACTTTCAAATATTTTGAATGCCATTAGTCTTCGCTATCATAGTAAACACTAACCTCATACTCCGTTAAAAATTTTATATATATATAGTTCAGCATTGTTTCAAGTGCCGCTGTGGGTGTTGTTCTTATCGATCCTGTTATCCCTATGCAGATTACTCTTTGAATCTTGGTTACACTTGTAAGATTGCATTTCTTCTCAAGTGCCTTCCACCAAAGAGTCGAGCCGTATGTTAGGATGAGTCGTACCACAGCAGTGTACAGCCAGTGTACTATTTTCGGCTTAAACCCCATGTGTTACCGAACATTTTTTTACTACCTAAAAGGCAATGTAAGCCTGTTTAATGCGGTTCTCGATGTTGGCTTTCCAGCTCAGTTTTGAGTCCTAGATTACGCCGAGGTATTTTGCCGTCCTTCCAAGTGTCAGATCGATTCCATTTATACATGGATTCTTGAAGTGGTGAATCAATCTTCTTCTAGTGAATAGCACACTCTGGGTTTTGGATGGGTTAACTTCCAGACCTTGCTTTTTGGCCCAGCTGCTTACCAATGATAGCGCGTGATTGAGTCTTTCGCTTAGAGTTGGGGCAGATTTTCCTGAGACCAGAATAACGACGTCGTCAGCATTGGCCGTCACGTTGAAGCCGTTGTTTTCCAGTGCCTTCATAATTTCGTCTATTACTATGAGCCAGATCAGCGGGAAGAAAACTCCTCCTTTCTTGGAGCTTAGAGCTATAATAAATAAATAGCTGATGCGATGATGGGGATGTTGTGCGTGTAGTATTGAGAAGCCATTTCATGACAAATTATACTCGCGTAGGTTTGTCATATCCCGAAGAGAGGTGGTGCCATAGTGGACATGGCTGCGGCATGAACCTACGCAACTTGCACAACAGTCCAACGTACTAAACACTGAGTCACAGTGACCACTGCGAGCTTAGTAGTATGTCTACAAATTTTGCGTTCATGACGATTGTTGTCAGTCAACCACTTGCATTGAAGTTGCCTCAATATTATCCACGCTTATTCTATGACCTCGTTTGATGCCAAAACATCTCACAGTATGAATGTTTTCGTTCATTTCAATTTTCAAAATTTCATACATTTCTGCCGCTCTTTTCGTTAGCAATGTAAATCCCACATGTATCCATCCATTTGGTAAAATATTCAAATTTACTTGCTGGTCGAAAAGCAAACAACGATCCTCACTGAAGCACAAAAATTAGAACAAAGTTAGGGGAAACGATGTTGTTTATATAATTTTTATTCGCTTTGCTGTTTCTGCTCTGCTCCTACCGTACTGGTGTTATCAATTCGGAACAAAACCACAAGAAAAAAAAAAAACACAGTAGCAACTGTAGCAGTATCATGGACAGGTGGGCAATAATTTTATTTTTCTGCTTTCATTTTGGCATTCGATAGTGTGCTCTTCCCTAGGAAGGAGGAAGTTGACTCAACCAAGTGGAACCATACATGGTTGAGGGTAAAATAAAAATTGCGTGTGCCATTCCTTTTCGCAATTATACTTATACGTTTGTGTTTTCCTTTCCCGAAAAGACCAAAACCTTGAAATAATTGAAGCATTGCAATAAAGTAGACAAATTCAGTAAAGAAAACTGGTGGAAGTGGAATAAAAGTTCCAATTGCCGCTTTATTTTGATTACTATTTGCATAGATACATAAAAAAAAGAACTTGCTACATAAAAAGGTACAAAATCTGTTAACGTTAGAAATCTAACTTATTTCCTGTGCTGCCATTTGCACAACCTATTGTTGTTGGCTTGAGAACAGCATCTTCTGGATCAGGTTCTGTAATGTCTTCTAATTCTGAAAAGAAGTTCACATCATTATAAGTACGATTTGAGAGAACAACTTTACTTACCTGGCGGCAGATGAAACTTTTCGATTACAAACTTCTTTCGTCGCAGTTTAAACGCCAAATCTGAGTGTTGCACCAGGGCAAGGGAATTGATGGCTGACATTTTTCTAAAATGCAGCAATCCGTTGTACTCTTTGAATGCTGGGTTTGTTTCACGGTCCGACCCAGCGAAAGACTCTAATTCAATGGCGTAGTCGACAAGATTGCGAATTTTTGGCACTAGCGTTTCATCCTGAAATAAATTGATAATTGAAGTTTAACGTGCATGTCAAGAGAAGAGAAAGATGAAATTCAAAGTGAATCCATTATCGTTTGTCAATTGGGAGTTTATTGAATACCTTTTCCAGAGAGGAAAGTCAATCAGATATTAGTGAAAATAAATGCAGAGTAACTAGAAAGTGTAGCCGAGGTACATACATAGTTGCCGACCACGATTACAGGAAAGAGAGAAAACGTGTATTTTCAGGAATGTTTAAACTTTTGCCGATGTATTTAGAGCCATGAGCGATCATTAGGTTAAAGAAAAGTCATCTTTCTTTGATAAAATTCTTGGTTATTAAGGAGTAGGACTATGACGATAATATGTAGTTTACTACACTTCGGAGATCAGAGTCGTCTGTATCCCCATTATTTGGAAAGGGACGCGAGGCTGCGCCATCCTATTTGGTAAGGTTTGAGATCAACATGCGTACACGTGGGAAGGATGTAGTCTGCCAGTTAAAGGTCAAGATTTCACCGATTCCTTTATGCGCGAGATTCTTCCAAACCATTCTCACTAAAGATGGGCAAGGACATAGGAAGCGTTCGATTTCCTCCTGTTTTTTCTCGCAGTGCTCGCAGTGATGCCCATCCTATATACGAATGTGTTTGTTGACATTAAGGTGTCCTGTAACTAGTCCCACTATGAGTCTCAATTAATCTCTGCCTGAACCTTTTTTTTTGAGGAGGGGAGGAGGAGCGCTTTGAGTGGTTTTCCGGTAATTTCTAAAATCCTTCGCATCCCCTTGTTGGTAGCTGTCATAAGTATAGTTCAGTGCGATTCTCCCTGTGTTTTAAGCGGTTTGATCTATCGTTTGCTTTTGTCCCTTGCAATACATTCCTGACCAGATCCCCAAATAAGACGGATCTCACTGTTACTGCCAAGCAGTTAAGTTTATTTGAACATTCTGTAACCAAATTTGATATGAATTTAGATTCTGTGATGGCTTTAAGTACTCCCTGACTGTCCGGACAAGTTTATGTTTTCCTATTTGGGTTACAGTGTTCAAAGACAACCCCGATTGTTTTTAAAATGACAAAAGCTTCTGCTTGGAAGACTGTGACAAAGGGTTTTAAGGGATTTAAAAGTTGTACAGGTGGTTTGATGCAGTATACACCAGCCTTGTCCGTACCAGATCGTTCAACATCTAGAATCGCATCCACTCCATGGCAATATTTTACAAACATGTGTCGTTTGATAAGTTTAGTCAATTTCTATGAGATGGCATAGAAGAGAGAGACCGCCGAGAGGAAGAGTGAACGACTGCACAATATTCTCCACAAAGAATTGCAGATGGAAATGCTGTGTGCCACGATTGTTGACTGCACACCAAAAACGCGCGGAAGGACATTTCAATACACCATTTGCGAATGTTTTTATGCGATCGGCAGTACACTTTGCGAACTAGAAGCCTTTGAAACGTGGATTTATAGGAGAATGCTGCGTATCTCTTGGGTCGACAGGATCACAAATGAGGATGTACTAAGAAGAGTAGGATGCAAAAGGGAGTTAATATTCACAACAAAAAGACGAAAATTAAAGTTTCTAGGACACGTGCTCAGGAACAATAAATATGAACTGCTGCAAGTAATAACACAAAGGAAGATAGAAAGAGGAGCAGGGGCACAGGCCATGGCCAGCAAATCTGCGCAGATGGCTCAACCATTCGATACCAACTATTTTAAGAGGTGTTACGGAGAAGAACCTTAACAAGAAAAAGATCCACCTGAATCGAAGCATTGGTCATTTAGTAGTGAAACTGTGCTGAATACATACATATGCACATATGTATATAGCATTATTGGATCGTAAAAAAAAGAGGTGAAACAAAAACGGTTGAGATTGAAAAGTTCTATCAGCAAAGCAACCAGTGATCTCCAGGTTCTCCCATGGACCACAACATTTTCGGGTTGAAGAACTTAGCCTGATACAAATTTTTAAATATTCATTTTCTGGCCTCAAGCAGTTGACGGAGGCGTTTTCAAAGCCTAATTTTGACCTGAACCTAAGGATTTTCCAATTCTATGTGTTCTCTTGATCGTTGACTACCAATTCATTCGTGAAATAATAAAGCACATTTTAATGGCTATCTCCTCGTCTTGTCTAGTAAGAGTGTGGGCATGACAGTTTAAAGATACGCTAGGTACAATGAAGGACTAATGTTGAGTATATCAACTTTTATTTTCTGCCGCTAGATTGGATAAAGAATGACATGACACAGTTTATAGTTCTTTCAGAACAGTAGTGGGCACAAATTCTTAATGTGAACTGTAAAACCGTGGAAAAATAACACAATAACACAATAAAAAGCATGTTATGCTCACACTGCCCCACGCGGAAAACAATTACAAGAAGGAAGCATTTGGTTGAGCGCACAAGACGATTAATGCTGAAAAAAAAAATCGCTGTCTACTCACATTTTTAGCAATCAAATGCATTGGCATTGTCAAGAAACATGCACACTTGGTGTTCTGGACCATTGCTCGCAAAATGGTGAGGAACTTCAGCAAATCCTGTCCAAAATTCTCTTCATACCATAACGGTGATCCCAACGATGGAATGCATATGCGACAGAACTCGACCATTCGCAGTTCCTTTGCTAGGGCATCAGTTAGGCGCTGGTAATGTTTGTTGGTGAAAAAACCCCTCGCCGCACTACTGCTACTCTCTTCCTCTTCGTCCTCATCCTCTTCGTTTGCTTCGATGGTTTCTGTCTTCGGACTGTCATCATCTGAAGTGTTTTCTTCAACTTCTGTACCGTTCCATAATACCTTTGAGACATTCGACACCTCCTTCTCGGTCATATAGTTAAGCAAATTGAACTGATGGTCGTCTTCTCCGAAACTTTTCTCTACATTTAAATATGGCAAATCGTTGTATCGCCATGCAATTCGCAAACTAGTCGTGTCCATAGACAGTTGCTCGAATTCCTGCGGAATGGGCTTATTACTGAAAGGATTCACGAATACAGGTTCTGGAAGCTTTTTGAAAATTTCTTCAGGCTCCTCGTCCAGACTGGCGAGAAATAGCTGTTGATTTTTTATAACACCTTCGGCTAGGAAGTATTTGCACAGAACTTTGGAGTAAATACAGTGTTTGTCTTCCTCTAGAATGAATTAAACTCGTTAGCTACAACGCCTAGAAATGCTATAAACATGGATGAAACTTTACCAATTAAAATTATGGAATTCATGGGGACTCCACCGCCTTTAAGAAGAAAAGATAAATGATTTGTTAACAGTGTTATACTGAAAGCCAGAGACTTGTTTGTATCACTCACCAAGAAGTTCATCCAATGCGGGATTCCCACTGCCTGTGATTACTTGACCAGTTTGTGGGCTCGTCTTTGTGCCTTTGATATAGGGCCGAACTAATCTTCGCCGAAAGCTGTTCATCCTCAATGTAAGTATTTAAGAATTTCCTTTAATTTAATTTTACACTTAACAAATGTAACAGAACGAAAAGGAGGGAGAAAAGTTGGAAATTTTAAAAATAAAAAATGATACAAAGAGAGGAGCCAATGTGACTGATAAAAAAGCGTTCGCGAGGTGAGAAATGTCAAACAATGGTATGTGGTTTTTGTTTAACAGATCAGCTGATTGCCAAATGCGCTGAATGTGGATTCGAGACTCGATTTAATTTCTTTTAGAGACGTGAATAATTTAGGAAATCTGGAAAAATATTCAAGCTTTTAGACTTAAAACTAATGAAGTAGAGTGAAACTAACTTTGGATACGTTGATTATTGTGATGTAACGATACAGTAATTAGAAATAGAAATCAATTTCAGAGCCATCTAGCGGTCAATAGAAAATGTTTAGAAATCAAGTACAATTTATTTAAACAATCTTGCTATATTTAGGATGTACAGATGGCGTTGATAAAAGTTTAAAATAGTTTTTGAATAGGAAAAACTGAAGAATTTAATTTCTCTTGTTTTCGTTTACAAATCGCTATAATGGAAGGAGTTGAGAAAATGGAATAACATTGCAAATCATACAACTTAATGTAAATGCAGTTGTATCATCAATTTCAAAAAGTACGGTAAGGTCAACCGTGGTGGATTTCCCAATCGGTTTTAGGAAGTAGGCGTGTGTACATGCTAAAGCACTAGCGGATACAAAATCTGAAAACATTGTGACATCCAGAGGGTTGAAAGAATGAAGGGTTTTGTCACTGCTAGTTTTACTCATCGGTAAAAAAATACCGTGTGTCCGTGATATCACCATTGTATCGCTTTCGGCGCCCCCTGGCCATGGGATATCGTAAAAAAAAAGCGAAAAAAATACTGCGAACTACAACAGGAATGAAAAAGTCTTAAAAAACGCGAGAAAAAAATGTCCACGTTGTGGAAACTTTTTTGTCGTTTGGAGACTTCACACTCTCCGACGTTTTAAACAACTCAATTTCAGTAAAATTCCGATTCGTCGTGACGTGGATGTGAGTCGTGACTACTGGCTGGCTAGGTTTAAAAAAAACACGCTTATTGATGGGATCCACAATGGATGGTCAAAAGCAAACTGAACTTGAACGTGTAGAGGGTTCGTTCCAAGGCATTGAGCTATCGAAAGCGAACATTATCCAGAAATTGGAGGAAGATGCATTTCCTCATCTTGTTTAGCCATTGGTAGGTCTCCACAACTTGGGCCACTTTCTACACAGATTGACCGTGGGATTGGGGCTCACATGAGCATCGAGACTGATCAAGAGTATTCCAGGCGGCTGTACTAGCGATTTAGGAATCGTTACTCATCGGACCCATTAGAGAAATCTTTAAGGCCAGTAAATTCGCCATAAAAGCTCTACTGTCGGCTGATAAAACAGTTTTAAGCAGAACTCGATTGCCTAGCTTCACATTAACCTAATGTGGGTCTCAGCTCATAAGTCATAGACACCTTGAAGGCTATGATTGATCTAAGGAAGTAGCGAAGAATGGCTCCACTTTCAATTATCCTTTGTGGAATCTATATTTATTTCTCTGGGAACGATTAAGCGGAAATAAGCGGTGTGTCTCCGCCTACTTCCAATCTCGAGAGCAAGGCTTTCAAAAGTTTTGTAGCTGGAGCGCTGTTGACTATTCGCTCCTGTTCAATTTAGTCGATTTAATCTAGCATAGTCTACTTCTTAGTACAGTTGAGAGAGTTCGCGGTTATATTTAGCCATTTTTTCACCTTCCCGTTCGTACATAGGATCAAATATCCGGCGAAGAAAATTTTCGCTTGAAAACGCCTGGCATGCTTTCTAGGGCCCTTCAGAGAATCAATCCCGCCAAAATCGAACAGGAGGACATCTTTGGCAGTACAGTAGGTAAGTATTTACAATCTACTTGACAGCACGTTTAGTGGAACGTTGTTAAGCTGGAACGTTACTATCGCGATAAGATGGTTTTCTCATCTCAATATTCATTAGGGGACAGGCAAAAGTCACGTCTCCAGTGTTCTGGAGATCCAAAGTCTCCGAGCTGCTAACATAGACTCGGATCAGTACTTCGTTACAGCCAAGGTACGAATGTAGATATCCCGAGCTTACAACGTCGACAGGCAGCAATACAAGAGTGAAATCTTTCACCCATAGCCCATGCCGCCAGCATCAAATGCCGAAGATCAGCGGCAACGCTGCCAACAGGGCATCATCAGAAACGCCGCATCTGATGTGCTTCGCTGCAGATAAGAACGTAAGCTGCTCGCGAGCTCTACGAGCAAAAGAGATGGGAAGAACATCGACTTCTCCAAAAGAACATGGGAATAGCGTGATCGAAGATATTGAGAGATTGTACTCCAGGAACAACGTACGGAAGAAGGAAAACTTGTCACAGTCGGTGCTGAGAATTTGGAAAAACTACTTCTCCAGACTGTATAACGGCGACTAAGACCAACATCCCGCTGTCAGGCAGAACGAACAATTCAACTTAAACGATGACAGCCAAAACTTCCGTCTACCTCATCAAAGGGAACGATAGCAACACCTAAACTATTTAAAGCAGCTGGAGACGACCTGGTAAACACAAACATATTTCTAAGATTTGATCAGACGGGTGTGTGCCTGATTAATGGAATCTTAGAATCGCTTGCGTCCACAAAAAAGGAGACCCTCCTCATCTGCGCCAACTACAGGGGTATCAGATTCTATCTGCCACACTGTGTGAATGCCTGAAACCTTTCGTTAATAACTTGGACTCTTTCACTGCGGTTTTAGGTTAGAAAAGTCCACAATCGACCAAATTTCCACACTTCGGCAGATCCTATAGAAAACCCAATAAGTCCAAATTGGTACCCACGATTTCTTTCTCGATTTTAAGGCCGCTTATGACAGCATTTATAGAGACGAGCTATAGAGAGCCATTTCTAGTTTTGGCATCCCTGCCAAACTCGTCCATTTGTGCAGGATGGCGATGAAGAATGTTCGCTGTTCCATCCAGGTCGGTAACGATCTCACAGAGACTTCTGATGGATTTAGACAAGATAACGCGCTCTCTTGTGGCTTCTTTAACATTATAGTCGAACGAATTGTGCGAAATCCTCAAGACAACAGCAAAGGCACGATATATTCATAAATCTGTTCACCTACTTGCGTACGCCGACGATATTAAAAGCATGGCGAGTATAGGGACGAAAGTGGCCGAACTACATAGACGAATCGGTTAGAATAACACAGTGCATCATGCCTCATCAGAAATCAAATTATGAATAACACTTCCCAATCGCTATATCTCAGGGGTGAGCGGGCAAGGTCCTATCCCGAACAATTGAGGAGAGTCTTTATAAGACCTTAACCAACCAGGTCGCGCTTTATGGCGCTGAAGCCTAGACTCTATCGAAAGCGAATCAAGATATCTTAGGTCGTTTCCAGCGAACAATTCTTTGTTCCCAGTAAGTCTGCACATCACCCTAAAACGCCATTGAAACCTAATAAACCTCTTGAGCGCGAGTGAATTATAGAAAAACAAAGACATTCAGTTCCGTTTGCCGGCTTTAAAACTTTTCTAATTAAAGTTCCTTAAGAGTTTCTTTGCTTGTCTCAGACCTCGAAGGTTATACTAGGTCTGCCTTCTTTCTCTTCTTTCCTGAAGTCTTTAGGGTATGATCTCCTATTCTGCAGAATGATTCAAGGCTAAAAACGGTCCAGCTGTTCTGTGCCTGGCTAGGCAGACAATGTGTACAGATAGCGACCTCGACTAAGTCAAAAAACTGAGCATTGGACGTTTGAAATGGCTAGGATGTCTAGAGCTAGGACAATCTAGTCCGAAGGCACAACGCAACCTAAGGTGTCGCATACAAGTAAAAGGGGACTTCAACCATTTTGGCGTGAGCAATTGGAGGCTGTTGGTCAAGGACCGGGCTAACTGGAAAGGCTGGTTGGTTAAGACCTTGGTACGAACAAAATCTGTCTGCAAATTTCTTTAATTGAATTCCTGTTTATACCAGGAACTCATTCCATCCACCAGATTGCGAACCACCCACGTTTGGAAGACATCCTTTTCGGAACTAATGGTTCCTCCTCCAACACTCAGTGTTCCACATCCCGAAAGGATAATTACTATCGTTTTCTTAAGAAAACAATGAAGGCACCTGTGGCAAGCGCATCCATCTACAGCACCCGCTTAACTATCCTTTCACCATTGGTGCACCTATGGACCTAATGCGTTTTGAAAAATCAAACATCTTTCACCGCTATAATTACAGACACGCACTGCCACGTCCACCTCTTTGGTGTATAATGAGGTGGTTCTTCTAGGAAAATTACATAAAAAGGAAAGGGAACTAGGAGTTTAAATTGGTGATCCTAGTTCCTCTTTAGGCATTTTCCCTGGGAGACAGTTTGCGCGCCACACCGAACGGCTCACTAATTGCGAATGGCAACCACGAAACGTTGAATTAGGAACCTCTTTTCATGGATTTATGGCATCAGCACAACGTCTACAAATTGAAAGTAAATGTGATGAAGTAGGAAAAGGATGATTAGAACTGCGTTACCTACATCATGCAACCAGCAGAAGGATGGAAGACACGTTGCGTATTATTATCATCCTTTGCAGTGCAATCTATTGTCGTGGCAAAAAAAAGAGGGAGAAGGGATGACAAAAAAAAAAAAATAATACAAAAGGATACATACACTATTCAACTGGGTAGTGACCATTGGCCATATGCACAGAATCGATTGCATCCTGCTGGGTATTGCATTGTGGATTGCATCCCTTTTTTTGTTGTCCGTTATCCTTTAGCGCTGGCCATTGTTTTCCGAACAGTATCGTTCTGTATCTGTACATCGGTCAATTTCATAGAAAGGGAATTCTGAAAAAGGATATCAACGGATTGTACATTCTCGAATGATTCATGGATGGATATTGGAACGATAGAGATGGACATAGGAAGATTTATGCAATGCAATCGGAGTGCATTGTTGCACATTTCCCTTTTTTTTTTTTGAATATGGTGCGTGGTCAGTATTCTTGAAATATTCTGTGCTGTTTGAACCTCTCGTACTTATTTACTTACTTATTTAAGGTGGCGCTACAGTCCGAGGTGGACCTGGACCTTAACCAACAAGCGTCTCCAGCCAGATTGATCTTTACCCAGCTGCCTCCAGTTTCGCACCGAAGCATTGGTGTTCATCTGCTCTACATGACCCAGCCACCTTAGTAGTTGGACCTTCACTCTTCTGGCTAAGTCGATGTCGCTATACAGCCCGTACAGTTCGTCATTGTATCTCCTCTTCCATTTACCATCTATGCAAATGGGACCGTAAATCATCCGAAGAATTTTTCTCTGAACAGGTCGGCAGCTAAGCCGTCAGCACCAGCAGCTTTTTTTTGACTAGAGCTTAGATATGGCTATCTTCACCTCGTCCAGGTGGGGCGGACGGAATTGTTGGTCGTCGTCGTCCAGGTTAAATGGTTCATTCTGCCTGACAGCGGGAGTTGATTCGTCGTCCCCGTTAAGCAGTCTGCAGAAGTAGTTATTTCATATCCTCAGCATCGACTGCGATTCTACTACGATGTTTCCTTGTTCATCTTTGCAGGCTTCAGTTCGGGCTCTGTAGCCTTTACAGGTTCTTTTTACCCTTTGGTAAAACTTCTGAACCTCAGTCCTGCAGTAGCATCTCTCTATCCTCGATCGCGCGCTTCTCATGCTCTTTCTTTTTCCTACTAAAAAGTCGGTGTTCGTCTCTCCGCTTTTGCTCGTAGAGCTCGCGAGCAGCTCTGGTCCTTCTGTGCAGCACCGCTTTGTACGCCTCTTGTTTCGCAGCATGTGCTTACCGGCACTCGTCTTCGAACCAGGGGTTTCGATGTGGTGCCCAAGTGAAACCCAGTACGTCAGAAGCGGCATCTCTGATGGCTTTTTGGCAATGTTGCCACTGTTCTTTAATACCTGATGCTGGCGGCATAGAACTTCTGGAGAGAGACTCGACCAGAAAAGGATATGGTGATCTCTTGCGATTGCAGCCGTCTGACGTCAAACTTCCTCAAAGTATTTTCAGGTCTTAGCGGTGTTCGGGATATCCGCAGTCGTACCTTGACTACAACAAGGTAGTGGTCCGAGTCAATGTTGGCCCCTCGGAACGTTCGGACATCCATAATACTGGAGGAGTGCCTGGCGTCAATCGCAATGTGGTCAATCTGGTTGACGGTTGATTGATCAGGAGATCTCCATGTTCCTTTGTGGATATCGAGATGTGAGAACCGCCTACTAGCTACGACAACGTTTCGCCCCGCAGAAAGTCGACCAGCCTAAATCCGTTATCGGAGGTGGTGTCGTGTAGGCTGTGCTTTCCGACAGTACTACCAAAGATGCCCTCGCTTCCTAGTTTTGCCCTAATATCGCCTAGGACAATCTTAACGTCTTAGCTAGGGCACTGCTCGTATGTCTTGTTCAAGAGCTCGTTGAACTTGTCTTTGGTGTGGTCGTTTTTCTCCTCTGTGGGGGCATGCGCGCATAGCAGGCTAATGTTGGCGAATTTAGCGTTGATACGGATTGTCGTGAGGCGTTCGCTCACATACCTGAAGCTTAAGACTTCTCGTCTTAGTCTGCCTCCAACGACGAATCAACACCCAAATAAGCGCTGCCTTTTTTTTCGGTAGCAATTGCTGTAGTATATATCGCAGTTTTCCATCCTCTTTCAACTCCTCCGATCAACTGTGAAAACTGATGGCGACTCTACTGCGAAGGCATAACACTGGCAGTAGAGTGTCATGGCTTAAAGAGTTGATTGAGCTGACACTGTTATGACATAAGGAGATTCGAAAAAATTCCTGTGAATCCCAGCTAGCCTGGACACCACCCTTGGACGCCAATGAAATCTAATACTGCACCTCGCTCGTGGTGTGTGTATAACATTAAAAGGGTATCATATTCCTTTGATCCACGTGTGGATTATAAAAAAAAAATATGTATCCAGACCTGCTTGCGGTGAACTGCCGTTGTACTTGATCTTGATCTTTGTTGCACTCTACCATACTAAGCACCCATAGGAATGATAGATCTTACAATTGCTGTCCATTTCTTATTCAAGTTAGATTGGAGTCGAGACTGACACCGAGATATTTCGCCTCGGATAAGAGATCTATTGTGATACCGTCCAGCTTTGGCAAAGTAAAACTGCGTATCTTCCTTTTTCTAGTGAACAGGACTAGCTCTGTCTTCTGCAGGTTGACTCCTTTGTTTTTCTCACCTGGGGAACTCTTTGAGAGCGGATTCCATAAGTTCGCTGATCGATGACAGGAATTTGCGCTTGATCGGAATAACTAAATCATCCGCACAGGCTATAATTTTTATACTTTTCTCTGCAAAACTTTTGAGGATTTTGTTGGCGGTAAGAAGCCATAATAGAGGGGAAAGAACTCCTAGTGTGGAACACATTACAAAAAATAATGCGCCAACGAATACACCCTAAAACAGCACCAAAGACATTAATATCCTCTACATGGTCTAAAGACTACAATATTTCAGAACAACCTTTGAAAAGAAAAACGCGTGCTCTAGATAACATGTATCCTTTTTCGGACAGCATCCTTTTTTTTGGGTTTCCTTTGAAAAAAATTCGTCATGCTAATGATTGCATAGGGTTACCAAAGAAAACGAAGTAAATATCCTTTCACTCCAATCCCAACCCAATCATGGGTCAAATAAGTTATGGTCAATAAATTTCCCAACTCAAATGTGGTTATAAGGATGCGCTTCACGTCTGTACTGCACGCCTGTGTCCATCAAAAGGATTGAAATGGCGTTTGACCAAGAGAAAAAAAAACAACATCTCACATGCAGCTGTCCAAGTTCTTGTCTTACAAACTAAAATGTCGTGCTGAGTTGCAGGAGTCGCATGTCCTAGATTTGATTTTGTTGTGTTCCTTACTAATCACCTTGCATGTGTGCAGTTTCTATGCTCTGCTGCTCGTTATCCTCAAGTGAGAAAAGGGTTTCTCAGAGGCTGTCTTTCCTTTTTTATAGCATTTCAGAAAAAAAGGACACCCAAGAATAAATCAACGATTGACTTGCTCTGGCAGGATGTTCTTTGAAGAAAGAAGTAACTGATAACCCACCCTCACACAGACTGACGTAGTATCCTTTGACACTTAAAAAAGGCTGAGAGTACTGTGTGCAATAATCGTTGGGAGAGAAAAACCATTTTTTTCTGGTTCATTGACAGTAATTTATTATCCTTTGACAATAAGAAAAATACACATGCGTATTCTACCGATGGACACTGAGAGAGGTAAGTTAGTGCAATGTTCCCACACTTTGTGTCCCGATGATCAAATGTCTACTCGTTGCACAATGTTGTGTACATCATTGATGATAATAATTTTTCATGTGCATTTCTTTGAATTGCAACCGAAAGGTACTGTTAGTTTTTGTGGAAGAAAAGGACTCTTGATCCTTTTGGTGTGTATTTGTTTTACTCGTCTTTTTAACTGTATTCTAGTGAAAAGTAAGTAGAATTGTGAAAAATGGTTTTTTCCCCCTTTTTTCTTGTGGTTTCAAAGGCAAGGGTCAATTTCTGTCGAAGGCGAGAGTATCCAATACGACGACAGTTGGTCACATGACATGAGCTACTCGAATTGCATTACAACTGTTATGCAAACCTGGCTTTCGGCCGTCTCAACAAAAACAAGAGATCAAAAAGTGGATAACTCGCAGATGTGATTTTTATCTGGAAAGTAGGTCCTTGTGTATGCAAAGTTGAGAGGTTGTGTGAGGGTTGTGCGGTTCAAAGAAAGGAGATTTTCTCGAATGATGTTCTCCTTACCGCAGATGTGCTCAAGTGCGTGCGACAAATTGCATTCGAAAATGTGTGAAAGCATAAAATGCAAGAATGCAATATGGATGCAGCCGAAAATTCTCCAATTGATAAGAGGTGTACAACTGAAGTCAAAAAAGCACAAAATACTGTCTGCGATAAGCTCTTGGCTCGCAAAGAATCTCTGACAGAGAAATAACATTCTATACTCTTCCGCATTCCTGGTCAGTTAGTGCCAGTTCGCCAGTCCTAGCATCCTGGGATCAACGATTGCTTATTCTTGTGAAGGCGTCGGATTTTTGTAGGATAGCACGGCTTTTTGAGGTTATTTTTATGGCAAAGCTTAGTTGAACAAAGTCTTTAACTTCCTTAAAATGAAATCTGTCTGAGACGTCGGTACTTAGTGTACTTGTTGTCTACTGTATGTACAACAAAAAGATATTTTGGAAACAATTTTTTGGGCTTGATCGAGTCTCCGAGACTTTGCAAGCTACTCGAAGGCACAGTGTCCTGTGATAACTCCAGAGAGCATGCGGATAGAGGATCTGTCCAGTGCCAGAATGTTTTAGCTTGTGCTAGGTGGCGCAATCATCTCTGGCTATCCAGGAGGAATTAGTTTCTTTCTCTATTATGCTGTCTACTATCCTATGCAAACACCCTATCGGTGGCATAACAGACGTGTCTGCTTCGCTAATGTTCATAGCCAACCCCAATTTTGCCAATTCATCAGCTTTTTTTTGTTCTCTTTTAGGTCCTTATGTCCATGAATCCAGCAGAGTTTGACAGTATGGTGCCTTATAGTGATCAGCGTGTCTCGACATTTCTTGACTGCCTTTGATTTGATTGTATTGGATTTTATCGATTTCAAAGCTGCCTGACTGTCAACGAATATGGTAAAATCCAGAGACTTCACAAGCTACTCGAGAAGGAAGTTAGATTTCTAAGCTACATTGGGAAGAATTATGATACTTGGGCTGAAAGTAATTAAGAAGTTTTAGAAACCCCTTCTCATTTCACTGGGTGTGATATACTAGCCTTGAATAGGCAAATAGGCTTCGTATGCCCCCCACGAGAGCCATATTTGTTCGTACTGAGGGCGGGAGGCAAGGACGTACTACTGTATTAAGTAGTAGTTATGCAAACTGAAAAAAAACTCAACAATAGGAGCAATAGAGGCGTTGAGTAAGATCTTCCACAAGGTCCAACGCAGCAGCCACCAATTAAAAAAAAAACTTCATGCTGGCGATCCTAGATGTAAAAAAGCTTTAACTCCGCCAGGTATCTTATTGGTTACCCAGGGCCATGGGACATTACGGTAGTCATCACTGCAAAAGGCAATCACATACTTACGCGATAGGCCTCTTTACAATTTTTAGGCATAAAAGTCACTCTAACCGTCTGTAAGGATGTAAGAATATATTTAGAGTTGGCCGCAACTGGTTTATACGCTGTTGTAGAGGTAGTGACTATTCACTAAGATCTTTTATGTACGTATATAATCTGTTCACTTCTAACTTGGAGGGATAGATGCTTAGCTACTTTTAGAATGAGGAGCCGGACGTCGAGTAGCATTGAATTGTTCAAGAAGTAGTTCGGTCTTACTGGAACATTTTGAATTTGAAGAAGAATGCTTTAGTGAGTTGAGTCTTTGCAACGTCAAAACAAGTAAGTAAGTACATAAGTACGAAGGGCCAGAGCAGCTCGCAAGCTCTGCGAGCAGAAGAAAAGAGACGAACACCGACTTTTTAGGAGGAAAAAGAAAGAGCATGAGAAGCGCGCGATCGGGGAAATAGAGAAATGCTACTGCAGGAATGAGGTTCGGAAGTTTTACCAAAGTGTAAAAAGAACCTGTAAAGGCTACAAAGCCCGAACCGAAGTCTGCAAGGATGAACAAGGAAACATCTTGGTAGAATCGCAGTCGATGCTGAGAATACTTCTGCAGACTGTTTAACGGCGACGACGAATCAAATCCTGCTGACGACGACCAACAATTCCGCCTAGATAGCCATATCTAAACTTAGGTCCAACAAAGCCGCTGGAGCTGACGGGCAGCTAAGGCGAACGTGTCTTTGCGGTTGGCAAGCAGGTTGAGTTGGCTTTTGCTTTCTCTTACCAGATGTGGTCTAGATGTTGGATTTGTGTTACCTTTAAGTGCTGCTTGACTATCTGAGCAGATTTTTATTTTCCAGCTTTAGGTGTGGTGTTGCAAGAGAATAGCAATTTCCCTCAAAATGGCAAGGACTTCTGTTTCGGCGACTGCGACGATGGTGTCTAGATGAATCACAAATTCTACAGAGCTGCCTGAGATGTTGGAGCCGTCTGTGAATACAGTTATTCCGTCACAGTTTCCTGTTTCTTTAGTAAGAGCCCAAAAATCCTCGAAGTAAATTATTTTTTAAAATTTTAACAAAGTTGACTTGTTTGTCTCCAAAATGACTCTAATGGTTGATGATCGGCGAGATTGTTCTATTCGTTTGTATTTGATAAAAAATAAATAAATAGCTGGCGCGATAGCTCGGTATGAATCAAGGCCTAGCTTCTCGCAACCATTCATGTTGTGCGTGTTACAGTTTTCGCACGAAAATAAACCTACAGTTTATTGCCGACTCCAAACGGCTTCTTCGTGACAAATTATACTCCCGGGGGTTTGTCATTTTAAGACCAGAAGTGAAGCCGCCAAATAAGGTTCGGTGGACATGGCTGGGGCTTGAACCCACGCCGCTCGCTCAGCAGTCCAACGCAATGACCACTGAGCAACGACAACTCACAATTTGTATTGGATGTCGTTCCGAAATATCCGAGAGCCTTCAGTCCTACAGCTGAGTGTCCTGCCAGTCTCCAGTATGACTTCCATGGCAGTCGTTGGTGTCAAAGCTCGAGGGAAGCTTGTTTTCTAAAGCTCTCTTGTATATCTAAGCTTTAATTGGTTGTTCTTTTAGGTTATTTCTCCAGGTCAGTCTCTAGTTGTCGCGGAGTTGCACACCTCCTCCTAAGTATGTCCCAGGATAACTCCGCCCGTCTTGGATTGGCCTTGGCAGTAGATAAACTCCACACAAGGCTCACGAACTAACCTGGTAACAACTGACCTGTTTTCGTTTTTAATTATTAATAGAAGCATAGGCCGTCAACTACAGTTGTACATTATCTTGTACGCAGCATATCACTAGATACATACACTGATTGCTTCTCCATTTGTCTATGCTGCGTTGCTTAAGACAATTCACTTTTCGGTTTGATTGGGTCAGCCGATTCCATTGCAGGTTATACTTCGGTGTTTCCGATCCACTGCCTTGTTTTGCAATTTTATAAATTATTCACCACTGCCATGTGTTCGTCCTTTAAAAACACCATCTGCTTAGCTTACTCTCGTGCCATAAGATTTTAAAATTCCAAACATCTACATATCGTCCTTCAAATGTAAAAAAATACGTTTTTAATTATTTACAGATCGGAGGAACCCCAAAGGTTAAGGAATGCACAACGTTGCCACCGACGAATTCTCAAAGTTAATTAAAATGCATTCTTTTCCATCTAAAAAAAAGCGAGACCATGTGAAACTACCCATCACAGTTATCTTGGCACCTAATAACTTACATATCTACACACACCACGTCTCTGTATAGTATACACCCCTTACAGAGCAGGAAATGTGAAAGTGTCACAGTTAGACAAACGGGATATGTAATTGAAAAAATATGAAAAACATATAAATCCATAATAGGTATCCTTGACAAGGATACAATATTCCCGATGTTTCCTGAAATATCTGCGGCTGTCAGATGAATAAGGAAATCACTTTGTTCGTCATAAGGACACCCTCCACTGAGTTATGTACTACCCTCGCACATGCAGTGACATATTAATATATACGTATCGCTTTTTCCACTTGTTTGTTTTGGGTGCATAAGGATTTCCATCAGTTCACCTCATTGGAATTTCTTTAGTTGTACTGTGCAAGGTATCTTCAGAATCTGGCGGGTGCAGTGACCAACTGTGCACTAGTCCAACATCGCGGGCGCACGGACCTTAGGATTGGATGGCAAAGGAATTTAGTTCCCATCGTCTGGGTTACAGAAGGAATTGATTTGTTTTTGCGTTTGCTTTGTTTTTAACGACTGTAAAGAGAGAGTTTTCATTTCCTGTTCGTACCATGTTCAAAGGACACTTTGCTTCTGTTTTGGATGTGGTAGATGGAGTGTTGTCTTGAAGGAGTTCTTTTTTGTCCATCTAATGTTTGTTTGTCGTATCTGTGTTATGATAAATTACATTGTGGACGCTGAAGAGCGGATGAGGGAATTGATGAAGATTAAGTGATTTATGATGCCCACAGGCAGGAAAGTCATCTTTATGTGAGTGATTCTGTGTCACGGTCAACATGTACAAACATAGATATCCTTTGACATTCTGAATTTAGACAATTTTAAAGTTTCTCGTTATAGATGGATTTTAAAAGGATTGGTGCTAATGACACCGGCCTTGCACTTACTGGAAATATTCTAAACAAAACTTGTTGATGAAAAAGAAGAAAAGCATCCTACCATCCGCTCTAATGACCGATAAGGTAGTTTATCGGATTGTTTAGATCTAAATTTTAGAGAAGTTTCCATCTTAAACTTCATATTAAGCAGTGGATCAGACGAATACAAACACTGGATATTTGTTAAAAAGGATAAACTTGACTTTCATGCAGTCCGGCTCGTTTTCACACTGCAGGAGATCTTGGGGAAAACCCAAGACCTTCAAATCGATATTCACAACCTTTTTATCGATTTTAAGGCCGCGTATGAGGCCATCCATAGAGACGAGGTATATAGAACCGTGTTTAGTTTTGGCATCCCTGCCAAACTCATCCATTTGTGCAGGATGACGATGGAGAATGCACGCTGCTCCATCAGGGTCGGTCAAGACCTCACCGAGACCTTTGATGTAAAAAGAATTTAGACAAGGTGACGCTGTCATGCGAATTTAGACAAGGTGACGTTGTCATGCGACTTCTTCAACATCGTTCTTGAAAGAATTGTGCAAAACTCATGCGCCAACACTAGAAGCACAATCTTTCAAAAGTCCATTCAATTACTCGCATTCGCCGACGATATTGACATAATCGGAAAAACGCAGCGTGATGTTACTGATGCGTTCGGAGGCGGCGAAGATGGGTTCTCTTGCCAATCGCTCTTTCTTTGGACTAGGAAGGTAATTGAGCTGCGAAGCGCTATCTCGAACGACTATTGTGACCCTGTATAAGACCTTAATAGTCCCAGTTCTGCTCTACGGCGCAGAGGCTGAGGTTGCCCTTGGCTATTTCAAGAGCTAAATTCTTTGGGTAATTTTTGGTTCCGTCTGCATAGACGGTGAATGGAGGAGGAGGTACAATGACGAACTGCATGGGCTGTATAGCGACATCGACTTAGCCAGAAGAGTGAAGGTCCAACGACTGAGGTGGCTGGGTCATGTAGAGCAAATGGACACCAATGCTCCAGCCCGGAAAATCTTCGAATCCGCACAAGAGGGAAGGTGCAGTAGAGGAAGACCGCGTCTCAGGTGGCGCACACAAGTGGAAGGAGACCTTAACCAACTTAGCGTGCGAAACTGAAGGTAGCTGGGTAAAGATCGAGTTGGCTGGAGATGTTTGTTGGTTGTTACCTCAAGTAAGTACGTCTCATTAGATAGAAAATCACGGCGCATCTTTTGGAGGAATATCTACCGGAGCTCGGGTCAGGCAATAAGTCTGTTGACCACATCATTCTACTGTGAAGTGTAGTCGAGTAGGACGGACGCGGTTTGAATCAATAAACCGAAACACATTATTTCACAAGCTACAGCCATCCAGAATGCAAAGACTCCAATATTATAATCACACGCAGCATGATCCGTTGGGCTATAAAGAGCTTCAAGCCTTTCAAGTCTTCAGAGCTGGACGGCATTATTCCTGCCGAAATTCAGCAGTCCCTGGATATAATCCTTCCCTGGCTAGACACTATTCTAAAAGCCTGCCTGAACCTTGTCCATATTCCCAGGGGGTGGACTGAGGTAGAAGTTGTCTTCATACATAAGGCAGATAAAAGCTCACACGTTGTTCCTAAAGATCTGTGTTCCATTAGTCTATCATCTTTCCTGCTAAAAACACTGGAGATGCTGACAGCATACACTTTCGGTGTAGCATAGATACCAAACTCCTATCAGCGTCCCACCACACTTACTGCAAAGGCAGATCTGTTGAAACTGCTCTGCACCCACTAGTATGCACCATTGAAAAATCACTTAGAGTTCACCATGGTCGCCTTTTTGGACATCGAGGGAGCCTTTAACAACGTCAAAGCGGAGGCGATCACTGATGCACTCACGAATCTGGGAGTCGAGGCTTTGCTCAGACTTTTAGTTGGAAAAAAGCTCGTAGGCAGAACAATTAACACCAAGTTGGGCAATGCCTCGGCTCGCAGATCTGTTGTGTTCTGTCCCCATTTCTCTGGATTGCGGGTCCATCTGGCAAGGGGTGGATGCGAAGCAATTGCTTATCCGGACGATGTTGCGATTTCTGCCTCCGGTAAATACCCAGGCACCCTTAGTGAACTTCTTAAAAACGCCCTTACAGTCCTTTCAAGATGTGGTCTAGGAGTTAAACCCGAGAAAACCGAACGAGTCCTCTTCACCAAGAAATACAAAAAATTCCTCCAATCGACCCGCCCTCTCTAAAGGACACCAGCCTGTGCTTTGTTAATGAGGCTAAATTTCTGGGTCTCATTCTAGACAGTAAACTAAACTGGAAAGCCAACATTCTTAAACGCGTTAAAAAAGCCACTGTAGCGCTATACTGCTGCAGGAAAGCCATTGGTAAAAAATGGGGCCTGTTCTAGGTATCCGTTATCAGATCTATACTTCTTTAGGGTCTGATCGTCTGGTGGATGGTCTTAGAAAAAGCCTTACACTGTAAGTTATTGGGAAAAGTGCAAAGTTCAGCTTGCATATGCATTAGCGGAGCACTAAGAACCACCCCATCCGTGGCACTTGACGTGCTCCTACATTCCCTTGAATATTTCTGGCAAGCAGTCAGCTTCTAGCGCAGTCCTCAGACTGAAGGCCTCCTCTCAATGGTCAGACAACCATATTGGCCACTCCTCGATCTTGGATCCCTTAACATTCGCACCCTTAAAACACCGACTATACATCGTCTAAGTTGAAATTCACTCATAATTTTCGGACGTCAATCCCCTCCCGAGTGGAGTGGGAGAATGATAATGTCATAGACGAGCACTCCGTTCACTTCTACACCAACCTTTCCAAAACTGAGAACGGATTGGGTGGTGGTGTTTTCTCCGAAGTGCTCAACTTGAGCATCTCCTTTCATCTCCCCGACCATTGCGGCGTTTTTCAGGTGGAAATTATGGCGATCAACGAAACCTTATCCTGGCTTAGGCATAATGTGGTATCCTGCAATGACATTACAATTTATACCGTTAGCCAGACTGCTATAAAATCTCTGGAATCAGTAACATATACATCAAAAGCTACCTCAGATTGTCGCTCGTCTCTCACTGAGATACCATAACATTTTAACATTCACTTATGCTGGGTATCCAGGGAATTGAAAGGCCGACGAACTCGCCAAACGTGGTACTACTCTAGAGATCCTTCCAGAACGGAGGAATCTGATTATTCCACTCGTTAAATTACTCTTAGAGTACGACGCGATCAGCAAGACAAACCAAAGATGGACGAACGGCATCACATGCCGCACCTCCAGAGAGATATGGTCTTTGCTAAGCCTCAATCGATCTAAAAGTCTCATCTTGTTAAAAGGTCGCTCATTATCATCGTTATTGGTGTCCCCATCGGTCACTGTCCTATTGGCCTTCATGTAAAAAGGATGGGCCTCTTCGCAAATGACTTTTGCAGTAGCTGGAGGGACGAAGTGGAGGAGGAAACGATTCTCCATTTTCCTTGCGCTTCCCCTGCCCTATCCCAAAGAAGGAAGCTCTATCTAGGAGGCTTCGACAATTTAGGCGAATTATCACATACCATATCGGTATTCTCAGTTTTATCAAGAGCTCCTAATGGTTTCATCAGCTGGAGTGGAACCTAGGGTATAGATCCCAGTGGTATCACAAAAGGCCTTCCCTGGTCTACGTGTGTCTGTGCCTCGCATGGACAGCCACCTTACCTACCTACCTACCTACCTAGAATTGTTCAGAGGAGGCATCCAATTTGTTACATAGAACAGTCCATAGGCTCTTAAGTCAGAGAACTGTTAAAGTTGAACTGTGAATATTCCCCATAGAAATGGCCTTCCTATCGTAAGCGGTGTATATAATGAAGATGAACGGGAGGATATGCTACTTTTTGTTAGAATGACATTTCCAATCCATTTGGTCCCAAAACCTGATGTTTGATGTAGTCTTCTACGATGACGTGGTACTTCATGTCCGTCTGGTCCTGTTTCAGATCAGTCCCACTCTCAGGCGCTTAATTTTTGACTGTCTTGATCAGGTTATTTAGGTTTTTTTTGTGGTGGCGTTTCTTAAACATTTATCTATTGTCTGGTATTTTAATAAACGGCCTTCAGCAGGGTAGAAGTGAAAACGATGTAGTGTTGCTTACAACGGGCAAGTATTTAACCACTTTCAGGGAACTACTTGAGGAGGACAATTCCTCTACATACCGTCGATGTATAGCCACAATTGTTACAACATCTGCATATGCACTGGTTTGTCCCGATCTACCAAAGATATTTCCCGTATTCGTCTAGTCCTTACAAACATAGTGCTGCATAAGGTTGAAGATTATATTAATCACCCTGCTTGACATTGAAATTGGATACGTTTGTTTATATTACAACTTTCCCTGCCGTGCTTGTTAGTGTGGGGATGGCTAAGCTGATGAGCTTCTTATTTATGAACAAAATGTTCGAAGACGCCGTTCAAAGAAGCTCCATCTGAGCGAAAACGACTTATAGAGAGGTTGCGTGGATGAAGAGGAACTTAAGGACATAACCTATAAACAGAAACATCTGTAATATAAGGAAAATAACACTGAGGCTTTCTTTTTGTTGTAACAAAGAACAAATCTTTGGAAGAGCTGAAGAACCACAAAGATTCCAAATCGAAAGGCCTGCACGTAGCGTTAACCTACCTAAGGAAAGGAAAAGACCATACAATAAGAGACCTCTCGAAACTAAGACATTCTCTGTTACTGCGGTAATTTA
This sequence comes from Matsumyia berberina, assembly GCA_917880715.2. Taxonomy (NCBI): domain Eukaryota; kingdom Metazoa; phylum Arthropoda; class Insecta; order Diptera; family Syrphidae; genus Matsumyia; species Matsumyia berberina. The sequence goes on along the minus strand of OU862871.1, from coordinate 46,280,736 downwards.
AGAAAGTCCTTACGCAATAGAGTCAAAAGGGATATTTTCTATACTTCATATTGTCAACGACATTTTGATTACATTGTTCTTGTCAATTTTCTCTAAACACTGTAAAATTCGTCACACTGGCCTACTACAGTGGCAGTATCCCTTGACGCAGCCAAATACTAAAATTTCTTTACGATTCGTGTTCATAAATAAAAAAAAAAAAACAAAAAGCAACAAAAACTAGAGCGTACATTGCAACAAACAATGCAATCCAGAGTCCTTCCAGAGAAGCGAATCAATTTTTATGATACCTTCCCATTGAAAGGACATCGTCGTTGCATAATTTTTGCATATTTTCAACGCAAATTCCAACTTAACTGTACCTTTTCTTTGTTGCGGCAATACAGACCTCCCGAATTTTTTCCCGCCGGACATTATTTTCAAACCCTAATCTTTCACGAAATCGAAGGACATTCTCAGAAAAACACAGAATTCACATTCACTCAGACCGAGTGCAACGTGATTATGGATGTCAGTTCGTGTCCATTTCCAATCACTTAACTCTTTTTTTGCTCATATCCTTTTTCGTCCAAGTCATTTTTTTTTTCGTATGAGACAAAGGACAGCAAAATCAATTAGGATACCTAAATTCAACACCAATGGGTAAATTATTTTTTTCCTAATCTCTTTTGGAGCCAAGACATAGAAAAAAATCACAAATTCTCAACTGTGTCCTTTAGGGATCATTAAGGTCAGTTTTCTGCTTCGTCCACTTAACTCGTCGAAAAATGTCTGAAGAGGTTTGAGAATTCAAAAAGAAAACCCTTCTTCTTATCTTTCAGTGATTCGCTCAGGTACTCGGAAAATTGAAAGGATAACAGAAAACAATTAAGCACCTCGTCGAATTAAATTAATGATTTTGCAAATTGTATGCACTCTCAGGAGAGACAGAGACGTGTTCCTATTTTAATATTGCTGTTGAAAAGGATTTCTGTAAAAAAATTAGAGAAATGTGAAAAACTGTTTGTGTACTTTCAAAATAACCACTAGAGAGGTATACGGGTCTTTCTTATTCTCAAAGGATTCAAAGAGTTGGGTGTAGGAGTGTAACAACAACAGCAGCCAACCACTATCCTCATTGCTATTAAGACTAATTATTATTTTCTTAACACATGCGTGGTTTAAAGGGATCCTGATCCTGGAACTCAAAGGAGCATGAGTTATAATCCTGTAAAATGTAATGCTGGTGCATTTTTCGTTCCTTTTTTTTGTGAGGCTATTCCATAGTGAAGCCTTTTTGTAGAAACGGTCAAGGGATTGGATTACATTTGAGAAGAAAGGATAGAATTGCAAAAAAGAACATGCCAGAGACCACACATAGCGAGATGGATGTTTCTATAATCCTGTGAAAAATAAAACATAATTTACAAAATTACTTATATTTCCCGTAAGTCGAATAGGATCCCTATCACGTAACATTTTCACGCAGTGTATTTCGGTTGGTTTCACTGAGGAGCCATAAAGCTTTGATTTGAAGTGAATACCTCTTCGTATCGCCAAAAAACCCATTTAATTTGGAGTCACAAAGATTCTTACATTGTAAGATAAATTTAACTTTAGGCTGCTGAGCTTTGAATTCATCATAGTGCTTACTAAATTTTGCGCTCAATGCAGATATCTTAATTTACATTGCAAAAATCTGAAGGACATCAACAATTAGATTACAGAATATAATTCTTTCGGCAACTCATTCTGCTGCTAACTCACTAAAACCTCGAGCTTTCCTTGTGAGTATTTATCCTCCCATTTTTTTTAAGGTCAACCTAAGCTTCAACCACCAAGTCTGTTAAGTTAGTCCAGGCCTAAACTACCTCCAGTAGCGAACTCTAAGTTAGTTGAGGCTCCCTTTTTCTTGTGCGTTCCACCCTAGGTCAAGTCTACCTATATTGTGTTGTCTATTCGGTGAGATTTGAAGGCTCTACCGACCAGAGCACCCAATGCACAGTTTCCTGACTAGACCAATGTTGCTGAAGGCACAGTTAGTATAATTCGTGATTGAATCTCTTTCTCCAAACCTCATCAAGACAAATGACACCGAATATCTTACAAAAGTTACATATGTATAAAGTCAAAGCTTCAGCTTTTCTGCGGCTTTAAATAATCTGGTAGGGCGCATTCACTAACTTATCTGCAAGGTTCAACAAAAGTATGCCCAATGATTGGAACCTTAATTACCAGTTCGGTTGTATGTCGACGATCAACTTTAGACTAAGTACTGGAGAAGACTTAAAAGTTCCAGATCGATACTTGTTTTCTCATATGTATGCCGACATGCGATAGTGTGAACAAATATGAGTTTTCTAGCTCTAAGTCTAGTTTTCGTATTTCTGCAAAACTTATTCACCTAGGGTAAAGATGGATACGGCCGCTGATTCACCAAGATCGGAAAAGACATTACCGAAATCTTCAATATCAGCAGGTTCTTTCAACGGATAATAGCAAAGTTCGCATACCAAAACCACAGGTACCTAGTAATTCTCATAAATTGCTGTCTCTGGTCTATAGAGCATCCTCGGTGAACTTCTTCAAAACGCTCTTTCGATTTTCTTAGGATGGGCCAAAAGCGACTTGAAGGTTAGCTTCGAGAAATGTAAAATTTCTTCAATAGACCCCTCTTTTTTGAACGGCATTCGCCTAAGTTTGGCTAACAAAGCTAAATTGCTTAGTAGAATTCTGGACATTGCTGCAAAAAAGTCATTACTAAGGAGTGGGGCCTGCGACCTCTTACCACGCACCAGCATTATGTGTCCATTCTCAGACATATACTCATGTGTGGTGTGATTGGCTGGTGAACGGCCTTACACAAAATTTTACACCGTAACGTATTGGGTCAAGTGCAACGACCAGCATACATATGCATTAGCAAAGCACTAAGAACTATGCCCTCTGCGGTACTTGATCTTTTTGGCAAGCAGTTTACTGCTAGTATAGTCATCCGACTGGAGGCCTCCGATCACTTGTCAAACTTCCAGTAAAGTGATGAAGCCAGAGACGAGTACTATACTTACTTCTATTACAATACAACCATACAACAATACAACTACGATTACAAAGCCGAGAGCGAAGCGGGAGAAATTTTCTCGTTCGGTTCCACCATCGACCGAGACAACACTCCCAAGACATTAAAAACTCTCTATTTTCTCTACAGGTTGTCCAGCGATGAAAACTTAAGATGATGAGTTTGCTCCGAGGTTGTTTTTCGCCGTACTAATCTTTAACCCCTCGACGTTTGTCTTTCTCAACACATGCTGTCATTTGGTGGAGTTCCATGATCCTATGTGATAATAGTCATACGTCGTCAGCGTAGTCCAGGTGTTTGAGTTGAGATGTATAAGACTCCATCGAATTCCTCCATTTCCCACCGACAGGGCAGCATGAAGCACATCGCTAATTACCAGTAAAAACAATATTGGTGAAAGAACGCAGCCTTGCCGAGCCACTCGATCTCGAATTCCTCTGACAGCCGTCCTCTGTGCAGAACATGATACCTTGACCCTTCATAAGTTGCCTTCTCGAAATCTATGAACAGAAGTGGCGAACGGTATTCAACGCACTAACGTGGTCGACGCAGGGAGCTCCAGAGCGGACATTTCTTGTTCGAATGTGTTTTCCAGTTCTTTCTGTATTCGCTCAAGAATTACTTTAGCTCTAACGTTGGTTACTGCAGGCGCTACACAAATACCTCTCCAGTTTTCGCACTGCAAGGAGCTTGACGATTATTCCTTTGTTCCACTCACCGGAAAAGGTTTCGGCTTTTACGCCTTTTCTACAAGTGGGTTCAGAATTTCAGTAGAAATTGTTTGCCCTACTGCTAGAAGTTCCACACCTTATTGTGTTTCAATCGCGGTATTGATCTCATCCTTACAGGGAGTTGTGGTGCGTATTCGGGTAGTTGCTGCTTCGGGTACAGTTTAAAACCGTAGTAAAATGCCCCTTCCACCGCTGGAGTTGGCTGGAGGTTGGAGCTTTGACAACCTATAAGCTCTCTAGTGATTCTGTAGATGGTTCTGCTATCGCACCTACTTGCTGCTTCTTCCGGATATAGGTACTTTAGCTCGCTTCTCCCTGTTGCTGGAGGAGCTTTCAGTTGTTTTCGCTCGTCATCTTCCGAAGGCCACGCGCTGTATCTTGCTTGCTATGGACCGACAATTTTTTCAGCGCCAGATATGAAAAACATTTTTCACAGCACACCAATGGTTTTGAATGGTAGAAGACATTGAGCTGCTGATTGTTACCTATCCTTGCGAAAGGTGGTCCCTGAATTGTTGGCGTACTGAGGGATCCTTTAGTCTGTCGATGTAGCATCTGGGCATTTGTGTGCTGGCGTGGGATCGTCGAACTGCAGCAATACGTAGTTGCGCGGTAACGATCATAAGGTGGTGATTTTGTGCCGTTCCAATGTCAGCTCCTCGTTTGTTCAGAAGAACAAAAAATTAATCGAGTCGCACGTTTCGTTTATAGATCCTAAATTCGGCATGGGCAGCCACTCTACTTACCTAACTATCTGTCATTTTTCGTAAATTAGTAAAACTATTTGGTTACGCATTCGGCATGGAACTCATTGGAAGAATGAAGCGAGCATTCTCCAGCGTCTTTGCGAACATAGAATTAGGAGCTGTTGAAATGGGTCCTGGTTGTACATAAATCAATTACATTCTATTACATCGACGTTTCGACTACATCGAACTGAGGAGGTCGTCTATCTAGGTTGTACTATGAACCCTTCTAAAGACATCAGCATAAAGATTCAACGTAGAATATCACGCGCCAATCGCTAGTACTTTGCTCTTTCGTTCGATATTAAAGTCCTGCTTGCCTTAACGGTTCATGCAGGAGAAGATTTAGATGAACACTCAACCTAAAGAATCTTAAATTCTGCAACTAAGGCAGAAGAGGACGACATCAGCTCCAATTTGGTGCGCCAGGACTGTAAAAAAAATGCAATCGTTTTAGAATGCATTTCTTGAAATCTTTCCAACAATTTTTGTGGAAACACACATATGTAGTATGTACATATTTATTTTTGCAATTCAATAACTCCCATTAATTTAAAGTCATGGCTGGAGCAATTACTTTTAGCAAGAAATATTTTTCTTAAATGTTATCGGACTCGTCCGACTACCTCCGAAAGCTCGCCGTTCGAAACTCATCTTAGACGAATCTGGCAAACACCTTACAATGAAATTTATCGCTCATTCCACTTGGATCAACATGAATCACTCAAGACCGCAAAATTTCCAGTAAACTCTTCTACGACTACACAAAGAAGACACCACACAAATCCCGCCTCAGAAACAAAGTACAAAGCGGTTTGCCGTCATTGAAAATCCTGTTGCCACAGATATGTCTCATATCCACACAAACTAGCGGATTATACAAAACAATGTGACATTTCCGAAAATCCACACCGAATCCTTTCTAATATCACGTTCATCCTCTGTCTCCGAGTCTATTCTTCTGCTGCCACAGCAGGTATGTCACGCCATAACAATATCATTAATCCTTCCACCTACCAAAACCTCGGTTGTTAAACCAGAACCATACCGAAGGACCAAGCCAACCAAACCGAACTCGTCCTTTTCGTCACTTTTATGATACCAAATCCGGAGCGACGATATCCTACGCAATGTGTCACTTAACGTGCTCGCAATGAGCGTGTGTGAGCCGAGCGTTGTGCTGAGATTACATTTCGGCGCGGTCCAAACAGTAAAACAGTAGTAAATCGTTTAATCTGTCCGTTTTGTCGGTCGGAATGTGAAAGTGAATGTTTCTGTTCTTTGTGACGGCCAAAAGGATTCAAGGGAGAGCTGTGGTTATGTCCTTGATATTTTTTTATGGTAATTATTGCGGCAGCCCCAAAACAGCAGCAAGGAGCGGTGGGTATTCATTAACCAGCCGACTCGGCCAGTCATTAAAACGAATTCGGCGGATTACTTTTAAATAAGAATTAAGCATTCCGAAGGCGACACATACGACCGCGTATATGGAAGTCATGACTTCATTAACTTTAACCGCTGAGATTATGCAAGGAGAGATGTTTAATTTTACGTTTGTTATGGTGTGTAGTGGCGCTGTGCCTCTGTGTTGGGCTGCTGGCGCAGTTAGGCGAATGCCTACTTTCGGGCTTTTATTAGGGGTTGTAAATTAATCATTGCGCTTTGATCCGGTTTTTGTTGGCTAACATAAAATGGAGGTTTTCGAGGCGAATAAGCAACCAGGACGAAGAATAAAAGGCTATGGTATTAAACTTTCCGGTCTTTGGGTTGTGTTAGATACATATGCGTGCACTTAAAGGATTGCTGGGTATACGATATCTGCTGATTCAATGCAATAGCGCGGTACAATAGAGAAAGAAGTAATTTATGTTATTAGGGTAAGCAATTTGAAGGTGCAGAATTCGCAATTGTATGTATCAGTGTCAGCATTCGCCTCATCAGCACTGAAGATCTGTCATCTGATCCAGAAAAAGGTAGGACAATCACAAAGGAAATGGTCGAAAATATAGTTATCCGTCGCACACAGTAGTGTCGCTTAAGCCTAGCACATTAAGATGCGTAGTAAAAGCGAAGTGTCTCGTTAGAACGCCAATAAGTTATTTATAGTATTTTTTCCAGAGCAACGTAAGAATGCCGCTGAATTCTTATAGACGTTCCGGAGCATTCCTTTAGTCTATCTGCATCCTGGAGAGCTGTGCAATTATGTTTGTAAAAAATCTAGTCGCCAATGGAGGCCTTAACCGAGGATGCTGGAAGAGAGTTTCAGGTCGTTGGCAATCGTTTGCTGTGTTTTGTGTAACTATCTCATCGGAGATTACATTTCCAGAGATCTCAGTGTGACCTGCGATCCAGAAAAGAGTTAAAGAGTTCACCCTTGCAACCAAATTCACAGGATGGTTAAAGGATTGAGCAACGTCTTAAGCGCAGCCTAGCTAACGCTACAGTTCCAGATGCTCCGACCACTCCACATATTACTAAAAATATAGTCCGTGGCAATTAGGATCGCAAAAGTCTAGTGTTGCCTGCCTCAACGAAGACATCAGCAGCGGACCCATGAGTAGTTTTGGAGCCATCCGTGAAGATTCGACTATAGCCCAGTCCAAGCTTAGAGTCCGGCCGAAGCCAGTCCTGAAGTCGACTTAAAACTTGCACAGTAGCCGAACTCTATTATCAGACGGCACATCCATGAAACCAGGTTCGCACGATAAATGTCGCCCAAGATCATCAAAACTTAGGTGGGGATGATCCTTAAGTCGCCGCGTCTAAGAAGACAGCCGATGATAAAGGTGAGGTAAATCAAGCCGAGCATCTAGAGCAACGTGAGATGTACTCGGAAAAGCTCTCGTGCAGGCAAGATAAGAAATTAAGTGCAGATGGCAGTCATATACTTATGCGAAAGTCCCGTTTGTCAAACGACCGTTGCATAAGCTAGAAACTGCCTTATTATAGTCGCATAGCGACTTTATTCTCTGATAAGCCGCATGTCTTGCGAAAAGCACTTTTACACTGTTAGAAAACTGAGACTTATTTGGATGTTCTCGACTTGCCATGCTATACTCAAACATTTTTTTTTATCCTGAATCACGCATAAATATTAAGCTACAGCACTGGTTGAGTCAGGCCGGTCACAATGCTTTTTTTTGTAAAGAGAACAACCTCCGTTTTCAGAGGATTGACCGAAAGCGAACTCCTAGTGCACCATTCATCGATCAGATGTTCGACTATTTCATTGGCATATGCCTGAGTGTACACGTTAGAAAAATTTAAAGTATGCAATAGAGAGTTAACCACTATGGACCCTAACAGTGGAGATAGCTTCTGTACCGAAGGCTGAGGTGGAGTTTTAGAGTTTACAGGAAATAACCGCTAAGGTTAATGAAAAGCAGAAAGGTGCTTTATCGCAAAATATCAGTATCAAAGGACAATTATTGCCTCAGAAGAAGGGAGCGAAAGTAACTCTTTTCTATGAAGAAAATGATGCACTCGTCTAGCTCAGGGAGCCTAGCATCGAAGCTTGCGCTTTTTCGAAAGAAATGGCTAAACTTGAAATGTGACCTTCACTTTCTGGTTTATCAGGCTTAACTTTGGAAGGCATCATCAGAGCAGCAATCTTGCCAGTCCTCTTATATGGTGCAGATAAAAGAAAACTTTGGTTCTGTATGTCACGAGATCTATGATTAACAAGGACTAAATTTCATTGCTTGCATTGCCTGTACATATATAAATGAAGGGCGAATGCACAGCAATGATCCAGTTAAAATAATCTTTAAACCACAGTCCATACGTTTGAGTCGACAAAATGGACCGAACATTCGTTTTAAAAATCAATCAATTTCGGATGCCAGAATGCGTGGTCTGACGAACTTAAGCAATAAAACCAATCAAGCAATAAAAGAGTCAGAGATCCCATTCCTTAGACCAGAACCATTTCGCGGGCTGGGACCGAATAGAATTTAGGAGAAACTGTAAAGAGAGGAAGAAAGCAAAAGAAGAAGGTTGTGGGAAAAAACTTCCAGGACTCCAGCAGGGGACCGAACATATCGAGAACTACGAACTTAGAAAGGTTCAAGACCTGCATAGGCACCATAACCAGATCCGCATTCTAATGGGCTTCCGAACAGGTCATTCCAGATTCAGGGAGCATCTCAGAAAACTGGCAGTAAAAGTAAATAGAAACTACAGATTCTGGAACGGTGCCTCCTTATGTTCCAGGGGGTACTGATCCCCAAAAGAAGAGCATACTTGGGTGTGTACTTGTTCTCTCCAGATACTCTAATTCAATTGAACTGGAGCACAAGAAGACCTTCCTAAGAAGGAGTGGAACCACAAAGTATGTACATATATAAATTTGAGCTCAACAGCATCAAATGGTACACCGACGGTTCCCAAACACACTCAAGCCCCGGGGCGGGAGTATTAGGACCCCGAACTAAGTTCTTGGAGTCCATTGGAACATCGTCCAGTATATTCCAAGGCGTGGTATGTACATACATATATGCGATCGAAAGATGTGCACAAATCAGCCTCAATAGAAGATACCACGAGCAAAACATCGCGATACTATCAGACAGCCAGACTGCAATCAAGGCAATGAATTCCTATGAAATCAGATCCAAACTGGTTCATGAGTGCCTGGAAAAGATAAACAGACTGGGCCGGAACAATAAAGTCACCCTCTACTGGGTGCCAGATCATGTAGGGATAGAGGGAAATGAGGCAGCCGATGAACTGGCAAGGAAAGGAGATACCCACCAATGGTGCGAAAAGAAGGTGAGACATACCAGAATCAACAGACACGTTGCCCACCGAAAACGACTTTAATATGGGCTACAAACACAAGCTACCGGACAGAAGGGCCTGGAGTCAGTGCGAAGTCCTTTTTAATGAGTCCATCTCTATCTTTACGGACGGCTCTAAAACAGCCGAAGGAGTCGGTGCCGGTGTCTTCTCACCACTCCGTCAGTCTTCCCAACCACTGCAGTGTCTTTCAAGTCGAAGTCACAGCTATAAATCAAGCCGCCGCTTGGCTGAAGGCGAACCCAATATCACGCAGGGATATTGCGATCTACATCGACAGCCAGGCTGCGATCAGATCCCTTGTATCCAACACTATAAAATCTAGGGCAGTGAAGGACAGCCGCGTGTCTTTAAGCGAGATCGCTAAACAGTATAACGTCACACTCTGCTGGGTCCCTGGTCACTGTGACATTCAAGAGAACTGTGCGGCTGACGAATTAGCTAGAATAGCTCGACCATGTCAAAGCGCCTATGTCATTTGTTAAACACCTGACCCACATCGACACTCTGTCGAAAGCAAACCGTAGATGGCAACATCTCGATTATTGCAATAATGCCAGGCTGATCTGGCCTGTCATGGATGTGAAAAGGTCAAAAGCATTAATACGACTCAAAAGAGACAAGCTCTCAACGCCTGGGGATAGCATGCAACGATTTCTGCAGGAGCTGCAGGGATGAGGAAGAGGAGGAGTCCACCGCACACTTCCTCTGCACGTGTCCCGCACCGGCCCATATCATGCAGGTCACCCTGGGCCAATACTTCTTTAACGATCTTAATGATCTGAACTCCGCCAGCATGGCCGACCTTAACAGCTACGTTAGGAAATCTAAATGGTTTCAGGAGTAAGCAGGGTACCCCTGTAACCAGTGGCATCACAATGGACCTACTTTCTGGTCTAAGTCTACCTCCTCTCGAAGGGCCACTTCTAACAAACTAACTAAGGAAAGGGTCAAAAACATCATTCGTTGGACCCGTGCCAGGCAAAGGAACTTCTCAGAAACTATAACCGGCTTCCTAACGGCCCATTCCAGACTCAGGGAGTATGTCAGGAATATAGGAATAGAAGCGAACGGAAACTGCAGATTCTGCAGTGATGCCGAGGAGACTCCGTCACATCTCCTTATGGACTGTGACGAATTGATCCACAAAAGAAGAACACACCCGGAAGCGTACACTTTCCCTTAAACGGATCGTTGGACCCAATCCAGATACTCCGATTTCTCAGAGTGACTGGATTGAAGGAGGTGCTTTAAGTCGAGATTTATCGGCCGATACACATTCGGGGGAGCACAATAGATCTCTACAGGTCGCAGTACATACACACATCCCAACTTTTTAACATCGAACATCTAATTAAACCAGAGAAAATGCTTTAGGACTAGAATTCAACGACTAACATGAGTTCTTGGGAGCACAATCGATCTCTAAAGATCGCTGTGTATGCCCTAATATCTAACATCTAACGTAAAACATATAAAGCAGCTATTCTTTAAGGATCAGGTCAGCGTATGAAGTCATAGTAGGATAGCTTAGATCTGTTCTTAAGTAAAGAAACTCTACTATGTGGCTGAGTTTCTAAGTACCAACCATCCAGTCGCCTTTCGAAAGTTGTACGTGTAAATCCGAAAATCAGGGTAAATATTGCGCTTTATTCTAAACATCCTTCCTCTTTGAGCTTGAAATACAAACCAAATTGGAGCAATAATGATGAAAAGGAAAAGTTATGATGCACTTCAGTCAGAGACCCTTTACAGGCCTAACCCGTCTTCAAATTGTGAAGAAAAAAAAGAAGTGAACTTGCTTTTATTTTTGTTTATTTCAATCAATTTTTCGTTATTACACTCGATGTTTATCCAGAATTTAAAAGCTATCTATTTGCCGGTACTTAGGTAATCGCAGTAAGATGCGTTCATTCTGCACAGTTGTAGACGTACTAAGTTATAGCGCTGTGTAAATGTTAAGAAGGAGTCAACCTGATGAGCAACGAAAACGATTGCAACCACAAGCAACAAGAAATTGAATACTGAGAACATGATGACTGGATTGTAAGATATTTCTGATGTATAAAACTCCAAAAGTTACTGCTTTTATATGAATATACACCACAACTTCAAGGTGAAGAGAAGTGTTTAGAGTCGACCTTGATCGGTGTTAGCATTCTAAACCAAATGTGAACTTGAACGTTAGATTTTTCAATATTTGTTGAATATTTTGTAACCTTACTGAATCTGCTGTATGCCATTGGAATATGACAATGCTAATACCGAGATAAGAGAGGTAGGCAAATATTTACAAAAGAGCTCACCATGCAACGCGGGTGGCTGCACAGCTGCTGTAAAATGTAGCGCTTGGATAATCAATTGAGTTTTGGTTAAAGCATAATGCCCTGATACTGGGTGTGGAAGATACTGTAGACGGATGCGCATTCAGTCGGAGAAGGGCTCGAAGTCAGTTTTTTTAGTTTTGGCAGCATCCGTTCGGTTTTGCTCGGGTTAACCCCAGGACCACAACCAGCAGCTTATGTGCTTACCTTGTCAAAAGCAGCTTCCAAGATGTCTCTTTAGTGTCACCGAAAGATTTTTGCCACGGTCGCGAAATGGCATATTGTTTGAACCATCGCCCATGATACGATTGATCCCTTTCGAGAAATAAAGGCAAAAGTCTTTCTCAGATAAAAATCTGACCGATTTCGATTCACCACCTCTCGTTGTTTTTCTTTTCCATGTGATCCTGTAATTTAGTTTCTATTCTCCAATTCGTTGTTTATCGCTTACAAATTCTTTCAAAAGGATAACACCTTAAGAAAAGAAACTCTTTCATTATTATACCCAAACCTAACCTCGAGATCAAAATGTCTACAAAAGCCACAGAAACACACCTTTTAACCCTAAAATTGTACCACTATTCAACAGCAAAAAGGGTCACAGCTCCCACGTTATTATTGCGTCACATTATCCCTTCCATCGCCAACAATCAAAGGATTACAAGACATTTCTTCCACACGGTTAATAATCCGTCGCCCCCGATTGCTCTTCGTAGGTGCATCCCGCTAACACTTTCCTTTCAGTCAGTCGGAATCGGAGTTTTTCTATAAAGAGGGAAAAGAAGTATTAAATTCGGGTCCTTTAGATCCTTTTTATCAATTGTGTTTGTGAACATCGAAAAAACTCTATCATCCTTAAAATCCATCAGGGATCAACACTCGATCAAAAAAAAGAATGATCCATTCGTTTGAAAGGATAGGAAGGTGTTTGCGTGTTTTGATTTATTTCCAGTCAATGTGTCATCACATGTTTAAATAACAAAAAAGAATTTCGATGGGAAAAGGATTCATCGCTTAAAATCCTGCAATCAAATATCCTATATACATCACAGTCGCCTTTATGTATATCGTTTCAGGTTATAAGACACTCCTGACACACATATTCGTTTCATACCGAGAATATTTGTGGAGATTAAAAGAATACCGCTCTGCCAGAAGATGCTGGGAATCCTAGTTCTCATCTTAATTACCCATAATCACTCGGTTAAATCCTGCTAATTTATCACAACAAGTAGGTGTAGCATTAGGATACTCCTTTCTTTCCGCCACACACACGCACAAGTGTCTCTCGCACGCATGTACGAGTACATGTATCGTCAACCTTTCTAGGACGAGAATGTTGATACTAATGAAGCCTCAAACAGGGATAATACCATTCCTTCTTATTTTTTGTTTTTGGTTTTTCACTTAATACTTTAAGCAGCTGTAGATGTAGGTGGTAAATAGTCCTTAAATAAACTTTTAATCCTTGCCGATAGCCCATGGTCAGTAACACTGGACACAGAGAACGGATAGGAATAGGAAACAAAAATGTGTGGTATAAGAAAGGATTTGGGTATTAATAGAGAAGTAGGTTCATCCGTTGTTTGTCTTAGGTTATGAGAACCCTGTTTGGAAACAAAATAAATGATTATTTGCATTACTTAAGCATATTTAGTGTGAGATTGTCATCTCTGCTTTGTTGGTGTTCTAAGGGCAACGCAACGCTTGCAGATCTCGAGAATCGATAAATGTCATCTGTGAAGGGATTTCCAATGAATTCCATAGGGCACCAGTCCTTGTGATTGTTCTGAATTTTGTCGCATGCCTTTAGTGTTGAGTCGGTATGTAAAGGATATGCGCAGGGTCTCATGTACACAAGGGTTAAGAAGATTACGCCAGTTTTTGTCGGAAAATGAAATTGGTCTGGATTTGCATTGGTTAGAAAAATATCCAAGTGGACAGAAAGGATCTGGCATTACGACAATCCAGGTGAAAAAGAGTCCTAGGAAATGTTTTCGTAGATAACAGCAGATGTATGTGCATTTGAATTTTTGTATGCACGTATACATATATGTATATGTTCTGTTTGTAAGGCCAGGTACTATAACTAGTAGTAGGTGGCTGCCCAGGCGGATGCAGACGCACTTAGATCAAGTTAGTCCATTATGATACCCTAGGATATGTCATTAATCCAACGCTACAACAAGGACTAAATGAACCAACAAAAGCTATTCATGAAGCGGGGGATGGTTAGGTTAGGTTAGGTAAATGGGTGCTTTGTGACATTGTCACTGCCGACTGACCAACAAAGGGTCCATTGTGCCCATCTTCTAATTTTACTCCGGGAACCTGTAAAGAGAAAGGGAGCCGCTGTTTTAAAACCACCCAGATAAGGAAATGAATCTCAAAAGGTCGCTCAGCTCGATGTCACCCAAGTCCTCCAATTCCGTGAAGAAGTAACAACCAAGAGTCCTCATTTTTCTACTGGCGAGGGCAGGAAATTCACATAGCAGGTATCGCACAGATGCAATCTCCTCCTCATCCCTGCAACTTCTGCAATAGTCGTTGTGATGTATGTATACCGAGGTGCTCCGCATGAATACCAATGGCGCCGTGACCAGTAATGACACCGGAGATCATTTTCGCTTCACGACGACTTAGTTTGACCAGAGGCATAGATCTCTTCTTATTATAACTCGTCCATAAGTTTCTGGCCTTTGCACATACGCTGGATTCACCGTGTATTGACTCGACTTATGGTCTCGTCATCGACATACCATTTTAACAAGCTTATTGAAATTCTGGCAAAGGGGAGAGCCTGTGAGGCATACAGCGCTGCCCCCTTCGTGCCAATTCATAAGCTCTTTCGTTACCTAGGATATCCATATGCCCTGGTACCCAACATAGGGTCACCGTATTGGCTCTCGGTATCTCATCTAGATGCTTTTTGCAGATACTTACAAGGCTCGATCTAGTTATCGCCTTGGAACCTGTACCAACATCCATCTTAGAACCATCGGTGTAGAAAGCCAGTTTCTTTTTATTGGTAACTTTGTGGTTCCTCCAGTCATCTCTGTCAGGAATTCTGATATTAAATCTCCTGTCAAATGCCAGAGTCTGAATCATATGATCTGTTTCTGTCGATCTCTCGGTATTCTCCCATCAAGACATTATTGAGGCGTGAGCGTAGGGAGCTGATGTCCACTGTCGGCCTTCTCTCAGCCTTAAGGCAGTTTTAGCTGCCGTGTTGCTACAGTACAGATCTAGTAGAACGAAACTTAGCATGGTTTCCATTGCCGCTGTTGGTGTTGTTCTCATTGACCACAGGATTCCTATACAGGCTGCCCTCTGAATCTCAGTGAAGTTTGAAAGATGTTATTGCTTCTCAAGCACCGTCCACCAGACTAGTGAGCCATATGTTAGAATGGGTCTCACAACCGCTGTGAAGCGTGGGATACTCCTGGCGTCAATTTTTCCAATATCGTCGAGATCATCGAAGAAAGGTATTCTTTTAGACAGGGCTGGACAGGTGCAGAGGAAGTGGAGAATAGTCTCCTCTTCTTTTTTGTACCCTGCAGCTTTTGCAGAAATCATTAGAGAAAATGTCTAGCATTTTGGCATGAATCTTTTAGGACAGTGTCCAATGAGGATAGCGATAACGGTGGTAAGTTGCGAACGCTTTATCAGGACCAATGTATTTAATCGGTTCTGATCTGATATCGGGCCGATTTATCTGGAAATTTGCCATCCTCGCATCTGCGATTGGTTTTCCTGATAGCCTCTAGTTTAAGTAAATGTTTAGACGACGGTAAGGATGTTTTAGGTTCCATTATGTCTTGCGAGTTCCTTAGCCATGCCATTTATTGGAATGTCCCTGTGGCTTGGCACTCACCGTAGTTTGGTCTTCAAACCGGAGGTTCACTTTTTCTTGGCGTCTTGAACCTGCAAGTGATTCTTAAATCCTTTTGGGTGGAGCATTATTATCGATGTGGCCGAGCCTGTGTATTCGACGTGTTTTTACGTTGTGGGCTACATCCGCATTTTGAAATAGCTCGTGGCTGTATCTTCTTCTCTACCCTTCTTGCACACAAGACCAAATATTCGATTTTTCTCTCGAAAGTGTTCAATATCTGCCCTGCTTTCCCGCTTATCATTCAGCATTCGGCACTATAGAGCAGAACTGGTAAGATCATTATTTTGTAGAGCATGCATTTCGGCTTCCGAGTTATGGGTTCTAAATCCATGTGTTTCGCTCAAAAGAAATAACAGCGATTTTCTGGGTTAAGTCTTCGCCTCCACTATGTTATAGGTATAGTGTGAGCAATCAAATCTTTTGCCCCAATCTTTTGCTGCAAACTTCTTTCAGTCCTAACGAAAAGTCTGAACTATGAACTTGAACTAATTAATAATCTGGTCAGAGGGCTGGGAGTTAATTCTTCAAAGACAGAGAGTACTCTACTCACGAACAAGATATTAATCCCTGCCATAAATCTCCAAAGTTCAGGAGAGTTTAATTTTTTTTTTTCTGTATCAGCATGATATCTGGGCGTAATTGTACGTAGATTGCAAACTAAACTTGAACAAGAGCGTACAAGAGAGCATGAGTAATCTTCTTCTGAGTTTTGAACCACTACATCTACTTAAGGTAGATCTACAGTCCGGGGTGAACCTGGGCCTTAACCAACAAGGTTCTCCAGCCAGCTCGATCTTAAGCCAGCTGCCTTCAGTTGCGTGTGCCACCTGAGTCGCTGTCTTTCTCTACTGCACCGTCCCTCGCGTATGGATTCGAAGATTTTTTGGACCGGAACATTTGCGTCCATCTACTCTACATGACCCAGCCACCTCAGTGGCGGGACCTTCACTCTTCTGGCTAAGCCGATGTCGCTGTTCAGCCCGTAAAGTTCGTCGTTTGATTTCCTCCTCCATTCACCGTCTATGCAGACTGGACCGAAAATCACCCGAAGAAAAAGCCAAGAGCTACCTCATCTGAATTTTATAGAGTCCATGCCTCTGCGCCGTAGAGCAGGTCTGGGATGATTAAGGTCTTATAAATGGTCACATTAGTCGTTTGTCTTCTTAGCCCAAAGAAAAAGCTATTGGCAAGAGATATTCTTCGTTTGATCTCAGTACTGATGTCGATGTCTCAATTTATAGCGGAGCCTATAGGTAGACAAAGTCTTTAACTGTCCATTGTGACGTTCTATCCGAGACGTCGGTGTTGAATGTCCTTTCTTGTTGACAGCATATACTTGCTCTTATGGACCGCTAAACCTATTATCTCCACTTCCGTCTGAATACTCACGAACGCACCAGTGACATCACGCTGCGTTCTTCCGATTATCTCAATATTGTCGGCAAATGTAATAATTGGACAGACTTTTAAAAGATTGCGTCTCTGGTGTTGGCGCGTTAGTTTTGCAGAACTCTTTCAAGAACGATGTTGAAGAAGTCGTTTGACAGCGCGTCGCCTTGTCTAAATCCTTTTTTGACATCAAAGGTCTCAGTGAGGTCTTGACCGCGATTGTTGGAGCAGCGTGCATTCTCCATCATCATCATCTGTATAGCTCGTCGTTATAGATGCTGTCATAGGCGGCCTTAAAATCGATGAAAAGGTGGCGAGTATCGATTTGAAGTTCTTGGGTTTTCTCCAACATCTGTCGAAGTGTGAACATTTGGTCGGTGGTTGACTTAAGCGTGGGTGAATTATAAAAAAAATGATTGGTGGAACCAAAAATTTCCCATTAAAAAAACCCTTTTATACTGATATACTTGTTCCAAGATGGACGTTGGCGCGTAAGCTGTGGTCTACTGCAAAACTACATATATAAGTATATACAGGTTGGGGATATAATTCACAATCAGTGTCTACATACCTATGCAGGTGGCCAAGCTAGTGAGTGGGACGGTGAAGGCTCTGAACTCTGCGGTGATTAAATCGAGTCTAGTAAAAACCTCTGCGATATCCAAAGCCAATACGGTGACCCGTTGTTGGATACCAAGGCATATTGAAGTCCCAGGCAATGAAAGGGTCGACAAACTTGCAAGGAAGTGGTCGCTATAACTGCAACTGTTTGTTGTATAGGAATTCTCAGCTGAGCGAACTTAAGGCTTGATAACTTCCATAAAAGTATTTCAACTTGGGTTCTGTCGATTTTTTTCAACCCGTCGCTCTTCTTTCATTCATGAAGCGGTAGCAACGCTTATGCCAATAAATAAACCCTTTTTTATGTTTACTACATACATATGGATGCACATACAACCTAAAACAAATAAATGACTCCCGGAGATTGGTATTGCCCTCATCTGCCCTTTTCCACCACAGGCATCATTTTCCAAACGGCTAGCCTATGGCATTCTTTGCAAAGTCAAAACCTTTTAATTTCTCTTGAATGGCCATAACCAATAAAATAAAAATAAATAAATAAAACACAAGAGAAGTCCTGCGGATGTTCTCAATTCAAATGATGAGGATCATTACCGAGGAGCAAGAGCAACCCTCATTCCTTGGCCGCACGCAGTTAAAACGCACATGAAGCAAAAACAAAGTTTAATGTTGGGCGTGCCAAGAATGCCAACTTAAAGGATTCGAATTAACCAAGAGTTCGCCTACTTATCCCTTCCTCTTAGGCTGACAAACTTCTTTTCGAATTCACCAGGAAGTGTAGCCCTGCTGGCTCTCTGTGTGCTCCTTTGTTGGCTTTTATACCCTTTTTTATGGTCGAATGAATTTTTATTTACGTCGTTAAGGGTTATTCAGCGATTAAGTTTGATGGAGAGCAATTATGCAGACTCGGTCGGCCATAGAGAATTACACGCAGACCCGCACTAGGTGCGCGGGGCAAAGGGTTGATAAATGTGCCAACACAGGAAAATTTGATCGTCATTCGATTGGAAGTAGTAATGAGACCGCTACACAACACGAAGAGCGGGACTTGAAATGGTTTCTTTTTTCTTGAGTGTTTGCTGCCTAGTGCCTGCTGGGTGGTGTTGTGGAGAGCGGAATGCTTCGCTGAACGTTTTATTGCGGTAAGCTGGTGGGAATTAGAAATTACGAATGAGGTGAATGTGTTAAATTTATTTTTGTTTTAACACCATGTCATCTCGATTGTGGAATGTTGTACCCACCAGGCGGTTTTAATGGGAATAGCGGTGTACCTTTGTTTGGTTTAGTAAGTTATTGAGAACTGAATAAAAGGCAGCATGTTGGTTGTTGTTGTTTAGGCAAAATGACTGAATCTGTTCTAAATCAGAACTTTTTTGGTTTGGGACTGAGAAACTACAAGTAAGAGGTCATAGTCTTTATGATAAGAAAACTTGAGACAAGATGTAATCGTTTTGTATAGGATTTTCCAATAGGGACGGACAGATTTTGACAGTTCGTGGCGGCAAGTTACAGCGTCGAGCGACACGTGCAAATAATAAAATTTCATTATCAAAATGATTCAATGGATTTCAGCAAAAACCATCTTCAGCGACAAGGCCCATTTTTGGATGAACGGGTGAACGTTCACAAGCAAAATTGCCGGATTTGGGACGATGCCAATCCACATGAGGTCCACCAAGTGGTAATGTATCCGTAGAAAGTCACTGTTTGGTGTGGATTGTGGGCCGGCGGCATCATCGGTCCGTCCTTCTTCGAAAACGACGATGGCATTGCCATTACCATCAACGGAGAGCGCTACCGATCGATGATAACCAATTTTTGTTGGCCCAAATGGCATGTGATATCAATAGGACGGTGTTACGTGCCGCACAGCTGATGCCACAATGGACATTCTGCACGACCGATTAAAGGGCATGTTTATCTCACGTGGTCGCCATGGCTCAGTGGTTAGTGCGCTGGGCTTCTGAGCGAGCCGCGTGGGTTCAAGCCTCAGCCATGTCCATCGAACATTTTTCACGGCACCACCTTTCGTCGGGGAATGCCAAGCTTCCGGGAGTATAATTTGTCATGAAAGAGCTTCTCAATTGGCCGTTCGGAGTCGGCAATAATGTGTTGGTCCCTTCCATCCGTGTGAAAAAATGTAACACGCACAACATGAATGGTTGCGAGAAGTAAGACCTTGGCTCATCCCGAGCTGTTGCGCCAGCTATTTATTTATTTTTATTTATCTCACGCAGAGGCGACGTAAACTGGCCACCGAGATCGTGCGATTTGACCCCGTTAGACTTTTTCTTGTGGGGTTTCCTTAAGTCGCAGGTCTATGCCAATAACCCGCAAATGATCAGTGGCCTCAAAGTCAACAACAAAGTCTTAGCGCCAGAGTCATAAAAAATTGGACATCTCGGAGGCGCACAGGCCATTTGAACGATGTCATATTCCACACATATCGTCATTGATAATCCTTTCAATAAAACAAAATTCGTTGATATCTCACACACAACTTGTTTTATTTATAGTAAAAATATTTTCTCACAGTTCGAAAAATACGACCATTCATAATGAAATATGAAACAGCCCCTAAGGCAGAAAAACTAGCTTAATTGGCTGGTAACCTGCCCTTAATTGAATAAGCTGGACAAACAATCTCAAATCGGTTAGGTAGGTAAGTAGTTGCTGCTGTCGGGCTGTCCGTGCAAAGTACATACACACGTATGCGATACCACTTGGATCCATACCCAAAAAGTGCCACTCAACTTATTGGAACCATTTGAAGCTTTTAATGAAGCTAAGGATACTTTTAGCCTCAGTATGTGACAGTTCGCCAAAATTGTCGAAGTGGTAGGCTGCTAAATAGAGCACTCTCCTTTGGGATAGAGCTGGACAGGTACAGTGGAAGTGGAAAATTGTTTCTCTTTCTCTCAATAACTTCTGCAAAAGCGAAATGGAGTGAAGTTCCACATAGGCCAAACCTCTTTGGAGGTACATTATGTGGTTCCATTTTCAATCTTTGGTTTGTCTTGCTGATCACATCGTACTCTAAGAAATGCAACGGGTTGAATACCCAGATTTCGCCGTTCTGGTAGGACTTCTGGGAAAGTACCACTTTTGACGAGTTTATCGGCCTCAAAGTTTTCTGGTACCTGTGCTGGGTACCTGGTCATAGGCAGCCTTGGGAGGTGACTGTCTTTTAGAGACAAAACTGGATCCGTAGGGTAAAGTTAAGAATTTCCAGCCACTATACGCACCATCCGTTTCCTCCACATTTCCAGGATCCTCACGGAACTATCATAAGACCTGAAGTGGTTGTGTGTGGACCCTTGAATTTATGTTTATACTACAAGTCACACTGCCAAATGAGATTGCTGACAACAGTATCCACCGTTTCTTCTGTCCCTAGGTTATACTAGTAACTGACACAATCCCTGAAGTGCTACAGTCGGCTCTACGACTGTCCTGTCTGGCGGGCTGCGGTAGAAAAGTCACAAACCTGACGAAAATGTACTCTGCTTTAAAGAAATTCATCTCCACACCAAAAGGCAATACAACACCGCATTTTGGGCAAAACGAGAATCTATCACGGATCATCTCGCACTATCTTCTGGCTTCAGCCTCCTTAATATAGAAGCTGCCATACGCTCAATAGATGATTGGGCTAATGGAATGCCATGAACTAGAATAAAAATTCCGTTGTTACACATGTGTCAAAAACTAAACGAGTTGTGGGCTTCGGGATCTACTCAACAAATCCCGATACTACCCGCCCAATAAGCTTCCGAACCAAGTTAGTGTGTTGCAAGCGAAGGTCCTAGAAGTCATTGAGCAGACAGTCATGCTGGTACCAAAGCCATTTCACAGTAACAAACTGAAAGGTGGTGAAACGCTACTGTGATAAGCTAAGAGCACTCACCACTAACCATAGTTTAACACTTAAGTGGGCCTCGGGTTACAACGGTATCCACGGAAACGAAATGGTAGATGAACTTACTACGAAGGGATCAGAACGGGACCTGTCGTTAAGTGAACACTTAGTACTACCCCACATTTTTGAATATAGTGCAGCACTATACTTCCCCACATTCTTGCGATAAACAGATCACACTTAGGGCTCTTTACAGGGATTATTCTAGGCCACAACCTACTAGTAGCCAACCTTAGAAGAATGCGCTAAATTTCCGAGGACTTATATAGAGGCTGTGGCGATTGAATACAATTCACTTCCTTGAAGGACTGCTTTTGGCGAGTACTATTACAACAACCTGAGCGACTTGTCTAAGAAATCCAAAATCCATTCTAAATTTCATCACGAACTCGGGGTGGCTCAGGAAGGCCGAAGAACCATCAGACAAGCAACGAAGATCCTTTTTTTCAAACTGGACATTCACCAAGAAAATGCAATGCCCCCATAAAGATCCGAGTGAAGGCCGCATCATGTAGGGTGTAGTCACTCCTCCTAAGGCAAGAAGTAATTATCATATAACGATACTAAAACTTCTCATTCTCAGGTTTTTTAGAAACACTGGATTGGAGAGGGTGCTCTAGGGTGGACCATCCTCACTGAAATCAAGTCAAAGTATAGGGCTTTCAAATGTTATATAATTCAAAAAAGGGGCAAGGATTCTCTAAAGAGAGAATTAGTTTGTAAAAAGTATGAGTAGAGAGTGAAATAAATCAGGTAATGTAATATGTATGTATGTATACCATTCATATAAACTTAAACGACTGGTTTCTGCGATATCAAAATCAGAGATTAAAACGAATCGAGTACATCGCAGGAGTTACGAGTACCCGTTCAGAAATCACTTAAATAATTTTCATTCGTGCGATTTGCGAACAGGACATATTTTTTCCGAGTACTCCCGTTTTTTCCCCTCAATACTCGAAGTTTTTCCGATGACTCACATTATTTCCGAGTATTCGGAAATTAGGTAGCTGTCTTTCCGTATAAAGAAAGGATTTCCAACAGGAACGATCGCACTCTGCTCCTCGACGTTATGTATCCTTGGTATCTTCAGCACTCACCCCAACCATTTGTTATAATTCATCACGATTACCCTCGTAATGCAATGGAGCCTAGTAATTGAGTTCTCAATTCGTGTCCCTTCTCCACGCAAAGACGCACATATGCAACAGTGGCAGATGACAGGAAGTCAATGGCATTTTAAAACGAATTTCCAATGACGGATGACACGTTGAAATTCTAATTAAAAAAAGGAAAAACTGTTACAGATAACACCGAACCAAAATGATGTATAATCCTTTTGACCGAGGGATCAATAGCCTACTGATTCTTCACATTTTTTACTACCGCATATGCCCCCTGCGGGAATAGTTGTTCAGGATACTGTCACTATAGTCACACCACCTCTATACACAGGGGAGCTCTTGAAAATTCAAACGCTGCTTAGAGCAGGACTTCCAACAGGAAGTTAAATCGAGGGCACTTGTGTGCATTGGAATCCTTCTTCTGATCTAATTACGCATTTTGTGTACAAAACTAAATCCAGGAACCTTAGTACATAAATTGGATAGAAAATAATTGCATCGAAAAAAAAATGTTTTCTTTTGTGGAATGGGGGGCGAAAAAACATAAAACCGTTGTAATTTGAAGTTTACAAGGATACAAGACATCCCAGCAAAATAAAAAAGAGGAAAACAACAAAAAAAAAAACATAAACAAAAAACATGTTTTCCTTGCGTTGTCATTCAGCATTTAACAAGAAGGACATTTTGCTCCCCCTATATACGCACGGAAACTGCGTAAAAACGACGAAAAATTCTCACAAGAAAAAAAAAATGAATAACGGGTTGCTAGGATACCCCTTCTTAGTATCCTTATTTTGACCCAACTTCCCAACCCCCCAAATCGGACAAGAAAAAAATATGAACTAGATTTTATTTGAAGTGGAAACATCAGTCTTTGAATGAGATCTGGGCCTCCCCATTACTTCCCTTCCTTTCGCTCGGACGAAGAGTGGGCACATCCTTGATGTTGGTGTTGTTTTCATTTAACAAATAATGACTAAAGAATACGAGGGGGGACGCACTATATAAAAACGAAAGAAAAAAAATTTCAAAAATCAAGAGACATCAAAAATTTGATAATTGATGGCTATTTCACAATGGAACAGGAGAGCTTCCCTGGGATGGGCAATCCCAGTCCACTACACAGTGGATCTTCTTTTTAGTGCGAAGTGAGTTAGTCCTTTGAGTGTGGGAGTGATATGGGACTTATTTCCATGGAATCCAACTTATTTGAGGGAAAATTTCCATCCGTATGGCATGCGATGTGACGGCCAGAGTTAAGCGTCACGAGCATACATCTATCGAATCGAAATTCTCTCTCAAGGATTTGTTTTTAAAGAAATTGTTTTCCCAAAGAAAGACCACAAATAAACAAAAGAGATCCTCATTGTCAAGATATACACCACTTGATGGAATGTATTTGTAACAAAATATTAACTTTGCTCTCATGAGATCATTCATCAAAATGAAAATACACTTTCGAGAGGAAAAGTTGAGACCGAAAAAGTAAGCCCCAAACTTAAAATATTGAAACTCTCGAAGGACACTCAAGTTTAACGCTGACATTTACTTTATTCCATTTCATTCTGAGTGCAAAGGCGTAAAAGGGAAAATCGTTTCCGAAATTCTCTAATGTAAAAAAAGTCTCCCAAGGCTCTTTTCAGTTTTAGAAGAATTTTGAATGTGAAAGCTTGGGCGCACAAAAAAAATAAAGTTTCATCTTCACATATGTCCTCGGGAAAATTAATAGATTAAGAGCAGAAGGGCCTTCAAACGAATTATGGAAATTGAGTAGCAAATAAAGTTTGAAATTTTGAACAACGAATTAAATAATGTGTTTTCGTTAGTGTGGCAGTAGTTAAAGGATGTATGTACATATGTACGTAACGCGCTCTCGATGTGCCATAGCGGTAATAAGAGTGTCTTTGTTTCAAAAAGTGGCTAAGAAACGTTGGATAAAACTACATATAGTACCTATTTCTGGCTACTAACCCTTCTGAAATCTTAGTAGAAAAACGGTCAATTGGTTGCCGTGGATCATTGATTAGTGCGTTGAACTGTTTTGCAAACTAAGTAGGTTCGACCCACAGCCATACTAACCAATTATTTTTCGCGGCACTACCACTTGGCGGCGAATGATATATTGTACCTCCGGGAACATTTTTGTAACTAAGAAGCTTCTTAATTCGCAGAGCGAAGTCGCCAATAAAACGTAGGTTTTTTCAATTTGCGTGAAATATGTAACGCGTAAAACATAAATTATTGTGACAAGATAAGGCTTTGTCCATTCCGAGCTGTCATGTCAGATATTCATTTATTTATCTTAAAAAACATTCCTTCACAGATCAATACAGATCGGTCCATATCAGTGTGGTTTCAGGCCAGGAAAGTCCACCATCGACCAAATATTCACACTGCGGTAGATCTTGGAAAAAACACAGGAACTTCAAATCGATACCCACTACCTCTTCATCGATTTTAAGGCCGCGTATTACAGCATCTATAGAGACGAGCTATGTCTAGCTTTGGCATCCCTGCCAAATTCGTCCGTCTGTGCAGGATGACGATGGAGAATGCACGCTGCTCCACCAAGGTCGGTCGAGACCTCACCGAGACACCTTTGATGTCAAAAAAGGATTAAGGCAAGGCGACGCGCTGTCATGCGACTTCTTCAACATCATACTTGAACGAATTGTGCGAAACTCTCAAGCCAAAACCAGAGGCACAATCTTTCATAAATCTGTCCAACTGCTTGAGTACGCCGATGATATTGACATTATAGGCAGAAGGCAGCGAGCTCTCACCGGTGCTTTCGCGAGTATAGAGACAGAAGCGGCAAAAATAGGTTTAGCGGTAAACGAGGGCAAAACTAAGTATTTGCTGTCAGCAAGAAGGGACACCCAACACCGACGAATTGGACAGAATGTCACAGTTGATAGCTATAACTTCGAGGTAGTAAGAGACTTTGTCTACATTGGCTCTGCTCCGATAATGACACATCGTCGGAAATCGAACGAAGAATAACTCTTGCCAATCCTTGTTTCCTCGGGCTAAGAAGGCCCCATCCCGAAGGACTAAGGAGATTCTATATAAGAATAAGACCTTAATCATCCCAGTCCTGGTCCGGCACGCAGTGTCTTCGAATCTAACCCGGAGGGACAACGCAGTAGAGGAAGAGTTCGCCTACGATGGCGCGCACAAGTAGAAGGCGATCTCAACCAACTTGGCATGCCCAACTGGGGGCAGTTAGCTTAGGACCGGGCTAACTGTTCACCCCGAACTGTAGCGCCACCTAAGTAAGTAAGTAAGTTTTAATTTATTTAGCTTGATGCTACAGCAACTTTTGCTCGTAGTTACACACTTGCATGATTAGCCAAGTCATCAATTTCCTAAATGCTGCACGATGGATGTAAAGACTTCTGCCCCTTCTGCCACTAAGATTCAACAGCTGTGGTTTTAAAAGTTGTAAATAGGTTTCAGCACCAGGAATGTTGAAGCCACAACTTCTGCCTACTCTCTATCTAAAGAGAAGTAAAAATTCAAAAATCTCTTGCATTAGAAAAACGCTTAAATACAATGTTTATAAAGGGTTTTGCAATAGGGACGCTACGAAAGTAGAGCGACAGGGACAGCAAACGACGCCATATTCTTCTTGCGGTTTTTTGATATTTCTCTTCAGTAAGGTTTGCCATTTCATGATGGAAAGATATACGAGCCAACAACGAGTCGAAATTATCAAAATTTACTACCGAAATTCGGAGTCAGTTAACGTTAAGAGCGCTACATCCAATTTATGGTCGTCATAATTTCTGGCTGGATGGCTTCGTCAATAAACAAAATATGCGGTATTGGTCAGGCAGCAATCCACACGTACTCCATGAGTCATCATTGCATCCCGAAAATATTACGGTTTGGTGTGGTTTATGGGCCGGCGGCGTCATTGGGCCGTACTTCTTCCGTGATGATCAAGACCGGCACGTTACTGTGAATGGGGATCGCTACCGTTCAATGATAACCGAATATTTTTGGCCCCAATTGGATGATATGGACTTGGAGGACATGTGGTTCCAACAGGACGGCGCCACAAGCCACACAGCGAATGTCACAATCAATTTATTGGAAACCAAGTTTGGAGAACGTGTTATCTCACGAAATGGTCTAGTCGCTTGGCCGCCTCGGTCGTGCGATTTGACGCCGTTAGACTATTTCCTGTGGGGCTACGTCAAATCTATGGTCTATGCCAACAAGCCAGCGACGATTGATGAACTTCGTACGAATATCGAACGTGAAATTGCAGCAGTATCGGCCGATTTATGCTTGAAAACCGTCGAAAATTGGGTTCAGCGTCTGGACTTCTGCAAGCGTGCCCGTGGTGGCCATGCAAAAGAAATCGAGTTCCATACATAATGACATCGAATGTACTTTCACAGGAATAAAGAATTTCATTGATATCCAAAACCGTTTTTGTTTTATTTAAAAAAACTTTTGTAGCGCTCTTATTGCAAAACCCTGTATTTCATAATGACAAAATATGTGTAGGTATTTCTAATTCAGTACATGTTAACATTAAAGTTTAACACTAATTTCTGTTTAATTAGTTACCACGTTAGGGGCACCAACATCGAATTAGTCCAATCACCAGCTTATCCTTAATCAACAACATTTTTCCAAGTAATTGGAAATCAATTAGAAATACAGCACTATGCACGAAGAATGTCGGGAAAGGGTTTCCGAAAATCATCAAACAGTTGTTTGATCCTCTTCTGCTCTATGGTCATCAAGAGCTCATAATAATTTTCGGTTTATTTTCAAATTAGTGAAACACACAGGAAGGGTTGATTTTGGGTAGGGGAATGACCAGTTGTTTGTGGCCTTGGTAATGATCAAACGCACTGACCAACTGACACTCCTAAACCCACATGTGAAAGTTATTATTTTTTTTGTGAAATATGAACTATTATCTAGGGGTAACGTGTTTTTAACGAACGATCAAACACCAAATGTTTGTGTTTCTAAATTGAGTGATGGAAAAGGGTTTGTCGTGTCCTTTTAAAAGAGAAATACTTCAGGCGTCAGTTGAAATTTAAGATAACGTTTGAAGTGATCTGGAAATATAACAACAGCTCGGTTTTTTGTTTTCTTAAATTTCTAACTTCTAACAATATTTATGGGTCTAGGTTTTGTTTTAATTTGTAGGTGGTCTTCAAACTAACATTTTTGTGAACAGTCCCCTATCCTATTAGCATCTTCCATTGTTACTGCGAAAAGATTAAAACTTTACTTTTTTGAGACTAAAGAACTCATAATGGCTATTTTTTTCTAGAAATTTCAGGTTCTATGGCTTGTTTGCTAAAGTTTTACCCTCGCAAAATTAGCTACCCTAAGTCAGTAACCATATGTGGTGTTTACCAACTGTACTCTCAAAGGTATTCTGCTTTCCCTTTTTGGAAAGATACTTAAAAATGTAGCACATTGCTTATATGCTTCTTAGAGGAGCTTATATGCTTCTTTTGTAGTGTCGATCTTGTTTTCTGTGGACTTAGTAAGGATTCAATCTTTCACAAGACGTTCACTAAAATATCATCATCATCATTTTCTAACCGCCCGCTTATCGACGTTTTGGAAGTGGAGTTGGGGGCATGCGTTTAATATGCCCACACCATCGAAGTATGGACCTTTCCGCTCGAAAAAGTAGCTGCTTGACATTGAGTGCCTCGCGTATTCTCGTGTTCCTAACTCGATCTTGACGAGTTACCCCAGCAATACAACGAAGAAATCTCATTTCGACAGCTTGTATCTCCAAACTTATTCTTTCAGTCATTACCCAAACCTCATGACCATAGGTGAGGGTCGGAATAAGTACTGAATTAAAGACCAATAGCTTAGATCCGATGCCAAGTTCAGCTCTGCTGATAACAGATTGACCAAGTTGCCTCAAAATTGCTCCAGCCTGACCAATCCTACAGGACAACTTAGTATTGCTTCTTCCATCAATAGGACCCCGAGATAATTAAATCTCTTTACCTTTTTCAACAGGCATTCGGGAAATTAACATTATCTCTGATTTTTTCACGTTTACCTTCCGAGTACGAACCTGTTCAGTCCGCTCTGAAGTTCGGTCTGGTTGGACGTAAAAATAACCAACTCATCTGCAAAAAGCAGATGACTCATCCTTAACCCTTTATAACTCCATATGACAGCTATGTTACAAACCGTTTCAGTGCTCGTAAAAACGAAACCATGTGGATAAGTCCATTATAAATCAATGTTACAGTACCGTCAAACACCGTTTTATTCATTTTCAGTTTATTTCATCCAAAATAGATCGCTATAGAAGCTCAACGTTGGTTTGAAGTAACATGTTTGCTTATGCTCGATTGTTGTCAGAATGGCTTCTCGGGATTTAAGAAATTGTCATATTGTTGACGAACTTTTCAACCATGAGTACAGCGAGGACAGCATTGAGGATGTTGACGATAGCATTGCCAATTCCTTTAAGTATTTCATGCATCTCAGACATACATTACAGCACAGTATGAAATGTCACAACTCCTTTATCCACACATTTTCTGTTTAAAAATTAAAATTCCGTAATTTTAAAAAAACCCGTGTTTCATTAGCTTTGTTCAATGAGGCTGTTCCGAACCGTTTGGAACAGAAAATCTTGCACCTACTCATCATGACGTAGAACATAATTGTAAAAAATGTTAAAGTCAGCTGTGCCTGTCAATTTGGTATGTTTTCAGCATTTTATTTCTGCAAATGACATTTTTAAATTTTTGATAGCTATGTGTGTGTTAGCTCTTCATGTGTTAGGGTTGTACTTTTATGTTCTAACTTGATGTGATAGTTTTCACAAATCTGTTTTGTTCTGTTCTGTTCTGGTTTCTTCTCATTGAACTAAGTTATTATTTGCGGAAAGCAATCAAAATAACTAGAACATTGATATTTTTACGATGTTGTCACCCAAGTCGAACAGTAACTCTCCACGGCTGCGCCATAACATCCATAATGAAAAGGACAGGTGTCAAAACGCAAGTCCTGCGAAGTCCAATGCCCACAGCGAAAGGTGCCAATTTGACATCATTCACCCTAACACAGCTCTTGCAGTTGGCGTATATAGAGCTTAAATGTCCCTAGAAGAGAACCTTCAATTCCATAGTCCTGCAGTATACTCCAGACTTTACCTCGAGGGACCCGATCGTACGCTTTCTCCAAATCCACAAAATAACTGTAGATAGGTTTGGCATACACCTCCAGGTTGTGCTTCTACCTGGACGAAAGCCGCACTGCTCATTGCCCAACCTGGACTTGACCTCAGTTCTGGAATGCGCTGGCGCGATAACTCAGGATGAGCCAAGGCCTAGCTTCTCGCCACCATTCATGTGGTGCGTGTTACATTTTTCGCACGAATGGAAAGGACCTACAATTTATTGCCGACTCCGAACGGCGAATTGAGAAGCTGTTTCATGACAGATTATACGCCTGGAGGCTTGTCATTCCCCGACGAGAGGTGGTGAAAGATGTTCGCTGGATGTGGTATGGCTGGGGCTTGAACCCACGCCGCCGCTCGGTCAGCAGTCTAACGCACTAACCACTGGGCCTTCCAACTCCTTAGCACAAACTTTTCCGAGAAGACTTAAAAGAGATATAATCCTATAATTGGAGCAATCTCTCTTATCCCCTTTCTTAAAAAGAGGAACAATCACCCAAGTTTGCCAATCGCTGGATGTTTCACCCCATTCCCAGGCCACTTTAATGAAACTTCAAGGCCACTTCCCCCCAGGCCTTGAGCATTTCTGGCCGGACTTCATTCACACCAGCGGATTTGCCGACTTTTAACGCTTCAGTCGCTAAAGTCACCTCTTCTACTGTGGGACTGTTCTCCGCCCTATTCAAAACCATGGATCCGCCATCCTCAGTGCCGTGTTCTATATTGAGCAGCTCCGAAGAGTGCCCTCCCCATCTGCGCAAGATGTTCTTCTCATCCGAAAGAAGTACACCATCATTGGATTTAAGTCTATGATATTAAACTTCCTTTCTCTGAGGCGGCAGATGGTCTGCCAGAATACCTTCTGGTATTCCAATTTATCGCCGAACTCTTTCCAAAACTGCTCCTTAGCTGCTTTAACAGCCAAGGTTCATTAAAATATTAGAAGCTAAATACATACGTGTTACCTAAGTTTACTGAGTACTAAAAACCTGCGTCCGAATAAGAATTGCTTCCGTTTTCTGTAGCAATCTTCATAGTAGATGTCATTGTTGTTCTTTTTTCCTGGATTTCGATTAAGTTAAGTTAGGTTTACTTATGTACATATATAGGGGCCCTTGTTGACAGGATTGTCAAAGGCTGACTTAGACTGCATAGAGTCCATTGTGGCCAATTTGTTTAAAACTCTTGGGAACCTAAAATTCGTTTGACCACACAGATAAATTAATAAATTCCAGGAATTTGTTAAGTTCAATGTTTCCCAGTCCCAGTTTTACAAAGAAACTATTGCCTAAAGCTCTGTTAATTTTGAGGGCTAGTGCAGGGCAATCACATAAAAGATGACGAATGGATACGATTTCTTCCTCGTATTCATTGTATGAGAGACTTTACTTTGCTGCATGATTACCTACCGAGCAGTTCCCGATTAGGATGCTTATAACGGTTTGAGCTTCCCTACCGCTACGTTTTACTAGGCAGATAGATCTCTTTTTGTAATTGATTCCAGCGTTTACTAGTTTTTTGGTGGACTCTACATTCATATGTATTTATGTCTATTTCCATGTAAAGAGTACTAAGCTTAGTAATGGCCTCGATGAGGGCCTGTGAAGAGTTCAAACCAGACCAATTTCTAGACACCGATGTGTTTCACCACCCTGCATAGGGTCACCTGTTGATGTCTGACTGTTGATATCTTATTCAGTTTTATCTTGAGCTTGGATCTATCGAAGTTGATTCGAACCAGTTCGTAGCCAGCCATCTTGACAGTCAGTTCATTTTGGATGCAAATTCTACTCTCATCCAACTCCTCTCTTCTCGAATTCTGGTAGAGAATCGCCGACTACATTCAAGGAGTGGAATGATGTAGTCCGTGCCTTTCTGGAGTTTCGAGCTATTGTATTGTATCAGAATAGAAGCATGTCCATAGAAACACGCTGTCCAGAGACCGGCTTTCTTAAGTCTTAATGAGTTTTGGCTGCCGAGTTTATGCAGTATATCGTAACTAGTGGGAGTAGATTCAATACCATGTCCAAGGCTGTAGTTGGTGTCGGTCTTATGGACCCCATCATCTCAGCTTGCCCCGGACTATGGTTAAGTCTGCATTATAGTAGTCGAGCGAATTTACTAATTGTTCGGCTGAACAATTGAGAGTGCAGAATTTCAAATCCTTGTCTAGGGACAGATTTTTACGAGTAGGTACTCCTAGGATGAAGAACTAGATAACCTGGTTTGTACTAGTCTGCGCCGTGGACGTCCGCGGCCATCCGGGTCTGAAGAAGGGTGCTTAGTGAAAACTCTCCTCTTTTTTAAGGGGTTAAGACCCAATTTAAAGTTCAAGTTCTAAGCACACGGTATTCACCACGTTGATGATTTTTTTAAAAATTACTTTTTAAGTGTCGAATTAAACAAATTAGGTAAGCGTTGGAGTTGGTAGACAGGGGTTAGTGACTGACCGAATATCTGCGAGCTTCAAAAGAATATACTGCATAGAATAACGCCCATATGTTCATCTTGGGATTCTGCTCGAATTAAACAGACTTTTCAGCCGAACAAGGCAGGACGAAAGGAGGAGATTTGAATTGTTTCTTTTAAAAGGCACAATGGTCCTCCTGTGAAAGTTCCCTTATTCAAAAGTTATCTGCTTTGGAATGTGAGTCTTGAAGGTGTAGATTTCCTCTGAAGAAGATTTTTCCATCGTTGTCACCTTCGATGTCTTATGCCTAAGAATCTTTGGTTGCAAATTATCCCGCGGAAATCTCCGAAGACAATCCACTAGTATGGCTATCTAACGGAGTTGCTTAGGAGAATTCTTTGCCTCATATTTAAGTATTTTGACTACTTTGTCTTGCATGATGCCTTTCCATGATCCAGTCACGTCGGATTTTAAAGAGTCATTCTGTTCTCTTCGACTTTACCTATTCCGACATTCCCCACAAATAAAATGGCATTCCTCCCTTCATTTGTCAATCAAAAATTGACATTTATTTTTACGTCTGCATTTGCCATACACATTGCCCGATTTTCAATTAGGAAAAGAATGCTTTTCACTTCGATTCGTACATCAGGAGCCAAATAAACATGTCATACCAACGCCGATTGTCTCCCTGACCCTAAGAGTCACCTAATGGACACTTGTCCTTTTTTTGATAATACTGAAAGTTCAGCAATTTATTCGACACACGAATAAATTTGTGACAAAAAGACATTCCAGCACCATTTGCGACAATCAAAGTCAAAAGCAAAAAAAAAAAAAACAAAAAAACACGAAGAACGTCCAACGACCGAAAATAATTTCGATCAACACACGCTTCATACAACACCACACACACACACAAATATCTGCATGTATGTAGAGTGACACATCAAAAGGTCAGCAGAAAGATACATCTCTTCCAGATCGGATACGACGACAAAGCGTGTCTACCCAAGGAAACAAAAACTTCGATTGGACTCGGACAAACCTGAGACATTAACCTGCATACGAGGGAATACGGGAGCGAATCGCGCCAAAAATAAACGTCTCCCAGTATCTGCTCCAACTTGATGGTTAAATATCTAAAATGGTCTGCATCCACTCCCCGCAATCCGATGATCCCCAGACCGTTCTCTTAGTCCGTGTTAGGTATGTGTCTTTAACGAGACAACCCAATCGCATCCGATTTCTGATTCAGAAGAGCAGCCGTAGTTGTAGTCATAGCCCCATCCATCCCAGCACACTTTAGGGAGAGAAGCTGACAACGAGAAAAATGCGCACTCAAAGGGGGAGTCCTCATCTGTTCCATATCCCCTTGGCCGCATGTGTAGTGCGTGTGTGTGTTAACGCAGAGATATGTAAATTTAGATATCAAGAGGCAAACGACAAATGAAATGAAAAAAAAAGCACACCAACGGGAGCAGGAGGAAGATGTTCCGAGAAAAGAAGGAAAAAAAAAAATCTGAAAAAAAGGAAAACATATAACATACGATCTGCCACCCTTCAGATGGAAAATTTATGCTCATGAGTGGAAAATCCAGCAGCAGAATAAATAAAAAATGTTCCTCTGGTTCGTTTTTTTATCTCCCCGCATAAAAAAGAACCATAAACCAACTGACAGCAAAAGGGGGACCCAAAAAAGAAAGGAGAACGTGCCTAGAGTCTGCCCCACCCACACGTGCGCGCCACACTACACGCGCTAAAACAAACACCGACATCCACAACGAGAACGACGACGACCTCTTCCCTCATCTGCATTCTGGGATGGAATGGCAAGCGGTTTTTTAACCCCAGCCAGTTTATTCCCAGCCATCTACATACGTACATATACTCCTCGGATGGATTGTTTATAAAAAGGCTGGGCATCCATCCATCCTTTCGCCCACCCTTTCCTATTGTACATACACAACACACACATGGCGGTCGTGCGTCGTTCCAGCAGGAACGCACCAATGGGGACGGAATACTTGAATCCACCGCATTAGCATAAGGGAAGAATCACATTTATGTTACGAGATGGAGTTTCACTCTTTTAGGGTTGCTTTGGCATAAAAAAATGAAGTGAAGTGCTTCGCCTTGAGATTCGCACAAAAAAAAAAAAAAATGGAGGAAGCATCTGAATTCTTAATGGCAACCGGAGGGCTCTCTCAGCGGGATAGCTATGCTGGGAATTATCTCGTTTTATAAAACAATGACAAGGGTGTTTATATAAGTTAACCGTTGCGTTGACTCGTATGCATTTTGTGTTGAGCAGTAATAAAGCTATGGGTTCGATGTGCGCTCTGGAAGAAGCTGCTACCAGAGATCCTCAATTGGGTTCAGATCAGGACACATTTTTTGATGTGTTCGAAAGTGGAAGCCTTGATGGAGGAAGCGGTGACCATTGGTGGACCATGGCTGGGTGATGTTGGGTGTTTGCTTGGAGTAATCCCTAAAAAGAAGTTCATGGCTACAAGCATAGTTAACATTTTGCAGATTAAATGCAACAGGGCCGATCTGTCGAAACCGCATTACTTTAGGTCGTGAAGATAATCGAGAACGCGCTGCAACGGAAGGAAGAGGTTTTTCTAAATATCAAAGAGACCTTCGATTATATTCAAATACCCAACATCATAACGGCGCTTTCTATATATAAAAAAAAATAAACTGCAATAAAATAATTATTAACAATTGGCTAAAACATTTCAGGGCATGTCTGGGAGATGATTAGAGATGATGATGATTTTAGCGGGATTGAGGAAACTGATTTAAATTTTAAATGTTTATGTTTAAGTGTAAGAAGAGAATGATTTCCTATTGAATATAAATCCAATTATAAAATTAGTGATAAAATTGTGCTTGTTGAAATTAATATAAAAGAAAAAGGAAATAAGTTCCATACAATTAATGGTTTTGATGCAAATTTTATTTAACAGGACTGATCGTAGAGTTGGAGGCTTTGTTGTATATGTCCGGAACAAATGGAGCTATGAGAGACTGATCGTACCCACGGTTTTATATGAAAGCGTCACTATGAGAATTTCAGCTTCGACGGTAGCTTAACCAAGGTCTCTATGGATATCGTCGTTTCTAATGTACCACGGCGCATTAACGATTGTTCTGAGCACCTAATTTTGAAAGATTTGAAAAATGTTTTTATTGTTGGTTTTGGTACAACCCCAAAGTTGTATACCATACGTCCATACAGGTTTTAAGACTTGCTTATATAAGAGCAATTTGTTATACATGCTTAATTTGGAATATCTTCCAAGCAGCCAATACATTTCTCTAAATCTAGTTTCGAGCTCGTCGCGTTTCTTTTTAACGTGCGGCTTCCATTTGAGTTTCGCATCTAGTGTCATTCCTAGATATTTTGCTTCGTTTGTATACGGTATTTGTACCGAATTAATGAAAACGGGTAAGTTCTTTATTTTCTTGTTAGTAAAGTTAACATGCGCAGATTTGGTTTCGTTGAGAACAATGCGCCAAACCTTTGTCCACTCGCTAATTTTATCCAAAGCTCGTTTACAGTTGCTGATTTGACTGAATTTTCTGTTGCCAGAATAGCCGTATAGTCCGCGAACGTAGCAACAACGGTGCCATCTTCTTGAGGTATATATCGAGTATAGAGCAAGAACAAGACTGGACCAAGAACATTTCCTTATGGAACTCTCGCAGCGATTTCCTTGAATTCCGAGTATTCGGCTCCGTGCTTAACACGGAAAAGTCTGTTATCCAAGTACGACTCTAAGATCTTGTACAACTCTTCCGGAAGTACCTGCCTTAGTTTAAAATTAAAGCCTTCGTGCCACACCTTGTCGAAGGCATGAGAAACGTCAAGAAAAGCGCTGAATATAAAAACCTTGGTTTTTATCCCGTCGAAGACGAAATAACAAATTTTGCTCGCAAACTCCGTGTTCGCCTTCATGGACATCGCAATAACGCCGTACTCCAAATTCTGGACGTGACAAACCTTTCGCGGATTACAAAGAACGAAACCGTTCGATTTAGCGCAATAAGAAATAGCCGCATATAATGACGGTATTAGTATGTGCTTTTACTGGAAAAAAAAAATGAGAATTTGCATTTACACAAGGTCAAAGTTTATAGAGAGACTTAATCAATGAGTTTGAGGCGAGTACTTATTAACACAGGAGAAGAGGTGATAACCTGATTATAGCTCGTGTGATGTTTATACCGGCAGCTCAACCCTTATGTCCGAATCACAATGTGGCACTCGCGCGGTCGCGCTTTTGACAGCCTTTCTACCGACTTACGATAATATTTGTCAAACGCGCGACCTCAAATTTTTGTAACACACAATGTGGCTTCAGGCGGTTAGGCGTTTAGTACTAAGGAATATGTTTAAAATCACCTATACATAAATTCGCTGCAGAAAGAAGAGTTGAAATGTAGTACTTCTTTTATTTTTATTGTGTGATTTAGAAACAAAAATGCAAGAAATAGGTTAGGTTAGGTTAGGTTGAAGTGGCTGCCAGCCAAAGCCAACACACTTAGACCCATGAGGGGTCCGTTGTGATACCACCAGGACCTCGAAAAGATCTCCTGCCTACTCATTGAAACCAATTGGAGCTTCTTATGAAGCGTAGAAAGCTACCGACATCAATGTTAATTAGGTCGCCTAAGTTTGTAAAGAAGAAAGCTCCCAAGTGGAGTTTCCTTTTGCGGGAGAGAGGTGGACAGGTGCAAAGAAGATGGAGAATCGTCTCCTCCTCCACCTCATCCATACAGCTTCTACAGAAGTAATGCAATAACTTTCCAAACAAAAATATGTAAATAAAAACCAAGTAGAAAAAATTACAAAACAGCTGCGAACTGTCAAACGCGCGACGAGCACCAAAGAAGACGTTATGGACGATCTTCAAGCGAAAGGCTTTAAAATTCTTGACGCCGTAAATATTATCAAGAAGGAAAAGCAACAAACGGAAGAAGATCAGGAAAGTCTTGTCAAGCGTGGTCTTCCGCTTTTATGCTCAGTTTCGATAAAAGCGAGAATATAAAGGATATTTACAATATTAAAACGATTTTAAATATTGTTATCAAAATCGAACCGATGCGTAAAAGCACAAGATCGATCCCTCAGTGTAAACGCTGTCAAGGTTTCAACCATACGCAGACATACTGCCAAAAAGAGCCACGATGCGTGAAATGTGCCGGTACACATCTTTCGAATGAGTGCCACTTAAACAAGCAGACGTCAGCGACTTGCACAAATTGTAAGGGGAAGCACCCAGCGAACTATCGAGGTTGCGAAGTGGCCAAAGAACTTCAAAAAAGGCGCGATACGTTTAAAAAGAACATTCGTCCGCTACCGAAACCGAATAAAAATAAATCTGAAAAATCGTTGGCGAAAGAAAGCAAACCCGTCAAGGAAAAAACGAAAAAAGTTCAGGAAAATCCGCCATCTGCTGATGCCCAAACGTACGCGCAAGCCGCATCGCAAGCAACCAAGCAAAATAGGCCTGCGTTAGATCCTATGCAACAAGTTTTCTCTATAATTCTCACAAAACTCGAGGAGCAAAGCAAGACAAATAAGCTCATATTCGAAAAACTTAACAACCTCGAGCATAATGCTCGCAAGCCACGGACAAAATTATGAACATGAACCAGTTACTTAAAATTTTAACATGGAACGCAAACGGCCTTCTGCAAAGAATCGACGAACTGGAAGTATTCCTACGCAAACAGAACATTGACATATGCTTGATTTCTGAAACCCATCTGACAAAGGAATCTCGGGTTAAAATTAGAGGATACTATGCTTATCATGCATACCACCCATCCGAAAGGTCTAGGGGCGGATCGTCGCTCTTAATTAAAGACTGTATTGAGCACTCTTTGAATTCACCGATAGAACTCGATGCAATGCAAATAACTTCGGTTCGCGTAAAAAATAAAAACATGTATTACAATATCGCGTCCATTTATTGCCCTCCGCGATACACGCTAGAAAAAAATGACTTAATACGTCTATTTGACTCACTTGGACCAAAATTTATTATTGGTGGTGATTTCAATGCGAAACACACCTTTTGGGGTTCGAGATGCATTTCACCTAAAGGCAGACTTCTCTACGAAATCGGCATGCAATTTGCTGTTGACTTCTTTTCGACGGGGAAACCGACTTATTGGCCCTCCGACATAGCAAAAACGCCTGACCTCATAGACTTCTTTATTGCAAAAGGGGTAGCGAAAACCTTTACGAACGTCGAAGAAAGCTTTGATCTCTCCTCAGATCATTCACCAGTCATATTGACAATAAGTGAACGCCTAATGAAGAAGGAAGGCGCGCCCAGATTAAGTAGCAACAAAACTAACTGGGACGGCTTTAGGAAAGCTTGTGAAGAAAATATAGTCCTGAATGTGTCGCTTAGAACACCGTGCGAAATAGAGGATGAAGTCGGCAGATTTATTGAAGTCTTACAAAGCGCCGCGTGGACCAACACTCCATATAAAAGGAAAGTAGTCGGAAATAGCGAAGTAAAATATCCGCCGGAAATAAAATAACTGATGCTGGCAAAGAGGAGAGCACGCAAAAGATGGCAACAGTCCCGCGCTCCTCAGCATAAAACCCATTCGAACTTCCTTTGCAATAAGCTCAAAAAAGCGATACGGGATTTTAAAAATCACGAGATTTCTACATATCTCGAAGGCTTGTCTGCTGAAAAAAGTTCGAATTATTCTCTTTGGAAAGCTATAAAAGGTGTCAAAAAACCCCAAATACAATCGCTACCAATAAGAAAAAGTAATGGCGAGTGGGCAAAAGGCGATAAAGAAAAAGCCGACTTATTTGCTGAGCATCTAGAAGAAACGTTTAAGCCATTTCCCGGGCAAACATTAATAGAAAATATTAATAATACTATTATGACTCCAGACAACTTTAAAATAAGAAGCGTGTCACTAGCCGAACTTTGTGAGGTAATAAAAAATCTAAAGAATAACAAGGCTCCTGGATATGACCTAATAACCGGACAGGTCCTGAAGGAATTGCCAAAGAAAGCTTTAATAAAACTTGTTTACCTTATAAATGCTTCGCTAAGACTATTATACGTTCCAAGGCAATGGAAAGTCGCCGAAGTTATAATGGTTTCAAAGCCGGGAAAACCGCCAAACGACAAAAAGTCGTACAGACCGATATCGCTCCTGCCGATAATATCAAAGGTTTTCGAAAAACTCTTATTGAAACGGTTAAAACCGGTAATTGAAGAAAGACGTTTGATTCCTGATCATCAATTCGGGTTCAGAATCAAGCATTCCACAATTGACCAGGTTTATAGAATAACCAACGAAATTGAGAAGGCCATAGAAGAGAAAAAGATATGTTCTAGCGCTTTTCTTGACGTTTCTCAAGCCTTCGACAAGGTGTGGCACGAAGGCTTGAATTATAAACTTAGACAGGTACTTCCGGAAGAGTTGTACAAGATCTTAGAGTCGTATTTGGAGAATAGACTCTTCCGTGTCAAGCACGGAGCCGAATACTCGGAATTCAAGGAAATCGCTGCGGGAGTTCCACAAGGGAGTGTTCTTGGTCCAGTCTTGTTCTTGCTCTATACCCGAGATATACCCCAAGAAGAAGGCACCGTTGTTGCTACGTTCGCGGACGATACGGCTATTCTGGCAACAGATAATTCAGTCGAGTCAGCAACTGTAAAGCTTCAACGAGCTTTGGATAAAATCTGCGAGTGGACAAAGGTTTGGCGCATTGTTCTCAATGAAACCAAATCTACCCATGTTAACTTTACTAACAAGAAAATAAACAACTTACCCGTTTTCATTAACTCGGTACAAATACCGTATGCAAACGAAGCAAAATATCTAGGAATGACACTAGATGCGAAACTGAAATGGAAGCCGCACGTTAAAAAGAAACGCGACGAGCTCGAAATTAGATTTAGAGAAATGTATTGGCTGCTTGGAAGATATTCCAAATTAAGCATGTATAACAAATTGCTCTTATATAAGCAAGTCTTAAAACCTGTATGGACGTATGGTATACAACTTTGGGGTTGTACCAAAACCAGCAATAGAAATATTTTACAAACCTTTCAAAATAAGGTGCTCAGAACAATCGTTAATGCGCCGTGGTACATTAGAAACGACGATATCCATAGAGACCTCGGTTTAGCTACCGTCGAAGATGAAATAACAAATTTTGCACGCAAACTCCGTGTTCGCCTTCAGGGACATTGCAATAACGCCGTACTCCAAATTCTGGACGTGACAAACCTTGTGCGCCGACTACAAAGAACGAAACCGTTCGATTTAGCGCAATAAGGGATAACCGCTTATAATGACGGTATTAGTAGGTGCTTTTACTGGAAAGCTACCTGCACAACGCGAACTTTTATTGTCGAAAGCTAAACTACTTGATGAGGCTTTTTTTGTACTTAGTCGTAGTCAACACGAAAAGGGGAGGTGTTTTTAGTGAGTAAGAATCTCACACTACCATGAGCACGTGCGGTAGATCCTCATGGTGTCTCATGAAAGATTTTCACCTACCCTCGCAAAAAAAAAAAAAAAAAAAAACAAAAACGCGCGACGAAGTAGAGAGTAGCTCTACTTGGGCGTTGAGGTGGCGCTTACGATATTTACAATCAAAAACCGATATAATGCCTGAGGTAACATTTTGTGTTGCACTATAAGAGCCCGTTGTTTTTACCCAATATGTACTATAATAATAAGCTACTAATTGGGAAACAACGCTAGGGGAAGACGATGTAGAGTTGGTCTGTGGAAAGTTTGTTGAGAAAATGCACGATATACGAGTATACAACCAAGACAGTTGCTTGTGAAAAAGAGAAAAGGAGGACCAATCAAGTTTGGATAACATCCGACTTAGTATCCAAATGTAAATAGAATGCGCGATCATTTATTCCGAAGATGGAAGAACCGATCTTCCCGATCTTCCGCCATCGATTCTAAATCATCAAGGGCTATCATCATACGGGTAGAGATTAGATTTCGGACTTGGTCCAACCTTTCTTTCTGGACCCACCGAGGGGACGCGTACTTGATGGCATGGATTCCATTGCGCGTCTTGGAAACCGAGTTAGGAACATGCGTTTAACGTGTCCAAACCATTGAAGAATAGGACCTCGAGATACTTAAACTTCTCCACCTGTTTCAATGGGACTCCACTAACATTCAGAGTGCATTGAACAGGCGTTCTGGAAATTATTATAACCTCTGATTTGTGCACGCTTATCTTCATCCCAGCTTCAACACAGACGGCGACGAACCTATCTAGTGCGGCCTGAAGTTCGGTCTAGGTGAACGTAAGGATGACCAAGTCATCAGCTAAAAGCAGATGACCTATTCTTAAGTCTCCCAATCCAAACCGTTCCTCGCCACAGCTGCGCTATAACATCAAATCCATATAGACTATGAAGAGGAGAGGTGACAGAACGCACCCCTGGCGAAGTCCAACGCCCACAGCGAAAGATGTCGATTTAACGTCGTTCA
The DNA here is from genome assembly GCA_917880715.2 of Matsumyia berberina. Taxonomy (NCBI): domain Eukaryota; kingdom Metazoa; phylum Arthropoda; class Insecta; order Diptera; family Syrphidae; genus Matsumyia; species Matsumyia berberina. The sequence goes on along the minus strand of OU862871.1, from coordinate 46,239,047 downwards.
CCCGAACACAGCTCTTACAGTCTCTGTATAGAGATTAATTGGGCCTCAGAAGAGAACCGTCTATCCCATATTTCTGTAGTACACTCCAGAGCTAACCTCGAGGGTCGCGATGATATGCTTTCTCCAAATTCACAAAAAAACTGTATATAGGTTTTGCATACTCCCAGGCCTTCTCAAGTACCATTCTGAGAGTAAATAGCTGGTCGGTTGTGCTGGGCTCGACCACAGCTCTGGAACGTACTTCAATACCTTAGCAAAGACTTTTCCGGGGAGATTTAAGAGAAATATCTAGCAAATGAGTGGCTAAGGTGGTTTGTCTTAGCCATAGAATATATTAAAGTTCAATCAGCAAGATGCTAAAGATGATACGAGGAATCGAGATTAAAAATGAATTGCGAAGATACATATTCGAAGTGCATCTTGGACTAAGATTCTGGGTGGAATTGACACAAAAGAAGAGATACATCAAAGTGGCTTAGCTCGACATCTCTTCAAATTAATAATAAAAGTTTCTGTTTTTCATCCGGAGATCTTAAATCTTGGTGATCTTACTGCAATTACGGTTTGGAGTTGTGAAAGCTTACTATGCATTTTCTCCAACATCAAAATAAGTAATCGAAATGGACGTCTTTCTTCCGAAAAGTTAACGCTAATTAGCAAGATAATGCGACTTAACGCGGCCCGACCGGTTTTGTGAAACCGCTAGCAAACCGCAAACAGTTCCTCAACTCAAGGCCGAAAGCCAATGCGTGATTGGTGATATTGTAATTTTTTTGCTTTGTGTAATTAAAAAAATAAATAATTGGCGCGGCAGCTCGGAATGAGCCAAGGCCTAGCTTCTCGCAACCATTCATGTTGTGCGTGTTGTATTGTTTGCACGAATGGAAGAGACCTACAATTTATTGCCGACTCCGAACGGCGAAGTGAGAAGCTCTTTCATTACAGATTATACTCCCGGAGGCTTGTCATTCCCCGACGAGAGGTGGTGCCGCGAAAAATGTTCGGTGTTCCTGGCTGGGGCTCGAACCTACACCGCTTGGTCAGCAGTCCAACGCACTAACCACTGAGCCACGGCGACCACTTGTGTAATTGCTTTGTGTAATTATCTCTCCAATTATCCTTTCCCTCTTCTCGTACGCTAACGTTATCCATTTAAGCGTAAAAAACTAAACTGGGGGCATCTCAACAAATAATGGACTAAGGAGCGGATGTCCAACGACATTAATGTCCCAAAACTAAACTATTCTCCACCTCCAAGGACAACGAGATTCGAGAAAAAAACCTAAAAAGTGGAAAAGATCTAAGCAAATGTGGGGAAAATAAGGAAATTATAGAAATGTCAAAGTGGGGCAACTTGATAAAAAAAACCCCTCGCAGGACTCTTCCACCGACTTTCTATTCATTCATTCAGGATAACGGAGAAGGAGAACAATCTCCGACACGAAAATGCACGGATAATAAATGATGTGCGCTTAAGTTGTTTTTTTTTTTTCGAAAAGTAGTTTGCGGTTCCGTGTGTGTCCTGTGTCCTGATATGTTTTTAGATTCGTCCTCTTTCAAATTGTTCCATAATCACTACGGTCGTGTGGAAAGAGAAAGAGGACATCCATATAGATAAGGAGCCAGGAAAAATTGGAAAATATCAGAGAACGAAAGAAACGAAAGTTTTCTCCACGCATCATTCAGAGTGCTTAGGGAGACAACCATATCCTTATGGAAATCTGAAGGTAAATTTGTTTGTTTTTTGTTGGTCCTGTGCAAAGGGAAATACCCGCATCCCCTCTAAATGACCACTCATGGAGGAAAAGTTTATTTTTTACTCTTCTTTCGATTGACATAATCGAGTGCCATCAGGATTTGTGAAACAAGGATATGTTGTCGGTTGTGGTCCTCGCATATACTCGCATTTTTTTTTTGGGATAGCACTGCCGCCATTTCGATGTCTCTATTCGGTTCCTTTTTTTCGTTGTGTTTGTTCAGTTTTTTATTCCCAAGTAGTGAGCCGAAGTGATTTTTTATTGTCATCCGATTTTGGGAATTTGCTTATTTAGAGATACTTGCGAGCAGATTGTTTGATTAATGGCTCCGTGAGAGGAGAGTTGGAGATGAGGATGGAAGTTAGTGCTGATTGCCGGTTACATATGGGGAAACGACTTGTGTGGACTTAATGGCTTCGTATGTCCTGAAATGAGATATTTGACTGCGAATGGGACATTTAGTTATTTTCGGTTGCGACGGGGGTGAATGGGAAATGTGAGTGGTTGGCCATTGCCTGCCGTCAAATGGTGGCTATTGCATGATGGAAAATTTGAATACCATCAGTTATAACACGCGACGGTTACGGGAGCGATTACATTTCGATAATGGAAATATCGCCAAAGGATTTTGTGCAGGTATTGGGTGGCATGCCTGCTTCGTTTTTGGGTGGGGTTGTTTATTGTGGTAATTTGAAAGTTAAATGCTTTGTCATGGTTAGCGTTTTATGGGTGAAATTTATTATGACAGGAAACGTTTCATTTTTTTTTGTGGATGTGACTATCAGAAGTGGAATGGTTTTCAATGGCAACGAAACGATGATAGTTGGCTCATATTCGCGTTACATTTTGGCAAATCATGGCCGTTCGTTATTTTGGAATAAGGTTAGAATGGACGGCGAAAAAGGTTGTTTCTCTTTGTTTCCATGGAAGAGAGCTTCATAGGAATTGTTAATATCGGCAGAGCTCAAATCAATATTTTTAAGACAAATCGCTAGGGGGAACGCTTATCATCTATTGAACACGTTCTACCACTTGTAATGTGGCGTTCCAAAAGACAGCCTGGCTTACTGGTGCTGTTTTCCAAAACTGGTTTACGCGTCATTCTGTTTCAGCAGTCAAGAGCTACTCAAAGTGAAAAACATTGTCAATGAAATGCGTTTTGATTGTGAACAATATTCCTGGTGATACGCAGCACAAGTGTTGGTGTTGGAAAATGCGGAGAAGAGGAGGAGGAAACTATAGTTAGCATGGCAACTGCTACTTAAATCTTGAATCTAAAGGGTTTTTCACTTATTTTTTAATTTTTTTTAAATTATTCTATAATTTTTTGAGGTTTTGGAATGAGCTAGAGGAAACAAGACAAGAGATTTAGGAACGAATAAGAGGAAAAATATGGAAAATCGTACAACATACGATCGTTCAAGATACATTAAGTTTTTAGGAACACATTACGGTTGCAATGTAAGGTACGTATTGAAAAGCGTGATCCCTATGTTCTAACCCAAGACTCGAAGGTAAAGACCTCGATATACCTACATACTTGTACATACTTGCATTCTTCCGGTTGACCTAAATGACGTTTCTTTTCAGCAGAGAACACAGCTTAATTTTTCGCACCGTGAGATCCCTTGCAAAATTGAGCAGTGTTTCCTGATTTCAGCTTGCCCACATGCATTTATTTAACTACCATTTCTGATTGTAATTCATACTGGTTGTTGAAGTTTATTTTTATTTGTAGTTCGACAATACATATCTATTAATAGCTATGTCCGAACTTTGACAACTTATTACTCTGACGTTTCAAGTGGCAACGCTGTCATTCTTTGACGTTTGTGTTCTGTCATAGTCACCTTATACCATGAAGCGTTTCACCATTCAACAACGCGTCGAAAGTGTTAAAATTTATTATAAAAATTCGTATTCTGTTCGCCAAACTTTTTGCGAGTGCGGCCGAAATGATCAGCCAACCGAGCGAGCAATTCAACGAATTAGTGCGAAATTCGGGGAAAGCGGTTGGGTTGCTGATCGAGCAGTCCCTGTATGACGCCGAAATGAGCGGTCAAGCGAGAACATTGCTGCTGTTGCTGAAAGTGTGACTGAGACACAAACCTCTCGATTCCTCGCCGTGCACAAGGAGTTGGCCTTGGCGTTGGCGACCTCAACTTGGCGATTTTTGCGGAAGGATTTGTGCATGCATCCCTATAAGATCCAATTGACACAAGAGCTGAAGCCCCAAGATAACCAATCTCGTCATACGTTCGTTGAACAGTTGAATCCCAATTTTGGTGACAAAATCATCTTCAGTGACGAAGCATATTTTTGGTTGAACGCTTTCGTGAACAAGCAAAATTGCCGCATTTGGGGAGAGAATAATCCACAGCAGTATCGAAAGCCTCCATTGTATCCGGAGAAACTTACTCTTTGGTGTGGATTTTGGTCAGGCGGCGTCGTTGGGCCTTACATCTTGCGAAACGAGAATGGCCAGACGGTGACTGTTAATGGCGAACTGTATCGGGCCATGATAACTAAATTTTTGTACTTTCAATTGGATGACATGTGGTTCTGACAAGACGGCGCAACGTCCCATACATTGCGCGTTACATTGGATTTCTTACAAAAAAGTTCCCAGAACGCGTTATTTCAAAAAGAGGCGATGTGGAATGGCGGCCATGATCGTTCGATTTAACGCTATTCGACTTTTTTTTCGGAGGCTATGGTAAGTCGCTGGTTTATGGCAACAAACCAACAACAATTGGTCAACTAAAGAACAACATCATTCAAACCATTGATGAGATCCAGCCCGACTTATGCAACAGAGTCAAACAAAAAAGTCATACAAAACTGGACCTCTCGGATCGCGTCCTGTAAACGAAGCCGCGCAGGCCATTTCAAGTTGCTATCGCCAAGCGGGTTTTTCTGAAAACATAGAAATGCAAGTAAATTAGTACTTGCATTTGTTGATATGCTGAATAACGTTTTGCCCACATTTCTTGAGATATTCTACGAATGTACGAAGGCCTAACACTTGTCGCTATGATCTTTTGTGCCTTGCGATTCTTGGCTTGCCATTCCTTTACCCATACTGTACCGCTAAAAGTACCAGCACTAATTCCAACCACCGACTTCGATTCATGTCTACTAACAACCTCGTACAAATAACTAGGATTCAGGAAAATCCTCACTTGGAATTTTCAAATTCAAATTTCATTAATCATAGCTTTGCAATTTTTCGATTTTAACATTGTCATTTTTCGTATTAAAATTAATATTGATAATTATTGAAGTAAGACAAATTAAAATTTGAAGTGTCTATCACGATCTATTTCAAGTCAATTTTTTTTAAAGAATTGCATATGCCGCAGAATAGAGTCATATCGCAGTTAGCTTCACATCGCCATTTTCTTTTATCAAACGGGTACATAACGAAAGAACGAAACATCCTTTTATTACATATGCACATACTATCGGTGGTTGATTTTAATTCGCATGCAAATGGGTGCATATTCTTCCCCTAAAACACTTTTTCGAATGTTGCATCATCCCCTTTATAAAAATAAGCCTGCATGCAGATTATTCGTTTTATATTCCGAACCCTTATTTTTAGTTCAGCAAACGGAAACTATAAAAAAAAACTTCGATGGCGGTTCACCCAACAGTTGGAAACAAAAAAAAAGTAATTAAGAGAAACATTTAGAGCCCATGTTTTATTTGTAATAAAATCCAATGGTTTATGATTCCATAAATAAATTTCCTTTTGTATTTCTCTCTCACCAGGTTTTAATAAATTTCATCATGTCGATGAAAGCATTGAAGGAAAAAGCTAATAATTTTAGCACTGCAACACCATACAAATGATTTTTTTAAAATTTAAAGTGGAAGCGAATAAAATATAGAATACAATTCATTCGTTCACATTTCATTGTAAACTATGGGTGTAGCGATTTGTCCACCTTTGTGGGCAAAATCACTACCTTTATGGGGATTTACGAAAGTAGTTTTAATTTTTCGTTTCCTTTATTATTTTTGGTTGCCGTGGTTCGGTGGTTAGTGCGTTGGACTGCTGAGCGAGCGGCGTGGATTCAAGACCCAGCCATGTTCACCGAACATTTTTCGCGGCACCCCCTCCGGGGAATGACAAGCCTCTATCATGAAAGAGCTTCTCAGTTCGCCGTTCGGAGTCGGCAATAAATTGAAGGCCCCTTTCATCCGTGCGAACAATACAACACGTACAACGTGAATAGTTGCGAGAAGCTAGGCATTCCTAGCTGTCGCGCCAGCTATTTTTTTTTTATTGTTTTGACTTTACTTGTTAATCAAATTACTTGTCAAACAAAATTGTGCAGCATGACTTCTCATAGTAACCTGATCCTACTACAAGTGCCATAAGAACCACTCCAACAGCTGGACTAGAGGTTATTCTCAACCTGCTTTCACTAGATCTGTTTAGACAGGAATCTGCGGCTAGAACGGCCCTGAGAATCAGCCAAATGAATGGCTGGAAGTGAAGTACGACGGGGTATGCCTAGATCCTAGTTAACGAAATGGGCAAAGGAGCAATAACTGATTATACGGTTACATAGACTTCAGAAGACCATACTCTTTCTCATTCCCAAGCAAAGCGGAATTTCTAAGGGGAACAATACCAAGCACGCAAACCGAAGCCAAAACCAAAATAGACATTGACGTGGGGGGAGGGATATTTAGATAAACTTAGCCTCTTTAAATCATTTAGACTCCCGGACCATAGCAGCGTTTTCCAGGCAGAGATCCTAGGAGTGACAACTGCCGCCCGTGAGACTGCGATTAAGGTGAAAACCAGGTGATAATATCACCTTTTTCCTCCACATTCAGGCAGAGCTAGAAGCATCTTCTGCTGTTGACATAAAATCGAAGCTTGTGAAGTGGTGTCGCGAAGAGCTTAGTGCTTTTACCAAACAGCATGAGGTAAAACTATGCTGGGTCGCTGGACATAAGGGTATACCAGGGATTGAGAAAGCTGAGGAATTGGCAAGGAAGCGATTTGCACTAGACCTAGAGCAGGCTGATCATTCAGTAAAAATCCCGCCATGTAAACTCAAGTCTGAAGCATTGATCATTACTCTAGTGAAAGCGAATGGAAGATGGAGCTCTTTGGACTCCTGTACAATACTTAGAGAACTGTGTCCAAAGTACAGCGATGGCAGAACTATGTAATACTCTCATGCAGAAGGTCAGGAAAACCCTGTCCATCCTTGTAGGAGTAATTACAGATCATAATTCTCTGCGCCATGACACGAAAAACTAAAGGTAAGTGAGGACAACCTTTGCAGTGGCTGCGAAGACGAGGAAGTTAATGAGGGCGCAACGCACTTCCTCTGCCACTAACCAGGTCTTTGCAACCTCAGACATAAATCCTTTGAAAGGCACTTTTTCCATATACCGAAGAACTAAGTAACGTACCTATCAGGGACAACTGGAGGTTCATTAAGGCTTCAAGATGATTCAAAACCCTGGGGCAATACGTCATTTGGGTATTGCTCCAAGAGCAAGGGATACCTTCCTCCCAAAATGGGCATCACAATGGGTCTCTACTGACCTGAGTGTAACGCAGAGGGTTCACCTCACCACCCAATTTAACTAACTGTACCTGACCCTGAATCGTAAATTTCTACAGGGCTTTGCATGAATTGTGAATAGCGCTTGGATTTCGCAGTATCAGAAACCCATCCAACTCATCAAATTACTTCGCAAGAAAATGCTGGCCACTCCCTTCAACGAAGTCCTTTTTACATATTTCCCACACCTTAGGGCATCCTGATTGCATTGCCGCGAATGGTAAAATTCCAAATAAAACTCAAGAATATTGCGCCAAAAATGCTTATGAATGCGCCTTCTGAGGGATTTGAAAACTATCAACCGTTCGAAAGGTCCCCTCCATATGCATAACAATTTTTCTGCATCTGTGATTAAAAGGGGAATCTAATGAATCCTTTTTGGGTTCTATTCACTAGAGTTTACGTCAGGATGCAAATATAATTCGTGATGCATTGCATTTTATAGGTTTCACAGGCAAAATAGGGGTCAGTCGTGTAAAAATACATCAAAAGGATCATCACAACTCTACGAAAAGGTACGACAGTCCAACAACGGTCAATTGGGCACATAGGGATTCTTCCCCCTTTTTAATCTAGGCATAACAAAAAAATATGTCTTCTTATTGTTTGGCCAGCATTCATGTTTGCGTACCATTATGCTATCCTGTCGTCTATCAAAAAGAATACGGAAGCTGAATTTTTTTTTAATTTAGCGCAATCTGCTGTTGCTTGTGCTGTAGTTTACCTGGCAGGAAATATCCTGGTTATGGGATATAAAATTTAAAAATAAGGGGCGAAAGGACGTATTTTTACAGTTTTTCCATTCGCATTGTCTGTGGGGTCAGTTCGGGGTCATAAACGGATATCTCTCGGTGTCATAAGGATAGAGGGGTTCCCAATGCCTTGTAACGGGCTATTTTTTAATCTCTATGATGTTCGTTTTTTTTTTTGTTCAAATAAAAAATTAAGTAAAGCGAAATGCATTTCGGTTTGCTGTCAACAATGTTGTGTTGAACAATAGGATACAGAATGCAAAATAAGGTTAACGATATTTTGATGAAACATTTGCTTGGGAGCGGTAAAAAGAGGAAAGTTGCAGAAATTAAGACAAATCTTTGGCACGAGGTAGAAGTGTGATGATCTTTATAAAAATATGCAGAGGGATAATGGCACGAGGCAAAGATTTTTTATTTTTTCGGTTCGTATTTGTTTACTGGCCATGCGAGTTGGTAGCAGTAAGTATATTGTTTTACATTATAAATTCAACATTCTAAAGAGCAAGAGACTGAATTTTATTGGCAGTGAAAATAGATCCAGTAGTACCTTACAATATTATATTTTAGTCGCTCGGCAATGTAAGAAACGTTCAGTGTTATGCAATGCCGACTTCCAGTTCAAGCGACAAAAATATTGGGGCCTGGGACCTTAATCGGTTTATGCACCCTATCGGGTACCTAATGAAATGATCTGGATCTCGATGGATCGGTCGTGAATAAATGACTTCTTTGGAGGATAACGCTGAATTGAAATAAACTTTTCATGATATGTCACAGTAGGAGATGAATCTTTCGATGTCTTGTATTAAGTATTAGGGTCCTACATATTCTAACTTCATTTAATCGCCATTGCAGTTTCTTGCTTTCACAGTCTGCAACGAAATTGAAGAAAGCGTTTCTAGAATATAAAAACGGCCGACTCCTAGTAGTGCTGCCAGATGTTAGAAACGATATTTTCCCAAATCTGCAAGCAAATTTCCTCAAATTTGTGTTACCTAGTAGGTGAAAACAGATTCACAAAAAAACGTAAGAAGTTTTTATTTTTCTCATTTAATATTATTAATATAATCAAGCATTCCACAATTAACCAGGTTTATAGAATAATCAATGAAATTGAGAAAGCCATAGAAGAGAAAAAGATATCTTCCGGCGCTTTTCTTGACGTTTCTCAAGCCTTCGACAAGGTGTGGCATGAAGGTTTGAAGTATATACTAAGACAGATACTTCCGTACAAGATCATAGAGTCGTACTTGCAGAACAGACTCTTCCGTGCCAAGAACGGAGCCGAATACTCGGAATTCAAGGAAATCGCTGCGGAAGTTCCACAAGGAAGTGTTCTTGGTCCAGTCTTGTTCTTGCTCTATACTCGATATATACCTCAAGAAGATGGCACCGTTGTTGCTAAGTTCGCGGACGATACGGCTATTCTGACAACAGAAAATTCAGTCAAATCACCAACGAGCTTTGGATAAAATTTGCGAGTGGACAAAGGTTTGGCGCATTGTGTAAATACATATCTAGGAATGACACTAGATACGAAACCCAAATGGAAGCCGCATGTTAAAAAGAAACGCGACGAGCTCGAAATTAGATTTAGAGAAATGTATTAGCTGCTTGGAAGATATTCCAAATTAAGCATGTATAACAAATTGCTCTTATATAAGCAAGTCTTAAAACCTGTATGGACGTATGGAATACAACTTTGGGGTTGTACCAAAACCAGCAATAAAAACATTTTACAAACCTTTCAAAATAAGGTGCTCAGAACAATCGTTAATGCGCCGTGGCACATTAGAAACGACGACATCAAGACCTTGGTTTAGCTACCATCGAAGATGAAATAACAAATTTTGCTCGCAAACTCCGTTTTCGCCTTTATGCACATTGCAGTAACGCCGTAACTCTGGACGTGACAAACCTTTCGTGGACTACAAAGAACGAAATCTTTCGATTTAGCGCAACAAGGAATAAATAAATAAATAAATAGCTGGCGCGACAGCTCGGGATGAGCCAAGGCCTAGCTTCTCGCAACCATTCATGCTGTGCGTGTTACATTTTTCGCATGAAGGAATAGCCGCAAGTAATGACGGTATTAGCTGGTGCTTTTACTGGAAAGCTACCTGCACAACGCAAATTTTTATTATCGGAAGTTAAACTACTTGATAAGGCTTTTTTGTACTTAGTCGTAGTCAACACGAAAAGGGGAGGTGTTTTTAGTGAGTAAGAATCTCACACTACCGTGAGCACGTGCGGTAGATCCTCATTGTGTCCCTTGAAAGATTTTCACCTACACTCATAAAAAAATGGCCTGAAAATAACAACGAAAGAACCAGAAAACTTCTACATTTGGACAGGAAATCCTTTTCATTGTTAACAGTGATAATAACTGACCACACTACGCTAAAATGCCATGTGAAGAACTTAGGTATGCAGAGGGTGCGGGGATGAAGAGGTGCCCATTTTCACTGTCACTGCCCAAACTTTTTAAATACATAAAAAAAAACTGTGGGCTTTCCGACGGATCATTATCATTATCGGATCTGCCTTATTGACTCAGAAATTATTGGTGAATGTAGAAATTATTAGTTTAGGCTTGCTGGGATGATGTTTGGGTGCATCAATGTTAATAAGACTACCATCAATGTAGCCAATAACAACAGGCATGTGCTTAATTAAGTTAAATGTCCTTGCAACACTATCCATGGCGTTGAAGTGAAGTGCTGTAAGTTTGCTTAGACAACAAAGCAGGATTGCGTCTTCTTCAAGTTTTAATCAAGAGATTCACTTTTAAATTGCAACTTTCATTGAATTCGTAATTAGTATTTATTCCATAATTGTTTCTTGACTACAACGTATCTTTACATGCTTGCGTTCTACTTAAAAATATATTAGAATTTGCTAAATATTGTCTTTGAACGGAGAGGTCCAGACTTCGATGAGCTGCACACGTTAAACGCATGCCCCCAACTCGGTTTTCAAGGCGTGCCATGGAATTTGTACCATCATTAGGTATGCATCATTTAGGTAGGCCCAGGATGAGATGATTGGACCAAGTCCGAAATCTCACCTATACGAGTATGGGGATAGCTCCTGATGACTTAGAGTCGAACGCGGAAGATCGGGAGATGTGGAGGGTCCACTTAAGCACTCTAAATCCGCGAAACTCATAGTGGATAAGCGGGCTATTTGGAAAATTATGATGATAATGAATGATCTATTTTATTTCTTAATCCTTATAATTCATGCAGCATAGCATAATAGACGTTTGTTCAATTTTTCAACAAACTTGAATGAGCAACACTATTCTGTTATTTTTTTTTGCTTCATTGTTGAGAAGCACCGAATACATTCGCTGCCAAAGTGGATAGAAGATGGCAATCGACGAAGTAGTTTTTAAGTTGAATTTCGATCTGGATTTTCGTAAGTAGATCACGGATTGAAAGAAAACTACGCGTGCGTTTAACACCATAAAAAGACAATTCTTGATTTACAAGCAAGCTTCCATTGGGGTCTCCAGTAACATCCTTTCAATATACAGATTTCAAACATTGATGTATGTATGACATCAACTAGCATAGCACTGTGAAATGGGTAAATGGTATCAATTGGTTCGAAACGCAACAAGATTGCATTCTCAGCCCTATTCTTTTTGCCCTTTTTATAGATGGCATTTGTGACATGTGTGTGTTTTCCGCTGCTGCTGTACACTGACGAGTTGGATCTGTTGGCTGACAGTCCTGTCGCACTCTAGTTAAAAATAAAAAACTCCTGGTCTTACGTTTATAGAAGAAGTAGCTGCGATAGCTACATTTTACAGATGCTAATTTTGCGATGTTTGAGCTGTACTTGTACTTGAGCTATGTAATATTGAATTGACGGCGACTTCAATGTGGTGTTTAGTTTCCTTGGGTTAAGTCACTTGGTTGTCCATTGCATTTGTGGTATGGAATACACCTACATTTGGAAAATACTCTGAAATGCGTTTTCTCAGCGGTTTTGTCCCCAGCGTAAGATTTGCTCATAGAGCAGACTAGGTCGCATCCGTGGAGCTTTAATGGACATTTTGTTTGTAGAAGATACTATCCGCTCAATGCGTGAGATGATAGAATGAAAAGGAAAAAATCTTTCAATTAGGGTCGGGATATGAGCCTTAAGTGGCTCGTCAACTATGCGATCCCTAGATCATCATAGAAACAGCTACTAGTAGTGTGAAATCGGATCTTAGCTTGAGCGAGATATTCATAGAACATATGACGAACGGGTTATTTCGTATTCATTTACTCGTCCCTGTCAAGATTTGTATTATGTAGCCTCTCGTAAAACGGTAGACTATAGGACATTTTCCACCCTCATAGTTAGAAGGCACGACGCCACAAGCGCCATCAAATTGCGACACATGTCCTTAAAAAAAAATTATTGCAGAAATTTGGGTGAGAGTTCAAGAACCTGATCGATCAATAAGATGTTACAAAAAGCTTCATGCGGTGTCAGAAGACACTCTTCAATTGCACGCCTGCAAAATTAGGTGACACATAAACTCTTGTCAAACATATGCACAATACCGTGTGCCTAACCTCATAAATCTCGCAAATCCAAATCCTAAAACATCCCCATCCCTGGAATAATATCCCTATTCCGATCCATAAGTGATAATAGAAAACCTATCTAAGCACGTGTTTGGTGTACTTCACAGGCCTTCACCCATCTTCAACGTTAAAGAATCCCCCTTCTCACAAAAATTGTTCCTCATAAAAAGGTCCATGAATCAACAAACCATGCTTGAACTTTCCAGCATCGTTCTCCTCCTTTACATCCGTTTTTTATTAGGTTAATGTCGTCTCATTTATAAAAGATAGAAAACCTTCTCCGGTGAGGATCAGGTAAGAAATTCTTATAAAACTCAGAAGGAATGGTAAAAAATTGTGCACACGCCATGTGACCTCACGTCAAATCGATCCCCATCTTCCCTCCTATCTTTTCAGGGATGCGTTAGCTCCCTACACAGTTTGTTCCTTTCGATTGTTCGCCGCGAACGTTTTTTTTCTTTTTTAATTCCTTGTGAATATCTTCTTTATAGGACGGATGATGCTGTAGCACCGCGCGCCTCTGATGTCTGATCATGATGATCTTCACCTTTTGTCGTACGTCTTGCGTTTTCGGTCGCGTGGCATGTAAAAAACAGCCGCGGCACATGGTTCATGGTGTTGCCACAGATTTAGCTGGTAATTTTTTATTTCTCCCTTCTTAGGCGGCGGGAGCTCGTTTTGGGTATTTATGTGAGGCACGCTCCAATGACAAGAGAGAGGATCGGGCGGAGATCTCCCGAGGCGGTTATTTGATATGCGCTGTCGATTAAATCGGATTTATTTTTGGGGGGAGACGAACAGAAAGTTCGACTACTGCCGATTGATGATGATGATCGTAGGGGAGGTTGGTTGATTGTTGGTTGCATCTGGGACAGGGGTGGGTGACACTCGATGCACTTTTGGTTGCAGTGTTTGTTTTATTTAAGGATGGTGAATTGTTTTGGTTTTCCTTTGGTTGTTGCGGCGCATGTTTTTTATTGGCATTTCCATAGAGCGCAGTCTATTTTGGGACACAAAGAAGGGAGCATTTTGAGCAGTTAAATGACAAATGGCTCGTGCCAGCAGTGACAGGTTTGTTTGGAGTGTTTTTCTGATTTCAATTTTTTTTGTTCTTTTTTTTTTTATTTCAAGAGAACATCTTTGCATGTTCCATGACTTTTATTTTATTTGTCGTGTGTCAATTATGGACTAATGTGATATACAATTCCTGAGTGGCTTCCTTTTTTGGGGGGTGTTTTCGAGAGAAGTGTATGTAAAGTAGGGGTGGGATGGGACGATATTGAGTTCCAAGAACCCAACATGATTATTACTAAAACATGCATGGCTTTGATGGCGACATAGCCATTGTTTTCTAAACATTGTTTTAAATACATTGGAGCAATAAGTTTTACAATTTCAGTTCTAATTCGTTTATGACATTATGTAATGTTGCATGCATAGACTTTTCAAAACACCTGGTCATTATTTGTGAAGATTATGTAATGGCGATAGCCTTTCTAAGCTCGATAAAACAGAAACACAATACACATCGACGAACGAGTAGAGATAGAGCTTTGTCAGACAATCAGTACGGATTCAGAAAATCGCATTTTACCGTCGATTACATAAAGGTGGTGGGGATGCGCAGTAGTAAAATTCGTCTTCAAAGCATGTAAAGTTGACGACATCCAAGGCGCTCTTAGTTTTCTGGCAGTGTAAGGGTGCTTTTGGCAAGACTTGGACGGTAGACCGTTGCTAGCTTATGCGTCGGTTGTTTGCTGGAAGGGGTTTTCGCGTAAGTATTTGATTGCCTTCTGCACTAAACTTTAAAAAACGGCTTGTCTAGGCTGCATGGGAGCTTTTCCGAGTACCCCTGGGTCTGCTCTAGACGCTCTGCTTGACCTACCTCCCCTTGATACTTATATCATGGGCTGTAATATCAAAGCAATCTATCGTCTTAAACGAGGTGGTTCTTGGTATCATCCGCACTGGAGTTTTGATGATCTTGCGCGACACTTATCCTACGACCCTAATTCCATGGATATGCCGTCTGATGCAATGACACCAGAACTTCGATTGTTGTGCAGATTTAAAGTCGTTTTGTCTTGCCTTCAGGACTGGCTTCGGCCAGCGAAGGAAATAAGGGAGAATCTCTTATCAGCATATAGGCTCGATCATATAGGTTAGATCAGGATAGACGCTTTTCGAACAATTTCGGAGGAAGCCTATGTTATAGTCGGAATGATCCACACCGACATCCATACCAACGAAATGGAAAGAATGTGCGTTAAGCGAACCATGAACAGGCAAGAGGCCAACATTACCAAGAGGGTAAAAACCGAAGAAAAGGGCAACATCTGTAGCATTGTGGCAAGCCAGGTGAGATAAAACGACAAAGCGGATAGACAAACACACAAGATCCTCAACATCGAGGTCTGAACAAAAAGAGTATGCGAGGACTGCAACTTCACGCAATTCCTGTCCAGGCACGGCGGCTATAGAAAATATCACCACAGATTTGGACACAATAGCTCGCTCTTTTGTCCAGAATATCCAGATGAAGAGGAAGACACGAAGCACGCAATGTTCTGTTGTCGGCGCTATGCAGAGAAAAGCTTCTAGCTTAAGATCTTTTCGTTCATAATGAGCATGCAGAACAAACTGAGAGTGGAAAAAGCGGGTGGGATGTAACCATATGCCCGCTAATCGTTCATGCCAGGTAGTAAGGATTACTTGTATCTATAAAGATTTCACATTAATTAAGCGCACCCATAAAACAACAATTGCCTACAAGCCTATAGGCTAAGATACATGCCAAGGAATAACTCGCACTGGAAAGATACATGTCGGTAGTTAGTTCTACAGTGACCTTAAGGAGCTATGTAGCACAGACTACCAAAATTCAAAATTTACCTTAAAATAAGAACCAGCTGCCTGATCACGGACAACTGCACCCAGTAAAGATGAGATTGATGCTCCGATCGAGGCAATCAAAACACATAAAGTATTAGGTATCAGGTATCAGGTCTTCTATTGCTGCCGAGCTCTACAAAGTTTCGCTTAGAACGTCGGCAGGTCCTTTAGAAATGGCTGTTCAAATTAGGCTGTTATTTGAATTTGAGACAAGGCAGCATACCAGCACCGATGTTTTGCCTAGTGGTACCTAGTTAGTGTTGTGCTGCGTAATGTTGCATAAAGTGGCAAAATACAAAGGAGTCTATATCAAACGTCTAGACTATGCCGATTATAGTTACTTACTTAGGTGGCGCTACATTTCGGACTGAACATGGGCGTCGACCAATAAGCCTCCAGTTAACTAAGCATGTCAAGTTGGTTGGGGACCCTTTTTACATAGGCGAGGTCTTCTGCTACTGCGTTGTCTCTCCGGGATAGATTCAAAGACCCTGCATGCCGGAGCGTTGATGTCCATTCTCTCTGCACGTCCTAGCCATCTCAACGTTCAATGCTCTGGTTTTTGAATAGTTAAATGTCGCTATGCAGTCCGTCAGTGGGCAGCGGTAACGATCTAATCGATTCTTGATTTTTGTTGACAGCAAACAAAAACTTGGTTTTACATTTGTTTTACTGGTCTTACAATGGGTTTGGCGGCAAACGAGCGGGTCAAACACACGCACACACACTTATGAAAGATGTGTCTCTGGTGTTAAGATACCAATTCGTTCAACTACGGTTAAAGTTTAAAAAGTCCCAAGGAGCGTCACCTTGTTTAAACTATTTTTTGACATTAAAGGTTCTAGTGAAGTCATTACCGACTTCGATGAAAAAACGGCCATTCTCCATTGTTAGCCTGGCTACGTAGTTTCTCAACGTAGCCAGTAAGACTCCTGTGGTAAGGTGTTCACAAGTTCTACGTCACTATTATTTCGCCTTTCTCCATACCAAAGTCAAATGACAATGTCGTGCTTCATGGCATCCAGTATCAATGACTTACAGCTTAGTATTGTATAAAAAGCGCTTAAAAACTTGAACTTGAAAAAATCAACTAAAATTGAACCAACATATGCATAGGTCTTGAAAGACTAAGCATCTGTCCCAATTCTGTACAGTCCTATTAACATTGACCAATTTCAGTCGTTAGTACGCAGGCTGCCTTCAACCCTACCAATCGTTGATCTTTTAAAATTTTCTCCCCATGTGTTTCACTCCTTCCCATTTTTCCAACCCACATGCACAACAAAAAATAACTGCAATTCTTTTCAATGAAAAATCCTACAAAAAAATAAAAAATCGTTCAAATGATTTCATGGTCTACAAATTATCGCATCATCATCACAACGACCACCAGCATTATTCTCTACGCCATCATCTTCATCAATATCGACGACAGGACGTTTGTCAAAAAGAAAAAGAAAAAATTCAAACCCCTTTCCCAAAACAACTGACGTGTCCTTAACGCAATCATACGAATTTAAACGCATCACGCATAATCGCAACAAAACCCCGCAAAAATAGAGAAAAAAACCATTAAAAGGACGAAAATTGAGTCTAAAGGGAAGGTTTTTGGAAATAAAAAAAGGATAAATTCGCAAAAGTGTATCGATCGTGATTATTAGGGTTGTTGTGAGATTTATTTACTTTTTTTTTCAACCAAACACCAACCCTCTCCTGTTGTTATTTGTTGTGGGGTGCGTACGGCACATGCCAAGCACATGACACATGATGCTGTGCGTCAAAAAGGATTCAATTTTCGGGTGGAAAAACTCAGTAATCAACGAATTCCTGGTTGAAATTTTCTGCCCGCAGGACAATTGCATAATGCCACACATTGCATTTAGGGGGGTGGACGTAGTTTTATGTGACAATAGGAAAGGGGGACGAAAGAGGACTGCTGTAAGTTAATCTGAAATAAAAAGGGGTTGTTACTGTCAGTGGACAGTCGGTGGTGCTTCCTAATTTTCAAGGGGTTGCTAATCGGAAGAGGACACACAAAATATACCTCCGTCGGCGAATAGAGTTCCTTCCAACCGAGTGTGTCTGTGGTGCTGCTGATAATGATGATGTGTCATCTGGTAGTGCAGTACATACGCACCATCCCACTCATGCCCACACACATTCGGTATTCGTATTCCAAAGGACGAGACGTATTTATGTGATAAACCATTCGAACCCTTTTGGCAGTCTTTCCCCTTTTTATGGCCGCCTCAAAGGGTAGAATTCCACAGGCCGTTTATATAAGAATTACATAAACTTCCACATACTACGTGTGTATTCGTTATATTTGGAAATTTATATAAAAACAATAAAGCTGAATAAAATTTGCTATCCTGCCGACCGACATGACGTCCTATGGTCCTTACAAAAATACGGAAAGAAAAGAATAAAAACAGCATCCAAAAGAAAAATAAAACCCGAGCGAGAGAAGGGTGGGCGGTGGTAAGTAGAAAGAAAACTTTTGGGACTAAGGGACTAAAGGACTAAATAGAAAGGAAAACTCCTTCACTTGATTGAGTGTCCTATGAGATATAGAAAAGGATGTCTTTCATATATGAAATGGAAGGGATGATGTTTGCTTCCTTTATTTTTTGTTGCTGCTGCTGTGTGTTTGGTCTTGGGGACTTCTTTTTTTTTTTTTTGCTTTGTAGCTTAACTTTGCGGCCGAGAGGGTTGACGCTAGTTAAGGTATGGGAGTCACATATCCGAGGCACATACATAAATATGTGAGTTTGCTATACCTTGACAAGGGTGAATCGTAATGTTAGTAAATTCAAAAAAGGGAAAAAGAGTAGGAATTTATTTTTCTTAATTTTTTCTCTTCGTCGTCCTTTTTTTAGGCCGAAAAATGGCAGAAAATAAAAGAAGTCACAGGATGGAGGAAGGCCATCAGCTTAGAGAGCGGAGATTGCCTTAAAGTTCAATTCGATACATTTTCTTTCTGTTTGGTTGGGGTTGAAGCACACATAAGGGGTTGATGTAACGATTGCAATATGTTGTGTAGCTTTATTTTTTATCCTTTCTAACTTAAGAGGAAAAAAAGGAGAAAAACGAACGCACACACAGAGTCACTTAGAATGAAGGAGATTTGGTATAGAAAGGACACAAAAGGATTTTTGGGCAAAAAAGTTTATAAAAGTAGAAATTGCGTTATAAATAAAACAGGGAAAATCCTTTGAAGGTTAGGGGGAAAGTATTTTGTTACGTATTTTTCTGTTAGATGAGCGTGGGAGATAGCGTTGGCTTACAAGTACCAAAATATAAATCCCCACGAAATTTGAACAAAGTTTATTTATTTTCATTTCAAAATGTTGACATTGGCTGTGTTATCAAGCAAGGATACGAATTTGCAGGGTAACAATGGATTACTTGTGTAATTAAGGTATTTTACTGGGAAAAACGCCAATCAAAAAGGAAACGGCCATAATTAATACAAATATTTTTAGAACTCAAGTTATTTTCAAGTTATTTTATTACTGACCACTTCTTCTACGCTGTGAACAGCTTTGAAGGAACGTCTTTGGATGCAGAAATTAGGAAAATGGATGGAGAATGTCCACTCTAAGACCTTATGCCTTACGTCAACACATCTACATACGAAGAGAAAAATTGGGTTCCTGAAACGGATAAGGAGTAAAGTGACCACAGTGTGCTTAATTAGAATATATAACGTCATCATAAAACCTTATTTTGAATACTGTGCTACTATCTTATTTCTTTGCAGTCAGGGCGAGATAGAGAGGCTACAAAAGATGCAGAACAGGGCTATGAGAGTCATACTGAGATGTAGCAGATTCACTCCAATTAACGTGATGCTACGTGCACTAAAGTGGATGAACATACGACAGAGAATGGATCTAAATGTGTTAGTTTTTTTCTTCAAAATGAAAAATAGGATCACACCCGAGTATTTGTCTGGTGCTATATCGTTGGTATCGGAGAATCAGCCTTATCCCTTGAGGAACGGACAGGATATAAGGATTAATTTTGTAACCAGAGCGGCATCCCAGAATAGTTTGGTTTTCAAGGGGTTCCATAAATTTAACCAACTACCTAGTGAGATAAAATCTGGAGCCTCAGTAGCCAGATTTAGATCTTTGTGCAGTCAATACATATTAAATCAGTTGTAAATTTCTAAATGTAAACTTTAATGTAATAATGTGTATAATTTAAATTTTCTGTGATAATGTATGTGATAATTTGCCTTTAAATAACTTGAATAGCTAATGAATATTATAAACTCTATGTAAGCAAAAGTAAATTAATTACTGATAAACATATCTAATCTAAAATCTAGAAGCTCGATGTATTCGAGGCACAAGCCTATAGGATAAGTTGATCCTTGTCCTTTCGTTTTGGTATGACAGCACTGCTACATGAGTTTAAAGTCTTACAGCCTTTACATATATACATATTGGTTGTCACTTTGTTCTATATATGTACACAGCTTAGGTTGAGTTAAGTTAAGGGAGGGGGGAAAAAGGCTCAGTCTTAATGACTGATCGTGCACGGTGTTCCATTGGTCCATTGTGTTCGCCTTTGTACCCAACCCAACCCAACCCTGGGTTTTAAGTAGCTGGGCTTTCGTCGAACCAGCCTGTACTCCTTTTATAGTGGAGTAGGTTCAAAGTAGATGGTTTTGGAGAATGGGACACTCACAGAGTAGGGTCCAAATGTTTTCTGTTTCCTCCGTATCTTCACAGCTCTTGTAGTAGTCCGGGTAGTTGATGTCGAGCCTAGTGGGCATGCCCTGTCATTACACCTGTTCGGATTCGTGTTTCTTGTTTGTTTGTTGCCAAGAGACAATGTATTTCATTTTGGTACTTCCGAGTTAGCCACCAAACTAGTAAATACTATGTACAGGTTCATGGTTCGGTTCGATGATAAGCAGACAAAGGTAGTGCTACAGTCCGGGTGGACCTGGGCCTCAACCAGCAAGCGTTACCAGCCAGCTCGATCTTTAGCCAGCTGCCTTCAGTTTCGCACACTAAGTTGGTTTAGATCCCTTTCCACTTGCGTGCGCCATCTGAGTCGGGATCTTCTTCTACTGCGCCGTATCTTGAGTGTGGATTCGAAGATTTTTCGGACCGAAGCATTGGTGTCCATCCGTTATACATGAACCAGTCACCTCAGTCGTTGGAGGGATTTACAACTTAATTGCCTTCCTAGTCCAAAGAAACTGTGATAAGAATTATTCTTCGTTTGATCTCAGCATTGGTATCGTTGTCTAAATTGATAGCGGAACCTAGGTAGCTGTCTATAGTGACATTCTATCCGAGATGTCGGTGTTGAGTGTCCTTTCTTGTTGACAGCATATAGTTTGTCTTGCCCTCATTGACCACTAAACTCATCTTCGCCGCCACCATTTCAATGCTCACGAATGCACCAGTGACATCACTCTGCTTTCTTCCTATTATGCCAATATCGTCGGTGTATCCGAGTAATTTTTGAGTTTTGCATAACTTTTTCAAGAACAATGTTGAAGAAGTCGCATAATAGTCCGTCGCCTTGCCAAAAACCTTTTTTTGACATCAACCGACCTTGATGGAGCAGCGTCCATTCATCGTCATCCTGCACAAACGGACTAGTTTGGCAGGGATGCAAAAACTAGACATGACTCGGTATAGCTCGTCTTTATAAATGCTGTCATAGGCGACCTTAAAATCGATGAAAAGGTGGTGGGTATCGATTTGAATTTCCTGGGTTTTCTCCTAGATCTGCCGCAGTGTGAATATTTGGTCGATAGTGGACTTTCCTGGCCTAAAGCCACACGGATTTGGACCGATTAGGTTGTTGACAAACGGCTTAAGGCGTTCACACAACACGACAGATATGTAAGTTATTTTAAGCGATGTTAAAAAGACTGATGCCTTTGTAGTTGCCGTAGTTCAGAGGGTCTCCTTTCTTGAGGATCGGGCAAACAATACTCAGGTTCAATTTATCGGGCATACTTTCCTCCGACCATATTTTACAGATGAGTTGGTGTATGCTCCTTATCAAGTCATCGCCTGCCGCTTTGAACAGCTCGGCAGGTTGGCCGTCAGCACAAGCAGCTTTATTGGACTAAAGCTTAGATATGGTTATCTTCACTTCGTCCAGGTCGGGTGGACGGAATTGTTGGTTTTTATCCTCCAATTTGAATGGTTCATTCTGTCTGACAGAATGTAAATCACTTCCTTCCATTAGGAAAAGCGTTGGTGATATTATGTAGCATTGTAAGATCTCGCTTCGGATCTCAAACTTTTTTTTAACACCAACCTCTTTCGCAGTTTCGCCGTGGCTCAGTGGTTAGTGCGTTGGACTGTTGACCGAGTGGCGCGGCTTCAAGCCCCAGACATATCCGCCGTACTTTTTTGGCGGCACCACCTCTCGTCGGGGAATGACAAGCCTCCGGAAGTATAATCTGCTGTGAAAGAGCTTCTCAATGCGCCGTTCGGAGTCGTCAATGAATTGTAGGTCCCTTCCATTCGTGCGAAAAATGTAATACGCGAGAAGCTAGGCTTTGGCTCATCCTGAGCTGACGCGCTAGCTATTTATTTTTTTTTCTTTAGAAGTTTGTTTCAGAAGCTATCAATTTATCCGGAATGCCTCACCTTCGTTAACTTATGTCAACTGTTTGTTTCGAACATTAAGTAAAAAGCAGGTGATATTTGACATTTAAAGTGTCAATGTAGTACGATGAAGTATGCGGATGAGGACACATAATGAAACCCCAGGTGTTCATTATCTAGAATGCTTTTAAGGTGTTCTTTAATGCATTCGAGAGTAATCTAGGGATTTGTCTTAGCGCGTCCGTAAAGTATATATACTCCGGTTAATTTACTTTTTTTGTAAGTTTGGTGATTATATCCCTGCTATAAATGGATGCAGAAGGTTTGTGATGTAGTTGGTGCAATTTCGCTGAGCTCCGTAGAGTTTGCCATCAAGCCTCATTGTATGTAGGTACATACATATAATGAGTGCTGATCAAGCTTCAAGCAAATTCATGCCGTGCTTACACATCACCTGCCTAAATGATTCACTCCCGTTTCCTGTCTAGGCATTAAGGTCTCTCATTAATACGCACTTACAACTTTAATATGCATGCATAAGGATTTATATGCCTGGTTACCGCAGACCACCACGAGAAGGTAAAGCAATCACTTGTCCATTACCTTGTCTATGGCTGTGTAAGTAATCAGACCAACTTTCCTTGCTCTGAAACTACTGAATCGGAAGCGTTTCAACTTTCTAAAAAGTTCACTTCCAACACAGCGAACCAGAAGCTTATCTTTTCAACCCCAAAAGCCAAAAAATAGGTTCTCTTCACACTTTGCCTTTCAAATCATCAAATCTAATTCTTCATCTCACCGCATTGTACAGATCTAGTTTCGGACTAAGCTATGTACATGCCCCAGCTTTGGCGCAAGGTTTTCCTAGTATTCATACCTGAAGTCGGCAACAGATCACAAACTAATCCAAAATCCTTCAGGCCAGTAAGCTTCACCTCTGTCTTGTAAAAAATAGTAAAAAAGAAAAGTTATTATCCCACTCCGTAATTTGGGTGTTCCACATCCGCCTTCTAAGCAAACGGGCTATCTGAATTAGCATTAGCCGAAATCTTCAACAGCAGTTTGTCTTTTTATCTGACAGTTAGGCAGTGATCATCTATAGCTGTCTCACTTCCAGTAAACTGCTAGCCGCCCACAATAAAATCACAATCTGTTCTAGAACATGAAGACATCAACTGGCCAGACCAGGCTTAGAATCAGCTTTCATAAGCCTACCTCTCTTCTTCAGTTTATCCACCAGCACAGTACGCTAGAGCTCATTTCCTTGCAACACCTTAAGAGCCTTTGCAGTGGTTCTGCACCACAAGACGGGTACGATATGCTACTCAAATTGAACGTTTTTTTTTTCTCCCTTCGAGTTAGCAATCCTTTTGTAAGAAATAGACACTCACATTTAGAAAATCGAAACCAACAAACATTTGACATTAAAATTTCCTAAAATTCAAGCGCGAAAGTGTAAAGTGTGCTCGGCATTTGCGGCAATATGATGCAAAGAAGAGTGAAAATCTTGCAGCTGTCGCGTAACCTTTGCCCGGTACAAGTCCTGTTCCTCTCATTTGCTTCCTTGTTCCGTGTTCAGGTTCCAATAACAATAGTTTTTCCCCGCGCCCAACTGAAGCACACAATGCAAAAACCTGAATGCTGCTCTTCAAAGGGACAGTAAACAGCAGCGCAGCTACATACACCAAAAAGGATAACAACACCAACAGCAACAGCACGCAGGCATAACGAAATCGAATTCGATTGATTTTACCCCAAAAAAAAAGTGAACGCTGGAATTTTTCAAACAAATACCGTTTGGTGTGTGTAAAACTCAAAAATGCAATTTTTTCCCTTAAAATAGTACATCGTCCCCCTTCATCGGACGCTGCACGTGTATGCATAACAATAAGGGTTGGACGCAGTAAAAATACATACACACGGCTCCGTGGAGGGATGGCCGATGACGTAACGGAGTGAAGTATGAGCCGAAAAAAAGAATCAGCTTCGTCATCATTATCATCGTGGATAAAGTAAAATCCGAAGGATACTCCATGTAGATTCTCTTCGAATTCATAATTCCCGCCAGAATGAGAAACTGTATAAGGTTCGATAAACGGAAGTCGATTAGAATGGCGAACATGCTAGAAAGGATGATGCGTCGTCCACATTTAAGGGGTTGAATGTGTACACACGTATTATTCAATTCACTGTTGGTCCCAGGACTGACCAACGCTGGACAGAATCACGCAATTTCGTTCGTTCGCGCTTCCGGAAAGGCGATTATGCCCGGCTGTGTAGCTGTGGTGTTGCTGCGATAGGATTAATGGATTTTTGCGTATGACTATGAACCCTTCGTGCAAGGAAAGGAAATTCGAAAAATGGATTGATTGACGCGCTGCCATTGAATTGGCGCCAGGGCATATGGTCGGCCTTACTAATAGGGTAAATTGCATTTCTCTCTTAATCCCATGTGGTCATTAAAATGATGGTCAGTTTGGGTAATGCCATGCGTTGAAAATTGCGTGATACTCGCTCGGCAGTTGGGATTCGGGTGGTTTTAAGATGAATGGAGTATGGAAGCAAAGGGAGTTCGATCAATAACGTGGTTATAGGCCTCGAAAACAAGCTCGAGCTATGGTTATGTTAGGTAGAAGTGGGTTATGAAGGTTTGGCGTCATGTTGGCTAGGCAAGTGTGCACAGGCTAAGTGCTTACAGCCATAGTGCAAACTTTTTTCTACTTTACTTTGGAATCTACCCGGATTTTTAGCATGCCTTAGGGCCTTAGATTTTTTTATGCATAAACTACAGGAGTACAAAATCCTTTGAAAATACAATCTCTTCTAGTTCGTGCGGATGAAAGTTAGGCTTTGGCGTACTTTGCAAACGTCATAGGTAAAACTTTGTTAAATTACTTCTCGTCCTCTCAACTCGCGATATTGAATCAAAGAAAGGAGTCCTTGCTGTTACATACTGATTAGACGATACCACTGTTGTCGTTACAAATCTGACCGACATGGTAAAAACTATAAAGTGTTTAACGAAAACAAGAAATGGGATTCTGTATTCAGTTATAGATTGGTTGATGAGAATCGCTTCTACACAGCACAGGCTCGGATTCTGTGAGATTAGGCAAAATAAGATGTAACTATGGCAAGGTCCAAATAGGATCTAAAGTGTAGGTGTAGGTGCAACTTGATATAAAATTTGGCATACTATAGAAAAATTGGCGATGACCAGCCAGAAGCTAGCTGGAACTTCAATACAAATGCAGAGAACTAAAGACTGTCAGCACTCTCTGCTTTCTAAAAAATCTGTCAGGACTTGAAGTTTTGCGCAAGAACATTCCACAATAAGAAGCAGCATTAAAGGTGGAATGTCTGCCCGATTTAACTGTAACCATTTTGGACTGAATCGGATAATGGTTTACTGGGCCATGCATTGTTAATAGTGCTTATGTGGTATTTATCATTAAAGTTCTCCAATGGACTTAATTTAGAATAAATGTATCCACCATCTTACTCGGCCATTGAAATGCGACTCTACTGCAGGAGAATCTTCTAGCAAAGTGTCTTTTATAAATTTCAAAAGCTTGAAAAACGGTTTGGAAAGGCGTCTTAATTCTCCTCCAAGTGCATGAGTTGGGGCCTTTGGCACTTGAGGACTTAATAAGCTGGGTGACCTAGAATCTCTATTTTGAACACGAGTTACTTTGCACGAAGATGGGAACACATATGTATGCACATCTGCTCTGATATCCAAGAGGCTGTCAAACGCGGGTCAGATTTATGAAGGAGACTGCCAATGAATTAAAGCTCCTTGGGCGGTATAAAATTATGACGCTGGGGCGGAATCACAGACCAATTTTACTTCTCGTCACTCAATCATTAATAGCACCTCGTCTCTAAAAAATGCCTCAACTGACTGAACTGGTGCGACTACAATTCTAACCTTTTAGGTTAGATTAGATGGCTGTCCCCGTTCCGGCAGGGACACACTTAGATCAGATTGGTCCATTGTGATACCACGAGAAGTATACCGGCTTACCACCACCAGAGACCAAGAGTTTGTAAATATAACGCAAAGTGGAACCAAGAGTATGACGATGGGTGACCATAGCGGTAGCGACCCTATGTGTTAAACTACTTTGATCCTGAGATAAAGTTTCTTACCTTTTGGACATCGAGTTCGACTAGATCGTTAGGATCATCACAGAAGTATTTCTTAATGTTGTAAGGGCAGGGAAAGTGCACAGTAGGAGGGTTGTAGTTTTCTACTCCGAATAACCAATTGAGAACTTTTTTATGACAAATTATACATTCAGAGGTTTGCCATTCCCAGACGAGAGGTGGTGTCGCAAAAAAATGTTTGGTGTATATTGCTAGGGTTCTAACCTACTCAGGTCGCATAGCAGTGAAATTCATTAACCACAGAGCTACGCCGACCACTTCCCATATCTGTCTTAAATGACTGTTTTCCACTCTTGTGCTACAAATAATCACGCTTCCTTCGCAACCACAAAGACACTATTTGGCAATCAAACATGTAAATATGCATGTATGTATATCTTACTCCTTTATCTCGAAACTTGGTCAAATGAACCTTGTCTTGGTTTGTGGTCCTACGTGCTTCTTCCATTTCATCACGTTAAAAGAATCCACATTTGAGTTCTTGTATACATCTTCGGCAAATAGTTTACCTATGCATGTGTTTGTCCATTCCTTTAGCCAATTGTTCGCATAATAACGTTCTTGGACCAGATTTTTATTGAAGCACTTTACACAAACCTCCCTTGCGTCTCTCAACACCGTCAGTGTTCAGAATTGCAAACTTAACAAACAAAGGTTTACCCGTCCTAATTCCAAAAAAGAAAAAAACTATCTGACTACCCTTTGTAAACTTTCAATCTTATAAGGAGTTTTCTCTCTATAATGAAAGGCCTCGTAAATTACCTTATTTGGATATATAAAGGGTGCTAGCTCGAAGCATCTAGCCAAGCTCTCCCGTGCAGCTAAGCATTGAATACGGCCAAAATCGCTATTGCAGCAACTTCAGGTCGCTTGAGGTAGTCATTTTCGATCGATAATTTTTATCCTCAGACTATAAACAAATCTAGTGGTCGTCGTGGCTCAGTGGTTAGTGCGACGGACTGCTGTATAATTTGTCATGAAAAAGCTTCTCAATTCGCTGTTCAAAGTTTTCGATACCGTGAGAATCGAAACTGTCTAGCGAAGGTTCATTTGCTTCGCTTTACGCTGTTTTTTTTTCGACCGACAACCACAACTTAGTAGAAGGAACAACTAACTATTTTACACGTGAGTTTCCAGCCTTCGCTCGAAAGAAGGAATGGATGACGTTTTCGAACATGTACATTGTACCACTTGGTTCAGTTTGAGTCAAACTTGCCCATCTATTAGGCTTTGCATTCTATATTTTAGAATATACGTACATGCATATGTATATGTCAGCGTAGAATATCTGAAATGTTCGCCTCCTTGCATTGGACCACGATTTGGTGGTCTGAAGGTCCAAGCACTGAAGACAAAGTTCTTTTATCAACAGCTGTACTAAAAATTTCCCAACTAATTTCAAATGCAAAACGTAAAACCGGCAGAGTGCTGTGCTTCTTACGAGATACCTCTCAGCTATTACTTTGCGGTTTGTTGCAGTTGATCCTTCAACTATCGTTAATTACTCCAGCTGCAAATCTCCCCGCGTTTCTAATCATTAGGGATTAAGAAAAGTCCCCTATAATTTTCTCATGGCACGTGTAATAACATGGTACACGTTTTCTTAAAGGATCAACTCTTGTCCGCCTCCATTTTGCTCTCCATTCACTTTCGTTTCCTCAAATGTATGCGTTGCAGACTGCTTTCAAGATATACGACTACACAAGCGCACGAGTCAAACTTACGCACTTTCATAATATTCCTTCCTGCTTTCGATTTTGGTCTTTTTTTTAGCAAACAAATCAAGGATACAACATGTAATTCAAGTCGATGTTGGTCCTTTCCTTTTTCATGGCAAACACAGAAAGTGAAAATATCGAACCGATTGATTGCACTTACGCCCCCCAGTCAGCAAAAGAAACTCGATTTCGGCATCAAATCGCGTCCAACCAAACTCTGCTGGTATTGGAATATTGAAGGATAAACAGAAAGGATTCGATTTCGCAAGCAAAACACAACAACTGTTCGATTTTCCCTGACAAATGCAATCGTGTCCTTCGAGAAACTTGATATTTCCACACAAAAAAAGATTGATTCAGAGAAACAGGACGAACAAGAGAAAGGAGCCCTGCACACATACATGTCTATGTACACCCATCAAGCGCTATATTTGCCAAAGAAATGGAAAACATAATATGAGGATAATTGAGTTAAACGATATTTTTTTTTTCGTTGCCTTGTTTGTTTGTGTTCAAAGGATATCACATAATGTTCGAATGGCTGAGATATAACTTACACATGTATTGTCCTGGGCAACGGGTTCTAAACCCCATTAGGAACGTGAATCCTTATTTTTCTCCATCGGCCTTGGATGAAAAAAAACAAGTAAATCAAATGACAAGAAAAAAAAGAGAAGAAGAGGACACTGAAGGATATCAAGGATCCATACGGCATTTCTCAGTCTCCTATGGTAACTCCTCAATTTTCTAATTCACTGGACATTCGTGGCGATTTTTTTTCCATTTTTTTACTTTCGTTCGAAATTTAACAGAAAAAAAGGACGAAAACGATGGATTTCGTTGTCAAAAACAGGCACAAGAAATCAAAAGTTTCAAGAGTATGGACTAGAGAAGCGGTGGTGTGTGGCCCTGCTTTGTTGTTGGTGTCCATTCACGACCGGGTTTAGCAGGAGAGTGGGTGGATTTTCTGAAGCCGCTTCGATTTCGGTGAAGTGAAGACAACACAAAAACTTGGATTCAAGTTTCTTTCATTTCGATAAGTAGTCCTCTTTCAATGGAGAAAAAAAAACGGCTAAGTATGGGTTGTTTTGGTGTATTTTTTTGCCATTCAGTTGTCATGACAGTGGAAAAAAGATGTCTCCATCGAAAGTGAGAGGAACACTTTGAGACGTCCTTTACTCGTCCATTTCAAGGGCTTTAAACCAATTCACAGTGCTCATCACAAGAGACCAATCACTTTTCAGAAAAAGGATCTGATAGATTTTATTTCCACTGAGTGACGAAGGTTTTTCATATACATATATATGTGTGAACACAAGTGCGTTGTAAGTACACAATTGAAGAGTGAATCATAAACCCGGAATAAATATGCCTGTTGAACTTTTCTAGCACAAGACGCATAAAGTTGCTAAATAATAGAATGGTTAGGCTTGGCGTTCTTTTCTTTTATTTTGGTCGGTTCGTCTTGAAGGTGGTCAAGTCAGGCATAAACACATATCTCCCTTCGGACACCATCTATACATCAGAAATGTTTGTTCCATTCTTTAAACAAGCGGCAGAGTAGTAAAGGATAACAAGGATCCGGAGGCTCAAATACCACAACTCGTGTGACCTGGGTGTCGTTGTACTGCCGGTGAAGTTCAGATACAGAATTAGTTCTCCAATCCTTTTTTCAGCTATCTCGCCGAGGTCCACGAAGAAAGGTTTCCCCTTCGAACACTGTCTGGTCCTCGCAAGGGCCGGAGGAAATGAAGAAGAGGTTCTTGACCGCATGGTCTCCAACTGACCAATGCCCTGTAATAATGGCTACGATTCTGGCAATATCTGGTCTTGATTTACCAAGTAGCTCTTGCAACTTAGTTTTATTGTATTCCTGAGTATTATCAAGCGCTGGCACTTTCGCCTGGTATACACCAGAAATATCTGAATGCGATTCCATTTGGAGACATTCAGTTCAGCTGATTAGACACCTAATCCGACGTTGAGGTCGTTGAGGATCGAGGCCCAACATGCCTATTGCACAGGAAGATTTGTAGAAATTGCTTTGAATACCCCTTTGAAAAACACTTAGTTTCAAAGAGTTCACCATGATTGCCTTTTTGAACATCAAAGGAGCCTTTAACAACGTCATATCAAAAGTGGTCACCGATGCATTCATAAAAATGGAAGTTGTATCCTCGTTCAAACTTTTACCTGAAAAACTGCTCACAGGCGGAACAATTAGTATCAATGCTCCGGCCTACAGATCTGTGAGTTGTGGTACGCCTCGTCGCGGGGTTTTATCTCCCTATTTTGATCTCGATTGTCGATTAGTAACCTGCTGTTCGACCTGGCAAGTGGTGGATGCGTAGTGATTGGTTGGGATTGCTGTGTCCGGTGCCCACCCCAGCAACGTTTGTGAAATTCTTTAAAATGGTCAATGGAAAAAATTGAACTAGTCCTTCCTTAAATGGTATCCCCTGAGTTTAGCTTGGATAACCAACTCCCGGTTATTATTAAGAACGTCACTGTGGCGAAGAGTGGGGTCTACTGCCCCATACCATAAACTGGATTCATGTGTCCATTATCAAATCAGACGGCCTTAGACAAAGCTTTACACCGTAACGTATTAGGAAAAGTGTTAAGATCAGCCTGCATATGGTTTGGCGGAACATTAAGAACTACCACCTCCACAGTGCTCCTACACACATTTAGTTCAAAAAATACTGAAGGCCTCCTACCAGTTGTAAAACCGCCACAGTAACCACTCCTCGATCGTAGATCTCCTAACATTCGTGGCAGAAAACACCCACTACAAACCGCCTAAGTTGAACGTGAGCCTTAACTAACACGAGTACTACACCTATTCCTATACCAAGAGAGGTGTTTTCTCTGAAATGCTTAACCTGAGTATTTACTTTCGTCTACCTGACACTTTCGCTCATGATTTCAGGAAGAAATCATGGAGATCTGGATATCTGGTTGTGCTAGGTCGCCAAGATTGTCAAAAAAGAAGGCACCGAGATGGTTACGTTTTTACGAGAGAGCGCTAGAAGCCTGTCAATTCAATAATTTTCGTGAACTGTCAGACAAGGATGTGATCCGGAACCAAACTTTTGGTTTACTTTTGGACCGGTACGAAACTAAACTCACTTGTGTACGCATAGTTTCGTGCCAGTCCGATCCGAAACTTTTTGTTACATTTCGTACCATTTCATACCATTTCGTGAACTGCTTGTGTGTAGTTTAGTTTTGTATCGTACTTTTTCGTACCGAGTTTCGTGCGGAGTTTCGTACTGACTTTCGTACCGGCTTTCGTTCCGGCTTTCGTACCGACTTTCGTACCAGATAAAATCGTACCTCGATTTAGTGTTTGCGTTTCGTACCGAAGCTATTTTGGATCGTACCATTTAGTAGCATTTCGTTTCGGATCACATCTCTGCTGTCAGATACTTACATTCAAAGTATTATAAGATTCATCAAGAGCTCCAAATGGTTCCAGAAAATGAGTGACACTTCCGCGTAATAGATCCACGGGGTATAACACACGGCCCAACTTGGTCTATGTGTGTCTGTGCTTTGCAAGGGCACCCACACCACGAAACGTAGTTTTTGTACTTGCTTTGCTGCCATTGTGACTTCGTAAATTCTTGTTTTGAGCAAATGTCCATTAGTAATTTTTATCGGCCAGATTTGTCTTGCTTTCAGCTCAATCCATCGGGAGATTCAGGAAAAGAGAAGAAAAATCGTTAGTCACCAGTCAGCACCGTTGG
This sequence comes from Matsumyia berberina, assembly GCA_917880715.2. Classification (NCBI taxonomy): domain Eukaryota; kingdom Metazoa; phylum Arthropoda; class Insecta; order Diptera; family Syrphidae; genus Matsumyia; species Matsumyia berberina. The sequence goes on along the minus strand of OU862871.1, from coordinate 46,207,233 downwards.
AACTCCTAGATAGTGGCTTTCTAAAGCGTGTGGTGATTGGGCCTGAACAAAGCTTCGTCCGTTTAACTATTTTAAGATTATAATATATATATATATAGCTTGGTGCAAGCGCTTTTTATATCTCCTTCAGTTTGTAAATTAGAAATTAGACTGGGACACACTTGGATAAAGAAATGCACCTCGAAGTGTACCTCTTTCTAGCAATCAAGTTTTTTCAGCTAAAATCATTTGATGTTACGACAGCGGATTCTTGTCAACTTGAAACACATTTCAGCTGGAGCTGATGCAAGTGCAGGCATCAAATGTAAACGAAAAGGTGCAACTGGTTGCCTTAATTTTCCACTTCTGTAGGCGTGCTGCTCTCAAACCTTTACCTGACAAAGGTACACATTGTAGAGTAGTAATTATTGATTTAAACAATAATTATGTTTTCAGAACAAGGAATCTAAAAAAGGATCAAAGGACACTCGCCTTACGCACATAAAGACTGCAAATTAAAGTGTCACACTCATGTCAGAGTGCATAAGCCCAAAATTAGGTGCGCAAACATACGCAAGCGGATTGTTTTCTTCTTTTTCCATCAAAACTCGAAACTGCAGTGTTAGGCTCGAATCGAATCCTTAAGCCGTTTTCAATTATCCCTTTTCGATTTTGTTCTCGCTTAGTCTTCTTTTGTCGGTTACGCCATTATCCTTTGTATTTTTTTGTTTTCGACGAATGGTTCTCGATGATGCGGGGCAAATTGCGAAACACCCAGGCGCCAAACATCAAGGTGAAGAGCTAGTTTTTCGAAAGAATTTTGAAGAAAAAAAAAATGTTTAAGAAAATAATAAAGGATACGACCGCACTGCACCATATATTCGCATAGAACAATGGAAATTTCAAAGAAATCCTCGTGGTTCGTGTATCAAATCCTTTAAAGTCGTCATTTGATTTGCTCTTTCTAGGGGCGGCCTGTGAATAGTTCGTAAGCCAATGACGGAAAGTCCTTTTGTTTAGACACACCAAAAGTATCTGCAACGACAATAAGAATGACGATGGTGATGGTGCAAGTAATCAATTACGGATAGAAACTAGAGGAAAGGTTAATTTGTTATCCCTCTTTGCTTTCCAGGAAATTCTTGTATATATTGGATTGGGGGAAGAATTTAACAAATCTGTTTTGGGGTTATTTATCCGATAAGGTATCTGGAATATGTGTGTGGCTGTACTATGGACGTTTTAACAGAAAAGCTTATAATTTCTATCAAACCCAATGTTTGAATTTATAAAAGGGGGTATGGGGCCAAAACTCTGCAAATCTTTAGACTACGTTTTGCCTAAATGTTCAAGCTTAGGTAAGATTAGTTTCAGGGGTTGTCTCCGCTTCTCAAGGACAGACTTAGACAAAGTGCAGGTCCAGTGTGATACTACAGAGTGAACCGAATTACGAGAATCGTGATGCTTGCGATGATCGATCTTGTTAAGGCCAGATCTGCCCCGATGTTTGGATTTTTTTATTTCAGTGTCAAGGCGAAACTTAATCGTCTCTATACATAGGAGCCATACGGTACCTCCCTATTTCCAGAGAGGTTCTGATTTGCCCCTTTCTTTGCTAGCTCGTCGGCTCTGCAATTGCTTGAACTTCCCTATTCCTGATTAAGAGACCTCTGGCATTACTGGTGATTCCAAGGCTTTCATTGTTATCTGACTATCTTCATATACGTATAGAATAAAAGCTACCATTTCCCGAGTTAATTGAAAGCCAAGCCGCAGCTTCTTGGGCTGCCGTCATTTCGGCCTAAAATGTACTATATTGCGTTACTGCGTTTTAGAACTTTTGTATGTAGTTCCTTGAGAGGAGCCCGTACAACCAATTTAAGTTGGCTCCTTGTGAGTACAAATGAGGAAATTGAGCTTTGATATGGATTACCATACGGATTTCAGTCAATTGCTCGCCCAGCCATCAGACTTGAAGCCTCCTCTCAATTGTTAAACAAGCACATCGGCCATTCCACGATCTTAGATCCCCTAACTTTCATTTCAAAAAACACCGACTACTCACCGTCCAAGTTGAATTTCATCCTCAACTTCCGGACTTCCATTCTTTTCCGAGAAGAGTGAGAGTGTGACGTCGGAGGCGACCAGACGACTGTAGCGTTTTTCAGGCGGAAATCATAGCGTTAGTGATTAGTGCGTAGGACTGCTGATCGAGCGGCGTGGGTTCAAGCCCCAGCCCGGTACACCGAACATTTTTCGCGGCATCACCTCTCCTCGGGGAATGACAACTGTCTGAGAGTATAATTTGTCATGAAAGAGCTTCTCAATTCGCTATTCGGAGTCAGCAGTATTTCCCTGGGACATTCCAGGGAATTGTAAGGCCGATGAACACGTCAAACGTGGTACTACTCTTGACGTTCTTCCGGAACGAAGGAATCTGAGTATTCCACTCTCTACATGTAAACTTCGCTTAGCGTACGACGCAATCAGCAAGACAAACCAAAGATGGAGGAATGGTAACACGTGCCGTACCTCCAGGGAGATATGGTCTATGCTAAATCTCACTCGATCTAAAAGATTGATCTTGCTCAATAGGTCGTTCATTAGCACCGTTATTGGTGTTCTCTGGTGGCCAGCCACTGTCCTATTGGGCTTCCTACCAGAAGGATAGGCCTCCTTTCAAATGACTTTGCAGGAGTTGCAGGGATGAGCAGGAGGAAGAACTGATCCTTCATTTCCTCTGCACTTGTCCTGCTCTATCCGAAAGAAGGAAGCTCTATCTAGGAGCATATCACTTCGACAACTTGGGTCAATTATCACATACTGACGTCAAAAGTATCCTCAGCTTCATCAAGAGCTCCAAATGGTTTTAATAAAGTGAGTGATGCGGTTCAGGGTATAGATCCATGTGGTACCACAAAGGCCCTTCTTGGCCTACGTGTGTCAGTCACCCCACCCACCATCTTATCTATCATCATTCGCTCACTACAACGTTGTGGGTGGAAGTTCAACTATTTGCCTAAATCTAATTGTGACTACAAAATAGCATCCAGGTAGCCGCTGCCTCTGCTCGTGGTAGTATGGTGTCGTATATTCTTGTTTCCAGACATGCCGCGGCCATCCTTTCCAATACCTGAAGAGCAATGCGTTTTGTGGCAATCGATTATCTCGCAGTTCGTTACCTTCATGCGGTTCACAGTATGAATATTCTACGTACAGAACCTTAAATCGCTCTGCTTAGTAAACCTTAGTAAACGTATATACTAAGGTCATTAACAATTCACAGGTAGATACCTAGGGGGACTATGTGGGGCAGAAGCAGGGACTTAATCAGAGATAGATAAAAGCATAATCGTGTGTAGTATACCGGCACAGAAACTCTTTAAATCTGCTTCAAGTTGGCAATGCGGTAGAGGAAGATCATATTCAACGTGGCGTGCGCAGTTGGCAAGAGAACTTTATCAACTTAGAGTGTGCCGGCATCAACAAACTCTTCTGACTAGTGAGACATGTTGGTTGAAGTCCAAGTCCATCTCGAACACCAGAGCTATCCTACGAAGAACCAAGTGAAATGATTAAACAAAAAAAAAGTAATTAGCGCACAAATGACATTGAGGGGAGAACAAAATTAAAAGCTCATTTACCAAGGCCCAACCAGACTGCGTCCCAACCCAACAATATCCTAATTCGCATCGAAAATTAAGTGTTACGCAATCAACCATATCCAGTTGCGTCGCATCCATCAAATCGCTACTGGCACAAGCTTCACATGAGGCCACCATCCACAAAAACAAAACGGAACTCAAACACATTACATCCGAAAGCCATTTAACTAATTAACGGGCGATTTTAATTGCCATCAACGGTACAGGGTGTGAGCCAACGACATCCTTAAAACTCTAATAATCCATTAAAAAGGACGACCGATTAATCAAAAATAGAACAACTAACCCCGCTACTTCTGCACTTCCGCACCTCCTTAACAAAAATCAATCAACAATAAAATTATGAGACCACAATAAAAATCCCAACCAATTAATCAGCCGTTAATACCATCGGGAAGGCAATAAAAAACGAACTAAGAGCCTTCCTAGTCGAGCATGTGTGTGTGTGTTGTGTATCCCTGAGTGGCGAATGGCGACGATAAAAAGCACGACAGGACTTCCACTACTCAACACGTAATTTACTGAATTGATGACTGACACATACTCGTACCACACACGCACTCGGCCCGATTGAAATATTTTGCGGTTTCCGCACTGGAATCCTTTCCCAATGCAACCTAACCAATAGTCATCAAATTTTCTACTCCATAAACTTAACCGCTCTCAGTGTCCCTTCTCCAACGGGAAACCTAACTCAATGGAAGTGCAATAAATAAGCATTTTTGTCATGTCTCCCAGCCAAAAGAAAGGACCCACTTGAAATGATACAAAAAAAGGACGTAACAGCAAATTGTCGAGAAGAATTCAACGCAATCAGGACCAGCACATAGAGGCATGCCATCGCACCCCACACATAAAATAAAAAAGGGATAATATCAATTTATCCTTTATGTTTCTGCAACTCTGTTGTGTAATAAGGACTCTCTCTCTCGCGAGCGCAGACACAGCACAAAAGTCCTCCCCATTAACACTGCAAACAACTGAATCAGAAAAAAAAACGTAATAATAAAAAAAGGACTAAAAAGGATACTGGTTCGGTGCGTATGTGAGTCAAACTTGCGTCGTTGCTTTTTATGGAATCACAGGGATTCACAATAAAAGGGTATAAATCGGTTACTACTATCCTGAGCCTATCTCCTTCTGTATGCGTGTGTGTGTGAGTCGATCGAATTGAGACGCAACCGCAATTATTGGTCCCAAAGATGGGCCACCACCGATAACGAATGAAATTGACTTCGATTTTTTGTTGTGTCCTCTTTTTTTACCTCTTTGCTTTGCTCCTCCTTTCACATATGATTGTCGTCTTTATCAGTTCAAATCAGCTTAATCTGAAAAAAGGATAACAAGGATGGCCGTGCCCCAGAAGTAGTGCAAATGAAGAAATTTGATTTGAGCTGATGTTGGAATTTTGTTTGACATCTATCGGAATTTTGACACTAGAACTGAGACGGTGGCGTCGCCGGAGGCAGACGACAGTTAGAGCCCTTATTTATGTGGCCCGGAAAAATAAATGTAGGGCACTCAATTCACCTGTCGACCCTCAAGGAAGGGGAATTCTAATCGATCGCTCTGCATTTATCTGATCATAAATTTTGTAACAGAATTGATCTGAGGAGGTCGTCCCTTTGTTATCCTTTCTGGATGAGGCAAGAGGCATTAGCTCGGCAGGTTTAATGATGCGGTAGGTGCTGGATGATGTCAATGATTGTAATGTGGATGATGAGGATGTTTGAGGCGCATGGCGGACAACATTGTCGGATGTCCTTTGATCATCATCTTGTTGAACAGGTGAAATTTCTTCCTCTCTCTCCGTGGAATGAGAGTTGACTCATTCAAATGATATCATTGTTCGGATGCTCGTCTGCAAGAACTTTGCAGTTATTAGGATAGAAGAAACTTTATACACCTACCTCAGGAAGTTAGCGCAGAGTCGTACATGCGTATCTTAAGTGAACTGCTCGCTTTCCTTTATGGGATAGTAACATCTACATGAACTATGATATAAGTAAGATAAGTGGATGCCTTGGAAGTCTTTCAGCTCATCGAAAAAGTGACTGTCAAGAGTCCTTAATTTGTTATTATTAAAGCAGGGCAAAGGCATGAACTCTGTCAAAAGCGGATGAGGTTGTTTCTGTCGGTTTTGAGAGGAAAATTCTTCGAGTCACTTTCGGTACCTTCTGCATAGACGGTGAGTGTAGGTGGTGATACAACGATAAACTGTACGGGCTGTACAGCGACATACACTTAGCCAGAAGAGTGAAGTTCCAACGACTGAGGTGGCTCTTTCGTGAAGAGCAGAAAGATACCAATGCTTCGGCCCGGAAGATCTTTGAGTCCACACCCGAGGGATGGCGCAGTAGCAAATTGGCGTAGGAAACTGCAGACTTTGTCAAATCCATTTTGGATCTCGCATATCCTTTTTTGCGCAGGAAGTGTTACCTTGATCAACTTTTTAACCTTTCAAGGACTAAACTGATTTTGTAACTGAACCCTAAAAAGGTGTGGGAATTCCACCCACTAATTTCACTTCTACTGCTTCGCGTTCTACCGCCGGTGTAGCGTTTCAACGCGTTAGTAACGTTGTATTTGTCATTCGCGTAGAGCTCGTTGTTTCATACCTACCTATTGGCTTTAAAGCATATCATTATGTTCTCAGGGGTTGATGACTCGCTGAGTTTCTCGTTAGTGTTTCCCTTTTGTCGAAGAAACATGGATGTTCGAAGACAGCATGATTGACGTTTTCAAAGTTATCAACCTATATGGAGCAATAATGTCATCGTGGGTATACTTATACAGGTATGATTGCAAACTTGCATGTCCCGCCAGAAGATGTGTTAAATAGTAGGACCTGTTGTAAAAGTACATCAACGCACAGTGGTCTAGCATGCAGATTTAGCGCGAAAAAATCTAAAATTATGTAAATGAAGTTATATCTGAACTTGGATTGTATTATTAAACAATTCTGAGTAAAACAATGAAAAAAATTCGACTGGGGAGCCAGTCCTACATATACTTCGCACCTTGGATTACGTTACAACAAGAAAATAAAAAGATGCGCTATATAAAAACACACACATAGCAATTAAGTTGAATTATTATTACATATTTATTTATTTTTTTAATTTAATGACAAAAAAAAAATTTCTTCAATTTCCTCAGCAATTGTTCCACAAAGAGTTGTTGCGAGAACTCGAAAAGGAGACATTTCTTACATTTTTTTAGAAAATTTTACCAAAATTTCTTTGGCATAATTTTCCCTAGGGCTTATCTTTGTTGATATACCTATATTCCATTAGATGCAAACTTCTAAATTCTCTAATCTTGTGACGGGCGTAGATGATTCTAAGAAAATTAGTAAGGAATAAATGAGCCCGTGAATGCACTTTGTTGTTTAATTTTTCTATCAAGAATTGATTCCCTAACTGTAACAGAGCAAATTTAACAGCTGCAATTTTTGTATGCTCTGCTCAAACATTATATTAAAAAAACAAAAATCCACTTCCAAAGGGCTTCACTTAAAAATCGCATTTTAATATGGAATTGGAATTTGAATATGCAATTTTTCGTGATTTTGTGAAAAATAATTACCACTCGTAGCATTATTCATGATATAATATCTATTAAAATAATTAACGCTTAAAAGTACGCCTGTTGAAAATGATATACAAACCACAACTGGTATAACACAATCCGAAAGTTGGTTGCATTGTTGCATTTAACGGGTTAATTGTCGTCCTTTTTGACTTTTTATACAACAACTAATGTCGTGTGTGGGTGCACTTCTACTTACGGTTAACAACATCAATGTTACATTTTTACATTTTTTCGCACTAGGATATTAATTTAGACCACAGTGCAACGTTTTGCCATTTCATTACCTACATATATGTACATATGTATTTCGTATTCTTTCTGATAGCCGTCTGCCTTATTTATCAAAACTATTTTTCTCATCTAGGGTGTGCTTTTAATACTACTGTGTACTGTTTTGGTAAAATATCTATGCTAAGTGTATATATTGTAAGGTCTCTTTTATTTGTGGTTGCAAGAAGCTAGGCCTTAACGCATCCTGGATGTACATACCTATTTTTTTTTTATTTTACAGAATTTTGGATATAATTACCCTATCTGTGCGAGGCCCTCTATATTAGGCTAATGTGTGTGTGTGAGATTCACTCAATTAATCAAATGTTAAAACTTAATTCTTTGTTGTTAGCCCTGTATTAACATATGAACCTGTATTGTTTATAATCCGTTTTTGTGGTAAAACTCGCATGTACAATATTGGGACTCACGTAAGTAGGATGCCCATAAAACAAACAATCTCGCATCTATTATACAGGCTCCATTTTATGCTCGTCTAGGGTTCGGCTTGCCGATGTGCGCCACCAATTTGTTCTACCTTCCTCAGGAGTTTGAGAGTAATCACTGTGGCAATGCCATTTGCAATTCCTACAATTTTAGTCTCCTTAGGCAGTGTGAGCTGTGAGACTTCAGGCTTTGGCTCTAGCTGGAACTATCGAAAGCATTTTAAATGTCGATGGGTATAACAGCGCTGCATTTTTTACAGCCATTTCTCAACCTCTTTTCCTGTACGACTTTTGTGCCTTTTCTCCTATGATTTCAAGTCTATAACTAACATTTAGATTGGCTCGTCTGGTGGCTTTTTATTTGGAAAGAAGCAATAGTCGTTCACGTTTCCACCGAGTCAGGACTGTTAGTAATGTACGTAGGCCTACTTGCTGCTGATCTCTATAAGACGTTCACTTTTCTTTCTTCTGATTAAATTGGGTTAATGGCTCTCATACTAGATGAGATTTACCCAATTTTTCAGGTGCAAGGTGAACGAAGTATAAACGGTCCAGTTCCAGACTATGTTAAATAGGTCACAAGGGCTTAAAAGAAGGCATTATGGTGAACCCTTCAATTAATCATTTCTGCATTCGAACAAATATCTTTATTGAACACAAATCAATTCGTGATTGAGTACTTGAGTCCCATTGAATAGATGGCCAAGCTAGACGCCACTATAAATCATCCCTAGCCACATGGAAAACAAATTTGTGTTTCGCCAGACAAATGTCTTACACCTTCAAGGACTGCAGACACACTCTGCCAGGTAACTAGGACAACAAAATTCAGGTTGAAATGCAAAATTCAACAAATCGATTGTTGTGCATCGTAACATCAGTCCGTCAGTTAGCCATCTTATCGTCATCGGAACAGCAGGGAGGAGATATCAACATGACCGACAGAAACACACACACAAGGTGCTCTGTTTCTCGATTTATCTTTATGTCCACTCTGTGTACACAAAATGACCGTTTTGTTCGCATGCAGAGTTATTTATTATTTTCATGAACAGAATTCATTTTGTGTTTTTTTTTTATCTCACCCCATGTGTGCAATGTGCAGAACGATGTGTTTTTTGTATTTTCAAAAATTTTTACGAGTTCTCAACTAAAATCGCCATCGAGATGGGTTTTCTCAGAAGCCTCTGGAGTACCTAGAACATAAAAACTAATGATCCACAAATTGATGTTCGCACAGTGCGTACTGATAGACAGCGGGACAGGTGCAAATGGCCCAAAACCAATACTGAATACGAGTGGTCTGAGTGGCGACTTTCCACTCAATTGAACTGCAATTGCAATCCATTTCAGAGGGGTTCCCTCACCCCTTCAAGTGGATGGTCAAAATCAAATTAACAATTAACGTCGACAAATTGGCATCAAACCCTTTCGATTAGTTCAACTCTTCCAGCTAAATATGCAACCCTTCTTCAAAAGGGTTACGTGCAACCCCTATACGATGGTGTTGCCAGCAAAAAGGGTTGTTTCCGCTGTCACGTCGTTGACTCTATTAGGGATCAATTAAGTGCACTAGCGGATCACTCCAATTCCATTGTGATAAATTCTCACTTAATAACTGAGGGAAGGGTTGAAAGGGTTGGTTATTGGTCGTCGATGCGTTTCAAGAAGGGTTATCCGGACCGTTTTGCATTGTTTATGATGCAATTATACTTTGACGTATATTTGTGTACTTTGTGGTGTTGTCACGATTATAATGTTAACAACTGATGATGACAAGAAAAAAGGGTTAAATGGATATGAGTATACAGAGGGTGTGGGGAGAGAAAGGGTTGGTTACTCAAGAATGGCATTTGTAAAGAGGGTATGTGAGTGTTAACTCTGACTCTGACTTCTTTGAATGGTTGTATGTTGGTGAGGAAGATTTTCGAGCATTTAATGTGCTTTTTCATGGTTTATTGTGTTATCGCTGTGGATTTGTGGTTAGTGCGTTCGACTGCTTTCCGAGCTGTGTAGGTTCGAACCACAGCAATATTCACCAAACATTTTTCGTAGCGCTGTCTGTCGTCAAATCGCCGAGAGTTTAATTTGTCATAAAGCAGCTTCTCTATCCGCAATTCGAGCTGCCGCTTTGTAGAGATGATCATCGTCAGCTACATATACAAAGTTTTTTCATGGCGAACGTATATAAAACCTAACGTCTCAAATTCCAATCTTCGGAAGACTTTAACCAGACTGCGGGGTATTACTGCTCGTTGCCATTAAAGTGAGAGTCTAAGACTAGAAGATACGATTTCACTAGTTTTCATCAGCTTTCTGTCCTTCTGCCCCGTCAAAATGATTTTTTCATGTTCACTTTTTCTTTGAATTCTTTGGCGCAATAGTGTCTGAACTGTAAAGAAATAAATAGATTGCGTGACAGCTCTAAATGAGCCAAGGTCTAGCTTCTCGCAACCATTCATGTTATGTGTGTTGTATTGTTCTCACGAATGGAAGGGACCAAGAATTGATTGCCGACTCCGAACGGCGAATTGAGAAGCTTTTTCATGACAAATTGTACTCTTAGAGGTTTTTCATTCCCCAACAAAAGGTTGTGCCGCAAAAAATGCTCGGTGGATATGGCTAGGGCTTGAGCCCAAGGAGCTCGCATAGCAGTCCAAATAACTAATAACTGAGCTACGCCGACCCGAACTCTGAATTCTGCTTAGCCTAAAATACGTACAGGGATTTCTTCGGTTCATGGGCAATAGTATTCAGTCCCCAAGAAGAAAATATGCTATCTTCAAGCTGTGATGACTGAAACCTCCATCCGGCATCCTGCTGTGTCTCAGAATCGCTGTGCCTTAGAAACGCACTGCCCCCAATCTTAGACCACACATGATGCGACACTCATTGTATCTATCAGCTGTATAAACGGCGAAAGAGCAGTCTTAAAGGGAGTTTAGTGAGAAATTGACAACGACATGTTTTGAGAGACCAACCACTGACTAAGAGAAAGAAGGTTAAATATCATTGAAGGAATCAAATCCAAATGTGGTGCACTTTCCGAATGTGGATGGAGTGTCAAATCTCAAACAGCCCACTGAGGATGGTCTTGGGAAGATTAAAAATAGACTCACGGTAGAGGAAGTCACTTTGTCGATCGAATTTCTGAATGTAGGCAAATCTGCTTGTGGTTCCGTCGAGGTCTGGCGGCTTCAAGGCGAAGTAGGCCCGGTGTGCGAAAAACGTAAACAAAAGGGATTTTGGATGCGTTACAGAGATTCCACTATGGGCTGCTCGGCTGGGTTAGAGATAATAAGAAGGTGAGAGATTTCATTCGATGGTGCAAGTTGCGAAAAATGTGCTGGCTGCACATCAGCGTAACATTCCTTGCACACGAGAAAATGGGTATCCATGAGGAGTTCCAGAGATTCTACATTGTATTCTATTCATAGCCTATGGATTAGAGTGAGGTAGTCAGTAAAGATTTTAGCCGTTATATTCTAAGTAGTAACTTTTTTCTTTTATTTAAAAAAAAAAAAAGAACCTTCCCTTATAGCTGACATTGCGACCAAGCAAGATCTATTGTGTCACCGGTCTACTTAGCCGAAGTTGAGTATGTCCTTAGTAGCCGAGTTCCTAAACTCCGCCAAGGAACAAAATTCCCTATGAAAGAGTCGTTTGCGTAGCCAATATTATGCCGGACATTCACAGAGAATGTGCTCAGAGGTTTCCTTCTCTTCCAAACAGAACCGACACTCTGTATCTGAACAAAGGTTTAGTTTGTTGAGATGATATCTTAATCCACAATGGCCGGTATAGGAAGTCCACGGGCTTCCTCATGTTGTTCCTGTTAAGGTTTAGAATTTCCTTGTAAGAAAAGGGCTTTATAAGGTTCTTGGATTGCCTTAGCCTGGGGACATTTTCCCAATGCTCTAAGCGAAGTTGGTCTTCCCGGTTGCTTAACAAAGCTGTTGCGGTAGCCCAATTAACGCCACAGAAGGGTTCCGGTTCCAAGAGCGCGGAAGCTGAACCGGTCATAGCCAAGTCATCCGCAGTTTCATTGCTTATAATGCCATGGTGGCCAACCAAACTTGACCTTGTTGTGTCTGGATAGTGATTGTACGGTATCGTAGCAGAACTTGACATAGATTCCACGAAATGGGATGTCAATGCTTTAAGTCCCGTCTGACTATCTGAATAGATATGTACAGGGTTTTGCAATAAGAGCGCTACAAAAGTTTTTTTAAATAAAACAAAAACGGTTTTGGATATCAATGAAATTCTTTATTCCTGTGAAAGTACGTTCGATGCCATTATGTATGGAACTCGATTTCTTTTGCATGGCCACCACGGGCACGCTTGCAGAAGTGCAGACGCTGAACCCAATTTTCGACGGTTTTCAAGCATAAATCGGCCGATACTGCTGCAATTTCACGTTCCATATTCGTACGAAGTTCATCAATCGTCGCTGACTTGTTGGCATAGACCATAGACTTGACGTAGCCCCACAGGAAATAGTCTAACGGCGTCAAATCGCACGACCGAGGCGGCCAAGCGACTGGACCATTTCGTGAGATAACACGTTCTCCAAACTTGGTTTCCAATAAATTGATTGTGACATTCGCTGTGTGGCTTGTGGCGCCATCCTGTTGGAACCACATGTCCTCCAAGTCCATATCATCCAATTGGGGCCAAAAATATTCGGTTATCATTGAACGGTAGCGATCCCCATTCACAGTAACGTGCCGGTCTTGATCATCACGGAAGAAGTACGGCCCAATGACGCTGCCGGCCCATAAACCACACCAAACCTTAATTTTTTCGGGATGCAATGATGACTCATGGAGTACGTGTGGATTGCTGCCTGACTAATACCGCATATTTTGTTTATTGACGAAGCCATCCAGCTAGAAATGTGCCTCATCGCTGAAGATGATTTTTCGATGAAAATCCGAATCATTTTCAAGTTGTTGCTCAGCCCAATTCACGAATATACGACGCTTCTGGTGGTCAAGCGGCTTCAGTTCTTGCGTCAATTTAATCTTGTAAGGATGTAGGCCAAGATCTTTTCGCAAGATTCGCCACAGCGACGTCACAGAGATGTCCAACGCTTGAGAACGACGTGTGAGAGACACATTTGGGCTTTCTGCAACTGAAGCCTCAGCGGCAGCAATATTCTCGACACTACGGGCACTTCTTTGTCTCACTGGCACGGGAACATTTTGTACTGTGCCTGTGGATTCAATTTTTTCCACTAGACGCTCAATTGTTGATCTGCTAGGACGATTATCACGACCATAAATTGGACGTAGCGCTCTTAACGTTGAAGCCACTGACTCCGCAATTCGGTAGTAAATTTTAATAATTTCGACTCGTTGTTGGCTCGTATATCTTTCCATAATGAAATGGCAAACCTTACTAAAGAGAAATGTCAAAAAACCGCAAGAAAAATATGGCGTCGTTTGCTGTCCCTGTCGCTCTACTTTTGTAGCGTCCCTATTGCAAAACCCTTTATTTTTGCGCCCCTTTATCCAGGTTTATCCTGGCGCAGATGTTAATAGCATGGATTTCAGCATGGAACACGCTGTGGTACATCCCCATTGTTAGCGAGACTTTAGTGTTGGGTTCAGTCAGTAAACAATACCAAACATCCTGGCTCTGATACGAGTTCTCAGATACACCAGTCAACATAGTCTAAAACTGTACTCTCTGGCCATAACGTCGGAGATAGTGCAGAATACGTCCGTACTTGGAATTAAGCGAAGTATATTCAGATGATCCATAAGATTACCTGATTTATACTTGTGTTCTAGCTGCAACTTTATAGTACAATGGGCAGGCGTCTTCCTAGTGAAGATTTGTAGAGGTGTGAGCCTGCTAACAGCCTCTATGGCTGAAGTGGGGCAGGTGCGCATAGCACCTGTAACACAGGGACAGTTAATTCTTTCTAGCTTCTCATACTTCATTGCCGTTTTTCGTTCACGTACTTTTGGCCTCCAAACAATGGCCGCGTATGTTATCATGGGTCTAACTAAAAGGTGTAGACTAGTTTAAAAATCACTAATTTGCAACGTGGATGGGGATACCGCCAGCCACGTCTGACATATAATTCTCTATCTGTTTTCGCTGTAGATAGCCATCGTTAAATTGGGCGCTAGGCATACGAAACCGCGATATAAATAAGGTTCGTCGGCCCGCAGCTCAAGCAACAAGCCCCAACCATTTTTCCCCAAATGGTACACTTGCCTTGCTTCCGTTTCGCCTCTACTTCCGCATTTTTTTGCTTTTGTTTCTGTTGTCCATCTCATTCTTGTTGCAATGCATGCATCAATGTATGCACATATCAGTGCGGCAGTCTATTCACTCTTGAAAAGAAGAAAATTAACGAAACAAGACATAGGCATGATGTGGCGATGTGACTGACGAGCTGCCGGCTGAGTACTGACTAACCGTCTGATAGCTATACAACTTGTCTCCCAACAATTGGAAAATGTCAGCCAGGAAAAAATTAAAAGTTGGCTGAACGTCTTATGTGCTGATGGCCTGACGTCAGCCATCCTCAACCATTTTGGTAAATTTGGTTGATGGTGGCTGACGACTTTGGGATAGATTTAGCTGAGGAATTGTCAAGGTAATTTGGCTGACCGTGTAATATTGCGTTTGAAGGGAAATTGCGGAACATGTGCAAAAGCGAAAGGCAACTCAGTTCTATAAACAGACCGTCCAAAGGAAGCCCGGAAGGTGAAAAGGCTTGGTTTGTACACTCCTTGTTCTTGGATAAAGTAAGACAGCTCAGTTAGTTACTCGGCCGAAAACTGGACTCACCTTGGAATCAACCACAACTTATTTCAGCGCCGCCCCTGCCTAAATTTTTTTCGGTAGAGTCGAATCGGTAGAACCATCCTCCAATAAGATGGAATGTTCATGAGGATTAAGAACTGATCTTTCAGTTCTCCCAAATTCCCTTTGCATTTGTCATATGACGTTTAAAAAAGAAGAAAAATAAGAGAGGATGCCGTTGGATATTTTATAGTGAAAACCTTAAATAGTGCTACCAACTTCAATAACCAGGAAGCATTATAAAACGAACCGCAACACTTAATTCCCGATAAGACAAACTACTGGCCTGATCCTGCATACATTTCATCCTTGTTATCGTCACAGCAAGCGATGTCCTGCAACGAACACCCAATTATCCAATTACACTCACAAGCACCTGCTGACCCCTTGTCACATTCCAACAAAAAAAGGAGTCAAAACTACCTATTTTCTCCCAAAACCCGCTGCTCATCCACTTATTATGTCCACTCAAAACAGACAGGACCACAAGAAACGAAAATTAAACACCAACCCAACGCATATATTAATTTGAGTATCGCGGACGTTCCACTTGGTTAGACATTCATTGTTAGTCACTCGTGGGTACAAGTCCACCGGCGATAAGGAGACGTCGCATATGATGGACGCCGTGCATTGTTCCATGCTGTTGCATCCTGTTGAGCTCCTTCTCCGCGTGTTGGTTCCCATTGTTTTCAATAGCTCTGCTAAAAATTACAAAAAAAAAAAACAGAAAACGCCGGGCGACAATTAACAATTGCTATGCAAATGACAGCACCGACTCACATTTTGTCGGTTTGTCCTGACTAATTAAAAAGCAAGGACAACGGTGGACGAACAAAAAGCAGAAAAGCTGAAAAAAAAAACTTAAGGATAACAACGAAAACTTTAGATAAATAATGTCCATTCGTGCGATTTTTAATGAAAGCAAACTCATTTCGGTGGAAAATTTAGATAGCGCCGCTCGCATTCATTACGCCGAACTTGGAAGCGATATACCGCCCCGAACCTATCGCCTCCCACACTGAAAGCATGACCTGAAGGCAGGAAGGAGGATTCTTTTGGTGCTTCCACTGTCATTTGTGTGGGCTTCGCGTTCTTTTTTTGGCTATGCCTCCACACTAAATCAAACCGGACTAGAGGGAGACAACGTTTACAAAGCACACCTCACTACCGTGCCTTGGATGGTGACTAAGAAAAAAAAAAGAAACGGGACAACGACGAAGGAATCCTTATCTCCGCTGAGAAAGAGTACCCATACACCCCACACCACGCTGTCCTTTGCAAAGTCCTTGAGAGAGGACGCGAAGACAAAAGCCTTTATTTAATTTAATTTTTCTCTCTCCCCTGCCGCACCGCTGCTGTTCGCCCGTGTGTCCTCTGTAAGGATTCCATTCATTTTTTCGGAGAATAGGAATTTATTCAAATTCTTTGGGTTTTTTTTTCGTCCTTAGTCCTTGCTTTACTTTACTTTTCCTCTGCAGTTTTTTAGTTGGCGTTGTCATTATTCATCAGCAAAGATTCCTTTCAAGCGCCGTCCGTTCGTCCTGACGTTTTTGTTTCCAGTTTCTGTTTCCCGTTGCAGTTTTTCTTCTTTTTTTTTTGTTTTAATGGGGGGAAAATTAAAATTGGCCACGATTTTTCCTTGTCCATTGTTTCATTTTTTATGAGAGCTGGGGAGCCTTTTCTCTTTTTTTTGGGGAAACATTTTTTGCGTATTCTTTCGCGATGGAATATCCTTTTATTCGTCTCAGGCCCATTGTTTGCGTGTCCTTTCTTTTGGGAGAAGAAGCACTTTTTTTTGTTGGTCCTTGGGAAACTCGCTGCCTGTGTAGTCCATCATGATTCTCGGGAAATATTCAAAAGAAGTGAATCCAATATTTCATGGAAACGTTTTTCTTTTCCCATGGATAGGCTGGACCGGTTTAAAAGTTGGAAAAGGAAGGATAAAGCGCGTTAGTATGGATGGGGTAATCAAGACCTGAAAAAGCAAGATTAATTGGTTAATTTCTTTTAATTAAAGTAAATTTTGGGACGAGTTGTAAGCGTGATAGCAGCATAAGGACTTGAACTTGAATGTAGTGGAAGCAAAGCTCTCATGTACAACTGCGCGGTATATATTGTTTTGCATATTCTTGTCTTGATCGGAGTTTCCTAGTTTTAGAGAGATTGATTCGAGTTTCGTTGCACTGGTCAAGTAAAACTCGAATTAGCGTCCACTTCACTTGGTCACCATCATTCAGTCAGTGGGTAGATTCTGAGGACGATTTTGAAGAAAATGGCTTTTGTGACTATATGCTCAATGGCAACGAATTACTCGCTAATCTCAACGTGACGTTGTTGATGATGAAGAGAATAATTTCGAAGCCGGCAGCGTTGAGAGTTCAGAAGTGCCAACTTTAGACTCAAACCTACCTTAACCAACACGACCGTCATTTTCGACAACCATTACCAGGAATTTAAAAAGAGAAAAAATCAAATCGATTTCCAATTTGTTGAAAATCAAAAAATTCTTACTACCAACAGCTAACTAACTGGTTGTATTCAAGAGCTATCAACTCCCCTAAGTTATTTTAATTACTTTTCACAGATTAATAGTATAGTAACCGAATCAATTTTTTGCATTAGAGAAAAAAAACATCCAAACCGGCATTGACAAACGCTCCTGTCACAAATTTTTGGAAATATGTATTCTAACATCAGTAGGACAAGTGTCAAATATTCGGCTCCATTGGAGTCCTGTTAGGAACATGATGTCCATTAACGAGTTCGAAAATATTCGCAGATCCCTGCACTTTAGCACAAATAGCAACATGTTTTCATGTCATCACCCAAATCACAACAGTTTTCATAAAATAAGGCCACTCCTAAACGTTACATGAACAGATACGTGACTTTTGCATAGAGTCAAAACAACGAATTCCGATGAGAACAGGGAGTCCGAAGAAGTTCGAAAACGAAGCACAGTATCGTAAAAACAGTAAAAAGTATCGTTTGTCACGCTGAAAGTTCGTGTTCAATTCCTGATGTCGGAAAGCTGATGTCGGAAAGCTGTGAAAGCTGATGTCGACTCTACTGCAAAGACATAACACTGGCAGTAGAGTGTCATGGCTTGAAGGGTTGATTGAGCTGACCATGTTTATAGTATCAGGAGATTCGAAAAAATCGTGTAAATTATAGCAGTGTCAAACCTCACCAATGTCGCCCACTAATCTGGACACCACCCTCGGACACCATTAAAACTTAATACTACCTGAGTTTCGAACTAGAGCACCTTGCTCGCGCTGTATTCATTACTGCTTGGAGCGCAAGTGGATTATAAAAAAAAATAAGAGCAACTCATTTAAAGGTTTAGATCTTTAGAGCCACACCACATGGACGGGCCAAATCCCCAGTGGTTTTGGGTCTGAATGAAATACAAGGTGGCGAAATTGTCTTCACTTGATTTTCTCAGGCAGTCACTTTGTTTATACATACATAAATAAAAAAAATTAGTTCTGTTTGTTGATGATGTTTATTTATACATATGTACATATTGGCGCGAAGAGTGACCTTCGCTAAAATTAAAGCACATTCTGGGTCGTTCGCCTGCATTTTCCATGACTTTTTTCAAAAGTTCTGGTGACAAATTCTTCACTTCTTGTCGGATGTTCCCCTATAGGGTCGCCATATAGGCTTGCGACAAGCTTGGTGTAGAGGGTCCACTGTCGCCCATGCTATGTGCGGAATTTGGGGCAGCGGGAAGTCATTGATCATGGTTTTGCAGCGCTCACAAGACACAGTAACAGCATTGCTAACGCCATCTTCAAAAAAAAAAAAAAAATTGGGCAAATCACCTTTCCTTCGTAAAGCACCAAACAGTTACTTTGAGAGGATGTAATGGCTCTTCGCGTCTCGGAGAGCGAATGGAATGTAAGACCTTGAGCGCAGCCAACAAAAGTTGGAATTCGCTTACCACCTAATATATATCGAGGAAGTTTTGGTCAAATTACGACAAAGCCAAAGGTGGGATGAGGTCGAGTGCTTTCTGTCTCATCAACCCAGATACCTAACATAACCTTATGGCTCTTCCCAGAAGCTATAGTCTTACTTATTCGCATCCGGTGGAAATGCTACTCGTCGCTCATGATGATTTTTAATGGAAAATCGCGGTTGTGGATTAGGAGGCTTTTATGTAACTGGCTGCAATTCGCACATACACCCCAAAGATCTCAGACTGATTAGCCTATCATTATTCCTTTTAAAAACGTTTGAAAGGATGATTGATATCCATCTTCTCACAAATATCGACCCCAAAATGCTTTCTATTTCTCAACATTGTAAGGAATAAATAATAGTGGCCTTTCTGGATATCAAAGGAGATTTAACAACGTCTTACTAGAGGGGATTATCTAGGCCATGAGTAAGTGGATCAATTTAATGATGAATAGCAGGATTATCAACACCAAGCTAGGTGACGCTTGCGACAGAAGGTGTTTCAATAGGGGCACTCCGGAAGGTGGTGTTCCGTCTCCCCGTCTCTAGAACCTAATTATGAATTGGTAAATCTGGCCTTCAATACACCATAAGCGTGATGACATCTCGGAGGTACTATATATAGGTCCCATTACCGGCAGACATGCCACTCGCCTGGGCGTTCCTGCAAATGATTTCTGTAGAAGCTACAGGGACGAGGGAGAGGAGGAGATGATCCTCCATCCCTCCGCGCTCTCTCGCAAAAGACACAACAATCGTGGGGCCTAAACTTACATATGGAAGCCTTGTGTGATGACAAGCTTGCAGCAAAACCACCAACCTCAATGCCATCAACGTGCATTGCAGCTACAATTTCATTAAGAACCACGAAAACAGCAAGAATAAGGGTTATTCTTAACCTGCTTCTGCAGAAATCTGCGCACAGAATTTTCTTGAGAATCAAATAGCTAGAAGTCGAGCACGACGGGACATACTCAGATCCTTCGTTGCCAAAACAATTTAAGGCTTAGTACGGATTACTTTTGTAGCGACTGCGAAGACGAGGAAATCCATCAAAACACGATTTACTCTGACGGTGTCCAAGGTTCTGCCATAAATTCGCTTCATCTTGTAATTGCAGGCTTCATGTGCCTGAAGCTCAAGCTATGCTCTTAGTAGTCAATAGTTCGATGACTTACACTAAACACAACGCAGATTATTAGTTTGCATAGACATGTCTTGAAGCTAGGCTGGTAAATGCTAGTGCGATCAAGCTGTATATGTACATAAATAAGTTTGTAGACAGACCTAAGACCATGTGAACAGAGTCGTTAGCTTTAACACAACAAGTCGTTTAGAAAGTCTAAATCTTAGATTTGTGCAAAGGTCGGACATTCTTTTCAAATAACTGGTGATCGTAAAATAACATAGCAATCTCAGAAGCTCGAGAAGGCTTCGCAACAAGTCGGAAGTGAAAAAGGTTCAACTCTGTTCAAGTACGTGCACGTAATGCTGTTGTAACTACTTTTATTGCAACAACATGCAATCGAAAGGAATCATAAAATATTTAGAAATCCTTCCGTGTATTGATGTCGTTAATTTGTCGAATGAAGTTCGCGAGTTCTGTGCTGTCCTTCAAGCAAAATTGAGAGATATTCTCCCGAAATCACCCCAATCGATCGACTTCTCCCATTAATGAAATGAATGAATGGGCACACACATCACATCAGCATTCTTGTATCCTTTCTTCGATTGCTTTGCTTCTGCCCTAGTGGCAGATATCACGACAATAACAACAAAACACACATCAGGCAAAGTGCACAGTAAAGATCTCGGATAAAAGAAACGAAAAATCAAAAGGAAACTAGCCGGAGCAAGGAGAAGAAGCTATAACACGGTCCTGGCTGACGGCGACAGAGATAGAGGAGACGAACGAGACACCAATTCTCGTTTGATTAAATTGCCAGACACAGTCAACCCACGACCAAAATGACGACGACGACGAGGACGACGACGAAACAGACTCACTCTCACACCACACCACGCAAGGAGTGAACCAGTAAAAGTGAAAGGAGAAACGAAAGTATTTGCCAATAGCACACACGATTTTTGCGAAAATGATTGTCAAGGATTCTCCTGGAATAGTTTTACGAGGAACCACCACGTACATTGTAAGCCTTCCTGCCTCCGTGTGTGGGTGTGGTGGATGTGGTGTAACAATAATCATAAATGCTACTGTTGCTTCCACAGGACCATAATCATCAAAGGATATTGTTATGGTGTTTCGATATTGTCTCGAGGATTATTAAAGGAATTGCGTTTGCGTTTGGCTCCATTTTGTTGTTGCTTTGCTATTGGACGCTTGTGGAGCTCTGATTTAAGGGTTGTCAATTGCGAGAAGGATGTTTGATGGGAAGATCGGAGATGTGTGTTGGATTTTTATGATATCTGTTGTGTGCTGTCTTATGGGGCATATGTCAAAGAAAGGACATCTTTCTCTATTGCCACTCTGGTTGAGAGAGACACAAACACACATATTCGAGGTCAACACATAACAATGTCATCCTTATTTTCGAAGGATATAAATTTGATTGCAAATTTTTATGATGATGCAAGTGGTGTAACATGGTTAATTACTTTCGAGCGAGGAGGAGGAAAAAGGATGTGCGTGCAGATGAATAAGATAAGTGTTTGGCTCCGTGTGCGACAGTGTGTGTGTGTGTTATCGCCGTAAAAAGAAGTGTTGGAGAGTTTTTATATCTCTCCGGATGGAAGGAGCATTATTGTGGATGACAATTTGGTTTTGCAAATCCTTTATTCGAATGATTATCCTATCTGAATGGAATGGTAAATTGGAATAAAAGGAACTATATGTATGTATATACAAATACAGATGTATGCACGTAATGTCCTAGCTCATAGTAGTAGAGGGGGGTTTGTTCTATTGAGTTGTAGTGTCCACTGTAAATAAGTTTTCTTGAAAATCGCTTATTCGCAGAAAATTTTTAAGACGCTGTAAGCTTTGATTCCTTTTTTGCTGACTGTTTGTAGTCATCGAGGCGTAGATGCAACAAGTTTCTTTGTGACTTTTGGGGTAATCATCACCCAACATTCATATCTACACAAACATTAGCCATTTTTTATGGCCAGTTGGAGGTGTAGTAGTTCGAAAGTCAGGTGATATTTGGTTTCAATATCGTCCGAATGATGAGCCTAGACTAACAGGGTACATGTAGAATGTTTGCTTTTGCTTATTATTCACGGAAGTTTTTTCCAACCTCCTGATTTCATCATCATTTTCAGTTCGATTAAATCTTCAAGCTATGTATGGCTGTTTTCAGTAGAGTTGGTATCAGCATTCGCACTTAATCGGTTCTATTTATTTGTTAAGAAAAAAATATTTCTTACATTTGAAGTTGAGTCCGTGTTGCGAGTCAGGATTAGGCCACGGGGGCAACTTCGGTGCAGGTGAAGAAGACGGCGGCACGCTTGCGGTTGCTCGGCTCAACTCGTTGGGGAAGGGAGGGGGGTGGTTCTTGTCAACCCCACCTTGCATCAACTGCTCAGCACACAAAATCTCGTGCCAAGTAAATAAAAAAACTAACTGGTAGAAAAGAAAGTCCCTAGCTCGGCTTGCTCAGTCGGTAGAACATGAGACTCTTGATCTCAGGGTCGTGGGTTCATGCCCCACGTTGGGCTCCATACCGGTGCCTCAGATACTTGACGAGTGTCATTCCTGGTCCTTTCGGTCCTTATCACAACTTCTCATCTGGTAAACCAAATGGAAGGCTGGCCACGACTTCCAAGATCAGTTCCAACACGGACTAAGCTTCGAGACTTCCGCTCACGCATCACGAAGAATCGGGCCTTGACCTAGATTCTCCGGTAGCTGCAAGCAGTTGAGCCTCTCCACTCGGTCCCGCTCTTTGCATCCTCATAGACGTCCGACTTCCTCACGAGATCCCCTGGCTGAAGCCTGAGGACGGGACAACTGTCTTCAGTCTGTGAGGAAACAGAAAGCTTGAACAGTCCTTGAACAAAGAAGAAAGTTATAAAAAGGAGAAAGTTAGAAAATTTGAAATATAAAAAGCCTAAGTGTAGAAGAGGCTTTGCGGGTCCAAGGCAATGAACATCAGATCACCACCCTGGAATCACAATTTCCTCTAGCCGGACATTACGGTAAAATCCTTTGGGCGCCAGCCATTGGTTGTGCCGAAAGGCATGAAGAGTGGGCTGGCCAAACTTTGCCAACAACATCTGGTATGATTCAGGTTCTTGACGAACCTTTGCCTCAAAGAGGCATGGAAAGGGACGGTGCGCGTAGGGTTAAGTTAGGTTAGAGTTAAGATAGGTTAGGCGTAGTTGTAGGGCTCTAGCTTTAAGTGTTAGATTAGCTTAGGTTTGTTAGGTTAGTTTCGCGGCTCTCTATTCTGTCTTTCTCCAGGGCATTGGCATATATCCTTGGGCATAGATTCTTTTCTCTTCAATTTTCTCCTTCTTCTATCTTTTTTTGTCCGTCTGTGGTCTGACTTAGGGAATTAGGGACTTTCTTTTCTACCAGCTAGTTTTTTTCTTTACTTGGCACGTGCCGTCGTCTTCTTCACCTGCACCGAAGTTTCCCCCGTGGTCTAACCCTGTCTCTCAACATCCGGAACCTTCAGCTTGAATAGCTACACCAAGGCAACTCAAATTATCAGAAATCGTACCTATTGTTAGTAGACTTATATAGTAGAAGCCCTAGAGCCCTCAAGCGATAACAGGACATAAGTTTAAGAGTAAGGTTCGTCAGGTAAAGGAAATTCTGAAAAAATAAAGATTCGTGGCCAGATTTTTGGTCTCCAATTCTTTACAAAATACTGAGAAAAAGCCAAAATCCGGTTATCAGCTAGGTCTCATCCAAGGACATCTACAGACCTACTTAACACGCATAAATCAAATACAACATACGTACTCTAGAACAATTACTTAAAAAAATCCAATTTTTGTTTTGATTTCCGTTGCGCAGTTCCTCTTGAGTTGAAATTTTCCTCCCTCCGAAGAAATCCCTAAGGTATTCCCCTTTCGATTCGCAGAACGGCAAACCTTCCCTTGGTTTTGTTGATGAGATGTCCTACTGTTCCAGTAAAAGTTCACAAATCATTGATGTAATTGAGCTTTAGATGGTTTTCTTTGGTTTGCTGTGAAGGAGTTGGGGACACTCGACATAATTGAAAGGATGACACATGAAAGTAAGTGTGGAATGGGAAAGTCAGTGGTTGTGGGATTGGTTGATGACGTTTTAGTTTTTATTTTCTTTTGCTCTAAAACAAGAAGGGTGGATGGAGTATTAATTCAATGATTGGTTTTGGGAAGATTTTCTTTTCCTTGTATGATAAGCATATCACTATAGTGGTTTACGAAGAACTCTATGATACCTACATATTTGAGATTTATAGTCACATCAATTCAATGAATCTGGGAACTTCGTCAATCGGTTGTATCCGATGCAAGGAGTTTCGCTCTCATCGGCTTTCATATCCATGAATAAGATATTAAAATATAAGAGAGCCTACAGGCGGTATCCCCACGTACGTATGCACGTATGTATCTGTGTACCACCGCTCCTCGACACCTCAAAGCAAAGACATTGGCAGGACACTCAGCGGCAATACTGAAGGCCCTCGACTTCGTATAGAGGGCACCGAAAAATGATCGAAGAGATCAGAACGATCATAAGCCATCAGAGCGATTTAAGAGACAAGCAAATCAGCTTTGTCAACAATTTTAAAACTGAATTTCTTGGGCACCCACCAACGAAACAAGAAACCATGACGGGATAACGGTATTCACGGACCCCTCCAACATCGCAGGCAACTCCGGTGCTGGCGTATATTGTCATAACCCAATGGTAGAGTTTGCGATTCATCTATATCCCTTCGTCACAGCATTTGAAGCAGAAGTCATTGCCATTTTGAGGAGAGCTGAAGTTCTCTTGGAACACCACACCTAAAGAAGGAAAATAGAAATCTGCTCTGATAGTCAAGCAGCACTTAAAGTCATCACAAATCCAACATCCAGATCTCATCTGGTCAGGGAATACAAAGACAAACTCAACAGGCTTGCCAGTGACAACGATGTCCGCCTTGTCTGGGTACCGGGTCACGAAGGCGTCTCGCGGAGAGAAAATGCCGATGAGCTGACAAGAGAAGGAGCGTACGCAATAGAACGAACCGCTGAGAACACACTGGAAGTCACAGTAATAATAATTAAAACAGCAACCAACGAGAGGATGCAAAAGGATTTCGAGGATTACTCGGCAAACCTTCCGACGTGCAAAGTGGTTAGATCACTCGTAAATAAACAAAGCAACCTGCTCACCTAGGTTCAAGTAGAGAGTAATAGAGTCTGATTGTGGGTCTCATCACACGACACATTATCTCAATAAAAAAATGCATAGACTGGGCCTCGCTGAAACAGAGAAATGTAGAAACTGCGAGGAAAAAGAAGAAGATCTCGACCACTTCCTATGCCACTGCCCAGCCCTAGCAAGAATGCGGCAGAAGACCCTGGGGTCCATGTGGATACCGGACCTGAAATAACTCAAGGACAAAAGGATTGGCGGCATCCTGGCCTTCATCCAAGAAACAGGGAGATTCGCCAGACCACACGTATACCAGTGTCAACTCCATAATTGTTTCCACCTTCCCTATATCCCTCCCAACATAAGTCTCAAACCAAACCTATCCCTGCAGATTCGACGATTAAGAGAGGGGAACACAACGGGCGTGACTGAGGCCTAGGTAAGGAGCCCTCCACTCACCCTCATATACCATACCATACCATGTACCACGCCACCTGTGCTGGTGAAGGGTGAAAGTTGTCAACAAAGGGAAATCTTTTTAACTCTTTTTTTAAACGTAACGCGAAAAGCGAAGGGGCGATAGGTCATTGGTCCAGAAAATTCTTTCTTTTGACAACTCATTTATTAAGATTGGTGGCTTATGGGAGCTCCTGCTTAAGGGTTTCCATTGCATGACACCCCAAACTTTTTGTAAGGCGAAACTGGGCATTAGTACAATGCATGCGCCGCTGCAAAGTCTGCAGTTGTTATCTTCCACCATCCACATTTTCTTAAGTGACCTCTGAAGTTTCCATGGTCAGTGGATGACACAACAATCAATTGGAAAGTTTCTCGCGTGAGGCTTGGAACTTTTTTGTTGATGCAGCAGCAGACATTTTATCGTCGTTTTGGCTTGTCTGCATTTTGCCTTGTTTGCCCACATTTTTGAGTGCATATTCGTGACCCATTCATATATTGTGCCCCTTTAAATCCTCTCCCTATGGTAGGAAATGGTTCGGGTCCACAAAACTCCGAGGTCGACCCCTGATTCGCTAGAACATATGCCTATTTATTTCTTTAGATTCCTACATGTTCTTTAATCGAAGCCAGAGTCAGTGTCATTTTCTGGACACACGTCAGTGATTGCTAGTGATGATTACAGTCTGACTTATTCTGACTTAATGATCACAACTTGATAATCAGTGCGATTAGGATTTACCTTCTATTTCCCTGATTCTCTTGGAAGTGATCAAGGGCATTGATCAGACCCAGCATCTCAGTTTAGTATACTGAGATTTTTGTCTTCAGACTAGGATGACAAGTAGGATTAAGTTCCTTCGAGAAATAACGTGCTACTATTTTGCCATCAATCAGCGATCCATCAATCAACCTTTCGGTGACTTTCGCTCTTCTCGTCGCGTCCATGAACATATCAGGATCATGAATATCACTTTTAACAAGCTCGAAAATCCTCCTATGTTCATATGTGGGTCCACATCAGAGCCAATTGGAATTCTGGTGCAAGCGAAGTACTGTGGTGTTTTTTTCTCTATCTATCCATTGTACTTTTTCAGTCGATTCTCCGTGGTGATTTGCGATCTTTTAGGCCACCACACCACTGAAGCATAAAGTAATCGTAGTGTAAATTCAGTATTCTGACCTCGGTGATATGCGCCACGAATGTCCATGTAGTCTTTACTGGTATAACGCGCTCTTCACCTATTGAATCTTGTGATTGACGTGGTGGTTCCAATTGAGTCTGACACAAGGTACATCCTCAAATATTTAGACCTTTGATTTCCGGTTCAAAAGGCGTCATAGGTTCAAATTCCAAATTTATCCTTGTCTTGGCGAAGATGGTCATTGCTGCACTTCACCACTCAGAAAGCATTCCTTATAATATCTGCAGTAACGTTCATATATGTATATGCGCCCTGTCATTATTGCCACATCTTCAGAATACCTGATTGTGTGGAGCCGACTCTTTTCAGTCCCTTTAGTAGAGAGTTCGCAGTGGCCAGATTCGGTGATGGAACACCACCCTGAGAGCAAACTCTACTGACACTACTCCTATGTCTGGATGACGGCGTTTAAATATTTTTGCCTCTGTCTATGAGCATATTGTTGACCAACTCAATAGAGTCGGTTCACCCTACATCATTAAAAAACCAATTTCAGACAACTGAAGCGTATTTCATCAAATGCACCTTCAATGACGATTATCACAGCCATTGCAACGCCTCCGGTATTGAGCTCCTCTTCTGTAACGCGTACTAATTGGTTTAGCGCTGTCTCTGTAGTATGCTGTATTGTCCCTTTAGTCCTCCATGATCCTTTCTATTGTTTTTAATAGAAAGGATGTCAGGATGACCGGTTAAAAGACTTCGCTTCCATGATGTCGTTCTTCCTCGGTTCTAGAAGAAATAAAGGGCACCTCTGTTCACTGTCCTTGACCCATAACACCGTTTAACTACACACCTATCCACTAAATTATGGTTTCGTTGTTATAAATCTCGTAGGATTCGTTTTCTTACGTAAACAAAAGCAATTCAGTATAATTTCCGCTCTGCTAATTCCGTTCATATCCGGTAGCGATTTAAAGAAAAAAAAATTAATTCAAAATTTTTCTCTCCACCCCTTAGTCAGCTCGAGAAATCACTTTCTATCTTGTACCCGTGCCTGAAGAACCGAGCTTTACCCGCGTCTATATATTTAATTAGAAATTACTCAGCGAATTGTTAAATAGCTGCAGAGGCACTCGCCACAGCCACACACAAAAAGCGATGGAGAGACGAAAGCAATTAATTCCACGGTGCTCTTTTGATCCTTTGTTTACCCCAAAAATAAGAACGAGGAAAAGAAGAAAAAAAAATAAGATTTACTCGCTCTTCACAACACCCCCATCATCTTATCCCCAATCCATTTACAACAAAGCCGGCACCAGAGCGGTCCTGTTCCAAGGAAATACCCCGCAGCTGTAAATTAAAAAGGAAATATCCAAACAGAACAAGAAAGAGGCGAGCGCAAAAATTTTCCTTTTTTATTTTATTTTTTTGTTCATTCTTAATGTTTAACAAAAGAAAAAAAATTAAATTTCAATTAGCCAAACCCTGCGAGTAATGTATCTCTCACCCACACTAGCACTTAATCAAAGTGTGGGCCATTCAAAGGTTGTAGGTACATCTCTTTCTTCTTCCTTTTTTTGATTTTAATAAGCGAAAGCTAATTTCGAAGACCCGGATGAGCTAATTTCGAGGGGCTGATTAATGGGGATGAAAGGACCAAATTGGGTATGGAATAGGGTGAAACAAACAAATATTCAGTTAAAAAGAAAGTGAAAATTATGATGCCAGCTACAATTGTTAGTGTAAGGCAATCATTAAGGATCCGTTTTTAGTCAGAGTCTGCATTACAACTCCTATTTTTAAACTTACATATGTATAGTCTCACCTGCATTAAACTCTTTGGTAGAGACTGGTGTCCAGCAGGTTTCTGCTAAGGCATTCATTTTAATACGTGGGCAGCAGCGGAAGAATTCTTTACATAGATTATGCAAAATAGAAAAAAATCTGCAGTGAAATTGATACCTTACTGAGCGGCTAAATTTAATAAAATATGCAGCGCTGCGTTGAGTGGTGAAGCAGAACTCTGACATCCTAATTTTTACAGATTGATTGAAAATGGACTGTCAGGTTGGTGAGGTTACTTACACTTTAACTTTTATTGAAGTCGATCAGGCTACCAGATTTCGCTAGCATTTTCCTGGCTGAAATGGTAGGCTATTTTTGATGCTTAAAAATCACCAAACGAGACGCGGGAACATACACAGGCAGCCAAAGAAGTATTAAGGTCATAGTCTTTGTTACCTCATCACATTGGTAAAACAAAAACCGAAAGTACTTGTAGAAATTCGATGCTCCATCGCTCTTACCTGGGTCGCAAAAAATGGAAGTGTAGATGGTAACAAAGACGAACTCTTGAAAGCTCTCGTGGAATGAGTTCACATTCCACTTGGATCAGTTAGGGATAAACTATTCTTACAATTCCCTGAAATGGCTGTGGACCTCATGACAAATCTACGAAACACGAGATATATTTGAAGAACGTGGAAAGTCAAAGATGCATTAACGGAGTACTAAGAACCTACTTCCTCCAAAAATGTTTGGCAAACAGTCAGGTGCTAGCGCAGGTATCAAACAAAGATATTGGCCACCTTCAGATCTTAGATCCCGGTCTTCGCCTAAATTGAATTTCAACCTCAACTTCCGGATATCCTTTCCTTCCTGAGAGGAGTGGAAGTGATGATGCCAGAGACGATCACTCTGTTCATAACATGTGGTAACATGTACATTAAAAGCTACTTCGGATTGTCGCTCATGGCAGAACATTTCAATATTTACCTATGCTGGGTACCAGGTCATAGGGACATTCCAGGGAACTGTAAGCCCGATGAATTCGCCAAACGTGGTTCTACTCTGGACATCCTGACGAAACGAAGGAATCTGGGTATTCCACTCGCTACATGTAAACTACTCTTAGAGTACGACGTGATCAGGAAGACAAACCAAAGACGGAGGAATGGTACCACGTGCCGTACTTGCAGGGAAATCTGGCCTATGCTAAACCCACTTAGTCTAAAATGTTGATCTTCCTCAAAAGCTCGCTTATTAGAATCGTCATTGGAGTTCTTACTGGCCTTTGTCCCATTGGGCTTCGTGCCAGAAGGATGGGTCTCTTCTCAAATAACTTCTGCAGGAGTTGCAGGGACGAAGAGGAGGAAGGATCCATCCTTCATTTCGTCTTGCACTTGTTCTGCCCTATGACAAAGAAGGAAGCTCTGTCTGGGAGCCTATCACTTCGACAACTTGGGCGAACTATCGCATACTGGCGTCAAAAGTATCCTCAACTCCATCAAGAGCTCTAAATGGTCTCAATAAAGTGAGTGACGTTTTTCATGTTATAGATCCAAGTGGTTTTGCACACAGCCATCTTACCTACCTATATCCGTACCTACTGATGCAGCTGAAAAGATATGATCAATACAAAAAGCCACTACCACTTCTTCTCAGCTCTCACCAAAAAAAATTCGGTCACGCCAAATGCGATAATTGGGTCTCAGGGACGGTAGCCTGATCATCGTCACTCCTACCTTCCTACCGAAAGTGTTGTCAAAAGCACATGTCGCGCCAGGATACTCATTATTTAAAATGCTCCTTTATCAATATAAAACTATACTGAGTGAGTTCCCTTAGTTCTGAAGTGTTCTAGAAGTGTCTTCTAGTGAATTTATGTCTGAGATGCAAAGGCTTGCACAATGACATGGAAAGTAGAATGCCGCTATTCTAGTTGCCTAAACATGCATCAGTGTTGTGATGTCTTACGCACAATTTAAGCTGACAGAGTGAGCTTAACGAAGACAAGCATTGGGTACTCGCTAAAAACAAGTAATCGAAGGATCATCTTAGGACTTATCATGGTTAGGGGACGCCAAAAGAATACCCTGTTGGAATTAAAAGAGGACATGGCTGGGGCTCGAACCTACGCAGCTTGCCCAGCAGTTTACCAAGCACTGGTAAAAGATGATCCAAGGTCTTACGACACGTACACTAGAAGTTGTACAGCGTTAGAAATTACAACAACACTACCAACGTCGATCCACTGTATTACAAAATTCTGAAAACTGTCACCTTAATAAATTTCACATCCTTGAAGTCATGAAAATGTCCTACAACTTTTTTACTTTTACCCTCTGAAACTGTGAGAAATTAAATTTTCATAAGCCATCCAAAGCATGTCCTTCAAAAAAATATGTATTTACATTTATGTGTGTCTTCTTCAGAGTACTTACCATTGTCCAACCGTCCAACCACCTGGTGGCCACTTAAAATCCCTCCCGAATACCCTTAAAGGAAATATATACACGGAAAATGCAAAAAAGGAGTTATACCATCACCATGCGACGGGTATCCTTCCCTTTTGAGCACACCCTCTCTCTACGTTATGGCATTAAAGCCGAACCGAAATTATGTCATTTATTCAAAAAGCCAGAACACCATCATGGTTCGGTAAGAAAGGACTACACACTCATACACACACACAAAAAAAGGAGAAAATAATAATAATACTACACGAATTCCATTTCCTATTCCTTCCACGTCTCATTGTGTGTGCAGCACACTCAAACGACAACAACAACTACAAAAAGAAATAAGCAAAGAAGAAACGGAATTTTTTAAAGGACATCTCTCATTTCTCCTTTTATTCAAAATAGGTTGAGCAAGGATACAAAAAAAAAAAAAAAAACGAAAACGAAAGAAAAAAAAGCCAAAGAATAATTTTTTTCGCTGCCCACCACCACGACCACAACCACTGACTGCCAACTGGCCGACTTGTGTCAGGATCTTGAAAAAATAACATTTTTCATTTTTTCGTATATCCTGGCATTATACAAAAAAAAAAAAAGGATTTACCTTTTCAAATAGGAAATAGAACTGCTGCTAGAAGATGAAACACTCCCGCAATCTCGTATCGTAAGTCATCGTGGTCCTCGTGGTCGTTTGTCTTCATCCTGACTGCGTGCATATATCTTTATGCAAAAATTATAACCGTGTCCTGCTACGCAAAAAAAAAAGAAGAAAGAAAAAAGCATTGTCCAGAGTTGTTGGATTAGGTTCCTTTTTCTTGCCAAATACAAAATCCTTTTACGCTTATTTACATATCCCTCGAGTTCTAGTTTGGTTTCTTTTTTTCTTTACAAGGATTAAGCCATGTGACATGGCAGATTCCATCAACATTGAATGGCCGAAGGTAACCACAAGGATTGAGATTATATCCAAATACAACAGCAGCAGATAAGACGTGTGTACATTCACCACAACGTTGATTGATTATCCCTTTCTGTGCACATCAATAAATATTTGATTTGTACCATATTCCTCGTTTCACATCCTTCATCCTTTTCGTTTTTTTGTTTTTTTCCTTTACTTCTCCTGATGCTGCAAAGTTTCCATTTTGTCAAGTCATCCATCACACACGCACACAAGTTTACAAACATCTCTCCACACAAGATTGACCAGTTAAAAAAGGATTCATCGGCAAAGGGGGGTGAGAAAAGCAGATGAAAAAAAGTGAAGAATCCTTTAACTTTCTGGTATCCTTGTGAAGATAACTTTTATGTTCGGCCATTTTCAAACAAGGCTATATCGTTAAAATTCACTTTCAATATGAAGACAACAACAACAAGCGAAAACCCAGAAGAAAAAAAAACTTTGATATCCCTTTTCGTTTGGGAATCCTGAACACATGATGGGTTCAAAGTTAACAACACAATTTCGATGGCAATAACGACGCTGAAAACGACTACCGGCCGTCGACCGACCAACCAAGCTAACAGCTATGATGTCCATGTTTGTCGACGAAGGACGTTCGGTGGGGTGGAAAATATTCGAGAGGGTTGTGTGCGGGAAGGATAACTCAGTGAGTGGCATGTGTTTTTGTACACTCATGTGTGGGTATGTGTGCAATCTCTTTAGTATCCTGTTACGAAACTCTGGACACATGGCGGCTTTGAAGGGCGATGAACACACAGATGACTGGACTATACCTTGCCCTATACGCTTTATTATCCTTTCCCTTTCGTCCTGCTCATACATACAGGGTACATATGTACATATATATGTACGTGTATATCATTGAGACACACATCAGTTGAAGGGTCAAGTTATTGGGTTTGGGGTGCGACGTTACTGTTATTTTAGGGTTAAATATTTTCATTTTTTCCTTTCTGCTCCTTCGTCCTTATTTTTTCATGATCGGAGGGTAGAGCACACACATCCACCCCCTTGTTACGTGGGTCACTCTGTAAATTTATTCTGTCATTCATGTCAAGCGAAATGTACATGTGTGTGTGTGGGGTTGTACCTCTGTGTGCGTTTGTGCTTGTGTGTCCTTTAAAATGTCGTACTTTATGGCTTTTATTTTTTTTTTGCCTTTTTTTTTCTCGTTGACCAACTAATCGCCATAATGCCTTTCGGGTGCTTGACTGGACAAGAAAAGGGATAATTTATGTCCAGTTGGGTATAATATAAAGTTGTCATTTCGACACAGGAATCAGGAGAAAAAAGTTGAAATAGACTTTTGCTCGAAGCGGCAAGAATGTTGACCTTGTATAGATTTTCTATAGGTAACAGGTGATTTAGAAAGGCTTGCAACGGAGATTTGTAGCAAGCACTGTATGAACAGGTTTTGCTATATCGTTTCGTCGAAAACCAGAACCACATAACCTCACCAGTTCGTCGACATTTGTTTCACCATCACATCAGATAATAGTTATGTTGAGGCGGCAAGAACAGGTTCCAAACTGAACCAAGATTTGGTCAACTGCTCAGTTCTAACCCCTGCAAGTCCAGCATTGACATGGATTTCTGAAAGTTTGCAGATAAAAGATGGAACGTACTCACATCATGGTGTATAAAATGAGGCCGCAACACAGCAAAAAGAAAACGAAACAACTACTCGCCCTGAACAGAGCACACGTAGCACTCCTGATAAATATCGTCATGGGCCACAACCTACCGGCGGTACACCTAGGACAGATGCACCTAAGCAAAACGGAACTCTATAAGGGCTATGGCGATATGACGTGGAAAAGATATGCAACATTTTCTCTGCGAGTGCCCAAGTTTCAGTAGAATTAGAAGGACGGCCCTCGGGTCATTTTCTTTTTAATGACCTATGCTAACCATAAAACCAAAAACTATCATAATATTCTCACTGAGATCCGGGTGGTTAACCTAACTTGATAGCTCTGGTCGCCGTGACTCAGTAGTTATTGCATTGGACTGCTGAGCAAGCTGCGTGGGTTCAATCCCCAGCCATGTTCACCGAACGTTTTTTGCGGCACCTTCCTCGTTGGGGAATGGCAAGCTTCCGAGAGTATAATTTGTCACGGAAAAGCAAGAAAGCTAGGCATTGGCTCACCCCGAGCCGTCGCGCCGGATATTTTTTTTTTCAGTTTTTTTTTTCTTCAACTTAATAGCTATATACATAAGTGCATACACACGAGTATGTTATCTTAAGACGACTTATGCTTCTTTAATTTCTTCTAATGTCTCAATCATTGGCTATGCTGTAGTGGAATCATATCTTACACTTGTCTTGAACAGCCCAGCTCCTAGGTCATCTGTAGTTATTGCTACAGCTAGCTAGAATTCCTTTAACCTCGTTCGTGTCCACTGGTTTCAGTGATTGGTTGTTCTCTAAGCCTGTCAAACTGTACAACTGCGGCATCTAGGCTTCGTATGCCATTTATGTATCAAAACTTAGAGTGCCCTCTTAAAGGCTTTTCAGAAATGTTGGGTGTTTTTCTGCCATAAAATCTCTGCATCTTCTTGGTCTCACGTTCCTCATGGTATTTGTCTTTCGTCTAAGTTAGAACGAGTGCCGACAGCCTCTATTACCTGAGAAAGAATGAGGAACGAACATTTTTTCTTTCGCTCGCAGGGCCAACGAGTGGCTCTCGGCCTTTTTTACAGCGCCGTTTTATAAGCAGCCTTTTTATCTATACGTTTGCCTGTACATATTAAACATTCAACCAGTGCTTTCCCGCTGGTAGAGGGTTCGAACAATCGCTATTATTATTGGATATTCGCATTCAATCTCTTGCTATAACTAGGTATGGATCTGAGTGAACCCTGGAGGAGTGCCTTCCGTTGATTGCAACGTTATCAAATTGGTTGGTGATAGTTTGATCAAGTGAGTGCCAAGTTGCCAAGTCGATGACTCTCCATGACTCTCCCATTTGCGATTGTCCTATAATGCGTTATGGATGTTGAAATTTTTCAAGAACAATATTTTTTTTTAAACATTTTCAAGAATTACGTTTATTCAAGGTGGTCTTCTCCAGGAAAAAATGTTTGGCGACACTGATTGACTTCATTTTATTGTTTTCAGAGAGCGATTAGCTTAACTAGTAACAAGCTTGAACAAAATGCAACGCTAGAAG
This sequence comes from Matsumyia berberina, assembly GCA_917880715.2. Taxonomy (NCBI): domain Eukaryota; kingdom Metazoa; phylum Arthropoda; class Insecta; order Diptera; family Syrphidae; genus Matsumyia; species Matsumyia berberina. The sequence goes on along the minus strand of OU862871.1, from coordinate 46,172,181 downwards.
CGATGAACTAAACCATGTGATAGACTCTGTGGAAATGAGTAAGTTTGGTCAGTGCAGACTGTGTAATAACATGCAGTTTATGTATATATTTATGTATATTAGCGTGCGTTAACATTTCGTTGCCTTACATAGAATTTTCCACAAAACAGATCTGGGCTGTGCTAAATTCACGAAAATTAACTTTTTTCCATAACCAAAAAGAACATTAGCTTCAGCCTTCAGGATAGGAGCTATCCTCGACCATTGTCAGAAAGGCAGACATGCCACTCGAATGGGAATCTCTTCCAATGACTTCTGCAAAATCTGTAGTGACGACAAAGGAGAGGAAACTAACCTTCACCTTTTAGGCTTTTGCCCAGCACTGGCCATATAAAGACACAACATTGTGGGTAAAAAACTCTGCACGACCTATCAAACATCGACTTACAAAGCATGAGCAACTCTAGAACAAAATGGTTAAACTGAAACCCTAAGTACATCACTTTGAAAAGCTAAGGAGCTCACATCGTATTAAAATAAGGATTCGACTGAATCCGTCACCCTTGTAACGCACCTTTCCAGATCCAGATCCTCTTGTTAACACCACGAGGCTTGTACTTAACACCTACATAAATAAGATCTTCCTCAATTACAATTCATGGACCCACCACTCTATGCAGGGTAGAGTTACTCAGTAGAAGCAGCGGTTTGACTGTATCAGTCACCCCTTCATTTCCTAATACTCCACCAACCGGAATACAGTCGAAGTTCAATTCTATCAACGACCTTCTCTTCACACTCGCGGGGTATCTGCAGATCGGTTACTCTGGTAATGCTGTATATACTACTTCCGTAAAAGAGTTCCTAGATGTCGGTTAACCCTACCCTGCTTCCTACAAGTACATCGAGATCTCTTAAGCTTCTATCTCTATCTATCTCTTTGGTGGCGCGCTGCCACCAAAACAGTTAATCTCAAAGATATGACCAAAATACAGAAAATTACTTGCATTGGAACAACCAGTGCGATGAGAACAACACTAACAGTGGTGATGGAGGTAATTCTTACCCTTTTGCCTTTAGACCTCCACATGCAGGAGACTGCAGCGAAAAGTGCGCTCAGAATCAGCCAATCTAAACACTGGAGACCAAATCCGTATGGGCATGCCGGGATACTTAGCAATCATCATTACATTGTCCCGGACTTGTACTTTGAGAAACCCTTTTCATGGGTCTTCCCAAGCAGGGAACAGTGCCAAAGAACTAAGTTTTGAATAAATCCAAATCCATCTACACAGGTGGTTCAAAAATGTATATAGGCATAGGAGTAGGTCTTTTCTCAGAACAGTTAGGATTTAGAGGCTCCATAAGACTCCCGGATCACAACAGCGTTTTCCAAGCGGAGGTTTTAGCCTTCCAACTAGTCTCAATGCCGGGAGGATATTACGATTTACATTGACAATCAGGCAGATAACAAGATGACAAGTCAAAAATCTGCCAGATTTTACAAAAAGACAGGAGATCACTGTCAATGCTGGTGGGAGTACTTACTGACCACAACATGCTAAGATATCACACAAAAAAATTACACCTGAATGATGACGATATGTGCAGGGGATGCGGTGATGAGGAAGTCCATGAGGAGACAGCTCATTTTCTCTGTCACTGCCCATACCTCTGCCATGTGAGAAATAGGACCCTAGACAAATTCTTCTTCGATCATATAGACGAACTAGCTGATGGCTGGCATCAGAACTTCTCCAATTTGCAAGAGCGACTGGATGGTTAGCACCAAGGAATTAAAAATCGCAGTAGGGAATATCATGGGTATCATAATGGGTCTACATGGGCTTAAGTGTGGTGAGGCAGCCGTCATCAGCCCACAAACTTAACCTCATCTATCTCTAAGGTTCTCACAGAAAGTCCGGTACTACCGCCTTTATAGTTGTACGTACATATGTATATCACAATGGACCAAACTCATGTCAAAGTGTATCCTAGCCCGGGCCAGTCAGAACCTAACCTACACAGAATTAATATTTTCCAGGTCTTTAATTTTTTCTGCTTTATATGTTACTAAGCTAATGATCTTTTCTTAGTGCTAATTATCTTTGAACTACCAATATCCCTGCCGTTAAGATCTATTTCGGAAAAGTATTCTTCAGGGCTTATGGCTTGTTTTGTTGTTGTACTATCGGACTCGTGCTTGCCGTTTCTTAATCGTCATTTTCAAGGCGAACTTCCGTATGTGATGACGGTACCTTAAATGTAAAAAAAAAGAATTACATCTGCGCGCAATCCTTACCATTTCTCGGTAACTAGCCAAATCTGGACTAGAAATGTATTCATCTTCTCCAATAAAAAAAATGAAATTTAAAAATATTATTTAAATCACTGGCTTCGAAAGGATCTGGATTTAATCTAATTTGATCCTCACTCACATGATCCATTCGACTTTTCATGCTAAACTTGTCATGACTTGCACCATATACTTTGCAATTATAGCCGTTAATACCTTCGGTCTTTTCGCTACGCCAACCCCAAATACCCTATTTATTCATCTCTGTGGGATCGTTAGCACAAATGAGGAGGTAAGTAGGTAAAAGTGGTCGTATCAGGCCAAGATTCGGCCTTGGTTCGCAATTAGTGCTTTATTGGCCCCACAGTTCTCTTAGATGCGTGGGTGTGGATGTCAATAGCCACAGCTGATGGTTTTTGAATGAATCCTTTGCACTTAAGGCAAAATAGCATCTTAGAGGTGTTTTCCTCCGACAGCTTGTGAAGTTTGTCAAGGAGAAAGATTTGCCCAACGCAAAATTTCTTGGTTTGGCAAGTGCTGGGAGTGCAGGTTTATGACTTTGCTAAGCTTGGTTGCTTGGTTTCCTACTGCCCAGTGGCCAACTATACTATACATACACGCTATATCAGTTCGGGTTTTGCTAAGGAGATCGTTTGTTTTCGTATGATCGCATGTTGGCAACGTTTTTCTCGATATGGCACAGCTGGGAAGGTTGTTCCACTTGCTAGTAAAAAGTAGTATGAGTTGCTTCTTCCCTTGACAGCTCCGAGTGGAATGAAAACTTTTCTTGCAAGTGAACTGTCAAGGACCGACCCTCATCTGCTAGTCCATCAGCCCCCTCATTCCCTTTAATGCCTTTATGATTCATATGTAGAATAGGGAGTATCGACTTCCTAAGCTCTTAAACTTGGTTGTGTATTGTGCTATCAGCTTGAAGAACATGGCGTTTGAGATAAGAGCCTGACTATCTGAGAAGATTGCGACGTTTCAATCAGAACTTGGGTCTTCATTAGGCACATGACGGGCCTCATAGATTGCGTATATTTCAGAGTGGAAAACACTGGCTACGTTCGGTAGTTTTAATGACCTTATAATGTTCAGAGAAGCGAAATAGATTCCCGAAATTACCCGCACTTCATCTTTAAGAAGTGAGGTAGTGTGTAGGGAATATTACCGCCATAGGAGGTAGTGAACCCAGAATGCTACAGTGGCCATGAGGAGTGGCCGGCCAGCATCTACGCTCCCTGAGTCTGGCCACACTACAGGTAGTCATCTTTCTGATATTAAGAAGATGTTTGAGAAAAACTGTTAGTGCGCCCGTCGGACATAAACGTGGTTCCCTTTGTAGTTCCTCTGCCAGCAATTCTATACGGATTCTGTTTAGTTTAATCAGCGATCCACCAGACGGGCTACGTGGGGAAAGCTGTGTTTCGGACACTTATAGAGCGGCTTTATCCGCTTTGTGACATTCGAGGATCTCTGCTAGTTCATGAGCTTCATGCTGTATGTTCATGAATAAACATTCTCCGTAATGATCCTTAAAGCGTTGTCCTACTTCCCACCGGTGAGTCCTGAAAACTCCATGATAGCGCTTATCACACATTAAACCTACTACTGAAAATTCCTCAATGGCACTGACTCCAGTGAAAGCTTAATACGGTGAAGTCGTCAAATAAAATGAATCGCTGCTGGTGCGAACTTTTACGCATTACGGACCCTATGCATCCCTTCATCCCTACATCAAGAACCTTCTTCTTAACATGAAGCGTGCCATTTTTATTGTCAAATTTTCAAAGTTCGGCAAGGAGCGAACAGATTTTTTTGGGTAAAATCATACTAAAATGGCGTTCTTTCCCAAAGAAATTTCAACCCTTCACCGTCGTTTACCCCTTTTTCGTTTGTTGTCGCACCTACAATCCTTTGTGCTTCAATGAATCTGCGCACTAACCGCAATGCTCTCTCCTCAATGGCTCCCAACTGAACATTAATCAAGAAAAAATAGCTCATCGATTTTCCCAACCCTTAACCTGCAAAATCCTTTAACTCTAACCCTTTTAGTTTAGTTGATTGGTTAGCTGGATAAAGCAATCAATAACGATTTATAGAGCAACCCTTGTGCAGCAACCCTTAATAAACCGCTGCCGCCGCCATGGTGTTCTAGAATATGGTAATTTTCAGGTGTTTCTTGTATTTTTTCGTTTTTTTTCTTCTGACATGCAAGGATTTCCAGAGGACAATGGCACGCGATCACAGTTTTCATGTAAATTTCATGAACGAAAGGAGAACTCTTTAATAAACAACGGTAAAGAATGGGGTGACAGGCATTTAACTAAAGAACGAGTAGCGTTTAACCTTCCACACAGTGCCTCGGTTGTCCACCGTACAGTGCGCCACCCTCATGGCACATAAAATATGAAAGCGAGTGGAGGACATAACAGCGGTACTTGTAAAAGGGGTTAATTGTAGACACAGACACGCCTTTCAATTATCCTTGATGACAATGCTGTGTAACAACGGCTACGCAGTGCGGGAACGGAGAGTGCTTAAACACGCCAACGGATTTTTTTTTTTTTTGTTCGTGTGATAGTTTGTTTTTGAAGTTTTTGTTGTTTGAGCTCGACGGGGTGGTGGGTGGCACGACAGTTCAACGAGAAATCATATCCTTTGATAAGGAATATACCATGTACTTGTCAGGGCATGCCTTACACGGTTTGTGGCTTTTGTACAACTCAACCTGAAGGGTGCAACAATGAATATCTGAAGTAATATAAACGAGTTACGGGCTGGCGGTGGGGGGCCAAGCTTGGAAGGGGCTGTAAGTCAAAAGCATGACATTACACACATAAATTATGCGGTCTATTGTGTTTGGTTACTTGCGTGTGTAATGAAAGGAAAGGATAACGGTGGAGTTATCATTTATCATGTAAGAAAGAGGGACGTTTTGCATTTTCATTTTGTGGTGACATCAAAGGTGTTTAAGAGAAGCTAGCTGGGGTGGACATATTGGAAAGGTAGTAAGCTGCTACTGTTAATTTTTGTAATTTTGAATTTGTGCTACTCCTGTTGATATCTTCTCTACACTTTAAATGCGATTATCCACTTTCCACAAATTTTTTACATTTTATAAATTCATTATATAAGGTGCTCAAAGGGTGGACACACGTACATATTCATGAGAACACAAGCGTCCACAAAACTTACTAGGCAGTCATATTCGTCGTAGCTGGCTATACATATAAATGCATGTCTTTCAGCCTGATGTTTACAGACGCAACGTTATCGGCCAACGAGAAGTTACCACAGAAGGGGGTTCGACGCTTATATGGTGAAGAGAACAACAAGTGAACATTATCTATTATCGAGCTAGAAGATGGTCCCAACGAACGGATACAATAAAGCAAACGTAGGAGTGCTAACGAACAAAAAATGTAAAGCCTGTCATCTCCCACTTGCCCAAATTTTTTGCTGTGGATCCTTATTTCCAAGACAACCGAACACACTGCACGGTGAGGAACTACCTTCAGAAGCGCAATCCACTCTAATGCTATCACCTGAAGAGATATTTGAAGCGTGCAACAACAACAACAATAGTCGCCTGCATGAGTCGAACTACATAGTGTACACCTCATTTGGGCTACTTCCACATAATCGGATTGAAGGCCAATGAGGTATCCGGTCCTCCGGCCCTCTAAGTTCAAGGGGTCCAACAAAGAGCCTGGCCCTCCAAGTTGGGGTTTGTGAGCGGGGTTAACGGCTCCACCGTGTAAAAAACAATATTATTACGAAGGAACAACGAGTCTTGCATACGGACGGATTTACTGATGATCCCTGTTTCTTTGGGCTAAAAAGGCAATTGAGTAGCAAAGCCCTCTCTCGAACGACTAAAGTGACCCTGTATAAGACTTGAATCGTCCCAGTCGTGCTCTATGGCGTAGAGGTATGGACTCTGTCAAATGCGGATGAAGTTGCTCTTGGTTGTTTCGGAAGGAAAATTCACGAGTTACAACATCGACTTAGCCAGTAGAGTGTGGGTTGTACGACTGAGGTGGCTGAGTCATGTAGAGTGAATGGACACCAATGCTCCGGTCCGGAAAATCTTTGAATCCACACCTAAGGGACGGCGCAGTAGAGGGAGACCGCGACTCAGGTGGCGCACGCAAGTGGAAACTGGAGGCAGCTGGGTAAAGATCGACCTGGCTGGAGACTGTAGTTGGTTGAGACCCAGGACCGTTCCGAAATGTAGCACCACCTTAAGTAAGTAAGTAAGCCTGTATGAGGGAGTATTCCAAGACTTATGGAAGAAATAAAAACTTGAGCTTGAGCTTAACCCTTCCAAGGGGGCAAACCTTCATACCACCGCCCTGTTTGCATGTTGGATGCAGCAGGTAAAGTTCATGTATGTTTGGAAGAAGCTTATTAAGAAGCAGGTGGATTTTCAGAATATCAGTTTCCTTTTCGAGAGACACTCCGCGAGCAAAAAACGTAAGCGACTATGTTCGTCAGAGAGTCCAACTATGTATAAGATGCAGAAAGTGGAGTAGATGTTAGATGTTAAAAGTTGGGGTGTGTATATGCATTGCGACCTGTATAAATCTATTGTGCTCCCCCGTACTCATATTGACCGATAAGTCTCGACCAAAAGCATCTCCTCCAATCCAATTGCTCTAAGAAAACGAAGTATCTGGATTGGGTCCAACGATGGGAGATCCGTTTTAGAGAAAGTGTACGCCCCCAGGTGTGGTCTTCTTTTGTGGATCAATCCTCCACAATCTATAGGGCGGTTTGACGGGGTCACCTCGGCATCACTGCAGAATCTGCAGTTTCCGTTCTCTTCTATTCCCATTTTTCTGAGATGCTTCCTGAGTCTGGAATGGCCCGTTAGAAAGCCCGTTAGAATGCGAAGCTGGTTCTTTTTTGTACCTAGCCAAGCCTTCTCCTCTTTCGGTCGTAGTTCCCGAGAAGTTTCTATGCCTGCATTGGTCCTGGGAGTGCTTCACATAGTCTTCTTCGTTTGCACTCTTCCTCTCTTCGCAGTTCCTCTTGGATTCGATGTGGTCCTAGCCCGCAGAATTGCTCGGGTTCGACGAATGGTGTTTTTGATCCTTTCCTTGCCAGTTCATCGGCTGTCTCATTTCCCTCTATCTCTACATGACCTGATACCTAGTAGAGGGTGACTTTACTCTTCAGGTCCAGTTTGTTAATCTTTTCCAGACACTGATAAACTAGTTTGGACAGAAAGTGCAGTAAGTGGTAACAGCACTCAGTTCTGGGTCCAATACTATGGAATTAAATCTAAAATGTTCTATGGCATCCTACGGATAGATATACCAGATGAAGCTAAAGTAAAACGATTTGCGAATGACATTGCCATAGTTATAATTGCAAAATTATTGGAAGAAGTCGTGCAACTAAGCAATGAAACCATAGTAATTGTCTGACCGTGGCTTAAATCAGTTGGCCTTGCGCTAGCTATGTTTCGAGGCTTACATTTAAAGAACACTTGCAGGGAGGACATAGTCTTCGTCCAGGAACCTTGGGTTGTTAACAACTTGGTATGTGGACTGAAGACTCCTGCATACAATATCCTGTATACGCAGGACAAAGGTAAACCTAGATCTTGTGTACTGGTAAAACGTAGCCTAACAGTAAATTTACTCCCCAATTATAGCGATCGAGATACCACCGCAGCCAAATTGGAGACAGCCAAAGGAGCCTACTTTGTGGTTTCGGCATATCTCGCCCATGATCACATGGACTCTCTTTTTGGGAATAACCTGGAAAGACTGGTCGCTGATGCGGGGAGGCAGAAAATCGGAATTATCATCGGCTGTGACGCAAACGCCCATCACGCAGCATGGGGTAGTTCCGACATAAATAACAGAGGTGAGTTACTTTTTGACTATATTCTAAGTACTAACCTTATTCTGTGCAATATAGGTAATGACCCAACTTTCATAACCAAAAACCGACAAGAGGTATTAGACATAACCCTCGCCTCTGATAACATCTTTCAAATGATTACGAATTGAAAGGTGTCAGACGAACACTCTTTTTCTGATCACCGTTACATTCAATTCAATCTAAATGATGCTCCTTCTAGCCCATCAGTTTTCAGAAACTATCGTAAAACTGATTGGCTCAAATACAGGGAAACCCTAAAAGAACTGATATCCCTAAACCCTGATAGACCCCCTTCGAATACGCAAGAACTAGACGATATGGTTGAAAATCTCACGCTAGCTCTCAATACTGCAATGTCCTCTTCCTGCCCACTAATTCAACCTAGGGGTAAGAAAAAGCCACACTGGTGGATCGCAGAACTGGGTCGCCTTGAAAATAACTGTAGGAAACTGTTCAACAATGCCAAAAGCTCACGAACAGCGACAGACTGGGACTTATATAAAGAATCCCAAAAATATATAAAAAAGAATTACGAAAAGCCAAACGCAAATCTTGGAGGTCCTTTTGTGTCAAAATAGAAGAAACCTCTGATGCATCAAGGCTAAGAAAAATTCTCTCCACTAATCCAATAATGCCTAACTTCTTCAAAAAAACGGACGGCTCATGGACGACTTCCAGCGATGACTCGCTAAATCTGTTGCTGGACACACATTTTCCAGGCAGCACGCAAGTTGTAAGCTGTGCCGATCCCAACGGATCAAGCACACCTCTAACCAACTCCCTAGGTCTGATTACTCGGGACAAACTCCTTTGGGTGCTACACAGCTTCAAACCGTACAAATCAGCAGGTCCAGATGGCATCATACCTGCCGAACTACAAAATTCATCGGATATCATCCTACCTTCGTTAGAGATGATTCTGAAAAGTTGTACGGATCTGGTATACATACCAAAATCATGGAGAGAAGCTAAAGTGGTTTTCATACCCAAGGCTGGCAAATGCTCCCATGTAAGCCCAAAAGACCTCAGACCCATAAGTCTATCATCTTTCCTTTTAAAAACTTTTGAACGATTGATTGATATCCATTTACGCGACAGCATCGACTCGCATCTGCTGTCTGCGGCTCAACATGCATATTGTAAAGGTAAATCAGTGGAAACGGCTTTACACACGTTAGTGCGTAAAATCGAATACTCCCTGCATCATAAGGAGTACACAATGGTAGCATTTCTGGATATAGAGGGCGCTTTTAAAAACGTCAGCACATCAGCGATCATAAATGCACTGTCAGGCTTGTCGGTAGATAGTACACTTTGCAAGTTAATTAACATTCTACTCACCAGTCGAATTATTAACTCAAAGCTGGGTGGCTCATCTGCCAGAAGATCTATCAGCAGAGGCACTGCACAGGGTGGGGTCCTGTCCCCTCTTCTTTGGAATTTGGTGGTAAATGAACTACTGATAATCCTGGAAGCGGGGGGCTGCGAAGTGATCGCCTATGCTGATGACGTTGCTATAGCCGTGTCGGGAAAGCACCTTGACACCGTAAAAGAACTCCTCCAAAGCGCTCTAAACAAGCTAACCAAATGGGCAGCTCGGTGTGGCTTGGGTGTGAACCCCCACAAAACTGAACTGGTACTCTTCACTAGGAAGTATAAGATCCCATATATCGACCCTCCTACCATTGGTGGCACAAGCTTAAATTTCTCCAACGAAGCAAAATACTTGGGTCTTATTTTGGACAGAAAATTAAGCTGGAAACCAAACATTCAAGAGAGAATAAAGAAAGCTACAGTAGCCCTTTTCTCTTGCAAGAAAGCCATCGGAAATAAATAGGGTCTGCAACCCCGCATAACACACTGGCTCTATATTTCGGTAATAAGACCGATACTTACGTACGGGGTGATGGTTTGGTGGACCGCCCTGGATATAGCCACAAACCGTGATAACCTAAGCAAAGTCCAACGAACAGCTTGCATGTGCAGCTCTTCGCACGACTCCCTCTGCAGCACTGGACATTCTGTTTCACTTATCATCCCTAGACATTTTCGGCAGACAAATGGCAGCTAGTGCAGCCATCCGCCTCAAAGCAACCTCACAGTGGTCTAATAAAGACTATGGCCACGCCTCCATTTTGAAAAATCTCAAAATTTCTCCCCAAAACATAGATTACACCACTCCCAGGCTAAGGTTTGACAAGAGCTTCAAGGTAACCATCCCTTCCAGGTCATTCTGGGGCGATGGATTCTCAGAAGATAAGTCGATTAATTTTTACACCGACGGTTCAAAAACTAGCAATGGGGTGGGGGGTGGTGTTTTCTCCGCCAGGCTGAACCTCAGCCTAGCGTTCCGTCTCCCGAATCATTGTAGCGTGTTCCAGGCGGAAATCATGGCGATCAGAGAGGTCTTATCTTGGCTGAAGAAAAACGTGATATCAGCCACGGATATCCGCATCTTTTCGGACAGCCAAGCGGCACTGAAGTCCTTGGAATCAGTCGCTCTAAATTCAATAACAGCCCTAGATTGCCGATCGTCTCTTATAGAGATGGCGGAGCAGTTCAATATCCACCTTTGTTGGGTGCCAGGGCACAGTGACATTCCAGGGAACTGCAAGGCTGATGAACTCACCAGATATGGAACAACATTACCTATTGGGCCTGATAAGGGCAGCTTAGGTATACCGATCGCTACGTGCAAACTCAAATTAAAGCTAGATGCTATCGAAAGAACAAATCTTAGGTGGACAAGTGGTATAACATGTCTAGCGACAAAGCAGATTTGGCCCAAGCTGGATCTGAAACGCTCTAAGTATTTGATTTCTCTAAATAGATTGCATATTAGCATTATAATAGGTGTCATTACTGGACACTGTCTAATAGGCTAGCATGCTACTAGGCTTGGCGTTTATGCAAATGACTTCTGTAGAAGCTGTATGGACGAGGAGGAGGAGGAGACGATTCTCCATCTTCTTTGCACCTGTCCAGCTCTCTCCCGCAAAAGAAAACTCCACTTAGGAGCTTTCTTCTTTACAAACTTAGGCGACCTAATTAACATTGATGTCAGTAGCCTTCTACGCTTCATAAGAAGCTCCAATTGGTTTCAATGAGTAGGCAGGAGATCTTTTCGAGATCCTGGTGGTATCACAACGGACCCCTCATGGGTCTAAGTGTGTTGGCTTTGGCTGGCAGCCACTTCAACCTAACCTAACCTAACATAGAAGATGCTTTCAATCAAATCCATGTAGAAGGGATGGTCAAACCAAAGTATAAGAGGAATATATCTTCTTCTATTCGACCAACCAAAAAGAGTTAAAATCACTTTTGTGCCAAAGGCTGTCCACCACCCCTTGAGAGGAAGAAAATCGATAACTTTTGTTATGTCGAACAATATTTCTTATATACTCTCATCAACCCTTATGTATCCGTCGTACAAGCAGTTCACCCCTTTTTATTACCCTTGAAACCCGAAAGCGGTATCAAAAGAAAAAAATAAAAAGGGATATGTGTGTGGTCACATGTGTGCATAAAATAAATGTAATTTTTATCTTACTGCCGCGACTGCCGCCTGCCGACTGGGAAGGGATGATGTTACAAAAAAGGACGAATAAAATGTTATAGAAGGGGTGCTGCTTTCGATGGGGGGAGTTGTGATGGAAGTTTTGGGATGTTTTGTACGAATGTGGGTGAAATGGATTTGCAATCGCATATAATATTGTAAAAGTGGTGGATAGGGCAGACGGATGTGAGTGTAACAGTCGTCGTGGCACCCATTTTAATTTCAAGGCTCGTGCAAATGGCAAATGGCGCTGTGCGATGCAGCACACACATGTAAGGCACATCAATCCTTTTAAGTGTCGAATTTTGATCTTAAAATGTTACGCGTTACGCTTTATTGCGGAGCAAGAAGGACTTTAATGCGTTTTTTTTCCTCATTGTTTGCGGGACAACTGTTTATTTAGAGACGTGAACAATGGGGTTTTGATAGCATTCTTAAAGAGGTGGGATTTAATCTGAGATTTTGCGGCAGACAAAGGTTGAGATCGGTAGTCTTGACATTGGAAAATTAAATTTTGTCTAGGTACCATTTTCTTGGACTTTGGCTACATGGAATGGAAAGACGTAAAATTGATTTTTATTCCGAAAACCGGGCGGCCTCGTACACATTTCCCAAAAATGTCAGGCCCATTTTAGGCCAACTTGAAGGACAAAGCAGGGTAACAGAATCAGTACGAGGAAGCTGGAAATCGAGAAAATCAGTGCAATGTTGTATACCGTAGGGTGCACTATTAGCACCCTAAAAAACAGGCCTTTAAATTTATAGTATACGTATATACATTGCCATTGCAATTTGTAGAAGATATCTTGTAACGATATGAGATCTGATGGAAGCGGCTCTAGCAAAATTGGTCAAAAAGATCAATAGCCATAAACCGGTCCAAAACAGAGCCAGTCGTATTGACGAAGTAGCACAATATTCCTCAGATTAGACATTTGTATCCCAACTTCTCTGACTACGCTAAGTACTTATGACTGGTGCTAGACAAGAAGCTAAATTGAAAATTCTGGCACTGGACAAATCCTCTATCCGTATGCTCACTGGAGTTATTACAGGACACTGCGCCATCGGAGTCATGCTCCGCAAGTAGAGAATTGAGTCCAACGATTTATGCAGAAGCTGCGGAGATGAAGAGGAGGCAGAATCAATCCAACATCTGCTGTGCTCCTGCCCCGCCCTGCAAGAACAACGTCTACGCGTATTAGGATCAAGGTTTTTTTTACAAGCATAGCAGAGCTAACAGACTAACAGTAAACGGACCTACTCAGATTCTTTAAGAGAACTAACTTGTTCACAAAACAGCCAACAATAGGATAGGTCCTTAGGTTGTCCCGGGAACCATACTGCTATTCTTACAACTTTAAAAGGGTACTCAGAATGGACCTTCAGGTTTCCGAGTGAAAGTGATGTGGCCTATCCATCACACACCTTCCATTTGTGTGCGCCACCTAAGATGCGGTTTTCCGCTACTTCGCCGTTCCTCGGGTGTGGATTCGAAGATTTTCCGGGTTTGAGCATCGGCGTCCATACGCTCCACAGCACCCAGCCAGCTCAGTCGTTGGAGCTTTACTCTGCTGGCTAAGTCGATGTCGCTGTACAACCCTTACAGTTCGTCGTTGTATTTTTTCCTCCATTCACCATCTATGCAGATGGGATCAAAAATCACCCGAAGAGTTTTCCTCTCGAAACAGCCAAGAGCAACCTCATCCATTTTTGACAAAGTCCAAGCCTCTAAGCCGTAGAGCAGGACTGGGACGATTTCGACTTTTAAAAGATTGTACTTTTGGTGTGAGTGTTTTGCGCGTGGGTTTTGCGCAGCTCTTTCAAGAAGGATGTTGAAGAAGTCGCGTGACAGCTCGTCCCCTTGTCTAAATCCTTTTTTGACACCAAAGGTCTCGGTGAGGTCTTGACCGATCTTGATGGAGCAGCGTGCATTCTTCATCGTCATCCTGCACAAACGGACGAGTTTGGCAGACATGCCAAAATAAGACATGGCTCTGTATAGCTCGTCTCTATAAACACTGTCGTCCGTGGAGATCTGCCCCAGTGTGAACATTGATGGTGGACTTTCCTGACATGGAGCCACAGTGATATGGACCACTCAGATTGTTGACGAACGGCTCAGGCGTTCACACAGCCAGAGATGTTAATAATACTGATGCCTCCTCCTCTCCTTTCTTGAGAATCGGGCATTGCAGTGATTAGACAGAGATTTTGGGTAATCGTAAGATCGCGTTTGTTTTGTTGAGGATCACCGTCATTCATACCGACAGCCAAGCAGCTATAAAAGCATCTGAATTACCAATTTTAAAAAGTAAATTGGCTAGGCACTATCGCGCGATGTCGACTATCACCTTCTGCTGGCTTCCTAGTCATAGGGATATGAAGGGGAAATGTAAGGTAGACGAGTTAACCAAGCAGACACGAAACTGGAGCTCTTGACTGCCATAGTAGCAATTCATACCCTCGTAACTTAGAACTTTACCTCCAGTGATATGCAGCATAAAAACATTTGAAAACAACTGGAAGTTCGAGCAGCTAGAGGGCTTGGTGACACACATTTCATCTTTCGAATTGTGTTGCAGTAGTTAAGTTAAGACATCGAAATCAATGCTTTGGAATTCACGAAACCGGAGGCGTTTACCTCAATCGGGCGGATTGGATAGGGAGATTCACGGACTGCCATGCCCTTTAACAAAATATGGTCGAATCTACTACATCGAATGTACACATTCATCCATTAGACAATAAATACTGCAAAGTACCTGCATGTCATACCACATATGCATTTGTTATGCACGCCTAGTTATTTCGATATTGCAAGCTATATCTGTATTGCACAACTGTAGATACCAAAGTGTGGGAAGGCATAAGTTGATTGTACAAGCCCAGTCGCTTCCTTTGATGCAACTCCTGCCGGATTATGAGGGTAATCGCATTACTCAACACGAAAGTCGTCGAACACACAAACAAAACCTAACGAGCTCCTGGACGAGATAATTAACATTGCCATTCAATATCAATAAATTGTAATGGAACCGAATGGAAGACAGACAGGATCGGTTCGTGCTCGTTGAATCATCCACCCGGCTAAAGTATTGAAATTCATTTCTCGACATCTTTTGAGTGAATTGGTTCCGGCTTTCAGGGTCAAACGAGTGAGTGTCCACGCGACGGATGGAATTCTCCTTTTTCTAATATTCCACACGAAGGCCCTTTCACTTACTAATTTTTGGAAATTTCTGCTTTTAAATTAAAATTAAAAGCGATTGGGAAGTACGATGTAATGGATTCTACTGGTGGCAAATGGATATTTAATAGAATCCTCTTAGGAAGGCGGTGCATGGTTTCAGTCTCAATTTAAAATTGATTTTTTTTTGTCATATGAGAGGAATGGGTGCAGTTAAAAGATCAGATGAGTTCCATTTACTCAAAATTAATTAAAGCCGTTTAGCCGACCCTTTGCCTGTCGACTGAATTGGCGAAACGGCGACAAGATCAATTAGATTCTTGAAAGATTCCTTACAAAAAACCTTCGGTTCATGGTACATAAATATCATCCTTTGAGTGTCTTCCTTTGTTCTTTTAAAATATTAGTAGCACACCGAAGCAAGGCGGACAAGGGAGGAACGAATAAAAAACAAACTACCTAGCTGGAGTGGAAGTCAAGCCTATTTTGGAATAGCTAACATATTCGACATCTATCTACTAGGAAAGAGTTTTATGGCGTATTACTATACCGCTGAAGAATGTATCAGATGCAATGAAAAACTTCTGATAGACTTCCAATACAATGGTCGCTGCTCTAGATAAAGCCAGTGCGCAGTATAGAAACAGCGTCTATTGCTGCATAGATGAATATCCTGAAATTGATTATTTGAAAGACCTTTCAATTACATTATGTGTGGAATATGACATTATTCAAATGGTAATCGCGCCCTCGCTGGGTGGCGTGCATCCAAGAGGTCCAATTTTTGATGACTCTGGCGCATAGATCAGAGTGAATTTGAACGATGGGTTATGTTGACTTTGACATTCGTTTGCGGCTTATTGGCATCGACCTGCGACTTAAGGAAACCCCAAAAGAAAAAGTCTAACGGGTCAAATCGCACGATCTCGGTGGCCATTTCAAGTCACCTCTGCGCGAGATAACTATGCCCTCAAATCGCTCGTGCAGAATGTCCATTGGGACATCAGCTGTGTGGCACGTAGCAACGTCCTGTTGGAACCACATGTCGTTCACATGCATACCATCCAATTTGGGCCAAAAGAAATTGGTTATCATCGATCGGTAGCGCTCTCCGTTGATGGTGATGACAATGCCATCGTCGTTTTCCAAGAAGTACGGACCGATGATTCCGCCGGCCCACAATCCACACCAAACATTGACTTCCTGGAGATGCGTTGCCACTTGGTGGACCTCGTGTGGATTGGCACCGTCCCGAATCCGGCAATTTTGCTTGTTGACGTAACCGTTCATCCAAATACGGGCCTTTTCGCTGAAGATGATTTTTTTTGCTGAAATCGGGGTAATGAAGTGGTGCACGTGTTGCTCGACGCTGTAAATTGCCATGGTGATTTGTCTTTTGTGTCTGAAAAAGTCGGGCAAACTAACAACAGATAAAACAACATGCCCGCCATGAACTGTCAAAATTTACCCGTTGACAAAGAGTATGGGACCTTCGGTTCCAATTTTCCATCTTAATATCGAAGGAATAAACAAGTTCAGATGCGAAAACTTTTTAAGAATTCTAAAAAATAACGTCATTGACGTTCAGTTACTCAACACTAAGAAGACGATTTCTGGATTGGCGCTATTATGCATGGGTATACTATAATACAACCGGGGTATTATACCACCAATCTTTTAAATTTGTCTGGCTCAATAGGGCTCACACATACAAAATTGACTCAACATATCGATGTACATAATGTAGGTTAGGTTAGGTTAGGTTATGGGCGAAGTGCCCAGTCAGTGACTGGGTTCCATGGATGGATGGTCTATCGCCAAACCAACCTGTTATCTTAATAAAGTCGAGTATGTTCGCTATTGGTACTTCTGTTTCTGTTTCCCATATGTCGGACTTGTCGGTTTTGGAGATTGAGACCCTAAAAGAGTAAGTGTTTGATGATTTCCGTTTTTTCCGCATACTGACAGCTTCTGCAGAAGTCTGGGGAGTTGATGCCGAGCCTGGTAGCCATAGTGCCTATGGCACAATGCAAGTATGTTTTTTATTCATAGTCAGGAGACATTTTGTCTTGCTCTGAGCGATTCTCTGTCATAAGGTGGTCGACGTTACCTTTCAGTATACTGATAGGGATGTTTATCGATGTGTGCGATCAATGTACATTGTCTAAGGAAAATCAATCCCGCATCTCGAGCTATATTCCAGTCCCGAGCAACGAACTTCCTGGTAAACTCCTACGCCTAAATGGTTTGATGCGTGGGTACAATAAAATTAACTCTAACGAGCTCTTAACAAAGAACAAGCTTACGGAAAGCAATGTAATAAGCCGACTAAAATCTCGGCACGCACCCCCAAAACTGGCTCAAGAGTTGAGAAGACACACGTAGGTGCGGACCACGAGCTGCAATCCTGCTCTGTGAACGATGTGTACCGCTTTGACCACCCTACATCCATAGTCGTTACCGTCAAATGGGGACTGGCCGATAAACAGTACTGTAATAAAGTCGGTCTTTGTACAGCGAGAGGATACGGACATGCCTCTATTTGAATTCGATGGAACATCTCGCAACTCCAGAAGGAAGGGTCAATAGTGCTGTAGTCTATTGAGCCCCTAAATGCAGTGCGCTCTAAAAGATGGCTACATAATCTTTCAGACTGAATTAGTATCTACAAACGTTGATAGTCAAGCAGCCTTTAAAGCGTGCCAGGACTTGTAATACTAACTAATAATGGGTCTTGTATAGACTCTATGTGACTTAAGTAAACCCTTGACACTCCTGGCATTAAGGACACCCATTTAGGCACCCATTCCCCTTAATCCAATGGCTTTCTCAATCCTCGTTTAGTATAAGTTCGTTGAAAATTTTGGAAGAACACAAGGGTCATTCATTCAAAAAGGCAGCAGAAATAAACCAAGTCGAAATCAATTTTTTTTCTGGAAGTTGTTACACTCATTTGGTGTGTCAGACTCTCACTGACTTCCTTCTTCCCTTCTAGCTTTGGTCTCCTTGGCAACCTCCCCGAAATCGCTGTTCTCATTACCCAAGCGCGAGGTCTTCCTTTTAACCTCGGATTCATCTCGGGTAATTAAGATATCTTTTCGTCTACCCTGCTTTTTTTGTTTGCAGCACTGGCCACTTGGTCCATTTGGTCACGTTCCTAATAAGTCTCTTCGTCCACCTTCCTCTTGCTTCGGAACTGCATTGCCCTTACTGCTGTTGCTTGGTGAGCTCCTTCGTCTATGCTGTGGCCGTTTCCACTTTTATTTCTGCTTTACTCATATGTTCATAGACGAACTTCCCTTCTGAGGCTAGGAGACCAATGGGGTCACTTTCGCGGCCGACTGATTTCGACACTGTGTGATAAGACTTGTATTTCCTGTATTTCTTCTTACCTGAGTGCATTGGACCAGTTCTCGCAGCTACAAGGAGCATGAGATACGTCATCGACATGAGAAGTTTTTGTCCGCTTGCCATTGGGCCGGCAAGATTTGCCATGAGTGTGCTGAGTAATGTAGTGGCCTTTGGCCTTTGCGCGCTTCTGCCGTCAGAAAGTAAGTTTGGACTCGGGGACCATTTCCACGCATTTTACTGCATTCTTTCTGGTTATTGGTTATTACCTCTGAGCCTACACTTAACTCGAACGCGACCGGGATCTGTCTGCTCGTCAGGAGCACTATCTATGTCATCTCCGCCGCTAAAATAAGACCATTGTCTTCCATCCATGCATGCACTTGTCTCATAACTTGGTTCAGTGTTCTTTGTGCATCTTCGGTATCTCTTGCTATAATCCGAATCATCTGCATACTCTACCATAATGGTGTTCTCGGGCATTGACATACGGAGAATACTATAGCAGGAGATATTCCACAGCTCAGGTCCTACGATTGAGCTCTGCGCTGTTCCGGCAGTGATTGCCTTTCCTTAGGGTCAAAAGATATTGATTGCGCCTGTTTTAGAGTGGCAGTTCTGTCTCTCACACAGTCCACCTGCTCTCTGGACTGCTTCCGTCAGTGGCTACTTCAGCATCTTCTCCAGCATACACAAAGGTCTGTACGCTGATGGGGAGTCCAATGGTGTCCACACTGCTTTCATCATCTCGTTAAATCCAAAACACATTTTTTTCTGCGTCACACACGCACTCGTTCATCTGCTCTAACTGTGTTATACACAGCTCAATCTAATATCTACAAATCATAATCATAATCACTGCCAACAGAGGGTTAAATTCCGCATGATATCAATTTCTCTTATCGCCTTAATCAAATGAAAAAAAAAAAAAAAAAAAAACAAGAAAAGAAACATTCTTTGGAGCGCTGCTCTCCACTGTTCCGCCTTAAGTTGTCCGTCAATCGCTCTCGGCCCTCGGCTCTGTGTCTCAATTAAGTCCAGTCGTAGAATAGAATTTTTGGCAGTCAAAAGTGGTTCTTCCGCTCTGTCACTATTCATTGGCGCGTCACACAATCGGCTCGTCGCGCCTACTTCACTTGAGATGTGGCTGTGTCGTGGCTGTGGCATGGTTATTAGAACTAATGTGGGAACATTATCCGAACTATCTTTCCCAATCGTCCGCCAGACAATAGGAAGGCCCAACAAAAGTTCTCTCCACCAATCGGTGGGGTTGTTGCAATGTTACACTTTACGGAACGGTTGTCAACTCGAATCAATTTATTCAGTCACTCTTGCTCTCACAACTGACAATTCCACGGTTTCTTAATCGCGCGCTTGCAATGACCAGACACTGGGGATGTCTAGGGGATCATGTGAGATGCTGAGAGGAGGCATACAAACAAGTACCATGCTTCCAATGGGGGTAAGCTTAAGAAAAGGGAATGACGTTCTAATTAGATTATTGTTAGATACTTTAGAGGGCGACTGGTGGAGATGACGCTTGGAATTGAGTACCTCATCTCTAGAAAGTATCCAGTCCACCAATTGCAGGGATGAATAATGTGAGAAATGTATGCATGTAATGAGACTGCAGGAGAAAGTGAATTATGTATCTAGAAACGTTGTAATTAACGGCTGAGATAAATTGACTTGTTATAGTGGTGTTGTTTTGGATGGCTGCTAGGATTAGATTGGACAGACGGACATGAGGTGGAATTTATGGCATTTCGATGTTTGTGGGAACGAGACTGTGTTGTGTACAAATGAGATTTTAATTGTCGTGGCACCTCAGGCACTCGGGGAATTCATGAGGTTTTAATTTATAAAACGAAAATTGTCATGGAACGTGAACGTTCGCATTTCTCCCTATGTACCGTTTGTTAGAGCCAGAAGCAGAAGGATGCGTTTTTGCCAGAGAGATCCCATCGTACCATCCACTTGGCACATCGTATAGTATGCAAAGGCGCTACTAGCTCTCAATACGAGGCCTTACATGATGCCTTGGGGTGAACTTTGGCTTTGTCTCATGCCCTTTTGGCAGTGAGTGCTCCCAGAATAGTTTTCTCCGACTGACGCATTGACAGCATTAAAGGCATCTGCTGGATAATCGCAGTTTCCAAAGCAGGAGAAATAGGTCAGATGACGTCATCCCTCTATCTGGGGGATACCATGTGTTTTACATGCGCAAACCAACGAAGCTGGACCTCGACATTGAAATTCTTAACTCGATTTGGATGAGATAGCCCAGGAACACATGATCATAGGTGGGGGTCGGCACAAACACCGCCGATGCCAAGCAGATGGCATATCCCTAAGTCTCTCAATTCGTACCGCTCCTTGCCAAGGTTGTGATGTAACATATTAGGTGCGCAAGTAAGTTCTCGCTGTTTGTCAATAGATGGCTCCAGCAGTAAGTGCTGGTCGATTTTGACATATCCAAAACGTCATGAATCTAGCTTAGACATATGGTAAACAAACCGTTTTGACACATTAGTGATTTTGTTTTGCCGTCATATACTCTTGGTTGCGTGAAAATGTCTGATTTTATGCCAAATAATCGTCATTTGCGGGAAGTGTAGATTTTTTTCTTTCATTCGAAGAAAACGACGGCTGAAGCGCATCGAGAGCTCCAAAAAGTTTACGGAGATGCTGCCCTAAGTGAAACAACGTGCCGGGATTGGTTTTGTCGCTTCAAAACCGCGTAAAGGAAGGCCAAAATCGTTCGAAAACGCTAAATTGGAGGCATTGCTCTACGAGGATTCGAGCCAAACGCAAGAACAGCTTGCTTCAGCATTAGAAGTTACCCGCCAAGCCATTTCCCAGTGATTGCATGCATTGGGAATGATTCAAAAACAAGCAACTTGGGTTCCTTATGATTTGAAGCCAAGGAACATCGAGCGTAGTTTTTTCACCTGTGAACAACTGCTTCAGCTGCAAAAAAGGAAGGGTTTTCTTCATCGCATCGTGACGGGCAATGAAAAATGGATTCATTACAGTAACCCAAAGAAAAGAAATTCATGGGGAGTGCCCGGTCATGCTTCTACGTCGTCGGCTCGGCCGTAGATTCAGGCTGCGAAGGTTATGCTGTGTATTTGGTGGGACCAGGTCGGTGTTTTTTATTATGAACTGTTGAAACCCAACGAAACCATCACTGGGGAACGGTATTGACTTCAATTGATGTGATTATGCCGAACACTGCGCGAAAAATGGCCACAATACGAGCAGAGGCACGAAAAAGTGATTCTGCAGCATGACAACGCTCGGCCTCACGTTGCCAAACCCGTTAAAACCTACTTGGAAACGCTCAAATGGGAAGTCCTACCCCACCCGCCATATTCACCAGATATTGCGCCGCCGTCCGATTATTACTTGTTTCGTTCGATGGGACAGGGTCTGGCTGATCAGCAGTTCCGCTCATATGAAGTCATCCAAGAATGGCTTGATTCGTGGATAGCATCAAAAGATGAACACTTTTACCGTTACGATATTCTAGCTCTGCCAGAAAGATGGAAAAAAGTTGTATCTAGTGATGGGCAATAATTTGAATGATTCATTTGTAACCATTTTTCCACAATAAACTTGCATTTTCATCAAAAAAACAGCGAGAACTTAATTGCGCGCCTAATACAATGCATGCACACAATCAAAATAAGAGGTAACAAACACACCCCTGGCGAAGTTCAACGCCCATAGTGGAAGGTGTCGATTTCACCCAGACATACGCTCTTTCAGTTTATGAACAGAGATCGTGTGGCACTCAGAAGAGAACCGTTAAGAAGACTTCAGAATTATCTCTAGGGACCCGTTCATAATTCATGGTGGAGGTTATTCAAAGCAACCTGCGTCATAGTAGGTATCCAACGGCCAATTTGACTCACCAAGCAGGACGTTTCAGCCGCGCTGATTTTAGACACCGACAATATTACTATGGACAGAGGCAGAGTAGTAGGTGAGGCATCTCTATCAAATCGCCAAGGCATTAGCTTTTAGGTGAACCTGAAGTTCGCTGATATTGTCAGGCAACATTTTAACGATCAGCGACTTCACAGTGGCGATTAATACGACATGTGTAAGACTACAGAAAGCCTTTCGGAGTCTTGAAAGTCAAAGAGAAGCTAAGCGCTACAATGTGGGCATTGCATATGACGCATTGAATTACGATGACATTTTTTAAATCTAAAAGTGAAAGTACGTGTGGTAAGGTATTAAGTCAAGCAATGGTAATTTGTATTACGAAATTGGACAGCACAGACAATTTTTAAGTCTTGAACCCTTGGGGCATCGAAACAATTGTATTATTTTGTTGCAAACACCCTTTAAAGGACAAGCCTTGTGGTCCTTTCTACACATAACTGTGTCTTTTTTGAATTTATTTCATAAATCCGCATCAATGCCACGCCGCGATACTCGAAACTAGAGCAAAAATATACGTATGTGTATACATACGTATACATCCATCCACGCACAGCTTTGTTTTATTGCTCGAAGCGAAACGCATAAAAGGACAACAACTCACCATCCTAATGAAACTGAAAATAAATACAAAAACCAAAACCAATTCACTTGAAGTCATCCTTCTCGTTTGTGTCCTCGTACACCTTTCTGCAAAAAAGGACTTGTAGATATCCATGGTGATAAGAAATCCTGCCTGAGGATGCAAATAAAAAATGAAAGGAGTCCTCAATTCTTACTCACATTTGCGTGAGTTTTATCCTTTTGGAAATCATCTCCCTTTTTCATCAAACCGACAAAAATCGTCTGAAAGAGGATGTTTGTATGTTTTGCGTGATTGAATATCCTATCCACGTGTATAGAGTTTTGTGTAAACATTTGGTTTTTTTTTTCAAACTCTCAACCAGATATGATAACAGGTGTGACATCTGGCCGAGAGAGATGAAAATGTTCTGATAAGTTTTCCAAGATCAATTCCATTCCTAGAAGCCACTCGGCTACAATCGATTAACACGATCTCCTTTAAAATTGATTCCACCATATGGCACGTGTTTCTTCGAAAATCCAATTCGAATGCAATCCCTAAATCTGGCATCCGTGATACTCTTTCCCCTTTCCAATTACTCGGGAAAGAGTTCCCCCAAATTAACCCATCAACTCACCTATCAGTCACACGATCAAAGGAACGTGCCTCTGACTGTCGATGACTCCGCCAAAGACATCCAAAGAATAAACGAAAGGAAATTAGGAGAAGGCAATTAAGAAAAGGGGTTTACACAAGTAAAATGGAAGCGAACGCCCCTCAAGGCAGTGATGATAAAAAAAAATAAAAATAAACGCGTCCATGGTGAGATGATCGGCGGCGCTAAAGCGCACGATCATTAAGGGTTAAGTGAGTTGTCGTTAAAGGGCGGCGATAGGGTACTCCAGTGGATGGATAAGGTTACCACATCTGGATGAGCGGTGCCAAAGGGGTGAAGTAAGACATTTGGAAGGGTTCCCTTTATTTGGTTAGACGCCCCCAAATGTTCTTGATTGACGGGATTTTCTTCGACGCAGTTGATGGTGTGAGCAGATGGGGTTGAGTACTGACAGTGATATGGCTCATTTGTGGCTTCATTTTATGGGATTCTATGCGGTAGGTGTCAGAATTGATGGAGTGAACTGACACGCAAGGTGCTTCAATATCTTTCTGGTTGGGACGCGAAGTGTTTATCTTGCGCAGGTGCATCAAGAAGATTAAATGGGTAAGGAAGTTGGAGATGGATGATAGATGTGTTTTTTTAGAGCTAAGTTAGTTGGTCGCGTGATCGCCGTGGCTCAGTAGTTAGTGCGTTAGGCAGGTAAAAGAACTTGCGCAAACCCGACTTTAAACAAAACAACAGAGGATTTAATTTGTCACAAAAAAGCTTCTTCGTCTGTCACTTCCTAGTCCGCACGACATGAATGAATAGATAAAATTTCTGTATCACCCCGCGGTGACCTTAGGATAACAATTTAACCGTGAAGGAACGATGAGTGTAGCGATACCAAATCTGATTGAAAACTCAGGGCGGCGCAAGCACATCCAGTTGTGCTTAAGACAATATTTTACAAATCAAACGAGATATGAGCTTCTACACATCAGAGTACTCAAGTGCGTCTCCAGATATGCATACATACATGCACGTGTATATACTTAGTCATAATTGAAAACTTACGCTAAGGTAAAGGCACATCTCTTTTTCGCCTGATCGGTTCCAATGCGTCTCAGAGGTCCTATTATTATTATTATTAGTGGAGAGCGTTTGATCCGCTCTAGCACACCGGTCTCAGATAGGAGCCTATTGTGCTGTGACATGTGTTTTAGAGCAGATTGCCCATTCCAGGGGCTGTTAGGAAACTAATCAGCTTCTCAGGGTGAAGCGTGGCAAGTGCGGTTGGTGAGTCGAATTTACTGCCTATGGTCCGTTTTCTCACGTGAATGAGGGCGAGTCATTCTGTGACGATATGAAGAGAGCATTAATCGCTCTCCGATAGGGTCCTTTGAAAGGCCAAGCTTGTGTGGATGCCGTTTTAGGAGGCAGTGGCCACTTAGGATACTGGTCAGAATCTTAAGGTGGGTCCTGCTCTGATTCAGAAGAAGCTTTTTTTTGGGATGGATTCCGGAAAAAGTGATTGCTACATTTTTGTCCTATAGGTACTTGCCATCCAGATTGCGTTGCATTTGAGCAAGGTTTGCTCCCTCGTCTAGCTTTTAAAAATGGATTTGTGTATTCCACAGGCTGATTGAGGCAGAGGGGTTGTTGCATCTATTGTATATTGGCCAGTGAGTGCGATGTTTCATTGCAGATGTGGCTCTTGTAAGCGGGGATCCAGTGTAGTTATGACCAAGTTTCCTTGTTCTTTCCTTGTTCACGAATCAATTTGACCGTCTCCAGGACTAGTTTCGATTTTATCGTGGGTGAATTCAGTGCTTTTAGGGCAATATGACTGTCAGAGAAGATAAAGATGGTTTTGCCACGGAAGTTAGAGAACAAACCTTATCCTCTTAAAGCTTAAGGTCCTAGAAAGTAATTCTTAGAATGAGCTAATCCCGTATAAAGTTGAAAACTATGCCGCGGGTTTCCTATGATTCGACATGCACTAATAAGTTTGGAGTCTTAAGCAGACTTGCGGTGGGTCTGGCCGCTGTGAAACAGACTTTACCGCCAGGAAGTGGAATTGGACGGAGCGGGAAGGGGAAAACAAAAATATTATAATATTTATTACAGCGACTGCTACAAAGACTAAAAGCAGGACTCGATTGGGTTTAGATTAACTGCAAGCTTATGTATATATGTAAGACTTGCATATCTAAGGGAAATTCACGGATTTCGGATTTCGCGGACAATGTAGCGAGCAAAAAAATACGTAATTTAAGGTTTTAAGAAAATGGACACAATGTCTTTAACATTATGTTGTATCACTTTGTTGCACCTTCTGGTTTTTCGGGAGGAGCAAAGTACAATTTTGATGATAACAACAGAGAACGATCTCGCGAAATAGATGCCTCGATTGCATCATTTCACATAGAAGGATAATAATTGCTAACAGCTAGAAGATAATGATAATGTCTAGTGATAATGAGCATAAAGCCAACAACAATTTTTACGTCTTCAATGTCGGCTAGCTTCGTATTTTTGTGCTCTGTATTCGATTTGCACAAAATTTCAATACGCTTGCTCGTTGGGTAATATATGTACTATACATATTTACACATATGTATATGAAAAGGCTTTCAGGGAATATCCGTAATGGACTATCAGTCGTTTCGAAGCTCAGGCTTATTCGAGGAAATTGATACCTGTGTATCTACTCACGGTTTTGCCTTAATTCAAAAGCGACATTAGGTGTAAACCAAACCGTTCATTGCGAGAAGTGTCTGCAGGATAGTTAATTTTTCTAGCGCAGCTTCTGCATCCTCTTCATCTGTGCTCTTAACGATCTTGATGTTGGGTGTTTTGATTGTAGGCTCATAATTAGCGTCACAGTCACTCGAGAAGTCTTCATTTTCATCAGGATCCTTCAAAATATTATAAATTGTGACCTGCTTCAGTTTAATTACTAAACCAATTCATCACTAAAATCGTTTTATATTCAATTAATAAAATCTCTTGTTTACTTGCTCTGAAAGAAAAGAGACTCTTTAAACATTGGCTGCCAAACCAAAGGGTGCAAACATAAATTTTTCAAATTTTATCAAATATGATAGATGGCACCTCACTGCGCCAACTATAATGGCTAGAAAGAGAGGGGATCTTTGGCAGTACTGTCGGAAAATATCGTCTACACGACACCTCCTCCGATAACGGATTTAGGCTGACTGACTTTGCTGGGGGGCGAAATCTTGTCGTAGCTAGCACGCGGTTCCCTCATCGTCAACCAGATAGACAACATTGCGATCGACGCAAGGTACTCCTCCAATATTATGAATGTTCGAACGTTCCGAGAAGCCATCATTGACTCGTACCACTACCTTGTTATAGCCAAGGTACGGCTGCGGATATCCCGAACACCACCAAGACAAGGAAATACTGTGAGGAAGTTTGACGTCGGACCGCTGGAATCGCAAAAGATTACCAGATCTTTTTCCGATGGAGTCTTTCGCAGTCTCTCAAGAGGTCCTATGACGCCAGCAGCAAGTATTGAAGACCAGTGGAAACACCGCCAAAAAAGCCGACGAAGACCAACAAATCCGTCCACCCGACCTGGACGAGGTGGAGAAAGCCATATCGAAGCTTAAGTCCAACAAAGCTGCTGGAGCTGACGGCCTCGCTGCCGAGCTGTTCAAAGCAGCGGGCGATGACTTGGTAAGGAAAGTATGCCCGATGAATGGAACCTCAGCATTGTTTGCCCGATCCTCCGAAAGGAGACCCGCTGAATTGCGCCAGCTACAGAGGCATCAGTCTTCTTAACATCGCTTACAAGATCTTATCTGCCGTGATGTGTGAACGCCTGAAGCCGTTCATCAGCAACCTGATCGGTCCATATCAGTGTGGTTTCAGGCCAGGCAAGTCCACCATCGACCAAATATTCACACTGCGGCAGATCTTGGAGAAAACCCAGAAACTTCAAATCGATACCCACCACCTCTTCATCGATTTCAAGGCCGCGTATGAGGCCATCCATAGAGATGAGCTATACAGAGCCATGTCTAGTTTTGGCAACCCTGCCAAACTCGTCCGTCTATGCAGGATGACGGTGGAGAATGCACGTTGCACCATCAAGGTCGGTCAAGACCTCACCGAGACCTCTGATGTCAAAAAGGTTTTAGACAAGGCGACGCGCTGTCATGCGACTTCTTCAACATCGCTCTTAAAAGAATTGTGCAAAACTCATTCATCAACACCAGAGGCACAATCTTTCAAAAGTCCGTCCAACTACTCGCATACGCAGACGATAATGACATAATCGGAAGAACGCAGCGTGATGTCACTGGCGCGTTTGTGAGTATTGAGACGGAGGCGGCGAAGATGGGTTTAGCGGTCAATGAGGGCAAGACCAAGTATATGCTGTCAACAAGAAAGGACACTCAATATCGCCGTCTAGGACAAAAGGTCACTATAGACAGTTATAACTTTGAGGTAGTTAAGGACTTTGTCCACCTAGGCTCTGCTATAAACTCAGGCAAAAACACCAGCGCTGAGATTAAATGAAGAATAACTCTTGCCAATAGCTGTTTCTTTGGGCTAAGAAGGCAATTGAGTAGCCCAGCCCTCTCTCGAACAACTAAGGTGACCCTTTATAAGTCCTTAATCGTCCCAGTTCTGCTCTACGGCGCAGAGGCATGGGCTCTGTCTAAAGCGGATGAGGTTGCTCTTGGCTGTTTCGAGAGGAAAATTCTTCGGGTGATTTTTGGTCCCGTCTGCATTGACGGGGATTGGAGAAGGAGATACAACGACGAACTGTACGGGCTGTACGGCGGCATCGACTTAGCCAGAAGAGTGAAGGTCCAACGACTGAGGTGGCTGGTTCATGTAGAGCGGATGGACACCAATGCTCCGGCCCGTAAAATATTCGAATCCACACCCCAGGTACAGCGCAGTAGAGGAAGACCGAGACTCAGGTGGCGCACGCAAGTGGAAGGGGACCTTTACCATCTTGGCATGCGAAACTGGAGGCAGCTGGCTGGAGACGCTTGTTGGTTGAGACTCAGGTCGACCCAGGACTGTAGCGCACCTTAATGAGGTAAGTAAGTAAGTAAGTAAGCAAGAGAGTTGTAGAGTTATCAACTTAGCGAATAAAATTTAACGCGTCATTAAAATTGGGCGGGACAATGGGACAATTAAAAATGAAAGTGTAGTTAAAGCAAAGGTTTGCTAACTTTATCTTTTCCGTGAAACTGCGATTTAACAAAACCAAATGCTTGACAAACTATTCAAACAATTGCAGACGCTAAAATTCTCACCAAGCATATCCGTGTCTCGTCAATCCAAACAAACATTCCAAAACTCACCTTGCACCGGCTTTCTTTCGGTTATTTACCATCCCCATATGGCCGTAGACCACATCAACAGAGTTATCACATCGAAAATCACCTGCAGACCTAAGCAGTTGTGCATTTTCACATCCTTATCATTGAATGCACACACACAGGTCCTAAGAAAAGATCTCCAGGAATAGACCGCCTGTCTTATCGTTCACCAACGTGGCTTGCCACCAAATTAGCAGCCAAACCAATTCTTGGCAAACATTGGTGTAGTGAGTCGGAGACGATATGTCATCTCATTCATACAACCAAGTGGAAATCACACCCTTTAACTTCAAACCTGGAAGAGCCGGCAAATATTTGCCTCTTCCAATTAGCGTCTCGATCAGAAACTCTTCCGCTTTGTGGTTGCGTTGAATGAAGAGAAGAAAGAAGGAAAATGCGTTTATTTGTGTTTACGCGTCTCTACCAAACAACCACGAACCACAAACCATTATCCTTTTATACTATTCTCCCTTTCTTTGTCGATTCCGCGTCGCGCAGAAACCACAGGCGCAGCTATAACACAAAGTGAAGTGTAAATAGTACGAGGAGGCCCTTGAGCAATCTGGAACTCTTCCAGTAGGTATACTCAGTCTTACCTGCAGATTCCAAAAAATTCTTTATTCAGGAAGGATGCAAGGGGTTGTTTATTGCGCAATTACAAATGACTTGGAACACGAAAGGATACCGCTATCGCATGCCGTGTCTAACGTGAACAGAATGGAGAAACACAGCCCAACACAAGCCATCGATTATCGTTTTATTATCGCGAGGGTTAAACGTATATTTCTCAATTAGACAAGGACCCTGCCTCAAGGACTCATAATTTTGTTTCATTTTGTTAATCATAAGCACGCGCAGGAGCGAGTGCTCCTTTTTTTCTCGACTTAAAGGAGAAAGTGATAAAAAAAAAACTGGAAACGTCGTAAAAACTCAACGTCAGATCCTTAACTTTCCCCCACATGTCAGGATAATACAACAAAACACTGATCAACCACATGTCATAATTTCCATCACATTTTAGCGTGTGTTCCATCGTTACCTCACTTTCACTGCAACACACTTCTCCACTTTTCCTTAGACAGACAGTGAGATAGAAAGGATAATGATTAGCCATTAAAAGGAAGGTCTTTCGAAAAACGGTTAAGAAACATTATTTGATAAGGACTTTTGTTTTCATTTGTGTCTACTGGTTGATGAGATCGCACCGAAGGATCCCCTTGAGGTGAGTTCCACGAATTTTGTTAGAGAAACAACCTGACAGACAGATCGTGGATTGATGAGTTGGTAATAGTTTTTCTTTCGTCTTTGAGTCCTTTTGCGATTTGTTATGTAGGCTGTGGTACATTTGATTGGATGCACCTGTCGTTGGTGATACAAAGAATATAAATTGATTGCTGTTGGCGCAAGTGAGTCCACGAAAATCGCTGTTGTGGTTCTGACAAAGGTCTTCTCTTTTTCAAATGATTGCACAAGAAAACTAGTCCTGCAGGAAGGACGTTCAAAAACTGTAGTCAAACTCAATTTTGTAATTTTTGCAGAACAAGGAAGGAGCAAGGAAAATCTTTTCGGGATACTCTCCGGTCCGTGTCATGAGTTATGCACGACTCCATGCTACTGCATGTCTACGTGCTAAAAAACACCTCCTCCTTGCTCTGTCTCTCGTTTGTCCACTGCTGCACCGCCAGTCGAGGCATTCCTTCCCAGGGGCAGGTTTGACATTTCGTGGTCTCCTTCTTAACTGCCAGAGATAGCAGTTTCTTCGTTTCTCACTGCTCTTTCCTCTATCCGCTGTTGCACTTGGAAAGGTAATCCCGAAAGCATCCCTATCCTGATACGAATTGCGTTAGATGGTAGTTTACCTCTCCGTGCCTCCTACAAGTCGATTCATCAATGTTGGGGATCAGTTTATATGTCCATTGTTTCTTTATTGTGATCTTCCACCATGCCATTCTGCTTTCATAGCTTCGATGGTTGTTCGTCTATCGTCGGGCTAGTTTTCGCTCAGTGCCGCAGTCTTCTTCGCTTCTAGAGCTATAGGCATGCGGCCTGAAAAGTGTAGCACCCACTGACACACTTCTAAAGGCGCAGCATACCCTTAGAGATGCACTCCTGTGCGCCGAGTGCATCATCATGTACGGGGCCACGTACAGGAGCTTGAACTGGCAGAACAAGGAATGGACCTATAGCCAATGTGCCTTGGTTCTATGGTAACCTGTACAAAATGCGTATAATTGAGACGCTAAAAAACGCCCAAGCCTCAGTTCAACCGACTCAAACTGTTTCAATGATCCGGTCGAATCATTAGTGACGCTGGCCAAGGAGGAAGGTGCTCCTCTCCGACTAAAAATCTTTAAGGTCTTCGGGCATCTTGCAAATATCGTGAATCCGTATCTGATTTGTTTTTGCTTTGCGTTCCCATCTTTCTCTGTCTTCATTGCTGGTGCTTGCGAAGCTAAAAATGTCCTCTCCATCTAAACAATGTAAAAGTCCCATTTGAAGTTAATGCCCGTTCAATGTTATCTGCCATCACAGAAACGTACGTTGCTGACTGATTGCTCCTTCGATCCAATGATGAATGCATTCTCATCTCTCAATCTCAAACTTCATCCACTCTATTGAGGCCACGTCCATACATGTGTGTGTCCACCTAACAAAAAAAAAAAAAAACTTTTCCAAGCCCTGGTTTTGGTAATTCGATCTATCGTATGTTTGCGGAAGTTCCACTCTCTAACCAACAGACAGACAAACACCGTCACACACTACTAGACGCCCTCAACTTGGCCATCTTTAACAGATCGATTAATTACCAGTTTCGATGCGGCAGG
This sequence comes from Matsumyia berberina, assembly GCA_917880715.2. Classification (NCBI taxonomy): domain Eukaryota; kingdom Metazoa; phylum Arthropoda; class Insecta; order Diptera; family Syrphidae; genus Matsumyia; species Matsumyia berberina. The sequence goes on along the minus strand of OU862871.1, from coordinate 46,140,600 downwards.
GCGAGGGAGTCCGACCACCGAAAGTGTTGGGGTGGCCTTCTGCGTTTGCAAACGAAGTGGATGCCCCCGTACATCACCCTGCAACCGGATTGATATCGAATATGGCCATATCCTCAAGTGACCCATCAGAAATTATGATGGAACGTACACATGTGGCCATCGAGAATGGATACATGTAGACACAATTTCTACGCCAAGGATATAGAGAGATACAGCAAGAAAAGAAAATAAGGGTTGTTGGTGGTGGAATGGCATGTAAAGATTCGCTCATTCATCACAGAAGAAGGCCAGCGGGAGAAGTGTGTGTGTAGAAGCAAAATGGCAACAGACAATGGCCTTCGGACATCATCAAAATTAAGAAGCAGAAAAAGGACACTTCGGAGGAGGAGTAGAGTAGGTCAGCTGGTTGAGTAAGAGTAGAATTTCGGAACTCATTCCATTCGTATATCTATTTTGGTTTTTTGGTTACACAGTGTTGCAGAATTCCAATCTGCTGGCACAACAAAAGGACGACTACGACGACGAGACATGACAGTTGTTTTCAAAAGGATGCTCTTTGCTAGGAGCAGGCGATGATGTATCCCTTTTACCATTGTTGTTGATTTCAATTGTGTTTGCATGTATGGATGAGAAGTACTAATGTACAATCATGGAATTGCGAATAAATTAGAAAGAAAAACCGAGATCAAGGAATTCACTGCTGATTGATTGGATAAGTGGACATTAGAGACTTCTGAATTAGTTAAAGAATGTCGAGTTCTTAATGGAGTTTTTCTAAACCCTGTAGCTATCACACACCATAGGGAATCAGTATGCAAAGGAATGCAGCTCTTTCACTTCCATCACTCAGCAAGTAGGTTCTTAGGTGACGCTACAGTTCGGGGCGCAAATGTGTCTCAACTGTAATGTTAGAGTTGAGGGAAATGATTTAGCCGATTATCAGACAGGGAAAGAGTCAGATCCATTCTGCGGGCGGGAATCGTTTTTAAGAGGAATTGCGAAAAGAAGAAGAATACGGAAGAATGTAATGAGAAGAAGATCACAGGAATGCTATCGTCTTATACGTAGACAGCCAGGCAGCTAGGTTAGGTTAGGTTAATAAGGGGTAGGAAATATTTCCTAGAAACACCGGGTATCAAGATGGTCCCATCGCGATCCCTGTGGGAAAGGCACTCATTCTTTGAAGCACTCATTCCTTAAAGCATTTTATTTCCCTCCAAAATGTTAATACCTTATTATTATTAATAGAACCTAATTCGTCCAAGTTCCAAAAACGTAGTTTACTTGGTGTTTAAAGCGCCTTTGGGCTATGCCCTCTCAATCGCATAGAATGTGTGTAATATCTTCCGTAAAGCATAAGTCGTCACAGTATCTTCATGCGTCCGATTCTGAGAGCCCCAGTCTCAAAGCGCGCTTACGTAGAAGGCAATACCCACATAGAATTCGCACAGATATTCTTAGGTTTGATCTTTCCATAGCTTAAGAATTGCCTTCGCCGTTTTTTTTTTATCTAACCACGGCTATAAAGAAAAAGCAAAAAAAAAAAATAGCTCCGCGAAAGCTCGGGATGAGCCAAGGCCTAGCTTCTCGCAATCATTTATATTTCTCGCACGAATGGAAGGGACGTACAATTTATTGCTGACTCCGAAGGGCGAATTACTCTGACGACGCTGTGATGCTCAAACAGCCGTCCTGTACGATTAAGGCGAACATAGCAGGCAACATAAACAGACAGGTTGACCACAGATAGTCAATTACATATGAGAGAACATAGGGCATAGACTGCTGTGCGAGCGTCGTGGGTTCAAGCCCCAGCCATGTTCATCGATTTTGTTTCACGTCGGGGAATGGCAAGCCTCCGGGAGTATAATCTGTCATGAAAAGAGCTTCTCAATTCCGTGTTCGGAGTCGGCAATAAATTGTAGGTCGATTTCCTTCGTGCTAAAAATGTAACACGCACAACATGGTTGCGAGAAGTTAGGCCTTGGCTCCCGAGTTGTCGTAGCATCTATTTTTTTTTTTTAAAACTCAAATAGATATTTTTAAATAGTCAAGGAGCTCATATCTTAGCTATAAAAGGGTTCGACTGAGCCCACCACTCTTGTGATGCCGTGCAGACGTCTTCTGATATACATATGTAAATAGCATCAGCTCCAGGGGAATTCTTATTCTACATTAAGTTTGTGCCAGGACTAAGTCTTATCTTCACTGAACAGCGGGTTCTCCTTTTGTTGATCAAAAAAGTCATCCTAGGCCCTTACCAAATGTATCAGAAAGAGTATATCCTTGATGTTGTACATTTTTACCGCGTGCATGACACGTGCGCGAGTTACACGGTAAAATAACGTGTTGACGGCTGCCTATGTGCATAGTATCGCAATTAAACTTTCTAATCGAGAGCTAAGCTCAAGCGCCACCGATGTAGCCAAGCAGCCTGCCCGTTGGCACGCAACGAGCGGCAAAGCGGCAGAAAATATACTTAGAAATGACGCTTCCCGCTTAACGACTGCGTGGCCACAATCATAGGATTGCATTTTTGCGCCTCTGCCGCTTTGCCTCTTGCCGATTATTGCGTGGCCTTGACTTAATGCGTGTACATGTGATTTAATGGATGGACCTAGTCCGACATAGGACACCGTTTATCAACGTCAAAAAACCTGGCTGTGGTCAGCTGAACTATTCTTCATAATGGATTAGCTGTGGTCAAGATTGTTTCTTCTTTTCTCTGGTGACTGCATCTAAGATGTGAACTTATCTTTCTGAGTCAGACAGGTTGCCTGCGTCCTTTTGTATTGTTTAACTGAGGTATCGCATTTGTTTATTACTACTTATGTGCCTGTCACGTCGTTTTCCCTATCTATGTGAGGACCTCTGTTGAGTCTGGCCGCGCTCCATTTAGGTGATCGCTTTTGATTTCCATTGAGAACGCGCTATTATATTCGGAGATACATATGTATTTCAATCCTAGTACTCCTCGTTAAAGTTTCAGCTTGTCACAGAGGAAGTCTGAACCCTGATGCGAATGCAACATTACGTATCGCCTCTCCTGGACTTAAGGTGTGCCGAGTACCTAGTTAGGTTATGTTAGATTAAGATGTCTGCACCTGAATGCAGATTAATCCAAAGCTATACCGAGATCCATACAACACAGCCAAAAGCAACAAACTTCTGCAAGTTGAGAGGAAGTCCCTGTAGTTGTTGGTAGGTATACTTTTAGGCCAAAACATGCAGAAATGCCTTTAATCGACGATGTGGAGGATTTGGTGACGAAGAAATCCATAGGAACAAAACTCATATTTTCTGCCACTGGCCAGACCCGTGTCACACAAGGAACAAAATTCTAGCAAAAAACCTTTTCCATGACATCGATAGCAAACAAGAAGGACTTGATAAAAATTACAAAGGCGATCGGATGATTTGAGTCATAATGTACCCCTGAGGGTTCCATAATGGATCTACACATACCTAGATGAGATGACGTCTTCATCAACCGACTAACGTTAACCAATTCGAGGTTCTTCTGAAGCGAATCATATTTTTAACCTCAATATTCGTAATTGTTGAGGTTATTGAAGAAAGGTGTCATACATGGAGCAGCCTTTTTTTTAAGAACACGGAACAGATGAAACATCCCCATCTTTGTTTTTTTCAGCTTGTATGGAAACCGTTAGAATAGAGGCCTAGTCTTTTGGTATAATGGCCTTTACGACGGTCTCCACTGAGGATACCGATAATGGTGCTTATTTGCGGTCGCCTTAGAAGGACCAAACCACTCGATTGTTTCTGATCTTGTCAAAGCTAGATCTCTCTGAAAACGTATGGTCTTTTCCTCCCATCTATGGTATTTAGGCTTTCCCGATTGCGTCAATTATATACCTCAGCATCCTGCAGCATGCCGTGTCTTGCGAATTCATTACCTAAGTAGTTTCCTGGCCAAGTATCCAGACTGGAGCCCAACTCCGCAAGCGTGAGTTTACTGTGTACCCAAAAAAAGGTAAACACAGGCTCTTTTCCCTGGTGTGGATTTACACGTATATCTTGTTCTTCCAAACCACAATTTTGCGAAGCACCTGATTTCCTCTAATGCGCGACCACCAATGCAGGCAGCCATTTTGTCCATGGCATATTGACAAACCAGTCACTCCTTGCCGTCATACCAAACCATAACCCTTTAATCAAACACTACATTTCGTGAGCACATTGACTAACCCTTTCAGAAACACCTCCATTTCGCTCTGACTGTGCTCATTTTTCAATAGTCTTGTCACGTCCTTTCATTTTTAAAGATCAAAGCTCCGCCTCCCTCAATAAACCAAAGAGACTGGTTCTTCCATTTTTTAATTGGATGCTCCTCTCCCTGCCTTCGACTGTCAAAAAGGGTTATTTATAACTCTTCACTTCACCCTTTTCATTTGCAGTTACGATTGCATAGCACTCACACTCGCTCACACACTGGTAGTTGTGTTCAAAACACTTTCACTCTCAGCGAATGGGAGAACTAAAACGAAGAAGAAGAATCCCAAGGAATGGGGTTAAAAAGGGTCATGTTCATGCATTCGTCATTTACTCTAGCTGCGCTATCATCTCTCATTCGCCGGTTCTCTTACCTCTCACACATGGAAAGATGGAAACACTAAATAGAAAGGGGTAACCTGGTATATAAAGGCGAAGGGGTAACCACAGAATCGCTCTTAAGAGAAACTCTGCACGGCAAAGAGAGTAAATCCCATATGTGTCATATTCATATGCATATAAGATATAGCACATAAGTGAAAGGCTTAAATCGGGACATGAGTGTGTGGGGGCGATGGAGTGACACATGCGCACCGGTAAGCATCATCATGGCTGCTGTTCGACCTGTCAGTTGATGAAGGAGGGAGATTCCTTGTTTTGTTTACATTCGACGCGAGTATGTGTGTCGTTTGGGGATTCCCTTCGGAGTGCACCCCTTTTAGGAAGCACATGTGCTTGTTCTGTTGGCCAAGGGGTTAACAAACGCTCTATGGGTTTTTGTTTTCTTTTCTTTTCCTCTTCGCCGTTTGTACTTGACAGCGGCGGCCGCTGTGTGTCTGGATCCAAGATGGTTGCCGCCGCACTTGCTGCAGATTAATTTTTGTTGTTTATGGGACGCAGTCTCCTCTCCATTGAGACGAATTGTGGTGTTGGTGCAGATGGAGTGGAAGCGGGCAAAGTGTTCGCTTGGAGGTGGCCTAATCCTCTCGCACTCGCATGGGTATCTTGTTGGGATATGTGAGTGGGTGTGTGAAGTGAAAAAGAACTGGCTAAGGGTTGATAAATGATTAAAAGGGTTACTTATGCTGTGAGTGTGTGTCTGGGGACTTATTGATTATTTTTCGTTGCTTTCGTCTTTTGTTATTGTTCCTGACACTTTCACTTGGAAGTTGGAAGGGTAAAGTGCTCGATGGTGTGAGTGTTAATGTTGGTGTAATAATTCGAGATTCGTCTGATGGTTGTGTAGATGAGATTCGCATTCATTTTAGCTCTATAACTTGGATTAACCACTGCTGACTTGAATGCGAATGCGATTGTGGAGTGTCTGTAACTTTTTCGTCAACAACTTTTGTATTTATCGATTGAAGGTGTTGTGTGATATAGCCCTTTCAGATAGGGGTGTCAGTTTTATTTGTGCCATGAAAGCACTCTTGGTCGACAGTGGAATTATTCGGCGTTGAAAGAATCTGTGCCTCGATGGACACACGGATCACAAAATGATTTCTTTGTATCGCAAACGACGTTATTGAGGAAACTGGAGTTAGAGGAATAGGGATAAGATAAATGGCAAAGTGGGGAACGAAATATTAAGGCGAACGAATCACTCACAAGCGGCATAATTTCATGTGTAGATTTCGCCCTTCCGTAAGGACCTTAAGATTCATTTTTCCTACTAAATTTCAAGCCGACTGAAGGCGTGATATTCATACCAAAGGCGGTAGGAATATGACATCGTTCAAATGGCCGCCGCGGCTTCGCTTGGTATCGCGCATCCGAGAAGTCCAATTTTCGATGACTCTGGCGCATAGATCAGGCTGAATTTGATCAATAGCACGGGGTATGTTGACTTTGAGGGCATTAGTCGTTTGCGGCTTATTGGCATAGGCCTGCGACATACACATATACACATAATGTATAAAAAGAACCTGTTCGTTGAAGCGGTACAAACTCAAAAACTAATCACCCGATTGAACTGAAACTTACATGATATATTTTTTTTATGAAGTGAGAAGCGCCCGTGAATCAAAAGTTTTCAAGTTTACCGATAGAGGGCGCTTAAAACCAAAATCTCAAAATCATTACTATGTACATCACTCCACGGTGACAGCTAACAATGAAATGACATTTCTCATGGCAAAATCAACACAACACGCGCAACCGCGTAAAGTGCCTAACTAGATAACGTCCAAAATATTTAAATAGTTGTTTTATATTTGAAATATTTATTCTTATTAGTATTATCTTAATTCATTATCGCTGTCAATACGTACATTTTAAGTGTTATTTCTTTTCAACGCAATATTTTACTTTATTTTTTTCCATTTGATTTATTTTGGCTTTTGTGCAACATTTTTTTCCAAACACTGCTATATAGCTCAGAAATCAGGGTTGTTTTTAATTAGATGTTCTTCAAATGACATGAAATTGAATATTTAAATGTAAATGGGGAGATGTTGCCTCAGTCAAAACGTTCTGAAATATGTAGGTTTAGGTAAGCGGGAGTATCTGAAGGGAACCAGCACACGCCTTGAAAGAAGTGATGTCAAGTAGTAAACGGCCATTGACGGATGAACTGCTTTATGTTTACCAGCAAGTTCTTAACAGTATATTGAGGCAAGTGCTGGGCAGATCTTTTTCTTAGATGCTGCCAAGGGCAGCATCCGTCAGGCAATGATGGAATGATGGGAGGAGTTACCTTATTGATAGCTGGAGACTTCCGTCAGACTTTGCCAGTAGTACCAAGAGGAAGTCGAGCTAACGAAGTAAAAACATGAATCAAGGCATCATATCTGTGGCCCTCTCAAAGGATGGCCATGGTGCAGTGGTAAGCATCACCGCTTGTCACGCTGAAAGTCCGGGTTCAACTCCTGATGTCGGAAAAACATTTATTTCTTAAATAAATAAAATCAATGAACTGTAAAAGTTGATGGCTACTCTACTGCGAAGGCATAACACTGGTAGTAGAGTGTCATGGCTTGAGCTTGAGTTGATTGAGCTGACACTGATTATGACATCAGGAGATCCGAAAAAATTCCTGTGAATTAAAGCAACGACAAACACCAAAAAAGTCCCCGCGCTAGCCTGTACACCACCTTTGGACGCCAATGAAACCTACCATTACCTGAGTTTCAAACCACTGCACCTCGCTCGCGGTGTGTGTATAATAATAAAAGGGTATTCATATCCCCTTGATCCGCGTGTGGATTAGAAAAACAAAAAAAAAAAGAACATGGGGGTTCACATAAGGGGTGATGTCTTTGCTTTGCAATTTTCCGACTTTTTTGAAATCGGGAATGGAAGGAAGGAAAGGTGAAATTTCCAGAAGATCTAGGTTCAGTCGTGAAGACGGTTACAGATTTCATAACCAAAACATATTCTAATATTTCAAATATAAAAAGCAAGTCCATGGAGTGCCTATGTGAGCGTGTTATTTTGACCGACAAACCCACAGTCTTTAATGATACTTTACTTGAGTTGTTCGAAGAGGCCCAAAAGGAATACAAGTCTATAGATTTAGTTGTATGTACACATGAACCAATTCACTATCCAGTGGCATTTCTTAACGCCCATAATCTTCCTGGCATCTCAGCTTTCAAGCTTTTCGCCAAAGATGGGGCTCCAGTAATGAAGTTACGGAATTTCAATCCACCTAAACTGTGTAATGGCACTCAGCTGCAAGTGAAAGCCCTCATAGGAATGCTATCGCGGTCACAGCAGTGCTCGGGAGGCCTGATTATCCTAGCACCCAACAGTAAGACGACAAATGTCATATATAAAGAGGTCCTATAGACCAAAGTAGAGGGTTGGGCAGTGGAGCACTTCCTATAACAACTTTTTACCCTTTTGTCTCGAAGTCCATAAGGACGACGTCGCGGTCAAACGGCTAATTTATTAATAAAGTTAACAAAAAAAATAAAGTATTCTAGTTAAAAGGTTAAAAAAGAAATAAAGAAAACTTGAACAACATTAATTTCTTCCTTTTTTTAATTTTTAAAAAGAAATGCATTTGAAAAAGCTGTTCGTTAAATTGGTCATTTGTTATACTGGACTGCCCCTATAATTCAACTTGAGAGTTGTGTGTGCATTTTAAGTTCCCAACTAGGCTATTAAATTACAATTTTGCATGGGAAGTGTAAGCTTACAATTATGCATCTAAGCTTTGGTGGATAGATAGAAATTTTACTTTTTTTATTGAAAGGCAACGCTGGTCGTTCAACAGCCTAGGCCCAGGTTTGACAAACCAAGAAGCAATACGTTTTTTCAAAAAGATAGGAAATGCATGTCTAAGTTGGTAGGGCTATTTACTGGCTAATACATCACATTAAGACACTACGATTTACTCAACTTTTGGAAGGGCGACCGGATGTTTGGTACCTAGAAACTAAGCGACGCTGGAGGAAATACAAAACCTGGGTATTACAATGAATTCAAATACACCAAAGTGTGATGTTAGCTAACGTCCTCATCAACCAACCCAATCTAACCTACTCACAACACCAAACGAGCTACTTTCGCTTAACATTAAGGCGAATGAAATTAGTGATTTGTAAGTTTTGGATATTTATTGCATTCGTTTGGTCTCGAAGCCGGTAGTCCGATAATGATGTAAAATGTCTTTGCCATCGTATGTGGTTTCAAGCAATTCATCGCACTTGACACCGCACTACAGCTTCTGCCTAAATTCCGAGACTCCCCATCATCTGTTCGACGCCAGGCTATTCGAGGGTGGCTTACTTTCCTTCTGTCTTGTGTTAATGGGTTCCATTACATTTATAGTGTGTGACCAATTCATTGTTTCTTCCGGCTTTGTATAATCGTATTTTTAAGTTCTTTGTCCTTTCTCTCATACAGTTACTGAATTAAGATTCGGATTTGCCAGAAATCTCGCAAAATGTATTGACAACGAAACATCACCTTCAAAGCACAGTTTTGACATTCAAAAGAGAGGTTATACAGATGGGTAGGGGAGCGGAGAAAAAACCCTCGGTAAACCCACGGAAGTAGGGAAATCGACGAGTATATAGAGGAAGCAAAGGGGACTTTGGGCTTCTCCGAGTAGTTCATCAATTCCACTACGATGCTTACAATGCCCCAAAAAAGTTCAAAAACATTTGAAAATTCGTAGCGATTAAATCCTCTGAGTCAAGCATTCCTTGATGACACCCTCCAAACAAATCACTTCATCAAAAACCTTCTTTCAAAACTTCAAATTTGCAATTATCCCTTTTTTCCTGTCATCAAGGAGGTACCTATACATTTCCAACATCAAATAATCAATTTGAAACGTCATCATCATTTATCAAAATATTGCCTAGAAAGGATTACAGTCAAAAAGGATCCACCAAAAGTAATTTTCCAATTGAATGCCTACACAACCCAAGAGTGAGAAGAGCATGAAAAAGGATTCAGGATACCCTAACCCAGGTAGGTTCGGTAATCCTTTATTTATTGTTGTACACAGGTTGTTTCTAATTTCATAGTAGGGTAACCCTTTTATTTATTGGAAAATTGTTCCCACACAGGATCTCAACTCGTCCTGGTTTATGTTGCACATGCAACGATAAGTTGACTTATTGTCAAATGAATGAGACAAGTTTAGGTAAGTGATTGATGAGGGAGAAATCCCTTTGGTTGCGTTCCATTACTGCACTTGCACTATGATTTTGCACAATTGGAAGGTGTTTGGATAAATCCTTTTTCTTTTCTTCCACAAAGGAATACGTTGCAGATTGTAATTTTTATTGAAGTTAGGATAATAGAGTGTTGGTATATGGAGGGGCATTGATGAGTGATGTTTAGGAATGGAATTACTATACGGATTCGATAATCCGAACTTTTTAACCCCTCTGATGCCGTACAGAGTACTCGTGTACTAATTCATTTCTAAAGTGTCATCAATTTTAAAAGATTCAATTTTTTACCTTTTATTACATCTTTCAAAGAACAGTTTTTAGCGATAAAGTACTGACTCTACTTAGAGCTAAGCCAACTGAGCTCCTAGAATTTTTTCGGCTCAAATAAAATAGTAACACACGCCGCGAAAAACGCTTTACTCACTTATTTGACAGAAACAAGCGGTTACCATAAGTTACCCGAGTTATACATAAGTTACCCGAGTACTCATCATGTATTGCATCATAAGGGTTAAGAAGCTTGTGCTTATGCTTGTCGTAAGAAATCCTTTTGAACTTTAGTCTGAGTGAACTCAAGTATATTCTTGAGTTCCTTTTCTGGCTAATTCGTCAAACCTCTCTTTCCTCTCAGATGAAAAGGCTTAAAAAGAGACAGTTTTGGGCTCCTTGCCTCGCCTAAATATTTCAAAATTTTGTGAGTCACAGTCCCATAAGTGTCCAGAAAGTGTTCTAGAGTTTCACGGGACTCTTACTAGTAGAATCCGCTAAGACCTTGCTAGAGGGTGCTGTATCTAGTTGAAAGTCATCCTATTTTTTGTTAGTTTGTGTTAGCATTCCCACACAAGTTTAGACTTAACGATGATGGGACCAAGTGCATCTATGGCTGCTTGACCGTCTGTTATTATTGCTGTGTAAATTTTATTATTGGTTTGGACGCATCTGTTTATGAAAAATGCCTTTTACCCATGGTCGTTGCACTCCAGCACCAGCGATTTTTCTGTGTACCACGTGGTCGTGTGGTTGCCCAGCCCCAATAGAGGGTCGATATATGGTATCTTATACTTCCAAGTAAAGAGTACTAGCTCAGTTTTGTGGGGATTCACAGCCAAACCAAACCGAGCTGCCCATTTGGTTAGCTTGTTTAGAGCACAGGTATTAATCCTAAGAGTTGGACCATTTCGTCCTAGAGATTAAGTTTCTTATCTTCGAGTTCGGCTAGATCGTTAAGATCATCGTAGAAGTAATTCCCGAAGGTTTTCCTTCTTAGCGTCGCAAGAGAATGACATGTACACAGTAGGTGGGTTGTAGTTTCCTCCTCCTTCTCGTCACTGCAGCTTCTACAGAAATCATTGAAGGGGCCCTCTAGTCTAAGTGCATGTCTGCCTATCAAGCAGTGTCCGGTGAGAATCCCTATTAGTGAATCTAGATTTTTCCGGTTTATGGATAAAAGTCTCTCTGTTTTTTTTAAATTCAAATTAGGCCAGATATGTTTTGACAAGAGACAAGTGCTGATGTTGTTCCACCTGAGGTTTGCCAGTTTCTTGGCATCTGTGTCAAGAAGGAATTTGATCGATTCGATAACCGCAGGAGGTTCTCCTCAGTTTTCGGGAAGATGCCGTCCTGCGCTTTCTTTTCCCAGTTCGTCCGCGCTGCAGTTGCCTGAAACGTCCCTGTGTCCAGGGACACAGCACAGGGTTACATCGCACCTGACTAGAATCTCTTTCAGAGATTTGCGGCATTGCTTAACCAACCTTGATCATATTTCTGATTGGAACACACTTCAGTGATCCCGCAGTCGTGTGGTAATGACGAAGCCAGGTGCGTTGGAGAACACTCCTGCCCCCGTATCACCCGCTAGAGCGGAATCACTCAAGACTGTAGCAGACTCCCAAGAGCTTCTGCTATGAAACCGAGTTTTGTACCTGATTTTGAAGTCAATATGCGGGAGAACGTTGAACGTAGTCCGTTATACTAAGAATAGTATGGTTGACCTTGAGAAACGTAGAGTGGCCAATTACTGTGCTGATCAGCTGGAAGAATTCTCAGAGCTCCGTGTTTCTTTGACCGCCAGTAGCTTCCCAAAAATATCAACAGGAAGTAGATGGAGCATTACCTCCAGTACGGCAGTGGGTGTTGTTCTCAAGGCACCCGTTATGCAGATGCACGATCGCCTTTGTACTTTTTCAAGCAGGCTACTGTTGCTTTTCTTGTCCAGTGCTGTCTACCAGACCAACACTCTGTACAGAAGGATCGACCTCACAACCACTGTACATATCCAGTAGGCAACTTCAGGCTGCGATTGAAGCTTCCTATCACGGTCCTGAATATTCAGCCTCCAGCTAAGTTTATTAGAATTCCAGACCATTCCTGCGGGCAGAGAGGTGCTCAGCTGCGAGGCGTAATAGTTTAGCCATGAGGTACATAGCTATGTATAATGGAACCCAGTTGGTATTGGTGGGTTTGTGTTTTCATTTGCTATACATACAACTATACCCCTAGTTTACATACATATGACGTAAACTAGGGGGAGGCATGATTTCAAAAGGTCACTGTTCTGTGTCTAGCTTTTCATCAAAGGAACAGAGGTGTGCAGCTTACCCAACAGCCAATAGTTTGTCTACTTTGCATTTCATCTCAAATTTGTTTGTCATTCAAAAAAGACATTTTTTTTCTAAGAAATCCATTGTGCGTTCCCAATCGGACAACCTTTTAGCTTTTCTGACGGCGGTACCAGTTTTTCCTCGGTAATTGAGAATTGTGTGACTTTTCGTTTATTAATAACAATACGACAAGTACTTCAAGCAATCAGCGGTACAAGTCGCTCTCAAAAAGAAACCACAATTTTCCTTTGAAAAGTGCATTTCCGCCTCACTATCTGCATTCAAGGGCGTCGCAGCAGGTTCTACTCGTTAATAAATGATTACACTGCTGCGTCAGCCAAACAATGCTCTTATCCAGTCGACCTCTCAAGTGCAAAATGCCCATAACTCAGCCACCGAGAGCATTCGATTACCACCCCAAACCGGTGACCTGCGGACCCAACTAATTACAAAAGTATCTTCGCGATAAGGCCGCCTCCAGTGCGAGTGCCACCTAATGGCATAACCACCGAGCCCGCCATTAAAACAGAAAGTAATTCCTCCACAAACTTGACAATTGAACTATTTGGCAATTTGACTCAATAAATTTTCTATTTATACGTCGAGATCATAACGATCAAGTTATTTGTGGGACTGAATAGCAAATTAATTGGCGATAAGCACTTTCGAATCCGAAGCGAGTAGTTTGGCATCCGTAAAGACAAACCTTCTCGGCGTATCTGTAAAAGTATTGTTTTGTTTGGTTTGCCAAGAGGCCTCCTCCCGTGCGCTCGTTCGTGAGCAAACAAATTAACATCGGTAATCGGACATGACTCCATCCGTTCGCGATCGCAACGCCTGTCGGACTTCGACTACGTGTCGTCGATTATTCTCGGCCAAGTTCAGGGTTACGAAAGTTGTCGCTGCTTCATGTTTTCGGATTACTTGCTGCGCCTTTTAATCGCCTTCTCAATGGTGTCGGGACAAAGAGCACCCCGGTGCAGTTTATCTCGCCTCTGGTTACCGAGACCGGATTGATAGTGAGACACAATTCAAATAAAACGCGGAAATACATACATATGTGGTGGTGGTTGTGGCCCGAGGCTGGAATGTCTGGAGTGAAAGAGAATCGAAGTTTTCTATTGGGATTTTGCTAGAATCGGGTTATCAATTAGCAACGACGGGGACGGTCGACTTAATCCGATTTGCCTGGTGAAAGTGAACCCAAAGGCTATGAATATCACGATGAGTAAGACTGTTTCGGTCGCATTATCAATTTGTTTACCAAGAAAATTGGGAGAAGCAGCACGACAAGATGTGACTGAATAACAAAAAAAAAAAAAAAAATGAGAATGTGGCCAGAGTTAAGGGTGATAAGCGAAAAAGGTTAGGTACACTCATGATAATGCCTCTTGAGTAATTAGGCTGACCAGTAAGACCAGTGCTTGTTGCACGCCAAGGTAATTAAGTTCTGATTTGAATTCGTTTTCTTTTTTTTCGGTTTCTGATGTAACAATCGACTTTTTGTTGGGATAGGTTACCGTGTCCAGAAATAGAAAGACAAAAAAATTTGTTTATGTTTCTAAATTTTTAATTACCTGCGTGATAAGAGACGCGAACTGTCTTTTCGAAGTGCTTCAATCTTGTTATGTACATATGTACATGCATCACTTTATCCTAATAAATTTTTCACAATATGTGCGTCTTTAACTGGTCTATAAAGGTAATTTGATCAAGCACCTTAACCTTCGCATTCATAGTATCTACTCGAGTAGAGAAATCAATTTTCATTTGCTAATACCTCAGCGAGTTTTCATCAAATCTGGAAACGCTTCCGACTCAGTTATCAAATTTATTGCAGAAAATGTAAAAAAAAAATGTTTTTAGACCAGTTCTTCAAATGTTTTCTTCTTGTTTGTCTTTTTATGTACTTTTTTTAATAGTATCTACCGGGGTAGATATCGCAATCTATGTGAATATTAACTACTTTTTCTAACATAGTTTGAAGGATATCAACGGTATTTTTGTAAGGACCAACTATGTCCTTCGACGTCGAACTTCCTCACAGTGGAGGAGTGCCTTGCGTCGATCGCAATTTGGTCAATCTAGTTGATGGTTGATTGATGAGGAGATCTCCATGTTCCCTTGTGAATATGAAGATGTGGAAACCGCAACAAAGTCGATCAGCTATAAATCCGTTATCGGAGGCTTGTACTTTCCGACAGTACTACCAAAGATGCCCACTTTTCCTAGTTTTGCTTTAAAATCGTCAAGAACAATCTTAATGCCATAGCTAGGGCACTGCTCGTAAGTCTTGTCTAGGAGCTCGTAGAATCTGTATTTGGTGGTATTGTCTTTTTGTTCTGTAGGGCATGTGTGCATATTAGATATATTATCAACAGTGTAAGCAGAGAATTCATCTGGGTTGGCTTGCGCCGGAGAAATTAATAGCTAATATTACTAACACAACTTAAGTCACGTTCTGCATAGAGGAAGGCTGTCAGAGGAATTTGAGACCGTATGTAACTGTTCCTTTCCAATGTTGAATCCGTTCTGTTATATTCAGCACTTGGAAGGTGACTTCTACTACCACAAGAGAGCTGCAAATGTTCGTTAATAGGTGGATGGAGAATTTTCTGCTCTAACCCTATTTTCAACGAACGCTTTAGACAGAGAACGGGTCAGGAACCGCACAACCATTCAAATACGCAGACGATGGCTCATGGGCGTAGTAGAGGGGAAACAGGACATAAGTAAATAAAGTAACTGTACGCATTCATCCTTGCTCTTTGTCAAAACAGCCCAAAATCCTCACCAAACCGCAACACATTGTGGATCCAAAGGCTTATCCTGGATCACACGTGGATCCGTAGTTCAGATTCGTCAGTTTTCTTTGCTGACATACCATCAAGGTGGAAATGCCCTTTGTCGCTGAAGACGATTTTCGTCGTTGGATTTTATAAGTGTGGCAATTCAGATCTTTCGTTAAAATTCGTTGCAGTGCGCTTTTGAAAGGTTCAATTGTTGTGCACGATGTCGAATTGAGGTGCGTGGATTCTCTCTTTAAGTCGCTTCGGTCACATTTCGTACTTGAACGGCCAACACGTGTAGGCATAATGAGATTTTTTTCTCAGCGTAACCCGTCGCCTTGAATATATGGATTAAAAATTCAATTCCGATTCGATTTAGAAGACCATGCCAACCGAGGTTTTCACGACTTTTGCGAAATCTCTACGTGAGATTTTTACACTGAATATGCTTTGTTTGACTGTAAAGCGTTCCATTACTAAAATGACAAGCCTTAGCCATTGAAAATCTGAAAATGTCACGAGATTTAAAATTCAGTGGCCTGTTTAAGACATTGGTTAGTTTTCTAATAGGAAGATTCTCCAGCATCTTTAATTAAAAGTTTACGTGACCAAAGGGTTCGCTCAACATAAAGTTGACATTAAAATTATGTCACACAGACAACTGTTGATAAACATCTGGTTTGGGAGTACCTGGACAGGGTATCATGTCCATGTTGAAGTAAAAAGTAACGACGAGATACCTAAGGCTGGCAGGACCTACGACTCAAGTTTCAAATCCTTTCGTTCCATCAGTCTTATGTCATTCATTCTAAAATGCATGGAAAATATAATTGGCAGACATATAAGAGGAGAAGCACTCTGAAACTTCCCCATCTGCGACACTCAACACACATATCAACCGGGCAAATCTACTGAGTCGGCACTCAATGACTTGGTAACTAGAATTGAAACCTCCATCGATAGGAAGGCAATATGCCTTGTCGCCTTTATAGATATCGAGGGTGCTTTCAAGTTCACTTCATATGAATCCACTAAACGTGCACTCAGCAGTATGAACCTATCACCTACCATAAGCAAGTGGAGTATGCCCATGCTGAAAAGTAGGGTGATTCAAACCAATCGGCGTTTACATCTTGAGGATGTCTTCAAGGCGGAGTCTTGTCGCCACTGATATGGTCGCTTGGCATTGACAGCCTAGTTCGGTCCCTAAAGAACCCAGGGATCGAGGCCATCGGCTATACAGACTATGTGATGGTCATAGCCAGTGGCAAATATGAAAGCGCTGTTTTGGAAGTACTGCAATACGCATTATCTGAGATCCAGAAATGTTCCATCTAAGAATGCCTCTCTGTAATCACAAAAAAAAACAATAGTTCCTTTTACCAGAAGGAGAAACCTCAGTCTTTTAATTCGTCCCTTTGTCTACGGCGAAACCATTCAGTTCTCGTAAGAAGTAGAGTACCTTGGCGCAATCTTGGACAGTACATTGTCCTGGAACCCCTAAATCAACCGGACTGTTGGAAAAGCCACAAGAGCAATGTGGACCTGTCGCCGCATCTGTGACAACAACTGAAGATTAAGTCCCAAAATCATGCTCCAGATCTACACGTTGGTCGTCAGACCTTTAGTCTGGTGGACAAATACAAATGATGCCATGACAGCCAGGAAATTGTATGACGGGTTGCCTGCGCTCCACCCCCATAGCCTCGCTTAATGCCATTTTCGGTCTACCGCCAGTTCAAGTCCATGTAGAAATCCGGGCAAAACTCAGCCTGCACAGGGTAAACAATATCAGTTCCAAACATCCCCCTGACGGTCACCTTAACCTGCTCTAAAGCAGCGAGTTCAGCATGCCGTTGGATGACATTCTCCCAAGGTACTACTTCAAACGAAACTACTCAGTAGTCATCCGCCCAAGTGACGACTGAATAAAATGCAAACCCCGCCCTTCAGAGCATGACCAAGTATAGTATACGGACGGCTCCAAAATGGACAGTGGATCTGGGGCTGGAATATTAGGAGAATCGTTTAGCACTAACATATCGGTCAGTCTAGGTACATATTCACCGACCTTCTAGGCAGAAATATTTGCCATAAATCAGTGCACAAGCTTAAACTTGCTCACTTAGTTCCGTGTCAAGCTGCTCTGAAAGCAACTACACTCAGCCACGATAAAATCAAAACTAGTCCAGGAGACAGTCAAATTGCTTTTAGAACTGGGAAAAAAACAAACTTGGTCATACTACACTGGATCTGTGCTCGCAAGGGCCACACCGGCGATGAAACAGCGAACTCACTTGTCAAGATAGGTGTAACTACCCCTTTCACTGGTCCTGAACCTGCCTGTGGGGCCAATCAATCCATTTTTGAAAACTTCATGAAGAAGCAATTCCTGCTCAAATCCAACACAATTTGGATGGAAAGTGTAGGACTGAAATGTATCTATCACAGAAGAAGATCTATCTGAGCATGAACCACCTTAGAATTCTAACCGGTATCCTAAGTGGCCACTGCCGACTAAAACGGCATATACACAAGCTTGACTTGTCACCTGACTCTACCTGCAGACTGTGCGTGGAGAGCGATGAAAGTTCTCTCCACATTGTCACAGAGTGCCCCGCCCCC
This sequence comes from Matsumyia berberina, assembly GCA_917880715.2. NCBI lineage: Eukaryota > Metazoa > Arthropoda > Insecta > Diptera > Syrphidae > Matsumyia > Matsumyia berberina. The sequence continues at coordinate 46,122,720 of OU862871.1, read as the reverse complement.
GCCCTCATTCATGAACTCGTCTCACCAACTTTGCTTGCCACGCTCCACCCAGACAAGCTGATAGGCCTCTATGTGCTAGAGTGGACAAACTACTCCCCACTAATAATAGTAATAATAACAATAACGACGAGGTAATAAACTGCAAAAAAAAGGCTCAGCTACTTTCTTTACCGAGCTAGAAGAACAAGCTAGAAGAACGGATTGTTCAAAAGAAACTTGGCTGCAACTGGCCGAAAAAGATTTTTTCCAGCTTTGTGCAACAACATACAAAATTGTCACTAAGTGCAAGGATAAAGATTTTGAAATGTTATCCATTCAGATGCCAGCCTCGTTATCTGCTCCCGCCATCAACGCAACTCAAAAGGAAACTGCCTACCTCCATCGATCACAATTTTCGTGGAAAAACAACAGAGGAAGGGAAATCATATAATAATATTCAACCACAAAACCACTCATATTACAGCCATGTGAAAAACTAACAAGGAAATCGCTCACGGAAGATGAAGAACAAAAATCGGACAGGATATCAAAAACCAAATAGAGAGGAAAGTGAAACTTAACGACCACCTTCCACCGTCACCATTTACTCTCACTCATTCACAAATATCCTTTTTCCATCGCCCTTGCTCCTTTCATTTCTTTCACAGTCGGGCTAGGCAAACAAAAATATTGGAAATCTAATGAAAAGGACACTCACTCAGTGCGACCACTTCGGTTGGGCGGGTTCCAGTAAGGATCAAATTGCACTTTCGCTGATTGCACGAGATTTTGTTCGGTTTTCCTGAGGTAAATACATGTTAAAACCGTCTCACCTCGTCCTTGATTTAACCAATATTTGACAGGATCACAATGATTTTTGTCCTTTGCAAAAAAAAAAAAAAAAATTAAAGAAATCTAAGAAAATAATAAACAAAAAAAAAAACGCATCCAAAGATGTCCTTCTTTGGTTTCAAGTGTTTTTCCAAGGTCTGATGGATCCTGTTTACGTTGTAAATGAGATTTGCTGCACCATGCAGGATAAAGTGCACAATGCACTCTCACATTGCGCAAAGTAACATCTGAGTAAACAGATGAGAGACATTTTTTTTATTGTATTTCAAAGACTTCATGTATGTCATCCTTTACATGTGTATGTAGGTCTCCAAGGCTACCGCAAGGTGTGTTGAAATGATACTTTTAGCTAATCAATTCGCCCGCAGGGATATCAGCCGGGACACACGTCAACTAAAAAAAAAATTGCCTTGTCCCCCATGCAAATCCCTTTTCAATCTTCAGTAAAACCAACTCCATCCTTTTTTCATACCGCCCCGATGGCCATTCAATTCAATTTCGTGATAGAGCACAACGCTCTCGGATTATCCTTGTAAAAAAAAGGAAGTCGGGGTCTACAACGAAAGGTATTCATGCTCGTGGATGTCGACAATAATTTTGTCACTGGAGCATGATATTCTCTTTTTTTTTCGCGCCGTTTGCCCTTTTTTGTGCTTAAACATTCCTATAGGAACCATTGAAATGTTAATGTCCTGTCGTGGCAATCCACATCAAAGAACGGATTGTCAAGAAAATTGAGTCATTCCGAAAGGACATAAATTATCATTTATTCATCGCGAGCACACAGTGACACCTTGTGCGGATGTTCTCAGTGTGAGATCGAAACAAAAGGACCACTCTGCCCTGCGTGGAGGACAAAAATGAAAGGATAATCATCATCATCACATGTGTTTGACATTGTGACAATATCACGTAAAAGTGTGACGCTTATCACAGATCAGTGTATTACTAAATCGATATTTTATGATAATCGTGTTGCGGTGTCCTTTTTTTCTTGTTTCCTTCGTGTGGCTTTTTTTGATGGCATTCTGTGTCGAAGGATAATTTGTCTCTCTACATGCCACAGAATTAATTTGGTTGAAGAAGGATTAGGTTTTTCTTTTGGGAAAGGTGTTGCGCATGATGTTGTGTAAGGGGTATGCGATTGACTGGGACGGACGATCAAAGGAGTTTGGTGAACATGTCCTTATAAACGATTTAGGATTTGTTGAGTCATCGTTTTATGAGTTTATGTAATTCTATGTTACAAGGATGGCATTCAAGCGAAGTAAAAGAATGGGAGTGCGATTCAGTCTATCAACAGCAGGCATCCATAGTTAATTGTCATATTTACTGCAACCTTACAGGACGAGGAGAACTACCATAGCTTGATTCGGATTAAAGGTCAACGAGACTTTTTTGAACATATGACGATGAAAAAGAAATGGCTCGTCCTCATCACTCTATAGATTCGCGAGGTCCTGGGGTGGGTGAAGGAATATGCATGTGGGTTCTCATAACCATTCATGTTGTACATTTTACATTTTTCGCACGAATGGATTCCAACAATTTATCGCCAAATGTGAACGCCGAACTCAGAAGCTTCTTCATGACAAATTATACTCTGGAAGAATTGTTATTTTTCTCTGGGAGGTGGTGCCGCCAAACATGGTCGGTGGTCCTGAAGTTCATAACAACGCAACTCGTACAGCAGTCTTGGCAGAAAAGACTACAAAGAAGCGAGGTATTTCAGACCATGAAAATCTTTGTCAACATGAAAACCTTTGTAATAAAAATAATGGAAAGGATAATGGTTGGTTGGTTTAGTGGGTGTCCTAAAGACTTACATAGACCTCAAGCGGGTCCATTGTACCCATAAAAAGTGTACTCATGGGAGTCAAACAAAGGGATAGGGTTGGCTTATCCGGAAACCACACAGAAAGGGATAGAAATCTTAGGAGTTTCCTAAAATCAGCGATATTAAGGTAATCCAGCCCATGGAAGAAGCTACTACCAAGAGTACGCAATCTTCTGGTGGCTAATGCGGGACATTTACATAGCAGGTGTCCGACGGATTCTATTTCCTCTTCGTCCCTGCAGCATCTGCAATAGTCGTTGTAGGGCAATCCAAGACGCTCCGCATGGATTCCTAATCCGCAGTGTCCTGTGAGGACACCAGGGGCGATTAGTATTTCCCTTCGACTAAGTTGTACGACATTTTTGGACTTCTTCTTATCGAAGACTGGCCATAATGATCTGGCTATTGCACATGTGTTCATGTGACACCATCGCGTATTAGCCCTGATCATGGTTTCCTCATCTACATCCCCGTAAAGAGTGCTAATGGGCGTCTTCGCCATCGGAAGGGTACATGCAGTATCTAGTTCTGCACCCCCCCTAGCAAGTTCATCCGAAGGGATACACTCTTAGAGTTATACTCGCTACATATATAGCCAATGGAAAGGATAATGGTTGGCTTTACATGGAGAGAGTATAACTACAACAGTATATCCCTTGAATTGCAGGCAACATGTCTATGTGGTTCAGTAGCCTGAAATAGGGTTTGGAGCGAAATACCTTAAATCAACTCATTATTGAGCAGGTAGACAATATGCTCAAGAACTTACTTACTTACTTTAGGTGAGACTACAGTCCGGGGTGGACCAACAAGCGTCTCCAGCCAACTCGATCTTTAGCCAGCTGCCTCCAGTTTCGCACGCAAAGTTGGTTAAGGTCCCCTTCCACTTGCCCCGTCCCTCGCTTGTGGATTCGAAGATTTTCCGGGCCGGAGCAATGGTGTCCATCCTCTCTACATCACCCAGCCACCTCAGTCGTTGGACTTTAACTCTTCTGGCTAAGCCGGTGTCACTGTAAGTCCCGTACAGTTCGCCGTTGTATCTCCTCCTCCATTCACCGTCTATGCAGACGGGACCGAAAATCACCCGAAGAATTTTCGTCTCGAAACAGCCAAGAGCAAACGTATTCGCCTTTGACAGAGTTGCGCCGTACAGCAGGACTGGGACGATTAAGGTCTTATACAGGCTCACCTTAGTTGTTTGAGAGAGGGCTTTTGCTGCTCAATTGTCTTCTTAACCCAAAGAAACAGCGATTAGCAAGAGTTGTTCTTCGTTTGATCCCAGCGCTGGTGTCATTGTCTGAATTTATAGCGGAGCCTAGGTAGACAAAGTCCTTAACTACCTCAAAGTTATAGTTGCCTATAGTGACGTTCTGTCCGAGACGTCGGTGTTGGGTGTCCTTTCTTGTTGACAGTAATAAGTCGTCTTGCACTCATTGATCGCTTAACCCATCTTTGCCGCCTCCGTCTCAATACTCACGAAAGCACCAGTGACATCACGCTGCATTCTTCCAATTATGTCAATATCGTCAGCGTATTTGAGTAATTGGATGGGCCCTAAAAAGACTGTGCTTCTGGTGTTGACGCGTGAGTTTTGCAATATTCTTTCAAGAACGATGTTGAAGAAGTCGCATGAGGTCTCGGTGAGGTCTTTACCGACCTTGCTTTTAACAGTTCGGCCGGTAGGCCGTCAATTTGGATAGTGCTACCCTTACTTCATTTTGGTCTGGAGGACAGAAGTTTTGGTTATCATCGTCTGAGTTGAATAGTTTATTCTGCCTGACAACTGGATACTGGTCTTCATCGCCGTTAAACAGTCTGCAGAAGTAGCTTTTCCAAATTGTCAGCATTGACTGTGACTCTGCTACAATGTTTCCTTATTCATCTTTACAGGTTTCTGTTCGGGCCTTGTTGCCGTGACAGGTTCTTTTTACTATTTGATAAAACTGCCGAACATCATTCCTGGAAAACACCTCTCTATGCTCTCGATCATGTGCTTCTATTATGAATAGTAATACAGAAAAATTGAGGAACGCTTTTCAGATGAACGTAATCTAGCTTGCCATCCAATTTTGGGGAAAGTTACGTCTGTGTATTAAGCCGACATGCTTGGTCGTTTCCGTGCACTGGATCAGCTGCATGTTGTAGTTCTCTAAGCCCGAACAGTTTGCTGCCTTAGGTAGCAGATGATTGGTAAGGGACATAATTTATAAATGGGTCACAGATAAATACTTCAAAAGGTGGAGAAACGAGACAAAGTGGAGACAAGCCGGAATAGCGATAAGAGTGTCTGCTGACTGCACCAAAAGAGAGATTTCTAGCCGTCACGCGAGGAACTCAGAAATGGATTGTAGTGTTTTCCACTGGCCATGGAAATTTCAGAATAATCTAGGAAAATTGGGGTTGGTGGAAGTTGGCAACTGCAAGTAATGAATTGAGAATACGGATTCAGCGGCCAATGTCTAACTTTGGCTTGTAGAAGGTGTGGGATTTTGGTTGGACAATAAACCAGATGCTAATGATGGCACGAGGAATCGAGATCAGGGAGGAGCTGCGAAGATATTTGGAGCTTATCCTGGGCAAAAGTTCTGAGTAGAAGAGAGACGGAGAGGGCCCCAATCAAGGTGGCCTGGTTTGCTAATTCTTTAATAAATGTGGCGCCATGTCAGTGAGTAAAGTTTGACTGAGCATAGCAACCAACGTGTATACGCTAAAGATACTGAGATTTTAATTTTTGTCGATAGCGATTGTTACATAATCCATCAGTGACTCTTGCCGTGACTCCTTCTTGAATATTTTGATCAATAACTAAGGCTCTTCCAATTTTCTTCATACTTTTGCCGTGGTAGAACAGTTTGTATACATTGGCAATTTTATTTCACACTGCTACACCAATAGAAAAAAAATACAATTTTTAAAGTGCCTTAAAGGACCTAAGGGTGCAGTAATTTTTTTTCACTTCGCCCATATTTCATTCGGCAATTCGATAACTTATCATTAAAGGACATTCATTTTCGTTTTCATTTCGATTTCGGTTTCACTCCGATTTCCGGATATTTCACTTCAATTTCGCTTTCCATTCAAGCATTCACCTTTTGTGGTTGCATACGAGAGCGATTCAAGTATACCTGTGCCTGTGTGTTGATTTGAATTTGATTTATTTCCTCCTATTATTCTCTGTTTGTATCTAGGAGGCGTGCCAATGCGGTTGGATATCCCAAAAAACCACACCGCATCAAATGAAAGCAGCAAGTAACTACATATTTTTTGTTCCATATTCGTGTGGTACAGGACACTAGATTACCCATGGCGCTGTTTATCGCCGCACCGGAAATGATTTTTCATACACACAAAACACACTCGGAGTCGGAGTCGGAGTCCTAACAATTCACCCAATCATACGCGGATATACTTTATTCAAGTGTCCCTTTCATTCCCTCCGACAATCTAGGATTTCTCTGGAAATTTTCAACCGAAAAGGATCCTCAAGATTAAATTTTGCACGCTTCAGTCGAAGTGGAAAGTGGAATATAATATTACCCGACTAGTCCTTAAGATGGACCAACGAATGGATGGATGGACATAGACCATTCTTTCTCTTGCCGATCGTTATTATCCTTTTTTTTTTCCTTGATTTCTACTGTTACATCATTGTGTGTGCATTACCAAAGGAGGATCATTACGAAAGGATCATTGGTTATTGATCGGTCTACTGTAAGAATTCCGTAAAGAAAATGTTTCCAACATGCTGACCATATTGCGAAAAATTGAGAAAGATATCCTTTTTCGCTTCTAGCCTTTAGACGGGAGACAATAGAAAATCATGTGGTATTCAGTGAGTGTACAATCCTTGTCTTGGTTTTTCTGCACAAGTGTTCAATTTTCACAGGCGGATAGGCTGACTGTCTGTCTGCATTCAATTGCAATTGAATGGTATTTATTCTAAAGGATAAATTGAGATAAGGATATGTGACAGTTTCCTTGGGTTATTCGAGACTCTTCAGCAGGTACTCTGATGCACATCGTGTGTGGGGTGGACTACTGTGTGGGAATAAGATTTCTTATCAGTGATAACTGAGGATGTCCTTTTAAGTTTTCAACTGTCCCACATCCAAGTCTACTGATCGATCTGAAGGTGATTCAGAGTTGATTGAGAAGAAATTCGATGCGAAGATTGCTTAAGGAACTTTATTGTGGTTTCCAGTTGAGTTTTCGAGTAAATTGAGAGGTCAATTGCAGATATTGTCATTTAATAGGTGGAATAGGATACTTGAGGGGAAATGGTGCGGAGCGGATCAGGATGTTCAGTTGAGATGATCTGGAAAACCTACTAGAAAAAGAACAGGTTGCAAATGTGCATTTGGAAATCAAAACCCACAAGAGAACATGTTTCGAAGTGAGACATAGATTGTATAAACATTTGCGATTGAAGACAAGGATCTTAACTATATTAGAAAATTTAAATTAAAACAGACGAGCGTGTAAAATTACTAAAAAAACAAAATTTAAATTGTTTTACAAGAACAAGTCACAGTGAATTCTATTGATCGACCTTTATGACGACATTTTTTAAAGTTCTCTAGATCTTTTCTCTTCAATCTTTCTTATCAAGCCTCTACTGTCAAGAATATACATTCATACATGGGTTACAAACAATGACACTTCAATTTAGAACGAAGTGAATTCAGCATTGTCAGTCTCGGAAACAGTAGATTCCCCAAGGAGCAAACAAAGAATTTCATATGGCAAGCGCATGGATGGCAAGATTAACATTAAGCCTCATAGAAGAAGTATGTCCCAATAGATTTTCGTTTGCTTAATAACGAGAGAGCGTCTGCCACCGGAACTCTTGCAGATTTGTAAGTAACCTCTAAAGAAAAAATAAGTAACCTCTACTCCCCAAAAAATCGACGCCTTTCACCTTGAACAGTGACTTGCACTAAAGGGGAGAGCGGTTGACGTGGCCAAGTGGCTAGTGCGTTTGTTTGCTGTGCAGGCTGCGTGGGTTCAAGCCCCAGCCATGCCCACAGAACATTTTTCGCGGCACCACCTCTCGTCGGGGTATGACAAACCTCTGAGAGCATAATTTGTCATAAAAAGCTTCTCAATTCGCCGTTCGGAATAGAAAGTAGGATAGGTAAGGTCCAAACAGAATACTGGTAATAGACAACTTTCTAAAATCATTGGAAGGCATCCGTTTGCATATGTTGACAACCTCGCGATCCTTATTACGGGGAAACATCTCAACACATAGGGGAACTCGCGAGCGAGCGGGTGTAAACGTGTTAAAAAGTTCTGGACAGCAAATAAACTTGAAAAACCAAACCAGAAAAGCCAAAAGAGCGCACTGGATTTGAAATAGGGCCTTGGTTCCGTCCAAGACGGAAGCGAGTTTAGTGAATTTACAGTTCCATAGTCCATTCTACTCTACGGACTGTTTGAAATACGCCCGGCCGGCCTGGAGATGCATGGTGCACAAACCTGAACTGGACAAGCCTGATCTTACTCCCTGTAGAATTGGAGGTGAAAAGATCAGATTGCTCTTGAACGTTTTAAGTAATTTCAATAAACGGAACTTAATGAAACACAAACCTATCTGGAAGGAAAAGGGCTATCTGGAAATCCCCCAGCGACTTTATAAGCAAAGAATATCTTTTTGACATAAGTTATACAATTCGATTCCGAGGAATGGAGAGAAGTGTATACAAATGGAATGGCCGAACGCCTTTCAAGATCCCTGTTTATTACCGAAACTCATGGTAACAACACTTATGTTTATTTGCTCAGACAGACAGGCAGCCTTAGGTTCGGTTAGGTAAATAGGTGCCTTGTGACAATTCGTCACTGCTCACTTAGACCAGCAATAGGTGCTATGGTGTCTTTCTTCTACTTCTACTCCGGGAATCTGTAAAGAGCCGCTGATTTAAAACCACTCAAATAAGAATATGAATCCAGTTCCGTGAAGTTCCGTGAAGTCCTCATTCTTCTGCCGGCGGAGGCAGGACATTCACACAGCAGGTGACAGACAGATTCGATTTCTTCCTCGTCCTTACAACTTCTACAATAGTCGTTGTGATGTTTTTAGAGACGCTCCTCATGAATACCAATGGCGCCGTGACCAGTAATGATGCCGAAGACTATCCTTGCTTCGCGACGACTAAGTTGGATCAGCGACAGAGATCTCTTTTTACTATAAACCGTCCATAAGTTTCTAGCCGTTGCACGTCTAGCTGGATTCAACGTGTATTGGCTCGGCTGATAGCCTCGTCTTCAATATACCTTTTTAACAATATTTTTGGAATCCTCGCAAAGAGGAGAGTCTGTGAGGCGTGCAGCGCTGCTCCCCTTCGTACAAGTTCGTCAGCCCTTTCGTTACCTAGGATATCCATATGCCCTGGTACCCAACATAGGGGCCCCGTATTGGGTTTCGATCTAGTTATTGCTGATTCCAGAGCCTTAACCGCTGCCCTGCGTTGATACCCTTCTCGCGGACAGTTTTCGAAGCCTCGATGATGGGTGTGATTTTGGTCTGAAAGACACTGCAGTTGTAGTTTCTTCATAGCGCCTTGCAGTAGATTCCGGCACCTGTACCAATGTCCATTTTAGAAGCATGTAGAAAGTCAATTCCTTTTTATTGGAAAACTTTGTGGTTCTTCCAGTCATCTCTGTCAGGAATTCTGATACTGAATCTCCTGTCAAATCAAATCCAGATCATATGATCTTATTCTGTCGATCTTTCGGTATTCTTCCATCGCGGCAGTGCTGAGGCGTGACCGTAGGGTGCTGGTGTCCATTGTCGTCCTTCTGTCAGTTTAAAAGCGGTTTTAGCTGCCCAGATGAACGAAACTTAGCATGGTTTCTATTGCCGCTGTTGGTGTTGCTTTGACAAAATGGATGATGTGAATAAAAACTGAGGCAGAGTGTTCCCTTAACTTTTTAGATACAAAACTCAATTTAAGTTAAATAAAAATGGGTTTCGTCAAGTTTCAGAAAGTTTCCCTCAAGAGGATTGGCTCAAAGGGTCCCCTTAGTTTTATTCACACCGCCCAATAGATCATTTTAGGTCTCAGTGTCAGCCAATGGGGTGGATTTTATGTAATAAAAATCGTGAATGTAGGAAACAACAATACCGCGCTTAGACACGGAATGGGATCTCACAGCCTCGGAGACAGAGATGACAATGACTACTTTTTATGAATTTCTGCAATGCCAACCGCCTTGTCCTTGGTGTTAAAACTTTTGAATTCAAAGTGCATCTCATCACTGGAGTGAATTTTAACACAATTGGCGAAAAGACAGCGCTAAGATCATTCTGCTGGCTTCGACTCAAATTCATGCATCAATTGAAGTTTACAAACATTGAAGTGCACGTCTTTTGTTAGAAGTCACAGAAGGGATCTTCCCGAAATATTTTGATATTGTTAACGATGTCGAATTGATGTGTTTGGACTCTCCGTGATACTTTCATTCACTTTCTACACACTGAAAGCACCTCTCTTCAGCGCGTTCTAACCATTACCTAAAGTTGCACAAACTTTGGAAAATATCTTCATATCATTTTCCCTGTACATATTTGTAATGCGATTTCACACTAATGAGACAAAGATCCTTCTGCTTCCATTACTTATAATCGCAACAGTTGTCATAAATCGAAGGCCCCTGACTCTTCAAAAAAATTGGAGCGAGTTCAAAAAATTGCATGGCTAATGGACACCCGTTACCATCTTCGTGCATATAAATATCCAATTTTATCACAGAGGTATGAGCACAAACCCTGCATAGAAAAAGAAACTCAAGTTCAAGTAATGTAATAAAGAAAATGTACAATACAAGGTGTCCTGCCACCGCAGCAACACATAAAACAAAAAAAAAAAGAAGAAAGCGAAATAAAATGGTGCCCAATAAAAACTCGCCATCTTCAACTAACTTCGCCGAGAAGACGAGAGGAACTGCCCTCAGATACAAACGTTTTTATGTAACACCACGAAAAGCACTTTTCCCATACATGCTCATACACACATACATATGTATGTTGTTGCATAAAAATTCGCCACAACATTCTCGCCAGGATAATGAGTTATCTGTTATCCTGTGGAAAGTGCGTGTGACGCATCAATGTGTCATCTTATCACCACCACAAGATGAAATGTCATTTCGTGGATAAGGAGCGCGACAATTTGTCGCGTTTTTTTTTTCTGTATATTGCCGCCATCTCTGTCCGGTCCACTCTACTCCACCGGGAAGTCTCAAGTGGGTGTCCGAGGTGGCAGCGTTAACCAAAGACTAAACAATAACAAAAGAGTGCCTGCAGATGATTGCATTTTTACGAGGCACTTTACCAACATCGGGATACGGAATGATATCCTTTTTTATGCGCGTAAATGTGTGTCCCGGAAGATCTAAGCATCTCTCATCTGAAGGAGTTTTTTTTTTTTTGCTTTTGGTTTTTTTGTGTCGTCCTTTAGATCTTTTTGTCAACTTCCGTCAAATATTAAGCACTTTTGTGTCGAACGCAGATTTGTTCGTCTTTGTTTTATGTCGTCCTTGTCGTCGTCTTCATTGCTCTCGTTTCGGTCGTGTGGGGGTCCTTGGAAAATAAAAAAGCAAGGATTTATCTCCTTTTTTTAGACAGGGCACAACTGGAACTCACATATGTGTGTAAATGAGATCCTTTGTATCCGCATCCTATTCGGTGAGCTACCGAAAGTGGCGCGTATAAGTGCAATCTGAGGATTTATCTTGAGGATCTTAAATGCGTATTATGGCGACATAAAACCGACTTAATTCGTTCCCTCTGTTTATGTGGGAGACGGGGGATTGAGTTGTTGCCACCGCTTAATAAACAGTTTGTGAGCGGCCCCTCTTGGGATGCTAAGGGTGGATGTGTGTGTGTGCGTGTTTTTTTGTGGTTTCAACGAGCGGGTGTTGCTCTTGTGATAGGAGATGTGTATTTCTGCTGGCGTTGCAGCATGCTTGAGGTCAAAGGTGAAAAATGTGCATATCGCTGAGGATTCCATTCGGGTATCCTATTTGTTTTTTTTTTTTTCGATTTATTTGGGACGGGTGCACGTTCTTTTTTTAATGGGGCGAAACAGAAGTAACATCAGGCGTCATTTGAAAACATCGTCACCACCAGCACGCCGCGTACAAATAGAGAGAGGGGTCAAAGTGTTCGTTAGAGGATTTAGTTTGAAATAAGGAGAAGTTAGTGTTTTGCTTAAGGCTGTTTGAGGGTAGATTCGTTTCTACTTCCTTGTGTAGCTCTACATTTGGTGTGGTGGCATAACAACCTGACCAGCCGTTGAGTATTTGTTTGGTGTGTCTGCACTTCAGCGAGTTACGCTATTTACATTTGTGTTTAACAAAATTCTAAGTGCTGAAGGCATATCAGCCACCTCAACATCGCATACTAGATCTTATCTGTTATATTGTGTGAATGCTTGGTACCTTTTGTAAGCAACCTGATTGACTATTATCAGTGCGGTTTTAGCTCAAGGAAGTCCGAAATCGACCAAATTTTTACACCTCGGCAGATCCCAAGGAAAACACAAGAAGTCCATATCGATCTTCACCATCTATTCATTGATTCTAAGGTCGCGTGTGACAGTATTTGTAGGGATGAATTATATATGTAGAACCATGTCTAGTAGAACCATGCTAGCTGCTCTGCAAATTTTATGTCACCCAGATTTTTTATGTGAAAAATGGATTTAGACAAGTCGACGCGCTGTCATTTGACTTCTTAAACATCATACTTGTACAATGGTCACCCTTTGGGGGACGCACTGATACTTATGGTTAGGGTATATGTATACATATGTATTACCATTGTGTATGTATACCTCACTATGATATTCAGTGGTGATAAAAATTAAAATCTACGTAAGAACATCGATCGATGTCAGTGATAGTGTCTTTTCAAGTATCCACCACTCCCTTAATCTCCCATACCACTGAAGACTCTGGCCAATGTGCCATATGTACCGCATGTCACCACCACAGAGCTAGAAACTAAGAAAATCAGATACTGGGATTTACAAGGTGGTGCAAAAGTCGTCACGCTATCGAATAACGGTCTAATTTTTGAAAATGCCGTCTAATGTAATCGCGATTTTGACATTTGTAAAGTCAGAAGCATGATACACGTAGACATACCATGGATCGCTATACTCCTCAAGAACGAGGAATAATGGTGTTACTTGTTTTGACAAATAATCCTTTGGTGGTTTTGGTTTTTTGATCACGCGGCATCAACTGAGCAAACACTAGGGCGTCTAGCAGAGCGCCTCGAGGAGACTTGTGTTAGGTCTAACACGAGGCAGAAGAAGACGTGGCGGGCCCCGGTGCAGTCGTTCGGTTAAATTTCGAATTTAGGAAAAGATTTGATGACGTTATTTCTTTTTTCCATTTCCAATTCATTTTTATTCTTATAGTTCATTTCATCTTAAGGCTTGGAAAAACGCTTAAAACTAGCTTATCTAACTAACCAATAGAGACAAGTTGTGTGTGAGATAACAACGAGTTTTTGGTGTTATTTGAAAGGCCTATCAATGAAATTATGTGTGGAATATGATATCGTTCAAATGGCCGCCGCGGCTTCGCTGCGTGGCGCTCATCTGAGAGATCCAATTTTCGATGACTCTGGCGCATAGATCAGGCTGAAATTGAACGATGGCACAGGTTATGTTGTCTTTGAGAGTCGTTTGCGGCATACTGGCATAGACCTGCGACTTAAGGAAACCCCACAAGAAAAAGTCGAACGGGGTCAAATCGCACGATCTCGGTGGCCAGTTCACGTCGACTCTGGGTCCATTGGCATCAGCTGTGTGACACGTAGCACCGTCCTGTTGGAACCACATGTTGTTCACATGCATGTCATCCAATTTGGGTCAAAAGAAATTGGTTAACTTCCATTGGTAGAGCTCTCCGTTGATGGTGATGGCACTGCCATCGTCGTTTTCGAAGAAGTACGGACCGATGATGCCGCCAGCCCACAATCCACACCAAACAGTGACTTTCTGCGGATGCATTGCCACTTGGTACAGGTACAGGTACACTATGAATTGCGTCCTTTGTAACTCGGGTAGATTTACAGTTCCAGTGTCAGGCCCATTTTACTCAACGGACTGTTGAACGTCCAATGAATGTCCTGCCTGGAGATGTATGGTGCACAAGCCAGTACCTCTAAAGCAGACATAGAGTAGAGACAATCCTGAACTTATTCCCTGTAGAACTAAGTTATTTCAATAAACGGAACTTAATGAGACACAGGGCTATCTGGAAGTCCCCAAGCTACTTTATAACCAAGAAATATCTTTTTGACATTGGTTTTACATGTTTAGGGATGCGGAACTACTCATGGTATCAACACTTATATTTATTTGCTCAGACAGCCTGGCCTTAATATCACTCGCAAATCCAAGAACCAACTCGAAATTTGTGAGGCAATGCAAGGAAAAACTTAACGCCCTGAGAAAATCTGTTCTAGATTCTGTAATATGCCAGTGAACGAAGCGGCTGAACTGGCGAGGAAGGGGATGGAAGATAGGGATACTCAAAATGTTACAATTGCAATCTTTTCATTATGTCAATTGCGTCCTTTGAAACTCGGGTGGATTTTCGCCATAGTTCCTGCATCCTGTGAATTGAATGTTTGCTAGAAACAATATAAATTTGCGCAGACAATTTGAAAATAGTTGACAGAGAATCGTGTTAACCGGTGAGATGTTGATTGATGCCCTGATTTGGCCCAGACTCAAGCGAAAGCTGTGGTTGTTTTGCAAAGCTGAATTTAACGTTGAATTGGATTTGATTTGGTGATCATATTTTTTACTAAAAGTTCAACTCGCAGAAGTTTATACCAATTGGTGGTTTGTCCAAATCCTGTTAAATGCTTTTGCGATGAAACCTAACACATGTGTGCAAGCATAAAACGCAAAAAAAAATAGAAAATGCTTCGTTTTTATCGAAATTTTTCGATTTTCCGATCTGCATCTCATGATTCCCACCCCATACCTACGATGTGTTGGTTCGATTGCCTACAACAAAAGCGTCCCCCACCGAACCCGCTCTCAATTTTAAGTGGCACTTTTGTATTCCATTGGTCGTCGAGATGCATGTACACAAAATTCCGGTAGAGGCCTTGCACCAGTGGTCCATTAAATGCGTAATTACAAACGACATGTCGACTAGAGATGACGATGATGACGCCGAGGGATGCTGCTGTTCCCTCCTGAGTTAGTGGCTGTCGTGACCCGCATTTCCGGTAGGTAAAAATTGTACAAGGCAGCAAAAAAATAAAATGGTTGAAGTGGAATTCCATCAATTTTTGCTGCGGTTTTTTCGCCTCCTTGTGGATAAATAAATTGTTAATCAATCGTAAGTGGTCACTGTGGAGTGGGGGAACAAAGAAGGGGAAAAGTGGTATGTGGTGGCTTGGGTTTTAGATTAAGGGTACTCCTATCGAATGGCTTTTAATCTCTGTTTAGGTATAGCACATTTTTGGACTCAGTCTTGTTGTGGTTAGATGGTGGTGCATTGACGGGCGAAACATAAATTGTCTCTAAATGGGGTGCAATATGATTAGTCATTGAATTATGTTTAATAAGTCACTGTGACGATTGTCGTTAATTGAATCCTAAGCAAATGAGCTCATTGTTAGTTGGTTCTTTTTTACGCATGAGAAAAGTTAATGAGTTGTGTGGACCCGTAATGTAAGATGAATCGCTAAACATTGTAAGGGTATGAAGATATTGAATTGGAAGGGCACTGATAAAAGTTAACAATATTTTCCACGCTCCTATTCTAAGAACTCTTGCATTAACGTGCCCTTAGTGTTGATGCAACATATAAAGATCCAATGACTCAACTGGGTCTAGAAGTAATGCCAAGTTACGAAAACATAGAAGATTTTTAAAAAATACCATTGGTTATTATTATAGAGAAACTTGCACGGATCTTTGCCAAACTAAAGGGTCTTCCAATAGGGACTTCTGAACTTTGACAGTGGATAGCAGTCATATTGTTGAAGCTACATCTGTCAAATTGGCTGTCATTTATTCAGTCTGTTTTGCCAAATCACCATGGATGGATATAGCGTTCAACAACACGTGCAAATAATAAAATTGTTTTATCAAAATGGGTGTTCTGTTCGGGCTACGTTCTGTGCACTTCGCCCATTTTACGATCGCCATAATCGTCCTTCTGAGAGGACTAGTCGCAGTGTGGTAAATAAATTTGAGTCCACTGGTTCAGTAAAAGATCAGCCAACACCCGTATGTCGACGAAACGCAAGATCTGCCGAAAACATCTCCGCTGTCCGTGAGAGTGTGCAGGAGAATCTGAGGCAGTCGATTTCGCGTCGCTCACAAGAACTCGGTCTTTCCCAGACCACAACTTGGCGAATTTTGCGTCGTGACTTGGGCCTGCACCGGTACAAAATTCAACTGACCCAGGAGCAAAGATAAACGACCATAGACAACGACATGTGTTCGCTAAATGGGCGAAGTTGGAAACTGACCCTAATTTTCATCGAAAAATCATCTTCAGCGATGAGGCCTATTTCTGGATGAATGTTTATGTCAACAAACAAAATTGTCGAATTTGGGACGATGCTTATCCATATGAGATCCAAAAGCGTCCAATGCATTAGGAAAGTTAATATTTGGTGTGGATTTTGGGCTGGCGGCGTCCTCGGTCCATGAGAACGACTTTGGCCAGGCCATCACCGTCAACGGCGAGCGCTATAGATCGATAATTACCAACTTCTTTTGGCCTGAATTGGATGATATGGACACCAACGACATGTGGTTTCAACAGGACGGCGCTTAGTGCCACAGAGCTCTCGCCACATTGGAAATTCTGCACGAGCGATTCGAGGGCATGGTCATCTCACGTGGAGGTGATGTGAACTGGCGATTGGACCCCGTAAGACTTTTTCTTGTGGACTTTTCTGAAGTCGCAGGTCTATGCGAATAAGCCTCAAACCACAGCGGCCCTCAAAGTCAACATAACATAATTTATGCACGAGAATCATGGAAAATTGGATACTGCGGATGCGCGCCGTCCAGAGAAACCGCGGCAGACATTTGAACGACATTATATTCCATACATAATGGCAACGATAGGCCTTTTAAACGAATAAAAAATTTCAATGATATCTCACACGCTCTTTGTTTTATTTAAATTTAAAGATAGGAAGCGCTTAATGAAAGACATTTTAGAATATACAATTTGAAGTGTTTTTGGACGGATGCAAGAAGCATGATCGTAGGTGAATAAACTTCTAGATGATCCTTTACGCCAACGTGTAAAGCATACTGTATGCAACAATTTTATATTGTGTTCCACTAGCACCACAACATTTACATTACAATTCGTATTTTTCTAAGGTCAGGGGCTAGGAAGGTTCTACATGGCGGTTGTCAGTCGTGGTTTGGGGATCGACGCTAGACAAAACTTTCAACTCCAGCATACTTAGGTCTTTTCCTACTGTTGACACATCATGCTTCACTTTTCAACACCAGTAGTGACTCAAGCCAAACCCCCATTTGTAAGCTCCAATTCTTTGTCAACAACTCTAAATGGTTCTACGGGTGGAAATCTCCCTCAGAAGGAATTCTGGAGGTATCACAATGGGCCTTGAGCCTAAGTGAGTCCCTAAAGTGACAGCTATCTTACCTAACCTACTTCACCTTTGAGGCTTAGATCAAACTGACAAATTGGTCACTGATTTGAGGAGTGAACCATTTGTGCAATTCTGGGCCCGAATTACCACACTCGTTAACGAGTAACTCGATGTCGGAATGTGAGGATTTGGCACTTCTGCTCCCAAAGAGGTTAATCGATAATTCGACCACTCACTCACTTGTTGGCGACTGCGATAACTCGGCCCCCGATCTAGGTTAGGCCAAACCTATCTGAAGATTTGGAATGTCGTTTCTGCGGTTTGTTTTCTTGATTGTTTGCCATGTACCTAGCGACCGGTAAACCCAGTTCTCGTCGTTCGGGTAGCCTTTGCAGAAGACACTTTCATCCACTTTTCTCTTGGGTGTGGAGTCGTTTATGTTGATGTGAACGGGGCGAGCATCCGTGGCAGCACGGATGTGTGTCGTAGGTGCTTTCAAAAGTGAAACTAGTTTCTTCTTTTTGTCAAAAGCCTAATTGGTGCTTTCAGTGTGATTTCAGGCCAGTAAAATCCACTAACAACCAAATTTTTACACTTCGATAGGTCCTGGAGAAAATCAAAATCGATCCCCACCATCTCTTTATGGAGTTCGAGGCCGCTATGATAGCATTTTTTAGCGGTTTTTTTTCTAGCTGCACAGAGCCCTGTTTATTTTTCACACCATTCGTCTGTCTGCATAAGATTATGATGCACTCCTTCAGCTATTAATCAAGCCGCCGATAGGCTGAATGCCAGCCCAACATCACAAACGGATATTGCCATTTACATCGACATCCAGGCTGTGATCAAGTCCCACGTATCCAACACAATAAAATTTAGGGAAGGGACGGACTGTCGTGTGTCTTTAAATGAAATTGCTAATCAGTATAACGTCACATTCTGTTAGATCCCTGGTTACTCCGACATTCAAAGGAACTGTGCGAAATAACTAGACTAGGCTCTCAATGACTCCCCGGAAAAGTCGTTGCTAAGGTGTTGAAAGCACATTCTAGAGCTGTGGTCGAGTCCAGGTTGGGCGACTTTCTTCTAGGTAGAAGCACAACCGACCAGCTTTTCACTCCCAGAATGGTACTTAAGAAGGCGTGGGAGTTAGCCAAACCTATCTAGAGTTGTTTTGCGGATTTGGAGAAAGCATATCATCGGGTCCCTTGAGGTAAACTCTGGAGTGTATTGCAGGTGCATGGGATTGACGGTGTTCTTCTAAGGGCCATTCAGTCTCTTTACACTAACTGTAAGAGCTGTGTTCGGGTGAACAGCGTTAGGTCAACACCTTTGTTTGTGGAGAGTCCACTTAAGCTCCCTAAACCCGCGACCCTAATAGTGGATAAGCGAGCCATTGGAATATGATGACTGGAAGGTGCTGATGAGGCTCTCAATGTACAGAAGGCCGGAAGCTCGACCATGTCAAAGCCGCTTTGTCAAAAGCAAATCGTAGATGGCAAGAACTCGATTATTGCAATTCTTGCCAGGCTAATCTGGCCCGTCCTGGATCTGAAAAGATCAAAAGCATTAATACAACTTTTTATGTAAAGAGACCAACTTTCAAAACTAATCAATATTTTTAGGGAGTTATGCTCAACGCCTGGGTATATCATTTAACGATTTCTGCAGGAGCTGCAGAAACGAAGAGGAGGAAGAGTCCACTGCACTGCACACTTCCTAGACGTGTCCCGTCCTTGCCAACATCATGAAAGTCATCTTAAGCCAATCGTTTTTTTTACGATCTAAATAACCTGAACTCTGCCAGCACGGCCGATCTCAACAGATACGTTACTGTATTACTGTATTAGGGGCCCTAAATGCGCACTGCGACCTATGAGGTCTATTGTGGTGGCCCGTATGGTTTAACCAGAAGTTATATTGAGGCTTTTGATAAACCTCAGATTAGCCTTAGGTTCAATTTTCCGGATTTCCGCTGGGTTGACCGAGGCCCGCGTCAAGTGGGGAAGTCTTTTCTTTGCGGCTCCTGGACATACGCACAAAATATGTTCAGCGGTCTCTTTTTCTTCTCCACAGAGCCGACAAATATCTGTATCTGATATTTTCATTTTATGCAGATGGTATCTGAGTGGACAATGTCCTGTCAGATAGCCCGTTAAGGTTCTTAACTCGTCTTTGGTGAGATCAAGTAAGGTCTTAGCCTTATATAGGTTGGGGTTGTTAAACTTTTTCGCTTGTCTAAGGCCCCGGAGGTTGGCCCAGTAGTCAGCGTGTTTGTTGATCTCCCATTGTATTATCTTGGAGTAGGCACTGTTGGGTGGCACCCCGAAACAGGGTTCGGGACCCACGAGTGGGCGGCAAGCGCCTCTTCTCGCCAGGCAGTCAGCCTGTTCTTTACCCTCGAAGCCTTCATGTCCCAGGATCCAGGCTAAGGTGACCTTATTTACCGATGCAAGGCTTTCGAGGAGGTTGAAACAGTCCCAGACAAGCTTGGACCCTACCGTATAGGATTTAAGGGCTAACAGTGCTGCTTGACTATCTGAAAAGATGTAGATGCGGGTTCCTTGAGTTCTTCTCCGCAGGCATTCTCTTGTACATAATTCAATAGCGTGGACTTCCGCTTGAAATACTGTAGGTGACTTTCCAAGCGCTGTCGCGCGTTGGAAACTGGGACCGTAAACCCCAGCACCTGTGCTGCCGTTTGCCAATTTTGAACCATCTGTATACCAGATTTGGGAATTTGGTAGTGTAGTAGGGCCTTCATTTCTCCATTCGCTGCGGGCGCCTATAACAACTTCGAAGCTTCTGTAGAAACGATATCTCTTGAGCATGGTATCCGGAATCTTAAGAATTGGATCACGATGACTGTATTTTAGTATTCTCAGATGACCTATAAAGTCACCGACTTTTAAGTCCAGTATCTGAGGCAGCCTTAGAGCACTAAGCATAGCTTCTTTCTGTATTGCTAGGTGTAGCGGCGTGAGGTTAAGCATTGCTCCTATAGCTGCCGTTGGGCACGTTCTCATAGCCCCGGTGATACCCACGCAGGCTAAGCGATAGAGTTTACCCAACTTTTCCTGCGTTGTGGATTGCAGGGTTTTTGACCACCATACTAATGACGCGTAGGTGATCATTGGTTTGATTATGGCGTTGTACGACCAATAAACCATTTTGGGGCTTAGTCCCCAAGTTTTGCCGTACAGGCGTTGGCACATGAACATTGGCCTAGTCGCCTTGTTGGTAACCATGTTTAAGTGCTAGTTCCAGGTAAGCGTTTTGTCAAGTATTACTCCAAGATACTTTGCTTCGCTGGACAGATCAATAGGGGTGTTTTCCAATGAGACTTGTTTGAGGTTGTGTTTCCTCTTTCTGGAAAAGGGTACAAGGACAGTTTTGCCGGGATTTATGGTCAGGCCCTTCGTCCTACACCACCTCGAAGTTAGGTTAAGGGCATTTTGCATCATATCTGATAAGATGTCATCAAATTTGCCCCTAACGTTAATAACGATATCGTCCGCATATCCTTGTACTCTGTAGCCGGCTTTTGTAAGAGATTCTAGGAGTTCGTCTAAGACCAAAGTCCAGAGCAAAGGGGAAAGTACTCCTCCTTGCGGGCATCCTCTGGTGGCAATTATTGTTTTAAACGACCCTCCACATTCTAATTGTATTTTTCTGCTTTCTAGCATGGTAAGTACCCAGTTTATGATAAGAGGTGTGATTTGTTTTCTAAGCATAGCCTTCTTGATAGCCTCGTAGGAAGTGTTGTCAAAAGCTCCCTGTATATCGATAAAGGCACAGAGGGCAGTTTCTTTTGCAGCCATTGATTTATCAATCTGTGATACTAGGCTGTGAATGGCAGTCTCAGTGGACTTTCCAGGTTGATATGCAAACTGATATGCATGCAGGGGATCACTAGCTAGGAACGTATCCCTTATGTGGTGATCGACTATTTTTTCCATTGTTTTGAGGAGAAAGGAACTTAGGCTAATGGGGCGGAAAGATTTAGGCGATTGTTCCGCCTGTTTTGCCGGTTTCGGTATAAAAACGACCCTGACCTCTTTCCAGCTATTGGGTATGTAGCCTAGTGTAAGGCTGGATCCAAAGATCCGTACGAGGGAGGGTATCAGCAGATCTTGTCCCTGCTGGAGGAGGCAGGGAAAGATGCCGTCCGCTCCTGGGGATTTAAATGGGCTGAAAGTGGATAGAGCCCACTTGATATGGTTGACCGTGAATATTCTACCAGATATGCTGCGGTTCCGAGTGGAGGGATTGAGAACGTATCTCCTCATAATATCCAGGGAGACAGCGCTATCCGGGATACAGCCTGGGAAGTGGGTGTCGAGTAGTAATTGACAGGTTTCCTCAGGGCTGCTAGTATATTCTCCATTCTGTTTCTTCAAGGAACCTAAGTAGCTGGAATGACCTTGGGCTATAGCTTTCTGAAGGCGAGCCGCGGTCGGAAAGCTTTCAATTCTTTCACAATGGGTCCTCCAACTCTTTCGCTTTGATTTTCTCAGCTCCTTGTTGAATAATGTTAGAGCTTCTCTGTATAGGCACCATTCGCCATTGTTTTTGGCTCTATTAAAAAACCTTCTGGTCTCGCGCCTGAGCTGCTCAAGACGTTTGTTCCACCATGGGACATCTCGGCTGGTTTTCTTTGCTAGCTGGGCACAACTGCCTTTATAGGCGGCCGTGATTGTGGTACGGAGGTATACTGCCTCAAATTCCAGTTCTGAAATGGTTGTTATGGGGTTCGAGGAGCGATTGAGATCTGCCTCGAGCAGAAGCCGATGGGTGAAGATACGTTAGGAAATCTTAATGGTTTCAGGAGAAGGTTGCGATCAATTCCCAGTACACAGTGGACCTTCTTTTCTTGGAAAATGATGATGATGATGACGAATCGCAGCTTGTCGTCCTTGCTTTGAAATAAAAATATCTCCGTGCTCTGAAGAAAAGATTCGTTCAAATTATTCACATCTTTTACAACTCTCAGGCAACTGCAAATACCAGCACGACGGACCATTATCTGTGAAACCAGCATTAGTAACAACGTCGATCATGCAACATATGCATGGAGTTTAAGTATCTCAATCGTCTAGTCAGTGTTAAAGTTCACCGGCTACCCGACAGATATGATACTTTGCACTTGCAAACGACGAGAAGGAAAATTCCAAAAATCCGTTTTTTTTGCGCTGTGCGTATTCATGAGTATGCACTCTTTGAATTCAATAAAAATAACAAACACTCGTTTAATTATGTATAATTCGAAATTTGGTTGGGTGCATTAGCCGACCCGGAGATAAGCATGGCGACATCCTTGATCTTGACGCAGAGTCAATGCTAAACCCAAAAATAAGCATTCACTTTCACTTGGGACGCGTTTTTGCATTGGTTGAATGCTGAATGCTTCACCGGTTGCGGGGACATGTTTATCAGTACCTCTACAGCATAATGCAAAGCAATCGAGCAAGTTTAGTTGATAAGCGACTTTTTTTTCGTTCTTTCTAGCACTCTGCCTCAGTCCACAGTGAATTCGAAAGCATCTTCTTGGAGATATGAAAAAATCGCATCCACTAGATTAGAATGGACCGAGCGAAAATAAAACTGATAAATGCTTTTTTGGCAGTTATTCAACGAAATTGTTTATGATTAATGCGTTTACGACTGTGGCAACACACGTTTCAATTGCTCATGGTTTGTCAGATAAGGCTGGGGGTTTTTTGTTCCTCTCTGGATTCTCTTTTTGTTGTAGGGATCTGTACCTAACCAAACAGAATAGACAAACTAATAGCCCTCTTGCAACTCAAAAGTATTTGTATAACAAACGTCTAATTTCTCTGCGCAATCCAAAGCACGATCGTATGGTATTCTGTATTAGAGACCCTAAATGCGCACTGCAACCTATTGTGGTGGCCCATATGATTTAGTTAGAGGTTATATTGAGACTTTTGAAAAACCTCAGTATAGCCTTCTGTTTAATTTTCCGAATATCCGCTGGGTTGACTGAGGCCTGCGTCAAGTGGAGTAGTCTTTTGCTTGCGGCTCCTGGACATATGCAAAGAATATGTTCACATGTTTCCACAGAGCCGGCAAATATCGGTATCTGATACTTTCATTTTATGCAGATGGTATCTGAGTGGACAATGTCCTGTCAGATAGCCCGTTATGGTTCTTTACTCGTCTTTGGTGAGATCTAGTAAAGTCTTGGCCTTGCATAGGTTGGGGTTGATAAGCTTTTTCGCTTGTCTAAGGCCCCGGAGGTTGGCCCGGTAGTCGCCGTGTTTGTTGATTTTCCATTGCGTTATCTGCAGTGGGTGGTACCCAAAAACAGGGTTCGGGAACAACGAGTGGGCGGCAAGCGCCTTTTCTTGCCAGGCAGTCAGCCTGTTCGTTACCTTCGAAGCCTTCATATCCTGGGATCCAGGCTACGGTAACTTTATTAATCGATGCAAGACTTTCGAGGAGGTTGAGACAGTCCCAGATCAGCTTGGACCCTACCATATAGATTTTAAGTGCTAATAGTGCTGCTTGACTGTCTGAAAAGATGTAGATGCGGATTCCTCGGGTTCTTCTCCGCAGGCATTCTCTTGCACACAATTCAATAGCGTGGACTTCCGCTTCAAATGCTGTAGGTTATTTTCCAAGCGCCGAAGGAAGCTAAGACCATAAACCCAAGCACCTGTGCTTCCGTTTTTCAATTTTGAACCATATATATACCAGATTAGGAAATTTGGTAGTGTAATAGGTATCGTATGGTATGAGAAACGCCAGAATGCTGTAACTCCCTTAGAAGTTATCTTCAGAGGCTTCATGTCATGAAATCCTTCTTATCGGACTACTTGCTTTCCAACTTATGACACGCAAAACTAATAGAAACCCAAGAAAAGCTGATTGTGGTCGGTGTTGACGGCTACCCTAAGAATATCAAAGGTGCAATAGACATTCTCAACAAATCCTTAAGCATCTATCTCGAACGAGTTTGCGCTATTAAGAAAACACTAACGAAAGTCCACCCTCATTGGTCGAATGGAGACATTGGCATGAAAAAGATAGAAGTTACAAAACTTCTTAGGGCGAAATCGTGTAAAAACGATAGGAAATGGGACGAGTACTGAGTTAATTGCGGTGATCAACGAGGGTTCAAGACTTCACAAGATGATCTGGAAGATAGTATGTGTCAGAAAGAGCTGAAAAGATGTGCTTCTCAAATGTGTCATATTTGTTTAGCTGGTTAGTTACACTCTGTCGATGCATGGGTGTGGATTCTCTGCCCACATACTCATTTTTCCCGAAAATTTTCTCGGTCTCTTTCAGGTCCGAAATAAGAAGTTCAAGGTGGACCGAGACGGTCAAATAGGAGGCATTTTCTACTGGTCCTACATAAGGACTCCTTGCCATCAAAAAGCCAACGCCATGATGTGCTACAGAATAGAGCGATCTAACGTAAAAGGCGCGCAGGAGGAGGATGAGCCGTGTTGATCCAAGAGCACTGGATCAATAAGAACAACGAGATCCAATGTCCAATGGCAAAAACTATTCGTTACTCTTTTCGGCAAATAAAGGTGAAGCCACGGCAAATAAAGGTGTACCTGGTATCAGCACACCTCCCGTACGACTCATCTGAAGTCCCGTCAGCGGAGTTACTGGATCTGGTAGTTCTGTATAAAAGATATTTTATCATCGGGTGTGATCCTAACGATATCAAGACCCGAGGTGAGTGTCTTTTCGACTTCATTCTATCAAATAAGTAAACTTACCATCTGCAACAAAGGCACCTACTTTTGCAGACATAACACCAGCGTCCAACACAAGTAGGCTGTCTATTCATAACTGGAGGATGGTTAATGAATTATTCTTATCCGACCATTGCTGGATATGCTTTAAAATCGACCTCCACGCGAAAGAAACCCCAGTAAATAGACTGGGATAGGTATAAAGGACTGGCTAATAAAGATTTAAGCAGCATGCCAATATTAAGTGGAAATCGCAGACACAACGACGAGGGAGTGGCGACCCTGAGTACGACCATGAACAATAGACAGTATGTCCCTGGATTCATACAGATTGCGACGACTGTAGGAAGGTCATCATCTGCTGGATCCTCAGACGCAGCGGCATCGAGGGTAACGAAAAAGCAGACGAACTGGCTCGGCAAGGATGCGCTTTAAACAGTGACCACACCCATACATCGGTTAACATCACTATCGGTGTATTGAAAGTTATCGTCAACCACAAGATGAAAGAGGTAATCAACACCTCTTGGTCCGCCAGAGGCGACTGCGTTATATCTCGCAGTTTAAGGTAAAGAATAGACCAGACCAAGACAAAATGTTTCCTGGTTATAAACAAAATAGATACTCGCATCCTAATATGTGGACTGACGGGACATTGTGCCTTTGCACCATGGCCAGCAGACACGGCATCAACTCCCCAGACTACTGCAGGAGGTGTCGGGATGAGGAAGAGACAGAGACCACCAAACACTTACTCTGTGAATGTCCTAATCTCCAAACCACCGACTTCGAAAAATGGGAAACAAGCTGTTTGGAGAACTGGGAAACCTAGTAGAAGAACCAATAACGAACATACTCCACTTAACATGTTGTACATGTTTTGCGATAAACCACTCATCTAGAACCCAAGGTTGGAACATGGACCACAACAGAAAGGGGAACACAATGGACCAGTGGACGCACAGTCATTAAACAGGGCACTTTCCCCATAGTCTAACCTAATCTAACCTAAAAATAAACAAATAACTGGCGCGATAGCTCGGGATGAGCCTAGCTTCTCACAACCATTCATCTTGTGCGTGTTACGTTTTTTGCACGAATGGAAGGGACCTACAATTTATTGCCGACTCCGAATGGCGAATCGAGAAGCTCTTTCATGACAAATTATGCTCTTGGAGGCTTGTCATTCCCCGAAGAAAGGTGGTGCCGCGAGAAATGTTCGGTGGACATGGCTGCGGCTTGAATCGACTCCGCTCGTTTAGCAGTTTAACGCACTAACCACTGAGCCACAGCGACCACCTAACCTAACCTACTATGTCTCTGAAAAGAGTTTCTAAGAAGAATTTTGCAAAGGCAATCAGGTTTTTTTCTAAGATTTCCCGTAGTGTAAATATAGTGAACCTTGCTGTTCTAAACCCGCACAAGTTTTGCAGTTTTTTAATTTCTGGACGAGAGGTGGTGCCCTGAAAAATTTTAGAGCCTACGCAGTTTGCCCAGCAACTCAACCCGGAAAAGAAAGATAGTGTTTCCATCTTTTTGGTCATGCCCCAGCATCTGATCATGATTTAGGAAACGTGGCAAACATGCACCTCAAGAGCCTTCCACAAACTGTAAGAATCTTCCATTGGTTTTGTACGTATGACTAAGTAACTTATGGCTCCTAAAATTTTTATACAGTATTTTCTTGCTTCAATATCTCAGTTGACTAGCCATTCTTTCAGGCTATCCTGGCCCTTCTCGCTGGTTTAGTTGTATTTTTTTTCCTGTCATCTGAAAACCGCAAATGCAACTACGACATAACTCTTTAAGAACTCAAGACCGTCTTATGCAAACCCAATCTTTCCCTTTACACATAGCGAACCTCACAGAAATTCAGTTTCCAACAGATAAAAGCGAACATTTTGTCACTTCTTAAGAAACAAATTGAATTAAAAGAATTTTTGGCGCCAAGCTGTCATCGAGCAACCAACAATGTGCGCCTTAACCGGCTCAATCAGTAAGTTAAGTCAGCTGTAACGGCGTTCTATGATGTAGAAACCCCCCGTTCAAATTGAAACCCTACAAACTCCTAAGCCAGTACACATGTAGACGAAACTGTCACCGCTACTTATCCCATATTGATCCAATTAGAGGCGCCTTGTCCGCAAGGACAACTAACGAACTTCCAAAACTTTCTCTCAACAGGGAAACCTTAAAACAGGATTTTGGCGGCTGATTAGCTCTCTCTAGACAACCAAAGGGGGATAGCATTCTCACTGGTTCCATGAATAACGGCAAATTGCGCTTCATCGTTGTTATTTCATGGCGAAAAGTATCGAATTTCCACGTGGAAAACTGTCAACAGTCATGTCACCGCTGATGGACATTTCCAAAAGTGTCTCGTCTCTCGTTGACAAGGGATTTTCAACGGTTTACTGATTTCCGAAATAAGGATTCAAATTAACTGCACAACATGGGGTCATTCTCTTCATACACAATAGGCTGTGTGCGAAAAAATTGCTGTGATATGTAAATTTGGCAAGAAATTCTCGAGGACCTCTCGATTGGAAAGAGTTCCAATGCGGAACAAATTAAAATTTACTCCGGTGGCAAGTAGATATCCTTTGACTCGGTGTCCTCATTCGGTCTGTACACGATAAATCATCGGATGCTTTATGGAGTTGTTAATAATTGTCCTTATCCAGGAGAGTTGCCACCAGCCACTTTGAAAAAAATATAGAAAACTGCTGAACATAGAAAATGAAATAAAAAAAAATGTAACGCATCCTTGAGGGCTCCTTGATTTATGAATGGCAACGTATAAAGCAAACGAGAAAGAAAGTCTGGAGTAACAATGTGTCCCGATTGTCCTGCTAGAGTCCCCAAGTGCTGCAGAGTACCCCGATAGAATTGATTGTGTGTATGTCCTTTGCCGTGCGCAGTTTATTATGTTGTGTTGCGTGGAAAAGTCAAAGGACTCGTGACGAATTTTTTTCTTTTTTTTTTTTTGAGAATTGCTTAGAATTTGGAGACAGGGATACACCATCGTTAACTCATTAATCATTTTAAAGAAAATAAATAAAAAAGTCGTACGTCATCACAATTTTTATGGTTGGTTGCTACGTACGTAGGAACCTACTTGCAAAGGATCAGCGTCGAGAGTCACCGCGCTTAGGTGCGATCGATTTGTCATGATAGTGGGTGGCTTTGATAGCACCTTTTGAAGATTTCGAATTCAGTTAATATTTTCTGCACCTGGTGCAGTATTTTCTAGATTTCAATCAGTTTCGTTTTTTTTTTTACAGATGGGATGTAACAGGGAATATGGCATTTTAAAAAATAGTACTTCGAGCTCCGGCATCTTTTGCGTAGTCTCCGTAAACTCCAATGAGTAGCTTGTTCTCCTTTATGTTACAGCGCCCTGGAACCCACAATTGAGTGACTTTAGTTCAAATAATTAACCAGTTCGGTAGAAATGGCAGATGAATCAATTACTCTGATAACAACTTGGCTTTACTTGTTGATTCCAGTGATTTACTTGAGGAATAGATTGTTTTTAAGGTCATAGGCACAAACTTTCTTCACTGCTTTATGTTCAGTTTTTAGCTAAGTTTCAGATCGAAGACTGTACATTTCTAGGAGGATTGTGAATGATATGTGTTAACCAGTGCTAAAGGGCCTCACTATCTAGATCTCCGGTGAAGTCAAATATCTAGGAGTGATCCTGGATAAAAAACTTGTTTGGCCAAATCATGTCAAGTCGAAGACATCCAAGGCGTTCTCAGTTTTCTGGCAGTGTAAGGATGCTTTTGCTAGGATATGGGGACTATCGCTGAAAAAGGTTCTATATGGCTATGATGAGACCGTTTCTAGCTTTAGTGTCGGTTGTTTGGTAAAGGGAGTTTTCGCGTAAGTATGTGACTGCTTTTTCACTAAACTAGAAAACGACCTATCTCGACTACACGGGAGGTTTTTCGAGTACGCCTGGCGCTGCTCTAGATGCACTGCTTAATCTACCTCCCTTCTAAAATTATCTCATGGGCAGTACTATCGGCTTTTGGTATTATCCGCAGTAGAGTTTTGATGATTTTGGGCTACACTCATCGTACGAGACTGGTTCTTTGGATACGCCGTCTGATGCAATGATATTAAAACGTAAGCTACTTACTTACTTACTTAAGCTGGCGCTACAGTTCGGGTGGACCTGGGTCTCAAACAACAAGCATCTCTAGCCAGCTGCCTCCAGTTTGGCACTCCAAATTGGTTAAAGTCCTCTTCCATTTGCATACGCTACTTGAGTCGCGGTCTTTCTCTACTGCACCGTAATTTGGGTGTGGATTCGAAGAATTTCCGGGCCGGAGCATTGGTGTCCATCCACTGTACATGATTAAGTCGATGTCGCTGTACACCCTGTACAGTTCATTATTGTATCTCCTGTTCCACTCACCGTCTACGCAGACGGAACCAAAAATCACCCGAAGAATTTTCCTCTCGAAACAGCCGAGAGTAACCTCATTCGCTTTTGACAGAGTCCATGCCTTTGCGCCATAGAGCAGGGCTGGGACAATTAGGATCTTATACAGGATCACCTTGGTTGTTCGAGAGAGCCCTAAAAAACAGCGATTGGCAAGAGTTATTCTTCGTTTGATCTCAGCGCTGGTGTCGTTGTCTGTGATGATAGCGGAGCCTAGTTAGACAAAGTCCTTAACTACCTCAAAGTTATATCTATCTATAGTGACATTCTGTCTGAGGACTCCGTAGGCTACTGTGCAAGTTTAAAGTCGACTTTGCTTGCCTTCGGGACTGACTTGGGCCAGAGTCTGAACCAGCACTGGGCTGTATTCGAATGGATGGCTCCAAAACAAATCATGGATCCATGCTAGTACCTTCGTGGAGACCGACAACAATACTGCTTGTTTGGTAGGTATGCCTAAGTTTTCCGAGAAAATGTTAATCAGTTCCAAAATAGTTCGAAAATGTAAAAACTCTGAATTTTTTCGCAAGCCTGAAGTCTTTAACTCTTGTCTGGGTCTCAGGTCATAGTCTGATCTCCGGAAATAAGATCGCCGATGAGATTGCTGCACGAGGCTCAGAGGATGGTTTCTTACGACCTAAACCTGCGTTGGGTCTTCCTGCGTCTTCGGCCAGAACCTTCATTGACGATTGGGTTTCCTATAAACACACTTGTGCGTGGCACGGCCTGCCAGAATGCATGCAGACTAAACGAATGCTTCCGAACGTTTGTAAAAAATCGTCGGCATTCTTGCTATTACCCAGTAAAAAAGACAACTTATAGGAGTCCTGACGGAACACTTCGTTTCTTAATGTGTTTAAGTGGAACTACTGTCTGCAACGCTTGTGGAGAGGGCGACGATGCTTCGGATCATTTCCTTTGTGAATGTCCTTTCTTTACTCAGATCAGGGGTCAGATCTTCAGTGCTGACGTGGTGACTGCTAACAGCTGATACTGTAAGCTCCTCATCATTAAAGCGCCTTCTCGGCTTTCTCCGAAAGTCGAGAAAATTCCAGTAACTGGGCTTCAGTAGTACAATAGACCAGTTGTGTTTGAGTGCTCTTGTGAAATCTTTCCAAACTCATAAAAAAACAATAAATCTAGGTAAAGCAATGTCTTACTTACTGATTTACTAAAAATGAAGAAAAAACGCTCAATACAAGAAGAGTCCTAAAGACCTCACGGGGATGAAAAATACTGAATTTAGGCAATTACATGGGAGATGAGTATGAACTGCATACCATCTACAGCTTGATCTCTAGCTAACTGCCCCAAATTTCGCACATCTATTTGGTTCATGTCACTTTTCAATGCTGTGCGCGAATCAAAGGACCCTACCTCTCAGGAGGTACACTCACGATGGGCCGTTGCGGTCATCTCAGACGCCACACTCGCAGCTTTTCAATCAGGTCGACATCACTCTACAACCAGAAAATTTCGTCGATAAATATCCTCCTCCACACTCCATTGATACAAACGTTACTGCATGTCACCTGAAAAATATCTGTTTCAAAGCAACCGTGTAAATTTTCATCCGTAGTGTGCTCCTTAGAAGAAGCCGTGTTAAACTTAAGTTTTGGTAACCCTACCTTAACTTCGTGTTAGCAAGTTGGACAGGGGTTTTGATCGTCGTCGTCCAGGTTGAATGACTCATTTTGCCTGACAGCGGAGTGTTGGCTGTCATCGGCGTTTAACAGTCTGCAAAAATATTCTTTCTATGTCCTCTTCGGACCTTTTAGTCCTGGATTGTGTTTTATATTCTCTGCAGTAAAACCTCTCAACTAATCCGATCGCTCGCTTCACATGTTCTTAGATTTTTCATGTTCCTTCCTTTTTTTTTGATCGTAGAAGCTTTCTTTGGTTACGTCATCTTTCTTCTCGCTGGGGGCGTGATCACACATCAGCGTTATATTTTTGATTTTGGCACTGATACAGACTGGACCCGCCTTCGCTTATGTTCCTGAAGCTCATAACTTCCTTCCTATGTCGTCTTCTGAATACAAATCCGCATCCTAATAACCAATTTTGCTCCATGCGACACTTGCCATAATGAATGGAGGCATGTAACATTCGGGAATGCATGTAGTCTGTTTAGGTTTAGACATTTCACGTGCATATCTGGAAGTTCATTGCCCGCATATCGTTCGCTTTGTGTTTCGTGGTGTTGATGTTATTCCGACGACACAACTCCCGAACTAGTGAGCTAGGTCCTTTGTTCCTCCGACGAGAGGCTAATTTGCCTCTTTGATAGCAACTAAACTTTAGGTTTCGTAATCTCTTCAAAAACGTTTCCTACGTTTCACAATCTATTTTGCACTCCGCAGCACGTGTTTGTCCCGAGTTCTCCATAGGAAATTTAGCTCTTTATGCCACCAACTTTTTTTTTATCATTTCTTTTAATACTTTGTTACAAAATATTTATACGAACCTCTATAATCCACGCAGCTACCATCTGCTACCTATCAGCTCCCTATTAGTAGCCATTATCTGCCAACAAACTCATACAACCGAACAATGCACCCCAAATTAATTATCCGATTAAAAACCTTACCAAATCCAAGGTGTGCAGTCAAGGATCTCAATTGAGTCGTTTGCGACAGCCCCAGGGCTTTGGTCAGTGCATTGCGGAACAACATTTAGCTGCAACTGCATTCAATTGACTGATTGAATCTTAATCCTTATTGCGATTCAATTCCGTATCTAGTGTATGAAGAAGGTAGCTGCATTATTCCTCCTACAAAAGAATGCGCAGGAGCGAGCTATGAATAGAAAGCGGAAGGATATTCGTCCTCTGGAAACTGTCAAAATTAAAACCAGGACAAAGTTCGTCCTTCATCATGTAATATGTCCATCCAGTGTACAATACATGTCGCTATACGTATTCTTGTGTAGGACTTCCTTCGAATTTTCGTCTTTATTTTTGGTCATTTAAGGACATTTTTGGTCGTTTTGTCGTTTGGTCCTTTGGTCGTTTCATCTTTTCATCTGTTCAGCTATTGTGCAATTGCCAGTGGGTGTCCTTTGTGTCGTCTTATAGACATATGCAATTTTTGTTGTTGTGTATAAAAATACACGCTCAAGGAAATATCATATAAGGATTAGAAATATGTCAATGGTACTTGATTTTTGGGTAGACAGTCAGTAAGCAGCATTAAAAATCCATGCAAGGATCAAAGAGTGGCGATTAGAGATATACCTGCTGGATTTGGAAGTGGGTGGGAAAGCGATTAGCCTGAGTTTGTAGAAGGTCAG
Organism: Matsumyia berberina; assembly: GCA_917880715.2. Taxonomy (NCBI): domain Eukaryota; kingdom Metazoa; phylum Arthropoda; class Insecta; order Diptera; family Syrphidae; genus Matsumyia; species Matsumyia berberina. The sequence continues at coordinate 46,089,952 of OU862871.1, read as the reverse complement.
AGTAAACTGTTGCAGTGTTATTTTTTGAGGTCGCCGTGACTCAACTATCCACCGACCATTTTCCCGGCACCGTTTCTAGTCGGAGAATTATGACTTATCATGAAAAAGCTTCTCAATTCGGAGGCGGTAATAAATTGTAGGTTTATTAGGTGATTTCAATAGATCAGTAGATCCATTATGATGCCTATGGAATTTCCTGCTCGTTGTTTGCAAATATGTTTTGCCTAAAGATTCTTAAATCGATCCGTAGCTTTGATGAAGCTGCAGATGTTTTTGGCCGGTTTTTCAGGGAGTTGTTCCAAATTATGGAAGAAATGCATTTTCAGATTTTGAGGTCAAAAGCGGCAGGGAGCCGAGCAGTGGCAAAGGAAGTGGAGTATGTCCTCGTGAACTTCGTTACTAAGCAGTTCCTCGCGAGAGCTTCCATTTTACTTCAATGACAGACATTGCTTTTATAGTCAACGAAAGAAGTAATATCGTCTCATGGTGTCGCCTTCATTACGGTTTATGGGCGACTATTGTCACTGAACCTCCTCCTGGAAAAATCTGCTATAGTCTGGAAGTCTGACGTTTATATATAGATTGAGCGTCTCTGGAAGATTCTCGCTCTTATCCCTTCGTCCATCTTGGAGTCATCGGTATTTTTCAGTAGATGCCAGGTTAGTTTCGCATTCGTCTCTGCTTGGAAAAGAGGTGGAAAGCGGGAGTGAAAAGTCTCTAGGTTGTCTAGGTAGGGCGTTATGTAGTCAGTGATTACTACATTATCCATGCATTTGTGAAAAAACTGCACGTGTCCTATCAGGTTGGATTTCCAACCTTCAGATTGGATAATTCTCACATAGAGAATGTTTTCGATCCCAGCCAATGACTCAATGCAAAAGGCTTCTATTGGACCAATGCAGGGCATTCTTTGTGCTTTTGTGGGAGTTTTTAAATTCGTGGTCAGCATGCCACTAGACCAGATATTCATAGCTGATAATCGTTTTAGCGACTGGTTTAAGTCTTGCCCTTCGTATATGCATGCTGTGCCGGAGATATGTATATCTCTGATGCTCAGTTTGCTACGAATATAATTCTGAATCAGTCTTTCTAATGTTTTAAGCACGAAGGAGGTCAGAGTAATGAGTGTGGCTGGGTTTGTAAGCTCTATGTATAGTAATAGCCTTAACTTCACGCAACGTTTTGGGTACATAATCGTATTTCACCGTGATGAGAAAGAGAGCATTCAGAATGAGGGTTATAATATTCACATCACTACCAGGAGATCTGTAAGCCGAGAATGAGCTAATTACCTCGTGAATCGTCTCTTCCGTAAATCTTTATGGTGGTATAGTCCTCATAGAGTTAATTTAATTATTCTGACCTCGTGCAGGTGGAAAATTATATGGTATGTAATTCCGTAAGTGAGTCTAGAGAGTAATGAGAGTAATGTGTTCGAACAGTCACCATTGGAGTCATGTAAGTCTAGCTGATTCTGTGATGGTCTCCATTAGACTACAGAATGCTCGCCTTGAAGACATTTTAGCCCGCTGTGTTTCAGCTCTAAATATTCTTTGTCAAGCTTTGTTCTTTTAGCATCTTTGAAAATTTTCTTTTCTAATGTTGCACTATTTCTTAGACTACCACGGTGTGTTTTTTTATTTTTTTATTTTCCTTGTTCGTAGGGACTACCTTGAATGTTGGAGATGTTTTTTTCGTATCTATGGGTCCAAGCTTGTGTTTCTCTGGGTTCTGTATGGCTATGGTGGGGATTTGGTGTTTTATAAAAATAACTAGATCATTTCGTGGGCGGAGAAGCGCTTCTCTTTGTGCGAATATCCATTAGTGCGAGAATGTAACACGCACAACATGAATGATTTTGAGAGGTTAGGACTTGACCCCTACCAGGCTGTCGCGTCAGTTATTTATTTATTTTACGTGCCATTTTCCTTAGCTCAGTCTATCTTTCTTCCTATTAAAAACACTACAACGGCCATGTTTCTTCCATCTAAGCTGCAACATAATATGTAGGTACCATAATACTCTCAGCATCACAAGATGCTTATTGCAAAGGCAGTATTGTCGAAACTGCTTTGCACTCATTGATACGCACCATTTAAAAATCAGTCAGCGCCAAAGAGTTCACTATGATTGTCTTTCTGAACATCGAAGGAGATATCAACAATGTTAAATTAGAAGTGATCACCGATGCACTCATGAGTCTGGGAACTGAATACTTGTTCAGACAATAAGTACTACCGACCTGGGCAAAGCTTAGGCCCGCAGATATGTGCGCTGCGGTGCGCCAAAAAGCGATTAATAAACTGCTGCTTGACCTGGCAACTGGATGTGAAGTGACTGTTTATGCAGATAAAGTTACGATTGATATCTCCAGTAAATACCCGAGCACCCTTTGTAAACTTCCTCAAACCGCCCTTTCAATCTTATGAAGACCGGCAGCTAAAAGCGGTTTTGGGGAGCTAACTCCGAAGAATAGACCCTTCTTCTCTAGAGGGCACCCGCTTGTGCTTTGCTAACAAAGCCAATTCTTATTCTGGACAGTAAATTAGACCGGAAAGTTAACATTATTGAACGCGTTAAAAAACCCACTGTAGCGGTATACTACTGCAAAAAGTCTTAGGTAAGAAGTGAGGCCTGCAACTTTGTACTATGCACTAGATTTACCCGTTCGTTATCAGATGTAATCGGACGGCGGCCATAATCATAGCCTAATGCAGAAAGTGCAAAGATCAGAATGTATATGCATTAGCGGAGCACTAAGAACTACCATATCCGCGGCCTGACAGGTTCCTACATCTACCTCCTCCTAAGGCGATCAGTCAATGGTCAAACAACTGTATTGACCAGTCTTCGATCAAAGATCCCCTAACATTTATCGCGGAAAACACCGACTACACACCGCCTAAATTGAACTTCGACCTCAAATCTCGAACAGTAATCTCCTCCAGAGAGCAGTGGGAGAGGGATGACGCCAGAGACGAGACTCCAATCTAAACCGACGCAATGATTCCAAACACGAGAGCGGCATGGGGGGAGGAGGTGTTGTCTCCAAAATTCTTAAACTCAGTGCAGATAGAAATCCTGGCGATCAATGAAGCCTTATCCCTGCTGAGATGCAATGTGACATCAGTTAAGGACGTCATTCATTTTATGTAATTAAATCCGTGGAAACAGTAACATACTAATCAAAAGTTACTTCAGATTGTCGCATATCTTCTCATGGGAATGGCTAAAGAAGGAAGGGAATTGTTAGGCCGGATTCGCCAAACGTGACACTACTCTAGACGTTTTACTAGAATGATGCGAACCACAGACATCCCAAGATGGATAAACTCATGCCGTTCCTCTAGAGAGATTTCGCCTATGCTAAATCTCGGTCGATATAAATATCTGATCGTTATCGGTATGCTCACTGGCCATTGCCTTCTTTTTTAATGCATTTTTTTATTTATTCAATTCATTATTCTTACAAGCTAACAAAAACGCTTAAAACTAGCTTAACTAACTTAACTAAGTGTTACTTGATTCTAACCTACTGGCCATTGCCTTCATGCCAGAAGAATAGACCTTTTCTCAAATGACTTTCCCAGAAGTTGTACCTGTGCCAAAGAATAAAATATATTCGGGAGTCTATCACTTCAATAATTTTGGCGAACTGTCGCATACTGGCGTTAAAAGTATCTTTAGCTTCATTAAGACCACCGATTGGTTCAAATTAATTGAGTTGCACTTTTCGGGTATAGATGATCCAAGTGGTATCACAAAGGGTCTACATACGTCTGTGCTGTGTATAGACAACCACCCACCTACCTACCACGTTATCTACTGAATCGCTAGAGTGCTTGCACTTGTAATTTTAGCCTGAATTTATAAGGATTTACGCACGTTGTTTTTGGGCACCACTACAAGAAGGTAAAGCAAGCACTTAGTTATAAATATGGTTGTTGCCCTAGTGGTTTCATGGAATTATCCGATCAATCGCTTCCGGGTCACTTAGCTGTTTGTTTGGCATTGAATTATTTTCAGGGAAAACCGCAGTTCCTTTGCATTCTATAACGACCTCTAAAAAGGGCTACTTTAGGAAGAGGTTGAACTTTAGCACTAAACTACACAAAATTCATTCCTAGTAGCGCCTCCAGTTTCTGTAGTACTAGCAAAGGCACAATTTGGGACAATCTTGTCAAACTCGATGTTACTGTGGTTGAAAGTCCAGAGTCCCCAGAGTCAATAGTTCTTGACTCCAATCGATTTCCCACGACAAATCCAAATCTCGTGTTGGTACTCTTTTCTCCACTCGACTACTCACCATGTGGGTAAAATTATTACAACTTAAACATCGTCCATATCCCAGCCATTGTTAAGCAACTTTATTTCGGTTACAAAATATAAACCAATGAAGGACCTCTTATATCTGAAATTATTTAATTTGCTTTCTTCAATAGGAACCACCATTATATTGGCGTACAACTTTCTCCTTTCATCTTGACTAACACTTGAGAGTAGCAACTACTTCCACAATTAGCTGGTATCATCAATCGAAAATCAAAGAAAAATTGAGAAAAAACGAATTGTAGGTCCTTGAGATACAGATACACGCCACATATACGGGTCAATTAGAAACATTAGTCCTTTGGAGACCAAATGATGGCTCTCAACGGTAGCATGGCATAAGGCGCAGAACCCCTGGGAAATTTGTAAACATCCCAACAGTTTCCTTTTCTTTCATCGAATCTAGCGCAATTTTTACTTTCAAAAAGGATTCACGCATGACCAGCATATTACGGTGCAAAGATGATTTCAATACTGACCATCTAGGGAATTCATGATCCAGGTAGGGGAAGGAGAGCGAGAGTTGCACAATGACCGAGCCGAGAAACACGGCGCGAAAAGCAAACTATACTTGCTGAAATATGAGAAAATTGTTTTGCATTCAAATGTATCCTTTAAATCCTGGGAAAATGCATCATCCTCATAATAAACGCTGCATCATTTATATAAAATTCCATCATCATCGGTTCCCTCGAATGCGTAGGGAAGGATACAAATGGACCCTTTCATCCTTCATATGTTCCCACATGAGTGCAAAATGACTTTCTCACACAACAAACAGGATAAAAGGGATCTTGTCGTTCTCATAATCACAACACTAACCAACCGCCACTTGCTGCAATGTGCTCTATAGTTGCATCGATGTGGCAAAGGATTGCTGTGCCTGCAGGTGAATGTGTCACAATGTCCTTGCACATAATCGTGTGAAAATTTCTTCTCCGATTTATATTTGTCAAAGGATAACAGAAAAGTGAACGCATCATTGGAAAAAGGACCTGTCGGCCTGAGTTGCGTTGTGTAGGTCTTCTGCGATGAAACTGAAAGTGGCGACTGCACTTGGCAGTTGGAAAATCGTCGTTAGGTTCACACACACAGGAAGTTGATTTTGTCTCGCCTTTTTGCGGTGATCCTTGAAGAAAGAAGCTGTTGCACATGCAGTGCTATATCGTCGGAGGATTTGTTTTCCTTGTGGTGTTTTATTTCCTCTCGCATGCGGTGTTGCGCAAAGCGACGATGAGTATGCTGCAAGATTCTGTGTGGTGGACAAACATCCGCTGAGTATTCGGGAACAACAGGTGGATTCTGATGCCGACTGGGTCAAGTGGGCTACGGAGTGGCTTTTATGTAATGTCTGTTGTGGTGGTGAACTATGTATGTCCAGCAGGACAAACAAAGTTATTTGATATAGAGCAGCGGTTTAGTGGTTTTTGAATAGGAAATGGCGAACAGTTTGTTTATGCGAATGATCTGCTTGGGGTTGCAGTCCGGGCAGGTGGGAAATGGAACAGAACCGCGGATCAAGTTACCGATAATGATTGCTTTCCAAGAAGAGCTGTAGAAGCCGTCTGAAGTGAAACTCCATATATGCATATATCGGTTATGTCATCTCATTCTGGCAAGAAGCGGTAACAAACCATGATGATGTCTTGAATGACTCAAGTTTGATGATATCGGAATTCTAGTGAACATCTGGCTATCGGTGATTGATGCTTCATAATGATTGTAACACAAGGTGCTCACTGAATAACTATTTCATGTAACTCAATATGAACTTGGAGACGCATAAAGTGATTAATGTTTGGTCCTGTGCAAGTAGAGCCGAATGACGTTGACGCTGAATTCACTGTAATCTGTCTCAGTACTCACAGTGGTCGGCGCGGCTCAGTGGTTAGTGCTTTGAACTGCTGTGCAAGCTGCGTGTGTTCAAGCTCCAGCCATGTTCTCATTTTATTTTAGGTCACAAGCTCTGTCTTGGCTTGTTTTCAATAGCGAACGTTCAGCTAATCACGGTGAGTCTTTAGAAATGTTTCTATGCTCATGGCTTCAAAATGGACAGCAGACAATTTTTCTAGCGCATTGGATGCCTTTTTCGTTCAATCAGACTTCCAAAACGCAGTCGTTTTTTCCAATAGACCGACGAAGATGAGAATATTATGGATCCATACGGTAACTCTTACTTACTGGCTGCGCTGTAGTTCGGGGTGAACCTCGGCCTCAACCCACAAGCTCTTCGGTTAGCCCGGTTATTCGATTCCTGCGTCCAATTGCGCGATTCAAGTTGGTGAAGGTCACCTTAACTTGTGTGCGCCGCCTTAAGCGACGTCTTCATCTACTGTATTTTCTCGTCGAGTCGAGCTTGGTGGCCTTTCGCTCTATATGCCCTCGCCATAGTCGAATGTGAAGTTTTTTTTGACTAGAAAATTAAAAAAAAAAAAAAAAAAACCAAACATATCTAAATTCGCTTTTAAGGTACCTGACCACCTTATAAATATCAAAAAATCAATTTTTTATTTTTTGCACTTTCTTAATTCTTACACTCATACTCATACTTACCTCCAAACATTTTTTTTCCAAAATTCGAATTCTAACAGTGCGAAATAAGTGAAAGTGCTACTCTCAGTTCTTGGTCGAGTAGTAGCGAGTTTAAACGCGTTTTTCTCGAAACTAGCGGACAGATTATCTCCGAAACTACTCGGCCGATTTCAATTAATTTGGTCTTGTTTTTTTCGTTGAGATGTTTTGTATGCCAATTTACCACATTTTGCAAACAAATTATAACATTTTTCTTTTAGCAAAGAATAGTGAAAAACAGGGGTATTTTTTCAACTTTTTTTTTCAAACATCCGCCATTTTTCCTTTTTTTTTTTTGAGATTTTTGGCAAATTGTGGTAAATTGTCACGTAAGGGACCTTTCTTTTGAAGATGCCGTTCTTTTTGTTTGTTTAAGATTTACCAATCCTGAGATAAACTGTCCGCCATGGGACATCAATTTGCGGCCTCAACTTTGGCGCCTCCTGGATAGTAGTTAATAAATGAAATTAAAAAAAATTCAATAGATTTTGTGTTCTATAAACTTCACATAAAAATTTAAAAAAAGAATCCTTGTAATATCTAATACAGGCCCTGAGGGTTTTTTTTTTTTTAAATGTAGTATTTTTTTAGCCTCCTAAGGTGGTCAGGTACCTTAATAAACCATGTTTCAACGTTCCACATAGGACGAAGATGGTAAAAGGTGGTAGCCGCGCCTCAGGGATAAGTGCGTTGGACTGCTGTGCTTATGTCATTACGATCATTTCCAGATATTTAGCACTGCATGAGAAGAAGTTTTCATTTCTTGGTAAACAGAACCCGCGCCATTGTACGCGGATTGACGCAACTGTTCGTCCGAGAGGTCAGCTTGCTTATAAGATGGTTCACATTGTCCGACGTGTCTGACAGAGTTGGTCGGATGGATGTCAGACAGACTAGGACGTTAGCCTTCACATTGTCAAGCACGTTGTCAGACTTTACTTCTTAAGTGAATTTCAAAGATACTGGACATTAAGATACTCCAGACACAGCAATCGTCTGAGAGAACACAAAAACGGGATCATGACGTTAGCTAGAACGACAAAAATCTAGAAAGAAAAAAATCTCGAAATCGCTTTTTTAAATCTCGAAAACAAAAATCTCGAAAGGGGTTATATAGAAAAAAATCTCGAAAATAAATTTCCTCTCAAGATTTTTAATCTCTGTGAAAATAATTAAACGCACCGGAGTCCATGCAAAACATAAATAAAAAAGACTTTGGATACGCCCAACTTTGCACCTACCCCAAATCCTACAGTGATCCGAGGCAGGGGGGTTGCAGGGGGGCAGCATGCCCCCCCATACACATTCCAAGGTTTGTTATACAAACGCTGTGAATTTTGGCATTCGAGATTTTTTTTTCTAGATTTTTGCTGTTCGAGATTTATTTTTCGAGATTTTGCTTTCGAGATTTTTTTTTTCGAGATTTTGTATTATTATATTTTTCTAGATATCGTGGTAAACCCCACAAAAACCCTGCACTGAGCGTTCCCAATTCCCTCAGCCGCATTGCAGAGTCTATAGACATTGTAGTCTTCCAGTTCAATTTACAGTCCTGTATGGACGACCTGGTAAGTTCGGCCAACGCTTTCGACCTCTTTCGAGAAGTCTACCTGGAGGACTTAGGAAGTCCTCTACAGTGATGCTGATTATTGTTGGGACAAACCATACAAAGAGAAAAACGAACTCCGCAATGTTGTTTTCACAATTAATTCGCTAAGGACTGTTGATAAAGTTTTGTACAGTTTTGTCTTATAGTGGATATCGACATGCTTCGTTCGATTGTGAAACACTGGATTCTTTACCAACTTCAGTGCATTGAAGTTGCCACTGACGAGTTCTGTTGAACCATTCACCAGATCGTTGAAACCAAGCTGATTCAAAAATAGCCTAAGGTATCGGTATGAAACGGTGATATACTTGGCTTCAGTGCTGCTTCGGACGAAGGAATTCTGTATTCTGTTTTAGGATCCCTAAATGCACACTGCGACCTATGTGGTCTATTGGTTTAACAAGAGGTTATTTTGAGGTTTTTGAAAAACCTCAATATAGTCTTAAGTTGAATTTTCCGAATTACCGCTGGGTTGACCGAGGCCCGCATCAAGTGGAGTAATCTTTTCCTTGCGGCTCCTGGACATACGCACAGAATATGTTCACCGGTCTCTTTCTGATCTCCAGTCTCCACAGAGCCGGCAAATATCAGCATCTGATAATTTCATTGTACGCAGATGGTATCTGAGTGGACAATGTCCTGTTAGATATCGAATTAAGGTTCTTAACTCGTCTTTGGTTAGATCACGTAAAGTCTTGGCCTTGTATAGGTTGGGGTTGATGAACTTTTTCGCTTGTCTAAGGCCCAGTAGTCAGCGTGTTTGCTGATCTCCCATTGTGTTATCTTGGAGTAGACACTGTTGGCTGGTACCCCAAAATAGGGTTAGGGAACAACGAGCAAGCGCCTCTTCTCGCCAGGCAGTCAACCCATTCGTAACCCTCGAAGCCCTCATGTCCTGAGATCCAGGCTATGGTAACCTTATCTATCGATGCAAGGCGTGGATGGAATGGAGTGGAATTGAGTCAGCTTTGTACCACTTTAAACTGCTGACCAATTCTGTGCTTTAACTTGTCCATTTTTTTTAAATCCGAGCGACGTACACTGCTATGATGTATACCTTGACTGGTAACGACATGCATCGCCGTTGCACTTTTTCAAGCCAATGTTTTTAGTAAAGCTCCTCTTTTCGATTTCTTTTTTTATTTTCAGTTTATTACTTTCAGTTTTTTAGTTTCCTTAGCTTCTACCGGATGGACTGTTCCCCCAACCTGCAGAAGCGCTTCGGACCTAAGAAATAGGTTTCTGTCCCTGTCTTTGCCAGTTTGTCAATTTTTTTCGAGGCCAGGTCACCTGAAAGATGCTACATAGTTTCCCCATTAATTCGTAGTGTTCCTGCTCCGGTTTTGTCTGCTATCTGTGTCTCATTTTAGTATATTGTTACGACGAGAAATTTAAACACACAGAATTGCTTTTAGATCAGTCGATTAATTTTTATTCTTTTTTTGCTTCTTTCCTCTGGTGTACTCTACCAATCTTCTTATCTCTCTGACACTTCTCCACGGCTGCCAACCCTCCGCCAAGAAAAAACCCACACGTAACCAGCAGTTTAGGCCGGCTCATAACCTTGGCTGCAGATTTGTCAATTGTTACAATATGTTGGATTCAGTTGTCAATTCTTTCTTGCTGCTTAGCCTTACAGCTAAGTTCTTGACAAAGTTGTATTTCTTTATCATTTCGCCCATAGGTTTTTTCTAGAAAGGGTAGCCGAATCTATTATTATGTGCCTGTGCGTGGGACCCATGATGACTTCTAAGGCTGCTGTTTGGGCATGCAATGAGAGATCCGGTTATGAAAATGCATGCCGGCCTCTGTACTTTTATCCTTGTTGTTTGTGATTCAGCTCTATCAACCCAAACAATTGCAAAATATATAATAATAGGTGTACATCCCTTGCGGTGTCTGGTGACTACAGCCCCATGTTTTACCTGCCAGACTTCTGCACACCATTAATGTTCTAGTTGCTTTGTCAACCACCACGTATGCATGTTTTTTTCTAGATATTTGACATCTTGTTTCTGGTCTGTAATGACCATGTGTCTTAGCATTTCTTTCTTGTGAATGTTTCTACAGTGGTTTTACTAGGGTTGATATTATTCTCTTGTTATTGGCAATCCTTTTTGTACGATCTCGCAGTTTGTTAATTTCTCGAGTACGCATCCTCAAGTCGTACCGATCCTGATGGTTTTATTCCCCACATTCGTTTCTGCTATTCTTTTTTTCTAAGTATCTCACATATTCCCTCTGGAAATTGTGTTAAGCATCAAGGCTAGGATCAAGCTTCCATTCATTTCATGCGCCGAAAAAAAAGAACAACTGAATATATATTTATTTTTGCACCTCTTGTCTTTTATTAGACAACTTACTTCCTATCAGGACTTACTCAACTCTTCAAAATCTAAAAGAAATAATTGCTCCCGAAATAATTGTGCTCTTAAATTCAAAATTACTCCCATCGTCGGATTATAATTATGAATTTCCGAAACATTGCGACAATCACAGGTAAATGTCCTCGCCCTACCTGGGTTAATTGAGAGACACATTAACCCTCACCCTTCCCAGTTCCCGGAATACTAGAATGCAAATGTCTTGCTTAGCAAATTATTTATTACGGCGACGACCAAGACTGCAAACATCTCAAAAAAGAAAATTCTTCCGATAGTCCCAAGTCAAAATCTAAAATAGGTGACGTAAATCATAAAAATTCGAGCAAAATTGGTTCGAAAAGTCAAAGTCAAAGTCAATTTTTATGGTACAGTTTATTAAGGATATGCAAAATACCTGGTAATAGTAAAAAGGACAACAAAAAGATCATTTACCAGGGATTCGTGAAAATTTGTTAATCTGCGAATCTTTTAGCAAAACTATTGTTGTTTTATTTTACTTTTATTTTTTATTTTTTTTAGGACGGTACCTCAATTACATATAGAGGAGTTACACGTAAATCCATTTGGAATGTATCTGTGTGTGGATTTTAGTCATACCTCGAAGTTTGTTTTTTATCGCACGCCTCTGTTAGTCGGTGGTAAAAAAGTGGAAGCGGACATAAAAAACGTCGTGTAGTTTTTTAATGACGGTCGTGCTTTTTTTTTTGGTTTATTGCTGTAGTTGACTTTTTAAGGATTTGTTTGCTTTTTTGGTGCGATGAGGATTTATGATTTTTGTGTAAGTATTTTAGTTGGGAGTGAGTTAGTTCTCTTTTTTTTAGCACGTTACTTTTTGGGGAAAGAAACATTTTTTTTATAGCTAGAAAGAAAGACTGTCATGGTATGAGCGAGTATGTGACTAGCCTTCTTGGGCCCTAAAACAAACATCCATTAATTGACCATTTGGAAATAGAAGCAGCATATAGATATGAAATACTAGCCAAGCGATTAAATAATAGAACACGAGAGGCACCAGGTCACCAAGAGCCAAAACTGAAAAGTGAGACTTACTTACTTAAACTGGTGCTACAGTTCGAGGTGGACCTGGGCCTCAACCAACAAGCATCTCCAGCCAGCTCGATCTTTAACCAGCTGTCTCTAGTTTCGTACGTTAAGTTGGTTAAAGTCCCCTTCCACTTGCTTAAGGCACCTGAGTCGCGGTCTTCTTACTTCTACTGCGCCGTTCTTCGGCGGTGGATTCGAACATTTTCTGGGCCGGAGTATTGCTGTCCATCTGCTCCACATGACCCAGCCAAGTCGATATCTGTGTACAGCTCTCTCCTTGTTTTCCATTCACCATCTATGCAGACCGAAAAGTGAGACAAAGTGAAGAAAGAAAAGTTGAAGAAGGTGTATGTATAAAAAATCCACAGCACTGGTGGAGCACTGGCATTAGAAAAACTTGAGGGCTTACTCATACACGTATCTAGAATGTGCAAGACAGTTTTTGATGCACCAGACCAGACATGAGCGTTAAACTACGATTACACTGTCAACGAAAACAATTAACGCGCTTTCTGACGTCACCGGAAAATTCGCCAATTCGCTGTCAACGCACCGTTAATGGTCAACGTGTCAGTACATGAAACGTTGACGATCACACGAATGAAGCGAGAACGTCAATGCTATCACAAAATGCGATGCATGTAATTTGTGTCAGCGCGATTTCCACACTTCGGTGGCATTGCGTTGACACGCAAAACGTTGACGATCACACGACTTGATCAATTCCGAACACGTGGTCCGTTGACAATGTGCCGAGGCGCGTTGATAGAAACGAAAATAGGTAATATTTCGCGTTGGCGATCACAAAACGTTGAGAGGTTGTGTCATTGTAATTTTTTCTTTTTAGCTCGTATTCTTCATCTTGAAAAACGGCAGTGATTGGATTGAGTCAATTGTTCGTGGTTATTGCTTCAATTTTACCGCTGTTGCTGCAAACATTACGAGAAATCAAAAATTTGTCGCTGTGGCATTAAGTTATCACTGAGAGAACATGCAAGACACCTTCAAAAGAAAAAAAAGATGCCACATTTATGAAATTATTTATTTAATTAATTTCATTTACATTGATGAAATCGTCGTAGTGATCGTCTTCCAATGTCCCATGTGTGACGCATAACAAAAGCATAAAATCAGTAAAAACGACGATGGCGACTCCTGAGACGCTATCATGTCCGCTGGTGTAAAATCAAATTCACCGTCATCGTCACCACTTCCATAGATCATTTTGCGTGTACCGAAATAATACACAATTCACAAAAAATTCACATTCCTACGTCTGCTTCATTCAAAATACACCAAATGAATCAATGAGAACGTCAACGCAGTGAACAAACTACATTGACGGGGCACAATATCCTGCCGTGTCAACGTTGGGACGAGCCGTTTAAAAAAATTCGTCAATGCGACTCAACACCGTTGACAGGGTGATTACACGATCAACGATAATAGTCAACGCGTGGACCCAAAAACTCCCGTCAATGCGAGTGTCAGCGCGAGTGTCAACTCGTTGACGGCGTCTTATGTTGACGATCACACGAGTTGACCACTTTGGTACAAATTCTGACGTCATTAGACGTCAGAGAGTCAACGCGTTGATTGTTTTCGTTGACCGTATAATCGTAGCATTTTACTCGAGCTTGAGGCCAAATTAGAAGGGATCAAACGGTAAAGTCGTTTTTCAATCGTTTGAGGAAACATAGCAGAATTTTTAACGACTTCGAATATGTGATCTTCGTTTCAACGAAGGTTGTCATTGACACACATACCGAGAATAGAAAGTCTCTCGGTTTCGGCGATGCAAATACCATTCATGGATTAGTTTCGCTTGATTGAGAGAGCACAGCATTGGGCTTTGGACGCGTTGAACCCCAGTTGATCATACTGCCAAGGTCGGAATTTAATGAGTTTTACATACTTTACTGTGCAGCTTATTCGCAACTCACGAGTATATATTTTAGAATTCCGATAAAGCAGGGGTTATATAGTGGTCCACGTACAAGAGATTATGAAACTCCTCAAGAAATAACTCGGATTTGCAAAAAGGAACTCATGGAGGAATTTCTATGAGTCTATCGAATCAATCAATGGAGCGTTCCGCCTAAGAGAAATTTCAGTCAAGGCACCAATGGATGTCGCCACTATCAGAAAAAGCGTGCGGCTTTAAATCAGCTACGATCCATCGGCTGTATACGGTGGTTGTGAGCACATTCTAGAATACGACTCGATGGTTTAGTAGAAAGTTTTTGAGAAACTATAACACCTTTCAAATCTCAACAGGATATAGAGGTCAGCCTGTATAGGAAACTTGGGATCAAGGAGAATAACAGCAACCATTCCAAGTTCCATTTCAATGAATATGAACTAAAGCAGCACCACCCCTAAAACTCACGTGAAACGGAGAGAATATCAGCTCTTTCCGATCACTCTTTCTTACCATATCGATTAGAGATTGCTGACAGATCGACTGAAACGGATAACATGACCCGATGGTGGAATTCAACAGGAGATTCAGTTTCAGAAGACCTGACAGAGATGACTGGAGGAACCAAAACATGAACAATAAAAAGGAACTGACCGACGGTTTCAGATGAACTTTGACACGGGAGTTGATTACAAAGCCCTAGGAGCAAGCTTCTCTTTTAGAATAAACGTCAACTACAGAAAAGATCTCTTTATCTGGCTAAACTCAGTCGCCACGAAGCACGAATCGTCTCCATCATCATTAGGTACAGGACTCGCTACATTAATATTCATGCGAAACGACTCAGTATGGACCACAACGACTCCTGCAGAAGCTGCAGTGACGAGGAAGAAATCGAATATCTCCGTCCCCTGCTGTGCGCTTGTCCTGACCTGGGCGACAATAGAATGAGGACTCTTGGCAGTTACTTTTGCATGGAACTGAAGGATTGGTATATCATTGAGCTGAAACACGTCTTGAGCTTCATATCAGGGTAGATCTAAATCAGCGGTTTAAACATATCTTTCTTAATTTCTCATGGGTTTTGAGGTAAAAACAACTTTGAAGCAGGGCCAATGGACCCTATTAATGGTCCTGGAGAAATGACCTATGCCAAAAGGCAGAGGCACCCACTTACCTAACCCAATCTTAACCCCGAACATTTTTCCGAAACGCTCACGAGCTGTGTTTCCAACTGCGTGTAAGGTGAACTGCATGCAATCAGGAAAATCGAGCGAAAATGGTCGTGATGAATTAGGAATTACGCGCACAGTGATGCGATGCGAGAAGCGAGAAGCATGCGATTAAACTTTTCACGTGAATTCTTATCCCTTCACTGTGGGCACGTACATAAGAATACAAGTGAACAGTTTTAGCGCACATTTCTGGCTTCTCGCAACGCATCGCTTTATCCCTTCACTGTGTGCGCAGTGTTAGTGAACAGCGCGTTGGACTACAGTTCATCGAGGAATGACAAACCTCTGAGGGTAAATATAATATGCCACAAAGAAAGTTTTTAATTTTCCGTTTGCAGTCAACCATAAATTTTAAGTTCCTTCCATTTATACGCAAAATATAATACGAATGCTTGACAAGAGCTAGGCCTTTATAAATCTGCGTAGTTCCGTTAACTGTAAGTCTGTTGCCTCTGCTATGCGTGCAAAGGACCTTGATCCTAGTGCGTGTAGAGCGGTGGAGTGACACAGCAGATGTTAGATTGATTTGTCTTCTTCCTCATCTCCGTAGCTTCTGCATAAATCCTTGTATCCGATTCTCCACTTGCGGAGGATGACTCCGATAGCGAAGTGTGCTGTGATAACTGCAGTGAATGTGCGGATAGAGAATCTGTCCAAAGCCAGAAGGCATGCTTGGTTAGCTACGCTTTGTGTTGTAAACGGCATGTCGTCGTGTTTTACTTTATTCTGTTGCTCAAGTATTCTGTTTGGCTTACAGAAATGCTCTGGAAAGGAAACCACAGAGCGAGAACTGCGAGCACGCTTACTACCACTGTAAATTCCTAGCATATAAAAGATTAAGAACTTTGATTAGCTTGGAGTCTCATCATCATTTTCAATGACCCGCTTATCCACTATGAGGATCGCGGGGTTAGGGTGCTTATGTGGTCTCTCTACATCTCCCGATCTTCCGCCATCATCAGGGGCTATCCCCATATGGGTAGAGGTGAAATTGGACCTGGTCTAGCCATCTTACCTTGGAGTCTTTTCACGTTAAAATTATGAATCGGATTATTTGCCAATGACATTGAAAATAATCACAGAACAGAACACCCATGTCGGCTAGCATAACTAGTGTTACAGATAAGAAGCAAAAGAATCCTTCCACCTACTACTCGAGAAATTCATAGATGTTATCGAATTGAATTTCAATTTCAAAATGAATCGACCCATAACCGGCTCTCTTTGAGTAGCAGACACAGAAACCCCTTTGACAACACGCACCAACCGAAGGATGAATCACAGACAAATTTACGACACATGTCCCATCGCCATTAAGGACTTAAGCAAATAATTTGCATTCAAACTTTAAACATAATCCAAAACATTGGTGAAACGGATAATAAAACAGGGAAAGCCTTTGGTATTGCCGCCTTTGGTTAACGCTAGTTTAATAAGTCCTGCGCATAAAGTAGCCATTGCCTGCGGCAGGTATGGTGGACCCATATAAACCCTTCCAAGGAATGTTTGCAATTAAAATTATGTGCTGACCATCCCACACCCAAAACAGAACATAAAAGGACGTACACTTTTCCCATTCTGCAGCAACTCTCAGTGTCTCACTTAATTGGTCATTTTGGTGACAACGATTCATCCATCGCCGAGTGTCGTCCATCATCTGTGCAGGTCCAGGTAAACGCTTGACAGGATTATGGAATTTTTTCTCAGTCCCTTTCTCGTTTTATGATTTGCAAAATTTGGAGGTGTTCTATTTACGTTGCAGCCTTTTGTTGTCTCCGCCATTAACTTTTGCCAGAAAATTGTGCGACACTGACGGCGAAAGGACATTAGATAATATGTCGGCGACCCGAGTGTAACCTTGACCGCGCCTATACAATGATTGCCGTTCTTATTTTTTGAACTCGAATATTTTTTTGTTTTGTTCCAATTCCAAGTGCGTCCGTCTTTTTATGGGCAATCGAAATAAATCCACTAGAACGCCTTCCTAATCCCTGCCCTTGTTTGCACGATTTTTATGAGCGAGAGGCTAGTTTGCTTTGAAATTGAATTAGCGTGTCCTGCAATACGTTTTTTCCGCGTAGCTCGGTTCCCTTGCAGATTTGTGCATAACAAAACAAATTATTTGCATATGCAGGATGAATCCAGAGCACAAAGGGTAGGTAGATGGGATTGTACGTAAAAAAGGCGACACATACAGTTTTCAGTCAAGGTGAAATCCGAAATGTTTGCAAATATTGTTTTTAGCCGACCATAAAAATTGTAAAAGTGTTTTTTCGCCTTCAAGTTGATTTTTAGGGGCATATGTGGGCTTGTCATTTTTATGTTTCTCGGAAAGAATGGGCAATGAGTACTGAAGTCATACCTCAGACAGTTTTGGAAATTGTTTCTGATCCTTGATAATCCAAGTGTACTTGAGAGTGACTAAGATCCAAACTCGAAGTATAAATTCAATCGCCTTGTCTATCAGTTTAAAGGAAATCGTCATTTTGGATAACGAAAAGACATCATAAGTAGATCAACAGAGTAAGTGAACCAACACTTAACCAGCAATTTGACCAGAAGAGGATAAAATACGGATAAAGTTGAGCATTTTCTGTCTTGTACCGAACTCAGAAAAAAACTCTGTCTTTTTTAAGATCCCACATTGACAGAACTTGACATTGGGTAGGTCGAAGAGATCTCATGGTTGGCAAGAGTTAGGGGGTCCCTTCCAATGATTTCTGTAGAAGCTACATAGATAAGGAGGAAGAGGAAACTACAACGCATCTACTGTGCACGTGTCCTACCCTTCCGACGCTAAGAAAAAGACCTCACGGGGAATACTTCTACGATGATCTTAACGATCTAGCCGAACTCGGATCGGACAGATTATATTTCCTCTTCTTCTCCACAGCTCCAGGAGTAGCGGTTGTAGTTTAGTCGCTCAGTGAGGGTTCCTATAGCGCAATGCCCTTTAAAGACATTTGAAACGATTCATATTTCCTATCAAATAAGTTTTATGTAGAGGTGGAGTTTTAACTGAACTCATTTAGCTACGACCAGAATATAATAAAGCCAGAATCACCAAGCTCTTACATTTGGACAGAAAATGCCTGCCTTTACTGGTAGGATACATGACAGGCCACAATATGCTCAAGTACCATGCAAAAAGCTGCACCTAACCGAGGATGCGGGGACGAAGAAGTACATGACACAACCCACTTTCTTTGTCAATGCCCAAGCCTCTGCAATATTAGAAAAAGAATACTGGGTAGATATCTCTTCGATTAATCGAAGAGCTATCCGATGGTTTACTGTCGAATCTGCTCAAGTTTGCAAGGACGTCCAGGTGGCTATCGGGTATACAGAATCACGGAAGTAGCTGGTAAAATACATGGGTACCACAACAGGTCTACATAGACCTAAGTGAGATGAAGAGGGTTTCATCGTCTTTATCGGTCCCCTAACATGGTCACAGTGGCCCTGTGGTTAGTACGTTGAACAGCTGTGGAAGCCTCCGGGTGTAAAATTTGGCATGAAAGAGCTTCTCAATTCGCCGTTCAGAGTCGGAAATAAATTGTAGGTATCTTCCATTCGTCCTCAAGAAAGAAGACCCTCTGAACTGCGCCAACTACAGAGGCATCAGTATTTTTAACACCGCCTACAAGATCTTATCTGCCGTTTTGTGTGAACGCCTGAAGCCTTTCGTCAGCAACCTGATCGGTCCATATCAGTGTAGCTTTAGGCCAGGAAAGTCCACCACCCACCAAATATTCACACTGCGGCAGATCTTGGAAAAAACCCAGGAACTTCATATCGATACCCACCACATTTTCATCGATTTTAATGCCGCGTATGACACCGTCTATAGAGACGAGCTATACAGAGCCATGTCTAGTTTTGGCATTCATGCCAAACTCGTCCGTTAGTGAATGGAGAATGCACGCTGCTCCATGAAGGTTGGTCAAGATCTCACCGAGACCTTTGGTGTCGAAAAAGGATTTAGACAAGGCGACGCGCTGTCATATGACTTCTTCAACATGGTGCTTGAAAGAGCTGTGCAAAACTCACGCGCCAACACCAAAAGGCACAATCTTTCAAAAATCCGTTCAATTACTTGCATACGTCGACGATATTGACATAATCGGAAGAACGCAGCGTGATATCACTGGTGCGTTCGTAAGTATCGAGATGGAGGCGGCGAAGGTGAGTTTAGCGGTCAATGAGGGCAAGACGAAGTATATGCTGTCAACAAGGAAGGACACTCAACACCAATGTCTCGGACAGAACGTCACTATAGACAGCTATGAGTTTGAGGTAAATAAGGACTTTGTCTACCTAGGCTCCGCTATCAATTCAGACAACGACGCCAGCGCTGAAATCAAGAGAAGAATAACTCTTGCCAATCGCTGTTTCTTTGGGCTAAGAAGGCAATTGAATAGCAAAGCCCTCTCTCGAAAGACTAAAGTGACCATGTATAAGACCTTAATCGTCACAATCCTGCTCTATGGCGCAGAGGCCATGGCTCTCTTTCTCTGTCAAAAGCGGATGAGGTTGCTTTTGACTGTTTAGAGAGGAAAATCATTCGGGTGATTTTTGGTCCCATCTGCATAACGCTGAATGGAGGAGGCAATACAACGACGAACTATACGGGCTGTACAGGGACATTAACTCAGCCAGAAGAGTGAAGGTCTGAGGTCGCTGGGTCATGTGGAGTGGATGTACACCAATGCTCAGGCCCGGAAAACCTTCGAATCCACAAGCGAGAGACGGCGCAGTAAAGGAAAACCGCAACTTAGGTGGCGCACGCAAGTGGAAGGGGACCTCAACCAACTTGGCGTGCAAAACTGGAGGCAGCTGGCTAAAGATCGAGCTCGCTTGGCTCATCCCGAGCTGTCGAGCCAGCTATTTGTTTATTTTATAATACATACATGTGCCGAAGTGTTCAATGGTAATCAAAAAAGATGTTGAAATTAATATGTCTGCCGTAACTTAACTGTGCTAGCGTAGTACATGATAGCTTTTGCAGTTGTTTGGTAGTATTGACGCTTCGAGCTGATTTTGATATCCTTTCTGCTAGGAACTTTATTCCAAGTAGGTAGGTAGGTGTTTATTGCCCTAGGGTAAGAACGGCGCCTAAGTGACTGTAGTGCTTGACTACCTCAAATTTCTCAAGACCAAACCTTCAATTTTGTTCCATCGTGTATCTTCCCGTATTGTTTTGGGATACCATTATTTTCAATTTGTCCGATTGAATTGAAGATTCCATAGATCATAGTGTTGTCACAACCTATTGATCATGAGATGAAGCATACTAGGTGTTCTCGGCTAGATGACAATATCGTCTGCATGTTCAAAAGTAATACTTCCTGCGACATACTCTGCGAGGTCACCTAAGCAAAGCCAGAAGCATATTACGCTCAATTGGCATCCTTGATTTACACCAAACGTGGTGCTGAATCATTCGGATAAAGCGTCTCCATCCCAAACTGTAGTACGATAGTCCCGTACGGTTGCTCTTTTGCATCCTGGTCGCGTTTGTTCTTCGCGGTTTTTCGTTGGAATGTCTGGACCATCTTCATCTAATGTTTACGCAATTATTTTGTTTAATACACAGTTCTCTGAAATGCATCTGGTCTCGCAAAATCTCCACTCACTGGTTCGAGATTAAAGCGAACTTGAAATTATATATATTAACCCATCCGGGTACTATTCTTAGCAAGTGAACTAACGCAATCATTATTGAGATCACCTATGCGGATTAGTGTTGTTTTCGGTGAAATTCTAGAACGTACTAGATTGTATACTATACAATCTAGTATAGCGTTCTGATTGTGTTACAAAAAAAAAACCGAATCAAAAGTGGCACGATTAAGCAATTATGAAACCGTCTAGACATTTGGGACATTCATAAAGAATAATCTAATTAAGTCTCTAAACAGTGTGATGTCGTCGCTAAGGGCTTAAAATAAAAGTATCGCTTGAAGTCATCGTCAATATTTAGAAAGAAACTGATTAAATCAGTGATTGACGCGGCTCCATAAGTACTGTACTTGATTAATACTACTGGATCGCTGTTAATTGTTCTTTTTTTTTTTATTGAAATCTGTTACTTTCGACGTCGCAATTTCATGGTCAAAATGGCAAGAATGCTAAATGCAGCGTGATACGCGTTAGCCTCTAGTTGATGATGCCACAGATTGCTGGTGTGCTAAGGCATCCAACGTTATTTTTTCCTTATTGTGCATGTCATCGCAAATTAAGTCGTCTTCTTGTGTGTAGTCTCTCAGGGGTGGAATCGGAGATTCTTCGGACTCGATCATTGGTGTTCATCAGCTCTACATAACCCAGCATTATACAAAATATCGGGATACGTCATACGTCATACGACCAAGGCTTCTTAAAAATCAAAATTAGCCTTGGTCATATGACGTAACCGGGTCCCTTTTTTTGACAACTTTACCCCTCCACCCGCTCCAAACGCACCAGCAGAATTCTGCTGGACGTCGATTTTTGTGATCATTAGCTCCAGTTTAACAAAAAATATGTAAATTTCCTGGGCACAAATGACGTAACCAAAACATTCACCAGCTCTTAGACTATTACTGGATATTTGCATTCGTATTTTTGCTGAAACAAAAAAAATTAATTTGGACCCTAAAAAACATACATACATACAGTGGAAGTCGGTTATAACAACGGTAAAGGGATCGAGCAAATACGGATTCGCAATATAAAGAAACCAAGCAATGAAAGAAAAGTGGTCGTTATAAGCGACTGGTCGTAATAATCGAGGTCTTAATACATAAGTGACTTTCACTGTATGAACATACCTTGTCGTCCCATCCATCGGTCGCAAAGCGATCAACCCAATTGTGGATGTTGACGTGTGGGAATTTCGTGTTACAACATGAGTTTTTCTTCCCCGGAGCAAAGTCGATGGGCCTAAATTTGTTGCCGTAAATCGTATCGTCGTGGCCGTGGCTCAGTGTTTAATGCGTTGGACTGGTATGCAAGCGGAGTGGGTTCAAGCCCCAGCCATGTCCACCGAACATTTCTTCGCTGCACCACCTCTCGTCGGGTAATGACAAGCCTCCGAGAGTAGCTCTGTTTTGTTACGTTCGAGTACTTCTGTATGAATGCTCAAATTGCATGTCCTTTATCTGTTGCCATAATGATCTGCATAGCTATAGCACATGTACCTAGTTGATACTAGCCCTTATAAACCTTTTCGACTGATTTTCTATCGATTTCTCTGCGAATGGAGTTCTAACGGGACAATACGCTTACGCCAAGCATCTTATTCTATTATGCTTAGATAACACCACTGTCTGCGACGCCTGTGATGAAGGCGACGATATTTCGGATCATTTTCTTTAGGAATGTCCTGCCTTTTATCGGCTCAGGTGGCGGATGGTGCTAATGTGGTATCATTAGCGTGATAATTAAAACGCCTTTTCGGATTTCTTCGAATGTCGAGAAAAGTCCAGTAAAATAAGTAAATGCTGGGTCCTACTTTCTGGTAGTACAACGAACCAGTTTGGTCTGAGCGCTCCAATAAAGGGTTTTTAAACCCGACCAAAAAAAAAAAGGTAAAAAGTGACAAAGACACCCAAACGTGTATGGATCTTTTATTAAATAATGGAATTTATTCTAAACTCCAGGAAGTGTGCATATATTTACCTACAGTGCTGATCAAAATAATAGGTAATTGCTCTTCATTCGGGATTTTCTACTTTCTTTGTTCAGTAAAAAGTGGTGTTCTTGACTTTTTAATTATTTTCTATTATTTTTATTAAAACTACTTCGGTTTTTTTATGAAAGATGGGTCGTAATAGGCATTGCACCCCTGAAGAACTTCGGGTGATCAAAAACTTATGAAATGCTGGCAAAACCTTGAAATTTATTGCTGAGAATTTGAACAGATCCATCAACTTTGTAGCCAATGCTTTAAAAAGAATGCCTGTAGCAGAATCCCGAGGTAGGCCGCGAAAAACAACCTCAGTGACGGATGGTCGAATCGTATTGCTTGCAAAAAAATCTCCCTTCATGTCATCGAAAGCTATTGAGGCGGAATTTAACAACGTCATAAGTCCGCCAACCGGACCAAAAGGCTAGAGCAAAGTCAGTTACTAGGAAAAACAGCCAGAAAAGTTCCATTACAGAGCAGAAAAAATATTAGGAATAGGAGATAGTTCGCACTAAGTTTGCATGCCTATAAAAAAGAACAATTTCGCAATATTCTGTGGAGCGACAAGACGAAAAATAATTTATTCGGCTCCGATTGCAAGCCAAATGTTCGAAGGCTAGAAGAAATTGATTTTAAGAACTGTTATACGAAAAAAATCGTTAAACATGGGGCGGCTCAGTAATGGTATGGGGATGCTTTCCTTGGTCTGGCGTGTGTCCTATTTACCACATCAATAATATCATGACAAAGGAGGTTTACTGCGATATCTTGGAGAATGTTATGTTGCCATATGCGGAGGACAACATGCCGGTACGGTAGCACTTCCAGCATGACACTGGTTGTCAAAATTGGTGAAATTTTGGTTGAGTCGTCAACAGGTATCGATGCTCCAATAGCCTTTCCAATCTCCCGATCTCAATCGAATTGAAAATTTGTGAAGGAACTTAAGAGATCATTGTCTAAGGAAACGTTTCAAAGTAAACTTCAATTGTGGTCAGCCATAGAAAGAGCTGGGAACACGATTTCTCATGAAACCTGTCGCAAGTTAATTGACTCCATGCCCAGGCGAATACAGGCAGTTATAAAAAAACAAAGGTGGCCATTCCGGTTACTAAACAGATGTTTCTTGCAATGAAAATTGAATTTGGAAAAAAAAAATTGTTTTCGTGTTTTATTTTTTATTTTATCTATTTTTTTGATCAAGCGTTTTTATAAATTAAAAAAAATAAAATAGATAATGAATTAAAAAAAAAAGTTATTGCAATCTACGCATTCATTAAGTAAAACTTAATATAAGATTACAAAAAAAACAGATTTTTATTTTTTATTTTGCAAATTAAGCCGTTTTTTTCATTTTACCTATTATTTTGATCAGCACTGTATGTATGTATGTACATACCATCCTCTCAAAACAAGTAAAAAAAAAACTCTAAAGGAATTTAAAAAATCCACTGGATTACAAAATTCTATTCATTAACAATTTTCCATTCCATATGCTGAAAGTCAGAGTGCACCACAGCAACTCATTTATCCTCAGTTTCCTACCCCTACACAGAAAGAATGCATCATTTTTTACGCGCGTGCCTAATGTCCTCAGACAAACGGCCTTAAGATGTTGATTCTTGTTCCGACAACTGCCCTTGTTAATTTGATTTCTATTCGTCCTTTCCTTATTCAAATGCAACACATATGCATTTTCCGAAACCACCTTGATTGTCATGTGCCGGTAGTTAAAAAAAAAAACAAATCCAAGACACACTGAAATGTCCTTTCCCTTCTTTGGGATGGAATTAAAAAAATGAAATGTAAAAAATCCATCAAGGGATGCAAGGGATGTGTAAGGTAAGTCGGTTCATTTTTCCTACAAAATTTTCACTCCTGGAGCAAAACATTTTGATTCACCCAAGGATAATGGTATTCACTTAAAAAATCCACACATGCATGTCTGAAGAGGGACTCGCTTTTCTTGCTTTTTGGATGTTCCAAGCACGCGATACACACTCCGTGTGTGTTAAGGTAAAAAGTGATCCTTGCCTGATATGATTTTTATATTTCCTTTCAATTCGTTGTTGTATGTTGGAAAATAATTGTCCTCGTATGCCAAACGCACGCTGCGCGCACAGCTCCGATTTTTTTTTATTGAATTTTTTATCCACACCCTAGGTGTATAGGGTGTCCTTAGGGTAAATGAATCAAAATGTGGAGGGGCGCACATATTTTCCACTGACAGTTGACAGATCCTCTGGCGTGTCTCATTTATGTGGTAAAAAGTTGCAAAAAAAGTAGGAAAAAATGTCCTTTTTGATCAGGGGTGCGATGCTACATAGCTGACTAAATACAAAAACACATACTTCAGATTGTCAACACAGGCGTGTGACAGAAGGAAGGCTTTCCAATGAAAGGGGTGTGAGAGGACGACAATCAAAAAATCAGTAAAAAAAAATTGGAAAAAAAAAGGATTTTTTATCCTTTATTTGTCCACAAATTTCAATTTGTTGCAACAGTACCACTGACTGCAGTCGATGAATTTGATTGAACGATCGGTTAGGGGGAAACTAGAACGTAGACCGTTCGGATTGAATGATGAATTATAATCCTTTCATGTGTTTAAACAATGGACACGAACAGGAAACTTCCCACTCATTAGGGAAATGGAGAATTTTCGAGGATTGTTCTCATCTTAAGTGGTGGCATTAGGAAACCACAGGGATTATTATTAGGGATTATGAATTGTTTTAATGAATTTTTGCAGAAGAATCCTTGGAGGAAGTCTTTAAGAGAGATTATGTACTTAAGTCAACCGCTAGCTGCGGTGAGAGTCACGCGAATGGTTACCCTTTAAAATAGTGTTTTCCAAAGTGGTGTGTACTTAGGTTTAACCAGGTAGGAGAAGTCGGTTGTTAGTTTAATCTATTCAATCCGTTCGTCGGATATGTTGTTAGGCCTGCTGCGAATTGTGTGCACTTAAGGATATTTGGAGTTATCAATCCGATCACCTTGAGGTATTTGGAATTTACTAAGTTTTCGAATGGAAAATCTGGAAGTAGACAAAAAGTATGGTGAACATATGGCAAGACCAAATCTTTTTCGAGATCTGGGAGAACATGTGAAAAAGGACAAGTGTGTAACACTTGAAGACCGTTGTCCTGTCAGTGAAATATTAAGTTTGATGCAATTTTTTCTTTTTATCATTCATTCATCCACTTAAAGCAGTGGTTCCCAACCGGTGGGGCATGCCTCCCAGGTGGAGCATGCGGACTGTAAAGGGAAAGCGTGGACACAATTTAATTTGTAAATTTTTGATGCAAAGAATAAAATAAAAATAAATAGCTGGCGCGACAGCTCGGGATGAGCCAAGGCGTAGCTTCTCGCAACCATTCATGTTGTGCGTGTTACATTTTTCGCACGAATGGAAGGGACCAACAATTTATTACCGACTCCAAACGACGAATTGAGAAGCTCTTTCATGACATATTATACTCCCGGAGGCTTGTCATTCCCCGACGAGAGGTGGTGCCGCGAAAAAATGTTCGGTGGACATGGCAGGGGTTTGAACCCACGCCGCTCGGTCAGCTGTCCAATGCACTAACCACTGAGCCACGGCGACCAACTGCATTGAATAGAAGTGTAAATATTGAAGGCAAATGGGCAGATTTGTTGAAAACAGTGTTTTCTGCGTAAATACTTGCACTGTGTACTATCTGTCCTAGAGCGTGATTGAAGAAATCACAATTATTTACCGAAGCCGCCGCCTTCTAAAGCTTAATACGATGAAGAGATACATACTCGTCCGTATAAGCACCTTTGACGCGACGTTGATCTTTCACAGGATGCGCCTCGGTGTGAATATTTGGTTTATCTTCGATCTGCGGTTCTACGCTGGATATAATCCTGTAATGCCTTTATAGATCTTGCAAGACAAGTAGAAGAGCCGGATAATTTATTTATCGGGTAAACTTTTGCCCACCTTTGTATGTATACTTGTACATGCACCCTACTAAAACATCAGCTCCGTATTTGGTAAGCCAATAGGGCAGTGGTTTCCAACCGTTGGGGCATGCCTTCCAGGGTGGCACGTGGTGGAAAAGGTTGGGAACCACCGACTTAAAGGCTACTGAAAGGTAATTCAATTGGAGGTTACAATTTAAAACCACTACTTACTGTGGTTTCGTCAAAGATAAGCAGCTGATAGTAGACATTTTGAGAAAAGCATATTTCTACTTATAGAGCGGAAAAAGCGAGTGTATATTTTTATAATCCATATCCGAAAGGGAGAGACTTTAACCAACACGAAATTCGTGAAATCATTTCGCTCTATCGTAACCGCCCATCTCGTGCCGCGGTTAGGTTAATGAATCAAACCAGTGGAACGGGGCGAATGTTTGATGTGCAAAGACCAGTGCATCCCCGTTGGCGCCGGTCCTGAGAAAATGTTGGGATAGTAAGTGGCAGTGTACTTGACGATCCAGGGACTCCCTACAACCCACAGTGCATTTTAACAAAAGATGTGAATTTGCATGCCTTCAAGATCCATTTGACTCAGAAATAGAAGCCAGTACACTGAACCAAAAAGGTACATAAAATCAAGGAAAAAATGCATAATATGAATGAAAAAAAATTCATTAAATTTGAGCTAAGCACCGAGTTCATACGCGTATGAATCTGTTCATACAGCTACAAATCTGTTCATACAGCTATGAATAGTTCATACAAAGTAAGAATCTGTACATTAAATTTATGAATTTTTTTCATGAAAATTAATTTTTTTCTGTGTAGACCATATAGAGAACTACCAAGGTTCTTCGAACCAAATCATCTTCAGCGATAAGACTAGCTTTCAACTGAACGGCTACGTAAACAAACAGAATTGTCGCATTTGGGGTCATGAAAATCCACGATTCATTCAGGAACGACCAATGTATAATATGGGTCTGACGCGGCGGTTTGATTGCGATATATGGGTGTACGTCTCCCGATTAAACCTGTTTTCATTATTTGTATCCCTTTCACAAAGGATTACGCGGTATCGTAAACCAGAATTCCGTTCACCCGAGTCAATAAGTATAAAGGTTAAGTTTATCCATCCCCCTTCTAGCAAAACTGTAAGCAATTTTCACATTCGTCGCGCCTCATAAATATCCATCGGTAACCAGATGCAATAATGCCTCAAGTGGTATTTTCTCCATACTATTTCTGCGGTTAAGGAACAACACAAGTTAGTTTTCTATAGCGTTTGTTGACCGCAGAAAGTCAACACTACGCACACCAGAAGCATTCAAAACCGTCTTACTAGAAACGCATTATTAAAACAGCAATCCTTCACTGTCTTCGATTTTATTGTGCTGATTGCAAGGAATCTGATTGCAGCTAGGCTGTCGATATAAACACCAATACCTTAGCATGAATTAAGTTAAATTTTCAACCATGCGGCGGCCTGACTTACATAAGTGACTTCGATCTGAAAGAGCCTACAGTGGCTAGGGAGACTGCAGGAGGATTGTGAGGGCCAAGATCTTTGGAAAGACGTCAACAGTCTATAGAATGCAGTGTAATGCCAATGCAGGTCTGGTGCCGGAAGTTCATTGAATTTATACGGCGGTAGTAAGATAGACCCTGATGTGCGGGGTACTAGCACAAGACAGGAAAATTAAATTAGCCTACGTGAAAGAGTACAGATGCTTTCATGCATCTGCATAGAGGCAATGCTTCACCTGCTCTCTGTCGATATGTTCGGGAAGCTAATGGAGGCCAAAGCGGGACTTGTTCTCCCAACTGGTCAGTACGACAACGGGCCACTCTAGTATCCTGAATGGCATCAATATTATCCCTGAGGGACTATATTGTCCCTCATATTTACGTCAGATACTGAACTCGAATTTCTAGCAGAAGCGCTAAGAAGTCCGAAGCAGTTCTGAGCGACTCCGCAATAGAAATATTCACAGACGGATCCAAGACAGCGTGTGGTTCGGGGGCGGGAGTTTTCTCCAACGAGGATCAAGGTTGGTAAAACAATACTGCAGATCTCTAAACAATATTGCAGACAGATGCGATGTAACCATGTACTGGGTCCCAGGCCATAGAGATGTTCCAGGCAACTGCAGGGCGGATGCGCTGGCAAAACTACGTGCAGGACAGCATCTCTCCAAAAACCTGGAAGAATCTTCTGCCCCTATCGAACCGATCAAATTCCTACTTGACCCCGATGCCACGACATTGGCAAACGATAGCCAAATAAATCTGGATTAAAAAAAGACGAAGAGACTTTTATCCACTAACCGGAAAAACTTCGGTTCACTAATAGGGGTCCTCACTGGACACTTCTTGATAGGCAAATATGCACTCAGATTGGGGGTCCTCTTCAATGATTTCTGTAGAAGCTGTAGAAATGAAGAGGAGGAGGAACCCACTACCCACCTGCACTTGTCCTGCCCTTGCAACATTGAGAAGGAATACTCCTCGGGGAATACTTCTATGATGATGTAAACGAGCTAGCCGAACTCGACATCCAATCGATAAAGAACTTGATCTCTGGATCAAAGTGGTTCAACACATAGAGTTAATACTGATACGATCACTCATCGCAGCCCACTCGGCGTTATACTCTTGGTCTCTGGTGCTGGTAAGTCGGTATCTATCGTGGTATCGCAATGGACCAATCTGGTCTAAGTGTGTCCCTACTTGAGTGGGGGCATCCACCAAACTAACCTAACCTAGTGCCAATGCAACTTTTTGGATACTTCTTGTCAACCAACAAACGAAATAGCTGATTGCTGCTCTTCAGCAGTTCTTTCGTACTACGTGACGTGCAACAAATATCAGGTTATTTTATCACCATTCTCATTGTTGAGAGTGGAATGCGTTACCACATTCGGTTTTTACCCCGTAACAATCCACAAACATTTAAAATCGTTGTGAACCGGAAACTCTTATTATTCTACTCTTCTATCAAATAAAATGCATCTCATTCGTCGTGCGAAAATATGTTACCGCTAACGGAAACTTAATTTTTATACCAGGATAACGGCTAAGGAGAGGAAGTTCGTTCAGTCGAACATTTTCAAAGTTGACTAAATAGAGAAAGATGACCTCGGGATTCCGGAAGCGCTAGCCCGCGTTGCTGTTACCGATTGAAATGGTTTGCTAAAATAGGTTCCTGTAGTTTGTCCGGATAACTTTGCGTTGATGCTGACCATGCTCCAATGATTATTATTTCCTAAACATTCTTCCGCTGCTGTTCTCCCTCAGAGAGCAACCAAGAAAATAAGCAGAGAATACCCAGCTTAAGACACAAAAAATGCCGTTTCTCTACCATTTCAACCCGCACTGTAGTACACTTTCACTCTCCTATCACGACACTTGGACTTGGACTCTCGAGCAAAGAATCATTTATCAAAAGCGTCACATAAAATATACTGTGCTGTGCGCTGGTGTATAGTGTGTTGTGTGTATCTTCACCTTTATGTATCCATCAACATTTCTGAAGCACCCATGTGTTGATATCCTTTTCGCTTGAGAGTCCTCTATCCCACACACAAAAATTATAAGTGAGCGAGGGAAATACAATGAAAGCAACCCCCAAATTGCGTACGCACATTCAAGAGCTCTTCAAAAGAGAGCCCACGACACAAACCATTCAAGGAAATATC
The DNA here is from genome assembly GCA_917880715.2 of Matsumyia berberina. Lineage (NCBI taxonomy): Eukaryota > Metazoa > Arthropoda > Insecta > Diptera > Syrphidae > Matsumyia > Matsumyia berberina. The sequence goes on along the minus strand of OU862871.1, from coordinate 46,059,544 downwards.
CTTTTCTTCTTCTGGTTCTGTATATACCCGTTTGTTGGAGGAAAGGAAAGTATGTACTCTCACTTTCACAGGTTCGAGTATATAAAACTGGCGCAACTCGAACTCATCTTTGATGAAAAAGAAAAGGAGAAATGCGCGCTCTCTTACGAGAAATGGGGAAGTGAAGGCGAACGCGACATAGAGTCCTTTTCTTCCTTTCCGGTATGAAATCCTTTCGCTTTAGTACCTTTCTTCGGCGAGCACCCCATGAGAGGCGCAATCGCGTTGCTTAACGGTAACACTGTTTTGCGTACCATATTGGGGCAGGTCAGTGTACACTAATTGCTACGCATAGGCGCGCGAGCTGATAAGAAGTGTGTATGTTTCCATGAAACTTGATTTTTTTGTTTTGTGGGAAAAGTGTCGAAAATATTTTTTTAAAAGTATTTGCGGTTAGTTATCTGCGTGTGGTAATGGGTTAAGTGACTTATTTTAATTTATTTTTTTTTAGTTTTTTTGTCGGAACTATGGAGGGGTGCTAATCGAGAGCGGTTATCAACTGAGTCTTGTGGTCTTAACATGAAAACATTATTATGTATTTTTTTTTTTCACCGAGCAAAGAAGTTGTTTACGCGCATATTGAGCCTATGGAACTGCGGGCTCTTTATGATTTTAGTGATTTATCTGTCGGGGGTTAGTTTCTTGATTAAAGGGTGAAACTCTCGAAAAGCCTTGAAGTGTCGGTACAGATGATGTCAAGTTTAAATCAAGCTGGTTAGACGAAGGTCTAGAGCAGTGGTCAAGGATGATGAATGGATGGATGTTTTGACTCAGTAAGAAGCCTCTGATCTTGAAGTCAATTTAGACAAAACAAAAGCCGATCATTCTCAACAATGATAGACAAAATTTTGTACCAACACGGTTCAAAAATGGTCAATTTCTTGCATAAATAACATGTATGTACGTATGTATGTACAGTATAGTACATATATGTATAAATTCGGCCTTCATTTGTTGGTGATATGGAGTTCTAAATCAAATTTGCGGCAAGTTTGAACAACAGTGACTTGATTATTTGAGATTTAGGCGCCTATTTCTAACAGACAGCAAGGTCAATGGGTAAATTGATTGAAGATTGCCGATGGTAAATGATTGATGGAGTGTTTATGGCAAATGATACATATTAAGGAAGCAGCATACAGGACAGTGTGATAAACCTGGATTTATTAAGATCGTGCAATGTTATGACAAGGGAGCATCGATAAATAATGTTGTTAAAGACTTCACGGACAAACCAAGTCAAAAAAGAATTTAAACGTACATACATTTGTGAGGCTCAAACCTACTCAGTTTGGACAGCACTAAACACTAAGCTACGTTGACCGCTTTCTGAAGTTAAATTTGAGTATTGGGTAATATGTATTAAATTGTACTATCTCTTGGAGCAACATATCGAAGAAGTTGTTGTGATCATACATATTGCCAAGCAGCCCATCGGTTGCTCATATCGAAATCTTTGTCTTGGTCGTACAGCCTAACAGTGCACCGCGCAGATTCTTTGTGGCTTGAACCGTCGTAGCTCGCACAGTAGTCCAACGCACTTACATCAGACCCATAGTGACCACTGAATTTCAATAACAAAACGACGAATAAACGCAGTGATTTGAACAGACTCCAAATACCACAAAAAAACCGTGTACGCTCAGAAATACTTCGAATTATGTATACATATTCTGATAAAAAATTATTCTCCATTAAAAACGTGCCTTACGATTACTAAGCACTTCAAGATTAAAAATGTTTACAATGACAATCTATTCCTCAAAACATCTTCTTGTCAACCCACCATACATATAACCAACATAGAACTTACAAATCAAGTTATTCTGTCGCGTATCCATCGTTGTTACCTTCTTTAAGAGAAAGGTAAGTAAAAATGTCACAAAAAACGTGACAAAAATGTATATAGCACTCAAAACAATAACAAATCCATTATCATTCCTTCAAAAACGAAACAAAAAAGGAGAGGAAACTGGAAAAACAAGCGTAACACCCACTTTCCAAACTGATGCAGATTTCTCTAGTTCGGATACCTAAACCTGAAGAAAAGATATAGTTTCAATGAATCACATTGTTACGCTGCAATGAGTTGTTCTGCATTCAAAATTTGCACACAAGCGGGTCTGCTTTTCAAAAAAATGTGCAATTTGACATAATTTTTGTTTTATGAATATGCATCTCGTTCTATGGGGAATAAATAGCTCTAGGTAACCAGACTCCTGGGCAAATAAAAAATTAAAAATCACAAAAAAAGTCAACTTTAATGAGTTTTTTTTTTGAAAAATCTTTTTTTATTATTTGCGAGCTATGACCTGCGAGTTAATGACCTGCGTATTATTATTTGCTAAAAATCAAATGAGGCTTAATCTGGTTTTTTAGCGGCGTTTGTTTTTTACCTAAGGAATCCGTTGGGTTTTTTTTTTCGATGTTTGTTCTAGTGAAAATGTTGGTTTTTTAAATGAGGCTGGCTAAGTGAGTTGATTCAACATTAATACCGTTAATTACAAATTTTTGGGTGGAAAGATGTCTGATTTGGTTGTGAAATTGTTTAATGTAGATGAACTTTCGATTTCGGGTGGGTTTATTTAAGAGTCCTTTCCATTTGTATAAAAAATATAACAAACAGAACAAGAATTTAGGCCTTAGCTCATGCCGAGCTGACGCTCCAGCTATTTTATTTTATCCTCGAAATTCCTTGTGCAACTAAGAAAGTGGAAGCGAAAATCGACATTCGGACTGTGCCAATGTTACTCGACTTTTTTTTAGACTTCAACAGAGCGAGTATACGTCTTTAATTTTCTAGGTTGGCCGTTTCGTTTCAGCCAGAGCCATCATCTTTTATTATCTTCTTTACACACAGCAAGCATGTGCGTTAAAACATCACTAATGTGACAACCTTAAAAATTTACTTTCAACGCGACTTAAGAAATTTTAAGCTTCTTCATGACAAATTATACTCTCAAACGTTTGTTCTGACGGGAGGTGATGCCGCGAAAAATGTTCGGTGGAACGCTGTCCAACGCGACCCAAATCTTTGAATTGGACTTCTCCAGTGATGCCGTCACAGAACACCTCTCCTTTTCATAGTGTATATAGATTGGATTTTACAGTGCAGCCGTGGTGAGGAACGGTTCGAATTGGGAGACTTAAGGATAAGTCATTTGCTTTTTGCTGATGACTTGGTCATCCTTACGTTCACACAGACCGAACTTCAGAGCGCACTAGATAGGTTCGTCGCCGTCTGTGTTGAAGCTGTTCTGAAGGTAAACGTGAACAAATCAGAGGTAATAGTAATTTCCCGAACGCCTGTTTAATGCAATCTATGTACATGTTAGTGAAGTCCCATTGAAACAGGTGGAGAAGTTTAAGTTCGGGGTCTTATTCACGAGTGATGGTAGAAGCAATACTGAGTTATCCTATAGAGTTGGTCATTCTGGAGCAATTTTGAGACAGCTTGGTCAATCCGTTATTAGGAGAGCTGAACCTAGCTAAGTTATCGATCTTTAATTCAGTGTTTTTTCCGACCATCACCTATGGTCATGCGGTTTGGGTAATGACCGAAAGAATAAGATTGCGGATACAAGCTGGCGAAATGAGATTTCTTCGTTGTATTGCTGGAGTGATTCGCCGAGATCAGGTTAGGAACACAAGAATACGCGAGGCACTCAAAGTCGAGCAGCTTCTTCTCCAAACGGAGAAGTTCATATTTCGATGGTTTGGGCACCTTAAACGCATGTCCCCTACTCGGCTTCCAAGAGATGGCATGAAGTCCGTACGTACGTACATGGTTGAAACAGGACCGAATATCTTACGAACAATTTTCATATGCTTTCAATGTGGTTCAAGCTTCAGCGCCATAGAATAGGACTGGCGTGGTTAAGTTCTTATAAAGAGTCTCCTTTTTTGTTCAGAAAAGGGTTTACTACTCAATTGACTTCTCAGTCCTAAGGCTACCTGTCCATTTTTGGGTGACTGTTCATTTGTGAGTAACGTTTCAAAGATTTTAATATCGGGAGTTTTCTGTTAGAGTTTTGAGAGTTTATTTCGTAAGAGTATTCTCATAACCGTGATCACTTGATATATTTCTTTTGTTAGTTATCAGTTGGAAGTAGTGAAAGTGACATGTATTTTTACAAGTGTACGGTTGCAGCTGCTATAATTATTGACAAAAAAAAAAAATAAAATAAAAAATTGCTGGGTTAAACTATGGCTAGATCTTCGTGGCCAATTCGGTGCAGAGTCATCTCATACAAGAGAGCTTCAATTTGAAGATGCTCAACAATTCAGAGATTTTTGCCGTTTGACTGTTGGCCCCACTATTTTTAAAAAGGATACTAAATTAAGGGAAACCATACCAGTACGTGAGCGTGTGTTGGTAACACTTAGATTTCTGGCATCTAAGTCAGTTCATATGTATATCATATCAGTTTTAGATTTCAAGTCTGTGCAAGTGATTCATATAGCAGCCTTCAATACCTATTTCTGAAGAGTTGATTTGTTTCCTTCGATGTTCACTCTTTTGCCATGTTGACTCTCGACAATTACTCGCAAACTGCGAACTATGTTGGAATTTTGCAAGCTAATCTCCAATAGTGATCAAAAGATGTGTCCACTTGCGACATTTCGAGTGCTGTCACAAAGTTTTTCATACAAAATAGTTTTCTTGGTATTAAAAATAGTTAATTGAATAGTAATAGAAAGACATAGTTTTAAAAATACTGTTACGCTTAGAGTGCCCGCATAGGGCCAGTAAGTTAGTTTAAAGCGTTTTTGTTAGCATGTAAAATAATAATGAATTCAAAAAAAATAAAAAAATCGAATGTCGAGAGGAAAAAGTCAACTTTTCGCGAGCTACTTTTAAGTCTGTGTCCTAAGAGCTCGCAGCATTTTTACTCTCAAACGGACACCCACTTTAAGGAATAAACGATTGGAAGGAGTTATTATTTGTTTGATTTCGAGATACTACTGTGGCGCTCTGTCCGATTCGTCAATGCTGAGTGTCCCTTCTGGTTGACAGGAAATACTGAGATTGGCTCTCGTTTCATTTTGGCCGCTACTGCCTCTATACTCGCAAACACAGCTCGCCGAATTCGCTGAGCCCGATGATATCGATATCGTCGTAGAGACTTAGACTGCGGTTATGTAGCAAGCGGGTAATACCAGCGGATAAGTGCATTTTGTCAGGACATTGTGGTTACATAACAAAATTTTATATTCGAGGGCTCTCATTAGCTCGTGCTTTTAAATTTTTGCAGCGAGAAGATGAACTGTGCAAAATTGGAGGGCGAAGCACAGAAACGGCATTGTAGGACAACATCATGACATGTTACGCACTTCATTGGAATCAAACAGAAACTGAAACGTTAATGAGCTCAATTCTGATCGAACAGCTTACAAGCTCAAGCTAGAGTGAGCTCGCGCTTGTATTACCCTCTTGCTACATAACCATAGCCTTATGCCATATTGTCCCTCTGATGTTGGCTTGAGAATTTCACGCAATTCGATTAAGTACGATGTTGAAGAAGCCACATGACAGCGCATTATCTTGTCTAAATCCTTTTATGGCATCAAAGGTCTCAGTGAGGTCGTCTCGGTGAGATCGTTATAGGCCTTGACGGAGTAGCGAACATTCCCTATCGTTATTCCACACAGGCGAACGAGTTTGGAAGAGGTGCTCTGTATGACTCGTCTCTTTAAATTCTGTCGTATGCGGCCTTAAAATCGATGTGGGCTTTTTGGCTTTTTTTCAGGATGCGTAAAAAATTGTGGAATTCCCTGGCTTAAAACCGCTCAGATTGTTGACAAAATGTTTCAGGCGTTCACACAGTATGGCAGATAAGATCTGTTATGCGATGTTGAGGAACGGGATACCTCTGTACTTTTGTAGTTGTTTTTGTACACTATCAACTAAGCCAAATCCAGCTGCTTGAAATACATAACTCGGCCGGTAGGCCCTCAGCTTCTGCCGCCTTTTTGGATTTCTTGAATTTCCGTTTGGATATTACATACTATCCAAACTTCATTTTGATCAGGTCGATGGAAATTTTGGCTATCATCGTGTAGGTTGTATAGTTCGTTCCGCTTGACAGCGAGATATTAGTCTCCGGCGCCGCCTGGCAGTCTGCAGGAACAGTTTTCTTTTTAAATTTCTCAGCACCGACTGTGACTCTACTACGAGGTTTCCTTTTTGTCCCTATAGATTTCTATACGGGCTCTGGTTTTCTGACACGTTATTTTTACCTTTTGATAAATAACTTCCGTACATTGTTCCTGAAGTACAATTTCTCAATATCTTTCATCGCGCGATTCAGAGTAGTCGATACCTAAGCTTCCTTGATCGAAACAGAATACAATGCCTCCAGACATATGCATGGATAAAGGATTGCGTGCAGTTAAATCATAGATTTCCTTACTCCCACTAGAGTTGAAACGAAACAAGCACCTAGTACCTATTGCTTAACAAACAGTTAAGGTCTTCACCTTAATTCAACGAATTCACATTCCTAAACGTTCTTTATGTGTAACCACCTTATTTATCAACACCAAAGCGCACGAGCGCAATTAAAAAAGTCAATCGTTCTTGACGGTTCATTAAAAAACAAAACCCCTAAAAAAATGAAAATAAAAATCTCCATGAATAGAAAACAGCGCGCGCCGCCTAATCTACGTTAAAACACACAAAAAATGTCCTTACTTTGTATTTTTTTTTTAACTTCCACCATAAAAAAGGAAGCCAATACATTTACGAGTTCGTTCTCTCATTTTTTACGGTCTCCAGCATTTTTTTTTTTATTACTTTCATTTGTTTTTTAATGATGAAGGAAAAAAAACTGCATTTCCATATGCACCTCTGAAAATAGCATGCCACAGGCTGTTTTGGAAGCACACACCCCTGCGGTGCCCCTAGGTGTACAACAACTGATGTGTGCCTGCACAAGTTGCATGTTATGTACTAAACGTAAAAAAGCAAATAAATAATAAAACCGAAAAAAGAAGAGGGAAAGTGAATGGGAAAAGTGGACCGTGTTTCTCTTTGGATCTCGTGAAAGTCAAAGCACATAACACCAAGAGGGGTGTGTGTAGATGGAGAAGTAGACAGGGAAATAACTGATATGGGGCTCTTCCTTCCCCTGACAAGAAGAAAGGTTAAAGGCAACCAAATAAAGAATCAAAATACTGTACATAGCAATGTCAGAAGGAAAAAAAAGAGTCCACCAAAGAGAGTTAAGTGTGAACGAGAGAATCGGAGCAGGAACCAAGAACTACACACAAAGGCTTACATAATAATCACCCAAAAATGTTGTTCTTCTTCGTTCTTTTTTCTTTTTTTTTTTTTGCTTTAATTCCTTTCACTCTATCTCTCTTTCTCTATACTCCAGTTCCTCCTTCAGTGTGAAAGTAATAAAAGACAAAAAAAAAACACTGAAACCAACCAACTTAACTCACGCACACCAAACCAACCCTCTAACCCAGGTACACCTATTCGCTCGCCTCTCATAGATACGCATTAGAAATGTACACCCAAAAGTGAACCAACCAACAACAAAGTAAAAAAGTAGTGGTGTAACTCGCCTGTATCGACGAGGGGTTGCTTGGCAAACATTCATTCTTTCGAATTGATATTTCTTTAGGACCATCGTTTCGAATTATTTCAGTCGTGATTTGGCTCTCACCGAGTTGTGAACCATCGTAGAGAGTTAGCATACGGATTCTAAGACAGAAAAAGAAAGACTTAAGTTTCTCTGTGTTGTAATTTGGCAGGAAGAACGGGAAATGTTCAGTTTATTTTTCTACACACATCTATACTATATACAGAAGAAGTATTTATTTTCTTATACTCAAACGTAAATGATACAAACAGGCAAGGATAAGATGAGAACCAGTTCAAAACTATTTAAGAACGTGTGAAGGATACTCAAGCAATCACTCGACTAACAAACCTCAAGAAACACGAACGTGTCTTAGAAAAAAAAAAGAAAATTATAAACGGATTTTGTTTTTATTTTCAAACTTAATGAAGAACAGAATTTTTTTTTTTAATTTTTTTTTCATAACTGCAAAACGAAATACCTCAACTTAACTACCTCACACACTAGTAAAGGATACAGTTCTTTTCTGAACTAAAAAATAATTTTTAAGTGTTACTTAGTGCAAAAGAAAAAATTAAACAAATTTATCTACCTCCATTCGAGTACAAAATAAAAAAATAAAATTTATAGTGATGAATTAAAAGAGTTACCAACTGGGATTAAATTGAAAGGAAAAAGGATTCTCTACTCCTATGGTGTTGTGAAACAAAAAACTTTTGTGAATTATTTTTAAAATCAAGACTAAAGGACTCCTTTTTGGTGACAAGACGAAACGAGACTAGACGGCGGTGTAGATAACATCTAGACAAAACCACAATCATACTCAACATGGCACTATCAATGTTACAGGAAGCGCAAACAAGAGGTATGTACAAGAACGGCTTTTTTGGAAAACTAAAAAGTTCATGACAATCCTTTCCAATAGTCGGTACGAATTTTGTACCGACTTGATGCCTCAGCAAGTTTGGGGCAATCCAAACTTGTTGGATCAGCGGAGTGTCTTTTGAATTCCGAAGTTGGAAACCACTTTTCCTTGCTTGGACTGGCATGGAAAGTCGGCTTTATTTGACTGTCTGTTGAATAACCGCGGTTTGATCGAGATCATTCTAGAATAAAAATTATGACTACGCTTAAGACAATTAAAGAGAAATTTTAATTTTCGAACTGGCTTACGGATTGTTCTTGTAAACCGGCTTAAGTTTTTTGTAAAAACGGCAATTTTGACTACAAAAACGTAGACTTTTATAAAACCTTAAAATATTTTGATTTGTTTGGACACCATATTTGGACTTTAAATCGCGGCTCTACTCTGACTTTTCCAAAGTATTCTAAGGCCGACTTTTTGGTCGAAAAATACTTTTGTGCTTATTTAACTTTGAGACTTTACTGTATGTACGTCTTGAGGTAAATCCATGAAGAGTATGTTGTACTTTGCAGCCTTAAGACTTTGGGTTAAACAACGATTAAGGGTTGTAGTCCAGGTAAAGCCTGTAAGACACCACTCTCAATATTTTTGCCCGAAATTTTATAAGTAAAGTTAGATTTGAATTTTCGACATGTCGATGTTAAAAAAGTATTTTATGGAACTTGACCTATTGGCGAGGAAATTCAAGCTCCTCAAAACTTTTTCGAAAATTGTTTTGGTCCACCGATTGGATGCTGGAGAGCTTTCTTTAATTCAACTTTCGTTGAACCACATAAACACTTGCAACCTTAACGCAGAATTGTTAATATCTGTTGATAAGCCAGTGTTTTAAGCGAGCAAACAAATTAAAGAAACACTCCAATAGAATTTTTATCGAATTTATTTAGATTTCGTTGAAAATTCAACAATTTTGGGAATATTTTGTTGAGAATTGGTACGTCACAGTAAGCCGATTTCCTAATGCTTACCTTAAGTAATTTCCTTTGAACTTTAGGTCAACAACTTGAAGCCAATTTCAGCTTCAGCTTCCACAAAGCCTGAGAAACATAAAGCTTGAGAAACAATCTAAAAGATTTTCGGTCATTTAAGTCTCAGTACTAATCTTGCGCTAGAGTGGGCTCCTTCAAGGTCACTTAGCCACGTGGAAGTTGTAGCAATAATCTGAAGGATTCTCGTTTAAAATTCTCAAGTCTCAAGGTGCCTGAAAGAATGTCGCTTCTTTCAAATCACTGTAAACCTTTTCTTTGAAAGTTTCTGTATCTGTAAACACTTGGATTGGATTATCTACCTGAATTAAACAAAATTAGTTAATGGAAGGCATTGAAAGGAACCCCAGGGTCTGCCTGGGCCTTAACTCATTTATGTAAGCCCGACTTTTAGTCTTAAGATTCGTATATCAAGTTGGTCGAAGTGTCATTCCATTTGGTCGCGGAACCTTCGACCAGGTGTTTAATACATTCCTACATCTGCCTACTGGAAATATTTGTAAAAAGCAGGCTTTTGGCACAAGCGAGGTGTGAGGTAACATCTAAGCACCCGCCACTTTGTAGGTAGCAATAATTATCCTATTGTCCCCTGAACACCACCCTCGGACACTATTGAAACCCAATACCTGAGTTTCGAACCATTGCAACTTACTCGAGCTATGTGAATAACTTCATACGTGTATTCATAACCCTTTGAGCGTGAGCACTTGCAATGCACTTTTAAGAATCACCTTCACCGATGACATCTATTCTACAACCCCATTTAAAGAAGACATTTTTTTCCCAAATATACGCCTGCTTATTACACTTTGTTCAGCCCTGTATGGCAACCCCATTTTGTACTCCTTTCGTTTTTACTCCTTTCTATATGTGTAGCAACAATTCCATATTGAACCACCCCCCAATGTTAAGCCCATTCCTCGAAACGACACACATGTCTAGCGACAAAGCAATTACGACGTCTCAATGGCAGTCGCTCTTTGGTCTTGTCGCTGCCGGTTGTCGTCGTCTGCTTTGTTTCTTTTTTTCTCGCCTTTTTTGTCTTTACTTCATTCCTTTTTGGGTGGGGGGGAAGTGTTTTCGTAACACGCCCCCATTTCACCCCCTTATTGACAAAAAGGCCGCAAAAATCTGTCAAAATTAAGAGAAACTCTCATATGCAACGGCACAATACAAACATATGCAATTGGTTTCTCTTAAAAGTCGCGCACCTCACATGTGTGCGTTTGCACGTGCGAGAGTGTGTGAAATGAACTCATTTCCCCTTCTTTTGCTAAATTCATTCATTCCGATTCACTCACATATGAGCGGTAACACACTCCTTCACTCGAATGCGAAGGCAAGGATATCCTTGAAAAGGAACGATAATGTATGTCTCGCGGTATTATTCCTTTTCCGCCTTTTTTGTTCGGATCAAAAGGTTAAGGTCCTTTTCACTGTCAGTTACATGTGCGTTGAGCACTGATGACGATTTGCCAAACGCACGTGTCACACAGAAAAAAAATTCGCAAAGAAGGACGATTGGAAAGAAAATCGAGCAAAAATGAGTTAAAGAAGATAGAAAGTTCGAAACCGCCTAAGGACGAAAAGAAAAAAAATCACTTTCACTCGGCAAAGTGTCCTTTTGTATCATATTACCCAACGAAATCACCCTCAGGTCAGTGGCAGGCATAAAGAAATACGAAAAATCATATCCCTGCTACAATTTTCACAGCAGGTCGTCAGCATCTCTCCTGCATCCTGCTGTGCTGTGCCTATTCGAACCCAACTCACCGTCCGTTTTTTTTTTTTTTTGCCATTTCAGGATTAGCTGCTGCCCTTGCCGGTATGAAACGTGAAGAAATGGACAGTCTATCGATGTCACCGCCAATGTCGGGCAATAACACACCCTCAATGTACCAGAGTGGTCAAGCGATGCAAGCTGCCGCAGCATCGGCATTCGGAATGCTGTCGCCACAGTTGTTAGCCGCAAATCGAACAGCAGCGGCTGCATTTATGGCCGCACAATTGCCAATGTCTACCCTGGCATCCACACTATTCCCTCATCATCCGGCGTTGTTCGGTGCTTGGCCGCCAGCATCTGCCGCAAATCTACCTCTAGGACCACATTCACCGCCAGCCAGCCCCATTTCACCGCCAATGATGCAGAAATCGAACTCAGTGGCTCATCTCATGCAATCACCGACGAGTGCGGGGGCCAACAGCGATGCATCACACAAGAAAACACGAAAGATTTCTGTGAAAAAAGATCTGCAGTCACCAACTATGGACATGGGCATCAATGGCGATATGTACCACACACCCGGTGGTCCAATCTCACCACCTTCCAGTGGATCATCGCCAAATTCAACGAATGATGGACCTGTCGCCACCAAGGACGTCGCGCGGGACAAGAGCTTCACGTGTAAAATCTGCAGTCGATCATTTGGGTACAAACATGTTCTTCAAAACCACGAACGCACTCACACCGGAGAGAAGCCATTCGAATGTCCCGAGTGCCATAAGCGCTTCACCCGAGATCACCATCTGAAGACCCACATGCGCTTACACACCGGCGAGAAGCCATACCACTGCAGTCATTGCGATCGACAGTTCGTGCAGGTTGCCAACTTGAGACGCCACCTACGTGTACACACCGGAGAGCGACCCTATAACTGCGACATCTGCGATGGCCGCTTCAGCGACTCGAATCAACTCAAATCTCACATGCTCATCCACAATGGGGAGAAGCCGTTCGAGTGCGATCGCTGTCACATGAAATTCCGTCGACGACATCACCTCATGCACCACAAATGCGGCATTCAATCTCCTCCGACGCCCGCGATCAGCCCTGCCATGTCCTCGGACTACCCACTCTGCGATCAAAAATCCGCCATCAGTTCGTTCGGCGGATCGGATGAATCCATGTCCGCAGCGGCAGCTACCCCGGTTACCTACGAGACTCCGCTCGACCTATCCGAAGACGGAGCGATGTCGGCAAGTGGCAGCGTGGATGGTGAAAAACGATCTCGGAAACCACATGACATCCGTCGGGTGTTCCGTCTACCACCGCAGATCGTGCACATTCCCACAGACATACCGGTCCAAACCGAGCCCGAAGACCTCAGCATGCATTCGCCGCGATCACACCACGAATCAGCGTCACCGATGTCCTCTCACCATGACGACGATCTCGACGACTTGGACGATGCGGCTACACTCTACATGAAACAGCAACAAAAGCAAATGGAGGAACAGATGATCGCCCTCAAACGGAACGTTCACATCGAATAAACACCCACAACCACTAAAATTGTAAATACACGTTCAACCTCATACCAAAATATTAAACAAAAAAAATTTTTCGAAAAACAGGAATTAATCTATAAGTACAACCCCTCAATTCACATAAAAAAAAATTATATATAAAACCTATTTATGAATTTAAATGTACAAAATATTGAATAAGCGAAAAAGAAGCAAAAAACAAAAACAAGTTCAAGGAAAATATTCACTTGTGCCATTTTTATTTTTAACGTTAAGTTTACCACTAATGTTTACACCCAATCGGAAGACAATTGTAAATAAACTGAAAAATTGTAAATTTCTCGAAAACGTATATATTCCAATTGAACATATACAAAAGTTTACATTTTTTGTTTCACATTTCCCTAAGCCTTAAGAATAATTCCTAAGAAACCGTTCTGAAAGAATCCCCAAATCCAAAAACAAAACGAAACCATAATCAAAATTAACTATAAGTTATAGTTCTTATTTTTTTTATTAAAATTTGTGTTATGCGCCACTTGCATTGAATTTAAATTAAATAAATTGTTTTTTGTTTTTAGTTACGACTTTGTTTTACATGCATAAATGACTTTATATGTAATAAAATGCGAATTTACCAAAAAAAAAAATCTATTACATTTCTTTTGTTTTTATTTTTTTGTTTTTGTTTTTCTTTTCGGCACAAGGATTTCTCGTCCTAATCCCCTAACCCCCAAGACAAATCCAGGAATACCAAATACCTCCAACGAAAAGTAATTCACTTCATAAAATTATATATATTAAAACAAAAAATCATATTTATATACAAAAGAACCTTATATACATATATATACATAACTTATATATAACGAAATTATAAATACATATATAAATATATAATTTTTAGTTTCACAAAGTTTCATATATATCCTTTTGTTTGTTGTTTTTGCCTTTTTTGGTTTGTAACGATAAATCCTTTCGTTTCAATCATTCAAAGTATGGTATACAAGTTCCTCAGAAAATAGTGAGAGAAAAATAAAAATAAAAAAAAAAAATAATCTTTCTAAAATAAAAACCAAATAATTGTATTTAACTATAAATAAATATATTGAAAAAAAAAATTAACATAAAATATAATTTTTTTGTTTTCAAGTTTAAAAAGAGAGAAAAAAAAAGAAAAACAAATTATAAGTGTTATGTTGATTAATTGGCAAGATTCAAAAAGAATCCAGATTCTAACCAGATTCCTTTCGTTTCGTTTTTTGTAAATGTAATATAGTCATTCTATATAGTAAGATTTATGTGTAACACAATTAAATGTGCAATATTAAGATCTTTTTGTGTAAAGAATTGTAAAGATTATGAAATAAATATAAATAATATAATTGTAATTAATTTACTTAGAAAAATTGAAATTTTTATTAGAGAGCACTTAAATGACACATTAATTCACGGAAAAAAAATTAAAACAAAATAATTGTAATAATAAATTAAATTAAAATTGTTGATGTTTTAACGTATGTTTAAGTAGTTATAAAACAATATTAATAGGGAGTAACTATATATAAAAAAAAACAAAACTAACTTAAATTAAACAAATAAAATGAAGAATATTGAATATATTAAATGATGGTAATCTGCCGAGTAAAAAAATAAATTTAAAAATATATTTTCACAGTTTTTCAGTTTACAGATTTCTTTAGAAAACGATTTAGTAAGAGAAACCTTAAAATGGAAACTCAAACAGCTAAACGTATACAGCAAGCATGTACAACATGTATTATTGTGTTACTGTATTAAGGGCCATAAATGCGCACTGCGACCTGTGAGGTCTATTGTGGAGGCCCATATGGCTTAACCAGAGGTTATATTGAGGCTTTTGATAAACCTCAGTATAGCCTTATGCCAACGAGTGGACGGCATGCGCCTCTTTTCGCCAGACAGTCAGCCCATTCATTACACTCGAAGCCTTCATGTCCTGGGATCCAAGCTAAGGTGACGTTATTTAATGATGCAAGGCTTTCGAGGATGTTGAGACAGTCCCAGACAAGCTTGGACCCTACCGTATAGGATCTAAGGGCTAACAGCGCCACAGGGTTTTGCAATAAGAGCGCTACAAACGTTTTTTTAAATAAAACAAAAACGGTTTTGGATATTAATGAAATTCTTTATTCCTGTGAAAGTACGTTCGATGCCAATATGTATGGAACTCAATTTCTTTTGCATGGCCACCACGGGCACGCTTGCAGAAGTCCAGACGCTGAACCCAATTTTCGACGGTTTTCAAGCATAAATCGGCCGATACTGCTGCAATTTCACGTTCGATATTCGTACGAAGTTCATCAATCGTCGCTGGCTTGTTGGCATAGACCATAGACTTGACGTAGCCCCACAGGAAATAGTCTAACAGCGTCAAATCGCACGACCGAGGCGGCCAAGCGACTGGACCATTTCGTGAGATAACACGTTCTCCAAACTTGGTTTCCAATAAATTGATTGTGACATTCGCTGTGTGGCTTGTGGCGCCGTCCTGTTGGAACCACATGTCCTCCAAGTCCATATCATCCAATTGGGGCCAAAAATATTCGGTTATCATTGAACGGTAGCGATCCCCATTCACAGTAACGTGCCGGTCTTGATCATCACGGAAGAAGTACGGCCCAATGACGCCGCCGGCCCATAAACCACACCAAACCGTTATTTTTGTCGGGATGCAATGATGACTCATGGAGTACGTGTGGATTGCTGCCTGACCAATACCGCATATTTTGTTTATTGACGAAGCCATCCAGCCAGAAATGAGCCTCATCGCTGAAGATGATTTTTCGATGAAAATCCGAATCATTTTCAAGTTGTTGCTCAGCCCAATTCACGAACATACGACGCTTCTGGTGGTCTAGCGGCTTCAGTTCTTGCGTCAATTGAATCTTGTAAGGATGTAGGCCAAGATCTTTTCGCAAAATTCGCCACAACGACGTCACAGAGATGCCCAACGCTTGAGAACGACGTGTGAGAGACACATTTGGGCTTTCTGCAACTGAAGCCACAGCGGCAGCAATATTCTCGACACTACGGGCACTTCTTTGTCTCACTGGCACGGGAACATTTTGTACTGTGCCTGTGGATTCAAATTTTTCCACTAGACGCTCAATTGTTGATCTGCTAGGACGATTATGACGATCATAAATTGGACGTAGCGCTCTTAACGTTGAGGCCACTGACTCCGAATTTCGGTAGTAAATTTTAATAATTTCGACTCGTTGTTGGCTCGTATATCTTTCCATCATGAAATGGCAAACCTTATTGAAGAGAAATGTCAAAAAACCACAAGAAAAATATGGCGTCGTTTGCTGTCCCTGTCGCTCTACTTTTGTAGCGTCCCTATTGCAAAACCCTTTACTTGACTGTCTGAAAAGATGTAGATGCGGGTTCCTTGGGTTCTTCTCCATAGACATTCTCTTGCACACAATTCAATAGCGTGGACATCCGCTTGAAATACTGTGGGTGACTTTCCAAGCGCTGTCGCGCGTTGGAAGCTGTGACCATAAACCCCAGCACCTGTGCTGCCGTTTTCCAATAATAACGTTTTAATAAAAATTTCATAATTTCATTTTTATAATACCTTGTTATTAACAACAAACTACAACGTTCGCCAATGGCTAATTATTACAATTGTATGTCCATCAACCCTCACTAACACTAACAGCATATGTTTTTTACAGCCGCTCATATACTATTTACATACGTCGATAGTCAGGCCGCTGCCAAAGCGGTAGAATCGAATGTCATGAGATCAAGGCTAATTGTTAACTGTCGCACAATTGTCAAGGCATTATAAGCACAGAACAGAGTAAGACTATGTTGGGCGACTGGACATCGTGGTATAAAGAGAAAATAACTTGCTGACCAGCTCAGAATAGACGGGAGAGAATTATTCTTCGATAAACGATGCGGTAGTCGGCAAACCGTAGTCCTTAGCCAATATAACTAGACAAACTGATCAAAGATGGTTGAATGGAGAATACATGCCGGCTTGAGATAAGTGAAACGACGAGGAAGAAATCCTATCCGGATATTGTCTTCTGAGAAAGCACGCTACGAGACGAGGGCTCACAGAATCGTGCAGATACTATGTCGACTAATGCATCACAGAAGATATCACATATATTCTATGCGCTTAAAATATCTAGGAAACTGTTTTTAAAGAACTTGGAGGAATTAGCATCGATTGTTGGGTGCTGCAGAAAAAGGGAAACCACTGACTGACATCAACCTCGCTATGCCGAGTGTTATAGCTTCTCACCCGGACTCGATAAGCGCGAGTGTTGACAGAAAGATATAAATATCGGCACTATAAATCCGACAGCGAGGCGAATTCTCAGTACCTCATCAGAGCTTTACTTACTTACTTACTTACTTAAGGTGGCGCTACAGACCGGGGTGGTCTTGGGCCTCAACCAACAAGCGTCGCCAGCGATCTCGATCTTTTGCCAGCTGTCTTCAGTTTCGCACGCTAAGTTGGTTGAGGTCCCCTTCCACTTGCGTGCACCACCTGAGTCGCGGTCTTCCTCTACTGCGCTGACCCTCGGGTGTGGATTCGAAGATTTTCCGAGCTGGAACATTGGTGTCCATCCGCTCTACATGTCCCAGCCACCTCAGTCGTTCGACCTTCACTCTTGTGGCTAAGTCGATGCCGCCGTACAGTTCGTCGTTGTATCTCCTCCTCCACTCCCCGTCTATGCAGACGGGACCAAAAATCACCCGAAGAATTTTCCTCTCGAAACAGCCAAGAGCAACCTCATCCGCTTTTGACAGAGTCCATGCCTCTGCGCCGTAGAGCAGGACTGGGACGATTAAGATCGTATACAGGGTCACCTTAGTTGTTCGAGAGAGGATTTTGCTACTCAATTGCCTTCTCAGCCCAAAGACACAGCAATTGGCAAGAGTTATTCTTCATTTAGTCTCAGCGCTGGCTGGTGTCGTTGTCTGAATTTATAGCGGAGCCTAGGTAGACAAAGTCCTCATCAGAGCTACTTTGACATATTTGGAGCTTAGGTCGATAAAGATTTCCAAGAATTAATGAGGGTCACGAAAAGAGATGATGGCAAACTTATACCGACTATTATTCTAGACATTTCCTAAAATGGAACTGCTGCTTCAGGTTGGAGGTTGTTCCATCGGGGTAACTGCCCGGTGGTGTAAAAAACTACGAGATACCCACCGACCACTAGCCGCGGATAAGCACGATTTGTCGTAGAGGACAGACTTAGGCAACAAATCTTAAGCTTTCGTCACGGTGGTCGATTTCAACGTCACAATAGAAACGGAGGTCATTTTTGGCCTCGACAGTTGGTAAGCCTACAAAGTGCCACATCTGGCTAATTCACGTTGCTGCGGGCGGAATGTCACTATAGCAATCGCATGGTTTACTCATCTTGACATTCATAAAGGCACATGGTGGTTGCTTGCCCATCAAACGGTAAAGCAAATTGATCACACTGCGATTGACGCAGGGCTTGACTTGACTTCTGAGTTTTTCAAAACAGCTGGTAGAAACCATTCACAAACCTATCTCTAAAATTTGGCCAGTTGAGTGTATGCCTGATGAATGGAATCTCAGCCTCGTTTGTCTAATCGTTTGTCCGAATCGATATCCTTTATCTATTTGAATGCCGCCTATAACAGCGTTTAGATAGATAAGCTGTTCCATTAAGGCTAAGGCGACTTGAAGAAATTGCCCAAAACTCCCAACACCAAAGTCTTAGTAAGTCTCTGCCGACGATATTGATATAATCGACACAACTCAGCGAGCTGTTAGCGATACTTTAACGTATGTATATACGGAGAAACTTGTTAGTGGATACCCAGGCTCATACCGAGGACATAAAAGTACTCAGAGAAAGCTACACAGAGTTCTATGATTTAGGAGTAGAGCTATTTTTCAAGATCGACTAGATACATGGAATAGGACAAAACAGGACTTGAGGAGAAGATGCTCCCAACGGCTCTGTGACGAAGCTGATAAAAATCCTTGGGACGAGGCATGCACACACAAATACTATGCCTGTCAATGCTAAGATCTACTTTGTGCAACAAAATTAGAGAAAGGCAAGCCCGGTTTAACAACACAAAAAAGGGCAGATGGACCTAAAAGGCTATCCCGACCATTAGGTTTTGGACAAACCGAGTACTGCGACTATCACCTTACGCAATTCCTGTCTGGTCATGTTGGCTGTCGCAAATACCTACACCTATTTGGACACCATTGACCATAGTTTTGATTAGTACATACTTTGATATGTACTTCATTGTTGACGTCTTATGGAATGGAGAATCAACCATCCAAGTCTGCCATTCTTCATAGATCAAATAATGCGGTCAATTGATTAGAAAGATGCAAATTCATCACAAATGTGCAAAACGAGCTGCAGAGGATCGAAAAAATACAGCGAGCAGAAGAAGCGAACATAGAAGGGATAGCATTAATTGCTAACCCGAAGTAGTTCCGCTGGAAGACCGGTATAGATTATTTAGGCTTGTGAATCGTGTGTGCTAGTAGTTTGGGCTACAAGCATCTTCAGAAAATTCCAAATTCATTGGTGTAATCAAAGAAAAGTACCTTCGCTGAGTCTGTAATGAATGTGTTTTGGCGTGAATACGTTAAAAACAATTTCCTGGAACGTTCCTTATCATCCCTTTTTACCTCATTTATATTCATTTCTATAAATGTACTTGTTATTTTTATATCCAAAACGGGCAATAAAGCGTAAAGAGCAAAGTTACGAATGCTTTAAAGCGTTATCTTCTAATGACCGACCGCTGCAGGTTTAACATTTTGGTGATCTTTTCTTTAATAACACTAGTCTACAGTGAAAAAGTATCCGAAATATTTTGAACTAATTTTTGCTCGTCTACCCATACTGAATACACGTGCATAAGTAAAAGTCATTAATTAGTTTAAATTTTCACTATAAAATTTTTCGATTGAGTATACGATGAAATGTTTATTTTTGCAATAAAATGAGATTTTTTTTTACAAAACTGAAACGAATTTTTAAATATTATTATTATTTTTGTAATCAACATGTTAAAATTAATCAAAAAAACTACTTTACATGGAGAATACTTTTTCAAAGTCAAAATTTGTAGACCAGTGTAATTAGTCGTCGCCGTGGCTCAGTGGTTAGTGCGTTGGACTGCTGTCCGAGCGGCATGGGTTAAAACTTCAGCCATGTCCACCAAACATTTTTCGCAGCACTACCTCTCGTCGGGGAATGACAAGCCTCCAGGAATACAATTTGTCATGAAACAGCTTCTCAATTCGCCGTTCGGAGTCGGCAATAAATTATAGTTCCATTCGTGTGAAAAATGTAACACGCACAACATAAATGGTTGCGAGAAGCTATGCCTTGACTCATCCCGAGCTGTCGCACCAGCTAATTATTTATTTATTTATTTCTTTATTCATTGTCCTTTGCACACATGAAAGCGGGTTTACTTCAAAGCGCTTATCGAATTGTGACTGTTCCTTGCTAGTTAATCTACTACACAATGGTCGGATACCTAGCATAGTCTTCAATAATAACTTAAGCTTTGTCCGGCAGTTCTTGGCCACTTCAAGTTTGATTGCATTAGAGTCTAATGCCTTAAATGTGGCCTGACTATCGGTGTTAATGGCTATGTCCTTCAATTCTATTTCCGCGACTATACAATCATAAGTACGGTCAGAACTCTTGGTAGGAACAAAGTACACGCACCCGGTTAGGCCACTATGTTCCAAAAGCCAATATCAAAATTCATATTCTTTCAGCAACTACATACCTACGTATGTATACGTATGTACATTCTTAGCCTTGCAATAAATAAAATCCACCCTTCAAGGTGGTTCCAATGTAAGCACGAATCGAACTATCGACATCTATCGAAAAGTGAACGCAACCAATGCATTTTGGTTGAATGGTGGTTTGTACCTTAGCTAATATAGTTTCTGTGTCTTGTTTTGCAAATAACAAGTTATCTTTTTTTGCATTAAATCTAGTCCCAGTCGAGTATGGCAACACATGGTAAAACATCCTGTAATGCAATGAACAATTGACATTCTAACAGAAAGCATGATTTTCATAAAAAAAAAAACCAATGATTTTCGAATCAAAAATAAAAACAAGACTAAAATAAACACTATTGTGCAGGGTGGCGTGCTGTTACGCTGCGTTCTTCCTATAGTATCAATATCGTCTGCATATACATACATATATGCATATGACCCTGGTTTTTCTTCTTTAGTGATGTTAACTTCCGTGTATCTTCCTGATTGATTGTGGTCTTCTGTTAACTGTGCAGAATGTCATAACGGTAGATTCTTTATTCAGGTGTTTTTACAACCGAAAGATGTGTCTCACTAAGGAGTGATAATTAAACCTTATAGAAAAAAACCGTTGAGGAATCGAAGACCAACAGATTCTGACCTAGCCGATAGTCTTAGAAGTCAGCATGGAATCTAGATTTCATATAAAACTGTTGGCAGATGACTTAACGAAATTGGCCATAAAGCAACAAAGGCCAGGCATAAGTCTTTATTTTCAGAGGCCAAAAAAAAACAGCGTGTTTGGGTCAAAAAGGAAAAAGGTTAGGCAGCTTCATACTGGGCCAAAGTTTTATGGTTTTATGAATCTAATATTGAAGTAAGTAATTAATGTAAAAAAACAAAAAAAAAAAAAAACAAAAAACTGTTTCTTTTTCTTACCTTTCGTAGAGTTGGAGAAAAGTAAAATCCCGACGGTTCCTGAAACAGGTTGAGGGCAGTGTGATAATTCGGGGCTGTATGATGTCTGACACAGTGGCAACTCTTTTTATTCATCGTGGACCGTAGACCCGAAGACCTGTGTTCAGATGCTAGAGTAAACTCTGTCAAATCATTCAAAAGGCGAGAAAATCAAGCCATTTTTCAACATATGTATAATAATAATATTTCCTATCAGGCTGCGAACAAATGCAAGGCCTGGTTCTAGCAAAATCGGATTAAGGTCTTAGAGTGACCTGCTCAGAACCCAAATCTCAACCCAACTGAACATTAAATGTATAAATTCTATAGGCTCATCTGGAAAAACATTCATTTTGCAAAAGTATAAAGACTTAAGAAATACAATTCGTACAGCATGGGAAAGCATAATTCGATCTACATGTAAACGATTGCCAGACGGTTTACCCCGCCAAATTTAGTTATGAAAAATTAAGGTGCACATATCAATTATTAGTTTCTAACGAATACTATATTGTAACAAAAAATAAATAATTTAAAATAAAAACATTGCATCTTTTTTTTTTAATAATTTTCGAGTAAACTTGAAGAAGTATACTTATTAACTTAATCAAAAAGCTTCAGAAATTTATTCAGAAAATCTAAAATACAAGTTTATTCTTGATAATTGATATTGTCTCCTTCAAAGTACTCTTCATTGATTGAAATGCCCTTATGCCAGCGCTTGATCCAATCCTCGAAAAATTTTGTCTTCGATTTTTCTATTATCTCCTCTCGGCTACTAAAACGCACACCCCGGATCGGTTTTTTGAGTCAATCGCACAGAAAGAAATCACAGGGCGCCAAATCTGGCGAATTCGGTGGCTGTTGAGGATGGCATTGTGCTCCTTGCTGTTAAGTTAATTTCATTTTTAAAATTGTAAAAAATCGAAAACAAACATGAAGCAGATGTACTCTGGACAGCGTAGCTATTACAAATGTCAAGCTATGACGCTAAAATTTGAAAGAAATGTCAATGACAGATGTGTCCACCTGAAAAAAATGCAAAAACTCGAATCACACGATTGTCATTTCTAAAAGATCGAGCCTCTGATGTTCGTGTGTGAGCCTTGCCCAAATTTTTCAACAATGACGCTAAAAAAGTCACTGATAACGCGTTGTATTCTCTTAATCCTTTTCTGACGACATTAGTTTCGGAGATGTCTTTACCGACCTTGATAAAGCAGTGTGCATTCCCTATTGTCATCCTGCTGAATTTTGAAGAGACGTCAAACCTAGACATTGCTCTGCACTTTGAAAACAAAAATTCAAACATGTGTCATAGCGCCATACACACCATCCAAACAAGTGATTTGTCATCCCAACTGAAATTTCAAGACAATACCACTCCAATATAACTCATGCCTCCTTTTAATGACCTCTTCAGGACAGTTCTATATTAATTGCATCTAAATCTACAATTCATTCCAAAAATCCCATCAACCAGAGAGAAAAATAAAATTAATGAAACGCCAACCGAAGCAAACGAAAGCAAAAAAATCAATACTTTCTTTTAATAAAACAACCCCTATTAATAATACCCCCTCCCCTGCATGCAGCCCCCCACAACCGAAACTGACGGAGTTAAAGGGAAAAATTTAAATTCAAATTCTAATCTAGACAAATACTTGAACATTTTTTCGCCGCCCAAAGCTAAGCAATGGCTTCAGAGCAAAGGCAGCGAACAAAAAAACCCCAAATGAAAAACAACATGCTAAAGAGAAAGCAAAAGGAACAAAAATTGTCAACCCTTGGAGCTCATCAAAGCCTTGCCTCCCCGACCACCGCGACTGCTGCTGCTTCTTTGCTGATTGTCTCTTATTACCGTTGCGTGGAATTTTCGCCCCCCGAAGTAGGTTTTACTCCTTTCGAATCGCGAATTGTAACTGTATGTACGTGTACCAACACCAGGATGTCAACCTCCATTCACCCACTCGCCCACCACCGTTCGCCCTTATTTATATCCGAAAAAAGAATGGCAACGCGTAATCATCGTCCTAATTTAAATAAATTTCCCGTTGTCGTCCTTTGAGAGAGCGAATTTCTCTCTTTCTCCCTTGTCCCCGTTCTGGTTGGTGTGCTGCGTGTACTGCCTTCGGTGGTGTGTTGTTTTTATTTCCTTTTTCTCATCTACCCTTTTCGGCAAAAACGTTCTCACCATTCATTTGCATTAGCCATACTTAGGATACCTAAAACCATTACCACTACAATCAAAAATTCATCTCAACACAGATATTGCGCGTCTCCTTTACATTCGGCCTCCCACTTTAATCCGTCGATTGGTGGAGCAACCCCTTTTTCAAGA
This sequence comes from Matsumyia berberina, assembly GCA_917880715.2. Taxonomy (NCBI): domain Eukaryota; kingdom Metazoa; phylum Arthropoda; class Insecta; order Diptera; family Syrphidae; genus Matsumyia; species Matsumyia berberina. The sequence goes on along the minus strand of OU862871.1, from coordinate 46,035,657 downwards.
GAGAATGGCTGGCAGACTGTTTTAGATGAAATAAAAATAAACCAACACTTGCCCATATGATTGCCTGAAAAATGATGGAAGGCCAGGGAATCAAGGAAAAATAAACCAACCAACCAGATTCTCTTGGCTCGATACTGGTCAGAGAGCTTATAAAACAAGCGGTCGCGCTTTTTTTTGGAGCTCAGGTCTGTGATGCAACTTCGGATCTGACTGATGTGTGTATTTGTAAAGAAGGGATGGTGGCGGGTGAACGAATTTCACAGGAGTTTAGTAAAAGCGGCGATTTCATCAACAAATATGATAACTGACGCGGTCACTCACGGTTTCTAAAACACCAGGCCTTTTAGATTGAAGAGTACCTTTGGGATAACTTCGGGAGTACTGGTAGTTGTTGTGCTAGGTCGTCAAGATGATCAAAAGAAAGCACCGAGATGGATGCATCTACTAAGGGAGAGCGCTGGACAGATTTAGAGGAGATGGTTGACTTTTTCTTCCTCTTCTTCGTCCTTACAGGTTCTGCAGAAATCATTTGAGGCCAGGTCCGGTTGTCATATCTGTGATAAGGCAGTGTCCTGTGATGACACCTATGTTTCCGATCAGTGATAAAGTGATGACACCTATATATAGTTACTGCGAGATGCCATCCAATTAAAAAAATAAATAAATGGCTGGCGCGATGGATCGGAATGAGCCAAGGCCTAGCTTCTCGCAACTATTCATGTTGTGCTTTACAATTTTCGCACGAATGGGAAGGACCTACAATTTATTGCGGACTCCGAACGGCGAAGTGAGAAGCTCTTTCATGACAGATTATACTCCCGGGGGCTTGTCATTCCCTGACTAGAGGTGGTGGCGCGAAAATGTTTCGGTGTTCCTGGCTGGGGCTTAAACCTACGCCGCTCGGTCAGCAGTCCAACGCACTGACCACTGAGCCACGGCGACCACACAAGCTACTAGAGATTTATGTTGCGACATAGAATCGAGATTGGTGTAAACTACTTCGGAGTATCGAACAATAGGTAAAATGAGTGCTAGAATAAGTTTTTTGCGTGTATGAACAGGAGTGAAACTCGCAGTTAACCACAATTTTCTTGGACAGCCATACACTTTCCCAACAACATTATCGATATGATTGTTGCAAGACAAGTTGCTGTTAATAATATATCCAAGGCATGTCGCACAACCAACAAGCTTTAGTTTCGAACCACACAACCAGATATCAGGTACACCATCATCATCAACAGGTTTTCTAGAAATACATAGGAATAACCTGAGGATTGGAGGTATGTATATACATATGAATTCAAGAGCAATCAGAGATGATATCCTATGCAGCGTAATCTATAAACATCCTAAACCTTCTTAGCTCCACATGTGCATACCCACTCTCTTTCCAACGATTTAAAAGCTGAATATGACAACACACGCCGTTTGACACACATATGGTTATGGATGAATTAAGAATCCCGGCAAAGCTGATGCAATTATGCCGCACAGAGCTGGAAAACAGATGGTGTAATTTGCAATGTGGAAACAATTCCTTGGAGCTATTTCAAACGTTTATAAAATTTCATCAAAGAGATGAACTATTGCGTGTTCTTTTTATTATAATACTTCGTTCTAGAACAGATGGTGCAAAAGGACGACGCCTGTACGGACGATACTAGTATATTAAGTGCATTACAACACATTGGTCTAACACAGACGAGATCTTGCTGTCAGACAATAAACACGTCGGTGTGATATACCTTGAAAATTGACACATGAATAATTTGATACTATCCAAAACTGACGGAGTGGAATTTGTATTTGAAATTTGGTGAACTTGGAGTGGACTTGGTTGAAGCAACGTATCAACTCAGTGACGAGTTGCACAGTTCCTATCATAGCAGCAGTTGCTCCAAAATCAGTATGTTTGGAATAACCAACTGTAAAACTGCGAAAAAAAGTGGAGCAGTCCTTGAACGCACGAAGAGGTGGGACCATAACAATTTTGCTCTGTAGGACAAACTGACGCGAAAGACAAAGATGTGGTATGACGATGAACACAAATAACTGATCATGTGATTAGTGAGTACGCGGTGGGAACAACATCCAAAAATTATGTAATTGCAAAAGTCAAGTAACTGGCTCTTAATTATCAAACCTAATTGCCGATTTTTTTAAAATTCATTCGTGCCATTCATTCGGGTAATGAATATTCTTATAATATTATTCATAGAGCTCGCCTGAGGTATACTTGTACGAATCTCATATGAAATTAGGTTTTAATAGCGTCCGATGTTGGCATCCAGACTAATTGGGCATCAGTCCCCAATTAGTCTAATAGATAATAGTAGAGGAATTCGTCTAGGTTAGGTTAGGTAGAGTAGGGTTATGCAACCAGCGCTTGCGTAAGACACTATAGTGGGCCCATCGCGATCCCTGTGAAACCAAAAAGGTAAAACCTAAACCATTTCCTGAAAGCATTTGATTTGCCTTCAGAATTGTACCATATTTTTAAAGCTATCATAGCATAGCTCCTCTAGATTACTAAAAAAAAAGTTGCCGAGAAGTTTCATGCGTGTTCTGGCAGTTCCCTGATTTGCACATAATATGTATGTGTGTTTTGTCCTCAGCGGCGCATAGGTCGTTACAGTATGAAGACAGTAGCCGGACAGGATGCCAGTGACTACTAGTAGCTGTGCCCTGCTTAACCCATTATAACAATATCTCTTGTTTTTCTGCGGTCTATCGCAGGCCATAGAGCCTTTGATACCCGATACCCCTTCCCGATATTGATTTCATCCCTAGTGATTCCGCAGCTATGAGCACAACCAGAGAACCTCTGCTTGGAATACGCTAGAAGTATCCGGGAGTCTTATGGATACTTTGAGGTCTGCCTCTTGGGAGTAAATCCCGGAACCCGTTCCGTAGGTGGTTTTTGAACCATTACAACCAGCAGTAGACCCTAATCTCATCCGCTGAGATGGCAGCGTTTCTCTGCCAGTCTTCCCTCTCAGGATACAACGTGATGTATGGTGCATCGAAATCCATGACGGAGACCGTCTCATCTGCTATTTTTATGTTCACTCAGGGTGGAGCAGTGTTCAATACTATTATTCCTAAAGAAGTCTGAATTAGCAGCAGCAGCAGTCAGCGCACTATTGGCTGCCTAGTGTTTTATTTGTAAGGCTAGCGGTAGCAGATGCTGAAAGGTGTCTAGAGCTGGCGAGGATGTTGAGTGCAGAGCACCCGTGATGGCGATAATGGTAGTTCTTTGTACTGCTGCTAGCTTACTTAGCATTGTTTTCTTTTTAGTTGCCTTCCATACGTGAGTATGGGTCCGACTATTGCTATGTACAGCCAGTGCATTATTTTTGGTTTCAGGCCCCATCTTGCATTCAAAAAGAGCATTGAGAGCCTTTCCAGTTTAGTTTTTACTCAAGGATTATCCCAAGATATTTGACGCTCGACCTTTCCAACTTTGGTTAGTCTGAAGGGGGTATCCGGTATTTCCTTGTGAAGAGAACTAATTTGTACTAGTTCGTCTACCTCGGAGTGAATGTAAACTTCATGAAAAACAGCTTATTGAAGATCCAGTGATAAATAACCCCAGAAAACCGCTGCTAGTTCGGCACACAAAATAATACTTTATGGAACATGGAATACTGAAGGCTGGTTGATAAACAGAACATCAAAGTAAATATTAGATTCCTTCGAAAGAAAAATACTTCGTTGGATATTCGGTCCTTATTGAGAGGAGGGCGAATGAAAAAGGAGAAACTACCTCAAACTTTATTAGTTGTACCAAGATGTGCATATAGTTTGGAAAATTAAATCACTTTGATTGCTTTCACTGAGGGTTCTTGTTTGATGTTGATAAAGAAAAAGTTGTCGAAGATGGCAATTTACATACATACATATGTATGTACATATTTAGCCTAACTAAGTGGTCGCCGTGGCTCAGTGGTTAGTGCGTTGGACTGCTGTGTGAGCTGAGTGGGTTCAAGCCCCAGCCATGTCCACCGAACATTTGTCACGTTACTGCTTCTCGTCGTAGAATGACAAGCCTCCAAGAGTATAATTTGTCAGGAAAAGCTTCACAATTCGCCATTTGGAGTCGGCAATAAATTGTAGGTCCCTTCCATTCGTGCGAAAAAATGTAACACGCACAACATGAATGGTTACGAGAAGCTAAGTCTTGGTTCATCCCAAGCTGTCGCGCCAGCTATTTAGTTTTTAAGTGGCAGCAGCATGCCCAAACAACATGCGAAAGCATGAAGGTCTGCGGTGTCCCAGGTAGAGACTCCTTACAGATCGGTTAAGTATCTAACAGTCGCCATCGAAGGCTTTTTGGGTTTCGTCTGTAGCTCCAACTTTTCTCTTCTATTCAATCAAAAGTGGTTTTCAAATTCGTTTTATTTTTGGTGCCTGTGTTGACTGTCGATTTGTTTGCAGATTGCTAGGTTCCAAGAGAACTGAATGCTTGGCAAACTAACTTTACCCCGATTTCAAGAACTGGTGGCCAATGGATTTTTTTTTTTTCAACAGATTTGATTTTAGGGTTGAAATTATCCAACAGTTGACGATGCCTCGTGCCTAGCGTTTAACAGGAGATTGCATCGTATTCCAAAGCGAGACCGCTGCCATCAGTCAAGTGGCAGATAAAAAAAATTAAATGAATAGTTATATGTGCTACATTTTTCGCACGAATAAAATGCACTTACGACGAATTGAGAAGCTTTTTCATGAAAACTCATGCTCTCGAAGGTATGTAATTATCCTCTGGGGGGTGGTGCCTTAAAAATTGTATTGGTGGAGCACGAACCTAAGCAGCAAGCACACATCCACAGAGCCACAGCGACAAGTCATACAGAAAAATTGAATAGAGCCGGTAGGTAGTATCTGTACCGACAGCTAGGAGGTCGTTACCGCTCTCAAGAGCAGTCAAGCCAAAATGGTCTTATGTCTATTTAAATAGAATATCGGTGTCCAATACAGCGAGTCTATGCTGGGTACCAGAATGCAATGATATCACGGGAGATGAGGTGGTAGATAGGCTAGTAAGAATCCCTCTTTAACTTTACTGATCTATTTCAGGATAAGAGGTCATCATCCGTAATCTTTTGCGCAAAAAAAGAAAATCTTTCAAAGTTCTAAAAGACCAAGGTACTGAAAACTTGGTGAGAAATATTCGTCGCCAAGTAAAACTGCAGCCATTTTCAAAAGACCCACAAAGAAATCTTTATAACCATCTTACCTCCACCCTTCTGATATTAACTCTCCATCTCCTTTCACATTTGCTTCGAATGTCAGAAAATCGAAAGACATTAGAATTTCACTCTATTGAAGCCCCACATCTGCAACCGAAGAACACAAATGAGAAAAAATCCTCATTCGACTTGAAGCGAATTTAAAAATTACCACATGCCACCCCTTTCGGGCTAACAAGAAACCATCTCCTCACCTGTACCCCGCGGAACGTCCTCCTCTTCAGTTCTGCAGTATCCTTCCATGTATCAACTTCCTTATTATACATGCCTATCCAACCCTCCATCCAGTTCGTTTTCTTAATTTTGAAATTCTTCTTACATTACATCATGATCCCGTAAGGATTCATTACAGGAATCTCCACAGTTCTGCTCTGTGTCATATATATTCAAATTCCACACCAACACAGGGACACCGGGACACCATCGTAAATGAGTAGACGTAGAGAAAAAAATTATTTAAAATTGCAAAACACGAACAACAACGAAAAAAAAAAATGCCTGTCAGCCCCGGCCACCCCGTCCTGCCCCTCTCGGTACCCATACCCTTTTGTATCAGTACCAGGTCGTGAGCTCAGGTTGGTTACACACGGCTCGCTGGTTTCGCCTTTGTGGAATCCAAACTTCAAAGGATGGTTTCCTTTCTGCTGCTTGCTATCCTGCATCGCCGGTGGTATAATCACCAACACAAACTCCATCAAGATGGTTTCATAAGAAAAGTTCGAATTAAAAAAAAGGAAAAGAAAAGGAAGAAAATAAGAAAAAAACGCGCACACGAAAGAAAGAAGTCCTTTTCTGCTTAATGTGTATAGGAGTAGAAATATATTTTGTCCTGATTGTAGAGAGAAAGTAAACGAAAGGGCTGCTTTGCATATCCTGATGATGATGAAGAAGAAGAAGCAGAAGAAGAAGAAGAAGAGGAACGCACACCATCATAATCAATGAAAGGAGGATAAACTCCGGGTGGGTGGCTGGGCAGGGGGGAGGGGTGTACCAGAGCCACAGAAAAGTGCAAATGAAGGAGTGAAGGAGTAAGACAGTCGTCGAGTTAGACAAGCAAAAAAAAAAGGGGAAAGGATATATATTAAGAATTCTTGAAATGCTGCTGTTGGTGTTTTTACTAGAGTCTAAGAAGAAACGAAAAAAAACGCAAACGAAAAAGGAAGAAGGACATTTTCATTAAATTTAAATGAGAAAGTTTTCTGAAGGATTTTTTTTTGGTTCCTCTTTGGTTTCGCGTTTCTCAAGCCGCTTGCGCTGTTTTTTTTTTATATTTGTATTCATTTCTATGCAAATGGGGTTAATGGGAAGGAGTCGCACGTTGCTATAGGGTGAAAGTGTTGGTGTGGGTAGAAAAGGGTTTTTCCTGGTGGATGCGACGACGTACTTAGACAATTCTAAAGTGAGCTTGGAAGAGAACAAGTTCATTCATCTTAGACGAGATGGGACTCGAGTAATGGTCTTTAGGACGTTTGACCGATCCTTGCGGGAGGAGTGTCGTATTGAGACTAGTTTTCAGTCGACTATCGGCGGAAGGATTTTGTAGAAGAGATACTTCAATTTAAAAGACCGTGGATAATATGCCGCTGTATCATATCTGGAGCCAATGATCCCACCACCAACTATTCATCTGACAAGAAAAGAGATTCAACTCTTGCTACCTACTCAAAATGTCTGTGCAATTCTGATAGAAATGACCTGTAAGGGGTCTCTAAAATCTTCTGTCCTTTGTTGTATATACAATAGCACTGGTATCGTTTTCGTCTTTTGAAGTTGGCTGGTGTGGTTTCCTTGGCCCAGTCTTCCTCGCTTATTTCGACGAAGGTGAACGTATATGTACTTCAGTGAAGTGACATTTGTTGGATGTGATGAACATTTCTTCGCCTTTTCTTCAGTATCTCTGGTAGGTTGGTTTAGTCCTGAAGCCTAAGTTGGACCTCTGGCATGTCTTTTGTACCCACTAACATTTAATCCATGGCATGTTATGTAGTGACGATTTATTAAGGAACCACATAAGAACTTAAATGTGAAATGTCTTCAAATCAACGATTTGGAAGTGTTCATGGTATTGAGATACCGAGAGTATTCAAAAGGTGCCGTATTTTCTGTTCATCCCTGCGGTTTCTTTGATATCCGCTGTAGAGCATCTCAAGTCAATCAGCGTGCATGTCATCCCGCATTGCTTTGCGGGGATACATGACACAATTCGTATTTTAGTCCAAATAAGTTTTATAAAACTATTAAATATTCAATAAGAAGGCTGGTCACACTGATCTGGTTGTTCCCCCATGTGTCTAGATAATTATGAACTCCACATTTTTAATATTATTTTTATTATAACTTTATTGATAGATACATAAATAAAATACATTATGCTTTAGGGTTAAGGCTATAATTAGTTCTACTGTATTACTGTATTAGGGGCCCTAAATGCGCACTGCGACCTATGAGGTCTACTGTGGTGGCCCGTATGGTTTAACCAGAAGTTATATTGAGGCTTTTAATAAACCTCAGAATAGCCTTAGGTTCAATTTTCCGGATATCCGCTGGGTTGACCGAGGCCCGCGTCAAGTGGAGTAGTCTTTTCTTTGCGTCTCCTGGACATACGCACAAAATATATTCACTGGTGTATTTCTGTTCTCCACAGAGCCGACAAATATCTGTATCTGATATTTTCATTTTATGCAGATGGTATCTGAGTGGACAATGTCCTGTCAGATAGCCCGTTAAGGTTCTTAACTCGTCTTTGGTGAGATCAAGTAAGGTCTTAGCCTTATATAGGTTGGGGTTGATAAACTTTTTCGCTTGTCTAAGGCCCCGGAGGTTGGCCCAGTAGTCAGCGTGTTTGTTGATCTCCCATTGTATTATCTTGGAGTAGGCACTGTTGGGTGGCACCCCAAAACAGGGTTCGGGACCCACGAGTGGGCGGCAAGCGCCTCTTCTCGCCAGGCAGTCAGCCTGTTCTACCCTCGAAGCCTTCATGTCCTGGGATCCGGGCTAAGGTGACCTTATTTACCGATGCAAGGCTTTCGAGGAGGTTGAGACAGTCCCAGACAAGCTTGGACCCTACCGTATATGATTTAAGGGCTAACAGTGCTGCTTGACTATCTGAAAAGATGTAGATGCGGGTTCCTTGAGTCGCTGTCGCGCGTTGGAAGCTGGGACCGTAAACCCCAGCACCTGTGCTGCCATTTTCCAATTTTGAACCATCTGTATACCAGATTTGGGAATTTGGTAGTGTAGTAGTGCCTTCATTTCTCCATTCGCTGCGGGCGCCTATAACAACTTCGAAACTTCTGTAGAAACGATATCTCTTGAGCATGGTATCCGGAATCTTAAGAATTGGATCACGATGAATGTATTCTAGTATTCTCAGATGACCTATAAAGTCGCCGACTTTTAAGTCCAGTATCTGAGGCAGCCTTAGAGCACTAAGCATATCTTCTTTTTGTATTGCTAGGTGTAGCGGCCTGTAATTAGTTCTAAGTCAAGTTTTAAAATAACTTCATATACGGATCTAATATTGCTGTCGGAGATAAGTGTTTAAAGTTGTTGAAGGTCTTTTCCATCTTTGGTTTTGCAGATTAAGTTGATCACACTGCAGCATGAGTGTTGCAGTAAATGTTTGTTTTTCGTCGCAGAGTTTGCAAAGTAAAGCAGGTTCCTTGGTAATTAAGTGCTTGTCTATTTTTCTGCATAAGCTGCTAATTATTCTCATTACCAAGGGCAATTCAGTTTCAAATCTTTTTTAGCGAGTTCATCGCTAATTTTTGGTAAGTGCACCCGCAGGTAGGTGCACCATCTCGATCCATTTACCCCCTCCCGTTAAACTGATTATAATTTTGGATTTTTCCACTTAATAAGGTACTGTATCTATTAGGGATTTTTTTTTGGTAATAATGTGAAAAAAAAAACATAAATTATTTGCTGTGAAGTCATTTTCGTTTATTTTGAACCTCGCAACTTTGTTCTGATCACTTTTTGAATATGATGTCGCGTAAATGGTCGCCGCCAGAGCGAATGGCGCAATCTGCTAGTTTCTCGGGATTTCTCATCACTTTTCGAAGCATTTCGGGCCACCCATTTCCATGGATTGTTGACATAATCTTTGGACTTCGAATGATCCCACAGGAAGAAGTCTGGAGGCGTTAAGTCGGGCGATTGCGAAGGCCAGGCAAAATCACCATTATTTCCAAATTAGGCATCCGAGGGACATAGGACGCAATAAAGCGGTCGTGGCTTGCGCTGTATGAGCTGTGGCGCCGTCCAGTTGAAAGCAAACGTTTTTGAGAATTGACATCAAAAAATCCGTTATCAGGATCCGATAACTCTCTCCATTGACGGTTACGGCTGCTCCAGCATCCTCTTCGAAGAAGAGCGGTACAAGATTTTTTCCGCACAAACTCCACTCCCACCTGCGTTTATGCAAACGGTTCGATCGTAAGCTGCACGGATACTGGTATGTGGGGCTATGTCGTCAGCAAACACAAAGGCCTTTGTACGTGATCCAGAAAAGTTTGCACCTCCTGTCAGCCTTATGATAAAGTCTAAAAAAGAGGAGCGGATGGGCTTCGGTCCCCGGTCTGAATCCTGACTTCGCCTTCGACTATTCCGACTTCAACTCTTCAGTTCATGTTGCTGCGGGAGGTAAGGTTATCCAAGGCTCCTACAAATTTTGAAAGGGGCTTCTCTATCGATTGTACCAGGCACTACTTACTATGCTTCCTAGAACGAATTTGTCGTTGGTGGATGAGTGTTCTGCCCTTAATCCTGCTTGATACTCCGTAAGAAGGGTGTTTGCGTCAATTCTTGCCGCTAGTCGCCTTAGGAGTATGTTCGTGAGGGGTTTATAGGACCCATTTAAGAGTGACATGACTTTATTGTGGCATTCTCGTGGTACTTTATCGGAACCTGAGGCTTTGTCGTCCTGTAGGTCTTTGAGTCCTTTAATTGCTTCTTGTTGGGTTACGGGCAAAACAGGTATATGATATTCGAAGCAAGGGGCAGCATTTTGGAATGATAGTCTAGTCACAGTGAAATCAGAAAGTTTATAAAGTGCGCAAAAAACATATTCGGAGGTATGTTTCTGCTGATTAACGCTTTTTCCCCATTTAAATTCTTTGCTAGATCCCAAAACTACGATCTATAATTACACTGTGCCAGTTATTTTTTTTTTTTGTTGCTCTGTATAGGGCCTTGTACTTACTGTTACATCTTTCGTTTTGGTCAGAAAGAATACATAGTTTTGTCTAAATAACTATCTTCAGCAGTTTTTACAAAGCCAAGGTTGGATTGAGCATGCGTTATTATCCCTTCTGTGAGCGGCTTTTCTCTTTATTATTTTCTTCAATTCTATTGAAACTGGTTGGTCTTGTAGATGCCTATTCAGTTGTTCCCTGCATACAGAGGCCGTAGGGTCATGCCACACCATCTTGTATATCGATATCAACTAACTCCTAGACTTCTAAACGTTACTAAATATAAGAGACAAATTTTCGGGATATGTATAAGACTTGTCCCTCTTCTAAGTCTGTTGTGCATGAACCTTAGTAGCCGCCTATTGAACTGTAATCGATAAGTGAACGTAAAGTCACAGAGCTTCTCATTCATGTTAGTTCCGTTTTGGATTCAAAGTCCATAAGAGTCCAATAATTGCTAACACGTATCACTCGCTTTTGCATCTTTTCCAAGTCTCCATTCCAGCATTTCCATTTCAGTTGACTAGTATGCAACTTGTAGCTTCAAATAGCATAGCATTCGAACTTGATATGGACACACAAAACTCTTGATATTGATGCGAAATTCGCGGATTCGGTATGCTCAAAGGGGGGCATGGCGAGAGTTATTTGGATTAAATGAAATAAACACGAGGTAGAGGTGCACAACTTTATTCTTCCAACAATCGAATACAGGAAAGTGTTAGCGATCAACTGTCAGACTTCTAACTGACTTCCAGCTGCGTTCGCGAATGCGAATCAATATCTTTGTTGAACCCAAAAATATAGCCACCTACGTATCCAGTGACCTCGGCTTGAAAAAATCCGTATCCGTCTTCAATTCTGAAAAAGCCTCGATACACACAAAAGATGTTAGCTCCCGTTTCATTGTCCATTTTGGATCCATCTTGTATAAGCGCCGCCCTTCATCGCTAACTCGTATCCCAGTCATCTTGCTTGGAATTTTAATATTAAATTTCCTATCGAAGAGTGAGAGAGGGCTTATGCAGTCAGCATTATTGAAGAACGACCATCGAGTCAGAATTAATGTGTCATTAAACATACTTGCATTATTCTTAACTCTTTCTTCGAGCTGTCTTATCACAGTGGAGATCCATTGGAAACAAATTCAGGGTTGTTTCCGAATCCGAATCCTGGTGACATTTGCAAGATGATATTTCCTCTCAAGTGCTTTCCACCACACAATCGAACTAATATGTTCAAATGGGCCGTACTACTGTAGCGTAGAGCCAGTATAAGACTGGAAAGTTTCATGTATTCTGGAACGCCTTTGAGCATATTCGACAATGTATAGCGTTTTCACACTCAACTCAGTTGTAAACAAAAAATTATGCCTAGGTAATTTGCCATTGTCTTGAGTGTCAGATTAATCTCGATCGATCTTTTTAACTTCCTTCTGTGCCTGTTTTATACCCATGAGCAGTCTTGGCATTCCATCGTGGGGAGGCGTACTGCATAGCGTGCTATTACTCTTATTTGGTTTCAAAACGCGGACAGTGAATAAGTACACGTCTTCTTGGGACTGGATGCAGTTCAGGCAACAGGGTGAAGCGTCGTGCTTGAATCTGTTGACAGACACATGAAAGGATCTACATATGTTTACTTGGAATGGGGCATATCTATGTCTCAATTAGAGGGAGAGAGACGATTAGTCCATCGGTCTTTGCTTAACGCGTTTCAATGTTGCTGCCATTTTGTCATTCGATTTGTCCTTCCTGGTGGGTTTGCTATATTGACTGATTTGTTGGTTTCCTTATTGGTGACTCATAGAGCACCACCGATGTTAACACTCTAGGCAAGAGCCTCCGGCGGTTGTATCTAGGTTAGGTTAGCTAAATGGGTGCCTTGTGACTTTTCGTCACTATTAAGAATTTTAGCCCCGGAACCTAAAAAGAAAAAGAAAGCCGCTGATGTTACGGAAGTTCTCCGTGAATAAGTATGTCACTGCCATGAGTTATCATCCTTTTGCCGGCGAGGGTAGGACATCCACACAGCAGATGATGGACAGATTCAATTTCTTCCTTGCCCTGCCACTTTTGCAGTAGTCGTTGTGATTTATACCGAGGTGTTGCGCATGAATACAAATGGAGCAGTGATGATGGCGAAGACGACCCATGCTTCGCTGTATCTAAGTCGGTCATTATTAAGCGTGATGCGCACAACTGTGTTGTTTACTTATGAGGCTTTGCCACTAAAATACTCCAGAGGTAATTTAACCAGAGCCTAGTGGGAATCATGACGCATAGGTATTTGATGGCATGCTTCGATGTAATCTTGCTTTCTCTCACCATCAGGGTGATTGTTTCTCTCTACTTTCTGACTGATTGGCACCGCTTCCGCCTTTACATCCACTAATTCAAGACAGTGTTGAAAAATTTCGATTGTCTCGTTACTTATTTGAACCGCTTCTCCCAGAAGCTTGTCGAGCACGACTATCGCATATCGTCCGCAAATCCTACAATCTTAGTGTCTTGTTGCTTCGGTTGATTGAGTTGTCCATCATATGTATATAACTATAGTTATGTTTAGTGGCTAAAGGTATGTGGGGAGAGGCTTAAAAAAAATAATTGGCGCGACGGCTCGGAATGAGCCCATGCCTAGATTTTCGCAACCATTCATGTTGTGTGTGTTACATTTTTCGCACGAATAGTAGGGTCCTACAATTTATTGCATACTCCGAACGATGAATTGAGAAGCTCTTTCATGACAAATTATACTCTCGGACGGTTATCATTCAGCGACTAGAGGTGGTGCCGCGAAAAATGTTAGGTGGACATGGCTTGGGTTTGAACCCACGCCGGATCGCTTAGCAGTCCAGCGCACTGACCACTGAACCACGGCGACCAGAGAAGCGTTGGTAATCGGGAAAACAGGAAATAACTACTGTTTGTATATATATGAGGTCGGGAGAACATTTCCAGTGTTGCCGGCGATTTCTGCGATTTCAACTTTCACTTTTCTGTATGGGTGCGTTTGGTCTGGCCAGTTGTGACAGTAACAGGGGAGTTGCCCAGGTCATTCTCGCAGTTTTTGCAGATTAAAAAGTCAGATTTGCAGGATCTGTGTGAGTGCTTGTTGAGATTTATTTGCCCTGAAGAAGGCCCACCACTGATTTCTGTTTTGTTGTGTGGCTTTTTATTACTTTGCAACTCGACAAATCCACCCAATATTTGTTAAAATTTCTGTTGATTCTGTCATCAATAGACATATTGATGGTCGTTTATGGTTTGCAATGTTCTCCCCATCACCATTTTGTCTGCTCCTCCGTTTCCGGGTTATTTTGGCCGTCAAAGAGTATATTTGTGGTTGTCTATAAAGAGTCAGTTAACGCTTTGATTGCTGCATTAAATTCAATGTTTTTTTTGCTGGAATCCGGTGCTACAAAGGGACGCCCGGCATCACAGGATCGCGAAGATGGTGATTTGATGTTCCAGGTGTATTTCGAATTCGATTCCTTTACAATATTGGAGCCGTCTGTATATGACTATTTTTTCATGGCTGTTGCTGTTGCGCATTTAATACCGTGGAAGGGAAAAGTCGTTGAAATCTGTTTACGAAGTTTTAGCTTTTGTAAACGATTTTGAGCTGTAAACGATCCAAACAGCACATTTGTTACTTTCCATGCATTTGGTGAGAATGCGCTCGATTAGGTTGTTGATTTAACTATTTTCGGTTGATGTGCTAATCCTCTGTTTAATTTTTGTCCACCTCGCGTGAGTCCAACACTACTAGATTCAAGAATGAGTATTTCGAAGCAAGTTAGTCCTTTCTCTATCTCTTTCTAAATTTTAAATCCTGTTTCTATGCGTCTTTGTAGGCCAGCGCTTCGAACATATCCACGAAACGAGATCACGACTTCAAACTATTTTTAGTCTTACTTGAACACAAATCCAAAACAAAAAAGAGCTAGCGCGACAGCTCGGGATGAGCCAAGGCCTGGCTTCTCGCAACCATTCATGTTGTGCGTGTTACATTTTTCTCACGAATGGAATAGACCTACAATTTATTGCCGACTCCGAACGGCGAATTGAGAAGCTTTTTCATGCATGCATACATATATTTTCAATGACCCGTTTATCCACTATGATGATCGCAGGGTGATGGTGCTTAAGTGGACTCTCCACATCTATCGATCTTCCGCCATCGACACAAAATCATCAGGGGCTATCCCCATACGGGTAGAGGTGAGATTTCGGACTTGGTCCAGCCATCTCATCCTAGGCCTTACCGATGCCACGGATTCCATGGCACGTTTTGGAAGCCGAGTTGGGGACATGCGTTGAAAGTGCCTAAACCATCGAAGTATGGACCTTTCCGCTCGAAAAAGTAGCTGCTCGACATTGAGTGCCTCGCGTATTCTGGTGTTCCTAACTCGATCTCGGCGAGTCACCCCAGCAATACAACGAAGAAGTCTCATTTCGGCAGCTTGTATCCGCGACAAGTATTCATGAAAAGTTTAACTTCCGGAGACTTGTCATTCAGCGACGAGAGGTGGTGCCTCGAAAAATGTTCGGTGGATATGGCTAGGGCTTGAACACAGTGTTCTGTGAGCTCATATTGATTGAAGTCCAGTCTCTACTCAAGACAGTAGATGGATTCAAAGCGAAAATGTGAAGGCACTTGAAAATTGCTAGATAATAGTTATGTCGATGCTAGAGTATCGATTCTTTCAAAGGTCCTCTCCTAAGTCATATTACTCTCATTGAAACTGTGTGTATGGATGAATACATACTCAAATCTCTATGTATTATTGCCTTCGTAAAATCTATTGTCCGTACTCCATTACTACTTTTCACCAGATCTCAAACAAGAACTTGAACTGTACAACTGGAATATGTATTTATGTATATGCACTTTTATCCATAGCCACCACTAAACTAGTTTCCACACCATAACCAAAAACCCAGCATGTTACGGAATCCAAACTCATCTGCAGGAAGCGCATTGCGTCCCACAACTGCTCTAATTATTTTCTACAATTGGCAAATCTTCCAATTGTCCACAAACAAAGCAAACATCCTTGATCCCTTTTCTGGGAATTCCCTTGACCATTGTCCGTTTTCTCACTTTCTACACTAAGTGTGGTTTATAGAATTTGCATCCGTAACGAATTTTTGCAGACATTTTTTCACAAACCGAGACGACCGACGACCCTTGTCCTTAAAAATATGGGCGAGCAGAACAGGATGAAATAAAACAAAAACCAAACGCAGTCGCACGGCACGGAAGGGGTTACTTGCTGATTCTGATGTATCAGTATTTCACGCACACAAAAGCACACATTCTCAATCATCCGTCCACCACCATTATCCTTGCTTAACACTGAGAGCGCGACGCTCCTTCTATCGTTCATTTTCTGCATTCTTAAATGGCGGCTTAATGGGAATATTAAATTACGCGCTTGTTGTTTTAATGGATTAAAAGGGAAGGCAAAACAAACTGTACGCAAGGACTATGGCGATGACGATGGCGATGGCGATGGCGATGGCAATGGTGATGTATACTTGAGTTTTTAGCCGCCCTTAGCAGGTTTTTTTTTTCTCATCCCGCATATTCCCGGTTTTGTCTTATATTTCGAGAGCGCTCCTCTTCTCCTCCCCGAATTTGTTGTGTTAATTTCCAAGTTATGCGAGATTCCATTTTTAGTGCTGTGTATCCCTTTTGAGCGCACACACAAAAATGGGGCTTGCTGCTGGGAGGACGCGACAACTTCACCGAGCTCTTGGGTATTCATTACACACACAAAATTGTACGATGATGACATGGATGAGGAGAGCGCTGCTGGGAGGACGGCATCCTGTGCTCAAGTTGAAATGTCTGGATTAATGCAAAGCAAAAGGGGTGGCCGATGACGATGGAGATACGGCCATATCCTTTTCTTGTTATTATCATTATAACTTAGCTACCAACAGCGTACCGCGACGGATGTTTTGCCGTTGTTGTGTTGTGTTGCTCCGTGGGAGGGTTGCTGTTCGCTCTGGGCCGAGGAAAAGGATGAGTGACTTGATGTTGTGCTTCGTGTAATTTAAATGTAAGTAAGCTTTTTAATGGCCGCTGAAAGGAGCCAGAGGAAATTTTCATTACATTTCTGCTTCTCATTTTATTTTATCATAATTAATGAAAGGATGAAAGGAAAGGATGATGATCCTTGCTAGTTAGAGAAGGCTAAGTGGATTTCTTGTTCTTCTTTCACTTGACTGAGATGAGGGTTGTGCTTTTCTGTTGGTCCTTTTTTTATATAATTCAATTAAAAATTGTAATTTAGATTGTAGCTCCATTATGATTCCACTCTTTCCGCCCACGAGAATGGATGGGATGGGCTTTTCTAATGAAATGCTGATTTTAATAAGAAAAAAAAAAAAAAAAAAACATGCAAAGAAACAAGAAAGAATGTACTTAAAATGAGGATTAGGCAGGAATTCTATTAGCTTAGTAGAAGGGTAATTACGTAATAAAGATTTGCATGTATAATTCAGTATGACGGAATTCAGAAAGTTTAATCTTTAGAACTACGTACACTTAGTGAACTTCTTCAAAACGCTTTCTCTATTCTCTCAAGATAGGCAGCTAAAAACGGTCTGGGTATTAACCCCAAGAAGACCGAACTAATTCTTTTTACCACGAAGTAAAAACAGTCTCTAAACAGCACCCGCTTTTGCTTTTATAACAAAGCCAACTTTAGGGGCCTCATTCTGGACAGTAAATTAGACTGGAAAGCCAATAATATTGAACGCGTTAAAGAAGCCACTGCAGTGCTATACTGCTGCAAAAAGCCATAGGTAAGAAGTGGAGACTGCAACCTCGTACCACACACTGGGTTTACGTGTCCGTTGTCAAACCTCTACTCATGTATGGTGTGATCGTCTGGTGGGCGGCCTTAGACAGAGCTTTACACCGTAATCTATTGGGGAAAGGGCAAAGACATATGCATTAGCGGGGCACTAAGAGCTACCACATCTGCGACACTTGACATGCTCCTGCTTCTACTTCCTCGAGATATTTTTTGCAGTCAGCTGCTAGCGCATTGATGGTGAGTGGAAGAGGAAATACAACGACGAACTGTACGGACTGTACAGCGACATCGGCTTAGCCAGAGGAGTGAAGGTACAACGACTGAGGTGAGTGGGTCATGTAGAACGGATGGACACCAATGCTCCGGCCTGGAAAATCTTCGAGTCGGCACCCGAGGGGCGGCGCAGTAGAGGAAGACCTCGAATCAGGTGGCGCACGCAAGCGGAAGGGGACCTGAACCAGCTTGGCGTGCGAAACTGGAGGCAAAGTTCGAGTTGGCTGGAGACGATTGTTGGTTGAGGCCCAGGCTCACCCCGGACTGTAGCGCCGCCTCAAGTAAGTCGAAAAACGCTTCCATATAAAGAAAGGAGTGGTATGCCTCTTCTTTATTTTTAGCACAGTGACTTGGATTGAGGATGAAAACTATTAGGGGGGATGTCGTCAGTGTCTCCGGGGAAATATACCAACGCATGCATGGTGTCTTGTGCCCTCCTCTAAGTTAGAACTTCGACAAGTAGATCAACCAGGTCCTTTCTGATGAATGTAGGAGTGGAATGAAGTTCATATTTAGCTTAATATAGGTAGCTGCTCTTGCCACTTGCTCGCCACTTTTGTAAATTAATTACTTGCTCTGTTACGTAGACATCTAAAGTATTTCGATCATAGCCTATTGTTCCTGAATGACAGACTGAAGAAAACTGAGCAAAAAATCCGAAGAATCAAACCATGTCGACTACATTGGCTCGGAAGCATGGAGCAAATGAAGAACAAGGCTCCAAATAATAGCACCAGGTGACAAATTCAGTGGTCATTACGAACGATTCCTTCATTTATTCATTTTCCAATGACCCGTTTATCCACTATAGGGTCGTGGGTTTAGGGTGCTCACTTAAACTCTCCACATCTTTCTCCATCGGCTCTAAATCATTAGGAGATATTCCCACACGGGTAGAGGTGAGATTTTGACTTTGACTTTTGGACCATCTCATCCTGAGGCTACCCAGGGGAAGCCTCCTGGTATATCTTGGAAGCCGAGTTAGGGACATACGTGGAACATGCCCAAACCATCGAAGTATGGACCTTTCCGTTCGAGGAAGGAGCTGCACGACATTGAGTGCCTCGCGTATTCTGGTGTTCCTAGAGAAGAAATCTCATTTCGGCAGCTTGTACCCGCGATCTTATTCTTTCGGTCATTAGCCAAACCTCATGACCATATGTGAGCGTCGGAATAAGCACTGAATTGAAGGCCGATAGCTTAGCTCCGATGCCAAGAATGATTTTCAGTAAACTTAACATTGACGTGGTCGTCGTGGCTCAGTGGTTAGTGCGTTGGACTGCTGACTGAGCGGCGTGAGTTCAAGCCCCAGCCGTGTCCACCGAACAATTTTCGCGGCACCACCTCTCGTCGGGGAACAACATGCCTCCGGAAGTATAATGTGTCATGAAAGAGCTTTTCAATTGTGGAACGTTAGGTGCCTGGTTCACACATTAAGTCACATTTCTAACAAATAGACACAATGACATCATTCTGCCACTAAATCCTTTTGTGTTCCACTTCTGACCGTATTACGTCTACCTGAAATACAAAACGAATCCGCCCATCACAACTCCTTGTCGTTTTCAATTCCTAAGTGAGAGAAGCTCTCTCCATCAATGTGTAGTGGTGAAAACTTAAAAATTGCGGAAAACTTTTCACTTAAGTAGAAGAAGACGAATATCCTAGGATTCCCTTGCATACGAAATCCCAGTGGCTTTGCCATCTCATTCTAATCATCGTGCATTATCGTGGACAACGTGGCATCGGGAACAACCGTCAACAGTCCGTATATCAATCAAATATTGACAAGCAACTTCCACATACACCGGAACTCCTGGACTTTTGTTTTCCGTTCAATCTTAAATTTCTTCCTTGAAATCAACAACCAACATCCGTGCTCCATTAGTTGCAGATTCCCAATTTGGACACACGCACACAATATCCAACATCCGCTGGCACATACAGAGGACATTACTCTCCATCAATTTTCCGCAAATCCACGCGAATGTCAACCTGTCTATGGGCGACTACCTGTGCCTCCGGCCTCAGGGCGGGTGTGTGGATATAAAAGCAAATAATTGTCCACCATTAACATATTGCGAATCCACCCCACCCACACACACACGCACTAAAAATCAAATTCGACATTTCACGTCCTTCAATCTGTAATATCCTTGGAGGGGGTGGTGCGATGGAAACAACCCACAAATATCACATGTCGTCGAGACGACGACACACTAGTTGCGATGTAAACAACCCAACAACAGGAAGAAATATTGAAAAAAGGAGCAAGCGAACGAGTCATTCATGGATTGGTCTTGTCGCATGTCCTCCGCTCACAATACCGGTGGAATGAGATTGTGTGTGGTTGTGTGTTACGCGACTACTTTCACCGATTTGCACGACTGACTGATTGAACTGGCAGACAAAATCCACAAAAAAGGAAAAGAACTCCCGCAACAAATGTCCTTGGCCCCCATTTCGTTTTTTTTTATCTATAACCTCCTTTTCACACACAAGTAAGGATGAGAATGTAAAATGTTTGGTGCCAGGGGTGAGAGAGTGGTTTTTTTTTCCCGATTTTTGGAAAATCCTAACCACATGTGTTGAGCGGGTATTGTGTGGGGTATCTGCATATGCACATCAAATGGGGTGGAAGAAGGATGTGTGGATATGGGGTTGGGAAACGATGACCTAGTGCAAGGCTGTTCAGATTTTTTTTTCTCGAATTACCCTTAGTTCTGAAAAATCACAATTTTATGAAAAAAAAAAAAAGGAGAAGGATGCAGGATTTGGTGTGCACTAGGTCAGTGTTTCCACACATGAGGAGGTTTATTACGATGTGTATGTTTGTGCTGACACGTGTATCATTGTCGTGTCGAGTGGGTACTAAGTGCAAAAAGGATTCAATTTCGTTGCCAACGTAATGGGTCTGTTATTATGGGCTTTTTGATGTTCAAGGAGTTATTAGTTGGGAAATTGAATTTTTTCTTCTTCTCGTGTGTGTGCGGTTGTTTGGAGAGATTTTATTATCACATTTTCCTAAGTATAGTGGTCACTTCAAAGAGACTGTGAAAGTAGAGCGTTGATCAAGGATTAAAAGGCTCTTCACGATGGCATTGGGGTAATAGGGTTATGTAAGAAATTTGATTGATAGATGTTCCGTTGTGGTTGCGAATTTAGTTTGAAATACAGTTATGAGGGCAAGGACAGTGTTGAACGTGATGGGGCGGATGAGTTTAAAAAGGCAGGGACAGTTCATTCTGTGGTTAAAAGGCTCATTTTCTGTTTCCTTAAGTGGATTGAGTTTCTCGTGAACGAATGATCAGGGCAATTTCACAAGAGTTTTAGTTTCTACTCAACATGGTCTGTACTATGACCCTGAATGGTACAATCGTGTGAATGAGTTGAAACGTGCTGTGTGGCTGTCTCCTTTAACAAGTTGAACGGTGAAGACTATAGACTGGTCAAGAACTCATGGTTCGATCACTGGAGAATCGAGGCCTAAAGGGGAATACATAACTGCGGAGTTATGACCAAGCCCACTTATATAACACTGGCCTAGAGCTGTGTTGTGACAGTTTCCTAAGTTTCATGTTTCGAAAAGGAGTGAACTTTCTCAATCAAAAGTGGAATAAATGAATGAATAGTGGTGCGGACCGGGCAGCACTGGTTGCGACAAGGTCTATCTTCTCGCAGTCATTTATGTTGTGCGTGCTACATTTTTCGCATGAATGTCCTACAATTTATTGCCGACTACGAACAGCGAGTTAAGATGCTTTTTTATACCAAATTATACTCTCGGAGGTTTGTCATTCCCCGACGAGAGGTAGTACGGCGAAAAATGAGGCACATGTACCTAGACGATATGTACGTACATACATATGTAAATCTGCAATATTAAGATGCCCACTTGGACTTATCGAGAATTGCACACATCCATAAATAATTTAAGAATAGGTTTTAAGACTGTTTGCTGAATGGCCACCAAAATACAGTCTTGTCCTCTTAACTAAGACAACTCTTCTATCAAAACGATGTAAGGTGCCCTTAACTTCAGAATTAGGCCTGACCTTCAACACGGGTAAAACCATTCTTGTACCATTTTTAAGGACGAGAAAGCACGATCTTAAGCAAATCCCACCAGAAAACATCCCCATTAACGCATCGGAGGAAAAGAAATACATAAGTCAAAGTAATCTGCGACGGAACGCCTTACTTGAACTCTCACCTGATTGAGTTTCCTAACAGGGCGACTAGGGTATTGTATATAGCGCATTTACACTTAAATCCGGGGACTGAAAAACAAGATGATATGCTGGCTGTTCAACGCCATAACCATTTACAGGCCATTTCATACATTTAAAGCGGCCCAATTGTCAAGATGCCAAATAAAATGCTCAAGAGATTTCGGTTTTACAGAAAGTTCGATAGGTGACCGCCACGAATGGATGAAAACACAGATGACTTAAAATTTGAAAATAGCAGTAATAGAGTTGGAGTCTATGGTTCGGACTTCCAGCGTGAAGCAATTCACCAGATATCTTTTAAGTGGAGTCTTAGACAATTGAACTATATGTACAGGAGTACTCGCCTGGGACTATCTCCCCTAAGACTTTGCGTCCACAAAGAATGTTACTGTAGCCTGGATCCCTAGTTTCGAAGATGATGATGATAACAGGCAGAGTTTCTGGCGAGGAAAGGTGCTTGGCGACCACTAGTTGATTATGAACCCTTTTTTGGGATGCCATCCAGTAGTAGATGAGCAAACTGGTAGAAAAAAAAATTAAAGACCCCATGTTGACATACAGTTTTCTGCAAATCTATCGATACGCCAATTGTTTCAGGCTTCGCAACGTCGACGCTTCATTATGTCATTGTCAGTGCTGGTAGCGATTCAGTAAACATTAACAGGAGCCAACCGGATAACTCAGAACTATTTAACAGCTGCACGTAATGAGCATCTTGCATCAACGAGAAAATATCTTAAGGATATCATCAGCAGCCAATCAATTCAACCAACCAAAAAAGATAGCTGTCAACGTTGCATATGAAGCAATGGACCATACAAAAACTGCGCATTAGAGAATGGTAAAGAAGTTGATGTAATTGCCACCGATTTTAGTAAGGCCTTCGATAAAATCTCGAATGTAATAATACTTGTTAAACTCAAACTCAACTTGGCTTTAAACATGGTCGCATTTCGTGGATCAAATTCTACCTTGAGGAACGTCAATACCAAATTCTATTTGGATTGTCTGTTTCCAATCGCATTAAAGCCACTTCCGGAGTCCCTCAAGGCAGCCATCTTGGCCCTCACATATTTATTTTGACTATAAATGACGTTGACAGTATCTTGAAAGACT
This sequence comes from Matsumyia berberina, assembly GCA_917880715.2. Classification (NCBI taxonomy): domain Eukaryota; kingdom Metazoa; phylum Arthropoda; class Insecta; order Diptera; family Syrphidae; genus Matsumyia; species Matsumyia berberina. Next base: position 46,012,754 of record OU862871.1, on the reverse strand, counting down.
CTTACTTATCCATCTACGCTAATAACATGAAAATCTTCAGGAACATATCCAATCCTGTTGACTCCGACCCACTTCAAGTTGCCTTGAAGGGTTTTGCAATCTGGTGCCAAAAGAATTTTCTTAAGCTCAACATCAGCAAATGCCAAACTATTACTTATTTTCGAAAGCGTTTTCCACTTCCTCCCATATCCTTTCGAAACTTCGGGTGTTATCTGCGAGAGAGAACTAAATTTCCGCTGCCATTGGGATAACATTATCAGCCGAGTCAACTCTGCGCTCGGTTTCGTGAAACGCTGGTCCAAGGAATTTTCGAACCTTCGAATGGAGGCTGTTCAGCGCAGGTTTATCCGTTTTGCTCTACACGGTCTGCCATGGTCTGACAGATATTATTTACCCCCTTATGAGGACCGTTTGAAATTAATTAATGTACAGTTACTTGAAAAACGTCAAAAAGTTGCTGACATATTTTTTGAACATAAGCTGTTAATAGGAAACATCGACTGCCCCGCTCTGCTCCAAATGATCTCTCTTAACACAAACCCACTCCACCTGAGGTCGGTGCCCCTGTTACGCCTTAGTTTTCACCGAACCAAGTATGGCAGTAACGCGCCAATGTCTAGAACGCTACGCATGGCTAACGGTACCCACAGCCTGATTGATTTTCACTGTAGCAAATCCTTACTCAGAAACGTCCTTCAGAATTTCACTTCCCCTCCCTCTCCAAACTAGCCTTTTTAGTTTTAAGTTATATTATATTAATGTTAAGCTTAAATCAAATGTTAGTCTTAATTTTTTAGTTTTAAGTTTTAGCTTTAAGTTCCGCTTGCATTAAGCTTAAATAAATAGAAATAAAATAAAGAAGAAGTGCAGAAATTGAAAAAAATGCCCACCCAGAAAGCCCAAAAACTCTTGGACGCGTCAAGAAAGCAAGCGTCTAATTCTTGTAAAAACGCTATTATTACAGACTGGGGTATGCAGCACTTACCAGACTTTGGTTTTGGTTACCTACGTGTCTAGGCCTACATGGTTGTATTGCGTTATCGTCTTGTGATTGACTCTTGAGAAGACGGTATAGCTTATTCCTTGGAAAAAGTTCAGTGGAGTAGGACTGTGACGATTAAGGTCTTATAAACGGTCCCTTGAGCTGTTCGAGAGACGGCTATGCGACTCAATTGCCTTCTTAGCTCAAAGAAACAGCAAATCCTTTAAAAACGATGTTGAAGAAGTTACATAACAGCGCGTCGTCTTGTCTAAATCATTTTTTGACATCAAAGGTCTCGATGAGGTACTGCACAAACAGACGAGTTTGGCAGGGATGCCAAAACTAGACATGGTATAAATAAATAATAATAGCTGGCGCGACAGCTCGGAGTGAGGCAAGGCGTTAGCTTCTCGCAACCATTCATGTTGTGTGTGTTACATTCTTCGCACGAATGGAAGGGACCTACAATTTATTGCCGACGTCGAACGATGAATTGAGAAGCTCTTTCGTGACAGATTATACACCCGGAGGCTTGTTATTCCCCGATGAGAAGTGGTGTCGCGAAAAATGTTAAGTGGACATGGCGGAAACTTGAACCCATACCGCTCGGACATCCAATGCACTAACCACTGAACCAGGGCGACCTGCTGTCATACGCGGCCTTAAAATGAAAAGGTGGTGGGTATCGATTTGAAGTTCCTATGTTTTCTCCTAGATCTGCCGCAGTGTGAATATTTGGTCGTTGGTGGCATTTACACAATACAATACAATGGCGTTAACACAATACGGCAGATAAGATCTTGTAAGCAATGTTAAGAAGGCTGATGCCTCTGTAGTTGGCTCTGTTCACAGGGTCTCCTTTCTTACAACTGTTAGCTGTTATCTAAAAATAAACTTAACCAAACTATGTCAAGGACCTGAGCAGTGCATCGACTGGAATTAAATTGAACTCTTGCCAAATGCCTCGCGACGTATTTTTTTTACAACCCGATGTGAGATGTTTTTTGGAAGTTAAAAGAAAGATCACTGAACCTAAGGAACACTTATTTTATCTATTTGTCGTACCCACTCCACCTTCCATGTATACATACGCCTCAATTCACGAGAAAACCTTGAAATTAAATTTGCGAAAGGCTTTTCCCTTCTCTCTGCCCCATTATTCCCTCACCTATCCCCATACATTGCAGACTAATCAATAAAACTTTTTCCTTAATTTTTCCCTTCAGTGAAAGTCAATGAATATCCACCAAAACAAGGCCCAGCACAGCCAAAGCAAAAAATAAAGGAACGAAAAATCGTCGACAAAAAGCAAAAATAAAATTAAAATATCGATCACTCCTCTCCAACCCGTTTTGTCTAAAAGAAAAAAAAACACAAAATCATCCTGCTCCAAGCTAAGTACAAGAAAAAAAAAAGGAAATAAACGCCTGAGAGCAGCAAGAAAAGGACTCCCCCAACCAGAAAATGAGTTCGAAGAAAAAAATGGGAAGAAATCCTTTTTGCTCCTGTTGTTGTTGTGTCTTTTCTTCTGCACCCCAACCAGAGTTAAAAGCGAAAAAAAATCCACGAGTCAAAAACACAAGCAACGAAAAAACCAAAAAAACGGATACGGATGCGTTCGATGTCTCGAAGCGGGGTAAAGGGTAACAAGTTTAAATGAGAAAAAAAAATCAGCCACCCCACACGTTTTTTTTTTCTTGCTGTTCCCCTTCTATACCTACTTAATTTCTTTCACCCCTTAAGACTCGGCTCTCAGGACATGTTGGAGACGGCGAGGACGAGCAAAAATTCCCAAAAACAACAACAACACTCACCCAAATCCTCGTCGATGCTTTTACTTTTTAATAGCAAACATTTTTTTCGTTTTAAATTTTTCTCCGTTCTTCTTTCGCTGTTTGCAATGAGGGGTGGCGGAGGGTGGGGGTGGTGTTGCCGGGCTGATGGGGTTGTATCGTTGAATGCTGGGGGTGCTCGATTGATGATGATGACTGAACAGAGAGGCTCGCGGATAACCGTTCTACTGGGTGACACAGAACAACTAAAGCGACGCGCTTAAGAGCAAATGAGATTTGTATGTGTGTGGGGTTAGAGACCGCCGCGCGTAACACAGCGAGGCTATCACTATACGCTCGGAGTTACAAGTCTGGGCACCACCATTATATGGGTAATCGTGGGCTATGTAAATTTGATGTTTGGAATTCCTTTTCGTCTTTCACATCAATATTTGAGGTGAGTAGCTCGAGGGAGAGTATTCTGCCGTTCTAGCAGCGAAAAATGTGGTCTTCGCCGAGGGAGTAAACACCAGTGCACCAGTGTTTCGAATTTTTTAAATGTTCAAATTATGCAAAAAAGTATATTCCGTCTGTTTGGCGGTAAATCAAAATTAATGAAATTTTCATTCCAAAACCGGGACGGTGGAGGAATTGAGGCCTAACTACACCCACTGAGCTGAGTAGTCGATTGATGTTTTTCAAGAGAGAGATAGAGAAACAAGGAGAGAAATTGATTTGGATTAGATGGTTTGGCAACTATGTAAAAGGCTTTTGCTCTTTTAGATTGTTGGCAGGTTGAGGACGATGATATCCAAAGGGTTAGTCAGTCAATGTTGACCATTTGAATGCAAAGACAGAGGTGGCGGGTATCTATCTCTATCGCACCGAACTCGTTGAAGTTCTGCCAAAGCATTGTTGGTGTTGATTTGCTAAATAAGGAGAAAGAGCCCTTATAGTTAACCATCTGTTAGGCCTACTCCTTCTTCCTTGTGATGCAATCTGGAAATCTCTTCGGAAATGGCGAACCAGAAAAGACGAATGGTGATCACTCAAATCGGGTACGTTTCGGTTTGACTTTGGCCAGCAACCCGGAACCTATGCAAAACTAAAGCAAAAACAAAAACATTCAACTCTGAGAAAGGACTACGATAGAATTGTGCAATGCCTGTCAGAAAGGAGGTCAACAAAATGGCATATTAGTCTATATGAACGAGGATTTGTACAAATTTGACATCCTCGGTGTGAAACAAACGAAGTGTACATAGATGAAAAATTCTTATTTTACTTTTGGAAACTACACGGAAGCATTTAAAAGTTAAGCGTGTTGACTTCTGTTTGTAAGTAAATCCAAAGATTCCATACCGCGGCCAGATTTCAAACCATAACAAGAATATTCACCACCATGCAATATTGTTCGTATGTGCCTAGGGAAATCGCAATTGCCAAAAAGGATTATAGTCCAAATTAACAATTTGGCACCCAACAGGGACATCGTCAAATTATTTTTTCTTTAATTGTCTTTAAAACTTAGGACTGTGTCCTTTATAGCTGTGGATACTTAGCAAAGGGTATAGACGAGAGGCAGGCAAGTTATCCCACATTCGATTGAAGCTGGACTCAATCAGACATGCGAGTTATACATATAGTAAAACCTGCTATTCGGGACACTCTGTAATCGTACCACCTCCGTATCGGACCGCACTTTATGATTTTATTGCAATTTTTTATAAAATTGTCTCTCTATAATCGGACCAACTGCTATTCGGCTTTACTGTATTTAAGTCTCAGACGAATGTACGCTTTATAGATTGTAGCCAAGTGTTAGATAGAAAAATCGTTTAAATCTTTTGAGACAATGAGTACCGCCTTGAACGGAGAAAGGACAGGGCCCTGCATTAGTTAAGAATACGGAATGTATTGTAATTTTTCTGACAGAAATACCAATAGGTCGCCTGTGGAACATTTTTGCTGAAAGCCGTATTGAGTCATTGAGGATATGGTTGACGATGCTTTTTATGACCTTAGAGAGTAATGACGTTAAAGCTTTGGGTCGGTAGTAAAACCCTCTTTGCGTATTGGCAAAACTTAGCTAAAGGTTTGGCCAGAAAAGAGGAACACTTTTTCAAAACAATCGAAGAAACTACATCTAGAAGATTTATAAATACAGTGTACTCTCTCATAAGCGGACACCGACGGTACCGAGAAAATTGTCCGCTTATGAGAGGTGTCCGCTTGCGAGAAAATAAACAAAACCACATATTTTTCTCCGTTCTTTCAAATTTGGCCGGTTATGAGCGATGTCCGCTTATGAGAGGTGACCGTAAGGAGAGAGAACACTGTATTTGGAAGTTGAAGGACTCGAGCTAATGCACGGTTCAACAGGTGAGACCTGTTTGATGGTAAGGTGGAACTTGCTGTGAAAAGTGCAGCTAGCTGATTAGGTTTCTAATTACAGTCCGTAATATTCCTATGATTATAGAACTGGGATGGAGGATGAGGCAGAGCCTTTAATTCTTTTGATGGTCGATTTTCATGATAAAGTCAGCAATGATAATATCACGTTTAAATGTATGATGTAAGACAATAGCCAAGAAGACGAAAAATGGAAATACGAACGAGCTTTACCTGCTGACAAGCACTGAATACTAGAGCAATAAGGTCTTTTTTAGATACCGGAGGAAGTTTTGACAACACCTTCACTGACTCAATCGAGAGAGGCTGTGAAAGGAAATGAGTTTAACATACAACAATTCGAATGTGGAGATGCTGAGGACTAGGACTGCTAAAACGGAGGAACCGCTAAGGGCTACCCAGAGGAGAAAGTTCTGTCACCACTAATGTGAAGCCTAGTTGTATACAATCTACTGGAAGAACTAACAAACATCGGACGATATTGAGCTTTTTTAACAGGGATACGCAGAAATAGTGTTCAATGGTTAGACTCAATATTAAGCCAAAACCAAAAACAACAGTGGTACCTGTTACAAAGAAAAGCCATCCGATTGCTTTAAGAATAACTCTTACATACATATATAGACACAAAAGGAAGTAATCTTTAATTAAAACTCTAGGTAGCAAATTCTTCTGGAGAGAATATATAGAAGCTGTGGTAATCAAAGGCACGCGAGCCATTCGGGCAAAACTTGGGTATGTATTCCTAATTTGACGTATGGTGCAATGGCATCGCGTAGGTAAATTGGGCAAGTCTTATTTAACGATAGTGTCCATAGGTAAGGCACAAAGGTAACCCTGTATCTGTATAACAGGAGCGGTGAGATCATGGCCCACAGCTGCACTAGAGATGATCAAAGAATTAGTTGGAAAAGGTAATTGCATCCCATTTAAAGGGCGAAAAATTTCATCTATGCAAAACAGTGCCAGTTTTCGACTCAGCCAGTGATGATATGATCAAGAAATACTACTTTGAGAGGAATGTTAACACGAATGTGAGCAGCAGGAAAGAACTTAGATAGAACTCGTAATCTCTAGGAGTACTCCCCAGCTTATATCAAAACGTGCGCGCGACTTAATCATGATAGGATATATCGAGGAAAAGACATCGCTATTCTAGCTGAGAGACAAGCTGCAATTAAGTCACTGAACTCCCTCGAAATCAGATCATTTGGCTTAACCCTAGCGAAATCAACAAATTGGGTCAAACCAATAGTCACTATCTAACCTATTTCACTGCCAGTTGAAAGTATTAATTTCAAGAAGCTTTGTCCTATTTGGGGTGCGAGGAATGTTTTACTTGTCTTTGGCACAGTGTTGGACAAAACTTTGAATGTCTACCCATTCATTTAGTGTTTTTTTTTTTTTATGCGCAGGTAGGTGTGAAAATCCTTTATGGATACTCTCCGGCACGTGCCATGAGTTATGCCCGACTCCACGCTACTGCATATCTACGTGCTTAAAAACACCTCATCCTTGCTCTGTTTCCTAGTTTGTGCCCTGCGGCACTGCCAGTCAAGGCATTCCTTCGCAGTGGTAGGGTTGACATTTCGTCGTCTCTTTCTTAACTGTCAGAGACAACAGTTTCTTCGTTTCTCATTGCATTTTCCTCTATCCGCTGTTGCTGCATTATGCTTGTGATAACTTCACTTGCAGTCTCCCACCCTTCGCGCGTTGCCAGCATAAATGTGATCAGGCCTCTTGGGGTCAATTGGGCTCCAATTTCTCTCATAAGAATGGTTCTAGCACGCGTGTAATTTTCGCATTCCATCAGCACATGCTCGGCGTTCTGGGGTTTCCCTTCACAATATTGGCAGAGTGTTCTTATGTACATATGTAGCAGCTCAACAAAACCCTCAAAAAAGTTTTAAGGCAAATAAGTGTGTTACGCAGTCACCTTCAAAACCCTCATGAATTGGATTCTATTCAAGCAAAGATTAATCCGTCTCTTACATCAAGCAGTTTCCGTGATCATTAGGAATTAAAATTATCGATAGTAGTAATAATGGTGAGCTAGACTAAATAAAGACAATTACATTCATTATAAGATCCTAACATTGGTGCCAACAACACCTTTGTTTGGTCGTAGATTTTTTTCGCGTCCCAATCGTGCTCTATCTTAGATTTCTCAATGACAACGGGTTACGTTTTCAACAACCCAACTCATCTGTTTTTATCCAACAGCATCTATTCAAATCTCTCAAGAGTGTCATTCTCAGAGCAAAGTGAATTGAAAGGATTTCATTTGTCACATGATAAATTTGGAAACCGTATTCCTCGTCACGAGCCATCACTCAACACTTTCCCATTCAACCATCCCCTCAGCCGAAATTCACTTTAATTCCTAAAAGATTCAAGTACCCTACTTAGAATTTTTAATAACCTCCAAAAAAAGAGAACGCATGTAGTCAGATTAAGGGTTTTGTAGCCCGCACCATGGTCATGTATCCTTAAAAAAAAAACTGTACCGTCAGCCAAAAAAAAAGAACTCTTCTACACCCTCATTTTTTTCATCGATATTAACTCTTTCGTGATGTGTACCTTCATAAATAAAAAAAGAATTTTTTTCTTCGTCCTTGTTACCGGTGACTTGAGTAGATGAAGCGCAAGAGAGAACGCTATATCCTTGATAGCGCTCAGCTCATCAACATACACTGAAAATTTGTGCGCATATTTTTCACATTAAAAAAATCGTTAGCTATGCAACCGACTTTTTTTTTGTCAATTCCAATCTACCCCTAGAGACGGTAGATGCTTACCCTGAAGGCACGACGTTCGCGTGGATGCATGGTTTTTTTTTCCATTCTCTATGCAGATATGGATTTTTTTTTGTTCTTTGTCCTGGGATGACTGAAGTTGGTTTCTTTTTTTCATTATTAACTCAGATGGGAGAATTTTTTTTTTTGAGATTTAACCCTCTCACACAACCCTTTTGTCTGGGTGAATTTATAATTTATTTTTTTTGTTATGCTGAGTTCTACCCTGAGCTCGTTTTTTTGCGAAGAGTTCTTAAAAGTGCACCGAGACAGAGTGGATTTCAAGAGTGGTGAAGATTATTGAAGGATTAATACAGGGTGTTGAGAAAATGTACCACTGGTAGTTCAGATATTGTGAGCTTAGGATTACCCATAGATCACTCTAAGATCTTTTGGAACATGCGTTTGAGCCAATGACTGTAATCTGAACTGATGATCTTGACCTTTAGAATAACTTAAAATTTCTACCTACTAATTTTCAACTCAAGCACAACTTCTGCCTTTTGGGGCCCAAACATCAAAAATATTGCACTGTGAAGCGCAGTTTGACTTAACAATTTGGATGCTTAGCTAACAATCTTCATGGTCACATCAATTTCCTGAAGGGTAGTTGTAGCGTAGAGTAGTTTTGGCTGATGACTGGCTTCTTTATTTCTGACTAAAGTTAGGTTAAGGTGACTGTCAGCAAATAGCTCAAAATAGGTTACGGCAAGAAGAGCTAGAAGCTAGACCTTGGCTCACCTCAAGCTGTCGCGCCACCAATTTATAAGAAGAGGTCCATTGTGACACCAATTTGGTTGTTGACGGCCGTAAAGCTGATTATTGGAAGAAGAAAGTATTTGCCTTGCTAGTAGGTTAGTAGGTTAAACAAGATTACATTAGACATTTATTCCAGGTGTAGTACATATGTAAAACTTAAGTATTGAATTCGATCTTATTTATATGACCACCGCGAGCACGTTTGCAGCGATCGATTCTTTGGGGCCAATTTTCCACCACTCTTCCACACATATCGACCGGAACGTTGGCAATTTCGCGTTTGATATTGTTCCTAAGCTCATCTAACGTTGTTGGCTTGTTGGCATAAACCAATGACTTAACGGAACCCCATAAAAAGAAATCCAACGGCGTTAAATTGCATGAGCGAGGTGGCCATTCGACCGGACCATTTCTCGAGATTACACGAATACCGAACTTCCCCTTCAATAGATTACTTGTTTGACCAGTTGTGTGGCATGTGACACTGTCTTGATGGAACCACACTAATGTCAAATCCATCCAGTTCTGGCCAAATTTAATTAAATTTGGCACTATAGCGAACTCCATTGACCGTAACATGGCGATCATTGTCATTGATGAAAAAATAGGGTCCAATCACACCTCCGGCATGAAATCTACACCACTTTTTGTGGATACAATGGAGTCTCTTGAAGAACATGTGGGTTTGTTGCTGTCCAATAACGCATATTTTCCTCAGTGGCAAAGCCATGAAGCCAAAAATGAGCTTTATCGCTGAAGATAAAATTCAAGATTTTCTTCAAACTTTTGCAGAGCCCAATCAGTGAAGTTTCTGAGTTAATTTGATCTTATAAGATTGTAGGCCAAGATCTTTATGCAAAATTTGCCAAAATGTGAACTGAGAGATTCTGAGAGATTGAAAGGCGTGAAATCGACTGATAGTTGCGATATTTTCCGTATTTTGACCAGTGCATTGTCTGAACGGCACATGAACATTCAATAGTAAATACGTTGACCTTAAATTGGAGTAAACGCTCTTAAAATTGCGACTACCGACTCGGAATTTCGGTAATAATTTTTAATAATTTCCAAATGTTATACATTCGTTAACTTCACTATGATAAAAATGTAAACATTGACTGACGTTTTGACATTGCCAGATTTTAAAAAAAAGTTTAAAAGTGCATTTGTATTAAAATACAAAATTGTTATATTCCTATTAAAAAACCCTTTACTAGGAGGCACATCGAAAAGTGCCACAGCTAACGTTTTCTTTGATAATGAGGGCGCTCATCAACGCGGTTGTCCAAACATGCAGGTCCATGCTTTTAGACATACTTTTGATTCTCTGCGCATCCCTTAATCCTCCACTTGCGGTCTTGCTGAAATGCATTTTTAGAACAAGAAGAATATCAACAGAAGTAGGAGTTTGCGAAGGTGTTTGGTCAAGTACCTTGTTATCTTACCCCCAATACTATGAATCACTTAAATGTTATTGAAACTAAGACACAGTGATTGTAGCGTAAGTTTACGACGGCCTATGAAACTTGCCGCAGACAAATCTCCACCAATCTTCTGTGAATGATTGCATTCAGCGTTGAATATGTTGAACAGATGGGTTGACGGCGTTGAAGTTGCCGACTCCGAACGGATAGATAGTTTTTTGTGTGGTGTTCACCAAATTAAGACTTCAGACTACAAAGCTAGTGGATTATCTGCGGTAGTGGGCTTGTTTTTAACAGTTTCTTGTTCAACATCATATTTGGTTAATTCAGCGTCTGTTTGTAGACCTTGTACATAAAAAGAGGGCTGCGATTGACCGCGCAATTGAAAACTCTTAGCGCTTCAGGTTAATTTTGCACTTTTTATGATCTTTATCAAAAATGTGAGTACTAGAAAGATGAAGGGTGTAAACACCTCTCCTGCTTGGCAGTTCATGGAAGGTCCCCAGCTCTTAGACTAGCCCTTAAAGATTTCGAAATCTTTCGCATATAGCATTCCAACTACTTTCCAAATGATTGCCTTGATCTGATGATCTTTTATTCAAAGACTTGAGTACCAAAAAGGTGTCCTGGCATTAAAGTTTGAATTTTCAATATCAATCTTTCAGTATTTGCCCTCATTTCAGAACTACTGTGTCCAATACCGCATGTCACACTTGTTTTCAAAAAACAGCAAAAAATAATTGCACCACCCTGTACCGGACTCATCTGTAAATGAATGAATTTACAAAAAAGAGTTAACACAGGAAGAAGGGAAGAAAAAATTGTATGCGCTGAGGCATACAGAGCACATGCTGCAGTACCCACATTTTTTCTGTTCATAAAAAACACGATATTAACAAAGAGCTGCCAGGGGTCCTGGCTCACGCAGACAACCGTTTTTTTTTTGTATGTGTTCAACCCTATCTCACTCTGAACACGCATTCACTTGTCAAATACAAAGCCAGTTGTTGAATGAAAAAAAAAAATTAATATCCTTTTTCCACACTGTAAAATGCAAATTAAAAGGATTCGCAGTCAGATTTAGTATTAACCCTTCAAACCCAGGGAAAGGGTTGCACGACAAGACGCATGTTCGCTTTTAGTTTAAAGTCAGCTGATGGCAGATTGGAAAAAAAATTCTGAAATCTCTACCCTGGTTGTGAGGGATGAACGTTTTTTTATTGTCAAACTAGAACGACCCTGTGCGCTCTAGGATGGTAAAAAATCCTTTTTTTGCGTTGCATTGTTGGCGGAAAGGGTTGAAAGCTGAGCTCTATTGTTGATCGTCTGTTCATTACAAAGTGACTCTTGGAAATGTATTTGCATATAACGGCGAAGGACATTGTTATTTGAATATGGATTTGGGGGTATGCCAACCTTCTTGCCAGTTCGCCAGAATCTGGTTTACTGTTGTAATTTATGAACCGTTCTATTATTTCGTTTCTTTTTTTTCTTTGCCTAAGCCTAGAACTGTTTTTTTCTGCGCCTTTGCAGGTGTGAGGTTAGAGAAAAAAAATTTAAAAATCCTTCAGAAGATTTGGTGATTTGCGGTGGAAAAGGGTTCACAGAGTAAACGTTGGTGACTAACATAATTAATATGACAAGTGGGGTTTGTCATTTTTCGTTGAGTGCTTGTGTTGTTTTAAGAGCAGATGCTAAAGGTTGAGGTTGTTAAAAAAAATAAAAGCACACTATTTTTGGGTTGGATTTCAAAGGCATTGATTCTGAAGCTTTCCGTAGTAAGTCAGTATTAGCGTCTTCTTTTTGGTGGGCGTCAAATAGTTTTTGGATAAATTAGGCATATTCTTGTGATTTCAATTGTTGGGTTTTTTTGCGAATTTTCGACAAGGGTTTCACTAAATTCTCAGTAACACCTCCGCTCCCTGTGGCGAAAATATACGTTAAATCGATGGATCCAGCATGGACAAACATACATATGTACATAGAGTGGCCGAAATAAGTCTAAAGACAGACTTTCTAAAACTGTTAAATTACGTCGAAACAGCGCTGCACAGCGTCATCGGGGCAATCGAAAAAAACGCTAAAAGACGAAGAATACACCCTAGCCGCGTTCTTAGACATTGAAGGAGCGGACGCGGTGCGAAGAGCTTTAGGAAACCTCAACCTTGATCACACTCTCATCTACTGGGTTGATCAAGTTGATCAGGTTCTATTAATATTTTATATGTATGGAACTAACTATTGGATAGCGTTCTTACTGGTAAGGGACACTCTCTTCCCCCAATGGGTATCAGAATGGGTCTGAATTGAGTGTGGCGAATGGTTCTTCCTTTCGCCTGCCCACTTACCTAACCTAACCTACTCGGTTATGAGCATACTAGAGGAGAGACATATTAACACAGAACTACGAAGAACTCAGTTAAAGGTTTACGCCTCTAGAGGCACACCACAAGGTGGGGTCATATCCCCTCTGTTATGAGTTCTAGTCTTGAACGAAATACTAAAACAATTCAAGAACAGCGGAATTAAGGTCACAGCATATGTGGATGATTTGGTTCTTCTAGCGACTGGCAAATTCCTTCCCTTGTTGGACACATGCACCAAGAAATGTGGATTGGCGGTAAATCCCCCAAAAACTGAGTTTGTACTGTTCACAAATAAGAGAAAGATACCGTAATTCAAAATACATTCTGGTGGGGGTCTCCCCTTCAGGATCTCTGACAGTGCAAGAAACTTGGGACTGGTGCTCGATAAAAAGCTGACCTGGAAACAGAATTTGAACGAAAGAATTAAGAAGGCCATGATAGCTTTCTACTTTTGCAGTAGAATATTCGGGAAAACTTGGGGACCAAGCCCTAAAAACATCCTATGGATGTATACGCTTATTGTGAGGCCTATACTTACCTATGGCAGCTTTGTGTGGTGGCAAGCTGCTACAAAAACCACCAACCTCAAGGCGATTACGAAAATACAAAGGCTGGCATCCATAGCAGCTACTAGTGCCATGAGAACCACGCCAACAGCAAGACTTGAGGCTATTCTGAACCTGCTGCCATTAGAACTGCTTATGCGGCCAGAAATGCCATGAGGATCAGCCAAAGGAATGGCTGGAGGTCAAGTACGACGGGGCATGCTCAGAATCTAAGCAAGTACATGGACAATGTAGTAACCGCTGACTATACGGCGCCCTACCTAGACTTCAAAATACTTGCTCATTTCCAAGCAGAGAAGAATGGAAAAGGGAAACAATACTAAACCCGCGAACCAAAGCCATCTGTACTGATGGATCCAAAATGGACATTGGCGTGGGAGCAGGTATATTCTCAGACAAACTTAGTCTGTTTCAATCAGTCATACTCCCGAACCACAGCAGCGTTTTCCAGGCGGAGGTACTAGCAGTGACAATTGCTGCCCGTGAGACTGCGATGATGGTAATACCACGTGATGATATCACTTTTTTCATTGGCAGCCAGGCAGCACTAAAAGCGATTTCTGCTACTGAAATAAAATCGAAGCTTGTGAAGTGTTGTCGCGAAGAGCTCAGTGCTCTTGGCACACAGCATGAGGTAAAATTATGCTGGGTCCCTGGACATGAGGGCATACCAGGGAATGAGAAGGCCGATGAATTGGCAAGGAAAGGATTTACACTAGACCTGGAGCAGGCTGATCAGTCAGTGAAAATCCCACCATGTAAACTCAAACATGAAGCAGGGATCAGGACTCTTGAGGAAGCGAATGAAAGATGGAGCTCTTTGGACTCCTGTGCGATAACTAGAAAATTATGGAAAATTATGGCCATACATACGTATGTATGCATGTACTTAGTGTGGTACCTCGTTTAAGGTGGATTTCAAAGAAATGCCCCCTATTGCAAAGGTTCTCATGACGCGACTTTCAAAAAATGTTAATGCAATTTTTCCAGTTTAGCATCCCACCTAAATATCCTGCCGGTAGGTTATTTTTTTGTGTGTCGGTGCCAGAGGCGTGGCGCATATCTTCTCTGACTGAAATTTCAACAATATTAGGTGGGGTAGGGTGACTGTCACACGTAGGCCAGGAAGGTCCCTTGTGATACCACATGGATCTATAGCCTTCAAAACGCCACTCACTTTATTGAAACCATTTGAAGCTCTTGATGAAGCTGAAGATACTTTTGAAGTCAGTATGTGATAGTTCGCCCAAGTTGTCGAAGTGATAGGCTCCTAGATAGAGCTTCCTTCTTTGGCATAGGGCAGGACAAGTGAAGAGGAAATGGATGATCGTTTCTTCCTCCTCTTCTTCATCGTCCTTGCAGCTCCTGCAGAAGTCATTTAAGAAAATTTGCTTCTAAAAATCAGGTTCAGTGTCAACCATTCGAGTGACTGTTTGGCCGTATTCCAAGCGACGTGGACTTTCTGTCGGCAATATTCTTTGAATAAATTGCACTTTATACGAAAACAAATGCAAATGATCCTTCAAAATGCGCCGCAAGATGGTTCTACTGACGCCAAAATGCTGAGCGCGGTTATGATACGACACATGTGGGTTCCCAGCAACACTCTCAATCTCTTGTGCCTAAGCCAGGATAAGGCTTCGTTGACTAATTTCCGCCTCAAAAACGCTAAAGCGGTCAGGTCGACGGAAGGGAATGCTCAGATTAAGCATATCGAAGAAAACACCGCCTCCCACTCCGTTCAAGGTTTTATGAACGGTCGGTATAAAGAGATGAACAGAATGATCGTCTCAGGCGTCACCGCTCTCCCACTCCTCTCGGGAAGGAATGGAGATCCGGAAGTTAAGGTTGGAAATTAACTTGGACGGTGTGTAGTTGGTGTTTTCGGGAATTAAAGTTAGGGGATCTAAGATCGAGGAGTGGCCAATATGGTTGTTTGACCGTTGGGAGGATGCCTTCAGTCTGATGGCTGCGCTAGCAACTGACTCTTTGCCAAAAATATCTAGATTGAGTAGATGTATGAGCACTACGAGGGCATCAAATAGAGTGGTTCTTAGTGTTCTGCTGATATATGTACATATGTACTTGTTGATCTATGCACTTTCTCCAATAAATTACGGTGTAAGGCTCTGTTTAAGGCCGTCCACAAGACGACCACACCATACATGAGTATAAGTCTGAAAACTGACACGTAAAGCCAGTGCATGGGTTGCAGTCCCCACTTCCTCTCCATGGATTTTTGCAGAAAGAAACAAAGGCCTACTTTTAAAAGGCCTTCCTAAGTTGAAAACAGTGAGCATACTTACTCTGTCAGTGACTGTATAACTTTTCAATGTCACAGTCACTATCTATCCCCAGCCTTTCGATAAATTGTGAAATAAAAAGGAACTGTAAACTAAGCAGCAGGAAATTGTGTAAAAATCAACAGGCTACCAGCATCATCCACTTAGCACCCTCCACACAAGCTAACAACGCACATATGACACCAACAAAAGCAGAACACCAGACAATAAATCATACGTCCCCAAATACACGTCTGTTGCTATCCTGCGCCATAAACTAAACCTCAAGACAACACACAAGCCACCCCTTTTATTTAATCCCACATATCATGTAACCGCCACTTACCGCTGAACACGCGACACAGATTAATGCACCGTTTTCCACAATTTCCGTTCGAATTGTACGGAAAAAAAACTGTAAACCTACAAAATGGTGACAACATGAAACTATGTCAGAAAATAAGACAAATCAACCCTTCTCAAGGTTCATCCCTTTATTCGTTCACTTCTTGAATCCTTACTTAAAAAAAAAGAGGAAGATTCTTACAGAAAAGGACGACGCACGGTCCCCCTCTACAGCACAGTAGCTCATACCACACATTTGTGTCTATTAAGAGCTCGCATAACATCTAATCAAATATGAAACAAACCGTTATTACTGTTATTACACCACACACGCACACATTTATGCGTTTTTGAGTGAGCATAAAACCCCTTTGGCACGGGTTATGTTACGGACTGGCTGCTTAATAGTAACTACATCCTTTCTTATGGCTGGGGAACCCCTATTTGAAAGATTAATTTCAAGGATACCCAGCAGCGGAATATAGAGAGGAGATCGAGTTTAACGTCAAAAAAATGTGTCGAGTGCCTAGCGCGAGTTAATTGTAGGTATGTGTGAGGATGTTAAAAAATGTAACCCCAGGATCGACACTCGTGATGATGGTATTTACTCAGAGTTACTCCTGTGACCTTAACTCATCTTATAATTTTTTTTCATCTTGATAGCTCGTTTGTTTTCCTGTTTTGTAAGCAATTTGAGATCTGCTGTTAGGGTTGCGCATGCTCACATAATCAAAAGATTGAAGATCACCACAGAAACACAGTGATGGAATGTTAATGTTCATATGAATGTGTGTATGAATGTACATCTGTTAATAATTGGACAAGAATTGTCTCATAATGAATTTAAAAAAAAGATTAAGGGTATCCAAGTGGATCATGATTAATTTATGAGATTATCCTTTTTAAATTATATGTACAAGTACATAGTTGTTGGTGCATACTGGTGGATTGGAAAGAAGTTTTTGAAACGGGCCACGTTACCGGTAGCAAAGGACTTTAAGTCAAAGCTTACCCTTAATCTATTTTGGAAATGTTAGAATTCAAACCTCGGTTTGTTGGTCGGTTTT
The DNA here is from genome assembly GCA_917880715.2 of Matsumyia berberina. Lineage (NCBI taxonomy): Eukaryota > Metazoa > Arthropoda > Insecta > Diptera > Syrphidae > Matsumyia > Matsumyia berberina. Next base: position 45,995,984 of record OU862871.1, on the reverse strand, counting down.
CATGATAACCTAAGACGAAGTGTTCATTGCAAGGGATACAATGAATTGGTTTTAGGGGAATTTGGTCAAGGAGTAAGGTCGGCTTAATTGAAAACCAACCAAAACGGCATAAGTCAGACGTTTTCTGAAATCAACAATGTGAAGGTCCTCCAGACCTTAGAAGTAGCGGATTCTAAAAGTAATGAGTCTTCTAGTGGCTAACGCGGAACGTTCTTAGGTGTCATTTTATCTTCATTTGTGCAACCTGTGTAGTAGTCGGTATAGCGATCTTTTTGCTCGTCTTTGCCTATTTCTTAGTTCACTTCCATTCATGTGGATCAAAGCCTAAAATATTTTATTACTTACTACTTCTCGAAACCCAAGCCTGTGCAGATCAATCTTCTCCTTTCTTCACTTGGTATTGGCGCTTGGGAAACAGCTTGTAACCCAGTTTTTTCCTATAATGTTAACAAGGGACCTCTGGAATTAGATATTGAAAGGCACACGAAAAACTTGACGTCCGAAGTTCAGTATTCGTGAATGGCATTCGACGTCGCACTTGTTGCTTCAAATAATTGCATTGCATATGGTTCGGCGGTTAAGAGCTGTAATCTTGCGCTTTATAAAATTATACTTTTTAGAAAGCTTGACGACCATTCCTTTCTTCCACTCATCGAGAAAGCTCTCAGACTTGTGATTTTTAAATACATACATATCTATGTACATATAGGGTGATCAAATAAGAGCTTCCTGAAGTTTTTTTAAAATAAAATGGATAAAAATCAATAAAATAATTAAAAATTGTGCTTGAGCTGTTAGTTTGGTTTATAACAGTTAATATTTGAAAATAATCTCTCAACTCGATTTCAACTAGCCCTTTGATGGTTCATTCTGTGGGTCCCATTTTCGAGCACTCCCTCGAACATATCGGCCGGTATTTCGTTAATAACGCGTGTTATGTTCGTTTTCAAGGCATCAATCGATTGTGGTTTATCAACGTAAGCTAGTGATTTAACATACCACCACAAAAAATATTCCAACGGAGTCAGATCACATGATCTTGAAGGCCATTCACATGACCTTTTCTTAAGATGATGTTTTCGTGAAAATTGTCTCTCAATAACTGGATGATTTCCCCCGCTGTGTAGTACGATGCTCCATCCTGTTGAAACCACAAGCCGTATACACCAATGACTTGAACTTTTCTTAACACAAATTCACGGATCATTGTTCTGTAGCATTCGCTATTGACGGTTACGATACGGTACGGTCCGATGATACCGCCCGCCCATAAACCGCACCACACAGTGCATTCTTTGCGGATGCAGTGATAGCTCTTGGGTCGCTTCTGGATGCTCGCCAGACCAAGAACAACAATTTTGTTTGTTGGCGTATCCGTTAAGCCAAAAATGAGCCTCGTCGCTGAACAGAGTGTTTTGATAAAAAAAGGATCAATTTGGAGCTGTTCCAAGGCCCAATTACACAAAATTTGTAAATTTTGTTAGGATGTAAGCCTATCCAATAAATACTGAACAGAAGTGTCACATGGATATAACATTTATCACGCCTGCTATGCTCGATAATCTCTATTAACAAAAAATACTTCATATTGGATCATTGGAGTTGTGGTACATATTCGCGTTATTGTTGCTTCGGCGAATAGAGAATACACGGTTCAAAATCGTAAAATGCTCCTCCCATCTTTTAAGTTTATCCACTTCCGAAATTGGCAGAGAACCGCATAGACATTTCGCCGGGTATTTTGGCATTCAAGTTCCCCAATGCCATGACAATGCGTCCTTTAGGCGTTATGTTGAAGAAGAAACCTAGCTGGTCCTTTTACATTGGGGCCTAACAATGTATAATAGTGACGTAGAAACTGGTCGTTGAAAACCTATCTTCGTTGAGTGGCCAATAAAATTTCAAGCTTCTGCGTGGTGTTGGCGGAAACGCGCCGATTTCACTGCAGTTTTCCATGGGTGGTTTTAAAAAGAGAAGTGTAAAACGTTGGGAATTGCCTAGTTTAAACATGCGATGGAAGTGTAGTGTAGTAGTTTGAAACTCAGGTAGTATTAGGTTTCAGTGGCCTCCGGAGATATCTGCTTGCAACATGTCTGTGGAGATGGGTTTTATTTAAGCTTTTGAAGACAGTATAAAAAACTTAAGAAAAAACTAATGGCATCATAATCATTCGTGATTGAAAAAATGTCCATCAAGATCCTTTAAGCGAAACAAAAAGCGAATGACCGCTTACTTTCGAAAGTGTTATGCTTATGCAAGGCTAAGCTCATTAATATTTTCCTAATTTCTCGATTTAATCATCTCTTCGTGAAATCCGTCTGCATTTTCCGGAAAGAGAAGAAACAGTTAAGGAATCAAATTCCATGGAATTTCTTTTGAAAAACGGAAAAGGGATATCCAATAGACAAGGCAAAATCCTTCCCTAAACACTCCTCTGCGCTCAGGCTCACTCGTCAAATCAATCACAAATAAATGTCAAAACGTTATCCTTGCAAATAAGTGTGTGTGCTCTGCAATGAGTGTCGAATTGCTCTAGACGCAAAGAAACGCAGTGACCAGGTGGAATGAATTATGATTCTTCGTACATACATATATTGTGGCATGAAATGACACAATTTCACTTTTCTCCCTCATCGTAATCCTTTGTAGTCCTATTGGGTGTACTTCTTCCTTTTCTTATTGTGTCCTGTTATGAAGGACACCCGCTACCTGATTGAATGCTTTTGTGATGAAGCGCGTTTTTTTCTTTCTTTCATTTTTGTCCTTTTTCTTTAAAATCTCTTTTTCTAACTGTGTCATCTTGTATCAGTGCAGAGGAAACTATATAATGGAAAATACGGTTTTTATTTATGTTTATAATGTGCATTTACGGTTTTGTTTCTTCCCCTTTGGTTGTGTAACATCAATCTCTAAATGAACAAAAGGAGTCTACGTAGATTCTTTATGCTGTATGATTGTCCTTGAGAATATATAAAATGTTTATGTCCTTGAAGAAGGGATAATACTTCTTTGAATAAACCAACAAATATCCACAAATATGCACACATCCACATCCTTTGGGGTAAATCGCAGAATCCCCAAGAGAAAATTGAACTCCAACGGAAATGACGGGTACAAAGGTCGCTTGCCACAATTCATTGTAAAAAGATCAATCGAGAGTAATCCTTCTCTGGAATATCCTTTCAATAAGTAGTAAAAAATGACCGAAAATCTTTCTATTTGCGTTCTTTTATTGAGAAAGTAACCGCACAATGGCGCACGATGTGTCGTGTTTTGCTTTAATCCTTTCTTCCGATTTTTCATTCATAATTTGTTTTTCTTATTTTTTTTTCGGCAAATCGAGCAAGAAAGGATAACGATTGATCTCTTTTTTTTTACCAATTTTCAATTTTCGTTTTGACACACCGAAAGAAGGCGAGATGTGCCTACTCTTGAATTCATATAGCGTCTACCTTTAATGGATTTTGTGAAATCCTTTTCTTTCTGCACAAATATTATCCTTTTTGTGTGTGGATTTTAATTTTCTTGAGTTTCCTTTTGTAATGGTATAGAGAAAACTGAAATTGGGTTGATTGTGTGATTATTGCGGTACTAATAATGCGGAACGGATACTTTTTAAATGCTGTCAAATTTGTGTCAGTCTAGAGGTGATGTGGGCGTGTGAGGATAATAACCCAGCATTTTTTTTTAAAGAACCTGACCTTATGGTTAACATTGCGACCTAGCAAGATCTATTGTGTCTCCGGTTTACTTAGCCTAATAGATCTACTATCTTCCTTATGAAGGTGAGTATGTCATTAGTAGCTGAGTTTTTAAACTCTCCCAACGAACAGAATTTCCTATGAAAGATCCGTCTTCGCAGCCAGTACAGGGCCGGACATTCACGGAGGACTTGCTCAGAGTTTTTCTCCTTTTCCAAACAGAACCGACACTCTGTATCTGAACAGAGTTTTAGTTTGCGATGATACTTAAGGCCACAATGACCGGTAAGGAACCCCACTAGCTTCCTCATGTTGTTCCTGTCATGGTTTAGAATTTCCTTGTAAGAAAAGGGGTTTATAAGTCTCTTGGATTGCCTAAGCCCGGGGACATTTGCCCAATGGGCTAGGCGAAGTTTGTGCTTCCAGTTGTTTAACAAAGCTGTGGCGGTAGCCCAATTGACACCACAGAAGGGTTCCAGTCCCAATAGTGGGGAGGCCGAACCGGCCCTAGCCAGCTTATCCGCAGTTTCGTTGGCTACAATGCTCTGGTAGCCGGGCACCCAAATAAGCTTTACTTTGTTGTGTCTGGCAAGTGATTGTAACTTAACTGACATAGATTTCACGAAGTGGGATGTAAATGCTTTAAGCGCTTCCTGACTAGCTAAATAGATATGTACATATATATTTTTACACAGATCTCAATAGCATGGATTTCCTGGAACACGCTGGAGCACATCCCCATTGTTACCGAGACTTTAGTTTTGGGTCCAAAGACGCCAGCACCCACTGCGGAAGCCATTTTTGATCCGTCGGTAAACCAAACCAAGCATCCTGAGTCTGAGACGGGTTCTCCATTAGACCAGTCCACACGGTCTAATATTTCTATTTCTACCTCATTTCTAGCCGCCCGAACCTGTACTCCGTGGTCATAACATTGGGGATAGTGCAGAACGTGTCCGTACTTGGAGTTCAGTGTAATGTTTTCAGATGACCCACAAGATTCCCTGATTTATACTTCTGTTGTAACAACCCAAACCACACTCATCATCACTTTATTTTGTCTTTTTTCATTTCTATTAGTTTGAATTAAATTATTCTGTTTTATATAATTCTATCACCTAATAACACATTATGTAATAAAAAATGTTTATACTTTAAGACCCAATATTGTTAAACAGAATGTACTAAATATGTAAAAGCTTTTATGTAAACAAATATTTTTTTGCAAAAGCTTTCTACAGAACCATATATAAACGCCCACGCTGGACGCAGAAGATCTTCTGATCCAATCGGAAGTTTGACTCATTCGCATTCGGAGGTATACTACCGCCTACTAGAAGGTGCCACACTCTCTGCGCGCTTGCTCTGATGACACGGATTCCATGGCATGTCTTAAAACCCAAGTTGGGGAATGCGTTTAACGTGCTCAAACCATTGAAGTATGGACCGTTCCGTTCGAAAAGGTAGTTGCTCGACATTGAGTTCCTTATATATATTCTGATATTCTGATGTTCTTAACTCGAAAGAACGAACGAATACCTCGAAGAAATCTCATTTCGGCAGCTTATTCTTTTAGTCATTACCATACCGAAATACTTAAACTTCTGAACCGATTCGATAGGACCCTACTAACATACAGAGTGCATTGAACAGGCATTCGAGGCATTACGATTATTTCTGATTTGTTCACGTTTATTTAGCTTCAGGACAGACGACTACGACGCTATCAAGCGTTCGCTGAAGTTCGGTCCAGATGGTTCGAAGTAAGTCTTCAGCGAAAAGCAGATGGCTTATCCTAAGTCTCACAATACGAGGGTGAATCTAAACCATCCAGGGACTCAAGCACACACAAAAAAATTCATTTAAATCGGTCTAGCCGTTTGCTTCGGCAAGTTTTGGGCATTTGCAGATGAAGTGTTCTAGAAGGAAACTTCTCGTTTGTGTCTTTCTAGCTACGGTAGTACCTACTGCCCAGTGACTCGTGCGGATGTCTGTTCGAGTTCTGCTGAAGAAGATGGTTTGTTTTTATTTTGTTGTATGTTGGTAAGACAAACTCATTAGCCATTTCATTCCTTTCGATGCCTCTGTGACCTAGGACCCATACGAAAGATAGGGGGAATAGGCTCCATAGGCGGGCGATCTCGGTTCTGCATTATGTTTCTACAATAGTTTTGGTGAGACCGTTGTGGAGACTAGAGCTTTGATGGCTCCCTAGCTATAGGAGAAAACTGCGATATTTCGTTTGGGAGTGGTGTCTTTGTTGAGCACGCAACAGGCCTCGAAAATTGCGAATACATATTGATTATATTGAATGTAAGCCCGATGAATTGAATCTCAGTTTGCCTGACCCACAACTGCACCGGGTATAAAGGTTTTATTCTCCCCAAATACCACGTTCAAAATCTCATCTGTCACAGTCTGTGAACATCCTTTGCTAACAACTTGATTGATTATGTCACGCGAGTTATATGATTGGTAAAAAGTGCATGTTGCACTTTTTGAAATTGGGTCATTTACGATCGATTCTTGTCGATGGTCAATGCACTTCGGAGAAGTGTCAACAAAGCAGAATGCGTATTGCGATATTATCAGTTGTTGGAATTCGGTGGTCAATGCTCGAACTCTAAAAAGTGCCAATTGAGCAATTCGCCAAGTTGAATTGCCCTTCCCGTCCGACTCGAAGATTTTGGTTAATTAGTTGATTGTAAAATACCGAACGAATAACTGAAAGAAAAGGTGTTTGACTCTTTAATACCAAAGTGTATAACTCGCGCGTAAATGAAAAGCAACTTAAATTAATTTGGCGTTAAAGATGCTTATTGGTTGGGCTCTAGGTCCACTCGGGTGCTGTTGAGGCACCATAAATAAGTAATTATAAGGTTGGCTACTGCCAGACGAATGAGTAGGTGCGTTTGTATAAATATGAATCTCATGATCGAAACTTACAAACCCTAAATAAAACAATCAAAAGGAACACCGTCCTTTAAGTCACTTAAATCAATCGTATATTTCAACCCGCCTTTGCTGCTGCAGAGTTGGTCGCCGTAGCTCAGTGGTAAGTGCGTTGGAATGCTGTGCGAGCGGCGTGGGTTCAAGCCCCAGCCACATCCACCGAACATTTTTTGCGGCACGACCTTTCGCCGGGGAATGACAAGCCTCTGGGAGTATAATCTGTCATGAAAAAGCTTCTCAATTTACGGTTCGGAGTCGGCAATAGATTGTAGGTCCCTTCCACTCGTGCAAAGAATGTAACACGCACAACATGAATGGTTGCGGGAAGCTAGGCCTTGGTTCATCCCGAGCTGTCGTGCCAACTATTTGTTTTTTTTTTGCTACTGCAGAAGGGACGGCGATCTTTGTACCTGACTTTGGAGCAAAACCCGACTGTTTTTCTCTTCCAGTATACAAAAACTTCATTATCATTGCCGACGATATCTTCAAACAAATACGGCCCAATCGCTTAAAGATCACTTGAAATGTCATTCAATTGAAAAGCGTTTTGGAGATATGGAGTTACAGGGCTGTTAAGTTACAGAGATCTTCTCGGATTCTTTGTTCCACCCAGTGATTAAAAGTGCTGGTTAGCATAATTCGACTAGGCCGCTGGAACTGCAATTTAGAATAAAAATTTATCTTCACCAGTCGAACAGCAGACGACTCAAAAAGTCCACCTGTATTAAAAGCAAGCGAACCACCACGGATTCCATTAGACCCACTGCATCTAACTGACAATAAAACTAAATTTTCACTTTGCCTCTAACTGAAGCTTCCGCCACTCAACCACCCTAGTTGGGTTACACAAATTGTGTCGTAAAAATCGCGTCGCATGCATTATACAACACCCAACGCTCGGCTGACACTTAAACACGTCACTTAGAACAATAAAATGACAATTCGATGACATTCACGGATGCTGTTTGCCACTTTCGTGCCCATCCCCGCCGCCTTTATGATGGGTCTTACCCCATCCACGAGAATGCCACCAAAAAGATAATGTACGCCCATCTACCCTGTCATCCCTGTCGACGGGGACATTCTTTCCGGCCGTCCTTTTGCATTGAGCCTGGTTTTTGTGTTCCTGGTATTTTTTTTTTACAATTTGAAAGCATTTCGCTGTCTCTCGCTGATTCGACGTGGCAATAACCGTCTTTTACGCACCTACATGGAAAAAATCCGGTCGAATGTCCTTCCCATGCATGTTATGACACAGTCAGTGGAGGAAGAAAAATCCGAAGTGACTGCCAATTAATTTTGTTGAACCCATTCCACCCGGTGGATGGTGGTGTAGTAGTCACTTGGAAGCAATAAACAAAAATGTCATCACAAAGTGAAAATAAAAACGAAGTCCTTTTGGCCAAAACAAAAACAATCCTCCACCCACGAGCCACGGCCCACTGGCGGTGAGCAAACATATCACACAAGAACCTCTCACACAAGAACTTCTCACACAAGAACTTCTCACACACTTCGTCCAGTTTCATCTGTGAGTTTGTCAGGAGTTCGGGGGCCGGCTGAATACACTCGACTCTGCTCCACTTCACCAGCACCGGCTGGGGCTGTGGCATCCCTAATGAGAAATTAACAACTTAATTAATTTCATTGCAATATATCTTTTAAGGATGATCTTTATTAGGTCTTGTTTGGTCATTAGATTTATATGTACAGATGTGGGCAAGCGGGTGCGGGAGTCGGACGATGTACTCCAACCAACTTTTTCGTTTTTGTTTTCCGCTGTCGGTTGTGGTCGGACCTCGGTATGCTGTTTTTTTTTCCTTTGCCAGTGTGTAGTTTGTCGTCGATGATGATTGTGTGGCAGGGGGAGGGAGATGGGGAGAAACAAAAGAAAAGCTTTCCACACCTACAAGTTTAGCCATTCATTTAATCACTATAATCTCTCTGAATTGCGATACTGATTCAACACGTAAACACTGAGTTCATTTGGTGTAATCGGTGTGATGACGGAAGGATGGAGGTATGGTGCTAGAATTTGTTCAGTGCAATGTAGGCTCTACTTTTTATTTCAATTAGGTTTATGAGGTCCTATTCTCACCTACAAGCGATGACCCCCGGGCGTCTTGTTTATGTTTCAACTCTTTTAAAAAAAAGGAAAAGGACAATAACATCCTTCAATCCAAGTACATAGTAGGGGGAACTCTCAAGACAAAATCTGCCATGGTACCTCTAGTATAGGTACCGAGCGAACAAACTGCTGTATCGGATTTTTCTTAATCCAGACTTGTACGGATCTTTGGCTCTCCCATTGTCCTAGAGGTACAAACTAAGGACCTACATACATAGCTCCATTAGATTAGATTAGATTGCTGCAAATCAGCTTAAAGACTAGCAGAAGTTCTTGGGAGTCTGGTACAGTTTTGAGCAATTCCGCGCTAGAAATATTCACAGATGGATCCAAGGCAACGCGTAGTACGGGGGCTGGAGTCTTCTCCAGGGCACCTGTCTTAGCCATTACCACGCGACCCTATAGTGTGTTTCAAGCGGAAATTACGGCAGTCTGCGAAGCGATAGATTGTAGCGCTATCGTTCTATAGATAGATAGCCAGGCAGCTATTAATGCCTTGGAATCGCCGATAATACGATCAAGATTGGTAAAGCAATACCGCAGATCTCTCCACGGGATTGCAAACAGGTGCGACGTAACCCTGTTCTGGGTCCCAGGACACAACGACGTTTCAGGCAACTGCAGAGCGGACGAGCTGGTAAAAGGGGGTGCAGGACGACATCTCCCCGAAAAACTGGGGAAACCCCCTGCGCCTATCGAATCGATCAAGTTCCTCCTTGACACGGATGCCAAGAAACTGGCAAACCACAGGTGGAATAACATCAGTACTTGCCTCTTGTCAAAATAAATTTTCCCCAACCTGAATGTAAAGAAGACAGAGAGACTTATGTATATCCACAAACTGAAAACTGTCCTTACCGGACATTGCTTGATAGGCAGACATGCACTCAGACTGGCGGTCCCCTGCAATGATTTCTGTAAAAGCTGCAGAGACGAGGAGGAAGATAAAACTGCGACTCACCTACTATGTACATGTCCTGCTCTTGCAGGGGAAATACTTCTATCATGATCTTAACGATCTAGCTGAACTCGACATCCAAAAGATAAGAAACTTCTTCTCTGGGACGAAATGGTTCAAATCTTAGGGTTAACACCGTTACGGTTGCCCACCTTCGATGTACTTGTGCTACGTATTCTGGTTCCCTGGTGCCGGTAATCCGGTATTTTTACTGTGGTACCACAATGGGCCAATCTGGTCTAAGTGTGTCTGAGCGGGGACAGCCACCTAACCTAACCTAACTTAACTTAAAGACTCGAGAAATACAGATTTTACCGTAAACGCCAAAATGCCGTTGAACATCTTTCGTTGCTACATCTTCCGCAATTATAAGCGGTACCGCAACACTATTTTTCTGGTTGCGGATTCACCGTTTTAAGCATGCGGCTTGCAACCTTGCCATGGCGAGGTGGCTCAGAGGTATATCCATATGCTTTTTGTGAGTTGCAAGGTACTGGATATAAGCCATCTCTGCTGCATCGCAGTTGCTTATGACACATAACTAAATGCAACCCAACCTTTAGTTAGGGTGTCTTTCCTTTAATCGGTTAGCTTTTTTTTTTAAGGCAACGGTCCTATGGCTTATGGTTGTGACTTAGTCTCTCTAGTTGCGAGCCCCAGAAATCTGTACACCTCCACTTGCCATGTAAATGCCTTCAGATGGTAATGAGGTGTTCACTGGGAGTAAAACAAAACCATTCAGTATCAGCTATCATCACGGCACCGCAAGCTAAACTGTCACTCAAACAAACCTTCCTCGGGTTTTACCAAAACCCACTGAGAGGCCTCCACCATCTCATTGGGCTCAGCACTGAAATAAAAGCATCTCTAACATTCCCAAGCAGACCTGCTAAAAGTTCATCAACATCTTGAACAATAAGACAAGTCAAAAATTCTCGTGCTAAGCTCATTGAGAACTACTCACAAATTATCACTTCAAAAACCTGGACAAAAGTTTTTTTTAGAGAAAGAGAAATATTTTTCTTAGAAAAGTGGTGCTTCGACGCTCTGTCGCAAGAAAATCCTCGATCCTTAGAGCTCGAAAGCGTTTAGTCAAGAGAAGTTCAACTTTTTAAACTATCAATAGTCCTTGCTCTTTACTGTGATCTGGAAGGAGGGCAGTTTATACATAGTTTCTACTGACTTGCTTTTCCAATGAGCATTGATCTTTCTAAAAAAGAGTTTGACGTCTGGGATGAGGTAAGTAGGTAGAAGCAGCGGTGATCAAGCTGGGGTGCCTGAAACTCAATTCCCGTAGAAATTGCGAAAGGTTCACAGAAAGGTTTGAGTAATGTGTGGGGTCTAATTTTGGCGGAAGCCGGACATTTATAAACGAAGCCGTTGAGGGTTTCTGCAGAGTTCAAATATTCGTAGTAAAGGGGATGCAGTAAGTCATGAATGGTTGCCGACGGCCCAGTGACCCGTGCAGATTGCTATAAGCCGAGAGATGTCCCTTCGTCTCTGGTTCTAGTTTGACTTTTTCTTGATCATATCGTCTTAGAGATGATACAGCTCTGTAGTCCAACCCATTTTTGATTAGTCAAAGAAATAAACGAATGGTTTTTCCTCTACAGATTCAAGTAGAATGTGAACTCGTTCCACGAGAGACATGTCAAGGGTCGAACTTCTTAGCCAGTTCATCGGCCTCTTCGTTTGCCTATGCCTCTATGTAACATGACCAGGTTAAAATGACAGAGAGCCGGTTGACCGGATTTTGCGAGATCCTTCTGACATTGATTTACCAATTTGAAGGATTTGGTTACAGAGCCTGTGGCCTTAATTACTGGCTGTCCGTATATAGTCCAACATTTCGTTTTAAAGTTGGGTGGTTTTCGAAACATGTATTGAAATCGGAAAGATAGAACCACTTCATTATGAAGTTTCAAAGTCGGTTCATCTGTAAAAATTGAGATGTCAGAGTACGGTATCACCCCTCTGCTTTTCCATTTCGTCCTGATTGGAAACCGCGTTTTAAAAGTATCGAAAGTTTAGTATTGGAATGCAGTAGTCAGCTCTGTTTGTAACTATTTCCTGCGGTATCGTGTTTAGAATGTTGCTGTGGCCGTGTGTTATGGCAGTCCTGCATCCATATTCATTGATTCTGAATGAGTCGAGGGGAAAAAAGTGCAAGGCAAAAGTAAAAGCATTTTTTGGGCAGGAACCCCATGCTTGAGTGATGCCTATGCTTGTAGTTCTTTGCAATTTGCTTGGTTTAGTTATATTGTATGTTTTGGTCATCGCAAGTCACCAGACAAGTGACCCGTAAATGAGGGCGAAACGTTCTAATGGGGTATATGTCCTTAGAGTCATTTTCGTACGAACTCCTCACTTTGCCCATGGGATAAACTTGAGGTGCCTTCCTGCGCGGGGACCATGATAATCTTCTCTGTACCGTTCCATTTTTAGTACATGTTCTGCCGAAGCATGGACAGAACAACCATGGGTATAATCTACTTCTATGTCTGTGGGATATGGAGGATATCGAAGTGAAAGTATGAGGAGGATTCTGCGAAGCCTAGACGCCTCAGAGTTTTTTAAAACTTTATCCGGAGGAATTTCCAAGCGACTTCCATATGATCTATAGAAAATTAGGGTGGGCAGTGGATCAAATTCGACGATATCAATCCTTCCTGGAGTCTAAATCGACTTAAGGTGGCGCTACAGTCCGGTGTGGACCTGCGCCTCCAGTTTCGCACGCCAAATTGGTTAAAGTCCTCTTCCATTCGCGTACGCCACCTGAGTCGCGGTATTTCTCCTCTGCACCGTCATTTGGTTTGGATTCGAAGATTTTCCGGGCCGGAGCATTGGTGTCCATCCGATATATATGACTAAGTCGATGTTGCTGTACAGCCCGTACAGTTCGTCGTTGTATCTCCTCCTCCACTCGCCGTCCGAAAATCACTCGAAGCATTTTCCTCCCGAGCAACCTCATCCGCTTTTAACAGAGTCCATGCCTCTGCGCGGTAGAGCAGGTCTGGGACTATAAGGGTCACCTTAGTTGTTCGAGAGAGGGCTTTGCTACTCAATTGCCTTCTTAGTCCAAAGAAACAGCTATTTTCAAGAGTTATTCTTCGTTTGATCTCAGCACTGGTGTCATTTTTGAATTTATAGCGGAGACTAGGTAGACTATTCCCACCTACATATAAACATTTCCAGTTATAAATTGGAAGTTAAAGATTTACTATTATAACCTGCAGGTTCGTCATTTATAACGAACCTGCAGGTGCTTCCAGTGCAAAAATTATAGATATCCTTTCCCGCCAAACACCATGTGGTTTCCTTTTTCTTGCATTTATGTATTTACAATCACAAAAACGTGAAAACATCTTGAAGGAAATTCTTCCGCCTTGCGTTAATCCTTAGCAGTTGCTGCATGCAAAATGTATGCAAAAAATAAATTGAAGTTCATTATGCATTTCAAAGGGAGAGAACGTATCCTTTATTGCATCTGACAGGATATTTGCATTTACCTTTGATTCCTCATCCCTTTCACAGGCCTGTGGAACGAATTTATTTTGTAGAAAATTATGGGTTGGCAAGCCGGTTACCCTTGAAAATATCAACAAATGCATTTAATTTAATTACATATTCATACGTATGTATGTGTGCATGCAGTATGGGAAAAAATAGAACATCGTCCTTGTCCTGACTAATTGAACTGCATAATCAGTCAATTTTGGGACGATTACACATCGAGTCTACTCGATTCTGTTTCACAACCTGTGCTCCTCATTACACTTTGTTACGTCTGCGGCATTATATCGCAGTATCTGTCCTTAAATCATCGTCCTGATTGCCCAATTGGTTGTCAAAGGATAAATGAGTAACTAAATACCTCAAAAAAAAAACCCATTTTCTTATGCCAACCAAGAGGAGACGAAGATTGATTTCAGGATTTGCTTGTTTGTCTCACTGCATTATGCAACCAACTGTTGGCATATGCCAAAAAAGGATCATTTAAGGATTATTTAATGCCACGCATTTCTCGTGCGCATTGTTGATAAAATCAGATCCTGCAATTGCTCATCTGCTCCGAGCATGGGCATCATGTAACGTCATTTCTTTTGCAATTGTACATAACTGCAAGTCCTTTCTTGATTTTTTGTTGTGCTCCTTTTTCACGCAGGTGGTACCGTAGGAATAGGGATCTTATTCTCTGGTAATTTGAGCATATCCCTATACCGGTGCACAACGGCGCGGTACGTCATCGTATTCAAATGAAATTCTGATTAAGAAGGAGTGAATATCCTTCTCAGCAAAAAGGATAATTAAAGGAGTTTTAAGCAAAAAAATAAAAAAAATTACACAAGCAAATGCAAAAATATGAATAAAAGGTTAAAAGTCACTACGAATGCTAATGAGTTTTCTTCTGAACCGACAAACCAGGACGAACGGAGTCTGCTGAGCTCGAATACTTCATAAAAGGGGCGAAAACTCCTTCGTAGAATTTCATAATTGAGTTAAATCGCTGTACAAAGTTAGTTAGGAGCCCAAACGAACAACGTGCGAAGGTCCTGTGGAAGAAAAATTGAATTTATGGAGAAGAAAAACGCAATTAAAATTTATTCCACCTCTTGGGCGTTTTGTATTTTGTCCAAGGATCACATTAAGGAGTTAATTTTCATTTTTCTTTGCAATTACATGTTTGTTTCTCTGTTCACAATTGGAGTTTTTACTGTTGTTGTCGGTAATTGCCGTAATGGTCGTGATATCCGCGTGCAATTATGTATTCATGGCGACGTTAGGGTTAAGCCACAGAAAGGATACGTACACATGTTCGGGTTATTATTGGTTGACGTGTGCGTTGACATGTGATTTGACCATTTAGATGTTGTCTCTGTGCAAATATCATAAGTTTGGGAAATTAGGTGGAAACGGACAAACTTTTATGGTGAACAGCAGGAAAGGCTTTTTGTTGTATTACAGTTAATTGCAGCTTGGGCTAATTTAATTGAGGGCTAAGCATTTGTTATAATGAAATAGGCACGTGTAAGGACCAGTATTTGTATGTAAGAACCGAACGGCGGATTATTTTGATTTAAGTTGCACTTTTACAAGTTCTTAGGTGTTATTTTGTAAGTTTGGAGTGGCCCTCAATGTTCACTTATACCAAAGGTAGGTCTACTGTTATACCACTTTGACTGCTAGGGTTTACCCTGAGTCTGCTTCTAAAACTCTTCATATTTTATAAAGACACAGTTCCGCTCGACTCTACTGACAGTGTTCAGATCATTTTGATCGTTGAGGAGGTATTCTCCTACTGTCGCTTATCTATTGGACTATGAAATCCTCCTATTCCTGAATTCTGCGGAGTCCTGTAACGATGTTTGTTAGTTTTGAAAGGTTAACTCTTCTTATAGATAGAAGATAGGGCAAAATGGATGTAACAATCGGTGCAGACTTTGACAGAGCACCGATGTTAAAACGCTGCCTTGTCTGGCAAATTCTATGACCTCATTCCGAAATGTGTTACAGTGGCTACGGAGAACGAAGAAGTGGTAAAAGTCGAACACTTTTGAGTAGACACCGTCAACGATTCTCTCGGTTGTATTAGAGCCGTCTGTAAAATTGAGATGAATGAATTAGAAAAGATTTCGTACAGACTCCAGCCTCTGTCGGTTTTAGTGGACATCATATTAGTTGAGTTGGGAGTTGCTTGCTACGTACCATAAATATCTCTTGTTAATGAAATGTTAAGCCACAAATTAAGCCTTTTCCGTTAGTGTTACGTTGGTTTTATTTTCTAAAACTGGCCACCAAACTGATATGCCATGATGAGGATCGACCTAACTATATCAGTGCGCAAAATTGCTCCATATATAACATCAGGCCTTTTTGCACGAGTAAAGTGTTACTAGTTGCATCGTGGCTCAAGTTCGATCCTTCGCAGGGACAACTTTCGAGAGTATAAATTGTTATGAAGAAGCTTTTCAAATCGTCTTTCGATTTCGGCAATAAATTGTATGTTCTTTCAATTCGTGCGATATGTAACACTCATCCTCATCATTTTCAATGACACGCTTATCCACTATGAGCGTCGCGGGGTTAGTTTGCTAAAGTGGACTCTCCACATCTCCCGATCTTCTGCCATCGACTCTAAATCATCAGGGGCTATCCTCATACGGGAAGTGGTGAGATTTCGGACTAAGTCTAACCATCTCATCCTACTCAAGGCACTCCTACCTGATGGCACGGATTCCATGGCACGTCTTGGACACCGAGTTAGGAACATGCGCTGAACGTGCTCAAACCATTGAAGTATGACCTATGCCAAGTTTAGCCCTCCTGATAACAGATTGACCAAGCTGTCTCAAAATTGCTCCCGCCAGACCAATCCTACAGGATAACTCAGCATCATTCAACTCCTTCCATCATTCGTGAATAAGACCCCGAGAGACTTAAACTTTTACACCTGTTTTAAGGGCATTGAACAGGCATTCGGGAAATTACCATTACCTGTGATTTGTTCAGGTTTACCTCCATCCCAGTTTCATCACAGACAGCGACGAACCTATCTAGAGCGCGGAAAAGTTCGGTCTGGTGTGGACGTTAAGATGACCAAGTCATCAGCGAAAAGCAGATGACTTATCCTTAGGTTTTCCAATTCGATCCGTTCCTCGCCCATGGCTACTCGATAACATCCGATCGATATACACAATGAAAAGGAGAGGTGACAAAACGTATCTTTGGCGAAGTCCAACGCCTACAGCAAAAGGTGTCGATATAACGCCTTTCACCCTAACGCAGTTCTTACAGCCTGTGTATATAGATTGAATGGTCCTCAGAAGAGAACGGTCAATCTCATACTCCTGTAATACACTCCAGAATTTACCTCGAGGAACCCGATCATATGCTTTCTCCAAATCCACAAAGCAACTGTAAATAGGTTTGGCATACTCCCAGGCCTTCTAAAGTACCATTCTGAGAGTAAATAGCTGGTTGTAACACGTACAACATAAATGGTTACAAACAGCTAGGCCTTCACCTATCCCAGAGATATGTTTGTATGTACGTACATACATATAGGCTCGCTTTTCCCCTCACCTCACACTCCATCAGCTGGCCACCGAACAGGGGTTGTCAAGAGTTCACGATCGTTGTTCTCCATGTTTTCCGGGTGTTCAGTGGTGCTCATGTGTGTGTTATGATAGTGGATGCCTGTCAGGGCGATCGTCTACCAGATTCGAACAATTTGAGCGACATGTCCAGGCAAGAAACTCGTGCTCGTTCTAGCACAGGTGCGACAATGTAAAATTGTACATCTTCAGGCGGGTTTCCATTGTCTAGTTGGCGATCAGGAAAGCCTGCCTCCGGTGGGAAGATGAGTAGCAAACTCCTCTGGTGAGTATTGCCAGACTTCTTCCAAGGTTTAGGCCGACATATGTTTAGTCAAAATTTATTTTTCAATATTCTGCATTTAAAAATTCTGTAAATAGAAAACTCTGCATGTTCAAATTCTGCTTTTGTAAGAAAGCAGCAGTGCAGTGCAGGCATTTGGACCACAATAAATGACCCCAACACATTTGTAATCATACAGAAAATATCAATATGTACTTGTACATACATACTTACTAACTTAAGGTGGCGCTACAGACCGGGGTGGACCTGGACCTTAACTAACAAGAGTCTCCAACCAGCTTAATCTTTAGCCAGCTGCCTCCAGTTTCGCATGCCAAGTTGGTTAAGGTCCCCTTCCACTTGCGTTTCCCACCTGAGTCGCGGTATTCCTCTACTGCGCCGTCCCTCGGGTGTGGATTAGAAGATTTTCAGATTTTCATTTTCAGTCCATGTCGCTGTACAGCACGTACATTTCGCCGTTGTATCTCCTCCTCCACTCACCGTATATGCAGACGGGATCGAAAATCACCCGAAGAATTTCTCTCTCGAAAACGCCAAGAGCAACTTCATCCGCTTTAGACATAGTCCATGCCTCTGCGCCGTAGAGTAGGACTGGGATTATTAATGTCTTATAAAGGGCACTTTAGTCGTTCGAGAGAGGGCTTTGCTTCTCAATTGCTATCTTGGCCCAAAGAAACAGCGATTGGCAAGAGTTATTCTTAGTTTAATCTTAGCGCTGCTGTCGTTGTCTAAATTTGTAGCGGAGCCTAGGTAGACAAAGTCTTTAACTATATTTAAGTTATACATGTCTACAGGGACGTTCTGTTGGGATTGAGTGCCCTTTCTTGTTGACAGCATATACTTGGTCTTGCCCTTATTGACCTCTAAACCCATCTTAGCCGCCTTCATCTGAATACTCACGAAAGTTCCAGTGATATCACGCTGCGTTCTTCCGATTATGTTAATATCGTCGGCGTACCCGAGTGTTGGCGCGTCAGTTTAGCTATGAACGATGAACGATGTTGAAGAAGTCGCATGGCAGCGCGTCGCATTGTCCTTTTTTGACATCAAAGGTCTTTTCGAGGTCTTGACCCACCTTGATGGAGCAATGTGTCTTCTTTATCGTCACACAAACGGACGAGTTTGGCAGGTATGCCAAAACTAGACATGGCTCTGTATAAATCGTCTCTATAGATGCTGTCATACGCGGCCTTAAAATCGATGAAAAGCTGGTGGGCATCGATTTGAAGTTCCTGGGTTTTCTCCAAGTGCCACAGTGTGAGTATTTGGTTGATGGTGAACTTGACTGACCAAGTTGTTGACGAACGGCTTCAGCTCCATCAACTTGGTTGGACTTAAGCTTAGATATGGCTATCTTCCCTTCGTATCTTTGATCGCGCTCTTCTCATGCCCCTTTTTTTTCCTGAGAAGTCAATGTTTCTCTCACCTCTTCTGCTCCTAAAGCAAGAGCTTGCCGACCCTCGTCATCAAACCAGCGGTTTCGTTCCGGTGGCCGAGTGGCATCTCTGATGGCTTTTTGGCAATGTTAACACTAGTCTTCAAGACTTGATGCTCACGGGAGACTCGATCGAAAGAGGATCCGGTGATCTCTTTCGATTGTACCCGTCCGACGTCGAACTTTCTCACAGTATTTCCTTGCCTTGGCGGTGTTCGGGGTATCGGCAACTATCTTGGCTACAAGAAGGTAGAAGTAATACTGGAGAAGTGATCTGGAGATATCCATGTTCCTTTGTGAATATCGAGATGCAGGAAGCGCGTACTAGCCACGACAACATTTCGCCCGCAGCAAAGTCGATCAGCATTAAATCCCTTATCGGAGGTGGTGTCGTCGTTTTACATTTTTCTAGTGGGGTAAAAAGGGTTTCAGTCCTAAGCAGGTACTATTTCGTCATTATTGCAAACTTTAAAAATGAATTAATCTTAGCGAACTGAAATGCATTCTTATATTACAGTGCCAAAGAGTATAACGTCACAAGCAGGATACCATTAAGCTCAGTCCTATGACAGCTGTTATGGAACATTATGTTATGTGTGAAGGCAATCTTCAACTATTCATACCAAAATGCTTCTGAAATTATAAAATCGAATGGTTATCTTCAATGGAAGAGTGTTCAACGTCGACTTAAGTCAGTAGGTTTAACAGTAGCCAAACACAAAATAGAAGCGTTGTTGATCTGTAACAAAAAACAGATTTCCTTTAATCCTGCAAGTACTTTGGTGTTGTAATCCTTCGTTCGAGTGACCGAATCTCACAGGGTACACTCGATGACTACATTGAAACGATTTAGCGACTACTCGCCGTGAGTATATACATATGTATATTGCATTTTGTAGAACTTCTGGAAATGCACCTAGGAATGCTGTGAATTGATCTATGTAGGATTGTTATCCTCAAGAGAGAAACAGAAAGAATGAATACCTGACGAAAATAGCAACTACTTTGGAAATCATCGGTTCTATCATAATTCTGCAAAATCGTGTGAGTTTAGCAGGATGACAAAGGTTTTCATGCTCCATCTCTGTATGTACATAGGAACATGCTGTCGTGGGAGGTTCTCAAGTCAATGAAAGATAATGGATATCAATTTAAAATGGCTAGGGTTTCTCCAAGAACTGGCAATAAGTTGCTGCATGCTCCTTACCTAGTCATTCCCTACTGCTTGCGCACTAATTAGTTATCACGAAGATAACTAATCACTTTGGGATGAAAGTAAAGCTGATCTAAGAGAAACATGTTTCGTTCCGAGATTTTTAAAAATGTTTATACCTAGCTTTCTTCTCTATCATTTTCTTGAAAAGCAGCTCAACAGTTCCAACCCTTCTAACAAGTGGAAAGCAAAACTCCGATTAACCCTTTTGTTTCAACACGTCCACCATCTTTATAAATCCACCAACCACAACTCGGCGATGGTTGCTGGTCAAAGACCATAACCCTTTCGTAAAACCCATACAAATGCACTTTCCACACAAACTTCCATTATACCTGCCCAGCGATGCTAATTCTGAACCATAAATACTCATTTCCCGTGGACCTTCCTTTGACCTGAGCTATAAAAATGGCAGTGTCACCAGTTACCACACAGCCCTTTTATTTTTTTTTTACTGTGTAATAACCCCAAAATAGATAGATGACATTGCTCAGGAGAGAAGATATGCCAGAACTTGCGTCGCAAGGGAGGAACACCAAATGAATTTAGCTGAGCTTAGGGAAAAACGTGCGCCGCCGTGTTCTCTTCAATCTCTCACCGTCGTCGCCGCGTCGTCGTTGGTCTCGTTGCTCTCTGAATCAAAGGACATTAAAATAATTTTTCACTGACACCCTTCCACCCTTAACGATGATGGGTTCTTCGCTGTGTTTTTTCCTTTTCCTAATTTGCATACTAAACTCTGCCAGGACTACAAGGACTAACCCTCCATTCTCTGTCTTGCTTACACTCAGCTATTCGTACTTCATCCCCTTTGGTTTCATTATTTAAATTTGCTTTCGGTATTAATTTACCACCACACGTATACACACAGCACAACGCTTCTCTGGTTTTAATTCATTCATAGACACGAACTAAGACGACGACAAAGACCAAGAAAGCGAATACCATAGAGAAGGAGCTGAAATTCCACTCTTGTGCGACCACCCGCCCCCGTAACGAACCCTTTATCCCCTCCAATTGTACCCTCATTCGGGTTGATGTTTTCTCATCAACATTAAAAAAAAAGGAAGAAGAACACGCGGGAGGAAATTCCAAACCGTTGAAGGAGGCTGTTGAGAAATGACGGTAATGGATGGGGGTTGATAGAAATAAAGGATACCCGGCGAGAGAGGGCAGGGGAGGAGATGGAGCAAGATGCCTGACGTGGTAGAAAGGACGCTGAAAAACGCTGAATAAAACTGAATTTGGAGTAATGACGAACCGAATTTATTCAAGTTTGTGAAGCGAACGTTCTAGAGCAGACGAAAATCTGTAAAAAATGTCAAAAGCAGCTCAACTGTGTCCGTGAGCTTTAACCAACTTCTATGCAATTATTTTACAAAAAAGGATTAGTAAAGAGTATAATATGGCGCATCGATATGTAACACAGAGACAAAAGCAACTCCATATATTGTGAAAGATAAGAAAACCTGTTCATGCTAAAGGTTATAAAAAAGTTTTAACACGTTGAGTGCCAGATGAGACCAACGTGGCTTCACATTAGGTTCATATTCATTTAGCTTGGCCTGTGGGACTGGATTTTCGGATTGCAGTGTGGCACTCAACGTGTTAAATGATGACAAGTCCACACCTTAACGTAGGTGCCTCAACCAAAAAGCTTCTCCAGTTGAAGAAGAAGAAGAAAACCTCGTAGTAGAGTCACAGTCGGTGCTGAGAATTTGGAAAAACTATTTCTGCAGACTGTATAACGGCGACGAAGGCCAACATCCCGCTGTCAGGCAGAACGGACCATTCAACCTAGACGATGATAGCCAAAATTTCCGTCCACCTGACCAAAACGAAGTGCGGAAAGCAATATCTAAACTAAAATCCAACAAGGCTGCTGGACCCGACGGCCTTCCGGCCGAGGTATTTAAAGCAGCTGGAAATGACCTGGTAGAGAGCGTACACCAACTCATTTCTAAGATTTGGTCAGATGAGTGTATGCGCGATGAATGGAATCTCAGCATCGTTTGCCCGATCCACAAAAAAGGAGACCCCCTCAACTGCGCCAACTACAGGGGTATCAGCCTCCTCAACATCGCGTACAAGATTTTATCTGCCATACTGTGTGAACGCCTGAAACCTTTGTTCAACAACCTGATTGGCCCCTATCAGTGCGGTTTTAGGCCAGGAAAGTCCACAATTGACCAAATTTTCACACTTCGGCAGATCCTGGAAAAAACCCAAGAAGTCCAAATCGATACCCATCACCTCTTCATCGATTTTAAGGCCGCCTATGACAGCATTTATAGAGACGAGCTGTATAGAGCCATGTCTAGTTTTGGCATCCCTGCTAAACTCGTCCGTCTGTGCAGGATGACGATGGAGAATTCTCGCTGCTCCATCAAGATCGGTAACGATCTTAGCGAAGCTTTTGATGTCCAAAAAGGTTTTAGATAAGGAGACGCGCTGTCATGTGACTTTTTCAACGTCATACTTGAACGAATTGTGCGAAACTCTCAAGCCAACACCGGAGGCACAATCTTTCATAAATCTGTCCAACTGCTTGCGTACGCTGACGATATTGACATTATAGGCAGAACGCAGCGAGCTGTCACCGGTGCTTTCGCGAGTATAGAGACAGAAGCGGCCAAAATGGGTTTAACGGTAAACGCGGGCAAAACTAAGTATTTGCTGTCAACAAGAAGGGACACCCAACACCGACGAATTGGACAGAACGTCACAGTTGATAGCTATAACTTCGAGGTAGTAAGGGACTTTGTCTACCTTGGCTCTGCTATTACCTCCGATAATGACACCACGTCGGAAATCAAACGAAGAATAACTCTTGCCAATCGCTGTTTCTTCGGGCTAAGAAGGCAATTGAGTAGTAAGGCCCTATCCCGAAGAACTAAGGAGACTCTGTATAAGACCTTAATCATCCCAGTCCTGCTTTATGGCGCTGAAGCATGGACACTGTCGAAAGCGGATGAAAATATCCTTGGTTGCTTCGAGCGAAAAATTCTTCGGAAGATATTCGGTCCCGTATGCGTTGACGGGCTTTGGAGGAGAAGATTTAACCACGAACTATACGAGCTGTACAGCGACATCGCCCTGGTCAAGAAGATACGTATCCATCGGCTAAGGTGGCTGGGGCATGTAGAGCGAATGGACACCACCGCTCCGGCACGCAGAGTCTTCGAATCCAACCCGGAGGGACAACGCAGTAGAGGAAGACCTCGCCTAAGGTGGCGCGCACAAGTAGAAGGGGACCTCAACCAACTTGGCGTGCGCAACTGGAGGCAGTTAGCTAATGACCGGGCTAACTGGAGAGGCTTGTTGGTTGAGGCCCAGGTTCACCCCGAACTGTAGCGCCACCAAAGTAAGTAAGTAGTTTGTGTGGATGCAAGCATTAGGAATGGAACCAAAAGATACAAAAATTTCACGTCCAATTTAAGAACACATCGCGAGATGAGCTTTCGTTCTAAGTACCAAAAGTAAAACAAGAGCAGATGTCAAAATGCCTAATGGAGAGAACGGTGATGTGTTGTGTGTATGTTTTACTGGGCAGTTACAGGATGAGAATGAAGATTATGTCAAATAGGAAGATAAAAAATCACTAAAATAAGACCAATCTCCCAAATGAAATTTAACGAGAGGAAAGCCCGGGATATGTCGGATCAGTTTGCTATTGACACCCGTACGGAGAGACTCGGTGTTGCTCGAAACAACTACTGTAGGAGCTGCAATGATGACTAAGAAGCTGAATTCGTCCATTACCTTCTATGTGAATACTCCTCTAGAGCTAAGGGAAGTAAAATGGTTAGTTGGGTGGCAGTACCAACCTTCAAACACAAAACACTGTACTACTCTACGTTGTAAAACCATCTGGAAATCCAAGGGAGTGGGAGTAAGATTTCTGTTTTTATGAACAGATGCCTAATTTCCTGGCACCATGAACACAGATTTTTGACAATCAAATTTTGGATTAGAGTGCGACGCGTAACCATTATATAGTGTTACATCCCAACCGAGCCTTTGTCTGACGGTGAGAAATACAATGAGAGACTTGACAATAGCGGCTTAGACATATTAAGAATCACGAACTAGGTTACCGCAATGAGGATTTTGTGGATTTCAGTCACACCAACTGCCTCACTCTATGCAACACCATGCCTAAGGACAATAACTGCCACAAAGTCAAGTGTAGACTTTGTGGCAGTTAGATTTCGGAAGATACCTAGAGAAGGTTCGATAAACAAAAACCGAAGACGCTTGCAGTTCAACTACTCTAGCAAAAGTAAGAAGCAAGCTATAGTCCTTATATCCTATGAAGATAAGAAAAGTGCACCATAGCGTTCGACGAAACAACCACAGTTACACCAATGCACTGCCACTTAAGCAGAAGACGCAGCAAACAAGTAGCAAAACCGTATACATAATCACAAAATAGCTTATGAGTGGTCAAAGATTCAGCTAACACTCGGTGAAAGGCTTAGATAGTTCTCTGCTAACATCTGATGAGAGCCACCTCAGCGGCGAAAGGCGAATTTTGCTACAGATTTGAACCTCGTATTCGCCAGCAGTTTTGGTCGCCCTGGCTCAGTGATTAGTGCGTTAGTCTGCTGTGCGGTTTACGGAAGTTCAAGCCCCAGCAATATCCACCGAACATTTTTCACTGTACCGCCGCTTGTCAGGGAATGACAAACCTCTAAAGAAGGAAGAGGCTTCTAAATTCGCTGTTTGGAGTTGGCAATCAATTCGAGGAAGATATGCAAATTATTGGGAGTCCATGCAACTGCTATTTATTTATCATATTTTATTGTTGATTCTCTTTTCTGAATCGTTGTTTACAGATCAATCGTTCTTTGACGATGCGAAGTAACTCCTTGCTCCACAGTCATTCCGGAGAGTAATGTTCAAAACCAAAGACTGCCGTTTATATGCCAATAAGTTTTCTCCAGTTTTTTTGAATGAGAGATAGCAAGATGCCGCTAATTTTTTACAGACATTCGAGGGCATTCGTTTAGTTTGCCTGCATTCTGGAGAGCCATGTCACAAGCAATTGTGTTTGAAGGAAACCCAATCGTCATTGGAGGCTTTGACCGAGGACGCGGGGAGACCTAACGCAGATTCAGGTCCTGAGAAAACATCCTCTGAGCCTTGTATAGCAATCTCATCGGAGATCTCATTTAAAGAGATTCCAATGTCACCTGGGACCCAGACAAGAATGAATGAGTTCAGTCTTGCGACCAAATTCGGAAAGTTCTTGTTGGGCTACGCCTTAAGGGTAGTCTTGCTATCGCTACACACACGGATTTTCCGACCACTCGACCTATTCTGTCTGATATATTAACTACAGCCCAGTCCAGCCGCAGACTCAAGCCGAAGCCAGTCCTGAACGCGAGGAAAGTCAACCTTAAATTTGCACAGCAGCCGAAGTTCTGGTGTCATTGCATATCCATGAAACCAAAGACGATAGATTGCTTTTATACTTCAGACCCTGACATGTGTACATATGTAAGTATCAAGAGGATGTAAATCTAGCAGAGTATCCAGAGCAACGCCAGGCGTAGTCGGAAAAGCTAGGTGCAGCCGTTTTTTTAGAATTTAGTGCAGAAAGTAGTCACACACTTACGCGAAAGCTCTCTTATCCAAACCAAATCAAAGCAGAATGTTTGCCTGAGCATAAGTTCTGTTAATAAATTGCGGGTTCCAATTTTCAGCGCGCTTTTCACAACTTTAATTGCCTTATAGCCTTTTACAATTTCGTTCCAAAGTTGTTTATCTTATTCACCCGAAATTTTAAATTCAAAACCTATGCCAGAAGGACTTCATTACCGTCACACAAATTTCCATAGATCTAGGTTTCATATTCCCTAATGAATTCTTCGTTACAAGGCAGCAATCATATCATAGCATGGTGCCACATTTCGAGGCATTGTAATGCAAATAAATCCAACGCAAGGACGATTGCACCTTTCTAAAAAATCAGAATGCAATTTCAATTCCCCACTTTTTTATACACCAGTATTTTTTTAAGCCTAACACGCGTCACTATATGGGTTGATTTTTATTTTTGTCATTCAAATTTTGTAATATTAAACCCTTTCCGCCGACAGAAAAAAAACAGTTCAAACATCTTCCTGAATCTGATTAAAAAAAAAGAATTTGCATTGCTCACCCTAGCCGCCATGAAAAAAAAAATCCTGAGGGTGACGTTGTGGCGCGTGTGCATTATAATTACCCCTCAGAATGAAATTAGAATAAAAAAAATCCTGAGAAACCCTTTACCCTGACACAAATGTCACCCCAGAGATTTCTGGTGGCTGGGTTCGTTTTTTTTTTACAAATAAATTTCCCTGGTGAAGGGTTAACAGATGCAAGTTTTTTTTTCTTTATCGCAAGCCAGTTTTTTTTATAAAAAGTTTCTCTTTTTTAATCAGTAATCTGATGACGTGTTTTTTAATAATTTAATTATTCTAATTAAGTTTTTTTTGGACTTTTAAAGTGCCGATGTTTCCGTGTTCTAATGAATTTTCACTGTAAGGGTGATGTTTTTTTTTTTTTGAGAGAGCTTGCTTAAGGTGTGGAAGGACTTTTTTTTAGAATAGGTTTTAAACGAGGTTATAGCGAGTTATATTTGCTTTTTTTTTTTGAGGAAATTTAAGACCATGCAGCTGCATGGCTGGGTGGAAAGTCAAGTGGGGACTTAAATGGATTTGGGTTATGGATGGTATTTGTGGGGGGTGATAAATCGGTGTGAGGGCTCATTAGAGAAGGGATGAAGGTGGTTATGTTGAAGTCGTTTGAAAAAAAAAAAATGGGCAATTCTTTCTTTATTCGTTGTTCGCACTGAAGTCGGAAAAACGAGACTACGTTTGTTATTAATGGTAGCTGTAAAATTGGGGGACCAGGGCATTAGGTAAAATTAAAATTAAGTAAATAAAGTGACTCTGCTACTGTTCCTTACAGATGGAGCCATCTACAAAACGATTGGCATAAAAACCATTCTAGATTCAGAGTAATAGAATCAAGTTATGTATTATATCCTTAGAATGATGAAGAGGAGTTACTGTTTGACCAGATTGATTGGCTGGTTTTGTGGGTGTCCTAAAGACTTACTTATACCCCAAGCGGGTCCGTTGTAGACATTAAAAGTATACTCATGGGAGTGATAGGATTGGCTAATCTGGAAACCACCCAGAAAGAGATAGAAATCTCAGGAGTTTCCTAAAATCAGCGATATGAAGCTCCTCCAGCCCATGGAAGAAGCTACCGGAAACGATTCGTATTTCCCTTCGACTAAGTTGTATGAGATTTTTAGAATTATTTTTATCGAAGGCTGGCCATAGTGATCTAGCGATTGCACATGTGTCCATATGATACCATCGCTTATTAGCCCTGATCATGGTTTTCTCATCTATTTCCCCCGTAAAGAGAGTCTTTGCTACCGGAAGGATATATGCGTATGCTAGTTCTGCACTCCTTTCGACAAGTTCGTCCGCCCTCTTATTATCTGATATATCTTGGCCCGTTGAGAGTTTGTCTGCAGAACTTTACGAGCTTCGACTTTGTCGATGCTAACTGCAAAACCTTAATAGCCGCCTGGCTGTCATCATAGATCGTAACAATTTCTCTGACAATATTGTTATTTTTATAAGATTTGCGGCCTGTGGAATGGCAGTTATCTCGGCTTGAAAAGTGTCAAAGGATTGGTTTACCCCTCTGGATACATAGAAGGTACCAGCACCAGTACCAGCGTTCATTTTGGATCCGTCGGTGTAGGAGGCTAGCTCTTCTTAGTGCATGCTATACCATATCCCAATCCTTTCTTCTTGGTATTTTGGTGTCAAATCTCCTATCGAAGTTTGAGGTTGGAATGATGTAGTCGGTGTCTAAGTTCTCCTTCGTGGTAGTCCATCGGGTTAGAACGGAAACGTGACCATAGGTGCTACCTACTTCCCTTTGTCTGAGTGATGTTTTTGTCGCTCTACTACCATAGTGGATGTCCACTGGAACTAGGTTCAGCATTGTTTCAAGTGCCGCTGTGGGTGTTGATTTTATCGATACTGTTATCCCTATGCAGCCTGCTCTTTGAATCGTGGTTACACTTGTAAGATTGCATTTCTTCTGAAGTACCTTCCATCAAACAATTGAACTGTATGTTAGGATGGGTTGTACCACAGCAGTGTATAGCCAGGGTACCACTTTCGGCTTAAAGCCCCATGTGTTACCGAACATCTTTTTACATGCTTGGTTAAAGGTACGTTTAACCAAGAAGACATTGCATTGCATTGTTGTTATCTTACACAAGTGCACTATTTTTCTTTCTTATTCTGATGGCGTTACAGTTCGGGGTAAACAAGGGCATCAACAAAAAAAAGCTCTCTCAGCTGTTGCATACGGCGAGTTGGGCGAGGTCGTTCCCTTCTTCACCATGTCATTGACGATGAGATCGTGCTTATATACATAGTCTGTCAAGGGAGAATTCAAAGATTGTGTTCATTCGGTCTACATGACCCAGTCAACGTCGGAGCAGATGGAACGAATGGAACATAGAATTATCCTTCGAATAATCCAAGTACACTTTTATTTCTATTTTAACAAATGATGCCAAATTTTCAATCATCGAGCCCACTTTCGTCAGAAAATGTCGTGCGTGTAAGTTGGTGCATGTAACATACCAATTCATCCCATGCAGCCTTGATTAGCTCAGTTTGAAGGTCATCTGTTCCTGCGATCTCACATAATTACAATCTGCTCTTAAGTAATCAGACACACATATGTATGTATGCACACATATTGCTTAAAAAACTGGGACTGGAATACAAAATATAGGGGACAGCTTAGGTTGGGTTAGGTTGAAGTGGCTGCCAGCTAAAGTCAACACACTTAGACCCATGAGGGGTCCGTTGTGATACCACCAGGATCTCGAAAAGGTCTCCTGCCTACTCATTGAAACCAATTGGAGCTTCTTATGAAGCTTAGAAAGCTACTGACATCAATGTTAATTAGGTCGCCTAAGTTTGTAAAGAAGAAAGCTCCCAAGTGGAGTTTCCTTTTGCGGGAGAGAGCTGTAGAGGTGCAAAGAAGATGGAGAATGATCTCCTCCTCCTCCTCGTCCGTACAGCTTCTGCAGAAGTCATTTGCATAAATGCCGAGCCTAGTGGCATCGGTGTCGGTGTATTTTTAGAAGACCTGCACCACTCTGCCAGTCTCCCCAACCACTGTAGTGTCTTCCAAGCCGAAGTCACAGCTATAAATCAAGCCGCCGCTTGGCTGAAGGCCAAGACCACGGATATGCGGCTGACAAATTCGATGGACTAGGTTCTCAATGTACGAAGGGCAGGAAACTAGGCCAAGTCAAAGCGCCTATGTCGTTTGTTTAACATTTGGCTCACACCGACGGTCTGTCGAAAGCAAATCCTAGATGGCAACACCTCGACTAGGTATTGCAACAATGCCAGGCTGATCTGGCTTGTCCTGGATCTGAAAAGATCAAAAGCATTAATACGACTTAAAAGAGAACAAATTTCAAAACTAATCAACGTCCTCATGGGGCACTGCATCCTAGGCAGGCATGCTCAATGCCTGGGGATAGCATGTAACAATTTCTGCAGGAGCTGTAGAGACGAAAAGGAGGATGAGTCCACGAAAAGGAGGATGAGTCCATTGCACACTTCCTCTGCACGAGTCCTGCACTGGCCCACATCAGGAAAGGTGTTACGAAATCTAAAAGTTTTCAGGAGTAAGCGGTGGTATCACAATGGACCTACCGCTGTCAGGTAGAATGAACCATTCAATCTGGACGACGAAGACCAACAATTCAGTCCACCCGACCTGAACGAAGTGAAGATAGCCATATCTAATCTTAAATCCAACAAAGCTGCTGGAACTGATGGCCTAGCTGCGCGCTGTTCAAGGCGGCAGGCGATGAAATGGAAAGTCCACCATCGACCAAATATTCACACATTGGCAGATCTTGAAAAAAAACCCAGGAACTTCAAATCGATAACCACCACCTTTTCATCGATTTTAAGGCCGCCTATGACAGCATCTATAGAGATGAGCTATACAGAGCCATGTCTAGTTTTGCCATCCCTGCCAAACTCATCCGTCTGTGCAGGATGACGATGGAGAATGCACGCTGCTCCATCAAGGTCAGTCAAGACCTCACCAAGACCTTTGATGTCAAAACAGGTTTTAAGTAGACAAGACTATACGCTGTCATCCGACTGCTTTGACATCATACTTGAAAGAGTTGTGCAAAACTCACTAGCCAACACCAGAGGCACATTCTTTCAAAAGTCCATCCAATTACTCGCATACGCCAACGATATTGACATAATCGGAAGAACGGAGCGTGATGTCACTGGTGCGTTCGTGGGTATTGAGACGAAAGGAGCGAAGATGGGTGTAGCGGTCAATGACGGTAAGACCAAGCAAATGTTGCCAACGAGAAAGGACACCCAACACCAATGCCTTGGACAGCACGTCACTATAGACAGTTGTAACTTTAAGGTAAATAAGGACGTCTACCTAGGCTCCGCTATAAATTCAGACAACGACACCAACGTTGAGATCGAACCAATAATAACTCTTGCCAATTGCTGTTTCTTTGGGCTAAGATGGCAATTGAGAAGCAAAGCCCTCTCTCGAACGACTAAAGCGCCCTTTATAAGACCTTAATCATCCCAGTCCTGCTCTACGGTACAGAGGCATGGACTCTGTCTTAAGCGGATGATTCGGGTGATTTTTGGTCCCGTCTGCATAGACGGGGAGTGGAGGAGGAGATAAAACGACGAACTGTACGGGCTGTACAGCGGCATCGACTTAGCCAGAAAAGTGAAGGTTCAACGACTGAGGTGGCTGTGTCATGTAGAGCGGATGGACACCAATGCTTCGGCCCGGAAAAACTTCGAATCCACACCCGAGGGACGGCGCAGTAGAGGAAGACCGCGACTCAGGTGGCGCACGCAAATGGAAGGGGACCTCAACCAACTTGGCATGCGAAACTGGAGGCAGCTGGCTGAAGATCGAGCTGGCTGGAGACACTTGTTGGTTAAGGCCCAGGTCCACCCCGGACTGTAGCGCCACCTTAAGTAAGTAAGTAAGAGGATATTTTAAGATCACAGATAAATTGCTTCTTTACAACTTTGAGGAAATCTTAATAGTTTCCGAGGAATTTTGATGCAAGCTACTTTGCTGAAATGCGAAATGATAGCGATTCACTTAGGCTAGGGAGGAAACAAAAAATTACCTAAATTATCCACAGAACAACACAAGAAAAAAAAATTTTAAATCACAGTAATTTTCCTTTCTTTACCCGCTTACGTACATAATTAGCCTTTCCTGTCGCCATATTTCATTTCATTCTTTAGAACGAAAGAAAGCTCATTGACAATATGGCCCCTGGCCAAAGCATGTCAAAAGCAATATTCTGTCTGTTAGCAGCACTCGAAAGCAGTATATACTCGTGCAACTCTGTATACTTTCCTGAATGTCAACACAGCAACCACAAAGAGAAAAATAAAGCACTGTCGAGCTGCTACCCTTTTTCATTTCTTCACAAAATAAAAAAAATTTAAAATTATCAAACAGAAAAAAAAAAAATCCTTTTCTTTCCCTAGTTTGCTTAGTTAAGAGTTTTTTCTTCTCCCTTCTCATCGTTTGCCTCGAAAAGCTTTGCTTCGCCAACTCACAGGATACGCTTTAAGGCAAATTAATTTACCGGACGACCCTTCATTTTGATGAGGATCTAACCAACACACACACACACAAACACAAATAAAGGGAACTTCCGTTGACTTTGATTTTTCAGCGATTTTTTTCTTTTTAAGCAACGAATCCTTGAAAGCTAAGGACGTACTTGTCGTTTTAAATTTCTCTCTGCTTTCTGTTGCGATGATGAGCTGTTAGTATGTTGTTGATAGCAGACGCAAGGAGTTGAGATACAGGCTCTGTTTTTTTCAATCAGCCGACCGGAAGCGCCTAAGGTCATATACAACCGTCTCTCTGTTGAAGTACGAGCGTATGGCCTTTTCTTTTTAATTACTTTTCCTTTAACAACGAAGTGGCCAATGGAAGCGTCCGATTTCGGCTCGCTTTGCCGTGAAACGTCATCACATCAGGACGAAATAAAAAGCTAAAAATTTCCATCAATTAGTGAGGAGAACGACAATTGGAAACTCCTTTTGAATCAGCTTTAGAGCAGAGAAAAAAAAATTCAATTATTTTCTTTTTCGATAAGATAACGAAATATGTTCTTTCCGATGGAAAGTTGTAATGTAATTCGATTCGCCCTGTTGCGATTAAAACGGTGCGTGTCCTTCTCAATGCGGGACATTTTAGTCGGCTTGATAAATTAATAATTTCATAATTGCTTTCAGGAGAGCTTTTTTATTATCGTTTACAGAATTTCGAGAGGGTGCCTCTCGCACGGAGCTGAGTCGTCATCTATTATTAAAGGGTCTCTCTTTTAAGCTTCTCGTGGATGATTGGCAGAATGCGACCAGAGATTGTGAGCCGGCAGTTTCGAAATGTGAATCCATAAAAAAGCCATGTCGCCGATGTGGGTAATGACGGGAGGTCCATACGAAAAAGATATTAGAATCCAAAAATTAAGTTCAAAGGACATAATAAACAAGCACGACAAAGAGATGTGTTGTTTACGCAAGACTCAAAAGTAAATTCATGAAATTAAGGCGTTTATTGCCCAGGTAGCCAGGTAATTTGTTGGCTACAGGGGGAGGTGGGCGAAAACTCATTAACTTAGATCAAAGACGGTTTACTAAAAAAAAAAATTATGTAAAGCATCAAGTAAACAATTTTTTTTTTAAATAAAAATCCTGCTTGCTGGTTGGTTGGAGACTTCAGAGGAGTAATTTGAGAATTCGGAAATGATGGCATCAAATTAACGAATATTCTTCGCATTTATTTGCTTTCGAGAGATGCCTGTAGGGTCTTCGACAAATCGGATCAGGTTGTGACAAAATGGGAATGACCTCAACTTTGAATTCGGACAAAATTTATCATAGTTTTGCTCCATCATGGTGACACACATGCGGTTGCCCTCATCATTACCACCGGCTTCGGCTTCAGAATGCCGATATCGAACATTTTAATATATTTTCCGTCAGCCGTCTTATTTTGCCACCATCTAGTGGTTTAGCGCTCAACTGATATTCCAGTCCAACTTCGATGTGGATACTGACAAGTTATGGAACCACTGTCGGAGGCCACAATCATGAATGAATGAATTTTATGCGTCGAAACTCTCCCACAATGGACGATGGATATTCACATTGTATTCAGTGAGCGTAGGCAGGAACCTAGAAAAATATGTACACGTCTGAAATGAAACAAATTGCATCTCCAAGTATTATGCGAGAAAGTTAGTTAAAATAACGCTTTAGTGGATGAAAGGTGCCAGAAAAAATTTCGAGAGGTGAAACCAGCGTCCATTGGGTGGTGAAACTAGATAGATGCACAAGTTAGGGTAATTACCTATGAACATCCCTATACACCGAAACAGATGTAGGTTCGTTGCGATGTACCATTTCCAGCGGCTATTAATGGATTGTTTTAGAGGGTGAAGTTATAAACAAGAACTTTTTTTTTGTCAGAACCGAAGAACCGCCACCTGATCCGAGCAAAGGCAGTACAATCGCAAAGATAATGATCCACAGTATCGTCGCCTTCTACACAGGCATCGCAGACAGTAGTGTCACTTAAGCCTAGCACACTAAGATGCTTGGCGAAAGCGAAGTGTCCCGTTAGAATGCCAATAAGTTATCTACAGTCTCTTCTGCTAAGTGATAGCAAGAATACCGCTGATTTCTTACAAATGTTCGGGAGCATTCGTTTAGTCTGCCTGCATTCTGGAGAGCCGTGCCACACACGTTTGTGTTCATAGGAAACCCGTCAATGGAGGCCCTGACTGAGGACGCGGGAAGACCCAACGCAGGTTCAGGTCCTGAGAAAACATCCTCTGAGCCTTGTCTAGCAATCCCATCGAAGATCTCATTTCCAGAGATCCCAGTGTAACCTGGAACCCAAACAAGAGTCAAAGAGTTCAGCCTTGCGACCGAATTCAGAAAGTTCTTGCATTCTCGCACTATTTTGGAACTGATTAAAGGGGTGAGCAAGGCTTTAAGCGCAGACACAGATCCTTCGTCCCTTCCACCTATTCTTAACAATATAGTCTGTGGCCATTAGGATAGCAAAACAGAGGCTTGCCCACCAAGTAATGAAGTCTAGTGTTATTGACCTCCACGAAGACACCAGCACCGGACCCATGACTGGTTTTGGAGCCATCCGTGAAAATTCGACTACAGCTCAGACTCTGGCCGAAGCCAGTCCTGAAGGCAAGGAAAGTCGACTTTAAATTTGCACAGCAACCGAGGTTCTGGTGTCATTGCATCAGACGGCATATCCATGGAATTAGGGTCATAGGATAAGTGTCGCGCAACGTCATGAAAACTCCGTTGCGGATAATACCAAAAACCACCCCGTTTGAGACGATAGATTGCTTTGATAGTACAGTCCATGATAAGTATCATATATAAGTATATAAGTATCATGATATAAGTATCAAGTATCAAAGGACCTTGTTCGGTGATAAGCGCCATCTCTTGCCAAAAGCATCCTTAGACTGCCAGAAAACTGAGAGCGCCTTGGATGTCTTCGACTCAACATGCTTTGCCCTAATACGTTTTTTGTCTAAGATCGCTCCTAGATATTAAGCTTCATCCGAGATCTGGATAGTGACGCCTGGCTGAGTCAGATCGGTCACAACCCTCCTTGTCGTAAAGAGGAAAACCTCAGTTTTCAAAGGGTTGACCGAAAGTCCACTCCTAGTGCATCATTCATCGAAAATGTCTAAAGCTGCCTGCACGTTAGTCTTTAGGTATGACCCAACAGAAAGTGTGGTAACATCATCCGCATATGCCTGAGCGTAGACGTTAGAAGAATTGAGAGTATGCAACAGAGAGTCAACTACCATGCACCATAGAAGTGGAGACGGAACGCCGCCTTGCGGACAGCCTCTGTTTACCCCTGTCATAGCAGAGCGCCCAAAATTCGCATCTACAACCAAAGTTCTATTCATCAAAATTGCTCGGATCCACAGAAGCAGAATTTCATCCACCCCGTGTTGTCTATCAGGGTCACACATGCAGTCAAAGGTCGCATTATCGGAGACACCCTCTGTGTCGATGAAGATGCCCATAATGCGTATATGGGCGTATTCTTTCCTATCAAGCGCGCATTCAATTCTAGCAACTGGATTCAAGAACTAAGAACAAGAACTAGAACAAGAACTTAATTACGTAAGCCGCTATTTGGGCGTGTTGTGTATGTATTTCACTCCGGAACACTCTAAAAGTATCCCCTTTTAGTAAGGATGTAAGTCAAAGTTTTAATGTTTGGCGATAGCGAGTTGAATAGGATTCACTGATTCGGGAAACGTGCTGTATGTCCAATGAATTCTAGACTAAGACCGGGCAGAACTTGTCGTGCTAGGTATTTGTGTCCTAGCGCCACTATTGCGGGGCAGTGGCATAAAAAGTGCTCGAGGTTCTCCTCCTCCTCCTCACATTCAGGGTCAAGACTTCTTAGTACCAGTCCCGGTCTGATTGCAGATCCACCATCGGTCTTAAATGCCTCTTTAGATTAAGCGTCGAGCAAGAACACTCCTCTTGGATTAGGCTGCTTTTCAAATTTGTACACCTTCCCAAGTAATCTCGTGACATTTGCCAAACGAACAGCTAAAAACGGCTTTAATAATTTTTAAAGCCACTCCTAAGGTTGTAATCGTGGAAATGTTCTTGTTTCCTGCCCTTTTCTTGCCAGTTCATCCACAGCTGCATTTCATGGTACGTCACAGCCACCTAAAACAGGTCTACCTGGGTGAAGATTTGGGTTTGCAAGTGCTTAAAATGCTGTACACCTTCGTCAGAGATGGTAGTGCCCTGTTGCCATTCTTTTCATTCATTGAGTCTTACGTCTCAGGTCAAACTTTTATCTTCACTTCTAGTCTTTTCACCTCACTAGGGAGTAAGTTCAAAATGGGTGCTGTTGGAATGTCCGATAGGTATTCGAATGCATACTTTTTCTCTATTATTGGCCACCAAACACGAGCTGAATGGGCCTGAATATGCAAGTGCAAAACCGCTGCTCTTGTTTCGACCTCAAACTAGACGTATTCCCAATGTCATATCCAGTAAGCCCTTCTGGCTTTTGTTGTTCTGTTCTCCAGATTCATTCATCAAATTACATTGTTGTCAAGTATGTATAACCCCAAGGTACTTCTTTTCATTTTTCAGGTTCAATCGTAGTCTCCGGTTCTCAGAAGTCCTCTAGCTTCTGTCTCCTACTCAAGAATACCATATCGATCTTTTCAGGGTAAACGCTCAAAGCGCAGTTGGTTGTCCAATTTTTTGTTATGTCCAGCGCCGACTGCGTGAGTTCCTCCAGTTTCTAGGGAATGTTTCTCTGTCGTTCGGTTTACAACAACATCAGCGTTTGATACACATTTCAACTTATTACCGTCCGGTCCGTCCCGCCAGTCGGTCTGTTAAATTGTAATACAAATGCGGCATCTCAAGTTGTTTTTATACAGCGGTGAATAGTACTGATGGATTAGCGAAAAAGAGAAGTAAACTTCTGTTTGACAGTGCTGGACAGGTGCAGAGGAAAAAGAAAATAGTGTTTTTCCTCCTCTTCATTCCAGCACATCATGCTCATCTTCCATCTGCAATATTGACCAGCCCAGTAATAAATAAAATAAAAAAAATGGCTGACGCGACAGCTCGGGATGACTCAAGGCCTAGCTGCTCGCAACCATTTATGTTGTGCGTGTTACACAACTCACTCGCTCAGCAGTTCAATGCACTAACCACTGAGCCATGGCGACCAGTCAAGTACAATCGCTTAAATCCCTGCCGGAAAAGAATGCGAGTACCTACTCAACAGCTACGAGTTCCTAGTTCTGACCCATTCAGATGGCGCTGAACCTAACACCTTGAATCAACTTTTCTCTTAAACGTCTTAACAGAAAAAACCGCCATGTACAAATAGCCCTTAAAACTGATAGCAAACAAAACTTTTCCTTCAATTTTCATTCATCGCATTGACGGCGATATATGATACATATGACGACATTTATCCAATTAAAATGAACTGCAACATACGTATATAACCTGGGACCTCAAAAAAACCTGTTCAGCAGTTTCATCGTACGAGTACTTCCTCCTCATATTCCATCATCAGAATGAATGCAAACCAAGTCTAGAATGGGAAAATATTATCCCGATTAACCAGTTAGTATGAGGCAGCATTGTCTGAACAGGAAGTCGTAGAGTCCAGTGACTCCCAATCCCTTCATTTATGGAATAACATCAATACAAATGTTTATCACTGTCAAGGTAAAGGCGAAATAGCAAGTTTGTCGTATCCATTGCAGAATCATGACGATTGTGCACGGGGTGACTGTACCCCAAGAAGGTTGCTACAACTGAAAATAAAACGCATTTCAGTTCATGTAGCGATTATCTGGAACACTATGCTCGAATGGCATGCTAATATATGGATACTTCAGATGAATTGCAGTTACATCTGCCCTATAAGGAACGTATCGATGTACATGCATACATATGTATGTACATATGTTAAGGTCGATTCAATAAGGTGTTACAATTTAAATCTGGCACTGTCTAGACACGGAAAATTCTTCTCTCTTTTGATTTTATGTTGCAAAGTTGCACAGTTGCAGAAATAACTTGGTAGTTAGGCTGAGATTTTCTGGTGTTTATTTTCAGCCTTAGTTCAGTGGTCCTCGTGGTTAGTGCGTTGGACTGCTGTCCGAGCTGCGTGGGTTCAAGCCCCAGCCATGTCCACTGAACATTTTTCGCGGCAGTGCCAAGCCTCCAAGAGTACGATCGCTGGTGTCGTTGTCTGCATTGATAGCGAAGTCTAGGTAGACAAAGTGCTCAACTACCTCAAAAGTTATAAGTGTCTATTGTGACGTTCTTGCCGAGACGTCAGTGTTGGATGTCCATTCTTGTTGACAGCATATTATTCTGTTTTGCCCTCATTGACCGCGAAACCCATCTTCGCCGCCTCCGTCTCGATACTCACGAACGCGCCAGTGCAATCACGCTGCTTTCTTCCGATTATGTTAATATCGTCGGCGTATCCGAGTACTTGAACGGACTTTTGAAAGATTGTGCCTCTTGTTGGCGCATGAGTTTTGCACAATTCTTTCAAAAACGATGTTGAAGAAGTCGCATGACAGCGCGTCGGTGAGGTCTTGACCGGCCTTGATGCAGCAGCGTGTATTCTTCATCGCCATCCTGCACAAACGTACGAATTTGACAGGGATACCAAAACTAAACATTGCTCTGTATAGCTCGTCTTTATAGATGCTGTCATACGCGGCATTAAAATCGATGAAAAAGTAATGGGTATCGATTTGAAGTTCCTGGGGTTTCTCCAAAATCTGCCCTGTCCTGAAGCCACACTGATATGGACCGATCAGGTTGTTGATGAACGGCTTTAGGCACTCACAAAACACGGCAACACAGCAGTAGGCGCAGTTCAAAGGGTCTCCTTTCTTGAGAATCGGGCAATCGATGCTTAGGTTCATTCCTCTGACCATATTTTACAGATGAGTTGGTGTGTGCTCCTTACCAAGTCATCGTCTGCCGCTTTGAACAGCTCGGCAGCTAGGCCGTCAGCTCCAGCTTAAGTTTAGATACGGCTATCTTCACTTCACTTGGAATTGTTGGTCTTCGTCGCCCAGGTTGAATGGTTCATTCCTCCTGACAACGGGATGTAATTCGTCGTCGCCGTTAAATAGTCTGCAGAAGTAGTTCTTCTATACCCTCAGCATCGACTGCGATTCTACCACGATGTTCCCTTGTTCATCCTTGCAGGGTTCGGTTCGGACTCTGTAGCCTTGGCAGGTTCTTTTAACCCTTTGGTAAAACTTCCGAACCTCATTCCTGCATTAGCGTCTCTCTATTTCCTCGATTGCATGCTTCCCATGTTCTTTCTTTTCCGTCCTGAGAAGGCGGTGTTCGTCTCTCCTCTTCTTCAGCCGTACCTTGGCTACAACAAAGTAGTGGATCGAGTCAATGTTGGCCCCTCGGAACATTCGGGCATTCATAATACTGGAGGAGTGCTACGATAATGTTCCGCCCCGCGCAAAATCGACCACCCTAAATCCGTAACCGCCTTGATGCGAATTGTCGTGAGGCGCTCGTTCACGTACTTGAAACTTAAGACTTCTTGCCTAAGTCTGCCTCAAACGAAGAATCCACATCCAGATACTGCTTTTGTTACCGGTAGCAATCGCTGTAGTATATATCGCAGTTTTCCATCCTCTTTAGCATTTGAGCGCCTCCGCTAATTTTTTGCCTGCGAGTCTAGTGTTTGTTTCGTAACTCCTAGTTTTTTTCCATGGTCGGGCAATTATCCCGGCGCACAACCCCCACCCTTGGGGGGGTATTTCTATTGTTAAAACCCCTAGGACGAGGAGCCAGTTTAACCGATGTCAATAACCCACCGCGGTGATATGAGTGCTGCCATTGGCCTCTTTAGGGCTCATCAGCCATCATCTTTTTTTTAAAAACCCGACTGATTCTTGAAAATCCTTATCGGCCTCAGCTGCAAATATGTTGAAGTAGCCCAAATTACGTGCAGTTTC
Organism: Matsumyia berberina; assembly: GCA_917880715.2. NCBI lineage: Eukaryota > Metazoa > Arthropoda > Insecta > Diptera > Syrphidae > Matsumyia > Matsumyia berberina. The sequence goes on along the minus strand of OU862871.1, from coordinate 45,956,506 downwards.
CGCTCCGGAAATTGATTCCATCTAGGGAATTCTTCCACTGTCGTGTTACACTTTTTTTTTTATGGTCAGCACTCGCACTTAGTAAGTTGAGTCCGGGTGAAACACAAGCCATTGGGTACTGGTCAATGGCTACCGCGAGGAGGTAGAATAAGCACAATTGATGTGTAGTAACAGTTACAGCACTGGACATCGCCAAGTTGATACCAATCAGAGTCTATACTATTACTACAACACACAGCCATCCTCGATACAGCAATGAACCGAATAATGAAATTCGTTGAATCTACAGGATGGCTTGTATCACAGGCCCAATAAGAGATTTAATATCTCGCCTGTTCTACAATATTACAGTCGAGAGCTCCTGTTTTGAGCCATTCCTGGCTAGTTAATCTGCTTTATAGTTACCAAGTATATTTCTGTGTCTCAAAACCCAGCAAGTCGATGCGTCGTTTAGAGATGCGCGACAGTGCCTGACCAATTATGAACTTGATTCGAGTGCTTTTGGTGCTTCTTGACTGTCGGTGTAAATGATGGCACTTTCATTCGCTACAGCGGCATCCTCTATACACACGAGTTATTCCATAAATGCCACCCTTTCCCTTGTTTTAAAAAACTCTGTCGACTAAAAATTGATAAATTCAAAGCCAACCCAGCAAAAAAATAACTGCGCTCTCCTAATGGGACACCCTTCATGGAATAATTTTATTGAGAGTATAGAACATAAACCCAATTCTCCTTTCAGTTTCAATCAAGGAGCTACTATGTAGGTATGTACGTTCGCATTGAAATACGTTTTAATCATCAAAGATGTCCCAATTTTTATCACAAATCTCTGCACGAGCTACAAAACTTTACCGAATTATGACACCCCAATTTAAATGAGTAAAAATTATTTCAACCCCCGTCACAATCACAGCAACTGACTGAACCCATTTCCACTTAAAAGAGTAAAAAGAAACGGAACTCCTACCCCTACTCACAAAAATTTGGCAAAGTAAAACAAAACTTTCTATGGAGCACAGCTTGGGGGTGGGTGTTGTTACACTTTCAGGGAAATGACGATTCCAACACCCCTTCTTCACTTGAAAGCACAAACGAACGCACGGCACAATAATTCGTCTTTAATAATTTCTTCTTCTTCCACTTTCCTTACCAACAACAACAACAACAACAACGAAATACATGTATAAAAAACCAAGCAAAAGGAAATCGTGGTTGAGATTGAATGGCGCCTTCGCGGTCTTACCATCATTAAGGATAATTCTAGCAACCAACAACGATAGCAACAACAAACAGCCCAGCGGTGGAGTAAAAACAACCCCCGCTTGTTTTACCTATATAACGCAAGCGAGCCAGTGAAATCCGCACCCCATTGCGGTTCGCGCGACATCTTATGGCACACAAAACTCTTCTCAACTAATGGGCATCAGCAACTTTTAAGAATTTCCCTCTCTCCACCCGCTGCTTCCTTTATTCTTTTCTTTTTTTTTTTTCTTCCTCCACTCCATCTTAGCATTTTCTAATTTCCATTAGGATGACGATGACGATGGCTGGGTGAAAACAACTTTTTGGGAACATGGGGAGGATAACACTCAGATAAAGGATAGCAGCAGGAAAAATGAAAAAAAAAAAAATAGAGGAAACCAAACTGAAATTCCTTCTCAAAATCCTTTTACAGTGCGAGCACTTAAGCACGAACTTCCTTTGTCTTCCTCCGACTCTCGGCTCGACTGTCCATTGAATAAAATGAGGTCCTCCAATAATTTATTCTCGAGAAAATGTCTGTGTGCCTTGCTACAGAGGTTAAGTAATGAGTGTAATGAAAATAAATTATGGATGCGGAAATTCTGGGAAATATGAAAATTCCACAGAAAACTACAAGCGAAATTATTTTAAAGTTTCTCTGAACTGAGCAATGTAGATACTCCATTTGGTTTCGACGGACGTGCATAGGTAGGTAAATACAAGCACAGAAATAAGCAAGGAACTTATTGGGGATAGCACAGCAGCCTCACAGACGGTCCTATTGTGAGAACTCATATGGCTCTAGTTTGTTTCCTTCAGACTTGTCAGACTGTTCATTAGCTTAGCGCAGCGTGTGTAGGTTTGTTCCCTCGTAGGTATACATTTTGAAAAGGAATTTGTTTGCTCCACATAGTGGTTCGGAACCAAAGAGGGCGGTAGTTGCACCTCCGTTGTGGTACCACATAGATCTTGGAAAATGTCTTTACCTACTCGTTAAACCAATTGGAGCTTCTAATGAAGCGAAAGAGGCTTCTTACATCTGTATTGGGTAAATTGTTTTAAAAGAAAGCGCCTAAGTGCCCTGCACTTGTCAACTTAGACGAACTATCACATACCGACGTCAAAAGTATCCTCAACTTCATCAAGAGCTCTAAATGGTTTTAATAAAGTAGCGTTTTTTCAGGGTTTAGATCCATGTAGTATTGCAAAGGGCCTTCCTGGCCTACGTGACAGCCACGGCCACCCCAACTACCCACCTACCAAAGAACCAAAGTGAAGTTTTCTCCTATGAGAGAGAATCTTGCAAGTACAAGAAGGTGGGGAATCGTCCATACAGCTTCTACAGAAATCATTTGAGCCTTGTTTCATAGTTGCCTTTTAGATAGTGTCCAATAATGCGCTGATATGCAGTCTTTCGAGCGAAATCAAGTTGTTAGAGCACTTTAGATCCAGCTTTGGCCAAATCTGTTTTCGACGATGTAACCCTTTCGCACCTTTTGGGAAACATACATACATATGTCCCGCTCAATGCACATAGCCCTAGTATCGAAAATGTGCATCTAAAATGGGTGAACTATATCCCACGCCTTATTTTAACCATTTTTAACCCCCAGCGCTCTCTACGGATAATTTTGGAATTGTCTTTCCAACTGACTATATTCAGGGTCGAAAGGGTTAAAGAAGCCTTTTGACTGCCAACAGAACTAGTTTAGATTTTATCGATGCTAAGTTAAGTGCTTTTAGGGGAGACGTTGAGAGCCAATGTTATTCACGTGATAGAGTCTTACATGGCAAGCTTCGCCTTCATTTCAATGTGGACTTGTACTGGCAGTAATCTAATTCCGGCTAGGCGTTGCACTCGTTTCAGTTTCTTGACTGTGCTGACCTCATTGGTCTTAGCTCAGCAGACTATTCCCACATATGTTAGGGTTGGTCCGATGACCAAGGCTTAAATTAGGAAAATAATTTTGGAACTAAGTCCCCAGCTGCTGCCAAAGATGCGGCGACAGATCTAGTACAACACTGACAGTAGAATATTTATGGTTTAAAGAGTTGATCGAACTGATTAATGATGATGATATCAGGAGGTTCGAAAAATGACCGCAAATTACAAACAATGGTAAGAATTTCGCCAAAATTGTCTCTAAATAGTCCCTAATAGCACTATTGTAACCATTACCACCTAAGTTGCGAAACACTAGACCACTCTCCCGCTGTGCGAATAATGTTAGAAAACCTAAACCTAAAAGAGATATTGCAATTATAGGGGTTTATCTCTTTTAAGTTTTCCCGGTAAAGTCTTTGCAAAGGTGTTGGAAGCGCGTTCAAGACCTGTGGTCGAGTCCAGGTTGGGCGACGAGCAGTGCGGCTTTCATCCAGGTAGAAGCACAACCGACCAGCTATTCACTCTCAGAATGGTACTTGAGAAGGCCTGGGAGTATGCCAAATATATCTACAGTTGTTTTGCGGATTTGGAGAAAGCATATTATCGGGTCCCTCGAGGTAAACTCTGGAGTGTAGTGCAAGAGTATGGGATTGACGGTACTATTCTGAGGGTCATTCAATCTCTGTACACTAATTGTAAGATCTGTGTTTGGTGCTACCGTTTTCCTGTCACGTTGGAAGTGCTTCACAGACGCGATTGAAATACTCAAATTTATCGGCTGTTTGCACAAAATCTCACACAAATTTTCTGAAACAAAAAAAAAAATTGGCGATGCGCAGAACGCCTCTTTACTCTCTTTCGCTCTCAAACGTAGAACGGTAGCACGAAGCGAGATTGTGGCTGATGCCATTGAATTCCTTTGGTTGTACATTAATCGTCATTCAACGGTAGCACTAACGCAGTATTGTGTTTCAGGCATAAGTCGACACCATTCACTGTGGGCGTTGGACTTCGCCAGGGGTGCGTTCTGTCACCTCTCCTTTTCATAGTGTATATTGGATGTTACAGCGCAGCCTTGGTGAGGAACGGTTCGAATTAAGAGGCTTAAGGATAAGTCATCTGCTTTTTGCTGATGACTTGGTCACCCTTACGTCCACACAGACCGAACTTTTCCGCGCTCTAGATAGGTTCGCCGCCGTCTGTGTTGAAGCTGGGATGAAGGTAAACGTGAACGTGAACGCCTGTTCAATTCACTCTGCATGTTAGTGGAGTCCCATTGAAACAGGTGGAGAAGTTTAAGTATCTCGGAGTCTTATTTACGAGTTATGGAGGGAGCAATACTGAGTTATCCTGTAGGATTGGTGAGGCAGAAGCAATTGTGAGAAAGCTTAGTCAATCTGTTATCAGGAAGGCTGAACATGGCATCGAAGCTAAGTTATCGGTCTTTAATTCAGTGTTTGTTCCGACCCTCATCTATGATCATGAGGTTTGGGTAATTACCGAAAGAATAAGATCGCGGATACAAGCTGCCGAAATGAGATTTCTTCGTTGTATTGCTGGGGTGACTCGCCGAGATCGGGTAAGGAACACATCTTCTTCGAAAGGAGAATCGTTTGGGCACGATGGTTTTTGTACGTTAATCGCATATCTTCATCTCGACTTCCGAGCCGTGCCATGGAATCCGTACCATCAGATTGGCCTCCGCTAGGTAGGCCCAGGATGCGATGGTTAGACCAAGTCCGAAATTCTACCTCTACCCGTATGGGGATAGAGCCTGATGATTTAGAGTCGATGGCGGAAGATCGGGATATATGGAGGGTGCACTTAAGCATCCTAACACCGCGACCCTCATAGTGGATAAGCGGGTCATTGAAAATGATGATTATAATGAGCATCGAAGGCCTCCCAAGGCAACAACGTTTCCGAAAGTCATCCTAAAACACAAAAAATAGCATTCAACTCAAAAAAAAAAAAAAAACGTGGTTAAAGCGATGCAGTTGGTCCACTTCTACAGAATTATGGAAACATGGAATCCACATAGCAATCAAAGTTTGTTCCTTGGACAACAAAGACCATCTACCTCCAACTCTCCATAAGCAGCCACCTGACATAGCCATTGAGTTATTTTCATTCTCAAAACTGGCAATTGACTCCTAATGGATCGAAAATTAAATTCGTGAGCAGCACCTACCTTCTTCTGAGATCTATGTATGCACTTATTGAGCTTAACATACTGCGTTAACCAGCAGTTTAAAATATTCCCAGGGTTTTTAAGTAATTTTGACACATCAGACTCTCTGCTTCTGGCATCTTCTGCAAACAAGGTACAGGTACTTATGTTCATACCTATATTAATATCAGAGAATTGACTACAGAGTTGGGTTGCCGATCAAGTTGGGCCCTGTAACTTAATATTCAATGCAATTTAATGCAATTTTAATTTAAAGAGAAGTGTGGTAAAAACTTGCAGCAAATATCCCAAGATAACTAAAATCAGTTCATTATCCATTAAATAACTGATCGAATGTGTGGACTACACGTCCACGTCGACCCTCATCACAACAAAACGAAAGCGGAACGATTCTCTTCGAAAGAATACAGAATGGCTCAGTGGTTCATGTGAAGTAGATCTCCTTACCTTGTACCCTACGCGTCCTAAATTGCCAATAATGCTTATGTCATAAGAGTAAAACTAAAGCAACCTCGAGGACCAAAACCCCAGCCCAACAGAGATAGGCCATAATCACGAATTGCTGAAAGTATAATCTCATAAGTACACTCCACCAAATCACATTGTATCCTTCCAAAGTGCGTCACACATTAATAGCAACCTAATAAGTGTGAAATTCACATTCAGGCCGCGATACCCGAACTCAACGTGTGCTCCAACCCCTTTTATTCGCAAGCACACGCACCGAAAACTCTTCCCTAATCATTGTTGCAAATCATCATCGCGAATAAAAAGGAAAATCATAATCAAGGATATGTGCTGCGCGAGCGTGTGCGTGTGGCACAGTGACACTGCCTCCCCTGGAGCGTAATGTTTTCATTCTGATTAAAATTTTAATGCACAACTCAGCGAAGGTACACACACGAGGCCACAGAAACGGCAGAGGCACCGCTGCCGACACACAAGAAGGGCTAAAAAGTCCTTCATCTGGAGGGAGTAGACTATGCATATGCAAAGAGTTCGCGTGGAGCGTACGCACATACCCGCCAGAAGCCAGTTCGGCAAGCATCCTGGGCCTCCTCGCGCATATAATCATAATAAATATGCGTGCAGAGTTAAGAAGCGATAGCTACCTTACGTTGAGGCGACACGTAGCACCATCGACCATATCTCCCACCCGCGCATGAATGTGAAGGGGTTGCGAGTTACCTCCAAGGGGAGCGATCTGGTGCGTGTGCACACCAAGGGGTGATGATGGTGGGTAGAAGGCAAAATAAATGAATGTGTCTCCTTCAGCGCGTAATGAATGAAGTATTGCATTACTCTCATTTAGGATTCATCCATCCACCATCCGCGTCGCGTCTCGGATATCCTTGCCGTGGCGGCGGCGTCATCAGCCAACGTGTATTTGCCTATTATTATTTCAAAATCTAATACAAAACGCGCATACACCGTTGGGTGGCCATAAATAATTCCACCCCTTGCCGGAGCGAAAAAAAAAAAAATACATTTGTAAAAATTAACTGATGGGGTACGCGCAGCTAAGAGAGATGAAAAGGATACAACAACCAGGATCACACAGAAGTTACATCTTCGCAACGGTACACAGTAATAATAAATGGGAACCCAACGGAAAGAAAAAAATTTGCATATCGCCTTTTTTTCCTTTCTTGTTACTCAGTTACTTACCCCCTGAACGCGGTACCTGATGAATTAGAAATTTCATGCCAAGGGTTGTTGTTTTTTTTTTATGAGAGGAAGACGCAGTGTTTTCGGAATATTTCGCTGAGCTTAATTGGAAGTCGGGCTTTAATTTTGGGAATGTATTCATTTAATTTTTAATTTGGTCTTCCTTATATCAGTGAGGCAGCGTGGCTGGTTGAACTTATTTTATTTGGTATTCAACCCGCCGACATTTTCTAAGGCACAAGGAATGTGGGAGGATCTCCTTTTTTTTTTTTATTGAAAAAGACACATTTCTGCTGAAACTGGGTGGAATTCAACCCTTTTGCTGGAATCCTTTTGTGTACGAGGCAACCAATAGCGACGATTGTCCCTTTAAAACATCATGCGTATAAGTTGCAGGAAAAGCAAGCAATGGATGTCGGTGAAAATATCCTGAAAGGGTTAAGGGTGGCTTCTCCCATTGGTTTTGGGAAATGAGATGTTTAATCCTTTGGCTGGTGGGGTGGAATACTATGCCGTGCGCAGAGCAAATACAATGAGATGTGTATTCTTCGAGTATATTACTTACACTGTATGTACTATCAGCGATGTGGAGAAGTGTCGACAGCATTTTGTCTTCAGGATTATCGTCCTTAGCATGCTTTTACACCTAGAATATATGTTTGGTTTCAGAATTCGCTTGAACAAGATACATATTGTGATAAGCAAAGAGAAATTAGGAAAAATTATAACTGATGGAACAAACTTCAAGGGCATGGATCTAAGCCTTAAGGTTGGGTTAAATAAGCATTGGCGAGGGGAGAGAGAACCCTCTGCGACACGTTCAGGCCAATAGAAGCCCATGGTGACGCCAATTGAAGTACAAAGTATCCCTTTCTCGTGGCGCAATCCCTAAAATAACTCTCCAGTGTCATCCTTAGATATATCAATATACAGGGGGGCCATTTAAAGCTTCGGCATCTGGCAACCCTATAACTTTGACATCGTCTCTCCGACGGATTATTTGTGCTGATTTGAAGTAATTCCTGTACAAAATTTATTGAACGCAACGACTTTTACCGATCGACAAGCTACGTCCGCTGGAGCAGCCGTAACCGTCAATGGAGAGCGTTATCGGGCGCCGATGACCGATTTTTAATGCCAATTCTGACTGATAACACATTGGACAAATTTTCGTTCCAACAGGACGGCGCCACAGCTCATAGAGTCCGAGCCACTATCGCTTAATTACGTCCTTTGTTCCTCGGAGGCCTAATTTCGAAAAATTGTGGTTTATTTGAAGTCCAAAGTTTATATCAACAAACCACGGACCCTAAAATCCTTGAAAGACAATATACGACAGAAAATGGCCTCTATTCGGTCCGAAGCATTGCGCCATTCGCTCTGGCGGTGACCATTTACGCGATATTATATTTAAAAAGTGACAAATTTGAAAAAACTTAAATGAATAGCGACAGCTTGGGATAAGCGAAAGCCTAGCTTCTCGCAACCATTCATGTTATGCGTGTTACATTTTTCACACCATTGGAAGGGATCTGATTTCGAACGGCTCTTTCGTGACAGATTATATTCCCGAACGAGAGGTGGTGCCGCGAAAAATGTTCGGTGGATGTGGCTGGGGCTTGAACCCACGCCGCTCAATCAGCAGTCCAACTCACTAATCACTGAGCCACAGGAACCACAGATCAGAACAATAAACGAAAAATGACTTCACAGCAAATAATTTGTGTGTTTTTTTTTTTAAATTATTAAAAAAAAAAATATCCGAAGGTTTGAATGGCCCACCCGTAGATGCCTTTGTTTAGCGTGCTGGGCATTGTGCCACCTGCTCTATCGCTTTTTGCAAAGCTCTTCTTTAGTACTGTTGCTATTACCTGAAAGCTGAATTCGTCGTGGAAGTAATCATAGTAGTAGTGTGGCTTAAGCGAATGTTAATCATTTCATGCAGTGTTTCCGAAGTTTGCTCTAGGTGCGTTGATCTAGCCTGTTTATCCACGATTGCGATAATGTGATCAATTTGGATCTTCCAACTTCTGTTGTCACTGAGATCCAAATCTATTTCAAAGCCTCTAGCTAGTTCCAAGCATTCAGCGTTCCACCTTATGTTGGTTTGTATGGTTTGAACGGCTCGGATATCTGGCATATTCAAGACTTTCAGGATGTAGTCGACGTGTTTTGGTGAACAGTGGGGACAAGCCTGTTTCTTGCACAGCATAGAACATGAATTATTTTAAGACGGCTATAAAAACTTTTTATTTGCTACTGTGGACGATACATTTGTTTCTAAAGCATTTTTTCAAAGCCACAGTGTTGGCTATTCTGGACTTGATTAGTTTTTCTTAAAATTTCTTTTGACATCCAATTTTTTTCTAAAATAAACCCCAAAGTTATATACTTTGGTTGAAATACAAGTTTTGGTTCCTGCAACCTCTTCTTTACCCTTTCTTGAATATTATGATCTTTGATTTTCTTAAATTAACGATCGAGTTCCAATAAATTGCAGTAATCACTGACTAGTAGCACTATATCATCAGCGAAAGGATTAGCAGCCCTGTACATATATTCAATACCTCTAGGCAGAGTATCCACTACATCCTCGATCTATAACGCAAAATAGCTTGGACTCAAAGACCATCCCTGCCTTACTTCCGATCACGGCTGAAACCATGTTGACTGCCCTCACTATTCCAGACTATGGACTTGGTACCAGCATATCTGTCCAAACTTCCATCCATTTGTCTTGCCGATTCCTGAGCACTTCTGGCCCTACAGGTACAGATTGAGATTAAGAATTGCCCCTAGTTCTGCTGCTTGTGTGGTTCTCAAAGCACATGTAGTTGCAATGCACGCCAGAGTAGCTGTTTTTTCGTGTTTAGCAATCACTGAAGCGGGGCGAGAATCATTCATGAAACAAGGTATCTTCTAGAAAAGCCGCTGACATTTACATATGTAAATAGTCCGGCTGCTTTTAAAACCTTTTCTTCCACAGCACTAAGCTCAAACTTGGTGCATCGCGGCCAGAGCAAACTCAAAGTACTCACAGCGAGCCCCAGCGCAATAGTGTGGTGGATTCTACGACACAGTACAGTACAGTTGCCTTATTCAGAGGCTGCGGCGACAGAAAATAGCACTGGCCACTTCCTCTGCGAATGCTCCAACCTATGCAGAAATTCACCATCAAAAGTTTGCTTGACAAGGCACACTCCGACCTCAGTTCCTCCTGATCCCTCCGCACACCACACCGCACCATAATTAGGGGCCTAAAGTTTAAAAGAAGCCGCCGAAAATCATTCCAGAATTCATCACGAACTCGGGATGGTTCAGGGAGGCCGAATAACCACCATTTCCAGACAACTAACAAAGACTCTTGGATCTTTGTTCTGCTCCTCTTCACATTCAGTTAGAGGATCACAATTGATTTATAGAGATCCGAGCGAACACTGCACATCAACCTACCTTGAAGAAATTGCAAGCTCGAACGAGAAAAGAAAAGGACATTTACTCCGTCTACTAACTCGTTTTGAAGATGCTGCTTCTACCGTCCATTTGTTAGACAGCCCAGGCTTTTATAGGAATAAAAATGCAGCAGCGAATATAGATAAATATTGAAATTAATCAAAAAACATTTTATTACACATGAAGCACATGGCTGAGAATTACTTTGGATTAAAGCCACCTTAACCTTTTCCATATCAACAAAATTTGTTTGCCTTTATCCATTACTCCATTATTTACGTCATTTACTGGATTCACGATTATTTACTCTCTCAAACGATGACCGTGATAAATTATTCTTCCCACATTACGCACCAGAAGTGACAGGGTTCGACGAGCACAACTTTAGCAATGTGGGCCCGCAAATGGTCCATGTCAACCGTCAAACAATCAAAGTTGTCCCACTAATTGATTTCGAAATAATTATTACGAGTTTTCTCTGTGAGAGCCGAACGAGCCTCCCACACCGAAACCGATTTTTTTTTTTTGGGGTTGAAAAGCCCACATGCACCCCCACACTGACTACCCCTATCAATGGCGGCATTAATAATCGATTAAGCTCTTTACACTCGAATAATCCACACGACTACAACAATGACGACATCGACCAAGTAGCCGACGACAGCGACAAATGAATTATACACAACCAGGTACATTAGGCCTCCCGAATCCCGACAAAAAATCCACGGGTGTCAGTCTCATCGGCCGAACCATTAATTAGGGATATCCGCATTTTGATTAATTTACCACATGCGGAACTAACGCAATTTTCTCGGAGCGAACCGGCAAAAAAAAAGGAAAACTTTTGTTTTTCTCTTTTCTGCGTCGTATCCTTTTTGTGTGTGATGATTGCAAGTGACAGGCTTTCCTTCTCACAAAACAAAGATAGAACCCCACCAAACCCCAGCCGGTGGGCCCCTGGGAGGCCTAATCAAATTGGGGAGGTTAAATTCAGTGTAAATGAGCAATCGAGTCTCAACTGAGATGGAAATTTTTAATTGCTCCGCAGACTGGAGTCCTGCGATTCCTCCCATTCTATGTGAAATCCATCATCCGGCATTTTCATTCGTTAAAATCATCGACTTCCCTCCTTTGCGTTGCTTGGAGTTTTCCTTTCATTTCCCTTTGTGCTATGCAAACAAACAGAATTGAAAACTTTTTCGAAAAAGTTTTGGGTTTTTCCTTTTGAAAAAAAGTGCGTTGAAGAAATTTCTTAACTTTGAGTTGATGCAAAGTTTTGTTTACAATTCTTGGGACTAGCCAGTGGTAGATTCAATTAATGGCGGCCCTGGTCGGTTGGGGTCAGGAGAAATCAATGTTGTCACAAACAGGCATGACAGGAAATTATTCGCTTCGTCTTATTTGCATTCAGTTTTCATGGCTGGGGTAGCTACCTAATTTCCACGGCCTTGATTGTTAGAAACTTGGGGCGCGTCAAAACAATGAAATACTGTACTAACTTACACTGCTAGTGGGTTAGGTAGTGTCTGAATGATGCGACAAGTTTTACCTTCTTGGATGTGATCATTTTCATCCACTTTTACCGTAAGATCAATGGCAACGCGAATCACACCTAATAACTTATCGCATTCTAATATTCGAACCCTTTCATTTAATAATAGAACATCAATATGGTTTTCGTAAGTCACGCATAGACGTAATAAACGCGGTAATAACAAGAGCCCGAACTGCTATAGAAAGTAGACGCTGGAAAAGGGTGCCAAAAAATAGTGCGCCATCCATAACCCTGGATGTGAAAAACGAGTTTAACTCGGCGAACTAGGAGCGAACTATGAACTGTCTTTGCCGGATAGAAATACCGGATTATCTCGGTAAAATAATAACGAGCTATTTGGCAAACAGAGTCCTCCTCAATGATTCTGACGAGGGAATTAAGACGTGCAAAGTAACTGGCGGCGTACCACAAGGCTCATACCTAGGACCTCTGCTGTGGAACGTTATTTATGACGAAATTTTCTGTCTGCCAATTCCAAGAGAAGCGTCAATCATCGGCTTTGCCGGCGACATCGCCGTGGTGGCTGTAGCAAAAACACTTGAAGAAGTTGAACTTCACTGTAATGAGACAATTGGAACGGTTCGTCTACGTTGGCTAACTAACGCCGGTTTGCAACTTTCCGATCATAAAACCGAAGCCGTGCTTATTACAAGTAGGAAAGTTCGCAAAACGATATCGCTTAGAGTCGGAGGGCACGAAGTGTTGTCTGTTTATTAAGTACCTCGGAGTGATTATTGACCCTCGTTAAGGTTTTAAAGACCACCTGCTAGAGTATACAAGCAAAAATCATCAAAAGTGATGATTGCACTTTCAAGGCTGATAAGTTATATCGGAGGCCCAAAACAGAATGAAAGACTTCTTATCGCAAAAGCTGTCAGTTCTATAAATATGTAGGCAGCAGATATATGGTCAAGTGCGGCGAAAGTTAGGTCCAATGTGCGTAGAATTAAATCGGTTCGCGCGGTCGGCGCGCTTAGGGCCACCAGACCGTTTTCAACTGTCTAACGATATTATACTCGTCGTGTCTTCAATGCTACCCATCGACTTAGGCACTGAAGAAATTGTAAGACTTAAAATAGAGCGAATACGAAATGTTTCGGTAAACGACGAAAAAATAAGATACGAAAGGAATCGCAGTATCGCAACTCGGCAACGTCAGTGGAACGAATCCTTAAAGGGAAGATGGAAATATGGTCTTGTGCCAGTGTTTGATGTATGGATGACGAAACGACCCTTTATCTTACCCAGTTTCTGACAGGACATGGCTGCTTCTGAGAATATCTCTTGAAACGAAACTACCCCAAATTGTCCACACTTTGGGAGTGTTTCGGAAAACGCGGAGCACGTGTTCTTTCATTGCCCACGATATGAAACCAATTTGAGGAGTGGCCCACTCCCGAGAATCTTGTAAACTACATGCTTCAGAATGACGAAAACTGGTCTTTCGTAAGTAACATGGCGATACCCATACTCAGCGATCTTAGGCGCCTAGAGCGCCAACGCAACGTAAATAACCACGCTTAGAGGAGAATATAGCCTAAAAGGATAACCAGCCCCGTGCAGGGTGTGGGTTAGTACGTCGGCGTATTCCTGACAACGATCATTCAGGTTTGCGAATCGTGCATGCCGGTGGCCCGAGCTGCTGGTTTCTACACATACTTTAACGTGTTGTGGAAATAACGGTAATCCGCCATCTTGGGGCATCCTCAATATTGGCTTTATAACGGTATAGGATACACCCTATTGCTTTGTCACCGGATTTATACACGTGTGCAAAATTGCCTAACTTAAGAAGAACTAGCCGAAATTTCAAGATTTGAATTTTCGGTACCAGTGAAACTAAATAAAAGCGTAAAAAATCTATGATGTTTCAGAAGAATACAAAAGTTCAAATCACTTGAGCTTTTCCAAGAGAGGATGTGTTCGCTATGTATAAACATTTAATGTCATTGGATGGTAGCAGGCATTCATTTGCGCACATCAAATTGGTTGACGTATTTCTCGGCTTACGCACTGAACCGTAGGGGAACTCTTCATTCACTGCCCTGTCTCCATGATTTGGATTCAAAAGGTTTTCTTTCAGTTCGTTCTCTTTACACCAATCAACCATCTAAGTAAAAAGATTTAAATTCTTCTGGCTAAATCAGTGTCGCTCAATAGCTCGTACAGTTCGTCGTTAAATCTTCTCAATTTCTGCGACTGCACGTGGTCTGGAAGTAAATTTCATGTACCTACATATATAGCCACAACTAAAAGGCCATTCATTAACCCTCCGATGGGTGAGAAGGTCCCTGGGGACCATTTCGATTTTTACAAGTTCACAACTTTTTTTATGAATGAGTTAGAAAGTTGATGTTACCTGTATTCCACAAAAATTCTATGCTGAAGCGGTTAAAGCCAAGTCCGAAGCTATACGAGCACTCCATCCGTATTTTTTTTTCGTTTTGAAGGCATTTCAGACGATAATCAGGTAGAAGGTCCCTAGGGACCTTGTGTATTATAGAGGGGAGAATATGATAAAATAACGGTTTAGGTGTTTAGCTTTGGTAAGCTCATTTCGTTTGAATGTACTGGTATTGTACTATTTTTCAAAAAAACGTAATTTCTCAATAGGAATATCGTTCTACAAGTTAACATCGCTGCTGCGAAATTTTGTTTTTTGATTTTTTTTTTTAAAGTTTTATTGAATTTATCGGTAATTCTACTACTATACTGACAAATAACCGTACAAGCTACCAGCAAATGACAATAAACAATGGAAAACATTGATTCTGAAAGAGTTCCATAGATTTTTGGCTATCATTTTGAATGCTGGGGTGTGTAAATCAAACAGCGAGCCTGCTAAGAAATTTTGGGCCCAATACATGCTCCAATATACAAAATGCCGGCGATCGTTTTTGAAATTGTTAACGTACCCCGAACCCAAGCTTATTGCTTTACCTACAATAAACCGATTTGTGCTGAACACTCAGCACTATTACATCGGTTCTATACCTACACTGCTGCGTTGGCTGACAAAAAAACTGGTATACTTTACCCAAATTACTTAAAAATGCCTTCTTTTTTTGCTCTTATATCTATCCATATACATTTACGCACTTAATACAACCATAAGCTAACACGCATACCATCAAGACACAAGTGCATGATGATAATACAGTAAATTTTTTGAAAAATGGTAGAAAAATGACCCATGGTCCCTAGGGACCTTGTACCTTGTATAGCGGCGTCATGACTGTCACTGATCGGAGGGTTAAGCACTTCCTATCCTTAAATTTAAATAAAACAAAGTGTGTGTGAGATATCATCGACATTTTTTATTCGTTTGAAAGGCGTATCGATGCCATTATGTATGGAATATAACATCGTTCAAATGTCGCCCGCGGTTTCTTTAGGTGGCGCGCATCTGAAATGTCCAATTTTCCATGACTCTGGCGGATAAATCAGGCTGAATTTGACCAATAGCATGGGTTATGTTGGCTTTGAAGGCCGCTGTGGTTTGTGGCTTATTCGCATAGACCTGCGACTTCAGAAAACCCCACAAGAAAAAGTCTAACGGGGTCAAATCGCGCGATCTCGGTGGCCAGTTCACATCACCTCCACGTGAGATGACCATGCCCTCGAATCGCTTGTGCAGAATTTCCAATGCGGCGTGAACTGTTGAAACCACATGTCGTTTGTGTTCATATCATCCAATTCAGGCCAAAAGAAGTTGGCAATCATTGACCTATAGCGCTCGCCGTTGACGGTGATGGCCTGGCCAACGTCGTTCTCAAAGAAATATGGACCGATAACGCCGCTAACTCAAAATCCACACCAAACAGTGACTTTTTCGGGATGAATTGGACGCTCTTGGATTTCATGTGGATTAGTATCGTCCCAAAATCGACAATTTTGTTCGTTGACGTACCCATTCATCCAGAAATGGGCCTCATCACTGAAGATGATTTTTCGATGAAAATTAGGGTCAGTTTCTAATTGTTCCACATCCCATTCAGCGAACACATGTCGTTGTCTATGGTCGTTTACCTTCAGCTCCTGGGTCAGTTGAATTTTGTACGGGTGCAGGCCCAAGTCACGACGCGAAATTCGTCAAGTTGTGGTCTGTGAAAGGTAGAGTTCTTGTGAGCGACTCGAAATCGACTGCCTCGGATTCTCCTGCACACACTCACGGACAGCGGCAATGTTTTCGGCAGATCTTGCGTTTCGTCGACGTACGGGTATTGGTTTGTCGTTGACTGAACCAGTGCACTCAAATTTATCCACCACACTGCGAATAGTCCTCTCGGAAGGACGATTATGGCGACCGTAAAATGGACGAAGCGCGCAGAACGTTACCCGAACAGAACACGCATTTTGATAAAACAATTTTATTATTTGCACGTGTTGTTGAACGGTATATCCATCCATGGTGATTTCGCAATACAGACTGAATAAATGACAGCCAATTTGACAGATATAGCTTCAACAATATGGCCGGTATCAACTGTCAAATTCGGAAGTCCCTATTGGAAGGCCCTTTATTTCGTCGTTCACAGATAGGTGGCGCAAGTCATTACCTTCCTATGGAGCCTGCTGCATAACAATGGAAAACTGAACTAACGATGAGTGTATATTTATCAAATTGATAGGTGGAGCGGTTTAAGAAAGTTCGAAATATTTAGGAAAATTTGGACTTCAAGAATTGAAAAGAAGAAGGACTTTGGGACGATTCTGGGCTTAGGCTTTTTTGCAACTTAGATTTTCCTTATTAAATGTTGATACAGCTTCTTTATAGTGGCACCATTCGCCGTTATGCTTAATTCTATTGGAGAGTTTTCTGGTTTCACGTTCGGACTGTTTAAGACGCTGGATCCACCAGGAAACATCTCGACGAGTCTTCTTCTTCATTTGGGAACAGATGCCTTCAGAGATGGTAGAAATAGTTTTTCAGGGGTGTGTTGTCTCGAACTATAGTCTTCTCCTAAATAATGCATTGAATGGGACACCCATTCGCACGCTTCATAACCCGTATCATGCTGACTTCTAACACAAAATTCCAAAGGTTCTTACCAAATGAAAAAACAAAATATCGTTACATCACCGCCTATTTCAAAATTAAATTCTCATCTTCTCTGTTAAGCTTTTCGCTTCTACTTAAGCACTAAACGTCCATTAAAATTATTGACGTGCTAATGGAATTTTTTGAGCAATAAGTAGGCACCGCGGTTCACTCACTTCAATGCCGCATGTTATTAACTAATTTCCAAGTTCCAGTTAGTCATTATTATCCTTCGTGCCCTGAAGGAGGCGGTCCACCGCCGCAGCTAAGCGGCTTGCGTTTGTCTGCGGTGCTTGTGCGGTACCTTAATGGCATTAATTTCTCTTATCGACTAACTCCATTTAAAACTTTTTAATCTGTGACACAAAAACCCAAAAAAGCCAAGCAAGAGGGGCAATCCAACAATGGAAAAGGACGCAGAGTGAGTAGATTGGAGAAAAATACACGATGACAAACTCTAAGGATTCCGAAACCAAGAAAGTAAAAAAAAAAAACTGAAAAAAAGAAAACTTCCACAAAATAAAGGACACAATGTCCTTTGATTAATCACTTTGGTTGCTGGTGTGTTTTTTTTTTTTCAATATCCTATTCCACAAGTTCCTAATATTAAGAACGCCCCATTCCTAAAAAAAAGCCAAACTTCCTTCACTGTACTTGTGTCCTTTCTTTCTCTTTTTTTTTTAAGTTTAAACAAAAATCCAAAATGGGTTCCCGGGTTCCCGGGCATCGCAACACTTTTTGTTCTCTCTCTCGCGCTCAATGGAAACTTTCTAATGACTTACTTCGAGCAAAGAAGAAGTCCTACCTACTTGGCACTTTTAAGGTTTCCCGGTAGTGGTATGAAGGTGGATGGAGTGTTTCTCGTGACCATGGCAAGTAGGTGACAGGACGAAAAATGAATAGATAAATTTCAAAATGAAAAAAAAAAAAAAAAAAAGACGCGAAAAGAGAATAAAAGAAGTGAACTCACCAAGTACGTACTCCATTGTATTTAGTTTCGTTGAAGACATGCAAGATTGAATTAGGCAGACCATTGAAAAGTCTTGAATGCCAACTGAGACGGATTAGGTGGATGTCCTTGTGGGTAGTGAAGAACGTGCTCACGGTGAAACGTAATCCTGTGTTTACTTCACCTCCTCGTGGTGATCTCTGGTAACATCATGTATAAATCCTTCCACATGTGGGCTAAGGAATGTTACACTACATTTCTTGATAATTTTTGGCTATTTTACCCGGATAAAGACTCTGAGAGTTTCCTTAGGTTAGGTTGGGTTAGGTTAGGTGGCTGTCCCCGCTCAGGCAGGAGCACACTTAGACCAGATTGGCCCATTGTGATACCACAGCGAACAAAACCGGCTTACCGCCATCAGGAAAATGTAGCATGAGTACAACGAAGGTGGGCAGCCGTAGCGGTGTGAACCCTACAATTTGAACCATTTCGTCCCAGAGATGTCGAGTTCAGCTAGATCGTTGGGATCATCATAGAAGTATTCTCGAGGCTTCTTATTCTTAACGTCGTTAGGGCAGGACATGTACACAGTAGGTGGGTCGCAGTTTTATCTTCCTCATCGCCTCTGCAGCTTCTACAGAAATCGTTGGAGGGGACCCCCAGTCTAAGTGGATGCCTGCCTATCAAGCAATGTCCGGTAAGGTACCCTATCAGTGAACCCAGATTTTTCCGGTTTGTGGACAAAAGTATCTCCGTCTTCTTTAAATCCAGTTTATGCCAGATTTGTTTTGACAGGAGACAAGTGCTGATGTTGTTCCACCTATGGCTTGCCAGTTTCTTAGCATCTGTGTCAATGAGGAACTTGATCGATTTGATAGGCGCAGCGGGTTCCCCCTGGTTTTCGGGAAGATGGCGTCCTGCACCCTCTTTTGCCAGCTCGTCCGCCCTGCAGTTGCCTGGAACGTCCCTGTGTCCTGGGACCCAGCACAGGGCTACGTCGCACCTATCTGCAATCTTGTTGAGAGATCTGCGGCATTGCTTTACCAACCTTGATCGTATTGTTGGCGATTCCAAGGCTTTAATAGCTGCCTGACTATCTACGTATAGTACAGCGATACAATCTATCGCATTAATTGAAAGCCAAGCCGCAGCTTCGCAGACTGCCGTAATTTCCGCTTGAAACACACTACAGTGATCCGGCAGTCGCGTAGTGATGGCTAGGTTAGGTTAGGTTAGGTAGATGGGTTGGCGAGGGGAGAGAAGCCCCAGCGCCACACTCAGGTCAGTAAAGACCCATTGTGATGCCCATAAATTGGGGGGAAGGTACCCCTTGCTCGCGGAGCAGTACCTAAAGCATTCTACTATTGCCCCAGGCTTCCGAACCATTTTGAAGCTTTAATGAACCTCCAGATGTCCCTGATGGGCACGTCTCTTTGTTCTTCAGTGTCCTGGAAGAAGTGCCTTCCAAAGGATCTATGTCTGAGGTGGCAGAGACCTGGGCAGTGGCAGAGGAAGTGGGTTGTGTCCTCATTGACTTCCTCGTCTCCACAACCCCTACAAAGGTCGTCTTCACTTAGTCTTAGTTTTTTCATATGATAACGGAGAGTGTTATGACCTGTAATTACTCCCACAAGGATGGAGAGGGTTTTCCTATCCCTCTGCATCAGTGTATCAGTTCTGGCACCATTGTACCTAGGCCATAGTTTCCTAGTTATCTTACAGGAGTCCAAAGAGCTCCATCTTTCATTTGCCTCCGCTAGAGTCCTGATCCCTGCTTCATATATGAGCTATATGATTTTCATTGACTGATCAGCCTGTTCCAGGTCTAGCGAAGATCCTTTCCTTGCCAATTCATCAGCCTTTTCATTCCCTGGTATGCTCTCATGTCCAGGGACCCAGCATAGCTTTACCTCATGCTGTGTGGCAAGAGCACTATGCTCTTCGCGACAGCACTTCACAAGCTTCGATTTTATTTCAGTAGCAGAAATCGCTTTTAGTGCTGCCTGGCTGTCGATGAAAAAGGTGATATCATCACGTGGTATTACCCTCATCGCAGTCTCACGGGCAGCAATTGTCACTGCTAGGACCTCCGCCTGGAAAACGCTGCTGTGATCCGGGAGTCTGACTGATTTAAAAAGCCTAAGTTTGTCTGAAAATATACCTGCTCCCACGCCACAATCCATTTTAGATCCATCCGTGTATATGGCTTTGGTTCGTGGGTTTGGTATAGCTCCCCTTGCCCAATCTTCTCTGCTCGGGAATGAGCAGGAGAACGGTAATTTAAAGTCTAGGTAGGGCACCGTATAGTCAGTTGTTACTACATTGCCCATGTATTTACCTAGAATCTGAGCATGCCCCGTCGTACTTGACCTCCAGCCATTCGTTTGGCTGATTCTCAAGGTACTTCTGGCCGCAGATTCTTGTATAAACAGATCTAGTGGCAGCAGGTTGAGAATAGCCTCAAGTCCTGCTGTTGGCGTGGTTCTCATGGCACTAGTAGCTGCTATGCATGCCAGTCTCTGTATTTTCGTGATGGCCTTGAGGTTGGTGGTTTGAGTAGCAGCTTTCCACCACACAACGCTGCCATAAGTAAGAATAGGCCTCACAATAGCCATGTACATCCATAGAATGATTTTAGGGCTAGGTCCCCAAGTCTTCCCGAATATTCTACTGCAAGAGTAGAAAGCTATCGTGGCCTTCTTAATTCTTTCGTTTATGTTCTGCTTCCAGTTCAACTTTTTGTCGAGCACAAGTCCCAAATATTTTGCACTGTCAGAGATCTTGAGGGGGATACCCCCAGCAGAGGGTATTTTAAATTGCGGTATCTTTCTCTTATTTGTGGACAGCACAAGCTCAGTTTTTTGGGGATTTACCGCCAATCCACATTTCTTGGTCCATGTGTCCAACAATTTAAGGGCACCTTCTATTTGCTCGCTAAGAGTTGGAAGGAATTTGCCAGTCGCTAGAAGGACCACATCATCCGCATATGCCATGACCTTAATTTCACTGTTTTTGAATTGGCATAGTAATTCATTTAGGACCAGAACCCATAACAGAGGGGATATGACCCCACCCTGTGGTATGCCTCTAGAGGCGTAAACCTTTAACTGGGTTCCCCCTAGTTCTGTATTAATATGTCTCTCCTCTAGCATGCTAACAACCCAGTAGATGAGAGTGTGATCAAGGTTGAGGTTTACTAAAGCTCTTCGCACCGCGTCCGTGTTGACATTGTTGAAGGCTCCCTCAATGTCTAAGAACGCGGCTAGGGTGTATTCTTTGTAATTTAGCGTTTTTTCGATTGAGCCGACGACGCTGTGCAGCGCTGTTTCGACACTTTTACCCTTCATATAGGCATGCTGTGCCGGAGATAAATCTCTGGGGCTCAACTTGCTACGAATGTTTATGTCTACTAGCCTTTCGAAAGCTTTGAGGACGAAAGAGGTAAGACTAATTGGTCTGAAGTCCTTAGCGGTGGTATGGCTGGCCTTGCCTGCTTTTGGAATAAAGACGACCTTTACCTCACGCCACACTTTTGGTATGTGCCTCAACATGAGGCTACCACAGTATAAGTATTTCAGAATGGGAGTAACTGTGGCCGCGGTTTTCTGTAGCATGATCGGGTATATCCCATCCATACCGGGTGACTTGTAGGGAGAGAATGAGTTAATGGCCCATATAATCTTCTCCTCTTTAACCATTTCTGCCGATGCCCCATTCTCCGTTCTAAGAGTGCTCTCCGCTTTGTCTGCTTGGTTAGCTGTACACCCTGGAAAGTGTGTATCCAGCAGTAATTGCAATGTTTCTGAGCATGACTCGGTCCAGTTGCCAGGGTAATCCTTGAGTGATCCTAGAGCTACATGTTCTCTAGTGAGGATTTTCCTCAATCTTGCGGATTCTGTGGTCTCCATAATGCTATTACAGAGATTTTGCCATGAGCTACGTTTGGCTCTCTGTGTTTCGTTTTTGAACTTCCTCTGACTTGCTTTGTACAGCGCCCTAAAAGTGATGGCTAAGCCAGGTGCATTGGAGAAGACTCCAGTCACCGTACCACCCGCTGTTTTGGATCCATCCGTGAATATTTCTAGCCCAGAATCGTTCAAAACTGTGCCAGATTCCTAAGAGCTTCTGCTAGGAATCCGAGTCTTGTACCTGACGTTGAAACCAATATAGGGGACAACGTAGTCCGTTCTACTAGGAATAGTACTGTTGTCGTTAAGGATCCTAGAGTGGCCCGTTGCTGTGCTGATCAGCTGGGAGGATTCTCTGAGCCTTAATGCTGCTTTGACTGCCATTAGCTTCCCAAAGATGTCAACAGGAAGCAGATGGAGCATTACCTTCAGTGCGGCAGTGGGAGTTGTTTTCAAAGCACCCGTTATGCAGATGAGTGATCCCCTTTGTACCTTTTCAAGCAGGCTGCTGTTGATCTTTTTGTCCAGTGCTGTCCACCAGCATAAGGATCGGTCTCAACAGCAGGCCCCATTTCGGGCCCAGAGCTTTCCGGCAGAAGTATAATGCAATTGAGGTTTTCCAAGCACGGTCCTGAATATTCAGCTTCCAGCTGAGTTTCCTATCGAGTATGCCCCCAGATATATGGCATAGTGTACAAATTGGGTTTCCGTGCCTTCTAATTTGGGAGGGGTAATATACGGAATATACGGACTTATCATAAAAAAAAATAGTTCTCGCTTAGGTAGAGTTTTAGAACTCCTCCAAAGTGCTCTAAACAAGCTAACCAACTGGGCAGCTCGCTGTGGTTTGGATGTGAACCCCCACAAAACTTAGCTGATATTCCTCACTAGGAAGTATAAGATCCCATATATCCACCCTCCTACCATTGGTGGTACAAGTTTAACTTTCTCCAACGAAGCAAAATACTGGGGTCATATTTGGGACAGGAAATTAAGGTGGAACTCAAACAATCAAAAGCTACAGTACCCCTTCAGTACCCCTTCTCTCTTGCAAAAAGGCTATCGGAAATAAATGGGGTCTGCAACAAGTCCTTGGAATCAATCGCTTTAAATTCTATAATAACCCTATACTGTCGATCATTTCTTATAGAGATGGCGGAGTGGTTTTATATTCACCTATGTTGGGTGCCAGGGCACAGTGACGGTCCAGGGAACTGTAGGGCTGATGAACTCGCCAGATATGGAACAACATTACCTATTGTGCCTAATAAGGGCACCTTAGGTATACCAATCGCTACTTGTAAACTTAAACTAAAGCTAGATGCTATCGAAAGAACAAATCTTTGGTGGACAAGTGGTATAACATGTCTAGCGACAAAGCAGATTTGGCCAAAGCTGGATCTGAAACGCTCTAAGTAAATGGCCAGCACTATATTGGCTACGTAGATGGATCTTTCATAGGGAATCCTGTTCGTTGGCGGAGTTTAGAAACTCAGCTTTTAATGGCGTACTCACTTTCATAAAGAAGGTAGTAGCCCTATTAGGCTAAGTATCCCGGGGACACAATAGATCTTTCTAGGTTGGAGTGCCAGCCATAAGGGCATGTTCTTTAAAAGAATAAATAAAAAATCTCCTGTGGTCGCCTGGTTTTAGGGCTTAGTGACTGCTGAGCGAGCTGCGTAGGTTTCGAGCCTTATCAATATCCACCGAATATTTTTCGAAACATAATTTGTCATAAAAAAGCTTCTCAATTCGGCGGAGTCGGAGTTAGCAAAAATTGTAGATGACCTTCATGAGTGCGAAAAATATAACACAGACGACATGAATGGTTGCAATAAGCTAGACCTGGGCTAATCCCGGGCTATCCATTTGGAATGTTTTCTGGACCTTCATCAACAAGCAGTACTTATGTATGTACATACATGTCTGAGTTCGATGCTTTTTCTAGTGTGCTCCTGTCTACGGCTATTGTAAAATACTAACGCAACAATAATGACGTTTATGTTCACTTCTTGCGTGACTTGCGTGACAGTTGCTTAAAAAACGAATGTTTGACAAAGATATCAGAATATGCAGAGTAATTGCAACGGTTCGTTGCATTGTCAACCTCAAACTTAAGCTTGATCATCCAGAACAGTCATTCGTAAGTGTTTTGGCGCTCAAAAAAGTTACCAGCACACATTGTAGCATGTCAAGTCAAATCGCCTGATCAGCTTCCTAGAACGAGTCACTGGCTGATCCGCATTTTAACGAGCCGGAATTCCTCTGTTATTGGGTGGACCAGTATACTACTTGAACCAATCGTACAAATTGCTTGAAAAGTCGACGGACATGCATATGGATATTTTTCATTGGACAAGAAAGAACTTGGAAGCGAAGCGAAAACACACGTCAAATCACATATCTCCAGTTCCTACTTAAAACAAATAAAATAAATAGCTGGCGCCACAGCTCGAGTTGAGTCAAGGGCTTGCTTGTGTTGTACGTGTTACATTTTTCGGACGAGTGGAAGGAACCTACAATTTATTGTCGACTCCGAACGGCGAATTGAGAAGCTTTTTCTTTGTACTCTCGGAGGCTTGTCATTCCCCGATGAGAGGTGGCGCCGCTAAATATTTTCGGTGGACATGACTGAGGCTTAAACCCACGCAGCTTGCTCAGCAGTCCAACGCACTAACCACTTCATCTCAATTCCTACTACATCATATACCTATGTGCGTGTTTAATTGCCAGCTCACCTTCAAGGAATGGGGTCTCTCTGAATCAGTTTATTTATACAGATCCAAAACTGCCGGTCCGTATATTTAACAATTTCTTTCAGGCAAGTTCTTAGTCCCTAAGCCAGACAACAAAAAATTTCGAAAACCTTCGTCATAACATAAAGTCTTCTATAACTTCTAAGGTACAAATTCTGATTGGACCTCGTAAGATATGAAAGGCTACAATCTGATCCCCATTTATCAGTTTTCTTTTCAGGTTGGAGACCCGTCTCCAGTTCTACCTTTGCGAGATACCTAGAATTGTCAAGCATTCAGTCCAACATTGACCAGACAATGATCGAAGCATCGATTGCTTGCAATGTGTTTAAGGAACGGCTCTGAATTAAAACGTTTCTTGAACTCAAAACTTTTCGTAATACCACCACTGTATTCACGTTGTCTGACCTCTAGGATTTTAATGTCACTGCTGTATGTAAAGGGTCTTCTGAACTTTGACAGTTGATAGCGGCCATATTGTTGAAGCTATATCTGTCAAATTGGCTGTCATTTATTCAATCTGTATTGCCAAATCACCATGGACGGATATAGCGTTCAACAACACTTGCAAATAATAAAATTGTTTTATCAAAATGGGTGTTCTGTTCGGGCAACGTTCTGCGCTCTTCGTCCATTTTACGGTCGCCATAATCGTCCTTCCGAGAGGACTATTCGCAGTGTGGTGGATAAATTGAGTCCAGTGGTTCAGTAAACGATCAACCAACACCCGTACGTCGACGAAACGCAAGATCTGCCGAAAACATCACCGCTGTTCGTGAGAGTGTGCAGGAGAATCCGATGTAGTCGATTTCGAGTCGCTCACAAGAACTCGGCCTTTCGCAGACCACAACTTGGCGAATTTCGCGTCGTGACTTGGGCCTGCACTGATCCAGGAGCTGAAGGTAAACGACCATAGACAACTACGTGTGTTCGCTGAATGGGCTCTGGAGCAGTTGGAAACTGATCCTAATTTTCATTAAACACACAAAATTGTCGAATTTGGGACGATACCAATCCACATGAAATCCAAGAGCGTCCAATGCATCCCGAAAAAGTCACTGTTTGGTGTGCATTTTGGGCTGGCGGCGTCATCGGTCCATATTTCTTTGAGTACGACGTTGGCCAGACCATCACCGTTAACGGCGAGCGCTATAGATCGATGATAACGAACTTCTTTTGGCCTGAATTGGATGATATGGACACCAACGACATGTGGTTCCAACAGTTCACGCCGCATTCTGCACACGCGATTCGAGGGCATGGTCATTTCACGTGGAGGTGATGTGAACTGGCCGCCGAGATCGCGCGATTTGACCCCTTTAGACTTTTTCTTGTGGGGTTTTCTGTAGTCGCAGGTCAATGCGAATAAGCCACAAATCACAGCGGCCCTCAAAGCCAACATAACCCATGCCATTGGTCAAATTCAGCCTGATTTATGCGCCAGAGTCATGGAAAATTGGTCATTTCAGATGCGCGCCACCTAAAGAAACCGCGGGCGACATTTGAACGATGTTATATTCCATACATCATGGCATCGATAAGCCTTTCAAACGAATAAAAAATTTCGATGATATCTCACAGATACTTTGTTTTATTTATATTTAAAGATGGACAGCGCTTTATGAAAGACCCTTTATGTACGTGTCGCCTGCGAATGCAACTTTCGATCGAATGTTAGTCTTGCTATGGCATTTAGAAACGCTTCGGTTGTATTATACCGACTTACTTGGGTAGACTGTATCAGTAGTGGCAGATGGTGCCGGTGTTTCAGGTTTTTGCGGTGGTATAGGAAGTTAATGCTCTTGCAAGTTGATCGTGTCATACAGCGTTCGGATGAAACCTGTGGCCGGCGGTACCTCGTAATCGTGGCCGTTTCCTGGATTGACAAAATCAACAGCACCTGTAACATCTTCCGCTTCTGGTTTATCTTTCTCTAGTATTTTCGGAAAGTCATTTTTGATTAACTCCGTAATATTTGCAGAAACTATTTTTGGTGCTTCACATTTTGGAGGAAAGTTGGCAGCGGTCATTCCCAAGCCCAGAGGTCCTTTGTTTTGCCATACTGTTTCGAAAGTGTTTCTGGCTATATAAATTGTGGGTACCGGTTGGGACAGCTTTCCATTATTTGACGAAAATTTGATCGATTGCGGACTTTTCTGGCCGCACCGCACGGATAGGAGCCTTCGTCAACGAAGAGTTTCAAATATTCACACAATATGGTAGATAGGTTCTTGTACGCGATGCTGAAGAGGTTAATACCTTTGTAGTTGGTGTAGAAGTTAAATCTTCGTCTTGTATCTGAATCTTGTAAACGATGCCGAGATTACCTTCATTTTTTTTTTTTTTTTTTTTTTTTTTTTTTTTTTTTTTTTTTTTTTGCGAGGGTAGGTGAAAATCTTTCATGAGACACCATGAGGATCTACCGCACGTGCTCATGGTAGTGTGAGATTCTTACTCACTAAAAACACCTCCCCTTTTCGTGTTGACTACGACTAAGTACAAAAAAAGCCTTATCAAGTAGTTTAGCTTTCGACAATAAAAGTTCGCGTTGTGCAGGTAGCTTTCCAGTAAAAGCACCTACTAATACCGTCATTATAAGCGGTTATCCCTTATTGCGCTAAATCGGTTTCGTTCTTTGTAGTCGGCGCACAAGGTTTGTCACGTCCAGAATTTGGAGTACGGCGTTATTGCAATGTCCCTGAAGGCGAACACTGAGTTTGCGTGCAAAATTTGTTATTTCATCTTCGACGGTAGCTAAACCGAGGTCTCTATGGATATCGTCGTTTCTAATGTACCACGGCGCATTAACGATTGTTCTGAGCACCTTATTTTGAAAGGTTTGTAAAATATTTCTATTGCTGGTTTTGGTACAACCCCAAAGTTGTATACCATACGTCCATACAGGTTTTAAGACTTGCTTATATAAGAGCAATTTGTTATACATGCTTAATTTGGAATATCTTCCAAGCAGCCAATACATTTCTCTAAATCTAATTTCGAGCTCGTCGCGTTTCTTTTTAACGTGCGGCTTCCATTTCAGTTTCGCATCTAGTGTCATTCCTAGATATTTTGCTTCGTTTGCATACGGTATTTGTACCGAGTTAATGAAAACGGGTAAGTTGTTTATTTTCTTGTTAGTAAAGTTAATATGGGTAGATTTGGTTTCATTGAGAACAATGCGCCAAACCTTTGTCCACTCGCAGATTTTATCCAAAGCTCGTTGAAGCTTTACAGTTGCTGACTCGACTGAATTATCTGTTGCAAGAATAGCCGTATCGTCCGCGAACGTAGCAACAACGGTGCCTTCTTCTTGGGGTATATCTCGAGTATAGAGCAAGAACAAGACTGGACCAAGAACACTCCCTTGTGGAACTCCCGCAGCGATTTCCTTGAATTCCGAGTATTCGGCTCCGTGCTTGACACGGAAGAGTCTATTCTCCAAATACGACTCTAAGATCTTGTACAACTCTTCCGGAAGTACCTGTCTAAGTTTATAATTCAAGCCTTCGTGCCACACCTTGTCGAAGGCTTGAGAAACGTCAAGAAAAGCGCTAGAACATATCTTTTTCTCTTCTATGGCCTTCTCAATTTCGTTGGTTATTCTATAAACCTGGTCAATTGTGGAATGCTTGATTCTGAACCCGAATTGATGATCAGGAATCAAACGTCTTTCTTCAATTACCGGTTTTAACCGTTTCAATAAGAGTTTTTCGAAAACCTTTGATATTATCGGCAGGAGCGATATCGGTCTGTACGACTTTTTGTCGTTTGGCGGTTTTCCCGGCTTTGAAACCATTATAACTTCGGCGACTTTCCATTGCCTTGGAACGTATAATAGTTTTAGCGAAGCATTTATAAGGTAAACAAGTTTTATTAAAGCTTTCTTTGGCAATTCCTTCAGGACCTGTCCGGTTATTAGATCATATCCAGGAGCCTTGTTATTCTTTAGATTTTTTATTACCTCACAAAGTTCGGCTAGTGACACGCTTCTTATTTTAAAGTTGTCTGGAGTCATAATAGTATTATTAATATTTTCTATTAATGTTTGCCCGGGAAATGGCTTAAACGTTTCTTCTAGATGCTCAGCAAATAAGTTGGCTTTTTCTTTATCGCCTTTTGCCCACTCGCCATTACTTTTTCTTATTGGTAGCGATTGTATTTGGGGTTTTTTGACACCTTTTATAGCTTTCCAAAGAGAATAATTCGAACTTTTTTCAGCAGACAAGCCTTCGAGATATGTAGAAATCTCGTGATTTTTAAAATCCCGTATCGCTTTTTTGAGCTTATTGCATAGGAAGTTCGAATGGGTTTTATGCTGAGGAGCGCGGGACTGTTGCCATCTTTTGCGTGCTCTCCTCTTTGCCAGCATCAGTTCTTTTATTTCCGGTGGATATTTTACTTCGCTATTTCCGACTACTTTCCTTTTATATGGAGTGTTGGTCCACGCGGCGCTTTGTAAAACTTCAATAAATCTGCCGACTTCATCCTCTATTTCGCACGGTGTTCTAAGCGACACATTCAGGACTATATTTTCTTCACAAGCTTTCCTAAAGCCGTCCCAGTTAGTTTTGTTGCTAGTTAATCTGGGCGCGCCTTCCTTCTTCATTAGGCGTTCACTTATTGTCAATATGACTGGTGAATGATCTGAGGAGAGACCAAAGCTTTCCTCGACGTTCGTAAAGGTTTTCGCTACCCCTTTTGCAATAAAGAAGTCTATGAGGTCAGGCGTTTTTGCTATGTCGGAGGGCCAATAAGTCGGTTTCCCCGTCGAAAAGAAGTCAACAGCAAATTGCATGCCGATTTCGTAGAGAAGTCTGCCTTTAGGTGAAATGCATCTCGAACCCCAAAAGGTGTGTTTCGCATTGAAATCACCACCAATAATAAATTTTGGTCCAAGTGAGTCAAATAGACGTATTAAGTCATTCTTTTCTAGCGTGTATCGCGGAGGGCAATAAATGGACGCGATATTGTAATACATCTTTTTATTTTTTACGCGAACCGAAGTTAATTGCATTGCATCGAGTTCTATCGGTGAATTCAAAGAGTGCTCAATACAGTCTTTAATTAAGAGCGACGATCCGCCCCTAGCCCTTTCGGATGGGTGGTATGCGTGATAAGCATAGTATCCTCTAATTTTAACCCGAGATTCCTTTGTCAGATGGGTTTCAGAAATCAAGCATATGTCAATGTTCTGCTGGCGTAGGAATACTTCCAGTTCGTCGATTCTTTGCTGAAGGCCGTTTGCGTTCCATGTTAAGATTTTAAGTAACTGGTTCATGTTCATAATTTCGTTCGTGGTTTGCGAGCGTTATGCTCAAGGTTACTAAGTTTTTCGAATATAAGCTTATTTGTCTTGCTTTGCTCCTCGAGTTTCGCGAGAATTATAGAGAAAACTTGTTGCATAGGATCTAACGCAGGCCTATTTTGCTTGGTTGCTTGCGATGCGGCTTGCGCGTACGTTTGGGCATCAGCAGATGGCGGATTTTCCTGAACTTTTTTCGTTTTTTCCTTGACGGGTTTGCTTTCTTTCGCCAACGATTTTTCGGATTTATTTTTATTCGGTTTCGGTAGCGGACGAATGTTCTTTTTAAGCGTATCGCGCCTTTTTTGAAGTTCTTTGGCCACTTCGCAACCTCGATAGTTCGCTGGGTGCTTCCCCTTACAATTTGTGCAAGTCGCTGCCGTCTGCTTGTTTAAGTGGCACTCATTCGAAAGATGTGTACCGGCACATTTCACGCATCGTGGCTCTTTTTGGCAGTATGTCTGCGTATGGTTGAAACCTTGACAGCGTTTACACTGAGGGATCGATCTTGTGCTTTTACGCATCGGTTCGATTTTGATAACAATATTTAAAATCGTTTTAATATTGTAAATATCCTTTATATTCTCGCTTTTATCGAAACTGAGCATAAAAAGCGGAAGACCACGCTTAACAAGACTTTCCTGATCTTCTTCCGTTTGTTGCTTTTCCTTCTTGATAATATTTACGGCGTCAAGAATTTTAAAGCCTTTCGCTTGAAGATCGTCCATAACGTTTTCTTTGGTGCATGAAGGATGGAGTCCTCTTGCTATAACTCGCAATGGTCTTTCTGACTTATTTTCGTAAGTGTACCACTGAATTTTCTCGGTATTAAGTTTCCGAGAAAATGCTCGGTAATCGTCGGGGTCATCGACGTTTATTTTCCACACATTGTTGCGGAGTAAGGTGACCTTAAACTTCGAGGCCAACGTTCCTTTTAGGAGGCAATACAACTTGTTATAGTCCCGGTGACGTTTATTGGAGGCGGTGGACTTAATTTTTTTGTCTCTTGCAAGCTCTTGTTTTTTTTTAGCGGCTCGATTTCAGGTGAAGAACCGGCTTTTCGTTTCTTGCTGGGTCTTTTCTTTGAAACCCACGCCGTTTCCCGTGTTAGCTCTTCTTCGTCCGTATGATATTCGCGAACAGTTGAGCCAGACGGACTACCGTCTTTTGGAGGATTTACGTTTCTCAGAGCTTTATTTTCTTGTCGAAGTAAATCTACCTCTTTCCTAAGTTCTTTGTAGAGTAACTCCATTTCGTTAAGCTTCTTACGGAGTTCGTTGTTTTCCTCCTCGAAGCTTTTACATTTCGCTGAGTCCTGTTTATCGCGCGTTAACGCTTCCGGCGGACTTCTTTTCCCGGAGACATTCGATCTTGGTGGTGGCGATCGAGATACCCTTACACTTTTTGTAAAAGGGTTGCATAATTGCAATAAATGGCTCTCCCCAGAATCCATAGAGCCGACCTCCGAAGAGGGTGGATTTTCCAGTAAACCTGGAGTGCCACCTGGGGTATTGAATCTCTTTGTTTTGTTCATTGCATTGTTTGTATACTTCTTTAACCTCGGTATACGGAGGGTGGATTTTAGTCGCCTCTTACGACAGGCATGCCTACCTCGGGTATATTCTAACCCCTACCCGAAGGGGGATTACCTTCATTTGATTCCACACACTTATCTCAAAAAATCTTAGAAATATATTGGTGTATGATCTCTACCGAGTACCGAGTCATGCCGAGCTGTTCGAAATAACTCTGTCAGGCCATCAGATTCAGCAGGCTTTTTGGATTTTAGTTTGGATATTGCAATCCGCCCTTTAATTGCCCTTAGTCTATGAAGAGACTTTAATTGCCCTTAAGTTCAGAGCATAATGTAACATAAAACCTTGGCACTGGGTTCTATCTTTTGAAACGTGCGACGAATGTTCAATCCAGCATGTTTTTACCTAACCCTGGCATTCAGCATGACCATGGAAACAATTTAAACAAGATGTCAACTTGTTACATGACCGCTATTAAGTATAAGCACACTGATCAAACATTCGAATTGTCAAGTTCACCAGAACATTTGTCTCTACAGAGGTTTTCCAAATATTGACGGTTGAGGCCATGGTAAGGTATAAAAGATCGATCGGCACGACGACCAGTATCAGTTGAACTTTCAAAGTATCTAACAAAATCAATTCACCAAGATGTTCTCGAATCTTTTCACATTAATCCTGATTGTTGCGTTTATCTTGTTTGCCGTAGACCAACTGGAGGCCGGCTATCAAATGAAATATAATTTCTTTAGGTTGAGATTGTGCTTCATGAATTCATCGTACTGTGGATATCTAAGTGGCCTCTAAACCTTTAAGTTGTGAATAGTTGCAAAATTGACACGAAATAAATGCTAAGTAAATAGAAACTTTTGAATTTTTAATCTTTTGAACAGTTAGACGTTCTTCTAAGCTGACTTAAGACTGACTTTTTCAGATTTATTAGCGAAATATGAGCTTATTGTCTCAACCTTTTTTTCCGAATTTTATTTTTCTTCGATATCAAGTTGAATATAAATCCAGTCGATTCTGGGAAAATCTTTTAAATAGTCGATAGGTTCGAGTCTTGACATTAAAATTACTTGCTTACTTTCTTAAGTGGCACTACAGCCCGGGGTGGACCTGGTCCTCAACCAACAAGGGCCTCCAGCCAGCTCGATCTTTAGCCAGCTGTCTGCAGTTTCGCACGCCAAATTGGTTGAAGTTCCCTTTTAAATGCGTGCGCCACATGAGTCCCGGCCTCTACTGTGCCGTTTTTCGTATGTGGATTTGGAGATTTTCAGGGCCGGAGTATTGGTGCCCATACTCTCTACATGACCCAGACACTTAAGTCGTTGGACCTTCCATCTTCTAGTTTAGCCGACATGCTGTACATCCCGTACTGTGTCTTGTTGTATCTCTTCTTCCCCTCGAAACAGTCAAGAGAAACTTCATCCGCTTTTGACAGAGTCCATGCCTCTGCGCCGTAGAGCAGGACTGAGATGATTAAGGTTTTATTCACTTTAGTTACTCGAGAGAGGACTTTGCTACTCAATTGGCCAAAGAAACAGCGATTAGCAAGAATTATTCTTCGTTTGATCTCACCGCTGGTCCTTAACTCCCTCAAAGTTATGTCTGTCTACAAATACGTTCTGGCCGAGATATCGGTGTTGAGTATCCTACCTTCATTCCAGTGACGTTACGCTGCGTTCTTCCGATTATGTCAATGTCGTCGGCGTATGCAAGTATTTGGACGAATTTTTCAAAGATTGTGCCGCTGGTGTTGCCGCGTAAGTTTTGTACTACTCTACAGTGCACTATGACAGAGCGGCGCCTTGTCTAAATCCTATTTTGACATCAAACGTCTCGGTGAGGTCTTGACCGGCCTTGATGGAGCAGCGTGCATTCTCAATCGTCATCCTGCACAAACGGACGACTTTGGCAGGGATGCCAAAACTAGACATGGCTCTGTATAGCTCGTCTCTATAGATGCTGTCATACGCGGCCTTAAAATCGATGAAGAGGTGGTGGTTATCGATTTGAAGTTCCTGGGTTTTTTCCAAGATTTGCCGCAGTGTGAATATTTGGTCGATGGTGGACTTTCCTGGCCTGAAACCACACTGATATGGACCCATCAGGTTGTTGACGAACGGCTTCAGGCGTTCACACAACACGGCAGATAAGATCTTGTAAGCGATGATGCCTCTGTAGTTGGCGCAGTTCAGATGGTCTCCTTTCTTGAGAATCGGGCAAACGATGCTGAGGTTCCATTCATCGGGTACACTTTCCTCAAAACAAATTTTACATATGAGTTGGTGCATGCTCCTTACCAAGTCATCGCCTGCTGCTTTCAACAGCTAGGCCATTAGCTGTAGCAGCTTTGTTGTACTTAAGCTTAGATATGGCTAACGAAATTGTTGGTCTTCGTCGTCCAGGTCAAATGGTTCATTCTGTCTGACAGCGGGATTTGGTTCATCGTCGCGGTCTGCAGCCTGCAGAAGCAGAAGAAGTTCTTCCATATTCTCAGCATCGACTGCGATTTTATTCGATGTTCCCTTGTTCATCCTTGCGGGCTTTGGTTTGGACTCTGTAGCCTTGATAGATTCTTTTTACCCTTTGGTAAAACTTCCGAACCTAATTCCTACAGTAACATCTCTCTATTTCCTCGATCACGCGCTTCTTGTGATCTTTTTTTTTCTTCCTGAGCAGCCGGTGTTCGTCTCTCTTCTTCTACCCGTAGAGCTCGCGGGCAGCTCTGGGGTCTTTCTTTCCAGAGCTGCTTTGCAGGGCTGCTTGGTATGCGTCTTGTTTCGCTGCATGTGCTTACCGGCACTTGTCGTCAAACCAGGGGTTTCGTTGCGGTGGCCGAGTGGAACCCAGCACATCAGAGGCGGCATCTCTGAAGGCTTTTTGGCAATGTTGCCACTAATCTTCAATACTTGATGCATTGTATTGAAGGCATTGGACCTCTTGTGAAATTGAAAGAGGCTCGATCGGAAAAGGATTTGGTGATGTCTTGCGATTGCAGCCGTCGGACGTCGAATTTCCTCACAGTATTTCCTTGTATTTACTGTGCTCGGGATATCCGCAGCCGTACATTGGCAAGGTAGTGATCCAAGCAGCGCTGCCACTTTGCTACGATCGTAGCAAAACAGCTACGCGATTTATAAAAAAGTCAAATTTGCTACGCTGCTACGCACTCTCCCTAATATCCCAATTTTTGCTACGCTTTTTAGAAACACGAACTTTAAACAAGAATCTGGTAATTTTTAGACCTCTCACAAGCGCAATCACAAATTAAAAAAAATTGAAAGAACGTAATTTCAAACTATTCACTTCCATGACTCTAACTTATGTTGCTGTTCTACCTAACCCTACACAACCAGTGTATATTTCTTCGGATGTGTTTGAAATGTGACTGGATTCGGACAGGAGTTTCACTGGAATTTGAATGGCTTTGCTTTTGCTACGCAAATTTAGTTTTGCTACGCAAATTTGCTACGGAATTTTTTTTCTTAGTGGCAGCACTGGATCCGAGTCAATGTTGACCCCTCGGAACGTTCGGACATCCATAATACTGGAAAAGTGCCTTGCGTCGATCGCAATGTGGTCAATCTGGTTGACCGTTGATTGACCGGGAGATCTCCATGTTCCTTTGTGGATATCGAGATGTGGGAACCACGTTAACGAAAACATTTCGCCCCACAGTACAGTCGATCAACCTAAATTCGTTATCGGAGGTGGTGTCGTTAAGGCTATACTTTCCCACAGTACTAAATACCACAAGCTTGTGTAACCTGTCTTTGGTGTCGTCGACTTTGTCAGGCATATGTTGGCTCATCCGCCACCATCTCTTTTCCAAGACCCCAACTGATTTTTGGAAATCCTTATCAGCATCAGCTCCAAACATGTCGAAGTAGCCCAGATAAGGTGTTGTTTCCGTTCCGGAAGTTATCGACGCCACCGTTGATTCCATCTAAGGAATTCGTCCGCTTCGTGTTTATAGTGCTGCATTTTTTTCTGGTCATCACTCGCGCTTAAAGCAAGTTGAGTCTGGATAGAGGTAAAATACGCACAATTTATGTGTAGTAGCAGTTACAACATTTGGTATCGCATAGTTTATACCCACCAATATCACTGAAGTAATTAGTCCATTTTTTCAAATTGTCGAAGAAAGCGATTTAGCACTTTAACTTTGAACCAGCTTTAGCCGTTGCTGCTTCTTCTCTCACCCTCCGAGAGTATAATAGACATCTTCAACTTGAATGTTTGCGACGAGATAGGCCTTCACTTACCCCAGACAGTGAGTTTAAGTCACCTTGCAAACACTTGTATGCAAGTTTAGAAAATCATGTGGGTCTCTTGTAATTTGTATGATACATAAAAAAAATACACTAGCTATACATCAACTACACGTGCGCGTGCTTCGCCTGGTCGACTGAGCTAAAACCAAAAAATAAAGTTAACAAGTTCCAGCGACTAAAAAAGTAAATTGGCGTCGCTTGGCATCACACTTCCCATAATTTAAATCACCCGCTTAGCATTCAAAAATGGCCTACTGAGCAAATCTATCTCCCTTCCCCTAACCATATTGAAGACCGACACACAATGGACCATTCTCTAAGCCACAAAGGGGAGTAGGCACTCCGCTTTGGAACCTTTTTTCGGCGGTTTCTTTCAGCCATTGTTCCTATCCATTAGTGACCCGTCATACTATCTGCGAAAGGTAAACAAAATCGCTCGGCAGCAGCAACCCTAACAAAATTTTGGGACACATTTTCAGAACTCGACTAATGGTTGTCCTCGAGCACCCTGCAAAGAGGGGCGCTGTGGTATGCCCCGAGTACAAAATATGATGTGGGGAGCGAAGAATTATTCCTTTGTTTTGTTTTCCTTTTTCTCATTCATTAAATTAACAAGAAGGAAACCGAATAAAATCGTGGGGACAAAGGAATCACCACCAATCAATACGAGAACCGGGGGGAGTTGTCACAAGGAAAAGAGTAGAAGTACAGTTATGTTGTGTGTGTGTGTTTGTGTGTCATGCGGTTGAGTAAACAGACTCCGCAATTAAATTCCTGTATAATTTGTGTTTTGATTATGCGGTATTTTGGATGTGGCTACCAAAGGATCTCTCACAAGGATTCAAGGTTTTCTTTTTCGAAATCAAATCAAACGTCGAAATCTATGTAAAGTCTGTGTTGTGGGCGGGGATTCAATTGAAATTTGTACAAAAGATACACAGAAGGGTGGTTTGCAGTTTGATTTTTGTCGTTTTTTCTTCTTTTTTCTATTGAATCGAATAAGAAAAATCATGGTAATTTGGTGTTTTGTATGATTGCTTGTGGTAGCCATAGCTCAAGTGGTTAGTGCATTGTACTGCTCCTATTGGAGCCTTAAAAAAAACCAATTTGATTCCACACCTCTCGACAGTGTGTGGAGAAACCCAGTGCGAACCAGCTAAAGCTATATGAACCTTAAGTTAAAAACTGATCAAGGAAAGTTTAACCAATTGCCCAGACACTCGTAAAAGAAGGTAATTATCTGAGGGTTGCAATTGTGCTGATTCTTGTGGCTTTTTTCTCGAATCTCTTAGTGGATTGAGACCGAACGAGTAAAGTATATCTCAAGGTTAGGTACCTACGCTCACGAAAGATATATAAAATAAATAAAACACTCTGGCGCGACGAAAAAATTAAGACAACTGCAATTCACCTAAATCGCACCGGATCTATATGTCTGCTCGGTGGTCACCCCATTGGGATGATATCCTCCCCAAACATGTTCTTTAAATGAAGCCACTCCCCGAGGGACGATTCGAAAAAGTTCAAACCCCAGTTCTTAGAGCACGTAGATCTTGTGATTCATTTAGATCCCTTCGTCACAGTATTCCAAGTAGAAGGCCTTGCCATTGCTGGAGTTCTCTTGGAACACCACACCCAAAAAAAGAAAATAGAAATCTGCTCGGATAGTCAGCCACCATTTAAAACCATCACAACATCCAGATCTCATCTGGTCAGGGAGTGCAAAGACAAACTCAACAGGCTTGCCAGTCACAACGACGCGACGTCCGCCTTGTCTGAGTACCGGGTCACGGAAAAGGAGAAAGCCGATGAACTGGCAAGAGAAACGGTGCACGCGACAGGAGAAACCGCTGAAAACACAGTGGGAGTCTCACTAACAGTAATTAAAACAACAACCAACGAGAGAATGCAAAGGAATTTCGAGGATCACTGGGCAAACATCCCGACGTGAAAAGTGGCTAGATCACTCGTAAATAAACCAAGCAGCCTGCTCACCAGGAAGGCTCTAGGTTAGGTTAGGTTAGGTTATGGGGCCATGTTGTGGGCCATGTTCCAACCTTGGGTACTAGATGGGTGGTCTATCAAACCACCCTGTATTCTTAATGAAGTGGAGTATGCTCGTTATGGGTACTTCTGTTAGGTCACTCAGTTCTCCAAACAGCCTGTTTCCCATGTGTCGGAGTCGGCGGTTTTGGAGGTTGGGACACTCGCAAAGTAAATGGTTGATCGTTTCTGTCTCTTCCACATCCTGACTCCCCAGTCTGGGGAGTCGATGCCGAGTCTGCTGGCCATGGTACCTTTAGCACAATGTCCTGTCAGTACTCCTACTAGGATGCGAGTATCTTTTTTGTTCATAGCCAGAAGACGTTTTGTTTTGTTCTGGTCTATTCTTTGCCATAAGTTGCGGGATATAATGCAGTCGCCTCTGGCGGACCAAGAGGTATTGATTAGCTCCCTCATCTTGTGTTCAACATTACCTTTCAGTACACCGATAGGGACGTTTATCGATGGGTGGGTGTTCTCTCTTTCCAGAGCAGATCTCTGCCGAGCAAGTTCGTCTGCTTTATCGTTACCCTCGAAATCGCTGTGTCCGTGGACGATGTTGACCTCGTGGGTGACGCCTATTTTATTTAGGATTTTACGACAGGCAGACACCGCCTTCGATTTGGTGCTAGCATTATCTAGAGCCTTGATAGCTGCTTGACTGTCGACGAGGATGGTGATCTTAGTTGGGTTCAGTCTCCTATCATCTATTGTTCCAGCTGCTCTATCAATGGCGAAAAGTGTGGTGTGATGTAGTCCGTTTTCCTTTCAAGATCACCTTGTCCGTATAGGTGACCGTGACCGTAGGAGCTGTGCTTCAATGAGCCGGACTCTCTTAGCCTGAGTGCTGCTTTTGCCGCTGTGCTGTTTACGAAGTGGTCTAGGGGGGTAAATTCAACGTTACTTCTTAACCTGATTGGGGTGCTGATCTCATAGCTCCTGTTAGACAAGCTTGTCTCTGTACCTTTGTGGGGTTTGTGAGATATGTAGACTTCTCAGTTGCTTTACACCATGCTATCGCGCCATAGGTAAGTATAGATCTGACGACCGCTGTATACATCCAGTGTACCTCGTGCGGCCGCATTCCCCACCGTTTACCTAATGTTCTTTTGCATGAGTAAAAAGCACACATTGCTTTTTTCATTCTATCCTCTGTGTTGCGTTTGTAAGCTTCGAGTCTAGGTTGGTACCGAGATACTTAGCTTCTGGGGAAAGCTGCAGAAGAATGCCATTTACTTTGTGGAGGTCAAAGTTTTCTATTTTCCTCTTTTTGGTGAAGAGGACTTACTCGGTTTTCTGGGTATGTATTCCTAGTCCGTTTAGTCTGGCCCACGAAGATAATTCTTTTAGCATAGATTCCATAAGTTCGCTGATGGTGGGAAAATGTTTGCCTCCTATCAGGATCACGACTTCATCTGCGTATGCTATTGCTTTGGTGCCTTTCATCTTGAGAGTTGTAAGGATGTTGTTGATAACGAGTAGCCATAAAAGGGGTGAAATGACACCACCTTGCGGAGTTCCTCTTGTAACAGTCTCCCTAAGAGTACTCCCACCGATTTGCGAGTTAATTACTCTGCTGTTGAGCATTGACTCTTTCCATCTAGGCAGTTCTGGTTTTACTCCTAGGCCCTCCAGTGCAACTGTGATGGAGCGTATTTTTACGTTACTAAAAGCGCCCTCTATATCCAAGGAAGGCTCTAGGTTCAAGCACAGGGCAATTGAGGTGGGACATATCACAGGACACATGAACCTCAACAAACACATGCTTAGACTGGGCATCGCTGACACAGAGAAATGTAGGAACTGCGAGAAAGAAGAGGAAAACCTATCCATCCTATGCCATTACCCAGCCATAGCGTGAACGCGACAGAAGACCCTGGGGTCCATGTGGATACCGGACCTGAAACATCTCAAGGGCAAATAAATCGCCGGCATCCTGGCCTTCACCAAAGAAATAGGAAGATTCGCCAGACCACACGTACACTATTATCAACTCCATAATTGTTTCCACATTCCCCATACGTCCCAAACCAAACCTATCCCTGCAGTTCCGACGATTAAAAGAGGGGAACACAACGGGCCCGACTGAGGCCTAAGTGAAGTACCTCCCGCTCACCCTTATATACTGTACCATATCAACTTCTAGAGCACGTCCACGTATGGTATACGGACGTCTCAAAATTGTGCAGTGATTCTGGATCTGAAATATTCGGTGAGTCGTTGCATTTAGTGTGTGTGTAACGAACGACCTCCTGACGATGCATGATGCATTCGTTGCCTCCTCATCATCATCATCATTTTCCAATAACCCGCTTATCCACTATGAGGGTCGCGGGTTCGTCTCCTTTATAAAAAAAAATTCATATTTTTCATCAAATAATAAACTATGGACAATGAGCAACACAGCTAAACGTTCCCAAACAAATAGTCTTCACTTAGTAACATATGATTGCAGTACAAATTTAAATTCAAAGTCAGAAATTAATCGGCTTTTCGAGAAAAATTATAAATAAAATACTTTCTCAAAGGAAAACTTTGACCCTCAACGATGAAGGTTTCTCCAAGGCAACCAATGAGATCTTCAGCACATTCCTAAGACCCCCTTAAGGACACTTAACAAAATTGTAAACAAAAATTAATACGCCCAACCCCGCGCTCAACTGATGAGTTCCTTAACACTTGTTATTTCAAAAACAACAAAACTTGCTAAAAAGAATTTCGAATTATACAAAAAAGCGTCAAAAAGTATAGGCGAGTCCTTTGAAGTGATCAGCCATCATCACCAAGAGAGAAGACTTTTTTTTTTATTTTTTTAATTCCTTAACAAAAAGCGAATTCTCAAAAAAAAAAAAAACGAGAGAGAAACAATTTTTTTTTAATCCTACTTATGAACATTTTCATGTGTACTCCAGGTGAGTTGTACAAAAATTCTTTGGAATTTCGTGCAGCGAAACAATGTGATTCGTTTGCCCGATGAGGTGAACAAGAGAATGTATCTCCAAAAGAGTGGTACACAGGCAAATCCGCCCAAAAATAAAGCATAAAAAAACGGTAATGGTATTAATTTCATTTATTAATTTGCTAACCTTGCCACCACCCATCCAGCCACCTCCGTCGCGAGCAACTTCAATGGAACAGAAAGATGGATAAAAGTCCAGTCCGAGAGAAAGAGCAGAGGAATATAGGTACGCAGAATGCGTAAGGATAAATCATTTCTATGGAGGCACGTGAATCCCTCCACGCTTTATGTGTGTGTGTTTGAGCGCGCTGTAAGGAGTAGGAGAAGACATCCACTAGGTACCTTTTTACGCCCCAATTCAGTTAAAAAAAAAATTAATTTCTCCTAGAGTGGTTTCCATTAAAATAAACGCGCGTAGATAATTCGACGAAGGAGGCAACAGGACGCGGACTGCAGATTCTGTTTTGTCCCGCAGGATGCCAGGGTTACTTAACCTGTTAGTGGCGAACCTGGCTATTCAGAAAGGCACAAACGGATATGAAATGAATTCCAACGAAGAGAAACATGTAGCAGCGAGTGGCGCCTTACCCAAACTATTAGCAAATAAAATTCGCTCGCCTCATAATCAGGACAAACACAAATCTATCCTTTTCGGAATTTTACTATAATTCTCGTCGGAAGAAGAACGTGTAAGCGCCAATCTGAAAAATTTGGACTTCGTCACTCTGCTCAGCAAAAGCAGGAAGAAGAACGCGGAGAAGCCCAACAGAAGATCAATGACAGCAACACATATGAAGTACTATTCATGACGCACTCCGTGTGAGCCCCAACAATACTTCGCAGGATCGAATCTGTCAATGAACACCTACCATACCGTTTTGTTTTTGAAAGCACTGATGCCCTTTGATTTAATCTATGACGATCAAATAAAATGGACAATCTGCAGTTACCTGTCACTTATAGAAGCATTTCCTTCCTGCTTAACCATTTATTGCCTAGCAATTCGATGAGATGTATTCTGTTTCTTAATAACCACAGCCTTGAAAAAAAAGAGGAAATAAATTGGTTGATAGCATTTGGATCGCTCAGGTTGACGGAGGTATACAAAATGACAGCTTTTTGCTGCCATTCATGTTATGCGTTTTGTATTTTTCGCACGAAAGGGGGACCTAGAGTTTTTTATTGTCAAACGGAGAGTTGACGGCAACGAAGAATCAAATCCCGCTGTCAGGCTGAATAAACCATTCAACCTGGACGACGAAGACCAACAATTCCGTCCACCCGACCTGGACCAAGGGAATGTAGCTATATTTAAGCTTAAGTCCAAAAAAGCTGCTAGTGCTGACGGCCTTCCTGTCGAGCTGTTCAAATCGGTAGGCGATGACTTGGTAAGGAGCATGTACCAACTTCTTTGTAAAATATAGTCGGAGGAAAGTATACCCGATGAATGGGACCTCAAGAAAGGAGACATCAACTACAGAGGCCTCAGTCTTCTTAACATCGAATACAAGATTCTTATCTGCCGTGTTATGTGAACGCCTGAAGCCGTTCGTCAACAACCTGATCGGTCCATATCAGTGTGGCTTCCCGCCAGGAAAATCCACCATCGACCAAATATTCACACTGCGGCAGATCTTGGAGAAAACTCAGTAACTTCAAATCGATACCCACCACCTCTTCATTGATTTTAAAGTCACGTATGACAGCATATATATAGGGAAGAGCTGTAAAGAGCAATTTCTAGCTTTGGCATCCCTGCCAATCTCATCCGTTTGTGCAGGATAAAGATGAAGAATGGACGCTGCTCCATCAAGGTCGACCAAGACCTCACCAAAACCTTTGATGTCACAAAAGGTCAGCGACGCGCTGTCATAGTGCAAAACTCACGCGGCAACACCAGAGGCATAATCTTCAAAAGTCCATCCAATTACTCGGGTACGCCGACGATATCGGCATAATCGGAAGAACGCACTGAGTATTAAGATGGAGGTTGCGAAGATGGGTTTAGCGGTCAATGGGGGCAAGATGAAGTACATGCTGTCCACAAGAAAGGACATCTAACATCGACGTCTCGGACAGAGTGTCACAATAGACAGTTATAACTTTGAGTGAGTGAGTGAGGACTTTGTCTACCTAGGTATCGCTATCAGTTCAGATAATGACACCAGCGCTGAGATCAAATTGGTGTTTCTTTGGGCAAAGCCCTCTCTCGAACAACTATTTAAAGTTGCCCTTTATAAAACCTTAATCGTCCCAGTCCTGCTATACGGCGCAGAGGCATGGACTTTTGTTGAAAGCGGATGAGGTTTCTCTTGGCTTTTTCGAGAGGAAAATTCTTCAGGTGATTTTCGGTCCCATCTGCATAGACGGTGAGTGGAGGAGGAGATACAATTAAAAACTTTACGGGCTGTACAGCGACATCGGCTTAGCCAAAACAGTGAAGCTTCAATGACTAAGGTGGCTGGGTCATGTAGAGCGGATGGTCACCAATGCTCCGACCTGGAAAATCTTCGAATCCACCCCCGAGGGAAAATGCAGTAGACGAAGACCATGACTCGAGCGAAGAACGAACTGGCTGGAGAAGCTTGTTGGTTGAGGCCCATGTCCACCCCGGACTGTAGCGCCACAGGAGAGTTGAAAAGTTTTCTAATGACCGAGTCAGACCAAATATTATGCTATTTAATCACGGCATCACATGAAGTATTATTATCCAAGCCTTGGAAAATGTTAGAGGAATACATCGAAACAAAACTGACAGATGAATTTGGGAGAAACCTTCGGAAGCAGACAGATAGATGAGAACAACAGACCGTCGAGGCAAAGAATAAATAGGAAAAAAATTATAAGAAAAAGCGTAACAAATCTCTAGCCATACCTCAACCTAAAAAGAAAACAATCTGGAAAAGTGGATATTAGACGAAGTCACCTAGTTCATGCAGAACTTACTGCTTTCTAGTAGTTTGCGAAAATGAGACCATGAGATGATGCTAAAATTTTCATAACGATAAAGCACCTGAAGGGGAAATCACCGTCTTCCTGATGAAGAATTCTAGAGAAGAATAGAAGAAGTTGC
Source organism: Matsumyia berberina (assembly GCA_917880715.2). Lineage (NCBI taxonomy): Eukaryota > Metazoa > Arthropoda > Insecta > Diptera > Syrphidae > Matsumyia > Matsumyia berberina. Next base: position 45,912,663 of record OU862871.1, on the reverse strand, counting down.
TAGCAAGAGCAGCGTCTTTCCAGGAGACTATTCTGTGGTTACATAGAGAAAACTCGAGAAGCATCCAGAATTCGTAAAATCCTGTGGAAGTCCACAACATCCAATCCAAATCCAACATTGAATCCAAATTACCGTTTGGAAAAGAAGCCACTGACCTTCTACTAATTTCTACAGGCGCAGCAAGCCGTATTGAGAATGCCGGAACAGAATGCAAATGAACCACATGCCCTGACGGAAACTTACCTGATTAAATTTGACAACCCGTTGAAATAGTTCTTCTACTGTTATTAGTAATATTGAAAGGTGGTTGTCAACATTCCCCTACCCTTGGGCCAAGAAAATGTTGTCTTTATACTCAAAGTAGAGAAAGCTCACGCGTTAGCATCCTGGATGTTTACTTTTTAGATTTAGATTCAACATTGGAGTCCTAAGCTAGAAATAGCCAGATACTACAAAGAGCAACCGTATGAAAGGCAACATGTGGACATAATGTAATACTTTTTTTTTTTAATTAACGCCCGCACATACGCTTATAACTACCCTTAAACGAGAGCGCGAGTATTAGGGAAATTAGAGCAGAGACGAAAGAGATACCGATGCATGTAGATTGTTCCACGTGCGCGTTGTGCGGCTTATTTGACTGTACGCCCGAAATTAGGCTTAAGGGTAAACTGATGAGCATTCGAAGCGTGACGCGAATTACGGGTGAAAAATTGAAGGAACGGAATGCATCTGGCTATTTCGCTAGAAGCTACAAAAAGAAAGCCGTGGTTTGATGGGCAGTGTATATAGAGGTGTACGGCGACCGACATATCAGAAGGCGCTCCGACGAAAAACAAGTGCAGCGGAAGATCAGTACCAAACTAAAAGAAGGGAGGAATAAAAGTTGCTGGATAGAAGAAAAGAAGTTACCGCAGTCTCTCAGCTGAAAAAGATGTTAGGGAAAAAATGCTGTACTGCAGAATATAGACTAGGCATCCATGCACTTCGAAGTAATGAGAGTCATTTTGTCACCGACCCGCAAGGAACTGTGTCAGTATTTAAGTAGCATTTTGAACAGCTTCTCAATCGACACGACAAAGAGAGAGTGATAGAAGGCCTAACTCTTCAAAACTGATGTTTATAAGATAAGGAGGTAAGGACGACGTAATCATTCTAAAGGACTGGAATATCTACTTTATCTGCTCTATCCACAAAAAGGCGTTCCTATGACTTGCAAAAATTATCAAAGAATATCCTTGCAAGAAAAATCTTTTACAAGAACCTATCCAGTGTGCTGTGCGAACGTCTAAAGGTGTTTTGCTTCACAGAAATTGGCCACTGTCAGTGTGGCTTCCGGACACTGACCAAATCTTTACATTGCGACAACGAAATAGACCAATGAGTTTCAATTTCAACCCATCATATCTTTATTGACTTTAAAGACGCATACGGCAGTATTCATCGCATCGAACTATATAACGCGATGGCTGAATTCGGGAGCCCGAAAAAAATTGATCTGGTTGTGTGGCACAACCCTCAAAAATTCGCTATGCACCCTATACCTATGTACCTGCGAATGCTGGAACACATAGTGCGGCGAACAGGTATTAACGCACGATCCCAACCTGCTGTCATTGGGATTTTTGCGATGATTAAGTAGCAGGCAAGAGCAGTTGGTTTCAAAATTTTGAAAACGTTAAATACCTGATTAACCAAATTCTGCCAACTTATACATATGGCTTAAATAAAGTTATGCTATAAATTGCACACAAAATTATAAAAAATTATGGAAGTTCTACCGTTAATACCAAAGCACTTCTAAAAAATGGGTTTTTACGTCGACCATTCCTGTCCCAATTTGGTTCACCTAAATTCAAAAATCGAAAATGATTTGTTTTCTAAATAGAATTACCCAGTCCTTGAACGAAAGATTAAAAAAAGTCATTTCTGATAAAATGGCGGACATTTAAAGCTACATATAATTCCCATTTCTGATAAACAAATTTGTTTGTTTTTATCTAAATAAAACATCGACAAATATAATTTTGAGTAAGTGATGGAGTTTGTCTACAAATGTAAATTTCGCAAGCGACACCCAGTTGAAAATTCAACAAAGAATAACCCAAGGCAACCCTAGGTTGGCACAGCTCAGCTGTTAACTCATTGGACTGCTGCACGAACGGCGTGAGTTCAAAGCCCAGTCATATCCAACGAAAAATTATCGCGGCGCTACCTCTTGTCGGGGAATGACAAACCTCAAAGAACACAATTTGTTATGGAAAAGCTTCTCAATTCCCGGTTCAGAGTCGGCAATAAATAATAGGTCCCTTCAATTTGTGGGAAAAAATATAACACGCACAAAATGAATGGATGCCAGAAGCTAGGTCCTTTCCCATCCGGAACTATCGCCCCAGCTATTCATTTATTTATTGACCGCAGATACTACTAGGGCCAATACACAAAACCGTGCTTTAAGGAACAGTCGAAAAGATCTTGGCTTCGTTTGAAGAAAAACGTTTTACGTCGGATGTTTGGACCCTTCTGCGATGACGGTGGTTCACTTTATTCCGAAGTTATAACCATAAACGGCTTTATAGATAATCTTAATTAGTTGGGTCTGTTCTTGGCTAAGGAATTTACCTGTGAAGTCAAAATTCTAGAATGCGTAAAAATAGTTTAGTCAGCTCTATAATCCAGCCAAACGGCTATCGGTACCCCAATATTACTTAACTGCGAGATAGTCTGGCGGTTGCAAATTAAAAAGCCTCAATTTTCTAGAGAATATGCAAACATCTGGATGAGTGTCCATAGGCGGTGCATTCAGAACTATTCCCTTCTACTCTCTAAACACGGTATTACCCGAAACATCGTGCTAGAACGACGATAACTTTGTGGGCCACTCGCTTCGTGTTAAGATATCCTTAAACAAGTTACAATCAGAAAAATCAACCGCAGATACGAGGAAGACACGATATGACAAATCTGTAGCCAGGCCGCGTAGAACAAAAGTGATTCAGTGGTTAGGTCCTGCTAAATCGATCGCAAATTAGCACAATTGGTGTCCTACGAGAATACTGGGCAATAGGCTCGGCCTCTTCTTTTACGATTTCTGAAGAAGCTGCAGAAAGTGTTGGATCATTTTATAAGTAATAGAAAGGCTTCCTGAACTGCCGGAAGCTCTGTTTAGAAGACGTTGTCAAAATTCGGAAGGCGCGTGTTCAATCTCGGCTGTGTGTTCTATTAGAGCCAAGAGCTCGCCTTGTAACATAGCAACTTGGCCTTTCTATGATGGATGTGGCCAATGGATCAACTTAGGTTAACCTAGTATTTGGTTACACCTCAGTTTTTTCTATCGTCTATGGTCTTTTCGGTGCAGATTAGTCGGTTTACCATTTTACATATTACCAAGACCTAGTTTCTTATTTTTCACTACGAACCTCTCGTTTCCCGGGACACTTTCGTGGCCCTGTGTCAATCTATTTTTGTGAGCAAGGAAGGCTAATTTGTTCACTATATGCTAATAACCTAGCGACTCTTGTAGCTTTAGAACTCACGGCAGTTATAGCGAATGTGCAGTCACGCATCTTTGCTTTTAGAACTAATTTTCTAAATTTCCAAATTTATAAATTGTCCTGCTTTTATGATTAAGCATTATGCACCTGGTGATCGTCGTGGCTCAGTATTTACTGCGTTGAACTGCTGTGTGAGCGTGGTGGGTTCAAGCCCCAGCCATATCCAGCGAACATTTTTCGCGGCATCACCTCTCGTCGGGGAATAACAAGCCTCCGGGAGTATAATTTGTCATGAAAAAGCTTCTCAATTCGCCGTTAAGAGCCGACAATAAATTGCACAACATGGATGGTTGCGAGAAGCTAGGCATTGCCTTATCCCTGTCGAGCTTGCTATTTATTTAATTTATTGTGCACCTGGTATTCTTCCAAAGTAATTGCGCAGTTATCCGTCATCATTGTTTGCAATGGATCGGGATTTGTTTCTCAATGCATAGAGTAACTTGCAGGAACTCAGAAAAATATGTCTCCTGCCTCTAGTCCCTATTTCATAGTCTAAGTGACCAAAGGCCCGCACACCTTACTTTCTCATGCCCTGATTTGCACGATAACCGTCGCGCCTGATGATGGTCGAATAGGAATTATTTCCGACGGGTTAGGGTACCTCTGTACTTGCTGTGTGGGTGGTTCGCTAAGGTATGTGCGTAACGATGTAAAAAAAAAAATTCACATTAAAACATTTTTTTGCCCCGCTCCGTCCTTTTTTTTTTTTTTTTTATTTCGCTTCTTGGGATAAAGGACGAAATGGCCATTAAAATAATTTTCAGCCAAACAATGTGATGGGAGGAAGGACAGGGCAATCCGACGCGCAACGTTGCCGCTGATGAAGGGGTGAGTTCTTTATGCCCGACGAAATCCAATGAACAGCGAAACGCCACGAAGGAGCGTACAACCCGCCTCATCGCCATCGTACTCCACCAAACAGTTACTGGCTGGGGTGTAATTTTAAGGATATTAATTATTCATCTCAAGTGTATATACAAGGAGATTCCATTGCTGACGCGCGAATGGTGGACCAAAAGGGGGTTGTTTAGATTTTTTTCCAGCACGCGGACTAGTTATCTCCTTTTTGGCTCTCGTTCTTTTTCACTGCGCGGCTACTGAGAAATTTAATTTAAAAGCAAAACAGAGCAGAAAAAAGGACTAAATCTGAAGATGGAAAATTTGCAGGACACGCAATTACACGGGCTGTAACAGTTTTCTCTCTGTTCTGTTACTTCCTTTTGTTGAACACATCACTTGTTGGGCTAACACAGAAGAGAGAAAAAAAAAACAGTAAAGAAATAGGCAACGTACTTAATTTTTTTTTCCTCCATCTTCTGGTGTTCCACGTTGCCGTAGGCTGAGTTAAAGGGCAACGCGAAGGGAGTCCGTTAAAAGGATACGAAATTAACGTATACAGCTGTACAGTTTTCAAGGATTTCGTCTTTTTTTCGCGAAGTGCCGAAAGCAATTAAAATTTTATGACAAAGAAAGCTGCGAGGAAGTGCAGAAAAGAAAAAAAAAATCATTATAATGCTGAGAAATTCATTTTTGGCATTTTTTCGTGAGAAGGATAAGCTTAGAGTGGTCCAGACGGTAAGCGGGCAGAGGAGGTAACTTGAAGAGAGTTGTCTTAAAGTCTTTAGAAAATACAAGTAGGAACACATTTTCTTGGTTAATTTTTAAAATACTGGCGAGGAACTATTTCAATCACATAATGAAAACACTATGCAGCTCTGCTGCATTTGACTGCAAATGGTCCCTTCAAATCTCCAACGTACAGATTTATCAATAGTTTTTTTTTCTAGTAGGCATGCACAAACATGTACAAACATATCTATTTATGTGTTTTCTAAGGGGAACATACCTCTTCGCAGAGAGCATTGACAGCATTGAAAGGCTGCATCATTGCTTGCTCGTCATAAGAATGCAAATTGACATTAAAGACACTAAAGCTATGATCAGACGATTTGCAGATGTGTTAAAATTTTGCATGAAAATTTGTCCCAAACGTCCGCAAACAGTGTGATCAGCAAATTTTTATCCGGTAATGTTTTTACATACGTCATTTGCATCATTCGCAAACGTTTGCACAAGTCATCCGCAAATTGTGTGATCACGCTTTTAGGACCAATTGCACACATTTGCACACTTTTGGACATTTGCGCACACACATTTGCCAACTTAAGACATTTGCAGATGTTGCTTTGAAGGAAAATGTGTAAATTGCAAATTTGTCCGCAAATGCTTTGAAACAATCCGTGCTCTTCTTTTCACATGGTTGAACCTGTGCGATGCTTCGTCGGCCATCCGCTTTCATCGTCCCCTTCGCTTTGAACTTTCTTTTCGCTTTCATCGTCCTCGCTGCTGCTGTCAAACACATATGCAGCCAATACTACTGCGAGGGTGTCTCGAGTTGTTTCATTTCTCCAAATAAATAAAAGCGACGTTTCTGCAAATGGGTCTGCAAATTCTCTGTCATTTGCGGACACTTGCGCACACTCACAAATTTACAGCTTTGGGGCAAACTCCACAAACCGTGTGATCGGCCTGCAAATTACGTTTCTGCAAATACGCATTAACGGATGATTTGCAGACATTTACTTATGTGCAAATATTGCACACATCTGCAAATCGTCTAACCGTAGGTTAAGCATGATGTGAGATGAGCTCAATGAGAGCAACTTCACAATGCGTGAGCTTATCTGCAGATATTTTTTTAGACATAGAGTAGGCCCATTGCTAGGTGATTGGAAAAAGTCCTAGTGCCTGTGTAGACGGTAAGTGTCCCCACAAGAAACCAATAGACTCAACGATTGGTAACTGCTTGACGTTAGGGATTATAAATAGAGATCCAGAATATAACAACGGTCATCGATGTAGGTCAATGTAGAAGGGATCATTTATCGGAGGCAGACTAAGGCAAGAAGTCCTTAGGTTCCAGTATGTGAGCGAGAACCTCATTGCAATTCGCAATTCAAGGCAAACACGAGCCTGGTATGAGTGCATGCACCCACAGAGGAGAAAGACAACAGCTCCAAAGACAGGTATATTGGACAAAACGTTTGAATAGTCAACTAAGCATTAAAATTAATCTGAGCGATTTTAACACAAGGCTGGGAAGACAGAGCATCTTTGGTAATATTGTTGGCAAGCACGACACCACCTCCTATTTATTTAGGCTAATCAACTTTGCGGCGGCGCAAAACTTTTTCGAAGCAAGCACGCAGTTTCCGCCTCTCGATAATTACGGTGGGGGTCCAGTATAACGAATGCCGATATAACGCATGATCGATATAACGAACGCTTTTTTCAAATGCATTTGTTTTTAAAAAAGTAAAAAAAGGAAGAAATTAATGTTGTTCGAATTTTCTTTATTTCTCTTTTTACTTTTTAACTAGAATACTTTGATTTTTTGTTAACTTTATTAATAAATAAAATAATTTTTTTTTATAAAAACAGTATTTGTTCTTTTATTTAATATTTTGTATGAAGAAAATGTGCTCCATATTACAAATTTCTCGATATAGCGAATACACCTGGACATTCGTTATACTGGACCACTACTGTATAGGGTATAAGAAAGCCTCCTGATCAATCCACCGTCAATCAGAACTCTGCAAATACAAGACAAGACAGGAAGCAGCACATCTGCACATCTAAACTTAAGTCAAACAAAACTGCTGGAGTTATACGAGCTGACGAACTATACAAAGTAATGTCTAGTTTTTGCACCTCTCCCAAACTCGTCCGATTTTGCAGGATTACGATGGAGAATGCACGACACTGCTGTGTCTAACGGAAGAACCTAGGCTCCGGTTAAAAGAAGAATTAATCTTGGCAATTTCTGATTTCTGTAAGAAAACAATTGAGTAACAAAGTCTTGAAAAACTTAAGTGACCCTATGCAAAACCCTAACCACCCCCGTCCTAGTCTTAGGGGTAGAGAACTGGAATTTGTCAAACATGTATGTGGTCGCCCTCGGTTGTTTTCGAGAAAAAATAATTCTCTGGATGATTTTTGGTCCCGTCTGTATAAACGGTGAGTAGAGACGATGGTGCACTGACAGTATGTACCGTACAACGACGTCGACCTAGTCAAAAGAGTCCATAAACAACGACTAAGGCTGGCACATGTAGAGCGAATAAACAACATTGTTCCCGTCTTCCGATTCCGGTTCGAATCTATCCCGGAAACACAGCGCAGTAGAGGAATGCCGCGAATTATGTATGTGACGTGTTAAACTGGAAACGTTAGGTCATGATCGATCTCACTGGAGATCCTTTTTGGTTGAGTATCAGATTTGTAAGAGTGTTGTAAAGTTGTATACTCACTTTACTACGTATGACTGGCCAGTATTGAATGCATCTACATTATCTAAAAATGCAACGTGCCAATAAGCTAAAAGACGTGAGATTTAGGGATCTACAGTCCGTAAAAGTGGGGTGGCTGTTCCGGTTTTTACTTTCTTCCCAGTTTTGGTACGTACCCAGTTCTACGACTGCTTTGAAAGTTTTTTTATGAATCTTTGGAACACAGTATTTAGTCTTTTGCAGCATAATCGGGAAAATGTCGTCAACGCCTGTGGTTTTGAAGTGTTCAAACCATCCAAAATAGACCAAAATACACCAAAATACAAGACGTTATCGTTTAGCAAAACGATCTCGTGGCGCCCCAATGCAACTGACTTCCTCGGGGTGGGGGGCAGGCAACAGGACTGGGAAGTGCGGATGGAGTAGCTAGTTAATCTATCTGTATAACCCATTCATGGCTAACAAAGCACAACCACTAATGATGACAAGACAGAGTAAGATGGCCTCGGATATTGCCAAGCCTGCTGTGCCTAGAGTCTGATGGTCGGGTTATTCCGCTCGGCAGCCGGCCGGGTTTAACCAGAAACGGCTACGAGCTTCCCCGAAATGGTCTCGCAAACCATTATGGGGGTCAAAGGGGAGATGCGCGTCTCTACGCCAAGTCTGGAGTCGTGGTTCTTGGATGAAGTAGATGCCGTAGTTCTTAGATGTAGATGGTGGAAGAGTCTGCAGAACAATGACATACGGGAGGAGTTTGCACGGCAGGTATCTGAAAGGTTCAAACAAATTCCAACTGTTCCGACAAATGTAGATGAAGAATGGCAGTTGTTTTCAGCAGCAGTCACTAGTGATGAGAATAGAACTGCGTGGTTTAAAACACCCGGAGTTCAAGAAGCCATCAGAGAGAAGAAAGAAGCCTTCACGGTGTGGATACACTTGGGGGATTCAGCTTCCCAAAACCGATACACGGAGGCGCGAAGAACATGCAAACTGGCTGTTAAAGCAGCTAAGGAGCAGTCTTGGAAGGAGTTCGGCGAGAAATTGGACCGGGTTATAGATTTGCAAACAAGGTGTTCTGGCAGACCATCCGCCGCCTCAGAGGAAGGATGTTTAATATCATCGAAGGAGTCAAATCCAGAGTCAAATCGGTGCTGTTCCTTCCGATGAGAAGGACATCTTGCGCAGATGGGGCGAGCACCTTTCGGAGCTGGTTAACAGGGCACTGAGGATGGCAGATGACTTAGCCGTCTGTGTTGAAACTGGGATGAAGGTAAACGAGAACGAATTAGAGGTTATGGTAATTTCCCGAACGCCTGTCCAATGCACTCTGGAGTCCCATTGAAACAGAAGTGGAGAAGTTCAAGTATCTCGGGGTCGTATTCACGAGTGATGGTAGGAGCAATACTGAGTTATCCTGTAGGATTTGTCAGGCTGGAGCAATTTTGAGGCGATTGGTCAATCTATTATCAGGAAGGCTGAACTTGGCATCAAAGCTAAATTATCGGCATTTAATTCAGTGTTTGGTCCGACAGTCACCTATGGTCATGAGGTTTGTCTAATAACCGAAAGAATAAGATCGCGAATACAACCTGCCAAAATTAGATTTCTTCGTTGTATTGCTGGGGTTACTCGCAAAGATCGGGTTAGAAACACCGAATACGCGATTTCCTCAATGTCGAGCATCTACTTCTTCGAAGCTCCCTAAACCCGCGACCAATGAATGAATGAATGAATCTCGAATTCTGAAAGACTGTCCATTGTCGCAATAAAAATGAAATTGAAATGCAAACCCAAGTAGCCCATCCTTCAATTTCAAGGATCTTCATTCATATAAATTGTAATCCTATCCCTAGGAACATTTCTTCAACGGTTTTCTTTATGCAACTTTTCTATAACAAAAAAAAGTACCCAAAGAAAAACTTATGACAATTTTAAAATCCAATTTCCATACTCTCTACTCTATATAACAGAAAGGTCAAGTGAAATGTCAAAACCATACATATGAAGCCGAAAGTGAATTAAGGCTCAAACAAAACTTAATCCTATTGCCTTCCGAAGAAAACAGTTTTTTTTTTTGCTTTTCCTGAGAACAGATTGACAAGGGGCTCTGTGAAAACGATTGATTCAATTCGATTCTATCAACCGACCAACACAACCAACGCGCACCCATAAACACAAAACATTCAATTTTCCAAAGAAGACAGGAAAAAAGAAAGTTGACATGTAAATTTCCCATCAACGGACAATAATTTTCATAACATCGACAATCAACCGGAGAGGAAAATCCAACAATAAAGGGGAGAAAAAAAAGATATTCCCGAACCCACTTACCGGTGATTTGTGCTCCGGTGACTTTCGATTTTAAATTCGTCCTCTTAGGCCATGGGCCCCCTTTTCCATGGCACTCAGGTGGGTCAAAGGTGACATGACGTACACTTTTGATATATGTACATACGTATGCCAACGGATGTGTGTGCGGATGGCATAAGGATACAAGCCCTCGTGTTTGTTAAGGGAAAATTCTAAGCAAATGCTCTATTGACCGTTATTATCCCCCAGGGGTAAGTCTGGTGGTGGGCTGTGATTGTTATGATTGCTCGGCATAGAAATGATGGATTTAAGGACACACGTATGCGTAAGGGATTGACGGCAGCCATATGAAATCCTTAAGAAAGAAAATCCATCGCAGATTTGCATCTGAAAGGGGGTTCCTTTTTTAAAGGACTTCGATTTGAGTGTGGTGTGAGTGTTCGTTGTTTTGGTCATCCTTCTGCGTGTCGATAGTTAGGGGCGATAAGATGAGATAATTTGTTTACCCAAAACGGAGAGCAATTGTTTGGTGTCCTTCAAGTTTTTTTTTTTTAGATTTCCATGAGAAGGGAAGTGATTATCCTTTTGCTGCTTGAGTGACTGAAAAAATATGTTAAAAATTATTTTTCCATGGAAATTGATACAGTCTTGTTGACACCAAGGATTGAATACGGTTGCCCTGTTGCTTTAGCCTTAATCAATTTTGTATGATATACCTATGCACTAGTAGCGACTTGACTGTTTGTGATCCACTGAAGCATACATACAACATCTTGCCAATTAGTAACAAACCATGAAAAATTGAGGACCGGTCATTGGAGAATGATGATTATGATGATTCGTATGTATCATTTGTTCTAGAACCAAAAGGGTCGTTAAACATATGTATATGTCTTCTCTTGGATAAAAACTGTCAGAAAGAAAATTTTATTACATCAATTTGTAGATGGTGTCTCAAAAATAAAAAAAACCTCTCTTCACATTCTTACAGATTCCCCTCCCCTCAGCATAGCAAGCGAATTTCAGATAGCCATATTGTCCTGCAAGAAGCCATCGGTGCCATCTATTCAGAGAAAATACTAAACTTACTGACAGCCTATGGAATAAAAAAAAACTGCTTTAGACTTCAAAACCATCTGACTCCTTCTCGCAAATCACTGTACTATATTTCAAGCGGAAATGACGATGATTGAGTAAACCCTTTTCTAATTGAAATATACAGTAATATTTGGCCTTGGTACACATATTTATTAGCATTTTCATTCCCATCGAGTGACAATTAAGTCCCTGCGAACGTTCTCAATTACTTCAAAGTTACATAGCCAAATATCCAGAGAGAGGTCAAAATCGATTCTGTGATAAAGGAACAACAATGTATCTCCAAGTAATAATTTGGTTCGAGGTTTGGCCAGGAAGAGTGATTGAGCCATATTCTTTTAAAAACGCTGCTTTATCTGGTATAACTTCTAACGGTGATTGCTTTCATGACGTTTAAAATTGTTTTCTTTTTTCTGCGATTGAAGGAAGAGTTTTTTTTAAATACGAAACTGTGTCCATACTATGTAACAGTAACTACCTTCTTGCTTCGACCAGGTTTCCAAGATCTTCACGGGACCACGGGATGATGTTCAGCTTTTGATGATTGTTATTCTTCCTGGTGCTTTCTTAATCTTGCGTTCGTTGCTGCCGTTGACGTTTTTTTCTCCTCAGTTCCTTCCTTATAACTGCTGGAATGCTTTTAACAACATCCAAGACCTCCAACTACGCACAACTTGCTCTGTGAGCAATACTCAAAGCACTCTCTCACACCTCCAGATATCCCTGATAGCTACGTCACTTAGATCTTCGGTATCCTGGAAAAAGAGCCGTCTTAAGGATTTATGTCTGAGGTGGCAAAGAATAACATAAGTTAACGCGATCATTTGGGGTATGACCTATTTATCTTCTGAATCTTTTTCGTACTGTTCTGCGAGCAATGGAAAAAGATATGCTCCGCATCTTTCTGCACACAGGGTGGAATCATCAACATTTACGTCCAGTTAAAATTTAACTTAGAACTTCATGACACACGTTGTGCGTTTAACATCTTTCGCACTAATGGAATTCGAATTCGAACGGCGAATTAAGAAGCTTTTCGTGACGGGTTATGCTCCCGGTGGGTTGGGGTTTGAATTCTCGCAACTCGCACAGCAGTCCAACGCACTAACAACTGAGCCACGGCGACCACAGCCATTATTTTCTGCAAACGAGTTTTATCTGATACGCGCAACTACGTCCGCGTGGAAAGACGTCACTTTATACCCTACGTCCTTCCCCGGGTTCCAAGACATTGATGAGTAATTTCTTATACAAATTAATTTTGAAAGACCTACCTGTTAATAATATTCCTGGATTTTCTTCTTGGTTCGATGATGACCAGGCTGTCAGGTGAACTGACTCTGAACACGCTATGGAAGAAACAGTCAGTCCTCAAATCGACACCATCTAGTTTTAAACTCTGTCCCTGTACTGTCAGGGAGTAGCAAACCTTAACCGGATATTGTAAATGTTTGGACTCAAAGTGGCAGTCTGATGAGATCAGAGGAATGCGGGGGATGAAGACGGTTTCTTCCTGATTGACAACTGTGAACATCTTGGCATCGGCTATGTGTTTGTAAAGAGTCTTCACCTAAAGCTTGGTTCCATTGCACAGTTTCGGAAGGTTTAGATTGCGCAACAGCATGATTAAAGGGCCAACTTTAAAGTGAAGTAATATTCCTGGTGGATCGAAATTGTACAAGAATTCCACAGGTTAATGTCAAACTAATCATATCTCCCATTATATTGCAAAGGTTACTCTAAATATGTATTTTACCTTCTTCTTTCTATCACCAATATCAAGCAATAAATTAGAAAACTCCTCTGCCCTCAAGTCACATCGAAGATGGACATGTATGTATGTATGTGAACTCTAAAGGACAGGACTTTGACATTAGGCTATCATTTGGATGACTTAAGATAGGCCTTCACTTCATTTGCTGTGTACCCCGTGGCACAACAGGGTTGATCTGTCTTAAATCACCAGCCAAAAGCACTGTCAGAACGTCTTAGTTCTTCAGCATCCTGGAAAAATTGCCTTCCAAAGGATCTATGTCAGAGGTGGCAGAGACAAGTCTTAGAAGCCGAGTTCCGTTTAATGTGTCCCCTCATCTAGCTGACCTCCTCGCGGTGGGGGTAGGAAACATGTCTGGGATGCATGGGTAGAGTAGCTAAATAGTTGATCTACCAGTACTGCCCAGAAGCGCAAACCCAACGATGACAAGACGAAGAAAACCGGCCTCGGATATTGCCAAGCCTGCTAAGTCAGGGTGCCCTTCGGAGCCAGGCCTAGAGGCTTGCAGCATGCGAGCGTCTGATGGTCGCATTGTCGCGCTCATCAGCCGGTACAACCCGAAACGGCTACGAGTTTCCGGGCAATGGTCCCGCAAACCATTACGGGGATCAAAGGGTGCTGGGCCATTCACCTAAGAATTTGGCCCACTTCGTTGCGCTTTTTAATTAAACATTTCCATTTATGTTTGTGGATTTTTGTTTGCATGATGCCTTGTGAAGCTCATGCAATGTGCTAAAGGTGATTCTTACTCTGAATCACGTTACCAACTTCTTGACCGCACTTTGCTCGTTTGCCCAGTACACTGGTGGATAGTAATTCGTGGGCCTTCCTCTAATAGTATAGATGCTGCGCGCCTTATTCACCTTATTAATAGCTTGTATGGCCTCAGCAAATGCAAATCCATTCCTTATTGCGTCTTTATAGAAGAATAGAACTGCTATTGTCCAGCGCTAGCTTGAGCAGAAAAATACTATGACTTAAAAGAAACCAGTGACCTAGGTTAGGGATAGGATAGGGATCCGAAACCTCCCCTTCTTCGTCCTTGGCTCTACGGATGGAACTGCCATCACAGAGAATTCTCTGGATATCACACCTAGTTAAACCAATCTAACCTACTGTCGCCTTTCATTTGGCTTGTCTGGCCTGGTGCGATCTCACCCATGATTGCCTGGTAGTCGCTGTATCTCCACTTTGTTCTTTGTACTAAGCAGTTGCTGATGAAGAGGTGTCACGGATTGAGTGCGTGCTTCCTTGCAGAAAATATATTTATTAGCGGCGTTCACAAGCACGGTGTGTAGAACTGTGAAGGCCTACCACAAGGGTCTTCCACATATGTATGTACTACCTGTTTAAAAGGAGCTTTACGCGCATTCGACAGACGACTTACTTTATAAATTGACACCATTTTATTGGCAAGGTATGCATGAGATCCAACTCATTCTGAAACTAAGCAACACCATCAGAAAAAAAAATTGCCAAAGAAATCCATTTTGACCTCATTTCAGGAGTCTCATCAAAAAAATGTCCATTAGACAAATGGAGGAGGTACAAGAGCGCGTAGAATTAGATTACTTCAATTAAACTTTTGAGTAATTCCATTTCGTCAATTGTCGGTCTCATCCCCGGGTGAGGCGTCCGTTTCTTTGATATTTGACTGAGTCCACAAACCGAGAGATAGATGGATGGCCGCCATGGGCGAATCTTGACAAATGTTCCCGGTCCTTTTTTTGCCCCTGTTTGTCGCACGCGATTCGGATAAATTGCCAGTTGAAGGATATGCAACCGAAGGAGAGAAAAAGTTTTTAATTTTCTTTCACCAGAGAGAATGTCCCTTTGATGATATGTCTCTGTTTTCTGTACAAAAAAAAAGTTTTTTTTTTTTCACAATTTTTTTCGCGGAACATGAGGGCTTCTCGCACTCCTTACTCCAGGCGTACCCTGGACAGAAAGTGGAATATTCCGTTGCCGGGTATTTTCGAGTTTTATTGCCCTTCAAAGCTAATTAACAAACGTGATATTTGAGTTTTATTGGAGTTTCCTTTGCGCACTCCATGCGCTGGCCCCTACAAGTGTATCCTTGTTCCGAGGCAGGCGCATTTAGTTGCGAAGAACATGGTGGTTTTCACAACGGCTGCGGAGGCTGAAAAAAGTACTTCTTGTTTCCATTTTGGTTGGGTTTTTGTGTTTTTATTACCTTTTTTAAGGTGGAACACGTTTATGATTTCAGCAGCAGCACGATGGATGGATAGATGATGAGGATGGTTCACCTATGAACGCTGATGGGGTGGGGACTGTGGAGAAAACTTTCAGGAGAGTTGTTTTAGCTGAGACAATTTTATACTCTGTAATTACATTCTGTTTTATGTGCGTTTTTATTGCGGTTTTTGGCGCTTTTTTCACTGTGGTATGGGCTAACGATGAACTGTGATCCAGCACTCAGTTTGCACCTGATGAAGAGGTGTTTCTTTTCCCAAACTGAAAGCCTTGGGATGGAAAATTGGGGTGAGGGCGACGTATGTATGTACCTCAAGCATTCCAGTTTCCAAAGATCATGGACTTTTTCTTGGCAATTCTTGTCGCTTGGCTCGTGGTTATTCTATTTACCATCCAGCTTTCGGCAACATATAGGTGTTTTGAACACATTTGTTTCGCCAAACTGAATTGGGAGCAGTTTTCCAGAGTAAGTCTTAGTCAAATCTGCATTAGGATGCCCTTCATGGAATTCATGTTTACTCCAAGCTAACAGCGACCAGGATTTTTTATTTGTTGACAACATGTACTTGATTTTTGTGTATTCATTCACTCCGAGGCCAACTCTTTTCACCTGCTCGTCAATTGGCGTAAAAGACTCTATGACGGCATACTAGGAGCGACCGATGATGTCGATATTGTCTTAGTGTTAGTGCGTTGGACTTATGTTTACGCTGCGCAGGTTCAAACTCAAGCCAAGTCCACTGAACATTTTTCGTGGCACCATACTTGGTGGACTTCTGTGCACGCTGCTTGGGTTTAAGCTCTAGGCATGTCCGCAGAAAATTTTTCGCGGCACCAAGCCTCCGGGAGTATAATTTGGAATGACAAGCCTCCGGGAGTATAATTTGTCATGAAAAAGCTTCTCAATTCGCCGTTCGAAGTCGGTAATAAATGGTAGGTTATATCCACTCGTGCGAAAATGGTTAAAAACTCAACATGAATGGTTGCAAATAACTAGGCCTTGGTTCATCCCGAGCTGTCGCGCTAGCTTCTTTCTTTATCCAAAGAGCTGCATAGATTTTCTTTCGTGTTACCACATACACAATCAATGAGTCAGAATGAGATTAAGGTAATCACGTAATTATGCATTTCTTACCGAAATTCGGTAATGCTCGAAAAAGTTGAGAATAGCGGTTACCTATTCTCATAGTCCTTTTCATGATATACTGTGGGATTTGTCAGACTGGAACAATTTTGCGACAGCTTCGTCAATCTGTTATCAGGGGGCCGAACTTGCCCTCGGAGCTTAGCTATAGATTTTTTATTCAGTGTTTGTTCCGACCTTTGCTGTATGCACCCTACCAAAACCTCACTATGATATCAAAGCTCGTCTATCAGAGCAGCTGGGATTACTTTTTTTCAGCATCACTTTTTCTATATTATCCCCATTCAACAACGGCTTCTGCTTACGCAAAATGTTGTTCTCTCACTTCCTCTAGCTTGATACTCTTCCCGCGTTGTGTTTGTCTTGCGCTGCAGACTTTGTTGGAGCACATTTTCTGTCAGCTTTTCAGACCTATGGTACTCTGGTCTTAAATATCTCTTTGATGATGTTGCACATTCAGAACGCTGACTAAGCGCCTCCTTTCGGTAAGCACGTCATCGATTTAGTTATCAATTTGGTCATCTAGAGTGCGCCAGGTTGTTGTGCGGTCTCGACGTCTTGAAAACCTATTGCTATTACATCATATTGCAAGCTGCTGCAAAATTATTCAGTTGAATGCCGTTGTCTGATATCTTGTCGTGCAGATTGTGCTTGCCAAACAACCACTCAAAGAAATCTTCGAGTATGATTTTTGCATCATATTCGGAACAGGCTCAGTGGGATCCGCCCCGGAGGTCATTAAACTCCTTTATGCGTTTTTGTTTTGTCAAAAGCTGGTGGCTATGAAGGTTTCCATATAAACTTGTGGATTTTCTCAACAGTTCGTGAACTAAATTGCAGCATCATAAATCGAAGTGACACAAAACTTTGCCAACTAGTTGACCAGTTTCAAGAATTACCTTACTACTGCTTTTTGACGATTGAATTAAGTCAAGATGATCAAAGTCAAGTGCTCCGATTTGAGGACCAAAAACAAGGCTGAGCTCAGCAAACAGCTCGAAGAGCTGAAAAATGAAATCCTTGGCCTGCGTGTCGCCAAAATAACCGATGGAGCACCATTGAAGCTGTCAAAGATTCGTGTTGTGCGCAAAGCCATCGCTCGTGTTTACATTGTTATGTACCAGAAGCAAAAGGAGAATTTGCGCAAAGTGTTTAGTAACAAGAAGTACAAGCCCCTGGATTTGAGAACCCGTGCTATGCGTAAAGCATTGTCTCCCAGGGATGCCAATAGGAAAACTCTGAAGGAAATCCGCAAGACGTCGATCTATCCACAGAGGAAGTTTGCTGTCAAGGCATAGGCCTCCGAAACTGATTGGAAGCAAATTCATCTTTTTGTAATAGTTGTAATAATTGTACTGCTATGTCTGCAGGGGCTGGTAATTTTTTTTTATAGATTCGGTCTTGCTAGACATATGCCGGATGATTCATATTACAATCGGTATGGTGGCCCGAAAGGTGACTGATGCCAATCATTTTGTGCGACTTAAGGTTGCACATTAAGTTCATGATGTTTCTCCATCGTTGCCCCAAAGATCCGAATGTCATCCATATGGCACCACTATCCAGCATTGCTGCACTTTTCTTTGAAAATGTTTTATTGCCGATAAAATTCCGAAGGGGAATCGAATTTGTCGGATATGTTGTGGTTGGTTGGTTTCGGAGGGTGAGAATCTCTCTTTACTTAGGCCTCAGCTGGGCCCGTTGTAATTCCCCACAAGTAACTCTTGGAGAAGTTTGGAAATGAGGTTTTGGGAGCGGGGAGACGGGTTGGCAATGCGGAGTCTATGGAGCGTTATCCACATAGATCCCAGTATCCGCTGACATGGGTTTGCAGTGACTGGGCAGTGACAGAGGCCAGACCCAAATTTTCCTCACAGTTTTTGCAGATGATGGTTATCTTAGTTTTGCTCTTTTGCAATTCATTGCTTTCCCGCGGAGGGTATTATTTGGTTTGGCAATGAGGGATCTTCCCACTCTGCGTGTCGTCAAATTTGCCCAGTGTTTGTGGAAATCCCGGTTGATCCTTTAATCGATTCCTGTCTTAATGACCGTTGATGCGACCCCTTTCTTACCGTTTGTGGTACGCACCATTGTTCCTGCTCCTTCTTTCATCAGTTTGTCTACTTTCTTATATCCCGTCAAACCTGTGCGTTCCGATACCCATGAGATGTGCAAATTGTTTCGGCTGCCGAGGATGTTTATCAAATTTTTGAGATAGAGAGTTTGTTAGCGGTTTAATTGCTGCTTTGCTATCAGAGTAGATGTCTATGTGTTTTCCTTGGGTATGATGCCCCATGAGGGCCTCCCTCTGGATCACGAAGGCTTCTGCCTGAAAGACTGTGACATGAGATTCAAGATGTATGGCGAGTTCGATTTGCGGTTGAATGCAATATACTCCCGCCCCCGATTCGTTCGCAATATTGGAACCGTCTATGCATAGTCGATGAGAACTTCTTAACAAAGTTGAAGCTCTTGTCGGCAACGTCGCTTGGTTAATCTATCAGTGGTGTTGTTTCTCGTACCATTCTGATGATTTCACGATGCCTTACATATGTACGATCTGTCGTCGAAGTGGCCAGTGGCCCAAAGTTCTCAGTCTGACAGCGGCTAGTCTCTTTGCCCTAGATGTATTGGAAGGATGTTCAGTATCGTTTCTGTGGCTTCCATTGGTGTAGATATTTGTGCACCTCTTACTCCCAGGCATGCCATCCATTGCGTGCTTGATAACAAGTTAACTATATACTTCTTTTGTTCTATGGGCCACTATACTACTACACAATAGAGGAATATTGGTTTCATGACGCACTTTTGTATCAAGTGAACTTGGTTTTAGACCCCATGACCTGCCAAAGACCCTCCTGCATATCCAATACATTTTCTTGGCTTTCGTTGTTCGTTGGTCAGGCCAGGTTGGTCTTTTGTCCAATATCAGCCTTAGGTATTTGACACCATCGCTGAGTTGTAGTTGTACACCTCCTAAACAAGAAACGTGGAAGTCACTTATAATATTTTGAGATTCCTGTTTAAAAGGACCATTTCTGTTTTGATCGCGTTTACGCTTTGACCATTCTCCTCTGCCCAGGGGTTTGACCGCTCTGAGGGTGTCCTGTATGAGTTCTCCGATGATGATGAGGTGTTTCCCTGTTATTAAAATGGCTAGGTCATCTGCGTATGTCACGCATTTGGCGCATGTATTCTCTAGTGGTTTGAGCAGATTGTACATTACGAGTACCCATAGCAGGGGGCAAAAAATTCCTCCCTGTGATGTCCCCGTTTTCACTGTCCCTGATCTCGTAACATCTCCCAGAAACGCTCTGATAGTGCGGTTCTCCAGCATGTGCCTTAGCCAATGATGGATTTGTTGGAGCATAAATAAAGTGTCATATTGGGTATCTGGCTATTCTTTTAGGGTACCTTTTGTTCCAGAGCGTTCTCGATAGTCTTCACAACCTGGTGTAATGCGGTTTCGACTGATCGGTCCTTAATATAGGCGTGTCGGTTGGGACTCAGTTGTGATGTCGGGATCAGTTATCTGATGTACGTGTCGCAGATCCTTACGAGTGTCTTCAAGAGGAATGATGTTAGGCTTATGGGTCTCTATCCCTTCGCGGTTGGCAGATCTTTGCCAACTTTCTCTCTTCTCTTGTTGTTTAAGGGGTTGATGAACATCTTGGATTGGCGAAACTCTAGAGTAGAGTCTTTTATTGACCTCCCATGAATTGAGAAATTTGCCTATCAATTCAGATTCGGCTCTCGTGTAACCTGGAACTCAATAAATAGCGATCTTGTTGAAGAGAGCTAGTTGCCTAACAGTTGATAAGCAGCTTCAGGCAAGTTTGAAGTCAAAGTGAAAGAGGTTAAAGCTTGGATCGCTGTTTGACTGTCGGAAAAGATTAGGATCTGTTTTCTTTGGAGGTTGCGTCTGGTACATTCCCTAGTACAGAGCTAAATTGTATATACTACCTAACCACATCAGCGTCGTGCTTGGTTTTTAATCCGTTGGTATACCACACCGATTGGGAGTTGCTAGTGGCCGGTCTTCCGTTACTTCATACGGTGTGATCGAGGATGATTAGGGTGAATGGGGATGAGAAGTTGATCCTGTAGGGCATGAAGTCCGTGATTGTCCTCTTTCCTCATTTCCTTATACATTTTCATGAGCTAACAATTGACATTCAATTGCATTGAATTCCTTACTCACTTATCCTTGTTAACAATCAATATCGCAAAATATTCCCAGAATCATGTAACGCCCTTCGCGCTCTAAAAAGAATAAAATTTCAAATATCAAATTTCACATTCAACAATTCTATAAAATCAAAAAAAGTATCCAACTGTCAACAAGTCAAAGGTGATAAGCTACGAAATTCCGAAACTAAAACGTTAATCCGACACATTCCATTGTTTCAAATTCATCCTCTGGACGCCGCCGTTCCTCAGCAGTATGTATTGTTACGCTGATGAAGTGTTGACATTTAAATCGCCTTCAGCTACTCAAAAATAAAAAAATAAATTTGAATATTAAATTGCATTCAATTGTAGAAGCAAAAAAAAACCGCCGCTTCATCAAAACGAGATGACAGCTCTCTTCGCTCTCTCACTAGGGGTAGTAGTTAAGCGCAAAACTCACACAGCAAAAAAAAAATCCTTAAATGGAAAACACTTACCTAACGAACCACGAACCCCCTCTGACCGAATGTGAAGTGTTCGGTTGGACACACGATGAATAGGGAACGCACCACTTTAAGGCATTTCCTTCGGGTTTGCAAATTGATCCTGTCGTTCGTTCTCGAGTGCAAAATTTCCGCACTAGTGACTTTTTGATAAACATCCTATTGTGACAATCCTTATGGATCAAAATAATCATCGGGATGCCCAGGATGCGAAATGTAACGAAATGGGGAATTCAATCGAAATTGCAGTCCAATTAGTGCAGTGCAATGGAAATACTCGGTATGTAGATGACCTTTGACATCTAGACTAAGATGCATTGGCAATGACAGGGGATCCTTTTGAGCGATTGAGAGTTCGTCATTACAGAGCTATTGAAAGCGGATGGGTCGAATGACTGGTAGTTGGAAATGGGTCTTGAATCAGGTTCGGTATATATGTATGTATGTATTTGTCACATTAACCTGAAACAGTTTCATCTGAGCTAGTTCTATTTTTTGCCAGCTATCTTGTATTCACTTACTAAATTGACTTAGGACGGTTTCTTTCCACTTGTGCACGGAAATCGCCTTATGAACCAACTAGAAAATTTTCGGCTACTAGCTTGGTTATGTTTCCCGCAGCTCTATGATTCTTAGTTGTAAAGAATCCAAACAAAACCTTGTTGAAAACAGCAAGGCTTTTGAATAGCTGCCTATGACTATGTCCTCGACCATAACAGACTACAAGATTCCCAAACTTAAATTCAATAATTACATACAAATCCACTCTAACACTAAAAAAAA
This sequence comes from Matsumyia berberina, assembly GCA_917880715.2. Classification (NCBI taxonomy): domain Eukaryota; kingdom Metazoa; phylum Arthropoda; class Insecta; order Diptera; family Syrphidae; genus Matsumyia; species Matsumyia berberina. The sequence goes on along the minus strand of OU862871.1, from coordinate 45,890,821 downwards.
TATCTGGCGTGACAGCTGGGGGATGAGGCAAGGACTAACTTTTCGCAACGATTCATATTGTACGTGTTATATTTCTCGCAGGAATGGAGGGCACCTACGAACGGCGAATTGAGAAGCTTTTTCGTGACAAATTATACTCCCGTAGGCTTGTCATTCCCCGACGAGAGGTGCTGCGAAAAATGTTCATGGACATGGTTAGGGCTTGAACCCACGCTGCTCGCTCAGCAGTCCAACGCACTAACAACTGAGCCGCGGTGATCATGCTCTAACACTAAATCTGTTAAATTAGTAGAACGTTGTTATGAAGAAATTGACGAAAGAGTCAACGAGCTAGTCAGACGTAAGCTATTGAAAGTTCTTCCGCGGAGATTTTCAAGCCTACAATGGGATTCATTAAGGGCAAAGTCTTCCAACATTTTTTTCTCTATCGCCATCCTAAGAGACTACGTCATATCCACAAAGACATAACATGGAAAGACAGCAAAAATAGGACGCTCGACTTAATCAGCAGAACCCGTACTGAGGCATTAGGAATTGTAGCAATCAGCACAGGCCCCTGTTCAATCAATGCACGCGCTGCCAAATTAGGTATTCATTCTAATGCCCACTGCTGTAGCTGCAACAGTACCCAGGAAAACAAAATTTTTTTCCACTTGCTCCGTAACTGCCCGGGACTGCTTAGAGCCAGGTATCTTACAATTGGCAAAGCTTCCTTTGAAGATTGATGAGAGATTTCCGATATAATTAGTGGACATGAACTTTCTTAACTCCTTAAAATGGATCTACACTTTATTATTATTATTAGTGGGGAGCGTTTTGTCTACTCTAGCACTGCGGTCTCATAAAGAGGCCTATTGTGCTTCTCATGAGTTTAGAGCAGTTTGTCTGCTTCAGAGGACGTCAGGAAGCTAATCAGCTTCTCTGGGTGGAGCGTGGCAAGCGCCGTTGGTGAAACGAGTTAACTGCCTAGGGTCCGCTTTCTCGCATTGATAAGGGCGGGACATTCTGTGAAGATGTGAAGAGAGCTTTTATCGCTCTCCAAGCACAGTCTGCAGGTAGGGTCCGGTGACAGGCCAAGCTTGTGAAGATGCCGTTTTTGTCGGCTAGGATTCTCAGGTGGTTCCTGCTCAGATTTAAAAGAAACTTGGATTTCTTTTGCGATATATTGGAAAAGAAGTGTTTAGTACATTTCTGTCCTACACTTTCCATCCAAACTGTATAAGATTTGAGCAGGGATTGCTCCCTCATGAAGTTTTTAAAAATGGCTTTGTTTACTCTACAGGCTGGTTCAGGACCAGTGAGGGGAGGGGGGGTGGTCGCACCTATCTTGGCCAAACCCGCTGTTTCGTTGCCGACATGGCATCTACGCTTTAGATATTCTCTTGCACCTGATCCCCCTAGACATTTTCGGCAAACAAAAGGCAGCTAATGCAGATATTACACTTAGAGCCATCTCATAGTTAACCAATAGACCAACTGGTCCTGCCTGAATTTTAAACCAACACACTAATAGTTCTGAAAACACAGATTACACCATCGCAAGGTATTCTTTTAGAAGAAATTTTAGTGCCGCTATTCCCACGCCGTGGCTCAGTGGTAAGTGCGTTGGACTGCTGACCGGGCGTCGTGGGTTCAAGTTCCAGCCAGAAAACAGCTAAAATTTTGCACGGCACCACCTCTCGTCGGGGAATGACAAGCCTCCGGGAGTATAATCTGTCATGAAAGAGCTTCTCAATTCGCCGTTCGGAGTCGGTAATAAATTGAAGGTCCTTTCCATTCGTGCGAAAAATGTATCACGCACAGCATGAATGGTTGCGAGAAGCTAGCCTTGGCTCATCCCCGAGCTGTCACGCCAGTTATTTATTTTTATTTATTCCCACAAAAGATCTCTGGGAGAAGCCAAAACCACCTTGGAGATCTAACCGACGGTTCTTAAACCGAAGATAGTATGGGAGGAGGTATTCTCTCCGATAATCTAAACCTCGAGATCTCCTTTCGCCATCCAGAGCACTGTAGTGTTTTCCAGGCGGAGATTATGGGGATAAAAGCGGCTCTGTCTTGGCTGATGTAGAATGTAATATGCACTTGGGATATTACCATTTTCACAGACAGCCAGGCCACCATTAAGTCCCTGGAATTAGGCAGAGCAATTCAACGTACTCTTCTGCTAGGTACCAGGACACAGAGACATTCCAGGAAACTGCAAGGCCGATGAACTCGCTAACTCTCTCACAAAATACGCAACCATCTCGGTGCCCTTTTTTTTGACAATCTTGGCAACCTAGCACAACATGTCGGAAACCTAGTTCGCTTTATTAAAAGTTCCCACTCGTCGACGATTTGCAAAGAGAATTCCTTCTATTGTATATCCTGTGGCATCACAATGAACCTACTGTTGGTCTAAGATCGTCGGCTATGTCGACAGCCTCTCTAACCTTACCTTACCTTGGATGGATCTGAAAGTAGTAACCTAAGTAACATACATACATACATCTACAACCAGTACGTCTCTAATTATCACAAAAAAAAGTAATGGAGACATTATACAGCCTTGTCGGACACCGCCTTGCATTTTAATTTTTTCTCACAGGCTAGGTACTCCTGTGCATTTTGCACCATCAAACGTTGCTTTTACGATAGCAACCAATTTCTCTGGAATACGAACCTCTCCTATCAAACGCTTTTCTCAAGTCCATAAACAGCAGGTGTATCGAATATGTGAATGAACACTTTCCCGGTAGACGTAAACATTCAAAGACACTGCGCATCGGTATTTTCTTTGTGTCTCCCTTAATTTCCCCGAATTCCAGGCTAGTTTAAGGATAATCATAACCTCTTAAGCGCGTTTTCATAAAAATATAATTATCTCATCTCTACTGCAGGGAGAAATGTGTAATCGGGAAACCAAGACATCGGAGTGCTCGTTCTTAACTTCCACACTGTGGTTCAGAATAATAAAAATATACTCCTTCCATCTTGTAAGCTAGTCCTCCAGCGATATTAGCATGGTGCCACTTCAACTCCGAAAGCTGTGGTTACCTTTGGTGTTTCTCTAAATGTTTCTACTATTGCATTTGCTGTCAATCCAATAATTTCCTTTGTCACAGTGCACGCCCTGCTGGACTTCTTTCATCAGGGACTCTAGATAACTTCTTCCCTCTGCAAGGATGGTTTTAACTCGAACTTGAAGCTGATTTCGCTATCAGTTGACAGGTATTTTCAGACAAAATGTTTGTATCGGACACAAAACCACTTTTCACAGCATGCCAGTCTATTTCTATGTTCCCTGTGGAAGGCGGTCCCTTATATGTTGCAGTACTGTAGAATCCAGATCGATTGCATCAGTTATGTTCCTGATACTCAATCAATAATACTAGCTCCAGGTGGAGTGCTCCTAGCTAGTGTGCGATTAAACCAATCACCATACCTACGCAGGTATGTCGAAATGTCTTATGCTGACATTTATTTATGAGCGGCATCAAAATGGATCTAAATCTTATCTAAACGTGTGCCAACTTTGCCAGGACAGCCTTCTTTCCAAACTATGGTATCCTTAAGTTTACCGGTTTAATAACTGGCTCATTGGAACATTCCGTCCTTTCAGACAGCTTATTTACTCTACCATAAATTTGTTATCTCCTTTGATGCCTATGTCAACTCTTCACTTAGGTAAAGTGGTGGTTCCTAAGAACCGAATTAGCGTTAGGGTGCGCCGTTTTGTTACAACGAAACTCGTTCAATCCTATTTGTATGTAATTGGTTGTGTTGGGTTGATGTGCTTAAATCCATAAAGTGGAGTTCAGATACAGGGCCAGTTCCCCAATCCTTTTTTCAGCTATATCGCCGATATCCATGAAGAGGAGTTTGCTTGAAGTACGTTTTCTGGTTCTCAGCAGGGCCTGACTCCTGCAGAGGAAATTAAGTAGAGATTCTTTCTCATTAATGTCCTTGCAGCTTCTACAGAAGGTGTTGTGTGGAATAACAAGCTTGACAGCATACTCTCCAACTGGCCAGTGGCCTGTGATAATGGCTACAATTCTGGCAATATCTGATCTTGATTTGCCAAGTAGCTCTTTTGAATTAGGTTAATTGTAATTAGACCATGTCTTTCTTTAGATGTCGCAGCTGGTCTGGCCTGGGACCCAGATGAGTGTAATTATGGAGTGGGTACTTAATTGATTGATTTCGTAGTCGCCGTGACTCATTGGTTAGTGCGTTGGACTGCTGTACGATCGCAGCGGGTTCATGCCACAGCCATGTCCACCGAACATTCTTCCCGGCATCACCTCTCGCCAGGGAATAACAACCCTCCTTAAGTATAATTTGTCATGAAAGAGCACCTCAATTCGCCATTCGGAGTCGGTAATAAATTGAAGGTCCTTTCCATTCGTGCGACAAATGTAACATGCACAGCATGAATGGTTGAGAGAAGCTAGGCCTTGGCTCATTCCGAGCTGTCACACCAGCTATTTATTTATTTTTAACAAGTAAATGGTCGTCCTGGCTCAGTGGTTAATAAATTGCTGCGTAGGCTCAACCTCCAGCAATAACCACCGGTATAATTTATAATGAAGAAGCTTCTCAATGCATCATTCGCAGTCGCCAATACTATGTTCCTTCCAATCGTCCGAAAAATGCAACACGCACAATATGAACGGTTGCAAGAAGCGAGGCCTTGAACCTCTCCCAAAGATATTAAAATTTCTAAGAGCTACCGAGCTGGTGGAGATACTATAGACCGAGCACGAATTCGAATTGCCTGTCTCCAGGTAACAGTGCGAGTAAACCCTTATAAAGCAATCAGTCCAAATGGCCTAGAGTAGCTTGTCAATTGTTATTAGTTTATTACTATAACATAGCCGCCATTAAATAAATTTATAACTATTAGGTATTATGTATAAATTTAAAAATATATTTCGAATAAAATAAAACTTAGTCTAACAAAATTTGTGTATGTTTGTGGGACTTTGATTAGTTTAGCTTAAATTAAACAAGAAGTGAAACGAGAACAGAAAGCTTTTTAAATTTAACGTTAAGCTAAAAGGTACTTAATTTGGCGGGAACATCTCATCGAATGTCGCTGTTTCAAGAATATCATTCGCAATATCCAAGAACTTCTTTGATAAACCCTTCTCTAGTCCCGGTATTATCTCACTGAGATATAAGTCCTGATTATCATTTATTATTGAGTTACCAACTTCGCCTAAAACTTTGTCACCATTGAATAAATTATCCAACTGCAGCTTCATGGTGTTCACTGTAATTCGAATTGGCATCTTTGTAAATCGCACATACTCAACGCCATCCTTGATGTACTTGGCACCACGCATTTTCACTATAGCCTTTGCGTTTTCTGATAAAAGGAAACTTTTGTAAATTTAGTCGTTTAGCATTTATTTTAATTTACCAAAATTTCCCTTCATGTCCCCGTTTCCTTGAATGTCCAACACCAGAAGCCTTATTCGAAGTGAATACTTTCCAACAAATGTGATTTTCGGCAGGCTAATCGCTACATCGAATGCTATTGTTGATGTGTTTGCACTAAAAATAAATAAAATAGAAACAATAAAACAAATTTAAAGAAGAAGAATTATGAGTATCTACCTCAGTTTATCAATGATAAAGTTGCTGCCCCCGCGGGCTTGGATTTCACTGAAAGTCGCTCGAAACTGTCTGCCTCGCGCCATGTCGATGTTATCCAACAGAAGAGGTTCCAACGGTGGTGTGTGGTAGTCATCACCGAGATCTCCAGTCGCCAGCAATGGACGTACCGCATTAACAGCCTTGATGATGCACTGATTGAGGTCGGGATCATTGCGGGTGCAGGTTTTAATTGTTGAAGCTAAAAACGAGAAAAAAAAATTCAATTAAAGTCAATGCTACCATATTGCAACTCACAACTGAGTTGACTTAAACTTCTAGTTTGGTAAGCAAACAACTGAACAGACACTACATACAAGATTCTGCATTCATTCATGCTATTGACACAATCCAGGTGAGTATCTTAAAGTCCAAGGAACATTTGATTCTCGTTTATTTATTCAGTTGCTCTCATTTTGCATACACAAGTACATATTTCATTATAAGAGAGCGATTTAATATTAACTCTCTCAGTGTCTGTAGAAGAGTGGTTTCATAAAACATTTTCTATAGACACAGCATATTTTTTTTTTAATTTAATCTCAATGCAGTTGACATTGACATTAAACTTGGTTTTGTATGGCACTACGTTCAGAGTAGTTGACGCTTTAACTACGGGTTTTGTGTGCGGTTTCTTCCTTTAGTAGCAAAGACTGTTGCGACATTTTTATATTGACAGTATCTACATACGCTCACATTTGTTGGAGTAAATCTTATGCAATATAAACTGTCAAGGGCGAAAGATTGGTGACTGTGGTTTTGTGCACTACACTACACTATGAGATATGTACGAGTATGTACCTTTGAAAAAGACTTCATAAAAGATCTTTGATGGAAAATGTGATAGGTCATGTGTTACAAAATATTTCTTTTAGAAAAGAGTTAATAGTGTGGTATTAAATTTAAAAAAAAACATTGGGCGATTTCAATACTCATGGCCGAGGAAAAGCTTTGCTGTTGCGTTAAAAAACGGAATTTTAAATTTTTGTAAGAAAAAAAAATATATTGTAATAAACAAAGAAAGGTGTCTATGCTTTCTTGTAGCTAAAGGATATCGATTTCTTAAAGAAGTTGACCAACTACACCGTGGCTCCAATTCCTGACTGTAGCCTCAACTAAGTCATCGACTTAGAGAATCGTACGAAACACCGACAAAAATAATGTTAACTGATATGTCGATTTTGAAAACTGTTAAAACCTCGACAGAGCGTTTACAAAAATTTCGAAAGGTTAAAATGTCAACGGCCAAAATGGCAATTTGAATTAGAAGAATGTCGGTAAAAAAATGTCGACTTTCAGACATTAGCCCTATGCGCCTGCCTAGCAATTGTTAACATACCATTAGCCGAGCGACTAAATCAGGCGGAGAAGAGGGTTAAATCTTTGTAACCCGTAAAACGGTCCACACAAGTACTGAAATATGTACTGCGAATTTTAATTTCTCAAGCCCTAGTTCTAGCCGCCTGCCTGACAGTTGTTGTCCCATTTATTTATAAAGCTATTAGCGACATTTTAAAAGCCGAAATTTTGATCAATCGACTTATTAAAAGTCGACAAATAGTACCCAACCCATCGACTTGATGGAAACAATAGATGTTTTTAGGGAGATTCTGAGCTAGCAACAAACAAACTTGTTTCCATCTCCCATGTTCGGTAAAGGTTAACGGAGCTATTTATAAATATATATGTAAAATCATGCATTAAATCACCAACCAAAAAGGTCATCATATCCTTTATTATGCAATTCCTACACAGGAATTTTCCTGATTAACATTACATACTAGGTCTTGTCCAACGTACCAGTTCATAGATCGAATTTATGCACTGACACAAATTGCGAAAAAAGCCAATGCGCATGAAAACAGTGTTGTGCCTTGTAAGTGAAACCCTCTTTAGTGAACCATAGCATGCTATCTCTCGGCATAACATCCTTGGCACTTTGTTTTGGAAATCTACGTTCACCTCACAGCACGGCTTAGTAGAATCGGGGCTGTGTTTTATGTTTGTGCTTGTACTGATGAGTAAGTTCAGGTCACACTTTGTGAAGCACAAATGGTTGAAGACTACGTTAAAACCGATACGCCGTTATAACCAATGTCGTTGTAAGCGATTTTGACTGAAATTTTTTTTTTTTTTTTTGCGCTGGGAGGTTGTAATCTTCAAAAGACGAAACTGAGCCCGTACTCAGTAACAGTGTGGGATTTTTACCCACTAACCCCTTCTCCCTTCTTCCCCTTATCCCTGCGGTACGGCCATCTTGGCATTTCATCACAGGTGGGGGAGAAGCCAGCCTTTCCAATTATTGCACCTAGTCGTTAGACTAATGACTAATCAGCAATTTGTCTTTCGTATACATAAATATGTATTCAATGGATTGTGTTAATTATGTTAATCGCCTGTGGACGGTTAACTATTGTTTTATTTATTTAATTACTTAATTTTAATTTTTTTTTTTTTTTTGGTTAACTAGCTAGTTCGAAAGGTTTTACTCTTCTTAATCTTCTAGTCAGATTGTCAGTATTTAATAATTCTGTCATTTCTACGTTAACGTGGCTGAAAAGCCTAAGTCTATGTCTATTGGCTACTTTCTTTACTTCCTCTTCAATCATTTCAACTTTAAGGTCTCTATGTAGATCAGCGTTTCTTATGTACCAAGGTGCATTTACTATGTTACGTAGTACTTTACTTTGGAATGTTTGTATTATTTGTAAATTTGTTTTGCATGTGCATGCCCACAACTGAAGCCCGTAGGTCCATACTGGTTTTAATATTTGCTTATAAAGCAGTAATTTATTGTAGTTGGACAGACAAGAGTATTTCCCGATTAGCCAATACATTTTATTGTAGCGCATATTTAGTTCTTCTCTTTTTTTCTTCACATGCGTTTTCCAGCGCAGTTTTGCATCTAGGGTCATCCCTAGATATTTGGCTGTGTTTGCATATTCTACTTCATTACCATTTATGAATACTGGGATATGCTGAACATTTTTATTCGTAAACTTGATATGAACAGACTTTAGGTCATTTAGTTTAATTTGCCACTTTTTGGTCCATTTCGATATATTATTTACAGCCTTCTGCAGCTTTTTTGTCGCTTCTTCAACATTTTCGCCAACAGCAAGGATAGCAGTATCATCTGCAAATATTGCCACGGTTGTTCCATCACTATCTGGCAGATCGCTAGTAAACAGAAGGTATAAAAGAGGCCCTAGCACACTACCTTGTGGTACTCCAGCTTCTATTTCCCTCAACGTGGAGTATTCATTTTCTTGTTTAATTCTAAAATATCGCTGTGATATATAAGATTCCAAAATTTCTGCGTATTGCTTAGGAAGATGTTTTTGCAATTTATGGATCAGTCCCTTGTGCCATACTTTATCGAAAGCTTGTGCTATATCGAGAAATATAGTAGAGCATATCTTTTTTTCTTCAAATGCTTTTTCGATTTTATCAGTTATTCTATGCACTTGATCAATCGTGGAGTGATTATTTCTAAATCCGAATTGATGGTTTGGGATTAGAGATTTTTCTTCGATTATTTTATGCAGACGTTTAATTATCATCTTTTCAAATAGTTTGGACAACATAGGTAGAATTGATATCGGGCGATAGGAGGTGACTTCACTAGGTGGTTTGCCTGGTTTCGGTATCATAATTACTTCTGCAACTTTCCACATGCTAGGTACTTGACTGTAATTAAATAAATGATTCCATAAATAGATACATACACATGGGATTTATTTATTTATTTTTTTTTTTTTGATGCTGTCTTGCATGTTCTTTCAATGAGCGACTAATGCCACATGTGACCAATTTTTGATATCGTTTGCAGCAACAGGGGTAAAATTGAAACCGTTCCCAGGAACCATTGGCTCAATGCAACCACTGACATTTGCCAAGATGAAGAATGCAAGCCAAAAAGAAAAAGAAAAAATTACATTGACACAACCTGTCAACGTCGTGTAATCGTCAACGCAAAATAACCTATTTTCGTTCCTGTCAACCGGCCTTAGCACATCGTCAACGGTCCACGTGTTAGAAATTGATAAAGTTGTGTGATCGTCAACGTTTTGCGTGCAACGTTTTGCCACCGAAGAGGGGAAATCGCATTGACACAGATTACAAGTCACCGCATTTTGGGACAACTTTGACGGTCTAGCGTCAGTCGTATGATCGTCAACATTTGATGCGTTGACAGTGAATTGGCCAATTTTCTCGTGACGTCAGAGAGTCAACGCGTTGACTATTTTCATTGACCGTGTAATCGTAGCTTTATTCTTCAGATTTAATTCCACCTGGGTATAGCTTAGTGGCATTATTCTGTCCACATCGCGGTCTCACCAAATTTATCCACTAAAAAAAAAAAAAATAAATAGCTGGCGCGACAGCTCGGAATGAGCCAAGGCCTAGCTTCTCGCTACCATTCATGTTGTGCGTGTTGTATTGTTTGCACGAATGGAAGGGACCTACAATTTATTGCCGACTCCGAACGGCGAAGTGAGAAGCTCTTTCATGACAGATTATACTCCCGGAGGCTTGTCATTCCCCGACGAGAGGTGGTACCGCGAAAAATGTTTGGTGTTTTCCTGGCTGGGGCTCGAACCCACGCCGCTCGGTCAGCAGTCCAACGCACTAACCACCGACCCACGGCGACCACTACTGTTTTATTTTTAGAAGACCAAACTTGAGCCGTAAAATCAACTTGTAATTAGTTTGACGCACTGCCCGACTCAATTAAGAGAATTACACGCCTGTTTTCCCAAATTAAAGCTAGATGCTATCGAAAGAACAAATCTTAGGTGGACAAGTGGTATAACATGTATAGCGACAAAGCAGATATGGCCCAAGCTGGATCTGAAACGCTCTAAGTATTTGATTTCTCTTAATAGATTACTACAGTGGTATCATAATGAACCAACCTCTGGTTTAAGTGTATCCTGGCCAGGTTGGCTTCGAGTTTTTGAACGTTCAACACCTGAAGGAAGACATATTGCAATCTTTGCTGAAGTAAGAAACATTGGACTTGTTTCTTGGCTCCCGCTTTAATTTACTTTGAACGATTTACCGCCTCTAGGCACCGGTCGACCAAAGCGTCATAAAACCTTAGTTCTCATACGCTAACCACATAGTAAAAGAACAATCTTCTAAAGAAAAGGTTTGGAGATACGAGAAAGCCAATTAAGACAACCTTAACAGCTACATACTTTAGAAGTTTTTTAACTGGTCGTCATGCTTCCTTGATAAGCGACGTGGATGTCACCACTGAAATATGCGCCTATATGGAAGTAAAGAAAATGCTTTGACCTGAGCTACAAAGAGGCTATCAGGAAGACAGTTAAGCTTTCAGTTTTATAGAACCAAATTAAATGCAAGCAAGCCAGAAATAAATGTAATGTCCTTATCCAACGTGTCAAATTCTTTTAGGACCAAAAATGGTTGCAATATTACTTCTTTCTAACACTGATTTACAATGTCACTCCTGCTTTCAACCAATGTGCTTGCTGCCACTTCCGAGCCAATTCAACAATTTTAGATTATGCTCTATCTCCCCCGTACCTACTCAAGATCGTCGAATTCACAGTTTGCGTACAACTGCAAGAGCACTTAAAGGTCTTAATGTCAAAGGAATCTTCTTGTCAAGATGGTATTCTACCTATAGTGTAAGCTTTTCCATCTGTCCTACCACTCTCCTACTTGTTTGTTGAATGTTCTTCAGCGCTTAGAGCTCTCTTGCTTAAAAGCAGGGCAGACGATCTTGCACACACTAATTCTTACTTATCAACAAAAGCTATCTATTTGATGTTCTGCCAACTACCACAACTTAATTGTTGAAAGATGTGTGACAAACCTTTTTAAATATTTTCTGTATGTTTTTATATTTTTCTATTTAAAATTCTGAATGGTATTTTGGCCGGTAATCAAAAACGAATAAAACGAAGAAAAAAAAATGGAAGGGTTGCATAACAGAAAATGAAATTAGGTAATATTTTGCCAGTTGAAGGTCACTGAGCGTTGTCAATTATAAGTCAGTAAATACATAGTTGGTATTAATTCAACATAAGTAGCCTTATTGTCTCGGTGCCATTGCTTTTCCTGCAACGTATGCAATGTTCTCGATATTTCAAAATGTTTTTTGTACACCTGTGAATAATGAACTGACAAGTGTCAGTTGTTTTGTATATAATTTGGACGCAAGTCGAGTCAGTAGACGACATATTTATTCAGCAGGCACACATAGATCTGAACGTAGATTCATTAAAGGCATGTTAGGCTAGGTTATGTAAGGTGGCTGACCTGTTCGGAAGTGGAACATCTTTAGACCAGAGTTTAGTCCATTGTGATACCACTGTAATGGCCCTGTGGAGGTAAGAGCTTAAGAGATCTCGGAGGCGGGATAGTGTGACTGATTTCAGTCGAATTCTACGGAGGGTCTCTCCATCCTGTAAACAGGATTACAGATCTACGGATACTTCACCAGTTTACAGAAAAGGTAACTGCTGCAATTAATTCTCGACTACGTATATTAAGAATTGTAAGTAACTGATGCAGTCTGTTCGTGTCATTGCTACAACTGAGTAACATCATTCTGTTGGGGGTCTATAAACTGATACAATTGGAGGTTGCGAGAAGGAAACATGTTTTGGGTGAATGATAAAAAGACTGTTTTAGGACAACGACGACAGAACGACTGATTCAGTTGAACGATATGAGCTCCTTGGCTTATTTAAATTGATTTATTAGATATCAGTTATATTTTTATCTTGTGATACATTCATTAGTTTTCAATGATCCGCTTATCCGCTATGGGGATCGCGAGTTTAGGGTGCTTAATTGGACCATCCACACCTTCGTATTCTCCGCCATCAACTTCAAATCTTCAGGAGCTATCCCCATACGGGTAGAGGTGAATTTACGAACTTGGTCCAACCATCTCATCCTGGGCCTATCCAGAGGCCGCTTTCCTGATGGCACGGATTCCATGGTACGTCTTGAAATCTGAGTTTGGGGCCTGTGTTTAACGTCCCTAAACCTTCGAAATATATACCTTTACGTTCGAAGAAGTAGCTGCTCGACATTAAGTACCTCACGTAAAACTATGTTTAAAAGATCCTGCAAATCTTCGAAAAATTGTTTAGTAATGTGTCTATGGTTGGGCAAGTGTATAGAGATGAAGGTCGGTTTCCTCCTTTTCCTCGTCCCTGCAGCCTTGGCAGAAGTCGTTTGGGGGGACTCCCATTCGAATGGCAAATCCACCTATTAGAAAGTGGCCGGTGATAACTCCTGCGGTGGAGCTCACGTTCCTCTGTTTATGGATAGAAGTCTTTCCGATTTCCTTAAATCTAGTATAGGCCAGATTTGGTTTGTGAATCTGGTAGTACCCTTATTAACGTTTTGGTGTCTTGTTTTGCTAGTTCCGCAGAATGTTTCTATGACCGGGGACCCAGCACAGAGTATGCAAACTCGTTAGGAGATTCCCGGCTTGGTTTTATAAACTTCGATCATCTAGGTATCTGGCACGAAAAGAGCCTGCTCGCTGCTTTCCAAATTATTGACTTTTCCGCTTGATATATGTATGCTTCAGGGCATCAGCATCGTTTGCCCGATCCACAAAAAAGGAGACCCCCTCAACTGCGCCAACTACAGGGGTATCAGCCTCCTCAACATCGCGTACAAGATTTTATCTGCCATACTGTGTGAACGCCTGAAACCTTTTGTCAACAACCTGATTGGCCCCTATCAGTGCGGTTTTAGGCCAGGAAAGTCCACAATTGACCAAATTTTCACACTTCGGCAGATCCTGGAAAAAACCCAAGAAGTCCAAATCGATACCCATCACCTCTTCATCGATTTTAAGGCCGCCTATGACAGCATTTATAGAGACGAGCTGTATAGAGCCATGTCTAGTTTTGGCATCCCTGCTAAACTCGTCCGTCTGTGCAGGATGACGATGGAGAATTCTCGCTGCTCCATCAAGATCGGTAACGATCTTAGCGAAGCTTTTGATGTCCAAAAAGGTTTTAGACAAGGAGACGCGCTGTCATGTGACTTTTTCAACATCATACTTGAACGAATTGTGCGAAACTCTCAAGCCAACACCGGAGGCACAACCTTTCATAAATCTGTTCAACTGCTTGCGTACGCTGACGATATTGACATTATAGGCAGAACGCAACGAGCTGTCACCGGTGCTTTCGCGAGTATAGAGACAGAAGCGGCCAAAATGGGTTTAACGGTAAACGAGGGCAAAACTAAGTATTTGCTGTCAACAAGAAGGGACACCCAACACCGACGAATTGGACAGAACGTCACAGTTGATAGCGATAACTTCGAGGTAGTAAGGGACTTTGTCTACCTTGGCTCTGCTATTACCTCCGATAATGACACCACGTCGGAAATCAAACGAAGAATAACTCTTGCCAATCGCTGTTTCTTCGGGCTAAGAAGGCAATTGAGTAGGAAGGCCCTATCCCGAAGAACTAAGGAGACTCTGTATAAGACCTTAATCATCCCAGTCCTGCTTTATGGCGCTGAAGCATGGACACTGTCGAAAGTGGATGAAAATATCCTTGGTTGCTTCGAGCGAAAAATTCTTCGGAAGATATTCGGTCCCGTATGCGTTGACGGGCTTTGGAGGAGAAGATTTAACCACGAACTATACGAGCTGTACAGCGACATCGCCCTGGTCAAGAAGATACGTATCCATCGGCTAAGATGGCTGGGGCATGTAGAGCGAATGGACACGACCGCTCCGGCACGCAGAGTCTTCGAATCCAACCCGGAGGGACAACGCAGTAGAGGAAGACCTCGCCTAAGGTGGCGCGCACAAGTAGAAGGGGACCTCAACCAACTTGGCGTGCGCAACTGGAGGCAGTTAGCTAAGGACCGGGCTAACTGGAGAGGCTTGTTGGTTGAGGCCCAGGTTCACCCCGAACTGTAGCGCCACCTAAGTAAGTAAGTAAGTATATGCTTCAGGGGTAGACGGAGGGAGACGTTAAGGACAGTTGCGTTCGAGAAGATTTCCAACCATCTGTCTTCTGCTGTTAACAGCTTGAAACACAAAACTGCGTTCGAGCTACCCCGGAATGACTTTTAATGTCCAATCAATAAAATTCAATGTCACTAGCCACAATCTCGATTCGTGTTACCGTTCTACGTTTGAGAGCGAAACAGAGTAAAGAAGCATACGTAATAAAACGTAACAATGGGCTCTCGCAGAGAAAAACTTCAACCAGGTTAAAATTTTGTGTGTTCTGACACTTTAACTCGCAAGTTTTTTTTTTTTTTGTTACAGAAAATTTGTGTAGGATTTTATGCAAACAGCTGATTTGAGTATTTCAATTCAACGCGTCTGTGAAGCACTTCCAACGTGACGGGAGAACGGTAGCACCAATGCAGTATTGTTTTTCAGGCATACGGATCCATCTGTGTACACTTCAGTTGCAGCTCAATTTTCTCTGGGACTGCCCAAGACGTAGAAACAGAAAGGCAACCATTGGCTGACAATTTTCCAATGACCCGAAGAAATAGACAACAATAGCCGTATTTTAGCCGTATTTTATTATCGCTGATGATCCATATAGATCAATGGTTTGTGTGCATTACAACAACAACACGTGATCCTGCTTTTGATCAAGATCAATTTTAGAGATCCAAAAATTAGTTCGTGCTATTTCTCACTAGGATACATTTTCGTTCGTGAATGTTACTACATTACCGACGATCGTCAAGAAAACATATTGCCAGATTAGAATAAGAAATATTATTGGCAATCCAAATATTATTATGTTCGAATAAATTAATTTTCTGCTCATAGTGATATGTTAGCGGTATGATTGTGAAATTATACTTACAAAATATTATTCTCTCTTAACAAAAACTACCAATTTCCTCCTTAAAAACAAAAACGAGCACATCAAACTTTCATTTAAAAAAAAAGTTCATTCGCATGGCAACTTCGCGCTAAATGTCAAAAAGGAATTGATCTTGATTGTTTTATTTTCATTGTGTGATCTATAAGGATCATCGGCGATAATAAAACACGGCTAATGCCACCAAACAAAATTTTAAAATTCATACTGAGCTCACGATGATTCAGGAAGGCAAATCATCGGTAGGAATTTTCACAACTACACTTTTTTTTCTCCTTAACAAGTACCCAGGAAATCTGAATGAGGTGCCAAATTTGTCTGCCTGACCTGAACCTGACCATTTAGAGATTTAAGTCTTATGTATATGATTGGACCATCTAAAATTAGGCCTAGTTCCCCTCCACCCCCTAATGGAGTTCATTAAAGCTGCTGTGTTTTCGCTATTTACTCCATACACCCTTCCAAGTTGAAGAGACAAAAATCCCTTGTTGCACACATGCATACCTACTTCCATAGCCAAATATAAATCCTTTCCGAGCATCAGCCCTATCTTACTATCAGTGTTTTTTTTTTTTTTTTCAGTTATAAACTAAACTTGCCATGCCCTAGACGGACGAGCTTTTACTAAATAAAATCTGAATTCACACGACAAGTACACCTCTGAAGGTAGATAGGTAGAAGGCGAAAATTTCGGCACCAGTGTGGAATTACTAATGACTGATTTCAACTGTTCGATACAAGTCCATAGTTCATACCATACACCGAGTAATGTTTTTTTTTTTCGTTGTTGTTTTGATTTACACTTCTAAATAGCTTGAGTAAGCAAAACACCGATGACTCAAGAGCACCAATCGTCGAACACTCTGTGAACAGCGAACAGCAGGCCATTGTGCAAACTTTACCATCCCATTACGACTATCATCATGAGCCGATGAAAAACTCATGGACAATAGTGTATCTGAGTGCATTTTGTTATTTCAAAATGCATGCATGGCCGTGAGTCGCAGAAATGCAACAACAAAACGAATCGAAACGAACCAAAAAAATATGTATTAAACTCAAATTCGCTCAAATAAACTGCAATTAACGCATTTTCTTGTTGTGCTCCACAATCGATGACCAGTGGAGTCGGTTCTTGGTTTGAGATATGCACATCTCACGCTTTTATTGCGAGTATCTCATTCAGTGTGCGTGGTTTCGTGCACAAGGCCGTTTCTGACAACAGTCAACGACTGTTGATCAATTGCGCATGCGAACGTTGTCGCCTTTGTGGGTTCCCCTATCATCATCATCTTAATCGTCATCACCGACAAGGGAGAAATAAAGGTGTTGTTGAGCGTATTTCCTGGTATCTTTTGTGAATTAATAATCAAAAACGTTGATGGATGCCTGTGGTCTAAAGAGTGGACCGCAATAATTACCCAGAACAACCGTTCGAAGTTACCTTTAGCGATCGTTGATTGAGCTGTTATGTAGGGAAACCCTTTTTTTGTTCGGATATCTGATTTTTTATTTTGTTTCGCAGTGAAATCTCGGCACGAGGATGCGGTACGTCGATCTATAATTCAGTAAATTCAAGGTTTATACTGGTGTTACAAATTACTAGAGCTTATCCGTATTGAATTGACAGCGATTGCTGAATTAGCAGATATCACGCAGGCAATACAACTAGCAGGAATAATAATACATCCGGTAAAATCGTACCACGGTGGTGCATCTCCAACCGTGTACCTGTAGTTGCGTTCCTCCTAGTTCTGCGTTAATATACGTATTTTTGAAGGCCCCTCACGGCTAGGGTTATTTATCCTTTGGCGTTTTTTTTTTTATAGAATCAACCACGCTATCCAGCGCTGTCTCGACACTTTTCACTGCATACGTGTAGGCATGCTGTGTCAGAGATAGATCTTTGAGGCTCAGCTTACTACAACCAGCTTACTGTATCACATCCATACATATGTCTACCAGCTTTTCGAATGCTTTTAGGTTAGACTAATAGGTCTAAGATCTTTTACCTCGCGCCAAGATTTTCGTATGTGACTCCATAACAGGCTACCACAGAATATATTTTTCAGGATAGGAGTCACTGTGGTCGAGGTTTTTATAGTATAATCGGGATGATACCGTCCACCTCAGGTGACTTGTGTGCCAATGACCCATTGAATGTAACCATTAACAATGGTGATACACTGTTTCACTAAGGGACTCTTCTCCATTGATTTGCTTCGCTGTACATGCCAGAAAGTGGGTAATAGCAGTAATTTCAGCTAAGTCCAGTTTATATTAGAACCCTTTAGCTGGAGTAACCTAAGCTAACCTAGGTTTGTCTAGGAAATCCAATACCAATTTAATTTCATAGGATAGCTAAGGATACGTTGAACTGGCTGCCAGCTAAAGCCAACACACTTAGACCCAGGAGGGGTCCGTTGCGATCTCGGAAAGATCTCCTGCCCACTCATTGAACCAATTGGAGCTTCTTGTGAAGCGTAGGAGGCTATTAATATCAATGTTTATCAGGTCGCCTAAGTTTGTACAGACGTACCTTGCAATCCGAGCCAGCAGGTAGGCGTCCCCTGAGCAGAGCCAGAAGTCCAAAATCTCACCAAGTCCAAAATCTCACCTCTACCCGTATAGGGATTTAGAGTCGATGGAGGAAGATCGGGAGGTGTGTCGAATCCATTTAAGCACACTTAACCCGCGACCCTCATAGTGGATAGGCGGGCCATTGGAAAATGAATGAATGAATGACCTCCGAAAGTAGTATTATTTGTCATGACCTTCCCAATTTGCCGTTCAGAGTTGGCAGAAAATCGCAGGTCTCTTTAATTCGGGCGAAACTTGTAACACGCGCAACATGAATGGTTGCTTAGCCTATTCCGAGCTGACGCGCCAGGTATTTACTTTTTTTTTTTAATTCGTCGCATAATCCTGTAAACTATTTGCCCTTAAGTTTCTTTTTTTTAATAAAAATTCCGGTATAAATTAAACAACAATTTTAATGCTGCTCGCTGACAAATTATCGCATTGGTATGATGGTAATAGCTTATAGCATAGACACCCGGAATCTAATGGCTTCACCTTTAACTTTAAAGTAGAACATTAGATATGTTATGTAATGACCTCGCCTCAAAAAAAGAAAAACAAACGCATCAAAACCAAGTTCAAGTACAAACAAACAAACAAACTTGTCGGTAATTTTTAGTATCCGTTAATTTTTTTTTTCCGAAAACATATTGGTCAAGTGTCAAATATAATTTTATATTTTATCTACTCTATTTTGCGGTGATAAGCTACAAAACTGGATGATTTTTAACCTCTACGATTCATTTCTCTATAAAAACAATGGACGTATGCTGGATTTAATGCAGGTTGCACACAAATTCTGATTGAGTGTGTCGGTCAAAAGTCTAAACTCCACATTCAAAGGAATGTGAACTTATAAACCACAAGTCAATAAAATAAGACGACAAATAACATAATAAAAGGCATAAGTCCGGATAAAAACAAGAATCTGAATATAAAGGGTGTGATTTAAAAAGTTATCTAATCCTTTGTTGTACAGTGCGGGCTATAAGAGGAAGGTGCAAGACAGCAAAGGTGCGCTGTAATATGTGCAAGATGACATATTTCAAGCTAAACTCTAGCATAGGCAACGTGTTTTGATAGAAATCCATGAATAGAAAAACTGTTTAGGAGAGTTTTGGCCTTGTGTATTGACCATATGAGTTCTATGCAGCATCAACTGGACAAACTACACTTTCATGAATTCATATTTTGGCTTCACAGTATTTTTTTAACCCATAAACAACCGTATTCTACAGTTCAAAGTTTTAAAATTAGATTAGGTGTTAGTCGCCGGCGTTAGAGGCTTGGGCTCCGTTTAAAAGTAGGTCCATTGTGATACCACGTAGGGCATTACTAGCATCGCATTACCAGCACTAATTTAAAGTTCCTTCCATGATTAAACCCTTTCTTTTAACCGGAAGATTTTGTAAGTAACCGAATCGATGTTAACCTTTTACAATTTTACTCTATGTGCAGAACCACATCGTGATCATCGTGCCTTTACTTTACCAACTTGGATCATATTCTCGGTGATTCCAAGGCTTTTATCACTGCCTAATTATCTATGTTTAGTACTACCATCTACCGCGTTAATTGAAAGGAAACTCGCAGACTTCTGGAATTTCTGCCTGAAATACACTACAGTAATCCATCAGTGTGAAAACATAGGTCTTGGCTCATTCCGAGCTGTCGCGCCAACTATGTATTTTATTTTTTGATCCGTCAGTCTACCTTATATTGGATGCACAGAAGACTCCATATGCCATCCATCTATATTTCACACAGCTCGAGCGAGGTGCAGTGGTTCGAAACTCGGCTGGTATTAGTTTTCATGGGCATCCGAGGATGATGTCTAGACTAGCTGGGGACATTTGTGGTGTTTTGTCATTGCTATAATTCACAGGAATTTGTTCGATTCCCCTGATGTCATAATCATTATCAGCATTCAAGTCTCCAAGCCATGAAGAAGAATAAGAGTTAGAGAAAACTTAGCTCTTGGGAAACTTCCGCATTTACATTAAAAGTATTTGACGATACACTGTCAACCAGAGTTCAAAAATAACTCTCAACCTTTTCAAAGGTTTTTAAATTACTCTCTGTGGTTGGTATTTTAAAATAATGTCATTTAATAACCGATTTGCATGACCGTTTATTTTTTTTAGATTCTGTTCGATCAATGAGAGATATCACTAAGAGAAAAAAAATAAATCTCATTTACTATTGTCGCTTGGTTAGCTAGCAGTGCATGCGAGATTGCCGATTAGTGATTTGATTAGTAATTGGTAAACACTTGTCTATCAAAGTTCTTCTATACTTCTAATATATGTTTGTGAAATAAAGACAACAATTGAATTATATATGTATGTATATTGAAGACTTTTGATTTATTCTCGACGAAAGAGGTTATAGATTGATCTTCTCATTTAATTTTTATAAAAAAAAGTCAACAGAGTGATATATTTGAAAATAACTCTAAAGCTAAGAGCGAAAAGGTGAGTATATATAAATAAATCTTGGAACAAGACCTTAATATCAGTACCCAATGCAATATCTCTCAGTGAGAAATCAAATGAAAGTAAAGGTTGAGGGTTATTTTCGAGCACTACTGTCAACCATGGCTTCAAAAAATCTGTCTTTGGAAATCGAATAAACCCAAAGCGCATTACAATTGTTCCTCACTCTCTTAACAGCCAGGATGAAAGCAAACAAATATAAGAATTTCTGTGATTGGACCTTTTACTATGCGAACCAGGTCAGTCGCATCTCGAATATTTGGAGGAAAACTAAACGTGAAATGCAAACTAGTCCTAGAAACTCTTACAGTAATCAGTACCCTGGTAAAAAATAATCTAATCATTCTTCACGATGGATTTGCTTCTAGAGAAAGATCTGATTTATAAACAAAACATAGATCTATAGCACCCTTTACGAACCTTGAACCTTTTTGCGGGACAAGCGAAATGAATCTAAACGCCGCATAAAAAGCATTTGGCTTTCTAAGTTCATGAAAGCCTTACAGAACACACGCATGCTCTACCTGTAACCCACAACAATCACAAGAAAAGGCCAGGTTTCTCGTCACCCTTGATAGAAACACTCTCAAAATCCCAAATGGCATAATCAGCGACTTTTGTCTTAGGCTTGTGTAGACTAAGACTGAAATTGAAGCAACCTTCCTTCAAAGCCCTGCACTGTTTCACTTCAGAAAATCCAATATTTGCTAACAAAGTGTTAGAAAACTTAGCGACCAAGGAAAATACTCGTCCTGCCTATCTGCTTCTAGAGTAAAGAAACTGCTCTAGACTCGAATGGATGGCACAGTAGGAGTACAATTTTACATGTGTATAACACGTATAAAATGTAGCAATTATTTGATCAAATCGCTATGATTGGATCTCACATAAAAATTTTGTGCTGTCAACAAATTTGTTTTGTTAGAAGTCAGCATTCCAAATTCTAAACCACTTCGACGTCATATCTAGATAAATTCATCTAATAAGACGTGTGAATTTTTAACAGATAACACACATGCTACAGCGTGTTTATTTTTATTTAATTAACAACAAATTTTAATACACAAATATTAGTTGCTTGGCTTTTTTTGAAAAAGGAAAATCGAATGAAATCAAAAGTTAACTGAAAATACTTACGCAACTTCGAATATGCACACTGAATGCCAATAAACAATACAATTGCGACACAAAACACCGTAGACGCCATACTTGTGCAGCTCAATTCACTACTTAACTTCACAACAAATTTGCAACACAGCACGATTGATTCCAAGATCAAAATCAAAATTTGTCAATCTTAACTTGCAAAAGAACTCAAAATTAAACGTTGTATCTTGACCACACCGCCACGGAAAGCTTCTTCACCTAGAACAACCGCACCACACTGTCAGCGATTGTCAAGTTGGCTGAGGTTTTTATCGGACCTGATGCGCACATGGTGATGAGCTTCGACTCAAAGCCTGGCTCTTACCAAACCACGAATAACAAAGCTTTTGATCTCTTTGTGCATGGAACAACGTACTCTTAATTGTTTTGTGCAAAACTGGCTTACAACTATATATAGATTCGACGTGGATTGATTGTAATATTTACATCCATGCAGTTCAATTCGTGGGCTTACGAATTTTTTCCCCGATAATGTGTACCTACACTCGTATATTTATAATCGATTAAGCGTTACGAAAAGATGAGGTTAAGAACAAAAACACTGATATTGTAAACTTGTGTGCCCAAGGCACTGAAATTAAGGCAAACCACTAATGTTTACAATTTTATGTAAAGCTTTATAATTATAAGTATATTCATACAAAGATTTTGTGCGGCATTGGGTAATAAAACGAAAGGTGTAAATTGAAAAGAATTTTAGATCGGTATTTCAAATGACGTGTTTAACGAGATAACATATAGAATAGACAGTGCTTGAATGGACGACGAGAAGGCAGCGTTTTCTTTCGATAATCCATTTAACGTCTTTGCCAGTTAAAATTTAAGAAAACGCCAAATTAAGGCTTTGATACAAATCAACTTATTCTTAGCCGCAATGTCCAAATTGTCTTTAGGAATTGAGAACTTTTGTTACAATATTACGAAAAGCTAACTTGGAATAACAAGTTCTTAACATCATGATTAAAGTTAAACTGCTGAGAAAAATTCAAATCTTTTACATACGTGCTGGCAAACCCCATTCAAAAGACTAAGAACTAAGGACGGTTGACAAAAACTTCGGAGGAGCAGTAAGACAATAAAGATGCCGTCAACTCAAGGCCAACTCAAATCTCAAACGAAAACCATCAGAACGTACTGGATATACAGGAGACCCTTTAGTAGGTCATGGGTCCTAAATCCAAAACAAGTTCAATGGGTACAAAACTGTGTCATGAAACCTATATTTACTTCTCTACTGTGTTGTAACATGGTCCCCGATATTAAAAAATAAATATGCAGCCATAGAAGCGATACTAAATATTCTACCAATGCATCTAGAAGCGATTAGACTATGTATGTAGCTTCAACCTCGGCCGTCAGACTGAGAACCTTTGGTCACTTCCACGACAGATAGTGAAATCATACCGCTGATGGAAGCGACACTGCCGACAAGATATTCAATTGTGTCAACAACTTCTCAGTGAATTTTTCCTCTGGGGAGTCGTGGATACACAATAGCAACACAAGATAGAAGAAGGAATAGCACTAAACACAGGCGGTTTTAATATAGCGAAAGAAACAGAAGCCTACAGCCGCAAGTCGAACTCGCAGTCATTCAGGCAAAAGTCTTCACATTCCTGAAAGATTTAAATGCCATTGTGGGCCATCACACCCAACGAATACAAATAGACATCTGCTCTGACAGCAAAGCAGCAATCAAATAACTAAGAAATCTAGTACCAACATTTCTAAACAAGAAACCCGACGAGAGAAGCAAAAAAGGGTATAAACGAGATAATAAGAACCGCATCGAATCGAATGATAGGATAAACCTAGATTCTCACACATATTGGTCAGACTTGACTACTTGAAAAGTGGCCAGATTCCCGTCGCCAAGCCAAACAAAAAGCTCTGAGCAAAAAAGCGAGGAAATACAACCGAGCATAACTAAGATCAACGATAGAGCTTCTCACAAGGTACATTCGTTTCAACAAGCAAGCAGAGTTGAATCAGGCGACACCCCAATCTGCAAAAATTCGACTGCGGAGCCAGTTCTATATTTCCCACCTCGCATTGCGTTGTATTAAAATGATAAAATTTTGAGACATATAAAAACACACACATAACGGTCGAGTTGAATTAATAGCATTTATTTTTATTTATTTTTTTTTTTGCATAAAATAATTGGATAATCAATTACTGAAAAAGAAAACATTTCTTAAATTTCCTCAGCATCTGCTAGACCGATTATGATCAAAATCTAATCAGCTCTAAATTTCACACTGACCCTACTTGTTTATCCTACGTTGTTTCGATTCCTGGAGCATCGTAATGTGATGCCCTGTTAAAATCTAGAAACATTTTGTTCGGACCGATTGCAATACTTGCCCTACCTAGGTGGGAAGTAGAACCTGCGAAGCGGAAGAGAAGGATCTGGAACATTTCTTCTGTCACTGTCACTGTTAGAGCACTGGGATCTAAGAGGATACTAGACGGAACGCACCTAGACAGCAAAATGATCGGTCACATTCTGAACAACAACAACATCCTACACAGTCCATGCCTCTGAGCCCTATAGCTTTAGGGTCTTATATAGAGTAGCTTTAGTTGTTCGAGAAAGGGCTCTGTTACTCAGTTGGCAAGAGTTATTCTTTATGGTGAAGTTCGTGGAGGTGACAAGATATCGGTGTTGGGCCTACTTCTTTTTTGACAGTCGATCAAGATTGTCAGAGATGTCAAACTTGAAATTCTTCTGTACAGCTCGTCTCTATAAAAGTTGTCTAGCATTGAAATTAACAAAAATATGGTGAGTATGGATATGTAATTCCTGGGTTTTCTCCAAATTCTTCCATACATTGTGGACTTTTCTGACCTAAAGCCACACTGATATGGACCAATCAGGTTGTCGACAAATGGCTTCAGGTATTGACACATCTCTCTACTTCTGTTCGTATAGCTCGCGAGCAGTTCTGGTTCTCCACTCTGTATGTACAGAAACCTGGCACATTAAAACCGGCTTCTCTCATGGCTTTTCAACAGTGCAGCCACTGATCATCAACACTTGATGCTGGTGACATAGGGGCTCATGAGAGATGAAGGGATACTCGTATCGGAAAAGGGTCTGGCGATTCTACCTGTTCAACTTGAAACTTTCTTAAAGTATTACCTTGTCTTTGTAGTTTTTGGGATATCCGCAACTATAACAAGGTAGTGATCCGAGTCAATGATCGCCCCTCGAAACGTTCGGACATCCGTTTTACTGGAAGTGTGTCTTGCATTGATCGCAATGTGGTCAATCTAGTTGGCAGTTAAATAATTTATGAGAAGACCTCCACGACAATGTTTATAGGCTATACTTTTCGAAAGTACCGCCGTCCCTTCCTAGCATTGCGTAACAATCGTCCAGGACAATTTTAATGTCCATATGATACTGCTCATATCAATGTTTTGTCCAAGAGCTCTTTGCACAAGCCAGTTCTACTTTAAAAGTTTAAACAAATACTAGTAAATATGATTATTTATTGCCATACAGAGTTTCGCATTCGTGTTTTCTCAAATGACAAATGAGGCCAGTATGCCTTTCGATGATTTGTATAGCTGCAGCTATCAGATGACACTTAGCTCCTGGAAGCAATTTAAATCCGAATGTCACTTAAATGAATTTTTTTAACCTCGCAAATTATTGCCAGATGCTATGAATCCTTTCGATTTCAAAATTACAGATAAAAGTGGTGTTTAAATTTAGTATTCGTAGTCATATACTTGCGTCATATAGAAAACACCATTTGAAATATTCCGCCATTTTTAATCAGGGAATGGTCGTTTTCTCCTCTAGCATCAACTCAATGGGGGGTGATTTAATTCTGAAAACACTTTCTAAGCACTCTTCCGAGGGGAGCTGACTTTTTTACGAGTTTTGCACGCTTGTTTCCTCCTTGAAAATATCCACGAAATTATCCTACCTTCTAATGATCATCTGTACGTGCAGGTAATTACAAAGTTTCGCCGAATACAGCCGACGTGAATTCAATGAATAATGAGCTACGGATATTTCTATAGGAAAGGCATTTCCATCATCGTCCCAAGGAAATGAATATAAGCCAACAAAATCTTTGACTAAAACTTTTTTATGCAATTCCTAAGAAGCCTCTGCCCCTGTTGGGTCGTGAAAAAAAATTCCTTGTCGAACATCCTCATAAAAAGGGCTGGATTATAACTTTTAGACACTTTACACTTTGGTTGATTTTAAGTGCGAATAAAGGACGTGCATGATGACAAGAGCAGCTACATACGCATTTTCATTTCGAAAATGAACGTGGTTATCAATGTGAGGATACCTTGTGTTAAACAGCAGTCAGAGCCTTGTATGATGATAAGAAAGAGTACATGTACTAAACCATCAAAACCACGAAGCACGCCTAGACATCCTATCTACCCACCGAAAGATATTTCCACAGATAATAATCTAGCGACTGAAAAATGTCTTGCAACCCCTTTTGCACGGTCGCACGGAGATGGAAAAAGGACTTTCCTGTCACAATGACGACAACATGAACAATCTCCTTGTGGTCAATGTAAGCTTAATAGTATTTAATAAAAATCTACAGTATCAGTCGAGCTTACAAATTAGTATAATACATTCATCCTGCAATCAGGGTATTGAAGGGAGCCTTGATGGTGGCTGAACTTACATCCCAAAATGAGAATAATTTACCTCTGATTTACATTAACATTGATGTTCCTGATAAATAATTTTGACCTTGAAACGCCATACTCCTGCAGACAAGACAAGGTAAACACCTGGGCCACAGGTTGAAGCTTTGGTGTAAGCCCAAGCAAAACTGAATGATGTTGTTTACTACCAAAAGCAAAATACCTGACTTCAACCTTTCCTGTCTTAATGGCCAACCATTAACCATCCAGCGCTAGGTATCTGGGTATAATGCTTGACCCAAAACATAACTGGAAGCAAAACTTTGAACATAGAGTAAGAAAGGCATGTGTAGCCTTCTATGCCTGCAGTAAAACCTTTGAAAGCAAGAAGGGACTTCAACCAAAGATAACCTTGTGGATGTACAAAGTATATCCATTTCTCACATATGGGTCGCTAACATGGGCTCTGATCCAGGGCTACAACCTTACAAAACTCAAAACGCTCCAAAGAGCGGCGAATATGGGCACCACGGGCGCATTGTGGTCGGCCCAAACAGATGCCTTAACGAGCACAGTCAAAAGTCAAAGAATCCTGGGTGCTGAACTGCACGGCTCTAAGGCCAGGGCATCATCCTGGACTCGCTCGCAAACGGCATGGTCACCTTTCCAACCGACTACACCCAAACTTAACTTCAAAAAAAACTTCCACGTGGGGTTCCCCACCAGAGCACAGTGGAAGAAAAACGAAGTGGTAAAGAATTTCGACACGGATCAAACTGCGGTGTGGGGGCCAGGGTCTATTCGAAATCACTGAAAACAGCAAGATCATTCCGCTTGTCGAATTTTGCCAGCATTTTCTAGCTGGAACTATTGGCAATTCGATTAGCTTGCACGCAACTCGGGCGTGACACAACACACAAACAAAACATGTCTATCCTCAGCCGCTATCAAAGCGTTTGACGAAACGAGCTTGCCCGCTTGGGCGAACGGTTCAAAGACACACTGCTGTCTGTTCCAGGGCACAGTGACATTACAGGAAACAAGCGTGCAGATGTGCTGGCCAGACAGGGATCAGCTCTACACGGATCCACACCTCGCTAGGAGCGGTTATAGGACAAATCCTGCAGAAGACCAACAACCTCCAGTGGAAAGTGATAACCGCCATATCATGGAAAATATGGCCGACCTATGATAAGACTAGAACAAAAGAACTCCTAAGCAGAATCCGCCTAGATATTGCCAGAATAACGGCAATGACCACAGGACATTGGCTAATTGGAGTTAAACTGTGTATTCCAAACAACCCCCACTGCAGCAACTGCGGAAATGAAAATGAGAAGGAAACTCGCTCCCATTTATTTTCAACAACACACGTCATCAACCAGGTCACACGAGTCGTGGTAACAAAAAGGCGCATCCTAGTGCTAGTTGAACTGCCAATTCTACCTACCTACCCATACCTGAGGATCGTTTAGCAGCCGCGCCCACATCATCTGTCATGCTCTGTATTTTATTGTAGAGAAGGCATGTGATCCCGAGAGCTTTTCCGATGAGTGGAAAAATGGAATGATCATCAAGTTCCCTAAAACAGGGACCAAAAAAAGGAACAACTGCAAAACACATTCGATGGCGTATCAGGAGTTTTCCTGTGTCGTCTTCATCAAAAGCCATTGAGCCATTAAATATCATTCGTTACTTCACCTGCTGTTCATCAAATTTGAAAACACATTGGACAGTGTCAACAAAGAATATATCAAAGCCAACATTCGGAGGGTCTAGTCTAAGTGCTGAGGAAGGCTCTCAGAGGAATTAGAGATACCTCTAGGCTAACTTCTTTAATCTTTGTTGGTGATTTGCAAAATGGAGAAATTCGACGAGCTCTTACCGATCTTGAATTCGTGCTGTTGGGTGCAACACTTGAAAAATGATCTCTACTATCACGAGAAAGCTACAAACATTCGATAATAAGTAATAAGTATGTAAGTTCTGTAAGTAATAAGTATGTAAGTTCCGCTTCGACTTAAGGATTTTCTGGGCTGACCATATCTCTAACGAACATTTTAATCAGAGAACGCGATAGGAACCAATAGGCACAACCATCCGACTCTCAAAGTGGATTGATCACACATTTCTCAAAGGTGAGCTCAATTGCTTCCGAACACTACACTACATTACACTTTGTGCAAGAGGCAACTTCCTAAGTGTTTGCTTACCGTCGAGGCTGATTAGTCTTTCGTGGCAAGTGCCGTTGGTGAGACGAGTTTACTGTCTAGGGTCCGCTTTCTCACATGAATGAGGACGGGGCACTCTGTGACGATCGATTGAGAGAGCTTCCATCGCCCTCCAAGCACAGTCTGCAGGTAAAGTCCGGTGACAGGCCAATCGTGTGTAGATGCCGTTTTAGTCGGTAATGGTCGCATAGGATACCGGTTAGAATTCTAAGTTGGTCCCTGCTCAGATTTAGAAGAAACCTGGTACGTTTCTGTCCCTCACGAAGTTTATAAAAATGGCTTTGTTTACTCCACAGGCTGGTTCAGGACTAGTGAGGGGAGTGGTTGCACCTATCTTGCCCAGTAAGTCCGCTGCTTCATTGCCGGTATTGCCCTTGTGACCAGGGATTCAGTCTAGTATGACCAAGTTGGTTTTTTCCAGTTCTAGAAGCAATTTGACTGTCAATTGGACTAGTTCCGATTTCGTCGTGGCTGAGTTCTGTGCTTTTAGGGTACCTTCGCTGTCAGAGAAGATTAAGATGGTTTTGACACGGAAATTAGAGAGCAAGATTAGGCTTGTGCCCTTTTTTGTGGCAAATATTTCTGCCTAGAAGATCGATGAGTATGTGCCTAGACTGACCGATATGTTAGTGCTAGAAGACTCTCCGAATATTTCAGCCCCAGATCCACTGTCCATTTAAGAGCCGTCCGTATAACATACTTGGTCATGCTCTGAAGGACGGGGTTTGAATTTTTCTCAGTCGTCACTGGGGGGATGACTACTGAATAGTTTCGTTTGAAGCAGTATCTTAGGAGTATGGCACCCGACGCCAGGCTGAACTTGCTACTTTGGAGTAGGGAAAAGGCGTGTTAAGGTGACCGTCAGGGCGATGTTCGGAGCTGATGTTGTTTAGGTGGAAGAGCCTGTCCAGGCTGAGTGTTGCCTGGATTTCTACATGGACTCGAACTGGCGGTAGACCGACAATGGCGTTAAGCCAGGCGGTGGGGGTGGAGCGCAGGCAACCCGTCATGCAGATTTCAACTTAGCGCTGAACCCGTTCCAGTTTCTTGGTTGTGGTGGCCTCATTTGTCTTTGTCTACTACTATTGCTGACGACTAAGGTGTAGATTTGGAGCATGATGTTGAGACTTAATCCCCAGTTGTTGCCACAGATGCGGCGACAGGTCTACAGTGCTCGTGTGGCTTTCCAATAGTCCGGTCGATTTGGAGGTTCCAGGACAATTTACTGTCCAGGATTACCCCAAGGTCTTAGAAGTTATTCTTCTCTTTCTCTTCCATGGGTTGTATTGGAGCTTAGCACTATATATTGAACATTGACTGTCTTAAAGTGCACTGAGGAGTGTCCTGAAGTTTTTGAATCCAATCACAGTTCTGCCGTATGATCCTGAACATTAAAACCACACTCTTTCGACATTAATTGTTGACAAAAATTTGGTTTTCTTGCTTTCTTTTTTTATATATTTCTTGTATCAAATGATAGAACATAAAAATACTGTGTTGTTCGGTTACACACGTCATCCAACCAGAATTTCACTTGTTTCTCTGCAATTGTACTTTTCTGCAACTTTTCGGAGATCCTACACTGAATATGTTTTAAGCATCTATTGTCCGAAAGTTATCATACTTTTCTCGAAAATATGTAGTAAGAAAGTACTCACTGCAGATGAGTCAGACAAAAGGAGTTTGCCAACATAATTTCTGTCCGCGTCCCTATAATCCGCGGACGAGAACAATGGAGTGAAGCTTTTTTTGTTCGCGTTAGTACGTGTATTCCACAGTTTCTGTTCTTATTTTGCATAAAAACAGTGAAAATAAAAAATTATCGTGTTCAAAAGCCTATTAGTAGAAGCTGGGGGAATGGTGTGCGGATCGAGAAGGCGCGCAGTGTGGTGTATAGGTGGGTGGATTTGAATAATAACCTCAATGGTATTCTTATCAGTTTAATGTCAACTTGGGGCTAATAAGTAGATTTTTTCCCTTCTCACCATCAAATGTCCCCTTTTTCGTGGTGTTGGAGAAAAAGTTTCATCCTTACTGTCATTTTTCTTGTCTCAGTTCTCCTTTTGTCTTTTCTCTTGATGGGGGAGCGTAAGGATACCCGGCTGTGTCATCTTCCCCCTTTCCCCGTCTTTGAGCGATGACTGAAGAATATTTTATGAATTAATGGTTAATTTTTTTTTTCTTTTTGCTTTTCCTTGGTCTAGGATAAGTTAAATGCACTCAAGGGGTTGGTATCAGTTGTGGTGAATGGATTTTTAAAGCTTGTAACTCATGTGACTAAAGTTTTGGAAGTCATTTTGTTAGGAAACTGTGAAATAATTAGTCCTGGAGGAGGACCAGCAATTGTGGGGAACAGCAAAGTAATATCTACCCTTATATTTATTTATGTACAAACATACATATATGTTTATGTTTGTATACAACGCGAGCGTAATGCAGGCTCATGAGGCGCGTTGTATGTTGGTAATCAGGTAGTGATCAAGCCTCTGCAGTCAAAATCGACAAAATCCAGGCTTGAAAGGCTTTGCAACCAAACTCTTAACTAGGCAACGAACATGTGTATGTACATATATCAGGAACTTGCTACGAAGGCTGCGGAACTCGATCCTTATACTCCCTGCTGGTGTGAAGTACACCAACCAGCACTCTTTATAAGGAAGTAGATAAGAAAACCATAATCAGGGCTAATACGTGATGGTGTCATATCCAAAAAGCATTTCAAACTTAGTCGAAACGAAGTACGAAATAGGAAACCTCGCGGCACGACTTGGGTTATCTTACAACGAATACTACAGCAGCTGCAGGAACGAAGAAGAAAAAATCTGTCCGTCATCTGATGTGCGACCGGTGTTAATATCCATAATTCACTATTATAACACAACATACCTATGTCCTCAGTAAGATCAAATATATCCCACCGTGGCCACTGTACCTACTCTCACCTAGTCTATCTTTTGTATACATAAACACTTGTAAGGTGATTCATTCATTTTCGGTGTACTGGTCTAAACGAATGAGAAGCGTATCTCCTCTCTCGAGGAGATAGAGGGATGTTATAGCAGGAATGAGGTTCGGAAGTTTTACCAAAGGGTAAAAAGAACCTGTCAAGGCTACAGAGCCCGAACCGAAGCCTGCAAGGATGAACAAGGGAACATCGTAGTAGAATCGCAGTCGATGCTGAGGACTGTTTAACGGCGACGACGAATCAAATCCCGCTGTCAGGCAGAATGAACCATTCAACCTGAACGAGGAAGACCAACAATTCCGTCCACCCGACCTGGACGAGGTGAAGAAAGCCATATCGAAGCTTAAGTCCAACAAAGCTGCTGGAGCTGACGGCCTAGCTGCCGAACTGTTCAAAGCAGCAGGCGATGACTTGGTAAGGAGCATGCACCAACTCATATGTAAAATAATGTCGGAGGAAAGTATGCTCTATGAATGGAACCTCAGCATTGTTTGCCCGATCCTCTGAACTGCGCCAACAACAGAGGGATCAGTCTTCTTAACATCGCTACAAGATCTTATCTGCCGTGTTGTGTGAACGCCTGAAGGCGTTCGTCAACAACCTGATCAGTCCATATCAGTGTGGTTTCAGGCCAGGAAAGTCCACCATTGACCAAATATTGACACTGCGGCAGATCTTGGAAAAAAGCCAGGAACTTCAAATCGATACCCACCACCTCTTCATCGATTTTAAGGCCGCGTATGACAGCATCTATAGAGACGAGCTATACAGAGCCATGTCTAGTTTTGCCATCCCTGCCAAACTCATCCGTCTGTGCAGGATGACGATGGAGAATGCACGCTGCTCCATCAAGGTCGGTCAAGACCTCACCAAGACCTTTGATGTCAGAAAAGGATTTAGACAAGGCGACGCGCTGTCATGCGACTTCTTCAACATCGTTCTTGAAAGAGTTGTGCAAAACTCACGCGCCAACATCAGAGGCACAATCTTTCAAAAGTCCGTCCAATTACTCGGATACGCCGATGACATTGACATAATCGGAAGAACGCAGCGTGATGTCACTGGTGCGTTTGTGAGTATCGAGACGGAGGCGGCGAAGATGGGTTTAGCGGTCAATGAGGGCAAGACAAAGTATATGCTGTCAACAAGAAAGGACTCCCAACACCGACGTCTCGGACAGAACGTCACTATAGACAGCTATAACTTTGAGGTAGTTAAGGACTTTGTCTACCTAGGCTCCGCTATAAATTCAGACAATGACACCGGCGCTGAGATTAAGCGAAGAATAACTCTTGCCAATCGCTGTTTCTTTGGGCTAAGAAGGCAATTGAGTAGCAAAGCCCTCTCTCGAACAACTAAGGTGACCCTTTATAAGTCCTTAATCGTCCCAGTCCTGCTCTATGGCGCAGAGGCATGGACTCTGTCTAAAGCGGATGAGGTTGCTCTTGGCTGTTTCGAGAGGAAAATTCTTCGGGTGATTTTTGGTCCCGTCTGCATAAACGGGGAGAGGAGGAGTAGATACAACGACGAACTGTACGGGCTGTACGGCGGCATCGACTTAGCCAGAAGAGTGAAGGTCCAACGACTGAGGTGGCTGGGTCATGTAGAGCGGATGGACACCAATGCTCCAGCTCGGAAAATCTTTGAATCCACACCCGAGGGTCAGCGCAGTAGAGGAAGACCGCGACTCAGGTGGCGCACGCAAGTGGAAGGGGACCTCAACCGACTTAGCGTGCGAAACTGGAGAGAAAGATCGAGATCGCTGGCGACGCTTGTTGGTTGAGGCCCAGGACCACCCCGGTCTGTAGCGCCACCTTAAGTAAGTTAGTAAGTAAGTAAGGTCTATACGCTTGTGCACCTCAACAGTTTATGTGCCCTGACGACTTTTAGAAACGACTGGAGAATCCAAAGAGGTTCTCCCAAACATTTGGTGACCCCGACGTGATCATCTTTCTTGCTTTTGAATCGATTCAAATCGTCACGCAAACGGTTAGTACTTGCTACCCCCCCACCAGAGGAAATAAGCAATTACTGAACCAAGCGTTAAAAAAGCGTGGCCAGGGCTAAAACACTGGTCCAACGAGAAGGTTTTAACTATCGAAACAAAAACCCTTCAAGACGATGGAGGAGATGGATCTGTTTGTAATCAGCGCTAGGCAAAAAGCGATTTCGGAGAAGCTAACGAAGCTCCAAATCAACATCGGCAAGGACCGTGTCGAGAAGAAGACCAAGAAGTATCGAGGTTAGAGACTTCGGCTTATTGATGCTCTCTGGTTGGAGTTTGACGAAAACCAAGAAAAGATAAAAGACGTGGATAAGAAGGACTTCAACTATATCCAGGGAAACACAAGGGGTAAAGTCGAGGAGCTTTACAATGAGCTGAGGCAGACCCTGGAAGTAATCCCTGCAGATGATAAGCCCGAACAATTAGGAGTTTCAGGCTCATCCAAGCAAGTATACAAAGCCGCCAAGCCCAAAACAGTAAAACGGTTGCCTCACGCTGTACACACGCTGTACTTTTCAAGTAGCTTCGAGTTATTTCTCAAATTTGGAGGAGTGGGGATAAATTCTCTCAGAGAATGCAGAAATTAAGAAAAAGTAAAGGAACGCTTTTTCGTAAGTTTGGGCTGCTTGACACAAACGTCAAATGCAAAACCAAAACAATTGTGAAAATTTAAATGAAAAATAACAGAAATCTATCTCAACTGTCATAAGATCAGCTGTTAGCTGTGTTACAAAAGTTGCCGAAAGAATTTTCTTGGGCTGAAACTCGTAGCTCTCTCAGTTGAGGGGAAGTGATTTGCTCTCTCGTGGCCTATCTCTTTTGCCAAATTTTTGTGTTGTGGAACAGGATTAGGCAGTTTTTCGTAGCTTTGGTTTACTTGAAAAAGTAAAGGAACAGACCTAATATGACAGAATACATTGAATCGAGAACAAGGGTTTATGCATACAAAAGATAGACTACGTGGGAGTAGGTACAGTGGCTA
Organism: Matsumyia berberina; assembly: GCA_917880715.2. Taxonomy (NCBI): domain Eukaryota; kingdom Metazoa; phylum Arthropoda; class Insecta; order Diptera; family Syrphidae; genus Matsumyia; species Matsumyia berberina. Next base: position 45,856,255 of record OU862871.1, on the reverse strand, counting down.
CGGTGGGGTACATGTGATGTTGCTGAGGACATATGATGTCTGGTTGTAGTGAATTATGAATATTAACAACCAGAAGACTGTGTACCCTTATGCGGTCAGAAGACTAAGTATTCTTGGTAATATCACAGCTTCTTCTAAAAAGAAAGCAACCAACCAAGATGCGGTGATACCTTTGGTGCCGACTCATCGAGCGCATGGGTAAAGATGCTCAGACCAAAGTAGTCACTGAACCAAAGCCTTTATGGTCATGCGATACTTGTTGGTTGTGTCGGCATAGTACAGGGTTCATTTCGCAGTTCATATTTTCTTTACTTTGTTTGGCAATCATACATTGAAGCAAACTCTAGTGAGAATTAATGAAGGCATACTACGTTTCTGAAAAACAATGTACCTTCGAAACTCTTACTATTCCTCGACTAAAACATCATACCACCACCCGGACAAACATGAGGCCTTTTATTGCTAGGCCTAGTAGCCTAGCCATGTTTTGGACGCCATTTAGTGACCGGATATTACCTACCAGAATAAGAATTGTTCTACGGAATTGCAAGGGGATGCTTAGCATTCTTAAAGAATTCTTCAGCATCCCCTGATAATTTCTATATTTTTTCAACGACCGAGCAACTACAAGGCTCGCTGGTTGCTTTAATAGCAATTAATTATCGCAACTATGCCTTGGTGGCCTACAAATCGAGAGTGTGTCGAATTTTCAGTATCTAGGCTGTAATATTCCCGTCAACGGTCAATTAATGTTTGCAGCCGAAAAAGCCTAGACTGCAGTTGGTATGTTGTCTAAGATCTGGAAGAGCAGTACAATCAGCTCAAATCTGTTGTATAGATGCAGTACCTTGAATATGACAACCAATGTCACAAAAAAGATCCAAGCCTTTGTTAATTATTGTCTTAGATACATAGTAAACAAATAAACAATTGTGCCCATTACGCACTACCAAAGTGCGATGAGTACTTAGCAAATCTAACAAAAGGTAAATGGACTTTCCAATAACTCGGCGGAAACTGGAGGGAACTACGATATTTCTTGATACTGCACACAATAGCGCGTTAGAGTGGCACAATATAGCGCGTTAGAGTGGCAGACATCAAAAAAAAAAAAAATTCAAAAAAAAAAGGGAAGGGCCCAACCACATAGCGAGTTGTCTCCACTAGTGTATTCAAAGTTAATAAGGTATGCTGCGTTTTACTTTATGCACATCAGATCACAGCCATGCGATCCCTTATAAGAATAACTTGCTCTGCAACAATCAGCCACAAAGAATCCCTTACGCAAAAATAGATGCTGTTAATTTCAACGAAAGCTTTAATAGGAAACACACGCCTTCTTTTGAGTAAAAACATTTCAAACTGTACATTTATTAAAACAAAAAAAAAAACGAGACAACTTAAATATATTCACAAACTACGAATTTACTTTTTTGCTTTTCTAGCCGCCGGTTTTCGTTTAGCTTTTTTTGGTGGTGGAGCAGCTGTGTTTACACTTTCCTCCACACTTCGTAGTGAACGCTTCTTCGATTGAATGTTGATCTTTGCCAGATTTTTCAAGAGCTGAGAATTTGTTGAATCATTACTTTCGTGTTGTAGTACACCGTCTTCTGAATTCGGCGTTGTGTTGCTTTCGGTAGTAGATTTAGTTTCGTCGCTGTTTACACCGGATTCTGCTTCTATTTGATCTAACAATGTTTCTTCTTCATTTTGACAGTTTTCATCGTCCGATGGTGTCGGTTGTTCTTCCTCATCTGAGTTATCTTCAATGCGACTGCTATGTGATAACGAATCATCTATAGCTGCCTTCAATTCAGATGTTTTGATGCGAAAATCGCGAACCGTACCCAGATGTAGATAGCTTGCCAATCGATCACTAGTCTTCTTACTCAAGAGAATCACATTTTTGTTGAAATTCTCTACGAAAAGAATCAAACGAGGAATTTGCTTTGTTTCCCGAAGAATTTTGGCCTTTTCTGCTTGCGGATTTACCAACTGCCCTTTTGGGCGACCCTCAAAGATGTTCGCTTCAATGTAGGTGATCAGAGCGTAAATATTAGTCGGCAGCGGCTTACCTACAACCTGAAGAAGGTGGTCAAATCTGAAACAAAAAAAGGTTTGAAGTTGAGTCATAGCAAAGTGTGGTATCAACATACTTGGTCCCTTGAATGGACAACTTGGAAGTCGCACTGCGACTGAGGAAGTGTTTCGCAAGATTTTTCAAGCATGTGTACATCTGAATGAGAATCCGCAGCAGATTTTCCATACAAGCGCCCAATGAAAGACTTACATTGGACAGATGCAGAAGAGTATTGGAAATGTGTATCAGTTGGGAACAAATTGAGCGCTCCATGGTTTTAAGAGATGCCAGACACATTTCACGTTCGTCTTCGACGATTATTTTCAACTTATAGTGCAGACTGTTTGCCTTTGCGATAAAGTATTCGACTTCTTCTATTTGTTTGCGTAAAGTGCCATAGAGGTAGTTGATGCACGACTCTGCGCTAGTCAGTGTGATTGATTTCAGCTCAAAGTTGACATTGAGCTCAGGCTAAGGTTGGAAAATTTTACAAACTGATTGAAGAATAGGATTAGTGGAACTAACCTGATCAGTTATCTGTCCAATGACTTTTTCAAAATGCATTGCAATCGTGTTGAAGAACATTCCTGAGTGAGTTTTCTGTCTCTGGACAAACAACAACTTGTGAACGAGCCCCATCTCTTTGGTGTACACTTCATTTTTCTGACAAAACTCTAGCAGCCAAGTGTAGCTTTCAATAGTAAGACGATCACTATAGGACTTGTTTTCGTAAAGTATTTCTAGGCACTGCAGTAAGGTACTTGGAATTGTAGCCCCGACGGTTGCATTAGTATCCTCACGCAGTTCCTCCTCTTCGCACATGTACTGGTCAATGATATCTTGAATCAACGTTATCGCTTCTTTGTAAATGGATATGTGCGTTGGATGGAAATCTAACGAAAAATATTAGAATATTAGAATATCTGTTTGTCGGCAGATTGACACATTCATCTCACCAACTCCCTTGATGAATTCATCGAACTTCTTAGCAAAAACCTCCTTAGCTGTTGCCAGACTCTGATAAAAGCAATCGGCGCATAAAGCAGCCACTTGAAGATCAAAGTTTTTCCATAGCGACGGCAACTGCTTAATGCAACGCTCGTAAAGGATTTTTGCCACATCCGTTAGGTTTTTCAATGTACGACGACTATGTGAGAGTTGCTTATAGACCGGTTGGTGCCGAAGACTTTCGATGTGTGTCACAGTGACTTGATGAATATATCGAATCAACTCTCGGTTACTACGAAGTGGAGCGGATTCACTTGGCTTAGCAAATGGAACAGAGTCTCTACAACAGAAAGGGTTATGCAATGCTATCAATACAAGAACTACTTACTCATGCAAGAGTCTCAAGAACAATTCAATATCAGAGAGGTCCCAGATATTCTGTGGCTTTGAGTTAATTTTCTTAACAACTATTCCATTGATCGTGGTGTTCTGCGTCTCGGTATCGTTGCCTGCTTTCCCAGTCTTTGGTTTTACTCCCTTCTTTCCGCCACCAAGGCTCTTAAAGTAAACAATTGTCATAAAATTGAACTTTTAGATTAGAAGAACCCATACCTTCAAACCTTCAGCGATGGAATGATGCTGTTTGAATAGGTGTAAGATGTTTGAAACATTATCGTTGTCTGGAGTTGAAGTTAAGACCATATACGACATTAGCCCTTCAAGAAAGTTAAGTTGTTGCAAAACGGTTTCATTTTTGAGATGTGTAAGTGAGCCGTTCTATAATGAGAAGCGTGGACATTTTAAAACAAGGTTATGTGAACTCTTCTCAGGTTATGCATCCGACATAAATTAGAAAAGGGAGTAAGACTGGAACTTCTTTGTCCCAGATAATCCCACAAAAAATCTCAAGGAATACTTACGGTTGTCGGAAACTTAAATTCTTTCGATTTAATCTGCTCGATAACAGTTGCTAAAATGATACGCATTTCACTCGTGTCATACGCGTGTTCAAACCTGTCATAGGCCTTCAAACAATGCGCAACAAACAGTATCAGTCTGCCTAAGTTATCCTTGATTTCTATTTCATTCTCGTTATCGGCGACGCAGTGCAGCAGCTTTTTGAAATTAACCTTCATTGTCAGCTTCTCCTCGTCGTCCTTCTTCATCTCAAAATACGAACGGAAGTGTGCGTCAATGAACTGCAGAACGTGTGGCACTAGTTTCGGGTTTAATTCTACTGCACGCTGTAAGTCTGTAAAACAAACTGATCAGTTCTTTGTGAAACGGATTAGGTTAGTTAAACTTACTGTCATACAGTGTGATTTTGATTTCCAAATTCTGATTGAAACAATTCCTCAACAGTCCAATTATTTCAAGGGTCAGCATATCAAAATGTCGCTGAGGGTTATTGCGGCTACCAAGCGTTGCTTGCGACATCAGAGAAAATCCGGAAATACTCTGTTGGGTACACATTCCCGAAGCATTCACTAGAGTTCGTTGTGAGTTACTATTATTCAGTTGCTTGAGTATCATACAGAAACCATAGACGCCCATACGACAGGTCTTAGGATCACTGCAATCGACGTGTTTACAGTAAATATTCAAGAAAAGCTGAATTTTTACCTTGAGTTCATAGCTTTTCGTAGGATTTCAATGAATGAATCCCTCACAGCGGCCGATATCTTTAGAATAGGTAGTATAAAGGTCATCATACGTATTCCCTGATCACCAGGAATCTGTATTCATTATCTCATTATATGTGTTTTCCTGAGAGATAGATAGAGGGCAACAAAACTCACCCACAGCAAGAAATCCAAAACATAGTTTATAGATTTCACACACTCAGAGACAGTAAACGTATCGTTGCAGCTTAGCAATGTGAGGCACTCTAAAAAATTTATAACAATAAAATTCAAATAATAACAAAGCCGAGGTTTTGGAACCAACCTGAATATTGAATAGCGTCTTGATCCACAATCATCCATTCCGCCAGCTTTTTTACCACTCCCTGACCAAATACAAAACGCTTTCGAACGAATTTCATTAAAAAATTCATTCCAAGCTCATAAATGATGGGAGAGTTTTTGGATTTGAGTAAAACGAACGCTAGATTCACTAATCCTGGCGTTATAGTATCCTTTCCCTCTTTGTTTTGATTAATCATCACAGCAAACGTTTGATCCAAGTCTACGCGACGCCTTTGCAAACAATCACGACACCAAACCGAATTCTGTCCAAATTTCTTCTCGTCTTCGTTATTTTTGATAACACTGCGAAGGAATGGTAATATTACAGAGGAAGATAGACGGGAATCCGGTTCACGGTTGGCACGAGTCATAGACAAAACCGCACTGAGGACAAATGGCGTAAGAATTACGTCAGGAGTCGAAAGGAAATTCTGTAAAATTAATTAGTATGGAGAAATGGTTATTAAAACAAGGATGTTCTTTGGAAAAAGAATTTCTAATCTTTTACTACGGGTTACGAATACGACATGCAGTAAGAAGTGAAGAGAAAGGAAACGTAGATGCCCCAATGGGCATTAGAGTGGGTCTATACTGACCTCCCCGCGCCAACCTATTTACCTAATTAACCTAACACTAGCAACTAGGTCAGCTACTGCCACATTAAGAGCCACTTTTTTCACATCGACTGCAATGCAAATGCGCATCATATTGTATGGGAAGCCAAATATCTAGGACTCATTCTTCACAGGAAGTTTCTGTGGAGGGATAATATTGCCGAACGCGCCAGGAAATTGCTGGTAGTACTCTACTCATGCAAAAGCGCAGTAGATTCCAGGTTCTATATTGTAGTTGTGAGACCGATGCTAACGTATGGCATAATGGTTTGATGGCCTGTTCTGGAAAAGCACACCAGCATTAAAGTTCTGGAGAAAGTTAAACGTGTGGCTTGTCTGAGCATTAGTGGTGCGCTAAGAACATCTCCTACAGCTGCTCTTCTAACCATGCTTCACATGTTTCCATTACATAGATATCTATGATATGCAGTAGGCGCTAACACGGCCCTAAGACTGAGAGATATCCAGCAATAGTGTGGGAAAAATGTGGGACACACCAGAATCCTATCAACCCACCGCAGCCTTCCCAAATCAACAGACACGCTGCCCACCGAAAATGATTTTAACATGGGCTATAAGCACTACCTACCGGACAGAAGCGCCTGGAGTGAGCGCGAAGTCCTCTTTAATGAATCCATCTTTATTTCCTCAAACGGCTCTAAAACAGCCGAAGGAGTCGGTGCCGGTGTCTTTTCAGAAGACCTGAACATCCACCACTCCGTCAGTCTACCCAAACATTGTATGTAGTGTCCTCCAAGCCGAAGTCACAGCTATTAATCAAGCTGGCTCTTGACTGAAGACTAACCCAATATCACGCACGGCTATTGCGATTTACATTGACAGCCAGGCTGCTATCAGGTCCCTCGTAACCAACACAATAAAATCTAAGGCAGTAAAGGACTGCCGCGTGTCTCTAAACGTCATCGCTAACCAGTATAACGTCACACTCTGTTGGGTCCCTGGTCACTGCGACATTAAAGGGTACTGTGCGGCTGATGAATTAGCTAGATTAGGCTCCCAATGTACGAGCTCGACCATGTCAAAGCGCCTATGTCGTTTGTTAAACACTTGACTCACACCGACGCTCTGTCGAAAGCAAGTCGTAGATGGCAACACCTCGATTATTGCAACAGTGCCAAACTGATCTGGCCTGTCCTGGATCTGTAAAGATCAAAAGCATTAATCAGATCATCATTTCATCATTTTCCAATGGCCCGCTTATCCACTATTAGGGTCGCGGGTTTAGGGAGCTTAAGTGGACCCTCCACAATTGCCGATCTTCCGCCATTGACTCTAACTCATCAGGGGCTATCCCCATACGGGTAGAGGTGAGATTTCGGACTTGGTCCAACCATCTCATCCTAGGCCTACCCAGGGGACGCCTGCCCGATGGCACGAATTCCATGGCACGTCTTGGAAACCGAGTTGGGGACATGCGTTTGACGTGCCCAAACCATCGAAGTATGGACCTCTCCGTTCGAAGAAGTAGCTGCTCGACATTGAGTGCCTCGCGTACTCTGGTGTTCCTTACCCGATCTCGCCGAGTCACCCCAACAATACAACGAAGAAATCTCATTTCGGCAGCTTGTATCCGCGATCTTATTCTTTCGGTCATTACCCAAACCTCATGACCATAGGTGAGGGTCGGAACAAACACTGAATTAAAGACCGACAACTTAGCTTCGATGCCAAGTTCGGCCCTCCTGATAACAGATTGACCAAGCTGTCTCAAAATTGCTCCAGCCTGACCAATACTACAGGATAATTCAGTATTGCTCCTACCATCACTCGTGAATAGGACCCCGAGATACATAAACTTCTCCACCTGTTTCAATGGAACTCCACTAACATGCAGAGTGCATTGAACAGGTGTTCTGGAAATTACCATTACCTCTGATTTGTTCACGTTTACCTTCATCCCAGCTTCAACACAGACGGCGACGAACCTATCTAGTGCGCGCTGAAGTTCGGTCTGGGTGGACGTAAGGATGACCAAGTCATCAGCAAAAAGCAAATGACTTATCCTTAAGTCTCCCAATTCGAAACGTTCCTCACCAAGGCTGCGCTGTAACATCCAATCCATATACACTATGAAAAGGAGAGGTGACAAAACGCACCCCTGGCGAAGTCCAACGCCCACAGTGAAAGGTGTCGACTTAACGCCGTTCACCCGAACACATCTCTTACAGTTAGTGTACAGAGATTGAATGGCCATCAGAAGAGAACCGTCATATGCTTTCTCCAAATCCACAAAACAACTGTAGATAGGTTTGGCATACTCCCAGGCCTTCTCAAGTACCATTCTGAGAGTGAACAGCTGGTCGGTTGTGTTTCTACCTGGACGAAAGCCGCACTGCTCATCGCCCAACCGGGACTCGACCACAGCTCTGGAACGCGTTTCCAACACCTTTGCAGACTTTTCCGGGAAGACTTAAAAGAGATATACCCCTATAACTGGAGCAATCCCTCTTATCCCCTTTTTTAAAAAGAGGAACAATCACCCCAGTTTGCCAATCACTAATTGTTTCACCGCATTCCCAGGCCACTTTAATGACACGAGAGAGCCATTCCACTCCCTCTTTACCCAAAGCCTTGAGCATTTCTGGCCGGATTTCATCCACACCAGCAGATTTGCCGACTTTTAGCGCTTTAATCGCCAAAGTCACCTCCTCTACGGTGGGACTATTCTCCGCCCTACTCAAAACTATGGGTCTGCCATCCTCAGTGCCCTGTTCGGGATTGAGCAACTCCGAAAAGTGCTCGCTCCATCTGCGCAAGATGTCCTTCTCATCGGAAAGAAGTACACCATCTTTGGATTTGACTCCTTCGATGATATTAAACTTCCTTCCTCTGAGACGGCGGATGGTCTGCCAGAACACCTTGTTTGCAGATCTGTGATCACAGTCCAATTTCTCACCGAACTCCTTCCAAGACTGCTCCTTAGCTGCTTTAACAGCCAGCTTGCAAGTTCTTCGCGTCTCCACGTACCGGTTCCGAGAAGCTGAATCCCCCAAGTGTATCCACATCTTGAAGGCTTCCTTCTTCTCTCTGATGGCTTCTTGAACTCCGGGTGTTTTAAACCACGCAGTTCTTTTCTCACCACCAGCCGCCACACCGAGCCGCTTCACTCTGCAAACACCTCCTGCAGAGGCAATGACTGCTGTTGAAAACAACCGCCATTCTTCCTCTACATTTGTCGGAACAGTTGGAATTTGTTCAAACCTTTCGTGCAAACTCCTCCCGTATCTCATCGTTCTGTAAACTCTCCCACCGTATGCGTGTCACCAGCCTTGGTTTACGCTTTGGTAGGACAGGTACTTTATCGTTGAGATACAATTTGCACAACACGAGGTGATGATCAGTTGACAGTTCAGCCCCTCTCACAACACGAACGTCACAAACCATCCTTTTAACACACGATGGTACCACAAAGAAGTCTATCAGCGATTTCTGCTGAAGACTCTGACGGTACCATGTGTATTTATGGATGTTTTTGTGCGGAAAGAAGGTGTTCATAATGGACATGCCATTTGCACAGCAAAAGTCCAACAACTTCTCTCCGTTCGCATTTTGATCCGGGTCACCGTTCCTCCCAATCACACTTCCCCATGTCATTACGTCCACACCCACGTGAGCATTGAAGTCCCCCATCAGGAGATAAGAATCCATATCTGCCACCTGTTCTAAGGCGGCATCTACTTCATCCAAGAAAGCTGCATACTCCGACTCCAGATTCGGCGCATATACCTGCACCAGAGCCAGAGTTGACCTTTCAAGCTTAAGCTTTAAGATCGCAACTCTCCCTCCCAATGGTATCCACTCCAGTACTCTGCCTGTCAGCCTGGGACTCGTGAGTATCCCCACTCCCGCCTGAGCAGACATTGAAGGTGCTACTCCTGACATGAAGAGTTTCCACCCATCCAAAAGGTCCACAATTCTAGAACCCCTTTGCTTTGTTGAGGAGATACCAACTAAATCTAGTCGATATTTAGTAACCTCCCCAATAAGCTCAAGGTCTTTTCTTGTGAGCGCAGACCCCCTTTGACCCCCGTAATGGTTTGCGAGACCATTGCCGGGAAGCTCGTAGCCGTTTCGGGTTGATCCCGGCCGGCTGCCGAGCGGGACAAACCGACCACCAGACGCTCACATACTGCGTCTTAATCAGATTAACTTTCAAAACTAATCAACATCTTCACGGGGCACTGCATCCTAGGCAGGCATGCTTAACGCCTGGGTATAGCACGTAACGATTTCTGCGGGAGCTGCGTCTTCGTCTTTTCGGACTGTCAGGCACTACTAGGGACCCTGTACGACAGGGTCAAATCTCGTCTGAGACTGTCCCAATCTTCTGATCCTAAACCTTATTGTGAGGTGACACCCAGAATCGTCGGTTCCTAAATAGCACAATGGAAGGCGCCACTATTTCTGGAGTGCCTAGTGAGACAGTGTACCGACTCTAAGAGGAAACTGCCGAACATATTCTAAGGGAGTGTCCGGCCCTCATTTGGAACAGACAGCACATAAAGAAGTTTTCTAATCCAAAGACGACAGTAATGCCGCTATCAAGAACATACCGACTTTCATAACAGTGGAATGTTGTTTAGGTTTAAAAGCGCTCCATGTCATAATAGATCATTCAGGTCGCAATATCAGTCAATAAGCAGTTATAGTAAAAAAAAACTACAAATAGGTCAATGTTCCCATCCTGTCCTATTAGACAGTTACAAGAGTTGGATGATTTAAATTTCTTTAAAAAAAAAGCTTTCCTTCACAGATATTGCGCTCGGAATCAGAGGGAAGTCTCGAATGAATTGAGTTTTAACTTCTACAATTCTTACCCTTAGCACAATACACATCTGTATTTCATTAATTTTATACTGTGTGCAGTAATTTAAATGATGCAATATGGTCTCCTCTGCTTCACGTAGCTCCTTATCCGAGAAGATATCTGCAACAAACATCATCACTAAACACATTTCTGATTGTGACACTTTTCTTCATTCACCTATGCTGTTGAAATCTGTTGAATTACTGTCCATATCGGCGAAAAGCTTCTTGTAGTAGAACCTATAGAAGTATTTCTCCAATGCCAAGATAGGTATTACAACCTGCGCCGCAGAGGTGCACATAGAGAACAACTGATACGACAGCGCTGGCAGCTCAGATGGCACCATTGGTTGTAGACTCGTGGAAAACTTATTCAGGACGATGAGCATTTCAGAAGGTGTCAACGAAAAGTCTCTAAATTGAGAAAAAAATAATAAAACACAAAACCCGAGTAACAAACTGGAATACTCACCCAAACATATCTGCAATTGGTGTCAAAACTTCTGTTGGCCACTTCATAAAGCAAATATTCTTCACAATTGTATCTCTGTACTCGTTGCCAGACATAAGGACACCATTTACATTCAATGCATTAAGACTGGTGAGAACCGATAGAGCTTCCGGTAGAAGATCTTTCCAACTAAAAGAAAGTTATGGCCAATCAGCATTCCAGATTGAATCAAGCAATACTCACCCAACACATTTAGGGTCACCAATTCGAATACCATCCACACAATGCTCAACAATCTCTATCAACTGATCACTGGTAAAACTTGGCAAGTCCAGGCATAGTCTAGTAATCAAATCATAGGTCTGCTTATAAGTCAATTCCACTTTTGAGACTTCACTGATAAATGCCTGTACACAACTGAAGCGCTTCATTTTTGAGTCCACATCTGCGGAGAAGCCTTGTAAAAGATAGTTCCAAAATGCTGCACAATCTGAACGTCCCAATTTGCTTTTTAATGATGCAATTAGCTGTTATATTTGAGATTTAAAGATATTAAATGATTCCCTTTATTGTGAAATGAAAGGTTACCGCATTTGCTGAAGTTTTTGCAATGAGTTGTTGCAGTTCTTGGGTGTTGTGCTTCTCGCCATGTCGAATTAGTTCCTTGTCAAAGGACGTCATAACAATTTCTTGTGAAACACCAGCTTTAATCAACTAAAAACTAAATTAAACGAACAAATAGCACAAGTATCAGTTGCCTCTTCAAAACTTATTTAAATTTGCGCGAATTTATTTGACAGTTCAACCCAATTGAACTGCATTTCCTTATTAAAACTTCTCAAACTGTCGGAATGATAATGTAGTTCTGCGAATCAACTTGAATTAATAAATTAGTCTCGTAAAGAAATAAGAATATTAAATATATTACTCTGTTATTCATACATGCGTTTTTCTTTTCAATTAAACAATTTGTCTATATAAAAAATTATAAAATTGAAAAATAGATTTTATTTCCAGTTACAGTTTGGACATCTCTGAATGCGGGTGGTTGTTGTAAAAACTGACAATTTAGTTATTTCTCGTTTATCGTGGTGAGTTCATATACTACTTTGTTAGTGGTGGAATTTATAGAATTTTCACTTTAAGCAATTGTATATGAAACTAATAGTAGTGCCAGTCGGCGTAGAAAAAAGTTACTTCCTTATGTTACATTTCAATGGTGGCGCTGTTCAAGAAAACAAAACAAAGAGAAATAATAAGTCGAAGAGAATTCTCTTGTCGATGGTTTTTTCGTCTTTTTTTCGCGAACAAATTTGCGTTGATGTTTTGTGTGGACATTTTTCTTACCCAATGCATATCGTACATAACTCATGCATATGTTTGCATAGGTATGTGCGCTCGTCAAACATATGGCATCAATTCGTAGCAATGATTTGGATTACTTCTTCTTGGGAATATGTTGTAGGATGTTGAAAGCTACGAAAACTATTTACGTTGACAGCAAAACAGGTATCAAGCCCAAGGTCAACAACGATACTCAAATCTGAGCTTGAAAACCTGTGCATACTTCATGTTGTCCAAAAATGGTTGAAAAGAGTAAAAAAAAATGCACATACATACATATGTATGTCCTGTCCTGTCTCTCCTTTGGAATTTGGTGGTAAATGAACTATTGATAATCCTGGAAGCGGGGGGCTGCGAAGTGATCGCTTATGCTGATGACGTTTTTATAGCCGTCTCGGGAAAGCACCTTGATACCTTAAAAGAACTCCTCCAAAGTGCTTCAAGCAAGCTAACCAAAAGGGCACCTCGGTGTGGTTTGGGTGTGAACTCCCACAAAACTTAGCTGGTACTAGGAAGTATAAGATCCCATTTATCGACCCTCCTACCATTGGTGGTACAAGATTAACATTCTTCAACAAAGCAAAATACTTGGGTTTGTCCAATGAATAGCTTGCATGTGTGTCAGCGGAGCTCTTCGCACGACTCCCTCTGCAGCACTGACATTTTGTTTCATTTATCACCCCCGACATTTTCGATAGACAAATGGCAGCTATTGCAGCCAACTTCACAATGACCTAGTAAAGATTTTGGTCACGCCTCCATTTTGAAGAATGTCAAAATTTCTCTCAGAAACATAGACTACACCACACCTAAGTTAAGTTTTGACAAGAACTTCGCGGTAACCATCCCTTTTAAGTTATTCTGGGACTATGTATTCTCAGAAGACAAGTCGATTCACTTCTACACCAACGGCGGCTCAAAAATAGCAAAGAGGTGGGTGGTGGTGTTTACTCCGACAGACTTAACCTCAGCCTAGCGTTCCGTCTTCTAAATCATTGTAGCGTGTTCCAGGCGGAAATCATGGCAATCAGAGAAGTCTTATCTTGGCTGAAGAGAAACGTGATATCAGCCACGGATATGCACATCTTTTCGGACAGTCAAGCGGCACTGACGTCCTTGGAATCAGTCGCTTGCAATTCAATAATAGCACTAGACTGCCGATCGTCTCTTATAGAGATGGCGGAGCAGTTTAATATTCACCTTTGTTGGGTGCCAGGACAGGACGGTGACATTTCAGGGAACTGCAACTCATTACTGGACACTGTAATAGGGAAGTATGCAACAAGGCTTGGGGTCTACGCAAACGATTACTGCGGAAGTTGTATGGACGAGGAGGAGGAGGAGACTATTCTCCATCTTCTTTGCAACTGTCCGGCTCTCTCCCGCAAAATAAAATTCCACTTAGGAGCTTTCTTCTATACAAACTTAAGCGACCTGATAAACATCGATGTTAGTAGCCTCCTACGCTTCATAAGAAGCTCCAATTGGTTTAATGAGTAGGCAGGAGATATTTCCATATCCTTGTGGTATCACAACGTACTCCTCATGGGTCAACGTGTGTTGGCTTTAGCTGGCAGCCACTTCAACCTTGTACTTATCGTAAGTCCAGCTCAAGACAAACGCCAACAAATTATTTGTTAACAATCAAATTATTTCGTCTCTCTTCTATGTACAAGTCGCATAGCTTGAAACGGAGATGTAAAGTTTGATCAAAATCGGTCCAGCAGTTTACATTTTGATTGAGAGAAGTTTTCTTTTTGTTAGCCGCAACAACGCACGCCGGATACTCGCTAGTACGTAAATAATATTTTTTATTTAAAATATACTCCTAAATTTGACTCACTTTGTCGTATAATCGAATAGAACATTGGGTCTAGCCGTGTCTTTGTATTATTTCACTCACTGCATTAGTAGAAATGTGCCCAAGAGAATGGAAGCTGTGGTGTTTTCACAGATCGGGAAACGGATAATTCTAACTGCACGTAAAAAAAAATAAATAGCTGGCGCAACAGATCCGAATGAGCCAAGGCCTAGCTTCTCGCAACCATTCATGTTGTGCGTGTTGTATTGTTTGCGCAAATGGAAGCGACCTACAATTTATTGCCGACTCCGAACGGCGAAGTGAGAAGCTCTTTCTTGACAGATTATACTCCCGGAGGCTTGTCATTCCCCGACGAGAGGTGGTGCCGCGAAAAATGTTTGGTGTTCCTGGCTGGGGCTTGAACGCACGCCGCTTGGTCAGCAGTCCAACGCACTAACCAATGAGCCCCGGCGGCCGCTGATAACTACAGCACGTATGGGGCCAAAAAGCTTAGAAACTGAAAACTGATTTATTTTTCTGGAAACATGAAAACTCATTAGTTGTGGTGAAACTATATTTGTGAAATGATACCAGCAAAACCCAATGGGACCATTTTGCAGGAACAAACGTGAAAGAATATTACTAAGCGAAAAAGTCAAGGTATACAGTGTACTTTCTCCTCATAGTCGTTGAGCTGGTGAACGTTTTGGTTACGTCATTTGTGCCAAGGTAATTTATATATTTTTTTGTTGAACTGGAGCTTATGATCACAAAAATCGACGTCTGGCAGTATTCTGGTGGTGCGTTTGGAGCGGTTGGAGGAGTAAAGTTGTCAAAAAAAGGGACCCGGTTACGTCATATAACCAAGGCTAAATTTTTATATATGATATGTTGACTTAATGTCTGTCTCCCACATAATAGGACTTTTCTCAAAGTTGAGACGCCAGTTACGTGTGGAAGGTGGTTGATACTTGCCCTGTAACATGTGTCATTGGCTCCTGTAGACACATTAGTTGCGTCCCATACTCCCGAAAGCTTCAGTTAATCCAAATACGATCTACCATAACGATTAATTTATTTTCATTAGACTAAACCACAAATTCACATTTAAAAATAACAGAAATGTATCTACACAACTTACATAGTTTATAAACTACATATTTACAAAATCACACCCAGAGGGCACTACAAACTCGCGGGTACTTCACTTCTCATGGCTGTCTGTCTCCAGAGGCAGTAGTTAACATTTGTCGCACCGTCTGCAGTTCATTTCTCAAAGCGACAATCTGTGCTCTAAGAATAGAATTCTCCTGTTCCAACAGAGCCGCTCGGAAGGCTATTCTATCCTCGCGTATCTTTCTGGCGTCCCGTGATTTCTTTGCCGCTTCATTGTTACGTTTCCGGCGTTCGTAGTATTTCTCGTCCTTCTGCTCATCCGGTATGGGTCTCTTCTCTCCACGCGGTCTACGTTGCAAAAACGACGAAAATACACCGGAACGGTTTAGTTCGGATAAGGGATATTCCGCGGGACCATATTCATATCCCAACGGGGAACAACTACCAGGATTGCTGACGATGCTCAAAACAGGCGGTAGTGGAGTCGGTAGTTTCTCTCTTTCGGTAAGGTTTTGAGAAAAAACTCCACCAATACTTGGACAATGTAGATCTGGCGGTTGGGACTGCAATTCCTTTGGATCAATTGTAGGCGACTTCAGTGGACTGACATGCGGGAAATTGTTGTCTTTCATAAGGCTGTAGTAGTTTTGAACTTCTGTAATAAAAAAAAATAAGAATTATTTATATGAGTGCTTCGAAGATTTTTAGCCTAATGTAGATAGGGTAAGGGAAATCGATACTCTGAAACGTTCTAGTGGTAATACAATGGACATGGACAAACTCTGGGCTAAGTGTGTCATAGGCAAGCCACATCTAACAGCCAAATCTAACATAGACAGAGAAAGGGCTGAAAATATTTTAAAATGGATGCATGGATCTAGCGGATTTCCGAGGATTCTAGTTCAGATGCATGTCTAGCGTACTATAGTGAGTAAAGCTGCAAGTTATAATGAAAATACTATTATATTGGTAGATGTAGATTGCTCCACTTAAGACTAATGCCAAGTCTCTACAGGGTTTTTCAGTAAGAGCGCTACAAAAGTTTTTTTAAATAAAACAAAAACGGTTTTGGATATCAATGAAATTCTTTATTCCTGTGAAAGTTCGTTCGATGCCATTATGTATGGAGCTCGATTTCTTTTGCGTAGCCACCACGGGCACGCTTGCAGAAGTCCAGACGCTGAACCCAATTTTCGACGGTTTTCAAGCATAAATCGGCCGATACTGCTGCAATTTCACGTTCGATATTCGTACGAAGTTCATCAATCGGCGCTGGCTTGTTGGCATAGACCATAGACTTGACGTAGCCCCACAGGAAATAGTCTAACGGCGTCAAATCGTACGACCGAGGCGGCCAAGCGACTGGACCATTTCGTGAGATAACACGTTCTCCAAACTTGGTTTCCAATAAATTGATTGTGACATTCGCTGTGTGGCTTGTGGCGCCGTCCTGTTGGAACCACATGTCCTCCAAGTCCATATCATCCAATTGGGGCCAAAAATATTCGGTTATCATTGAACGGTAGCGATCCCCATTCACAGTAACGTGCCGGTCTTGATCATCACGGAAGAAGTACGGCCCAATGACGCGGCCGGCCCATAAACCACACCAAACCGTAATTTTTTCGGGATGCAATGATGACTCATGGAGTACGTGTGGATTGCTGCCTGACCAATACCGCATATTTTGTTTATTGACGAAGCCATCCAGCCAGAAATGAGCCTCATCGCTGAAGATGATTTTTCGATGAAAATCCGAATCATTTTCAAGTTGTTGCTCAGCCCAATTCACGAACATACGACGCTTCTGGTGGTCAAGTGGCTTCAGTTCTTGCGTCAATTTAATCTTGTAAGGATGTAGGCCAAGATCTTTTCGCAAAATTCGCCACAACGACGTCACAGAGATGCCCAACGCTTGAGAACGACGTGTGAGAGACACATTTGGGCTTTCTGCAACTGAAGCCACAGCGGCAGCAATATTCTCGACACTACGGGCACTTCTTTGTCTCACTGGCACGGGAACATTTTGTACTGTGCCTGTGGATTCAAATTTTTCCACTAGACGCTCAATTGTTTATCTGCTAGGACGATTATGACGACCATAAATTGGACGTAGCGCTCTTAACGTTGAGGCCACTGACCCCGAATTTCGGTAGTAAATTTTAATAATTTCGACTCGTTGTTGGCTCGTATATCTTTCCATCATGAAATGGCAAATCTTACTGAAGAGAAATGTCAAAAAACCGCAAGAAAAATATGGCGTCGTTTGCTGTCCCTGTCGCTCTACTTTTGTAGCGTCCCTATTGAAAAACCCTTTATAAAGCAATCTGATCCATTTGGTGAAATTAGAGCAGCTCAACCCGCTAAGATTTATTAGAAATAAGTCAAACTGGTTCAGCAGAATTTTACTTTAACTAACTGACACGTTTTGACAAGTTCATCCTTGGCTCTACAAAAGACAAGATATTATTATCACGACAATGTCAAGCCACCTGTTCTCATTGAGATTAAAGTAAAAGCTTTAAACTTCACACTTAGCTGACGTAGCACCACACGAATATCATTCTTCTCTTGTACTTTTAGAATAACCTAGAGACGAAAGGTTAAGTTAGGTAAGACAGGATTGCGAAACCGTAACAAAGCACTAGGCTTCATATGAACGCAGTCCAATCCAGTACGAACCTTAACAATTTCCTCTACGCATTTGATTTCCCTACAAAATGTTATGACTCGTATTTAGTTTGTGCTACCTAAGTCCTCTAGGTGACTGTGGAAGGACTGTACTGTACCGCAGTTCATCCTATTCTTGCCTACGCGTCGTTCGTACGGCGACTCGTCTAAAGTAAATCTAACCGACTTAAGCATTTAACTTTCTTACTTTCTTAAGGTGGCGCTACAGCCTATAGTCCGGGGTGGACCTGGGCCTCAACCAACAAACGTTTCCAACCAGCTCGATCTATAGCCAACTGCCTCCAGTTTTGCACACCAAGTTGATTAAGGTCCCTTTCCACCCGGGTGCGCCACCTGAGTCGCGGTCTTCCTCTACTGCGCCGTCCCTCCGTTGTGGATTCGAAGATTTTCCAGGCCGATGCATTGCCGTGCATTTGCTCTACATGACTCAGCCACCTCAGTCGTTGGAGCTTCACTCTTCTTACTAAGTCGATGTCGCTGTACAGCCCATACAGTTCCTTCTCCATTCGCCGTCTATGTAGACGGGATCGAAAATCACCCGAAGAATTTTCGTCTCGTAACAGCCAACAGAAACCTTATCCGCTTTTGACAGAGTTCATGTTTCTGCGTCGTAGAGCAGGACTGGGACGATTAATGTCTTATGAAGGGTCACTTTAGTCGTTCGAGAGAGGGCTTTGTTACTCAGTTGCCTTCTAAGCCCAAAGAAACAGCGATTGGCAAGATCTCCGCCCTTGTGTCGTTGTTTGAATTGACAGCGAAGCCTAGGTGGACAAAGTCCTTAACTACCTCAAAGTTATGTCTGCCTATAGTGACGTTCAATCTGCGACGTCGGTGTTGAGTGTCCTTTCATTGACCGCTAAACCCATCTTCGCCGCTTCCGTCTCAATACTCATGAACGCGCCAGTGACATCACGCTGCGTTCTTCCGATAATGTCAATATCGTCGGCGTATCCGAGTAATTGGAGGGACTTTTGTAAGACTGTGCCGCTGGTGTTGGCGCGTGAGTTTTGCACAACTCTTTCAAGTATGATGTTAAAGAAGTCGCATGACAGCGCGTCACCTTGTCTAAATTTTTTTTTTTTACATCGAATGTCTCAGTGAGGTCTTTACCGAACTTGATGGAGCAGCGTGCATTCTCCATCGTAATTCTGCACAAAAGGCCGAGTTTGGCTGGGATGCTAAAACTAGACATGGTTCTATATAGCTCGTCTCTGTAGATGCTGTCAAACGTGGCCTTAAAATCAATGAAAAGGTGGTGGGTATCGATTTGAAATTCCTGGGTTTTCTCCAAGATCTGAAGCATATAATGTGCTCCTTAATATATATTCCCTGGTTCCTGTAGTGTAGTAATACCATGAAATCATATGGTCATACCAAGGCCCTGAACCTGGAAAAGCTCTAGCCTCGACCACAATACTCTACATGACACCTCAACCAAAATTCTAAGAAATATATCCACGTCCATCTCCTTTCAGGAGGAACTGGAAAAATTACCCACCACTATTAAAATATCAATCTTCATCGGCGTCGGATAAGATGTCTGCTCAGCTGAACGAAACGTCTCCAAATTGTATCGCCTTCTTGATTCCTCTGGTGTAATCCAGCACGTTTATTGATAGCCAAGCCGCCATTACAGCGCTCCAATAATACACCAAATAAGTAAAACAATGTAAGAAAGTTATTGTCCATGCAAGCGCTCGGTTCAACATCACCCTCCCTAGGTTTTTGGCCATAGGGGTTCCGAATGTTGACGAGCTATCCAGAAGGGGCTCAGGCATTGATGGTTACCTTGCAGAGATAGTGTACTCTTCAATGGAACTCGTCAAAGGCAAAATCTTCCAACACTTTCTATCAATTGTCAACTCTAGGTGAAACACTATAGAGAACATGGCCCACCTTTAACAAAAATAGAACATACGACCGAATACAATTAGCATAGGCCACTGGCCAATTGGTACAAAAGCTGTGTATATACACGTGTAGGTGTAACAATACCCAGGAAAAGGAAACCATGTTTCACTTCCGCGGCATAAGTCAGAGCCAAGCACCTCATACTTGGCTTGCTTAAACTTTTAAGCACTTCAAAAATAACTAAAGAATGAAAGAGCTCTTTGAATTTGGTCGCGAAGCTGAACCCTTTGACTCCTGCTTGAGTTCCAAGTCACACTGGGACCACTGAGAATGGCAATGAGATTGCTAAACAAGGCTCAGAAGATGATTAGATTTCTTGCATATACAATTGTGTGTGGCAGGCTGGCAGGATGCAGGCTCTTGAAATAACCAGAAAATACTGAAAACTTATTGGCGTTGTAACGGATTTCTTTGAAAATGGATAAAACTGGATCTTGTCTGTCTGGTCCAGTGAAGTGTTTCAATTCAAGATCTATTCAAAACAAAACTGGGTGGGTAAACGATCGAAATAAACGTCGAAATAAACGCCAATAATCACTAGTGCTATTTCGTCACAAACGTCACGCGACCTCAGCACGTTGGCGACCGTTGGTAAATCCGAAAGTATTGTGACAAAATTGAGTTCACGGAAAAAAATCTGAATTCATTAAGTTGTGTCCTTCAATTAGTCAATAATAAAAAACAATTAAATAGCTGGCAGGACAGCTTGGGATGAGCCAAGGCCTAGCTTCTCGCAACCCTTCATGTTGTGCGTGTTACATTTTTCGCTGTGGGTCGGTGGTTAGTGCGTGACCGAGCGGCGTGGGTTTAAGCCCCAGCCAGGAACACCAAACATTTTTCGCGGCTCCATCTCTCATCGGGGAATGACAAGCCTCCGGGAGTATAATCTTTCATGAAAGAGTTTTTCAATTCGCCATTCGGAGTCGGCAATAAACTGTAGGTCCCTTCCATTTGTGCGAAATATGTAAAACGCACAACATAAATGGCTGCGAGAAGCTAGGCCTTGGCTCATTCCGAGCTGTCGCGCTGACTCCGAACGGCGAATTCAGAAGCCCTGGTTCGTACGTTGAACTGCCGTGTGAGCTGAATAGATTTGAACACCATCCACCTAACATTCTTGGCGGCACTACCTCTAGCCTGCGAAAGAATAATTAGTCATGAAGAAGTTTCTCATTTTGCATTTGGACTGGACCATCATTTGTACTTAGGTCCTTTTTTGTGCAAAAAATTGGACACGCACAGTATGAATAATTGAGATAGCTAGGACCTGCTTCACCACCGATTATTGCACCAGCTATTTGTTTATTTTTTTATCTAGATGTTTTGAGTATTTGATGTAACCAGATCCAATTTTTTTAACAACATAGAAGCAGAATTTCTGAGTACAAATGCACACGTTCACGACTTTTTTGGATAGAGCCTAGTTCTTGCGGGACAAACTTAAAGCACCTTGTTTTCAAAAATATCCTTTCAACACTTGACGTCTCCAAATGAAAACCGTGCTCTAGATAAGTATATAATATAGTACATATGTACAGTAGAGCGTCGATTATTCGAACTAATTGGTTCACAAGTTACGAATGAAATCGACAACGTTTCGTGGGCATCCAAATGAATGCGCTGTTAACTATGGAACACACTTTTGTTTTCTTCATTTAAAATTTAGTTCGGATAATTGACTTTGCGGCTGATTGGCTTTCCGACAACTGACGTCTATTTGCTTCCGATGTCGCGGTCGAATAACTGACTTTTCGGTTAACTGCCGTTCGGATTATCGACGATCTACTGTATATGGAAATTTATACTTGAGTGGCAACAAAGAGCTCAACACGTAAGACCTTAATTCCAAAAAAGTTTGTGGGCAGCAATTATGACAGTTAAAATGTATTTGATCCTTTTACCCCTTTCACTAAACCAAAACATTGATTTTAAATATTAACTGATTGTCACTTCGGTCACCAGTGTTTGGCACACAAAAGTTTGATACTAGAATTTTCAAAACCACTTCTAACAAACCGAACTGTTCCGTCTCACTTGTCAGACTGCAAAAGATTCCCAAGGGACTTGAAGTATCAGGGATATGCTTCAGAGTGATATAAGTAGGTTTTCCTGGAAACTTGGAAACTATCCCTTGTATAGCGACAGACCGGAACGTACACTTTCATTAAAAATAAAGTTTTAAACTTCCCGCTAAGATCGACGTTAAAAATTAAACGCCGTTCATGTTCTAAATATTCATGCACGGAAACAAGAATAAAACACTATATTCCTGGAAACATATTAGACTTTCTCTGTAGGCGAATGAAAGATTCAACAAATTTGACGGCTTACCTGTTGGTAGCATTAACCGATTACAAGTTCGTAGTAAATGAAAAGTTGAAAAGGAGAAAGGATCGACGATTCCATTAAATGGTCGATGCACTGTACTATTACACATTGTCATAATCTTTTAAAGAAGTCTTTATTCAATCTGAAGTAATCCGAAACCCCGTGGACGCATTTGTCACTGACGCAAGCTGGTGCCGTACTAAAGTCTTCTGCATTTGAAAAATCCATTATATACTAGTATGCGTGGAACAAGGCCACATTCGGGTAGGCGAGGATGGTAATTCCCTTCGATTGGTAATAATTACAGGTCTGCATGGCAGAAAGGTAGTTTTTCTGTGTCTAGGCTCTGATTCAACCAATCACGCAATGTTGACGGTAATTACTTCGACGTACAACACTTTTCCATGCCGAATGACATTCATTTGCCGCACACGGTTATAAGGATTCCATATAACTGTTATTGGACGTTATTTGCCGTTGTGTACTGCGCTGTGCCGTTGGCTGGTTTGTTATGTGTCCTATGTCAAGGGTTTAATGTGTATTTTGGAGCGAAGTACTAAAGTAGGGGTTGGGACACCCAACCGCAAGGGTTGTTTCAGTCGAGTTGATGTTTAGTCTGTGGTGGTTGAAAAGGACACACTTTGTGTTATGTAGAGTTAAGAGGATGGTCGATTTGACCTATAATCGTTGCCTAATAACAGGTTTGACCAATCAGAGTTGCGAACTTTCATGGAGTGGTTGGGGAACTCGTTTTTATTGTCACACAAATTAATCGCTTCGCGGGAATAGAATATTAAATTTGTATACAGAGTCTTGAATAGGAAATTGGCTACGTTGGAAAGGAGTGTTTGAAAGCAGAGAATTGTAGTTTTTTTTTTAAAACTATGTTAAACTGACACAGCGCGGTTAGGGACGCATATAGCGTGCATTTTGGTTTTGAATACTTGTTGTAACGAACAGAAAATCTCTTCACATTCATAATATGCGACAAACTACCTGCTACCGATCGAACGGGAAAACAGTGACTTTCTGCGCATTCATTGCCACTTAGTGGACCTCGTGTGGATTGGCATCGTCCCAAATCCGGCAATTTAGCTTGTTAACGTAAAATGGGCCTTGTCGCTGAAGATGATTTTTTTGCTGAAATCGGGGCTGCTTCTAACTGCTCCAGTGTTATTATTTGCAAGTGTTGCCATGGTGATTTGTCTCTAGTGTCTAAAAAAAATAAAAATCGGGAAAACTAACCACAGATAAAACAACATGGCCGCCATGAACTGTCAAATTCTACCCATCCCTATTGGAAAACGCTATATATAGGCCTTAACAGTGCCCAGCGGATCCTCTCTTAATCAGCTTGTCGGCACGTTCATTAGCCTTATGATTGCTATGACCTGGGACCCAGATGAGTGTAATTATAGAGTGAGTACCTAGCCGACATTGCACTTGGCTTGGTTATCCGAGAAAATAACGATATAACGATGAGATTGGATGTTTGGAGACTGTTCAGCAAACGGCAGGCTTCCCGAATCGGGAGTAGCTCCGCCTGGAAAACACTAGCAGAGTCTGGGAGACGGAAAAACTTCGATGTATGTATGTATTTAATTGGTCAAAGAAAATGCCTGTGACGGCTCCGCAGTCCATCTTTGAACCGTTCGTATATATATGCATATCAATATCATAGTCATTGATAGCGCTTCCATTCTTCCATTCTTTTCTGGTGGGAAATTGGTTTTAGTGGTAAAAAGCATCATTTCGATCTTATCCGGGTTTACTCCAAGGCCACTGCGCGTGGTTCATGAGCGTATCTTTTCCAAAACACCTCCATGAGTTGACTTATCGCCTAGAGAAACTTTCGTAATACTAGTATAACTACATCATCGGTATACACAATTCTATTGATTGTCAAAAGCCATAGCAAAAGGGAGATAACCCTTTCTTGTGGGGTCCCTTAACTAACCGTCTTAGTTGCAATGCTGTTGCCTAAATGATTCAAGTCTTTATCATAAAAACCTAGCTCGGTGAAAACCTCATAAATAACTTCAGTATGGTTGTTGTTAAAGGCTCCTCCCATGTTAAGAAAGATATCAAGAGTGTATTCCTTGTAGTGGATAGTCTTTTCCACCGTGCGCACTTCTTCACGAAGAGCGGTCTCAGCAGACCGACCCTTGAGGTAAGCGAGCTAGGATTTCGATAGTGGATAGCTCTTCAGAGTTTTTAGCACAGATGAGTACAGGCTTATAGATCTATAATACTTCGCAGATTCATGTTCTCGCCGGCCCACCTGTGGAATGAAAACAACTTTGACACTTTCCCAAGAAGAGGGGATACGGTTTAGATTAACACAGCGCCTATACCTCGGTAGTAGGTGACTCAACTATCATATCCTCCAAATTTGTGGAAGAGTACTGCAACGACCTTACTCGCCTAGGTGATCGGTTTGGGATCCCACTGCCTTTTCTTAACTTCACTGGATGCATTAAGGTACTCCTGGCTGTCCCTTTCTTCTTCATTCTATCAACAACATACAACGTTAACCAGGTCACTTGAGTTGTGCCAACAAAAATGTGTCTCTTAGACTAATTGGGTTTTCTGGAACCGTCACTTCTACCTGCCTGCTCATCATGCCAAGGTTGTAGCTAAAGTACATAGATAAATATGCATGTAGAACACACTCGATGGCGAACAAACAGGTTTCTGCTCTGAATCCGCCTGTGTCGGCTTGAGGATCATCATTGAGCAGTGGGTTGAATAACGTTCGCTTCTTCAGCTGCCGTTTATGGATTTTCAGAAAGCTTTGGCTTGCCTTGGGTAGAAGAGATAGTATCCCTGATAAATCAGTAGATATTGTCAAGGGAACTAATTCGTAGGTATTTTGCCCATGTTGTCACATGGATTGTGAACCTTTACTAAATGACATCGAGTGTTGGGAGAGAGGCACACGTTCTGTACTTTAAGATATATATACACTGCTAAAACCAAAATCATCAACTTGGGAATTAACTCACCAACTCAAACTAACATCGTTAGACAACTGGTGAATTAAGTAACTTAGTTACTTAACGGGCTCCTGACCCGTGGAGGGTCCCTGCCTGAGACACGGCAGCCTTCCATCCTCTTCGATCCTGGGCACGCTGTTTCCAGTTCTCTAGACCAAGCGCTCTGGCATCCGCGATTGCTTGGTCCTTAAAACGGAGATTCGGTCTTCCTTGTCGTCTCGAACCTGGGGGCTGGGATTCGAAAATTCTCTTGGCTGGAGCATTGTTGTCCATTCGCTCGATGTGGCCGAGCCAGTGTAGTCGACGTGTTTTCGCTTTTTGGACAACATCCACATCGTGATACAGCTCATAGAGTTCGCGGTTGTATCTTCTTCTCCATTCGCCCTCTTCGCATACGGGACCAAATATTCGACGAAGAATTTTTCTCTCGAAAGTGTTCAATACATGCCCTGCTTTCCTGCTTATCGTCCAGCACTCGGCACCGTAGAGTAGGACTGGCAGGATCAGGGTTTTTTAGAGCATGCATTTCGTTTTTCGAGTTAGGAGTTTTGAACCCATTTGTTTTGCCAAACCGAAGTAGCAGCGGTTTCCTAGGGTTATTCTTCGTCGGATCTCCACTAGGGTGTCATTCGTGGAGTTTATATTTACTCCAAGGTAGGTGAACTCCTTGACTACCTCAAAGTTATTGCCACCAGTGACGTTTTGTCCTAGGCGGTGGACAGATGAATCTTTGTTTGTTGACAGCATGTATTTACTTGGTTTTGTCCTCATTTACTTTAAGACCAACTCTTTCCGCCTGTTCTTTGATTGCCGTAAAAGCCTCTATGACGGCACGTTGGGAGTGACCGATGATGTCGATGTCATCTGCGTATCCCAGGAGCTGGCCGTGTTAACACCTGCCCTGCGCACTATCTGTTCCAGCACTAGATTAAAGAAGTCACATGATAGCGCATCTCCTTGCCGATCCGGTACACGTTTGGAATAGTTCAAAAGAACTACTTCCAAACTGCACATTGCATCGCGAGTTTTCCAGCGTTATGCGACATAGCTGGATAAGTTTTCGCGGGATCCCTAGTTCAACCATCGCCTTGTAGAGCTCAAGGCGATGAATGCTATCATATGCGGCTTTAAAGTCGATGAATAGGTGGTGAGTTTCGACTTGAAATTCATTGGTCTTTTCCAGGATTTGTCTCAGTGTGAAAATTTGGTCTATAGTTGATCTGCCGGGCCGGAAGCCACACTGGTACTTGCCGATTCGTGTGTTGCAGAAAGGCTTAAGACGTTCACACATTACGTTGGAAAGGATCTTATACGCGACGTTTAGTAGGGATATGCCTCGATAATTCTTGCAAGACATAGGGTCGCCTTTTTTGTAGATGGGGCATATGCAGCTGATTGTCCAGTCGTCGGGCATACTTTCGTCAACCCATACTTTACTAATGATTTGGTGCATGCACCGTACCAAAACATCACCCCCGTATTTATAAAGCTCTGCTGGTAAACCATCAGAGCCGGCGGCCTTGTTGTTCTTCAGCTTTTTGATAGCTGCGCCAACCTCTTCTATACTGGGGGAAGGGACTACTTCTTCGTCGACTGGAACAGTGCGCTCTTCTTGCGCCACCACTCTCTCGACACTATGCCCATTCAGCAACTGCTGAAAATGCTGTTTAAATACATCTACAATTCCCTGCGTGTCGGTGACTAGGTTTCCTTCACTGTTCCGAAGAGCCTGCGTTCCGGCCTTGAAGCCAGCTGCCAGCTGCTTGGCCTTCCTATAGAACTGCCGGATATTGTTCCTATCGCGTGACTCTTCAATTTCCTTGAGCTGGGAGGCTGCGTGTGCTCTTTTCTTTTTCCGCAGAATTTTCTTCTCCTTCCTTCTTCTGGCTCGATACTCTTGACTGAAGTAAAGAGCTTGCAATATCTTGGGAGTCATGGAATCAAACAAGATTGCCGAATCGGCAAACCGAAGTCTACCTTTGGTATGTTATACAATAGGCAATGCAATTAAGGATTGACTATTCCATGCCAATTCTGTAGTATGGCATGGTGATTTTTACTATCAAGAGAAAGGTTGGTTAATAGGTGCCTACGAGACGTAGGAAAGCTATAGGCATAAACATCATAGGGACGAAAGTAGTAGTGGACTGGTCATAGATTTCTAAAAGATGACAACCCCATAGCAAACCACAATATGCAATGAAATTCACATACCCAATAGTACTGACATTGGCTTGGGTAAATGGACATGCAGAAATCGAAGGAAAACAAAAGGGCAGACGTCCTAGCGAAGCAAAGTCAACCTCTTGGTCTTGAGGGCCCGAACCGTTTCGTACCAGAGGTAAACGATCATTTAGGGCATGATTCATAAATGGTTCACGAATAAACCATTCAAAAACGTGGACAAACGTGGCAAGGTGCAGATAAATGGCCATTAAAGTGTCTGCTTGCTTAAGAGAAAACAATCGAATGTGCTTTCTTGTTATTACGACTCCTGTGACCTGGTTGATAATGTGTGTTGTTGAAGATGAGTGAGACAGCCGGAAGTGCCTAGATCCAGCCTGTGGAGTTTAGAAAACGGAATAGATCTCGTATCCCTTTACCCGAAATGTCGTTGAGGTTGTCGAAGAGTGGTTGGTTTAGTGTATATAGTCTGGCTCTTACAAGTGCCGGACATTTGCAGAGGAAATGGAAGAGAGTTTCCTCCTCATTTTCATTTTCCCAACTATGGCAGTGGGGGTTGTATGGAATACCTAGTATGGAGAGTGGCTGCATGGTCTCCAATTGGCCAATGCCTCATGGTTACCGCCGTTATTATGGCAATATCTGAACGGGTTCTGTTCAGGAGATCTTTTGTTCTAATCTTATCGTAGGTCGACCATATCTTCCTCGATATGGCGCAGTTGGTTAACCCCCTCCATTGGAGGTTGGCCTTCTACAGGAAGTGTTAGCGGATTAGTACTTCAACTGCTCCTAGCGGGAGGTGGACCTCTGCCGCGAGTGAGCCACGTAGAGCTAAGCTCTCGGAACCCATTGGTAAAATTTCAATATACCAGATGCCAACAACTGTGATGCAAAAAATCGAGATTAGAGAGAAGTTGCGAAGATGGAATAATGACGTTAGCTAGAAATCTAGAAAGAAAAAAATTTCGAAAATCACTGTTATAAATCTCGAATGGACAAAATCTAAAAATAAATAAATAGCTGGCGCGACAGCTTGGGATGAGCCAAGGCCTAGCTTCTCGCAACCATTCATGTTGTGCGTGTTGCATAGGTATTTCGCAGAAATGGAAGGGACCTACAGTTTATTGCCGACTCCGAACGGCAAAGTGAGAAGCTTTTTCATGACAAATTGTACTCTTGGAGGATTGTCATTGGTGCCGCGAAAAATGTTCGGTGGACATGGCCGGACCTTGAACCCACGCCGCTCGAACAGCAGTCCAACGCACTTACCACTGGGTGGTTCCAAATCAGCGGCTTTATCTATCTTCTTTTCCCACAGCTTCACTGGGTAAAAACTTTAAGAAGGGCACAATGGTCCCTATCGATTATTCTACGCGAGCAGTGGTTAACGTCACAATGTACCCGTTTACTTAGCTTTACCTAGCTAACTGGAGACGATTGAGACAAATCTTTCACAGGGAATTCTGTGTGTTAACGGAGTTCAGAAACTCGGCTAATAATGACATACTCACCTTCATTAGGAAGGTTGTAGACCTATAAGACTAAGTAAACCGGAGACACAACAGATCTTGCTAGTTCACAGTGTCAGTCATGAGGGCAGGTTCTTTAAAAAAAAAAGAGGGCAAATGTTGTGCTACAGACCGAGTTGGTAGCACAATGAAAGACTAAGCTTGCGCACCTAGGGAATCGAATCTCCCTATCTGAGGTGGCTAATGAACTAGCGGATCGGATAGACAGCTCTCTTGCGAGAGAAATCTTCAAGAATCATCGCATAGTAGCTAAACACAAATGGGACAACCTTACCAGCTGCGCCATATCCAGAAAGACTTGGCCAACATACAACCACATGAAAACAAACGCTTTTCTCGCATAGTTGTCATCTGTCTGAGCCACTAGGTAGTAGGATGAACTCATGCAGCTTGGTATACCTTTTAACTCGCACTGCTATAGCTGCCGAGACATACGCGAGAGGGACAGCCCCGACCACTTATTTTGCAGTTGTCCGGCACTTGCCAAAGCAAAAAATCGTACGTTGGACAAACTCTTCCTCGACAACTTCAATGAATTATCAGAGGAAAAAAAATCTCTAACATACACAGGTTGG
Organism: Matsumyia berberina; assembly: GCA_917880715.2. Taxonomy (NCBI): domain Eukaryota; kingdom Metazoa; phylum Arthropoda; class Insecta; order Diptera; family Syrphidae; genus Matsumyia; species Matsumyia berberina. The sequence goes on along the minus strand of OU862871.1, from coordinate 45,826,893 downwards.
ATTTGATTAAACCCCAATAGCTGACGACACCAACTCCCAGCCACACAACAAATCGGTCACGCGGACTGTGGCAACCAAACGGTGCAACTTCAGCACTAATTGAGAATCAGACGTGACTTGACAAATTCCACCAAAGAGGTAATCGCATAATAGACGACCCTTCACCGAATGACCATAGATTGGTAGCAGACTTATGCGTCTAACTACGGTAGATGCTCGGAAAAACTCAAGGGTATAATCCCCGACCACGCACTATTTCAAGATTCGACCCGACACTCCATAAGGACCCATCATCTCTTTTAGCACTGCAGAACTAGCACTAGTAAACATTGGAGAAATATATGTGGACAAATTCTATCTCCAGCAGTTCCAACATCAACAAACACCTGCAAACATCCCGGAGCGCTAGCGCTACCTATCCTAATTGATTGCCGATGGTTGGTTTTACTCCGATAAATACTTAGTGGGCACTGCTGAGGCTCAAGAACACATTATGCAGCTCGCACGGCAGTCCACGCACTAACACTGAACCACGGCGACCACAACGACTCAAATGAGACCCACAATCCATGTGGTCCCCCTACTAAATGCTAGCAGCGGCGGACGCTGCTTGATTTCTGAGAGCAGACGAGAAAAAAAACCTGACTTCTCGCTCTGGTCGTTGGCAAATACTAACAGCACCAGTGCAGGACAGCACATGATGCTCCCATATGTGGTCCCCAATCAAAGTATTCGCAGCGAGTCGAGCTGCCAGCGACGGACACTGCTTGATCGCAGAGACCGGAAGAGAGGGAATCGGGTTTCTCAGCGTGCAACGGTGGTTGGCAATGGCGAATACCGACAGCACACAGTGCTCCCATGCGTGGTCCCTCATTGAAGTACTCGCAGCGACGGACACTGCTTGATCTCAGAAGAGAACCAGCTCTTACCGCGTGAAATGATGGCATAGTTTTTTGGTTGAGGAAGATGCTTTTCACTAAGACTTTGGAAGCGATTAAGGGAAAGTGGGTACACCAATGAACGTGTGATCTAGCGAATCTTTGTGTTTTTTTAGTGAAAGCCAGGATTTTGCCGATTCCTTTATCAATGATAAGCGCCTTTGGTCCGATTTGCACACAGACCCCATAGTTTTCCACTAAAGGTGGGCAGCGTTTGCAGTTCCTACTTATTGCTGGATTGGGATGAGTGTCTCTTCAGCAGCATCTAAAGTAAAGAAGACGACCTTAAGCACTTTATATGTTAATGCCCAGTCTTAGGGGGAATACAAACAAAAGCTCTTCTGGCGTACTCTGTCGAGTAGGAGCACCATTGTTTAAAGATTCTATTTTGGTGGATGTGACTGGGTCACAATTATTTGTGATTTCTTTTATGCAATGGGGAATGCATAACTCCATTCCGAGGGTCACTTCTGTGACCCTTGTTTCAAAAACAGATGTCAGCACAGGAAATGTTCTCCCATTAAACAAGTTCATGTTTTCAAATCATACGGTGGTGGTGCGGTAATCTTGGTAATGCGCAGAGTGCCGACATTTGGTCCGAATCTCATATAGGACCAGAGATGTCAATAGCGCAATTGCCAGGGTCTGAGAAAAGAAAAATGAATTGGAAATCGCTGTGGTTTTCTGAAATGTAAGTAGGCTTTGACGACGAGCTGCATAAGGTCAATTGTTCATTTGATGTAGTCCACACAGAGTTTTGAATGGAAACCGAGTTTACTTCCGAAATATTTTATCCTAGGAAGTGACATCACAACTTTGGTACCATCCTGGTCGACCGGCCTATCTACGAAGCTCCGAAATGTAGTGAAGACTTCATGGAACTTTTACTAAGATGTGGTGACGACAAGTGGGTTCCTGTCTACCATTTGAATGCATTACGTTTTTCAATAGGGACGCTACAAAAGTAGAGCGACAGGGACAGCAAACGACGCCATATTTTTCTTGCGGTTTTTTTACATTTCTCTTCAGTAAGGTTTGCCATTTCATTATGGAAAGATATACGAGCCAACAACGAGTCGAAATTATTAAAATTTACTACCGAAATTCGGAGTCAGTGGCCTCAACGTTAAGAGCGCTACGTCCAATTTATGGTCGTCATAATCCTCCTAGCAGATCAACAATTGAGCGTCTAGTGGAAAAATTTGAATCCACAGGCACAGTACAAAATGTTCCCGTGCCAGTGAGACAAAGAAGTGCCCGTAGTGTCGAGAATATTGCTGCCGCTGAGGCTTCAGTTGCAGAAAGCCCAAATGTGTCTCTCACACGTCGTTCTCAAGCGTTGGGCATCTCTGTGACGTCGTTGTGGCGAATTTTGCGAAAAGATCTTGGCCTACATCATTACAAGATTAAATTGACGCAAGTACTGAAGCCGCTTTACCACCAGAAGCGTCGTATGTTCGTGAATTGGGCTGAGCAACAACTTGAAAATGATTCGGATTTTCATCGAAAAATCATCTTCAGCGATGAGGCTCATTGCTGGCTGGATGGCTTCGTCAATAAACAAAATATGCGGTATTGGTCAGGCAGCAATCCACACGTACTCCATGAGTCATCATTGCATCCCGAAAAAATTACGGTTTGGTGTGGTTTATGGGCCGGCGGCGTCATTGGGCCGTACTTCTTCCGTGATGATCAAGACCGGCACGTTACTGTGAATGGGGATCGCTACCATTCAATGATAACCGAATATTTTTGGCCCCAATTGGATGATATGGACTTGGAGGACATATGGTTCCAACAGGACGGCGCCACAAGCCACATAGCGAATGTCACAATCAATTTATTGGAAACCAAGTTTGGAGAACGTGTTACCTCACGAAATGGTCCAGTCGCTTGGCCGCCTCGGTCGTGCGATTTGACGCCGTTAGACTATTTTCTGTGGGGCTACGTCAAGTCTTTGGTCTATGCCAACAAGCCAGCGACGTTTGATGAACTTCGTACGAATATGGAACGTGAAATTGCAGCAGTATCGGCCGATTTATGCTTGAAAACCGTCGAAAATTGGGTTCAGCGTCTGGACTTCTGCAAGCGTGCCCGTGGTGGCCATGCAAAAGAAGTTCCATACATAATGGCATCGAACGAACTTTCACAGGAATAAAGAATTTCATTGATATCCAAAACCGTTTTTGTTTTATTTAAAAAAACTTTTGTAGCGCTCTTATTGAAAAACCCTGTATATGTATGTATGTGGAGTTGTTGTTAATATAATTTGAACCTTTTTCTCTTCATTTCGGCAACTTGCTTTTGGCATAATTGTGTTATTGATGATCAAATGTCTTGAACTGTTAAATATTTAACTTTTTGCATCATCGTATTAATTTTTTTAGTTGCTACTACTGCTACTTTTTTTATTGTGAATTTAAACAAGTGAGACAAAAAATAGATTTCATGACCCAAATTGGTTCAAGTGCCATAAAACTAACCATTTTGTACATGGATTCAAAATTCTATTTGGAGCTTTATCCTCATATCACCTCAATGAATTCCTTAATAAGGTTTTACCAAATTATTCAAAGTTAGGGAGAAATCGTACAAAGGTTGTCGAAAAAAATGTGGATTTAAACGAATGAGACGCAGTGTATAAGGGCTCAACTGATAGTATCACTGTTTTTTTAGTTTCGTTTTTATGGAATTTGTGGCCTAATATATTAATTGTCTTTGCGGTAAGCTTCCATTTTTATTCCACTTCGCTCTGGTTTCATTGTGGTTAAGATTTACAAGATTACCACCTCTAAAAACTAAGACTCTTGTTGAGCGATCTCTTGTTTAGCGGTCTCATACCTCTGAGTCATTTTAACTTAAACCTTTTGTGGTTCTGATTGTCGGATGTTTTAACTGATTTCAAGACGTAATTCATTTCTATAACCGTCATCGACATACTCCAACACATTCGCCTACGTATGTGAAATAACAAATCCAAATATTTACCGAAAACTTAAGTTTACACATTGTTCCACTGTAATATATCACTTGCTCCTTGCACGGACCCCAGAGGGTGGTGTCATTATCACACCGAGCAAATATTTGACCATCCATTTATTTACTAATGTCCACTTGACATTCATATTCATGCCCCCATCCCAAATCATTAGTCCCACCAACCTGTCAAATTATCTCCTCGACCCAAAAAATGAAACACCATTCTACCACGACACCATTTACTATACCCTAATGCTATTATAGAATATTAAATCACATATCCTAATTAAGGACCAAAAAAAAAAAGAACAAGCCGCGCAACGATTTAACCAGACCCAACCAGGTGTGGAAGGTGTGGAAAGGGTCAAACTATGTATGTGCTTCCCAATATAATTCAGCTCAGCGAATACAGATACACAGGCACGCGAGTGTATGTCATGCCGCTCATAGGTCATGCAATTATCGATAATAACTGTCCATTTGGAGGACTCTGGCGAGGGGACATATTGGTGTTAAAAAATCGAATTTTCATTTCCTCTTCAGCCCGCACCATATCGGACATTCGACAAAGTTTGTCACTATCATCGGCCACATCATCAGCAACGTAATTAGTTGCGGCTCTACGATTGTGCACACATGCTTCCTGTTGATGTTTTGTTTTTTGTTTTAGTGGTGATTCTTCCTTTTTGCTGCATGTGTCTCGTCCCATCAGACCGATTTAACCCGGGTAGTTACTATTACAATTATCCAAGAATGACCGGACAACATATGATCGGATTCCCAGTGAATGTTTGGAATTTTAATGGCAATTGTCGAGTGTGCCTACTACTCATCGTCGAGCAAGGACATCCGATTAAATCAGGACGAAATTGGTAGAAAGGGTTTAGTTGGCATTTATTATGCGTTCAGAACGTTCTAAAACGTAAATTATGCAGGTGTCATACGGTCTGTTTTCGATTCGTACCTTCATAGCTTCTCATCAGTTTTCTTGGTATCGGTTTATAGGGTTTGCACCAAATGGAAGAGGTTTTGAGAACCCCGGCATAGACACGTCGTTAAGATTACGTTCAAAACCAGTAGATTCATATTAAAAATTGCTTTGGCATAGGGCTATTAACCGCAAAAGTGAAATGGTTCAAGAAGGTAAGCACAATTAGCGCTTGTAATTGTAAAGCTTAAATACTTTAACCACATTTTTCCATAATACGCATCAAAGCCAATAATGTATTGTAAACATAACAATTGAAAAGGGAGTTTTTTTTTATATCCTCTGACATAGGGTACATCAACTTTGTTACATAATTTGAAACGTAGAGAAGTAGCAAAGTTAGTACATTGGTATTGGTATAATAAAAGTAAACGGTAGGCTCTTTACTTAAGCCTCAGTCGGGCCTGTTATGTTTCTCTCTTGTAAATTTGGAACGCAGGTTTGGAATGTTTGCTGCTAGGGGATCTAGGGAACAATTATGGAGTTAAAAGTAGTGTGATCTGCCGAACCTTTCTGTTTTTTTTTATTGTGAAAGTCAGGATGCCACTGATTCGTTTGTCCCTGAAATGCTTCAGGTCCGGTATCAAAATGAATCACAGTGTCCTCTGTCGCGTTGTTGCTACTTGCTAGAGCTGGGTAGTGGCTTAGTAAGCGTAGGAGATCTTCTTCTTATTCCTCAGCGAGGCCCGCTCTATGCATGTGTTTGTTAAGGTTAATGTGCCCTGTGATTATTCCTATCACCAGCCTTAATTACTTCTTGCTTGAGCCTAGAGTATTTCTAGTGAGCACGTTGTTTTGTTTATTTACGAGTTATCTCGCCACTTTGCACATCGAGTGGTGATTTTCGAAATCCCTTTGCATCTTCTCGTTGGTAGCTGTTTTAATTATTGTTAGAGCTTCACAACTGAAGCCTTGGCGATCCTAAAAGCTACTGAAATGATAAAACCAAAATTTCTTGATCTCCATAGGCAGCCTTTCTCCAATCCAAGAGGTCTTTAACATCGGAACCAACACACCGGTCATTGCAAACATTCGAAACAATGACTACAGTGTCTTTCAGGCCAAAATCACAGCCATCGTCAAGGCTTCGAAAATTGTCCGTGAGCAGGATAATTATGGTCTACTTCGATAGCCAGGCAGCCGTTAAGGCTCGGGAGTCCCCGATACATAGATCGTTCGAAAAGCAAATAGATAAGATATCGAGAGCTAATACGGTGACCCTTTGTTGGGTACCAGGGCATATGGATGTCCAAAGTAACGAAAGGGCTAACGAATTTGCACGAAAGGGAGCAGCGCTGCATGCCTCACAGGCTCTCCCCTAGGCGAGGATTCCAATAAGCTCATTAAAAAAATATATTTAAGACATGTAAGCCAATACATGTTGGATCCAGCTAGACACATGTGCAACGGCTAGAAACTTACGGACGGGTTATAATAAGAAGAGATCTCTGTCTGTGAAAAGGTGAAAAAATGGATTGATGACTCGGATGCAACTTTTGTAGATAATGATGCTTTATTTGCTGTATGGACGAGGAGGAGGAGGAGACTATTCTCCATCTTCTTTGCACCTGTCCGACTCTCTCCCACAAAATAAAATTCCACTTAGGAGCCTTCTTCTACACCAACTTAGGCGACCTGATAAACATCGATGTAAGTAGCCTCTTACGCTTCATAAGAAGCTCCAATTGGTTCAATGACTAGGCAGAAGATCTTTCCGAGATCCTTGTGGTATCACAACGGATCCCTCATGAGTCTAAGTGTGTTGGCTTTAGTTGGCAGCCTCTTCAACCTAACCTTACCTAAGTGCTGCCTGACTATCCGAGCAAAGTATGCAAGTACATTCTCATCATAGAATATTATGTTGGATAAAGATACTCTAAGGTAAAGTCGAGTGAGTGGTGGTAGAGTCTAAGAAGTGCGTTTCGGGAAAGAATTTAAGTGTCTGTGGACCATTTTCATTATACATATGTATGAATGTACCATCTGATTTCTTCGTTAACACGATTTGATGATTTAAGAGAATTGTGTGGATGCGGATTGATTGCTGAGTTGAGATTTTCGGAATTTTAGGCTATCTACATATGTACATATGTATAGTTTAACACTTTTATGACATCTGGCCAAGATTTCCATGAGATCGAGACACTGTCCCAATCCGTGGATCTTTGCCGTCTAAAGGTCTCAGTATAAGTAGTGCCTAGGTAAGGTTAGGTTAGGTAGAGTAGGGTTACGCAGTTAATGCTTGCACAAACCAGTAGGCACCACAGTGGGCCCATTCCTATAAAACAAATTGGCAAAACTTAAGCCATTTTCTGAAAGCGTTTGATTTCCCTACAGAATTTTACCTCTAGATTACTACAGAAATAGTTGCCGAGAAATTTTCTACGTGCAATTCCCTGACATTCACATAATTTGTGTACTATGTTCGCAGCGGTGCATAGATTGTTGCAATAGCTGCAAACATCTGTATCTGAGAGGCCTCATTGTTTAGCATGCTTTCTCAGATAACAGTGTCCGGACAACATGCCAGTGAATAGTTGTAGCTGTGCCCTGCTTAAGTTGAGAATATGTCTGGATCTTCTGCGATCTAGCGCAGGCTCTTCTAGTGCTGCTCTTCGTCTCCCAGCCTGACCAGTTCGTCGGGCTTTTCGATTCCTCAATGTCACAGTGACCTGGTACCCAAAAAGTCTAACTTAATTCTGCGCTCATGATGTCTTCACTATTGCGCGGCATTTCGAGACTTAGTGCATATCTTACGATATTTGATTCTAGCACTTTAAGTGCAGAATGACTATCAAAGTAAAAGACGATATCCCTTTGGTGGGGTAGTTTCTCACGTAACATATGATGGGAGATTACTCCACAACCAGTGGGAAATTACTCCACAACCAGTGGGAATTTACTCCACTTTTCGAATGTGGCATTGGGAAATCGCTTAACACGAAAATTTGGTTGAATTTAAGGCATTTACCCAAAACCTCAATATTGAAACAGCATTTGTTGTGGAGTAAATTCCCGTGGAGTAATTTTCCTGCACCATGAAAAACATTTCGGATTTTAACGTGATCCATCGCGGCTTACTGCATCGAATCGAATAAATGCATTCGTTATCTGTTATCGTTGCATAACATGTGTGCTTATAGTTGCTAAATCAACTTCAGAGTTGAGACAGGCTGCACCTGTCATTAAAACACATTTTTTAGTGAGAGACAGGACGGAATAAACAATGAAAGTAGGTTTGACCATTTTTGTTTTTACTCGTTGGTTTAGTGCGGTTGTTATAAAAGCTCTTACAAGGCAATTCATAATTCGTAATTACGGCCTTTCAGGATTATGTGGAGTAGTGTGGAAGGAGATGGGTTCAACTTCCAACGTCCTTGAGCTGGCAAGCAATAAGAAACATCTAAATGTAATTGTCTATGTTCGTGATTATTTGCAATTTTGAAGCGAACTCCCAGTGACAATTCAAATCAAAATAAATAAATAATAACGTGTTCATGCCACCACTACATCTCATGCTCACACCTTACATATCGTCCTCCTACACTACAGTAGTTCTTTAATTGCCCAAGTTCCTGTTTTTTTTTTTTCTACATTTCCACATTTTTATTTATTACTATTGTTGTCATCTCACCTTTACAAGTATCATTACGAGTGTATAATGCTGGCGTAGAATTCCACCCTTCTGGCAGTTGGATTTGCTTGCGCCATCATTGTATCAAACCTGCTAATTGCGAGCGCCATGCACACGCATGAGATAGTTTCCAGGTGAAATTTATTGCTTCTATGTACATGTATAATCACTGCACAGTTCGTTTTGTGGCATGTGTATAGGTTGTCAACCAACCAATCATCATCATTAACTGTGCAATACCAAATGGGTTATATTAAGGATAATTTTATTTTATTGTTTTTCTCTCTCTCTCATTGGGAACTATAAGACAAAAAAAAATTGTTTATCGTTAAAGTCAGTGTACGAGTGTGTGGAAGTGGTTTAATTGGGCTAATCCAAGTTTGATTTAAGTCGTTAAAAAATTATTTTGCTATTAAAGTTTAACGTTTATTAGGTTCGCTACCATTGAAAGGTCCATTGGTGCGATGAGAGCACTGGATCCTGGTAGGTACATACATTTTTCACCCCTTCCGACCTTTTCCAGTTGCTGCCAAGCATCCTTCTTTAACTTTCTTACTAATTTAAGGCGGTGCTACAGTCCGTGGTGGACCTGGGCCTCAACCAACAAGCCTCTCCAGCCAGCTCGATCTTTGGCCAGCTGAATCCAGTTTCGTACGCCAAGTAGGTTAAAGTCCCCTTCCACTTGCGTACGACACCTGAGTCGCGGTTTTCCTCTACTGCGCCGTCCCTCGGGTGTGGATTCGAAAATTTTTCGAGAGCATCCAACAGTCGTTGGACCTTCACTCTTCTGGCTAAGCCGGTGTCGCTGTACAGCCCGCAAAGTTCGTCGTTGTATTTCCTCCTCCGCTCAACGTCTATGCAGATGGGACCGAAAATGACCCTAAGAATTTTCCTCTTGAAAAAGCCAAGAGCAATCTTATCCGCCTTTGACATAGTCCATGCCGCTGCACCGTAGAGCAGACGGTTAAGGTATTATAAAGGGTCACTTTAGTCGTTCGAGAGAGGGCTTTGCTACTCAACTACCTTCTTACCCCAAAGAAACAGTGGTTGGCAATAGTTATTCTTCGTTTAATCTCAGCGCTGGTGACGTTGTCTGAATTGATAGTGGAGCCTAGGTAGACAATGTTCTAACTACCTCAAAGTTATAACTGCCTATTGTGACATTCTGTCCGAGATGTTGGTGTTAAGTGTTCTTTATTGTTGACAGCATATAATTGGTCTTGTCCTCATTGACCGCTAAACCCATCTTCGCCGCCTTCGTCTCATTATTCGGAAACTTACCAGTAACATGACGCTGCGTTCTTACGATTACGTCAATATTGGCGACGTATCAGAGCAATTGGACGAACATTTGAAAGATTGTGCCTCTGAGAACGATGTTGAAGAAGTCGCATGACAGTACGTCGCCTTATCTATGTAAATCCCTTTATGAGTTCTCGACCGACCTTGATAGAGCAGCGCGCAATCTCCATCCTCATCCTGCACAAACGGACGAGTTCTGACAGTACTACCAAAGATGTCCTCTCTTCCTAGCTTTGCGTTAAAATCGCCTAGGACAATTTTTATGTCATAGCTAAAGCACTGCTCGTAATTCTTGCCCAAGAGCTCATAGAACCTTCCTTTAGTGTCGTCGTTTTTCCCCTCTATGGGGACGTGCACGCTTACGCATATGTTGGCGAATTAAGCCTTGATGCGAATTGTCGTGAGGCGCTCGTCCACGCACCTGAAGTATAGGACTTCTTGCCTATGTCTGCCTCCAACAACGAATCCGCATACGAAAAGCGCCAATGCGCCCAGTAGATTGTAGATTGTGTTTAAGGGTAAGTAGCACTGCAACAAAGATAGATCTATTGTGTCCCCTTTCCTTAGTGCCCTAGTGGACTAGATGAGTCCTTCAGCTGTGAGTGAGTACCGCAAGCCCTTAAGATGATATGTTGGGGTTTCTTCTCGTCAGAGAACCTGCAGTTCCCATTATCTTCTAAACCCAGTCTGCTAACATGCTTATTTAGTCTACAGTGACTCGTGAGGAATCCTGTGAGTATATGCAGCTTCTTCTTGGTCATATTGAAGTAGATTGTTATATCATTTGGTTGTAGTTCCCGAGGAGTTTCATAATTTATCGAAAATCAGTGAGTTCAGTCCATAACCTTGTTCCCTTCTACGACTCTTTTCCTCTTAAGTTTATTTTTTGCTAGAAAACCACTCATAAAAGGGATCTTTTCCTTTTGGTTGGCTTTCCCACACTTTTTTGCTAGTTCATCTGTCCTCTCGTTATTCTCGATCCCACTGTGGTCTGGTACTCACTGGAGGGTAACTTTATTACTTCGTCCCAGTTTATTAATTTTCCCAAGGCAGTCCTATACTGTCATGGATTTTATTTTATAGGCTCATAGTGCGAATGCACAACAACCAAATGTGAATCGAAATAGCGAAAAGGAAGACGGGACAAAAGGAACGCATACTGGCAACGACGAGACGACTGACATTCCACTACGATCGATAAGGTGTTGACCGGAAGGTTATTAAGGGGCTATCTTTCATTACGTCGGCCAGGCAAATAGCGTTCTGTTGTGTCACGCGGCATAAAGGGTGAGCTAAGCAACCTTTGCCAACAGCTTCTGGCATGTTTTGGGTCCTTAACGAAGCGTTAAGTTCAAATTAGTTCTAAGTTAGCGTAATTTAGTATAGGATATTATCTTAGGATTTAGTTTAGTTTCGAATTAGTAAGGTTAGTTTCGCGGCTTTCTGCGGTATATGCAAATGTCCTTGAGCTGCTCTCTTCATTTTCTTCTCTTTCCTAAATTGCGTAGTCCATCTGAGGTCTGATGACGATGAGTGTATTAGGGAAATTCTATTTTCTCCTAAGAGCTGGCTTCCGATATGATACAATACTAGGTAGGGTGGATAAAAACCATCCTCGTCCGACGAGTTGAGCCGAGCAATGACAAGCGTGTCCCATCCTCCTCATCTATACCGAAGATACCTTCGAGTCCTGTCCGACAGTACCGCGATACTTTTTGCTGTTGTCTTCTGTCAATTAGATACATTCCAGATTCATTCCTCCATTTTCTTTCGTTGCTGGTTTGGAATCAAATTTCCCTCCGAAGCAGTACCAGGTAGTCGCTGATATCGTTGATTCCGTCTGTAGGATTCTCCCCAAGCTGTTAATGGCATACTCTTGTGAGCACCTGCCTTCTCAGACTTTAAATGTTAAGAGATCCTAGAGTTTTTACTCAGATCTGTAATCAATATTAAATTCCACGGCTTTTTCCACATACGAGTACTATCATCCGTAACTCTGTTAATTTTTTTAGAATGATTGCCGTTTCTATTCGTGTGCTCCATACAAGTAATTAATAACTATTGTAAGTTGTGGGCGTCTGCCCTATTACATGACAAATGTTTCAACTCTTTTATTAAGTTATGTGAAAATGTCACCTGGGCAGGTGAATCGCATGGTGTGCCTTGCGAAAGGGTGAATCCTTTTCATTATGCTATTCTCTTCGGTGCTGTAATATGTAATTTTAACCCCTTTGAACTATCGTATTCCAATCAAACACAAATTGTGTGACATCTGCCAAGTGAGTTGTTTCTGTTTCGAGAAACAGTAACACATGGTTATTGATTTCGAATTAGCATTACCTCAAGTTGATGAGGTATCCCATGATGCAAATAAACGCAAAGAAAAGTCGAAGTTGATTAGGAGCGGATAGTCTGATACCCTATGTCACTTGATAAATCCAAATAGTCCGTCGTTTCCCAGAGGGAACTCCTATCTGAATCTTTTGCTGTTTGACTGACTGAATTACTGTAAACTGTCTTCACTCTTTTGTCAGCAGTCTGTTCACGACGAAGGATAGTCTCATACTACCAGCAGAAACACCAAATAAAACGGAGTCGGAACCACCAGTCAAAATTGCGGAAGTTGTAGAAGCCGCGGGAACAACAGGAGCAACAAGACGTGCATGGTAGATACGCTGGGGAAAGTGCTTGAGAAAATCTTACGGGCAAAACTGGAGCAGTATGCAGAAGGGGACTCGGGGCTCTGTAGGCGACAGTTAGGTTTCAGAAAGAAACGAAGCACCATCCACGCAATACAAGCAGTGTGCGACATAGCACGTAAATCAGTCGAAGGGAAAAGATGGCTACACTGAACCAAAAAGGTACATAAAATCAAGGAAAAAATTCATAATATTTATGAAAAAATATATTTAATTTGAGCTAAACACCGAGTTCATACGGATTATGTATTTCGATTCATAAGCGTATGAATCTGTTCATTCGGCTATGAATAGTTCATAAAAAGTAAGAATCTGTACATAAAATTAATGCATGGCGTTCAAAAACTTTTGTGAGTGTGAATAATAATTTTGATACAAAAAAAGATATGTACACTATGTGTGAATATGGTTATTTTACATGGGTGCGTGTGCGTTTCTTTCTGCAACGTATAAAAATCATGCAGTGGTTCGAAACTGAGATAGTAGTAGGTTTTATTGGCGTCCAAGGGTGGTATCCTGGCTAACTGGGGGACATTTGTGGTGTTTGTCATTGCTATAATTCACAGGAATTTTTTGAATCTTTCTCTTCAAGCTATTACACTCTACTGCCAGTGTTATGCCTTCGCAGTAGAGACGCCATCAGCTTTCACAGTTGAACGATTTTATTTATTTTAAGATATTAATTTATTAACGTTTTTCCGACATCAGGACTTGAACCCAGACTTTCGCCGTGACAAGCGATGATGCTAACCACTGCACCATGGCCACCCCTTGCCCTAAGGAAGTACAATTTCTTTATTTTACTTCATCATGATTTTACACAAAGTGAGTGTGAGTGTGTATTTTCGACACAAAAAATTATATGCGTACTATGTATGAATATGGTTATTTTACATGTGCGTGTGCACTTCTTTCTGCTACGTAAAAATAGCCCTGCAACGTTTAAAAATCGTCATCGACAGTTGTTTGAGTAGTTCATACGTTTTATGAAAAGTTTATTAAATTTATGAACTGTTCATAAAACTTATGAATTTTTATACATGAAATTTATGAATTTTTTTCAAGAAAATCAATGAATTTTGGTTTATGAATGGCGTTCATTAATATTATGTGTTTTTTCTGTGTAAGAGGAACAAATTGGTATAGCGCTGTCAAACAATTGACGTCAAGAATGCGTTCAACGCAGCCGACTCGAGCCGTGTAGCAAGCGCTCAAAACGACCTGCAGGTACCAAACTACTTGCTGCCTATAATAGCCAGCTACTTCGAAGAGAGAACTCACTTCTACAATATATGACACGGAAAAAGAACCGAAGAAGCATAAGATCAAGGGCGGAGTTCCACAAGGGTCAGTTTTGGGTCCAATTCTATGAAACATAATGTATGATGGCATATTAAAAATACGGAGTCCGAGTGGAGTAGAAATCGTCGGTTATGCTGACGACATTGCAGTTGTAGTAGTCGCCAGAACACTGGATGAAGTGACCCAAACTTCTGTGAAACAATCATGAACGTGAAGCTTTAGCTATAGACAGTTTTAGAGTTAGCGGACCACAAAATCGAAACCGTTCTCATAAGCAGCAGTTAAAAAGTGGAACACCTAACATGACCATATAGCTTAAGCGAGTCCGGGGTGTTTCGTATCGAGGCGTATATCATGTCAGAAGGCTTCAGGTCACGATGAACCACACCGTGTTCATCAAGGAAGGTCACAGTTGAGACGATTGTCCGGAGCACCGCGCTCGATTTGATTTCACACATTGTCTGCATGATAAGAATGCAATCGAGCAACTCATCACCCTTGAGTAGCTCCATAATAAGGTAAGCTGATGTAGTATCTTTATAGACGCTGAATAGTGTCACTATATTGGGGTGGATGCCGTAACGTAGCATGATCTCGACCTCCTCACAGCATTCGTTTGCCGTCTTGTCGATAATTTTTACGGCGAAATCCTTCTTAGTTGTCTTGTGTTAGCAGAGACGCTACATGGAGAATGTTCCACGGCCTGCTAAAAGGTTGTACTCCCTATTGAAGTTGCCTGCGGTGACAACGCCGGGAATGAACGACAACCACACCTCCTTTCGCACTAACCCGTTCCAGTCTATTGTTACCATGGAGGGATGCGCCTTGATATCCCCCATGCCGTTCTTTGTTGCATGCCGGTTGAGCCCCCAGGATAGTGGAATTTAATAAAAGACCGGCGATACATTACTTTTAATATTTAATTCAATGTTTAATAGTTGTAGTTAGTATTTAAACATAAGAAACATAAGAATCATGAGAAATATTAAACCTTAACATTCACACAGTTTTCGCTTTCTTCTCTTCAGCTTTTTGACTGCATGACGTAGTGCGTCGTAGAGTTGGGGAAGCTTACTATCCCGAGTCTCTAGTTTCTACCCTTAGACAAGGTGGAGCAGAGCGATGATTTGGGGCTATATGGTGTCCGGCGGTATAACCACTTCTTTTATCGGTCGGGGACGGATGAATTCCGAAATCAAGCCATTTTTTCAACATTAAGGTTTCTTGCCGGACCGCCAGCAAATACAAGGCTTGGTTCCAGCAAAACTGGGCTAAGGTCTTAGAGAGGCCCACTCAGACCCCAAATTTCAATCCAATTGATGTTGTTTATGAGTTCATCTAACAAAAAAAATTCAACTATTCAGCTGCAAAAGCTTAAAGGAGTTTAAATAATTAATAATTATAATAAGTTTAACAAATTTTAATTTGTACAGTATCATAATTCCAACTACATGTAAACACATTTTACTTTATCGAATTCTAGAAGTTATAAAAACCGTTTGAAGAAATATCAAATATTAATTTACATGTTAACTGGCACTATATTATAACAATTATACAAAATCATAATACAAAATAGAATCATCGTATTTTTTTAACAATTTTCAAGTAAACAAGAAAAATCAGGGGTGTCTTATAATTTTGTCCATGCCTGTATGTCGAAATGTGTTTTTCTGCATGCTTTACTGGCACGTTTGCCTTTCCAACGAAAGTAACAAAACAAACAGTCGACGTAGAACTACTAGTCAGTACGTATATTTCAAATATGTTTAACAAAACTATTCAAACAATTGCTAAAAGAAAAAAAAATTCATTTTAATAAGTGCACTTGAACATCATTACTCTGATTTAACAGAATCAATTTCTTCTCTTCTCTGCTAGCTCGGATTGTTGCTATCTCTAGAATCCTTTTGCCTGTCGATGCGTGAGTATTAAATGGAACTTCCTTCTCTGTGTAAAAATCATATGCCCTCACATCGCCATCCGACAGAGCAAACAACGTCCAACCATCGCTCGAGATCTCCAAGCTCTGAATCAAATGTTTGCGCAGAACCGAACCATTTAACAACACTTGCTCATCGAATATTTGAAGTTCATACGGTTTTTTGCCGCCGTCTAGAGTTGCCGCTATCAAGGTGGCCGTGTCCGGCCGGACATCATGCGCAACGAAATGGCTTCCCGACAACCTTCTCTCATTACGAATGATATTTTGTATGGCACACGACTTTCCGATCTCAAAGTCAAAAGCATTCGAAACGGACTGAGCTGTCCCTGGTCGACGATGATGATCTGCATTGTTCACCTTGCGCTGTTTATTGGTTCGCTCTTGATTACAGTTTAGAATCATGACCGAACCATTTGATAGACCCACGGTGAGGTAGTCCTCATTTTGCAGAAGTTTAATTGCTGTCGGAAACAGGAATCCACTATCGACTATGTTTATCCTTCGAAAGCGTTCCCTTTTCAGGGTTTTTGAACAGGAAATTATAAAATTTCTGTTTGTTCCTACAAATATGAGTTCTGTTCCGCAGTCAAGATTTATAAACCGAAGTCCTTGTAGTCCGAGCCTCATATCGTTCTTGGTTTCGGCAAGTTCTTTGAGAATTTCGTCTTCGAAAATTTGCATTTGGAAATTTGATTTGGTTTGTTCAAAAGCGCTTTTGAGTCGGACACTTCCCAATTCTATGTACTCGCGCAGATCACAAATGGCACTTTGGATGAGTTTCACACGGGCCCACGGTGAGCTGTACTCGAACTTGGAACCAGATCCCTGAGAAATTTCAAAGTTTCTTGCACCTGTCTCGACTAAGGTCCATATCGTCAAAATTCCCGTTTCGTTAAGTGAGGCGAACTAAAAGAAAGAAAAGATAACATCAATGATAAGGTTAGAAAAAGAAGATTAGGAAATAGGAGTTCAAGATGCTCTGGCTGTACAGAATTGGAAAAACTAGGATGCGACTATTTCATTGGGGTGGACAAATCGCGCGCATAATCATCGGCGCAGTTTGGACAGGGTGACTATGTTGATCCATGGATCAACCACGGCGGCCATTCGACGTTGGCCTTCTACTGAGGCAAAGGACAGAGGCCAACTATGAACACAATAGTAAAGATATACATATGTATTAGCTATAATCGAGATTCGCTAGATTCCTCGTTACAGGCGTCTTACAGGAGACAAATATTCACTGACTGGTAAGGCTTAAGAGTAGGGATAGCAGGAACACTTAAAGAGACATATATGTATCTTGTAATTGCAAATTTTAGTGGTACGAACACTTCTACCAGCAACATGCTAATACCGACAGACTCGCAATTAAGAGCAGCATGGACAGTTAGACCAGAAAATGTCCATAGAAAGACAAATGTGGTTTTTCGATAGAATACAGTTTCTGTTGGTCTAAAAATACTCCACAACGTCATCAAGCCAACAATGCACCGTGTTAGTCAGCGCTCTGAAACATCCATCGACAGGAGGGTACAGCTCGTAGGCGACTGCAAGGACTTCTATTAAAGTCGACAATCACCCTTATTACGACTGGCGTTAGTTTCTAGTCGTTTTTTGAGTCGTGGCGGTTAAGCGGCGTTTCGATTTCGGCATTACGGGAGCAAAATGCCTTGAGTGTCGTTTTACTTATGTTCCACATATGTACGTGTGTCTTGGCAACACCTATTCTATGTATTGTAAACATACATTATGTAATCAGAAAGTCAGACCACTATGTATTTTAACTACAAATAAATGTCATGCAGACCCGCAAGAGCAAGGCGTTCCATAAACCTATGTTTATGTAAAATGGTAGTTATGTGCATTCAAGAGGACACAAACGTCCTCAAACCAACCTCTGTCTACCAACTCCTACTCTCACCACCATGAGGTGAACGCTGGGTGCCTAGTACCTCAACTGAAGATAGGGTGCAAACCCCTGCGGAAGGTTGTTGGTGGTAGCCGACGAGAGAGAGGGGGGGGGGAGGGTGTTCACACTAAGGCACTCTCCCTTGCATCTGGACGGCAGCGGAAGAACTCCCTTGATGGAATCAACGGTGGCGTCTACAGTTCCAGTTAGGCTGAACTACTTAGTGAACACCTCATATGGGCTACTCCGGCATAATCGGATTATAGGCCAATGAGGACCGGATTACCCGGCCCCTTAAGTCCAAGGGGTTTAACAAAGAGCCTGGCCCTCCAGGTTGGGGGTTGTGCGTGGGGTTAACGGTTCCACCATTTAAAACAATTATTGTTACAAAGCATCCAACAGCCTCGGATAAGGAAGGATTTACTGTTGACGACCCGGCTAAACGAAAAAAGGACAACGACTTTCGGATCTGCACGTGGAATGTTCGGACCCTTAACAGACCGCGTGCAGCCGAACAATTAGCGGAGGCCCTAGACTGCTATAAAGCAGATATTACCGCCATCCAGGAAATGCGATGGGATGGGCCGGGCAAAAGGAGAATGAAAAACTGTGACATTTACTACCCACGGTGACTGCTACAGAGAGCAAAAGCAGCGTCTATTCGGATGCGGATTTGTTATAGGCGGCAGACTTAGGCAAGAAGTCTTGAGCTTTCGACATGTAAGTGAACGCCTAATAACAATTCGCATCAAGGCTAAATTCAAAAACATAAGCCTAATATGCGCTCACGCCCCGACAGAAGAAAGTGACGATGCTACCAAGGAGGGTTTTTTACGAGCTCTTCGACAAAACATGCGAGCAATGCCCCAAGTACGACGTAAAAATCGTGTTAGGCGATTTTAACGCAAAGATAGGGAAGGAAGACCTCTTTGGTAACACGATCGGGAAACATAGCCTACATGACGTCACGTCTGGAAACGGACTTAGGCTAATTGATTTTGCTTCGGGACGTAATGTCACTATAGCTAGTACACGATTTCCACACCTCAATATCCACAAGGGCACATGGCGGTCTCCTGATCAACGCACCGTCAACCAAATTGATCATGTTGCAGTCGACAAAAGGCACGCCTCCAGTATTCTGGATGTCCGAGCTTTCCGAGCAGCCAACATTGACTCGGACCACTACCTTGTTGTAGCCAAGGTACGAATGCGGATATCTCAAAGGCCACAACAACGGAGAACTACTGTGAGAAGGTATGATGTCGAAAAGCTACATTCGCAACAGACCGCCAGAGCCTTTGCCGATCGTGTATCCCGTAATCTCTCAAGAAGTCCAATGCCGCCAGCACCAAATGCCGAAAACTAGTGGAAACGCTGCCAACAAGCCATCAAGGAAGCCGCAACTGATGTGCTGGGTTTCAAAAGGCCACCACCAAGAAAACCCTGGTTTGACGAAGAATGCCGGCAAGTGCACGCAGCAAAACAAGATGCATACAAAGCGGCGCTGCAAAAGAAGACGAGGGCTGCTCGCGAGCTCTACGAGCAGAAGAGACGGGAAGAACACCAGCTTCTCCGCAAGAAAAAGAAAGAGCACGAGAAATACATGATCAAGAGCATAGAGAGGTATTACTCCAGGAATGATGTTCGGAAGTTTTTGTCAAATGGTAAAAAGAACATGTCACGGCAACAAGGCCCGAACTGAAACCTGTAGAGATGAACAAGGAAATATTGTAGTAGAGTCACAGTCGGTGCTGAGAATTTGGAAAAACTATTTCTGCAGACAGATAACGGCGACGACGATTCAAATCCCGCTGTCAGGCAGAATGAACCATTCAACCTGGACGATGACAGCCAAAACTTTCGTCCACCTGACCAAAATCAAGTAAGGAAAGCAGTTTCCAAACTGAAATCCAATAAGGCAGCTGGCCCTGACGGCTTACCGGCCGAACTCTTTAAAGCAGCTGGAAATGAATTTGTAGAGAGCATACACCAACTCATTTCCACAATTTGGTCAGACGAATGTATGACTGAGGAATGGAATCTCAGCACCGTTTGCTCGATCCACAAGAAAGGAGACCCCCTCAACTGCGCCAATTACCGAGGAATTAGTCTCTTAAATGTCGCATATAAGATCTTATCTGCCATATTGTGTGAACGCCTAAAACCCTTCGTCAACAACGTGATCGGTTCCTATCAGTGCGGTTTTAGGCCAAATTTTCACACTTCGGCAGATCCTGGAGAAACCCCAAGAAGTCCAAATCGATACCCACCACCTCTTCATCGATTTCAAGGCCGCCTATGACAGCATTTATAGAGACGAGCTATACAGAGCCATGTCTAGTTTTGGCATCCCTGCCAAACTCGTCCGTCTGTGCAGGATGACAATGGAGAATGCACGCTGCTCCATCATGGTCGGTCACCGAGACCTTTGATGTCAAAAAAGGATTTAGGCAAGGTGACGCGCTGTCATGCGACTTCTTTAACATCATACTTGAAAGAGTTGTGCAAAACTCACGCGCCGATGATATTGACATTATCGGAAGAACTTAGCGTGATGTCACTGGCGCCTTTGCGAGTATTGAGACGGAAGCGGCGAAAATGGGCTTAGCGGTCAATGAGGGCAAAACAAAATATATGCTGTCATCAAGAAGGGACACCCAACATCGACGTCTCGGACAGAACGTCACGGTAAACAGCTATAACTTCGAGGTAGTAAGGGACTTCGTTTACCTCGGCTCCGCTATCACATCCGATAACAACACCAGCGCAGAAATCATGCGAAGAATAACTCTTGCCAATCGCTGTTTCTTTGGGCTAAGGAGGCAATTGAGTAGTAAGGCCCTATCCCGAAAAACTAAGGAAACTCTTTATAAGACCTTAATCATATCTCTATCTCTATCGAAAGCGGATGAAGATATCCTTGGTTGCTTTGAGAGAAACATTCTTCGTAAGATATTTGGTCCCGTTTGCGTTGACGGGTTCTGGAGGAGAAGATTCAACGATGAACTTTACGAGTTGTACAAAGACATAGCCCTAGTCAAGAAGATACGTATCCATCGGCTCAGATGGCTGGGGCATGAAGAGCGAATGGAATGGAATATCTATTCGAATATCTATTCGGTCCCGTTTGCGTTGACGGGTTCTGGAGGAGAAGATTCAACGATGAACTTTACGAGTTGTACAAAGACATCGCCCTAGTCAAGAAGATACGTATCCATCGGCTCAGATGGCTGGGGCATGAAGAGCGAATGGACACAAATGCTCCGGCTCGCAGAGTCTTCGAGTCTAACCCGGAGGGTCAACGCAGTAGAGGAAGACCTCGCCTAAGGTGGCGCGCACAAGTGGAAGAGGACCTCAACCAACTTGGAGTGCGCAACTGGAGGCAGTTAGCTAAGGACCGGGCTAACTGGAGAGGCTTGTTGGTTGAGGCCCAGGTTCACCCCGAACTGTAGCGCCACCTAAGTAAGTAAGTAAGACCCGCAAGAGGTATTCTCTTGTGAGTCGGCCAACGAGAACAACACAGTACGTTTTATAGAAAAAAGTGACAAACTACAGACTTATATTTTTACTTCCCACGTACATAAGTATATCGGAACAAAATGTTTCGAGATTTTAACAGAGCTTCAGATTACGATACACTATACTCTGACCGCATTTAAACGGGTTTTCCAGAATAACAACAAAATGAAATAAACCAAAAATTAAGCGGCAACACCCTCACATACTCAAATTTATTTGTTCTCAAAAGCATAAAATGTCAAAGCTCTTTGACAAAATTCACAGAAAAAACTGCAACGATTTGCATTGACTGCATAATGGTAACACAAACAAAATCTGTGTAAGTCAGTGGTTTGGTTTATATTTCAGTGGAAATTTCTCCCATTGAGTGCCCGGAAAACATCTACCGGCACCAGTGTTTAAAAAAAAGTTCCCCCATAAGGTCTGTACTGACAATTTTTGTGGGACAGAGTATAGGAGTCATTTGCACCCATTTTCGAAATGGTGTATGTGTGGTCAATTTGTTTTCCTTCGATATCTGGAGAACAAATCAAAGTAAGATCGCGGTTTTTTTGTCAACATGAAAATTACAGCAGATTAGATTTTGAGCATAATCGATCCAGCGAATGCTGAGGAAATTAAAGAAATGTTTTCTTTGTCATTAAATTAATTATCCAATTATTTCATGCAAAATAAATAAATAAATAATTATAATTCAACTCGAGCGTTGTGTTTTTTTTTTATGTCGCAAAATTTTATATTCTTAATATAACGCAATACGAGGTGGGAAGTATACATAGTACTGGCTCTCCAGTCGAAATATGAAGTTGCCTGCTTACATATTTTATTGTTATTCTTATACTTGAGTACAATAAGTAAAGTATGTCAATTGTCAATTTTAGTGAAAAATATTCTGGTGAAAAAAAAGATTGGTTTGAGGTTTCTGCTATGCCTGACAAAGAGATTCCACCTCCTTGCTTTGTTGAAGAGATGCCTATTAAGCAAATATTTAAGCCAGCTACAGCCAACCTGGACCTCTTACAAACACCAGCTCAGTCACTCAATCGCTCGCATCGACAGAAAGGGTAAACTCGAAATCTTTGCTGATTATACCAGACATTCTGTCATAACTACATTCGAGGATAACTGTTCCCTTAAACTGAAGAAGTTTAAAAGGTAAACTTCCTGGTGGAACAACGACCTCAACCCTATCAGGTCGACAATAAGGAAACTTTTCAATCGAGCCAATCATAACGGTGATTGGCAGACCTACTCCCAAGCGCTCACCAGATACAACTAAGAAATAAAAAAGGCTAAAAGAAAATCATTCAGGTGGTTTTGCGACGATATTTCCGACATAAACTCTGGTTGCCACCTGCACAAAGTTCTTGCCTCTGGGCGATCCACCTCTTTGGGTTCACTCACAAAAGAAGATGGAAGTCAAAGCCAAAGTAAGAACGAGGCTTTCGAACTCTTCAAAAGAAGATGGAAGTCAAAGCCAAACTAAGAACGAGGCTTTCGAACTCTTACTTAGAACTCACTTCCCAGGATCCATCCCAATGAATCCCCTCTCAACCAGACCATCAACCCAGGCAGACCTCTCATCCCTATCTGCCGACAAGGGAAGACTGGAAAACCGCGAGAGAAATCTGCAATGTTGGGGCCACCAAATGGGCTATTTCCCAGCATTACTGCAACAAGGAGCAGAGATAATTGCTCGCACACAATTCAAGCTGTTCAGCTGTAGTTTACCCCTTGGACACCTATCGGCTGCGATGCCAAAAGAAACTAGAGACCTTGGTACCCGCATACCCGGTTAATTAGCTGCGAAAAATATTCGGTTTACCTAGCTTGAACCCACGCCGCTGCTCAGCAGGCCAACGCACTAACCACTGACCCACGGCGACCAAGGGTATTACCCGGGTACTAAAACATCAAGGCACATAGGTACATAGGTGGTGTTTCAACAGAACCCAATTAGCATTAAGATGTTCCTTTTTTTTACCACGACTCGCGTGACCTGGCTGCTGGTGTGTCTTGTGGACGATTAGTGAGATTGTCGGTAGTGCCTTGCCTTCAATATTTGTTATGGGACATTCCGTGCAATAGAGGAAAATGGCAAAAAAATTAAATTTCCGTGTATTATCTCCGGTTTAATAATAACCTAAAGCTAAACGTCTATAGGAAGATATTTAAAAAAATACTGAATTATGATTTGTTGGCTATGGAAACTATTACTTCACAGAGTTACTATATATGTAGTACAATTTTGATTAGATTGGCAACGTTGTTATCGGCCATTTCATTTGCCGTACAAAGCTGTCTCAATTATTATAAAGAAAGTGTTTATTATACTATTTTTCAAAATGAAACAAAATGAAAAAGTAAGTAAGTTTTCGTGTATTTATACTTTGAACAGATGCATGTCAAATGTTCCACCAGTCACCCAGAAAACACTAAAATTATTGTCCTAACTTCAAAAATAGCTGTATAGAATCGAAATTTTCTAGAAGTAACCATAATAAGGTGGTACACTATTTAAACGTGTTTTAAATGTGTCACATTACTGGTAAGACATTAACTCACAATTGATATAAAATAGGATTTTGCTTTAATACCACTAACTAAAGCTTTGTTTACTGTTTTTACTTAAAATGAAATGTTTTGAGCTTCTTTTTTCCTAACTTGTAACACAAAACAAAACCGATTCTGGTATTGCAAATTCTTCTTAATCAAACATTAAAGGTATCCCATCCCATCATGTGAAAAAGATTTCAAAAATGGAACTTTTCGGTATAAACTAATAAAATTTAATATTTAAATATTTAATATGAACTAAAAAAATAGAACATGAATTGAAAAAAATTTTATTTTTACTAATTTTGTTACTTGTAGCACCAGTCACAAAGACCTGCCCCACCAGTCACAATTTAAAACTTTTTTAAATTATTTCTACAGCGGTTAGCCGACTTCTTTTTAATTGAAACAGAAGTGTCCAGTATATGCTATACAATACAGAAAAAGCTCTTAAAAATATTACATAGCATGGCTAAATTTTACCTTTAAATGCACAAATGTATAAGAGTGCCATTTTTCAGTGTCCCACCAGTCACATTCATTTAAATAATATTTGAACATAGAATATATTAACTGTTTGGCTTTTCTTGCAAGACATGTAGTAAAATAGTTCTTTATCTATATTTTAAAAATAATTGCACTATTATTTAAATTCAGACAGCATATTTACAACTCAAAGTTGATCAAAATCTGGAGTCAAATGTCCAACCAGTCATAATGGAATGCCCCTTATGTATACTCACCGCTAAAGGTGTACTTAAAAAACTTTTATATTAAACTAGAATATTTGTAGCCCTTGGGCACCCGTTACCGTTACGTATATTTCCGGGTACCCGTGAACTTGTATGTTACCTGCACTGCCCGGGTATAGTTGTTGTGATGAATATTACCCGGGAAAAATCAAAAGCACTAAAAGAAACCGTCAAATATCTATCAAGGGCTGGTGCACCTCCGGACTCAAGTCCCAAATCATTCCGTCCCATCAGTCTTATGTGATTTATTTTGAAATGCATGGAAAAGATAATTGACATATATGTACACACATCCATAAGAGGCGAATAACTCTGCACCATGCCCCTCTGTAACACACAACACACAACACACATACCAACCGGGTAAATTTACTGAGTCAGCACTCAATGACTTAGTGACTAGTATCAGCAGAAGGGAGATAAGATTTGTCGACTTTCAATTTGACTTCATATGAATCCACTAAACGTGCACTCAGCAATATGAACCTCTCATCAACCATAAAGAAGTGGATTATGTCAATACTGAAAGGTAGAGCGATTCGCAACAACATTGATGATGTTGAAATATCGGCGCTCACAACTCGGGGATGGCCTCAAAGTGGAGTCTTATCGCCACTGTTCTGGTCGCTCGTCATTGACAGCCTACTTCAGTCCCAAGGGATCGATCTACGGCGAAACCATTCAGTTCTCGCAAGCAGTACCTTGGAGTAATCCTGGACAGTAAATTGTCTTGGAACCCCCACGTCGACCAAATCGTGGTAAAAGCCACACGAGCACTGGGGATCAAGTCTTAAAATCATGCTCCAAATCTACACCTTGGTCGTCAGACCTAGCCTGACTTATGCAGGAATAGTCTGGTGGACAAAGACAAATGAGGCCACCACAGCCAAGAAACTGGAACGAGTTCAACGCCTAGCTGAAATCTACATAACGGGTTGCCCGCGTTCCATCCCAACGCCTCGCTTAACGCTATTGTCGGTCTACAACCAGTTCGAGTCCATATAGAAATGCAGACAAAATTCAGTCTGCACAGGCTCTTCCACCTAAATAACATCAGCTCTAACCCTACGATGCATAGTGGCTCATATATGGAGCACTACGTTTGTTCAACGATTATTTTTGAAATATCAATTCGAATGAAAAACCGATTTCTGTTTTCAATTCTTTGAAGTATTTTCTTGCATGTGGTGCACTTTCCGCATTCTGCATGCACGAATTCCTTTTCATTTGTAGAAAGTTTGGTGCGCAACGCATGTGGTGTGTATCCAAATAGTTTTATTTATTTAATTTTTCATTGTTTTTTGTTTTTCATAATTATTTATTTACCTTTGGGAATTGTTTTTTTTTTGTTATGAAAATAATAAAGAAACATCCAAAATTTGATACGATGTTGTGATGCAGACGTAATTCGTCCCCTTTCTGCATTAACCTCGTGTGTATGTACATTTTTTATGAAATTTGGCTTTTTTAAATAACTAAACCGGGAAACTCTAACAAAATATTAGAGAAACGAACTAATGTCCAAATAATAAAAATAACATAATGTTAATTGTTTTATTTGGACATTAATTCATTTCTCTAATATTTTGTTAGGTGTTAGAGTGTAGTTATTTAAAAAAGCCGAATTTTAAGAAAAATGTACATACGAGGTTAACGCAGAAAGGGGACGGAATGTTTGTGCGCGTTTTTTTGCATTTTTTAAGGTTTAATCATAAAACAATAAATTTGCCGGAGCAAACTTTGTTTTCTCAGTGATTTCCCTCCTGAAAATATATGATTCATTCAAAAATAAAAAATTATGCATTGTACGGCTAAACATTCTTCCGACGGTCACCTTGAATGCACATATCTACACTTTAAACACTGTATGTAGGTCTAGGTAGGTAGATAGGTAAGGTGGCTGTACATGCCAGGCACAGACATACGTAAGCGCAGGAAGGCCCGTTGTGATGCCACTGGGATCTATACCCTAGGTGTCACTCCAACTAATGAAACCATTTGAAGCTCTTATTAAAGCTGAGGATACTTTTGACTTCAGTATGGGATAATTTGCCAAAATTGTCGAGGTGCTAGGCTCCTAGATAGAGCTTCCTTCTTTGGAATAGGGCAGGACAAGTGCCGAGAAAATGGAGGATCGTCTGCTCCTCCTCCTCGTCCTTGCAGCTCCTGCAGGAGTCATTTGCGAAGAGGCCCATCCTTCTGGCATGAAGGCCAATGGGACAGTGAGTGAGAACATCGATAACGGTGCTAATGAGCCACCTTTTATGCAGGATGAGACTTTTAGATCGCGTGAGGCTTAGCATAGGCCATATCATGTAGAGAGTGGAATGCCCAGATTCCTCCGTTCTGGTAGTTCATCGGCCTTACAATTCCCTGGAATGTCCCTATGACCAACATAGGTGAAAGTTAAAATGTTCTGCTTCTCAGTGAGAGACGAGCGACAATCTGAGGTAGATTTTGATGTATATGTTACTGATTCCAAAGATTTTATAGCAGCCTGGCTGTCGGTGTAAATTGTAATGTCCTTCCAGGATACCACATTATGCCTAAGCCAAGATAAGGCTTCGTTGATCGCCATAATTTCTGCCTGAAAAACGCTACAATAGTCAGGGACACTGAAAGAGATGGTCAAGTTGAGCACTTCGGAGAAAACACCGCCTCCCACTCCGTTTTCGGTTTAAGAACCGTCGGTATAGAAGTGAACGGAGCGTTTATCTATGGCATAATCATTCTCCCACTACACTCTGGAGGGGATTGACGTCCGGAAGTTGAGGTTGAAGTTCAATTTAGACGGTGTTTTCCGGGATAAATGTAAACGGATCAAAGATCGAGAAGTGGCCAATATGGTTGTTTGACCATTGAGAGGAGGGCTTCAGTCTGAGGGCTGTTTGCCAAAAATATCCAAGGGAAGCAGAAGTAGGAGCACGTCGAGTGCCGCGGATGGGGTGGTTCTTAGTGCTAAAGAAGTTTCACTTTTGCCGCGCGTAGAATTCCGATCACTTAACATTTTTAGCGTTTGTATTAACGCATTTGCATCAGCAGATTATGTCCACATATGTATGTATGAATGTACATAGAATCCAATCGTCCACGGAAAAACGGCAAAAACCCGCCTTGAAATAAAACTGTGCCGATGGAATATTTTCTTTACGTACGACGACCGAAAGAAATAAACACTATCAACACGTACATACAAATATGAAAGCCGTTTGAGTACCGACAGTGACACTGGCTTCACTGATCGTGTTCGCGATTGCATGCAAATAATGGTGTGATAGATAAATTTTCTTTCGGAAAACGTACAAAGATGATACTGTACTTATGTACATACATATCTACACATACGTTATCAATGACTTTGTTAATAAAAGCTCTAAACAGATACGTAAATTTGATTTCAATCTGTTTATTGAAAGTCAAGAAAATGGAGATAACTCACTTACTTACTTACTTAAGGCGGCGCTACAGTCCGGGGTGGACCTGAGCCTCAACCAACAAGCCTCTCCAGCCATCTCGATCTTTAGCCAGCTGCCTCCAGTTTCGCACGCCAAGTTGGTTTAGGTCCCCTTCCACTTGCGTGCGCCACTTGAGTCGCGGTCTCCCTCTACTGCGCCGTCCCTCTGGTGTGGATTCAAAGATTTTCCGGACCGGAGCATTGGCGTCCATACAGTCTACATGACACAGTCACCTCAGTCGTTGCACCTTCACTCTTCTGACTAGGTCGATGCCGCCGTACGGCTCATACTCTTCGACGTTGTATCTCCTCGTCCATTCACCGTCTATGCAGACGGGACCGAAAATCCCCCAAAGAATTTTTGTTTTGAAACAGCCACGAGCGACCTCATTCACTTTTGACAAAGTCCATACCTCTCCGCCGTAGAGCAGGACTGAGACGATTAAGGTCCCATATAGGGCCACCTTAGTTGTTCGAGAGAGCGCTTTGCTACTCAATTGCCTTCTTAACCCAAAGAAACAGCGATTGGCAAGAGTTATTCTTCGTTTGATCTCCGCCCTCGTATCGTTGTCTGAATTTATAGCGGAGCTTAGGTGGAGAAAGTCCCTAACGACCTCGAAGTTATATCCGTCTACTGTGACGTTCTGTCCGAGGCGTCGGTGTTGGGTGTCCTTTCTTGTTGACAGCGTATACTTCGTCTTGCCCTCATTGACCACTAAACCCATCTGCGCCGCCTCTGTCTCAATACTCACAAGCGCACCAGTGAAATCACGCTGCGTTCTTCCGATTATGTCAATGTCGTCTTCGAATCCGAGTAATTGGACGGACTTTTGAAAGATTGTGCCTCTGGTGTTGGCGCGTGAGTTTTGCACAACTTTTTCAAGAACGATGTTGAAGAAGACGCATGACAGCGCGTCGCCTTGTCTAAATCCTTTTCTGACATCAAAGGTCTCGGTGAAGACATCGTTGCAACTTCTGAAGACATCGTTGCAATCCGATTATATTGTAACATCGCGCAATAACAATACGTGGAAAGTCAGTGTCAAAGACGCTGACAGCTATCGCTTGTTATCTCAAAAATTAAATGCCGAGAAAATCCAATGGTATACCTACGAGAACAAGTCGGAAAGGCCGATACGTGTCGTGGCTAGAGGACTTCATGCTTCGTGCTCAAAAGAAGATGTAGTCAGTGATTTAAGAAATAGACACTTTAAAATTGCTGATGCTGTCAATATCGTTAAACGGGAGAAGCAATTATCGAAAGGGGAGGAAACTACGGTTAAGCGCGGCCTACCGCTTTTTATGTTAACCTTCGATAAAACCGAAAAACTAGAAAAAATCTATGAAATAAAGACAATTCTCAACATCGTAGTTAAGATTGAACCTTTGCGTAAGAATACAAGAATAATCCCGCAGTGCAAACGCTGCCAAGGATTCAATCACACGCAGACGTATTGTTAGAAAGAGCCGCGATGTGTATAATGGGCCGGAAGTCACCTCTCCAAAGACTGTGGAGTAAGTAAACAAACCTCTGCAACGTGTAGTAATTGCAAAGGAAAACACCCGGCTAACTATCGAGGCTGCGAAGTAGCCAAAGAGCTACAAAAAAGGCGTGATCAGTTGTTAAAGCCCCAACATGAGCACTTGAAACCAAAAAATACGGTAAAGCTTAAGAGCGGTAAAGACAAAGTAGCAATAGCAATAGACACGCCATCGATCTCTGGTCACAAGAGCACTCAGAAAGAAGTGACAAAAGAAAAGCCATTGGACTCTGGACGTCGGAAAACAAACCAGCAAACATACGCTCAAGCCGCGGCGTCAGAAAATGGAAGAATCGAAAGTCCAGTGGATCCTGTATCTCAAGTTTTTTCTGTTATTCTTACAAAACTTGAGGAATAATGTAAAATAAATAAGCTTATTTTCGAGAGGTTAGGCAAGATCGAAAATAATTGCCGAAAAACGCGCACCCGAACAAGAATATGAACATGAAACGAATGCTCAAAATACTAACATGGAATGCAAACGGACTTCTACAAAAACTTGACGAGTTAGAAATGTCCATACAAAAAGAAGATATTGACATATGCTGGATCTCAGAAACCCATCTAAAGAAGACATCGCATGCAAATATAAGAGGCTACAGTGACTATCACGCTTGTCACCCATCGGAAAAGGCAAGAGGTGGATCATATTTGTACATAAAAGACTCCATCGAGCATTCGGAAAACCTTAAAATAGAGCTTGAAACTATGCAAGTTAGCACGGTACGGGTAAAAAGTAGACAACGTTTCTATAACATCTCATCTACTGTCCACCGCGATGTGCGCTTGAAAAAAGTGATTTCACAGATATATTCAACTCGCTTAGACCTGGTGGCGATTTTAATGCGAAGCACACATTCTGGGGTTCAAGATGCATCTCAAAAAAAGGTAGAGCGCTCTTTGAAGCGGGTATGGAGCACAGTTGTGACTTCCATTCGACGGGAAAACCGACATACTGGCCGGCTGATACCACGAAAATACCCGATCTAATCGATTTCTTCATTATAAAAGGAATATCCCCCGTTCACTTAAAAGTTGACGAAAGCTTTGACCTTTCCTCTGACCATTCTCCAGTCATTCTGACGATAAGCAAAACTTTAAATAAAAAACAAGAACTAGCGAGACTAACTGGTAGAAATACTAATTGGGAAGGCTTCAGGAAAGAAATCGAAGAGAACACTGACTTAAGAATACCACTTAAGACGCCCTATGAACTCGAAATCGAAGTCGATCGCTTCGTTGAAGTCGTGCAGTTTGCCGGGTGGAATAATACTTCTCACGAAAAAAAGAAGCACACAAATTGCGGCTTAAAATAACCACCGGAAATAAAAGAAATGGTAAGGGAAAAAAGGAAAGCGCGTAAGAAATGGCAACAAAGTCGTGCTCCACAGCATAAAGCTCACCTAAATCGCCTGAGTAATCTATTGAAACAGACTATAAGCAATTTTAAGAACCGTGCAATAGGGACCTTCCTCGAAAACTTAACCGCTGAAAAAGAAACCAATTATTCGCTTTGGAAAGCTATAAAAGGTACCAAAAGACCAAAAATCCCTACGCCGCCAATCAAGAATAGCAATGACGAATGGGCGAAGGGAGACAAAGAAAAAGCGGATATTTTCGCCGTCCATCTGGAAGAAACATTTAAGCCATTCGATGGCCGAGCTCTTATTCGAAATACTGAACGCGAGATAACACCTGACACTTACACAATAACAAGTGCAACGCTAGCAGAACTCACGCAAGAAATAAAAAAACTAAAACCCAAAAAAGCTCCTGGTTACGACCTTATAACGGGGGAAGTCTTAAAAATGCTGCCTAGAGAAGCCCTTATCAAGCTTCTCTATATTATAAATGCTGCGCTTAGATTAGAATATGTTCCGAGCCAATGGAATATTGCGGAAGTCATAATGATACTAAAACCAGGAAAACCGCCGAGTGACAAGAAATCTTATAGACCCATTTCGCTGCTCCCAATTATTTCTAAAATCTTCGAAAGAATATTGCTCAAGCGCCTACAGCCGATCATCGAGGAAAAGAATCTTATCCCTGATCACCAGTTTGGGTTCAGAACCAAACACTCAACTATTGATCAGGTGCATAGAATCACTGACGTAATAGAAAAAGCTCTTGAAGAAAAAAAGATCTGCTCAAGCGTATTTCTTGATGTCTCGCAAGCCTTTGATAAGGTGTGGCATGAAGGCTTGAAGTTTAAATTACATCAGGTTCTGCCTGCACGCCTATATAATATATTGACAACATATCTCGGGAATAGAATCTTCCGTGTCAGACACGGAAACGAATATTCGCAGTTTAAAGAAATTACAGCCGGCGTACCCCAAGGAAGTGTCCTTGGCCCGCTTCTGTATCTTCTGTATACCCGCGATATACCGCAAGAAGAAGACACCGTTCTAGCTACGTTTGCCGATGACACTGCTATTTTAGCAATTGGCAAAACGTTCGAAGAAACGACAGATAAACTACAAAACGCTGTGAATAGTGTAAACGAATGGACAAAGGCTTGGCGGATCGCCCTCAACGAAACCAAATCTGTCCATGTAAACTTCACTTACAAGAAAACAAACAGTTTACCGATCCTTATAAACTCGGTTTGTATTCCCTTCGCAAACGAGGCTAAATACCTCGGAATGACACTCGACGCTAAATTAAAATGGAAGTCGCATGTGAAAAAGAAACGTTAAGAACTCGATAACAAGTTCAGAGAAATGTATTGGTTACTTGGGAAACATTCCAAGCTGTATACTGAGAACAAGCTGCTGATATATAAGCAAGTGCTTAAGCCGGTGTGGACATATGGTATACAACTCTGGGGTTGTACCAAAAAAACAAACGCCAATATTTTACAAACTTTTGAAAATAAAGTGCTAAGAGAAATTGTCAATGCACCGTGGTACGTAAGAAATGATGATATACACAGGGATCTGGGAATTCCTACAGTCGAAAATGAAATTAAAAACTTCGCGCGAAAGCACAAAAATCGAATAAGCGAACACGTAAATAATACAGTCCTACAACTTCTGGACGAAAGAAATGTATTGCGCCGTCTACAAAGGACCAAACCTTTTGACTTAGCACGATAAAAATTAACCGCGCCTAAATAGCGGAACATGCAGGAACTTTCATTGGAGAGGCACCTGCCAAACGTCTCTATTTCGTGATAAAAAAAATTGCTTGATAAGTCCTTACTTAGTTGCAGTAACTAACAAGTTTATATCGAAGGGAGGTGTTTTTTAGTGAGTAAGAATCTCACACTACTATGAGCACGCGTCTGCGGTCCTCATAGTGTCTATGCAAGATTTTCACCTACCCCGGGGAAAAAAAAAAAAGGTCTCGGTGAGGTCTTGACCGACCTTGATGGAACAGCGTGCATTCTCTATCGTCATCCTGCACAGACGAACGAGTTTAGCGGGGATGCCAAAAGTAGACATGGCTCTGTATAGCTAGTCTCTAAAGATGATGTCATACGCGGCCTTAGAATCAATGAAAAGGTGATGGGTATCGATTTGAAGTTCTTGGGTTTTTTCCTAGATCTGCCGCAGTGTGGATATTTCGAGCCCTAACCGCAAATTTATCGTAAGCGACAAAAAGCAAATTTTACAGGAAACGTTTTTTTTAGTTTGCTTCTACACATCAAACGCGATTGCGACCAATTTCGGCATTTAGTTATATTTTTGCAAATGGAATTGAATGACACTAATTAAGACATTGTCCGTAACAATAACAGACAGTTTTTGGTGTTTGCGATATTTTCGCTGTCAATCTCACAAACTTCTGAGTTAGCTTGTGGCGCTTACGATAAATTTGAAAAGCAACGAAAACGAATAAACTGTTCTTACTTTATTAATAGCCAATTTGTCCAGTTCTGTATAGAGCGGTTAACCAATGGTTAACTTTTTCCAGCTGATAAATTTTACCCAAATTTTATCACAAGTAAAGGACGTCTGCAACTAAAGGCAGCTTAAAATTACAGTGGCCATGTCCCTAAATCATTTCAAACAGAAGTGTAACGACAAACCCTTCCATAGTAGTGCGCATATGTTAGATCCCAAGTAGAGCGTGTCTACAACTGGCGGTAACTTAAAACTACATTGGCCTATTCCTTAAACCATCTACAGCGAAACTCCAAATTTTATCATAAGCGGACGGAGAACTCAAGTATATAGTGCCTGTAAGTGAAGGCAGCTAATAACTACCATCCCAATGCTGAAGGGTAAATTGTTGTATGTGGGAAAATAGATTCCAACAGCATAGCATACTTGAAGAAATTGATCTTGACCATTGTAATTTTTAAAGCCAAAACAATGGCCCTTTCTTTTAAACCGAGCTGCAGAGGTTCAAGGCCTAACCTGTCGCACCTAGCTTACGCACGAATACCCAGCCGTTTATACAATGGATAAATATTTGAGTTTGTTGGCCGTTGGTTAACGATTTTTGTTGGTTGAGAACTGCTGAGTTACACTTGACGGCGCTGAAACGGTCAAACAGTGATGTTTATTCTTGGGGGTCACATTCACTGCATCACATTCCCTAAAACCACAATTTCAACGTCCTGACCTGAGACTTAAATTCATCCGCCATACGGTCTCTTTCTGA
The DNA here is from genome assembly GCA_917880715.2 of Matsumyia berberina. Classification (NCBI taxonomy): domain Eukaryota; kingdom Metazoa; phylum Arthropoda; class Insecta; order Diptera; family Syrphidae; genus Matsumyia; species Matsumyia berberina. Next base: position 45,792,758 of record OU862871.1, on the reverse strand, counting down.
GGAATTTTGTGTAGGCGTCTGAGAACTGCAAAATATTCGCAATGATATTTTATAGCGAAATTCGAAATCTGTTTTCTGTTATATTTATTTTTTGTTCATGTGACGTTCAGAACAAAAATAAAATATCAACGGAGATTGAACAACCAAAATACTGAGATATTCTCTGGATAACGTCGTTAACTAAACAAAATCGGCTACTTAAGTTAACCAGTGGTTAACTCAAACCAATGATTCACTAACCACAGGTTAACCGTTAATCATTGGTAAACAAACACAAAAAAGTTGCCCAACGTCGCTATCCATTTCCTGTGAATGTCAACCAGAACTGAACAAATTGACTATAAATAGAACAAAATCAAAATTAACAAAATTAGCATTAAAGCTAAAAGAAAACTTGCTAAAAAACAAATCATTATATTTCGGAAAGTAGGTACCTACTTTGTCACAATCCAACTCATGTACCACCTATTATGTACATAACATCTCTCATAAGCGGATTTATCTCTCATAAGCGGACACCGACGATTCCGAGAAAATTGTCCAAACCACATATTGGCCCGGTTATGAGGGGTGTCCGCTTATGAGAGGTGTCAGTAAGGTATACTGTACCAACTTATACACAAAATATTCCCAAATGACAGAAATAATTACGTTTTCTTGCAAAATCTGAAAGGACTTACTGTTCAATACATTTAGTTGGACTGTCACGCTAATACAAACTGATAAAGCGCATTCAACCTGTTCAACGTGTACATGAATTGTGCAAGATCATTGATCTTGACTGCTAAAACAGTTTATCGCAAGCGACACCGTCGGGCGTTTGCGATAAATGTACTCAAAGTTCTTAGGTCGGTTGGGACATTTGGCAAGGAGATGAAAATGTAAACGTAGGTTACGATATAATTGTCTTCTTTGTAACTGTTTATTCGAAAGTTTTTAGTTCACAATAATGGTATGACTTGATGGGAAATAATGTTAAGTGTCAAATGGTATAGAAAACACAGTTTCGGCAAAATTGTCGCTTACGATAAACTTGCGGTTATGGCTCGATTTGGTCGATGGTGAACTTTGCTGGCCTGAAACCACACTGATATGGACCGATCAGATTGTTGACGAACGGCTGCATTCGTTCACAATACACGGCAGATAAGACCTTGTAAGCTATGTTAAGGAGACTGATGCCTAGTGATGCCTGATCGCTGCCATCGAACGGAACAAGTAATAATCGGACGGCACAATATCTGGGGAATATTGCGGGTGGGGTAGGATTTGAGCGCTTCCAGGTAGGTTTAAGCGGATTTGGCCACGTGAGGCCGATTGCTGTAATGAATCCATTTTTCATCACCCGTCACGATGCGATAAAGAAACCCCTTCCCTTTTTGCCGCTGAAGCAGTTGTTCACAGGCGAAGGAACGACGCTCAACGTCCCTTGGCTTCAAATCATAAGGAACCCAAGTTCCTGGTTTTTGAATCATTCCCAACGCATGCAATCACTGAGAAATGGCTTGGCGGGTAACTCCTTATCCTTAAGCAAGCTGATCTTGCGTTTGCCACGGATCCTTATCGAGCAATGCGTTCAATTCAGCGTCTTTGAAGGATTTCGGCCTTCCTTCACGCGGACGGTCGTCAACATCAAAATCACCATCCTTGAAGCGACGGAACCAATCACGGCACGTTGTTTCACTTAGTGCATCATCTTTCTAAGGTTTTTGGAGCTCTCGATGCGCTTCAGCCGCCGTTTTCTTCGAATGAAAGAAGAAAACCAACACTTCCCGCCAATGACTACTTGGCACAAAGTCAGACCTTTTCACACAACCAAAAGTACATATATGGTGGCTGGGTGTTGTAGTAATAGTTAAGGCTCTGATTGGTATCAACTTGGCGATGCCCAGTGTTGTAACTGTTACTACACATCAATTGTGCTTATTTTACCTCCTCGTAATCCCTAGGTAGCCACTGGGTACTGGTTGTTGTCCACCCGGACTCAACTTGCTAAACTTATAAGCGCGAGTGTTGACCAGAAGACAAAAATTGCAGCACTATAAACACGACAGCGGAAGAATTCCCTAGATGGAATCAACGGTGGCGTCTATAACTTCCGGATCGGGAGCAACACCTTATCTGGGCTACTTCAGCATATTTGGAGCTGAGGCCAATAAGGATTTCCAGGAATCGGTTGGGGTCCTGGAAAAGAGATGGTGGCGGATGAGCCCTACAGGGGCCAACGGCAGCGCTCGCAGCCCCGAAGTAATTTACCGACATCGGTTAAACCGGCCCCTCGTCTCAGGGGTTAAAACAATGGACCTGGTCCTCCAAGTTGGGGGTTGTGCACCGGGGTAACTGCCCTCTCACGCAGAGATGTGATCCGAAACGAAATGGTACTAAATGGCACGATCCAAAACAGTTTCGGTTCACGAAACCTTGGTCCGAAACTGGCACGAAATCGGCACGAAACTCCGGCACTAAACTGAGGCACGATATGTCTGGTACGAAACTGCTCGGCACTTTACTACGTTTTGTTTCGGTTCACGAAACCTTGGTCCGAAACTGGCACAAAAACCGGCACAAAACTCCGGCACTAAACTGAGGCACGATATGTCTGGTACGAAATTGCTCGGTACGAAACTGTGACGTTTAGTTTCGGTTCACGATAAGATAGAAATAATCGGATTGAAAATTCTAAATTCTCAAAGAAAAAATTACATTTCCTTTATGACTGCACATAAAGTCTGAATAGCGATTGTTGAAAAATTTTTAAAAAATTAGAGTTGTTAGAAAAAAAAAAAACAAATCTCACAATCGATATCAGAGCATTCAACAACACTCAAAACTGCATGTCCGAGGAAAATATATCAAAAGCATTTTTTTTTTTGTTGGCCAGTCATTATAGACTCAAACCAAAATAATAATTTTTTCTTGGAATGAGTAATTAAATAATATTTATGATTGGTTCTGCCATAAAATATTGTCAACCGATATCGACGTTGGGAAAGCCCTTTACCCTTTAATGATTTACTTCCTTTTTTAATTTAGTCCGGACATTTCATAAACAACTCATTAGTAATAAGAGTAATTAGATCAATGGTAAATTCCTGTTTTGTGTCTTTGCTTTAATTGTGACGCGAACTTTTATTTCCGCGCGCATTACTTTTAGTTTTCATTAGTCTATATAATAATAATAAATAAGTAATAAAAATTTCAACTTCTTGACTTTTATTATTCATGTTTTCTTTGTTATATTTACCAATTAATTGATTTTTCACCTCTCGCATCACCTTGCCGCGAAAAATGTTCGCTGTTTCTGGCTGGAGCTTGAACCCACGCCACTCGGTCAGCAGTCCAACGCACTAACCACTGAGCCACGGCGACCACAATTTCGGCACGAGAGTCGGCACGAAACTCGGTACAAAAACCGGTACGAAATCCGGTACGAAAGTCGGCACGAAACTCTGTACGAAAGTCGGCACGAAACTCGGCATGAAAATGTACGATACGGCACTAAATTACACACAATCCGTTCACGTAATCGTGTGAAATGGCACGAAACAAAAAAAACAGTTTCGGATCGGACTGGCACGAAACTGTGCGTACACAAATGAGTTTAGTTTCGTGCCGGTCCGAAACTAAACATAAAGTTTCGTTCCGGATCACATCCTTGCTGTCACGGAAAAAAAATGTAGTTACGAAGCAACAACAAGCCTCGGATACGCACGGATTCACTGATGACAACCCATGCAAACGAATTAAGGACAAAGAATTTCGGATCTGCACGTGGAACGTTAGGTCCCTTAACAGACCACGTGCAGCCGAACAATTAGCGGAGGCCCTAAACTGCTGCAAAGCAGACATTACCGCCATTCAAGAAGTGCGATGGGATGGGCCGGGCCAAAAGGGGATGAAAAACTGCGACGTCTATTACCGCGATTGCTATCGGCAGCAAAAGCAGCGCTTGTTTGGATGTGGATTTGTCGTTGGGGGCAGACTTAGGCAAGAAGTCTTAAGCTTCAGGTATGTGAGTGAATGCCTCACGACAACCCGCATCAAGGCTAAATTCACCAACATAAGCCTAATATGCGCGCATGCCCCACAGAGAAGAAAGACGACGGCACCAAAGACAAGTTCTACGAGCTCTTGGACAAGACATACGAGCAGTGCCCTAGCTATGACATTAAGATTGTCCTAGGCGATTTTTACGCAAAGCTAGGAAGAGAGGGCATCTTTGGTAGTACTGTCGGAAAGCACAGCCTACACGACACCACCTCCGATAACGGATTTAGGCTGGTCGACTTTGCTGCGGGGCGGAACGTTGTCGTAGCTAGTACGCGGTTCCCACATCTCGATATCCACAAAGGAACATGGAGATCTCCTGATCAATCAACCGTCAACCAGATTGACCACATTGCGATCGAAGCAAGGCACTCCTCCAGTATTATGGCTGTCCGAACGTTCCGAGGGGCCAACATTGACTCGGACCACTACCTTGTTGTAGCCAAGGTACGACTGCGGATATCCTGAACACCGCCAAGACAAGGGAATACTGTGAGGAAATTTGACGTCGGACGGCTGCAATTGCAAGAGATCACCAGATCCTTTTCCGATCGAGTCTCTCTCAATCTCTCAAGAGGTCCTATGCCGCCAGCATCAAGTATTGAAGACCAGTGGCAACATTGCCAAAAAGCGATTAGAGATGCCGCCTCTGATGTGCTGGGTTTCACACGGCCACCACAACGAAATCCCTGGTTTGACGACGAGTGCCGGCAAGCACATGCAGCGAAACAAGAGGCTTACAAAGCGGCGCTGCATAGAAAGACCAAAGCTGCCCGCGAGCTCTACGGGCAGAAGAGGAGAGACGAACCCAAGCTTTTCAGAAGGAAAAAGAAAGAGCATGAGAAGCGCGCGATGGAGGAGATAGAGGGATGTTATAGCAGGAATGAGGTTCGGAAGTTTTACCAAAGGGTAAAAAGAACCTGTCAAGGTAACCGAGCCCGAACCGAGGCCTGCAAGGATGAACAAGGGAACATCGCAGTCGATGCTGAGGATATGGAAGAACTACTTCTGCAGACTGTTTAACGGCGACGACGAATTAAATCCCGCTGTTAGGCAGAATGAACCATTCAACCTGGACGACGAAGACCAACAATTCCGTCCACCCGACCTGGACGAGGTGAAGAAAGCCATTTCGAAGCTTAAGTCCAACAAAGCTGCTGGGGCTGACGGCCTAACTGCCGAGCTGTTCAAAGCAGCAGGCGATGACTTGGTAAGGAGCATGCACCAACTCATCTGTAAAATATGGTCGGAAGAAATTATGCCCGATGAATGGAACCTCAGCATTGTTTGCCCGATCCTCAAGAAAGGAGACCCTGTGAACTGCGCCAACTACAGAGGCATCATCGCTTACAAGATCTTATCTGCCGTGTTGTGTGAACGCCTGAAGCCGTTCTTCAACAACCTGATGGGTCCATATCAGTGTGGTTTCAGGCCAGGAAAGTCCACCATCGACCAAATATTCACACTGCGGCAAATCTTGGAAAAAACCCAGGAACTTCAAATCGATAACCACCACCTCTTCATCGATTTTAAGGCCGCGTATGACAGCATCTATAGAGACGAGCTATACAGAGCCATGTCTAGTTTTGGCATCCCTGCCAAACTCGTCCGGTTGTGCAGGATGACGATGGAGAATGCACGCTCGCTCGGTCAAGACCTCACCGAGACCTTTGATGTCAGAAAAGGATTTAGACAAGGCGACGCGCTGTCATGCGACTTCTTCAACATCAGAGGCACAATCTTTCAAAAGTCCGTCCAATTACTCGGATACGCCGATGACATTGACATAATCGGAAGAACGCAGCGTGATGTCACTGGTGCGTTTGTGAGTATCGAGACGGAGGCGGCGAAGATGGATTTAGTGGTCAATGAGGGCAAGACGAAGTATATGCTGTCAACAAGAAAGGACTCCCAACACCGACGTCTCGGACAGAACGTCACTATAGACAGCTATAACTTTGAGGTAGTTAAGGACTTTGTCTACCTAGGCTCCGCTATAAATTCAGACAATGACATCGGCGCTGAGATTAAACGAAGAATAACTCTTGCCAATCGCTGTTTCTTTGGGCTAAGAAGGCAATTGAGTAGCAAAGCCCTCTCTCGAACAACTAAGGTGACCCTTTATAAGTCCTTAATCGTCCCAGTCCTGCTCTACGGCGCAGAGGCATGGACTCTGTCTAAAGCGGATGAGGTTGCTCTTGGCTGCTTCGAGAGGAAAATTCTTCGGGTGATATTTGGTCCCGTCTGCATAGACGGGGAGTGGAGGAGGAGATACAACGACGAACTGTACGGGCTGTACAGCGACATCGACTTAGCCAGAAGAGTGAAGGTCCAACGACTGAGGTGGCTGGGTCATGTAGAGCGGATGGACACCAATGCTCCAGCTCGGAAAATCTTCGAATCCACACCTGAGGGTCAGCGCAGTAGAGGAAGACCACGACTCAGGTGGCGCACGCAAGTGGAAGGGGACCTAAACCAACTTGGCGTGCGAAACTGGAGACAGCTGGCAAAAGATCGAGATCGCTGGCGACGCTTGTTGGTTGAGGCCCAGAACCACGCCGGTCTGTAGCGCCACCTTAAGTAAGTAAGTAAAAGTATATGACGGCAAAACAAAATCACTAATGTGTCAAAACAATTTGTTTACCACATGTCTAAGCGAGGTTCATGACGTTTTGGATATGTCAAAACCGAACAGCACTTACTGCTGGAGCCATCGATTGACAAACAGCGAGAACTTACTTGCGCACCTAATATTTTCCGCACATTTCGTTCTAGAAGCGAGAAGGTTCCCCTTCTTCATCAAATTCTGGACTGAAATTCCCCACGAAAAGGGGAATTCCCATGAACTCTCAACACTGTCCCCGACCGCCCGTGTCTGTAAGAGCTTTATATTTTTACTTCAATTTTGAGTACAAGTTGCGCTATCTTGGTATTATATTATCTTTGGTTTAACTAATTGACACCACTCAACATTGGACATTGGATGCAGAGTCTATAATTTCCACGAATTGTTGAAAAAATGGCGCATGTCCACCCCTTGTTGTTATTGTAATGATAATAAAAAAACTTAAAATGAATTGCCTCATTGGTAGAAGTAGAATGAGAAATCATTATTGCCATTGTGCACGCCGTGGCTCAGTGGTTAGTACGTTCGACTACTAAGTGAGCGGTTCATGTTCGAAGTAAAAAAAAACTCTCAGAAGTTTCACTCGATTTCTTATAGAAAAGAAAACACATATAAATGGTTTTTCAATAGGGACGCTACAAAAGTAGAGCGACAGGGAGAGCAAACGACGCCATATTTTTCTTGCGGTTTTTTGACATTTCTCTTCAGTAAGATTTGACATTTCATGATGGAAAGATATACGAGCCAACAACGAGTCGAAATTATTAAAATTTACTACCGAAATTCGGAGTCAGCGGCCTCAACGTTAAGAGCGCTACGTCCAATTTATGGTCGTCATAATTTCTGGCTGGATGGCTTCGTCAATAAACAAAATATGCGGTATCGGTCAGGCAGCAATCCACACGTACTCCATGAGTCATCATTGCATCCCGAAAAAATAACGGTTTGGTGTGGTTTATGGGCCGGCGGCGTCATTGGGCCGTACTTCTTCCGTGATGATCAAGACCGGCACGTTACTGTGAATGGGGATCGCTACCGTTCAATGATAACCGAATATTTTTGGCCCCAATTGGATGATATGGACTTGGAGGACATGTGGTTCCAACAGGACGGCGCCACAAACCACACAGCGAATGTCACAATCAATTTATTGGAAACCAAGTTTGGAGAACGTGTTATCTCACGAAATGGTCCAGTCGCTTGGCCGCCTCGGTCGTGCGATTTGACGCCGTTAGACTATTTCCTGTGGGGCTACGTCAAGTCTATGGTCTATGCCAACAAGCCAGCGACGATTGCTGAACTTCGTACGAATATCGAACGTGAAATTGCAGCAGTATCGGTCGATTTATGCTTGAAAACCGTCAAAAATTGGGTTCAGCGTCTGGACTTCTGCAAGCGTGCCCGTGGTGGCCATGCAAAAGAAACCGAGTTCCACACATAATGGCATCGAACGTACTTTCACAGGAATAAAGAATTTCATTGATATCCAAAACCGTTTTTGTTTTATTTAAAAAAACTTTTCTAGCGCTCTTATTGAAAAATAATATAACAAATAATATTGAAAAATCCAAAATAGCTCAGTAATTCTCCACACAACGGGGGATTCCCCGAATTTTGTTTAGTCACGTCCGTATTTAAGTGTTTATATTCGTGTTGGTTGTGTGAAAGCTTGATCAAAATGTGCATCTGTACGTGGTAGCTGTCAAACGCTTGTACTTGTATCAGCTGCGAGCTTTTGAAGGCACTTGTCGAATTTTTATCTGAGCAATTCTCGTGTTTTTACTTGTGAGAAATACTTGTAAGGGATTTTCATCGCGTGACTTGAGTTATTTTTAAAGGAATTAAACTGAATTTTTAAGAAATGGGCGACTGAATAGGCGTTGTGAGATTATGCTAATTTGTCAATGAAATTAATAAAGAAAAAATACTTAATAATAAATAACAATACTAGCTGGAGCGACAGCTCGGAATGAGCCAAGGCCTATCTTCTCGCAACCACTCATGTTGCGCGTGTTGTGTTGTTTGCATAAATGGAAGGGACCTACAATTTATTGCCGACTCCGAACGGCGAATTGAGAAGCTGTTTCATGACAGATTATACTCCCGGAGGCTTGTCATTCCCCGACGAGAGGTGGTGCCGCGAAAAATGTTCGGTATTCCTGGCTGGGGCTTGAACCTATGCTGCTTGGTCAGCAGTCCAATGCACTAACCACAGCGAAAAAATACTTACTCGATATAATAAATTCGTTCGAAACTTCCTTTCATTTTCTCAGTTTTATTTCCAAATTCTTGTAATCTTCATTCGCCAAATCCCACGACTTCCATCTCACATGAATAGAAACAAGAGAAAACGCAAAAAAAAAATTACAAATGTCAAACGTATAGCTGTGTCTGGTAGTTGAAATTATTCCAACTTCAAACTTCCGCTACAGACACACAGCTTAGCATTCTGTTTACGCCTACGACTTGCAGAAAATTTAAATTTTTTGACAGCTTACGTCCAGACACAGATACGGATAGACATTCCGATCAGGACTTGATACGTGCTACTTTCTATTTTTACTCTTGCGTGGAACTAGTTGGATCCGATGTTTTTAGCATTTTTCAGCTATGTTCAGACGGTTGCCAGATGTTACTATATTGTCAAGTGTATCAGTATGCTGACAATAAGCTGCCGATGAGCTGACAACGTTAAATTGTCGTGTTAACATGTTTTTAGAGGTTGTCCCAATTTCTAAAAATGGTCAGAAATGGTTTTTCTGACAACGTTGCCAGATGAAACAGTGTCAGTTCACACGGTTGGTAGACTATTTTCGAAAAATCGACAGATCCGTCGCCACACGTTGTCAGACTCATACCATTTGACAGAACTTTTTTCTTCGGCTCTGTCTGAAAAAGCGGAAAAAATAAATCGAAATGGAAGAAAAAGAGTCACTGGTGTTTGGACGAAGGATTGGGTGGCTCGCCGCCAGTAAGTGGGACTTTACGAGAAATTGCTCGTCGAATTGAGTGCTGAGAAACCCGAATTGTATCGCATTTTTTTGCACACGAAAATTCATAGTGGTTGATTTTGCAGGAACAATCATGTATACATTTTTCATTAAAAGGCGAATACTTGTTGATTCTCATGATTTGAAGGGAGTTGTACTTCAACATTTTTATGATTTGAAAACATGAAAGTCGATGAATTCTTAAACTTTACGATTTGAGATTTTCTTTTTCTACTTTTGTTTATAAAATCTGTTTTTACCCTTTCTTTATTCTGCGTCATTGTTTTTTCATTAAATTTTGGTGGGCTGTTGTAATACGTTATATAGATGTCATAAGCTTCGCATATCTGAGAATACCAAATAAGTCTGCAGATCGAAAGTACTGCCCAAACGCAAATTATACTGCTCATTCCAACAGTTCATTGCCTAAGGTTACTATTTTTGTTTTATAAAAAATGTGTCTGCCCTAAGCTTTAACATTGAAATTTATTTGCAAACGCACTCTTCCATCCATTTTGTTTGGTTTAGTTTAGTTAGTTTGTTTGTAATACATGAAGTAAAGACTGTTTTTTTTTGTTAAATTCATATGTACACATGTATATTTAGAAAAAATATTATTGCTGTTTTATTTACAATAATATATGTACATAGATATTAAAATTGTGTTCAAAATTAATAAACTTTCTCCCAATATTGCGCAAGGAGCTCGGATTATACTAAGCAAGAAAAATTTGAAACAGCAACATTGCTGCCGATGTCGTAAACGTCTGACATTAGTCAGAAAATGGTATAAAACAGTGTTGACACGATTGGCAGATGACTGACTATTTCGTCGTCCTATGGCAATCTGAAAACGATCTGACAACCTTGTCAGATTTACATCGGTTGTAAGACATTTGAAACTCATTTTTCATTGGTAGACATGATAATATTGTAAGATCTGACAACTGCCTGAACATAGATTTAGCATTACTGGCCAAATTATTACGAATAGGTGTTCAAGACTTAAGCCCAAAAATTAACATATGTTTGTACATATGTAGATGTCCTAAAGTTTTTGAATGAAAACAGTTGGTTATTCTGCGACAAATATTAGTATCTAACAGAAGATAACTATCTATGACAAGGACTATCAATAGTTCTCCAACACTGAATCTTCTCCACTAACACATACTAACTGGTGCTTGGCGAATGTAAATAAAAACGTCTTTCTCAACACTCTTTGCTCTAACTGTGCGATGTCTGTTTTAATTGTTGCAACCTTTTGATAAATTCAATTCATAATTCTCCATTCAGATTCTAGTTGGGCGATAAAAGACCAACAATCAACTCACTCTACTAAGTAAAGTTCAAGTAAACTGTATAACACCATGAGGTATATTCACCACATACTTGAACTGTGTTTTGGAAAAAATCTATGAGACACCGTTTTCTTCTTTATTTTCCTTTTTTCCACAATCTTATCAATTCATGAAGAAACCTATAAAAGAAGAAACACGCACGTTTGCATAGTTATTCGCGAGAAAACTTCCAGTCGGTTAGAATGAAAATCGCTTTGTTCGTTCTTGTTGCCGTTCTTTTGGCTACTGCAGCCTTTGGCAGAATCTTCACCCGTTGTGGTTTGGTCCGTGAGTTGAACAGCTATGGAATACCCAGACGTGATCTCCCAAAATGGAACTGCATTGCCAAACACGAAAGTTCATACAACACTGCCGCTATCGGGCAGATAAAATAAAATTGTTTAAATCTGTAAACTATGCGTATAGGAAAACAAGACAGCCGCTTTGTTTACATAACATTGGGATGGAATCTGACACTCGAGTGCATCTTAATGAAAGTCTTTCTGCTACCAATCATGCAATCTACAGGAAAGCTTTTCAATTAAAACATCAAAAGCTTCTTACTTCTGTCTTCACTCGAGGTGGGCGTGTGTATGTGCGTGTGAAGCCAAATGACAAAGCTTTATTGGTAAACCACGTTCAGCGCTTAGATGTTCTTGCTGCCGCTGCCGTCGCTAATTACTCATGATGAACTTACACCGATCTACAAGTATTCGTAAGCTGGAGTCAATTATTAATTTTTTTCTATTTAAATTTTATTCTTTTAAATTTTACTCTTTCTTTCTTATCTATTCTATTTCTTTATTCTTATTCTTATTTTGTAAATTTGTTCACTATCTGCTTTTTGTTATTTCCTGCTTGCCGTTTGAGTTGAGAGTCTACTACAACATTCGTTGTTTGAGTCTGAAAGTGTGGGGGAGATTTTTCGTCCGTACCACCAATGGGTGATACAGGTGAGATTTCGCCCGGAGGTCATGGCTTAAATGATAACTTGCGTGTACTTATTAATATTTTTTGTAGACAGCGTGAAGGGCTAAGAGTGTGTCACATAAATGCACAGAGTCTGTTTGGGAAAATTGACGAGTTTAGATGTTTGTTCGTTGGTTCTTGTGTTGATGTTGTGTGCGTCTCTGAGACATGGTTTAACCCTGAAATAAGCAACGAACTCTATTCCATGAGTGGCTACAACATTTTTAGAGCTGATAGGAAAAACAGAATCGGTGGAGGTGTTGCGATTTATGTTCGTGAGTACCTAACCGCTGATCTCCTGATTGAGTCGGCCCCTGATAGTCCTTTCGAGTATTGCTTTATTGAAATTGCGAAGAAAAAATGTCTTTTTGGAGTTGTCTACAGACCGTATGACAACATTGATTTATCACGACTGTATAATTTACTCGAAAACTTATCATCGTCATACTCAAAAACTATCATCTGTGGGGATCTCAACTGTAACATTTTAAATCATGAGAGATCACGATCATTTCTTGAATCAATGCAAGCTCTCAGTTTAGATCTTGTTAATTCGAACGTTCCAACGCATTTTACTAGCTCTTCTAGCACTCTTTTAGATCTATTTCTTGCGAGTGACAGTCAGGAGGTTTTCTTCAGTCAGGCACTGGCTCCTGTTTTCTCCAAGCATGACCTTATCTTTGCTACATTTAACTTCACAGATTGTAGAAAGCCTTTGACGTACACCTATAGAGACTTTAAAAATATGAATGTGGAGCTACTTGAAGACGATCTTCAAAGTGTTAACTGGCTGCCCGTGTATTGCGAAACTTCGGTCAATGCCCAAATTGAATATCTTCAAGATACCATAGTCCAGCTCTTTAATAAGCATGTTTTACTTAAAACGAAAGAAGTTCGATGTAGCCACATAACGTGGTTTAGTCCCGTAATATACGAACTAAGAAAAAATCGTGATGTGGCCTATAAAAAGTGGAAGCAGTTCAAACTCCCTGAGTTTTATGAAGCTTTTCGGGTTCTACGAAATTTAGTGAACTCTAAGATTAAAACAGCCAAGCGTGAATACTATAGTAGGCACTTTGACCATAGGCTTCCAACTAAAACGCTTTGGAAGAACCTCAGAGAACTAGGTGTAGGAAAGCAAAACAAGCCTAAGATGGATGATATCGATCCCAACCAGCTAAATAAAGAATTTACTGAGATTCAGACAACATCAGGTGCACTACTGCAGGACATTCAAGTGTCGCAAAGTGGCTATTTTGAATTTTGCAGAGTTGAGCAAACTGATGTTGTTAAAGCAGTGTTAAAAATAAAATCCAAAGCTGTTGGTATTGATGGAGTTCATCCTTATTTTATAAAAATTATCCTGCCGTATCTTCTGCCTGTCATAACCTATGCTTTTAACAATATTTTAACAAGATCTACCTTTCCGTGTGCTTGGAAAATTGCTAAGATCATTCCAGTCCTTAAAAAGAAAGCATCAAATAACTCACCTGCTGAATACAGACCTATTGCGATCTTGCCTTACCTGTCAAAGGTCCTGGAAAAGTCTTTGCATAATCAAATGTCAGTCTATTTTTTGCACAACAAACTGCTGAATGCATATCAATCTGGTTTCAGACCATACCATAGCTGCACTTCAGCACTACTTAAGGTAACCGATGACATACGAGTTGCAATGGATAAGAATTTAGTTACTTTCCTGACACTTTTAGACTTTTCCAAGGCCTTTGATACGGTTAATCATAAGCTGCTTGTTTCAAAGCTTTCAACCTTGTACAATTTTTCTCCATCAGCTGCAAAATTGATTTATTCGTATCTGTTTGGGAGAAAACAAGCAGTCCTAGCTAACAATATTATGTCTGAATTAATTGCAACTTCAGCAGGTGTTCCTCAAGGATCCATCTTGGGTCCCTTACTCTTTGCAGTATTTATAAATGATCTCCCTAAAGTAATTAAACATTCCAAGTTTCACATGTTTGCGGATGATGTCCAACTTTACTCAAGTTTTGCGCTTGGACAAATAGCAGATGCGGCAACTAAAAGTAATGAAGACCTACAGAATATTCTTGCCTGGGCTCAAGAAAACTATTTACGACTTAACCCGGTCAAAACGAAATGCCTTGTCATAAATAGAAGTGATCTCAACACAAGCAGCTTTCCCGCAATTTCCCTCGGTAATGCCTCTATTGAGTTTCTAAATAAAGTTAAAAATCTTGGAGTTTGGTTTAACACAAGTTTGCACTGGGATGACCATGTGCGTACAGTCATCGGGAAAATTTATGGCTGCCTCAGGAACCTCTCGCTGTCCCAAAACTTCACTCCAGTTAGCACTAGACTAATGCTAGTTAGGTCCTTACTCATTCCGTTAATTACGTATGGCTGCGAAATCTATTGCTGCCACAATGCACTTACCAAACGTAAACTAAATGTTGCATTTAATAATATTGCACGTTATGTCTATGGCTTAAAACGCCATGATCATGTGTCGACATTTGCGAAAAATATTCTTGGGTGTTCACTTGATAAGTACCTTGACTATTGCACGCTCAAGTGTCTACACAAGATTATCACCAGCAAACAACCTCAATACTTATATGAAAAACTCAGCTTCTCGCAATCTAACCGCTCTTTAAGTCTAATTTTGCCACTTGTTACTTATCAAGTCTGTGAACGACAATTTTTCATTCACGCCATACGCCTCTGGAACTCACTCCCTCTCACGTTAAGACGGCTCTACGATACGAATGGTTTTGGTGACACTCTCTTTCGGCACTTAGCAGGTGGTAATTAAGATTAATATCTTTTATGGTAAAATTTGCTTCTTATAAATATCTTTCTTATCTTATAATTTACTCTTTGTCAATCTCTGTTTCTGAATACTCAAAATTGGAATTCATAAATAAACTAAATTTAAATCACATTATTGTAAAATTCACATTTATAGCATAAAGATTATGTATAGTCTATTATAAATGTTGTTATATTAATTATAATAAACACTGAAATACTGAAATCGGACCACCCAACACCGATGGATCCCGGGACTATGGTATCTTCCAGATCAACGATCTCTACTGGTGCCAGCCAGCCAATCGCCAGTTCTCCCACAACCAATGCTGTATCCAGTGCAGCCAGCTGACAACCGATGACATCGGCAATTCCGTTAACTGTGCCCTTCGGGTCAAAAATCAACAAGGATGGTATGCCTGGTCTGTTTACGGGAGGTACTGCAATGGAACTCTGGAATCCGTTGACGATTGTTTCTAAATTCTTTTTCCTAGTTTGAAATACAAAAAATAATCGTTTCTTTCAAGCGGCAAAAAGATAAAAAGTGCTCAAGATATCTTCATACAAATATTTTAAAATCGGTTTTATTGTGAGTGGCTAGACTTCATTTAAGATTTTAAAATTATTCTTCTTTTTTTCAAACATTATTCTTCTTTTTTTCAAACACTGGTGCCTAATGCCTATCGATGTTTTCATCTACTGCATTTATTTTGAAATTTAAATCTACTGTCATAACATTTAAATCTACTGCATTTTGTAGTATGCTTGTATGCTCTTCATGGTTGAGAAAATTGATCCCTTTTAGCACAAATTATAATAACAAAACTTTTCGAAAAAGTTGAATTGTCAATTGTCGTTTTTGCTTGAAAATAAAAATCTGCTGCAAAAAAGTTCAATCTACTGCATTTTTTTTTAGAGAATTTACTGCGAAAAAAGAGTTCTAAAGTGGCAACGCTGCACTCAATGAGAGAAATTGCCACTGAAATACAAATCAAATCACTGACTTACATAGGTTTTGTTTCTGTATTTTTCCCTAAATCCGCATACATGCTACCACCATCAGCTTGCTATTTCTATACGGTCGATGGCAGAATGATCATGTTGTCGCCATCAACCCTCGCTGTGTGTACTGAAAATATGAACATCGAAACAGAGTTACCACTATCAAGTCAAAGCAAATCGTCGCAACTTTTTGTTAAAGAGCTTTGAGGTTTTGTGCTTTTGAGAAGAAATAAACGAATGTGAGTATGTGAGGGCGTTGCCGCTTGGTTTTAATTTTTTTTTTCTTGTTTTTCTTGGAATTTCGTTAAAATGCAATTAAACAATTTTTCGCTTTTTGTGCTTTATAATGAAGGTTTACTTGCGCGGAATGTTGAAACATTCAATTCAGTCACAGTTCAATAAATGATCATATTTATTAGATTAAGTGCGTTGTCTTCCCTTTACTGACAATTTTTGTGGGACAGAGTGTAAAAGGCTACCAATTCATAACATTGAGCTTTTGCACTGCTTAAATCGTGTGCTCGGTGGTGGGACAGACAGCACGACAATGTTGAAGTCGGGAGTTTGAATCTCACCTTCAGCTTAATGTTTATTATTTTTTTTCACCATCAATGGGGTGGTCAATGCCCCTGACAGAAGGGAACGGAAGAGGTGGAATGGCTAGGCTGTACTGCCACCGATTGGAGAATTTTATTGTACTAGCTGAATAATATCCGGTGTTGCTCAGGCTATTACATGTTAATAAGCAAAGATGTAATGAAGGTTCCGGTGTACTATTGCTGTAGAGCTTTTACCACTATTGCTACAGTCCACGATCTCAGCCAAACCATCAAAAATATTAGAAGACAGAGTGTTAGATTCCGACCTTACATATCACAGTCTACTTCTTACATATCACAGACAACTGTTATCGGTGGACAATTACAACAACCAAAAACTAAATAGATGAATAAAATTACTAAAATCATACATCTGCTCAATGCACAGATGGAACAAATTTTGTAACGAAATGTCAAAATAGTGAAACTATTTGTATCCGATGTCTTAGCAGTCTTAGAATTAGGTACTGGCCAAAGTATTGTGGATAGGCGTTCAAGAATTAAACAAAAATTTACACAAAGGTCCCTACGTTTTTAAATAAAAATATGTAGTTGGTTATCTTGCGATAACCATAACTATCCAACAGAAGATAACTATTGATGACAAAGACTATCAATAGTTCACCATCACTAAATACGGATGCAATTTTTTTCAACACATAACAAATGTAAAAGTTCGTAAGTTCGCGTGGTTATTCGCGAGAAAACTTAAAGTCGGTTAGAATGAAATCGCCTGGTTCGTTCTTGCTACCTTTGGCAAAGTCTTCACCTGTTGCAGTTTGGCCCAAAAGTTGTACAGTCATGCAATACGCAAATATGAACTACCCAAATGAAACTGCATTGCCTAATACGAAAGCGTATACGACACTTTCGCTATCAGACATCCCAAACACGATTTAAACCGGGATCTTCCAAATTAACGACCTCTATAGTGTCAGCCAGACGTTCACGAGGTCTCCTACAACCAATGCTGCAGCGCCGGATTTATGTAGGGGGGGAGTGGAGGGCGCCGGGTTGTATAGGGCGCTGCGCGCGCCAGCTTAACTTTACCACTTAATTTAAATACATATCTTTACCGATATAAAGAAAAACTAAAGTCAGCGTATCAACTTTTACGAACTTATCTTGTAGGAGTGAGTATGAGTATTCAGCATTTATCTACCACGCCCTGCCATTTTGTTGCTTGTCTTGTCGTATCCCTCACTACGTAGGGCGAAAGAGAGTCGCACTGAGCGACAGATAATAAAGAAGAACTCATGCGACATTGTTCTGCACTGCAAGAAAAGTTAACGATCAACTTTAATTCTGATATTGATGGAGATTTGTTGTGCGATGAAATTTTAGGTCTGCAACACTATCACGAAGACATTCAGGCAACACCTATCGAGACATCAAACTTTATCAAAAAGCACAATCTTCAAGAGTTATATCTCAACACCTGAATATCGCTGCGTATTCTGTTAACAATACCAGTGACTGTTAAATGTGGCGATCGCAGTTTTTCTAAACTTAAGTTGATAAAAACGTACTTGCGGTCTACAATGTCCCAAACAGGATTAACTAGTTTGGCCTCGCTGTCCATTGAAAATCAAGTTGCACAAAACTTAGATTTTGCCAGTCTTATCAGAGAATTGGTTTTTCATTAAATGTTTCGTGACTAACTGACATACAATATAGGTAGCTACGTACATTGTTTAGATAACGAATGGATAAAATATGTAATTATTAATACAGTGCAACCTCGATATAACAAAACTGAAGGGAATTAGAAAATATTCATTACAATGAGGTTTTTAACAAGGTAAAAAATTGTTTATTAACCTCAACATTACATAGGTACTCATCTGCTTACCCTGTTATAGCGAACGATTTCCACTAATACTAATACTATTGCAACACTGTAACAAACGGTAGTGTTTACATTACTTAGCATCAAACAACAATGATGTTTTACGAAAAATTTAACGTATCTAAACTTGTCGAGACATGAATTATTGTGGAATTGAGTTTGAATAATTGATAGGATACGTTATGTAAAGGTTGTAAGTTGTAAGTTGTTGCTTACAACAGGTACTGCAATGGAACATGATTTGAGCTCATGTGACCTGATGTTTATATGAGTAAGTATGGTCCAGTCATTCTCTGACCCATCCAGTGGAATTAAGGAAGTGCATTCCTCACCTGAGATCTCTCGATACAGTCAAATAAGTTGAATCGCAATAAAATAAAAAAACTAATAGCTAGCGCGACAGCTCGGGATGAGCCAAAGACTAGCAACCATTGATGTTGTGCGTATTACATTTTTCGGACCAATGGAAGAGACCTACAATTTATTGCCGACTCCGAACGACAAGTTGAGAAGCTTTTCTAGAACAAATTATACTCTCGGAGGCATATCATTCTGCGACAAGGGTGGTACTGCGAAAAATGTTCGGCGGACACGGCTGGAGCTTGAACCTACGCAGCTTGCAAAGCAGTCCAACGCACTATCCACTGAGCCACGACGAATTGAATCATAACACGCCATAAAAATTTCTCCGAATAAGGGGAAAGGCGAAGTACCAGCCAGCAGTTTTCTAAAATTATTCTTTGTCGGATCTCCACTAAGATATCATTCCTGGAGTTTACATTTACTCCGAAGTGGATGAACTCAATATCATCGCTGCGTAGCCCAACAGCTGAATGGACTTCAGGAGGTATTCCCGAATTGCACGGTACACCTGTTTCAATCCAAAACTTGCCAGGCTGAAAGCCGCACTGGTACGTGCTAATAGGTGTAATGCAAAATGGCTTAACGGCGCGAAAACTTTAGAAGCTTTCTATTCAGCGCCATCTATTGAATTTATAGATTCAAAAACGTTGTCATTTTAATATTTATTTTACGTATTAAATTTTATTATTATTATTATTTATTGCATCAATTAGAGTACAAGTAAACGAATTTATATTCGCGAAGAGTAAAAAAATTAATTTCCAGACCGACACTGGTCCTTGCAATTCAAACACAGCTTTTTCTATTTCGTTACAATTATAATTTATTCCAATCGCTACGCGAGTCGTAATGAGAATGAATCCAAAATACAGAAATTAATACAGAAATTATTCCTAACTTAAAGTAAAATGCTGATCTGCAATTCCCATGCAGATCCACATTACACCCATTCCCCCGGATCAGGTGTCGAGGTGCGCAAGCGGATGCGCGTGTGCTTCGCTTGCACTTTTAATTTCGTCGGCTGCTATCCGATCGTCATAACTTACATTAACTCTTACAGACTATTATAATTTAAAGAAAATTTTATATATACATATATATACATATGTACAAGTGAAGATAATTATATAGTTCAGATTTCAAAATGAAGTATTATTAATAGCTGAGCTTTAAAGCTTACTCTACTGTAAAATGAACTAAAATCTAAAGCACCACAAACTGAATTAGCCTGTTTTAAGCAACGCGAAATGGGTTCGTTAACCCCATAATTAACTCTGTGAAATGGCACAGAAAAGAAATTGCGAGATCTAAGGTCCCGCTCAGGGGAGTAGAAGCTAATTAAATTAAGTAGATAAGGGCAATTAATTTGATTGTTTATTATGTCCCGAATAAACATAACCTCAAAGTATTTACGACGGGTTTCGAGAGTTTGAATACCAAAAAGTGAGCATCTGGTCTCGTAACATGGCATATCAATGTTCCAGTGAAGAAGTCGAAAAACAACCCTGGTAAAACGCCTGTGGATCCTTTCAATTCTGTCTGAATATACAGCATAAAGTGGATGCCAGATAAAGCAGCAGTACTCGAGCACGAAACGTACAAAAGCAAAGTATAAACACTTAAGAGTAAAAGGGTCCTTAAAATTCTTGGAGTTTCTTGTTATAAAGCCCAACATTGAACTGCCTTTAGCAACAATGAAATCCACATGGCTGGAGAAATTAAGTTTGGCATCAAATATAATACCTAGATCCTTCTTTTCAAGTATTTTAGCTAATGGGATATCATTCAGCAAGTATGAAAAGGAAATGGGAGCAGAGTGCCTACTAAAGGTCAAACTTTGGCATTTGGACACGTTTAATTGCAGTCTATTGGTGTCGCACCATAAGGATAGGTTACATAAATCCTTTTGTAAATTGACACAGTCCCGGATAGATTCAATGCCAACAACAATTTTGAGATCGTCTGCGTACATCAGACATTGGGAGAATTTAAGAATTTTAGGTATGTCATTGATAAGCACAAGGAAGAGAAGCGGGCCCAAATGGCTTCCTTGAGGAACCCCTGACGTAACTCTAATAGGGTCAGATAAGCAATTGTTGATCCGGACATATTGTATCCGCTTGGAAAGGTAAGAACTTAGCCAGTTCAACAAGCTGGAGTGGAAGCCTATCTCAGCTAGTTTGGAAATTAAAACTGAGTGGTCCACTCTATCAAAGGCCTTAGCAAAATCTGTATAAATTACATCACACTGTAGACCCTTTTCAAGTTTACCCAACACAAAGTTACTAAAAATTGCAAGATTTGAAGACGTAGATCTTCCGACGAGAAAGCCATGCTGGCAGGGAGAAATAATTTCCCTTAAAAAAAATTCAGTTTGTTGCAAACCAGTTTTTCAAACAGTTTCGGGATGACAGATAGTTTACATATGGGCCGGTAGTTTGTGACTTCATCCTTCGATCCAGATTTATGAACGGGTGTTATAAAGGAACTTTTCCAGACATCATAATTTTAATACGCATTTATTTTCTTTAAAGACCAGTCGTTCAATGAAATAGAAATTAATTCATAGCACTTGTCTTTATGTGAAAAATAAAAATTTCAAAAGGTACCTATTTTTTGTACCTGCACAGTAGAATACCCTCTTAAGATAGTTGATAATCTATATCTCCGATCCTCTTATCTTGTCAATTGTAATTTTCATGGCAATTATTGTTTTGTAGTGATAGACCGAATACGGGACTATATTGTTTTTGACTGAGGGGTATCCGAAGGTGTGTACACAAGGAGATAAACTACAGAGTACTAAGAGTTTGCATTGGGTATCGTTTCCATTGAAATTAGGATTTTTTTTTTTATCATACATACATATATACATAGGCTACATACATAGGTGTGTTCTATTACTGCATTAAAGCAGGAAGTAAGATAAAACAAAACCCGCTCATCCCTTGCTTACAAGCTCGACACAGAGTTCAAGAGAAGTAGTCTAAGTGCTTTCAAATTGATGCAAACCTGCAGGTAATTTTTAACCGAAAGGTCGTCAACCTATATGAGAGACCTTATCTGCATTGGGTGTTAAAAGTATCTTCACCTCAGTCCAGGGGCTTGGTGTAGTAACAATAACTAGCCAGACTCTCAGGATATCCGACAGCTGTTTTAAAAACTATTTATCAAGAGAAACGTCGACATTGCACTTTAGTAACGCTTACGTTCGTTGTGGTGACAAAATTGAAATTAAATCCTATAATTGCCTCGAAAATGTGATTCGTCGCAAGGAGATAGAATGACCGATAAGCATCCGTATGGTTTGTCAAGGTTCATAACTTAAAGCACAGATGTGACCGCGATCTGGCAGTTGTTTTCTAGATTCTCAACACAAATGTCAGCGTTGTTAATATTTATACTTGTGACGTTGTTAAAAAGTGCCTGGGCACAGGAAGAGGATAACGTAGGCCTTCACATTGTCGGTGGAATGGATGCAGCAGAGGGGGAATTTCCCTTCATGGTTGCCATAACTAAAAACGGAAACCAGGAATGTGGAGGAACTATTATAAATCCCAGCTGGGTCTTGACTGCTGCACATTGTGTGGTCGGAGTAAAGCTTTCACATCTTCGAATTTTGTATGGATCTACCAATAAGGATTCAATGAAGGCAGTCGAAGTCGGCATAAGTGTAAGACACACGGAGTATAACAAGGAGGAAAAAACACATGATATTGCTCTGGTTAAAGTTAGATCCGAATTTGAGAACATAAAAGCTGTAGAACTGCCGGCTTACTTGCAAGATGTGCCAGGAGAAACGTCTGCCATAGCTATCGGCTGGGGAACACTTGAAGTAAGACAATTGAAGTAGGTTTGTACATTAATTATTTCGGTTTATTTTTATAGCACAAAGGTCCGTATTCGAAAATTTTGCAAAAAGTCGACCTACGAGTTTTAAGCGAATCGGAATGCGAGAATATGGTACAACCTTTCTATTCTCACAATATGTGTACTGGAAAGTCAAGTGAAAGGAATGACGTTTGTAAAGCAGATTCCGGAGGTCCCTTACTTGTTGGAGGGAAACAGTTCGGAATAGTCTCATGGGGTTATCCACCTTGTGCAGGATATGTCACTGTTTTCACAAAAGTTTCACATCACACAAAATGGATTGCAGATGTTTTAGAACATAATTGAGAAATGTAATCGCATAGAAATACAGAATTTTAAGAAAACGATGTTTTTACATAGAGTTTGTTGAGAACAGAATTATAGGCTCAATCCAGCCGGATCAAGTCTCGTTACTTAGTCCTGCGCCTGAGCGCCTGATAGAAATGGTTTTCGGCAAGTCCGATTAGGCTTGACACGCACGTCTCAGTTGGGAGTTTTAACCCATTTGCGGAGAAGTCGCCAAATCTCCCCCTATTAACCAAGATGTGTAGGCTCCCGTGCCGAAGTAAATAAAAAGATTTGGTATCGGACGGCCAACTCCGATGCTTGGCAAGGTCGATTGTACATAATAATTCCTTATCCCTGTATATTGTCCTTTGTTTCGGCCCTACTACTGAACCGCTCTACACAAATCTTGGCATATTTAGGCTAGCCATACGTACCGATTTGACCGGGACAATCCCGGTTTGAAGGTCTTGTGTCTTGTCCCGAGGCACCAGCCGGTTTGGCTTTTGTTCAGGTTAGATATATAGATACATATGTACCATGAATGAAAAATATAAGATTACGCCGATTCTCACAAAAATTGGATTTTTTTTGCGCAACTACGTAGTTGGTGACCAATTATGAGAGAATGTGACTTTTATGTTCTCTTGAAATTGAAAATTATGTGTTTTAGTTTTGTTTGTCATAATTGCTTAGAATTGTTTTTATATTTTCATTTTCAAGTTTCAAAATTTTGGCATTTAACTCAAATAGCTAAAAGGCTAACAAAAACAAATTTCGTGAGAGACACGAGCGACGTCATCAAAAAAAGAGAATTTATGCGCACGACATAATCTTATATTTTTCATTCATGCATATGTACAAATAACTTGTTAACTTTTTTCTACATTTCCGTTCAAAAATATAATTTCGCTTTTTTCGGTTCGATATTGAACAAATCTATTTAAAATAAAACAGATTATGCCTTGCGTACGTTCTAAATTTTGCACAGTGTCGTCACAAGTGCGGAAAACGAAATTATGTATAATATCAGATTGTTGTTTGGTTGTTCTCCAATTGCCATAACAAGTACAAAACGAATTGAATGCTGAAAATATTATTGAAATTAGTATTGGGGATATAATTATTATTATTAGTGGAGAGCAGTTGGTCCGCTATAGCACTGCGGTCTCACACTGAGGCCCATTGTGTTTACCTGAAGTTTTCTAGAGCAATTTGTCTGGTCCAGAGATTGTCAGGAATCTAATCAGATTCTCAGGGTGAAGCGTGGCAAGTGCGGTCGGAGAGACTAGTTCACAGTCTTGGCTAAGATCCGTTTTCTCACATGAACGGGGGTGGGAAATTCCGTGACAATGTGGAGAGAGCTTTTATCCTGTGGTCCGGTGAGAGTATAAGTATAAGATTTAAACTATGGTTCCTGCTCAGATTCAGAATTTTAAAGTGGTGCTTGCTCAGATTCAAAAGAAACTTAGGTTTCTGGTCTTCATATGACCACCCATCGACATCTACATACATAATAAAGATGGAAAAAAATCATAAAGTTAGAAGAAAAGAGCACCTCTACCTATTGCAGAATAATCTTCAACAAAATATCAATGCCTGCACTGGGCTTCTGCCGCGTCACCATCAAGAGTCGTTTTTGAACATGATGTAGCAATAACTTTAAACTTCGTCACCAATGGCTTAGTTCAGAAGACAGACCAGCACAATATCCCATAGATGGACTTCACCCACTCAAGAAGCAAAAGTATACTGCTGTGTAGATTAAAGTCAGCACTAGACGAGAAATCGCCAGGTCTGACATTCACTTTTATACAGCTAAGCCCACGTGCATACAGTTCCTGACTGTCGAGTAGGGCTGAAGCAGATACATATATGTACATACGTATCTTACTCTTGGGTCAGTCATCTTTACGAAAGTGGTCTTTCGAGGCCAACGAATGAAATTGTTTCACATGGCAGCTTTGGATTTCATATTCATTGCTGTAAAATAGACTTGAGGAGCAATTGTTTAAAAAATCTGCTTAATATAGCCGGCAAAAAATTGCACCTGCGTATTTGATTCATGGACCCATGATTCGCTATATCGAAAAATTCGTAATATCGAGCACATTTTCTTCATAAAAAATACTAAATAAATCCACAAATATTGGTTTTACATTTCACATTTTAATTTACTTATAAATAAAGTTAAAGTTAATAAAATAAAATAAAGTATTCTAGTTGAAAACTTAAAAAAAGAAAAAAGGAATACTCAAACAACATCAATTTCTTCCTTTTTTTATTTTTTTAAAAAGAAATGAATTTGAAAAAAGTGTTCGATCTATGTATATGCATATTTACGTAAATAAGGGTCTTTCATTAAACGATCCCTATCTTTAAATTTAAATAAAACAAAGTGTGTATTAGATATCATCGAAATTTTTTATTCTTTTGAAAGGCCTGGGTGGCGCGCATCCGAAATGTCCAATTTTCAGTGACTCTGGCGCATAAATCAGGCTGAATTTGACCGATGGCATGGGTTATGTTGGCTTTGAGGCCCGCTGTGGTTTGTGGCTTATTCGCATAGACCTGCGACATCAGAAAACTCCACAAAGTCTAACGGGGTCAAATCGCACGATCTCGGTGGCCAGTTCACATAACCTCAACGTGAGATGACCATGCCCTCGAATCGCTCGTGTAGAATTTCCAATCGTGAGCTGTGTGGCACGTAGCGCTGTCCTGTTGAAACCACATGTCGCTGGTATCCATATCATCCAATTCAGGCCAAAAGAAATTGGTAATCATCGACCTATAGCGCTCGCCGTTGACGGTGTTGGCCTGGCCAACGCCGTTCTCAAAGAAATATGGACCGATTCCCTCATCTATTTCTCTGTAAAACTTTTGGTGGGTGTCCCTGCAACCAAAAGGGTGTACTATGCAGGATCTAGTTTTAGACCCTTCCTGGCAAGTTCACCCACTATCTCATTTTTTGATATATACATATATCTTTGTGGCCTGGTGCCCAGCATAAGGTCACCTTATTGTTTGAGAACTTGTCTGCAAATGTTTGGATTTTGTCGATGTTGGTGACAGTTTTTTTTTCTGACATTGTTGTCATTTTTGATTAGGTTTGTGGCATGTAAAATGAGGCTTATCCCGGGTTGAAAAACGCTGCAGTCTTCTCCGATTTTGAAGGTTACCCCTTTGGATTTACACTAATCCGTTGATTTTGGATTCGTCGGTGTCGAAGGGCACTTTTTCTTCAGTTCAGACTAGGTATACTCTCATCCCAGTCCTGTTTTCTTGGTATTTTGGTATTAAATCTGCTATCGAAGTCTGTACCTTGTTCTTTTTTTTTTGTAGTCCATCGAGGTAGAACGGAGGCGTGACCATAGGTGTAAGTTGTCCACAGACTTACTTCCTTGGGTTAGAGTACATACGAGTAGGCGGTAAAATGTATTTTCGATATACAGTGCGTTCGCGAAAATCGGCCTCCTTCTGTTTGGGCTTCTCTCGTAATCTGGTGTCGCCGAACGACACGGGCGGGGGAGAGAGAAATGCGTTTCTGTTTTTGTTTTGAAGGTAACTTATGTATGTACATAAATATTTCTACTTGGTTTATTATTCCCACAGTTACTGCGTTCATCTTGTTTTGGTCAGTGATGATTAATCGTTCACTTCTTTTATAAGTCAAATCATTAAATGTTTCATTATACACACACCCCAACTACAAAAGATTTAACCTCTCTATATTTGGGCAACTTTGATAACTGGGCCACGGCGTGCAGTACAAATGGCTGATTACCGCGACCCTACTGTATGTAAAATACTGTATTAAATAAAACTACGCATCTGGTTAAACATTCGAGGTATAATAAACTTTATTATACATTTATAGTTTATTTGTGTTTTAGTAGCAACCTCCAACATTCTGCTACCAGGCAACCTTTAGTCGCAAGCTTCATATACCTCCGTTTTCTGTGTACATACATATGTACATACGTGAGTGATACGTCTGCATGCTGATAAACGGCAATCTTGATAAACGGCGAACTTGTTCACTGGTAAACAATGCTCATGCTAAGAAAACATATGATTAGAGAACAATGCTTTTTTTAAGGGGGCCTGGCACAGAGATAGAACAACGAACACGAAAGATAACAAAAAATCAACACAGCTGCTGAGTTAAGGGGGATGCAGACACTAGAACGTGGTACTAGTAAAACACTCGTACCATGTTGAGGGTTTGCAAACACTGACACCAAGCCGATTAACCGCAGTTTAAGTTTGGATTACATGTGGTAAACACCGCTTTATATGCGCGCCTTTTGTTTTTTATGTGAATTCATTGAAACAAAAATGAGTCTCCCAGTCCATCAAAGTCCTATTTTTGACCTGTTAGACCTCTCTTTTACTTGCTTCTTCCGCGCCGAAAAATTCACCCAAATAATATTCCACCTAGGGATAGAAAATCAAATTTTATAAATGTACCGAAAGTTGAAAAAAAAAATTGTATCGAAATTGTACTGATTCGTTTTATTCAACAAATACTAGGAAACAAAAGAATTATATTTTAATATAAACAGAAACGCGACAAATCATAACAAACAAATTACATACTGGACTCAATTAGCTATATTCAGTGAAATTGAAATAAAATCGAATGCGTTCACTTTGATTTTTCGAGCAAATTATGTGATTTTTAATTTTTTTTTAAACAATTATGTATTTTGATGAAGAAAACACTCAAATCACTTCACTGGTAGCGCTAAATGTAAATTGTATTGAATTTGATAAAAGGGCATTTGTGTACTAAAGCAAAGGCGAATGTATTGACAATACCATTGTATCGATTTTTACAATCCTGACGAGCTAATGTTTTTCAAAGACCATATACACACTGGCCGTGGGTCAGTAGTTAGTGCATTGGAGATTGAACTGCTCTGCAAGCCGGCATGGTTTCAAATCTCAGCCATGTCCATCTCGTCGGGGAATGACAAGCCTCCGAGGGTATAATTTGTCATGAAAAAGCTTCTCAATTCGCCGTTCACAGTCGACAATAAATTATACCAGACTTCAACCATCAAACTGGTTTCTCAACGTGGTTGAAGTTGGATACAGACGGTCAACATTTATTGAGGCCGTGCCATGTTTTTGTGTTTTACTAGAACCATATTTTAGGGTCTATTTGGACCTTTAGACATGAAACCGTTCTGGGCTGTTGTTACTTGTTATCTCTTGTAACCGTGACCTGTCGTTGATTACGCGGCTTCAGTGATAAAATGTATTGTGTTTTGCGCGGATTTAATCGTTATTAAATTGTTATGAAATTCAATATTTTGTTGATGAGATGAGTCATCTTAATTTGTGTTGTCTAGATAATTTTAAACGTTTCTTAGATGCCTTAGTATTATTATTGACAAATCGTACTATAGGGAAATCAACCGGAATGATTCTTCTGAATATTTGATAATGTGGCACAACGGCCTTTGTATATTGTTATTTTTCTTAGTGCTTTTATTGAATTGTTTATACCTATATTAATTTATTTATAAATGCATAATTCTTTTTTTTTTTTTTGTTAATTTGTTTATGTACTGTCAGTTTATTTATTATTTGTTATTTATTTACTTTGATTTTTTTATTATTTATATTTATGCATTTAGTTATTTATATCTTTATATCTACGCATTTATACATATGTATGCACACATACCTAGTACTATCATTAATACTGTTACAGATATAAATGCCACATGTTAGGAAAACGGACTGGGATAAATAGAGAAGAATTCCGGAGGGCGACCTCAACAACCATACCCTGTCTCAATCCAGTTCGCCGCCTGATATTGACATGGGAACTGACACTATGAATAAGGCTCTACGCAAAGCTTTCCCAGTAAGCAAACCCAAGAAGGGGGCAAGTCTCCCTAATGGAACACTTCACTGAACGAGCAAAGCCAGGAGCAAACGCATCCACACGACTGGAATCTTTATAAGAACGGTCTACGGATACACAAATCGGAACTAGGAAAAGCTCAAAGGAACGCCTGACATCTCTTTTGTGAAAATATAGAAAAGACAAGCGATTCTTCTCGGATTAGGAATATCCATTCCAAATCTCCAACTATTCCAAGTTTCATCAAGAAGCTGGACAGAAACTGGATAATTTCCAGCGAGGAAGCGCTAAAGCTACTAGGTTAGGTTAGGTTGAAGTGGCTGCCAGCTAAAGCTAACACACTTAGACCCATGAGGGGTCCGTTGTGATACCACCAGGATCTCGAAAAGATCTCCTGCCTACTCATTGAAACCAATTGGAGCTTCTTATGAAGCGTAGAAGGCTACTGACATCAATGTTAATTAGGTCGTCTAAGAAGAAAGCTCCCAAGTGGAGTTTCCTTTTGCGGGAGATTGCTGGACAGGTGCAAAGAAGATAGAGAATGGTCTCCTCCTCCCCCACGTCCATACAGCTTCTACAGAAGTCATTTGCGTAAATGCCAAGCCTAGTAGCATGCTTGCCTATTAGACAGTGTCCTGTAATGACACATATTATAGTACTGATATGCAATCTATTAAGATAAATCAAATACTTAGAGCGTTTCATATCCAGCTTGGGCCAAATCTGCTTTGTCGCTAGACATGTTATACCACTTGTCCCCCTAAGATTTGTTCTTTCGATAGCATCTAGCTTTAGTTTGAGTTTGCAAGTAACGATCGGTATACCTAAGCTGCCCTTATCAGGCCCAATAGGTAATGTTGTTCCATATCTTGCGAGTTCATCAGTCTTGCAGTTCCCTGGAATGTCACTGTGCCCTGGCACCCAGAAAAGGTGGATATTGAACTGCTCTGCCATCTCTATAAGAGGGCTGTTATTGAATTTAGAGCGACTGATTCCAAGGACTTCTTCAGTGCCGCTTGACTGCCCGACAAGATGCGGATATCACGTGGCTGATATCACGCTATTCTTCAGCCAAGATAAGACTTCTCTGATCGCCATGATTTCCGCCTGGACCACGCTACAATGATTTGGAAGACGGAACGCTAGGCTAAGGTTCAGTTTGTCGGAGAAAACACCACCTCCCACCCCATTGCTAATTTTTGAACCGTCGGTGTAAAAATGAATCGACTTATCTTCTGAAAATACATCGCCCCAGAATGACCTGGGAGTGGTGTAGTCTATGTTTTGGGGAGAAATTTTGAGATTTTTCAAAATGTAGGCGTGGCCATAGTCTTTATTAGACCATTGTGAGGTTGCTTTGAGGCGGATGACTGCACTAGCTGCCATTTGTCTGCCGAAAATGTCTGGGGGTGATAAGTGAAACAAAATGTCCAGTGCTGCAAAGCGAAGAGCTCCACTGAAACACAAGCAAGCTGTTCGTTGGACTTTGCTTAGGTTATCGCGGTTTGTGTATAAAGTTACTACTGGACACGCATTTCCCCCGTAGTTTAACAGTAGCAAGCTGCCCAGTAGAAAGTCACAGTATAACCCTACTGGCGGTGGCAACGAAGTTGTTATCTCTAATATCTAAGAGTTGCTTAACCTTTGGTTACACCCCTAGATCCTGGAAGAGGGTTAAAGTAGTCTTCATACCGAAAGCTGGTAAGACAAATACTTCTGTCAGATCAATTTATCATCTTTTGTTCTGAAAACACTAGAGAGGCTGATTGATATAAACATAAGATCTAATTTTGATAGCAATCTCATATCGAAATCCCAACATGCATACTGCAAGGGGAAATTGGTGGAGACCCCATTACATGCCCTGGTGAAGACTATTGAGAGTTCCTTGCATAACAAGGAATACACAATGGTATCCTTCCTCGATATTGAGGGACCCTTCAACAACGTCAGAACAGAGGAAATTTCCGCTGCACTCCGTAACCTGAATGTTGACAACTGCCTCTGCGTTTGGATCGAGCATGTGCTTAAAAGCAGGCTGATTCAGACTGAGCTGGGGTTCAATGAGCAGGACGGTATGCAGAGGTACACCGCAAGGCGGGGTACTATCAACATTACTTTGGCTGACGGTAGTAAATGAACTGTTAATCACATTGGATATAATTAGATAATTATATAGTTCATGCACAAAGAAACACGTTTTATTCTTTTAGTTATCTTTATTACAATATTATATGAGAGATCCTACTACTCCAGAGACTGATAATCAACTGACCCAAATCCACAGATCGATCTCTCCAAACTGCTTCAAGAGAAGCGACTCGGGAGAGCGATCTGTTAAGAGCAAACGCCAGCGCACACTTAGTGTTTACATCGAAGAAACACTAAGTGTCGCAGAGGAAACAATACCTGCGTTTGCAAAGGTGAGGAGGTGGGCGGCGAGGTTACGCCTCTAGGGATAGTGGGTGAAGCATAAGCTTATGTAACACCTCCCCCACCAAGAATTTTTTGGTCCCCAAAAAGGATAAGAAAATTAATCCGTCTCATAAAGTTTTTTTTTTTTACAATCTTTACAATAAAATTACAATCTTAACAGAAAAGCGTTTAACAATAATAAGCTGCACAATAGTATGGTTAAGAAAAGTTTTAAGTTGAACATATTACTTAAAATAAATAAATAAATAAATTGTTTTTGTTTTCTTTTTTTTTTTTTTATGCAACTTAAGTTATTCAATTTTAAAAAGGGAAAGAAATCTTTGTTGTATCTAATTATTAACTTGTTGTAATTTCATTATACACATATGTATGTAAATAGTGTTATTATATTTTTTTTCTCTTAATTCTCAAACTAAGTTCTATCGAGACTCATTGGCGACCACTTTCACGATAATGTTATTAAAATTTGTTAACACAATGCTCGAAAATCATAATCGCTATATTATGAACGCTTCCTTTTGCACTAAACAGCGGTAATAGTGCTGAATGCAATCATTCGTGGAAATGTCAAACAATTCATAGTGAAGTGGTAAGCGGTTATTTTTGAACAAAA
Organism: Matsumyia berberina; assembly: GCA_917880715.2. Taxonomy (NCBI): domain Eukaryota; kingdom Metazoa; phylum Arthropoda; class Insecta; order Diptera; family Syrphidae; genus Matsumyia; species Matsumyia berberina. The sequence continues at coordinate 45,761,101 of OU862871.1, read as the reverse complement.
AAACGGTTTCAACTTGAATTCATTTGTACGTAATATTACCGAAAATAAAAGAAAACGAAGAATTTCAGAAAAGATACAAAAAAAATGAATTACAATTTGAATCCAGAAAAACATAAGAAGAGAGCCTGGATTTAACCATGATGGTAAATCATAACTGATTTTGGTATTTGTATTTTCTTTTTAATTGATTTTTATAATACTTAGTATTTCGTTTAGTTGATGTATCTATAACGTAATTTTCATTGACTTCTGGGTTTTTCAAACATCTGTATTTGGGTTTAGTTTTTCCTACGGTCCGGTTTTTAACTAAACGTGTGCAAAGGTTTACATTCTTTTTGTTGTTTTTTATATTTGTTTTCTGTACCCTTATTTCTTTTTCAGTTTGATATTTTCTGGTCAAATTGTTAATGTCTTTTCTGCTCAGGTTCTTAGTTATGAAGTCCATTGGTTTTAACTTTGTTGTTGAATGTACTGTGTTGTTATAAATAGTTAGTATGTCAAAGGTTTGTTCATCCAAGTTGGAAGTATTCTTGTCAGCGTTTTTCAATCTCAGATGTTCGTTCAGAGTGCCGTGCAGTCTTTCAACGTCCGAATTGCCAGTTTCTAAGGACCCTGTGGTTTTGTGAAACTCAATTTTATGATCTTTTAGAAACTGCTCTACAGCCGAATGAAGAATGCATGTTTCACCGTCAGACACTATTTTTTTTGGCTTTCCTAAGTATTGTATTCTTTTCTTAATAGCTTCTAATATAGCTATCCAGTTTCTGTTTTCTAAATGGTGGATTGTGGCATACTTAGAAAACTTATCAATGGTCGTAAAATACATTTTATTTCGCTCAGGGAACCAAATATCAACATGCACGATGTCATTAAAACGCTGAGGAGTTTCTGTGACTTGCATATAAATCTTAGGAGGACTCCTATCATGTTTCGCAACATTACAGGTTTCACAATTATTGATAAATTTCTGAATTTCTGTCTGCAGATTTGGATAAAAGTATTGAGTTCTCAACTCTAAAAACATTTCGTTTATCCCTCTGTGGTTCTTTTTATGATGTTCGTTTCTAATCATTTCGTTCCTGTCTGTAATGTCCTTGAGTCTGATATTTGATTTAAGTAGCCTAAGATTTTTGTTCATTGAAAAATGCTCGACATAGAGATCTTGGAACTGAACAAACAGTGGTAGATTTTCGCAATAGATACAAATAAGTCCCTTATCTAGCATTAATCCTTTCATTATCTTTAATAAATCGCTGGTACCTTCTTTGACTTGAACTCTGTTTTGTATTTTTTTATGAACAATTTTGATTGAAATATGTTCCCTTGAACCGTAAGACAAATAAATCTGGTTTTTATAAAAGTTGATTGGCTTTTCTGATATGTAGATATGAAGCGTCTCATCTTCTATTGCACTGTGAACGGTAGCTCCTGTGGACATGACATCGTCGTACCTTGCAGTGGGATCAACTGGTAAAGAGATATCTTCGTCGACATTGCAAGGAGGTGATGATGCTTCATTGTTAAAAATATTTATTAAGCTAGTCTCATCGTTTTCGCTTGAATCATTGTGATTAGTATACCTACTGAGCCCGTCAGCGACACAATTTTCTTTACCTTTAAGGTATTCTATATTAAAATCGTACTCGTTAAGGAGTATTTTCCAACGTTGGAGTTTCATATTTGGTTCTTTTAAGTTATTGAGCCAAATAAGAGGCTTATGGTCAGTGCGCACTACAAATTTCCTCCCATACAAATATGTTCTAAAGTATTTGATGGACCAAAGAGAGCGACGAGATGCTCCTCCAGACTCGTAGAAAAAACAAGGATATCGTCCAAGTAAACAACGCAAAACTTGTTTATGAACTCTCGGAGAATTCTATTCATGAGTCTCTGGAATGTTGCTGGGGCGTTCTTTAGCCCGAACGGCATTCTCAGAAACTTATAATGCCCGGTTTTGGTCGAAAAGGCAGTTTTGGGTATATCACGTGGATCGACTTCGATCTGGTGAAACCCCTTTACAAGGTCTATAGTTGTAAAATAACTACATTTGCCAAGTTTATCAAAAAGATCTTCCATATTGGGCATAGAAAAGCGATCCTCTTCTGTTTGATCGTTCAGCTTTCTGTAGTCGATTACAATTCTCCAGAGTTTTTTCCCGCTTTTGTCGCCCTTAGGGACAATCCAAATAGGTGAACTTTAAGGGCTATTACTTGGTCTGATTATTTTTTGTTCCAACATTTCTTTAATTTGTTTATCAATTTCGCTGCTATGGATCTCAGGGTACCGATAAAATTTGGTGTAAATTGGTGTATCATCTTTTGTATTGATTGAGTGTCTTATTTGGTTGGTGAAAGTTAACCTATCGCCTTCTTTATAAAAAATTGATTTAAAAGAATACAGTAAAGATTTAAGTTTTGAAAGATCGGTATTGCTAAGGTGTTTTGAAAATACGTCGCTGGGGATTTCAGTTTCGAATTTTTCGATACAAAATATATAAGGAGGTGTACTAAGGAGACTTTTGTTATGATATATTTCCTCCTCATAATTGAAGTATATTGGTAAAGTTACGTTATCTATGACGAGTGATCTATTTTTGAAGTCAATGATTGGGTTAAGTTCGCAGAGAATATTATTTCCTATTAGTCCATCAAACTTTTTATGAAATTGATGCTCAACGAAAACTACTAGGTGATTTGGTTTTTGAAATTCGCGAAATAGGGGAATTTTATAAAATGTACTTGCCTCAATATTACGATCCAGAACTTTAAGTGTATGGCTTTTTGATGGTATTCGCCATTTTGGATGACACATATCTTTGTTGATAATACTAAATTCTGCCCCGCAGTCGATTATAAACCTGAGGGGTCTAATATGGTTCTGGATTACTATATAGGGTAGTTTTTTTGCTGGTTTGTCTGAAAATTTGCACAATGTTGAGGAAACTGACTACTTTGTTCGTTTTGTTCACTAAGGTTATTTTGATTCAAATCTTCGTTGAATGCCAAGTCCATGGGCTCATTTTGGAACTCTCTATCCCGATTTGTTTGTCGGTAGTGGCTACTGGGTATAGAGTTATTTTGTCGTTGTCTGGTTTGAAATGAAGTGTTACTTTGTCTAGGTTGGTAAGCTTGTGCATTATTTTGTGAGTTGTTGGTTTGAACTGAATTTCTTTGTTGTGACTGAGTTCTTCTATTGTAACTTGATTGTCCTGACCGGTAATTGTTATTTTGAAAATAATTGTCATATTGTCTGGTTGTATAGTTGTTGTTTTGTCGAGTCTGGTTATTACCTACGAATGAATTGTTACTCTTTGTAAATACAGATGTTTGAATTCCATTGTGCCCTAGCTTTTGGTGATTTATTTCTGTTATAATTTTATAAGCACTATGCAGAGACTGAGGGTTGCGGCTTAAGATGATTGACTGGGTAGGTTCAGGTAAATTATTTTTAAAAACGTCTAGGGCAATTCTGTTATTGGACTCTATTAGGTTTTGGTCAATTGTATTAGCATTAAGTAAAAGAGAGTTATTTATTCTACTTAACAAAACGTTTATACCGTCGTAAAAGTTTTCGATTGTTGAGGTCACGCGCTCGGTTCGAATACGATCAATCAAAACATGGACTGGCAAATTCTCACCGAAACTATTTTTCAATACTTCTCTTATTTCAGGCCACAGCAGCAGCCTTCCATGTTTCTGCAATTCTATACGCGCTTTGCCTGTAACTTTGTCCTTAATATAACCTGTGAGCATAATCTGTGTATTTTCGTCGAAGTCGCTAAAAGTGGTTGCCAAGGCGTCTACTCTGTCTAAAAAGTCTACTGTATACTCTGTTGAACCATCAAAAATAGGTAACTTATTTATCAATTCTAATATAAGCTTGAATCTATCCGCTACATTAAGAACCTCCATATTTGTAGTCGCCGTTATCCAAGCCCCGCCAACCAGATCTTTGGACCCACGCCGAAAGTACCGCCAAAGGTGCTACTCACGTGTATTTCTCGTTTCTGTCGCTGATGTTGCCGACCGACGATTTTTGTTTTTACTAATGGTACTCCAAGAATTTTGTTGTTTTAATCTTAGTCTCGATATGTAGGTATTTTTTAGTGCGGTATAAGTTAACACATAAACTTTCCTTTTTTTTTTTTTTTTACTTGCGTTAGTGTTTTAGCACAACTTTTCTATTTCATTGGTATTTTTAGTTTATTCTGTAGTTGTTTTTTTTTATTGTTAGGCCAAACAGCTTAGGCTTTACCGACTGCGCCAATTAGATAATTATATAGTTCATGCACAAAGAAACACGTTTTATTCTTTTAGTTATCTTTATTACAATATTATATGAGAGATCCTACTACTCCAGAGACTGATAATCAACTGACCCAAATCCACAGATCGATCTCTCCAAACTGCTTCAAGAGAAGCGACTCGGGAGAGCGATCTGTTAAGAGCAAACGCCAGCGCACACTTAGCGTTTACATCGAAAAAACACTAAGTGTCGCAGAGGAAACAATACCTGCGTTTGCAAAGGTGAGGAGGTGGGCGGCGAGGTTACGCCTCTAGGGATAGTGGGTGAAGCATAAGCTTATGTAACTATATGGAGGGATTCAGTACAATGGCATATGCTGATGACATTGCAATAGCAATCAAACCACTGCACCTCGCTTGCGGTGTGCGTAACATTAGAACGGTATTCATATACCCTTGAATGTGTGAGGAAGTTCGACGTCGGACGGCTGCAATCGCAAAAGATTACCAGATCCTTTTCCGATCGAGTCTATCTCAATCTCAGAAGAAGTCATATGCCGCCAGCATCAAGTATTGAAGACCAGAGGCAACATTGCCAAAAAGCCATCAGAGAACCTCTGACGTGCTGGGTTTCACTCGACAACTGCAACGAAACCCCTGGTTTGACGACGAGTGCCGGCAAGCAAATGCAGCGAAACAAGAGGCTTACACAAACAAGAGACGCACACCGGCTTCTTAGGAGAAAAGAAGCACGTGATCGAAGTAAGAGAGAGTTGCTAATGCAGAAATGAGGTTCGGAAGTTTTACCAAAAGCTAAAAAGAACCTGTCAAGGTTACAGAGCTCGAACCGAAGCCTGCAAGGATGAGCAAGAGAACATCGTAGTAGAATCGCAGTGGATGCTGAGGATATGGAAGAACTACTTCTGCAGACTACGACGAATCAAATTCCACTGTCAGACAGAATGAACCATTCCACCTGGACGACGAAGACCAACAATTCCGTCCACTCGATCTGGACCAAGTGAAGAAAGCCATGTCTAAGCTTAAGTCCAACAAAGCCGCTGGAGCTGACGGCCTAGTCGTCGAACTTATCAAAGCGGCGGGCGATGACTTCGTAAGGAGCATGATCCAACTTATTCGTAAAATATGGTCGAAGGAAAGTATACCCGATGAATGGAATCTGAGCATCGTTTGCCAGAACCTCAAGAAAGGAGATCCTCTAAACTGCGCCAACTACAGAGGCCTCAGTCCTCTTAACATCGAATACAAGATCTTATCTGCCGTGTTGTGCGAGCGCTTGAAGCCGTTCGTCAACAACCTGATTGCCAAATATTCACACTGCGGCAGATCTTGGAGAAAACTCAGGAACTTCAAATCGATACCCACCACCTTTTCATCGATTTAAGGGCGCATATGACAGCATTTATAGAAACGAGCTATACAGAGCAATATCTAGTGTAGGGATCCCTGCCAAACTCGTCCGTTTGTGCAGGATGACGATGGAGAATACACGCTGCTCAATCAAGGTCGGTCAAGACCTCACCGAGACCTTTGATGTCAAAAAGGATTTAGGCAAGGTGACGCGCTGTTATGCGACGTCTTCAACATCGTTCTTGAAAGAGTTGTGCAAAACTCACGCGCCGACACCAGAGGCGACGCAGACGGTATTGACATAATCGGAAGAACGCAGCGTAATGTTACTGGTGCGTTTGTGAGTATTGAAACGGAGTCGGCGAAGATGGGTTTAGCGGTCAATGAGGGCAAGACGAAGTATATGCTGTCAACAAGAAGCGACACCGACAATAGGCAGTTATAACTTTGAGGTAATTATGGAATTTGTCCACCCAGCCTCTCCTATCAATTCAGATAACGGCACAAGCGCTGAGATCAAACAAAGAATACCTCTTGCCAATCACTGTTTCCTTGGGCTAAGAAGACAATTGCGTAGCACAACCCTCTCTCGAACGACTAAAGTGACCCTGTATAAGGCTTAGCGTGCGAAACTAGAGGCAGCTGGCTAAAGATTGAGCTGGCTGGAGTCGCATGTTGGTTGAGGCCCAGGTCAACCTCGGACTGTAGCGCCACCTTAAGTAAATGAGTAATATCCCCTTGATCCTCGTGTGGATTATGAAAAAAAAAAAATTGGTAATTTTCTCCCTACAATGAGAGACCTAGTGGAATCTCCTCTGAACATATTGGCAAGATGGGCGAAGAAGGTAGGCCTCGGTGTTAAAAAAATAAACAGCTGGCGCGACAGCTCGGGATGAGCCAAGGCCTAGCTTCTCGCAACCATTCATGTTGTGCGTGTTACATATTTCGCATAAATGGAAGAGACCTACAATTTATTGCCGACTCCGAACGGCGAAGCTCTTTCATAACAGATTATACTCCCGGAGGCTTGTCATACCCCGACGAGAGGTTGTGCCGCGAAAAATGTTCGGTGTTCCTGGCTGGGGCTTGAACCCACGCCGCTCAGACAGCAGTCCAACGCACTAACCATCGACCCACGGCGACCACGGCCTCGGGGTTAATCCCTCAAAAACCGAACTAGTCCTTTTAACTAGACGCTATAAGGATCCGTATATCACCCCTCCTAAATTAGAAGGCACGGAAATCCAATTTGTAGACCATGCCATGGGGGTCATACTTGATAGGAAACTCAGCTGAAGGCTGAATATTCCGCACGGTGCTAGGAAAGCCTCAATCGTCTTATATTCCTGCCGGAATAGATCAGAAAGTGATTTTTAACTTTATATCTATTTCAACAATTTTTAATTATTTTTAATTTTAATTTTTATGTTTTTTTTTTAATGTAGCATGACTTTTCTCTAATTTTGTTAAATATTGCTCGACATACTTATTTCAATATTCATTAAAGCTAAAGTAAGCTTAGGCAGGATAACTCTCACTAAATATGTTTTCGCAGTATTAAAAACGAAATAGAATGTGCACACAATTAGTTTTAACAAAAGAAAAATAGGAAGGTAAATTTTTTTGAACTTGTATCAGAAACTATTCCTAAAAACCAAGGATTAGACCTCAACAATGCTCTAATTGGCTTTGGGTCCTCTGTTCTCTCGTCTGGGCGAGCTTATTTTGCGTTCTCTAGGGTAAAAACTCTTGATGGAGACCATTTAATAATTTTCCATTCTGATCAATCAATTCTAAATATATCTAAAGATTAACCTTACCTGAACAGTCTTAAATCCCTCGACGCTGTTTATTGGCTTCGTTGATGAACGAAAGCTCTTCACATCCACTATTGCTCCCAAATCGAATGATCTCATATCGGCTCCGCCCCAACTTGGTGCAATTGAATGTGTTGCGGCAAAATGCGTCAAGTATCCATCAAGTTTCGAGCAAAATGAATAGGTCTCCCTTAGATCCCACAGCGCAACACTGCCATCTCTAAGGCCGCACACAACGATGTCCGACGACTCGTTACATATCTCCCCTCGACACACTTCACTCCACGTGGACAGCAATCGCACGGGTTTGGAGGCATCCTCACTATTCCACACCATAATCAAATTTGAAAAATCGTTGTGGTAAACATTTGCTATGCTCTCGTGAACTGTCAAAATCAGGCTAAACTTGGGGTTAGCGAACACCCGAACCACTTTCAGCGCATTAAGTAAACGAGTGTTCAGCATGTAGAAGCCTTTGCTGAGTGTGGGCAACTCAGCTGTATCAATACGGAGATCCCGAGCGTTTGACGATAGAATCTGCGATATCAGAAAGGACGAGTTGCTCAAAAAGGCATTGAGACGCTCGAAATTAATTGGCTTTTGTCGGTTGCTTTTCCCAGACAATGGTGTCTCCAATCGCAGTTTGGATAAGGCACTGATCGTATTGTCAAAGGGATCTCCATTAAACGTAATTTTCCCCAGTCCATCACGTGGTAGTTCCCCAGTGCAGATGGGAGTCCCAGCTGAACCTTCAATTGTAACCAGATCATATTGGGGTGGATGCTGCGTCCAGACTGAGCGCAACCCATCCTCATCGGTTTGACACTCGCTTTCCATGCGATCTTCATGAGTTTGTGTAGCAGACTGTACTGTGTTGGCGCTTCCGAACATCCTCATATAAATGTCATAAGCAATGGGTTTCAACTCAAGCAGTGTAAACGTTACCACATCGAATTGAATTTTGGACATTATCTCAAGACCTCTCTTTGTAATGCTCGGTCGAGTGAAGAATTCCGAGTAACCACCGACTGCTAATGATCCTGGTTCGAAAGACACAGTGGGAATACTGTTCTCGTAGCTTATTCCTGAGTCCAGCTGTTCATAATTTGCTAGGGTATCTAGGCTATCGAATGTATCAGTTGTTCGGCGTTTCTTCAAATGAAGATCGTAATTTCCAGAATCCAATTTACGTTCTTGCTCCTTATCTCGGTGAATGACTGTTATGGGAAACTGTGTGAGCTCTGATTCTTCATCCTCTTCTGAATGAACTTCTGGCTCGGTCTCACTATCAGGAGTTTTACGATCATCCTCAGCACTTGCCTCCGACGAGCTTGAAGATCCTGATGCTACCTCTGCTGATGATGAGCCAGTCTCAAAGTCCGATTCATATGATTCAAAGTCGTCATCATACTCTGGACCTGACTCTGATGGAGCGGGACTCCTGCGCTTGTTTGACTGAGGCTGATCCTCATCAAAGCTGACTTCAAAGGCAACTGGTTCCTTAACTTTAACAGGAACTTCTGGCACGGACTGATTTGTTTCTTTCTTACAGTCTACAGCTTTACGTTTGAGGATCACAATTTCTTCGGGGTTTAACGTCCTGCTTTTGCTTCGCGATCTTTGTTCGTCTTTTTCAATGATTGGTTCAATTGGAAACTCTCTGCGTTTCGAAGGAGGCGACGAGACCGTTACATTGTGAACCGTCGTCATCACAAGATTCGGTTTGGTTGAAGAAGGTCTATTGGGGACTGCTTTCGATGTGGACGGACTGTGTTTGGCCTTCAACGTCTTTGCCTGTTTTTCGGGTGCTAGACGAGGTTTGATCTTTGGCGTCGTTGAAGGTGTTGTAGAGTTGGACCTCGAAAGGGGAGGTTTACTAACGGATGGTTTTGATATGCTGCCATTTGATGCTCGTTTCACAGGGGTTTGTTGAATAGTTGTTCGGGCTGTAAGGGTTTTCTTTTTCTCTTCATCCTTAGATGTTGTGACGGTTCTTGATGTTGTCTTTGGTTTTGTTGGCAATTTCTTGGGGTCGCTTGATGAACTCGTGCTCGTAGATTTCTTGAGAGTCTCGGGTTTAAGCTTCTACAATGCAAAAATCAAATGTTTATGAACTAGTATTAAATGACGGATGACAGTGTAGCTTTGTTCAATTCAGTGATTTGGAAAAAGGAGCTTAACATATGTAAAAGAGTAAGCGAAGGATGGATTTGGGGAGGATATCTAAAGTGGGACGCAAGTCACTAAATTGATCTTGAATTTTATGGTACGCATTAAAGTCTGTGCAGGATGACGATTCAGATGCTAGACTAACTGGCCAGGCTTGTTGGTTGAGGTCCAAGGCATTAACCACTAAGTTACGGCCACACAGAAGAGAAATTGAATCAAAATGTTGATGTAGTCTGAAAGGTCTCATTTATACTTTAAAGATGATGTAAAGTCTATTATAAATGATGTTATCTGAAATAAATAAATAAATAAATAAATAAAGGTCAAATGGACAAATGCACAATGCTCCAGCCAAGATAAAAGCAGCTCTGAAGAACTGAAAGCAGTGAGCCGGAATCGATAAGACTTGGCAGATAGGTAGGAAGCCTAGTCACACGACCGCTAAGGACTACACGACCGATAGGCCTTATCAGAGAAATCGCTCATTGTCAAAGAATTCACACTGGGTGCCTTTCTCGATATTGAAGGAGCCTTCAATAATGAAGCAATCATACACAGCCTACACAGGGCCCGACTAAGTAAGGGACTATGCAACTAGATTGGTCATATGCTAAAGTCACGTACTGTAAATTCGACCCTATTAAGTGTCACCAGCCGGAAGAGCGTCACTCGAGGCACCCCATAAGAAGGATATCTCCCTCCGCTGATCTGGCTCCTAGTAGTAGACGAAATTATCAAGACACTGGGAAACAACGGCTTTAAAATGATTGCCTATGCTGACGACGTCGTTATTCTGGTCTCGGGACTAAAACACTAAGCGAAAGACTCAGTCACGCACTATCATTGGTGAGGGGCTGGGCCAAAAAGCAAGGCAAGCAAGGAGTCCAAAACCGGGATTGTGCTCTTCACTAGAAGAAGATCAAGAAACCATGTATGGACGGATTCGATCTGACACTTTGAAGGACGGCAAAATACCTCGGCGTAATCTTTGATTTAAAACTGAGCTGGAAAGCCAACATTGAGAACCGCATAAAAAGGCTTACATTGCCTTTAAAACAAAAAAAAAAAAATAGCTGGCGCGACAGATCGGAAGCTTCTCGCAACCACTCATGTTGGGCGTGTTGTATTGTCTACACGAATGTAAGGGACCTACAATTTATTGCCGACTCCGAACGGCGAAGTGAGAAACTCTTTCATGACAGATTATACTCCCGAAAGCTTGTCATTCCCCAACGAGAGGTGGTGCCGCGAAAAATGTTCGGTGTTCCTGGCTGGGGCTTGAACCCACGCTGCTTGGTCAGCAGTCCAACGCACTAACCACTGAGCCACGGCGACCACACACATTGCCTTTTACGCACGTAAAAAGATGCTTGCTAACAAATGTGGCTTTAAGCCGAAAGTGGTACACTGGCTGTACGACTCATCATACGGCAATGCTGAATCTACTTCCAGTGGAAATCCACTGTAGTAGCAGGGCGGCAAAAATGGCACTCAGACTGAGGGAAGCTGGTCTCTGGAGAAATAACCTGATGGGATACCACGAAGGAGAACATAGACTCCGACTACATCATTCCAACCTCAGACTTCGATAGGAGATTTGATATCAAAATACCAAGAAGAGAGGACTGGTATGATGGTTTAGAACGCACTAAAGAAGAGCTAGCCTTCTACACCGAATAATCCAAAATGGACGCTTGTACTGATGCCGGTATCTTCTGTGAATCCAAAGGCTACTGGTTCCGCACGTTTTTTAAGCGGAGATAACTGCTGTTTTACAGGCCATGTTGACAGCCAGGCGGCTATAGTCTCTGCAGTCAGCATCGACAAAATCGAAGCTCGTAAAGGTCTGCACACAAAATCTCAATGATATATCAATGACCAACAAGGTGACAATATGCTGGATACCGGGTCACAGGAATATATCAGGTAATGAGAGGGCGGACGAACTTACCAGGAGGGGTGCAGAACTAGATCTTGCATATATCCTCCCGGTCGCGAAGACATCTATTAGTCACCAGGAGACTGCGTACTCTTGGTAGTAGCTTCTTCCATGGGCTGGACCTGACCCTAATGTCGCTCATTTAAGGAAACTCCTGACATTGTTATCCCTTTCTGGGTGGTTTCCAGATTAGCCAACCCTATCGCTTGGTTTGACTCCCATGAGTATACTTCTTATGGGTACAATGGACCCGCTTGAGGTCTAAGTAAGTCTTTAGGACACCCACTAAACCAACCAACCTAGGTAGGTAAAAGTGGTCGTATCACGCAAAAATCTCGCTTGATTTCCTAGTGACAAGTTTGTTGGGTGGGTGGAAGTCGGAGTCGACACCTACTGGTCTTAAACCCAAACTGTGGATTTAATGTGTAAGTGTGTTCGAGATTTTTTTTTTCTCCTACAGTTCGTTGAAATTGCCGAGGAAGGGTTTGACCAACACACGATGTCTCGTGACAGCTGCGGCAGTGCGAGGTGAACGGGATCCCAAGCTTGTCTGCATACGTTTCTACTGCATAGTGTCCCATACATATGGTAACTATACGCTCGATGTCTGCGAACATTGCGAAGTTTCGCTTAGCGCCCGACAAGCCTCATAGATTGCAAGTATTTAGGCTTGAAACACACTGGAAAAGTTCGGAAATCTGTACTACCTGACGACCCCACATTCTATCTTTGAAAACCGTCCAAATAAATTGATAGTCGTATTCTTTTGTAACGTCGCCGTTGTTCTATTCCGCTCTTGATGGTATATGCACAACGAAGGCTTTGCTCAAAGAAATTTTGGGGATATGATAGTCTGTAGCGGATATGACTGTCCCCCCGAAGTAGCCAGAATGCCATAGTGACCGGGAGGTTTAGCCCATGAGCACCCAGACTCCCCGAGTCTGATCGCACTGCAGGTAGCCATCTTTCTGACGTGAAGCGTCTGTCGTATAGGACTGTAGTGCTTCCCGTGATAATAGTTCTCTGGATTGTTTACTTCAGTGATGTGCTAAAAAAAATCCACCTAAAAACCTTGATCAGCATGTGAGAATTTGTCATACTACAACAGAGTACAACAAGAAAGTCGTTTAACGATAAACCAAGCTAACTTTTCGGTTAATAGTGCCCATCTATGGTTATGAGGCGCATTTCCAATTGAATGGCTTTGTAAGCAGACATGAGAGTGCGATGCATTTTCGGTTCTTTGACAGGCCCCGGTGATGCTGGCAATGCAGTAATTGTGAATGGCATTCATGACCATGATAAACAAGTGCTTGTGTCCTCAACTGGTTTGTATGAACCCTGACGGTATGTGGATTCTGCACCACGGTGCAAGATGGGACCGATTCCGAGCGGTGTTCGCCATGGTTAATGCCCCAGCAGTACACACCAAACATATTTCCCAACTCGTGGAATGACAAAACTGCAGAAGTACCTATGATTTGGTTCTCAATTCACAGTTGGCAATAAGTGTAGGCCTCTTGCATTGGTGCCACAAATTTTACACGTCGTTATTTTTTTCTTTAATTCCTGTAAACTTTATCGGAAACGAAATCCAAAGAGCACATACTTTTGTGCAACTATACCAGAGGTGCTGAAGAAATTGGCAGGAATTGTTTTTAAATCGCACCTTGTCCGTTTTACAATAAAATAAAAATTTCATCGCTCACTTAAGAAAACATGCGTTTTAGTTAAAAAATTTACTGCACGTTTCTAATGGGACAATCTTTGTTCATTCTTCCTGCCATTGCTGTAATGCAGTGTTATCCTTAGCCCATCGACACTAGTTCCAGTTTCTTGGGTAACGATGAACACGTCATCGAACAGATTATAAATTTTAATTTTACTCAAATCTTTGTCATGAAGTTATTCGAAATCCAAACACAAAGATTTCAAATTTCGTCCCAATCCCCGTCTTTCGTTCTCCTGGTATTTCGCCGCAATTGACCTGCAAATAAATCAAACTGGAAACGCTCGGCACGCAATGTTTACCGTCACATTCACGAAATAATTGCTTTTCTACCGCAAAAATGTCTTGTGGTGGATGGCGCCGCAATCTTTTTTCGTCCCCAAATCCTGTTCCTGACCCATTTCCATGGAAATTAACCGCATTCCTCAGAAGCATACGGAATTATTTAATTTATTCGATGCCCGACTCTTTTAATTTAAACCAATTGAACGGTTGCATTCATTAATCCACTTAACACGTAGAATTTCCCTTTTCGATTTACAACTCAAATTTGTTGCTGTAGCGCGAAGAAAATTCTCGTTTTTTTTCCTTGTCGATCTTCATCGACAGATACCACGTAGTTCAGTTGGCTAAATCGAGTGAGGTGCAGTGCGAGTTTGAGTGGACAGTGCGGGTGTAGTGACGCGACTTTCAGTGCCTTGTGTGAAAATTGTGCCAAGTAATTGTGAAAATTTTTATTTACCGTATTCACTTGTTGTTTGATTCGAATATTTTTAGACATTTTACGGTTGATAGTTCGGTGAAAATTTGTTTTTCTGTTCGGTTTAATCAATCAATGCGAGTGCTGGTGGTGTCATTTGTTTTTGTTTTGACATTTCACAATTCACTCATGACAACGGCGCAAGACCATTGTTGAAACAGCTGGTTTGTGGTGAGTAATTTTCAGTTCTTGTATTTGCTATGTGTATAGAAGTTGTCAACGATAAGTGAAATTGGAAGAAGAATAGAAAATAATTTCTTCCTGACTGTACGATTTGTGCATTTACTAAAGCGCCCAAGTTGCAAACCATTTTCGAAGTCTGCTTTATCAATATGCCGATAAAGTAGAGCCAAAATCGTTTAAGGCGTATTTCTTATATCTTAGCTTATTTATTTATTTATTTATTTATTTAATTAAATTGGAACTTCAAAGCCAACAAATCCTTGTAGTAGACTTTTAGGAAAAAGATTTCAGTGTAATTGTAATTATTTTACGCAATTGCGGATAAGCTTGCCATTTGTCCTGGGAAGGACGATCATGTAAACCGTAAAATGGGTGCAAAGAGTGCATCGTTGCCACAGCAGAACACCCATTTTGATAATGAAGTTTTATTATTTCCACGTGTTGGTCGACGGTGTAACCTGCCATGGTGATTTGTCTTCCCGTCCCTATTGGAAAACTCTTCGCACAATCTCTGCAACCAATCCTTCAAAATTCCGTGGCATAAGTCTAACTCTCTTCAACGAGGCGAAATTCATTGGTGTCATTTTTGACAGGAAGCTGTGCTGGAAACCCAACATTATTGACGGAGTCAAAAAGCTATGGTAGCAAAAGAACTATTAGTCGCAGGTGGTGCTACACGTCCATAGTTGAACCCATACTTCGTCATGGAGCAAAAGTATTGTGGACTGCGCTCTCTACATAACTGGTTCTTTGATATCGACCCCCTCCGCTGCCCTAGAGGCCATTCTGAATCACTCACCTCCGGATTTCCTAGCCAAACAAGTTGGGGCAAATGCAGAAGCTCGTTTAAAAGCATCTTCACTCTGGATCCAACTACCGTATGCTGACTACCGTATCTTATGCTGATGCCGTGACCTACCACACAAATTTGATCGAACACATCCGATTAACTCTTTGAAAAGGGATTTCAAAGTCACAATTCCCACACGAGAGAATTGGCTTCACCTCAGGAAATCCGTTAATAAACAAATCCACTTTTATACGTATTTTCACCGATAGCCTATCATCACTTAACGAGATGACAAAACAATTCAATATTCACCTCTGCTGGGTGACTGGACATAGTGATATCCCTGGTAACTGCAAAGTCGACGAACTTGCCAAATCTGACCACAAATTTGCACCATCACTGGTGTTATTACATATAGTTTATTATTATTCATCAACAGATTTACGATCTGTTGGTAGTCCCAAGTGACTACCTTGTGGAAAACCTGACTCCACCTTAATAAAAAGTGATTGAAAACCATCGATTTTAATGACCTGTTTGCGGTTAGATAAGTACAACCTCAACCATTTCAAGAAATTTAAATTGAGTCCTGGCTTATGAAGTTTCTGTTATAATAGGCCATGGTGAACTCTGTCAAAGGCCTTAACAAAATTTGTGTATAGGACGTCGACTTGCTTTCTATTTTCCATAGGCTTTAAACAAAAATGCGAAAAAAGGCACAAATTTGTGGCAGTAGAACGGCCGCTAACAAACCCATGGTTTTTCGGCGTTATCGATTCTCAGAGAGCTTTGATATTGGCCTGTAATTATTTAGGTCACTTTTATAAATTGGATTAACGCAAGATATTTCCCAATCATCGACAAAATCACAAGTTGATACAGATTTATTAAAAATAATTTTTAATGCTCTGCAGGCCATTGCCTAATAGGACGGCATACCAGGAGACTAGGGGCTTTATTTAATAACTGCACTTTTTCGCAGCAGAATAGGGCTTCTCGGTTAATATAACTTCAATAACAATTGTGACCTAAGCCAAACCCCTTCATCAACAACTTAAAATGTTTCTACGGGTAGAACTTTTTCCAGAAGGAATTCTATAGATATCTAACAGGCGTTGAGCCTATGTGAGTCCCCTAGGGGACACCTACCTTACCTAACCAAATTTAACCTAAGAGATCATTTTCAGCTCACAAAACCCGGTACTGGCAACCCTTTAACAGTCATGAGGCTTCTGTGGACTGTTGAGTTATTTTTTTCTTTTCTAAATTTTCTGTGCATTAGTTCGATTCGCATTGCTTTTGAAATTACGCATTTAAATGTTCCCCAAATAAATACAAGTATCTTGTTTGAACCACACTTCAGAAAATCAAGGTAATCACATCCTCTTGTGCTAACTAGACCTTATCACGTACTTGAGATGTACGTGCATGTCAGTCTATTCTGATGGAAAGGTTTATCTTCCCTCGATAATCACTCGAATATTCATATATAAGCCCGACGAAACCTTCAATTTATAACAATTCTCCTAAAGATATCCAGCAGTTCACAGAATTGACCATGAAGTTCGCTCTTTTTGTCGTTGCAATCGCATTCTTGGCCACGCCAGCTTTGGGTAAAGTTTTCACCCGTTGTAGCTTGGCCAAAGAAATGTACGACCTTGATGTTCCAAAGGATGAGTTGGCAATCTGGACTTGCCTCGCCCATCATGAGAGCTCATACAACACCGCTGCTGTAGGACCGACCAATTACAATGGATCCAACGACTATGGTATTTTCCAAATCAATGACCTGTACTGGTGCTCGCCACCCAGTGGAAAATTCTCTTACAACGAGTGCAGCGTGAAGTGTGATTCGCTAACTACAGATGACATCAAGGACTCTGTTACATGCGCCCGTAAAATCAAGAGCCAACAAGGATGGTCTGCATGGAGCACCTGGCATTACTGTGATGGAACTCTTGAAAGCATCGATGGTTGCTTTTAATTTGATTTTCTAATCTTTTGAATAAAGACTTGTTATCGCTGCAAGAAAGGATTCATCGGAAATGTATGAATTTGACTTGAATAGTTCGACCTTGCTTCTCGCTGCTTCTAAAATTTGGCCGTGAATGTCATCCCATTGCGTTATTTCTTTTGAGTGATAGCTTAGTGTGCAATCGGGAAATAGTTGCTCATTTCTTTGCAGTCTCTTGAACGAGTTAGGACCGCGGCTCAGGCCCTTAACTCTGTGTTACTTGAACCTTTGACTACCTATCGGTTTTTTTTTTACTGTCGCACCCATTTGCTGTATACTCGGCTTGTAACTAAAAGGGTACTTCATGCCGTACTGAGAATTAAGCTTATACATCTACGGCTTACTTACTTACTTAAGGCGGCGCTATAGTCCGGGGTGGCTCTGGGCGTCAACCAACAAGCACCTCCAGCCAGCCGCCTTAAGTTTCGCACGCCAAGTGGGTTAAAGGCACTTATACATGCCTGCGTCTGAGTTGCGCTCTTCCTCTACTGCGCTGTCCCTCGAGTGTGGATTCGAAAATTTTCTGGGCCGGATCATTGGTATCCAACCGCTCTACATGACCCAGCCATCTCAGTTGTTGGAGCTTCACTCTTCTCGCTAAGTCGATGTCGCTATACAGCCAGTACAGTTCGTCATTGTATCTCCACGAGCCATAGAACAGGACTGAGATGATTAAGATCTTATACGGGGTCACTTTAGTCGTTTGAGAGGGGCTTTGCTATTCAACTGCCTTCTTAGCCCAAAGAAACAGCGATTGGCAAGAGTTATTCTTCGTTTGATCTCAGCGCTTGTTTCGTTGTTGTAATTGATAGCGGAGTCTAGGTAGACACAGTCCTTAACTAAATAAATAAATAGCTGACGCGACAGCTTCTCGCAACCATTCATGTTGTGCGTGTTACATTTTTCGCACAAATGGAAGGGACCTACAATTTATTGAAGTGAGAAGCTCTTTCATGACAGATTATACTCCCGGAGGTTTGTCATTCCCCGACGAGAGGTGGTGCCGCGAAAAATGTTCGGTGGATATAGCTGGGGCTTGATGTCACGAACCCATTATGTCAATATCGTCTGCGTATGCGAGTAATTGGATGGATTTTTAAAAGATTGTGCTTCTGGTGATGGCGGATGAGTTTTAGACAACTATTTCAAGAACGATGTTAAAGAAGTCGAATGTGGAATTTCCTGGCCTAAAACCGCACTGATAGGAACCGATCACGTTGTTGACGAAGGGTTTAAGGCGTTCAGACAATATTGCAGATAAGATCTTATATGCGACATTTAAGAGACTAATTCCTGTCTAATTGGCGCAGCTGAGGGGGTTTCCTTTCTTGTGGATCGGGCAAACGGTGCTGAGATTCCATTTATCAGCCATACATTCATCTGACTAAATTGTTGAAATGAGTTGATGAATGGTCTCCATAACGTCATTTCCAGTTGCTTTAAACAGTTCGGTCGGCAAGATGTCAGAGCCAGCTGCCTTATTTGACTTAAGTTAAGATACAGCTATCCTTACTATATTTTGGTCAGCTGGACGAAAGTTTCGGCTATCATTGTCTAGGTTGAATGGTTCATTTTGCATGACAGCGGGATACTGGTCTTCATAGCCGTTAAACAGTCTGCAGAAGTAGTCTTTCCAAATTCTCAGCACCGACTGTGACAATGTGTGACAATGTTCCCTTGTTCATCTCTACAGGCTTCTGTTCGGGCCTTGTTGCGGTGACATGTTATTTTTACCATTTGATAAAACTTCCGAACATCATTCCTGGAGTAACACTTCTCTGTGCTCTTGATCAAGTGCTTTTTGTGGTCTTTCTATTTCTTTCGGAGAAGCCGATGTTCCTCCCGTCTCTTCTGCTCGTAGACCTCGCGAGCAGCCCTCGTCCTTCTCTGCAGCGCCCCGTTGTGTGCATCCTATTTTGCTGCGTATACTTGCCGGCATTCTTCGTCAACCCGAGTATGTCGCAATCTCTGGAGAACTCCAATGCCACCAGCAACAAGTGCCGAAGACCCGTAGAAACGCTGCCTACAAGCCATCAAGAAAGCCACAACTGATATGCTGGGTTCAATAATCGATAACCTAGCTCTAAAACCATGTTTACCACTTCCTGATTAGATTTGTACTAAGGGGTTTTAGCCAAATGCCTCAAGTCATCATTACTACTTACTTACTTAAGGTGGCGCTACAGACCGGGGTAGTCCTGGGCCTCAACCAACAAGTCTTTTCAGCCAGCTCGATCTTTAGCCAGCTGCCTCCAGTTTCGCACGCCAAGTTGGTTGAGGTCCCCTTCCACTTGCGTGCGCCACCTGAGTCGCGGTCTTCCTCTACTGCGCCGTCCCTCGGGTATCCATCCGCTCTACATGACCCAGCCACCTCAGTCGTTGGAGTCATCATTAGAGAACCTTAATTCCCCTATCTTGAGGATCAGGTAATCGATACTAACTTCCTAATATTCTGAGAAGTATCAGCAAAGGCTCGATATTGCTGTTGCATCGGAATTCTTTTACTGTCTTTTATGCATCTGAAAGAGTTTTTGTCTTATTAGAGAAGAGTTGCTTTTTAAGTTCTTAGGTGCGTCCGAGGACGACCTGAGTCACAACCAGCATTCGTTTCCAGGCAGCTCGATCGTTAGCTAGCTGCCTCCAGTTTTTCTCGTCAATTTGGTTGAGGTCACTCTTTTCCGCTATTGTCTCTGGTGTAAAATTGTTGTCTGTCCGGGCAAAAGAGCTGGTGTTCATCTGCGCTACCCAGTTCTAGTTTTAGTCATCTCTGTTGTTTCATTTGGACCCTTCTTACTGGGTCGATGTCGCTGCACAGCTTATTAAGTTCGTTGTTGTATCTTGTTTATGCAGACGGAATCAAAAAACAGCTGAAGAATTCTTCTCTCAAAGCAACCAATGGCGACCTTATGTTCTCTTGACAAAGTCCATCACGCTGCATTCTTTTGATCAAGTCAATAGTCGCTCCTCGAAAAGTTCGAGCGACTGAAAAAGTGGTTTGGTTGAAGGGTTCATTGATCAGGAAATCTGCTTGGACGCTTATGGTCCGGAAACTGTGTGCTGGTTACTACAATGCTGCACACCGCCATACATCGCGAGCATGAATAACGAGCAATAATTGTATTGAAGTGCTCTCTACCGAAGCTGTCCTCTCTTCATAACCTTGCGATAAAATTGCACAGAACATATTGAATGTCATAGTTAAGGCACTGCTTGTGTATCCAGTCCATGGGATCGTGGATGCTGTTTGCGTCATCTTTTCCCTTAATGGGGAATTATTGCATAAGGCTTTGATCCGAATTGCCGGAGACTCTCCCGCATAAATCTGGATCTCAATGCTTCTTGCATCTGCTCTTTTGTTCTCTCGTCGCCTAGCCTACCCAATGCAAACTTTTTTAATGGCTGTGATGTGGCAATGTAGGGTCTCCGCTAATTCGGCTGCATGCGCTGTATTAAGACCTAATATTTCATGTTTAGATCAGAAGTTTGTTGGCGTATTTGTGGAAGTGGTCAACAGTAACATGGGAGTTTTTCCGTGACCTGGCAGTTATACTGACGGCTCAATCCCCATCTTGATGGAAATCCCTTGAAAGTATCGCTACAGGAGCGCTAAGTAACCAACTTGTCGAGAGTGTCTAAGTTTTGATTAGCGCTAGGGTACGCCGTTTTGTAACCACGTAACTCGTTTAAACCTATTTGTATGTGGGTGTTGATTTGTTGTGTTGGGATGATTTATTTAATTAATTAGCTTAATACTAGCTACATAACACTTTTTTTCTAAAAAAAAAAAAAAAAACTTAATAATAATAAGATAGTGGGGAGGAGGAAGCTAAATGATTTGATTATTTCTTTATTTGGTCTTATAAAGTAACAGTTAAAATCTTAAGCTATGGAGAGAAGGGGGAGGGAGTGTGCGGGCCGAAATACGGTTAAGAAGTGAAGAGGGACTGTGGAGGGCGTTTCTCAAAGAGGATCTACTACAGTGAAAATTAAAATTATAATGCATGCCGGTAGCCTTACGTAGCATTCTGGACATTGGTTCGTGAAAACCATAGTTTGTGCGATGGGAAACAAGGTGAAAGAGGTGTACGGATCTGAGGTTACGGGGATTGGTGTTGAACGAGATATTTTGCAGTAGTGCTGGGCAGTCGATAATACCAGCTAATAACTGATGGATAAAGAGTATATCGGCAACATCACGACGTTTTTCGAGGGACTGTAAGTTAATCAGTCTCAAACGATCTACATAGGGCAGTAAGTTGAAATTGCTTCGATTCGTAGAGTATGGATTTCGTAAAACGGGGACCATACTTGGCTGGCATATTCAAGGAGAGGCCTTACGAAGGTGATGTAAAGGGATTTAGTGACGTATGGGTCAGAGAATTCCTTATACCAACGTTTCACAAATCCAAGTGCAGAATTGGCTCTACTAATGATGTTATCTATGTGAGCAGTTCCCTATCACAGATGACGCCTAGATCGCGTAAAGATGTGACAATGGGAACAGGTTCGTTGCAGATAAAGTAGGGTCTGGGAGGTGATGGGAGACGCTTGCGTGAGTATGTGATTGCTTGGCATTTAGTCACGTTGAGCTGCAAGAAATATTTATGGCACCATACTGAGAATCTATTTAGGTAAGTCATCTTGGAGTAGGTGAGAGTCAGCGAGGCATGATATGTGCTTGCAGATTTTCATATCGTCAGCGTAGATCGATATGAAAGAATCTTTGATGATACAGTAAACATCATTGATTGACAGGATAAATATCATTGGCCCAAGATGGCTGCCTTGCGGGACTCCTGAGGTGGCTTTAATAGGATCGGACGCGGAAGATCGAAAAAGGACTTTGTACTTGCGATCTATCATGTAGCATTTGATCCAAATAATGAACCACGGAGGAAAACCAAGAGCCTTGAGTTTAAGGAGAATTATGTTGTGCGAAATTTTGTCGAACGCTTTACTGAAGTCGGTGGTAACAACATCAACTTCTTTGCCATCCTCCATTGCACATAGGGTTCGAGACACGAATTCTGTGAGGTTAGTGGTTGTTGATCTACCCTTAAGAAAGCCGTGTTGGTTGGGAGAAAACATAGATTTGCAGTGATGATGAGGCTATATCCAGCCGGTGGAGTTCAGATATAGGATCAGTTCTCCAATGCTTTTTCCAGCTATCTCGCCGAGGTCCACGAAGAAGGGTTTGCCCAAAGTACGCTGTCTGGTCCTCGCTAGGGCCGGACACCTGCAAAAAAAAAAAATGAAGTAGAGATTATTTCTCATTAAAGTCCTTGCAGCTTCTGCAGAAGTTGTTGTCAGGAATACCAAGCTTGACCGCATGGTATCAAGTGGCCCGTGATAATGGCTACAATTCTGGAAGTATCTGGTCTTTATTTTGCGAAGTAGCTCTTTTGACTTAGTTTTGTTGCAATTAGGCCATGCCTTTCTTGAAATGACGCATCTGGATAGGCCGTTCCATCTATGATTGGCAAGCTGGAGAAAGTCGAGATGCATATAGCCCTTAACAGTGCCTAGAGGAATATCGATACTTTCTGCAAGAGAACTGTTAAGGGCCGACCCTCTTCTGGCCAGCTCGTCGGCGCGCTCATTGCCCTCATGATTTCTATGGCCTGGGATACAGATGAGTGTAATTATGAAGTGGGTGCCTAGTGGTCGCCGTGGCTCAGTGGTTAGTGCGTTGGACTGCTGACCAAACGGCGTGGGTTCAAGCCACGGCGACCACTAGGCACCCACTCCATAATTACACTCATCTGTATCCCAGTTGCCGCACCACCTCTCGTCGGGGAATGACAAGCCTCCGAGAGTATAATCTGTCATGAAAGAGCTTCTCACTTCGCCGTTCGGAGTCGGCAATAAATTGTAGGTCCCTTCCATTCGTGCAAACAATACAACACGCACAACATGAATGGTTGCGAGAAGCTAGGGCTTGGCTCATTTCGAGCTGTCGCGCCAGCTATTTATTTATTTATTTATTTACTTAGTTGATTAATTGCAAGCCGGTATTACTCCATCAGTTTTGAGGATATAGCATCAACGGCTTTGATAGCGGCTTTACTGTCCGAGAAAATATTGATATGTCGGTTGGATGTTTGAAGATTATTCAGCAAGCGGGAGGCTTCCAGGATTGCGAGAAGCTCCGCCTGGAAAACACTAGTAGCGTCTGGAAGACGAAGGTATATTCAGTCATTCAGTTGAAATATTCAGTTGTTAATAAAAGATGACTGCGCCGACTGCCCAATCCATGTTCGACCCGTCCGTCATTCCAAGTCAGTCAACGCTTCCATTCTTCTCTGATAGAAAATTTAGCAAGGAATAATTTTTTTAAAATTGAGGGTAGGTATCATGTAATCAGTCGAAGACCCGACCAAATCTCCTGGAGTTATTTCCAAGATCTTGCAATGATCGTATGGCTTTCCGGTCCAGCACCCAGATTCTTTGAGTCGGACCGCGCTGCAAGTAGCTTTGTTCAAGGGGAATCAGGTGCAGGATCACACTTTATCATCATGGGTAAGACAAGATCGCAATGCTCCTGCAACACCTACAAACGCCGATCTCTATACTTTTTTGAACTTATCGATATTGTATTTCTTACTCAGGGCAGGAAACTAGACGATGGCACCATAAGGGAGAATTGGACGCACAACGGCAGTGTACATCCACAGTGTCATCTTTAGCTTGAGTCCCCATTTTTTGCCGAATGTTTTATTGCAGGCATAGAACGCTACGCTTGCTTTCCTTACCGGCTGTTCTATATTGAGCTTCCAACTGAGTTTCGGGTCTAGTATTGTGCCTAGGTATTTTGCACTGGGGCTTAGTGACTGACTATTTAGTTTGGGTGGTCGCCTTAGTGGAAAATAGCATAATTTCGATCTTATCCGTATTTACTTTGTATCTTGTCCAGAGCTTTCTCCATGAGTTGACTTATCGTGGGGAGAAACTTACCTGTTACTAGTATAACCACGTCATCGCCATAAGCAACCACCTTGCACCCCTCTCTATCGAGTCACACCAAAACTTTGTTGGTCAGGGTAGAAGAACATCTGTGCAAAACAAGAGAGAAATTCCATCTAAAGCCGGAGTATTGTTTTAATTGAGGTCTTTAAGAACTCGAATTACTGAATAGTTTCGGAAAAAAATTAGTCCTAAAGGATATTGAAGAATATTTGGCCCATAACAAACTTCTCACAGCTAAACAAGATCTATTAATAGATTAATAGATTATTATGTATTGTTAAGTGCACAATTTGAAGCAGAACGATATCTAAGTTCCACTAGGAAGCTTATCGTGTCATTCAAGAATAAGATTGTACATTCATCAATGACCACTTGACTTGGCTTATCAGTCAATCAAATCGTAGACAAGCGGTCGTGCTTTTGGCTGGAGTTTGACAAATAAATGCAAATAATTTGATATTTCATTCAATGATATGTCAAATTAAATAATTAATCGAAAACTTTTCCACTGGCATCAGAAGCGGATTTAGAGTTTCAATTTTTCTGGCAGGGCGCTTGAATACGGAGGACACTGCTTCGTAAAATATCTTTTGTGGCACGCAGTCAGTTTTAAATTACCAGAAGGGGCTGAATTCTCTTGATAAAATTGAGGATTTTTCTGGTGTCGATTTTGAGAATTTCCCCAGGGATTAAGACTTATGGTAGCGCTACAGTCCGGGGTGGACTTGGGCCAAATCAAGCAAGCTTCTCCAGCTAGCTCGATCCTTAGCCAGCTGCCACCTGAATCGCTTCCTCTGGGGTGGATTCAAAGATTATCCATGCCGGAGCATTGGTGTTCATCCCTTCTACATGACCCAACCACCCCAGTCGTCGAATTTTCACTCTTCTGGCTGAGTCGATGTTGCTGTACAGCCCTTATAGTTCATTGTTGTATCTCCACTCCTCCACTCATCGTCTGTGCAGACGGGACCGAAAATCACTCAATGAATTTTCCTCTCGAAACAGCCGAGAGCAACCTCATCCGCTTTAGACAGAGTCCATGCCTCTGCGCCGTAGAGCAGGACTGGGAGGATTAAAATCTTATAAAGTCGTGCGAGAGAGGGCTTTGCTACTCAATTGCCTTTTTAGCCCAAAGAAACAGCGATTGGCAAGAGTTATTCTTCGTTTAATCTCAGCGCTGGTGTCATTTTCTGAATTTATAACGAAGCTGTCTATAGTCTATAGTTCTTCACCATCTCCCTCTCAATACTCGCAAACGCGCTAGTGACAACACGTTGCGTTCTTCCGATTATGTCAATATCGTCGGCGTATAGGTATCGATATGAAGTTCCTGGGTTTTCTCCAAGACCTGCCACAGTTTGAATATTTGGTTAATGGTGGACTTTCCTGACCTGATATGGACTGATCATGTTGTTGATGAACGGCTTCACACAACACGGCAGATAAGATCTTGTAAGCGATTTTAAGAAGACTGAGACCTCTGTAGTTGGCGCAGTTCAGAGGGTATCCTTTCTTGAGGATCAGGCAAACAATGTTGAGGTTCCATTAATCGGGCATACTTTCCTCCAACAATATTTTACAGACCAGTTGGTATACGCTCCTTACCAAGTCATCGACTGCCGCTTTGAACAGCTCAGCAGCTAGGTCGTCAGCTCTGTCAGCTTTGTTAAACTTATGGCTATCTTCACTTCGTCCAGGTCGGGTGGACGGAATTGTTGGTCTTCGTCGTCCAGGTTGAATGGTTCATTCTGCCTGACAGCGGGATTCGATTCGTCGTCGCCGTTAAACAGTCTGCAGAAGTAGTTCTTCCATATCCTCAGCATCGACTGCGATTCTATTACTATGTTCCCTTGTTCATCCTTGCAGGCTTCGGTTCGGGCTCTGTACCCTTGACAGGTTCTTTTTTACTCTTTGGTAAAACTTCCGAACCTAATTCCTGCAGTAGCATCTCTCTCTTACCTCGATCGCGCGCTTCTCATGCTCTTTCTTCTTCCTCCTGAGAAACCGGTGTTTGTCTTTCCTCTTCTGCTCGAAGGGCTCGCGAGCAGATCGACGCTGGTTTATATGCCTCTTGTTTCGTTGCATTTGCTTGCCGGCACTCGTCGTCAAACCAGGGGTTTCGTTGCGGTGGCCGAGTAAAATCTAGCACGTCTCTGATGGCTTTTTGGCAATGTTGCCACTGGTCTTCAATACTTGATGCTGGCGGCATAGGATCTCTTGAGAGCTTACGAGATACTTGATCGGAAAAGGATCTGGTGATTTCTTGCTCGTTCAATTCTGTAAAAAGATGGGCAGCTTAAAGTGGTCTGTGGTCAACTCGGAGAAGACCGAACAAGTCCTCTTCATCAGGAAGTATAAAAATCCTCCAACAGATTCACCTTCTTTAAACGGCACCCGCCTGCGCTTTGATAATAAAGCCAAATTTCTCATTCTGGACAGTAAATTAGCCTGGACAGCCAACACTCTTGAACTCGTTAAAAAGCCACTGTAGCGCTATACTGCTGCAAAAAGCCATTGGTATTAAGTGGGATCTGGATCATCATACCACACATTGGGTTTACGTGTCTATTATCAGACCTGCACTCATGTATGGTGTGATCATCTGGTGGATGACCTTATTCCGAAACTTATTGAAGAAAGTGCAAAGATAACCATGCATATTCATTAGCGGGGTACTAATAACTAAGAACTACCACATCTGAAGAACTTGAGGTGAGCCCGCTTCTATTTCCTCTAGACATTTTTGCCACGCATTCCGCAACATCAGACTGAAGTCGTCCTTTCAATGGTCAAAAAATCATATTGGCCACTCCTTGATCTTAGATCCCGTAACATTTATCCCCCGAAATATCGACTACATACCGTATAAGTTGAACTTAAATTTCGACTTCATGACATCGATCCCTTCCAGAGAGGGTTGGGATAGTGATGACACGCTAGAGACGAGTACTCTATTCACTTCTATACTGACGGTTCCAAAGCCGAGAGCGAAGTGGGAGGAGGTGTTTTCTTTTAAATGCTTAACCTCAGCATCTTCTTCCGTCTACCTGACTGTAGGGTTTTACAGATGAAAATGATGGCGATTAACGATGCCTTATCCTGGTTAAGGCAGAATGTGGTGTCCTTTTTTGCCTTTTTTTAGGATGCTAGAAATCCTTCGAATCAGTAACATATATGTACGCTTATCTCTCACGGAGATTTTAACATTCACCTGCGCCGGGTACTCGATCATAGGAACAATCCAGGGGACTGTAAGGTCGATGATCTCGCCAAACATGGTAGTGCTCAAGGGATCCTATCAGAAGGGGGGGGATCTGAATATTCTACTCCCTACAGGTAAACTACTCTTAGAGTACCAAGCGATCAACAAGACACGTCAAAGATGGATGCATGGAACCACTACACCTCAAAAAACTAAAAATCCAATGAAAGAACATAGTCTGTAGCACTCTGAGTCGAAAACCAGTTGGTGCTTCTTGTAAAGCTCAGTCCAATATCTGAAATTCTGCTATATCTGTTATGTTTGTAAAGAATCTTAATACTAGTGAAATTAATCGTCGTTCTTGAAAATCGGGGCAGTGACACAGTAGGTGTTGTATTGACTCCACATTGTCCACGTATCCACAACTTCAGCGTAGATTGTTGGTTTCAATGTTTAACTTATGAAGCATGTCTCCAATGGCGCAGTGTTTGTCCGGATTGCTTCATTGATATGAATTGTTTACTTTTATTTTTGTTAAGTTTCGGTCATGTTGTACGAGATGTGGCGCAGTATTCATTGCGTGACCAGAAAATGTTGGCTTCGCTTTCTGTTATTTCATTGATATTTAGTACAATTCTCCAATCGGTGGTAGTACAGATGTAATCAATTCTCCAATGTTCATAACTGCTGGGGTCAGTTGCCATTTTATACGCTTTTTCGTTCCCTTGGATATAGCTGTGATCGAAAGGAAACCCAGCAGAGTTTAACCGTTTGGTGTCTGATGCATCTCGGCATTTCTTAACTAGCTTTGATTTGATTTTGTTGGATTGTACGGGCACTTCTTTGTCTCACTGGCACGGGAAC
The DNA here is from genome assembly GCA_917880715.2 of Matsumyia berberina. Classification (NCBI taxonomy): domain Eukaryota; kingdom Metazoa; phylum Arthropoda; class Insecta; order Diptera; family Syrphidae; genus Matsumyia; species Matsumyia berberina. Next base: position 45,733,053 of record OU862871.1, on the reverse strand, counting down.
ATTTTGTACTGTGCCTGTGGATTCAAATTTTTCCACTAGACGCTCAATTGTTGATCTGCTAGGACGATTATGACGACCATAAATTGGACGTAGCGCTCTTAACGTTGAGGCCACTGACTCCGAATTTCGGTAGTAAATTTTAATAATTTCGACTCGTTGTTGGCTCGTATATCTTTCCATCATGAAATGGCAAACCTTACTGAAGAGAAATGTCAAAAAAACCGCAAGAAAAATATGGCGTCGTTTGCTGTCCCTGTCGCTCTACTTTTGTAGCGTCCCTATTGAAAAACCCTGTAGTACCTTTAGAGCCGCTTGACTGTCTACAAAGATAGTTGCGTTCGATGGATATTGTCTTGTATTTATAGGGCCACCTTTTCTATATCCAGGATTTCGGCTTGGAAGATACTAAACGCATTAGGTAGTCTGAAGGATTTCTGTTTTTGCAGTGAGACAAACTGGCTCCTGTTCCTATATCCATTTTTAGCCATCGGTGAATATCGTGATCAAATAGTCCGACGTGTCTGTACAGGTTGCAGAGTCTTGCTTGGTGTGCTGGTTTGGAGGGGGGCAGTACCGTTAATGAACAAGTCTAGGGGGAGGATATGGAGAATCTTGTCGAGACCTGCCTTCGGTGCATTTTTACAGCTCCTAAGATGCAAAGTGCTGATAATCTTTGCACTGCAATGAACTTGTTTAAATAGCTTTTAGTGCCTATAACAGTTTACCAGACCAAGGCGTCATAGCAGATGATGGGTCTAATGTTTGCTGTGTACATCCAGTTTATGATGAGCTGTTGCTGTCCTCATCTTTTCCCGAAGGTCCTTTTACAGGAGATAGCGTTCAAGTTCTTCGTCCTTCTCTCTAACTGCACAAAAAAATCCTACTTGTTTATGTCGCTCATTTCACTAGTGCTCATACCCTAACCCTAATTTGTTTGTTTGAAAATCCTTGCATACTATTAGGAACATTTCAGCAAATGATCATTAAATCGCCAAAATGTAAAAGGCAAATCAAATTAATAAGAAAAATTTTAAAAATTTGCTCACAGCATTACCAAAGAGTGGAGCAACCAATCAGAATAGACAATAACAACATTAGGTTGGGTTAGATTAGGTGGTTGCACCCACCTGAAGAAGTAGTAGTTTATTCTTCCCCGTCATGGAACACGAATACATCTCATTTCATTTTAGTTTTGGCTACAATTTTAAGTCTTTAACTGAAAGTTTTCTGTTCTATGAAGTGCTGTTTATGATGCTGGCTTCACAGGAACTTCTGCTCTCGTTACTTTCCAGAAGAGGCCTAGAAAAACACTAAACATTTTTCGACTTCTCGTCTTTTCCTGGTGGTCCTATGAGATGAGCTCTATCTCATGGCTCGTTGATAAACCACTGAAGGAACGGTAGTTTATAAATGTTGACACACTCTTTGGCCCACGCCTCTAGTGCACAGACATCTGTCCGAAAGTCAGACGTGAAGCAGCAAAAGGAGGCACATACATACACACAGATGAAATCGATATCTGGAAGGGATATCGCCATTTACATTGATAGAAAGGCGCACCTAAAGCGCTAGAATCAAATGTTGTCAGATCTGCACTAGTCTCGAGATGTCGCGTTATGCTGAAGGCATTGTGCGCGGAGAATCAAATAAGACTTTGTTGGGTGCTGGGTTATTGTGGCATTGAGGAAGCCGATGAACTGGCCAGGCTAGGTGGAGCGCGGCAACACATGGAGGGGAGAACCATCGTGGATCCTTCCGCCTGTGTAGCTAAGGCAGAGATCCTAAGAATAACTGTACGACAAATCAGATATGGTCCAACATAAGTGGACATAGGGTGTCGAAGGCTTTGTGGCCTGCTCTGGATCGCAGGAAAACAAGAGATATTCTCAACTTAAGCAGGGCACAACTACAATTACATACTGGCATCCTGTCCGGCCACTATCTTCCACAAAGCATGTTAAAAAATTAGGGCTCACAACCACAGATGTCTGCAGATACTGCAACGATCTATGCTGAGGACATAACACACATATTTTGTGAATGTCAGGGAATTTCCAGGACACTCATGAAACTTCTCGGCAACTATTTCTTTTGTAATCTAGAAAAGCTACTAGGCTATGACAGCTATAAAAACAAGGTAAAATTCTGTAGGGAAATCAAGTGCGTTCAGAATATGGTTTAGGTTTTGCTTTTTTCACATGGATCGCGATGGGTCCACTGTGGTGCCCAGTGTATTATGCAAGCACTGGCTGCATAACCCTACTCTACCTTACCTAACCTAAGTCCATCTACACGGATTGCTCCAAGATGGACATAGGCACGTGTGCTGGTGTCTTCTCTGAGGAGCTAGGACTCAGTAAGGCTCAATAAGACTCCCTGACAACAGTATTGTTTTCCAGGCAGAGGTTCTAGCAGTGACCAGAGCTGCGCAATTGGCGTCAATGCTCACGGTATCACGGGTGGATATCACGATCTTCATAGACAGCCAGGTGGCTATAAAAGCACTAGCTGCTACTCAAATTACATCCAAGCTTGTAAAGTGCTGTCGCGAAGAGCTGAGGGTTCTTGGCACGCAGCATAATCTAAAACTCTTCTGGGTCCCCGGCCACAGTGGTGTGCCAGGACGCGAGACTGCTAACGAACTGGCAATGAAAGGATCAGCCCTAGAACCGAAGCTAGCGGACAATATAATTAAACCTTCTCTTCGTCATCTGAAAGAAACAATAAGACTAAGATCCTTAACGCGAATAACAGGTGGAAAACACTAACCACCGCGAAAATTCTAGACGGCTATGGTCAGATTATAATAAAGGCAGAACAACCAAGCTCCTACATATGTACATGAAATACCTGTCATAACTGGTAAAATTAATGACAGGCCACATGCTCAGGTATCAGGTATCTTGCAAAAAAGCTGCACCTGATCGAGGACGACCTATACAGAGGATGTGGGGACGAGGATGCGCGTGAGGATGCGACTCACTTTCTCTGTCATTGCCTAACCCTCTGCAATATTAGAAGAAAAAAAAAAACATTGGCCAGATACCTCGTCGATAACATCGAGGAGCTATCCGAAGGTTCACTGTTGGATCTGCTCAAGTTCGCAAGGACAGCCAGGTGGCTGTCATCAGGTATATAGAATCACGCAGTGGGAAGTAGCTGGTATAACTCATGGGTACCACAATGGGTCTACATAGACCTAAGTGAGATGAAGAGGGTTTCATAATCTTCATCGCTCACTAACCTAACCTAACCATAGACTGATGTCTTTATAGCTCCCGCAATTGAGGGGTCTTCTTTCTTGTGGTTCAGGCAAACAATGCAGAGAAATGAATGAATGAAATGCCCTAGAAATGAATTGATGTGTGCTCTTTACAAAGTCATATTCAATTGACTTTTGATATTTCGGCCAGTAAACTATCAGGTCCAGAAACCTTCTTCGGCAATCCAGCAGTTTCATATTGGTAGTCGAGTTAAACCCAGCACATGCGTCTGTAGATAAACCAAAAAAATCAAAACAAACAACACTTTAGGCTTTCGAGTGCTTCAACGATAATTCTCGAAATTAAATTTACTGATTTAGTGAAAAAAATATTAAAGACTGTGGTTTTCCCTTATCCCAAATATATCAGATCCGATCGCTAGTAGCTCATTAAAAATCAGGCGATTATGATTATGCCAGACGATTAAAGAATAAATCCGACCGACTGGTGTGCTGATGTTTTGATACTTTTTGCAAAAAAAAAAATTGCTGGCTTATCAACTAAGAGCTTATAGGTCAATTCACCTAATTTGAATTCGAATTTAATTAAAATATTTATCACTGCGATGTCGATGTGGCTAGCGGATACGTATAAACCGCAAAACGTCAATATGCATTACCCGATGCATAACATATGTATATCCCTAATAATATAAAACAAAGTGAATATTCCTTTGCAAGGACCTACACAGCTAACGGCTGGACGGATTTTGATAATTTTTTTTTTGTTGATTAGGTTTTGATAAGGAGCAGGTTCGTGCGTAAAAAATAATTGACTTTGTGTGTGAAAGACTAAGAAATTCTATAATTTAACTTTGAACCCAAAAAACCAAAAAAAGGAAGCTCATCCTTCGTCTATTTCAATGAAAATAATTTCAGTTTTTAGAGCTTTAAAATACACATCTTTTAAGTCCAAAATTATATTTCTATGTGCTCTAAAAGATCAGCAATATTAACAACAACTTTGCATAATTTTTTTTTTTTTTATTTGTGAATTGATCAAGATTTCCCAATCAATCTCAGTGATGTTTTCTTCTCTTTGTTTTCTTTCGAGGTCTATTCGTAATTTTTTAAGAGAGCAAGAGCGTATTTTTTTTTCTTTTTTCCTATAATTACGTTCTTGAATCGAATGGATTTGTGTCTGCTCAAGCGTAACCGTAAGATTTTGTCAGTGGGTAGGTTTTTTTTTCAGTTGTGTACATTATGTACATGTTTGTGTTTACACACATAGTAGCATTAACCTTCGCATTCCTGCAAATTTTTTTTAACTAAACGCATAGTATCAGCCCCGGTAGATAAAAAATATTCCATACATTTTTCCTACAAGAAATGTGCGTATGCAATAAATTATGCACCTTGCACTGAATTTATGTACCTAAACGAATTTAGTTTAGTTTTAGAATTTGTTGTTAAAGGCTGTGCTTAAATTAAATATAAATAAAGGTAGAAATTTTGAATTTCTTTCCGCGGCAGCTGTTGTCAGGTAGGTTTCTGTCATGATACCTATGACGGTATGAGATTCACGAGAATGTATTTACGTACTCTACTGCTGTGTGTTTGGTGTACAGTGAATTTTTCTCCGGATTAGTTTGACTAATGAAGAAAGCAGGAATATTTTCGGAATATGTTGGCTGTCGAATCTGATTCGGATTAAGCCGGGCCTGACCTAAGCGAAAGTGCTGACAGCGACGAAGAATATTTTCCTGATCAGGAATATGCGAATTTGGATGCGAAAATAGGCGAAAAGATAAATCCAGAACTGAATAGTGATGAATAGTTATGATGAGAATGAGAGCGATAATGATGAACAAACGGGCACCTCTAACGAAACTTTGTTTACCAGCAAAGATGGTACAAAATTGTACAAGCAAAATACTGCTTTCGCCCAGAGTGGGGCCTATAATTTAATTCGTGAATCGTCGTTAATGGGGCCTAACCCAATTTCCAGAAATCTATCGCCAGTAAATAAATTTTTTTGTATTATTAGCCCATCCATTAGAGGCCAAATTGGTAGGTTTTTCAACAAAAAAAAAAACAGAGTTCTTTATCTCTTTTTCGTGCAACCATGTCTTTCAACCGACTCCAAAACATCTTAGGTACACTTTATTCGTTTTGATAACCAGTTTATAAGAGCCATTCGCCAGTTCGAAAATAAGGCAGAAGGTAAGGAGATCATCATCTCGAATCAGAGCCCATTTCAGTTCTTATGAGAACATTACTGCGGACGAGCAAAACCAGCAAATTATTGTACAAAGATCTGGTAGGCTTACGATGCCTCAACCTTTTAAACGCTGAATGGTCATATTTACACCGGAAAATTAGGGATTGTGCGATCCGTTTGTGAGGACATAGTTGCTCCCTACAAAAATGCCGATGATTTCCTTCATACCGTATTAGGAAAAGTAGTTAATATTCACATAGATTCCTATATCTTCCCCGGTAGATACTATTAATTTACGTACATAAAAAGACAAACAATAAGAAAAAATGTGAAGAATTGCTCTAAAACCATTTTTTTTTTCAATTTCTGCGAAGCACTTCCATATTTGAAGAAAACTCGCTGAGTTTAGCAATTGAAAATCGAATTATCTACCCGGGTAGATACTATGAATGCGAAGGTTAAAGTCAGGGCAGGTGCAGCTGATGCAATGTAAAGGCGTCTGTCGTATTCGTATAATCGTGTTATCGTATCAACTACAATAAGGCGAGCACGGGCCAGCTAGTAACTACATATATCTATCCCTTAGCGCACTGACTTCATTTGAGTTGGTATTAAGATAGATAAGACCAGAAACCAACTAGAGGCACATTAGAAGACAAGCGATTATACCTATCAAGAAGTTAGCGGATTGACTCTGGAAACATGTCCAAACACCAAAAAAAAAAAAAAAAGCTGCACTCGAGTAAAACAGAACATTTGTAATATTGAAAAGGTGGAGATGTCTCTCTTACTACGAATAGCAAGTCAATGTTAAGCCGTTTAACCACAAAAACCAAAGCTAGAGTGGTACTATGTCAGGAAAATATCGACAGGGTAGCCATTCCTTAGTGCTTAGCACGCAGAAGGCTCGGCTTCAACTTCTGATACGAAATACATTTTATTACTAAAAAATAATTGGAATTGATCAACTGTGAAAGCCAATGTCGACTCTACTGTTCCGGCTTTCGGCTTGCTCTCTTTACCCTTTTTCCGGAACTCTTTCCTGCTGTAACAGCATCTGCATCTCCTTTTTCTCATGTTTTTTACGCTCCTTTATATTGTATTTCATCTTTGATGTCAAAAAATAAATTAGACAAGATAGCCCGCTGTCATGCGACTTCATTAACATCATACTTGATTGAGATGTGCAAAAATCACGCGCCAACACCACAGGCACAATTTTTCAAAAGTCCTTTGAACTACTCGCATACGCCGACGACATTCATGAAATCGAAAGAACGCATCGTGATGTCACTGGTGCGTTCGTGAGTATCGAGACGGAGGCGCCGAAGATGGGTTTAGCGGTCAAAGAGGGCAAGACGACGTATATGCTGTCAACAAGAAAAGACGCTCAACATCGACGTCTCGGACAGAACGTCACAATAGACAGTTATAACTTTGAGGTAGTTAATGACTTTGTCTACCTAGGCTTCGCTATAAATTCAGACAATGACACCAGCGCTGAGATTAAACGGAGAATAACTCGCTGCTTCTTCGGGCTAAGAAGGCAATTGAGTAGTAAGGCCCTATCCCGAAAAACTAAGGAGACCCTTTATAATACCTTGATCATCCCAGTCCTGTTATATGGCGCTGAGGCATGGACTCTATCGAAAGCGGATGAAGATATCCTTGGTTGTTTCGAGAGAAAAATTCTTCGTAAGATATTCGGTCCCGGTTGCGTTGACGAGTTCTGGAGAAGAAGATTCAATGATGAACTTTACAAGTTGTACAGCGACATCACCCTAGTCAAGAAGATATGTACGTATTCATCGGCTCAGATGGCTGGGGCATGTAGAGCGATTGAACACAAATGTCTAACCCAGAGTGACAACGCAGAAAAGGAATACCTCGAATAAGGTGGCGCGCACAAGTCAAAGGGAACCTCAACGAACTTTTAGTGCGCAACTGGAGGCAGTTAACTAAGAACCCGGCTAACTGCCGTGGCTCAGTGTTTAGTGCGTTGAACTGCTGACCGAGCGGCGTGGGCTCAAGCCCCAGCCATATCCACCGAACATTTTTTGCGGCAACACCTTTCGTGGGGGAATAACAAGCCTCCGGGAGTACAATTTGTCTTGAAAAAGTTTCTCAATTCGCCGTTTGGAGTCGGCAATAAATTGTAGCTCCCTTCCATTCGTGCGAAAAATGTTACACGCACAACATGAATAGTTGCGAGAAGCTAGGCCTTGGCTCATCCCGAGCTGTCTCGCCAGCTATTTATTTATTTTATGTTTCATATGACAGTGCGTGTTTTTCGATTCTCCTTTTCTGTCGTCCTTTTGTGCAGTGCCGCTTTATAAGATATTTAACAAATTTTGTCTTGATTTACCTATGCGCTTTCATCACCAAACCAGCACTTCTTTACAGCTGGAAGGATTGTTTCTGTCGGGGAACTTTTCGAGGCCTCTAGGAAAACTCAGCCGGCATAGGCTCCTACGGTAGGTTGCAAACTATGTAATTGGCCGAGTCGATGTTTGCACTTCGAGAAGTTCGAAGACCCGTCGAATTTGGTATTGCAGTAGTTTGATCAGTTGAGTTCCAAGTTGCTTTATGGGTGTTAGAGGTCACCTGCACATCACCATGTTTTATCCCAAGTCGATGAGCCTGAATCCGTTTCTGGAAGCCGTGTCCTGCAGGCTATGGCTTCCTATTTCCTATTTCCGATCTTACAGATGAAATCTCCAAGGATGATCTTGGTTTAAATTGTCTCACATTGCTCTTAGGTCTTCACAAGTGGTCGACAAGTGGTTTCGAGTTTCGAAGTGAGATACAGGGTTTTTCAATAAGAGCCCTACAAAAGTTTTTTTAAATAAAACAAAAACGATTTTGGATATCAATGAAATTCTTTATTCCTGTGAAAGTACGTTCGATGCCATTATGTATGGAACTCGATTTCTTTTGCATGGCCACCACGGCCATGCTTGCAGAAGTCCAGACGCTGAACCCAATTTTCGACGGTTTTCAAGCATAAATCGGCCGATACTGCTGCAATTTCACGTTCGATATTCGTACGAAGTTCATCAATCGTCGCTGGCTTGTTGGCATAGACCATAGACTTGACGTAGCCCCACAGGAAATAGTCTAACGGCGTCAAATCGCACGACCGAGGCGGCCAAGCGACTGGACCATTTCGTGAGATAACACGTTCTCCAAACTTGGTTTCAAATAAATTGATTGTGACATTCGCTGTGTGGCTTGTGGCACCGTCCTGTTGGAACCACATGTCCTCCAAGTCCATATCATCCAATTGGGGCCAAAAATATTCGGTTATCATTGAACGGTAGCGATCCCCATTCACAGTAACGTGCCGGTCTTGATCATCACGGAAGAAGTACGGCCCAATGACGCCGCCGGCCCATAAACCACACCAAACCGTAATTTTTTCGGGATGCAATGATGACTCATGGAGTACGTATGGATTGCTGCCTGACCAATACCGCATATTTTGTTTATTGACGAAGCCATCCAGCCAGAAATAATTTTTTTTTTTTTTTTTTACGAGGGTAAGTGAAAATCTTTCATGAGACACCATGAGGATCTACCGCACGTGCCCATGGTAGTGTGAGATTCTTACTCACTAAAAACACCTCCCCTTTTCGTGTGGACTACGACTAAGTACGTAAAAGCCTTATCAAGTAGTTTAACTTTCGACAATAAAAGTTCGCGTTGTGCAGGTAGGTTTCCAGTGAAAGCACCTACTAATACCGTCATTATATGCGGCTATTCCTTATTGCGCTAAATCGAACGGTTTCGTTCTTTGTAGTCGGCGCACAAGGTTTCTCACGTCCAGAATTTGGAGTACGGCGTTATTGCAATGTCCCTGAAGGCGAACACGGAGTTTGCGTGCAAAATTTGTTATTTCATCTTCGACGGTAGCTAGACCGAGGTCTCTATGGATATCGTTGTTTCTAATGTACCACGGCGCATTCACGATTGTTCTGAGCACCTTATTTTGAAAGGTTTGTAAAATATTTCTATTGCTGGTTTTGGTACAACCCCAAAGTTGTATACCATACGTCCATACAGGTTTTAAGACTTGCTTATATAAGAGCAATTTGTTATACATGCTTAATTTGGAGAATCTTCCAAGCAGCCAATACATTTCTCTAAATCTAAGTTCGAGCTCGTCGCGTTTCTTTTTAACGTGCGGCTTCCATTTGAGTTTCGCATCTAGTGTCATTCCTAGATATTTTGCTTCGTTTGCATACGGTATTTGTACCGAGTTAATGAAAACGGGTAAGTTGTTTATTTTCTTGTTAGTAAAATTAACATGCGTAGATTTGGTTTCGTTGAGAACAATGCACCAAACCTTTGTCCACTCGCAAATTGTATCCAAAGCTCGTTGAAGCTTCACAGTTGCTGACTCGACTGAATTTTCTGTTGCCAAAATAGCCGTATCGTCCGCGAATGTAGCAACAACGGTGCCTTCTTCTTGCGGTATATCTCGAGTATAGAGCAAGAACAAGACTGGACCAAGAACACTTCCTTGTGGAACACCGGCAGCGATTTCCTTGAATTCCGAGTATTCGGCTCCGTGCTTGACACGGAAAAGTCTGTTCTCCAAGTACGACTCTAAGATCTTGTACAGCTCTTCCGGAAGTACCTGTCTTAGTTTATAATTCAAGCCTTCGTACCACACCTTGTCAAAGGCTTGGGAAACGTCAAGAAAAGCACTAGAACATATCTTTTTCTCTTCCATGGCCTTCTCAATTTCGTTGGTTATTATATAAACCTGGTCAATTGTGGAATGCTTGATTCTGAACCCGAATTGATGATCAGGAATCAAACGTCTTTCTTCAATTACCGGTTTTAACCGTTTTAATAAGAGTTTTTCAAAAACTTTTGATATTATCGGTGGGAGCGATATCGGTCTGTACGACTTTTTATCGTTTGGCGGTTTTCCCGGTTTTGAAACCATTATAACTTCGGCGACTTTCCATTGCCTTGGAACGTATAATAGTCTTATCGAAGCATTTATAAGGTAAACAAGTTTTATTAAAGCTTTATTTGGCAATTCCTTGAGAACCCATCCGGTTATTAGGCCATATCCAGGAGCCTTGTTATGTTTTACATTTTGTATTACCTCACAAAGTTCGCCCAATGACACGCTTCGTATTTTAAAGTTGTCTGGAGTCATAATCGTATTATTAAGAGTTTCTATTAATGCTTGCCCGGGAAATGGCTTAAACGTTTCTTCTAGATGCTCGGCAAATAAGTCGGCTTTTTCTTTATCGCCTTTTGTCCACTCGCCATTACTTTTTCTTATTGGTAGCGATTGTATTTGGGGTTTTTTGATACCTTTTATAGCTTTCCAAAGAGAGTAATTCGAACTTTTTTCAGCAGACAAGCCTTCGAGATATGTAGAAATCTCGTGATTTTTAAAATCCCGTATCGCTTTTTTGAGCTTATTGCATAGGAAGTTCGAATGGGTTTTATGCTGGGGAGCGCGGGACTGTTGCCATTTTTTGCGTGCTCTCCTCTTTGCCAGCATCAGTTCTTTTATTTCCGGCGGGTATTTAACTTCGCTATTTCCGACTACTTTCCTTTTATATGGAGTGTTGTTCCACGCGGCGCTTTGTAAGACTTCAATAAATCTGCCGACTTCATCCTCTATTTCGTACGGTGTTCTAAGCGACACATTCAGGACTATATTTTCTTCACAAGCTTTCCTAAAGCCGTCCCAGTTAGTTTTGTTGCTAGTTAATCTGGGCGCGCCTTCCTTCTTCATTAGGTGTTCACTTATTGTCAATATGACTGGTGAATGATCTGAGGAGAGATCAAAGCTTTCCTCGACGTTCGTAAAGGTTTTCGCTACCCCTTTTGCAATAAAGAAGTCTATGAGGTCAGGCGTTTTTGCTATGTCGGAGGGCCAATAAGTCGGTTTCCCCGTCGAAAAGAAGTCAACAGCAAATTGCATGCCGGTTTCGTAGAGAAGTCTGCCTTTAGGTGAAATGCATCTCGAACCCCAAAAGGTGTGTTTCGCATTGAAATCGCCACCAATAATAAATTTCGGTCCAAGTGAGTTGAATAGACGTATTAAGTCATTCTTTTCTAGCGTGTATCGCGGAGGGCAATAAATGGACGCGATATTGTAATACATCTTTTTATTTTTTACGCGAACCGAAGTTATTTGCATTGCATCGAGTTCTATCGGTGAATTCAAAGAGTGCTCAATACAGTCTTTAATTAAGAGCGACGATCCGCCCCTAGCCCTTTCGGATGGGTGGTATGCATGATAAGCATAGTATCCTCTAATTTTAACCCGAGATTCCTTTGTCAGATGGGTTTCAGAAATCAAGCATATGTCAATGTTCTGTTTGCGTAGGAATACTTCCAGTTCGTCGATTCTTTGCTGAAGGCCGTTTGCGTTCCATGTTAAGATTTTAAGTAACTGGTTCATGTTCATAATTTCGTTCGTGGTTTGCGAGCATTATGCTCAAGGTTACTAAGTTTTTCGAATATGAGCTTATTTGTCATGCTTTGCTCCTCGAGTTTCGCGAGAATTATAGAGAAAACTTGTTGCATAGGATCTAATGCAGGCCCATTTTGCTTAGTTGCTTGCGATGCAGCTTGCGCATACGTTTGCGCATCAACAGATGGCGGTTTTTCCTGAACTTTTTTTGGTTTTCTCCTTTACTGGTTTGCTTTCTTTCAGCAGCGGTTTTTCCGGCTTATTTTTATTTGGTTTCGGTTGCGGACGCATGTTCTTTTTAAGTGTGTCGCGCCTTTTTTGGAGTTCTTTGGCCACTTCGCAACCGATATGTTCCTGATCTTTTTCCGTTTTTTGCTTTTCCTTCTTGATAATATTTACAGCGTCAAGAATTTTAAAGCCTTTCGCTTGAAGATCGTCCATAACGTCTTCTTTAGTGCACGAAGGATGGTGTCCTCTTTCTATAACGCGCAATGGTCTTTCCGAGTTATTTTCATATGTATACCACTGAATTTTCTCGGAATTAAGTTTCCGCGAAAATGCTCGGTAATCGTCCGAGTCATCGACGCTTACTTTCCACACGTTATTGCGAAGTGAGGTGACCTTATATTTCGAAGCCAACGTTCCTTTAAGGAGGCAATACAGCTTATTATAGTCCGTAATCCCGATAACGTTTATTGGAGGCGGGGGACTTAATTTTTTTGTCTCTTGCAGGCGCTTGTTTTCTTTTTGTGGCTCGATTTCGGGTGAAGAACCGGCCCTTCGTTTCTTGCTGGGTCTTTTTTTTGAAACCCAAGCCGTTTCCCGCGTTAGCTCTTCTTCGTCCGTGTGATATTCACGAACAGGTAAGCGAGACGAACTACTTTCACGTTCTTTTGGAGGGTTAAGGTTCCTCAGAGCCTTGTTTTCTTCCCGAAGTAAATCTACCTCTTTCCTAAGCTCTTGGTAGAGTAACTCCATTTCGTTAAGCTTCTTACGGAGTTCGTTGTTTTCCTCCTCGAAGCTTTTATATTTCGCTGAGTCCTGTTTATCGCGCTTTAGCGCTTCCGGCGGACTTCTTTTCCCGGAGACATTCGATCTTGGTGGTGGCGATCGAGATACCCTTGCACTTTTTGTGAAGGGGTTGCATAATTGCCAGAAATCATGACGACCATAAATTGGACGTAGCGCTCTTAACGTTGGGGCCACTGACTCCGAATTTCGGTAGTAAATTTTAATAATTTCGACTCGTTGTTGGCTCGTATATCTTTCCATCATGAAATGGCAAACCTTACTGAAGAGAAATGTCAAAAAACCGCAAGAAAAATATGGCGTCGTTTGCTGTCCCTGTCGCTCTACTTTTGTAGCGTCCCTATTGAAAAACTCTTTAAATATTTCATGGTTCTTCATCGGTACTCGTAGCTTAGTCCTCTTCTTTATGGGAAAAAAAGGCTAAGATGGCACTTTAAGTGGACTTCATGAGCCCAACGTTTGTCGTTCAACCGTTTAAACCGAACTGATTGTTAGTTTTCTCACTACGTGTAAGTGACGGTGCGTTGCTATGAAGAAATAGAGTAAGAGGCTTTAAATTTGCCTTTAAAGACAGACGGGTTTAACAACTTTTAAAAGCGTCTGAAAATTCAAGATCCTGTTGAATTCAGTAGAAGGTTGAAGAGGACAAGTCCTACAATACGATTGGAGTGGTCAAAATAAGTTTAAAGACAGACCTTCTGAAACTGTTTAATTGAATGTTTGGACCTACTTTATGGGTCTGCGCCATCACATGAAAACGCTAAGCCTAAGTGAGGATAACCTCTGCAGGAGCTACAAGGATATTTAATAATCAAACCATCCGGCGGCAGTGCTGAAATGTGTTCGAACAACCTTTACTTTCAGGTCCTCACATTTATATCTACATGTATATTCATTCGACACAATTTAAGCTCCATCAAGGAAAATCAAAAAAGCAACATATATTGAATAAGTTTTTGGAGGCCTGTCTCTTCTGTTAATAAACTATTGATTATCTCTTGTATCACTTCCTAGCTATTTTCGCAGTACGCTGATAGAAGACACGATTAAGTCTCGTGCCCTAAACGTAAACAACGTCAATATCGAATTGTACTGTTCAAAATATCTGTCTGATGAAGTGATAACGGATAAGAAATTCAATTAGTGAACTATGTATCTCGTGGTACTCCACTTACTGCGATTAGGATATCTTAAGTCATCTTATCACTTCTTGATGGCGCAAAAGACCTATAAAAGGTTCTGCATAGCCGCAAGTTAGCATAGTTATCCACGAGAAAACTTACAATCAGTCAAAATGAAATTCGCTTTGTTCGTTATTGCTGCCATTCTTTTGGCCGCCCCAGCCTTTGGCAAGGTCTTCAGCCGTTGCGGTTTGGCCCAAGAGATGTACAGGCTAGGAACACCCAAATCTGAGCTCCCAACATGGACCTGCATTGCCCAATATGAAAGCTCATACAACACTGCCGCTGTCGGACCAGCCAACTCCAATGGATCCCGGGACTATGGTATCTTCCAGATCAACGACTACTACTGGTGCCAGCCAACTAGCGGCAAGTTCTCCTACAACGAATGCGCTACCTCCTGCAGCAACCTGACAACCGATGATATCTCTCGCTCTGTTACCTGCTCCCGCAAGATCAAGAGCCAGCAAGGATGGACTGCCTGGTCTGTTTACAACAAGTACTGCGCTGGAAGCCTCCAATCCGTTGACAGTTGTTTCTAAACTGAAAAATAAATTCGTTTTCCTTGTTTTAGTTTGCATTAAATAGAAAAAAAAAAGTTTCTTTTACTTTTCAAGAATCGAATATGATCATTCTATTTTCATTACAACCTTTTGCCACGTTCTTGGTAAAACAAGCCAGCGGATCCTTTAGTTTACCACCCAAAACGTCCGTAGAAATCATCTGCTAATGATCCGCTTATCCACTATGTGGGTTGCGGGGTTAGGGTGCTTGAGTGGCCTCTCTACATCGCCCAATCTTCCGCCACCGACTCTAAATCATTAGCGTCTATCGCCGTACGGCTAGAGGTGAGATTTCGGACTTGGTCCAGTCATCTCATCCAGGGCCTACCTAGGGGACGTCTACCTGACGGCACGGATTCCATGGCACGTCTTGGAAGCCGAGTTGGGGACATGCGTTGAACGTGCCCAAACTATCGACGCATGGACCTTTCCGTTCGAAGAAGTAGCGACTCGGCATTGAGTGCCTCGCGTATTCTGATGTTCCTAACTCGATCGCGACGAGTTGCCCCCGCAATACAACGAAGAAATTTCATTTCGGCAGCTTGTACCCGCGATGTTATTCTTTCGGTCATTACCCAGACCTCATAACCATAGGTGAGGGTCGAAACAAGCACTGAATTATAGACCGATAGCTTAGCTCGAATATCAACTTCAGCCGTCCTGATAACTCAGTATTGCTCCTTGCCTCACTTGTGAATAAGACTTCTCCACCAGTTTCAATGGGACTCCACTAACATGCAGAGTGCATTGAACAGATGTTCGGGAAACTACCATAACCTCTGATTTGTTCACGTTTACCTTCATCTCAGCTTCAACAAAGACGGCTACGATTCTATCTAGTGCGCGCTGAAGTTCGGCTAAGTCATCAGATGAAAGCAAATGACTTATCCTTAGGTCTTGCAATTCGAACCGTTCTTCGCAACAGCTGCGCTTTAACATCAAATTTATATACACTATGATAAAGAGAGGTGACAAAACGCTTCCTTGGCGAAGTCCAACGCCCACGACGAAAAATGTTCATTTAATGCAGTTCACCTGAACACAGCTCTTAAAGGGTGTGTACTGAGATTAAATGGCCCTCAGAAGAGAACCGTCAATCTCATACTCCTGCAGTACACTCCAGAGTTTACCACGAGGGACTCGATCATATGATTTCTCCAATTCCACACAAAAGCTGTAGATAATGTTAAAACGTGATAGGTAAAACCAGGGCCGGCCTTAACCATATAGGCGCCCCGGGCGAGTCATGCATATAGGCGCCCTTTTATATTTCATTATAATAAGAAAAAACTTATTTTCAATTGTCAAACTACAAAATTTTTTTATTATTATTAATAATAACATATTTTACCCTTTCGTTATCTAAACAATGTACGTAGCTACCTAAATTGTGTGTCAGTTAGTAAGGAAACATTCAATGAAAAACAAAAATTAAAAAACAACTAAAATCTCATTTTTCTACCTTTTTTGTCAGCAAATTCTCTGATAAGACTTGCAAAATCTAGGTCTTCTGCAACTTTTCGTCTTAGTTAATTACAATATTTATCACCACTCACTACGTTACTACGTACTGAAGCGTGCTAGCCAATATTTAAGATAGAAGTGTAAAAAAATAAACTATTATCATTTCATTCATTCGCGAATTGCTCACTTCAGAAAAATAATTATTGGGACTTCCCCGCTAATAAAACGTCTCAATCGCTCCACAAATGTTGCCCGTTATTCTAAGCTCATTCACTCTACAGTAGAGCTGTGTCAATCACGGTTAATTCGATCTTTTTGACCCGTTCAGAGTATAGTATTGGTGATTACAATCAAACAACTACAAACCAATCAATCACGAAGTCAATACTTTGTGACCGGTTCGGTTCTTTCAGTTAAACAGTTAAGAAAGAACGAAACAAAAATTGAATGGAAAAGAGGAGCAGCAAGAAGGTATGAACTATTTGACCGAAATCGTTCAGATAAAATTAGGGAATTGACTCTACACAATCAATACCATCTGTTTGTCTCTATCTAATACTAACATGAACGAAAGCCTTCTGATTGGGATTTTTGATTGTATTAAAATGAAATGACCAATTGTATATTTTTCATTGAACGATTGAATGATTGATTGAAAAGACCGAATCATTTTTAAAACCATTCGATCTTCAAATTTGAACGATTGACACAGCTCTACTCTACAGGCACTTGTGTGATCACAAAATAAAAAAGGGCTATTTAAACTAAACTAAATGGACTACCGGGCAAATAATAAATAAACAACTCGTTGATAAGTTATTGATAACGTACAAGTTTTTATAAGAAAAGTTTTTTTTTAATTTACGTAAGAACTTACGAGTAATAGAAAGGTAGGAAAGTATACAGTGAGCCTACACTAAGAGAAATAATAATACTAGGATTCAAGTAAACGGATTTCATTTATTTTCCCATTGTAAGATTATAAAAATATTTGGCTTTTTTCGAATATATAAATGCTTAGATTAAATGAATATATATATATATGAATATATTATCCCTAACCTTCCACCGCTCCATCTTCAGATACAGAAAGAAGCCATGACTAAAACATTTATGCTCATATCTGAAGATGATGCTAACTCCAAACTAGTCCATCCTGACATTACCCTAAAATTAAACAGAGATGAATTACTTGGAATTACCATCACAGACCAGGAATTACCATCTACCAAGATTTAACTTCAGCCAAAACTTTAAAGTCACATTCCCGAACCATCATTACTGGGAACAGAGTAAACCCACATTTACTAGCGATCCACATGTTTGGTACACAGATGGATCAAAAACAAATGAAGGAGTGGGGCTGGAGTATACGGTGCTAATACAAGAACATACATCCACGCAAGTATGGACAAGTATAACTCCGTATTCCAAGCGGAAATCTTTGCCATAGAACTTTGCATCAGAGAAAATATAAACAGATCTATATCAAACAAGAACATCTATATTCTCTCTGACAGCAAAGCCGCTCTTCTAGCCATAAAGGCCTATGAAATAACATCAAAACTAGTATGGGACTGCGTACAACTGCTTACAGCATTAGCCAGTTCAAACAGAGTTCATCTCATTTGGGTGCCAGGGCACAGGGCCCACGTAAGCAATGAAATAGCAGACTTACTAGCCGGAAAAGGATCCGCATCAAAACTCATGATTCCAAGACCATTCTGTGGTTTACCCATTAGCACTGCAAAGTGCTCCATTAAAACCTGGCTGAACAACAGAGCTTACCATTATTGGACGATTAGTGAAGGTAACAGGCAAGCCAAAATGTTCATGCCAAACATCTCCCATACCAGAACGAAAGAATTCCTAGGACTAACAAGGAGTCAGCCTCGAATGGTTACAGGCTTCCTAACGGGACACTGTCCACCTAATGACTATGAGAATAGTACAAGACAACACATGCAGAATGTGCAACGAAGACGAATAATCAGCAGAACACATATTGTGTCACTGTAACTGTCTAATCAGAACACGTCATCGTTACTTAGGCAAATTCTGCCTGGAAACGGAGGATATGTATATCTGCCAGCTCACTAAAAGACATCTCTGGATTCATCGCGAATTCAGGCATCATGAGCGAGCTCTAAATGGAGGAAATCACAATAGGCCCATAGGCGGCCGCAGTGATAACGCGGGCCACCGGTGAACCTTAGATGAAAATTTGACGTTCTGTGTACATCCACAAGGTTATCTTTGGTTGAAGTCCCCATTTCTTGATAAAGGTTTTGGTACAGGCATATGCTTCGTTACTCTGTGTTCTATGCTTTGCTTTAAGGTAAGTTTCAGGTCAAGGATAATACTTAGCGCTGGAGGATAGTGGGAGTGGTTGACCATTAAGTCCATTAGAGAGTGAACAGCATCAATTCAGTTTTGATCGTGTTTACACTAAGACAGCCTCCATGGTTTATCACCTATCACCGAAAGAAACATCGCTCTCACTAAGAACATGACGTCGCTCGAGTACGCGTCCACCTTAACCCTTTCTCTGTATAGTTGTCACCAAAATTTTGTTCATAACCATTGGGCACAGTAAGTGTTACCTAATGTTGGCTGAATAATTCTTGTAGAGACTATCCATTGATTATTAAATTCCTCTTTGCCCAGTTTGGTCAGAGGTTCTTAAATTGCTTCAGTATGTACGTTAGTAAAGGCTCCCTCTATGTCTAAGCAGCTAAGCTAGGGTATATTCTTTGTAGCGGATTGATTTTTCGATAATTTTTTTGTAGATTATTTGGGGTAGTTTAGTTCTAATGAGCTTTGTTCAATGAATTCTCATAGAGTTTCTGAACGCTTTGGTAGTCTCGACCTCTAGATTCAAATCGAGATTCATATGTGGTCGGAGAATGAATCCAGATTGAAAACTCTCCAGTTTTTTACCCTAAAGCTATCATTACAATGAAAAAGAAGGAAATAATTTTTTTTTAAATTATTTAATGCAAAGGTAAAATACAAAAATCTCTAAACGTCATCAAGTTTCAATCAGTTTAGAAACAACTGTCAACGGATTGGAGGCTTCCAGCGCAGTACTTGTTGTAAACAGACCAGGCAGTCCATCCTTGCTGGCTCTTGATCTTGCGGGAGCAGGTAACAGAGCGAGAGATATCATCGGTTGTCAGGTTGCTGCAGGAGGTAGCGCATTCGTTGTAGGAGAACTTGCCGCTGGTTGGCTGGCACCAGTAGTAGTCGTTGATCTGGAAAATACCATAGTCCCGGGATCCATTGGAGTTGGCTGGTCCGACAGCGGCAGTGTTGTATGAGCTTTCGTATTGGGCAATGCAGGTCCATGTTGGGAGCTCAGATTTGGGTGTTCCTAGCCTGTACATCTCTTGGGCCAAACCGCAACGGCTGAAGACCTTGCCAAAGGCTGGGGCGGCCAAAAGAACGGCAGCAATAACGAACAAAGCGAATTTCATTTTGACTGATTGTAAGTTTTCTTGTGGATAACTATGCTAACTTGCGGCTATGCAGAACCTTTTATAGCTCTTTTGTGCCATCAAGAATTGATAAGATGACTTAAGATATCCTAATCGCAGTAAGTGGAGTATCCCGAGATAAATGTTTCATTAAATTTATTTCTTATCCGTTATCACTTCATCGGATAAATATTTTGAGGATTGAAAAGCAAGATTCAATAGGCGAAATAAATCACTTCTAAGTGATAGAAAATGTAAAAGCAAAAATAATTCCAATAGTAGTATTTAATAATTAAACACCCGTACAGACACTGTTCTAGTTTGTTCCGCTTGTGCTATCAGCTGGAGCTCGAACACTAGACTTGGGGCCGCCATGTTACTACAGAACCTCTTGCAAAATTTGGATTCACATGAAAAAATCTATGCGGAATAAGATGGGTTCACAAAACCATTCGTATCCTTTTATCCATCAATTCCATTTAATTCACTCGGTTTTAAACCTCATTTTTTAAACCTACTGCCCGATAAACCACTTCGATTTTAAACCGCATAGATGGTTTACTTTGATCTCCATAAGGTTCAAATCAGTTTCCATAATATTCACTACTTTTCCATCAGATTTTATTGAGTGCGGTAGTGTATTTTGCTAAAGCGGAATTTTGTTCATTTCTATTTTCTATTGAATTTATTTGGTTGTATGTTTTCTGGCTACTCAATCATTCATTCAATGTCATGCCTTCAGAAATGGATTTACGTCCAGGAATGAAAAACTTGCTCAATGAGTACAAAGGGCCACTTTTGCAACGAAACAGCGGACTGTCTGGCCAAGATAGGTGCAAAAATCACGTTACTGGTCCCGAACCACCCTGTGGAGTAACCAAATGGCTTTTCAAGATCTAAGCGAGGGATTAAACAAACTCTGCTTAGGTGCAATGCGATTTGAATGGAAAGAATAGGACAGAAATGTACCAAAAAAATGTCCCCACCCCACCACAAAAAAAAATTAAGTTTCTGCAGTATCTAGGCAGGAGTCATCTTAAAATCCTAATTGGTATCCTAATTAGCTACTGCCTATTAAAAAGGCACGTCCACCAGACCCTACCTGTAGAGTGTAGACTATATATGCTTGGATAGCGATGAAAGCTCTCTTCACATCGTCAAAGAATGCCCTGGCCTAATCCATGTCAGAAAACGGATCTTACACCTGTGTTCTGCATTTCACGTGAAAGTGGATTGAAATCGAATTTCAATTCCACTCGGAATGAAATTAGATGTTCTGGATTCCGAGTAAATTCGAATTTTTTGAATCCACTTCGAAATGTTTGAAAAATCAAAACCTGCTGTAAATTTAAAATCATTTCATTTCGAGTGAAATGCAGAACACCAAATTTTTCACTTTCGAACATACAATCCACGATTTGTAATTTTGTTCGGATTGCAGAACACCTAATTTCACTTGTGGTTGAATATACAAAAAGTGGAATGCAGAGCATAGGTGTTAGGTAGTGAACTTTTCTTGCAGCGAGTGCGCTTCACCCTGAGAAGCTAGATAATAACCTTCCTGACAGTCTCTGGAGTAAACAAACTGCTGTAGATACATGTGAGTTGGCACAGTAGGCCTCTAAGACCGCACGGCAAAAAAATCTGACTATACGGTTTATGCACGGCATTATTGAACAGTTTCCTACAGTTATTTCTAAGGCGACCCAGTTCTGCGATCCACCAGTGTGGCTTTTTCTTACCCCTAGGTTGAATTAGTGGGCAGGAAGAGGACATTGCAGTATTGAGAGCTAGCGTGAGATTTTCAACCATATCGTCTAGTTCTTGCGAATTCGAAGGGGGTCTATCAGGGTTTAGGGATACCAGTTCTTTTAGGGTTTCCCTGTATTTGAGCCAATCAGTTTTACGATAGTTTCTGAAAACTGATGGGCTAGAAGGAGCATCATTTAGATTGAATTGAATGTACCGGTGATCAGAAAAAGAGTGTTCGTCTGACACCTTCCAATTCGTAATCATTTGAAAGATGTTATCAGAGGCGAGGGTTATGTCTAATACCTCTTGTCGGTTTTTGGTTATGAAAGTTGCACAGAATAAGGTTTGTACTTAGAATATAGTCAAAAAGTAACTCACCTCTGTTATTTATGTCGGAACTACCCCATGCTGTGTGATGGGCGTTTGCGTCACAGCCGATGATAATTCCGATTTTCTGCCTCCCCGCATCTGCGACCAGTCTTTCCAGGTTATTCCCAAAAAGAGAGTCCATGTGATCATGGGCGAGATACGTCGAAACCACAAAGTAGGCTCCTTTGGCTGTCTCCAATTTGGCTGCGGTGGTATCTCGATCGCTATAATTGGGGAGTAAATTTACTGTTAGGCTACGTTTTACCAGTACACAAGATCTAGGTTAACCTTTGTCCTGCGTATACAGGATATTGTATGCAGGAGTCTTCAGTCCACATACCAAGTTGTTAACAACCCAAGGTTCCTGGACGAAGACTATGTCTTCCCTGCCTCTGGAGAGACGGAGAAGTATGCCGGCAGATGCCGTGATAGAGTGGTGGAGATTAATCTGAACTAACTGCAGCATTGGAGCTACAATCAGGCAGAGTGGTCTCCACCACGGTAATATTGGAAGCTTCCGAGTCGGAGGACGAGGCTAGAAGCTCATCCTCCCTCAAAAGCTCCGTGTTACGGCAGTCTTCCACCTCCATGTCCGACAAAGTGTCGTTAATGACTGAAGGTGGAAGAGATAAGGTCGACTGTTGGGAGTCATCACTCTCCAAAGATGGAAAGGAGATAGATGCTCCGGGGTCTATGGACTCAGGGGTCGAGTCAAGAGGATGGGGGGGCATTTAACCTAGGTCAAGCTCATCCTTCTTATATACCTTAAGGGTAATAGCGTCAAACCCGTAGCTAATCAAGCCGGCAGTCGCTGCCAAAGGAGCAAGGGATTCTTTATTGATCATAATAAGCGCGCATCTATAAAGACCCCGTTGTTCCTCCAGCTTGGCGACTTTCCAGTTGCTAGTTGGAAGTGACGGGTTACTGACTTGGATGATCTGGAGTATTTCATCCATGTTTGAGGGCTCGGCTGGGATCCAGGTGCGAGTTCTAGGTCTGCTCGGGATATCCTCCCTCGCAACAACCTCGAGTTTTGCACCCGGCCAAACCTCACCAAGCTTGCCTATGGCCAATTTATAGAGATCGCAAGATCTACGATCAGCACAAGCGATCAACTTTACGTGGCCTTGATGCCACCCGCCGTCGCGACAAATAGGAGGAGGGCCCGGATTTTCCTTCATGATCCCAAGGAAAACTGTTGCCAGTTTAGCTGGGATCATTCTCCATTTCTCAGGAGCAATCGTCCCATCGACATCGCTTCTGTCGATAGCCGCCAGCACGAACTTGTCTTTAAGGACCTCGCTGTAGGACTTGGATGGGACGTTGGAGGGCCTGGGAGAGGTGCCGGTGTTGTGCACCTTGGCTCTTTTCGATTCCGAGACGGAATCGTCCAACGATCTCTGTCGGGTTCACTGCTGGCGATTTTCCTAGCCCAAGCTAGGTTCTCCTCCATTTTCGCAGTTCTTTTTTCCTCCGGAATACTTCCGAAACACTGGAGGATACGGCTCGCTGTGCGGCGCTCTTTGTACGCCTTTTTTGAAGCGGCATTTTGCCTTGCCCTTTGAAGGTCCTTTCTGGACCGAGGGTGGGTGGATTTTCCCTTGGGCTCCACGCGGCTATTAGCAGCAGTTGGACCATGTTTAGCCACAATCCTTCTGCTAGCTAGCTCTTCAGGAGCACTTCCAGTAGACAGCTTGGGTGCCGTACTACTGCCCGGTTTTAAAAGAGAACCGGTCCCAATATTTTTTTGCTTTATGCAAGCAGCATTCTTTTTTGTATCCATAAAAGATCCCACGAGTGGCGGAGAAAAGAGGTCGATCTGTACAGAGATCCGCTGTATACAGACAAGGCTAGCTAATTCGGAGGTCGCCAGGTATCCGAATACTCCGTTCGAGACTGAGCTATTTTTTAAAATGGACCCCCAGCCAGGTTGATCCTCGGCACGGGTCGTATAACACCTTGATCCAGCCCATCGGATAGAGGAGGGGAATAGATAGGATGCGAGGGTAGAGGGAGAGATGAGATGGTAATGATCCATGGTCCGCGGAGACAAAAGCCTCTTCTAAATGAGACTGGAGAATCGGATTGAAAGAGCACGCATCGTACGCCTTGTGGCGCCTGATGTGCACTCCGACTATCCAACACTCCTGACCACATTTAGATTATCCCCTATCCGCCACCTTAGGGACGCGCCGGGTTGCCTGGAAAGCACTTATTTCCCAGATATTTTATTAACCAGATAATAAATATATTATTTTAAGCAAGGAGTCAAAAATAAAATGCACCATTTTCTACTCTGCGAGAGTTAAACATAGGCGTACCTTTTTAACGCAAGCTCTGTCTTTTGTTAACTGTACAAAACGTGCGGCGGGGAGCGGTGAGCTGATTCATGGTTCCATTGATGCACTGCATTATTAGTTATATTAGCAAGCAGGTTCCAGCTGCAAAGACCTGCGGGTTCGGCTTCAAGATCAAATAAATCGCTTTGGGTTCTACTTATTTACTTTTGCGATTAATTTTATTGGTGCCGCGCTATTTAACTGTTATTTAGGTAAATTAAAGTGGCTTTCTAGTGAGTAGGAAAGGACGAAGGAAAATCCCATACCACTGGGAGCAGAGCGAGACTGTTTCTGGTGTGCATTAGCATTCTTCTACAACCCCTTAGGGAAAAAATAAAAATTATTTAAAAAAAAAATTTTTTTTTTGATATTTTAATAATATTAATTACAGTAAATTACATGCACTTTGGTGAAAATTTCATCAAAATCGGTCCAGTACTTTTAGAGATAATGAATTATTTCCGCGCTCCCATATGACTTGAACCACTGTGCGCCGTGACGGCGTTTTGCCGTGACCGGACAATGTGAAAGGGGCTATTTACTTCTTCACACGACTTAAAAAAATTTCGCCATACGGTTTTTTGCCGTGCGGTGAAAATCGGATAGTGTGAAAGGACCGTAACTGCTCCAAAATCAAAAAGTAAATAAATAAAATAAACGCGGTAGAGTCGACTGTTTTTGTTGAAAACAGAAAAGACGAGTGGGTTAAGTGGACTCTCCATATTTCCCGATCTTCTGCCATCGACTCTAAATCATCAGGGGCTATCCCCATACGAGTGAAGATGATATATCGGACTTGGTCCAGCCATCTCCTCCTGGGCCTACCCAGGGGATGCTTACCTGATGGCACGGATTTCATGGCACGTCTTGGAAGCCGGGTTGGGGACATGCATTGAACGTGCCCAAACTATCGAAGTATGGACCTCTCCGTACGAAGAAGTAGCTGGTCGACATTGAGTGCCTCGCGTTTTCTGGTGTTCCTAAGCTGATCTCGACGAGTCACCCCAGCAATACAACGAAGAAATCTCATTTCGGCAGCTTGCATCCGCGATCTTATTCTTTCGGTTATTACCCAAACCTCATAACCATAGGTGAGGGTGGGAACAAACACTGAAATAAAGACCGATAACTTAGCTTCAATGCTAAGTTCGGCCCTCCTGATAACAGATTGACTAAGATGTCTCAAAATGGCTCCAGCCTGACCAATCCTACAGGATAACTAAGTATTCCTCCTGTCATCACTCGTGAATCAGACCCCGAGATACTTAAACTTCTCCACCTGTTTCAATGGGACTCCACTAGCATGCAGAGTGCATTGAACAGGCGTTCGGGAAATTACCATAACCTCTGGTTGGTTCACGTTTACCTTCATCCCAGCTTCAACACAGACGGCAACGAACGTATCTAGTGCGCGCTGAAGTTCAGTTTGGGTGGACGTAAGGATGACCAACTCGTCAGCGAAAAGCAGATGGTTTATCCTTAAGTCTCCCAATTCTTACCGTTCCTCACCACGGCTACTCTGTAACATCCAATCCATATACACTATGAAAAGGAGAGGTACTCCTGGCGAAGTCCAATGCCCACATTAAAAGGTGTCGACTTCACCCGAACACAGCTCTTACAGTGAGTGTACAGAGATTGAATGGCTTTCAGAAGAGAACCGTCAATCCTGCAGTACACTCCAGAGTTTACCTCGAGGGACTCGATCATATGCTTTTTCCAAATCCACAAAACTACCGTAGATAGGTTTGGCTTACTCCCAGGCCTTCTCAAATACCATTCTGAAAGTGAATAGCTGGTTGATTGTGCTTCTACCTGGGTGAAAGCCGCACTGCTCATCGCCAAACCTGGACTCGACCACAGCTCTGCAACGTGGTTCCAACACCTTATCAAAAACTTTTCTGGGGAGACTTAAAAGAGATATACCCCTATATAATTAGGAATTCCTTTTATGCCCTTTCTTAAAAAGAGGAGCAATCACCCCCAGGATATTTATTTTCTGAAAATGAGCAGAAATGCAGAGTTTTCAAGACATAATCCATCTGCATTTTAAGTAACTGCATTAGTTTGGCAACTTGAGCATTTAATTTTTAAGGTTAATGCACATGATCTTAGTATGCGTTATTTTTTCAACAAACCACGCCAGTAGTCTACAGTCTTAAGTTTCATTCAGACAACCATTGAAAAAAATTTTAATAAACATCGTGATGACTTATGCTCGTAATTGGAAAAAAATCCCACCTAGCCAAAACAAAACCTCAATTATATCAATTTAATTAATCTACATTTTATCAGATGTTTATCAGATGCGTGATATTACTTGTTTGCAACGTCTGACGGCCTAAGTGGAAAGCATGACGTGATATGAAAATTGTTTCCCTATCATCAGTCTATGGCTGTCACATAATTTAAATGTTTTATTTATTTTTAAAGTTATCATGGTTGAAAGTTTTTCGAAACCACCCCTGGAACTAGGTCTTTTAACTTATCAATGTAACGCGCTAGAGCAATGAAATACTAGAGTGAAAGGGAATATAACATCGGATGAACTGCCTTGGAAATCCTCGGACATAGACATACATATAAGCAGGTACAGCCAAGCTCTTCAGAGACTAGGTCACTGTAAGACTGACTGAGAAAAAATTTGGCACTTGTGGTTACTGTGGAAGCTGTACGAACGTCACTCACTGGGCGAAGAGGGGCAGGCTGGCCATTTGAATAAATCTATTTTTGATCGCGTGTAGCGTTTGTTTTAGGAAATTTTATGGGTGATCCATCCTACCCCTCTACCCAATGTTGCCCCACTTTTCTCTAATAAAGTCAGCAAAGACACTGATTTCAAATCGTATGATTTAAAGTACCTAGCCGATCAAATGATAACAGATAAGAAATTTAATTAGAAAAATATGTATCTATGGGTTCTCCACTTATCGCCTTAGAATATTTTTCCCGTCTTTTCTATTCACGATGGCGCAAAGGACCTATAAAAGTCTTTGCACAGCCGCAAGTCAGCATAGTTATCCACGAGAAAACTTACAATCAGTCAAAATGAAATTCGCTTTGTTCGTTATTGCTGCCGTTCTGTTGGTCGCCCCAGCCTTTGGCAAGGTCTTCAGCCGTTGCGGTTTGGCCCAAGAGATGTACAGGCTAGGAACACCCAAATCTGAGCTCCCAACATGGACCTGCATTGCCCAATACGAAAGCTCATACAATACTGCCGCTGTCGGACCAGCCAACTCCAATGGATCCCGGGACTATGGTATCTTCCAGATCAACGACTACTACTGGTGCCAGCCAACTAGCGGCAAGTTCTCCTACAACGAATGCGCTACCTCCTGCAGCAATCTGACAACCGATGATATCTCTCGCTCTGTTACCTGCTCCCGCAAGATCAAGAGCCAGCAAGGATGGACTGCCTGGTCTGTTTACAACAAGTACTGCGCTGGAAGCCTCCAATCCGTTGACAGTTGTTTCTAAACTGATTGAATCGTTTTTTTTGTTATGCATTAAATAATTGAAAAGGAAAATTGTTTGCTTCTTCTACATTATAATATTTACTAACTTCATTAACGATCCTAGCCTGACGTTATTTAAGTTAATAAATTAGTTAGTTTGGAGTGTTCATCTAAAGAGGTGCAATAAGATCAAATGAAGGTCCATTGCGATCCAGTGTTCAGATTTTTAAAAAGGTATTTTCCCAGTGTATAAACGCAGCTTTTTTAAGGCTGGCAACGGTAAATAATAATCGTTACAGACTATGCCCAGTCGTTGAGCATGTGACCTATAGAAATGTTCCCTTTCCAATCAATTTATGAAGAATACCAGTTCTGTTTTGAAGGGTTGACACTGATGCCTCAACTTGCAGCTCAAGTACTCGGCTTTCGCAGCGCCCCTAGATGATTTCGCTTAAGGGAACATTTCTGATAACCAACTCAATTTTTTTTTTCATAACTATCAATCGAAACAGAGGCGAGATGCGGGCATTTTTCTTAATGCCCGGGCAATGTGAATGATAACAAATCAAATCCAGCAATGTAATATGTAATTGAGTTTACAGGTACTGGACTACAGAACCCGTAGCGGTGCCCTGAGCATCTGCATTTTCAATATTATTTCTTACGTACGTGACGGGTTCGCGTATATGATCCCGATTGCAGTAGTGTTGTCCTTCAGAATCATTGAAAGGCATTCACTTTTCGATCTACTAATTCCATTAATGTTGAATTGCAAGGGAGATCGAGGTGATATTTGACTGTTTTGGCAGCCTAGTTGTGACAGATTATTCAGGGTGCAGCTCGTGAAGCCGATCTATCGTTCCACCACGATAAATTTAGTTTAATGGGTTAAGTATCTAAGAATGTAACTAACTAACGTACATACATAGTTATGAATGATTTCTTTTAATCGCACACTCCATTTTGTGCTTATGTTGAAAATATGCTCTAGCGCTTTAGGGTAAGCTAATGGGACTTCTAAGCTCGCCTACCTGCTTTCGAAATAAAAAAAAAATCTCCAACCTGTTTTCAGGTCTGACTTTATACATTTGTATGTATCTTTCAATTTTACTATGCCTGCATTGTACCCGAATACATTTTGAACAGCCTATTAGTATGCAACAATCGATCAGAAATATAAAATTGCTGTGCGGTGTGCATAGATTATATTTTTTGGTGGATGTGTCTGCAGTTAACAGTCTTGTGGTCAGACATTTCTCCAATTTTGTACGTCAAGTGATTGAGTCTCATACTCGTAGATAGGAAGGCTGAAGTGACAGTTTAGTGGGAACCCAATTAGAGCTAGGATTTTAAATCACAACTCATGTAACCTGGCTATTTGCGGATATATATAGGTTGACAAACCAACATATTCAAACCTTATTTGTAGAGTTGAGTAAAGGACTTACTGCTCCAATCACTTTATTAGATATCTCTTGGAGGTCGTCAAAGAAGAGTTTGCCTAGAATGCGTTGTCCGAACTTCGCTAGCTCTGGACAGTTGCACAGGAAGTGAAACAAACATTATTTTTAGCTGTCATCTTCGCAACTGTGGAAGAAGGTGTTGTGAGGGATACCAAGCCTGGCTGTGTGGTCTCCTATTGGCCAGCGACCTTTGCTAGTGGTTTAGATCTCCTCGTTCGTTTTCGGTTTGTTGTAAGTGGGTCAAGTCTTTCTTGCCACAGTCATTTTTCCTATTCCACCCTTGGTTGGCCAATTTTAAAAGTGACAGTGAATGTTGCCCTTAACTTTTGATCTACACACTATGCAGTGTAGTCCGGCTCAGGGAATCTGGGTATTGGACCGCAAAGCTCTATGGTCATAGTAAAGTACTAGAAACGATACTAACCAAATTAGTTGCATCTTTGATTACTCAAGCTAAACTTTAGGAAACATTTTTCAGTAAAGCTTGCAACTAGGGCAGATGGGAAGAAATTGATTAAAGATTTAAATGCGCTTATCTAAAGGGTTTTTCAATAGGGACGCTACAAAAGTAGAGCGACAGCGACAGCAAACGACGCCATATTTTTCTTACGGTTTTTTGACATTTCTCTTCAGTAAGATTTGCCATTTCATGATGGAAAGATATACGAGCCAACAACGAGTCGAAATTATTAAAATTTACTACCGAAATTCGGAGTCAGTGGCCTCAACGTTAAGAGCGCTACGTCCAATTTATGGTCGTCATAATCGTCCTAGCAGATCAACAATTGAGCGTCTAGTAGAAAAATTTGAATCCACAGGCACAGTACAAAATGTTCCCGTGCCAGTGAGACAAAGAAGTGCCCGTAGTGTCGAGAATATTGCTGCCGCTTAGGCTTCAGTTGCAGAAAGCCCAAATGTGTCTCTCACACGTCGTTCTCAAGCGTTGGGCATCTCTGTGCCGTCGTTGTGGCGAATTTTGCGAAAAGATCTTGGCCCACATCCTTACAAGATTAAATTGACGCAAGAACTGAAGCCGCTTGACCACCAGAAGCGTCGTATGTTCGTGAATTGGGCTGAGCAACAACTTGAAAATGATTCGGATTTTCATCGAAAAATCATCTTCAGCGATGAGGCTCATTTCTGGCTGGATGGCTTCGTCAATAAACAAAATATGCGGTATTGGTCAGGCAGCAATCCACACGTACTCCATGAGTCATCATTGCATCCCGAAAAAATTACGGTTTGGTGTGGTTTATGGGCCGGCGGCGTCATTGGGCCGTACTTCTTCCGTGATGATCAAGACCGGCACGTTACTGTGAATGGGGATCGCTACCGTTCAATGATAACCGAATATTTTTGGCCCCAATTGGATGATATGGACTTGGAGGACATGTGGTTCCAATAGGACGGCGCCACAAGCCACACAGCGAATGTCACAATCAATTTATTGGAAACCAAGTTTGGAGAACGTGTTATCTCACGAAATGGTCCAGTCGCTTGGCCGCCTCGGTCGTGCGATTTGACGCCGTTAGACTATTTCCTGTGGGGCTACGTCAAGTCTATGGTCTATGCCAACAAGCCTGCGACGATTGATGAACTTCGTACGAATATCGAACGTGAAATTGCAGCAGTATCGGCCGATTTATGCTTGAAAACCGTCGAAAATTGGGTTCAGCGTCTGGACTTCTGCAAGCGTGCCCGTGGTGGCCATGCAAAAGAAATCGAGTTCCATACATAATGGCATCTAACGTACTTTCACAGGAATAAAGAATTTCATTGATATCTTGATACTTTTGTAGCGCTCTTATTGCAAAACCCTGTACATCAGCCCGGAAATAAAACAAAGCTCAATAAAGAGATCTGTAACCAGAGGCACGGAGGGCGAAGTCATCTCGCCCCTACTGTGGATTTTGTTTATAGATGGAATCCTGAAGAAGCTTTGCTCAAAAGGACTAAACGTCTACGCCTATGCGGACGACGTAGTCATAATTGTACAGGGACAATTTCTAGATACAATCAGCAATATTATGGAAGGTCCCTCAGCAACCTTAAATAACTGGGCAAAAGATTGTGGATTGATCTTCAACCCTAAAAGTCAGAATTAGTTCTCTTCACAAGGAAACACCAGATACCCCCTTTCAGACTACCAACTAAAGGTGGAGAGGACTTGCTGTCCCTGTCAAACAGCGCCAGATATCTTGGGATAATCCTTGACAGAAAACTATAGTAGAATCTTAAGAGACAGGAAATGGTTAGAAAGGCCCTCAAAGCTCTTTTTGCATGCAAGAAGGTAGCAGGGAAGAAATGGGGCCTGAAACCAAGTATAATGCACTGGTTAAACATAGGAATAGTCAGATCCATACTCACGTATGGAGCACTCGTGTGGTAGAAGGCAACTAGAAAGAAAACAACGCTAAGTAAACTAGGAGCAGTACAAATAACTGCCAGTATCGCCATCACGGGTGTATTTCGCTCAACACGCTTGCCAGCCCTGGAGACATTTCTGCATCTGCTACTTACACGCTAGACTTACAAATAAAACACCAGGCAGCCGCTCAGGCTTCTTTAGGGATAACAGTATTGGACACTACTCCATCCTGAGTGAATATAACGCTGTCGTTCTAAAAAGACGGATAATGGATTCACATCACGTTGAATCCTGAGAGGAAATATTGACAGAGAAACGTTGTCATCTCAGTGGATGAGATTGCGGTCTTCACGGATGGTTCGAAAACCATTAATGGAACGGGTTTCGGGACTTACTCCCAAGAGGCAGACCTCAAAGTATCCAAAAGACTCTCAGATACTTCAAGCAGAGGTTCTGGTCACTAGGGATGAAATCGATATCTGAAAGGGATATCACCATTTACATTGAAAGGAATCCCGCACTTAAAGCGCTAAAATCAAATGTCGTCAGATCTGCACTAGTCTCGGAATGTCGCGTAATGCTGAAGGCATTGTGAGCTTGAGGACTTGTGGACTTCCTGAAATCCGCTTACCTGTCTTGAAAAACTTTCTCAATGTCAATGCCTATCTTGGATCATCTCTCGGGTGGCAACTTTTTGCTGAGGAGGGCAATGGTTCATTCGGTCCTTTGTTAGGTAACGTGAAATTGTATTTCTTGCCCTGTAAAAAAACCGGCGAATCATTCACAGACAAATAATGTTGAGAGAATAATGGAGTTGGCATCTTCGGCTGTCCTAGAGGGTTTGACTCAGTTTGCCGGAGGAGTCGAGCTTTTTATATGAATCATTCTGTAGGCTCTGCAAACTTTCTTTATATGTATGTACACATGCTGATGATGATGACAACTATCTGTCGATTCAAATAAACAGATGCTGGCTGACTTATTGAAATTAAATTGTTTTTATTTATTTAACAAACAAAAATCTATTACAATTAATATCACAATTGATTGAGTGTATAGGAGGAGGAAAGACCTTGAAAATAATATGCTTAACAATACTGCCTCGATAATCGACATCCACTTTAGAAAAGTAAGACGCCAAGAACATAGCACGCAACTATCCATCCTGCAAAGGCGAGCTTATGGCCTGTACTAGCAGGATACTTTTGTGCGATGTAGTTTTCAAAAATGTCTTCCATCACTCGTCTAGATCGATCCGCCTTCAGTTCAGTTAGACCGCGAAGTCCGTCGGTTTTGTCCCTGAACATGATGTTGTTCTTTCTGTCGAATGGCCCGTACATGGTAAACGGAATTGTTTGGGTCTTGTAGAACTTGCCGAACAAGCGATCCATGTCTCGCAATGAATTGTAAATCTCATTCCTCCTCGTTACCGTTGAGTTGTGGACCATAAGATGGCCACGCGGTGTCCAGTGCAAGTAGCAATATTCAAAATCAGATCCTTTTTCATTGGCACCGAAGGGACATAGAACCTTGAAAGCGTTCCGGTCGATCTTTTCTACCCAAGTAGAGTTCATTGTTCCGTTTGAAAAGATTTTCAGTGTGTGTGAACTTATGAAGGCTACATCAGCGCCCTCGTAGAGGCAGCGCAAAGCGCCCTCATCCCCTCTGTAGGTCTCCGAACATTTATGATCCGCACGAGGATCCCAAGTACAGGATTTCCTAGAGAAATACTCTGCCATTGAAGTGGGTTGTTTGGTGAAATTGGCTATGGTCTCTAGCACTGACAAATGTGCGGCTCCTTCGAACGACGGTAAGCACGCTTTGGCACCTTTGAGGTCTTCGAACTTTTCGAAATGGGAATGCTTTGAGACGACAGCTATTGTGGCATATCGCTCGTGCATATCTTGCGAGAATTCATAGAGCAGTGGCCTCAGTTTGTAGTCCCGTTGAGCCTTGATCCGGGTCTCGTGGTCTACGACAACCACATCGGAGGTCTGGTACATCGTGTCGTCCATGCAGGTTTCAAGACTCTCCGATCGGATGCACTGAATGTTGGGTTGGAT
This sequence comes from Matsumyia berberina, assembly GCA_917880715.2. Lineage (NCBI taxonomy): Eukaryota > Metazoa > Arthropoda > Insecta > Diptera > Syrphidae > Matsumyia > Matsumyia berberina. Next base: position 45,699,660 of record OU862871.1, on the reverse strand, counting down.
GCCATAAACCTGAGATGCTTCTTGTAGCCATGAGCACTTGATGTGTTGTATAATCGATGTTGTGCAGAAGACTATGGACCTGGGAGGATTACATTCCGGGAAACTGTATGCACTTTGGAAAGCCGTGGCTTGGTCCAAGTAATCGTCAATGGGTATCGTGTTGTCTAGTTGGTTGATATTCACATGGTAGCTCTCGAGCAGACTAAGCAGAGCATTCTGCCAGCTCTTTGTATCGTTATGCGATAGTTTAGAAACTATATCCCGAACCTGTGAGGCATGGCTGCGTCTGGATGCAACCGCTGGCCAGGGCTTTGCCACCCAAACACAGGGATGTGTTGCATTCACAGGCTGAAGATGGCCATCTGGGCAGAGAAAGCTATACTCAGATGGTTCTGCTTGAGCTTGAAGGCCACTCAAGCCAAAATGACTTCTCACGTCGTCTAATCTCGCCCAAGCCACATCACCGCCTCCACTTGTTAGACAATATAGAGCTCCACGTCGTCCCCAATGCTTGTCTCCTACACCACAACGGAATGGATCATAACAGAGTTGACAGAGTGACGGATATCTTCTCTTTAGCATTCTGTCCTGTATGGGGTCGGGAACCCATGGACCAGCCTTGCAGCTGGGTCCGAAGTAGTTGGCACTGGATTTGATGCGATCTTCGGTCAAAGAAAGGTTGGGGTCACAAGACTTTGGTACCAAAAGAGACTCAAAATACTGAAACAAAAACAATGGGTTAGCATTTTTTTTTTAATATTTTTGTTTCACTTACGTTTGCTAAAACCTCGGTCCAGTGATTCTCCAAAGCATGTCCTGGATGGCAGAACTTTGTTTGTCGCAAATCATGCACTGAATGAATTCCAGATTCGTTGTCCACTACAGCGACAACTTCGTATTCAAAATTAGTGTCATGGAAACGCAATTCACTGGTGACTAGAATTTCAACGCTCGCCCATCTGGCCGCAACTAGATCCTCGGAGTTGAACACTCCAAAGTGTGCTGTTCCCTTATGAATGCGACGGACACAATCCAAGCGATCTACTCCGACAACGCACTCCATGTTGGTTTGTGCCTCTAGTGTGGGACAGAAAATTGGGGTCTTGCGATAATTGCCACGCCCCTCTACGATGCATACTCGAACTGAAAATTGAGGGAAGAAGGCAGTTGATAAGTGTTAAGGAATATAGTAGTTAAATGTAAAAAATGGACTGCGAAGGCTTAAGCTTCACGTGTGTTATATATTTTTACCCGGATGGAAGGGACTTATGCCCGTTTTCACAGTGCGAGCTTAAGTGTCGACCCAAGGATAAACTCAGGATCAACACAAATTTCTTTTTCACAGTGAATGTTTAACGATAAACTCCACTTAAGTAGTGGTTTAACTTAAACCACCGACTGCCGTGGCTTAAGTGTCGATCCATAGTTGTCATTAGTGTACCAAAATAATATGAACCCCAAAATACATCCGAGAAAACCTACATAAGCAACCAAATATTTTGTCTGGCAATGCTGTTGAAGGCAAATCTCAATTTAACTTTCCTGTTCAATTGAAAAAAAATGGAAGTAGTTACTTGTTTTTCGTGAAAGTTATTAAATAAAGTTAAATGGAAGTGATTGCTTCGGATGAGGAAAATATGGGTGACGAGGAAAACTACTATACCATTGTAGTGCGTATTTCAAAAGAAAGAGTTATTCTCACTCGAACAAATCATTTCAACATCTGAGACGATGTTGACTTTTACAGAAGATTCCGAATGTCCAAAGTTTCAGCCTTTCGTGTATTGGAGGAAATGCGTCCTAATATGAAACATCTAACAAGATGGTAAATATTAGAAATCCTTTGAATTTACCGTATCGTGGCTCAGTGGTTAAGTGCGTTGGACTGCTGACCGAGCGGCGTGGGTTCAAGCCCCAGCCATATCCACCGAACATTTTTTACGGCACGCCTCTCGTCGGGGAATGACAAGTCTCCGGGAGTATAAACTGTCATGAAAGAGCTTCTCAATTCGCCATTCGGAGTCGGAAATAAATTGTGCGAAAAATGTAACACGCACAACGTGAATGGTTGCGAGAAGCTAGGCCTTGACTCATCCCGAGCTGTTGTGCCAGTTATTATTATTGTGTTGATGTGAAGTTGGGGAAGACCATAAGTGGTTAACTTGCCGAGTTGATACATATTGATTTGTATGAAGGGGACTTGTTGGAGGAGCCTTAACGTCTATCATGTATATTTCAAACATACATCCGAAAGCACTATCCTGAGATTCCTCCATGACCTCAATTTGTTCAAAATTTTCCTCATTTGTAGGAGAACTGGCTTGACACGCAAGATCTTTTAGGTCGCAGTGTTTTATCGGCCTTCGCCAGTTAATTATGAGTGCCGACAGAGCCTTATTTTGGTTCCGAGTACCAAAATAGGTGGTTTCTGGCTCAGTCTGCAAAGAAATCAATTGAAAAAAAAAACTGAAGATAGGTTTTTAGGCAGATAGGAGCAAGTACGGAACCTGAACAGTGCATTTCGGCTAAGGAAGTTATAGTCCTCGCGACTCTTAAACGCTAATTGCACGTTTTCCTTCGTATTAGAGTGCAGGACATTAGTGCAGGTCTTACGATCACAGAAAGGTGTTTAATCTTGTTTCTCATGTCTTTTTAAAGATCTTTTGGCTTTCTGTCAAGTGCCCAACCCCAATATTAGATACCGTCTGGGATCCAAACCGAAATCGGGTGGATAAACTGCTTACGCAATTATTAATTCGACCCAGTGAACAACTGATAAAGTGTGTCTTCTCCAAAGCCAAAGCTAAATAATGATTTCTCTGAACTTGGCCTCTAAAACAGTTATTCAACTCAAAGCGATAACATCTTCTAGTCAGCTTTTAAAAATTCAAATTAAAACCCAAACTGGTTAACCAAAAGAAAGAAATTAATGAATTATAGTTAAAACTCGGGTTTTTTTTTTTGTTTTGTGCGGTTATTCTTTTTTGTCTACTTAATCGCGTACAGTATGCAAATAAAAAAAAACCAACAAAAAATTCGACGCTCATATAACAATCACTTGTTCAATCGTGATTTTCCTTTTGCACGGTAAGTGTAAGTGATTCATGGCAATGAACCGACAAGATCAGTGTTCAAGGCCAACAGAGTAAATGCGGTTTTTGGATTATGCTTGCACTATCAATTACCATGGGACCACGTATAGACCGAAGAAAAATACGTGTGCTAAATGAGTTTGGGAACTTCCACAGAGGGGAATTTTTAATTTTTTATTTTGATTTGCACTTCTCGAAATTTGTGTCAGGTTTAGTGATTTAAGCGAATTTTTTTTGGGAACAAAGAACGCATATGTTGGTATAGGGACTAGTATAAACATCTAAACTCGTATCCAATGCGTCGATCTGTTTTTCCGGTTTGAAATAGAGTTTTGTTCCCCGAAAGTTCAAATTCTTTTTAACCGGATTTCACTTTTTTTTTCTACTGTGAATATTGTTATTTTTAAAATATTTATGAAATCGAAACCACTTAACATTTTTCGTTTTATAAATAAAAAAGCTTAAGCGACTAACTAGTCCAAAACACAATCTCTTCAAGATTGTGAGGGAAGTGAAAATATTTAGATATCATTTCCTGAAACCACCAAATTAATCTACTGAAGCCAATTAAAAAAATGTTTTAAGCACAAACTGACGTGGTAGAAAAATCGCGAGAGGAAAGAAAGGTCTGGTTTGCTGTCATTTTAACGTAGCACTAGGCTTCGACACAGTTTGGCTTGAAAGACTAGAAACAGCACTCGCAGCACAATTCGGTAAATTACCCACTCAAACCTTACTTTACCCAAAGCTTCTTTCGAATGAAACAAGATGACGCTCTCTGGGGAAATAAAGGCAGGAGTTCCAGAGTTCAAAAGACTTTTGAACTAGCCATTGGCTACCACAAACGCCAACAATATTTGGTCGCAAGCCATGTCAGAAGGATTAAATTATTGAAAAAAATTCCTGCGGAAAAAGAAAACACGTAACCTAGATAAGGTAGAAGCCTAGCTTAAGGCTACAGACCAGGCATTCAGGCTCTTCGAAATTATGCGAAAAAAGTCTGTCTGCGCCCCAGAATCGTGGACGTAAGTATTTAAAGATAATTTTCAGCACCTATTTATATGAGCAGTAGCTGCCTACGTGACTACGTCCGCGTGAAAAGAACTCACATTATACCCCGTGTTAAGGCTCGAAAAAATAAGATCATAATTCATAATCTAGATCGCCGACTAAAAGTAGACATGTTCACTCTGAAAGAGATTCTCTGGAAACCCTGCCCTATGTCCTTCCCCTATGACTTCAACACAGTGATGAGTAACTACCAATTCCTCGTATTAATGCTTCAAAACCTCCCTGTAAAAAATATTCCTGGTTTTTCTTCTGCCCGTAGAATGAACACCCTGTTAGATGAACTAATTCAGGAGCACGCCACTTACAACTCGCTATGGAAGAAATAGTCTTTGCTCAGATCCACACTAGCCACTTTCAAACTCTGCATTGTTCATGGTCATGAAAGCGAAGAAAAAGAGGTAGTCTGATGGAATCAGAGAAATTCGGAGATATATGTAGAAGGTTTCTCCGTGATTGATGCCTGTGAAATTGTTGGCTTCGATTACATTTTTGTTCAGAGTTTTCACCTGAAGCCTGGTGCCATTGCACAGTTGGAGGGTTTAGCGGTTTAGAGCTCCAACTTTGAGGTAAAAGACGTGAGATGATATTCATGTTGTATCGAGAGTGTGGAAGAACTCTACACCCTGGGGTAATTCACGTTCAGCATTCTCGACTTTTATTACCGAGTCTACAGATTCATACTTCATATGCTCATTTGGCAGCTTCTCCACCAGAAAGCTGTTGATGCTCTTTGCTGAATCATTTGTTGGAGTTATAATAGCTCTTTAATTCACCCATGAAGTGCAATCCACTTCAACCTGATGAATGTTTGGGCATATTCTGTGAGTCAAGCTTATAAGATTTCCCATAACACCGCATGGGTTGCTCGGAATATTATATCAAGTAATAAGTTGAAAAACTCATCTGCTTTGAAGTCCCGTTGAAGGTTGACATGCATGTTAAGTCCAAAGGATAGAACTTGACTTGAGGCCATAAGATGAATGATTTGAGACCTTAAAAGCGGTTTTTTACGACGTAACTGAGAAAGTGACTAAAAATCCATGTTTATTCATTTCGAGACGATCACAGGAATTGGGTCTATCCCCAACCACTTTGTACCGCATTTTGCATAAATATCTTGGCCTACATACTTATAAGGTCCAGTTGACACAAGAATTGAAGCTAGCACAATGCCATACTTTCGCTGATTGGGTGTCATTGACTTCAAATACAATCGTTACATTTACTCTTACACGCAACTTAAATTTGCGACATTAAAAATCGAGTATTGTTAACGCAACATGGTACATCCGGAACAACGATCTTCATCGCGGCTAAACTCAAAATGAAATCTGCAGCAAGTTATGCTAAGCGGCCCAGTCAACATGTTAATGGAGAGTCAGTTAACATTTTAAACTCTTAAAGCAAAACGGACATTGAAGAAGGCTCCGCCGCACGAAACAACATGAACTGGTTGCGCAAATAATGACCCCAAGGAGTATCATCTACAATACTTATGAGAGTTTTTAATTCGAATCAAACATGTGTAAGACAGAGATCTAACATGTAAAAACTTTTGTTAAGGTGCACGTGGGATGAGGTGCGGATATGAAGGTTTGAATGTTTTGGGACAGTAGATTTCCAATATTTTACATGAATTATTTAAATATGTAGCGCAAACATTCCGCGCACGTTTAATCTATGTAACTCACTCTTCGAATTTCGGTACTCTTCAGGATGAGGTTTTTTAAGAAAACACAAATGATTGAAAATCGATGACCTCGCCCAGAGGAATATTGTAGGAGATTTCGTACTTCATCACAAACGAATATCTCGGCGATATACTCGCATTCAAAAAACAAATTGTACAAAAATCACCTTGTTATTCGACGATATTCTTAACCAGTGAACATTTTTTTCCACATCGATCTCACTGTATTTAGCTTGGTTCAGGAATATTTAAGAAGAAGAAGATAAGCCGTGACTGTATATAATAGATTGTCTAATTTTCTTTCTATATGTACATTCTTATTCTGGCTCTTTGTAGGTACCAATCTTAGGTCCATTGTTTTTCACTATGTTTAACAATGATATTCCATTGGTACTTGAGCATTGCAAGATCCCTACCATCATCATCTTCCAATGGCCCGCTTATCCACTATGAGGGTCGCGGGTTTAGGGAGCTTAAGTGGACTCTGCACATTTTATGATCTTCCACCACCGACTCTAAATCATCAGGGACAATCCCCATACGGGTAGAGGTGAGATTTCGGACTTGGTCCAGCCATCTCATCCTAGGCCTGCCCAGGGGACGCCTACCTGATGGCACGGATTCCATGGCACGTTTCGGAAACCGAGTTGGGGACATGCGTTTGAAGTGCCCAAACCGGCGAAGTATGGACCTCTCTGTGTGAAGAAATAGCTGCTCGACATTGAGTGCCTCGCGTACTCTGGTGTTCCTAACTCGATCTCGGCGAGTCACCCCAGCAATACAAGAAGGAATCTCATTTCGGCAGCTTGTATCCGAGATCTTATTCTTTCGGTCATTACCCAAATCTCATGACCATAGGCGAGGGTCGGAACAAACACTGAATTAAAGACCGACGATGCCAAGTTCGGCCCTCCTGACAACAGATTGACCAAACTGTCTCAAAATTGCTCCAGCCTGACCATCACTCGTGAGCAGGACCCCGAGATACTTAAACTTCTCCACTTGTTTCAATGGGACTCAACTAACATGCAGAGTGCATTGAACAGGTGTGCTGGAAATAACCCTTACCTTTGATTTCTTCACGTTTACCTTCATCCCAGCTTCAACACAAGGATGACCAAATCATCAGCGAAAAGCAGATGACTTACCCTTAAATCTCCCAATTCGAATCATTCTCCACCACGGCTGTGCTGTAACATCCAATCCATATACACTATGAAAAGAAAAGGTGACAGCACGCACCCCTGGCGAACTTCAACGCCCACAGTGAAAGGTGTCGACCTAACGCCGTTCACCCGAACACAGCTCTTACAGTTAGCAAAAATGATTTTGACACTTCTTTACTAGTCAGTGTTCAAATAAATTGTTCAACACTTGAAAACTGTAGGAAATAGATTACATTTTTTCGAAAAGTTAACACATTTCCTTGGCGGTAAGAGTGGGATTTTTTGCGGTAAATTTTACCACAACGAGGATCGCCTCTGCATTTCCTTTCTTTTCCCCATTCTCTTGTTAACTTTCAAATCAGCCATCGGCCCACTTCACAAACTGCTTATAGGAGGTCGGTTTGAGGGAAAATGCACAGTCTCTCGGAAATAGATAGCCGTACTACGACAAGAGAAATGGACGCTTTCTGACAAGACGAGGCGGAAGCCGCACGATGATAACGTGGACGGAGTGTCTCTGAAATAACGACCGAACGAACGGTTTCCGATAAAAAGAGATGTGCAGTCTCCGGCCAGGCGACCCGAAGTAGGACAATGACCAACGAAACAACAAGCAATTGGGGAAGAGAGACGAACGGTTTCAAAACCAAGAACGACGAAACCACACCACCCACCGCAGGAATTAGGCGCTGGAAAGAAGAGGGTTGGGGGTCCCCAAAAGCGAGACCGACGAAACAACACCACTCCGACAGCCGATCAGGTGTAAAGAGAGAGAGTTGATCAGCAGCGGCACCACCAATGGCCGAGTGCCCAACCTAAACCTCTACTAGATGTATAGAATAGAATATTATTTTGTAGTCCTCTCACAAATCTGGAGAATGCTCACGAAGGATTTGTCACTCGGTTTCGAGCGAGTCAGCAGGTGTGAGTGTGTTGATGGCAAAGAAGAGCGATTAAGTTTACAGGCAATCGGGTCAAGTGTCGAGTCAAACAAGCCGAGCTAAGGAGGAGGCTTGCAGCAATCGTGCCAGTCACTTATTAGTTGATCCGCAGCAGCAGCAAGAGAAAAAAAAGAAAAGCTCAAGGAAGGAAGAAAGAGATTAAAGGGCCCGTCGGGTCGCAGTATGCGTTGATGTCGATGGATATGCCGAACAGGGGTGACACAATGAATACATCGTTAGCGCACAAAAAAAAAAAAACACATAAATTTGTTTCATGGAAACATTTTTCTTGTTGTCTACATAAATAAAAAAATAAATACAAAAAATCCAAAAAGCAGAAAATATCTGAACGTTTTTAAATTTTAACTGACACAAATTTTTAGATTTCTATGGACTGTCAACTGACTCGACGTAGAGAGAGAAAACTTAAAAAATCGGCTACTTTGTGCGTTGTGTACATACGTTATCTATGTAGTACGTAGGCGTGTATTCAACCAGGCTGCCAGTTGCGTACGTCATTTGCGACGAATGCAGGGATCAGTTTAAACTGATGTCCCAAAAAATTGCGAGACATGCGACCCGTTCCTAACGTATGTATCGGAAATTGGGTGGCCTCAAAAAAAGTGCAACATCTTCTGTCACTCTCAGTCATTAGAATTCGTTTGGCGACATATGAAGCACTTTGCCTGGATCGGTGAACGCGACCAGTATTGCGCTGAATTCCTCGCCTGTATGTGACATTCCCGATTTTACTCAAGCGGCGACAACAACAACATAGGAAAAACTGCAACAAGCAATTTGAATGTTATTTTTATCCAAACTCTGACGTGGAGTGATCACATTTTTCTGCCGGTGGAAAAAACGTATGGGAACTTCAAGTTCTTTACGTCCCCGGAAGCTGTCTCCTAACAATGTTGTCAAAAACGCTTGTTCTACCAACTTTATTGTATGGACAGTGTAAGCCACAGAAAGCTCGAAGTAACGTTTAATATTGTTGTTCGTTTTGTATAAGCTCTACGCAGATTTGACCAAGTTTCCAGATATGCAAATACTGTTCTTGGTATGTGTTTACGGAACTAACTTATAATTTGTTTACGCTCCTAGTCTGTATAATTTGCTATCAGCCGAACTAAGGGGATTGAACAGCGGGAACAGTTTTACGAGTTTATAAATATGAATGTACATAGGGTGCTAACGCATTTCTTGTTCAAATACATGCACTATCTTTTTCCTTATTTGTCCGATAAATTCATAACAAAAGTTAAATTCTATAATCCTCACGGTACATATAATAACACATTTGTCTTCTTTTGGAATTGTTAATCTAACCACAACTTTGTAATGAGTATACATTTAAAGCATACAGTATTATTGTCTTAGTATGCATAAATCTAATCCTATTTAACTCTTTCTCGAGGTCGATGAAAACCATAAGCAGATCTGTTTAGGCATCATGGTGTCTCTCCATCAGAATCCTCAGACTTGAATTTTGTCGACTGTTGATTTGCCCCAGACAAGTTCATAGCTCAAACATATATTTAACGAAGTCAGGCATTAATAGGCTGGTAGAATTTTTGATTCCGCTACTACGGATTGCCTTTGTCATCGAGTCGTGTGCGGTATTATAAAATCTACTCACATTGTCTAGAAGTAGTACCATTTCCTCAGACGAGGAAGATCACCCTACGTCAATTTGCAGTTTGTTGATTGTTACCAACTGGTGTAACTGAGGATGCGGTGAAGAATGGACACGCAGCAGAGCATGCTAGATAACATGGAAAATTGAAATCCCCTCGGACAGCCAAGCAGCATTTAAAATCATCACAAAACTAACATCCAGATCTCATCTGGACAACGAATGTAAAGACAAATTCAACTTACTTACTTGCCGGTCATAACGAAATCCGTCTTGTTTGCGTACCGAGTTATGTAGGTGTCACGGGGAATAACAAAACTGACAAACTGGGAAGATAAGGGAGGTACGCGTTAGAGCGAACTTCTGAAAACACGAAGGGAGTCTCACTGACAATAGATAAAACACCAACCCACGAGAAAACCATTCCTCGACGAGCAAGGTGGATAGATCAATCGTAAATAAAGCAAGCAGCTTGCGAGCAAGATCTCTTAGTGTTCGATAGATGGAAAAGATATCGTCCTGTACAAACACAGTCAGATAGCTATAAAAGCCCTGGAAGTGTCAGATTGATGCTTGTAAAACAATGCTCAACGTGGTCATATTACTTAATATTTGGCGGTTCCGCGGACATTTCGGGCAACTGTTAGGCAGACGACCAAGTCACTGAGCTTTGCCTTACTGAAAATAGTGATGTGCCGGCCGCTCCTTTTCAAATTATTTAGCACTACCTGTTCAGGGATGCTTTAAGAACCGCAAATAGGAGGTGCTAGACTTTAAGAAATCAGGAAGACTTCTGTCTGTTAACAGAAAAAATATATGCTTCACCATAGGAATCATCACAGGTTACTGTCTGGTAGGCAGACATGCCATCCGAATGGTATTTCTCTCCATTGGCTTCTGTAGAAACTGCAGGGACGAAGAGGAAACCAACCTACACCTCTTAGGCAATTGCCCAGCACTAGCTACAATAAGGCACAACATTCTAGGCAAATACTTCTCTGGACGATCTGCCAAATATCGACTTCCGCAGAATCAGCAAATTTATCTGTAGATCAAAATTGTTCAACTATATCTTAGGAAGATTATTCTGAATAGCCAAGGAGCTCATATTAGTCGGAGAGCTGGTAAACGTTTTGGTTACGTCATTTGTGCCAAGGAAATTTATATATTTGTTTGTTAAACTGGAGCTAATGATCACAAAAATCGACGTCTGGCAGTATTCTGCTGGTGCGTTTGCAGCGGATGGAGGGGTAAAGTTATCCAAAAAAAGGGACCGGTTACGTCATATGACCAAGGCTAAATTTTTATATATGAGAAGTTGACCTAATGACTTGTCATATTTTACCACTGCCAGATATTTTGGCCGGGTCTGAAAGGGTGCCAGACGGGCTTAAAGATGCATAAAAACGATAATTAAGGAAATTGAATTTTGAACAAAAATATATATGCAAAATGTTCATACAATCAGTAGAAAAATAGCCCATCTGGCATATGACGTAACCGGGTCCCTTTTTTTTGACAACTTTACCACTCCACCCGCTCCAAACGCACCAGCAGAATACTGCCAGACGTCGATTTTTGTAATCATTAGCTCCAGTTTTACAAAAAAATATATAAATTTCCTTGGCACAAATGACGTAACCAAAACGTTCACCAGCTCTTAGACTATATATCAGCCATTTAAGGCTTCAACTGAGTCAGTCATTCTTATGGCGCCAACTAATACCTCTCATCTCCTACCTCCCTTCGCAACCCTTCCACCAACCCCCGACTTCACCCCCTCTTTTAACGAGGTTTGCGCTGAAACAGTCGGTTTGTACTGAAACCGTTATACGTTCACTCGTTTCGTTTTATGCAATTGATTGTACGTAGATTAATGGGAATAAAGCGAATACTTTTGGAATTTTGATAATTCAAGCATTTTGTTTTTAATTTTGGAAATTTTGATAAATAAATAAAAAAACGTAAGTGATTAGTGATTAAGAAACATTAGAACCACAAACTGCATTTTACAGGATCGCAATGTCAGATCAATTGGGAAGGCGAAATGTAGTTACTGCTATAAAATTTTGAGCTTTTCTGGAGGAGCAACAGGTAACCTTGGCAGACATTTAAAATCGCAACATAAGGGTGTGTCCTTAGAAGCTGTTAGATATCTACCCGTATTGACCAACCTAATTTCTACTCAGCCGCAACTCTCAACCACCAATCGAGCAATAGATCTTACAACTTTAACCGAAAATCAACCAGTAACTTTTATCACAGTCATAGTCACAGTCATTTTTTGTACGTAGGCTAATTTCAATTTCATTTTCTAAACAATTAGACGAACAGCTTAATGAAAGAATAGTGAAACAATATTACCCGTTCAAAATGGTAGAAGACAAAGCATTTAATCAGTTTGTACATGTGCTTTCCCCGAATTATTCCATGCCAACGGGGAAAACCATTTCTAATTCCCTGATTCCGCGTTTTTATAACGAGGCGAAGGAAGTCCTTACCAAAATGTTGGTAGAAGCAGTGTGTCTTACAACCGACGGGTGAATGTCAATAACGCAGCAAAGCTACGTAGGCGTTACAGCACATTTTGGTGCAGGAGGTAGATGGAAACAGCTTATTACAGTCTTGCCTTTTAGGATGCATCCCTTATAACAGAAGCCATACGTCAATAAATTTGGCAAATTTGTTGAAGGAAGAAGTTCAGGCTTGAGGTCTGGACCAAAAGGTAGCATGCGTGGTGACAGACAATGCATCTAACATTGAGGCATTTCCCTTGTTTCGCGCATACGCTTAACTTGGTTTTAGAAGAGGGTATTTTCGTTATTGAGACACAAATTCAAAAGTTAAAAACATCGTCGCATATTTTAAACAAAGCTCTAAAGCATCTGTTAATTTGACGAATATGCAAAAACAATTAAACCATCTCCGAAATTAAGCTAAAACAGTGTTGCGTGACTAGGTGGAACTCAACATATGAGATGTTGTCACGCATTATACAAATAAAAGCTGCTGTTATTGCCGTTCTGGCTATAGAGAACCCTAACCTAAACTGTCTGTCTCCTAAGGAATTAATTTTAATTCATAAAGCAGCTGAGGTATTTAAAATATTTTAGGTTATAACCGAAGAAATATCAGCGGAGAAAAATGTAACCCTTTCAAAAATAATGTTGATGATTAATGTCTTAAATACCCATTTAGCAAAACAATCAATTGAAAACCACTTTGAAGAAATAATCAAAATTTTAACAGCTTCAGTTTTAACTAGATTTGAAGATATACATAGATTCCCAAATATGAAAGATGTTTGGAAAGTCTAAGGAAAAAAGTTATAAACATTCCATTCGCTGATAATGAAGGCTATAACACTTACCCAGCTATAATATTTCGCAAAATGTTCATCGAGAGCCTTCACTTATTTGAGAAGATTTTGACAGCAAAGTTCAAAACGTGATTTCCAATCCGAATGTGTTTGCAGCCACTATTATAGAAGTAGATCGATATGTTAATGAACCGCTTGTAAAACGGATGGAAGATTCGTTAAGGTGGTGGGATGAGCGTAAGCACGTTTACCCACGTCGGTATAATCTGGGGACGAATTACCGCAATAGATAACGATTAACTCGTTATCGAAATGTGAGGATTTGGCTTCACCGCTCTCGTGATCGAGCATTCAGAATTGAAATATGAGATGACAGCACGCGTTATAGTGCATAATTTTACTTGATCGCTATTGTGCTGTCGAGCCGTCGAGCGAAACCACAAAGATGTTATTATTTTTGTTTCAAAAATTTTGTTTTTAAAGAAATTTACTAATACAATGTCCGCTCTTTTTTTAATTCAGGTCTAATCTCAACAAAATTAATTTGTTGCAAAAAATATTCTGGCCGATTTTATGGCCAAACACCTCGATTTAGCAAATAATATTCTGCCAAACTGCAGACAGGGAAAATCAATTTCGCTACGACTATGGCAGTAGCTGACGGGAATGCTAAATACAGAAGGGCCACTAGTTAATCCATTCCATTAGATCCATTCTTTACTTAAATTTCACGGCAAATAATATTTTTCTATCTTTTAAATCAACCGGAGAAACGTTACTTTGTTAGTTGTAGTAGAATTTCTCTAGTACAATTTTATTTTCGTTCGACACGTGGGCTTCCGAGTGCCATCATCCCAAAGTTAATCGATCATTCGATCACGAGTCCTACTCACTCACTCGTTATCGATTGCGGCAATTCGGCCCCTGGTGCATAGTAGGAAATAGTGTTCCTTGTGAAAAGGTCTTTTCAAAGGCGAGATTGACCATCGACAATAGACGCAGTATTCTCAAGCCTCAAAAAGCAGCTCAATGTTTATTTTTAAATTACAATTTATAAACTTTAATCAACTTTATCCTAAATTTTTCTAATTTATTATTTTTTGTTCCGCTTTTAATTACACATGTATATAATGTTATTGTTTGTTTGTTGTTTAAAGTTAAAATGAAGTCCATCGAAATAAACGTAAAAAAAAATAAAATATACCCAATATTTTTTAAGGTTTTATAACATTTTCTTCTATCTATGCATATATAAAATACTGCAGCTAAAAACACACCGGGAAGAACTTGTTTTTCTTTGTCTTTAAGGATTTTCGGCAAAATAATATTCCCTCTATATATTATATTTCTGTTAAAAACAAATATTTATTCCAGTTAAACTGAAAAAGGGTTTAGATACTTATTTATGATTATTTCTTGTTTTTGAGCAAATGATATTCTTTTAAAATGAAAGGGCTTATTGTATCGGATTGCAAGAAACACACTCTAAGAGGCTGTTCACACAGGAATGACGGATTGGATTTTTTTTGACGTTTCGTGTTCTGATAGATAGACCTGTCAAAACACTTTTTTTGACGTACTGATTGTCAGTGTCTACCAATTTGATTCGATTTTCGTGCTTATTTCACGGAATTTAAAACAATTTTAATAAATAACACAAATGTGATCAGCCACCAGCCCAGAACACGCATTATTTTTTTCATAAAAACAATATTTTTTACACGTTTGTCGAGTGACTGCCGATTGACATCTACAAACGTCAAAAAAAAGTTTAAGAATTTTAAAAAATCTAAAAATCCGAATGGACATAACGTGCCACCTCTCCGCTTCTCCCCTCGCCTTTAAACGTCAAAAAAAAAAAAATACAGTCCATCACTCCTGTGTGAACAGGCTCTAAAGCAACACATATTATTTTAAAAACCTTTTTCGTTTGTAAACAAAGCAATTTACACTTCTGCAAACTGTGGTTGACGTTTCGGCATTTCAGAAAGAGAAAAGCTTATCAATGACAGAAAAAGATAAAGCGACTGTTTCCTTTCGCATCATGGACTTGTTCAGTTCACTAACTATCGTGATTTATTTTACTGCTATTCTGCTAATCATTCGTCTTATTGAGCGGTATGCCAGAATTAAGATGAAACTTCGTCATCTGAAAGAAACAATAAGGCTAAGATCCTTAAAGGCGAATAAGAGGTGGAAAACGCTGACCACCTTCAAAATTTACAGAAGGCTATGGCCAGAATATTGCTCGTAGGATTAATTATGAAATAATGAAATTTCGTGTCAGACATTACAAGTCACTTCGAAAAGTTGAGGTGTATTTGTACTGTTATACAGTGCGAAGACCCGACGAATCGCTTCGAGAAAAGTATGTAGCGACAGTTGGCTTGACTTGGAGCTGTTGTAGTCTGCTTCAAGTTAAACAATTACTGCGGGCAGGAAACACCATGTCACTTTTTGCAGAAGTTCAGGAAATAAACCAACACCACCAAGGACTTTAGAAACGTAATTTAAACGAGCAACAAGCTGAAGATTTTAGATGAAAACTATACTCGTATTTGCTCTACTACCAGTTAAATCTCGGTTGTCAGTTGTGTTCGGGTTTGTCTGCTGCCCACAAATAGACGAGCCAGAAATTGGTAACGTTTTAAGCACATTATGCATAAACTAAGTGATTATCATAAATTGAATTCAAAAACTGATTTACAGTCTTAAATCGCGAAACATTTTTTTTTTAAAGTTTTTTTTTCAACGGCGTGACTTTGTTAGATCAAAGACAACACGCGGGAGTAGATAAGATGTTGCCAATTAGCACGTTGCCGTAGCTTGACCGCAGTGCTATGGCTTTATTGGTGTTATCGAAATGTACATCGCTGACAGATATAGATGAATGTGGCTACAAAAGCATTCCATTAACACCGGTTGTTGTTCAATTAACAACAGTCGACAGCAGTGGGTACTGCTGCGTATTCTTTGTTCATAATCAATGATAATTACTGTATTGCAATACTAAAGCGAGAGAAAAATATAAACGTCATTAAATGTAGTAATTTTAATTTTTTATTTTTATTTTTTTTTTAATTTTTGTTGTCAAACCGCTTGTCAAGGACATCTGTCCGCAGACGAGCTTCGATTATAAAATTAAATGTCATACTTTTTTTTTTTTTTTTGTTTTTGCACAAAGGATTAGTGGGGTGTTTGGTTTTTGGGCGTGGTTCCATGAATCATAGATGTCCAGACTTAGAGTCATTTACATTTATGTCTAATAATTCTATAAACATCTTGTACTTATTTCACTATAAGAGTGCAACTTATCAGTTATAGGAGTACGCAATTATACATATGTATGTTACAAGGAAGTTTATTATTAAAATTTTAATGCACTCAACACGTCAACAATATCAAATTGTTGTTGTTATTTGCTGACATGTTTAAATCGAATGCGACTCTACCTATAATAGCCTAGTCTTGCTTCTGTCCGTCATGCCAATCCAGTTCTCGTATTTCGTGCGTCATCTTTGTATTACTCTCTGAATGACGTTGGCTCGTTCCTAACTGTTTAAGATTATTTATTGATCAAGTCGATAGAAATGGATGTATTTCATTTGAAAAACTTTACACTCTACGAGTATAGCCAGACAGTGTCTCAAAAAAAAAACAGTACAAGCTGATGGTATAGAAATTGTTGAGCATGTCCAGAAATGCTCAAAAAAGGCTCTTTAAAATTAAAGCTCACAACAATTAGTTAAATCAGTTATTGTATCGAATAATTGTTTTTATTTTTTATATTTGGTTTGGTTTTCTTATGTTTGGTTAGATTTGGAGGGAATTTATGAACAAAGGCTGTCATCGTTCTTCCATATTTCAAAGATCTGTCTACAGAAATATTGAACGTTTCCTTATCCTGGCTGCCAGATCACAGAGACATTGGAGGAAACTACACAGCTGAAAAATTTTCAAGATACGTCAAAACCATAAATCATCGTCGGAATGACGGGTATTGGGTATACTATTTGTTATCAAGTATATAGCTTAAACTAAACGGAATCAGAAAAACCTATCGCAAATGGGATGAAGACACGAGATGACTGATAACCACACATAATTGACCCATATTAGATCAGAATCGATCCAAAGAGTTGGTTCTGTTTAGACGTTTGCAACTTAGCACCGTTATCAGTATCCTCATCGGAGTCTGTTCTACAGGCCTTTATGGCCTCTTCTCTAATGATTTCTGTAGATGAAACGGAAGAGGTGACTATTCCCCATATCCTCTGCACCTGCCCAAAACAGACTCCTCCATCTGGAAGGATATTTATCGTGACTTCAGCAACATTGAAAAAATTGACGTCTTAAATATTCTTCACTTCATAAATAGCCCCGGTTGGTATGGTATGGTATATAAGGGTCAGCGGAAAGCTCTTCAGTTAGGCCTCTGTCGGGCCCGTTGTGTTCCCCTCCTTTAATCCTCGAAACTGCAGGGTTAGGTTTGGCTTGGGACATATTTTGGGAGGGATCTAGGAAATGTGGAAATAATTTTGGAGTTTGCACTAGTGTACGTGTGGTCTGGCGAATCTTCCTGTTTGTTCGGTGAAGGCCACCGAATGTCCTTGAGATGTTTCAGGTGTGGTTTCCACATGGGCCTTCTGTCGCATTCTCGGTATGGCTGGGCAATGGCTTAGGAAGTGTTCGAGGTCTTCTTCTTCTTTCTCGCAGTTCCTACATGTTTCTGTGTCAGTGAGGCCCATTCTATGCATGTGTTTGTTGAGGTTAATGTGTCTTGTGATGAGTTTCACCATCAACCTCAATTGCTCTCTGCTTGAACTTAAAGCCTTCCCGGTGAGCAGGTTGCTAGGTTTCCCCACGAGTGATCTAACCGCTTTAAACGTCGGGCGTTTAGCCCAGTGATCCTCGAAATCCCTTTGCATCCTCTCGTTGGTTGCTGTTTTGATTACTGTAAGTGCGACTCCAACTGTGTTTTCAGCGTTCTATTGCGTGCGCCCCTTCTCTTGGCAGTTCATCGCCTTTCTCGTTCCTCGTGACACATTCGTGACCCGGTACCCAGGCAAGTCGGACGTCTTTGTGCCTGGCAAGCCTATTGAGCCTGGGTTAGTAAAAGTTTCTCCGCTCTGCAATCGAAATTGACCTACTGTGGTCTAAGTGTGAACAGGTTGGAACAGCCACCTTAACCTTAGCTTACCTAAGTTGTAATAAAAATACTAGGTATGTACCATAATGGTGCCAGAAAGAAGTTGTCTTTACACCCGAAGCAAGACACAGTTTACAGTCTTGCTATGTTCCTATTCGAAGCACTCGAAAGATTGATTGATATGATTCAGCGTCAGGTCGAACTTGTCTGTGGCGTCCCCACAAGCGTAATGCAAATTGATTGAGACTTAATAATGCATTTTCGCCAAGGGTAGAACGTAGAATTGTAAATCAGAACCGATTTCTTCCGTCTTATAAGCCTTAATAGCAATGACAAAGAGCTCTGGTTGTTTAAATTGATCCTCGGTGTAGTTCTAGATTAGTGGCAAAGTACCTCTGCTGGTCTAAGTGCGTCTGCATTTAGGGGCGGTCAGCCAATTTACTTCGATATAGATATACTTAGCTGTTTAGATCCGCTCGTATGGATCAAGATTCCGAGTACGCCTGGCTCTGCTCTAGACGCTCTGCTTGACCTACCTCCCCTTGATACTTATCATGGGCTGTACTATCAAAGCAATTTATCGACTTAGACGGCTTTTGGTGTCATCCGCACTGGAGTTTTGATAACCTTGCGCGACATTTATCCTACGACCGTAGTTCCATAAATATGCCATCTGATTCAATAACACCAGAACTTCAGTTGCGATGCAAATTTAAAGTCGACTTTTCTTGCGTTCAGGCGTTTAGGCTTCGGCCAGAGTCTGAGCCTGGATGGAGTTGTAGTCGAATCTTCGAGGATGGCTCCAAAATCAGTCACGGGTCTGGTGCTAGTGTCTTCGTGGAGGCCGATAACACCAGACATCACTACTCGTTTGGCAAGTATGCCAGTATGCCTCTGTTTTTTCAAGCAGAGACCTTTGCTATCCTAATGGCCACAGACTATATTGTTGAGAACAGGTGAAAGGGTCGGAGTATCGACTGCACTTAAGTTCCAAAATAGGCTGAGAATGCAAGAACTCTTTGAATTCGGTCGCAAGGCTGAACTCTTTGACTCTTGTCTGGGTCCCAGGTCACACTGGGATCTCTGGAAATGAGATCTCCGATGAGATTACTAGACAAACCTCAAAAGATGTTTTCCCAGGACTTGAACCTTCGGTGGGTCTTCCCGCGCCCTCGGTCAGGGGCTCCATTGTCGATTGTGTTTTCTACGAACACAATTGTGTGTGACACGGCTCTCCAGGATTCAGGCAGATTAAACGAATACTCCCGAACGTCTGTAAGAAATCAGCAGAAGAGACTTATTTTCATTCTAACAAGACACTTCGCTTTTGCCATGCATCTTAGTGTGTTAGGCTTAAGGGACACCACTGTCTGCGACGCATGTGGTGAGGTCGACGATGCTTTGGATCATTTCCTATGCGATTGTCTTGCCTTTGCTCGGATCAGGTGGAAAATTTTCGGTGCTGATGTGGTGAGTGCTGATACTGTAAGCTCCTCATCATTGAAGTGCCTTCTCGGCTTTATCCGCAAGTCGAGGAAATTCCAATAAAAAGGGTAAAAACTGGGTCTTGCTTTCTGGAATTACAATGGACCAGTGCGGCTAAGTGCTCCAGCAGAGCGTTTCCAAACCCAAAAAAAAAAAAGGATCAGGATGGATTCATTGGAAAGAACTTTGGGTGAACTTAAGATGTTTCTCTACGGTATTGCGTTTTTGTACCTCGTGTTAAAATAGAATTCAGTGCACAGTACCTACATA
This sequence comes from Matsumyia berberina, assembly GCA_917880715.2. Taxonomy (NCBI): domain Eukaryota; kingdom Metazoa; phylum Arthropoda; class Insecta; order Diptera; family Syrphidae; genus Matsumyia; species Matsumyia berberina. Next base: position 45,679,841 of record OU862871.1, on the reverse strand, counting down.
CATACATATAGCAGTTGATTTTGAAAGAATGCGACGAAGTGATGAAATATTGACATCCTCGTACAATTCAAGAGTGATTTTTCTGGGCGACGAACACCAAACAATCCGTCTAACAAAACGTATCTCAGATTAAGTCCAACAAAGCTGCTGGTGCTGACGGCTTAGCTGCCGAGCTATTCAAATCGGCAGGCGATGACTTGGTAAGGAGCATGCACAACCTCATCTGTAAAGTATGGTCAAAGGAAAGTATGCCCGATGAATGGAACCTGAGCATTGTTTGCCCGATCCTCAAGAAAGGAGACCCTCTAAACTGCGCCAACTAGAGAGGCATCAGTTATCTTAACATCGCTTCCAAGATCTTATCTGCCGTGTTGTGTTGCCGTTCGTCAAAAACCTGATCGGTCCATATCAGTGCGGATTCAGGCCAAAAAAAAAGTCCACTGTCGACCAAATATTCACACTAAGGCAGACCTTGGAGAAAACTCAGAAACTTAAAATTCATACCCACCACCCTTTCATCGATATTAAGGCCGCATGTGACAGCATCTATAGAGACAAGCTATACAGAGCCATGTCTAGCTTTCACATCCCTGCCAAACTCATCCGTTTGTGCAGGATGACGATGGAGAATGCACGCTGCTCCATCAAGGTCGGTCAAGGCCTCATCGATACTTTTGATTTCAAAAAAGGTTTTATACAAGGTGACGCGCTGTCATGCGACTTCTGCAACATCGTTCTTGAAAGAGTTGTGGAAAACTTACGCGCCAACACCAGAGGCACAATCTTTCAAAAGTCCGTCTAATTACTCGGATACGCCGACGATACTGACACATTAGGAAGAACGCAGTGTGTGTTGCACTGGTGTGTTCGTGGGTATTTAGGCGGATGCGGTAAAAATGGGTTTAGCGGGCAAGACGAAGTATATGCTGTCAACAAGAAACGACACCCAACACCGACGTCTCGGACAGAATGTCACAGTAGACAGATATAACTTCGAGTTAGTTAAGGACTTTGTCTACCTAGGCTCCGCTATAAATTCAGATAACGACACCAGCGCGATTGAGATTAAACGAAGAATAATTCTTGCCAATCGCTGCCACCTTAAGTAAGTAAATAAGAAGTACGTGGATTGTGAGCAGAAATTAAAAGATAAATTTTCAAAAATATTGAAAGAGTGAAGACGTCCTTGCTGTATTTAAGTCACAAACATTGACAGTTGTAAATACAATGTTTGTCAAGCAATAGACTTACCTGATCATGTTGTGCATTGATTGCAATTAAGACTAGGTACAAAACTGCAAGGTGAAATATTTAGGCTCAAAATCCACTGTGATATCTAAAGAACTCCTTACGATGGAAAATTCTACCCTTAAAACCACTCAGATTTATTGATGATGATGAAGGGGAGATCTTAAATAATATTGAAGTTATAGTGGTGACCTATAAGCCTTGTCCTACTATAAGACAGCGCTGGACAATGACAGAGGAAGATAATTGCGGTTTCTTCTTCCTTCTTGTCTCTACAACTTCTGTAAGAATCATTGAAGAGAGTCTTTAGTTTCGAAGAATGTTGTCCTATTTCGGCGGCTACCCCTGATTAAGATTCCGAATTGAAGAGAAAAGAAAAGCAGCCCAATTAAGGTGGCTCCAACATTTAAACATGCAAGAAGTTTAAAGAAGACTGTCTCCAGAAGCATTAAACTCGCCCACCATACTATTGCCGCATAACTTAAGATATGTAGATCTGACAAGGTCTAGAGCAAAATATTGGGACTTAGTCCCCAGTTATTGCCACAGATGCGGCGACAGGTCCAGAGTACTTTATCGACAGTTGGTCGATGTGAGGGTTCCAGGGCCATTTACTGTTCAGAATTATTCCTAGCTACTTTAAAAACATGAGGACTACCCAAGGCTGTGCAATATTAGAAAAATAACTCTAAGCAGATTCCTATCCGATGGTTCAATTTCGGATCTGCCCAAATTGTAAGGCTATCATCAGGTACATAAAACCACGCAATAGGAAGTAGTAGGTATCACTCAAAAATTTAATTATAACTTAGTTGATCAGAGTTCCTCACAGCAACCTGACCAGTAAGTGGAACTTAGTACTTTATGTATAATAGAATCGTTATGACCAATCTGCTATGAGGTTCTTATGTGCTTATTCTCTTTCGACATCGCCGGAGAAATTTTTCATCACATCCTGCGTCAGTTGTCCGATGACCCTTGTCCACTGCTAAAGAGCATGTTTGACCTAAATACATTTGCTTACTCAACTTCAAGTTAAGTTTCGATAAGACAGTTGCAAATAGGCATCATTTTCCTCTTACAACTATGAAGAGTGTTAATGGTGTCTGACTTCCACTCTGAGTTAGGTCTGACCAAACTCATCAATTACGCAGTTGCACTAAAATCATCTATAATATCTCCCAAAGTGTAATTTGAGAATACCCCAAACGATCGTCAAAAACTTGAAACCCGTCTAAACACAAGCTAAATACCTACAGCTTGAGCTATGTTAGTCTCTATCTATACACTCGTATGCTTAGCATATTTGTTAAAACAACTCTCAGCGGCATTTCAACAAGTGTCAAGGCTGTATCTCTCTGTTATTTGTTGAATTCGTGACATTGACATCAAATTTTCTTGTTTTAGATACAGTTTCTGCTGAAAACGCCCATCGAATTATCAGACACTTACTCTTTCCATCATTGATAGCTTTATCTGCATGCACAGCAACACCGAGTGTAAACAGCAAAATAGCACAAATCAATCGCAAACTTTTCATGTTTTTCTTACAAAAAACCTCAATCAACACGAGAAAATCTTAAATTTTTTTTTTCTTTTTCTATTCTCAAAACAATAATCACACATGCAAATTGTAGAAGTTGCTATCAACAAAACATTGCACACAACAAAAAAAAAAAAGTGCGATAAACCCACTCTCAGCACGCGTCTGGGTTTCAAATTGCAAGCAAACACGAATGTATCTCAACCGCACGACGTCCGGCAACTGACTGTTTGACTCCGACTTAAGTCACAAACTAAATTTGGTTTACAATAAAGTAAAGTCGGGAGCACCTAGTAAATGACCAGAGTCGCGACGCAGCAGCAGGAATCACCTTCTGATTATTTGGGGAATTTGCCTAATTGTGGGATGAGTAGGTACGAGAAAACCTGAGATATTTTTGTATCTTTAGAGTAAATAGATACAAAACGAGTTTTTAATCGTTCTTGGTTGGCTGAGAAAGCGTTGCGTTAAGATCTCTGTGGTGGCGATCTGACCAAATGACCAGACAAACTGATTACGATTAAGAGCTGACACTGACACTGTCGGGAGTGGTGGGGGCAAGCTGAAGCCTGTTTGGAATTATACATACATAGCTGCAGTTCGATGAAGACGCGGAAAGCTCTGATTTAATGACGTTCGCCTAGTGGTGGATGGGAAATTTTGCGTGATTCATTCTTTTTGGGGGTTAACCGAGATACGTGCGGATTGGCGATATAATCAAGTTGCGTGGATTGGGGCGAAATGTGTTAAAAATAGCTGGGCACAAAAAAATATTCCAAGGATAAACTGAACTGGTTTTGAATTCTTTGTATTCGATAGGAATATTCACAGAAGAAAGGTTTCAAGAAAATTACATAAGAGTTTAAGCAGAGATCATCATCGGCTCAGCCGTTGCTTACCTATACGTGCCTAATCCGCTTCTCCTCGGATTAGCACCAAGCATAAATTCGCGGAGTGGTCGCGGCGGTTATTGGGTTGGATTGCTGTGCGAGCGACGCACAGTGGTTCAGGAGCGGAAAAAAAATCAAATTTTCGAATGTCCTATATTGAAATATTTGTTATTATAATTTCATGATAGAATAGTCAGGGAATTAAAATCGACGGACATTTTCTGAAAGTACCGTTATACTTACTTACTTACTTAAGGTGGTGCTACAGACCGGCGTGGTCCTTGCCCTCAACCAACAAGCGTCGCCAGCGATCTCGATCTTTTGCCAGCTGTCTTCAGTTTCGCACGCTAAGTTGGTTGAGGTCCCCTTCCACTTGCGTGCGCCACCTGAGTCGCGGTCTTCCTCTACTGCGCTGACCCTCGGGTGTGGATTCGAAGATTTTCCGAGCTGGAGCATTGGTGTCCATCCGCTCTACATGACCCAGCCACCTCACTCGTTGGACCTTCACTCTTCTGTCTAAGTTAATGTTCCTGTACAGCCCGTATGGTTCGTCATTGTATTTCCTCCTCCACTCACGGTCTATGCAGACGGGAACGAAAATAACCCGAAGAATTCTCTTCGAAACTGACGAGAGCAACCTCATCCGGTTTTCACATGCCTCTGCGCCATAGAGCAGGACTGGGACGATTAAGGACTTATAAAGGGTCACCTTAGTTGTTCGAGAGAGGGCTTTGCTACTCAATTGCCTTCTTAGCCCAAAGAAACAGCGATTGGCAAGAGTTATTCTTCGCTTAATCTCAGCGCCGGTGTCGTTGCCTGAATTTATAGCGGAGCCTAGGTAGACAAAGTCCTTAACTACCTCAAAGTTATAGCTGTCTATAGTGACGTTCTGTCCGAGATGTCGGTGTTGGGAGTCCGTTCTTGTTGACAGCATATACTTCGTCTTGCCCCCATTGACCGCTAAACCCATCTTCGCCGCCTCCGTCTCGATACTCACAAACGCACCAGTGACATCACGCTGCGTTCTTCCGATAATGTCAATATCGTCGGCATATGCGAGTAATTGTACGGACTTTTGAAAGATTGTGCCTCTGGTGTTGGCGCGTGAGTTTTGCACAACTCTTTCAAGAACGATGTTAAAGAAGTCGCATGACAGCGCGTCGTCTTGCCTAAATCCTTTCTTGACATCAAAGGTCTCGGTGAGGCCTTGACCTTGATGGAGCAGCGTACATTCTCCATCGTCATCCTGCACAAACGGACGAGTTTGGCAGGGATGCCAAAACTAGACATGGCTCTGTATAGCTCGTCTCTATAGATGCTGTCATACGCGGCCTTAAAATCGATGAAGACGTGGTGCGTATCGATTTGAAGTTCTTGGGTTTTTTCCAAGATCTGCGGCAGTGTAAATATTTGGTCGATGGTGGACTTTCCTGGCCTGAAACCACACTGATATGGACCGATCAGGTTGTTGAAGAAAGGCTTCAGGCGTTCACACAACACGGCAGATAAGATCTTGTAAGCGATGTTAAAAAGACTGATGCCTCTATAGTTGGCGCAGTTCAGAGGCTCTCCTTTCTTGAGTATCGGGCAAGGAATGCTGAGGTTCCATTCATCGGGCATACTTTCCTCCGACCATATTTTACATATGAGTTGGTGCATGCTCCTTACCAAGTCATCGCTTGCTGCTTTGAACAGCTCGGCAGCTAGGCCGTCAGCTCCAGCAGCTTTGTTGGACTTAAGCTTCGAAATGGCTTTCTTCACCTCGTCCAGGTCGGGTGGACGGAATTGTTGGTCTTCGTCGTCCAGGTTGAATGGTTCATTCTGCCTGACAGCGGGATTTGATTCGTCGTCGCCGTTAAACAGTCTGCAGAAGTAGTTCTTCCATATCCTCAGCATCGACTGGGATTCTACTACGGTGTTCTCTTGTTCATCCTTGCAGGCCTCGGTTCGGGCTCTGTAGCCTTGACATGTTCTTTTTACCCTTTGGTAAAACTTTCGAACCTCATTCCTGCTATAACATCCCTCTATCTCCTCGATCGCGCGCTTCTCATGCTCTTTCTTTTTCCTCCTGAAAAGCTTGTGTTTGTCTCTCCTCTTCTGCCTGTAGAGCTCGCGAGCAGCTCTGGTCTTTCTATACAGCGCCGTTTTATATGCCTCTTGTTTCGCTGCATGTGCTTGCTGGCAATCGTCGTCAAACCAGGGATTTCGTTGTGGTGGCCGTGTGAAACCCAACACATCAGAGGCGGCATCTCTGATGGCTTTTTGGCAATGTTGCCACTGGTCTTCAATACTTGATGCTGGCGGCATAGGACCTCTTAAGAGATTGAGAGAGACTCGATCGGAAAAGGATCTGGTGATCTCTTGCGATTGCAGCCGTCCAATGTCAAACTTCCTCACAGTATTTCCTTGTCTTGGTGGTGTTCGGGATATCCGCAGTCGTACCTTGGCTACAACAAGTTAGTGGTCCGAGTCAATATTGGCTCGTTGGAACGTTCGGGCATCCATAATTCGGGAGGAGTGCCTTGCGTCGATCGCAATGTGGTCAATCTGGTTGACGGTTGATTGATCAGGAGATCTCCATGTTCCTTTGTGGATATCGAGATGTGGGAACCGCGTACTAGCTACTACAACGTTCCGCCCCGCAGCAAAGTCGACCAGCCTAAATCCGTTATCGGAGGTGGTGTCGTGTAGGCTGTGCTTTCCGACAGTACTACCAAAGATGCCCTCTCTTCCTAGCTTTGCGTTAAAATCGCCTAGGACAATCTTAATGTCATAGCTAGGGCACTGCTCGTATGTCTTGTCCAAGAGCTCGTAGAACCTGTCTTTGGTGTCGTCGTCTTTTTCCTCTGTGGGGGCATGTGCGCATATCAGGCTAATGTTGGCGTATTTAGCCTTGATGCGGATTGTCGTGAGGCGTTCGCTTACATACCTGAAGCTTAAGACTTCTTGCCTAAGTCTGGCTCCAACGACAAATCCACAACCAAATAAGCGCTGCTTTTGTTGTCGGTAGCAATCGCCGTAGTATAAATCGATCGCAGTTTTCCATCCTCTTTTTGCTCGGCCCATCCCACCGCACTTCTTGAATGGCGGTTATATCTGCTTTGCAGTAGTTGAGGGCCTCCGCTAATTGTTCGGCTGCACGTGGTCTGTTAAGGGACCTAACATTCCACGTGCAGATCCAAAAGTCGTTGTCCTTGTTTCGTTTGCCAGGGTCGTCAACAGTAAAATCCTCCGTATCCGAGGCTGCTATTTGTTCCGTAACAATTTGAGTTTTCCGTAGTGGAGCCGTCAACCCCACGTACAACCCCCAACCTGGAGGACCAGGTCCATTGTTATAACCCCTAGGACGAGGGGTCGGTTTAACCGATGTCGGTAACCTACTTCGGGGATGTGAGCGCTGCCGTTGGCCCCTGTAGGGCTCATCCGCCACCATCTCTTTTCCAAGACCCCAACCGATTCCTGGAAATCCTTATCGGCCTCAGCTCCAAATATGTCGAAGTAGCCCAGATAAGGTATTACTCCCGATCCGGAAGTTATAGACGTCACCGTTGATTCCATCTGGGGAATTCTTCCGCTGTCGTGTTTATAGTGCTACAATTTTTGTCTTTTGGTCAACACTCGCGCTTATAAGTTTAGCAAGTTGAGTCCGGGTGGACAACAACCAGTACCCAGTGGCTACCGAGGGGTTACGAGGAGGTAAAATAAGCACAATTGATGTGTAGTAACAGTTACAACACTGGGCATCGCCAAGTTGATACCAATCAGAGTCTACCCTAATACTACAACACCCAGTACCGTTATATTGCAGAAAAAACTAGGTCTGAAGTCAAAAGAAAAAAATTGTGTCGATTTCAAGAAATAATTGCATGATGTATGAAGAAAAATTTTATGTAGTTAAAGTTATTTAAGAAAAAAAAAGTTGATCATATTTTACTAAGCAGGTAATAAATAAATTATTTTAAGCAAGAAGTCAATAATACCATGAACCATTTTCTGCTCCGCGAGAGTTAATCATAGGCGTACCTTTTTAACACAAGCTTTGTCTTTTGTTAACTGTACAAAACGTGCAACGGGAAGCGGTGAGCTGATTCATGGCTGCATTAATGCGTGGCATTATTAGTTATATTAGCAAGCAGATTCCAGCTACAAAGACCTGCGGGTTCGGCTTCAGAATCAAATAAATCACTTTGGGTTTTACTTATTTACTTTTGCAATTAATTTGATTGATGCAGCACTATTTAACTGTTATTCGGGTAAATTAAAGTGGCTTTCTAGTGAGTAGGAGAGGATGGAGGAAAATCTCATACTACTGGAAGCAGAGCGAGACTGTTTCTCGTGTGTATTGGCGTTCTTCTATCACGCATTAGGGAAAAAATAAAAATAATTATTTAAAAAAAATGTATTATTCTAGTAAGATTAATTACAATAAATTACAAGTACTTTGGTGAAAATTTCATCAAAATCGGTCCAGTACTTTTAGAGATAATGAATTATTTCCGCGCTCCCATATGACCTGAACCACTGTGCGACGTTAGTTCGAGCCCCAGCAATATCCACCGAACATTTTGTCGCGGCACCACCTCTGGTCGGGAGTACAATTTGTCGCGAAAAAGCTTCTCAATCCGCCGTTTGGAATCGGCAATTAATATTAAGTCCTTTCCATTCAATGCGAGAGGCTAAGCATTGCCCCATCGCGGGTTATCGCACCAGCTATTTATCTTTTCTTTTTTATAAATTCATTAGGGGGTGTCAGCATCGCCTGAATTTGTTGACTTTCGTGGACTTTTTTTTTTTTTTTTTTTTGATATTCTAGGTTCAACATTTTCTGATGAAGGTAATGGGCAGAGGTTTCCTAGAACCTCCACCCCAGCCAAAAATATTCAACGACCATACCTTCGTCCTCAATAATTCCTCCGAAACCAGGATTGTGTCCTTCGTCAGAAGAAGATCGATTTCACTGTGCAAGAATCCTTACATAGACGGAACTGATCTGATACTTAAAAAGAAGGCAAAATACATTGGCGTAATCGAGTTGGAAAACCAACATTGAGAGCGCGTTAAGACGGTCTACATTGTCTTTGACGCATATAAAATGATGTTCTGCAATACATCCAGCTTAAAGCCTAACTTACTTACTTAACGGGCTGCCGACCCGTGGAGGGTCCCTGCCTGAGACACGGCAGCCTTCCATCCTCTTCGATCCTGGGCACGCTGTTTCCAGTTCTCTAGACCAAGCGCTCTGGCATCCGCGATTGCTTGGTCCTTAAAACGGAGGTTCGGTCTTCCTTGTCGTCTCGAACCTGGGGGCTGGGATTCGAAAATTCTCTTGGCTGGAGCATTGTTGTCCATTCGCTCGATGTGGCCGAGCCAGTGTAGTCGACGTGTTTTCGCTTTTTGGACAACATCCACATCGTGATACAGCTCATAGAGTTCGCGGTTGTATCTTCTCCTCCATTCGCCCTCCTCGCATACAGGACCAAATATTCGACGAAGAATTTTTCTCTCGAAAGTGTTCAATACATGCTCTGCTTTCCTGCTTATCGTCCAGCACTCGGCACCGTAGAGTAGGACTGGCAGGATCAGGGTTTTGTAGAGCATGCATTTCGTCTTTCGAGTTAGGAGTTTTGAACCCATTTGTTTTGCCAAACCGAAGTAGCAGCGGTTTCCTATGGTTATTCTTCGTCGGATCTCCACTAGGGTGTCATTCGTGGAGTTTATATTTACTCCAAGGTAGGTGAACTCCTTGACTACCTCAAAGTTATTGCTGTCAACAGTGACGTTTTGTCCTAGGCGGTGGACAGATGAATCTTTGTTTGTTGACAGCATGTATTTACTGGGTTTTGTCCTCATTTACTTTAAGACCAACTCTTTCCGCCTGTTCTTTGATTGCCGTAAAAGCCTCTATGACGGCACGTTGGGAGTGACCGATGATGTCGATGTCATCTGCGTATCCCAGGAGCTGGCCGTGTTAACACCTGCCCTGCGCACTATCTGTTCCAGCACTAGATTAAAGAAGTCACATGATAGCGCATCTCCTTGCCGATCCGGTACACGTTTGGAATAGTTCAGAAGAACTACTTCCAAACTGCACATTGCATCGCGAGTTTTCCAGCGTTATGCGACATAGCTGGATAAGTTTTCGCGGGATCCCTAATTCAACCATCGCCTTGTAGAGCTCAAGGCGATGAATGCTATCATATGCGGCTTTAAAGTCGATGAATAGGTGGTGAGTTTCGACTTGAAATTCATTGGTCTTTTCCAGGATTTGTCTCAGTGTGAAAATTTGGTCTATAGTTGATCTGCCGGGCCGGAAGCCACACTGGTACTTGCCGATTAGTGTGTTGCAGAAAGACTTAAGACGTTCACACATTACGTTGGATAGGATCTTATACGCGACGTTTAGTAGGGATATGCCTCGATAATTCTTGCAAGACATAGGGTCGCCGGGCATATTTTCGTCAACCCATACTTTACTAATGATTTGGTGCATGCACCGTAACAAAACATCACCCCCGTTATAAAGCTCTGCTGGTAAACCATCAGAGCCGGCGGCCTTGTTGTTCTTCAGCTTTTTGATAGCTGCGCCAACCTTTCCTATACTGGGGGAGGGGACTACTTCTTCGTCGAGTGGAACAGTGCGCTCTTCTTGCGCTACCACTCTCTCGACACTATGCCCATTCAGCAACTGCTGAAAGTGCTGTTTAAATACATCTACAATTCCCTGCGTGTCGGTGACTAGGTTTCCTTCACTGTTCCGAAGAGCCTGCGTTCCGGCCTTGAAGCCAGCTGCCAGCTGCCAGCTCCTTGGCCTTCCTATAGAACTGCCGGATATTGTTCCTAATCCACTGGTTGTTGCCATCAGTGGTGGGTGACTGCACAGCGGAGAGTCTCTCACTCAGCTGCTCTTTGTAGGCTCTGGCTATTCCTGGCGTGCTAAAGCGTCCAACGTTAAGTCTCTTTTTTTGGGCCATTCGCAGCTTCTTTTCGTTGGACAGTCGGGCTCTGAATTTGGCTGCGACGAGAAAATGGTCAGAGTCGACATTTGCTGCTCTGAATGTCTGCACATTCAGAATGCTAGATGCGTGCCTCGCATCTACAAGCACGTGGTCGATTTGATTGGCGGTTCGACCATCTGGAGATAGCCAGATTGCTGTGTGGATTCGTAGTTTCGGGAACCTAGTGCTACTTATCACCGTATTACTAGCTGCTGCAAGGTCAATTAGTCGGAAGCCGTTGTCTGTTGTCGTTTCGTGGAGTCTGTGCTTTCCAACTAATCCGCCGAAGATGTTTTCCTTGCCGATTTTGGCGTTGAAGTCCCCGAGTACGATTTTGGCATCATACTTCGGACAGGCTCTGTAGGCTCTATCCAGGAGGTCATAGAAATCCTCCTTGATAGGGTCTTCAGTCTCGTCGGTAGGGGCGTGTGCACATATAAGGCTGATGTTGTAAAATGTAGCATGATGCGGATTACAGCCATGCGATCGCTTATCGGCTTAAAATCAATGACTTTTGATCTTAGCCGATTTCCCACGACGAATCCGTATCCTAACATGTGCAGCCTTTTGTGGCAGCTGTAGTAAATGTCGCATTTTTTTCGTTTCTGCATACCTGATCCTATCCATCGTATCTCCTGAATCGCGGTAATATCTGCCTTATACCGCTCGAGGAGCGCTTTAAGTTTTTGAGTAGCACCTGGGGTGTACAGCTTAAAGCCTAAAGTTGTCCAAAATAACAATAACGTCTTAGATATTACCACCATATACGTTGACAGTCTTCGGGTGATTTTGGTCCCGTCTGCATAGACGGTGAATGGAAGAGGAGATACAATAACGAACTGTACGGGCTTTATCGAGTTGGCTGAAAACGCTTATTGCTTGAGGTTCAGATCCACCCCGAACTGTAGCGCCGGTCCACAAAATCCAAGCTTGTAATTTCTTGCTTGTTGGGTACCAGACTACAAAAATATAACACGAAATGAGATAGCGGACAAAATTGTTAAAAAGGGTGCAGGAATTACGCCATCATCGAGGCCTTGAAGACTGTCCGCGAGAAGGCAATCACCGCAAGAAACATCACTATCTATATCGATAGCCAGGTAGCCGTTAAGGCTCTGGAGTCCGCGGTTTCTAGATCGAGGCTGGTATGAATCTGCACAAACCATCTAGATGAGATATCGAGGGCCAATACGGTGACCTTATGTTAGGTACCGGGGTATATGGCTATCACGCATAACAAAAGGGCCGACGAACTTGTACGAAGGGGAGCAGCGGTGCGTGCCTCACAGACTCTTCCCTTTGCGAGTATTCCAATAAACTCGCTAAAAAAGGTATATTAAAGGCGAGGCCATGAGTTGAGCCAATACACGTTGGATCCAGATAGACAAATGTGCAACTGCTAGAAACTTATGGACGAGTTATAATAAGAAGAGATCTGAGTCTCTGGGCAAACTTTGTCGTCGCGAAGTAAGGATAGTTTCCGACATCGTTACTGCAGGAACGAGGAAGAAATTAAATCTATCCGTCACCTGAGTGTGTGAATGTCATGCCCTCACCGGTAGAAGGCTCAGGACTCTTGGTAGTTACGTCTTCACGAAATTGGAGACTTGGGTGACATAGAGCTGAGGGACCTCCTGAGATTAATTTCCTTTTCTGGGTGATTTCAAATCAGCGGATCCTCTTATCTTTACAGGTTTCCGGAGTAAAATTAAAAGATGGACACAATGGACCCTTTTGCTGGTCTAAGTGAGCAGTGCCGAAAGTCACAAGGCACCCATTTACTTAACCTAACCTAAGAACTAGATCCTGCTTACATCCTACTGGTTGCAAAGACAACGGTCAGCACTCTTTACAGAAATATATATAAGGAAACGCGATGTGGACAGCTGTGGAGTAGCCAGATTACAATGATCTCCAATGAAAAGAAATCCAAAAATCTTGTAAAACTTAGTCAAAAAGGAAGTACATACGATAGGAAAGGAAATACATGCGATAGAAATCCATTCGGAACGACTTGAGAAACCTTACAACAACTACCGCAGAAGCTGCAGTGCCGAAAAGATAAAAGACCTTTGCCAGACTCCCATGCGTCAACTTTTTATGGTTTTGTCAAGTCTGACGCAGACTCCATAGCTTTTCGATATCATCTAAGAGAAATTTGGCCAGAGTTATTATAAAGGTTGGACCATCCCATTGTTCTCGGGCTGCGCTGTTCCCTGCTAGTTTATCAGCAGTCTCGTTTCCTGGTATACCGCTACAGCACTTCACAAGCTTCATCCCTTATATAGAGACTACTAGCGTCCTCCTGTCGATGGTGTCAATGTCGTCACAAAATACCTGGTTGCCCTGATTTGTGAAAAATAGTACCTGATGTCTTGACCTCGGAATTTCTCACTATTTTCTTCAGTATCAGGTTGAAGAAACTGTATGTGTCTCATTGCCTATTCAAGGTCGCAGTGGCAGCGCTTCCACCATCTTTCTTCATCGTTACTCTACATAGATAGATAGATAGTTTTATTTCGTATAAAAAATTATTTTACAAGATTTTTGTTTTGGCACATTTTACAGAGATTTGATAATTTGGGATTTTACCTTTATACTGAAACTCTACATAAACTAATGGGTTTCGCAGGAATACCAAAACTAGACATGGTGAACAGTACGAGTAGGCCATCTCTGCTCTGTATATGAGCATCGAAATCGATAAACAGGTTGTGGATATCGATCTTGGGTCTTCTTCAGAATCTGGAGTTAAATGTATAATTAATAGATGGTAAATTTTTCAGGCCCAAAACCGCATTGTTAATCCCCCAGCAAACATATGGGATCAGGCGCTTCAGCATTACCCTCGATAGTTAAAACTTGCCTGACAGCGGGATTTTGGTTTCCGTCCGTCGACATACTCGTTTCATATATTTAATACCTCCTTTATTGCTCTCGTATGCTGTCTTTAAGAAAAGATACCCAACATCGACGTATCGGACAGAACGTCACAGTGAAAAGCTATAACTTCGAGGTAGGGATTTCGTATATCTCGCCTCCGCAATCACATCCGACAACAGCACCAGCGCAGAAATCAAGTGGAGAATAATTCTTGCCTATCGCTGCTCCTTCGGGCGAAGAAGGCAATTGAGTAGTAAGACCATATCCTGAAAAACTGAGGAGACTCTACATAAGACCTTGATCATCCCAGTTCTGTTTTATGGCGCTGAACCATGGACCCTATCGAAAGCGGAAGATATCCTTGGTTGCTTTGAGAGAAAAATTCTTCGTAAGATATTCGGTCCCGTTTGCCCGTTTGGAGAAGATTCAGCTATGAACTTTACGAATTGTACAGCGACAGCGTCCTAGTCAAGAAGATACGAATCCATCAGCTGGGGTGACTGGCTCATGTAGAGCGAATGGACACAAATGCTCAGGCCCGCCGAGTCTTCGAGTCTAATCCGGAGGAACAACGCAGTAGAGGAAGCTCTCCTTTAAGGCGGCGCGCACAAGTGGAAGCGGACCTAAACCAACTTGGAGTACGCAACTGAAGGCAGTTAGCTAAGGGCTAACTGGAGAGGCTTGTTGGTTGAGGCCCAGGTTCACCCAAAACGGTAGCGCCTGGTTTCCGTTTTACTCCTTGTTCCGAATTGAGTAGCAAAACCCTGTATCGCCCTTTTTACGCTTTTATAGAATTTCTGGCACACTTTCTTGTTGCCTTATTTGTCTGCATCTTTTCGATCTCACGTTTTCTCATGCTCCTCTTACTTTCGTTTGAGTTCGTGCATCTCATCTTCATTTTCTCATTTTCTGCCCGTAGAGCTGGCGATAGGCTGTTCAGCATCAAACCAGCGGTCAGTCGCGACATTCCTGATGGCTTGCTAACAGTGCTGTTCTTATGCTGGAGAAACTTCCTGAGAGCTTTAAAAGCTCACACCACAAAGGCTCTTGCGATCGGTTGCGATTGCATTATTTTAACGTTGAACTTCCCCACGGTGGTGATGGTTTTGGTCGTGATAAGGTAATAGGTTGCAACTCGGAACGTTCGAAAGTCCAATACACTGACGGAGTACTTTCCATCGTTTGGAACATGATCAACTGTTGGTGACAGTTTGACCAGTGACCAGTTGGCCTGCGGAAGTTGAAATGCGAGTGTTTTTTGCTACGCAGTGTGCAGCATGCTTTGTCACTAAGCAAAACCGAGGTCATATCGTGCAGGTTATATCTTTTCTCCTCTCCGATCTTGGCGCTGAAACAATCTTTAGACAGAGGGCGTCTACCAAGGAGAAGCACAATATACATAAGGAAAAGGAAGTAACTCTCACTAGCAGTAAAACCGTCTCACATTAACAACGTTTTAACTACAGTGTGCTAAAATGGAGTCATTACGAAATAATTAAAATTCCACTATAAATGTAAATTCATCGCTAAATTACATGATCACCTTAGTCGCAGGTACACTTATCCCTTGAGTAGAGCACACAGCTGATCGGTTCCACCACCAATTGGAACGAGTTGAAACCGCATTATCAATTTCATTTAGCGCTGATAAGTGCATTAATAATAATCATTCTCGGTGCCAGGTTGTTATTTATAGCGATTTGACCGCGTAGTCTTAGTGCGACCAAGGCGAGTGCACGTCGTCTCCGATCCGATTTCGATTTGTGTTCATTCCGTTGATTCCGCAGTTATTTTCGTATCGAAAATCGCTTTAAAATTGTTAATAAATATTTAAATCAGATACATTTTGACACACACTCGCAAACAAAATGGAAAGTGACAGAGTGTGAGTACGATGGGATGAGCTGTCAAGCCGTCTTTTTTTTTTTTTTTTATTAAACTGACCAATGAAATGGAAAATGTTATCGCTGCGAAGGCAATGTCAACCCGGGGATGATTGATGCAACTTGATTCCGAGTGCTGTTTCGGGGGGGGGTTGTCCTATCCTAGTTGGCCTTGAGTCATGTATTACTTTTCAAGATGCTGCTTGATCAGTGAAACAACGCCAACTGGTGTGGGTAAGACTATGTGTACATCAGTTATGACAGCAAAATTAACTGAATGTGAAGGTTTACTAAACTGGAATAAATTGATGTCATGTGAAAATAAAACAAAAGAATTAGTGAACATTTAAAAAAAAAATAAACGCTATCTGTCTCTTAATAATGCAATAAAAACTGTACTGTCATGCCTGTGTGAACATTTTAATAACGCCGTTTGTCTTTTAATAATGAAACTGTATTGTGTGCGTCCTTAAGTAACGATCTCCACATAATTTACTTGTTATCAATATTTATTAGAGGTGAGCATTACGTAAGACTTGTGGGGCATTTTGCGATTCCCTATAAGTTTCTACCCTGGGCACGCTACATCTTGTTTTCTAAATCAATTCTTTGGAGATCCCAAATCACTACGTCTTCTAGAATTTAACTATGTAAGTGATTGTAATTACAGTTGCCGTGGGTCAGTGGTTAGTGCGTTGGACTGCTGACCAAGCGGCGTGGGTTCAAGCCACAGCCAGGAACACCCGAACATTTTTCGCGCCACCACTTCTCGTCATGAAAGAGCTTCTCAATTCGCCGTTCGGAGTCGGCAATAAATTGTAAGTCCCTTCCATTCATGCGAACAATACAAACATGCACAACATGTGTGGTGCGAAAAGCTAAGCCTTGACTCATGCCGAGCTGTCGCGCCAGCTATTTATTTTTATTTCCCACCTAGTAGGGGAAGTATTGTAATCGCTCCGATCAAAATGTTTCGAGATATGAACAGGGCTTGACATTACTATACACTAGAAATCGTTTGCACCCATTTTCGAAATGATGTCTATGTGTGTGTGCGTGTGTGTGTGTGTATGTGTGCGTGTGTGACAATATTTTCCGCCTATGATATCTGGAGAACGAAACAACGTAGGACCATGCGGTTTTTTTTGTTTTATTTGTCAGCGTAAAACTTAGAGCTGATTTTGAGCACAATCGGTCTGGCGGATGCTGAGGAAATTAAAGAACCTTCTTTTTTTTCGAGTTCGCGCAACAACTCTTTGTGGAACAATATTAAACAGTGTGTCTTTGAAATTTCCGCTCTCTATGCATGTTTTCGGGGCAAGCCTCCCTGGTGGAACACTTCACTCAATGAGCTTCGTCGCGAGGCCAGAAAGCTTTTCAACAAGGCTAAATGCTCTAGGCATCCAGATGAGTGGAATCTCTATAAGAACGGTCTAAGGATATACAAGTCGGAGCTAGGGAAAGCACAAAGAAGCGCTTGGCATCTCTTCTGTGAAAGCATAGAAAAGACGAGCGATACTTCCCGGATTAGGAAAATTCTTTCCAAGTCCCCAACTATTCCTAGTTTCATCAAAAAAGCGGACGGTAACTGGACAATGTCCAGCGAGGAAACGCTAAAACTGCTTCTGGACACACATTTCCCCGGAAGTGTAACAGTAGCGGATGCCCAGTGGAAAGCCACAATATAACCCAACTGCCGGTGCCAAATGAAGTTGTCACTACGCAAAGGATAAGTTGGGCAGTGCGCAGCTTCCACCCCTTTAAATCACCGGGGGCGGACGGGATAGTTCTAATGGAACTGCAGGAAGGTTTGGCTGTGCTGAACCCCTGGCTATCTCTAATATTTAAGAGCTGCTTGACCTTTGGTTACACCCCTAGATCCTGGAAGAGGGCTAAAGTAGTCTTCATACCGAAAGCCGGTAAGACCTCGCATACTTCCCCCAAAGACTTCCGTCCGATCAGTTTATCATCCTTTCTTCTGAAAACACTAGAAAGGCTGATTGATACAAGCATAAGATCCAACCTGGATAACAGCCTCATATCGAATTCCCAACACGCATACTGCAAGGGGAAATCGGTGGAGACTGCACTACATGCACTGGTGAAGACCATTGAGAGCTCTTTGCACAGCAAGGAGTACACAATGGTATCCTTCCTCGATATTGAGGGAGCCTTCAACAACGTCAGAACAGAGGCAATTTCCACTGCACTCCGTAACCTGAAGGTTAACAACTGCCTCTGCTTCTGGATCGAGCATATGCTTAAAAGCAGGCTGATTCAGGCCGAGCTGGGGAGTTGTTCGATGAGCAGGACGGTCTGCAGAGGTACACCGCAAGGCGGAGTACTATCACCACTGCTCTGGCTAACGGTAGTCAACGAACTGTTAATGATTTTGGACAGGGAGGGATTTACTACAACGGCATATGCTGATGATATTGCAATCGCAATCACTGGCAAATTCCTCCATACAATAAGAGACCTTATGGAATCTGCCCTGAATATACTGGCAGGATGGACGAAGAAGGTCGGCCTCGGGGTTAATCCCTCGAAAACCGAACTTGTCCTTTTCACAAGACGCTATAAGATTCCGTATGTCACCCCTCCCAAACTAGAAGGCACGGAAATCAAATTTGTAGACCATGCCAGATACCTGGGGGTCATACTCGATAGGAAACTCAGCTGGAAGCTGAATATTCAGGACCGTGCTAGGAAAGCTTCAATTGCCTTATATTCCTGCCGGAAGGCTCTGGGCCCGAAATGGGGCCTGAAGCCTAAAGTAGTCCATTGGATATATACGGCGGTAGTGAGGCCGATCCTCATGTACGGTGTATTGGTCTGGTGGACAGCACTGGACATAAAGACCAACAGCAGCCTGCTTGAAAAGGTACAAAGGGGATCATGCATCTGCATAACGGGTGCTTTAAGAACAACCCCCACGGCTGCACTGGAAGTAATGCGCCATCTGCTTCCTGTTGACATCTTTGGGAAGCTGATGGCAGTCAAAGCAGCATTAAGGCTCAGGGAATCCTCCCAGCTGATTAGCACAGCAATGGGCCACTCTAGGATCCTTAAGACAGCGGGTGGTACGGGGGCTGGAGTCTTCTCAAATGCACCGGGCTTAGCCATCACCACGCGACTGCCGGATCACTGTAGTGTGTTTCAAGCGGAAATTACGGCAGTCTGCGAAGCTGCGGCTTGGCTTTCAATTAATGCGATAGATTGTAGCGCTATTGTACTATACATAGATAGTCAGGCAGCTATTAAAGCCTTGGAATCGCCGACAATACGATCAAGGTTGGTAAAGCAATGCCGCAGATCTCTTAACGAGATTGCAGATAGGTGCGACGTAACCCTGTGCTGGGTCCCAGGACACAGGGACGTTCCAGGCAACTGCAGAGCGGACGAGCTGGCAAAAGAGGGTGCAGGACGGCTTCTCCCCGAAAACCTGGGGGGACCCCCTGCGCCCATAGAATCGATCAAGTTCCTCCTTGACAGAGATGCCAAGAAACTGGCAAACCGCAGGTGGAACAACATCAGCACTTGTCTCCTTTCAAAACAAATCTGGCCCAAGCTGGATTTAAAGAAGACGGGGAGACTTTTATCCACTAATCGGAAAAATCTAGGTTCACTAGTAGGAGTCCTTACCGGACATTGCCTGATAGGCAGGCATGCACTTAGATTGGGGGTCCCCTCCAACGATTTCTGCAGAAGCTGTAGGGACGAGGAGGAAGAGGAAACCACGACCCACTTGCTTTGTACATGTCCTGCTCTTGCGACGCTTAGAAGAAGAACCCTCGGGGAATACTTCTATGATGATCTTAACGATCTTGCTGAACTAGACATCCAAAAGATAAGCAACTTCATCTCTGGAACGAAATGGTTCAAATCTTAGGGTTCACACCGCTACGGTTGCCCACTTCTGTTGTAGTTATGCCACATTTTCTGGTTCCCTGGTGCCGGTAAGCCGGTTTACTTCGTTGTGGTATCACAATGGGCCATTCTGGCCTAAGTGTGTCCCTGCCTAAGCGGGGACAGCCACCTAACCTAACCTAACCTAACCTATGCATGTTTTCTTTAATTATTAAATAAATAACAATATCACTGTATTTGATATAACATAATATGAGGTGGGAAGTATAGGACTGGCTCCCCAGTCGAATTTTTTTTAATGTGTAAAGTTGCGTTCTCCTCAACGATGCAGCTCTCTCTTACGTTCAAACTTCTGCAGTTTCGATGTTTTGTTTTCTGTCATCGTGAATTCGTTTCAAGATTCTGATCGTTTCAGGTTCTGATGTTATTCTAAAAGCACGTATCACTGTGCAGCGGTTAATCCCAAACGAGACCGGTATTGGGTAGGAGATTGTCAACTTGACCAGTTTGGTCAGTAGCGGCCTTTTGCTGTTTCTGAGTCTTCCAACCCTTGGCAATATTTTGAAACGGGCCGGATGTACTTAAGACGCCTTTGACGGTATGATGCAATTTAACTTTTTTGTTTTGAATCTGTGGCTACTAACCACCTCCATTTTGTATTCTGCAAGTATTAGATCCTTTGACTCTGGCCATTTCTCGACAGATTGTTTACGATGAACTCCAATTCACTAAGGCATTTTGCTATTATAAGTAAAGCAATGACGTCAGTAAATTCCAATTTCTGGTGATGAGTGCAGTTGAATTATTGAGGATTTCATAACGGATATCATTATTCAACTTAGACCCGAATTGGGGTGAATTGAAGTTCTGCCGTAAAGCTAAAAACCTGTAAAGGTAAGTATCGAATCAGGGTCAAGCATATCTGTGCTAGAAAAAATGTTGCTGATAGGCTATTACAGCTGGCAAATTTGTTACTTTTCTTAGAAACTAAAACTCTTCCGCTTGTTCGTTGAATGCATTTTCGATCCTGCCTTTCTGTATCTGATGCCCAGCAGCTGCTGCTGAATGGGTTTCCCACGCTGCTTTCAAGAGCCTGCGATCCGGATTTGAAATCAATTGGATGTGTAGTGCGCGTAAAATTTGTTCGTATGGGTAATTATTTTATTCTCTTTTCTCCGTCCAGTTCGGACTATTCAAACCTCAGCACTTTAGCTAGGTCGACGCTTGGAGACTGTAAATCTTCTTGCTAGAACACTACCTAAGGATCGATCTGGCTCTGCCTTGGTGGGAAGTAATCAAAGACTTCAATTGATTTGTTTATAACTTCCAACAGTTTTCCATTGATGGTACACCTTTTGAACAAATTATAACCATAGCTATACAAAGTTGTCAAGCAAAATTAATAAATAAATTGGCGTTACCACTGCAATTTCCATTGACAGCTACTCGTCAATTGCTTGATACAAACTCAATCTTCTAAGCTGAAATCGTGATATCATTTCATTTTCATTATCAAGTCTATAAGCATAGTAAAGCCTTGTAGTGCTGCAGTATAACAACATTTCGCAACCGAGTTCAGGTCTGGGGAAATCCCTCTATTTCATTTGAATTTCAATAAAAAAATGACTCAAAGGTGAGTGCTAGGTGTCTATCATACGAACTCTGTTTTAGATGACATGAAAATTATCACTTTTATAGCACATGCTGAACGTACTTTTCCCGCGAAAACGGTGTTAATTCGTAAACAAGTTTTCACAGAGGTTGTAGTTGTTATTTATGAAGTATTCATGAAGTGAAAAAAAAAAGGCAATCTTTTTGCACTTAAGGTTTTGTTTGAATTGAAATAAAAAATTTCAAAAACCGATCTTTGCATAATGTATCCAATAATACAAACAATAATTTGTTTATAATTCACTCGTGCTCAAGGGACTACAGGGTCACCTAATTCGTGGTCCGGATTTGACATCTCTGTTTCAATTACATACGTCAAACCAAACTGTCACCCGAGACTGTATTTGTTTAGTTTGACGTTTGCCATTTTACAATATGGATCGTTTAACAATTGCAGAACGTGTTAAAATTGTGAAAACTTACGACAAAAATAGTGATTCTATAGTAGCTAAGTTTCGCGCATTACGAGCAGATTATGGTCGACATAACCGTCCATCTGAGCGTACTATAGACAAGACTGTAAAAAAATTCGAAGAGACTGGCTCTGTTACAGATTTCTTAAGGCCTATCCATCACCAAAATGCACGGTCTACAGAAAATATGACTGCCGTTAATCAAAGTGTTTAAAACAAATATTATGGTCGAGTTATTGCCCGATATGTGTCGAAAAGTAATCGAAAATTACCTTGCAAGAATGGAGTCCTGCAAGAAGTAACGTGGAGGTCATTTGAATGACATTATATTTCACTCATAATGGCAGGATCCAAACAATGTAATAAAAAAAAAATAAAAATTTGATAACCCTTTATTCTTACAACGCGAGTGAGATGTAGTGGTTCAAAACTTAGGTATTTCTAGGTTTCAATAGTGCTCGAGAGTGACATACCGACTAAATGGGACATTCGTAGTTTTGTTGCGTTGCTCCTCCGGCTTTGATACTGTTGTAACCTTGGTGTCCATTCGCTTCACATGTCCGAGCCATCATTAACTTCGAATGTGCAAGTTTGTAACTTGATCGATGTCGGTGTATAACTGGTTTAGAACGTGATTGAATCTTGCTCCTAAGTCCGTCAACACAAACAGGAGCGAAGATCTTACAAAGAATTTTTCGCTGAAAAAATCCCGGATATCCTCATACCTTTTGAAAGATGCCATGCTCCAGTGCCAAAAAGTAGGGCTGGCATGATTAAAGTCTTACATAAGGCCTCCTTAGCTATTCGGGATAGGGCCTTACTACTCAATTGCCTTCTCAGCCCCAAAAAACCAGTGAGAGGTAAGTCTTATCAGATCGTCGTTATTGCTACGTTAGACAAAGTCCTTCTACCTCGAAGTCATGGCTATCCACTTTCTCTCAGACGCAACGCCGACCCATTGGTATGACTACTCGTAGGACGTGTAACAAGATTTCTAGTACTGCAGTTCCGGTTATGCTAACATATGTCTTTCTTTGAACTTTGTTAATATTTTCGGTGAAAATAAGTCTAGAGGTTTCGAGCTGTTGGTATAGAAACACATGCTGATAAATTTGCAGCAATAACATCTAAAATTATTAACCTCCGTCTGCCATAAGCCAAAATCTTCGATCCTACCAGTAATCGAAAAATGTCTAGAAAAAGTCATTACGGCACAGTTGCTAAATTTCGTCAAAATCACTGTCTAATTCATTAAAAAGCAATTTGCTTCCAACCACTGAAAAACTCATAAATTCAACAACTCTGTGAAATAGAGCCTAAACAGTAGCCATCATGTGCTATTTTATAGATTTTAGTAAAGCATTCACACTAAACTACGAAAAACTATTAGAAGCCCTAAAAAGACTGAAAATTCGGGGAATGCTTTCGGGTAAGGATTGAGAATACTTCCACCAATGCGAAAGGAATACAGTATGGATTCCCATAGGGATGCATACTGAGCCCAGTACTTTTTAATACTCTTTTACTTAAGGTGGCGCTAAAGTTCGAGGTGGACCTGGCCCTCAACCAACAAGCGTCTCCAACCAGCTCGATCTTTAGGCAGCACACCAGGTTGGTTAAGGTCCTCTTCCACTTGCGTGCGCCCACTGAGTCGCGGTCTTCCTCAACTGCGCCGTACCTCTAGTGAAGATTCGAAGACTGTCCGGATCGAAGCATTGGTGTCCATCCGCTCTACATGAACCAGCCACCTCAATCGTTGGACCTTCACTCTTCTGGCTAAGCCGATGTCGCTGTACAGCCCGTACAGTTCGTTATTGTATCTCCTCCTCCATTCACCGTCTATGCAGACAAGACCAAAAATCACCCGAAAAACAACCTTATTGGCTTTTGATAAAGTCCATGCCCCTGCACCGTAGAGCAGGACTGGGATGATTAAGGTCTTATAAGGAGTCACCTTAGTTGTTCGAGAGAGGGCTTTGGTGCTCAATTGCCTTCTTAGCCCAAAGAAACAGCAATTGGCAACAGTTATTCTTCGTTTGATCTCAGCGCTCGTGTCGTTATCTGAATTTATAGCGGAGCCTAGGCAGACAAAGTCCTTAACTGCCTCGAAATTACATCTGTCTCGGACGTTCTGTCTGAGATGTCGATCTTACATTTCCTTTCTTGTTGACAGATGTTGACCGATTATGTCAATATTGTCGGCGTATGAGAGTAATTGGACTAATTTTTTAAAGATTGTGCCTCTGATGTTGGCGCCTGAATTTTGCACAACTCTTTCAAGAACGATGTTAAAGAAGTCGCATGATAGCGCGTTGCCTTGCCTAAAACCTTTTTTGACATCAAAGGTCACGGTGAGTTCTTTACTGTTCTTGATGGAGCACCGTACATTCTCCATCGTCATCCTGCACAGACGGACAAGTTTGGCAAGGATACCAAAGCTAGACATGGCTGTATAGCTTGTCTCTATAGTTGCTGTCATAATAAAAAAATAAATAGCTGGCGTGACAGCTCGAAATCAGCCAAGGTCTAGCTTCTCGCAACCATTCATGTCGTGCATGTTGTATTGTTTGCACGAATGGAAGGGACCTACAATTTATTGCCGACTCC
Organism: Matsumyia berberina; assembly: GCA_917880715.2. Classification (NCBI taxonomy): domain Eukaryota; kingdom Metazoa; phylum Arthropoda; class Insecta; order Diptera; family Syrphidae; genus Matsumyia; species Matsumyia berberina. Next base: position 45,655,838 of record OU862871.1, on the reverse strand, counting down.
GAACGGCGAATTGAGAAGCTCTTTCATGACAGATTATACTCCCGGAGGCTTGTCATTTCCCGATGAGAGGTGGTGCCGCGAAAAATGTTTGGTGTTCCTGCCTGGGGCTTGAACCCACGCCGCTTGGTCAGCAGTCCAACGCACTAACCACTGAGCCACGGCGACCACCCCTACCTAGGTGGGAAGTATAATAAAAACGTTAGAAGAATGGGTGCCGGTAATATTTAATGAATTTTTGTATTTTTTTCGCAAACTGTTTATCATATCATTTTTAATTATATCACTTATCATTTATTATATCAAACACCGAGTGTTACTATAAAAGCTTGCCTCCTGAGTGCTATACCAAAGCGTTACCCTTCATCTATATATATAAAACTCTTTGTCCTGACTGACTGACTGACTGACCCAGAGATAGGCGCACAGCCCAACCAAACCGCTGGTGCTAGAAACATGAAATTTGGACAGTAGTTTCCTTTTGTGAAGTAGACACCCACTAAGAAGGGATTTTTCGAAACTCAGCTTCAAAAGGGTGTTACAGGGTGTTTAAGTTTATAGAAAAAAAATTTAAATTGGAGTTCGGAATTGAAATATGGTGGGTATATTCTTGAACAAAAATAATTTAACACGTGCTTTACCGTTTTTCAAAATTATAACTCTGGGCCAAGATACAGGGCGTTAAAGTTTTGCCATTTATACAGGGTTTTCCAATAGGGACGCTACAAAAGTAGAGCGATAGGGACAGCAAACGGCGCCATATTTTTCTTGCGGTTTTTTGACATTTCTCTTCAGTAAGGTTTGCCATTTCATGATGGAAAGATATACGAGCCAACGAGTCGAAATTATTAAAATTTACTACCGAAATTCGGAGTCAGTGGCCTCAACGTTAAGAGCGCTACGTCCAATTTATGGTCGTCATAATCCTCCTAGCAGATCAACAATTGAGCGTTTAGTGGAAAAATTTGAATCCACAGGCACAGTACAAAATTTTCCCGTGCCCAGTGAGACAAAGAAGTGCCCGTAGTGTCGAGAATATTGCTGCCGCTTAGGCTTCAGTTGCAGAAAGCCCAAATGTGTCTCTCACACGTCGTTCTCAAGCGTTGGGCATCTCTGTGCCGTCGTTGTGGCGAATTTTGCGAAAAGATCTTGGCCTACATCCTTACAAGATTAAATTGACGCAAGAACTGAAGCCGCTTGACCACCAGAAGCGTCGTATGTTCGTGAATTGGGCTGAGCAACAACTTGAAAATGATTCGGATTTTCATCGAAAAATCATCTTCAGCGATGAGGCTCATTTCTGGCTGGATGGCTTCGTCAATAAACAAAATATGCGGTATTGGTCAGGCAGCAATCCACACGTACTCCATGAGTCATCATTGCATCCCGAAAAAATTACGGTTTGGTGTGGTTTATGGGCCGGCGGCGTCATTGGGCCGTACTTCTTCCGTGATGATCAAGACCGGCACGTTACTGTGAATGGGGATAGCTACCGTTCAATGATAACCGAATATTTTTGGCCCCAATTGGATGATATGGACTTGGAGGACATGTGGTTCCAACAGGACGGCGCCACAAGCCACACAGCGAATGTCACAATCAATTTATTGGAAACCAAGTTTGGAGAACGTGTTATCTCACGAAATGGTCCAGTCGCTTGGCCGCCTCGGTCGTGCGATTTGACGCCGTTAGACTATTTCCTGTGGGGCTACGTCAAGTCTATGGTCCATGCCAACAAGCCAGCGACGATTGATGAACTTCGTACGAATATCGAACGTGAAATTGCAGCAGTATCGGCCGATTTATGCTTGAAAACCGTCGAAAATTGGGTCCAGCGTCTGGACTTCTGCAAGCGTGCCCGTGGTGGCCATGCAAAAGAAATCGAGTTTCATACATAATGGCATCGAACGTACTTTAACAGGAATAAAGAATTTCATTGATATCTTGATACTTTTGTAGCGCTCTTATTGCAAAACCCTGTAGTCATGCGCAACCGTAGTCAACAGCACACATCGTGTTGTGAACGTGTGTTGTTTTTGTTTTGCCCAGTTGTACATTTTTCTTTGTGCTGCCTTTCTGCACTCATCACGATATCTATATACATACATATGTGCGTACGTATTTATTTGATGGAAGAATTTTTTGTTGTTGTTGGATTTACTTGAAATTGAACACAAATATTGAGATTTGATACGCCAGAAACATCAATAAGGTACAGGGACAATGTGGATCTGAGGAGTGACTATTTCTCCCATAGCGCCCTCAGGGTCTATTCACCTGATAGCCTGATCATCTCCGAGCCAGAAAGAAATAACAGGGAAGTTGTTTGCAGGGACGCCTTAAAGAATTAATATGAGAAATTGCAAGTCTATAGGTACCTAATCATCAATGGCTTGAAACGCGGGGAAGGATTTAGGGTATAATGTGACGTCTTTCTACGCGGGCGTAGTCGCGGGTATCGGCTAGTTGTCAATAAAGCTCTTTTGTTTGTGTTTTATTTTTAAATGCTAACTTTAATTGCGAATTGGTTATTATCAAGAAATGAATGGAAATAAGGAATAATGATGAATAAGGGGAAGTGCAAACACATTTGTAGGAGACAACATTTAATCATTTTTAATTGTTCAATCGCAAGATAGTGGTTCCAGTTTAAACAAATTGATTGTTGAAGTCTGAATGTATAATCTGAGTTCGTGGCGTAAGGCGAAATATAAAGAATACGTTCTTTGATTGAGTGCTGATTTATTAAATCGATCATTTTGACTGAGGGGGAGGCGTGTCCCAAAGCAAGGACCTGAATACATACATACATATGTACTTATTTTGTACAGTTCGGAGTGCACCAAGTATTCGGAGTGCTCAATAAACTTTTTCAATTAAATGCATCTATATATTTAATTACAAGTTGGACAGCATCACTGTAGCTCAGTGATTAGTGCCAGCAAAATTAACAAAAAAAAATCGACTGGGGAGCCAGTCCTATACTTCCCACCGCACACATAACAATCGAGTTGAATTAATATTATTTATTTTTATTTTTGTTTTTGCATAAAATATGTAATTGGATAATCAATTTAATGTCAAAGAAAACATTTCTTCAATTTCCCCAGCAATTGTTCGATAAAGAGTTGTTGCGCAAACTTGATAAAAAACATTTCTTCAATTTCCTCAGCATCCGCTAGACCGACTATGCTGAAAATCTAATCAGCTCTAAGTTTCACGCTGACAAATAAAACAAAACTAGGTGGGAAGTAAAAACTGCATGATCGTACGTTGTTTCGTTCTTCGGATATCCACAAAGAGTTGTTGTGCGAACTTGAAAAGACAGTTCTGAAATTTCCTCAGCATTCGCCAGACCGATTGTGCTCAAAATCTAATCAGCTCTAAGTTTTACTCTGACAAATAAAACAAGAAACCGCATGGTCCTACGTTGTTTCGTTCTCCAGATATCGAAGGTGATAAATAGTGCCACACACAGACATCATTTCGAAAATGGGTGCCAAAGATTTCTAGTGTATAGTAATGTCAAGCCCTGTTCATATCTCGAAACATTTTGTTCGGATTGCAATACTTCCCCTACCAAGCTGGGAAGTAAAAACCGTATAGTGATCATGAACTCCTGTTTGCAACTCAAGCATGTTCCCCGCTTTTGAAAACTTGTTGAAATAATCATGATCACTAAAGTAGAAAAGAATCTCCACGAAGCGTCATACTATAGATCCATACCTATCTTACTAAAGAGGTTTAAACCAAACATTAAGAGTGAAAATACGATTTCTTTTCATCAATTTGGCTTAAGGGAAAGGCATAGGTTAGGTTAGGGGGGAAGTGCACATTAACAGTGCTTACACGGGAGCCATTTGGTACATTGTGTTCCCCTTTAACATAAACTCGTGGTACCGCTGCTAACTCTCTCTCTCAATTATTCAATTATTGGTTGGCCTGTTCTCGAATCAACCTGAGCTCTTGACGAAACGCATCATGTTCATTATTGGGATTTGCGCAAGGTCCTCAAGTTCTTCAAATAGTCTGTTTCCCATATAACGGAGGCGACGCATTTGAAGATTTTGGCATTCGCACAGTAAATGCGGAACCGGTTCCTTTATCCGTCTTAGACCCATCAGTGTAGATTTGGATATCCCGTTTATCGGTAAATACGTATGACTCCCAGTCTTTTCTTCTGGGGATAAAGATGGAGTAGTTCTTGCTGATGTTAATGGAAGGGATTACATAATCTGTATTTCTGTTGAGATTGATTGTCCTGTATCTATTAAGAATAGATCCGTGGCCATATGAGCTTTGTTTCCCTGTGCCCGATTGCTTGAGGCAAATATCACTTTTGGCTGCTGAGGAACGTATGTACTAATTTAGGGGAAGGAGATTTAGTATCACCTCTAGCCATGCTTGCGGTGTCGATCTCTGTGCTCGAGTTGTGTTGAAAGAAGCTAACCTTTAAAAGGTTGTTTAGATAGCTGGTTTTATCTGTTGCATTCCTCACGATCGCCGTATACATCCAGTGAATTATAGACGGACGCGTGCCCCATCGTTTACCGAAGCTTTTCTTGCACACGTAGAAAGCGCATAGAGCTTTCCTCATTCTTTCTTCTGTGTTCTTCTTCCAAGTGAGCTTTGCATCGAGGATGATTCCCAGGTACTTAGCTTCTGAAGAGAGTTTTAGAGGAGTTTTGTTCAGCTTTGGGAAAGGGAAAGACATACAACCATAAAACAGGTGCACAGGATAACGTCTATCATTGAAATATTATTAATATTAAATTATTAGTACTATTAATATTAAAATTGTTAATATTAAATTTAACGAAATTGGTTTGGTTGATCAGCAAAAAATCTATGCTATGAATAGAATACAATTTTTCTTTATAAATAAACTAGCGGCCCGCCCCTACTTCGTACGGGTATAATTAAGTTATTTGATTATTGTTTTTTTTGGCATGTTTCGCTTTATTTTAATTAACAAAAACATAATAACGTTAAACATTATATCGTCCTGAGCCTAAACAGTGGACATTTACCTGTTGACATGGATTTAACGTGTTTAACGCGTTTAACGTGCCCAAACCACTGAAGTTCCGTTCCGTCCGAAAAGGTAGTTGCTTGACATTGAGCTCTTTGTATATTCTGATTTTCTCAACTCGATAGAACGAACGAATATCTCAGAGAAATCTCATTTCGGCAGCTTATCTTTTCGGTCATTATCCAAATTTCACGACCATACGTGAAGGTCGGATCAAACACACAAAATTGTTCCAGCCTGACCAATTCCACAGGATAATTCAGTGCTGCTCCTTCCATCACTCGTGAATATGACCCCGAAATAGAAGTATTCCCCAACGAAACCCCTTGTCTAATACTTTTATGACGAGCTTAACAATCCGGTCGAACTCGACGTCCTAAAGATAAGAAACTTTATCTCCAGGTCAAAGTGGTTCAACACATAGAGTCATTTCCGTTACGGTTACCTATTTCGATGCACTGCGTTATATTCTTTTGTTTCATGTGCTGGTAAACCAGTGTTCTTCATCATAATGGTCCTACTTAACTACTAACCTAACCTAACTTATCTTCAAAGTCCTCTGCTGAACTCCACTGTTATCGGGGCTTGTCTCCAATTACACAATTACAGCTCTTATGACACCGTACATGATAAATCAGTTACTAATACCATAACCCATGGTAAACAATTTAACGTGAATGGTAATCAAAGCATTGTATTCCCATTATATTCCCTTTTTTATCATATTCGCACTCGGTTAACCTGATAAGATTATATTACATCTATTAGAGACAACGAAGTCAGCAACAATTTACTAATAAAAGATTAATTCAAGAACCTCCCAAACGATAACTCCAATAAACTTCTGATATCAATCTTGTCGTTCTCTTTGCAGGGACTGCCAAGCTGATTAGCGTGTATATGCAGTTGTCGGTGTCGAGACAGTCTTATCGGGCATTCCAGCAGTTCGGAACGATGCGGAGTGCGGTCTAGTCGCGGTCATTCAGGAAGCTCCTACTCTGTGTAACACTGACTACGATCGTCGTCGTCGGTAATGGCTTCTACTGTTTAAAATAGACACGTGACTTTTATCAAATTGTGATACGGCTTTTACCAGCGGTGATAAACTCCGAAGCTGATATTTGTTTAAGTGATTTAAGAGTAAGCAAGGCAGGACTGAGTGGAAAATGGTGAAAATCAATGGAAAACTACTGCCGATCAAGGCACATTACTTCTTTTTCATGGCAGGTATGTTCATTTGTTTTAATTTTAATTTTAATTTTCTTCTGCATTATATGGTTCTAGTTTTTTATATGTTTATAGCCTTGTCTTCGTGTAAACCTGAACTTTCTTGATGTTTGCCTATTCCTCATCTCTTCGTTGTCTTATTTTATTAGCTTTCTTCTCGGAGTTAAGGCTAAAAAAAAACTTTATCTGGTCTTTCTCCCGCCCTTTGACGACGTATATATGTCGGATTGATTCGGCTCCACCAGTAATTTTGATTTTTTTGAACCTCTTCTCGGAAAAAATTGTTTTAGCCGCCTTTAGTTGAACGCAATTCCTCGATCGATGGCTGGAACCCTTTCACCAATAAGATTATTCTGAATCTCCCAGTTTTATCGTTGAACGGTGCACAAATCGCATTTTCAAAGAAAGTCAAATATTTAGTGAAATTTCTAGACCTACGACTCGCTTAGAATGGACAAAAATGGTACTACGGATTTACCTCACTACCTTAGTTCCTACAATCAACTATGATCACTTGTCTGGTGATCAAGCCAAGCAGGTCTCGGCTAGAAAAGCTCTTCCAAAAATACAAAGGCCTGTCTGCAACGTCATTACCTTACAGCGTTGGAAACTTTTGAGGCCGCCCTCCTTTACATATAAAGGTTATTATAAACTCGGCTACAGCGTGCGCTGAAAAACTTCACCTTTCACACTTTAACTTTAAATCGGGCGAAATTACCGGACGACTGAAGATTCTTAATCTTTTACCTTTTCTTTCGAATCCAATTATCTGTATCGCGGACCTTAAACCCTCCAGGAGTAACTCCTATTCCTGTTCACCACAATCAACCCCAACCTCACCGTATGGAGTAACGACAAGCAAAATCTTTAAAACAACGTTGTATAAATGCATTAAAATTAATATTTTTCATTTATATAGATTATTTTTTTATGTCCATCACAGAGCAAGAACCTATCAGGTTCGCTTTGCGCAACTGATGTTATTATTACGTGACTTAGCGTCATCTACCGATTTTTTGAACGCGTAGATTACTTCAGTAAAATAATTAATTAATTGGCTCATTCTTTTCGTAATTTGTATTTTGTATTTGTATTCATTTAAATATAATTCATGTGTATACGTAGATACAATGAAATCTTTTAAGTGTGTAACAGTATTAAAAGGTAGTATTAAATGATATAATTAAAAGATATAATTAGTTGCAACAATTTCATATTAATTTGAGCAGTATTATTATTAGATTTATGTAATATTATTGAACAAATTTTAGCAAAAATTCATTAGACAAAATTCATTCAAATTCATTAGCAAAAATTTATTGTAGCAAAAAGCAAAAGAAGCAAAAAGCAAAATTCCCTAAAACCCTACATCAGTTAAATTATTAAAAAAATTATGTGCAAAAGTGTTGTTTGATTTGTCTTTGAATGTTCTATGCTTATCACGCAAGAACTAATTTCCTTCACTAAGAGGCCTTTGGGGAGCATGTACATTTAGAAGGAAAAGAAACTCCGGCTATGGGTATTCAATTTATCTCTTATAAACAATACCCGTGGTGCATTGCGCCTAAAACTTAGGGTTTGTAGGCCTATAAGTTTGCATCTACTAACATAACTAGGAAGTTGTTCAAACAAATTTAATTTCCGGATGCGAGAAGCTAGACCTTGGCTCATTCCGAGCTGTCGCGCCAGCTATTTATTTTAAATCTCGTGAAGCCTTTTTGAACTCTCTCTAATCTAGGATTACTGCAAGTATATGGTGAAGCCCATATGATTGCAGAATACTCAAAAATAGGTCTGACTAGAGAGCAATAAATACTTTTTAGAGTGTAAACGTCCCGAAAGTTTTTAGTCCTCCTCATTAGGAGCCAAGCAAGGAGTTTGCCTTTGCAATGACGTAGTCATAATGAGACGCGAAACTCATTTTATAATCAAATATCACGCCACGATTTTTTACCTCCGGATAACTGTGAAGGATTTGGCACTAAAATAATTTAAAAAACAGGGTACGTTATTCTGTGAGCAGTGAAAATCGTACACTTCGAAATGTTAAGATCTGTAGCATTATAATTACACCACTGAGCTAGTAAATTATTAAAATAATAAATAAATATCTGGCGCGAAAGCTCGAGATGAGCCAAGGCCTAGCTCCTCGCAACCATTCATGTTGTGCGTGTCAAATTTTTCGCGCGAATGGAAGGGACCTACAATTTATTGCCGACTCCGAACGGCGAATTGAGAAGCTCTTTCATGACAGATTATACCCCCGGAGGCTTGTCATCCTTGGTCCTGATGGTTTGCCCGCCATAGTTTTTAAAAAGTGCACGAGCAATCTAACTCAGCCTCTCACTGCCCTATTTCAAATCTCTGTCTCACATGGAGTTTTTCCTACATTTTGGAAGGACTCGTACATCATACCTATGCATAAAAAAGGGTGCAAGAGCGAAATATCCAACTAACGGCCAATAGCCAAACTCTCCTGTGTACCCAAGCTCTTTGGAAGCATCGTGTATGACGCAATGTTCTTTCACTGCAGGCCAATCTATTCTTCCAAAGAACATGGGTTCCTTAACCTTCCTATACCCGCGCATTGGTCTGTGAGACCAATGAAAAAGTACCTTTTTTAAGAGGCTTAATAAAAAGACTGCCATTTATTTGTTGAATACAATAACAAATATAAACTTGTTTTATTTCGTTAACAATATATCACTCTACTGATTAAAACAAATAAAAATAAAAATATTCAAAATAGAAGGGAAACTAGGGGCTCTTGAGTTTCTGTCCCACAGACCGTGCGCGGGTATACGTGTTATTTTTTTTTTGACGCGGGTATAGGAAGGTTAAGGGCAGATCAACAGTAACTAACCTAACTGAATTTGTCTCAAGAACACTGTGCGCCTTAGAGGATGGTTATGAGGTTGATGTCGTTGCCATCGCCTTAAGCAAAGCTTTCGATAAAATCCCTCACCAAGTTATCCTCATTAAACTGAAAGTTCTTGGTTTCCAACCACGTTTTATTTCCTGGATCAAATCATACCTAATCGAACGCCAGTACAAAGTTTGATTTAGATCCTCTATATCTGACCCTTTCATAGCAACAACGGGGGTCCCTCAAGGCAGTCACCTCGGACCTCTTATTTTTATCCTTACTATAAATAATGCCGAACTCGTCACTAGAAACTCTGATCTATCGGTTTATGCTGATGATATGAAAGTCTTCAGACGCATATCATCCCCTGCCGACACTCGCCTTTTGCAGGAAGACCTTCACAGATTCTCCACCTGGTGCCAAAAAAATTTCTTAGAGCTTAATATCACCAAATGTCACTCTATCACTTATTCCCGCAAGCGTCTCCCCCCACTACCCAGGACCTACTTCATTCGCGACGAATCTGTGCCCATAGTCACTTCAGCACGGGATCTAGGTGTTGACTGCGATCGTGAGCTCAACTTTCGTTCTCATATCGACAACATAATAAGTAGAGCCAATTCTGCACTTGGCTTTGCGAATCGGTGGTCTAAAGAATTTTCCGACCCATATGTCACTAAATCCCTCTACATTACATTCGTTAGGTCCCTTCTCGAGTACGCAAACCAAGTATGGGCGCCCTATCACGCTGTACACACCATGAGAATCGAAGCTGTCCAGCGGAGATTCCTTCGCTTCGCTTTACGCGGCCTACCTTGGATTGGCAGCTTTAACTTACCGCCCTACAGGGACCGTCTAAAACTCATAAATTTACAGTCATTGGAACAGCGCCGCGACACTGCAGATATCCTTTTTGTTCATCAGCTAATAACTGGTAACATTGACTGTCCTGCGCTGCTGCACATGATCTCTTTCAACACCAATCCCCGCAACCTCAGGTTTGTACCCCTTTTTAGTCTTGCCTCTCACCGCACCAATTACGGTCACTACGAACCTATGTGTAGAATGCTGCGAAAAGCAAATCATGCGATTTCCGTCTTCGATTTCATTGCAATAAAACAACACTGCGTAATGCCCTACTCTGTAACGCTCCTCTTCCTATCCGTGCCCCTGCCTTTAACTTCACCGTCTCCTAACTGCATCCCTTGAATCGCTGTTCCCTACAACCTTAGTTCTAGTTTTAGTCATTTAGTATAGTTTTAAGTTTTAGTTTTCAGATATTGCTTGTATTAAGCTTAAGTTAAATAAATTCCGCGACGAGAGGTGGTGCCGCGAAAAATGTTCGGTGGACACGGCTGGGGCTTTAACCCACGCCGCTCGTGCAGCAGTCCGACGCACTAACCACAGAGTCACGGCGACACTTAGTAGGTAATTCGAATGGAAGGTTTGATAAAATTGTGTTTAATCCGTTCAATTTCGACGAAAAATTAAAAAAAACTTAAGCGCAACGTTAATACTTTAAGATGAATACTGTTTGCTACCAAAGTATCAACATCTTCTAAAATTTCGTAATTCATTCGATAAACTAATGGAAATTAAATCAAGGAATCTATTCAAACTGTTTGAAATATTATTTACCTGACGTAAATCGATTGACAGTAGGCCATCAATAGCAATGCGTTCACATTCACGTTTATCATTAAATGGAGTTAGGTTTAAGTAAGTTAGGAGGAATGTAGGAGACAAAAACATACATACAACTTATATCACGCATCTATACAAAAAAATACCAAAAGGCACACACAAGTGGTCAACATCAACCAAATGGTGGTCCAATGCAATTTGCCTACTCTGAAAGTGAGAGGAGACAGCGATTAAAACTCCACCATCTCTCGTCATTCCGGTTGATGGACATCGATCATTTCGGTAAACTGCATAAGACGAATCGAAAATTTCTGTTGAAAACATGTATCCATGTAACCAAGTTTCCGTAAGAACAACAATATCATGTTGGTGGTCAAAGAGTGCAATGAAAAGCTCTTTTGTTTCACTTCTTGTACGATACCACATACATCGATGCCAGATTACAAGATTAAATTAGATTAGATTGTAAGTAGAGGTGGGATCGAGTCACCTTTTGGGCTATTGTGATTTCCTCCATTTAGAGCTCGCTCATGGTGCCTGAATTCGATATGAATCCAGAGATGTCTTTGAGTGAGCTGGCAGATACATATATCCTCCGTTTACAGGTAGATTTTGCCTAAATGACGATGACGTGTTCTGATTAGACAGTAACAGTGACACAATATGTGTTCTGCTGATTCTTCGTCTTCGTTGCACATTCTGCATGTGTTGTCTTGTACTATTCCCATAGTCATTAGGTGTTTTTTGACTAGACAGTGACCCGACGTCAGTCCAAATGAGCCCACGCACAACTACTGTTATACCAACGTTTCCAAGCAACACTAAAATATGGAAATATTCGTGGCATGTAAGTCATAAATTTGACATTTACCGCCGACACTCGATTGAAATCAAAGCCCATAAGTAACGGTATATAGCACTTTGACTTGTCGTATTTCCATATTTTGGAAAAATCTGGAAAAAAAAATTGTTATTGTGGAGAAACAAGATTTTCAGCTTTTGCATCTGGGAACACTAACGATCAATATTCTGATAATGAATAGAGAACTTGGGAACGAGATTGTTTTGCCCCATCAGCTGATTATTGTTCATGTTATTACAGCTGTTGGCAATTTTTTTTCCCACGAAAGTTTTTAGGCCAAAACCGGCAACAGCCAGGAACACCAAACATTTTTCGCGGCACCACCTCTCGTCGGGGAATGACAAGCCTCCGAGAGTATAATCTGTCATGAAAGAGCTTCTCACTTCGCCGTTCGGAGTCGGCAATAAACTGTAGGTCCCTTCCAGTTGTGCGGAATATGTAACACGCACAACATGAATAGTTACGAGAAGCTAGGCCTTGGCTCATCCCGAGCTGTCGCGCCAGCTATATTATTATTATTATTTATTGTTCTTACGCGATTTCCTCTGCGGCACTTTGCTCTTAATTTCCGGAGTTTTATGTACGTTGGCCTTTTTGAGAGTTTCAGTAACCGCACTCATTTGACGAAGTAGATGTTCGGGTGACCGATTCCATAGGCAAATTATTCGGCATTTCCACCTGCATGCTCCCATTGAACTTTTAAATGTCACGAATTTCTATTTTTAATTTCCCCATATCGTTTGAGATAGCACTAAGTTTACCAATTAAACCCAATAAGGGAACATTGTTGCAGACTTCGCATTTCCAGCAAAGGCACACAGTTGACATTGTGAGTAGAAGGGCTGCTGATGGCAGTACCACCAGTAAAATTCTCTGTAGCATAACCCTGCGCAGCTCACAAAATCACTGGACGCAAAGGCTTGAATTTACCACAAAGGGCCTTCTTGGCCTACGTGTGTCTGTGCACAGACAGCTATCCCACCCACCTACCTAAGGCCTGAATTACAAAATCCATAAACGTCCATCATATTGAAATTATTTTTTAAGAATTTGAGAAACTACTAGACATTTTTTTTAAATATTGTATAATAACTGTTTTAAACGTAACAATGTTGACGGAGCAAATCTTTGGTTCGACTTGTTCGATATGATTATTAAAACTAAAAGCATTGACCCCGAAAAGATGGTGTTTTAATGGCCCTTGGGTAACATGAACATTGTTATTATTGTTATTATACGTATGTTTGTGGTCGCCATGGCTCAGTGTTTAGTACGTTGGACTCCTGAGCAAGCTGCGTGGGTTTAAGCCCCAGCAGAGTCCACCGAACATTGTTCGGGCCACCACCTCTCGTCGGGGAATGACAAGCCTCGGAGAGTACAATTTATCATGAAAAAGCTTCTTAATTCGCGGTTCGGAGTTGGCAATAAATTGTCGGTCTCTTTCATTCGTACGAACAATACAACACGCACAACATGAATGGTTGCGAGAAGCTAGGTCTTGGGTCATCTCGAGTTGTCGCGCCAGCTATTTATTTATGTTATTATACGTATGTACATATGTATGTATACTTTTGTTATATGTTGAATATTACTTATCTTCGGTATTTTGTACATATATATAAACATATGTACATATATTGATGTACTTCTTGAAATTTAAAACTCTTCGCGTCCAATGTTTTCAGTAATTATGTATATATTATATTAATTGATATAAATTAAAAAAAAAAAAAAAAATTTTTAAAAAATATTTTTCTCTTTTTGTTCATACACTTGTATGTAAGTCCACAATGAAGAAACACAAATCGTTGAATATTTTAGGTGCGTAATCAAGTTCTCGCTGTTTTTTTTTTGATGAAAATGCAAGTTTATTGGGAAAAGTGGTTACAAATGAATCATTCAAAGTATTGCCCATCACTAGCTATAAATTTTTCCCATCTTTCTGGCAGAGCTCGAATACCGTTACGGTAAAAGTGTTCATCTTTTGAGGCTATCCAAGAATCAAGCCATTCTTGGATATGAGCGGAACTGCTGATCAGCCAGACCATGTGCCATCGAACGGAATAAGTAAAAATCGAATGGCACAATATCTGGGGAATATGGCGGGTGGAGTAGCACTTGCCATTTGAGCGTTTCCAGGTAGGTTTTAACGGGTTTGACAACGTGAGGCCGAGCGTTGTCATGCTGTAAAATCAGTTTTTCGTGCCTCTGCTCGTATTGAGGCCGTTTTTCGCGCAGTGCTCGGCTCAATGGCATCAATTGAAGTCAATACAGTTCCCCAGTGATGGTTTCGTTGAGTTTCAACAGTTCATAATAAATAACACCGACCTGGTCCCACCAAATACACAGCATAACCTTCGCAGCGTGAATATTCGGCCGAGCTGGCGACGTAAAAGCATGACCGGGCACTCCTCATGACTTTCTTTTCTTTGGGTTGCTGTAATGAATCCATTTTTTATCACCCGTCACGATGCGATGAAGAAAACTCTTCCTTTTTTGCGGCGGGAGCGTCCAATCATAAGGAGCCCAAGTTCCTTGTTTTTGAATCATTCCCAATGCATGCAATCGCTGGGAAATGGCTTGGCGGGTAAAAATCAACACTTCCCGCAAATGACGATTATTTGACACAAAATCAGACATTTTCACACAATCAAAAGAATATGACGGCAAAACAAAATCAGTAATGTGTCAAAACGGTTTGTGTACCATATGTCTAAGCTTGGTTCATGACGTTTTCGATATGTCAAAATCGACCAGCACTTACAGCGAGAACTTACTTGCGCACCTAATACATATATGGGGGGGGGGGGGGCATGCTGCCCCCTGCAACCCCCCTGCTTGAGGTCACAGTTAGATTTGGAGTAGGTGCGAGGTAGGTGAACCAACAGACGAACTATACATTTATTTATTTGCATTTTTTTTGTTGTATTTTGTTTATTAATGGAGAGTTTCACGAAGACTAATTTATTTATTTTTTGTTTATTACTTTTGATTTATCTCATTTTTTCGTATAAATTTTAAAAAATAATAATAATAAGGAAGTGAATTATATTTGTATGATACATGAAAATTGATCTGCTACCTTCTGTTTGAATCTAGAAGCTTTTTTTTGGGATCTACTATAAGTCAAGTGGCAGCGCTGATCCCAATACAATGATTATGTTTTTCGATTCTAGGGCTAACTTGAACGAGAACTAACTGTAGATACGATATAGTCAAAAACCGAACAAGACACCGGCGCGGGCATCTATCGCCCGAACTAGAGGTTAGCTGTCTTTTTAGTTCTTCGGACTTATGTCGGATTTGCTTGAATGACCAAGAAACCGCATAGCAAATTTTATGACTAAAACACTTCACTAAAGGATTCAACGCCTCAGAAACAATCAAACCTGGTGTAGTGGTAATATCTTCTCTTGTCACGCTGAAGGTTTCGGATTCAACTCCTGATGTCAAGAAACATTTATTTCTTAAAATAAATAAAAAACGTGAAAACTGATGTTTACTCTCCTGCAAAGGCATAACACTGGCAAGTGGATGGTCATAAGTTGAAGAGTTGGTCGAACTGATCATGATAATGACATCAGGAGGTTGGGAAAAAAACACCGTGCGAAAACATTACCAAATACCCCCAGTTAGTCAGGACGTCACGCTCAGACGCCAGTAAAACCAAACTTCACCTGGTTTTCAAATCACTACAGCAAAAAAATTCTTTCGTATCTTCTCTCTTCTTCCGGTCTACGCCATGCAACTATAGTGCATTCAAGGACTATGTATGTCTTGGGCGTAAACCAATATTTAAAAAAAAATGCATCCATGACCTCAATAAAATAAAAAAAAAAATAAATTACTGGCGCGACAGCTCGGGATGAGCCAAGGTCTAGCTTCTCGCAACCATTCATGTTGTGCGTGTTTGTATTGTTCGCACGAATGGAGGGACCTACAATTTATTGCCGACTCCGAACGGAGTATTGAGAAGCTCTTTCATGACAGATTGTACAGATTGTGGTGCCGTGAAAAAATGTTCGGTGTTCCTGGCTGGGACTTGAACCCACGCCGCTTGGTCAGTAGTCCAACGCACTAAACACTGACCAACGGCGTCCATGACCTCGATATTGTTCAAAATTTTCCTTAGCTGTAGCCTATAGGAGAACTCGCTTAATACAAAAGATCTTTTATTTCGCAGTGTATACCCGGCCACCGTCTGTTTAGGCATGAGGCATCACAGACCTAAGTTTGATTTCGAATACCAGAGTAGGTGCCTTCCGACTCTGCCCGCGAAGAAAGGAATTCTTGAATATATAATATAACTTCACAAGACACTAATTTACCTACCTTCCTTGAGATTTGCATATTCGACATCTTTCCCACAATCTGCACTATTTTTTGCAGGCATCGTACCTACGCTTCTCTGGTTACTGATGGCCCTTTTGAATCTGTAACACGAAAGTCTTGCTTCTATCGACCCTTGAATTCCCGAATTATGGTCCTAAAATCCATGGCATCGTTTCGAACTATTCATCAGTCACAGTTGGTCGAGAAATCATGGATCCAATACTAATGTGCGTCTGCTCATGATTCGCCGTCGATTAGAAGTCTCGTAAGTTTATCTCTTCTTTTATTTATTTATTTAGCTTAATACAAGCAAGAAGAACTTAACACCAAAACTTAAACTAATAACAAATTGGAACTTAAAACTAATGTTTAATTAGGGGGAGAGGAGTCGAGGTATGAGTGGTGGAGCGAACTTCTGATGGAGAATTTGGTAGAATAAAAGTCAAAGAAGTTTTGCGCGCTATTGGCTTTGCGCAACATTCTAGACAGCGGTTCGAATTGGCCATAATTGGTCCGATGGGCAGCAAGACGAAAGAGGGGTACGGACCTGAGGTTACGAGGATTTGTGTTTAGGGAGATCATTTGAAGTAGTGCGGGGGAGTCGATGGTGCCAGCTAACAATTGGTGAACAAAAAGTATATCGGTAACATCACGACGTTCTTTAAGCGATTGAAGGTTAATTAGTTTCAGTCTGTCTTCGTAGGGGGGTAAATTAAAGGTGTCGGTCCAGGAGAGACCACGTAGAGCGAAACGTATGAACCTACGCTGGACAACTTCAATTCTCTGGGAGTGTGTAGCATGATATGGACACCAAACTTGGCTGGCGTATTCAAGGAGGGGTCTGACAAAAGTGGTGTAAAGGGATTTTGTGACGTAAGGATCCGAGAATTCTTTTGACCAGCGCTTGATGAAGCCAAGAGTGGAATTGGCTTTGGCTATCACATAAAACACCGAGATCGCGAACAACGTTGACTGCGGGTATCAGCTCATCGTGAAAGTAATATGATCTGGGAGGAACGGAAAGGCGCTTGCGGGAGAAGGTAATGGCTTTACATTTACTGATGTTAAGCTCTAAGAAGTTTTTTCTACACCAAAGTGAGAATCTATTAAGATCTTGTTGAAGTGAGCAGGAGTCTAATGGGGATGATATCTTTTTGAAAATTTTCATGTCATCCGCGTATACAGATAGATCTGAATCTTTCAAGATATGATCTACGTCGTTAATTGTTAAAACGAAGATCAAAGGGCCCAGATGACTACCTTGCGGAACCCCGGAAGTAGCGATGATCGGTTCAGAAACTGCTGATCTGAAGAGGGCTTTATATTGACGTTTCTCCAGGTAGGATTTAATCCAATAAATAAAGGAGGGTGGAAAGCCAAGTGCCGTGAGTTTGAGGTCTATAATACGGTGGGAGATTTTATCGAAAGCCTTACTGAAGTCGGTTGTTACTAAGTCAACTTCTTCTCCGTCTTCTAATGCATTCAATGCTGAAGATACGAATTCGGTAAGGTTCGTGGTTGTAGATCTACCCTTTAAAAATCCGTGTTGTTTGATGGAAAATAGTGGTTTGCAGTGAAAGAACATTGAGTCATAGACAATGCTTTCAAATAACTTTGGGATGCAAGATAGTTTGGCAATAGGTCGGTAATTAGAAATATCGTTTTTAAAACCCTTCTTGTGGATGGGGATAATAAACGAGTCCTTCCACAGTTTAGGGAAAACTGACTGTGTGATTGACCTTAGGAAAAGAGCTGTGAGGGGCTGGGACAGTGCATTCACACATTTTTTTTAGAACTATGGCAGGCAACCCGTCGGGACCGGGGGAATAGTCGTCCTTGAGCCGGTGAATCTTTTCGTGCACCATGTCCGAGGTTATTACGATTGAGACAAGGGAAGTCTGGGAGCTGTTTTTCAAATAACTGAAATAGTTTAGGTCGGGATCAGATACTTGGTCGGAAAATGATTGACTGAAAAAGTTGGCAAAAAGGTTAACAATTATTTTAGGGTCGGCCGAAGAGATATTTGAGAATTTAAGAGAGGAAGGATAGCCATCTGATTTCCTTTTTGCGTTAATAAAATGGTAAAAACGCTTAGGATCGGTGATTAAGCTAGATTGCATCCGATCGAGGTATTCATGGTAGAGGGATTCGCAGAGAACGGAAAAACGGGAATAAGCTTGCTGATAATTGTAATAATCAGACGCGGACCTGGACCTCAGGTATGTTTGCCATAGTTTGTTTCTACTATTCCGGAGTGTACGTAGCTCTTTATTGTACCAGGGTGGGGATGAGGAACTGTTTTTCTGACGCATATAAGGGACTGATTGGGTGAAGCAATTGTAAATTTCAGAGTAAAAAAATGCAACAGCATTGTCAATGGTAATATTGGGGTTGTTCGCTAAGAACGCGGTGAGGTTCAAGTTGGTAATCAGGTAATTGAGTTTGTGGAAGTCTGCTTTGCGAAAGTTAAAACAGTAGGGTGATCCTGAGTCTATGGGGATATCGTGTTCGTATGAGAGGGTGAAAGACAAAGGGGGATGGAAGCGGTCGAGCGTGGACAGTAAATGATGACTTGCGGTAACGCCCGAATTCTCGGCGTTGGATGAGAAGATTAGGTCCAGTTGTCTACCAAGGTGGTTTGTGATGCCACTGATTTGAAAAAGGCCAGAGTCTGAAAAGCTATCAGTTAGAAGAATTTCTTTCTCGGAGGTGGCGTTGGTCGCAACGAAGGAAGATTCGTCCTCTGACGGGACCCATTGCAGATGGGGGAGGTTGAAGTCACCTAAGACTATGAAGTCATCATCAGGGTCTGCGGCGTCGAACAAAGAGTCGACTGCATCAACAGCCAGCTGGTAGGCATGGACGGGTTGAGATGAGCGGATGTAACAGCACAGAATGTAGAGATTACGCTGAGAAACAATTATTTTGATACAAATGAACTCAAAGGAGGTGTTATTTGAGGTATTAATAAGAGAGGAATCAAATCGATTGTTTACAGCCAGTAAGACACCCCGACCAGAGGAGTCGTCCAACAGATCGCCATCAGCCCGAAAAATGTTGAAGTTGGAAGGAAATAACTCCTGGTCAAAAAAGTTAGAAGATAAGTTAGTTTCAGTAAGCGCAAAGATATCGAAGGGAAGCTTTTGAGAATTGAGGAAAACGTCAGAGGTTTTGGTGCGTAATCCCCTGACATTTTGGTAATAGAGAGACAATAGCTTAGGAGTGGGTAAGGACTGGCAATTGGGAGAGGTAGTAATAGGGTTTGTAGTGCTAGACGTATCGTGGTTAGGAGCGATAATAACTATTAAAGTTAGTACGCGTTCGTTGAAGGTGGGAGAGCCGTTTTCTTGTTGCCTTGGAGTTACCGCATTGGCTTTATTTACTTACATAAGTGTCACTTGCAAACTTTTACCAATTACATGTCAACCCCTTGTGCATTCTTGTTATGAATGCTGCCAAGTGTTTAAATTTAAAGATTTTAATAATTTTCAACTTTCTTACAGCAATGGGACCGATTCTGCCTCAAATATCAGTTTTCGGTAAACAACTTGGTATCGAGCCCGAAATTATGGGTTACATAACAGCAGTGCTTCCGATTATGTATGTATTAGCCAAGCCAGTGTTTGGCTTCTTAGCAGACTACTTTGCGGTGAGTTATACAATTTATGATACAAGGAGTTCCATTTTTTTCCTTGTTAGCCTGGCGGTCCTCTTCTTTTAGTTTGAACACTTAAATACATTTTTCGTTTTAATTTCAGAACTTCCGCAAAGGCATCTTTTTATCGCTCATTATAATCATGACCCTCTCGTATGCAGGATTTTACTTTGTACCAAGTCCACTGACGCACTCTATCGGTGCTAGTGAAGAATTTAACCTGACCCTGAGTCCGAATGATCTCAGTGAATGTACGAATGATGTAAGTAGGAACAGGGGTATGCAAATGTTTCTATCGCAACAACGTTCGGTCGGACTGTCGATTATAAAATCAGGGGAAACTAGATCTTTCAAGCTTCCTTAGGTGAAAATCCGCGTCACAAGAGATGTACTAAATTGGACTTCTTCTTGAATTCTTGATTTAAGACCTCAGTGCTAAACAAAAAACGACAGAACCTTTGCACACCTCGCCACGGTCCTTTACTGAGTCATCGTTGTTAACTTATCATTTCTCTTACATAGACACTCACCCACAACGCCCAATGTACAATGGCGCGTCGTCTTCAGTGCCAATCAACAACGACTGACTTGACGAAGATGCTTCTTTATGCAACACGCCGCGCTGAAGATTTATCTAAGAACTCTACACTCACGCCTGATCACAATGCTCCCATTAAAGTTTGCCTAGAGGTGGGCTTTAACTTTACAACCTCAGATGCCGTCCAAGCCCATTGTAAGGTTGACTATGCCAATTCTCCCGACTGTTTGTATAACACGGCAACTTTTTGGATGTTTGTCGCCCTCATGTGCATCGGAACAATCGGGTACAACGTAACCAACTCGATCAGTGATGCAATTTGCTTCGATGTGCTCGGCGATGCCCAGGAAATGAAATATGGCGCTCAACGATTGTGGGGCACGATCGGCTTTGGGTTTACTGCACTGTTAGCTGGAATCGTGGTTGACCTTTGGACAGTGGAAACGATTAAGAGCTTCACACCGGCATTGGTGATCATGTTAGTATTTAGCGGTTTCGATCTGATCAGTGTGACCAAGCTAGATCTGCCGATATTCTCATCGTCCGAGTCGATATTTCGCGATGTCTGGGGATTGTTGTCGCAAAGTTCGATCGCGGTGTTCCTGGTCTTTGCAACGATCGCTGGGATAATGGACTCTTTCATCATTTACTATATGTTTTGGTACTTAGAAGAGGTGGCTCTAGCCACGGGTTACATGAACGAAATCAAACTCATCGAAGGATGTGTGGTTGCAGCCGAATGCCTCTGCGGAGAGATCCCGCTTTTCTTCTACAGTGGGAAAATCCTCAAAAAGATTGGTTACGTTCACTGTCTGAGTTTGTGTTTCTTTACATATGCTGTTCGGCTGGGATTGATCTCGTTGATTCCGAATCCATGGTGGTTAATTCCAATCGAGATGGTTATGCAAGGTTGCACCTATGCACTGTGTTATACATGTATTGTGGCTTACGCGTCAGCTGTGGCACCAGTGGGGACATCGGCTACTGTCCAGGGTTTGGTCGCTGGTATGGATGATGGTTTAGGATTCGCCATTGGTTCACTGATTGGTGGGCTACTATTTAAGCATTACGGAGGGCGACGTAGCTTCCAAATATTTGCGGCAGGCGCTTTGATAACATGCTTGGCGCATATACTCATTCGGCCAGCGGCGAAGCATAAACAGTACTTACCAAAGGCGGAATATCAGCTCCCGGTAGAGATGAAGGAAATGGCGAGTTCGTGAAAAGTATTGAATTAGTTACTACGTAAATAGTTGTAGATTTTATAGATTTTATACTAACATAGATTTTTGTTATAAATTGTGTACATGAAGTTTATAATGCTGTGTATGTAAGGAATGGTTTTTAATGTAATAAATTTGTAGTTAAGGAACTATCTACTATTTACAAAATGGTGACTACGTTCACAGAAGAATCACTGGAACTTCATATGAATGAGCACTTCGTGGGATGCAAATACTATCTCCTTGATAGTATTCTTCTCGTAACTTGCAGAATGAAATTTCCTGAACTCAATCATCATCATTATTTTCGGTGACCCACCTATTCACTATGACGGTCGCGGGTTTAGGGTGCTTAAGTCGACTTTCTACATCTCCCGATCTTTCGCCATCGACTCTAAGTCATCAGGGGCTATCCCCATACTGGTGGAGGTCAAATTGTGGACTTAGTCCAATCATCTCATCCTGGGCTCACCCAGGAGACGCTTACCTGATGCCACGGATTCCATGGCACGTCTCGAAAGCCGAGTTGGGGACATGCGTTGAACGTGCCCAAACCAACGAAGTATCGACCTTTCCGCTCGAAGAAGTAGCTGCTCGACATTGAGTGCCGCGCGTGTTCTGATGTTCCTAACCCGATATCGGCGAGTCGCCCCAGCAATACAACGAACAAATATCATTTCGACAGCTTGTATCCGCGATCTTATTCTTTCGGTCATTACCCAAACCTCATGACCATAGGTGAGAGTCGGAACAAACACTGAATTGAAGACCGATAGCTTACCTCCGATGCTAAGCTCGGCGCTTGTAATAACAGATTGACAAAGCTCCAGCCTGACCAATTCTGCAGGGTAACTCAGTATTGTAACTTCCATCACTCGTGAATAAGACCCCGAGATACATACTTAAACTTCTCCACCCGTTCCAATGTGACTCCACTAACATGCAGAGTGCATTGAACAGGCGTTCGGAAAATTACCCTTACCTCTGATTTG